>JAUPFR010000022.1:4681389-7081389 GCA_036925125.1 Oreortyx pictus
TTTCCCCTTTCCCCTTTCCCCTTTCCCCTTTCCCCTTTTTCCCCTTTCCCCTTTCCCCTTTCCCCTTCCCTTTCCCTTTCCCTTTCCCTCTCCTTTCCATCATATTTTTTATTGACCCATTGAATCTAGATTTATTTCATTCCCAGCAATTTCAGGTGACAGTAAACAAAAGGAGACTCGTTTCTGGAAGAGGCTGCTAATAGCCTCACCAAGGGAGAAGCAAATGTAACTTTCCTAAACAAAGCTGCAGGGAGCACTGCCGCACACCCAGCAGGGTCTCTGGGGCAAAGCAGCCTGGTTAGCAAAAAAGCATGCACAGAGGCAGTGATATTTGTTTTCTTTTTCTTCTCCTCTTTCATTCTGAGAAATACTTCCAGAAAAAAACCTCAATGGGAATATGAAAATAAAACAGAAGCTATGCTTCTGCTGAGTTTAAATGGAGAGGGGAAGGAGCAAATCTGTACTTATTCTTAAACACAGTAGCATGGGGTAGTCCCACTGTAAATCAAAACCAAGTGAGATGGCACATTAATTTCTTCTTCTTTTTTTTTTTTTCCTTTTTTTACCTCTTATTTTTCTCTCTTCCATCACTCTCTTTTGGCCTCTGATCATTTTACTTCCTTTTCCTATGTTCTGGATCTGAAACAGCTTTTCTCCACTCCAGCTCCCATTTTTCCTAAGTGAAAAATAGAATTCTATAGCATGGCACGCTGTCCTTGTTTGGTCTCAAATGGCTCTCATAATTTTCCATAAAAATATGGAAAGCAGCTACATGTTGTTGCTGAACTACACATTTATATACACATATATATCACAGATATCAGGTGAAGTTTGATCTAAAAATCACTGATGTCAGTGGAAAGATTTCCATTGACTTAATGAGGCTTTAGATTAGAGCTCAGATAATGACCAGCCACCTTTATCTGGTAAAGAAAATGTCAATAAATCCATGACCGGTCAAAGTTTGTCATTATCACCTCTAGTCTTTTCTCTGTGTTGCTGCTTGCCCTCTCCCAGACATCTTACATACCTAGTATGGACATGGAGAAAATCTTCCCAGATCATCTGAACTGAGGGTTTATTGAAATAGGAAAACTGATTCTGCTATGAAGGGAGGAAGCTGGGAAACCAGTGTGGTGACAGTCTAAAGAGAATGTGGCTGCTTTTCCCTCCAAGAATCTTGTGCTAGGTTCCACAAGACATGATTTCTCTCTAGAAATTCAATTTCTGAGCCCCTGACTGTCTCAAATGACCAAATGGAAAAGACAGTAATTGCTGAGAAACTTATTGACTTTTCCTTTTTAATTAATCCTAAGTGGAAGAAAACCTGCAGCTCCCTGTCCATGCGGCGTATGTGAGAGAGGAGAAGGGAAGTGGGAGAGAGAGGAGAGAATCATAATTAAAATAACTTAAATTAGTCTTGGTGAGTGCCCCTGACACTTCAGTGCTCTGAGTCTAAGGAGAAAGCGTCATTTAATTCCTGCCTCTTTTCTTTCATGACAGCTTGAGTGGGGACACCTGGCAACAGTTCTGTCCCATTTGAAGGGATGCTTTTCTGGTGACTGTAGCATCTATATCCTTCCCATGTCTTGCAGCAGCTATTGTAGGTCAGAACACCTCAAAGCTTTTCCCTGTGAATCCTGATGGTGCTTCAGTTTCATTAGAATGGAAAAAAAATGCTGCCCAGGGAAGTGAGTGATGGCAGAACTGCTCCCTGACCACATGTCTTAGTTTCAGCTGGGACCGAATGGTTTTCTTCAGAGTGTCAGGTATGATGCTATATTTTGGTTCTAGGAGGAAAACGAAGTTGATAACACATATAGTTCAACACATTTGGTCTCACGTTGGTTAATGGACCTTGCCTTTTCCCTCTGTCTACTTCATTCGGTACTGGGTCAGTGCAGGTTCCAGAGCTCTCCTCCAACTTCCAAATAAATAGAAAGAAAATGGATCCTCCTCTGTCCCATAACAGTTGAGGAAAGGACCTGGGGAGGGACAGACCTGTACTGCAGAAGGAAAGCTCTCTCCCTACCATTTAATGCAGACAGCATCTACACTCCCTCCCACCATGGCAAGCCTGGACTCAAGTGCATTTTGTGCCTAATGACAAGGTGCAACTTAGCTGATGATTAATCCTTTCTGCTGGAGAAGATGCCCCTTGCTATGCTTAGCCTCCTCCAAAGAAGGAGCAGTCTCTCAGAGAGAGGAAAAATTATCCAGAGACTACATGTTGGTGCTTGACTTGTACAGAAAGAATAGGACTTGATGGAAACTTGCATGCTTTACACTGCACGTTTGTTTTATAAACCCCTGGCTTCACTCTCCTGATCACGGAGCATCCCAAGCCAATTAGATTACATAACCAAATGAAGTCAATTGCAGATGAGCACAAAAAGCTACTATTTGGTCTGGGTTCAGAGGAACACCCTCTGTCTAGTAGTAGAAGCTAATGAAAGCCGACAGCTGAGGAGGCAGGAGTGATGTAACTGTGTAGGGCTGGGACTCTAAAGCCACACCAAGCCTCAGAGCAAGCAAAGGCATGAGCAGACACGGAATCTGGAGTGCCAGATCTTCAGGGACTTCTTCTCAACAGTCTTCTTCACCTATGTACCCCTTTCCTTGCAGCTTCCCAGCAGCACGTGTGTCTCAGTTCTCTCCGAGCTACTTTATTTCAGTTTTCTTCCTGCTCACTGAGAAGTTGCTGCTGGGATTAAAAAGGCATCAGGCAAATCATCAGGCTGAAAGAGACACGCTGAGAAGAGAACAGATTAACCCACTCTGCAGAGAAAACTTCTCATTTCTGGAGTGTTTGTTTTGAAAATGTCACTTCAACGGGTCACAGAATTCATGAATAAAATCCCGTCCTTATTTCCATTCAAAAAGGAATAAAGATTTATTACTCAGCCTCACCAGGAAAGCAGTATTGACCCACCGTTGAGTCAAGGTCTGCAGCATTGCGTACAGGAATATTTATTGCCTTTAATTACCATACACTAGGAAGGAACTTGTTTAAATAGATTTTTATTATTATTGTTTTACTGTACCTGAGAAAACGTAAGTGCCAAGAAAGAAAAGACTGAATTGCCAGCAAAGCCTCCTGAGAATAGACAGTGATGGAATGAAAGACAGCTTGATGCTGATGGGTTAAATAAAAGGTCACTGGCACTCAAGAGATCTCGGCAACACGTCGGTAAACCTGCTTTGAGGCATCATTAACCCTCTTTTACTCACGAGAAAAACGGAGGAAGGAAGCAGCCCTAAAGATCTCCAACAACGGTATTTAGGATCCCCGGAGGGAGATTCAATACCTAAATATCAGTGAGTTTTGTCTCACTTGGTTGCCTCTGTTTTGCAAACGGGTAAATTTAGAGGTGTAGGGATACTGTAGCACTGGAAATGAAGTGAACATTTAAGGAACAGCCTCCCAGTGTTGCCGACATCACCTGCAGGTGAGCTATGCCACTGCCCACTGGACCACCAGCTGAGACATACCTACACTGTTCATTTGCGTGGGTATTTGTCACAAAAAACCCTTTCCTAGCAGGCTGTGCTCAAATGTATGTGTACTGCAGGGCAAGAGAGCAGCCAGCAGAGTGATGCTAGTCATCATGTTACCTGCTCTGGCTCCTTTCACACATCTCTCCCTTGCCAATGGTGATGGGAGCCTTTCAGCCGCAGAAATGCACGGCAGGCTCAGTGCAATGGCAGCTGATTGACAGGCAGCCTGTGATAATGAAGTCCATTTTTATTTTTTATCTCTTGTCGAGGTACAAGGACTCGGCCAGTGTCCCAGGTAATGAGTGTTCCTTCTCCCTCTCCCTCGCTTGGATATGAAAGTGTGTGTAGCCATGTGTAGCTGTGTTAACACTACATTACTAAAACCAATCCCAGGAGACTGTTACTGCTGCACACCTCACCGGCTCCAGCACTTCCTCACATTGATTTGCATTCATGCAGTTTGTGTAAACAACGCTGTTCAGGGAATATAAATAACTGCAGCCAGGAATGCAGTTGGGCCACTCAGCCCCAGGAGTTAGGCAATGTCTCTCAGTTAGTGCTGCCAGGCAGGAGCAGGGGTCAGCCCCTGTCATTTCCCAGTTCCATTCCCAGAATGGAGGATGCTGCTGCACTCCAGCCTTTTTGCCTCCATCTCCAGCCTCTGGAGAACCAAGGCTGTGTCTCTGGAGATCAGTTTGCAAGGGACATTTCCATCCTGGCATGAAAAATGGATGAATGAAAAAAAAAATCTTACAGCTGTTCAACATTCATGCATTTGTGGTCCCTCCATGCTGGAGTCTTTGGCCAGGTACTGTTTTTGGAACTGTAATCAACAGAGCTCTCTTTAGGTTTTAGCAGGGACAAGCATGGCATGTTCTGAAACTGATATGGATTTCCACTGTACTGATTAAGTCATGAGATGACCAACTCCTCACTTGTACATAGGTCATGAGATGATCACATGGAATAACCCCATACTCTGCAAGATTTTTCCAGAGTCATTGTGGATGCCTGATCCCTGAAGGTGTTCAAGGCCAGGCTGGATGGGGCCATTATCTAGTTCCCAATTTACTGGTTGGCAATCCTGCCAACAGCAGGGGTTGGAATTTACATGATCTTTGAGGTCCCTTTCCAACCCAAGCCATTTTAAGATTCTATGATTCTCAAGCCCTGCCTTTCCAGAATCTGGCTGAGGATTTGTAATGCCTATCCCAAATTCAGTTAGAAAAAAAAATCCAATGGACATCTAACTCCAGAGAGATCATAAAAAATATATATTTAGCATGAAATCAGGTAGAAGTCTGCTTGTTTCAAACATGCTTCGACTCAAACTCAGAAATCTAAAGTCCAAAGAAACGCTCACATGTACTAGTTTGATGTGAAGCTGCTATTGATCACTGTGCTGTAGGGACAGCAGACTCATGCTTGACCACTGTAATTTCCTCGTGATGTATTTGCTTCATCTCTCCTTGACTTCTGCGGGCAGGGGCAATGTCTTTCAAAGCACCACCTGGGAACTTCATGTTAATTAGTCATAAGCTTACATAAAACTCTCAGGTGGAGGCAACCAAATCAGATCAAATATATTTTTCACTCGGAGTAAGAACAAAAACAGCAAAGAGCACTAAATATTAAAGGGATTAAAACAGAAATTTTCTGGTCTTTTAAAGATTCCCATAAAGCCTGGTATGGAGTTGAAATCTTACATCCAGACTTGGATCCATATCCCCTCCTAAACTTACCCTAAAAGATGACATTTTTTACATTTCCTTTGTCTTTTGAAATATAGAATTCCAAGAAAACGTTGGCAGAACCTCCCCAGATTTCTGAAGCTTGCATCTTTGCTTTACATTTTTGCCTTTCTCAAATCTTTTGTATATTTTTTTCATGCTTTCTCTTTAGCTGAGCTGAAGCAGCTCAGATTAACAACACGCACTCTATTTAATTGGCTTCATATGGTTCTATTTTAACATTTGGATTGGAATAATATTTCAGAAAATGACTGCTATTATTTTTTTTAACAGATGGTGAAAGATCCACCAACATAGGAAGTGACTCACAAGTTGTACTGTAAATAATAAATAATAATAATAATAGCTCTGCTGACAGTGTAACAAGGGCTCCGATTTGCTATCACACAGGAAGGCTAATAAACCAAAGTGGAAAGCGCTTCTGAAATCTTTTGTTTTAATTAGCAATGAACAAATTCATTCCGCCAAATGCTGAACCCACTGGAAAACTGGCGGCTTCGCATTTTCCTTAGGAGACAATTTGAAACAGAAAGCAGAAGTTGGAGGGGACAGCCAAACTCTAATGAGAAAATACAGTACGTGCATCTCCAGCTGAGCTTCTTTCAGGGCCATTTCACAAGTGAGGAAGTTACAGATTTGCTGAAAAAGTAACAGTGATTCTGATACAAATTCATGCTTTTCTCCAGAGTGTTGGCCTTTGCTTAGTGTCAGCCTCCCAGAGCAATCTGTTGCCCTTTAAATCACGTGAAAGTATCTTTCCTTGACATATTTGCAGCTGTTCATGCCCTGTCTTAAAACTCTTGTACTCTTCCACATTGCTGAGTAAAGTCAATGTGGCAATAAGAGGATGGCTCCCAACAGAAAAATTCAGCCTGTTCCCAGATAGACCCTTTTCTGAGGTTCTTTTTGACATAGGTGGGAAGATGAGGATATTGCCTGAGATATTGGGTCCAAACCCAAATTTTTTCTACCCGGTAGATGGTTTTTAATGAACGAAGTCTGGTATGGCTTTCATGTCTGTCTTTCGGTGAAGAGGTGAAGAAAAGCAGTTTGGGATAAAGAAGTTGCTACAGTGCCCCCACTGCAAGGGCAAAAGTCTGTTATGCATCAAACTATGCTCTAAGTAATGCCTACACATCACAGCCGGCTCCAGAGAGGTTCAGCCATATCACTGAAGGTATCTCCTATATCACTGAAATCTACTGCTCTATCTAATCACTAAAGATTATCTCCTCTGTCATTGAAATTTACTGCTCTACTTAATACCTATGGTAGCGGGGCACCACAGTAATTGATTGATTCTTTGGACAGTGGTGAAAGAATAAATGTACATACACAAGACCTTGGCAGAAAAGGACAGTTGGCAAACTAACAACTGTGAGTCTGTGCCATGCCCCCATTTCTTCCACGGCTGTGTGATTGCCATTATAGAGAATAAAATTATTACAACCGGTGTGTATTTGGGTTGCACATCTCCAGCAGAGAGGGGACTGAACCCATCATGCACTGCCCCCTCCTCTTGCTGGTTCCCAGTAACACTGTGGCCTTTTGACCTGGAAAGAAATGGAAGCAGAGCAGACACGTTCACTGCCCAGCAGAAGATGTGCAAGTGAATTATTGCAAGCATTTGAGGCAGCTGTGACCAAAAGTTTGGAGATTCCCATTCCAGACTGCAGAGCCAGAAGGAGCTCTAGCAGGGAGCATTTCCCTTATTAGAAATGACAGATGTCCCCCACGCTGCCAGTCCAGCCGAAGACCTTTCTCTGAGCCTGACGTGCAGTGGCTGCCTTCTGACAACCTGCTGCAGACAGGGAAACACGAGTGATTTCTTCTCTTACTTTGCCATGCACAGAAGCATCTGGACCTATTCTGCTTTTTGCCTGTCTAGCCAGCTATCTTACATCTGCAAAAAACCACCTACTGCCATAGAACCTGAGGAACCCCTGCATAAAACTGACAGAAGTAGACTTGAGAGAGGAAGGAATGGAGGAGCAGAGGTAGGCTGGATGCATGAGGCTGTAATACAGCATCAAGCAGAAGCACTGCTATTGCCCAGGTATGCAGGGCATGCTTTGCTTCATCTGTGTGGCATAACTCACAGCTGAACTCCAACAGATAACCTACAATGTACTCTGCAAATTCAAGTGTGGTAGAACATCAAGGGCTGAAGTTCACTTTTTATCTCCTTCAGTGGCTGCATGCTTTAGCTTTTCCCAGTGGGGACTCATTCTTTCTAGGTGTGGGTGTCCCTCTCTACCTCTGAGATAATCACCCGGATTCACTTTATCTCCAAGGGAGAGAAAGAACACATCTCAGGCATTTCTCATATGACTTTTTAGATGCATCCCTTATGCAGATCCAGGGTGCAAGTAATCACCTGTCCAGTACAGGTGCTAAAATGAAGAGGAACATACGCTTGGAAAAAATCACAGCAAGTTCAGCCTGTGCCAGATTTTGACACTTACCCTATCCCTTCCCTAGAGCCTATCTCAGAAGGCATCTGAATTTCTGAATTCCTCTCATAATTAATTCATGGTTAATCTTGAATAGGTATGATTTTAATAATCATTCAGAAGATCTAATGCTGCAGAATTGCCGCACCATTGAACTTGAAATTACACGAAATGAGACAGCTATTTAAATAATGGCCTCTTCCGGGCTTGGGTGTTTGGGTTCTTTTGTTACAGAGAAACACAGAAGCACTAAGTTGTTGCCGCGATGTTACACCATTTCCAATCGCGCAGTCAAGCCATTAATACATTTCAGTGAATTACAATCCACCTGAAAAGTTGCTCGCCTATTTATCTGCAGTTTCACAAATGATAATAAGGAAGCATCTACTCATTGCTTAGAGCTTTCCACTGTAGAATCTATGACCAGTCCTCGTATCTGTTAATCAGCTATAATGCAGTAAAATATTGAGCTTTATATACCTTCATACATCAGCTAGTTAATGGTCATCTCAATTAGCTGTGCTTCCCTCAACAAATCTTTCTAATGAAATTATGTTCTTCTGACCCAGAGTTGGGGACAACAAGCATATGATTCGCACTAACTCAGAGAACACATGACATTGAAGCTACATTTGCTGTGGCTTTTCTCATTTCACTGAAGCCAACTCTGCAATAATCCTTCTGCTGCCCTCAAGTTTTTTGAACTTTTCAATGTTAAAATGACGGATGGATTGCAAGGAGTAAATAAGTGGAAATTTAATACCAACTATGATTGAGGACAGATATTTCGAGAGACTTAATAACTGAGAAAATGAATGACCAAGACTAATATCCAAATGGTGATACCTTTGGGAACACAAATATATCCAGGTACCTTTAAAGCATCTTACATCGCGGCCATCTCTGACTGGCCCTGGAAATAAGAAGTCTGAGATTTGGCTTTTGGGTGTTTATTTTTGCACCCATGATTTATATAAATGTCCATCTATGTGGGAGGATGAGCAGAGTTACAAAATTTACAGTGTCCTTAGGATGATTTTGCCCAACTTGCCTATAAGGATTTCAGTACCATTTGTCAATGGAGATAGATAGACTAATCAATTTTAATTTAAAAGTCTCCTATATTGCAGTGACGTGGTTCACCTAAGTTTATAGCATGTTACAGACATCTTATTTGCTGCGGTGCCAGACAGTAGAACCACTTTTTTCTTATGGCATCAGTGATATATTTCAACACAATATCCCGTGGGATTAATATATCAATAGTTCCATCCATCTCATCAGATTCACCCTCTTGCCTTTTTGTTTTACCATTCAGGTTGCTCCTCTGCCATCAAGTCCATCCGCTGGCCTGTGGCTTGCCATAGACCTTGAGTGCCTCTGATAAAATCTTGGTGGGAAAAAGATGAAAAGCAGCAGTGAAAACCAACTTCATGACCAGAAATGCAGAGTGTGTGAGCAGAAGGATTAACAAGATTACCCAGATGGACCAAGCAATTTCAAGCCCAGACATATGTACAAGCCACAGTGTGTGTCTGGAAGTGAAATGATATTCCAGCTGAGTCAGACAAGGCTATATATCATGGTGAAAAGATTATAATTAAGGATGGAATGCATAGTCCTACATCATTACAGAAAGTCATGTGCTTGTTTGCAAGTGACCATGAGAAGAGTAAGTCCAAAACACTCTGAAAAGGAATTAGTGAAAGATACTGGATGGGGAAAATCCTGGGTCTGGACTAGGAAACTATAGATGAAGGAGCTTCCGCACACAGCCTGGGGTCAGATGGCTGAGGGCTCTAACAGTGCAAAGGTGTAATAGATCTGGTCTGTGTTTGAGTCTCTTTGGTGTCACCTAAGGGCATGGATTCTCCTATGTACCCATTCCTTTGGCAGATAGTTGCTGGATCATTTGAAACATGCTTTCTGGGGAGATCTGCTGTACGTAACACCCTTAAAAATGATGTCCATCCATTCAAGGGGCAGAAATCACGATGTTCTTCAGAAAAGCAACACTGCCCAATCCCTGGAGTTTTACATCCTACAGTCAACAAATCAGTCTATTTATAAGTAATTTTGTTAGTAATTAATTTTTAATAATTTCACGTTTGGAACCATGAGCATCTCCTTGGGAGGATCAGAGATTTTATTACAAGAAAGACTGTGACTTGGAGAGGCAGAGTTTCTCTCCCAACACCCCATGCATCCTGCACCTGGCAGCAGGAACAGCCCCATCCCCAGAGGCCAAGGCACGGAGTAACCACAGCTCAGAGGTTCTGCAGACTACAGAGGAAGCAAAAGGATCAATTCTTCACTTCAGCACTTGCATCATTCCCCATCTGGCCCATGCCCAGTACCATCTCCAGATCTCTTTCCTTCCCAGATCTGTTTTATCCTTCAGGGGAAAAATAAAGATGGCACTTTTTAGAGCTCCATCTGGGGCTCCAATGGATAGACTTACACCATTCTTTTTTTTTTTTTTTTTCTCTGGGCCTCTAGTACCCATCTGTGCTCAGGCCCCCTGTGTGGCATTCAGCAGAGTGATGCTTCCCTGTGGGAGAGACTGCTATCGAGTATGGGAATACAGCAGCAGAAGGAGAGATGGCACTGGGGAGAGCCTTGGCTTACCACGGTTTTCATCACCATGTGCCACCATCCATGACCCCTTGTACGATGAGCCAAGGGGCTTTTCTGATTCCAATTCGGATTTGATAAGTGGAGGGAAGCATTGGTTTTTATAGCCCTGTTGAACATAAACATTGATTTTTAGGGTCTAATCGTCTGCTGCAGCTGAATGCCATCCAAGGAATTTTTTTATTATTATTATTTTAGCTGGAATTGATCAGCTGGAGATGAGAGGAATACAAAGGAAGCAGAGAAACGGCTGCAACTTAGGGTTTCTTTCGTGCTGCCCAGGAAAGGATGCTGCTGCTCTGTCACTCATACAGCCCCCACTGCCGGGATGCTGCCGGCAGCCAAGGATGCGCTGCTGAATGAGCCCTTGTCAGCTGCCATCCTCGCTGGCTGGCTTGCTTGCAGCTCCTATTTAGCTTCCTCACTGGCTCCCTCATAAATATTCACAGTGCACAGCCAGCGGAAGACATTGTTTTTTCCTTAATTTCCATATTCAGCATGACATCAAAAAATGATTCAGAGACGAGTTCAGCAGGGGCTGTGCATCCAGGGAAGAGGACATGAGGGAGCAGGGTGTGTGTGTTGGGTGGAGGTGGGGGAAAGGAGACAAAAGCAGTGACGAGGGACGCAGGGAATGTGGTGAGGAGCACGATGGAGGTAGAGAAAGAGATCTGGGGATTAACACGGTCTAGCAATCACAGCAGAATGAAGCTGTTCCCATTCATAACCCAGGCAATCCATGTCCTCATCAGGAGGTTTTCATAAGTGATTAATGGTTAATTTGTTAAAATTCAATGAAATCTTGTTTCCTCACTTTAAATTAGAATTCAGGGAGAGAGGGAGAAAGAGACAGTCTCAGCCATCCCCCCCTGCTTCTCAACAGAATATAATTCATCTGCCAGCACTGGCTATTGCTTTCAAAGGATTGCAAATAAAATAGAAACATAGCTGGGGGCAACAGCCGTGGGGCTCTGGAAGGCCCAACTGAGTAAAAGGGGCAGAGAGGAGACACTGACCCCTGAATACATTGACAGGATGTCTTTGGGATGAAGCCAGGATCAGCATGCCCAAACAGTGGGTGCCTCGGTCCTACACTGAATCTTAATCTCCCAACATGGGACACAATTTCTGCCGCTCACATTATGATGAGGAAGGCCCAGGATGAGCTAGCAGCACTGAAAACGCACGGGGTATACCAAAGTGATTCCTACATATTGAATCCTTAAGTGCTTGGGAGGCATGGCAGGAGTTTCTGAAGCTGAACAGAAGGAGCATTTCAGGAGGAACATGCACACACGGGAAATAGGACTTCTTTTTGTTCCTTCCTGCTTTATTTCATTCGGGAAACGTTTTACTGATGGTATGTAACCACTGCTTATATAGAGAAAAATATATATAATTGGTTGTGAGCCATTTCAGAGACAACCCTATTTCAGATGTCAAACTAATTTGCTTCTATATGAAATCATTATCCTCCTGAGATATTTCAGTGTATCTAAAGCCACTGAATCTGACATGAGATGTTATGTTCCAAACCACAGACCTTGCCCTTATTTGCCTGAGACAGAGAGCATCGAAGATTCATAACTTCCATTGATAGAAAGGGATTTGAGTCATTTTATCAGTGCTGTGATAGTAGATATTGCAACACATAATTCTCTACCTTAGGATTGCCTCTGAAATAGATATCCGGGAGCAAGACAAAACCAGAGAGAAAAAGCAAATTATCTGCATCACGCAGATGATGTTCCAGTAATTAAGAAATGGTTAAAAAACAACAACCACATAAATCATTTTCATTCGACTCAGTTCTGTCTCAGTTACCAACTGCATGACATTGCTACTGTGTCTGCCAGACGGAAGAAGACCTGCTGAAGCTTCTGAGCAGCAATGGAAGGCCATTCACCACGTGAGACTATAAAATACTTTGAAAATATCTTCATTATCATGTGAAATTAAAACACAAGTTTTTTTCAGATTTTTTTTCTTCAGATTTTTTCTTTCCAGGATTTTATTCAAAAACATGAATCGTTTCTATTGGATTATTTCAAGCTGAATATATTTAGTGCAGACTTCTGCTAACCTTCAGGGTATTCCTAATTTCAAGGAATTGTATTTCAGCTGAACTTCAGCTCTTAACTTATGCTAAATTTTGTTACTGAACTCAAATCCGTTTATCTGAAAATTCCCATCCCACTCCATTTCAATCTCCCTGAGTGAAAAAATGTACAGTAAACTTTAATTACCACGGGCATGGTGGTGATGGGTTGTCAGCTGGACTAGATGATCTTAGAGGTATTTGCCAACCTTAATGATTCCACAGGTCTATGATTTCATTTTCAGATGGCGGCTCCAGTTTTATTTTTGTAGAAGAATGAAAAGTGTTAATAATAATAAATGGTTATTGGTCAATTTAAGGTTATCTGTGTATGAAATAAAAAACTGAATTTCTTCAGAAAATTTCTTTGGATGCTTTGTGCAGTTTTCTGTCTGTGACTGAGAGTACTCACTTGATTTTCCTATACTTGCCATGGATACACTTGTCCAGTTTGATTTGGTGCTAGCACTGTACAAAGGACTGACTCTTTGATTCAGCAAAATTTTTTTGATAGTGATGCAATGCCACTACCCAGAAAGGTGAAAAAATTAGCTCACTAGTTTTGCAGAAGTATACTCTGAAAAGTGTTACTCCTCCAACATATAGATGTTGTGTTGCCTTGCATTACAATCTCCTGTGCTATTATATCCTGTAGTTGAATTACTTCAATTTTTCCTGTCTGTATTGCTGCTGTTTCTATTACCTGTGTCATGGGTTCCCATCAAGACTGAGACCTTACTCAGGCAGGAATGTAAGAAAACCTTGCAAAACCCAATCCTCTTCTTGGGAGCCTGAATGCTGCAGAGGCAACGAATGGGAAGGCAATCAAGAGGTGCAGCAGCAGTGTGTGGTTCACTTACAGCTTTCGGCACTCTATGGGAAATCCATTAAACTCTGTAACGTGGCTACCTCACCTCTCCCAGGTGCTACATTTCAGCACATTACTTGTGTGTGAGAAATGGTGCACAAAAAGCAAATGAGAAAGGGGTCTGGGGTTGCTCAGCATAGCTATTAAAGCCACCATGTATTTGGTTTCTAAACTGGGATTCAGAGACCTGAAACTTCCAGGCTTGAAAACATTGACCCTTCATCTTGTGAAATGTTCTGGCTTTTGTCTGTTTGCAGCATCCACCTAAACTCTGCATTTAAATAAATGTTTGTCTTTAATGACTGCTCCTTATCTCTTCTATACAGTGTTAATAAGAAACTGAAAATACTTCTGCTGTACTGCATGATCTATTGCACCTGGGCATCAACTTTCAAGAAACGACATTTCCTGAATACTGTTCATTAAGATCCACAAATGTCTTGTGATACATACAAATCTTATGAGCCCGAGATTAGGAATGGGCACCAGAGTAAGAAGGATGCAGAGTGATTCTCCAAAAAGGAACACAGCCAGAAAACATCAGAGCTAAGCATGGCACGCAAACATTTTTTTTTTCAACACTTTTTAGACAATATCACCATTGAATCCACTGAGAAGTAGAACTCTATATCCAATACTCATCTCATTCGCACTGATACAGGCAGTGAATTCATTGGAGCTTTGCTGATTTACACCAACACAACACTGTCCATCATACTTACTCTAATTTAAATATTTTTCCCCTTCTTTGACTTAATCAGAGCTGTTTTCCCCCTGGAGCATCAATAATGAAATATTTGAAGTATTTATTTGTTATAACTTCTCACTTTAATCAAGTGGTTCTTCAGTGGACCTCATTCAGCCTAGAAGTAATTGTTTTACTGATGCTTCAGCACAAAGAGATTGGGCAATTCCTGATTAATACACTTCAAAATACATTGTCAAGAACATGGAAACAGAGCATCAGCCTTTTAAAAATATAGTCACATGGATGGCACAGAGTACCTGGGCTGTGGGGCAGATATACATATGCCAGGGGAGATAATATTAAAAGCTTTATTATTATTACTATTATTTGCATTTGTAGCAGGATCCACCTGGCGTTACTGCAGAGGTAAATTGTCAGAGAGAATTCTCCCGCTTCATCTTAATGAGTTTTCCACTCATTAATATTTGCATTATTCAACTCAATGACAACAAGGTTAGAGGCTTCCCACAGGTTGTTGGAACAATTTTGATTGATTGACGAGTTTTCAGAGTGGAGTGAGGGGAGTGAGGAAGGGAGAATAAAAACCAGTGTGCAATCTGTAAAAGCAGTGGGCAATAGAAGGATGAAGGCAGAGATCCTTCTCAGTATGGGAGATGAGTGCCCTGGAGAGGGTAAAAGAGGTGAAAGGAGGGAGAAGAGAACATGCAGTGACTATGATTCTCCCTTGCCAAGGTTAGGGAATTTCAGGATATCAAGAGACATTAAAACTGCTGAGTGCTTGGGTTTGTGCTGAACACTGTATTTTCTATCTAATCCCGCATGGGTGCAGATATGCTGCAAAGATATCTCAGTCCTAAAATGTGGGAGGGACAAAGAGCTGGATGCTGTCATTCATCAACAACCTTCCCTTTGAGAGCCTTGGGACTCCTCAAAATGCCCATATATAGGATAACATCAGAGGAAAGGCAGGTTTTGTCTTCCCAGTTCATTTATCATAGGTTTCTTTTGAAAATGTGATGATCTCTTTGAAAAACTTGCTTAATTTTCCACTTCAACCTCTTTCTGCTTTGGCCCTTTCTGATATGTTATAAATTTAGCTTTTGGACAGGATCTATAAAACAACAGTGAGTCATGGTCAAATGACTGGTATCACCAATGCTACATAACGTTTGGGGGAAGAAGGTGTAATGCCTACAATTTTAGCAATTTTGGTAATGTCCCTGGACAGAATAAGATCACTTGGTTCTCTCTGATAACTGTTGAGGGTAAGAGCATAAGGAAAGTGGATGTCTCATCTTTGCTTAGTTGAATCACTGTCTTATCACAGCTCTTACAAGTCTGATAAGGCAAAACTGATGTGTCATATGGCCAAAGTTTGCACTGCAGCTATTGCTGCCCCATTCCCTGTTCCCATCTCTTCTCCCATTCAAGCAGAACAGTGCCCATGCATCATTAATTTATGCTGCTTGTCATTCTTATCTGTCCTTAGGCATTTAAGACAGCAATGGAAACAAACACTGAAACTGAAATCCCACATAGGCATTAAGCCACAGAGATACTGCCTGTAGAAAAAGAAGCAAGTTTACTGGCTCGTTAAGATTGACTGTTTTCCTAATGGGAGCTTCCTCCCTCTTCACTCACTTTTCCACTCATCACAGTGTGATTGCAGCTCCTGTCAGCCTGATTTTGAAGGCACTCTTACAAGCAGCTTTGCCACTTCTTGCCAGTTAAAGAAATAATGAAATAATGAAGCAGGGGATACTGAAATATGGCTTAGAAACCCCACTTTGGCTGATCTCGTCTCCACTATCCCATTTTCCTCCCTCCCTGGGAGGGAAGGGTTAGAAAATGTTGAAAATGTTAGGAGGTAGGGAGCTGAGAAACATATGCATGTTGCTGTTAGTGTTATTATCTGAGTGAGCATGCACGGATAGCTGCTAGACAGCTCAGGCTGATAGACACTCTGTGGCCAGCCCTCAGATCTCTGAGAGAAAAGCAGAGAGTCCATCACTTCCCGCCAGTCTGTTAAGCAGCAGGGGAATAGAAAGGACGGGGAGAGGTCAATCTCTGCTCAACTCAAGAAATAATATGTAGAGGGATGAAGGAGATAGTTTCCAGCTTCAAACTGCAAGGATGTGAGTGACACCACCTGAGAAGAGAGTAGCAAAGGCTCAGTGATGCCAAGATAACACTCAGGCTGAGACAGAAGAAGAGTCTTTAAGCACATTTCTTCTGCAAGTCTGTCCAGAGCTCAGGGAATGCAGATAAGAGTCTGACCGGCGCAGAGGGGGCCAGTTTGCAGCTGCAGAGATTCCACAATAGCAGTTCACTGAGGCAGAAGAGAAGTAGCTAAAGGCCATTGAGATCTCAGATAATTCTCTGTACTACAAGGCTGCTGTTGCTTAACCAGACTGGGGATCTCTGCCAGGGTAAGAGCTTTTAAAGGTTGGATGTACCCTAACATGAGCTTTGCATTCGTTTCTTGGCACTATGATCCCAGAAGGCTCCAAAACACTTTTGGAAAGTTTTGGTGGTCAAGGGGAGGAGACCCAGTGATGTCCTGAGCCCACAGGATTCATTTCTGGGGCTGTCAAAGATCCTGGGCCACAGCACTGGTATGCTTGGACAGGAGATACAGATAGACAACACACAGGGGCCTTCACTAAGGATTTTGATTCAGTTTCCCAAAATCACTTGGTTTGATTGAATCCCAAAACACTAAAAGTGGTGATGCATTGGCACAGGCTGCCCAGGGAGAGGGTGGCATCACCGTCCCTGGAGGTGTTCCTGATCCATGGAGATGTGGCAGCGAAGGACATAGTGAGCACGGTGGGGGTGGGTTGGGGTTGCAATCTTAGTGGTCTTCTGCAACTTACATGATTCTGTGATTCGATTCTATGATTCTAAACTCTCCCCACATGAGTCACAGCCAATGTGGGCTTGGGTATAGCGATGAGAGACCCTCTTCTAGGGCTGTAACACTCACTATACACCAGCAGATATAATGGATGAGGAAAGCATGGGGAGGGGTGGGAGGGGGGGAATAAATGAGAGCATACAAATTAAAGAGCAGCATTTGAAATCTAATCAAATATTCCCTCAATTTACTCACCACCCCTGCAGTGCTGCGCAGCTTTATTAGGTTTTTATTCAGTATTCTCTTTTAAAGTGACATTTACATTAATTTACAGTACTAACATGAAATCCCATCTAAAACCTGGGAGTTTTTTGTAACTTTTTATTTTTCAGTGGCTGTCTGCGACTTTCCTACACACTAATAAGGAATCTTTAGCTTTATTTTCTGTCTGTAGGAGTGGATCCGAAGTCTCCTCAAGGTGGATTCCTGCTGGTTTTGTTAAATGTGGCATGGAGACCATGGCAGTGGGTTCAGGCACTAATTGGCTGCAAAGCAGTGATGCTCCATCCCATGGTTCTCCCCACTCCAAAGAAGCTTTAGTGCCTGCATTCAGTGCTGGAGACATTTCCAGCTTAAAATCTAGGAGTCAGGTGGATTTAGGGGAGATGCACTGTAATTTAAGTGTCATACATAGTGGCCTTACATTGCTTTAAAACTGGTGGGATTGTACTTCATGTCAGTGGAGAGGAAAAATGGGATGAGTATTAATGTCCTGAATAGGAATTTGGAAGTAAATTTTCCTCAATTCCTTTTATTTCATCTTTTTTTTTTTTCTTTTCTTCTTTTCCCCTACAGATGTTAGCAAGTTAATCCTGGGGCCTGGTGTATTATCCAGGGACAGGAAGGGTTCTGGAAATGGGAGCAGAGGAATTTGTGCATGGTCAGGACAGATGCGCAGTCTGCAGACAGACATTCTTCCTGGTGATCCAATTTGTCCCATTTTCCTACAATTTCTTTCCTTCTTATTTTTTACTTCTTCTTTTTTTTTTTTATATTCCCTAATTAACACAGGTAATGAATTGCATATGGCCACAGCATTTTCTTCTCTGTGTGAAATCTGTAGCAGCTGCATTGTTTATCAGTTCAATATGTTTGCTACAGATGCCATTTCTGTGTGACAATTAAGTTGTTTAAAATCTCTTTTTCCCACCCGCTATGTCCCTCCCCAGCCTTCCTGTCCTCTCTCCAACACACATCACTGCAAGCTGATTCCTTTCCCAGACTGACGCCACGCTCCAGCTAAAAGCTCTTGTTTGAACATTTTGTGGCCACTGAAATGGGTGGAAAGTTCTGAAATGTTACTGTATTTTCACTACTACCCAAGGTACGCTGACCACCCAAGGTGCAAAAGATCAAAAATCAGACCCAAAGCCTTTAGCATGAGACTAACACCAACTGCTTTACCTCTTTATATTTTATCATGAGCGGATCCTATGCATCTTTGGAGAAATACTGTGCCCTTCAGATCTTTCCAAGTAGAACGCCATCTGAAATGTACCTACTTTACCAGCACTATTGAACCAGACTCTGAAATAATCTTCGAACCATGTCAATATGGCAAAACACACAGAAGGGGGATGATTTACAGAGCCCATAATTAAACATTGGATTTGCCTCTCCTCTGGGCACAGCTGAATTCCCGTCAGCAGCCTCTATAGCAAATTGTTGCAACCTAATGTCCTATGTGTTTGGGTTTTGTTAATTTATTTCTTGTACCTCATTTTCCTGGAACGAGAGTGGTTATTTATGGAACGGCAGCAAACACTTTACATTTATGGGGGGATATGAATTTCAGTAATGGCTTTTGTGGCAATTTAATCTGTCCCAACTACGAGGCATTTTACAATGACAATTAAATTATTATTAAAAAAATAAACCTCAAATGACATTCTTATCGCTTATCAACATATCAAAAGTTTCACCGTGTTGCATTTTCAGACTGGAGTATAAATATTCCCCTGTACTTTTTAGAGAATCCTTGCTATAAACTATGAGTGAACTTAATTAACTTCCACGTTGTCTTTGAAAGGAAAATTCCTTACACACTCCAGTATCAGTGAATGAAACTTTTTTTTTTTTAAGTTGGTTTATTATATGCAAAGGCTCGTGCCAATGCTTACTATTTAAAGACTTAATTTGATGTATTACATTGAATCCTGAAGAGGAAAGTGCCCCAGGGGGTGGGAGTGGTAAATCTGTGAATTTCCTTGTCCTAATCTCATGGGGAAGAAAGCTTTTATTTCCATCGGTCAGCACTGTATATGAAAAATGATCAAAAAAGTGTCAAGTATGTTAATTTACACTCCATTAAATTAATTTTAATGCTGGCCTGCTGAGTAGCTAATTTTCAAAGCTAAATATCTTGGCTCTTTCAAATCATTTCTTTTTTTTTTTTTTTCCCCTCTCCTCCTAAACACCCAGAAAGCTTCACTTCTTTTGGGGGAGCTTGGGACTTCCATCTTCTTCAAGATTCAACATCGATGTGTAGCTCTGCATGCAAGAGAAAGAAAACGTAAATTCCCCTTCTCCACCTTCTCTCCGGAGAAAGGCAAAAGAAAACTTCCATCACAAAAGACTACTCAAAGTTATTTTCAAATTTCAGACTGAAAAAATGACCCCTAATGCACTGATTATGGTAATGCCTGGAGGCCCAGTGAGATTGGGACTATATTTTGCTAAGAGCTACATAAAATATCAGATGGTGCCTATTCTAAAGAGCCTGCTATCTCAGGAGACGAGGCAGACAAAAGGCCAGGTACAAAGAGTGGAATTACACCTATCCACAGATAAAGCAGGCTTTTCTAATCAGCAGGGTGCTATCAGAAAGCTTGTGATCAATTCCCTCTTCAGCTGCCACCTCCACTGATCCCCACAACCCACAATTATAGTTGTAGGTAAGTTAGGGAGGCTCTCTGCATCTTCATTCCCCAGCTGTGAAAAGGTGGCAATGGCACTCCCCCACCTCCTGGAGGAGTTTTGTGGATTAAATTGATGAGTGAGAGAAAGAGGATATGCAGGTCACCTACAAAGCCTGCCCTCAACTGGCCACACTGCCTGCCACGAGGAACCACTGCTCCATAGCTGGTGAGGTGTATACCTGCTCTAAGCAGTCACACTCCCTGGGCAACAGCAGTCTCAGTTACGAAGGCACAGCACAATCATGGGATGAGTGAACCCCTCAGGAAAGCAGTCTGCACTGAGTACAGTTCTCTCTTGCCCTTAAAGTGCCCTACATCATCTAACAACTGTATTCTCTGATTTTGGAAATGTCTCAAGAGTGCTTTCCATCTTGAATCCAAATTTTCCCCCAAATAGGTCAGAAACAGAAAAAAAGCTTTAAGTCCATCATCATCCCAGGGCAGCATAGGCACTGAAAAAGTTGAGGTATGTTGTTCCCTTATTTTGAGACTTGGGAACTGCAAGCTGCTTCCTGAACTCCCTCACTGTCGGTCCACACAGATCTGGCCCAAGATGGGCAAGCATCACATCAAAGTCATGGAGAGAAAAAGAAAAGCGTAGATGTCGCATTGAGTGACATGTTTAGTGGACATGATGGTGGGGGTTTGATGGCTGTCCTTGGTGATCTTAGTGGTCTTTTCCAACCTTAAAAATTCTATGAATTTGTGGTTCTATATAGCCACAGTTCCTTCAGACACTTGAACTTGGCCAAAATGCAACTTGGCATTGATTCAGAGCTTTGCCTCTTGAGCTACATCTTCTAGTCGTGAAGCATCCAATCCCCAATAGCCTGCAGGAATGTGAAAACTAGAAACTTAGCTTCCATTCATGGAGAATTAAAATCATAAGTGCTGTCAACTGCAAAGCTTGATGTTACCTGGGACTTGTACAGAGTTTGTCAGAGACATGGCTAATGACAGTATTATTATCAGCCCATCCTGATGCTGCCTCTCTTGACTGGAATATGTAACAGTCTTTAGGAATCTCTGTTAGCAAGAAAACAGTAAAGAGAAAAATCCACTTGTAAGAAAGTAAAATTCCCTTGGGTAAGGGAATCATCCACCTTGATAAATCAAACTGCACTCCTTAGCAGCTGAAAATCAGTCTTGTAACTCATAAATCTATTGGAGACATCCTGCAGGTGTTCAGAAGGAGCCTGCATCCCAGCAGCTGCCCAGGTCAAGAGAAGGATTTTTCCTGCTTTATTAAGAAAGCTATTTTATTTCCCCCTCTTAAATTTCAAAATGGTAAGTAATTGAGGAGTCAGCTTACCGAGATGAAAAGCTTTTGATTACTAGTAAGTTGCCGCTAGGTTAAGTTCAGCCATGAAAATCTTACAGTGGTGGTGAGAACTGTTTACTAGAAACTATAACCCCTATGGTTCAAGCTTATGTCTCTTTCCCACTGTGTCTTTGAATTTAACTCTGTTTTTCTGCATTTTTAAAAGTAGTAAAAAATTGTAACAAAGATCTAAGGAAATTAAAGCAGAAGTTTATAAACGTTTTGTTTCCAAATGGAAATGTGGAAGGAACTTCAGAAACTTTGTTCTCTTTTCACTGTGGTTTTGTTCTACCTTCAGACAAATAAAATTAACAGGAGAAGGCTTTCTCCCTCAGGCTGCTTGGTGAATGGACGTTGCTTTCAAGGCAGCCCCATGCAGCTCAGTAGCAACAACTTCAATACTCGAAAAAATTCAGTGTCACTGCATGACAGTCTGGAAACTTGGGGAAAAAAAAAAAAAGAAAAGAAAAAAAAAAGAAAGAAAGAAAGGAAAAGCAGTGAAGTGAAATGTGGTTTGGAGCAATGTATTTTTTCACATTCAAGCTACAGAAAGAAGATAGTATGCTTTGCATGCAATCTTCCTCCTTCCAATGAAACTTTATTTTGACTATAGAGAAATCTCAGGAAGTTAGGCTAGATAAAAAAATTTTTACAGGAGCAAATCAAGAGGAGATTAATATCATGTTTATCTGTATAGTTCTATCTCTAGTTTAGTATCACATATCTCACGGCTCTAAAAGGATGAGCGGATTCTCACCATGTATAATAACATCACCCATTCATCCTCTGATTCAGATTCACAGACCACTGAATGTGCTTTGTTCACCTTGTAAGGATCCTGAAGACATTAATTGCTTCATTAATTCAGTAAAAATTTGAAGAAACTGTGGATTCCAATTGAGTTGCTGTCGGTTTCCACGAT
The DNA here is from genome assembly GCA_036925125.1 of Oreortyx pictus. Taxonomy (NCBI): domain Eukaryota; kingdom Metazoa; phylum Chordata; class Aves; order Galliformes; family Odontophoridae; genus Oreortyx; species Oreortyx pictus. Next base: position 4,703,479 of record JAUPFR010000022.1, read on the forward strand.
TAAAGATGGCAGGAGGCAGAAGCCTTGCTACCAGTGTTTGGTGGAGAAGACTTGCTCTGAAGTCAGCATGAGTATTTCCCTGACTACAGCCAAGGTGCCACAGCGGGTTCATGGAATAAAAGCAGATTGCATAGTTTGTCCCAGTAGGACAAATTCACACCACAGGAAGGACTGCTATAAGGAAAACAAAGAGAATAACAGAAAAGGGCAAGAGTGGTATATTCTACAGAATTTCAGTCCTTCAGTCACTGTCATTTTTTATTACTTTTTTTTTTTTGTCTTTTCATTTTAAGTAATCAAAATGAACATTTAGTCTCATCTTTCAGAAACACATATTGGCAGAAAGAATAATGTGCATGTAAGGAAATAAGTAAATCAAAAGCAAAGGTGGCCCTCTTAATTGCCAAGATAAATGTTACTTGGCATCTTTCTCATCAAGTTTTCTCATCTAAAATCAGTAGAGTCAAGCTTGCTCTTTGAAATACCCCAGGCAACACTCTGACTCTTAGAAAAAGAAGGCCAAATTCCCACTGTTCCCAGTGAGAACTGGAGACCTCTATAAACCGTCTGAAAAGACCCTCTTCAAATTATTTTCACTCAGAAGATCTAGTGATTTCAAGACTGGATTCCCCTTGTATCCAAATTTCTCACAGTAGTGTCAGATTTCCAAAGGAGATTGCTTCCAAGTTTGGCATGTAAGTGAAATCTACATTGCTTTAAGAGCTGAGCCTCCCACAGAGAATGCTGAGATTCTCATAACTAGATATTTGCAGAGATCCAGGACATATGTTGCCCTCAATGCTCAGGTTCTCACAGAGGTGTCTAAATAAGAGCTGAGCTCTTTTCAAAACATACCCTGTACTATATAAAGCAAAGCTTTCACTGCACTTTAATATCCAAAATTTATTAAGACCTGTAAAACCTTTGTAAAATAGGATCATATTTTCCTCTTCTAGTTCTACATATAGATAAAATGAGATACAGAGAGGTGAAACTGATGTGCTCAGGATCATGAAAGAACTATAAATTAATGCTGAATTTGGAAGGGAAAGGTCAGACTTCACAACTCCCACTCCCTTCTTTAAACACAGGACCCCTAAAGTCCTTACAGAACCCTTCAAAGTGATTAGAAACCTGATTTTATTCATTTTCCTCTCTGTGATTCATCTCACAGGCGGTGTGACCTAAGAGCTTCATTCAGGTTTGGGAAGAGACAGAATGAAACATTTATTAATAAATAAAAAGAGTTTGGAATATTTAACAGGCCCAAAGTTTAAAGATTATAAAGATCTGAGGCTCTTTAATAAATATTAAATATACATATTTCGGCTTTTTTTTTTTTTTTTTTTTTTGCCAGATATGAGGAGTGGTGTAGAATTGCAGGGACAATGTATTCTGAAGCCAGGAGACCTTTATCTTTGTTACAAGCTCTTCCTAATATGAAATATTTCTATTCCCTCCAATTCATGCAAATATTCAGTTACTCTGATTAGCGTGAAGAGCACCAAATGGCAATGGAAATCAAGGAACCTAATTATTTTCAGCAGTCACTTCAAAGATGCTCCACTGAAATGAAAGACATGTCTCTCACCTCTTGGGCCCTATTATGTTCTAAACTTTGCCTAGCCCTGCTGACATGCCACCTCTGCTTCAGACGGATTTGATGAATCATGAAAACTGCATCATTTACAGTTCAAGGTACCAAAGCAATTTTCCATTGGCACCTTTATGCCCTTGCTGCTACGAAACAGAAGGGTATGAAAAATTCCAGTGACTTTTCAGCAGTCAAGTGATTTCTGCAGATAAAATATCCATAGCAAATATTCACTGAGACAAAAGCTGTACGTGTCGACAACGGTGTGTGTGTTGGTGTCCATGTATACAGGCATGTTTCAACACACATTTGCTGTGGCACAGTAAAGGTAAGGGGTTTTCTGTAATGAGGATGCACTGAAAGATAAAATAATGCAGAGTTCAGCACATCAAATTGGATATTTTTGAAAAGCTTCTTCTCAGAAAGAGTGGTAATGTGTTGGCATAGGCTGCCCAGAGAGGACATGGTGTCACCGTCCCTGGAGGTGTTCAAGAACTGTGAAGCTGTGGCACTGTGGGATGTGGCCAGTGGGCATGGGGAGATGGCTTGAGGTTGGACTTGGTGATCTTAGAGGTCTTTTCCATCTTTAATGGCTCTGTGATCCTGTACTGCTAAATGCAGTACCACTGGTTAAGGGAACCTGCACATCCTGGTCGTGTTGTCTCAATGGCAGAGTTCTAATCATGCTTTATTATAATTACCACACTCAAAAACACAATCCTAACGCCTGTATCTGTTTCTGCCACTTGCTTGCAGCCTGCAATAATGGCCTGGGGGCTCCTGGCAAATCTACATCTGTTTATTGCTCATGGGGGAATTGGGCTGTCACAAAGGTGTGAAGGTTTTTCCCATGGAGGAGGCTTATTTGGAGGCTTCCTCCATTCAGGAGCTTTTCAACCTACATCGCACCTTTTTTTTTTTTTTTTTTTTTACCCTGTCTCCAGAATAGAATAGCAGGCTTGATCTATTAAAATAGCACCAAACCTCATTGTTATTTCAGTCTTTCTGTAGCAGACAGTTGTTCTCATTACTAAGTCTTAGGAGTCTACCATTTTATGTAGAACTAATTTCCTTTCTGGAATGGTGTGAGCACAGTCGAATACATATTTTCCTCCCAAAATGTCACGAAGGGTTTTTTCTTAATTATAGCCCAGAACATTTCACAGCTGCTTGAGAACTACAACTAAAGCCTTATTGAAAAACTTTGAGGGCTTTTTTGTTGTTTTTTTTTTCCCTACTCAAATCTTTACAAAACGGCAGTTCAGTATTGACAGGTGTGAAATTAAAGGAGTTTCAAAGCTTGATATGAAAAGTGGTCTTCATCAATGCGAATGCTAAATCTCAAGGAAAATAAAACTAACCATCATTGTAAAAGGGCTGATATCCTCCGGTAAAAATATGTAAAATTTCATGAAGGTTTAATGTGATACTCTTACAAAATTTCTGTGAAATACCTCCTGGCGTGTCACCATGGCTTTGACCCTTGAGTAACAACATCATCAATGAGAATGAGCCCTACTACGGAAGGAAAACAGGCAGAAAGAAGATTAGAACACTCTTCCCTCTGCCCCTAAGATTCCACCACTCTTGGGAAGTACTTCTGGCTGAAGCAAGGGGAAATTTTCTGAATTTTAGAGAGTGCATGAAGTTTTTCATCAAAAATCCAATTTTCAGCAACAGACCTGGATTCTGCTCCCAATCCTGTCACTGACTGTGCTGTAGCTTCAAATGAAACCATTAATCTCCCTGTGTTTCAGTTTCCCCAATAAAATGACACAGTAGAGCTTCCGTTCTCCTCTTTCTTTGTCTTTATGATTTATTTGTTTTACTTCTCTGCCATGTTTTCATGGAGGATTTGAGGCCGTAAATACTTCTCATAGCAACAGTGCGTTGGGGCTCAGATTTGGAAATTATATTAATAGATCCTGCACCAACACAATGACGATACCGGTCAGAGTCGATTGACTTAAGTCCTTTGAAACCAGTCAAATCATTTAAGTAATTTGCTTTGATTGTATTAATAATATTAATAAAGTGGCTTTAAAAATACATCTAAAGGGCAATACATACAGGAACTAGATTCAAATCCCAGGATCACTTTGAAACTCTGTATGATATTTTTGTACACCACCTAGCCCAAAAGGGCTGATTCCCTGATTAGAGCTGCCTAAAGTCTTTCTATTACTGTTGAATTTTAATCCCTATCTCTCCAGACTTCTAATTTTCCTCCTATTCACTGCCCTTAAATCCAATCTAATTCCATCATATATCAAACCCCAGGTTAGGTTTTTTATGAAACTTTGTTGAATAGATTTTCTTATGTTGTGATATTTTTCCTTTTTTTTTTTTCCATTCCTATATGTTTGAAAATAAATAGTATCTTTTCAGTAATTCCAGACAGAACACAGAGTGCCTGTCCTATTACACTGAAGCTGAATTCTAAGTATACAATTATACAGGGAGTGTCTCTAGATAAACCAGCTTGAGGACTTATGAACATTAAACTCAAATCAGATAACAGCTTTCATCTTGTGCACTGCATTACACATTATGCTGCAGTGAAGTGGAAGGCTCAAGGAAAAAAAATACACAATCTGTGGATACAAAGATGTGCAGGCAATAAAATAAGCAGATGCAAATATGGTCCAAAACCAAGAGAGGTAGAAAAGATGAAACAGAGAGACGGTGTTTCCCGTTACCAACAGCCTATTGGAGTGTCAGACTTGGCCTGGCAGAGCCTACGCCTGTCTTCCCATGTGCTGCTGAAGGATAAAAAAGGAAAAGACCAAATATTCCGGGTGAATGTCGAGTCCCAGATCAAAATGCTAGAACTGCTAATAGCATATTCTGTGTAAAACAAGAGAGGCAATTATTCCACTCAGCTATGCTCTGGTAAGGCCTTAATTGGAAGAGTGTGTTCAGTTGGAACTCAGTGCTTTATTATACACATCTATATCTCAAAAAACAGAGTAGAGGAACATCTCAAGGAACTCATAAGTAAAAAGGTGTAGGAGCCTAACGCTGACAGACAGAGTTTAAGGAAACTGGACACATTCAGTCGAAAGAAACAATTAAGAAACATGCATTCACTCATGAAATGCAGAGGGGAGGCAGAGCACTTGTTCTCATGGGGATGACATTTAGCCCAGGGAAGAGCAAGCAGAACACATCTCTTGCATCAGATAAAGACCACTTAAGTCCCACTCTGACAATGTAAGATGTGCATAGCCTTTTTCCAGCCTTTTCTTATAGTCAGTGTTGTGAAAACCCCACCACTTCAAGCCACCTTGTGACACTTTTTACACCAGTTTGCTAGTACTGCCTTTAGACGTAAGGGCTTGCTTTGAGACCCACTGAATGGATGCTAACACCTGCACCAGGCAAAAGTAAGGAATGGGCACTTCAAAACTGGCTCAAAACACATTTTTCAGTGCTGTCTGTTCCTCTTGTCCAAGAGGACTGAGTTGGGTGTGAACTTCCAGCTGGTTCTCTGGAGATAGCATAAATCCACTGTAGTCAAACAACTGTATCCCGTAATTCAGCTTGGAAAAGGTTTAGGGCAATCATTTCATGAGGATCTGAATAAACCGAAGCTGTCTATTGCATTAGATTACACAATTCCAGGTGAGATATATCTCCCTCTGACCTAACAAACACAAGAAGCATTTCGATTTCACAGCATCCTCTGGATTGCAGCTTTTCCTGCAGGCAGATAAGCACTGAGTGTTTCAGCAGCACAGGGAAGGCAGTTCAAAGTAATCTGAACAGCTTGCCCCAAATTCTTCCCAAAGCAAACTTTTTTTCTCTTAAGTTTCAATTATTTTCAGCTTTTGCTTCTATCTCTAATTCCTGACCATACCTGATACATCAGTGACATTGCTATCTACAGTATCAAATAAGGACAATTCTCTTTAGGAAATAGAGCTGCTCAACTCAGTGATACAAATGTTTTCTTCAAATGTAAAGCGAAAAGTGGCTATGGATATCACAGTTATTTTACCTGTGAGGACTCATTCTATTGGATGAAAATACTTTCTTCCTATCTGATGGATGTCCACCTCATAAAGCATTGGAGAACAGCCAGACAAGATATTTGGACTTAAAGGACTTCTCCATATCATATCCTAAATATTCAGAATTAGCATTACCCATGCCATCAGTACCAGCATTTGCACTGGGGCAGGCAGCAAGACTGCAATCACTCATCTGTTCAACAGCCTGGACAAGATGATGGAGTAGCTTAGAAGATAGCAGCAGGAGAATCCAGTACCATGGGGGGAAGGATTTTCCCCAATCTTTGCCATCTCTGATGTTTGCATAAAAGTAAAAGGCATCTTTGCAACATTTATCTCATGTTAACCACTTTGAGGATTAATAAAACCCTGACTTGTAATTTGTCTGAGAGAAAACATAGTCACAGGAAAAAAAAACAAGAGATTCACCTATGGAGTCGCACAACTCAAACCTATATACAGTTTCCCAGTTTTCCAGTCTAGGCCACTGGATCCAGCTGTTTTGCAACCATCAGGTTCTGTAGTCCCCTTAATGTCAGGCATTCCTGCTGTTCTTTGTGGATGGCCCTCCCAATCAATTATGTCAGAAGAACTGCTAGTATGCTATAATAATGTATAATTCTTCATCTAAATTAAAATGTACTTAGGAGACCTTCATTCCCCTCACATTTCATTGCATTCATCAGAAATACAGCAGGAGAAAAAAAAAACTCTGAGCCAACACAGTGAGTTGTTTACAAATGCTTTGAGTGCAGCAAGACACAGACTGTCACTCCACGAGGCCCTCCTATTCCCATCACACAGGAGACTTTCCAAGCAAGCTCCAGAGAAAGAGATAGTGGGGTAGAGGGGCCAACTCTGATCTTTAGGAAAACAATTTGTAGAAAGAAACAACATTCTCCTTTAAAGTCTCGTGGTGTGCTGTAAAACAGTAATTGCTATCTGTCTAGAGACGTTCTCATTTCATGTCTCTCTTAGTGAATGAAACTGCAAATTAATTACTATCTTGTGTATGCATCAAAGACCAGTGCTGTGCACAGAAAATATTCAGGGTGAAAATCAGGCCATATTTATTTCAGTCAAGCTGTTTAAATATAGGTGAGAAACATAGCAGTTTCACAAGTGGTTTGAAGAAAACAGGACAATTCTGCAGCATCACTAATAAATCAACCGACTGAGATGTTTCCTTATCACACTCAGTGCAAGGCTGTTCTGACAGAGAGATACAGACACAGGTGTGTGTGTACAGATAGCTGTTGATTTCCGAATTAACAAACACCACAACAGTTCTATAGTCAGAACTACAACCAAGAACCTTCTGCAGAGCACCTCATTCCATTTAAATGCATTCTCACCACATAACGGTAGGTTAGCTATTAATCCAACTGCCCAATCAGAAATGCATAATTTTTCTGCAGTCTGTTATGCATGAGTGAGTACCCCAAGAATACTGTGACTCCAGAGCTCCTCCTGTTTGACATTTCCCAAACCCTGATATCATGTGGTTAGTTCTTTCTTTCAAACAAGCCTGCACGCTTTTGCCCATCCCTGCTCTGCCTCAGGTTTTGTACATATTATATTAAAATGTGGGTTACATGGGATGCAGATTATCTGAAAATCTGTTTCCAAGCATGATACTTTAAGGAAGACTTGAATTATCTCAAGTATAAATGGTAGACTTAAGAATACTGGCCTGTGATCCTACAAAGAGAGCTGCCGTGCTATCAGAGTTTTCTAGGAGATGAAATGTCTTCTACTCTGGAAGGATTTGTCCACTTGGTTTCTGAGGACTACCTATATTTTTCCAAACACTGACTACCCTGAAACCCTGGATACCTGCAGCCAGGCTGTTGCTCTCCCAGGAACCCACCACATAACCAGCATGACATTATTGCTGTTGATTTTCTCCAGCCAACTTCTCTCTCTAAACAACTTAATAGTGTGGGCTTACAGCAAAACAATATCACTATAAACATTCTGTCCAAAAGATACAGGGTGAAAAATTGCATTACAGTTAGAAGAATCAATTAGGCTGTGAATGGGCGTGTGGAAATTTCAATTCTCTCTCACACAACTACATAATCGAGGGAATGCTTTGATTCTAAAATCAGTGAAGTGGCTGCATATTTCAATTGTGTAGGACAACACCAAATAAGATAGTAACATTTCTTCACCCATACAGAAAAAATGCTTTTTCTTTCCCCCATGAAAATGAATAAGAAGAATGGAAGTGAATTTGAGAATCTCCAACTCCCCCTGCTGAGTTATTAGCACTAATTGTACAATCCACAACACAGGAGTGTAAGCAAGCAATTGGCCATGTGGGACTTAAAAACTCTCATTTCTACTACAATAGCTTCCAGCATCCTCACTGGGCATGGATTTCTTTTCAGATGCATCCAAAATGGACAGCACTGGAGAAAAAATAAAAAATAAGTATAAAAAATATATATTAGAAAAAAGAAGTAGTAGGAGAGAAGAAAGAAAGATCCAGAGAGCAAATATAACTTGCTTAAGGTCATACTATCAGAGAAGAAGTCGAAACTGTTTCTTCTGAATAAACCCTCATCACTGGGCAATGCAGCAGAACCTGGCTAGTGCAGATGAGCCAGGGAAAAAAAAATCAGAGGAGTTTAATTCCCCATTTACATTTTGATGTCCCTTTTTTCAGGGCTTTATCAGAATTACCCTGATGTATAAAACAAAGAAAGAAAAAAGGTGGAAAAAGCACATAGTGTATTTGAGAGGAGACATGAGCCATTATGCCTTTGTCTGTTTCAACTGAAATATTTATTTGTACATATTGACAATGCGCATTTACAGCTGCCTGCTGAGGAAATATTACCTGCTTAGAACACTGTGCTAATCAACAGCAGAGTGGAATGCCAGAGATTTCCCCTGGAAACCCTGTGGAAGCCTTTTGCAGCAACGCTTTGTACAGCTCCCTTCCCAGGGAATGCAGATGTCCCTCTTACCCCTGTGCTCCAGCAGAAAGCAAGAGGGAAGAAGACACAGTTTCTGAATCAACTCATCATTTTGCCAATCCAGTCCAAAGTAGTCTGCTCAGGAGATACTGGAGACCCACAACTTTGGAATAGACAAACCTTTTCTGCTAGCTGGTTTTACATTGAAGGGTCTGTCCAGAGCGGAGAGATTAAAAGGATTTCAGACTGGATATTAGGAAGAAATTATCCTCCAAAAGGGCTGGTACAGGGTGCCCAGGGCGTGGTGCAGTCACTGTACCTGAAGGTGTGAACTGTGGAGATGTGGCACTGAGGGATGTGGTCAGCGGGCCTGGGGGGATTGGGTTGGTGATTGGACTAAATTATCTTAGTAGTCTTTTTGAGCCATGATGATTCGTGATTCCAGGATTTTGTGACAAAACTGAACGAGCACCAAGATCCACTCTTTCTACTGATGTCTCTGCTAGGGCTAAAGATTTTTCCAATAACACTTTCTAAGATATGTGGATATTTAGAAGCACAGGCTGAATATCCACTGCACAGGTTCTTCTGCCAGTCTGGTGAAGCAGTGGGTATTGCCCTTCTCAACCCAAACTCAGTGCCATAAGGGGAGCAAACCCCTGAGCTCAGCCCCAGACCTGACTAAGTACATGAGGTCCAACATATCATCACACCCTTACTAGTTCAGATGCTGGCAGGCATCTGCAAGCAGCTTCTGGGACAGTCCCAGGAAGAGGAGGCAGAGGGAAGGAGGAGCATGCCATAGAAAACTGACACTCCTAAAGGCCTTCAGTAAGAGCCACTATCTCTTGAGACTAACCCAATCCCCTGCTGAGCATCGTGTTTTCAGTCCCGGCTTTGGGAGGACTACGCAAGCATGGTCTTCAGGCCACATGGGGAAGCAGCCTCCAAAAGAATTAATAGGTTTTATTTCTGTCTTTGAATAACAGCTGTGGCTGTGAGTCATTTTAGTCACGTGTGGCGACAGCTCAGAATGATGTTAACAGCTCGGGGTGCACAGGAGAACATTTTTGAGAGGAGGGAATAGTATGGCAAATCCCTTTATACTATCAGCATAGACCAGGCAATGGCCTTTGCTTATGTAGATCATAATCATAATCATTATATTTTATGGTGAAGTACTTTAGTATTATGGGGCACAGGTACTATTTGAAGTGGTTACTAACACATTAAATAAAGAATTGAGAGCTGGGAAACATTTGATAAATGGCTGGTTGGGGGAGTACTTAAACTGTAAAACTGGCTTGTGATAACACCACGATTTGAAGTTTGAAGAGGCAGACTCATCCCTTACTTCCAAGCAGTGCTGAGGATGGCCAGAAAGACAAGGTTGTTGTCCTTCCACTGACTCTCCAATAAGTGTTCTCCTGGGCAAATAACCCTTTGGACCCCAATTCAACTCCAGCATATTGGTAGCTGTGCATTGGCTTCAAGTAAACTTTCTGTTGAAGAATACACCAAGCAAACACACTGAGTGCAACGGAGCAAGATGAAGCCAAAGCACAGCCACACGAAGAGGTAAATGGGAGTCAGTAGGTCTATGCACAGCATGAATTCTGTGTTTTTCTTTGTCTCCATCCAAGTGGTGGAAATGAGGCTCTGAAACTCTGAACAGATACTGCTAGAGGGACCCACTGCACTGAACCAAGGGAAGGAATTAGTTGCCAGTGTAGGCGACATGTCCCCTTTCATTGCTAGTAATCACGACAGAAGGGCTGATGAAATCAGAGCAGCTTCTGTTGTTTCTGGCTCCAAGGTTAATTTTATCAAAAGCAAAGCGCCTTTGACTGCTATCAGTAGAAGGGAAAGTAAAGCTCTTTTTATTACAGGGATATCAATAGAAGCATTTGTTTGACCTCCCTGTCACCTCTCCTCCCCCCTAACACCATTGGCTCCAAATTAGGGATGGGAGAATAGAGCTGATAAAAAAGGGCTAAGATAAAAATCTTAATATTGCAGAACCTACAACACAAAAGATATGAAGAACCGCAACAGGTGATTTTGACCTTCAAAGACAGCTCAGAACCAAAACCATAGGATTGGATCTGTTTTACCCATCCCAGCCTCAGGATAAGGTTAACTGAAGCAAATCCATGTCCTAGACAACCAGGAGAGTTAGCTTTTCGAAGGCAAATTCAGTTCTACTCTAGTATATCCTTGTCAGTGATAGAATAATGGATGGTTACAATACAAGCTGTGGTTCATGATGACATTTAGCAGCTCCATCTCAGAGTCTAGATGGCCTGGGTCTGAGACTGCCAGGTGAGAGGCCAGCATCCTGATCTCTGCCAGCGCCTCTCAGCTTTCCCTGCTCCGTCTCCATTGTGGTGTAGAGAAGTAAAGCAAAAAGACAAAGAAGTGTGGACTCATTTTCTTGGTGGCTTGTAGGTTCCCAGGAAAGCCATTCTTTAAAACAGATTTAATAATACCAGGAGGAACTACAGCACTATGGATAGCTGTGTGTACAAAATTAGGGCCCAGGAAAGAGTAAAAGAATGTCAGGTAAATAAGGCACTGAAGTGGCACTAAGGAAATGTGGGTTCAACGACATTGATTTCCTTTGTGATCAAAGAGAAATCATATTTGGTCTGATATTCACTAATGCTGAAGCATTTGAACATCACAGGGGAAGTGCAAAGTGAGAGTAAATATAATATATACCCACTTCATGGCCCATTTATGCTGCCAGGGTGGTGCAAAGCAAATTTAGTGCAAATGAGAATCACACATTTTATCTTTCTGTGCCTCAGTTCTGCACTTGTAATATAGAAGTTAATAAAACTGCCTGACTCTTTCTCTTATTTCCGCTACTTGCCAGTCCTGTTTATTTGCCCTATAAGCTCTTCTGTGCAAGAACCAACCCTTACAATATCTTTGTATGGCCTCTTGCACACGGTCAGCTTGATCTGAGCTGGTACCTCTGGATGTGGTTGCAGTGAGCATGCTGATAGCAATATCCCCACAACCAACTACAAGGATTCCTTTTAAAGTCAGGTCAATGCCCACACGGCAGAAAGTTGAGAGTCTTTACTCATTCTTTCTTTCTCAGTTTTCCAGGTGTTTGTTGTTTTTTTTTTTTTTTTGACTACTCTAGGATCTAAGAGAGACATATGAAACTGAAAAAAGGAAGTGTCGTACTCACAGGTTGACACCTTGCCAGCAATCATAACAAACCCTGAAATTGGTATTTTCACCCTCATTTGGATGATCAGGTGTAAATATAAATTTTAATTATTTACATAATTAAGTCAGTAATTTGCTGCCCATCAGAAATGTTTGACGATATTTTGGTGCCATCTGTTTCCTAATTGAACTTAATCTCTAAAAATGTTACAAAAATATCCACAAAATAATAACGATAAACACAAAACAACTCCCCCTCTCCCCCATAATTATTGCTATTTTCAGTCATTTACTAGCGAAAAAAAAAAAAAAAGCTGGGGTTCAGTTGTGCCAAGTTCTCACAGATAGATGAGCAATGAAACAAAAATGTGTTTAGTGGGGGTGTTGAATCATGGAATCACAGGCTGGTTTGAGTCAGAGATCATCCAGTTTCAACCTCTGCCATGGGCTGGCTGACCCCCAGCTCAGGCTGGGATGGGGTACTCGCAGCTCTGGCAGCAGTGTCAGGGCCTCACCATCCTCTGAGCAAAGAATTTCCCGTTAACACCTAACATAAATTTCTCCTCTTTTAGTTTAAAACTATTCTTCCTCATTCTATTACTATCAGACGTTGATAACTGGTTTCCCAAGGAACTAGGAATCCTTTATCCTGAAGGAACACAACCTTCTTGCTGACTGACTTCAAAATCAAGCACCTCCTGATGTCTTCCAACAGACCAGTGTGAAATCAGTGTACTAAGACCAATTGGCTTTGCCAGAATGGAAAGAACTGGTTGTCAGCCACATATGGTGACCATTTGTTCTTGTGGACAGACTCCAGACATTCCACCAGTGCTGTTACGGGCAAAGCTCCTTCATGAAGGTAGCACAAGATTTCCATGGGAAAGACTTGCTGCCTCTTCTTCCAACAGTCTTATGACAGGCAGATGGGAGATGCAGTTTACTGTTGAAATCTGAAGGAGAGCATTAAAATCTAGTGTGTGTACATCTGAGGGCAGTTGTGTAGCACTTTTACTGGTGTATTCCAAAAGAACTTGAATTACAATGAAACATGGGATCAATATATTTCCTGTGTGTCACAGAAATCATCATGAGCAAAGAATCTCTAAAATTCAGTCGCTAATGAGTTTGAGAGCATAGGCATATTACCATGTCTGTAGTCACATTAACTTTCCAATTTCTTTTCTTTTAATCTCTCCTTTCAATTGCGCATGAAGAAAACTGTTCAATTTAGCCTAAAGGGTTTTTTTTGTGTGTGTGTTTTGTTTGTTATTTAATTTTCAGGAGTGCTGGTAGATCCCTCTTTTGATTATTCGAGTTTGAAATTAACGTAATATTGACATCTGTTCTGATCAGATATCTTACACTCTGATTTCTCACAATTAGATCAGGATGGACCTGAAAAGCTATCTTATTTTGTAGAGGTAGTTGTGACAGAAAAAAAATACGAACTTGGAAAACAAACAACAAAAAAAAGGGTAAGAGGTTGTAAAATTAATAACACCTAAAAAAGGAAATTGTGAGTTTACAAAGTAGATGTTTTCCTCTGATTTGAGTATGTCAGTGTACACTCATGATCAACTCCTTTAACACATACTGCCAAGTTTATAACTTTAAAATTATTAGAACAGCATTTTATCAAACATTTAATTCCCAATTAAATCTATCAAACGAGCCAAGACTGTATTTTTTTTTCTAACCTTGAATCCTTCCAAACTGTAGATTCTGCCAAAATACTGTAAGTTTTTAAATATAATTTAAGAGGCTTAAGATACTGTAAGCCCTTGGAGCAGTTTAAGAGGCTTACTGCAAACTCCCTAAAACTGCAGAGCAATTTAAGCAGTACGAGCACCCCTCGGGTCCCCACCCTCGCCTGGAGTAAAGTGGCTCAAGCCCCTTGATTTCTAAAGAGCTTCAGCACTTTTCCTCTGCCAGGAATCTGTCCCCGCAACTTTAGAAGCCTTAAGCCTCTTTGGGCCTTGTGTGCACAAGGCACTCCAGCAAGCCCTTGTCAAAACAGTCGGAGCCGCCGTCGCTAGAACAGCATCTTGAGCCTGAGCACAGCAGACCTTGTAGATATTTCATGAGTGTTTGAACAGGATCCATTTCTTAGTGTCCAAAGTACTGAAACTAGCACAACATAGTTCCTTGAGAGCAGAGAGGGACCAAAGTTTGCAGGGTGCTTCGAGGGGATCTGAAACAAGAGAATTTCTATGGGAACACCTATCTTAGGGGATGATACAAATGGCTTTCCGCAGCCAGACCCTACTATCAGGGGCACAGTGTAATAGAAAATATCTTAGCTTGCAAGCAGTTCCTCAGAGAAATCCTGGCATCTTTTCAGTCCATCAGTAGCACTCTTTATCACGTTGGCATCTAGGCACACCAGGCTGTGATCTCTCAAGTCTCAGCACTCTGCTCGGGCATCAGCTTACTCCCTAGACATACAAGTTCAGGGTTAGCTTAGCTCAGTGTAATCATTTACAGATCATAACATGCAGCATCCAGCAGAGATAATCAGCGTGCTGTTAATGGTAATAATGCATAACTGTAAAGCAGTAAAGGAATTTAGTGAATCCATCACACACTCATCCTCCTTGAGTTTTGATCTGGTGGCTACTCCTCCACATACACCAAGCTATTATCCCAGAAGCTGATACTGAGATGGATTTAGGCTGAGAGTTACCTCAGATCCCAGGTAGCAATTTAGGTTCTAGAAAGCTGTTCAAATCTTATCTGGACAAGTAGTATAGCAGTAGAGAGTGTCAAGACACAGTACATAGGAGGACCTTATTCCATGTGGCATTCCCAGGCTCTTCAGACCTCAATTCAAACTTCCTTTATTTCACAAAGAGGATTCTGAGGGCATTATTAGTAAGGCAGTAAGTCAGCTTCTATATGACGAGGGCTGAGTGTGGAAAACCTTTCATGCTCTCTGAAGAAAATCTTTATGGGAACTAGCAAGCAGCTCTCTCCACGCATGCCCAGAGGCTGGATGCCAATTCAATTTCAGCCAAGACTTGCAGCCATCGGAATGACAAATCTTTCCTTAACACTCTTATTAAATCCTAATCTCAATCTTATTCATCATTATTAAGCCCTGAAATTGGGCTGAATATTTAAATGAAGTGAAAGGAAAAGACAGAGAGGTGTTGGAAGTACGTGAGGTGGGGGAGCAGAGAGATTTAAGGAGAGAACTTGAATTCCCTTCATGAAATGACGAGTCTGTCCAGATTCAGAAATAAATAGGAGGAAAAGATTTTCAGATGTAACAAAAAAGAAAAAAGGAGGAGAAAAAAAAAAAAAAGAGAGAGATTTGAAAAAAAAAAAGATATTGCCTATTAGAATCCAGACTTGTAATATTATTTTTTCAAAGACTTTTTGGTAAAGCAGCAGGGAAATGAGGAGCTGGGATTGGGGAAGTGACACCAAGGACATATAAGGAAAAGGTGAACTGAGGGATTAAACGTACCATGGTGATTTAAGGAATATTGAAATATGGCTTCACCTAGGTATCTGTCTGAGTCTAAACATAATGACAAGGTCTGTACCAGCAGGGTCTGTGACAGTAAGCTCCTGTCAGCTGCCTTTGTATGTTTTTCAGAGAAAACCTGGAATGCTCTTAGAAGTCTCAAAAGAGACAATGAAGTTATCCCTAATTTCCCCACACTTGTTAAAGGAGATTTAGCATCTATGATTCTGTGATTCAATCTACACTGAGTACCTCATTAACTAGGATTTTTTTTTTTATTTTGCAACAATGATACTGGAAACACTAGAATAAGACATGAGCTTCATTTTGCTGCTTCACCATGGAGCCAGACCTCGAGATCGGCTTTCTCCATGGAGCCCAGGTTACGGTCTCAGCCTTCTGCAACTCCCAGGATCAATCCAGTGCCAATCCCATCTTCAGACAGTTTTGCTGATGTAAGGGAGATCACAGTCTGCCTCACAAGGAGTAGATATTTTTTTGCATTTAAAAATAAATATTCAAATTTGGAGCATTTCATGGGGCAGGGTGA
Source organism: Oreortyx pictus (assembly GCA_036925125.1). NCBI lineage: Eukaryota > Metazoa > Chordata > Aves > Galliformes > Odontophoridae > Oreortyx > Oreortyx pictus. Next base: position 4,719,215 of record JAUPFR010000022.1, read on the forward strand.
CCCTCACCATCTGCTCTTTCTGACAGTACTCGGGAAGCCTGCAGGTCTGCATTTCAAATCATATAACAAATAAAAAATAGATTTTTTTCTCATAATTCCTATCCTTTTTTAAATTCTTTTTCCTTTTTTTTTTTGTTTCAGATGGCAGCCAGTCAAATGCATAATTCTTGCTTCCTTCTCACAGTCCCTGCCTACCCAAAATAACTCATTCAGTTCATTGAAGATTTGTTCATACCCACAATCTGTATCCCGAAATGCTAAAACAATCTATTTAACCTTTACGCCAGCTAATGCATACATTAGAACAGGAACCTATATATGAACATAAAATTGTGAGAAATTGAAACTCACTGACATAAAATCAAAGAGCTCGGCCATAAAAGGTGTCACTTTTATGTGATTATCTTGCCAATATCTCCATGTTGCTAAACTAAATCAAACTGCAATTTTTCCCACAAGTATTGCATTTAATGGAGTCCGTTAGTGGCAGCGATTCCTTATAGATCTCCCTGTAATGGAAGAACGGTTCCTTGTGCCATAGCACTATGGAAGCTGAGCTCCCCCCACACTGCCGTATTTCTTGTGAGCCTGACCTTATACGACTCTCTGTTAGGCAACACTGAACACTGTTTTTGCTAGGACAATCCCTCAGGAAGATGGAGATGCACTTCAAGAACTAGCTGCTGCTAGAAGCTGGATCAAACCATGGCCAGAGATGGCCTCAGCTGCATTCTTCAGCTGCTGAGATGGATGTATGAGTTGTCTCTGCATAGCCTTCCACTTACCCTCAATTTTGGTTCCCAAATTCTTGCAACAAGATCTCACTGCAACCCCATTTGCCTACTCTAAGTCTTTGCTCTCTGCTTCTCTGCCACATGACCACCCTCTACCTCATTCCTTAGCATTCCTTTGATCTTTTCTTTCCCTGTGAACATAATTTCACTTTTCACTTTGGTACCGGAAAAGACCATATTACAGATCACATCTGGGCTCCTCTCTCCTTTTCTTTGAAGCACTGCTGCGTGAGACCTAGCTGGAACTCCAGCAGTAAGAGCTAGAGAGACTGAAAGAAAAAATATACTTTTCCTCTGGAATATTTAAACAAAGAACTCTGTCACTTTCCACTGCCATTGGTCCTTATGCTCAAGGTGCCTCACACATTCCTCCTTGAAGTAAGCCCTCCCTCTTGAAATCCACTGAAGTCAATGCAGTGACAGCCCAGATTAATTTGACATCCGAATGCTATTTTTTTAATTATGTTATTAGGTGGACTTAATTCAGTGTTGTTTTAAAGACCCTAGAACACAAAAATTCCATTTTCCCCGGATCTATTCATCTTCATTAAGCAATCACTGATTTATTTATACTCCTTTCCAGTGTGGAAAATCCAAGCCACCGAGACTCCATTTGGTTTCTCTCTAGAATCATCCAGAATGTGAAATTTCAGAACTCATTAAGTGATGATGCTGAGCTCTGTAAGTGTGTGTCAGCCAATAGCAGTCATTGCTAATGCTTTAGCAGCATTTCTGATCAAACTGAGATCTTTCTTTTATATGTTTTAAGGCACTGTTTAGTTTTCTTTTGATTTAAACAAAACTTCTGCTGCCCAGAATAAAACTGCTCAACAGCATTGGTATCATGGAAAGTAGCTGGGGAAGGAGTATGAAACAAGCAAATAAGAACTTTTATTTTTAACATTTTCAAAAGCAAGAGAGTTTTCAGGGTAGAAAAAAAGAACAACAGAGGAACTGTGTAACTTGTAGTTTTAAGGTAGGTAACTCTAAAACAACTATTGCATGGAAAATCCAATTTTTTCATTTCTCCTCTGCATCAAAACCATAATCAGTTTTTATTTTGTAATCAGATCCCTTGAACAGTCTCCATGAACAAAAATTCTTCTTCCAGAAGTCAACAAATTCATTTCCCAGAAGTCAATGTTATTTTGGTTTAAGATACATACAAAATCAGCAGCAACAACAAAAACCTAACCAGTTTTACCTTGGATTTCTCACCAAATTGTACCATACTACATCATATGACTCAGACACACTGACTCAGCAGGGCTGTACATCAATAGATGCCTTCGATTCACACAGCTCGCACAAGCAGCTGAAATGGACTGACTGGGTCTCTGAAAGCCTGAACTTCTTTCCAGGTTCATTTTCAATATTTAATGAATTGATTAGTCATTTTTAATACAAACTCCACTTTCTACACCATCTGTTTCTGTCTCTTAAAACTAGAGGGAGAAAAAAAAAGCCAATATCTCATTTCTAGAGGCTTCTAGAGTTCAGTATGTAGATAGGAGCCATTTGCCTAGGAGGTGCAATTTCTGTTTGCCTGGCAATAATCACAGAATCATTAAGGTTTGGGAAGACCATAAATATCATCCAGTTCAACCATCACAATATATTCTGCCACAACACTACTCCTACTGTCAAGAGATCTAACGCATTCCAGACCTTGTGGGCACTAGGACCTTGGACTGTGTGAAAACTCACAATTTTTGTGATGTAATACAAGTCTTCCTATGCTGTTTCCTGTAGTATCTCTCATATCATCTAGTGACCTCATGGGAAAACAAAGAGAAAAAACTTTCTCAGTCCTAGTTTCCCAGAATGCGCCCACTTCTTTCCACCCACCACATGCCACATATCATAACAGAGAAACAGCAGTTATAGCCCGAAGGTGCAACAAAGGAAATGTCAGTTTTTCCAATTTAAGTCTACTGAAACCAAAAAGGAACAAGTGGTCTTTCCACATTCTTTGCAGCTTCTTTGTTGTATCCGTGGAGGGGAGATTTAAGGACACAGATCCCAAGGACACCTCAAATAGAAGGTTTGATCAACAGATGAGCTCCCAGACTGGTGAGGACAAAGGGCAGGAGGTTACAGATGCTGCAATCCTATGTTTTTTATGAGAGAGAGCACAGGGAATGTAGTTTATCTATGTCCAGAAAGGCACCATGTAATTTTATGGTGTCATAAAGAGGATTATTATACTAATAGGAGTTAATAATTCTAAAAGCTTCATGACCTCTTTGGTCATCTTGGCTCAGATTCAACATGGGCAATTTGTGTGTGTGTGTGTGTGTGTGCACTAACTGAGCTGGTGATGACCATTAAACATAATGGGACAAATTCTCAGCTGGTGTAGTATAGCCTGGCTTCACCAAAGCCATATAGGCAACTGAATTTAGCCAATGGATGTTTGTGATATTTTGCAGACTTGGAGAGAAAAAGTGTAAAACTCCAACTTGATTTATTGTACCCAGGGATCTCAGAATGTGCTGTCCTGCACATACTTTGCAATATCTTATGAGCCACCTTTGGGTGTAAATGGGTTTCTCAACTAAGCTGAGCAATCTCTTAGCAATTAACTTGAAGAAAAAATAACTACACATAGTGACCAGTTGGCTGGTTCTGAAAAAGAAACGAAGATTGTGAAGAGTGTCATGTGCCAGAGCTCTCATGTTCTCTTATGTGCAAACCGTCTTACTGTAGCAACAGGAATACAAAGACCACTACAGCTCCACAGTATAGTGATTTTAACTGCCACTAACTTCCTAGTGACTGAACACCAGTAGTTTCTGACTGCAAAGATGTAGTAACTCATTCCAACAGAGAGGATGGTGAGGCCTTGGCATGGGCTGCTGAGCGATTTGTGGATGCCCCATCCTCAGAGGTGCCCAAGGCCAGGCTGGATGTGGCCCTGGGCAGTCTGCTCTGGTGCCTAATTTAGTGCTTGTCAAGCCTGCCTGCAACAGGAGTGTTGGAACTGGATGGTCTTTGAGGTCCATTCCAATCCAAGTCATTCTGTGACTACTGGAGAAACATAAGCTCATTATCAGGGAGACCACCATTAAACTGGCTCCACTGCAGTTCTCTTGGTTAGCATGTTCTTGGAAGAAAAACTGCCACAGAACCAAAAAAATGCTTCCATTCCTGCCTCCTGCACTTGGTCACTTCTGCCTTGCTCTCAGTTTCTGAGTTGAAAAGTATGCACTGATCTTCAGGGCTTCTGCCCTAAACCCAGAGATTTGTATTGAAGTGCTCAGAGGTTGCTCTTGAATAGAAACAGGTTTTGCATTAGAAGTCTAACACAACATAGCTCTTCTTAGAGCAGATGCAGAGTTCTCTGCTTCGCCATATTCTCTACATACATTAGGATGTATATACAAGAGTATGGAAACATGTACATTTGTGTATACACATATTTATTTGCATAAATGCAAGCGTAAGTGCAACACTGAAGAACTGTTTGCTCAAAGCTTAGACCTGAGAAGATTAATCTATTCCAATGGCCACGCAGCAGCTTGGCCCCCACGGTGTTGCTACCCACATACATTCATACAAAACCAGAATCTGTCTTCATACTTCTCTGAGAAAGTCCTCTGTAAGAATACCAGTATCAGTGCCTTGTGCTGGCACCACCTAATCAGTGTTACCTCATAGTGTGAAGAATCAGGGCTCAAAATAGTCCACTCCAGTATCTTTTGATTGCAAAGTGTTTCAAGAGGGAGGAACTGTGTGCAAAAGACTAATAAAACTAAGCTCCATGCTTTATTTGCATTTTTCCACCAAGTTTGCTTTGACATGGCATTGCTCAAGGTTCCCTGCATTGAGGCTACAGGAGAGCACGAAGGACTAAGCAAATATTAGTCCAGGTCTCATCAGTTACAAGTTACATTAGAAAAAGAAAGAGGAGAATGGAAATGGGATGGGAGTTACTGCTTCTGAACTGAGCAGCACAGAAGCGGCTTCTCTATCTCACTCTGTGGTCTTTACAAACAATCCAGTGTATACGTATTTTTGGCACAAATCACAGTGTCCTGTGATTCTTGATTATAATTATAATAATGGGTTTCAGAAAGTCTGCAAGTGGTTCTGGGAATTATAATAAGGGTTTAGGACAAGCGTGTTGTTTATACGGCTAGTGTTTGTTGCCTATTAAACCATGTTTAGCAGAATAGCTGGTATAGTAAGAAATTGCAAAATATATAATTAAATGCAAACTAGCAGAAAAACACCTCTCTTCTTGAGTGACAGAAATGCTCACATTGCCATCTCCACCCTGTGAGCAGGGATTAAAACAGAGGCAGCTGGCTAGTTCTGTCAAGATAGCAGTCTATTCCATCTGCTGAATTACCAATCTTTCATTCTTCCATTAATTTATCATGAGAAAAAATATATTTTTCTTTTCTTTATGTTCTACTCCTCTCTCTTTATGATTATCCTTACTTAAAGCATCCATCCACTCAAAAACTCCACTGCATCACTGTTCCCATCACAATCAAAGCATCACAGAATCATAGAATCATTGAGTTTGGAAAAGACCACTAAGGTCATCCAGTTCAACTGTCAACCCACCCCTACCATGCCCAAGGATCACATCCCTCAGTGCCACATCTCCATGGTTCTGGAACAGCTCCATGGGTGGTGACCTCACCACTCCCTGTGTAGCTGTGTCAGTGCATCATCACTCCTGAGAGGAAATGTTTCCTAATATCCAACCTGAACTTCCCCAAGTACAACTTAAGGCCATTATCTCTTGTTCTATTGCTAGTTACCTGGGAAAAAAAGGTTGAATTACTAGATAGATTATTAGATAATAGAATTATTCCCCATGATACCATCTTTTTCCAACATCTTAATTTCTATACCATCACATGAGAAGTTTTCCACTTTCTCCTTTGTGAAATCATTTTATAATTTATTAGATATCTCTAAATTGGGGCAAAATGCCTCTTAGATCCCCACATCTCAGAGCTGGCTCCACGTAGCTGCTGACGTGAATGACCTTGGGAAGGTTCTGGTTGTAAGCATGGAGCCCAACAACACTGGAGAGAAAAAGAGGCCCTCAGAGATGATGCAAAGAAACAGATGATTTTGTGAAAACCTGTATGAATGTTCTTCTCTTTGTTCATGGTGGTGACAGATAGGCTCCAGCCCACAGAAGGGGTTGTTGGACACTTCAGTTTTTTGTGCCTGACTGAGCAGGAGGAACTGGGATTGCACTCTGGCCCAAAGTGAGATTTCTGCAGGAGGAGATAGGGCAGGGGCTGGAGGCAAGCACAGGCACGGGATTCAGTGGGGATGCCCCAGGCTGGCTACTCGAGGTTCTGCATGCCTCAGAGCTACAGCTTTCCTTCGTTCTGAAGGAGCAGAGAGAAAAAGATGAAGGCAATAATAAATAAAACCCAGCATCTCCCCTCTGGCTTTGTTTTCCGGGCTGCATCCCCACGCTGCCCCAGTCAGATCCCTCTCTGTGTGCAGCCACAGACACTGGCGTCTGCAGACTGCATGTTGATCGTGTTCCTCTCCTTTGTTAACACGATTGCCTTCACCTTTACATAAATCAGATTTACAGAACACATTGAGTCTCAGAAGCCTTGGGACACCTCGAGGCCTCTCAGTTCAATGGAGCTCATTATGGAAATCAGCTAAATGCTGAGCAGAGAGATAAGTGCTAACTGTTTACCAAACCCCTCCACCAGAGATATACAAGGAGAGCTAATGGGAGTTCATTTGCAGCCTTACTCAGTCATTCAGCCCTCTTTATCTGCTCTTTTGACAAATCTGCAGGGAGTGATGCACAAGTTTGCAGGAAAGATATTTCTGTGCATCGCCTCTGCCACTGCTGCAGGTAGGGTGGAGACAAGGGACTGACAGGAGCTGAGCTTATGCCATGAGTAAGCAAAGCAAGACAAAACCCAAATGCACAGCTCCAAGCATCCTAGAAGGCTGCCATGTGTGGCCAACGCTCAGCTTAACTAGAACGGGCAATTTTCTTTACAAAAACGTTTTCTCTCAGAATAGTGCCCAGGTGGCCAAGAAGGCCAATGGCATCCTGGCCTGTATTAGAAATAGTGTGGCCAGCAGGAGCAGGGAGGTGATCATCCCCCTCTACTCAGCTCTGGTGCGGCCGCACCTCGAGTACTGTGTTCAGTTTTGGGCCCCTCACTACAAGAGAGACATCGAGGCCCTGGAGCGTGTTCAGAGAAGGGCAACAAAACTGGGGAGGGGTCTGGAGCACAAGTCTTACGAGGAGCAGCTGAGGGAGCTGGGATTGTTTAGTCTGGAGAAAAGGAGGCTCAGAGGAGACCTCATTGCACTCTACCACTTCCTGAAGGGAGGCTGTGGTGAGGAGGGGGTCGGCCTCTTCTCCCAGATAACTAATGACAGGACGAGAGGGAATGGCCACAAGTTGCGCCGGGGAAGATTAGATTTGAGGAAAAATTTTTTCTCTGAAAGAGTGGTCCAGCACTGGAATGGCCTGCCTAGGGAGGTGGTTGAGGCACCGTCCCTAGCGCTGTTCAAGAAGCGTTTAGAAGAGGTGCTAAGGGATTTGATATAGTTGCTTGGTGGGTAGGGACGGTGGTGGGAGGATGGTTGGACTAGATGATCTTGTAGGTCCTTTCCAACCTAATGAATCTATGAAATAATTTTGACTTGCTCCTCAACTCTGTATTTTTTAAGTTGCAGATTTGTCAAAACACTTTGGTTTGATTTTTTCTCTGAAAAAAAAGCCAATTTTCCACTTTAGGATGAATTTCCAATTTCAAATTGATACAGCATTGTTAATGCCACGATTTTATAATAAGGGTTATAGTACCTTTCAACTATTTAGATATAGAACAGAGGGAACTGTTCAAATACCAGATGAAAACACTTCAAAATTTTCAAAGTGAAATATTTCTACAGCTTATAGGTTTGCAAAGGTTTTAAAGATGTCAACTTCTTGTCTTAATTCGAGAGAAGGAAACATTTCAGGCTCTCCATAATATTTTTGAAAGAGGAAAGCCAGTTTTAGCTCTAATAGACTCCTTTTATGGAACTAGCTCCATTCAGATGTTCTTGTTAACTGTGGTCAATGGGTTTAATTTTCATCTGCCCAACATGAAGAAGTCAGAGGAAATATGATATCTGTTTCTGACATACCAGCTTCTACAAAGAGACTGCAGTAAAGGTGCCTGTTTTTCTAAGAATAACCCCTCTCATTAGAATGCAAGCACACTTTCCAAACCAAGATCATTTTTCTTCCTATTGTCTCAAATTCCAACACTTTGCCCTTTTCGAAAGATTTTTTTGAGAACAGTTCAGTACTAGATTTCTTTAATATATATATATTTTTTTCTTTTTCTTTTATATCCTATAGCTGCATTTCCCCCTTGGCTCCAAAAACCAAAGCAGAGCTTTTAGCTGCCACTCTTAACCTCAGTATTTTTAAATTGAATGTTATTTAAAATTCAGGACAAATTCTCTCCTCTCTGCCTTAATAATTTCATGCAGGTAGAGAGGGACAGAGAGTGGAAAGTGAGATGCAGTTCTGTAGTATTTTATATTGTGTATAGGTAGGTGGGCTGGACATCATTTTGTTTTAATGATGATTTTGCCTTTGCATTCAAAAACAATTTTCTGTTCTAAGAGCTGCAAGAGTGATTTATAGACAACATGCATGAAGGCAGGCACCATAACATCAAGATGCCACTGCCTCCAAGATGGAACATGGGAGTTACTGACAAAAATACAGCAATGCTGTGCAAGGGTGAACATGGGGATTGCTGAGGAAACCCAAGTTACATTTGAAATTGAAAGTGGATTTTAAAAAAACTAGTATTGCTAGTACTCAGAAACATTTGTGGGGGTTCTCGGTGCCCAGCAGGCACGGAAATCTGTTCAAACTGAAAATTAACCCATTATGAAATCCCACTTGAGGTAGAAGCATTTCTCTTTCTCATTCACCGACTGTTCCTTCCAAACGATTCATAAGCACAATCACTTTTCCATCCATTTTCCAGGAATTAGGTCCTTTACACATTGCTTAATACCTTGCATGATTAACAGTCCTGGTAACAACATTCCCACTTCATACAGCTCAAACAGCAACGAACCTCCCCAGATCATCTTCTTACCAAGGCCTAACACTTCTCTCCAAGTCTGGATGTTTACAGCAGTATTAGTTATGCTGGTAGACAAAAGTTCCAGCCTGGGTCTTAACTTGCAATGAGTTGAGCTGCAAATAAAGAAATTTCTAGAGGAACCATTCTTTTGCACTAGATAGAAAGGTCAGTAGGACTGCCTATACGCTTCTTCTGAGACTGATGCTGTAATTTCTGCTGAGTTCCGTGGTGAACTTTGGTGAACTTCGTGATCTGGTCCTTTATAAAGCACTGTGCTACATCTCAGTCATTGTACAAATAACATCTCGGGATTATAGCCTGCTGTTAATAAATGTGGTTAATCATCAATAAGAGAGTTTTGGCTATTATACACTGACGATGTAATTTTATACCTCGCCAATCCAGAGAAATCGGTTCCATTCCTTTTAGATTTGCTGGATAGATTTGGGGCCCTTCAAGGTTAATGTCACTAAATCATCTGCTAATTCTAAAGAATCATTTGAGTACCTGGTAAGAAAATACCCTTTTCATATTTCTAAGTTAGATTTTAAATACCGACTTGGTTTTATATAATAAGTTGAGTTTAGAGGAGAGATTGATACTTTTGTTGCTTCACTAAAGCAAATATACAATGACCTTGGTAAGTAGTCTATTTTACGCATAACTTGTATAGGATTCATTAACATTATTAAAGTCATCAGTCTCAGACAGTTAGATCTTCCTTCATTAAACTCCATTTCACTACCAAGTCGGTTGAAAAAAATAAAATAAAATTAGAAGCCAATGAATGGTCTTGTTTGTGGGGAGAAGGAATGTCTGCAGAAGCCCAGCAACAGTGATTTTATCTGCAGTAGCTGCCTCCAGACAGAGCAGGCATCCTGGAGCTCAGAGTGGTTTAACTTCCCTCCCTCTTAGCTTACATTATGTCTGAGTATAGATAAATGCACCATCAGGGAGGGAGCAAGATCTTTCTGAAGACACTTAAGGAAATCTGGCTTTGTAGGCTCTCATCATATGAAAATTATAGCAAAGAGGCATTCTCCCTCATCTCAACCCATTTCTAGTCAATCTGAAAGCTTGTGGTGGAAAATAACCCAGGACAGGCGCAGTTTGGTTTTGTTTTCTTTGCGCATCCCTTTTTGGCCTGCTTTTAGCTAAAACATACGGATGAACTCCCAAAACCCATTCCTAGGAAAGAACTTGAATATGTTGTGGGCTTTTTTGTGAGTATGTCTGTAGGTAAAGATAGATGACAACAAAACTTTGCCTAAGTAAAAGACCTCAGCCATTGCAGGGAGGCAAATCCTGCTGTAGCAGAATTGAAAAGAACAGTTTGCCCTGTTTTAGATTCAGATAATCCCAATTAATAGTTTATGGCTGTCAGATAACTTCAAATATAAGGAAATATATATCATGTATACGTAAGGCATGCTATAGAAGAAGGCACATTTATTAATGCACCTGTGGTGGCCACTGCTTAGTGTATTTTTAATGAATAAAACACAGAACTTACTATCATTTTTTTTTTTTCTAGCAAGCTTTAAAATATTTAGAACAAAGCCCGAAGACTTTTCTGAGTTTTAATGTGCACACTACCAGCATCTGTCTTTCAGGAAACCTGCTTATACCTTCTCACCAGGCACTGGAATGGAGGAATAGAAATGAGAATGCTTTTCTAGTTGATGCTGACTTTCTGGTTTAGAAGCATGGGAATTACTCCTGTAGTATTCTGTTTTCAAAGTGCTGTGAATCTGATCTATTAAACTTATTTGCAAATTGTCTCACCGGTTCCATAAACTGGATATATAATGGAGGAAGAGGGAGGAGAAAATTGGCAAATAACGCTATCAAAATACTATAACATCAACTGAATAAATTACCTGGCAAATGCTGTTTGACTAGTTCCAATGTGATTGTCACAGGCAGAGCCTGAAATCTCATCCAGGCAGGAGGAGTGTATGGAGTGTGATTGCTGCCTATGGGGCTCCAAGTAGCTGCAGGATTCAGATCAGCCTGCAGAGGCAAAACTCAAGTCTAGGCATCCTTTCTGAAGGAAATTCAGTCTTCTTCTTAGGGTACTGTGGGGATAAAGCATCTGCTCACTGAGCTGCTCTTATTTGTCACCTGTATTGCTCACAGAGTGCAAGGTGTGGTGCTGAAGAAAAACCAGTCCCCAGCATTTCACAGGCTCTTCTCACTGAAGAATAGCAGGCAATGTAATCTCGTGTGTAAACGCAGTTCGTTTATCTCCAGCCTTTAGCCAACAAATTTATCACACACATTAATATCGAAGGAGGTTAGAGTTCAGTGAAGGAAACATTAGTTTTCTTGTGCTCTCTCTATAAATATACTCTCCCACTTTCACCGCAGTATTTTCACAAAGCAAGTGAGAGTAACAGGCACATTAAAGAGATAGTTGTGTGTGTGCTAGGGGAGACTGTGTGCATGTTAAAATGCTCCCACAGCAGACCTCTGTGACTTCGACTGCATTACATTTTCTCTCTTCTCTTTCCTCTCTCTCTCTTTTTGTTGTCTCATAGTTATTAGTCAGCCAGACATTTTTTATCTCTCGGAAAGATACTTTAGCTCATATCCAGTGTAATCATCTCAGGGGCTTTTACTTTAGTCCCTGTATGCCTGGAGAAACGATGTCTCTTTTACTGATTAACAAAACCAAACTAAATGCAATGAGAAATGGCTTTATTCTCCACATTTCATTAACTCCTACTGTGCCTGTTTGGTTTGGTAGAGTTTGTTTCCCCATCTCCAGCCAAGCTACGATCCCTTTGTTTTTTGGCCCACATAAAGCACTGGTTCGAGTGAATCAGTAGTTTATTTGTTGTTTTTTTTTTTTTTGTCTGCAACTCTAATATGTAATAGTACAGCAGAATATGCAACACGGAATAGTGCTGAAGTCCACAAACCTGTCTGCTATTTTGGTGAGTCATGTCACATCACTGTGGCACTATGGGGTAAGATAGCTCTGAGTCTGAGACAAAAAACCAGCACAACCACATTCAGAATTCAGGGGATATGAAAATATCCCCAAATAATATTTTAAATTGGTATGAACTCCACCCCATCTGTGCCAGCAGAGCAAAAAGTTCTTCTCAGAGAGAAGTGATGTAATGCTATGAATGACACTTAGAAGCAAATATCTTGCTCCACAATTCCATGCACTGTAAGTAATGTAGTGGCATTGCACTAAAGAATATGAAGATGAAATGGGTATGTTACAAAAAATATGAATAAACAAAACAAAACAAAACAAAACAAAATATAAAATAAAATAAAATAAAATAAAATAAAATAAATTATAAAGATAGCCCTTGAAAAGTATTTAGGCTTCCCACTCCCACCACTGATTACCTTCTTAAGAAGAAAACTCTTAGGAAAAGGAAAGAAAATTTAGAAGGGGAGGAAGCAATTTTCTAAATGATAACATAGAAAAAGGGTTACTCTCTCATGTCCTGTAGGATATGCTACCTTATCCTAAGCCTTTCAATTGATGAAAACCTCAATATCAAGATCTTACCAGCAGCTGGTGAGCACAAAATAAAGCAGTTGGTCCGCCTTGTTTTTCACTCTTTTTATGTTTTCTCTGTAAGGCAAATGAGAACTTAAATGTCCCAGAAAAATCTGGAGTTTGCTTTGTGTTGTTCAGGGTTTCTATTTTCATTACAGTTAGCTGTGATAAGGGGCGGCACGTTGGTGGTCCCAGTCAGTGGAGTTCCCTGGTTCCTCACATCCAATCAGGGGTTTGCAAGGTGGGCATCCACAACTGCCAATCCACAACACATTATGACCTTTGACTGGAGCTGTCACTTAGGAATCGCTTAGTATAAACAAGGAGCCTTCATTACAGAGTCATATGGGGACTTCTCAGCCAAATTTCCCACACCTAGGATAGCTGCCCTTTCAAAGCAAAATTCAGCCTACAATGGTATTTGTCAGTCACAATGACCAGAAAATTCTCATTCTCTAAAAAGATATCCCCTTTTTTGTTTGTTTGTTTGTTTTTGTTTCATTTTTACTTCAGTTACTGCAGGAAGAAAAAAAAAAAAAACAGATATCAAAATATCCAATTTTCATACAGGACAGAAAATCCATTTTCTCTGCACAGTGCTCTGGACTCCTGATCCCCCATCAGATGTCAAAGTCTTTCAGTCATGACTAGAGATGGCAAATATACCAAGAGACATTTGGTAACATGCAGGTCAATAGAAATCATGCGCTTGTTTCTAAAAAGAATTCACAATCTTGTATGTATCTTCTCTGGTTAGTCAAATATATTGGGTTTTGAACAGTCTATTCCTTTACTAGCTCTCACAGTTAAATCTTCTTCAACATCAGCTCAGTCTCCTCTATTGCCATCACCTCTTTCACTCATATAGAGTCTTTCAAAAGCATTCATCCAAGGTTCCTGAATGCATTTTACACTGAGACAAACTTTCTCAAGGGCCTGAATCACAAAATTCAGGGAAGGGGCATTTGGATGATTATTTATAAAGGTATTTGTCTATTATTTTTTACAGCATACCACAGTCTAACAAGACAGGTAAGCTTTTTTTCTACAGCTCAAAATACTCTTTTTTGTGTGTCTGGTAGTAGTGTTCTGGAGTCACAGAAATTGACAGAGACCTCATTGTATTAAGAAAAAAACATATAAGTGTGCTGTAAAAAAATTGCAGCCTTTGCTCTTCTGAGCACCTCCACTTTTGTGTGGGGCTCCTGGTCTCACAGTTATTGAGTAGCTGGGCACAGCAGTGCTGTCTTATCCACAGCACAGTGCAAGCTATAAATAATCTCTCTAATTCTCAATATCTCTTCTGCTTAGGAGATCTCCTTTCTCTAAACACTCCCTCAGTACGGAATTTCTGCTGAAAATTCAGTCAGCAGAGGCCAAGACTTAAAATTTTATTACTAGATGTGTGAGAAGAAAAGGTAAATATTTCTAGCTCTTTAACAGTGAGAGGAAAGCAGTGGGAGTGACAGTATAATCCATCAGGTCCATTTATTGTCAACATATGGCCTTAAAAGAAGAAATCTGGCTCAGGAAAGCAATGTAGCAGGCCACTACTCAGCTTCCCCATTGTGTGCAAGTCAGCATTTTTCAAATTGTCTGTGCAATAAAATTTCCAGTTTCGTATCCAAAAAATTAAACTATTAAACAAGATTAAAATGTCTGTCATGTCTTCTCAGAACTTTATCAGTTCACTATTTTATGTTATACTATAATGTAAAAACACAGTGTGGAAATGGAAAGTTCCGTACTGCTGAAATATATCCTAGAAGTAGAAGTGAAAATTCCCTCAGACCTTTTCCGAAGGACTTGTTTTGACATGTTGTTGTCAAAATCATGGATCAAACTGATACATAGGAGTGCTGTTGAAAGGAAACTCAGCTCCGAAAATGACAAGGAAGTTTCAGTAAGTGCTGTGATTTAGAATACAGAAATTGGGTCCCAGTCTCCACCCAACTGCTCAATGAACTTGGACATCTCCCGTTCTCTTTTATCTTCTCTCGGCAATTGAGTGTGAACGAAGGACTTTCTTTGTCATGTGTCTAATCAATGTTTACTTACTGTGGTGGCAATTCACTCTTAATTGGAACCTTTAGCTGTAAATCTCATAATAAAGCATATTATTATACAAGTAATCAAATACAGGCCCTCAAGGCATATTCAAATCTGTGTTGGTTAAGTAGAAATATTTTCTCTGGTTCGTTCTTTAAATCACCATCTTATTTCTGGTGAATAATAAACACTTCTGCTCAATAGTTTTTTCCCCCCATGGCATTCACTTCTTAACTTTCCAAATCATGTAATTACCCAAGATGCTATTATAAGTCAATTAATGTGATATATCTGCCTACTAATACCTGAGCTGCAATCATTAGTCATCCAAACAAATCACTACAAATTGTCATGTTGAAGAGGACCAGTCCATTGTCAGCACTCTCAGTGCATCCTGGACACACCTGTCACCATACCTTGGTCTCACACAGAAAAATTCTCCTCCCACAATCCCTAATGCAGGAGTTTATTAATATTTACATCCTCCAAGCTGTATGATTGCCACCCAAACCCATACATCAGCTACAAGTCTGAGGTAGCTTCTGTTAGCATCTCAGATCACCCATAACAGAGACTGTAAAAACTTGCAGAGATGCTTTGTCCTTTAATAGTGGCTTTCTCTTTGGATGATCAGGGTGTACAGGCCCTTACAAATAATAAATCATGAATTAAATGGCTCAGTAAATAAAAAATGGACTTATCAAGGACACAATAAACCACTTTTGTAAGCCAGGCCCTCTAGTGCAAGGAAATGATTGGCACTAATGTGCCACATGCTTCGTTTCTTTCTTCATTTATAGAGGGAGCCATAAGCTTTAAGAAGGAATGACATTTATATTAAGGGAAAGAAAAACAAAAGTAAGGTCTCCTAAGGACCACAGCAAATAATATTGCTAACACTGAGCAATCAAAGTCAGAGGGTCCGCCATTTAAGAATTCTTAGTAAAAAAATCACAGTGTTGTTTTTTGAGCTTACTTGGACTTTTTATTTTAAAATAGCAGTGCTGATTTCTTTACTGGATTTGGAGACTACAAGTAGCTCTTATTTTATACAAACAGGCTGTTCTTCATTTCTAGAATGTTTAATAAGTTCCACTTGATTTTTCCCTTTTTCTTTCTCTTTTTTTTTTTTTTCCCCTAAAGCTGGAGATCTAAGAAGAATCTTAAAAGCTGCATAACTCATTGCAAAAACTACAAAAAATACATGTCCTGGCATATGTCATGTTGGTTCTCCTGCAAAAGGCATAGCTGCCTCTTTGGACATCGGACTTGAAAAATTCAAAGGTGATGATATAGAAAGAAAACCAGCATGATCTTGCATCATTCCAGACCTTGCTGTCCTGCAGAAATACAGACAGCAGTTGACCTCACATGGATCTCCTCCTTATTCCTGTCCATTTATTTTAACCATGATCAGAAATAATCTGTGTTGTGGCAAGGAAGGAAAGATCCATACTGAAAGAGAAGCATTGCTCACAAGACAGCAGCTCTTCATGGACAGCATGAAGACACAAGCAATAATCCTGCATCTTCCCAGATCTAGGCTCAGCTCCTGGGACAGAGGAGCGCAGCCAGAGCTGTCCCAGGGCTGGATGCTGATGGGTATGGGCCAGGAGCAGCCGCCCCTGAATGGCCCAAGCTCATTTCCGAAGGGTGTTATTTCACTGCTGCCTCTCAGATAATGTAACTGAATCATTCAATTGAGCATAAAATAGAAATTTGGCTTCTTATCTGCTGGGAAACCAGCTTTACTATTTTCTTTCTGCAAAATACATTTTTCACTATCTTATCTTCTAATAAACAATCCCAGCTCTGCAGGCTGCAGAAATGTTCTGAACACATTTAAGAGACATATTTTTTTGTTCCCTCTCTCTCCCTCCCTCCTCATCCCCTCTTCTCACCCTTTAAAGCGCCTGTTCTAAAGGCATATTTTTAAAAGGGATCCAATTTGTTTTCTATCTTCCTTTGGTAAAGGTATATATTTTTCATAAGCTTGTTCTCAGCTTTGAGGTCTCTCTCCCTCAGTTTAATTTTCATCTTCGTCTCCCTTTCTTCTTCCATACAGAACTGCAACACTAACTCCCCCCACACCCCTAATGCTTTCCCTTGTTTTAAGAAAAAGGCAACTCATACTAAAATACTGTCTTCACCTTCCATGCAGAGCTTGCCTAACGGAAACTAAACGTGTCAGTGAAAGGTCAGCTATGAATTTTTAAACCTTTCTATCTCACTCAGACTGACATCAAAAGCATTAGCTGGATCACTAAATCAGGGAGCCAGCAGGAACTGGAATATGCCACAAGTCCTGCCCTAGCATGTGACATGGCAGAGGAAATTTGTGGACCTCTCTCAGCATGGGAGACAATTCTTCACCAAAACTCAGCATCAGGGCACAAACTTCCTGATCATGAGCTCTCCTTCTCATGTAGTCACAGCAGATAGTCGTCTCTTACAAGTGACTGGTGAAAAACAAGTAGTGGAAATGCACTATATATTAGTGCCATTGCTGTAAATGGAAATGGAAAGCTGATCTGGGAGGTGGATCCATCATTCCATTTATATATGACTTCACAGTCTTCCTCTCAGGCCCCAGCTCCAGCTGCTCTTCCTTCTATTTTTCCTTCTATTTTTTCTTCTATTTTTTCCAGTTTTTCCTTCTATTCGAGTTTAAGAAGGGGTTGTAGAGGGAATATCAAATGAGTAAGTTGTAAGAACCAGGGCTCCATTTCGCAGTGTATTGGTGTTGGAGGTGCACTCTTTCCCATCTTCTCCCTGCACATTATTGTTTGGATATTTTTTTGGCTTTGTATTGTTTCCTGTTATTCAGACAACCACATCTCTGAGCAACTTTCTTTTGGGGAGATCTGGATTTGCTGTAGAGCAGCTTCAAAACAAGGACAACATAGTGGAAACTTGTCATTTTGTTGCTTCTTCTCAAACTAGTGTCAATCCCTTGTTGCTTTTGCCTCTTTCCCATAAGCAATGAGCTGTATTCCAAGGATAGAGTGTGCAGTATCACCCACAACAGCAGAACATGGCACAGTTCAAGGGGTGATTTACTATTCATTGATAATTTAACAACTTGGCAGCCAAAAGCAGAACTTATCCCATCAGACTGCTGTGTGCGAAACAGCCACTCATATGTAACAGAGATGTTTTAGGGGAATCAGAAAGGATGTTCCCACAGAAAGGAAAAGTTGAGTTAAAAAATACTCTGGCAGATGAAGCCTGACTTGGCCTCTCCACAAAACAGTAAATTGGAGTGCAGGGATGTTCAGGAAAATCATCTGAAAAGCCTGGCACCAAAACGCATGAGAGAGTTACTCTGTAAGCCTTTCTCCCTGAGCCTAGGACAGGCTGAGGTGACTTATGGTTTTCCATGAGACACTGCCAGCATAGGGCAGGATCCCAGCTGGTCCTACTGAGCTTTATAAGAATTGTCACTGACTGCAATGGGACAATTTCTACAGTCCCAGAAACATATTTTTAACACCTTATCATCGTTTCACCCTCTGTCCATTTTCAAGCCCTCCACCACACTTGACTGAGCATTTTCAGACCATTTATTTCACGATTCACTTAGAGGAGGATGAAATGATTAGGAATGGAACTCTCTCTCTCTTTTTTTTTTTTTTTCCTTTTAGAATATTATCTTTTCTTTAAAACTAAAATAAAAAATGTAATTTTTTTTTAAATAACATACATTTCTCTTTTCTGTCCAAGGTGTCATATTTAGCCTCACTCTTCTATTTCATGTTAAATTTTGCATTCAAGAGAATCTTAATTGTAGCATGTTTATATGTAATATTTCAAAAATCATGAACATATTTCATGGTACATTACATAATTTTAACATTGTTAAGATGTCTTGTTTCTGAAACTATTTTAGGGAGAGTAACATTTCCATTTTGTTAAAAAATGCCTGTGTATTGACTTTTTTCTCATTCTGAATGGAAACAAATTCCGATGTGTCACAGTTGAAGAGAAACTCTGTTTTCCAAACAGCTTCAGTTTCCATCTGTCCATAGTGAATCACTGTCCATCCATCCACACAATCTTTCAGCCTTATTCATCATCCAGCATTTTCTCTGTGTTTACGTCTCTCCATCTGGCCACCAGTATGCTCCCTGATAACTCCATTTACCCTTCCATGGAGTTAATTTTCTACATCCACCAAAGACTTGGAGGCCAGTCGTGCTTTTCAGAGCTCAGAGATGAACCAGCAGAGACAAACAGTTGACAAAAAGTTTTGTATTTTTGACATGGTTGGATGGTGGTACCAAGGATGCAAGAGTAGACCCTGAAGTTAAAGGTGCCTGATGCTCAAAATGCTGAAGGAACAGTACAAATCTTTTAAGCAAGAAAAAATTATGTAGGCATCTCTCCATTCCCGCTAGAAGTACCACAGACTTGATTGATATTGAGAGAGCAGATCTGCTAATCCCCTTGTTCTTTCTGGCTTTCAGAGTACTTTGGCAGGGGGCCTAGCATTCCCTTTTCAGACATTTCACTGAAACAGAGCAAAGATGTCCACGAAGGCACAAGGATACCCCATGTTTTTCCGTATTTAAAATCCACATCAGATGTTTGTAATGGCCCATAAAGCCTCTATAAACCTATGTAATGAACTGAAGCAAGATACACGGTGTCTTGTTCCTGTCTGGCTTGTGGCCAGCCCCTGAAAAGACTGACTGTGGTGTGTGTATCCTATAGAACTTCACTGGAATGTCCCCTCATGTCTGTCTAGGATATGATGAGCTGCTTATATTCTCTGCCTTGTATTGCTTTTTTTAGCTGGAAATGTCAGTTAAATCTTTTGCTTGAACATTGAGCAGGAAAGGAGTAGACTGACTTGAAGAGAGTGGTGGGCCCCCAGATCCAGTGAGCCTTCCTTTGGTCATCCCCATGAAAACAAAATGAACAGAAACAGCTCCTACCACCTCTCTCCCAGTTCAGATCACAAATCCTTGATATATTGTTCAAGTCCTTTGCTAAACTTACAAATCATCTTTTATACATATTACAGTGACTACGCAGCACTTCCACTCTTATTTTCACTTGATGAAATCTCACAACTCGTTGCATTTAGATATATCTCATTGCACAATGCTCTACTGCCCCATTTTTGTTCAAAGATGAGCTTGCTAATGTGAATGGAAAGCACAGGATAAGCAAAAATTTTAGTGGATTTAGAAATTTGAATGTCAGTAAGGAAATATCTAGCTGCACTAAACTTCTGTCAAGAATCCAATCAAATACACCCAGTTAAACTTTCAAGGAAAAGAAAATATTATAGAAAAGAAAAATGGTGTTTTTTCTTCTTAATTCCATTTATTTTTTATTCTTTTTTCTTTTATTCTAGAGACTAAAACACTTGGGATCATTCTTGCTCTTGTTCATTTCTGAAGGTGTAAAAACTCATTTGCTAAAGAACTCTTCATTGAAACAACAGTGCTTTTTATTTACTTAATAGTGAAAATGTCACATCTGCCTTTGTCAGCTAATCAATTATGTTAAAGAAAAATAAGATTTTAAATTTCTAAACAGGAAAAAATATGGGAAAAAATGCTAAGTACTTGGGAAACAAAAAAGGTCTGTAATATACATCAATATTTATTCATATACTGAAGGAAAAAGAACATTCTGAAATATGTAAATATTCCCTTTACCAGACTGAGTACTGGTGAGAATGAACTGAAGCACTATATTTAGGTTTGGCACCGCATTTAAGGAAAGCATGGACAAAGTAGAGAGAACTGACAACAGTAAGAATGATCAAAAAACAAAGAAGAAAGTCAGCTGGGCCTGGTGCTCTTAGCAGAAAAGTTAAAGGAAGAATCAGGAAGTAACTACCCACCAAAGAAGAAAAGGTTCAAAAATGAAGACGTAAGGTATGAAATAGTGAACGGAAACCGCAGCAGAGATATCTGTGTTAGGTCTTAGGAAAAGGTTTTTTTCATTCGGGGAAATGAAGCACTGGAACAGATTGCTTGAGAATGCTGTTGATCCCCACCACGGGAGGTCTTTGGGAAGATGATTAGATGGAAGTCTGTAAGGGAAACAGTCTGATTTTTTTATTAGATAGGAGAGCAGACCATGTAAGCTCCTGAGGACTCTTCTGACTACTCTGTGGCCCAGTGGGTATCTTAACAGAGTCCCTGTGTGCTCTGTACCCGAGCTGCCAATTTCACTGTGTTCACATCCCCAGCTCTGTCCAAGGTTCCCTTCAATTTTGACTGAAACAGGATGTCTGTATACACTCCTGCAAGGCCTGTAGATCTCTGATAAACACAGAGCATGCTGGGTATCCCATTTGGCTCTGTCACTTTTTAAAAATCTAGCTATTATTGAAAGTTACTGTGCCAGCAGTTGTATTATTAATATTATTATTTATTATTTATGAAGTGCCAAGTGTGTGCTAGATGCTTATATGATTATGCACTGAGTTACGCTGGAGTTGCACAGTCTACTGAATTATGATGTAATGTTATTACCTGCAGCCTTTGCATGAGAATGATATTTTTCATTTGCTGTAGATGGCCCCTTCATCATGTAATGATCTGAAAAGGATATGTGAGCTTTAAGATATTTATTAATGTACTAGACCTAACACCAAGAAGAGGTAGTGAGGAAAATGGTACCCCCATTTTACAGATGGAGGTTAGTGTTGAGGCTTCAAAGAAACAGAACAACCCAGCGTCACACAGCAAAGCACAAAAGCTCCCAAGGTACTGTAAGCTACTGGTTACTTTTACCAATCTGAATAAGATAAGCTACTGTGCTTGGAAATGGAAAGTCTTCATT
Organism: Oreortyx pictus; assembly: GCA_036925125.1. NCBI lineage: Eukaryota > Metazoa > Chordata > Aves > Galliformes > Odontophoridae > Oreortyx > Oreortyx pictus. The sequence goes on from JAUPFR010000022.1 coordinate 4,740,496, forward strand.
CCTTCCTGAGCTCAGATGACAGGGCTTAGTTGAGATCCTGTAGCAATGACTTCCTTGTGCTGGTTACGTATAATATCAAAATGTATTCCTTTTCATATCAGTGCTCTTTCTACAACTGTTTGAAGCAAAGACAGGCTGATTTTCTATGAGAGAGCATAGGTGTTCTTAAATTTTCTGTATTCCTCTCAGTACTTGCCGTAGTATTGCTATGCACTCACACAGTTGTTCTAATGAGACTAAAATTTGCAAATCTTTTGATCTCTCTTTACACAATATTTATTCATGTTTTACACAATATTAAATCATAGTAAGATCCCTATAACTCCAGACTTCCCTGCAAAGATAGCCAGATAGAATAAATAAGCAGATTTCACAATGATCAGCAGTTAGAGGTATGCACTATTATACACTTAAAAATATCAATATATTTTTTCTAATAATTGTCTTACCGTTTTTAATATCTACAGTATAGGAGTATGACATTACTTCGGCCATGCCTCCGACTGCAGTTTTAATCAGAAGAGAGACTGCTCTCTGGTTTAATGAAGTAAATGAGACCTCCGGTAATATTGTCTGTGTAATTGACATAGTTCCCTGGGAAACATTACACTTTATAATGAAAATACTGTATATAATTAGGATCTAATAGGAAGAAAATAGTAATTAGGCAGAATTAACTGAACAGAAGCAATCAAGCAAATAAAGGTTATTCTCTGGAGAGGACCCTTCAGGGTTCAAATGTGTACATTCTATGATTGTAAAGAAGCCATAGTAATTAACAAGTCTTTTCATTGCACAAGAATAGCCTAACACTGGCTACTGGAATGACCCTACAGATCAGAATGTGTTATTTCAATCCTGCCCTTACACAGGCATCGGGAATTGGAAGTTGTATCCAACACTGTAGGTGTTTGTACATTGGTTTTTGCAAAGGTTATGAAGGCATCAAGGTCCTTAATTCTGTACTTGTCCAACCTTTGGGGACCCTTGTTGCATTTCAGTTTCTGCCATTGCTCATCAGAGTTTCCAAAGCAGCTTTCTGTACGTGAATTTCGCAGCAAAAATAATCCGTGTACGATTTCACAGAAATAAGCAGATTACACAGCTGTACAGGAGTGATCCTTTCCCCTGGAATTAACAGAGTAAGTCACAGAATCACAGAATCACAGAATGGTTTATGTTGGAAGGGACCTTAAGGATCATTTAGTCTCAACCGCTGCCATGGGCAGGGTAACCAATCTCTTGATTAAACTGCCCAGTTGGTTAGGAGTAGATCTGAATATATTCTCATTCTCACAAACAGCTTTCAGAGCTGTCCTACGAAACCCTTCCAAGTCTTCTGGATCATGCCTGTAGAAACATATAGCCAATACAGCACAAACAGTATCAGTAAGGCTTGGAGTATTCCTGATATGGACTTCTTAGTGCAATGATTACGTGACCATTCTGGATTTGGACTGTCACTATGTGAAGTAACTTGCAGCTCTTCGAATGCCACCCACTTGCTTTGGGATCTGGAAGCCTATCCATATATTGCATCCTAAAGTCATTTTTGCTGATGACAGCTTTTCAAGGAGTCCTCCTAAGTCACCTTCAGAGGCTGATGGTAGAAGTCAGAGAGATGAAGAACACCATGGCCAACCAGGGACCAAAGGAGACGTGGTGGTATTCTTTTTTCTCCTTCATCTACTGGGGTCAGTGGGGGATAGAGGAGAAACTCATGATTTTTAGGTGTGAAAAGAGGCAAGGCAGAAACACAGGCAGCTGTCAGGAGATAGCTCAGGGAATGGTATGATGTGCAAGGAGATCAATTCAATATTTCTCATAAACAGAAGTCATCACTAGTCAGAGTAAATAAACTCAGGACTTGCTTTGAACATTTCCTATAACTTAACAATATTCCTTCAATTCCTATCTATTTTTCTACCTTCTCTATCTATGCGTTGTTGTTCCAGTAAAGATTTAGTACAACTATCAATGTAACACTTACATAAATCAACAACAAGGATGGTACCATGGATTTTTTTATTCACATAAATCAGAAGTGAAGTTCATACACCCCAACTTGGAAGATATTGTTAAACTACACAAAGTTTTCCCAATGAATTTGCTTCCTCATACACTAGTATTAGTTGCACAATCCACAAACACTACTAGTTTCAAGACATTTTGTTGGACTGGGAGCCATTTATACATTCAAAAGATGTAAGGGGTAAGTAAAGTTTGCTTCCTTAATGTGACACCCTGTATCACATTAAAGTGTCATATCCTCTGATCTCTCATTCTCTCATCAAAACATAATTCACCATTTATTCAGATGTAAATGCACTGACTTCAGTAGAAAAAGCTCTGCTCTGAGTCATAATTTCAGCATGTTATTCTGACATCAAGGTCCATAAATTGTATCTGAGTAAAGTAGACTTTCTGAAAAGGAATCCGGTACTGATCTGATGACTTCAGGTTAGAGAATCCAGTACAAGAACCCAGCATACCTCTTAACATGTTTTTCCAATGGTTGATTGTCCTTACTCTTACGAAAGAATTCTTCAAATCTGAATTCATCAGCTTCAGCTTCCAGCCAATGTTTACTATTTTGTCCTTCTACGCCAGGTTAGAATCCCTTAATACCCAACATTTTCTCTCAGTACAGAGACTTACACCCTTTAATCAACAACTTTCCTGGTCTCCTATTTTAATAGGAACTGGGATTAACTAAGGTTAGAAAAGCTAATAGAAAAGGATACAAGTAGAATTTATGATTTTTTTTAAAAAAGGGGACTTAATTGTGAGCATTTTTTCTCATTTGTCTTTAAATTTAAAGCTTTCCTTTCTAATAATTTGTATCCATATGATTTTTTTTGTGCAGAAGATGGTAGAAATGAAGCCATTTTTCCCTTTGCCTGCACTTACTTTAACTAGCCACTTCAATCCCTGTTTATAGTCCATCAAGCAAAGTAGATGAAACTCCATCACAGTTTCTCTGAGGGAAGTGCCCACAGAAGAGCTCTGTAGAGCAGGAAGTTAGCTGGATGAGCTTCTGAGAACAGGGTGTCTCTCAGAGGTACAGGATAAGCTATATTTTGGGCTCTCTTGAGCTTTGTCTCACATGGAGTTGGGAATCTCAGTCCCACAACTTCTGGTGCTTCACAAGTAATTTTACAAGTTCAAATAACTTGGAGAAAAGAGCATTTCTACTACGGCCACAGTTCACCTGACACATCTCTACTGTAACAACTGAAGAGAAGTCCTCTGTGGTCTCCCTACCCCTCTCTGAGCCCTGGAAGGGACTCATGGTGTGGGTTATAATTCTGCGTGATCTGGAAAAATGACCACTTCAGGAATCCCAGCTCCCAGAATGGTCCCAGAACCAGATTAATCTCCACAGTCTCACCTGGCTCTCAGAGAATGATGTTAAGCCACCTAAGCAATGTTTAATCCTTTCAGTTTTTTAGTGCACTGAGTAATGAGAACAGAAATGCTGTTTATAGTTACAAAGTAAAAGCAAGGTGAGAACTGTGAGAGAAATGCATGGACTAAACTGGAATAGTGATGAATTTGCTTCCTATCTCTGTTGAAGAACTTGAACAAAGAATGTCTATGTACTATGCCTCAGTTTCCCCCATCACTGAAATACGTGGGGCAAGTGAGCCAGGAGTAAATTTGACTTGTAATCAAATTCAAAAGAACAAAGGGACAAAGTGATGTTTGAACAGCAGATATTCTGAGGCCTCAATTTCTCTGGTCTAGGGTTAGGATTCTCTAATGCCAAATAAGTTCGAAACTCACTCCACAGCTATCCTCTCCGGAAGGCTCTTCCAGATTTCACTCTACACAATTGCTCACTTTGAGGAAAGATACAAGAATTTAATGCCTTTACAATTGCAGCAACTCTAATGGAAGGGAGGGGAGAATGGATTTACAATTTAGTCTACAGAGGGCAAAGACAAATACAACACATATAAGAATGATTGTACAAAAATTCTTTGTCAAACCAAACAAGTTTTTGGTGTTTTATTTTTTTTCCTTCTTTCAAATCTATTTGATGAAAAGAAAAAAAAAAAACAGTGGGAGAGGGAAACCTATGGAGTGAGAAATGCTTTTATGAAATCATGTCATTTAAACATTAAATTTTACATTCCATTTCCAGGACACTTAATTCTTGAGGGGGGAGAGGGTGGGGGGAACTTTTTTCTTGTCTTTTGTTCAGTGTGTTCATAAATCTGTAGAAGAATTATCTATTTTAGATGATTGAGGTGTTATGTTTTGAAAATGTCTTGAAAATGTCTCAAAGAATACTTTGTGTCTGCTTCAGAACACTTCTGTCCACTTTATCTTTTCCTTTTTTTTTTTTTTTCCAGGATGGGGGTGGATGAGAACTATTCAGCAAATTCATTACAACTTCATTGCTGTTTTTAGCCCATCGTGAAAGCCTTTTTCCCAACAAAATTACCATTTCTTCAAAACTTTAGATCAACCTCTAAAAAAATAATGGTGCCCCTCAACCATTTGAAAAGTCTTTGAGATTGACATGTAAGAACTATCTGTGGCAGCTAAGAATTAATGTTATTATTGTTCTCTATCATCATCATGGATAACGTGCGATCCAGACAAGTACCTCGTAGCCACTTGTGCACACCAAAAGTAAGATGAAAAACCTCAGATAGTTCAAAGTTTGTACTCCAATTATGTTCTGTCTTGCAGGTGCTCTATAGGGGGTGGAAGTAATGTCCCTCCTATCACTTCATATCATTGCAATATCTAACAAATTCTTTGGCTCACCAGCAAGGAGTTCAAAGTAAAAGCATCATCATTTCAAATAATTACTGCCCATATTAAGTGTTTTAATATTGCAGATGGATGTAAAAGGCAAAGGACAATTGTTCAGATGTAGAGCCTCGCAAAGTACAACCTGGGGAAGGCCACAGATATCCAGCACATTGTCCTTTTCCCTGTTCTCTTCTTTGCTATATTAAACCACTTAATCTGTAATTGCCCAAGCTTACAATGCCTCTGCTTTGAACTCTCTGTAAGAGTGCCATAGGATTTGTCAGATGTTTCTAAAACAACGTCTACCAGGAGTCTGTGAGGTCTCTTAGTAGCTATGACAATGGTTTAATGGAACATAATTTCCAGTAAAGGAAACTAATTTAGTATTTTCACATATCATGTAAGCAAGGCACCATCTGAGAGAAAGGAACGAAAATTATAGCAAGAAGCAATCAAGATGAACAGTGCTGTAAAATCGTATCTCACCAATGTGCATTAAGCAGTAACATGTCTCAGCTATGAATCACTTCTTCCTCTCAGTGAGGACAGCTCAGCCTGATGAAAAGGCACACCAGTCTCCAAGCCTGGCACAGTAGGGCAAACTGGCCATGCCATTGCTCTGCTACAGGATGCTTGAGAAATCACTCTTTGTATTGTTTGTCCTGTCTTTTGAGGCTGAAAACTCTTTTTAGAATGGCCAGATGTTGCAGAGTGGTTGTGATAAGGATTACGTACTTGAGATGGTGCTCAAATACACAAAATAAACATGCAAGACAAGGAGATACAGTTTCATGTTCCCTAAGCATGACTGGGTCTCATTCCAACCATCCTGTGCAGAACACTAGAATACAATCCTCTTGTAGATGTTCCTCATCTAGTGCCAGATGCAGTGGTTGGCAACCTTGCCTATGGCACAGGTCTGGAACAAAATGATCTCTGAGGTCCCTTCCAACCCAAGTCACTTTATAATTCTGATTCTCTTTATTCCTCTTTGTCCACAGTGTGCTTCTGCCCCATAGACCTCACCTTTCTCCCGAGCAATGAGAACACTGCAGAAATGGTGAAGAAGCCTTTTCCATGTATATAAGACCAGAGATTCCAGATATTCTGAAATATTTGGCACTTGTTTTGCAAATGATTGATGGTAGAGAGATTTATCATCTACTTCTCTGCACATGTTTGCAGGGTCTTCATGTAAACTTATGCAGGAAGGAGATATAATGAAAGTGGATTCTCCAGTCAGAAAACATATCACAAGAAAAGATTTGTTGGTGAGATGTCCTGTGATTTGGCTTTCCTCTGTTCAGGCAATAACATTCCTGCCACTGCAAAGAAGAGCTTGTTTTTCCCCTGCTATTTTTCCCTATTATTCCTTGGTTGCAGTGGCATATGTTGCTTCCTCTAGTGTGAAATACTTTCTGCTCTCAGATCATTTCTCAGAGAAGGAAATCTACCCTGTGGCACCTCCCAAGAGCATTTGCAAAAGTTCACATGGTTTCAGAAGTCTGGATTGCAGAAGTGTTTAGTACAATCCAGCTGCCCAACTAAATAATTGCTTTTCAGCATTCTACAAGTGCCCCACTCTTCTTGAAAGGAAATACATCTTTTTATTGAAATAAAATAGAATCAAGATTATGAGATGAAGTACCATCTCACCATCTCATGATTAACACACTAGCCTTGAATTCAGGAGTTACTCATTTAGTTTCTGAATCTGAAACTGATTTTTCCAAGCAGCTTTAGTCTTATCACAAAAGTTGGTATCTGTTTTTGTCTGACATATACTACCCAAATATTAATAATGAAGTACTTGCCCAGGCTCCTGCTACAGACGAATAAGCATGGGGGAAATCTCTGAAGAGAGCTTCATCCCACTCTGAGCTCCCTGAGACACAAGTAGCACTTCAAACTCCAGGGATGTTTCTCTGCATAATGCTAAGTAACTAAGTTGGCCTTGATATCTTTTGAAAGGCTAAAATCAGGTGAGAAGATTTTGCCTTTGTCCCTCCCAGCTTCTCAGTTTCCCATACCCAGTGAAAATGGCAACGCTTCTTTCCTCTGGTCTTTTGACTTCGTTGGATTCTAAATGTTTCTTCATAATCAGTAGCAAAATCAGGCCTGAATTTAAATGGTTCCAGCAGTTTTAGAAATAATACTAATACTGGGATAGCATTCCAGTAACTAGTGCATCTAACACCATGAACATAACATAAAAACCAAGGTCCAGACAGAGAAACAGGATTTACTTGGTTAAAAGTTTTAGGAGAAATAGGTGGGAGATTATCTATCTCCACTCATTTAATTTCTGAGGTACCTCAGAAAAGTTGGATTAAATTAAGAGAAATGATTAAAGTGTAAGAACAATTTCAATAACAGTGAATATATGTGCTATAACTCGTAACTGGAGGCTGGAAGATGTTCTGATGAAATATTTTCTTCTGACAGAAGAACTATCCTGAGGAACACGTCAATTTGAATGCTTTTTTTTTTTTTCTTTGTAAGAACTAGATCCAAAAGGAAACGTTCTCAATAAGGTTCAACTTTATTAGAACAGAAATGTTTCCATTTCTTGGAGGCTGAAGTGACACCATTAACAATGCTTTATGCAGATCAGTTATTCTTCAAAGATCAAAACTGGAAGAAAGTACTCGCAATTGATCAGAAATAGCACACTGAAGAACCACAGAGTATGTTTTTTAGAAGACTTCTTTTGGATGAAAAATCTAAAATTATTTCCTTTCCACCTCTAAAAAAGTAATTTGAACTCAAATAGCATTTAACATTGCCTTTGCTCCACTGTATGAAGCACTTAACTTGAAACAGTTATATCTTCATTTTTATATGTCACCCACTGCTTTAATATATGGGTATGAAAATCAAAACAAAACCTTGTATCATAAGCATTTATGTTGACATGTTATTAACAAAACCACTACTGAAGATCGCAGCTGCTGTTGATTCATCAGGCTCTGGGAACCACCTCAGCAGGCAGAAGGATGATTCTCACAACTCCTGCAGGGAAGAGTCTCTCCATTTCCTTCTCAGTCAGATCTGTTTAGTCTTCTTCGTTTGATCTACCAAATTCTTCCACAGTTCTTTTTTCCTAATATATATGTGATGCATCAGATTCCCATCACCCCCTGCCCTTCCATACTTGGCAATTCCCCAAGGATCATCCCTCTGCACATACACTATTCCCCAAGGTTTCTGATTCACATTCTTCCTGTTGAAAGCAGCATGGTGCTCAAGCAACAAAGAGCTTGGATGACTCCTGAACTCCGTGTCTGACAGACCCGAAAGACTCATTTCATCAGCCGTTAATCTCCCACAATCCTCTAAGCTTTATCTGTTAAGACTGAAGCAAGCAGTGCAGCTTTGCTGTACTTCAGACTTGTTATTAGTTTTCATAATTTTTCTCAAAAGAACAGAAGACTAAATCAATCTCCCATCCCTAATATGTTGATAATAGCTTTGAAACATTTAAGCTTCTCTATTCAATGCTTCACCGAAGTAACCATTTCATTTTTCTCCTGGAGCTTCCTGGGTTCTAATTTTGGTGGTTCCCTTTCCCCTAAAGGTCTTTCCCAGGTTGCCTGCTGTTTCACAGCCTTTTCTACTCAATTACACTTCAATTTGCCACAAAAATTAATCTCCATTGTTATAGTTCACCAGCTGTATTCTTATACATCACAGAACCGTACAGAAAGTACAGAAAAAGACCACTAAGATCATCAAGTCCAACCATCAGCCCATCATCACCATACCTCTCTAACCATGTCACTCTGTCACACCATATCAGACTCCAAGGTCTTTAGGTACTTACAGACTACAGGAGGTCTTTAATACTGTGATGACTACAAAACAAAACTTTTGTCAGCCTGAAATGCCTGCATCAAGTCCTGTGAAATTAGAAAAGGTTGCCTATAGTTGCAAAATCCCAAGTTCATACACAGACCAGACTTCCAGCAGGTCCAGACCCATCAGAGACATCAAATTAAAACTGAATAAATTAAAAATTAAATTAGAACTTTGACAGCAGTGGAAACACACTGCTCTAACCTGTAAAACAACAGGAGCCTTCTTTGTTTCCAAAAATCTGCTAAATCACCCTGCTATGACTTTTTATTAGCTTATGCTCAAAATTTTCTTGCCATTATGTGTACCTGGATTACAACTCAACCTGCTACATCCATCCAGAGGTGTAAAAGCATATCTGCTTTGGTGTTAAGAGTAGCTCTCACAGAATTAAGCTGGCTTGACCGGCCAACAGGATTGAAAATAGCCCCTAGATAATCTCTAATGTCATTGCAGCAAGTATTCATGGCAACTGGACCAGAGTGTTTCCCTCTGATATTTAGTTTTCTCCCAGTGTGAATAACTGTGTAAGATGAATCCCATGGCACTGTATCTCTGATACAACGATATATTGAACTCCCGCATGAAGTAATGAGAACTGAAATTGTTCAGCACCTGAGACATGCAGGCCCCAGATCTCTCTGTATCATCAGCCTGCCTATAGAGATCAAGGCAAGCAGAAAGCAACAAGATATTTAACAGAGGAATCTCTGCATCCCATTGCATACTAATTAGACACTAGACATAGATACATCAGGGGAAGCAGAGGGAGGAAGGAGGGGAAAAAAATTCTCTTGGCAAGACAACATTGCATTTCAATCTTTCACCTTCACTGGGTAATGGGATGTGATGGAACATTAAAACAAACAAACAGCTTTTGGTGTTTACAAGAAATGTTTAAATGGGAGATCACGAGCCAGAGGTGCTCCACAGAACATCTGGAGCACTGGAAAACAATGCGATTACGCAGATGAGTCACATTCATTAGGCTATAAAATCTCCGGTAATGAATGTACGAAAGGGACTCTCATGTAAATTGTCATCTATAGTGGGAAAAAAAAATAAACTCCAAGTTAATAAACTTGGCAGTTGCTCCCTGCCCGCCCTCTTTTCCTCCTCCCCTTTGGAATGAGAATTCCCAGTGTAATCACAAAGCTTCGTGCTCACAGAGCAAAGCCCGTGTCTCAGGAGCAAGCACTGATCCACATGGAGGCATTGGTTGGGAAGAAAGAAAAGTCATGCACACAGAGCAGCATGGCTTGGCAGCTGCTGGAACAAGATGTCAGCACATTTGTCTTCTCCAGACACCCAGCCCCAGCACTGGATACTTCCTGTCCATTTACCCCTCTCCAGAAGGAAAAAATGATCAATATCTACGAAGAGCTACTGTCCCCATCGACTTGCTGACTACAGGACAGCCCCCAAGCACTGAGGTGAAGAGATGACTCAAGAGGAGATGTAAGGAAAACACCTTGATATCAATCACCAGAGAATTACCTGGCACACAGACATCCCTGGCTGCTCACATAGGGTAATATGGAAAAACAGCTTCAGTGAGTACAGTCTCACCTAAATGCATTTTTGTCTGGAAGATCCAAGGGAAAGTTTAGAGCCTGGGGCAGCCTGATCCAACAGAGTACAAATGGAGAGCACCCTGAGCGTCAGCATGGAAGGTAACGTGGTTGTCAGGTGAAGCCAAATTCAAAAGTAGTCTCACTGACAGAAGGGACATCTAGAGACATCAAGTGGCAAGGAGGAGAAGAATCAGTTTCTCATTGTTGGTTTGCCGTTTTTGTTTAGAAATAAACAGAAGATGGAAAAGAACTAAAAGGACATTTTTGTTGCACAATATGTGGTTGAGCTGTGGAACATCTCGCTGCAGTGCACCATGAGCACTGCAGGTTCATATAGCTTCAAAAGGAGGCTAGGTAGGTAGAAAACTAATCTGATGACAGCTAAGGGTACAAAAACCTATTCCTAGCTGTAATGCAACAGAAAGGGCAGCAATGACAGCAGGGCAGCAAGGTCCCAGATTATAGCAAGTGAGGGCTTGCTCAAATGCAACAGCTGTAGGAACAGAAATAAAGAAAAGAAACTGCTTACCTTCAGAAGGCCTAAAATACACAGGGAAGATATTTGGTCCAGTCTAGGCTGAAGTTCCTGTACTTTGACGTTGGTGACTTTTAAGGTGAGAATATTCCCACATAACTATTAATTCTACATATAACACCAGTCATCAAAGAGTCAGAAATTTCAGCCATGGCCACCATAAATATGACTGTAGCAGCTAGAAGAGAAAATATTGACTTACTCTATTCTAACAACCTCAGTGAGACTTCTTTCAAGAGCCCTCTAAATGTCTGGGCCGCCTTCCTGCAAGCATGGCCCCAGACACCTCTCTCTAGCAGGTCGATGATGGCAGAATTTTCCCCAAAGCAAGGCTAGCAATAACTTTGACAGATGTTTTGGGATCTTTTAACACATTAGAATTATTGGCTGTTGTCAGCTAAAGCGAGCAGCATCCCAGCCCCCCCTTTTAGCTCTTTCTTGAGCACAGATGTTTTAAAATAACTTTCTTTTGGGTTTTATGCTGCCTGTGTAACATCACATAGCTTCTTGAAAGTCCTCATTACTCAGAGGATTTTTTTTTCTAAAGGTCTATTTGTAGAGTTGGCACCTTTTATTTTTTTCATTTCCAATATATCTATTTCCCCCTGGACCATGTCTGTCTGGGGAGTTCTCATTCAAGGACAATTGGGCTTCAAATTGGGAAATCAGACTGCTAAATCCCTTAGTTATCTTTGAAAATCCCATCCTTGAAGCTTAAGTCAGATGAGAACTTCATCTGCTTTCTGTAATTTGTTGGTTTTCAACTCCACTTCTGGAAGGATTTTTTCCTCCTGGGCAGAGAACAGTGACCTTCATTTAGAAATGAAATCAGTTCAATGGAGTAAACAACAATTACATTTCCATAGGAAAAAAATATATATTTTTCTATTTTCTCTTTCTGACTGAGGGTTAAATAATTAGATCTCTGAAATTTCTTTATTTTCTTTGCTTTCTGAGGACACACACAGTTACCTGAGGTGTTTACATTTCACTCACGTCACACAATGTATTTGTTCATTCTTGACTCTGGGTCTGGAGTGGCACTTTGGGAATTGCAGGCTTGGGGCTCTTCTCCAGCTCTATGCCCTGCATCTCACTTTGCCATTTGCATCCCCCCCAGTTCAGCCTCCTTATCTATCGAACACTGAGATGCCGTTAGCATACATTAATTAATATTTATATAGTGCCTTGACATCTTCACATAAGCACAAAGCCTTATAATAAGAGAGAGAATGCAAATGTCACATATGTTACTTGTACATAAAGGCTGAGAGCTCTGTCAGCAGAATGCCTGTAGTCCCAACCAGCACACGTGAGGTGTTGGATCTGGGAGCAGATCTCAGCCAGGCTGAGCTCCCACCCTACATCTACATGGGAAGAAACTGTCTCCAGAAGAAGTGGGTTTACTTTTAAACAGAGGCAAATCAAGACACAGGGCAATTAAAGGGCAGAGCTAATTGTAAAAGGGGTGGTCTGTGCTGTGAGTATTTCTGATGTAGGAGTGAAGAGTGATGTCTTTTGGTGCAAACTTGAATAAATTTAGGTTCAAGTCCAACCAATGTTAGGAAATACAGGTTGCCCAGAGAGGTTTTGGATGCCCCATCCCTGGAGGCATTCAAGGCAAGGCTGGACGTGGCTCTGGGCAGCCTGGTCCAGTGGTTGGCAACCCTGCCCAAGACAAGGGAGTTGAAACGCGATGACCTTTGAGGTCCTCTTCAAACCAGACCGTTTATGATTCTATGATCTCAAAAGGAATGGTAACGCATTGGCACAGGCTGCTCAGAGAGGTGGTGGAGTCACTGCTCCTGGAGATGTTCAAGAAGATGTGCTGCTGAAGAACATGTGGAACATCTCGCTGCAGTGCATCATGAGCACTGCAGGTTCATGATGCTTGATGCTTAGTGAGGGTGAGTTGGCAGTTGGGCATGGTGATTTTAGTGGTCTTTTAATGATCCTGTGAACATTCGAGCCTGTTTGTGAACAGGGTCAGATTGCCTCAGAAGCAGATATTTGTTTTGAGGCTCTCATCACTGTCCTCAAAAGGAGAAAAAAAGGCAAATACATTTTTTTTCTTTCACAAAGTACCTAACTGGGACACTTCTGTCAATTTCAAAATGTTTTGGAAAATTATATTTTTAGTATTGGTGCATTGAAAAACTTGTCAAAGTGGAGCTTTTCTTGGAGGAAAAAAAGAAAAAAAAAGAGATACCCACGTAAACTAATTTGAGTTCTTTCAGGTTAGCTATTAACTGCATGTACTCATACAGCCCCAATATAGAGCTATCTTTCCCCTCATCTCTGCCTGCCCTGACATCCCTGTTGTGTATTAACACATCCATCATAGAATTACACTTACAGGGATCACGCAGCTCCTTTTGTACATGTGCATACCCAAAATTAACCGGCAGTCTTTTGTTCTGTATGTGTGCCAAGCAGCAAGCAGAACCTCCCAGACCACTTGAATGTTTGCCTATCACTGTGTGGTGGCCCAGTGACCACAGCACATGGGGAAGAACTGGGGCTTAATTTCCAGAAGGGCTTTTCCTAAATGAGTGCCCAAGTGGGCACCAGAGAGAAAGCTTCCAGCATTTGTACAGCAGGGAATGACATTTTTTACCCATCAGCTCACCACTGCCTCGGCCCAACATCTCAGTGCTCCCTGGGATAATGGACTTGATGGATTTCACACTTTAAGGCTTTTGCTTTGAAAGAGCCCCAGCTTTTATCTTAGCAAAATACAGCTTTGTAACCTAAAAATAGCCTGCTCAAGCTCCTTCCATCGGAGCAGCACAAGATGAGCTGGTGACTCTCAATTTTTTGGTGCTTCTCTATCAGAAAGATGAAACATTTTCCCTGTAATCCTCCAAAATGGAATGTTTAGGGTTTTGAGGGTTACTGGAAGTTTCCCTGGCTGCTGGTCAAATGTGTGATCCCATTAGAGCTTCTTTGATGAGGAAGTGTAGCTTGACTCAGAGAAAATGAAAATGGAAAGGAGAGGGAGAAAAGGATGGAAAAACACTTCCTGAAGCAAGATGTTGAGCTTACCGGTATGCCTCTTCCCCTCACGAAGGAAGACAAGAAATTGTACCCAAAAAACTCACATAACTGCAGAAAGTCTGATTGCTAATCAACAAGAAGCAACTCTGCTCTGGCTGTACAAGGGGCCACAGTCATGAGGACACCTCTTGGTTTCTCCAAGAGTCTGGAGGATGACAAGCATTGCTGCTTTCCACCCAGCAGGACTTGTGGCACCAGGGCCTCAAAAATAAAAAGATTCTCCAGGATGCCAAGTCCTGCACTAAGTGCTTACTGGCTCACTTAGCACCACACAGGTGCAGGAGTCTTGAGTCTCTTTTGTTAGCAGGGGAACAGGACAAGGAATCATGTTTTACACGCTCCATTGTGGATCTGTGAATGGCTTTACAGGACACAATGCACAGGGATTGCTCAGGGCTCCAGCAAGCATCTCTGCACCCTGGAGGTGCAACAGCCCTGAAGAGCCAAGATACTTCTGGGTAAGTCCTACATACTGCAGTCAAGGGTGGGCTGATCCCTCCCTAGGAGAGGGGGTGCCATTCAGCTGCTGCCTTTTTGTTGTTCTTTTGGCATAAGACTTACCCATGAGCAAGAAATGGAAGTTCCTAATATTTCTGTTAGAGTGACAAGACATCAAGCCTCCTTCCAGCAGCATTATTTTACCTAAATGGATACTCACTTTATGCTCTCTGGTATTAATAAGGAATCATTTGTCAGTCAGAGCTGACAACACAGGCTCAGATAAAACAAAAAGCCATTTCCCCCACATCTGCCTTAGGGCACTGGGCTGACCTGCTGTGCTGTACACAGCTGCACTGAGCTGAGACTGCAGCCCCTCAGCCTGCTCTCTAATACTCACCCCTCCTCATTACGCTTCATACAGGACACATGTGCACATGCAATTTTTTTCCTAAATTGGTTTCTTCAGGCTGGAGCTGGGATAGGACAGCCTCCTACTGCAAACGACTTAAGCTTTTGAGGTCTAGAAAGCAATAAAGTTTTTTCCTGCTTTGTACATGTTTATCATTCACAAGAAGCCACGTATGAAAAGCTGCTGCCCCTCCCCCTCAGCCCCCACTGCATCCTTTGAGCTCTGCTGTCCTCAGGTAAGTCATCCTGAGCCAGATTTTATTCCTTCAAACAAGGTTTTGGGAGAATGGGGCAGATGGGATGCCAGCTCATGCTCCCATCATAATGGCAGCTCCATAGCGCTACAGGGAATCAGAAGCACTCTTTGCTTGTATTAATTAGCAGCAAAAACTGCGATGGCTGTGAACATCCAGAAGGAGTGGATCTGATGAGCAATACAGGCTGCTTCTGCACATTCCCTTTTTAGATCAGAACCCCAGTGTAACTGCAAACCAATGGGGTACTTCACAATAGCACCAGCCCACACGGCTTTAACTGTGCCAGCGACATCAGGAATGCATAAAATGCAGCAAATAAATTCTCAGCCTCAGGAACAGGGTGTCGTTCCAAGTAGCAAGCCCTGTTCAGTGTGGATTTATGACCTCTGCGGAGGCACGCGTTGCCATCTGCCTTCTCCCAGCCCCGCCAAGCAGCCTACATGAGGCGTGCAGATCAGGCCCCTTGCTCAGAGTTTGCAGGGTGCTCTGCACCAGGCAGGATGCTGGGTGGTAAGTGTAACAGATGCAGAGCCTGTGCTCGTTGAAAAGGATGCAAAGTGGGTTATGTGTTGTGTTAAGACAGAATTGTTTGAGTTGGAAGGGACCCTTAAAAGTCATCTGGTCCCGCTCCCTGCAATGAACAAACTCCTACAGCTCCATCAGGTGCTCAGAACCCCAACAGCCTGACTTTGGGCATCTGCAGGCATGGGGGACCACCACTTCTCTGGACAACTTGTGCCAGTGCCTCACTGCCCTTAGCACAAAAAGCTTTTTCCTTAAATCCAGTTTGACCTTCCCTCTTCTTAGTTTGAAGACATTTTCCCTTTTCCTATCACAACTTTCCCTGCTAACAAGTCTGTCCCCTTTCATACAGACCCCCTTTACATGTTGAAATGTTGCCATCAGAACTCCCCAGAGGGAAAGGGCTAACCGCAGGAATGAAAACAGCTGTGTTTTTTCAAGTCTATGTTTCATAAGGTTACCTGGATATAAGCTCATACACATGGCTTACGTATTCATCTACATCTTTAATCTGTGCAAATAGAGATTTATCTAAGTACATGCACCCATATCCACAGTGATTGAGTTTTAATGGCTAAACACAATACTCCTGCACGTATCTCAAGTTTGGGGGGCCTTGCTCCCACCCTACCTCACTTGCAACCCTATCACATCCATTCACACCCCATCACACTCACACATAAATAACAGCACCACAAGGACAGGAAATATCTTCTAATTAGCACCCCAGACACAGGCTCCTAGCTCGCTTCAACCGCTTCCCATTGGCACTGATCTCGTGTCTCTTTTATTTTTTCTTGCAACATTCCCTTAAAGGTCCATTGATGTTTCCTTGAGACCATTTGCAAGAAGAAGGAAAAAAGAAAAAGCATCCAGTGGAAGGCGTCAGATGATAGCAGGAGTCCTATCATGCACTTTCCTTCCTGTGACCCACGACTGAGCACTGCTGTGAGAACAGGCTATCAAAAACATCAGGTCCATCACTGGTACAGCTAGAAATGACCTCTTAGAGCATGCATTCCAGCTCCCTGCCTCTCAGGATGACTCCCTGGTGTATGCTTTACGCTGTTTTATCCAGCCTAATTATCCGTCCCTGCTGTTAATGAGGTGGTGCACCAAATTCTTCTAGCCACCACCATCTTTCTGGGATGTTTAATGGTTTTTCTCTTCCTGATGGTTTGTATGGTTGAGTTTTGAGGCTGCGTTACTTTAGGCCCTGATACTTTACACCCTTAAAGACTAATAGCATCATCATCTCAGACACCAGAGCAGCATGGAAACTGTAGCTTGAGAGAGAGATCTGTAGAGATCATTATGCTTTAAAAAATAATAATAAAATAAATAAAAAGCAGACCTTTTGGGAAAGGTTTAGAAGAGGGTTTTGTTATTCCGTGCTTCAAAGCTAGTGGGCGATCTCTCTGAATGCACAACACACAGGTTTATTTGTCCCTACAGATGTAAATGCAGTCATCTGTGTCTATACACACGAGATGCACACAGCCTTGAATGCATACAGTGCCACGAAGTCTCACTTAACCATGCCCTGGCCTGGCAGGCACACTGGTTTTTCTTCTCCCATTTTCTTTGTGCCCAGCAGCCTAAGGCAAGCTGAAAGCCTGTCCTGTCGCGGCAAAGCCATCCAAGTCTGCCTTAAATTCCCGTGCTGTCCTTCTCCTGCACTGAGTGCCTCTTGCATGGGCTTTAGGTGCCAACATCTGGCACGTGCCTCTCATTTCCAGCCTGATTTCCAAATGAAAGGAGGCTGATGCAGACTGTTTCTTGTCAGAGTAGGGAAGGATATGAGGCTTTGAAACACTTAAAACAAGCAAACAAATGAACAAACAAAGCTTGGAAATGGTCTACAGAAAAAATGAAGACAATCCCATCACTTTATGTCCTATTGCTCTGCAAACACCTTCACTACTTCCATGTCCAAAACTGCTCAGAGGCAGAGGACCAGTCACCACCTTTCCCTATGTCAATACCATCACACTGGTGGCTTCCACCCCTCACCCAGGAGATGCCACTTCCAACCTGAAGCCACCAGCAGACCTCATGCTGCCAAGTGCCCACAGAACACCAGGGTGACACCCAGCACCAGCAGGGACTCTCAGGTGGCTGCAGAGCTGTCTGTCCCCATTGCAGGCACCAGCTCCCCTTGCTGGCCCTCCTCCATCCCGACTGAGGCGGCAGGAACCATGTGCTGAGTCCGCTTCAACTGGGAATTACACTTTGCATATCTTACATCTATCAGAGTAAAAATAGGATGTATGAATAAAGGGTGTTAAAATTGCCACCTCAGTCTGATTTCCCATGCTCTGTAATATAACATATGGCAGTGACTGTACTCCCAGGGAGAACTTGGGAGGCAAGCAGAGACAAAGAAGTTGCTTAACCATTGCTGTGCCCTCAGCGTGCTCTGTGGTCCTAGAGGAAATGCTGGTGTGGGCTAAAGAAGGATCATGTGCAAGTATAAATGTATGCAGCTTTGTCAGTCTCATCTGCACATCATGCACGTGACTGAGTGCAGTGCTCTGACCCCAGCAAGCTGGGTTACAAGTGCCAGGCTAATTGCAAGAGCACTAAAGCACTGTCACCTCATTTACCTCCCTTTACAGGTTGTCTGCTCTTGCAACTGAGAGCTGCCCCCTCCAGAGTGCAGAGGAGCTCAGCAGTTGTGCTCCGCTCATCTCCTGTGGCACTGAGAGGGTTAAACTGATCAGTTGGGGCATCAGCCTATGCAAAAAAAAAAAAAAAGAAGAAGAAGAATTTCATCAGAAAGAAGTTAAGAGAAGGCAAATGCATGCTGCTATTTGACTTGCAGCAGCGAATTGGCTTGAACCTGATGAAACCCTTCCTGCACATAGCCAACAGTGAAAGAAAGGCGTCCCAGTGCATGGAGGGAGCTGCCAGCTGTGGTTTAGTGTGGGAATACTCTGCTTTTCTGGGTGAGGATCTTGCTTTTCTGGCTGGATCATGTGCAGTCACTGAGTTTCACAGGAAGCACTTGAACAGAGAGATGCCATGTTCCTCAGCATGGTTGGATGCAAAGATATGAGAGGAGGACATATATTGCTCAGACGCAGTCAATCTCCAGGTTTGGGATTTTATATCTTAATGCAGTGTTTGATGGATGAACGAGCCACCTAGTCACGGGCTGGGTCATCCCTTGAGCACACAGAAGGGAAGGGAACAGTTTGCTGTGGGGGTTCCTTGAGTCCTTTCCTGTAACAGAATTGCTGTGGGAAGACTGATAAGGTGCCCCAAATAAAATGGTTTGGTCTACAAGATGTCATTATCCAGTGAGAGAAGTGGGCTGGAGGCTTAAACCATGAGCTGAATATCGACATGAACACCAGGCATGTGTCAAGGGTCTGACCACAGTTCATGGAGCTTCTGTCAACGTGGAGGAAATGTGGAGGAAAAACCAACTCCTTGCCTTGGTGAATGAAGCTCCTCCTGCCACTGGACCAGAACAAGGAGGATGGACCAGCATCACGTTCCAACATACTGGCTGTGGTCTTTCCTTTTTTTCCTCTTCCTCTTCCTCTTCCTCTTCCTCTTCCTCTTCCTCTTCTTCTTCCTTTTCCTTTTCCTTTTCCTTCTCCCACCCCCTCTCACTTTTTTTCCCAGTTCAGTTTTGCCCTGTCAGGTTTAATCGCTACTGTTTGTAATTCAGGTTGCAAATTGATTTTTGAAAGTACTCTGTCCCTATTCAGTCCACGTTACCGTAGATCCTTGCATTAATTATGCACTGATATTGATGTTTTTGTCAGACAAGGTCTAATGTCACTATATTCAGATCTTGCTGCTTCCTCGTTAAAATTGTTTCAGAATGTGGCCTTGGGACAGATACTGTGTGTCACTCTCAGGATCAAAGAGAATCTGGCAAGAAAACTCTCTATTAGCCGTGAAATTTGTGTACCTTTTCTCCCTGCTCTACCATCTTCTCAAGAAATAACACAGCAAAGACAGAGGCTGGTGAGGAGAGAGACCAGAGGATCCTCCATGGAGAACTGAGCTGTCTGCACTACTTAAGCTAATAGGAAGGGAAAACAGTTTTAGGATGCATATTGTAAGTGGAGTCGTGTGAAAGCAGTCGTTCACACTTCATGGTCTGCAAAGGTACCCTGGCTGCCAAACCGCCTTTTGTTGAGTTGGGAGGAATGGAGGAAGTCTGACCATGGGCTGCAGGTTGGCTCCAGCATCACAGGGAAGAGCTGGCTACGTGGCAGCCCTGCTGGATGAGGTCTTGGATTTTGTGTGCATCACAAACTCAGTGCAAGACAACCATACGACATCCTTGCAGTAGCCAAATCTCCTTTTGGAATACTGTTAACAGGACTGTTGTATGAAAGGCACAGTGAAAGGCACAGGAGGTAATTATTCCGCTCTATTTGTTGCTGGTCAGAACTCAGCTGGAATATTGTGCGCACTTTTGGGCATCAACCCACAAGAAAGATGTAGGCAAACTGGAATGAGTCCAGAAGAGAACAACAAGAGTGATTAGATGTTTCGAAAATGTGGTTTGAGAAAGACTGAAAGAATCGGGTTTGTTCCGCCCAAAAATGAGAAAACTAAATTGGGAACATGATAACAGACTTTCAGTACAGAAGAAATTGTTAGACAGAAGACCTTGTTCAATTTTACATACTGGGGAAGAATAATAATAAATCAAATTAACTTCAGATGCAGGAAAAATGCTACAATTTTGAAGATGGTGAAGTAATCAAGCAAATACGTAAGGAGGTCAGGAAGGCTTTTAAGCACGGAATAAACAAACATCCGCCAGACATGTCCATAGCATGCTTGAAGCTACCTCCTTTAAATGGAAAAACAAAACAAGACAAAATGAATGAATTTCTCCAAGTTTCTTCCAGTTTCTCCATCTCCATAGTCTGATTCTTTGCTAGTTTGATATGCTCTAGTTCTCAATATTATTTCATCTCTCACAGATGCTGTCTGAATACTATGAGGAGCAGCTTGTGTAACCCAGTCTCAGCAGTGATGGAGCCCCTCGTTCTAGACTGGGTTCAGAAAATGGCCAGACAAAAATGGTACTTAACTTATTTAAACCTTGAATCAGTTTTTGTCAACAGTTTCATTTCCTGAGTCTTTAAACCAAGGATAGATCTGGTTTGAGGGATGGCCGGGCAAAATAGTGCCAAGAGACATTTATTACTTATTAGTGATGGAAGCTTGTTGCACGTTGTATCTGCTGAAGTAGCCATAAAATCCAGGCTTAATAACCATGTACCCGCATAATAAACACATCTGCTAAAGCTTCCTCTGGAAGCTGACAACTGTGGAATATTTTGAAACACTTTGTTACACTTGCATTTCCCAAGGAGCTTAGGCACCTGCTTCAGCATCCACTATCCAGACCCGCAGTCCTGTATCTAGGCCCTCCTGACAATGAAATCTCATTAGCATCACTTTGCCAAATTAAATGGATTAAAGTTGGGAAGCAGCTGGAGCGCAGAGCAGTCACATTGACTGTTGCCTTAGGTTAGCCTGAAATTAGCTGGCTTCGGGCTCCCTGTTGCATTTGACATTGCCTGAAGTAGCCAGGCAGCCCAGAGTCTCCTTCTTCATTTTGTGCAGTGCTGCACAGAGACACTTCGTGGTAAGGGAAGTCACATGGGTGACAGTCATGCATGGCAAAGATAAAAAGAGTAGGTGCCTCTTTGTTGGGGTTCTTGGTTGCCAAGTGATTTCCCTTACAACCTTGCTCCATTAAGTTGAGATTTTCATCCAGTATGTGAGAACATGACTGCTTTGCCTGGCAGAAATTTTCTCAGCTGTTGCAAGTGAAAACTATCAGAACTTCAATGCTTGTAGGACTCCAAGGGCTGCATTACTCAGGACAAATAAACCATCCTTTTCGTGAGACCATGGATTTGGGGTGATGAACAGCAATCTTTTGCCATGTCTGCAAATAATTCCAGACTGTGATACAAAGCTGAGAATGAGGAACTGAAGGGAACAAAGGCAAGGGAAGATTGGGAATAGCTTCATTAACCCATCTGAGTAAAGTAACACAGAGAGAGAATGAGCCTATAGAATGTGCACAAAGGCTCAAAGGGTGCGTTCAGATGGCCTAGATAGTACCTAAATCTCTAAGTCCCTAAGGCTAGCTAATGTTTCCCTATTGACTGAGGATGTGTGAAGGTCTGGAACAAGCCAATAAGAAAAGCATTAAGGCTTAGATGGAATTTAGGCCACTTAAATATAGACAAAAATCTTCACAAAGATAGCCCCGATGCTACATGGCTCTCCCCTCACCTTCTCACTCTACAGGCTCATGCTTTCTCTTGCAAAGTGATTTAGCGGAAACACTGTAAATCATTAAGCCTCTGTCTCATGCAACATCTTCTGGAACAGTTCCCTAACAAGCTCTAGGTCCAGAGACCCAGCTCAGTACCAAATTTTGACAGCCTCAGCAATGGATATATTTTTTCTTTTTAACTCACTATTAAGAACATCTAATGGGAGATCTGGATTTAGGTCACACTTCACTATGGTGTTTGCATCTCCTGCAGCAATGAATGTAAAACCTTCAGTTTTCCAGTTGTCCTCCAGCAAACAGCCCCTCTGCATCCTGACAACAGTCCATCACCTCCACAGAGCAGTCCAAGCGTAAGCATGAGAGGTTGTAGCACAAGTGAAAAGATAATTTGTGTAATGGAAGAAAAGGTAAAGATCTGGAGAAGCTCATGCACACTAAGGCTTTGGAGTCTTTTCCAGGGCCTGCGTGTTACCCAGTCATTGCCTGACCTCTGCAGAAATAGTCCAGCCTGTAATAAATAATTTCTCTCTGCAAGCACAGGGATTCCTATCTGGCTCTCAGTAAGAAACCATCACTAGGCCTCTTTCTAGCTTTCTTCAGAAAATGTTCCTAAAATTAATACAAGCAAAGACACCCTCTCTTCCCCTGAGGACATCTTCATTGCTTCCTTTTCACTAGATTTTGTGGACAAAGACTGTGAAATTGAATTCAAGAGTCCACACTGCAAAACAAGGGCAGAGAAGCTATGTTAGCAAGTATTAAGAGATAAATCTTTCTTCTTCTTTTTTTTTTTAATGTGGATTCTTTCTCTTCAAACCATCCCTAATCCCTTGACTTTCTGTTCATGAATAGATTGAATTTTTCACTATGACATTGCCTAAAGACAATGAGCGATTTCACAACAAATGATTTATGTACTGGAATCTAGAGAGATTTTTGCTCATAAAAACACTCCAGCCATTTATCTTGATCTCCTGATATATCACAGCCATGGCTGTATGTCTCTAAATTAACTGCAGATTAAACAATTCAAGCTGGTTGAAAAGTGTAAATGCAAGAGAAAAGCTCAAAGAAGAAGTTCAATCAATTTCCGTGATTGGATTCTTATCAAGACAAAAATGTGAGCAGTTTCCATTGGCCATTTCAGGATAAACAAGCCAGGAGGTAAATAGACTCCAGGCATCTGTGAAGCTAAATCACATGTGCAGGGGAGTAGGTTTAAATAAAGTAAAGCAGCTTGAGTTTCCATCGGGGCAGGAGTCCGTGGCTGTGATGCTGAACAAAGTTCGTCTGTAGAATATTTGGGGGCTTCTTCAGTTTATTTTATTTTGCTGACAATTGCTGGAAGATAATAAAAAAATGGGAACAACTATGGTAATTGAGAAGCATGAAATACAACACAAGAAGTCAGAAGAGAAACAAAAATGGGAACACTGCAAGTAAGATAGAGCTGTATACAGTGTATTCTAACTGCCTGAAAAAGAAAGGGGGGGGGGGGGGGGGGGGAGAGAAGAGGCTTGTTTCTGCAGATCATGAAACAAGATTTCTTGGCATCCAGGGGCAAAGAAAGCACGCAGGTCAGCTTACTCTTATTTTTCAGCTCAACAGTTCTGAGCCTCATCAACAAACAACTCTTCCTCAACTCATTTACATTTAGTACAAAGTAAATGCACACACATTCACTGATCCCATGTGTGAGTCTGTTTAAAGCCATGTGAACCCACATTATTTCAGTTTGCTTTTCTTCTAGCAATAGAGCCATATGTCCCCCTTGCCACTCAGTGCTGCTTCCATTAGGGTGTTGTCTAGACACAGGGCAAGGCAAAGAAGACTTGACACAATAATTACATCTGAACCGCTCACATTCTTCCAGCTTTGTGAACTTTTTTGCCCTATTAAACTCTGATATAAGCATCAGTAGAGACGTGGCCTCTGCTCTGTTCAGATGCACAGAGCAGTGCTCTATTAAAGCATGGATTTACAAAGGAGGGACTGCAGCAAGCAAGTTTTCCTTGCCTTGGTGCCTGAGAGCTGCGGTCTGATCTGGCTCAATCAAGTTCAGCTAATTTGGAAATGATGAGTAAGATGGACTAAAATGCAAGACAGGTTCCCAAGTGGGGATTAAGGGACAGAGCTAATAGAAACGTATTCCATGACAATACGTTTGTGAAGGTTGAAAGCATCTCTGACACCATGATGGAAGGAAGATTGTGAAACAAAAAACTTTGCCTTCCATGGCCTGTTCCTTACCTGCTTCCAGTCTGTAGAATCACTGTTTTGCCCACCATTCCCACACTCCTCCAGGAGATGAGCGAGCATCAGTGAGCTGGAGTCTGTCTGCATGCATGCAGGCATGAGCTGGTGTGTGGGAAAGTGCATCACTGCCCTCCTCAGGAGAGCTCTGTGTGATGTGGACACCCCACAACAGGCAAGGTCCCCCCAGCCCTGCAGCCAGAGCCAGCAACTTGATTCTGAATTCCTTTCTGGTTCATCTGTGAGCAAACTTCCCACCCATGCCTAATGGAGTTGGCAAATAAAAGGTTATGAGACAGTGGAGGCAGAAATGAGGGTAGAGTTTAGCACACCAGCAAAAAGAAGGTAACTCACAGCTGGGAGATATTACCCTTCCCTTCTCTGTTATCATTCTCATTTATCACCATGGAAAGACCAACCAAAAAAAAGACCCTTTGTAAGAGCTCTGAAACCTCAAGCACCATAAAACCATGCAATGTGGTGCTAAGGTGTGAAACTAAGTGATTTGGGAAGAGCAAATGAACATGTTCAAACCTGCACTAAGCACCTACACTTCTCCATCACCCTTTTAGCCATCACAATATTACATCTTGTGCTTCAGAGCTCAGGTGTAAGGATGTGTAGCCACGTGGCTGAAAGAAGTAATAGTTGTGCCAAGAAGACAAAGAGGTAGCTGGCATTCTCCATGAGCTGAGACAACACAAAGGACACCAAAGCAACATAGCACTGAAGACATAGTCTTCACCAACCTACAGAAGGCATTGCTCACAGAAGGTTTGTGAACAGCTGGAAGGATTGTTTGTGCCCACACTCAAATGAGAGTCAAACAGCTGTTCAAAATGGAGCAGGGCAACGACCTGTAGACCTGTACTTCTGCAATTATCTGCATGTCTTACCTTGCTTCTGCACATCACTGCCTTCTTTGGACCTATGGTGTCCATACAAATGACCTAGCTTCAAGCTAAGGTCTCATTGTCCAACTAATGAAGTTTTATTCCTGGTTAGACTTAATATTTAAGAATGCTCAAGAGAAATAAAATGTGGCTCAAGGGCAGCAGCAGTGTGCCTAATGTGAAAGAGACTTGTTGCTTAGGTTGAACCCTTGTTTTGTCAGATGTGATACTTCAGGGGGCAGCACTGACTCCTGTAGGATCACTGAGTTTCCATTGGAGCATAGAACTTGGCCATCATCGGCATACATACATCACACAACCTGAGGGGTTGTGCGGGTGAGGTTCAGAGCTGTCACATCTGCACAGGGCTCCTGGCTGTCCCCGGCCACCCTCTGTGCAGCAGCCCCACCATGTGCCTGCTCCTGCCTCTGTTCCTGTAGAAAGCAGGAGCCCCCTGACCTCCACAGGGAAAGCTTTATCTTCCATATAGTTTTGCATTTTGCTGAATGGCTTAATGATGCTTTTTTTGAGACCAGACAGACAGCAGAAATGTCTTTAAAGCAGCAAAAAATGACCCAGAGATTGAAGCAATGCTTTAATCTTTCTTCTACACCACTTGGGAGTGGGGACTAGACATTTCAAGGAAGGAGCTCAGAGAGGATTACTCACTGAAGACACCGAGGGAAAACTGAGCTTTAAGACTTAGGCAGAAAAGGCCACCCAGCTCACGGAGTGGTGACCACGATTTCTCCCCAGTACTGTCTGAAAAGGGGTTAATCCCCTTTCACAGGCCAGGAGAAATTGCCTTCATTGCCTCTTCATCACTGGCTGGGCTGCAGCAAAGAATGGAGCTGAAGAGCTGGGACGTGTAACAGGGACACACTGCAGGTGGCTGAGGCTGGCACTTAGCATTGCAGAGTGGGAGGTGAGCTCCAGGGGCTGACTGGGATGGGGATGGCTTTTCTGCAGTCTAGTTATCCTTCTGCTCTTTAAGGAGGTGAGATAGCCTTCATTTGTTTTTACATTAAAACTTAGTTTAGTTCTACCAGCTGGACAAGTCCTTCCTGCTCTTTTAATAATGAGGAGAACCAAGGGACTTGGATTGATCAGGTTTTTTTTTATTCATATGCCAGTACTGAACACGCCGTCACCTCACGGGCTGAATTGAAGCAGGCTATGGGTGAGGGCAGCAGCACTGCACAGAAGGGCTGCTCACCAGAGTTGTGTGAGCAGAAGCTTCTGCTCACCCGAGTTGTTCGCGAGAGCCCAGGGAGCTGCTGACATATGGGCAAGAGCTGTGAGCTGCAAAAGCCATATCCCTCTGCCTGAATGCAAAGATACTGCAGGGATTGAGAGGTTTCTGGGCAGGCTGGAAGGTAGTAAGGAACATCCTTGTCTAGCAGAAGGATTCTCTAGGCACTTCAGGTTTTCAAGTAGCATCAAACTAACAGCACCACAGAAAGAACAGCAGTAACAAAAAGGAGTTTATTTAAGCATCAGCAAAATACAGTGCTGAGGTTCTGGAAATGTCTCCCTTAAGTTACTTCTCCTGTAATCTGAAAAACATTATTGCAATTGTCACATTTATTTAATAAAACACGAGGATCTGTTTATACTTTAAAATATGCAGCTTCTTTTTTTAACAAAAAAAAAAAAAGGTTTTGTGCCCCAGGAGTCCGACTTGCACAAATGGAAATAGCACGAGCCCTGCCCATTAGCAAGCAGTTTTCCTGCAAACACAAGTACAGGGCAATACAGAAGCTTCAAGTAACATTGTGCTCAACATATATCAAGGAGGAAGAGGAGGAAGACAGATTATTGAGGTTCAGCTTGAAGAAGAGTGAACTCAGGTGAAACTGACCCTAGCTGATGAATGAGACCTGATGGCAGCAGAACCACAGTCTGCACTCAGAGGTTGTTTTACACCTTGCCTTATGGTGATTTGATTTAAAAGGACAGTGTAGGATTTGCCTGAGAAAGACCTAAAGCCTCTCCCAGAATGAAACAATAACATAAAGCAAGGAAAAACTTAGTCTTATGGTCTTTTTCCTTCGTGACAGATGATGCAATCCAAGACAACACCAAGCAGGAAATGACTGGAAGTCTCCAAGCCCCCTTCAAGTAGCATCCTGTAAACCCTGCTGCCTTTCCTGCATCCTGGCCTTGGGTTGGGATACTGCCCACGGGGCAGCTATGGGTGTCAGGGCCAGGCAGGCCCTGTGACAGTGGTAGAGATGGGGACTGAAAGAGGGTCTCCTACATCCCATTCAGCCTCTTCTTCTCAGAGCTTATAGAAAACCCTAGGCAGCTCCAGGGAAATGGTGCCATGATATTTAACAGAAGGTTTTGGACTGCATCCTGCTCAGCAGAGCTACTGCATTTTGCTGCAAGAGGAGAGATTGGTTCTGCATCCCAGTGAGCAGCTCAGCCATTAGGCAAAAGCCCAGACTGCAGGTTTCTGACCCTAAATCCCCCACCCCTCACCATGCCTGGGTGCTTTCCCTCAAAGGGGATGGCAAGGAGGTCACCCATGTGGCATATCCATTGTGCTGCAGCCCCTGCAGAGGTAACACAGTTCCCCTCACTTCCCAGATCCCGCTGTGGTGAGTATGCATTCAGCTGATTCGGTGCTTCCCTGAGCAGCCACGCTGGGGGGGAGCAGGAATGGACTTCAAGGCACCTTCAGGCTGGATGCACCTCCTCTCCCCAGGAATTCATTTATGGAATAAGCAGAGGCCTCTTTCAAGGCCTGTGTTCCACTAAGTGAATATATAATGATGCAGTCTATACATTTATACATCAACCCCTGCAAACAGGGACCTATTTAGGACAAGATCAGACTATGCTTCTCCCGGCAGGGGTTGCATTAGCAATTCATTTCGTAGCATAAAAGGAGTGTATGGAGACAATCATCCACAGCCTGAATAAAACACTGGAGGAGAAGCCAGGGACCAAAGGAGGAAAAAGATAATTTCTTTGAAAGGAAAGTTAAGGAAAAAAAATAGGAGAAAATAAAGCTTGTCTAGAAGGCAAAATCTCTGGAAAAAATAATCAGAGAGGGAGGAAATCTGAGAAGTTTATTATTTTGGATTGATGGAAGGAGAGAAAAAGGAGGAATAAAGTGTTTATTTCCTGCCAAGATAGATGAAATCAGGACTAGTGAAGTAGGAAAAGAGAATTCAACGTTATTAGAGGCATATTCAAATGCATATATGTGAATGCATGCACACATTAAGGTGGAGGTGATCGGAAAGAAGCTGGAGTAAACAGGAAAGATGAGAAATTAGGGAAGGTAGAAGGGAGAATATGGGAAGGTGGGAGAGAAGAAGACCAGACAATGACAGGAGAGGCAGAGCAAGGACTTGTTTACTTCCTCTGATAGTCCAGACCACTTGAAGGTGTGTGAGGAATTACTCAGCCAGCAAAGCTGAAGCTCTCTGAGAGAGAAGCATACTCTCTCTAACCTCATTTGTCTTTTTCTCTATTTAATAGCCTTGTTAAGGGCCAAGACTTTCAGATGGAACAGCTCATGTGGATTTGGATTTGTGCCTGGTTCTCAAGAGAGCAAACAAAGGTCCTGTTGAGTGCTGGAGTGCTCTGTAATCTGACAGAAACCATTAAAGCAACCCAAATCACCTTCCTTATATTCTCCCTCCATCACCACCTCACCCTCTGGTCAGCAGTGGGCCCAAAACACCCCCAGCAGAGCTCTGGTTTGACTTTGCAGAACCAAAGCACCCTTCCAAAGAGATCTGGCTTGGTCTTGCAGGCCCAAAATACCTCTCCAATCAGTTCTGGCTTGTGGGTGAGGTGTTGGTGGCACCCGATGCTGCAAAGTGAAATAATATTCACTCCAAAGACCCTTCCCATTCCCTCCTCTTTCAGCCCAATTTCTCCCAAAGAGACCACCCAGAGCTGCCTCCCCCAGCCCAGCCTTCCTTTCTGCCCAGCCCTGACTGTTCACGCCAATGAGTCTTCTGAGAAAGCTGCTAATTAAAGGCATACGATAGTTAAACTTTTGCTAATCAAGACAAATGAATCAAGTCTCAAGTGTATGATAGTGGAGCTGGATCGCTCCTTCCCCCACGCTAGTCAGCCTTCAATTACAAGGCTCAGATATTATCGTGAAATATTTCCCCCAAAGCCCCGTTGTACAGTTCCTGGTTATGGTTCTCCTGATTCACGGTGTTTATTTAGCGCTGTGGGGGTGTTCTGTCAGCGGAACGTGTGAGCGTGTCCAAATGTTAACGAGCCCATTAAAGACAGATGAGATGTAATCGGACCAGACACTCCGACTGGCAGCAGGACAGCCCGAAAATCCCCAGGAAATGGGTTCCTCTGCCCAGTCACAGCGACAGCAAGATTTAGGAGCAGAGCTCCTGGGCAGAGGACATAGGCCAGGCTGGGAGCCTGTCCCAGAAAATTTCTGACATCAAACCAAGGCAACCTCTGCCTGTTTTAGGAGCCTTAAAATAAATCAAGAGAAAAGTCCCAAGGGTTTGGGTGGAAGGAGGACTGGGCCCCGTTTTCACCCACTTTAGAAACCAAGGGACTTTGCAAAATGCAGATAGCATGAACCAAAGCAGAAGCTGAGCCACTCAGTTGGAAGCAAGCTATCCTGACCTCTATTACCCTCCAGAGTTGTTGATTTAACTGCTGTATTTTCAAACATCTAATTTGCACCCTCAGGTCACCAATATAAAGCTGCCAGACAGAGGCAATTGGAAAGAAAAAAATAAAAAAGAGAGAGTCTGGAGCAGGAAGAGTTAGAAAAGTGGCAGAATTCACTGTGAACTTCAGATCTGCTTGTGTGCAAGACCCAGGCTGCTGCTGCTGAATCAGGGCTGGCTTTGATTCTTTGTTCCAGATAAGCTACAGATCATATTTTTACGACTGCAGTGTTTATGAAAGGAGCAACTAAGTGTGCTCGAGCGGCCAGGACCTAACCCCGACCTCCCAGATGCTCTCACAGCACTGAGTCTCCATGGGACCGCCACTGTCAGCACAACTTTTGCTTCAGCTACTTGCCACGTTTTAATGCTGTATTTCAGCCTTTCTGGAGTTTGCCAGAGAATGGTCATTGTCATCACTCTTTTAGTTCTGCAGATGTGGTTTGCTCCTCATAGTTGTTTGAAAAATGCACTCACTGCAAACATACTTCAGTCTCTGGCTGGTCCATGGGCCATTTGGTTGTGACTTTTTTAACAGTTATTTGAACTGCAAGATCAATCCAGCAGTCACTTGAATTTGTTTTCTCTCTTAAAATGATCACAACTTCTGTTTAGTTTTTAGAGAATTCCCCATCTATTTTAAGCCTCTGGTCTGTAAATAACCCTGTGGCTTTCTATGGAAATGAGAACATCCATTTGGGTATGCAACCCTTGTCAATTTGAAAGACAGATGGCTAGTCAACTAATAAGGGATGTAAAGAATGATCTATTAATTCTTCTAGACTTTGCATCACCTTGACAACATGAGTTTGAACCGCCTTAAAAGAGGACCATTGATTCAGAGACAACAGAATGGAGGCAAAAATTTCAACAGGTCTTGAGAAAATGAGAAGGTAGATGCTTAGGTGACATCTTCCACTTACACCTACCATAAACAGATACTGAGGCTCTTCCAAAAACAGACACTGCATTAGGAAGCACCCATACAGCTTACGGTCTTGTGGCACGACAGCATCACTGTGCAGCAAGATCCTGGAGGCTTGAAACTGCACGGCAACCAAAAAGAACAGTTAGTGCAACTAACAACAACAACTCTTTTGATCTCTTTGACATCAGTGCAGCAAACATCCCACTCTGGTGCATTCTTGCATAAAAGAGAAGCTTCTTGCTGCTCAATCACACTGCTTTTAATAGCTTTCTGAATGCAAACATCCGCAGCTTTTATTTCAGTTTAATCTGCCAATTTTTCTAAGTCTTTATCACACTTTATCAAACAGTGTATCAGTGTGAGATATCCAACCCCCTCCCCTCAGGCATCTCCGAAATTGAAATCCCAGGAAGACAGCAGCTTCTTTCATATTTTAATTATTTTAACATTTTCCTTTAGTGGCCTCTGTATTATTATGACTTGTTTTTCTCTCTGGAACAGGGCTGTGATCCCACACTGGGTGGGAAATTTGTTTGTCTAGAGCAAAATAGCAGAATGCCTCTAATGCATTAGATATGGATTAGAGAAATTGTGTTTGGGAAATATATAATCTCATGGTAAACGGGGAAAAATAAAAAGCCTATTTCATTTCACTTCTAATTTGTTTTTCCCCGATTATAATTTTTAATGAAAAAGTGTGTTTTAACCACATGAGCGCTGCCTAATTTGCCAAGTGTTAGGTATAAACTGCATCCCCAATAAGGTCTCTTCGTTCTTTACCATTGAGGGCTCTGATTGAGGAAAACACTTAACCACATGCTTAAATCCATCCTTCCTGTAGAAAACACTCACGTGTAGAATTAACTGTAGGTCTCCTGGGACTTGGTTATGTGCTTAAAGTTTGAGACATTTAAATATTTCTCAAGTTTGAGATTGTCTCCTGATTTAGCACGATGTAGAGCGTTAAAACTGACATCAAGACTCTGATCATATTTTTTCTGGTTGTCAGGCTGGCTCTAATATGCGGAGGGAAAAATCACTGCAGCCCAGGCAAAGTATCCTTGCTCTGCAATACATTGGGTAAGCAAGCAGAGCAACATAGCTCATGTCCATGCACAGCTGAAGATACCTTGTCCTGTGTGGTATCTACTGCTAATGGGAAAGGCGTAAGCCTTCCCTGAAGTGATGGATTTTAGACACAAACTACAAGCCCAGGAAGCTTTCAGAGCAGCAACCCACTTCAGTCCTCATTCAGCCTTGCTAGCTAGCTGGGCTGCATTTCCCAAGGTTTGATTTTAAATTCAGTTTCTCTATTTTTCCGGCAAATCACTCTGTCTGACAAAGCTTTTCCAGTAACTAGGCATTGCTGGCACAGAGAGACCAGGCCCATTACTATTGTATTTACTCTGGACCCCAGCTTCTCCTTCTCATCCAATAAATCCATTTGAGAGCGAGGGTTGTGATAGACATTTTAATAGAGCTCTCCTTAACCTGACCATGTTAATGATTTTTTGGGGGCTGGCTCTAGGCCAGTTCATGCAGCTCATTAGCTGTTGTTTGTTTTTTTTTCATGGGGGGGGGCGGAGGGGGGGGCTGGGGTGTCTTTTATTTGTTATGAACTGTATCACTTCCTTCTTGTTTATCTCACTTGCTCCTACATTTTCTACACCAGTGCTTCTTGCTGCCCAGCACTCAAAAAACAGATCCCAGCACCTTGGCCTGCATCAACATCCACTCCTTCACTCAAAGATTGCAAAAGCTCTGTTACCTGGCAGGAATATCAAAACAGTTTGCCTCCACTGTGCATCATTTATTTTACAGACCGCTAATTGACCTGAACTTAACCAGTGACGGATAGGGGCAAAGGAAGGAGATCTCTTCTTCCCTGACAGAAAATTAGAGCTGAGCCATGCATTTCTACTGTTGCTGACTCAGCCAGAGTTTTCCAGCTGTGGTATGTGGGGAGCCAGCTGCTCAGCTGTCTATTGATGTGCCCCTTTCATAGCAGAGAGTGTTTTATCTTCATCAGTAATAAAAGAAACTAAAATTCTCTGCTCAAACAGTACCCTGTCTTTTCTCTTCCTACTTTCTCCTATTGGGGGAGTCGCGATGAAGGAAATAAATGATACAGCTCAGGGTGCTGTATGGGCACTCAAAAGAAATATATTTTGATTTTTGAAAAGATCAAATGTTTTGACTTCCATAATGGAACAAGCAGTTGACCATAGATTTGCCATGCTCCAAAAATGGGGCTTCATGCTAAAAACAGATTTTATGGAGCTCAAGCTATTATCAGATGATGGAGAGCTCCCAGGCGAGCCCTCATTCTCCAGCTGGCTTGCTTGAAGAGCTGCTCTGATAGTGTAATATATCCTGGTCATAAGAACTGAGATTCGGCCATCATCAGCCAGTATAGCTACACATGCAAGGTTCCAAAGGATTTCACCGGGCCAGATAAAGGAAGTGCTGGGAAAACACAGGGAACAAAAGAGTGCTCCCTGCAGTTAGAAACATCTGAGGAAAAACTGGGAGATGTTTATATTATCCTCTTTGCATGGTTTTGAGAGTGCATGAGGAACCATTTGCTTTCCCAGCAAGTCAGATTCCCATGGACGTGACTCCAGGTTTCCTGAATCTCATCTCAATACATTCCTTGGGCAGGTGGAGTTTAAATCTAGGTTAAACGCTTTGATCCTTTTCTAGCCCCAGTAACACTGAAACTGAAGCAAACCTAGGCAGAACACCAACACAAACTTCCAGCAAGGATGCAAACCAGTGTGTTCTGTGAAGTTTAGGAAGATTCCCTCGCTGCACTACATACACAGCACTTTTAGTTCTCATTTCCATGGTACCTCTATATAGCTGTCACTGGTGTGAAGCATGTGTGTCAGTTGGATCCACAGCATTCAGCACTGCCACACAGATACTTACTACATGACTTACAGGGTAGTTCTTTAATTGGAAGCGAGTAAAATCTCTGTTCCTTTGCTGGAACTTATCTCACCACTGAGTTTCTCTTACAGTTGCAGGTTTTGCTGGCAAACAAAAGGCTGTATGTCAAAATACAGGGAGAAAACACAGCCTTTCTAACCAGAACCCTGACAGTCCAAGCACTGATCGAGATGATCAAGGATGAGATTTTTGAGATGGGCTTTTTTGCCTGTGTCATTTCCAAGTGTGCAGCAATTTTTCCTCCAGTAGATAACCTGCTTAGGATGTGTGTCTCTCTGCATTCATCATTCCCAGGCTCCTCTCTTGGGGCAGTCCATGGGTAATTGCCTTACGTATACTTTCTGCTGTTTACCTTTACAAATTGCATTTCTCATTCTAATTAAAGGAGCGGGATTTTATTGCTAGTGGTGGCCTTGTGCATGGAGAATACTGTTGCACTGTAGTATCCCAAAGGAAGGGAACTCCCCAATACTCTTACTGAAAAGCCAAAAGAGCATTTTAGGGAAAGATATTCCCCAGTTCATTGCACACTCTTCTGAAGACAGCTCCTGAGTTTCACCAAGCATGTACCACTGATTCACAGCTTCACCAAGGAAGGACTGCAGCTGTGACTGCATCCTTTCTGTAGGATTGAGCTCATACCTGGTGGAGCCAACAGCAGATCTGCTCACCACAAATGATAACAGGGCATCAATCTCTTCCAGCAGAAGAAAATGATAAGTTCATCCCACAGCCCAACCTCACTGCTTTGTGTACTTACACCAGGCAATCCTTCCAAGGCTTTCAAGATGATGTCTTGCTTTTGCCCTCCAGGAAAAAAAAAGCGACTGTCAGACATTTCTTTCCTGATAGACAGAATTTAATTCTGGATTTCTATTTTCATATTACTGTTTTTGAATTACTGCTCCAACCACAGTGCAAATTCTGATTATGCAGTACCCACAGGGGGAGAGTCCATTTGGTTTACACATTCAGCTTTCCAAAGGATTTCAAAATGCTGGCACAGTCCTACAGGCAGTTTTCAACATTCAGGGCATTCCTGCAATTCAGAGCAGAGCTGGTTGTCACCTACAATAGCATCTCACATGGTGTATTGAGGAGCCTCGGGCTGGGTCAGATCCTGCCGGTTTTCCCACAGATCTGGAGGGATCCTGCTGATTTTATTGAGGCTCAGCTCTGTTGTTCACAGCAGAGTTTGTTCCATTCTTACTTCTGCCTGCTAATTCTACCTTCTTCATTCTTCAGGGTCACATCACTCTTTTGGGGATCAGCCATAAAGGCTGGACTCACTCCACAGCACCTGTGGTATTTTGATAATCTCAAATATGGCGAACTTCTCATATTTAAATGTACAACTTGCAGGCAGGGGCAAAGTTTAACTGGCTCTAATCAACTATAAAATGAACCCCGAGTTCACAGTTACCCTTTGAAAGACCTGGGTCTTTTTATGCCGATCGTTAACTGCAGCAGGGATATTCCTTCCTAGAGATTTGTTATTAATGACTACTGAAACTACTGATTTCAATTAACTATGTTACATTTATATTGAAATACAGTTGGTGCTGCTCTGGGGAAATATAAATATTGAAATGAGAGCTACCGTTAAAGAACTGAAAGAACAAACAAAACGTGCAGCACCCTTTTAGTCCTGAACTGTAAGGATACTGTTCCTTATTTATCTCTCACTTATTTTTTCTCCCCTTCCCCTTTTTTCCTCCTTCTCTGCTTCTTGCAGTTAAGAGCATCTCCCCTCTCTGCAGCCATCTGATTCTGTTGCCTGCAATGAGGATGTCCCCAAGGACTCGCCACCCTTCTAGGGCCCTGGCCCCATGCCTTCTGGCTCTTGAGATATTATTGGTGTCTTTGCTTGCTGGCTCCATGGCCTTTTTCTCATTCAGGCCACGTCGCCACTGAGGGACATCCAGCACTAAGCCACCAAAATGGGATTGCACAAACTCTGCACATTAATTAGTTCAATGCATCTCTCTGCTAGGTAAGGAAGAAGGGAACTGTTGCTAGTAGCAGACATTTTGAAGGAGGTTTTGCGGTGCTGTGGGTTTCAAAGAAGGGGAAATGAGGGAAAATGGCCCAGTTCCATTATTTATTTGAGTCTGAAAATAATTCCTGGCTTCAGAACCTATGGAGTTTATTACTGAGGGTCTGCCTGCCTCCTTCTCCTCTCTTCTCTCGCTCAATATTCTGTGCAGCTCTTTGAGATCCCTCCCCACTCTTCTCCTTGTCTTCTCTCACTCTCTAGCATTCAGCAAAACCTCAATCAAATCCTTGCTTCCTGAAAACTGTCAGCAGCTACACAACTTGGGATGGACCACGCTGTAGTCTCATGGCAACGTGGAAGAAAAGAACCGTACAAATCTCCTGGCCTCCCTCAAAAGGAACACAAATTTCTGACATCTGCAATGGCACTAAGTCCCGAGCTCTGGCTCATAGGTGCCAGATGAAGTGTGGGACATGGGCTGGGGAAAACAAGTGGCTTTGTCGCCATGCACTGTGCTCCACTGCAGCCAACTCCAGGCAGCAGGAGACAAGTGTGTGTGTGTGTGTTGGGTCCCCTTGGCATTAAAAGACTCTGTAATTACTCTCAAAGGTTGCTATTATGTGCAAAACCGTCATTAACTCCCAGTGGTGTGATTGCCCTTTATTGATAATATAGAGCTCAGCAATCCTCAGCCATGCCTTATTGTGCTTGCTTGCAGTGGAAGGAAATGAACCTGCCATCCTTCCCCTCAGTCAGCTATTACGGTGTGACACTCAGATGAAGGCTACACCCTCCCCAGCCCACACTTGCCTGCAACAGTGAAATCACTCATGTGCCTGAGATTACCCCAACCAGTTCTGCTTAACCCCTTGGGTACTTCTGAGAGAATCTGGAATGGAACAGCTGTAAGCCCTGAGCCCATGAACCACAACCATGGAGCACTTCCCCAAATCTTATGGTGAGAAGGGCCACAAGTGTCTGTAAGGTGACATTCCGTGAACAAACTTCAGCAAAGCAGTAGACAGAGGTGGAAAAATGCAGCTCCAACTCTTCCTGGAACCACGTCAATCAATCACAGGATGCAGCAAAACCTGATGTGAACCCAGCTTGTGGCACACACTCCAAAGCAAGACCACAAAGCATAAAATAGAAATCAGGAGCAGAGGCCGCTGGGTTTTGTTGAAACACTGCTGTTCCATCTTGTTTCTAGTCACTGCATCTGTATAACAGCATCACTTCCATACCATGTAATTAGACACTTAATTTATTAAACAGCAACTGTAGTGAGCAGGGAGCAGGAGATATACTTATCTTCCAACAAGGGAAATACATTACAGGGGAGCGTATACTTTTCAAACTCAACTTGAGCTGCTCCTTGACAGGCAGGGCACTTGAGAGGAAGGGAATTTCTCAGGGTAGGCATCGGACCATCCCTCAGGAAAGCCAGCTTCTGCCCAGACTGCCCTGCACCAAAACCTTTGTTATGATGGTTGGTCTTGCTGCCCTCAGTTTCCCTCCATTAAATGAGCAGAACGATCTGGCCTTCCTCCCTCCTGTTACCTAGGTTGTTTTACTTCGCCTGTCAGCTTTTCAGAACAGAAGCTGTGCACCTTGTTCTGCTACTGCTAGGCTCTGAGCACACTCTTCCCCAAATCCTATGGTGAAAAAGGCCATAAGTGACTGATAGGTGACATTCCATGATAAATGCTCCAAAGCGGTGGACAGAGGTGGAAAAATGCAGCTCTCTGTGCTTCCCAATATTAAGTGTCTTTCCTATTCACAAGGTCAACATCACCAGTTTTGCAGAATGACAGAAAAAAGACAGTGCATTCCAAAGCTTCTGTGTTCCAAGGTGAGCTTCAGAGAAAGAAAGCAAATGCCACCATTCCAGCTCCTTGGGAAGAAACTGCCTCGGTGTGAAATCCAGCCAACAAAAAAAAAACTATTTCTGACAAAGATGAAAATGATGATAGCCTGCTTACTTGCCCATGGGAAAACACATGAGACTAGGGTCTTCCAGGCTTCATAAGCCTGAGGGTAAAGAAAATGTTATCTCTTTACTGAGACGTAATGTACTGACAATATTACAGTGTGTGAAGCAAAATGTCCTCCAGTGATTCCCCAGTAAGCCCTATCAAGCAGCTTGGCTGAGTCAGCTGCTGGGGGCTCTGGCTGGAGCAGCAGAATGTACTATGAGACAGTATCACGTGGGAGTGCCCAGCATCCGTAAGAGAAGATATGGTCCACAAGAAGTCTTTGGTGCATGAGAAACCAAAGCTCCCTTTGATCCTAGCTCCTGGAGAATATTTTGAACACAAATCATTCTCATCACTTCTTCTTCTATCGTGTTAGCCGACTTCCATGGTCACAGCTGACCATGCTGGGTAAATAATCTAATGTAATTACAGGGTAAAGAAATGGGAAACTCTTTTCTAAACCAGAGTAGAGCACGCATCTATTATTTATTAGAGGCAACCAGCAGAAGAGAGCAGGTTACGTGGTAATTACTTTTTGACCTCCTGGAGGTAATTGCATAATCATTTGCAGAGAATTGCTATTACAGTTGGGTGAATCCTGCAAGCCATTTTATGTGAACAATCGTTTGAATTTTTAAACCAATTTCCACCTAACTATGGAGTTTTGATAAGGTCGTCCACCACCACGGTGTCTGAACAGCTTTTTCATGGCCTTTTGGGGAGCTTTGTGTTCCTCAGATATTAAAGCAAATGAGCTGATTGGCAAAAAATACTCATATCTATCTTATCAGTTACACAGATTTTTTATATGGTCAGAGGGAAGTGTTTCCATTTCTGCTGATGTTGCCAATAGGTCAGTGTCTGCAGAGTTTTTCTTTTTGGAGCGAAAAGCAAAATGCAGAAATTCTCCATTAAAAAGCAGCTTTTGGTGCAGTTATCTCCCAGGTCAAGAAGACATTCAAAGATGATTCAAGGATAATGGATTTTCCAGTCCTGGATGCCTGGGTCACCAGCAGCTCAGAAAGTGGACTGCCAAAACCTGGGAGCCAGTGCAAACAAGATATTTCTTAAAGCTTCACTGGGCCTGGCCCAGCCTCAGTTCCATCCTGAGACAGGGATTTATGATACACAGGATGACGTGGCCTCTGGACTTCCCTCTCTCCTTCAGCTGAAGGGAGCCAAGAAGATCTGTTCAAAGCAGCCAGTCAGAGCTAGGCAAGACAAGTCCCATTTTGATTTCCCCTTTGGTCTTTACCCAGTGCCTATATTATATGGGTACTCTGGATCCAGGCCCTAGCAGTTCCAATATCGGCTGCTCTTAATTTCTTGAAACTTTGAAAAAAGACTTTACATAGGATTGAACTGTTACCTTTGGGTACCACTCGAAGGAGCACTACTCAAAGCATCAAAGAGATCACTGCAGAACCTTTTGTGGCACACTGATTTTTTAACACCCCTCTCAGTTTGTGACTCCTTCTATCTTACCTTCAGAAGCCACGAGGACCCTGAGGGGACATCAGAAACTCCCCAGGGAAGTTTTAACCCACCTGAAGTTACCTCGTAGTGCTCACCCTGCAATAGTTGAGACCACGCTGTTTTAAAATTTATAGTGTAATTGATTTCTTTATAAATCATTCAGCTCTTATTATTTATTAATTCTGCTGTCAAGGTTAATTTGAAATACTTCTAAATAAGACTGCCTGACAACACCTTTGTTTATGAGATTGACAGCATGCCAGTGCAAGCTTCACCACTGCTGGCAAAGGCAATCTGCACAGACTCGTGTCCCAAGAAAGGTGATCCTGCTTCATCCCAGAAAAGAAAGATGCAATGCAAATCACTCACAGGTCCTGCAATTGTTTGTCATTAATATTGCAGAGCAGTACTTCTGTCGCCTGGTCAGGACTCAGATTAAAATGTCATGTGTTGGGATGAATGTGGTGGCTAACTTGCTGCCATAACTTTGCAGGAGGACAGCCAAACATCATGCCAGGCATGAGTGCAGCTCATATGTGCCTGAGATTGTAAAGAAACATTGAATCAGGATTTCTCAGATCCCCTGATGTGCAGCAATTAGACTTTATTCTGCTGGATTTGAATATAGATAGAGAAACAAATGTTCAGTGGGCACTGCTCAGTAAATGCAATTACCCAGAAACGTGGCTCCCAGAAACTTAACCTAAGCAGAGCTCAGGTAAAAACTGCAGGTAACCACCACCAGGAGCAGGAGCAGCATGAATATTTGGGGTGTCTTCAGCAGGTCTGGGTGGTGTTGGGAAGTTGTCTGATGTCTTCTTCGTCTGTTCTAGCCTGGGAGCTCCAAACTGCAAAGCCCAGATGTCTTTTAGTAGCTGGGAAGCACCTGATGGTACCATAAGAACAGTCATAACCGCAGACATTTTGCACCGCTCCATGTGGTTCAGCCTGCCCATAAATGCTGACTTTCGTGGCTGCTGTCTGCTGGATGAGTGGAGAGTGTTGGCTGTATGATTGCATTTAAACAACATCCACTGCTCATGTTTCCTTCTGAACTGGTAATACATCAGGTTTCTCTCCAATACGACTGTTCTGCAGTGGAGAATTGCAGGACAGGTCTGTGCATCTGTTTTTCCCATGCAGGGTCTCAGCAAAGCCCCCTGGCACATCCCAGGCTGTTCCTTACCTCTTTTTCCTTTTTTTTTTCCCCTGGCTCTTGCAGAAGAGGCCCATTTATCTGCTTGCCTTCACGTGTGCAGCTTGGATGCACCCCTTAATGCTTTCTTTGTTTGTTTTCCTTACTGTAAGGTGAATTAGCACAA
This sequence comes from Oreortyx pictus, assembly GCA_036925125.1. Lineage (NCBI taxonomy): Eukaryota > Metazoa > Chordata > Aves > Galliformes > Odontophoridae > Oreortyx > Oreortyx pictus. The sequence continues at coordinate 4,780,667 of JAUPFR010000022.1, forward strand.
ACCTTTCTTGGAGTTTTGACTCAGTTCAATGTACAATTAATGAACAGGAGAAGAACTAAAGCAAAAAAGACTGTAATATGCACAAGCTGCTGTGAGAAAGGGACTTCACTGCATACCCCAGTGCATGAGAGCTATGATTACCAATATCTTTTTCACTGTAGAGCAAAAGTGCCAAGGAAAGCTCAGAGAAGTAATTATTTTGCTTTTAGTTCTCCCTCTCCCTTCTTAAATTCTGTTCATTAGAATGGGATTGTGTGAACGGTACCACAGTGCTGGCTGGCATTAGCTGCTGAGCCAGATTCAAATGTGGCATAAATGCAGGATTACACTACAGGGCTGTAAATTTAAATAATTTACCATGAGCCCCTGTGGATAAGCATGTGCTGATGTGCCATGCAGCTGAGGCGGGGAGTGAGGTGAGGGCAGCCAAGGAAGAGGGACAGAATTAGTTGTTCTTTAAGGGGAGCAAGGTGTTTGTGCTCTCAATTTAGAAAGTGAACTGACCCACTAAAAAAGAGGTTCCCCTTCAGAGCACTTGAAATACGGTGATGGATACCCCCGTGACAGAAGGTGTTTGCAAGTTATTCATCTGGTTTAAATAAGGTTTAACATACCACAGTGATCAATGAATAAATTATTTGATGAGCATTACCCTGCTAACTCCGTGAACATCTCTGCAGGAAAGGAGCTCCGGTGACCTTGTGTTTCCTACACTGCTGTCCCTCGCCCCCCGCTGCCCCCCATTCTTCCCGTACAAGGCCCTTTTAGATAAGAAGCAGAGATGATTATTAAGATGGGAGCAGAAGAGCATCCACAGAAGGAATACCAATGAAGTAGTATCTTGGTGCATGTATAAGCTGAGCCCTTTTCCAACAAACGATCAGATACAGGCAAAAAGAGTGACAAACAGTAAGTGATTCCTGTCATCAGCAGAATTCACGTGGGAGCCTCTAGTAATTGGCATTTTCTCTCCGCAAAAGAACAGAGATTTAAAGATTCGGCGAATGCCGAGCAGTGCATTGCAGCAGCCCACATCACTCAGCAGTGACCTGTGCAGGGATAGGGGAAAGCAGAAAGCGCTCTATAAAGAGTAGAGAGCTTGCACAGAGGGAGTGTGATGAGCTAAAGCAGGAATTTATGGTGGATGAAGAGCCAGGATTGAAGGACAGCTTTGTAGGCTGGAGCTCTGGACCAAACCCAAGGACACAGCACTACCATCAGTGGTGTTCCACACCAGCTCTGAGCTTTTCCATTCATCTCCACATGGCAGAAGGGTGAATGGCTTGTGTGAGCAGAGCTACAGCATCATCTGCAGTCAGTCTTAATGAAGTCCTACACACCCCAAAGCCCCTAATTTATCATGGATAGAGTAATAACTCCAATGCCTGAGGAGACAGCATTGCTGGGCAACACCTGAGAGCTCCCAGGTTTTACATAGGTACAAGAAATACAGCATCTCCATTGGAATGGGAAGAGGATCAGGGACAGAGGGATCTGTCTGGCTGTCATCCCTCATGATGAGATCTGCTCCTTGCTGCGTACAGATCATGGGGCACTGGTTGGAGAAGGGAAGGCAGCACACAGGTACAAAAATAAAATCATTATGGGACCACATTTCCAGGGGAACTTTGTAGAATAACAATATTCCTTACAATACTTATCTTGCATATTTTCATTCACTGCCATTTTCAATAGCTTCATTTGATATTAGATATCTCCAGTGGCATCAGCAGTCTGAGCATCTTGTGTTCATTCATCTTTCTGCTAATTTTGCCACCCACATTTTCCCCTTCTTCCTCATTGCTTTCTTGTTAAGTAAAATTATAGTGAAGTAGGGAAGAGCTGGCCACCTGAAAACTGACCTCTTTCAACCCATGTCCTTTCCTTCATTTTAAAATTAAAACCGAAAGCAGAGAAATGCTGGACTTTATTTCTCTGCCTTTCCGCTGGTTAGCTGTGATAGCCTGGTCAAAACCCTGCGTCTCCAGTGAATTTGTGACTCCCAAGAGCCCACTGTTTTAATCTAGCTGCAATTGGAATATGTTCAGCAAGCTAAGCCTAATGGTATGCATCTTCTCACTGAGGCTTTGCATACCTGGTGAGGAAGCTCATGTCCATTCTTTGATTTCAACCCTGAACCTTGGCTGCTCCTGCTCCCTCCCAGGCTTGCCCACTGTGCAGTTCCCTGTATTCCCGAAACGACTCTAAATCACACGTCATAGGGTGACAAAGATCATAAAGGAACAACAAAGGATCAGCAAACATAAAATAGAAGAATGGCAGCCTCCCCACCTTACGCTGCAAAAATCAAAAGGAGTTTTCAAACAGCCCCATTTCCAGTCAGCTGGAGATTTAATTCACACAGTAATTTACTGTGTCTGCACTTTTTTCTGCTACCCCTCCTCCCCTTTCTTTTTCAAGTTACTTTTTTTCTTGGCCTATAGTAAGAGGAATCTAATGACCAAGTCAAAGTCTTACATGCAAATAAACCTTTCCTTCCAAAGTGTGCTGGGCAGAGGGGGAATGATAGGGGAGATTTGTGGCACGGGGAAAAACACCATCTACTGCAAAAACCTTTTGTACTGTAAAGTAATTCAGGTATTTAAAGAAAAGGGGACAAGTTCACAGAGAAAATTATGCCAGCTGAGACTGTTTGAGTCTGCAATTTTCTTTGCACACTGCTGGGGTCAATGATCACCCTGGATTTGTGGGTGTCCTTACCCAGCCCAGCACTTCCTTGCAGCTCTTGTTTGTTAACTGTTTCCTCCTTTGGTGGGTGACGTGTTTTCCTGGTGATTTTTATTAGATAATGGCTCAGTGGGAAACCAAGCAGAAGAAACATTTTCATAATTGATAGCTCAATTTCAGTCCTGAAAACACTCGATGGCTTTTTCAGCCTCACTAACACTGGAAATTATTAGAAATTATAAACTGAGATGTGGCTGGAGCATATAAAAATGGACAAGAACCACAGGCTTGATGGGCTTCCACTTCATTTTTGGGGGGAAGCAGGGGGAGGGAGAAGGAAAGAGAGATTATTGCAGAATTTCACAGAATTAAACATAAGAATCACTCTTTTCTAGGAAAATTAAATGAGTGTAGGGCTGCCAAGCTGCAGGGGTGCACTAGGAGCCATTATGAATTTTGATATGTAAGGACAAATGAAGCTTAGAATAAAGTTAACTATCAGGACTCGCAGGAAAGATTTTACAAAGGACCTGGCAACCAAGAAACAGAAAAGGACTAATCTCTTCTCTCTCCTCACTGTGAAAGCTATCAGATTTTGTTCTCAGCTCCCAGAAGACCCACAGTGTTCTGCATCTGTTCACAAGCATAGGGAGGGAAGCAGAACCACAAAGACAACACATCATTTTTCTTTTGGCATCGTATGATTTCTACTGAAGTAGTTTATACTGTTGCAGGCAGCGTAGCACATCAAACTCATTACCTGTTTGGTTTTTCGTTTGGTTTTTTGATTTTCAAAAGGCTAAAACTTAGAAAATAAGAGTTCAGAGGACTTTAAGGGAGGGGGTGGAGATAGTAGGACCTAATGGAGATATAAATATTTGATGGCCATAAGAGCATTTTCTCCCCTCTTCTCAGGACTTGCTCTGGCCTCTATACATCAATTGGCCACAACAGCACAGGGAGCAGCAGGTCCCTCACAACAGGGTTCCTCAAGCATCTGATTCCTAAGTGTCCCATAATGGTAATGAGAAAGAAGGAAGGAAGTTATGTGTATTTCTGGTTAACCACAGACTATCACTTTTAACCAAATAAAGCACAAAGCTTGTCCACCTACTGCCCTAATTTTACCTTGCTGGAGGCTGTACTTGGAGAGGACTGAGAGTTTATTATCATTCCAAAGACTGTCTTCTAATGTCCTCCATCAGGAAAGATGGAGTGATACATCTCACCTAGAACTTGTACATCTGGACTTACCATATGACAAAGTGCTGTTTTTAGTCTCATGGCACTTCTGAATGGTGGAACAGTTGCAGAAACCACACATTTCTTTTTTCCATGCTATCCATAGACGTCATTAATAGCTGCTTGATCCCAACCACCCTTGTACAGCAGCAGTTCTCCACAGGACCATAGCTAAATACTCTACATATTTCAGGGATGTACAAGCAAGAACTGTTGCTTTCTCCAGGCAGGCCTCTCTGAGTGGCAAAGCCACCATAGAGCACTTCCCCATGAATATATCCTTCCTCAAGGCAGAGCTTTTATTACTGTTTTATTAAATTGCCACAGGACAATATTACTGCCCTAAAAATGATGTTAGGGAAGTATGTGTAATAAATGCACAAGGCAGCACTCTGCTACAATGATGTTATTTCTGCTATGCACCATGCCATTTTATCACAACTGGAGTCAGCAAGAGCAGAGCTGATGGAAGTTCCAGGGATGTTTATGAGAATGTCAGAGCTACTCACAACGAGGAGAAACTCCATCTTGGAAATGGCTTAAAAGGGGAATAGCTCAGGTTAGCATGCAAATCCTCCCCATCTACGATTTCACCTTAATCTTATAACATCAATTAATTTATCTCACCACCTAGAGCATGCTTATCATATTTTTACTAAGAGAGATTAAGCACTAAAAAGTGTAAAGGTGTGTCTTAGTTATGATGGTGATGAAGAGAAAATGAAGTTATAGATAAGATCCCTGGAAAAGACTGCTTTTGTGCCCACTTTCCAGGGGAATGCCCAGCTGCATCCTGCTCACTGGAGGTAGAGATTGCCTCTCCAAAGAGCTTGTCATGCTAATCACCACCAATTACTTCCTCGAAAGTGATGGAGAAAGTTTTGTGGGTTTCAGGAAGAACTGTAGAAAACCCCGATACAGACAATCCATAGTCCATTCAGAACTGCTATGATTAGAATCAGAACTCTGTAGTTCAGTCTTTCTATGCAGACATCAACCCAAGGGGTCACTGATTATTTTAAAAGCCAGAGGGTTTTTTGTTCAGTTTTTCTTTTTCTCTTTTTTTCTTTCCTTAAGTAGATAGCTGCAAGCTTTGCTTTCTTTTAATGCAAATGATCTTATTTAGACCTGCTGACATTAAAAACTACTGCATGATTTCTGAATCTAGCATGAAGGCAGAGAAAATAGAATATTTCATCAGCTCATTTTAAGAGAGCCCTCTAAAGATATATTAAAAAAAAAAAAAGAAGAAGAAAAAGAAAAGATTTGCTGGCTATCTGTCCGCTGGCATTCCATCCCTTCTTTCCACTTCCATTTCTGTCCCTTCAGGGGCTTACTACAGCCATGGGATTAATGGACACATAATGCCATCTCTGCTTTACAGCCTGGAAAGTCTCTTGTCTAGTTTACATTGATTTTTCTTTTCTGATGCATTTGCAGAATCTGAGATACTGATGGCGAGAAGCACAGATAAAGAGTGAAGACATGAGAAAGAGATACATCCTCTGCCACATGCTCCCATTACTGAAAACACTTCTAGACACTGGAGCTCACAGATACTTCCAGCAGCAAATGCCCACTTACTCTTTCCTGCCATCACAGAGGACACAGGAAGGGCAACAGTGATAGTCTTGCTCTCTGTAGCTCTAGTGTTATCCATCACTCAGGAACAGATGGAGAAGGCATTGCTTAACAATAGTTCCCAGTGTAGTCAGGTCCCTCTTGACTTGCCAATGTGCTCCTTTTCATTGTTGCTCTATTATAATTATTATTAGCAACACCAAGGTGCTTCTCCATGGGGAAGGGTCCTCTCTACCAAACTATTCCTCTCTACACAGGGAGGAGAGAGCAGCTGGAAGCACAGCCTACTTCTCTATTTAGTCCTATTGATCTTTCTCCTAACAAAGTACTGAAATGAAGCAACGCTGCTGCACTGTGCACCTCTGGGTTGAAGTTAGTGCTGGAAAGCTCTTCAATATTTTATGTATTAGTAACACACACAGGTGTCACCCATCAGTAATACAGAAAAGATGGATAATCCTTTAGTTAAGATGCTAAATGCTGCCTGAAACCAATCTGTTTATTAGTAAAAGCCATGGAAACAGTGTCAGAAAGAACAGAAGGAAAATGCCATCCGGTGGCCATGTCTCCCTCTCATCTTTGACATTTTTGGTGACAGCTTTGTAAAGCTCTTGGAACAGAAGATGGACACGGCTAGAAATGATGGGTGGAGGTAACCCAGCCTCAGCTGGGATCCATCTTTCATTTGCCCAGTGGATGAGCAATGCTCTGAGAGTCCTTTCTTAGACTGCTTTTGATCTATGGCATTTTTTGGTATCCTAGAGGTTCCTTAATGGACAGTTTGGAGTCCCTGTTAGACATCAATTCACTTATGCAGCAGAGGTAGAAAGGGAGAGCAAAGCAGACTGATGCTATCCCAAGTCATTGGCTCTTTGCTGAACATTACACTCTATGCGAGTGACTGACACGTTGTATTTCGGGAGCAGCAGGAGCCATTCAGCTCTGAGTGATGGTGCTGCTCAAGTGGTTGCAAAGGCATCTCATTTCCCTTCCACTGCCCTGCAATGCAGCCCTGTTTCCTATCAGTCCAGCATCTCAAGGCAATTGGGTCACGAGGCTTTTCTTTCCACCACCAGCCCCCAGTTCCAAGCAGTTCTTTTCACTCTGCCATGAAAGCGAGCAATCTGTTGTTCAAACAAGTGTGACCCTGTGCTTTGCTGTCATCGGGACAGCTTTTTAGAAGACATTTAATGTTTAATATGGAGCTCTTGACAGAAATGAGCTATTCCTTGCTGGGCTTCTGACAGACTGCTGGAGAGTCTCAGGAGGAAAAAAAGAGATTTATCAGAAGGAAAGTTTTCTACTACAGGAAAAGAAAAAAATAATGAAATAAAATGAGAGAGTGGTAGTTCAAAAAGCAAAAAGCAGGAAAATGAAAGGAGCCCCTGTGGTAGGTCCTGCTTCCCAGCTAGATGAAGAAAGAGACATGCAAACCTTCAGATTAATCTTGTGAAATAACTGATATCTGAAGATTTCATTGCAAGAAATTACATGTTGTCACCATGATTTTTTTTTTATTTATTTTTACTCCATTTAATGGCTACATTCAGGAAATTAAAAGGAAAAAATAGCATGCTGTTCTATTGGGAAGACCGTGAGGAAAGAAATGAGCAACCAAGGAGAAATAGCATATGTATCTCAAGAGCATTGTTTTTTAAACCATTTCTGTGCATATTTTCACATTTAAGAGAACCTGTGTTTGTTCACTGTTTTTGCAAGGTTGGATTTCTTCTTTTCTGGGAGTTCCTATGCAAACACTAGTTGTTTGAGAAAGAGCCTGCAAAACTCCAGAGTTTCTTTTGTTCCACTTCTGAAATTTTTACAATTCTTTTTTTTAATTCATTATTCACCTCTCCCATTGTTTCTCTGTGAGGAAGAAAAATTAGGCAGTGCCTTAGCTGACTGACTGCACAGTATGAACAGTGAAGAGACAGTTTTCCAACAATCCAGAGTCTAAAATCTGTCATCCTGCAGAGTGAATCCTGAAAGATAAACCAGTGGGAAGAAATCTTTTATAGAATGTGGTTGCTTTATTGCTGCTCACTTCAATGGATGTCTGACCTCCAAGCCCCTCAGATTACTTTGAGAATTGCACCCTACTTCCATGTATTACTGGGCTCAGAAATAACAAAGGAAAGGAATTAAATTTTGAATGAATGTGATTTACACCAATGTGTTCAGCAGCTAACTCACAAAACCTATGAGTGATCCAAACTCTTGCAACACAGCCACAAGAAAGGATGGACAGCATAAAGACTCTAAAATGAGTCCAAAAATATGCTGCAGATTGGTGCCAATAAATATGATGTAAATACAGTGATTCCCTCTCCCTGGCATCATTCAAGGCCACGCTGAGCAACCTGGTCTAGTGGGAGGTGTCCCTTTCTATAGCTTGGGGGCCGGAACTACATGATCTTAATGGTCCCTTCCAACCCAAACCATTCTATGATTCTATTAAAATCTTATCCCTTTCCTGAAATCTGGAGAATGATGATGGATTTCATCTCAAGAATTTTGCATTGAATCATCCAAACTGGATGTCTGGAAAAGTCCTTTCTAAAAAAACAGATTTTCTCCCCTGTTTTGAGCGGAGTAGAGTGTTGAGATAAAAATTTTTGATGATGGTTGGATGTTCACAGTTCACCCCAAGCTGCATTTTGGAGGTCTCTGAAAGCTGGATTTAGTCAAGGGAGGATGGTACACTCTGTGACATGTAAAGGAAGGAGTTTAGGCAGTGATTAATTGAACAAAGTACTCTTTTTTTTTTTTTTTGCTGTAAACTGCCCATTAGAGACACAGAGAAGAGGGATGGACTTCAAGGGTGCAGCCCTAAAAGATATCTATAAGGTTGCTGACAGCCAGCAGCCTAAGCTTTTTTTCCTAAGTACCAGAGTTTTGTCCTTCAGTGCCTGAGCCTTCCACTTCAGTTTCCAACTCCAGTCAGCCTGGCCAAGTCCAAACACAGTCCTCTCATTATTGCTTTATTTTTGCCACAAAAGCACCTCGGAGAAATAACCAAGGATCAACACCCTGTCACATTAAACATCATAAGGAAAGAGAATAGAAAGGCTGGACTGTGCCCCAGAGATCTTACAATGTAATTGAAATTCCATGAACACACCTAGATTTGAGGAAGGGCTCTGTTTATTGTATTGTTCTGCCAACCAGCTTTCTCATGTTCATCAAGAGAGAAAGTTTCCTTCTTCACTGCTCCTTTCAAAGTGAAACTCTCCCTTTTTTTTCTTTTCTTTTCCCCCTGCAAACACAGAAAGAAAAGAGAATGAGAGGTGAGCACTGATTGAGTGAGCAACAGCAGGGGAAAGAAATAAGTATTTATCAGTGTTCCTCTCCTTTTAAAGCACATCAATTCTGAAGCTGCTGACAGAGGTCTTGCTGTAACTGCTGGAAGAACCTCCAGGTCTAATAATTTTATGTTCAGGCTTATGTAAAACCTGTTTTGATTAATTATTGATGCAAAGTTAGGAAAACGAACATTCTCTCTGCCTTGGCACAACCCTATCAAATAAGTGGCACGGCAGTGATGCACAGTGTGCCATTCACTCCCTGTCCTATCTCACGGCTCTTCATTAATCGGAAGGTCTGGGTCCCTCACAGGGGGCAGCCTGTCCATCCAAAGCAATGGCTCACAAGCAATGAGGCTCAATTTTGGGTTCCTGCAATTTAGGAGCGGCCATGCCAGGCAGTACAAGCTTTCCTTATCCACCTCAGATAGAAGTTCGCTTTTGCATGATTGCTTAGCTGGACAAACGTGCCTCTTCTTGAACTCTTGATTCAAGATTAGTGCCTGAAATCTCTTTCTTATTTTGTCTTTGTTTTGTGGAGCTGGCTGGGGGTCAGCTGAAGGCACAGTGTTCCCATGTCCAGCTCGGCACTCCTGTGGGTTCCTAAACAATGTATTCGTGCACAGAAAGCAGCCCTGACAATAACTGCTTAGCAGATTCAATTCAATTCCGTCTAATTAAATAGGTTCAGCAGCACAAAGACTGCAGAAATGGTTTCCATCTCATGCTAGACACGCAGCTGCTGAGCTGCAATGCACCCTTGTAAAAGGTGTTTTTGTACATTTAACCTTCTTTTAGTGGAAAGCCCCTTGCAATGTAAAATTCTCTACAGTGCACATATATCAAAGGCTACACTCCAACTTCTGGACACCAACACTAAGCGGCTGACCCACAGATAGATGCACACTTCTGCTCTGTACACAGCAGTACTCCTACCTCATGTTAGGCACATACAAACCTCCTTTTCCATTCTGTAATACTGTGTTTTTTTTTTTTTTTTTGCCTGGATACAACTCCACTGGTTTATGCAGGGCTGCACTGTTCACAGTTGGAGCCATATAGCAGGGAAACATATTTCAGAGGTGGAGGAGGGAGTTTCATCAACTGCTTCTAGGTAACCAAACAGCCTAAGTCATCTGGCCATTAATGAGCATGTCATAAAGCTCTGCTCTTCACTTCATCACTTTCGTGTCCTTTCTAGAGTGATGCCATTTTACATCCCGCAGCCTTTTATAAGCTCCTGATGTCCAATACAGATAGTCTCTTCTTATCATCTTTTGCTTTTTCTTTTCAGCACTCCTGGCTTCCTGGAACCATTTTCTAGGGCCGACTTTTCACAATGGTTTCAATTCTTCGCTCTTCACTCTTCCAATTGTTCTTTACAGATATGGAGGGTGGGTGACTTAAAAGCACCCTGCCTTAATTCAGCTCCCCTTGAACTCACTAGTATAGAAAAACTGAACTGCACATTTCCATTGATTTCAACAGAGGAAGAGTAAGGCAAGTGCTCAGGGCTTTAGAAATTCCCCCCCTTGATGTTTTCCCATCACCCCATTCTGTCATTAGCACACTTTGTACAGCTGTTCCTACTTCCACTATAAAGTGTGCTCCTATTTTCTACCCCTTCTGTACCTGTCCATCTCCATGCTTTGACACGTTTGAATTTCTTTTTGAGTTTTGCAGGGCTGTAGCCCTGACTTGTGAGACAATTACCACTGCTTTGTAATGGAGTTTGTACTGAGTTATTCTCAACCAGGGCTCCATTTACTTAGGGATATATCATACAGCCATATTAAGGAGACATCATCTGCAGCCTCACAGTTAGACAGCAATGCTTTCTTCTTTTTCATAGTCAACACTATCATGCTCAGAACCTGAAGCAAATTTTTAATGAGAAATTTTTAATAGAAGTTTGCTTGACATTATAGTTAATCTTAAGCTCATGTAAGCACTGTTCTATTTGAAGAATATATATTGAGGCAGGTTATAACTGAACCTGTTGCTTTTCCTTCTATTTCCTAACGTCCAATTTTGCAGCAGAGTACTGAAGATTATCTCTTTAACTGAGCCATGGGTGACACCAGAAGCTTTGTAATATGCCCTAAGAGCAGAAATAAACTGTTTACCCTCATATCTGCATACTTAGACCTTACTTTCAAATACCATCCATGGAGATCATTCTGTGAGATTTATCCTGAGAGGCACAGTTAGCTGCAGCCTCATTTTTCAGCCAAATGGAAAAGAGCCCAAGACTTGAAACCAAATTCTTAGTGCAGTCCCAGCACTGAGTTTTCTTTGCCTTCAGTGCAGCAAACCAATGTCAGAAGGCTGGACCTCAATTAGACTTGAACCAGCACGGAGGGCTGATACTGCACCAAGGCAAAAGCCATCACTGATGCCTTTCCCACTTGTTCTTCTCACTGAATATTACCTAGACAGTGGAACCCAAGTCTGAACTCAGGTGCAAACTTGCAAAAATGGCATCTGAGGTCACACTGATCACTCCTCTCCAGGCAGTTGTACAAGACATTCTTCCCAACACCCAAAATTATATCTGAAATCAGTTTAGGGAATGAGCAAGACTTTTAATTAAAACAGTCTGTTATGATGAATCTGTTATTACAAAGTCTTACCTATGTAAAACATTAATAATACAAATTTCATTTGTTTATGTCAGCACCAAGCATTAATTTTTAATGGCGAAACGTATGAGTTATGAAAGGCATTAATGCAAAACAAATCACCAACTGAGAAGGGAAAGGAAATCCATTTTTTAGGGTAAGCAGTGGGAATGAAATATTATTGTGGTTCTAACCAAGGGAAAAAAAAAAAAACATTTCTTAGGGCTCCAAGAGCAATTAAAAAAAACAGCAAAGCCTTGGGTTTTACCATCATGCTTAACATTGGTCTTATATCCAGAAAAGATTGTGTCCATTTCAGGCAGTCCGTGCCTTGATGCCATCTCTGAGGAAGGCATTTACACGAAATGACTCTAATTGCCATGCAACTGCCATGAAAGCAGATCAGACACAGGCTGCATAACAAGCATCTCACTGCCGCAAACAAACAAGATCTCAGAGAGCCCAGAAGTTACTCCTGCTGGCTTGGTGGGCCAGATCCATCACAGGAGTAAATTGGAGAAGCTCAATGTGATTTAAGAGTCACTCCTGCTTACACTAGCCATGAATTAACTTCAGGCATTAATTGCCAACCTGCTCTTAGAGTTTATGATTATAATTCTGCTGGATAAATCAGTACCCGGTCATTTTCAATACAGACTGCAATGGAGCTGGCTGTGCTGTGCTGGTCCTGGGTCTGATGAAGAGATGCAGAAAAATTATAGTTTCTGCTGGGTCCTTGGCTTCTGCAGTACCTGACCTCCTCACAAACAGCTGACCCTTGCTCTGACAACAGTTTTGCAATGTAGAAATGCTGTTAAGCCCTGGACAGACAGAAGAGGGAGGGATTTATCCTCCAGTAGTTAGGGACCAGGTCTCATTGGTAATGGGCCAGCACTGTAGCAGGGCTTAGTCTGGTGGGTTATAAGTGGTTGGTAACACAGTGGTGGCTATAAGGTGATTTCCTGAAGCCTGGAAAAAGCATCTATGCACAGCATGGACAGGGCAGGACCTGAAACACTGTGTTAACAACTCTATGTGCTGGATGTTGTGCTCTGCAGCAACAAACCCATGCCACAGATCTCAGCAATGGGATTATGTGTGAGAGACAAAGTAGGCTTCAGTGAGCTCTAGGGCCTCTGTGTGCTACACTGAGCATTGCCCTGGCACAGCCTAATCAACACTTCTCCTCATTACCAGTTTAATCTGGATGAGGACATTAAGAGTGCTGCTACAGTGCTAAAGAATATGGACCCAGGACACTTTTTAGATTTACAGGCATGGGCTCTGCCTTTTTCCACTACTTAAGGCTTCAAAACAATAAGCAACACATCTTGTAGCTTCTGCCTCTCTCCCACACTCCTCCTTTCTTTCTTTCTTGTCTCCATCTGAAAATGTAGCTGATACTAGCAATAAAGCAAGAATTTAATATCATCCTACAGGGTGCCACGACAAACTGCCCCTTGGTTCCATCAATTCAACAGGCCTGAAATATGGGAAGGAATATAAGAGGGAAGAATACAAGATGAACTTTGCAGATATAAATTCTGTAATATTGGATTTCTCCTAACACATTTCAGGGCTCTTGTTGTTTCGCACTGGTTCTCTCCCTCTAAGACTACAGGATCTCTTTTAGCTAAGCGACAGGTTCTTGTTGGTGAAGCATTTAGAGCAGGCCGCAGTATTTCATCTCAACAATAGCCCCGATATTACAATGTGTGACACATCCACTGCTCTGTGCCTCGGATAGAGACACACTACCCAGCCTGAGAGCAGCAGAACCTGTTAGAAGCAATCTCAGGTGACATAAATTTTTGGGCTCCTCACTACAAGAAAGACATTGAGGGCCTGGAGCATGTCCAGAGAAGGGCAATGAAGCTGGTGAGGGATCTGGAGCACAAGTCTTATGGGGAGTGCCTGCGGGAACTTCAGTCTGAAGAAGAGGAGGCTAAGGGGAGACCTTATTGCTCTCTACAGCTGCCTGAAAGGAGGCTGTGGTGAGGTGGGGGTCAGCCTCATAACGAGCAATAGGATGAGAGGGATGGACTTAGGTTGAGCCAGGGGAGGTTCAGGCTGGATATTAGGAAAAATTTCTTCTCCAAAAGAGTGGTCAGGCCCTGGAATGAGCTACCCAGGGAGGCAGACAGGGTACTATCTACCCTTGGAGGCAATCAAGAAATGTTTAGATGTTGTACTAAGGGACGTGGTTTAGTGAGAAAATATTGGTGGTAGGGGGACAGCTAGGCTAGAAGATCTTCGAAGTCTTTTCCAATCTTGTTGGTCCTATGATTCTAAATATAGAGGGGGTTGTGGCTATAGCTGAAAACTTGTTGTACTGGGTATCAAAGAACTGTCAGGATGATCAATTGCAAATATTTGAGACGTGATTCTGTAATCTTTTATTTCTTCTCATATGCACATGGCTTTCCAGTCCAATCTGTATACATTTATTTGACAAGGTTCTAAAATAATAAAATCTTACTCCTTTTCTCCTTTTGAAGACTTAGTGAGTTCATTTGGAAGATATTTAACATGAAAAGTGGGATTTGGTTTGGCATATAAAGCATTCCAAATAACTGCCAAACAGCTTTTCCAAGAGAAAGAGTTCAGATCACTCTGAAAAGATTTCTTGGAAGTTCTTGGTCTGGTACTTCTTCTGACATTTCATTCATGGTACCAAACAAGCAGGCAATGGCCTCCACGCCAACCTTTTGCCTCTTAAAATTAAAGCCAAAAAAGGAAGAAAATAGAACAGCTCACCACATTGTTCTCTCATTTCAGGACTTGGTTTTGATCTGTAACAACCTTTCTTTTGAGACTCTGGCTAATTTAAAATTATACAGAAAGGAGACATCTATTCTGTATGCGATGCAGAATACAGGAGGATTTGCAATAAATGGCATTTACACTTTCTTTAGCAACGACTTGCGAGTAATATGGTTTCTTGTCACTAGTTCTGTAGGTGAAGTCTCATGGCTAGACCCCCTGAACCAGGAACAAAGATGAGAGGCTGATGTTTGTTGAAGGAGTAGCACCAAAGAACACTATTAAACGCGATGTGTCTTGTGTTAAATGGTATCAAAAACCCTGTGGTCCACCAGCAAATCAAAAAGACAAAGCCACCCATTTTCGGTGTTTCATTTCCCAGAAGTCCAAAGGCTTTTTATTTCTTAGAAGTAAGAGTGGAAGGTGAGGAGAAATAAACAGGCCTGGGTTGTTCAAGCTCCAGACTTCCTTGAAAGGCAGGACAGGACTAGTCTGAATGTGATGAAGTTTGTGTATAATCAATAAAAAGAACTTGAGTTCTACTTGAAAGAGGGAAGAGGTCAGTGTGATAACCTTCACAGTTCTTTTTATTTATTATTAATACCTGCTTGCTGGAACTCCAGCAGCAAAATAAAAAAATAAAAAAAAGTAAGTAATACAAGGCAAAGCAGAGACTCCTCTCTCTACTCCCAACATCCAGCTGCTTCATGTTTCCTCCAACTCCACTTCTTCCTGTCTATTGTTCTTGAGTCTCCTGGGACTGTGCTTAAGAAACATTGAGCACTTTAGGGCAGCCAAACTCAGGTTTCCCCAAAAAGTGGTTTTAAGGAATAGTTAGTAAAGCTTTGAAGGGGAACATTTGTGGTAAGGGATGAAAGGGTTTTTAAATTTTCTCATCTTCCATTACAGAGAATGCCTCTGTTTTACCACCTCAGGGCACAGGACAGGGAAATGTTCCTTGTCTCAGCATCTAGTGACAATGTTTGTCCCAGCGCTGGGTGCCTGTGGCTTCAAGGACTGTGTTTTGAGAAGGAGAAAAGAGAACCAACCATAGGGCACACAAATGCCTGTTCTACCTTTTGAAAGAAAAAGATCTGAGCCTGTGACAGGAGAAGGCTATCAACCCCACCAACAGCCTACCTGCTACTTCTGAGCTCAGGTAGGTCATGGCATCTCTGCACGGCCTTTAGCAGGCAGATATATGAAAGCTGTGACTGTGCTCAGGGCCACCTGGAAGCTGGGTGGTGTCTGTCTGGTGCTGATCCTGAGATCATCTGAGAGCATCCTTTCAAACTGTTACTTCCAGCACTTCCTGAAGTATCAGAATCCATCCTGTTTTCTTCTGACTGGTACCAGTTGCACAGAACTGGCTTTTCATTCTGGGCTGGATGACCAGCTGGTATTCTTCGGTGTGAAATAGCCAAAAAGTGCATTGTGTCTACCTGCCATAAGAACACTACCTTAAAGCTAAAATAGGGTGGGTTTTTTAAGGTTCTTTATCAACAAAGAATGTCCCCAGGCACAAATCAACTAAATAAACATATTTAGAAATTATATGCTTCCCCTAATTGAGAAGATCAACCAGATTCAGGGCTTGTAAATGCTGTAGGGTTTGGTAGTTGGTTTCAATTAAAGGGGAGAGAATCTTTATTTCTGCTTTTCCTCCAGTTCTGAGAAGTGTAAACACATCAGCAGCACTGAGAGCTTCTGTGTGAACGTTCTCCACCAGCCTTACTGCTGGTACCATGTAAGTTATTTCAAATTTATAATAGTCTTATAAAGTAGTCATTAGCAAGAACTTTAAAGGCAAGTTTTCTTCTCTTTTATCCTGGATGAGTTCTCTTCCGGCCATGCTGTCCATTCTCTTGCCTTGTAGGGCAACTCCCTCCAGCTTTTTGTTCTCTTCTTCCATCAGTATCCACTACCAGATCCATTTCCTTCTATCAGTTCTTTCCTACAGGAGAAATTCTCCCATGTAAGGTGCTTGCCAATTATCACCTTCAGCTTTTCTTCATACACTAGAATGATTTATTATAGTTATTTCAACTGTCCCTACCCTTTGGCTCTCAAATTATTCTCTTTAATGTTTACTGTTATTATTTATATTATTGTAACTTCTAGTTACAGAATAGAACAAGACTGTGTTTTGCATTCTGTGCTGCTTGGATTCTTGCGTGGGCTGTCTCTTTGTTATTTCCCTGAAGGACAATATGTGTACAAGCTGCAATTTTCCAATGTAGCACAGCTGTAGTTACCTTTGTAGACATACAACTGAATCCACAGGAATATTCAGTATTTCTTCACATGGCAACGTCATAATATGAGAGCTGTGTTTGATTTGGGGCATCTGAACTGAGCTGGCTCAAATTTCTTGCTGTCTTATAAGACATTCATTTTAACATTTTCCCCAGGATTTCTTCTATCTCACACTGTAGTAAGAAGTCCTGGCTTGCTTGTTGTTAAGAAAGAAGAGCAGCTTGGCCAGGGGCTCATTTGTAACCAAATCATCTCCTTGGAAACGCTTGGCCTTGTGCTCTTTTGAGATGGTTGTTGCTGTCATCCTCCTGGTCATCCAAATGCACCCACATCATATTTTGATGCACCTGAAAGTCAACTCATAGTCCTGCAAAAGCCAGCTGAAAAATCTGTTGCCTTCATTTGGCAAAATATACCAAAATAGACCAAACCCTAATTGGCATTTACACTTGTCAGCACACCGCTGAAAAACTGTTTATCTTTCAAGGAATATCAGATGCCATTTGCCACTTGAAAATACAAAGCACACACTTTCTTTGAAATGTAATCTTCCCATTATACAGCTCCAACACTAATGTCTATTATTTAGCACTTGCTTTTAACTTAAATTTTTACCAGCAGTTTTTAAAAACTATGCAGTTTTAATCTCAAAGAAAGTTTAAAGCAATTTTTTATTAGTGCATAACTCCAAAATACCACTTTGGAATGAAGAATTATCTCTCAAGCACTTACTAGATAGGCTTTACTTTTCTGTTACTTAATCTGACAGTATTTTATTAATCAGCCCTTTTTGTACTGCTATTATGCATTTTTTTCTATTAATGCAGTTTATATCTCTAGCATCGCCATTATAAAGAAGACTATGAAATATCTCTCAGATATGCTGTGTAGGAATAAAGTAGATAAATACTGCTTGCAAATCACAGACACTATTTTTTCCATTGAATTTTCTTGCTGTTAATAAACAATGAAACACTTAATACCAATTCCAAGAAATATTACAGATGAGAATCAGAGTACGATACGGTCTACAACCACTACAAGAAAAGAGAGAGGGAATAGGTACTTTTGTTTTATGATTTTTGGCATCCTTATAATCTGATGCTCAAAACAAGCTCACAGCTCACTGCTTGTCTTCATTTGAGTACCACTGAGTTGGAGGAATACAACATACAGTAGCCTGAACCTAGATTTCCTCCCCTGTTTTGGATTTATCCCTAAAGCTAGCACAGATCTCATTCTCATTCAATTTTGATCCAATCTAGAAATTTGCACTAAGTAGCTTCATGATCTTGTTGAATCTAATAGGTTTATGCAGGAGGTCTCTGGTAAGCCTGTTAATGTTATATAGTACAACCCAATTCACTTCTCTGGTGATTCACACCACCACAAGTGGGAAAAAAAAAATTATGCTACAGAAGTCTAGTTTGAACATAGTGGCTTCTAGCTTTTCATTAGCTCATACTTTTGATCACCTCAGTGCATTTGGGTCATTTCATTGTCTACAGTGTTTGCCATCACTCCTCTGGAGTATAATCTGCAACCAGAATTAATACTGTATATATGCCTTCCTCCCAGTCATTAAGATTGATGAAGTAAAAACACTGCTGATACTGATGCTTTCTGGCATTCCACTAGGCAGTGTTTTCAACTGTGCTTACTGCACCACTGCTCTCTTACCCATCCTTTGTTGTCTTGCTGGCATTTTTCCATCCCTGTCAATACCCGTCATGTTTTAAAGAATTATTTGCAGGGTCCATCTTACATCTAACAGAAACCTAAACAAACAGTCCACCCGTCTTGTGTTCATTTTCAGAAGGATCTCTTCCCAGCCTCACACCAATTTGGAAACCCCTGCTGAGTAATCAAGCACTGTTTCACAAGCCTAGATGCCTGATGGGACATTATTTGCCTACAATCGTGTATGAGGCCACAGGAGAGCTAAGACCAGAGCAGCTCTCCCATCCATCACTAGGAGCAGAAATTGGGCAGGCTAAGAGGTAATTGCCAGTGTCTCTCTTATTTCCACCTTTTAAGAGTAGTATCTCTTAAGAGATCCAATTTTGATCTCACAGTTTCAAATCAGAAATGAACCAGCTACAAAACATCCAGACAAAATAATTTTCCCATTTTTCTGACATCATTCCAGTGATGTGGGGTTTGTTTTTTTTAAACAGTGCCAATAAGCTGTTTCTCCTTTGAGGCATAAGAGTATCACTCACCTAGATTCTCTGTTGAGCCCATAAAGGGTGAACTCCACTGTAAATATTTATTTAAAAAGCTGATTTGGCAGAGGCTAAACCATCTCCTTTTACTTTCAATGGAAATCTTTCCATTGACTTCAATGATTGAAAATTATTAAGACTGAATTCTTACCACATGAGACCCATGAAACTGTAAGCTTTCCAAATCAGGCATATGTATAAAACCAGAATTTGCATCCTGGGAGAAAGAAGTAAGTTCTGACAGACATTTTAATGCCAAGACAGATAAGTGAAATTATAAATGACTCAAGCCAATGCATCATTAAACCAGCACAGAGATTTATGGACCCTCAAGAATACAAGGTTTTTCCACCTTTGCAAACATCAAAGAAAATCAGAGAAATACCTTTTCAGCTTAATCCTCATGACCACAAGTCCTGATGAATGGCCTAAGCAAGCACCAAGCACATCGACACAAAAGGAACCAGGTTTGACACAGAGAGCTGGATGATCATTAGCAGGAGTGATCAGTAAAATGCAATTCCACTATTTCCAGTTCAGTGTCTGCTTTATCTATTCCTTGTCATCAGCTCTACTGACAAGATCTTCATTGCTTGCTAATTGTTTGTCCCAGTTTTCTGTGCTTTTCTGTGAAAGGCTGGTTTGAAAAGAAGAGTTCAGTAACTCAGCTGTGTCATGTGTAACTCAGCTGTCATTGATTTTATTCCTTTTCAAGTTTACTAAAATGCCTGTTTTATCTCTCTTACAACTCCCTCGCATACACCCCAACATTTACTGCATTCTTAAAGCTCTCTCTCTTTGAAAACGGTAATTAATTTGTTCTGCTGTTTTCCCCTTATGCATCCTTTTTCCTACAGAGTTCAACCACTGCTATGACACTTCCCTGCCACCTTCCCAGGTTTCATGCACTCATGACTCTGGCTCTTCTTTGCCTTTCATTATTTGAACACTGTCCAATCCCCATGCCTCATACATCTACAGTCCTAGGATATTTCCTCTTCTTTTACCTCAGCATTTCTACAATATTCACTCAAAATAATTTAAGACTGTGTCTTCAGCAAGATGGCACGGACATCTTTCAATTCCACATCCCTCCCTCCAATACGGCCCCATGTTTCCATATTGTTTTTCTCCATAGTAGAGAAGCCCAGGTACAGGTTTATGCAGAGCAGTCTCTGGTAATATAACAGTAAAGGGGTCAGAGATGGGGCAATGCTACAGAAGCACTGCAAGAGGAACTGCTTTCTGGCTTTACCTTCTTTACCCTGCAATCAATGATGCAACATTCAATTTAAGACTTCAGTTCTTTATCCAAAACCATTTTAAACAAGCAATCACCACAAATTTTAAATCCCAGGAAGTTGGGTGCAGAATTTCAGCAGAAATGCATATATAATAAGCCTTGCTGCATCCTTGAGCCAAACCAGTGATGCAACCTCTGGAGTACAGTATGCAGCTGAGAAAAAGACAATGCAAATTCAGAGGAAATTCCCATGTGAAGAAATTGTGCAGTTCAGAACAGGGGCAAAGGCAGCAGGAATATGAGAAAGACATAAGGACTGCCAAACAGGCTAGAGATGGTGGGCTGGGAGCTCTGTTCCACGCGTCTCTCATGGCAGGAGAACAAAGAGCCAGTTGATGGAATAGTAAGAAGCAGCAAACTCAAAACTGATAAAAGGAATGACTTCTTCACAGTTTGTTTCACTGCCAAAGGAAACCTCCGAGGATGAGAATTTAACAAGACTGCCCAGGGACCGGCCACTCACTCAGATAATGACAACACCCGCAATAAGAGCAGTTAATGCCACAAACCCTCGGAAGAGCCATCACACACCACACACCAGGTCTTAAAACAATTCTCTTAGAAAACAGAGCGCATTAGAGAATAAGTGGGAGGGTGGGGGAGATGGATTATCCTACATCTGCTTGTTTTGCACAGCTTCTATCTTCTTTAGGAGCATCTGGCCGACACCATAGTCACAAGACCCACTCTAACCCAGGCTATTATATTGCTGCCACTACTCGGAGTCCCTTCCTTGCTTCCCTCCCCTACTCCACATGGTTAAAAGTTATTAAAACTTAACAGCCAAATTTCACACACAAAAACTCAAAACTATTTTCTTCCTGAAAAGTTAAAAATAAACTCATTTTTCTTTCCCGTTTTCTGTAGGAGCTTATGGTGAAACATTTTAAATAAAACATTTACTGCAAACACAGGTGCTAGTAAACAAAATACGTTGGTATACACTCTGGAACTATTTACAATGCAAGGGGCGTGGGAGAGAACGAATGTTTTAATAAAACAATTGCCGTTCATGAAAAGTAGCCCATTTTTGTTTGGTTGGTTTTGTTTGTTTTTTAATGAGAAAATAAAAATGACTTTTTTCTAAAAGACCCTGAAAAACCTTGATCAACTCAATTCCCAAAGCCAAACCCAAAAGACCCTGCTAGGGATTAGCACAGCTAGGAGACAGCAGCAGCATCCCAGAGCAGGAATGGCCAAGAGACCAACATCGACAGCCTGAAGGATGTTTGAGCCATGGGGAGCTGAGGACAGGCGAGAAAGCCACATCCAGCAACGGCTGTCAGCAAAACCCATTGAAAAGCACTTTTTGACATGGAAGTGAGTGGGACATGCTGTCTACTCCTTAGGGTGGCTGGAGGCTGTGCTGGGGCCAGCTCTTGTTCCTCTGCAGTCACAGGGACAGCGGTGGCAGACAAAGTGCCAGCATATTCAGGATTAAACTGATGAGATGGAGTCGCTGGCAGCAAACACATCACTCAGCCCCGGCACTCTGAAATGTGCTTCCCCGCACTCCAGCTGAGTTCTGGAGGGAGGTGAGGAAGGAGCAAGCATTAGCAGAGCCTCTAATAGGGGAGGAATGGGGAGTTCATCCCTGTGGTGCATGCAGTCGGCTGGGGAAGGAGCTCAGCCCGTCTGGCACAAGCTGAATCGCTTTAAGATTTCCTCTGTCTGCCGTTATCCTCGTCCCTTTGCTACATGTTAATTGAACCTTTCTTTTTTCCCTTTCTGGCTGAAACATCTGTTTTTAGTGCTCGCAAACAATAAACCCTTTCTTTTTTCTCTGCTCACTCGGGATGCAAATCCGCACTGAAGGGGAAATAGGGAGGGAAAAGGGCTGCACACCACGTTCCCAGCATTAGCATAAGAGCCGTGACTACAGCTCAGTGCAGCTCCGTGCTCAGCAAGCCCAACCTGCCTGCAGGAGCCAGCCCAACCTGGAGCCTCTCACCAGTGCCCCAAAAACCTGTCGGTGGGCTCGCCAGGGTGCTGAAAGTTGGCTCGTCCCCCGCTGTCAACACAGCTGACAGGTTTCTTAAGAAAAAGCAAGCTGCAGCAGTGAGGATGCCTAACACCTTCACTCTGCTATCAAAAAGCCACATAAAATAAAAGACTTGTATGTAAAACTGGCCACAAGCCTTATCTCACGTACACACCTGAATGCATTTCAGCAAGCCAGACTCCTGAGAGCATTAACTCCTGAAACACAGCAGCCAGTTGATCCAGACTAGGCTGCGACTATCAATCCTTAGAAAACAATCTCTTGGGTGACTGCATGCTCGGCTGGGCTGCTGGCTCTACTCCATCTGCTTGCTGGCCTTCACACCTGGAGTGGGCAAGTCCTGCCTGAGCTCAGTTTGTGGGCTGTCCTAATCCTTGTGTGACACTAACAGCTGTCACGAGGGGGTAGCACCCCCAGGAAACCGCCTCTGCATGAACCTCAGGCTCTTACTGGCATGGATGCTGCTTCTCTGTGCTTAAAGTGGTGGGTGGGGGGCAGATGTGCCTTTCTACCTCTTCACACCCCTGTAATGCATTTGTTTCTCCAAAGCACCAGTGCCACCTCCTTTAGCCATATTCTGCCTACAGCAAAGGCTGAGCACAAGGTCCCAGATGAAATACAAACACTGAGGAACAAATACAGGCTCTAGGTTCAGCCCCTCCCAAGACCTTCAGTGTCTGTCACCGAGACGATATTAATTCCTATGCTGTCATAGGACAAACCAGCAGCTGTCCACTAGCCTCAGTCTGTGAGTGAAGGGGAAGAGATAAAGGTATTATCACTGAAGAATCCAAACCCATCTTTCAGAACCACATGCAAGTGAGATGGCCATATTCAGCTGATGCTTAAGACTCAAAAGTGACATTCAACTAAATTTTCCCATTTCTGACAAAAATAAGGTGTTACAACTACAAGCTGTTTCAGTAAAGCCTCCTCAACAGATAATCGGATTTACATAATTGGGTGCTGGTGGGACTTCAATAAATCATCAACGTGGCAGTGTGTTCATTACAGCCACGCAGAGTTACTGCTTCCCCAGATAGTTCCTGGAGCCAAAAATACACCAAATACAGCTGAGAGGGAGACAGATACACAGCTAGTGCTTGCAGGTAGGAGAAATACAGACAAGCTATGGCTAATTCCCACTAAGGCCTATGAGCTTGGTGGTCTGATAATTGTCTCCTCAGGCTTGACCACAGGTTCACCTCTAGCCTAGGCCACTTTGTAAGACAGTATAGGCCTGCACCAACAAACCTTGTGCTGATATTTCTGGTCTGTCACTGACATGGACAGCCCAAATGCCACAGAAGGAGGAAGAACTTCTATTCCTGCTCACAAGTGATTCTTCCAACTCATCCAGCAAGAGGGGAAATTGTGTACCTCCATCCCAACAGCAGAACAAACGACTGGAAAATTGTACTGACCATTCACTTTTCCACCAGCCCTAGGCTTCCCTGCACCTAAAATAAGCCGTGGTTCAAAGCCTTTTTGGAAAAAGATGCTTTCTACACATTTGAAAGTGGGGATAAGTCATTTTCCAGGAGGGTAGGGCTAAATCTGGGAGAAGGACAGAGGCTGTCAATGTCTTCGTAGTACCTAAATATGGATAATGCCACATGCCAGGGACAAGCCGTGTACAGCAGTGATTTGTGAGCTGGGAAATGGGATTGCCAAAAGAGATGGAACAGAAATGAGGTTTTAATCCCCCAGTCCAATCTTCCCTGATACTGGCTGTCTGCAAGAGCAGGATTTTATCAGTATAGCCCACAGGGAACTTTTCTGACCTTCAGTTTACTGAAGCCTGGCAGAGCATTGCACTTCTCAAAGATGTGTGAAGACAAGTTTTCAAAATACACAGATGCTCCTGTGAGCTAGAGCCATAGCAGAACACAATACACACCAGAACATATTGTGGAGAGCAGACTGAACTCCACAGAGGAAGCCTGTGCACAGCTTACCGGTCCTGCAAATTCACAGGAACAGGTACATCAACATTTTCTACACTCTTCATTGCCAGTGAGCTTACAAAGTCAATCGCCTTGGGATCTGTGTATTTTCCAGGCTAGATGAAAACAGCCTTCCCTATTCTCTTCTGGAGGCCTCTCCAGGTTAAGGAGGAAGAGAAAACTGTGTATAAGACCCACAGCTATACCACACAGGAGACCGATGTGTTTGCTTGAAAAATTAGATTTGCTTGTATTGCACAGCATCCTCCAAGAGCTTTCTATACCTGATCCCACTCCCCCAGCTCAGCCCTCTGCCTGCCTGTCTGCCAGAGAGACAACACAGCACTAGCACTCTCAGCTGCCAAAGCACATTGGCCTGGGACTTCATTTCTCTGTATCACAAGCTACCAGCAGAAACCTTGTCATTGCAATTTTTCACATATTTTCTTCTCTTCTTTTTGTTTCCTTTTTTTTATCTCTCTGAAATCTCAACTCCCCAGATCGTGGCTGTAGGCTATTACGAGAGTGGAACAAAACTTATTCTCAGTCCTAAGCAAAATGAGTAAGGTGACAGAAAACAGGCATAACAAATATAACAGTTAATGTTTGGAGCGATAAGTATCAGAATTTCTGCCCACCTCAGATAAGGAGGGGCAAGAACATGAGAAGTGTCTCACAGATGGTGTCCACCCTCAGTAAGCATCTCGACTGGTGGCTTTGTGTGATGAATGGCAGGGGGCAGGTCCATCCAATTGCCATGTCTGCAATATTTCTATCTCACATCATGGGAAATTTCAGTTAAAAAGGTTTCATCCCACCTTCAGATGGAATTAGAACCACCAAACCCACTGTGTACACAGATAGGTGACTGTGAGCAATATAGGAAGTCTTGCAATGAATGGCCCACGATGAGATGCTGAAGAGATGCCCCCACAGCACATAACTGTGTTTGACTAACAGGAGCCACTGTTCTTCCACGTAATGTCTGTAAAGGCAAAGGGACCAGTACAAACAAGGAGATACTACAAAAGGAAAGAAAAATGAATGCTCACCCATCTCCAAGGAGTTAGTCTCACAGAGAAAGAACTCCACAGGAAAGATCTCCTCCTGGAGATCCGTTCTCAGTAGCAGTCAGCCCCTAAATGAGGTCTAATTGCTTTAACCTGTGCTCCCAGGATTGACAGGGTTTTTCCTTCAGGTGCTCATTCACTGGTTCAGGCTGTGACTCAGCAGTCCTCATACAAATGTCCAACAAGCAGCAAAGCAGATGGTTAACTCTTTTATTTTCTCTTTTTTCTCCTTCCCTCCCTGTTTTCTTCTGCTTGCTTTTCTTTTCCTTCTCTCTCTTTTTAACATTTCAGATGAAATGAGGCTGACTGTTCCACCAGCTGAGTAAACTTTGAGAGCTTTAAGAAAAACAAATAGTAAGTTTTGCTCGCCAGGTGAGTTCTTCCTCCCTTCTCAGCTCCAGTTGCATCCCTAATTTAGAATCTGCAGCCGGTTAACAAGCACAGAAGAGACACGGGCCCAGTGCAGAGCATCCCTTTCTAAACACAAACACACACACGCTTCCAGATGTTTCATCTTCTTAATAATGTCTCACGCCATGTGAAAAGAAAGGCTTTGGATCTGAAAATAACAAAATGGCCCATGAGAAGGGTACTTAAAACACCGGTGTTGGGCTGGCAGCTTTTTTATGTTTGTTTGCTTAAACCTGAAATATTATGCAGAATCAAACCCTTGAAAATTTCTTATTTCCTTGCACCAAAAGTGGTCTCCAAAGAACTGAGCAAAATCTGCATATTAAATCAAATGTATTTTCCTGCCCACACCTTCTCCCCGCTCTAACCTCTCTTACACAGACACACAACTGCTTTCCATAGCAAGGCTATAATTTAACAGCTAATGCTTTGCATGAGTACCACCCCTTCCCAAATTCTCCTGCTTTTCAGTTTCTATTCAAATTCAAAGCCAGATTATTTTAGCTCTACAGACCTGGAAAAAAATGAAATGACAATATTTGAAGAAGCTGCTAGTAGTTCTTTTCCCCCTTTCAGTTCACACCTAGGCAATGTCAAGTGTAAGTCTATTCTTTATGCCTGCAGATACAGAGACAGTTGGGAGCTCAATAAATAATATTCCAGGGATGAAATGACCTATTTTAGACACGAGAAGGGATTTAATTCTCTGGTGAGCACCCAGAGATGTGACTTCTTAAAAAAAAAAAAAAAAAAAAAGGAGACACAGATGGCAAACATGGCCCCAAAAAGGGTTGGCTGCCATCCTGGCAGCAACCTCTGCAGTCACACCAATGCAACTGGTCCAGGCTGTGGCTTGGGATCTACCCAGTTAGGATGAGATACATCATGTCCCGTGTCTACCTGTGGAACAATTAATTAGTAGGCAAGCCAAGGTTGTAATGCAATAAGATTCAGCCTTTACACCTTTGTATGCTGCACACCATGATAGCCAGCATCTCATGGCAGTGAGGAATACAGATCATTTCCTACTCTATGCACTTAAATATTGCTGTGCTTCAACAGCGAGTGGAAGGGAAGTCCTGTATGGAAAACACAGCCTCAGATAGGGAAACAGCTCCTCGCTCCTTCTCAAAGCCAAAACAAGCACTTCTCCACCAGGCCAAACAATCTGTGCCTTCGCTGTTTAATGTTGAATGATGCCAAGGCAGGGAGGCCTTCTGTAGCATTCTTTATGCTTTACACAAGGAGTGCCAGCCCCAAGCTGTGGGGTACAGCAGTGAAGATGATCAAGATGATATACAGTGAGGGGAGTTGGAAAAAAAAACAAAAGTAGCAGCATCATAATCAACACCAGGTGTAGGCCAATTAAACAGCCGCTCCTGTGTGCTCACAGGAGGGCACTCACTCACAATTTACCCAAACAAATCCACGCTTAAAAACTCTCAGGAGTTTCAAAGAAAAATCACATTTCTCTTCAGGGCTCTTTAAAAATATTTGAGAGCACTTTCATCTGTACACATCAGCTTTGCACACCAGAACCAGCTCTCTCTCAGCCCAGAAGAACCAATCAGATTGGATTAAAGTGCTGGCAGATGCTTGCTCCCTGAAAAGAAGCAGAAGAGTCCTTCTTCCCCAGCTCTCCTCCTTCAGCTACCTCTCCTAATCCCCATCTGACTTTCTTCAAGGCGGTGCTGGCTTTCGGCTTGTACTTTCAAAAGGCATCTTAGGGGCAGCTAGGTGCTCAAGTCTGATTTATTTATAGGATCCAGGCACTCAGTTCCTAGGCTCCTTTGAAGCCCTCCAAGCTTCAGTAGTATATGTATTCCAAGTACAGTTTCCTTTCACTGTCTAACTGTTTGATGTGTATGGAGGTGCATGTCAAACTGGACAGAGTTTTACTGCGTCACACCAGGACATACTGCATACCCCCTCTACATCCTGCCCCATGGAGCTGCTCAGGTCTCTCACTGAGACACTGGAGCCCATCTCACCATGTCTGCTATTTGATCAACCCCTACCCCAAAAGCCACTTGGGTGGATGTGCACCTCAGGCCAACCTCACTTCCAAAGCAACATGCCAACCAACTTGTGTCACCTGAGCAGGGTTCATAGTTCAAAAGCCACTTGTAGCAAAATTCCCCTCTTGTTGGACTGCTGGAACTAGTTAGTTTGATTTGCTTGGTGGAAACTTGGGATAAATCCTGAGTTCATCTACATTACTGTCCATTATAACAACCACTAGTGCCCATAGAAGAGTTCTCCAGTGTCTTCTCAGGATTCCCCAGTTAACCCTTCATGGATAGCTCTCCAGAAAGCTCTCTGTTCATGGGAATTGTGAGTAAATGGGTAGCATAGTGTTTCCTAGGGTTTTGCCTTTCCCCTTACCTTACTGACAAATACAGTTCTTAGGGTGACATACAAAGGACTGCAGCACCAGCATAACAACTCCCAGGAGACTTCTGGAGCATAACCAAGTAAGGATAGGACAAAATAAGAACTGCTTTAGGCTCACAAGACATCTCTGTGGGAGCCAGTGTGAGGGCTAGAATTCCTCCATCCACCATCCTGCTTTTCAGTTGATAAAATCCTCCTGTGTTGTCCTTTGTCAAATGCAGTTGAACCCTCTTCCCCGTACATTTCTATAGCAATAAATCCCATCATCTCATACTGACAATTGATTTTGCATGTGTAACTAACAGGCGTGGCAGGAAAAGGGTAAAGTGTCATCCTCTGGGTCTAGACGTGAATTTCAAGGCTGCCTTCAACTATAAACAATTATTGATTATTCACTTGGAAAGTCAAAGGCAGAGAGGGCTGATGCTAGCTATATAAACCTTGGCAGAACATTGGATATAGATGCTGGATTGCCTGATAGCATCTGAGCACACGTTGATCTTTGACCTTGACCCTATAATAACTGAAGGGGTTCAGGGCCCCTCTGAGTCCCATCACAAAAAAAAAAAAAAAAAAAAAAAAAAAAAGAGAAGTTTTGGCCAAGGGAAGTAGGAGATGTGCATACTCACCCCCTGGATTCCTCCCGTTGTTTGTGGTCCTCAATAGAATTACAAAAGACAATCATCTGGCTGTTGTACTGCTTAATGCTGGTCGTCATCTCTCTTGGAGGTTGTTGATTGTCATCAGGAAGGATGAGGCTGCCTCTGCCACTTAACATTAGGATTTAGCACATCAAATGTCATCATCTTTTTAGTTTTTATTGTCAAGGGATTTCAGCTCTAACTATATCATATGAGGGAGAAAGAAAGTATGTTTAGCACGAATGAAACTGCCTGAAAGTCCTCCTAAGGGCCTGAAATTTTAGAAACAATTCCAGATTAAAGACGCAGCTCCCTGAGCAGCAAAATCAGTGAAGCTGGGCACTTGATGGATTAATGTCTTAGGACTCAACACCCCTTTACATTTTCTGATACCTGATAAGAGCTGAGCTAACATGGCAGCTGGGGATATTATTAGGGCTCCTCCCCTTTTCCATTCGCTTTCACGAAATCCATGGCAATTTAAAATTTTTGACAGACTGACCCATTGACCATGTTTGTTTGATGCAAGCCAATGGGTTCAGAGGTTATTGCCTGCAGTCTGATAGATGCCTGGACACTGTATCACAGACACCTCCTGGGTTCACTCTCTTATCATGCCTATGCTTTTGTAATAACGTGCATTGAGCATGCCCTGCCCCTGCAAAATGCTGACACATTCAACTTGAGCCAGGGCTGAACTGCTACCCATTCAGCACAAAGAACTCACCATTAGCACCGTGCCAGATCCACAGGGCAGTTCATACTTCTACAGCCTGGGAAGAGGACCCTTACAAGTTGAATCAGCAGGATATGCTCAGAAGAGCCATCTCTGTCACTGGGGACGAGCGAGATGACAGATGTTATATGAGGCTGTGGCTGAAAGAGGAAAGAAGCAATATATATGTATATCTATCAAACAGCCTGACTTGTGCAACTAATAACACCAGAGATTAGATCAGTTTTACTAATGCTCATTTCTGCCGTTTCCTTGGGTTTTTTATATTCCCTTTGGCTTGGAGTATGTAAATAGACTGATTACCTGCCTCTTGATTCTGTTTCTAAAACACCACCTTTGCATTGCCTTCGCCAGGGAAAGAAATAATTGATGGGGTAAAACCAGTTATATATCTCTTTATTATTATTTGATGGCAGCATTTCCATCATTGTTATGATTGATCAAGCCTTTAAGTCCTGTTCAAAACCTACATCTTTCCTCAGTTCCTGCCACTGTCCATATACGCACAGGGAGTTCGTATCCAGCAATTCTTTTCTCTTTCTTTTTGCCTATTCCTTTGACAGGGGCTGTCAGAAGAGGTTTCCATCTGCTTTCCAGAGCTGAGTAACCAGTTCATTATAAAGTCAACATGACAGGTTGCGGAAAATAGAATGAACACCTTTCCATAACCACCGTATTTATGCAAAGAGAAATCAGTCTTCAGTGGGGCTGCTTATTTTTGCAGATGTCCCTGGGCTGTGAAAACAGCACAGACCAGAGACAGTAAAAGGGTTTTTGTTGGTGGTGGTGTAGAAGATTGCAGCTCGAGGGAAAAAAAACATTGGACATTAAAAAATAAAGTACGCGTTAGAGGAATTTCAGAAGATTAGAGAGAAAGTGTCTGATCTAAATGGGCAAAAGCAGTCCTGTCCTCAGACAGCTGTCTGTTTGCCCAGCTTTGAGTTTGAGATAATTGAGGTTTCATTGGTCTGAAAGCCTTGGGAAAAATATTTAAAAAGTAGACAAGAGCGAGACAATTTCCAAGACTCGGAGGTCCTCACTTGCAGAGATAAGGCTGTGGCAAGGTCAGGTGGATTTGGGATCCCCTACCAGGCACTTTAATTAGTGACAGTTACATCTCTATCAGGAATTGCTTTCCTCTGTGGTGTGGCTATAATGTACTGAGCCAACATTTGCCTTGAGAAGAGTGGCTAAGCAAATAAATGTACATCAGTGGGCTGGTTTGGCAAAAGAGAGATTTCATTGTACTCTTTTCCTGGAACCTTCTGGCTAGCATTGCTCTTTCTCATTTCCCTTAATCCCTGTAGGGCAAATTCTGCAAGCAGCTTGAATGCTAGAGATGACAAAGGTTAATGAAACTCGTCCTAAAATGATACACACAGCTCTGATTTTGGGACCAGATTCCCTCAGAGCAGGCTTTGCTTAGACGTGAGGCCTATCTGAACTGACAGGAGTCCACACACCCAATGGAAATCAGGATCATAGAAGCACAGAATCATTAAGATTGGAAAAGACCTCTAAGATACCCAACTCCAACCATCAGCCAAACCCCACTGTTCTCACTGTGTCCCTCAGTGCCACATCTCCACAGTTCTGGAACGCCTCCAGGGACAGTGATTCCACCTCTCCCTGAGCAGCCAGAGCCAATGCATCATCACTTGAAGAAGTGTGCTTTTTCTTGCTTTAACACATCCCTGCAAACTCAGTGGGCAGAGAAGGCGCTATGAGGATGCTCACATTTTGCAGTAAAGGAATGCTTACCGCCCAGCAGGATTGGTGCCCTGAACATTCTGAGATTCAGCTGGAGATCTAGCCATCTGCAGAGCACACTGCACAGCTGCAAACGGGGCCCTGGTTATCCTGAGGATGTGAAGTTCAACATACAGTGAAATCTTAATTTCACAGAGATTTCACAGCTGAAAACACTCTCCCACTACAAATAAATACGCAAGAGTTAAATCCGTGCATCAAGCACAATGAACTCTTCCAGAAGGATTCCTCTGAACTGCAGGGTGGGTCCGTGCGCCCACCACAATGTGAGAAAACAGCTCAGCAGGACAGCCCACATTTCAATAATGTCACCGCATTTTGCTGGACCCATCTCGACTTGTTTATGTCTGAAATTGACATATTTTATTGGGTCTAAGTAGTATCATAAAAACAATAAAAAGCAGCACTGACATTTTCTCCTCCCCTGCTGTCTCAGCCACCACAGCCCTGACCTTCTCCTCTCTGTATCCAGTTTGTATTTCAAAAGAAATTTTTTTTGCTCCTCAAAATTCGCTGCCGCTTGGAAGATTTTTTGGAGAGGGTAAAATGACCATAAAAAGTGATATTTCTTCAGCAACTCTATGGTTTTATTTAAATTAAAAACATAAAATGAAACAGAATAAAGGAAGGAAACAATAATAATAATAGTAATAGTAATAGAACAAAGAAGATGGAGAAATGTGTGTGGTAGCAACACTACCTACCTGAAGAAAACCGGTGTGGATGGCCTGTGAAATTAGGCTTTTATCACTCCAAAACATGACTATTTTTATCACATAGATGTGATCACACACAAGACTTTAGCTAGTGCATAATAACTTCTAAGTCTCCCTGTCCTAAATCCCTTAGGAATGGAGAAATCGGCTCTACCTGACCATATCCATGTGCTTTAAAATCCATCAGGTACCACCGCAGTCTCTGATCACATCAGACAGTGTGAGTCAGACGAGGTTAGTGCTGCAAACAGGAACCATCTGACCTCGGGAGTAATCTGAGCTGCAGATGTGGTTATGTTAATAAGTGTCACTGTTTCTATTGGGTCTCTTTGTCCTCCAACACAACCAAAAAAAAGTTAGTGTCAAGGGGAGTGATGGGATGCTTAGAACAAAGGTCAGTTCTCTCCTACATATACCACGTGGTAAGAGAAACCAAGTTCACTCTGCCCCAAATACATGACTGGGCGCGTATTCTGAGGTTCATGAAGCAAGCTTTCTGATATCAAGTGAAGCCTTCCCATTTAGCGAGGCACTGGCACAGGCTGCCCAGAGAGGTGTTGGTGCTCCATCCCCATTGACACCCAAGCTCAGGCTGCTGGGGCTCTGAGCACCTGATGGAGCTGTGGGTGTCCCTGTTCATTGCAGGGAGTTGGACTAAATGGCTTTTAGAGATCCCTTCCAACTCAAACAATTCTATGATGATAATATCCAATCTGGAGGTCTACTGCTAACATGTGTAAAACACCCTGAATCCTTTTTAATAAAGTATGTTGTGCACAGATGTATCATAAACATATTATTTCTCTTACACTTGTTTCTTTGCACCAAGTCTGTACCAGAGACACTCCTAAAGGGTTAAAGTAATAAAGCAAGCAGAATGCCTATAGGCAGCCAGTTCATTTCCCAGTATCAAAGATATTTATACTTCCTCTATGCCTGAGTTATTGTGATAAATATGTTGAGGTTGTATTATTAGTAAGATAGTTGCAATCTCATGGAACTACTTGCTGTAATACAGAATTCATGAGCTCCTGGCAACAGACTGCATTAAACCACTTAACAGAGGTCACTTCTCCAAAGTTTAGACATTTACATTCTAACCAGCAGCCTGGCTGCAAGCTGCGATTTATCCTCCACCACTCAGGCACTGACCAGAGGTTGCTGAGAGCTGAGGACAGTGGCAGGGCCACTTCCTGCAGACCTGCAGGATGGAAACAAGATGAAGAGTCGGCTTGCACAGTGCTGAAAATGACATTTCATTCCTCTGGTTCAGCAACATACTAAGCTGCAGCCGCGAGGTGCAAAGAGCGGGACTCCATTTCACTTGCTGGTTTTAACAAGACTGAAATGCACATACAAATGTACACACACGCTTCAGTGGCCAAAGAAATGAAGGCAGTGTATCAGTAGTGCTTTGATCACTTAACAAGAGACTGCATTTCAATCTGCTAAATGTTTCCACACCTGGTCCTCTGCTGCAAATGTTCCAATCCCACCAGGGAATGGCCTCAGGTTGGGCCAGGGGAGGTTCAGGTTGGATATTAGGAAAAAACTTCTCCAAAAGAGCACTGATGCACTGCCACCGCTGCCCAGGGACGTGTTCCAGAACCATGGAAATGTGGCACTGAGGGACGTGGTCAGTGGGCAGTATTGGTGGTAGGTGGATGGTTGGATTAGATAATCTTAGAAGTCTTTTCCAATCTTGATGATTTTATGATTCAGGAGAGTGTATTCAGTAGATGAGCTCCCAAGCAAAGAGCAGTGCCAGATGTGTCCCCTCGGGGTGTGACTACTCACAATCTGCATCCTGAGCATCATCATTCCCTCACAGCCTCTGGCTGCAAGGTCTGAGCCTCCTCCAAAGTTGCAAAGATAGGTTGTTTCTGCCAAAAGGAAGAATTAAAGAAAGAGAGAGAGAGAGAAAGAGAAAGAGAGATTTATTTATTTGGGAAAGAAGATTTATGGGGAAAACGGTGGTAATAAATCACCATTCTAAAGTTTGGGTTTTTTTTTTTAACGAAAAGGATTAGTTCATAAAAATGCAACTGGTTAAATAATCTTTTTTTTCCATTACATAAACACATTCTAAAAATAATGTTATTGGAACAAAAATATCTATAACAGCTTGACCTATTTATCATTTTAACATATATCCGTAGTCTCAATAAATTTATTAAAATGTTATATCCCATAATCTGCCTGATCAAACTCAGATAAATCATTGTACTTTGAAAATCTTGTTAACAAGCAATTAATCACAGCTCCTGAGTGCAGCAAGGGAGCTAATTTTGATATTTGCTTTTCTTGGTGGCATAGGTAATGCATCCTCCAGAGCTCTCAAGTCCTTCTTTTAGATCATTAGAAGTCAGGTACAATTTGTAGAGATGAATCTTTTCACCCCCCCCCCCAAAAAAAAAAACCTCATATAAATGCCTGTATTTAATCAACATTAAAAACAATTAATAATAAATATAAAACAAATTGAAAATTCTCCTAATATTTTCTGACTTCCACTGTCTATATCCAGCAACTTTATTTCTAATACCCTGCTTTTCAGCATCACGTTGATTTGAAAACATCCAAGTTAATGGGGGATATTTGTATTCCAGATGCAGTCTTCTCCAAACTGTGTATAAAACAAAAATGCTATTCTGGATACAATACAGAAATGACATTTATTTATTTCTAGGATCAAATGGTATTGCAGCAGTCAGGGCACATCCCTGCTGTCTTAATCCCCACCTGTTGCTATCAGGTTAACTCCTGGTTTGATGCAACCATGTTATTTAAGATTTCCTTTTCCATTTATATATACATATATATATATAAACTAATGAAAACCACTCCGTAATCTCCTCTCTGTTTCCTAATATCGTAAATAATTGATCATACTGATAAAACATTTTGGCTGGGCCAAAATATCTAATTTAATCTTCAGAATTACTCAAAGCAACACTAAAGGCTCAGCATGCAGCCAGTTTCACAGGGGCCATTAAACTATCATTGTGGTCTGGCCATTTGTTTGAATAAATTGTTTGTGTTTGTTATCATTTCTTAGTAAAACTAATTAAGGAACTAATTGATTGTTTTGTTGTTCTACTAATTAACTCCATATGGTGCACATCTCCATGGAGATATTGTATGAGTTATTGAAACTTTGGTGATTTAATGCGTCACTACTGGATTCAGGGACAATTCTTTAAATCTAAGCATCCTTTCTTTTTAAGTCTCCTTTTCAGACGTGCTCTCTAGCTGTTCAGCTCTGTCTTTGGTTATAAATGTCCAACAGCATCCAACTGCACAAAACCAAGACATCTGAAAGGAAAGCCAGGCAAAGAAGGAGATGTGAACAATTACTATGAGAGGGCTTTATTCTGTGAATAAATGAGGAAATGTTGGCAACTTAGCTTCTTTCTTGACTTCAGGCTACTGAGAGTAAACTCTTCAGGTTCACTCAGTAGTCAACAGTGCAAAGTGGTTCTGCAAAACAGCAATTCAGCTGTAACCTGGCTCCTGTTCCAGCTTCTAGAAGAGCCATCGTTCTGTCAGCATAAAAAGCCAAGGAAGATGTGCACATAAATAAGTCCTTCAGGAAAACTCTCCAACCAGTTAAATCAGAACCTGTACAAACGAGTCTCAGAAAAGCATGTAACAGTGCTATTTGTGTTGTTCCGTGGGCAACTCCTGATCCTGGGATCCAGAAGTCAATTTCAAATGCCACCTTTGCTACAGTCACCATGAAATTAATTGAGTCACTTTGCACCTTAGTTCCTCCTACAAGAAGGGAGATGTTACCATTTCTTTTCTCCAGTCTTTCTGGATTTTGTCTGAGAAAGAAAATGAGTTGGGAAACACTTTATATTCCATTTGTACAGATCTGCCATATGGTATCTAAAGACCCAGAGCACCAGTGTAGCAGAAATTATTCATGTTTCTTGGAACAGGGAAGCTGATCCTATGTGTCCCTGGCTATTTTTACCCATTGTAAGTCACAGCCTGATTCCTGCTTTTGGGTCACAGTGGTAAGAATTGAATCCAGGACCTCTGATTTTAAAAAGCATTAGGTTTGTCACTCAGTCAGCTTTAAAGTTTGAAGGTAGAGCCATCATTCTATCAGACTAAATTAGTGTGATTATCCCTTCTATTGAGGACATGGCAGCAGTTGCTAAGACAGTCCTGTGGCTAGCTCACACAGACTCAGGTTTTATGCACCAAACCACGTGTGCTCTGAAAATTAGGTTCAAAAACTAATTTGTACCCAAAAGAATTTTTTGGTGAATAAATAAACACAGCATGGGGTTAATATTCAGAGCTCTCTTTAGTGGCTGGCTTTGATGAGAACGGCTGGATAAATCCCTTCAAATTTCATCTGCAGTTCAGTTTAATGATGATGAGAGACTGGACTGGACATAGAAGAATTGCCATAGTATTTCAAGGTTTCAAGCTGTCTAGCTCAGACATAGAGGGCTGAGTGCATAAGCACCATGTTAAAATGACTTCCCTGGGGTCTGCGCTTGATGATGTGAGAAAGCTTTTGAGTTCCAGTGATCCCAAAAGCTGTGCTGGCAGATGCTTTAACTTCCAGTAGTGACACCTACGTCTGCAAGAAGGCAGACAAAAAGCTTGGTCCATTGAGTTTGCAGTGAAGCACCTGGACAAAACACATTTGTATTCTTAGTCATGTCCTGAGCCAGAAAAGGAGCTAGATTTGGAATGCTAAAAACCTTGGTTAGATATCTTTGTAGTCTCAGTTTTCTTAGTGCCTGAGATCACTCGTTCTTGAGTCCAACTATTCAGGGGGTTCCCTGAAAGCTGCAGATCCTACAAACAGGAGTGAACATTAAGTTTTCTGATGGCCTTTTTCCCTAAAGAAATGGGATTATGTACTC
Organism: Oreortyx pictus; assembly: GCA_036925125.1. NCBI lineage: Eukaryota > Metazoa > Chordata > Aves > Galliformes > Odontophoridae > Oreortyx > Oreortyx pictus. Next base: position 4,817,223 of record JAUPFR010000022.1, read on the forward strand.
TGTTTGCCTGTACTCACTCCCAGCAATGACGTGGGAACTTGTGGGCCATTTTTCAGCCATCTGTACAAAAGGTAAAGCACAATGGGTGCTCGGCAGTGAGGGACATCATCAGTGGGCACGGTGGTGGGGAGGTGTTGGTTGGTGATCTTAGTGGTCTTTTTCAACCTTAATGATTCTATAATGCTGTGATTCTATTGACTCCTGTAGATTTTGAGAAGCTAGATGGCTGATCAGGAGAAAGTAACCCTATACTTTCACCGAGGGATTGTCTGGAATACAAAGTCTACTGTTGGGTACTATAGCATCCACGTACAGCAAAGCCATCCTGAAATTTTCAGCTAAAAGGGACTCACAAGAGGACATCAGAGAGATCAATACAGGCACGACAGGCACCCTTCCTCAGTGTCATGCCCTTCTGTTTTGTTTCCAGATAACTTTCTAACTCCTGTCCTTGAAGGGAAAGTAACAGAAGTCCAAACCAAAGTGCGCACTCTAAGAATTCAAAATCCTGAAACCAAATCCCAAAATAATTCTGGTCTGCATATATATTTGAGTATATCTGTAAACAAACAAACAAACAAACAGAGACATCTGAAGATAGACTTAGGTTTGGGGAATTCTAGGAATATGAGCTGGTTCACCATTTGAACACCAGGGGCTGGCGGTTTTGGACCTCAGTTTTGCATGTGTGAGAGCATTCACTCCTGAAGTTGCCACATTGTCCTGGACCGAGAGGAGAGTGAGCAACAAGCACAACCTGCCATATGCTAAGAACTTGTTTCAGGTTGCTGTCTTCTCCACAGCACCTGACTATAGTCAGTGGAACCTGCCATAGGAAACCACACCATCCCAAATTCCACCTTTAGCGATTCTGCTTAAGTAAGGGAAGTTCCAGATCCACAATGCCTAGAGTCTGACACAGAGAGACAGAGAGGGAGAAAGAAAACCAAGGAATAAGACTTGTTTTTTCTTCTCTGTTCTCTTTAGTATTCAGCCCTGACCTATTTTAGCCTTAAGCGCTGAGTTGTGACTGATGATTGCTCTCCTCTGGCCTTTGTTTTCAGCTTTCAGATTGTTGATGTATTACAGAAATGATGTTGTCTGAAGCACCTCGGCTGATCACCGAGGCAGCAATCAGCTCACCCTTCGATGAGCCATTGAGACAGCCAGGCGAGCAGCCGCATTAGCCTGTCAATTTTGGCTCTTCGAACAGTTAGAACAATTTTGGTGAATTACAAGCAATAGAAAATCACTTTAGCTGCTCATTAGCTGGGAGACAGGAATGATGATAAATGCTCAGGGACTTTTAAAAGGCTTATGCACACACAGCCTCCCTCCACAGCAAGGCCCATTTAACCCTGGTGCTGCTTGGAAAGAGGTGGTGGATACAGGTCAGCTTCCTACTGGGCACTGCTAATGCACTGTTAAAAACCAATCCCAAGCAGAAGCCAAGGCTTCCCAAAGGAGTCATCTGTAGGATCTGAACCTCCCTATCTTCCATTGGACTGAAAAGTTATCTCCATCTCGCTGGTGTGAGCAATAGGTTGCTGTCTTCTATGCAAGTTAGATATGTCAGGAGAGATGAAAGCACAACTTTTTGCACAGACTTCTTCAAGAACACAGGGCAAAGATGCTATTCACCATGGTCTGATCTATCCATTTGAAACACAGTGACTTCACCAGTCTTATTTTATTCTATCCGCACACATGACTCAAGTTTTAGATGCATAAAGCATGCACTGGACAAAGGAACAGAGAGGATCCATGGGAGAGATGTGAGTGCATTGTTTAAGGCTGCTTTTTCACATGGAAGATACTGTAAATATCAACAAGGACTGTAAAGGTCTCTTGATGCAATCGTTGTGTGAGAACACAAAGTCCTATACAAGCATTGCAAGCTGCTGACAATGCAAGTAAGGACATGTTGCGATGTCCTGTACACAAGTTGTGGAGGTTTTGTATTAATAGTTGTAGGAAAGTAACTCAATCATAGCTCTTGAACTGGCAGTGTCAGTCTGGGATCCTCTCACAGGTCAAACCTCTAGGACTCAAGAGGTGAATTACTAAATAAATAGGGAAGGAAAGGACATATGTTAAGGAAAAAAAAAAAAAAAGGCAGTAGTAGGGAAGATTCTCATAATTTAAACGTAGAGCTGCAATGACCTTAGCAGTCAGATGCTCCTAAGTCATGCTGGAAGTTGCTGAAATACCATGGTGACAGACTTTGTATGAGAACCTGGAAAGCTGACAGTAAGGATGCTGGAGGGACTGCCTAGTTAATGGGGAATTTTGGAGATGGGGAAAAACTGATCCCATTTTCACTGGGGGCATATAAGACTACTAAAGATGACATAGTAATCTGGGGCCAACTTTGAATTGCAATACTACGTAGTATTGGTACCTCACCTGTCTAAAACACATCACCTTTGCTGATGTCCACAAGAGGGGCAACCATGAATGAGGCCATCTTTATAGCTCAGTCTACAAAGCACCATTATTGTGAAGACTGAATAATCCAGACCTGGCCCCAGAAACTCTGAGCATTCATAGACTGAGCTGAACCTCTGAGCACTTTGTCTCTTGTCTGTTGCTATTTTAGGCAGCCTGCTGAAGGACTGGTTCCTCCCGCCATGTCATTGAGAATGACAAAGCCTCTCTACAGCATTCAGGAGAATTGGATGGATGAAGGACATGCAGGACAAAGAAGCTGATATTTTGAGGAGCTTCCTTTATTCAGATCAGGTCTTTTAACTTGCCCTCATGCCTTTGTTCTGCTGATTTAATGATTCTCTCCTCCACGCCTCCCCTCTATTTCCATTTGTGTGGATCAACCACAGCAGCAGGAAACTCTTTAATTGGCAAAAACATTTGCACAGCAGAAGGGGTCTGCAGGTAAAGGAGCACAGTCAGTGATGTCCTTTCAGCATACAGCAGAAGAAACTGTCTTCTATACTGGCCTTAACTGGGATCACTTTCTACTCCTTGGTTCTGGCTTCTGGAATACTGGCATTGCTTTCCTCTTTCCCTCATCAGTGCAGGGAAGGAAGCTGACCTGGGAACTAGGAGACCTCACTTCCACATTTCACTACAAGCTTTCTGTTGGTTCCCTGTAGGCTCCTTAAATGCAACATTTAGGCACTGCTCTACAAAGTGCTGCAATACAGAAGTTGTAGGAAACTAAGTCCACTCACTTTGACTCAAGTTTAAGCTTCTAGTTTATTGCATCACTCAGAACATGTCATTCAAAGTATATGATTTTTAGCAGAATCTCACAATTCCTTTACTAATCTGAACGTTACAGTGAGGTCACAGTCTGAGTCATGGTGGTAGCAACACTTACATACTAAACTGGAGTTATGCGAAGATACCGTACTGAAATACCAAGGCATTTCAGTCAGGCTTAAGCAGCTGAGATCTGCAGCTCTTGAGCTGTGGTCCATGGGCTGCAGTCAGGGGTCTGCAGCTGATTTCTGTGATTACAGAGTAGCACTATTCACAAGAAAGTCTGTGTCACTTCTGCCACCAATACAAAAGACCCCAGAAAACTGATAAGTTCATGTAACTAAAAAAAAAATAATAATAAAAAATAAGACAACATCATGCTCTGGAGATTGATATCTCAATGACAATCAGAAGTAAGGAAATGAGATACACCTGGAAGACAGATCTACCAAGGGACTTCACTATCTGACATAGTGAGACAACTGACAGATGGAGGAAAGTGATTCACACGATAACTTGATAACTCAAATAACTTACGGACTGACACAACTTCATACTTTGGCTGATTAATACACTGAGGTGTCATAAAAAGAAGCAAACCTGACACAGTAGTCCATCTAATACCAAGATGTGACATGCATCAAGAATACTGATGTATCAGGACCACAAGATCTCCAGGTGAGCTGGTCTGCGTGCCCATAATTGTTACTTTCTGATTCTACATTGAGATGGACACAGGCCAGTAGGAGAATATCAAAACTTCCACTAAGACCTTTTTAAACAATAATTACTCCATAGCAGTGCTGTGAAATCTGTTATTAACCTGAGGCCAAAGGGCACTTTGTTAATCAGTTAGGGCTCATCCTCTATCAAAAGAAGCTAGGGCTGATTGCTGGCATAATCACAGGGTGACAGCAGCTGTCAGATGTGACATCTACTCTAGAATGAAAACAACCCCAAGAGCCTAACTGCTGCAGGGGGTATAGACAGTGGCTTTTCTGCATAGTGACTTTGGGGTGGACACAGCAAAGTGACACTTGCAAAATTCATAAATGTAGTGCTCTGCAGGGCAACGGCATAGGAAACTGAGCAACAAATCTCTTGAAAACACACACCTTCAATTGTTTTCCAGTGCCTGGTATCCTGTTTGTTACTGAGGCAGTACACTGGAAGCAGAAATTAGTGATGTTTTCCTCCTATCCAGTTCTTTTGCCTTACACAGCCCAGTTGATATCCTCTCCTTTTCTGACAGCAAGCAGAAACCTTATGCTCATGTCCCACACAAGCTTTTGCTTAGAAAAAGTAAAGCCTGAAGCACAAGGCAGAAAGATGCAGGAGGGAAAATAAAGAATACAGTGCCTGAGAGCAAAAAGGAGACAGAGATATAGAAAATCAAGAAAAATCAGGGCATTGGATTGAGGGGTGTCTACTGAATTGTAAAAGCACATAAACATGCATCTGGATGAGGGAATGTTGTACGATAAAGTAGTTTTTGCCCTTGAGATAATAATGTGCCATCTGCCCAGGGCAAGATCCACCCCAGGTTCATTGTCCTGGGACTCCAAAGGGAGCAGCAGTAGCTCCAAGCTCTTTACTTTTAGCTGCTTTATTGAAATTCTCTCCATCTCCCCTCATCTTCTGCTTGTATTACCGGATTATTGAGTTTCATATTCATCTGTCTCTGAAAGATTAAACTGTCCCCTGGAAAAGGCCATCACGTCCTGGAGGAGGGATCCCATTTCCACTCCAATCCCCAAGAAATAGGCTCTGGAAGTTTTTCAGCTTGATAAGTTCTCGTTGTTATAAAAAATCTTCTGGCTGGAAATGAGACCAAAGCCTAAGTGACAGATGTTGGCAGGTTTCTATACCCCATGGCACAGAAACCACATCTGGAAGTGGGAAAAAGTATGGTGCAATGAAGCATCACCACACCACAGCCAGCACAGTGTAGTTTGGCTTTTAGAAACATCTGCAGCAGGTGGCTCACCTAACACGTGCAGGGTCAAGGAGGGCTGAGCCACACTGCTCGTTCAGACTCCCCAGGAGCTGAAGCTTTAGCCAAGCTCATCTCGGAGCTCTGTGCTCCTGACCTTTTCCTGAGCCTGTCTCTGTAGCCTCCAGTCTCTGCCTCCTGTTCACAACAGCAATTTCCTCCCCATTGCTCAGGTCCAGTCCATGTCAGTCAGCGCTGACCTCCCCCTCCTCCCTCCTCTCCCAGGCCAAGCTGTGTACAAATCTCTGTGGCTTTTTTATTTTCCCTTCTCAAATCCAGGCCTTTGCTCAAACTCACATTAGCAGCCTCATCTTATCCCCATTCTTGACAGCATCAGCTTCACACTCTGTCCTTGGCTTGGCAGGCGTGACATCGAGCCGCTGACAGCCATCTGCACCCTGCTTTGCCTGGTTGGTCTCCGCAGCTTCTGAGCGCTCCCAGGGTCACAGCCCAGCACCCCTTTCCCAAAACCATTTCAGTGCTCAGTGCTGTTCCCACATCCACGCAACACAGCAGGAAGCACCGCTCCAGCCAAGAGGGGCAGCCCACCAGCAAGCCCAGGGCGTGCTCATGGTGCTCTCCCATCTGCTTTGCCAGCAAGCAGTGAGGCCAGAAAACAAACAACCGCAGCCATTGAGCTGCACTTGAACTGCTCCTCTGCCATCCGTCTTCATGCCACCAGAACATATGCAAAGCAACCCCCTCCCTTTGCAGCTCCCCCACTATAAACCACAAATCCAGCTAATTAAAAGCCAGATCCATCCACATCTCAACGAACATCGCGGTACATCTCCGCATTTGCTCGCAGCAAAATGCTGGGAGTGCACAACAGCAGGCTGTCGCTGTGACTTATTACTTTGTCATACTGTAAATATTATACAGGCCATATGGATTTTCAATACCTGAGCACCACACTGCCATTAATATCAAATGTAATAAGATATTATATGCATGACAATCAGAGAAAGAAATTGCAAAGCTCAGAAACTGCCTGGTAGAGCCATGCACGGTTTGTTTTTGCTATGAAAAGTCAGAGGAAGCCAAAATGAATCATTTAGCTGACGAATTTTATCTCTTTTTCTGTTTGCAAACTATCTGCCAGCAGATTGTCATTTTCTCAAATGTATCCATTATTTGGAACTTGTCAGTGGACAATAACTTATGTGTCTAATCATGGGCCATTTCTGAAGGATTTGTTGCGGGTTTGCGTCGCTTTCAACGTGAGCTGATTTGAGCAGGTGCCCAGGTCCCGTGCTGTGGCTGTCTCCCAACTGCATGAGAGAGATTGGAAGCCATTGTGGATGGTAAGAACTGTGCATTAGCAATCTGCTCAGTGTGCCTTTGGCAGTGTTTGTTGAAGAGCTGCTAAAAGTGGATTTCTGCAGCACCTGGACCGCTCTATCGCAGGCAGATCATTTGAACAGGGCTACCTGGATAGCAGAGGGGGTAACAGCAGCGGGATTCTCTGACCTTTCCCCACAGCATGCAGCTCAGATGACCACAGCACTGAAATTATGGTCAAGGTTCATCCTTGTAGGCACTGAAACACCCCACTGAAGTTTGTTGCATTTGTTGCTTTCCTGGCTGGTGAGACCAAGACACTTTTGGCTGTAACCTCCTAAATCCAGTGAACTTGTTGATTCACTGAGTTCAAGACAGCACGCCCCAAAAAATGGAAAAATGGAAAACCAGTGCTTTGTCTCTGTAGGATACTGTTGTAAGAACCAGACAGAAAGCAACTTCCTTTCTATATCCTCCCTGATCCCTTCACAGGTCTAGACAGGCTGCACCACTCAGCTTGGTGTCAGCTGCAAACTTGCTGAGGGCTCACTCGATCCTACCAACTACATCACTGATAAAGATGTTAATGAATACCAGTTCCAAGATAGACCACCGCAGGACACCACTTGTGACCAGCCTTCACGTGGACATAGAGCCACTGACAACAACCCTGTGACCACCCAACTATTTCCTTATCTACCAAATAGTCCACCCTTCAAACCCAATTCTCTCTAATTTAGAGGTAAAGATGTGGTGTGGGACCACGTCAAAGGCCTTGCAGAACTCCAGGTAGATGACATCAGTTGCCCTTCTTTTGTCCATGGATGCCATCACTCCACCATAGAAGGCCACCAGCTTGGTGAGGCACATCTACCCTTGGTGAAGTCATGCTGGCTCTCTTGGGTCACCTGCTTGTCCCTCATGTACCACAATATGTTTTTCAGTTTCTCTGTAGGAGGCTGGATGTGGCCCTGGACAGCCTGATCTAGTGTTTGATATGGTAACTGGCAGCCCTGCCCACAGCAGGGGCTTGGAACTAGATGACCTTTGAGGTCCCTTTCAACCCAAGCCTTTCTAAGATTGTAACATACAGACAGTGCCTTTTGAGTATATGTAGCTTCTAGGAAGCTTGCACTAATCATTAGCATAATGGACTCTGCTCCCAGTGCTGAGTGTGACATGAATAGCTTACACACAGTTTATTAGAGATTTGACATAGTGGCTTTCATGAGAGTCAAAGCACATTGCTGGGTACAAAAACAAGCCACTCACAAAGCATGTGGACAAGCACATCAAGCCAAAAAATAAAAGGAGATCAGATAGAGTGGTGAAAAATTATAAAAGAATTTCAGTTTGATACTGAATGAGTTAATGAGATCATGGAATGTCTGTCTGAAGGGAAATCTCTACCAGGCTACAGAGCACAAGACAAAAGGCTCAAATGGTAGAATCTGAAACTGGCAACAACACAGCCACCAAGGCTGTGGTGTGTGAGGAAACCCAGTGCTTGGAAGGTAGCACTAATGATCACAATGCCAGTTCATTTTTATTAGGATACAGGGGTGCTGAAACTGCATGATCTTTGAGGTCCCTTCCAACCCAAGTCATTCTATGATTCTGTGATATGATTCTTCCCAGCTGCAGCTGTCAGAGAGATTCATAATGAATACAACCTCTCCCTGTTTTACAGGAGTGGAAGTGGAGCATACAGCAATGGGGTGACTTGACCCAGATGATCAGTAGGGAATCCAGAAAGAAAACCCAAGTCTAATGACACCCAGATCAGTTCATTCTCTGCCAACAGTTCCAAGACTGGCCATCGGACAGCCTGTAACTCACAGTGCTGAACTAAGTTGCCTGCTGAAGGAAGCGTGCCATCTAGAAATAGCTTTCATTTAAAGGCCTGGCCTTTGAGAAACACTGGGGACTACAAATGCTCTGCAGTCCTAACTGTCTGAGCCAACTGAATTAAGCCACACCATTTCTCAAGCAGCACATGGAGGCAGCCAAATAAACAACTGACTTTCTGTATGTTTTAGATGGGCTCGTTCTGATTCCCTTCCAGCTCTGTGCAGGTATGGGTGGCACTGACTGCCTTTAACTGATTTGTGATGGCAGAGCTGCAGGAGCAGGGAGATGTGCAAACACATATGTGTGGGAAAGAGGGAAAGAGAGAGAAACTGTCTTTTTGAAACCAGTTCCCCATGACAACGTCAGAATGGTACAAGATAAGGATAGTTCCCCTGTCCATGAAATACAATGAAAAGGAAGTATAAAGAGAGAATGGCAACAAGGAGTAAAACTTGTCGTGTTAGGAAAGGCATTGCAAGGAGCAGAGCAAGCCTTGCCGTGCCACACAGAGCAGTATGCAGCTGGCTGCAGCAAAGCCAGGTGAAGCTCAAGTGGTCTGAGCTTGGATGAGTTAAGGCCAAACCTGAAAATATTTACAAAGCATTCAGTGAACCACTGTTGTCTGACTCCAGATCTCTTTCTTTTCTTTCTAGCTCCACCTGTAGGACCTCTTCTGTAGCCTTCATTTGAAACAAGCAACATATTAAACTTCTCAGTGTCTTCCATCACTGCAGCCAGCATGGTCCAGCATATCGCTTTTGTTCTATTGTTTATCTCTGCTGCTCTGTCTGAGTCTTGTGTGCAGCAAGGAAAAATTCTTTCTGAAAAACTCTATGGTTCTACTTTATTAAATCATAATAATTCCGGAAATAAGATCTGGAGAAGAAAAAAGCTCTGAAAAGATCTGTCTATATTCAAAGTCTGCAGCACTTTTTTTGCCCACCTGAGAAGAATTTGGATGGAAACTGAGACAGGAGAGACAACTTCTGCTCTGAAGATTTTAGGTGGGTAGAAAGGCAAAAGATTGGATTTGGGGAAAAAATTCTTCTCAGAAGGAGCAGTGGTCTCTTGGTTCCGGAATGGTGGAGATGTGGCACTGAGGGATGTGGTCAGTGGGTTTGGTGGGGGTGGGTTGGACTTGGTCTTGATGACATGAGAAGTCTTGTTCAACCTTAATGATTCTATGAGAAGGAAAATATTATCGACTGAACTAATGCTTCCTTCCATCCCTTTCTCTCCCCAGCACCTCAAAGGTTGTGAATGTGCTCTGCACTTAATGTCCAATAGTGCTGCATGTGCCTGAAGGTTATTTGCAGGCAGTACATTAACACAGCCCACAGTCAGCAGCCCTCCTGCAACGTGAGGGCTGTGATGGAGCCAGCGTGGGACAGAGTTTCTGCTGGGGCTCAGTGACAGAAAAACAACTTCTGGAAATGTCTGATAAATAAAGGCAGGAGATCTTAATGACTACGCTGATACATGAATGAAATAGCAATTTGGAGCTGGAAATGAAACTCAGATTTTGTAGCTCTGAAACAGGAGACATCGGAGACGGGTTTATCTCAAAATGGAAAGACGTGGAGAGACAGAACCTAAAAATAAAATCTCATTCTTAGCCGTGCTGAGTAGTAAACGATTAGCAGCATTCAGTTGGAAACACCACTTGGGCTATGACAAATACACTGACAAAAAATAATATCAGCCAAAAACCCAGGGAAGGGCTAAATCTGTACTCTGTCTGCATATAAACTAATGCTGAAACCAGTAGGAAGTGTCAGGAGACCCCTGAGCAGAGGCAAGGATACAGAACTGAGCTGTGCACAAAACTTCTTTAAAAATAATTGGAACAACTAACTGCCCAAGAGGGATGGTCTGAGCAATACACACCACAAACAGCGAGAGCTGCAATAAACAGCATAGAAACAACTCTGAGCTGGAAGCATCTGTCCCACAGGTTGGACAGCACGGATGTGAAGAAACCAGGAGCCTTGTAGCTCAGCTGGGAAGCTGACTCATCCCTGATCCTACACACATTTACACAGAAGAGGAACTTGACACGTGAGACATCAAGGTTAAAACTGGCAATCAATAGTTAGCTGCCTAACTTAGATATTCATCTGATAATGAGAAAATTTACCTCTCCATGTGTCAATTTCCTCATATGTAAATTAAGAGCTATGATTAGACACCAAGATAATGACACTTGGGCAAGCCATGGATACATTTTTTAATTAATTTCCTTCTGCTACCTACACCTGAAAGCTAATAGATGAATGGATTTAACCTGTTTTAAATGAGATCTGAGTATGTGTTCTAAGATAATGCAGACTTTATTTTCAACATTTACACAAATTTGCTAACTACAAGGTCGATGCTGTCATCAGCTTCTCCCATTTCCCAACCAATAAAGCAGAGTAGCCCTTACAGGACTCAGATTACCATGGGAGTGAGATTCGGAGCAACCACCAGCTTTAAGGGGACCTTGACTGAAATAAATGTATTTTAATTCTTTCTAATTCTAGGAGTTTCCTAACTACAATACCCCAGTACTTGATAAAAAGTTTTAATATGTACTTGGGAATATGGGCGTGTTGGAGAAGTCAACCCTTCAACACTCCAACATGATCTGAGAAGTGATAACACTTTTGGTTGTGGAGTGGGATAGCTAGAGATAGACATTGGAGATGAACTAAGCAGCAATCTTCATTCACTCTCAAAAATATGCTTGTAGCAGGACCAGAATTTAAGAGGTAGTGTTCAGAAGCCATCTTCCAATTCATTACAGATGTATATGAACAACAAACATACATAATGCATACAAGACAACATTGTGCCACCAAAATCACTTTTCCTCCACCAGCATTTCTAATTAATTATCAGTATGTGTTACAGAGTGAGAAAGCCTGGTACTAGGAAAGGTCACACTTCCTGCCACTCATTTCACCTTGCCTGCTCGGCTAGGAGTATTCACCACCTATCACAACACCAGATGAGTTCCTACCCGTGTCATATTATTTACAAAACCTTTCACACGGCTCCAATACGCTGGGACAGTGAGTGATAATAAACTCTATTCTGACATATCAACGGCTCAAGGAAATTTTCTATTGCAATTTTCAACATAAAATGAAACATCCTAGCAGGAGCCAAAGCTGGAGGAATCTGCTCTGAGAGGAATGATTTCAGGTAATTTATCATTATGAAATGAAAATGCAAAAGCCATTGAAGTCTCCTGAAACGATACAAATAAACCCGTGCTGTAAAGTCCATGATCAGTGAGGGTTTATATTCGGCAGTACTTGTTCCAATAAATGTAGAGAAACTAAATCACTCTTCATATATTACAGTTCTCTTTCAGGGTGTTAGACAGGGAGCTTTTCATTGCAGCTAGGACATACTGCAACTTCCATGACATTTCTTTCCAGAGTTCCCCTCTGCTATTAACAATGTGAATGGTAAACTGGAGAGCTGAACAGTATTTGTGGGGTCAAATGAGATATTGAATGAGATATCAGAGTCATGTCCATCAGACTTGATCTGTCTGTCCAAGGTTATGCTGAATGCAAACATGGTTGGTGAATGTGAATGGAAGTCGGCAAATATTTTCAGAAACTGTAAATTAGTCAATAAGTGCAGTACCAGGAGAAAAAATTTACAAATGCTATGTAATGAGCCTGTGTAATGCATCCCTGAATTACTGTGAGACAGAAGGCCCTCTAGGCTTACATAAAACATTTTTGTTTGACCTGAGTGTGAAATCTATCGCTTTCTTAAATGGAGAATTCCAGATACAAATCGAAAGCTTTCTTGTAGAGCTCTAATCAACCCTTGGGGTATTGCTGAGCCAGTGGACTTCCCAATGCAAACAAGTCTAGCTTGGACTTCGCAGCTTGCATGGTCACACACAATAAATGCTCCTTGCTCTCCCCTAACGAAGGGAGAAGTGCTATTTATGGATAGTGAGAAAAAGAGCGTGCTATTTCCTGCACTGAGAGCTGCAAAACCAGCGTGTCTTTATGGTCCATCCTGAAATCAGAGTGCCCTTCCATTTCTTTTCAGTCTTTGACTGGGGATGACTTGGAATCAGAGCAGCAGATGGGTTTTGTGAGTGCCAAGGGAAAGGTATGTGGGAAAAGCAACATGAGGACACCGAACTTGGAAAAAAAAGTTAAGGTTGTTGCGTGTCAAAAGTAATGTGCTTGAATTGCACTGTGCGGAAGGCTAGAATTGAAGAAGTCATGGCAACTTTGGTTTGAGTTTCAGGGATGCGAAATTACCACCTCTCTAACTTGTACTACACCTGATCTCTCTCTAACCAGTGCTATCAATCTCACTTACCCACTCGGATTCCTGCTGTTTGACGATTGGGAAAAAGGCAGTGGGTACTCAAATGCTCTTTAAGAGAATTTTCCTGCACCTGACACAGATGAGAACTGAGTTACATTTAAGAAGATTTTATACCATGACACTGACAGTTCATTTGTTTGATTATGGACAGTTGTGAACCTCATAGGACTGTTAAGTAGCAGGCTCACTGAGATTTTCTAACAATATCTAAATAGAAATGATGCCTTTCCGTGTTTGTGATGAGACCAACAATCTTTAAGCAGGGCAGCAGGTGACATTAATGGTGCAGAGAGAACACTGTGTTGTATGAAGGTCCCCATTCTGTTTGCACAAGCAGAAAGTGCACCCACAACCCTGAGGACAGTGTGCACACTCCAGTGCAGAAATGAAATACTTAAAGGTGAAGAGAGATGTAGAGCTTGGCTGAAGGCAGCTACAGAAATAACAGGCAAGTGCTGTGAACCCTGAGTGATTGTATTGGAGGAAAAAAGTTCACAATGGGGCTTGTTGGACTTTCACTCCAGTTTCATGTTCAGAAGTTCAGCTCTGTCTTTCACAGCACACTGCAAGAGGATTTTCAGTATACTGGCTCCACAGATCCCTGGAAAGAGGTAATGGCACCAGTGTCCTGTCTCCACTGGCACCCAACATCATACCCAGATGTTAAAATGATGATCCAGAGAGAGGAAGGAGAGCTGCACAAAGCCTTCACTTGCAGCCAGGCACACTATGAGTTAATTCCAGTGCTGCAGTTTAGGACTAAAAAGTCTTTTTTCACTCCGTGTCTCATGCATATGAAGGGTAATACATATGGAACTTGTTTTCAGCAGCAACTTAAGAAGTAGTCAAAGTTTTAAATCTAGGGCAAGGAAATCAAGCAGAAATACAGAGAAAGGACACAGAAGTTGTAGTTGTCCTTCTCTATCACGGTGGAAGAGAGCTGCGGGAGGTCGGAGCACCGCAGTGTGTCCTCAGCAAGAGGCCTCCACTACCCAGGAAAACAGTTCAAGGCAATTTAGAGCAATCTAATATGTTAAGCAAGGAGAGCAAAGTTGGGAAGAAAGCACTGGGTTTGAGTTTGTCTGGCTTTGTGTGGCTTCCTCACTGCTGTGAGCGTCTGACATTGGGCAGAATGGATGAGATGGAAATGTCACAGCTTAACTGCCTGGAAGCCTTGGACATGTCATTCATATCCTCAAACTGGCAAATGTTGAGATATTTAAATGAAAAGCCATTAGCTTCTATGCCATTAGATGAAATTCTTTCCCAGACTCTATTCGTTACTCTCTGCACCAAAACTCTGATTGTACTCAGTGGGGGGATCTGCTGGTAGGACAAAAAACAAACAGGATTTCATTTTTGATGAGTCAGCCCCAAAAGATAAAGCTGGTTTTCAAAGGAAATATGCTTACATATGCTGGGAGACCAAACTTCCACAAATTAAATCTAGAAAAAGAAATCTGACCACCACTCTTTTGCAGACTCTAAAATCTTGCCTGATATATATATTTTTAATACTTTATGAAAACATATTCCATTTTTAAGCATGTCTCCTCTTGCTGGTTCAGCTGGTCCAGGAGCACAGCAAGGGCTGATTTAAATTGTGCTAAGCTCCATACATCTCACAGGAACGCCTTTACTTGGAAGATCTCCATTGGCTTGCAGACACTGATAGAACTGGTGGGTCACCAAATTAATCTGAAGCTAAATTTCCATAGGATGTGTGTGTAGGCTGGAGATGTCCGGATGCTGCTGTCTTCTCTTTACTGCTTTACTGCTGCATTGCCTCTCTCTTTAACCAGCCACCCTCTGGGGGCACAAAGCTGAAGGGGCAGCTGTTCCCATCCCAGTGGGAAAAGAAATGCAGGGAATCATTTTCCTCAGCTGAGAGCTGCTGGAAAGGAGGATTCATTCTTCAGCAAAAAGTCAGTATAGTTTACTCTTTTTTTTTTTTTTAACCTTTTAGCTTTTTTTCCTGTGTTTACCAGGCTCAAAAGCCTCGATTGAATTAGTTCAAAAGGTCCAAGAAATAGCAGTAATAATAATAGCAATAATAATAATAATAATAGTAATAATAATCATAGCAATAAAAGCTACAGCTCTATTGCAGGAATACTAAAAAGAGAAACCAAGAGGACAGAATCTCAGCAAACTTCAGTGGAATACTGGGAGGTGAAGCACACACAAAAAAAATAGAAATCAGGAAATATTTGTGTAAATGCTGCCACAGCACCAGCCCCTCCTGAGTATTCCCACTCGCTGCCTGCAAGCTGAGAGCATCTGTCCACATCTCCCTGCGCCAGAAGGATTACAACAAAAAGGAATTTACATTCTGTCAATTAAAGCACCATCAAGCTAAGGATTAAAGTCACAAACACATGAATTAGAGATGGTGTCTCGGGACTCTGCCTATCTGTCTTCCTTGACATTTCTAGGTGCGTGTTATAGAAACATTAAATGCACCTTTAATCTGCTACATTTCCGTGCATGGCATTTACTTATAGGGGTGGCCAACAAGAACAAGGCAAGCAAAAAACTGTTCTGGCACTTGTTCCCCTCACAGAATGTGTGCACAAGTCGGCTTGTCATAGTTCAAACTGAAACGTTACGTGTGAGACGTTACTGTGATGGCCACCAAAGCCTTTCTCCAGTGAGACAAAGTAAAAGCTGGGGAAAAACAGAACTGGTCCCTACCCTATCCTGAAAGAAGTCTGGTTATTGGGCATTCCCTCAGCATTGGGTGGAAGACTGCACATTAACACTTACTCCGTTAATCCATGCTAAATTTTAGCTATAAATAGCTTGCAATATACGCCCCCCAAAAAAGCCTGATCACATAAAATAAGCTCATGGTCAAGGAATAGGCTCATCCTGTGCCAGACTGTCCATCAGGACAGACCAAGAGCTGCATTTCATGGCCCGAGTTTACCCTGCTGTGGTTTACATCAAACCAAGGTGGAGCAGATGGCAGGAGTATTGCCACGTTAGTAACCGTGCCACATTTGCAGTTGAAATGGCAGCACTTGGCTCCAACAGTGAGAGATGCAGCAAAGTATTTTGAGTAATTCTGTATTCCCGAGCAGAAAAAGCAAAACATTTTGATTTCAGCCTATGTCACCTTCTGGGTATATTCACTGCACAAAATGGCCTTTCTTCCCTGATGACCATGATGGCAGGCATTACAAAAATGCAATGGAAAAGAATAAGAATGGCACATTCTGTCTCATAACCGTCCCCATATCATGTGCTTGGGAAAGAGAGAAGCACTGTAGAAAAGTGACTGTGCTGGAGCTCAAAAAAAGCAAGTTTAACCCAATTCTGCAGCCAGTTGCCTTTGCAGCATTCAGGACTTCAACCAGAAGCACAGCTTTCCCTTCTCATCTTATATTCTTTATGATATATATTTATTTTTTTTTGTGGGAGGAAAGTGTGAACACCTTGTGTACTCCAGTCAGGAACAGCATCTCTAGCTGCTAGCTTAATAGTCAGTAATAAATGAGTGTGAGTTTGGGGGTGTTGGGGTTTTCTCCCTGGCATTTGCAAACTAGCACGGTGGAATGTTTTTCACCCCGCTGGCCCCCAGGCTTCTCAGAGCTGCAGCTTCTGCGGGAACAAATGGAGTCTGGTTACAGTTAGGGAAGATTATTACAATTTGATTATAGGCTTGGCTCCGATGGTTCACTCTGTGCTACCGAGCGACGAGAAAGAGCACAATCCTTATCCTCTGGAGACTGCCATACAAATGAGGGGAGAGAAGATAGGAAACCCACAGCGGAGAAAATGGAAAAGTCTGCAAACTCAGGGTCATTTGTCTGTGTATTTTAATAATGACAAAGTGGCGGCAGTTTTCCCAGCAAAGGTCAAAATTTGTGCATTTCAGAGAAGTGAGGCAAAGGAGTTGTGCACTTTTCCAGCAAAGCTTATCTTTAATCTGCCACACCTCCATTCATCCAAGTGAAACTGCTCTTTATTTGAGTACGGCCCTCAGCCCTTAGAGGGGAAGGAGCTCCAGTACAGAGGTGCACCACGGGAATGATTACGGAACAGAGAGAGAAGGCGCACTGAGCATCATTAAGCATAGAATTGCAGCATGGTTGGGTTGGAAGAGACCCAAAAGCCATCCTATTCCCATCCCCTGCTGTGGGCTGGTTGCCCCCTACCAGCTCAGGCTGCCCAGGGCCTCATCCACGGACTCTGGCATCTCCAGGGATGGAGCACCCACAGTTTCTTTGGTCACTCTCTTCCAGTGCCTTGCCATTCTCTGAGTAAATTTTTCTTATATCTAACCTGAATCTCTCCTCTTTTAGTTTAAAACTGTTCCCCCTTATCCTATCATTACACATCCTGGTAATCTCTCCCAGAGGTTTAACGGTGAGTGGTTGAGTACAAACACAGATCAGCTTGATCTTTCTAGATTCTTCCAGCAAGAAATCAAGAAATTTCATACTACACAGAACATTTGAATACATTTGGAATGTCCCCCCTGTAAACAAGCCAAATCTCAGTATTTTTATTCCATCCAAGCCCTGCGCTGGTGTCTCTGTCTCTTCCTTATTTCTTCCAATTGCAGTGGTAAAACTCAATAAACACAGCTATAGGAAGAAGAAAAAGTGTTTTCCCCTTCCTTTCCTCTCTCTTTACCCTAGTGCGCTCGGCACAGCTGCAAGCTGCCTGCTAGCCCTCACTTTCCCCATCCTTTTTTTCCCTGGCCGCCCAGGAGCCCTCCATGGCTGCGATGAACGAGCTGCTGCCGACTGGCAAGAGGCAAACGTCGCTAAACTTCCCACTGCTTTGACGAGCACCGAGCCCAATCTACAGGCAAGAGCAAAGCAGCAAACAGCAAGATCCTCACTGCTGCAACCACTAATGAGCCACTTACTTGGCATGAGCCGTCCCGCTGGCCATGGCACAGCCCCTCTGTGCCAGCTCCCAGCTGCCAGGCACGGGGAGGGCAGAGCCACGTAGTGGGAACAACCAGCACTGCACACACAAAGTATTTGCAGCCTCATCCAACAGGGTAAAAGCTTGTATTTTGCAGCCACAGCTATAGGGTCTGAAAGGGAGTGGAATTTTATTTGTCTTTCTTTTTTCTTGCTCCAATGGAAAATAATTCTAATGAGCTCTTGCAGTCTGTGGAGCAAAAAGCAATGCTGATTTTGTTGTCACACACCGGGTCTGACTGTGGAGCTGAAGCAGAGTTCATGGCAACCATTTTGCTCCTAAGCATCTCCTCATCTCACTGACACTGGATCAGGGCACTCTGCAGCCATAAGTAGCTATTTATCCTTTCAATCCAGACTGTCCCAGAAATGGCTCCTGATGTCTTTGAGGCTGCTGGACCCCATGTGTGGGAGACAGCTTGCTCCTTCAGGCTGCTGTTTCTTGGAGAAAGACATGAACATGAGACCAATTCCGAGTGACCTTCCAATATTACACAGCCCTGCAAGGAGAGGATGGGTCTGGCATCCCTGCCATTCTGCTCAACATAAAACTGATCTTTAATCAATGGTTATGGGCCAAATTAAATCCTGTGGAAAACACACACCAGCCCCCTCACATTACATTTCTGAGTGGTGCTGCACCGAGGCACCACTAAATTCAGTGGAGTTCCTCCCCTTTCCACCCAGGCGAGCCGTGAGCTTGGATCCACTTGCACTAATAAAGGCAGTCAAGCTGCAGCCATTTGCACCAGTGTTGGTTTTGGCATTCCTACATCAACATTATCTCTTGCTACAGTGTTCCCTGATACTAGGTGCTTTTCTCAAGCAATGAGTGATGAAGACACTTACGGAGAACTTTATAGCACTTCAGTTGACCATTTTCTGGGTTGAATGTGCATCTCCCTCATAGCAGAGGTCTCTGCACCACAGATGGTATTTTACATATAGCAGTAAAACGACATAGTTGGAGCTGCAGCATATGTGCCTTTGCTGTGTCTCTGTATCCCATGCAAGTCCACTGGGCTTCCAGCTAGCTCCCATTCTGCATACATCAGCTTAACGTTCAGCGGAGGCAGATGGGATGCTGGCCCCTAGCTCTTGCTTCAATTGGTAAAGAAGATTGAAGTATTAAAGTGGAGAAAAAGAAAATGAACAGGACCTTGCTCATGAGCAATATAATATTTCCCTCCACTACAGAGTCACAATGTTGTAAAATTACTATCTCTTCCCCAGTCTGTCCTTAGAATAAATTGGCAGCGCTCACTTTCCTGGGTTTCCATTTAAGAGAATCTTACAGGTTCTTTGGTGTTTAAAGCTTGTGAAATATTTCCCACCTGATTCATTGAGGATTATTATTAAAGTGAATTTAGCACTGACTAAAGCTCCTGGATTGTCAATCCTGAGAACCTGATGTTCTTTTTCAGCTCCAAACTATTACAACAGGGACAGAGGAAGATTGCCTCCCAGAGTTGCTCGTCAGCATGCTCAGCTGGGAAGAAGGGCAGAAAGCCATCTCTCTCGACCATTCTACCTTCTCCACTGACCCTTCTGCTGTGGGATCGTGCTGGGGTGCAGGGAGCTGGCTTTCTGCTTTTTTTTTTTTTTCCTGCAGCTGTCAGAGGAAGGCACTCTCTCATCTGGCATTGCTGCAGAGGAAGTCTGTGGCAATGTCAGGCCATCAGCACTGATCCAAGAGGGTCTGAGAGATAGCATCAGAGAGTGATCCCCAAGGGCAGTCACAGCAGAAAATCAGAGAGATTGAGAAGATCAAGACAGAAAACTTGTTAGCCTGGCTTAATCTCTGATAAAAATGATCTCAGCTTACATACAGATGGCAAAACACATCAGAAATGATCTAAAGGGAGTTTGGGAAGATGTGAGCAAGGTCATAATTCAAAGGCACCTTCCAGGGTGCCATTGAGTGATGAAACCTCATGATTTCCACAGTTTCTTTCCTGTCTCTTCCAACTATCCATGCTCACCAAAAGGAAAATGAGTTTTCTCCTTGGTGGAGAGCAAGGCATGAAATCCTTCCTGCATCAGCCAGCAGCCAAAGGATCAGCACTTCCAAATAACCCATAGTTCAGCCTCCTAGATTCCTAAAAGACTCCCTCTGTGAAGTTACAGCAAAGAGCTCATCCAGTGCAACCATACCGCGCCTTGCCTTTACAAGCTTCTGCTACCACTAAAATCCCTGGAGATGAAGCACAGGCAAGTGTAGAGGTGGGGAGCTTGCTGATTGATGTGTCCAGCCTTCAGGATTTTTCCATGGGAGACCATGCAAGTGTCTCCCCATTTCCACTGAAAACAGTGACCCTGTGAACTCTTCCAGGCTTAAAAATAAATAAGGAAAACTTCTGGACATTTTCCTTTCTTCACTAAAAGAAAATAAATATGATTTTGGAACCATTCTTGTGATTTCTAGACACATTCCTTCATGATCCCTCAGTGTTCAAGGTTGGCAACACTGACCCTAGCGTACATTCTAGGGGCACATGACAAGGAGACTTGCTCTCTCAGCTAACTTGTAAACACTGTAAACTGTCTGTACTTATGTTGAATAATCACTTTTGCACGGCAAGCAGGAAACAGAGCTCGTAGTACTAAAGAAAAAAAAAAAAAAAAGTAAGAAAAGAAAAAAAGACAGAAAAAAAGAAAGCCCGAAATCAATACACCCTTAGTCTACTCATCTCAGCAAAAGGAGAGTCACAAGCAGATTTTTAACCCTTTCACCCTCTGAAAAAGAGGACAAACAGGCCAATCTCTGCCTTGCCGTGCTTGTTAACTTCACCTCTCTGATCTGATTAATGACATTGTGACAACAGCTTACACCCACAACCAATGAATATTTTAAAATATGGGATGCATACAGTAAAATATTAAGGCCCATAAGCACCGGCAGGGCTGGTGCTACAACTGACCCATGAAATCTCAGCAACTGCGTCCCCATCGTGCTGCATCCTCCCTGGATGCTTCCCAGCCCCCAGAAGATCCCAGAGCCCCGTGGTGCTGCAAGCAAAGGAAATCAGGCTGGGATTGCCAGCTCAGCTCCCTCACCCTTAACATATGCAGGTAGTGCTGCTGGTCTGCATGATGTCATCCCAGAATTAACATGCTGATTAACAGCTGGCTTCCTGCCATTCTAATAGGCTCTAAATACCTCTCCTAGGAGCTCCTAAAAAGGAATTGGATTTTAGAAGTGGTGGGAGAGGACATTTTGTATTCATGGGGTCTTCTCCATACCCATACGATGTTCAGTAATTCTCAGTAATTGTCCTACACTCTGATTTTAAAGCTTGTTGTTTTCAAAAAGCATTCCATTGGCAGATGCTCCTGCAGCCTGCATCCCCCATTCCTGGCTCTCCCTTTCCCCCCTTGAATTATTGATCTTTAGCCAGAACAGGATTTGTCTTCATTATACGTGAGCTGCAATCACCACAGATATTAGCGTAAACTCCTGGCAGTAGATTGATTAGTTCCTTGCATATGGAAGCAGGGGGTCCCTCCCACAGCTTTTTCAGGGATCCCCAGAGCCCAGTGTTCTTTACAGGACACAAAAATGGAAATTAGATTTCAGTTAAATACATCAGAAATTAGATTAGATGTTATTACTTCAAAAAGTCAAGCTCAGGGGAGCTTGATCTTTAAAATGGTTTTGTATAGAAATATCAGCACCATTGCTCCTCACTTTAGTGATTTCCAAGTAGGAAAAACTTGAATTTCTCTTCCCCCCACTCATGGCCATCAGGTCTAAGAGCAATTCTCTGCAATAGGGTGCAAAAATAAACAGTGGTGACGATGAAAGCCACTCGTCCTTGGAAACTGGAACTGCAAAAAGAAGTCTGTGTTCTCCATAGCTCTTCAGCATCACTGCCACTGGTCTTTGGTTGTTGTGAGTGTTACCAAATCAAGCAAGTCTCTCATCATATGTCCTGATTAATACTTTTCTTACTTCCTATATAACTGCCTGTTGCCTGCTTCCATGTTTCCCTTACCTACTCCTACCTATTGTCGCTAACACAACTTGTTTCCATTTCATAGCTTTGGTTGAATGTTGGACTAAACTCCTGATTACACTGATTATTTTAGACAGATCTGATTCCATCCAATCACAGTTGAATTATTACAGAAAGTTGCAGGTTTACTTAAGAAGAAATTAAGCCACACAGTTAACATTTCTATTGTGAGGAAGCTTGCAAACAACTTGGTAACAGGCTGTTAGCACTTTTGTATTCATAGCTTCTTTGGCCTGGAAGAACAAAATGATTAACATATGTGAAAGCTTCAAATGATCAGCATCCTTGATGCTGATCCAAAGAACTTCCAAAGAGCCATTCCTCAGACATGTCCTTTTATAACCCAAACCATTCGATTTACATATTAATTTACATATGTCCCACAACACTTTAAAAGTTTCTTGCTGGATGAGTTCAATTGCAATTCATTCACATTTATCTCACTTACACATTTGTAACATCATTAGAGTCACAATGAGCTTAAAATACTGTAACAAAATCCTTGGTGTCAGAACAGCCCCACCTCAGAAATGTCTTATTAAAATTCCTCATCACCCAGTCTCAAAACATCTTCTAATCATATTCCAGTGCAACAAATTAGCAAATCACAAGGTTGTAGCTCACGTTATCTAATTAAATGAAAACGAAGGACTTTAGCTGTGTCAAAGACAAATTATTCCTGCTGCTGTTCTCAGCCAACTTGACTTTCTGTTTCTGGTCTACCATCACAGCTATCGAGAAACACCCTACAAGCACTAAAGGCACGTTGCTCCAAGGACAAATTTCCCTAATGTCCAACTCCTCCTTTAATCCCATTGACCAATCAGAATCCTGAAAGGATGACCCCACACTGGACAGATATTCAATGTTGTTGGAGCATCCACCACAACAGGGTCCTGGTCCATAAGCAAGGCTTCAGGATTAGCAATAGTCCTTTACTTTTTCAGTTCTCCTCTCTTGTCAGCCTTTCCTATTTATATTACAAGTGTTCTGGAGGTAGAAGTCAGCTCAACAGAGCACCAAATTCTCTCACGAACATAGGTGATATTCCTTCCTTAATCATCATGATCAGCGCCATCGCTGACCTTTTCATACCACGTCCCAGTTTCACCATCACATGCAGCTGTTATTTTTGGAGCCATTTCACACTCCTAAGGTGGTTACGTGGCTTTCATCATTTTGGCAGACAGAACACTTGCTACCATAAAAGTACAGTTTCCCAGGAAGAGGAAAGCTACTCAAGAACCTTCTTCTCATTTTCCAAAGCTAACGGTGTCACTGACAAAGGCATTCACAGGTTCTGTATGCAGCAGGCTAGAATTAAAGAAGGGGGTGAATCATTTTTCATTTGCAGAATTTTAATGACTATCAACAACATTAACATTCATTATTCCTTCATGACATACTCAAGAGCTAGGGAAATTTCTGCACTTAGAAAACTGCATTGGTGCAATACCAGTTATGTCAAGGCCTTAATGTTTATTTGAATTATTTTTAGCATGTTTTTTCTTCTCAGAGCACTATAGAGCATATTATTACTGAATTCGATATATATCCTCATATGCATGCTGCTGTGAAACAGTGTAAACACAGTACAGAACTGATCATCTCGGTAACAAATATTTTCCATTGAAGGATCATGTAGTTATGAAGGATCACATGTAGAGGGTTTTTTTTTTTGTTTTTAATCCAGTGACTGTGATTTTGTGAAACTATGTCAGAGCGAGAATCCATAGCCAGGACACTGAAAAGGAATAATGGATTTGGGATTCTCCATGATCTTTTTTTATGGAGGATTTAGAATATCTCCATTTAAGAACTTATATTTCAGAGTAATTTCTCAAATTAGATACTTCCAATATGTCTCCAGCTACAAACGTGAGCTGCACTCCATCATGGACCACTCTGAGAAGTCAGAGCCCAGCAATCAACTGAACACCAGAGGCAATATTACAAAGAGGATCCCTGCCATGTTCAACAACCCCAGTTTAGAGAAGCTGCTCACAGGAGTTCAGCCCTGACAGCCAATTCAGTTCCTGGTTTCCCTGGTGAGTATGATGACGAATGAGTCATTTCACGCCAAGGAAGACAACAGCTTTTCTGATTTAGATTTTCCGTCAATAAAAAGAGCTCAGAGAGCAATAAGTTGTGCCAGTCAGGTCAACAACAGATCCGGAGTGTTCTGATTTTTCATTATTTGATAAAATAGATAAACCTCATCCAATACCTAGCTAGCAGTAGGTTAAAACCCTCTCCAAAGAAATTAAATGCTCACGTTCTCACATCTGTGAATGAAGGCAAGTACAGGCCACTAAGAATGGCTCACATTCAACCAGATATGGACCAGTTTGCCAAACAGAAATACCAAAGAACTTCCCAAAGAAACAGATGCAGGCTAGGATGGTGTCATCTGGGAAAGGAAGGAGGTTAATGGGCAGTGGACTCCCCACTAGTACCACCAGCTTACATGATGGAGAGTGATTATGCTGTTATCTGCACATGCCCAAGCGTCACAAGGTGCCTGCAGGCAGCCATGGGCCATGTCAGAGGATTTATACTTATTCTCCACCACTGTGAGCTGGGAACAAGCTCTGAGCACCAGCTCAAACTCTTCTAAGGGCTGCCACGATGCAAACCACATCATCCCACGTAGCATGGCAGGCAAAAGGGCTGTGATGAAATTGGGTTAAACCTGACCAGTAGACTGTCACTTCCACTCCTCATATCTCAGCAGTCCACTCCTTAAATCACAGCAGTTCTCAGAGGCAAGGAGCACGAAATTGGGACCAGGAGCTATACTTGTCTCTGTACCTTAAAGGGAATCCTGATGGATTGGTTTATTTATTTTTGTATCTTACGGCAGGTATCTGAACTTTTACTGATAGAAGGCTGATTTTCCTTTAGTTTCAATTCTAGGGGTAGCAGCACTTTTCTTTTATGTAGGAATATGCCTTGCAGTGCAGATTTTCAGCATAATAAACCTGAGCTACAGAACTGACCTGTCACACATCATTGCTAGCCTGGCCCAGATTTTAAACCCATCACAAAACAGTGAAAGACTCCATATTTTAGCTTTTATCCTTCTAACTACAAATATAATTTACTTCTTTCTTTCATAAGACAGCAAACGCAAGCATCGCTAAGAGAAAGTAGAGGTACTGCCTGAAGTAGTTCAGGGAATCTGTAATCCCTAGGCCAACACAACCTATGTTTTATATGATATTTACTCTCCCTTGATTTCCTGGCCATGAAGCTCTACATTCTGTTGACATTCCCCTACTAATTAGAGAGACATTTTATGATACCAAAGAGACGTTCTTTCCCTTTCAGTCCCAGACCTACAAATTCCCTTATTTCTCATCCTTATTTGATCAACAAGTAAAGAAATGACAAATTGGTCATTTACAATTCTCTAGATGAAACCTACATCTCTGTGTGTCTCTAATGAAGCTAGCCTAATGTGTCATGAATTTCTGATGCTACCTTTCAGAAACACTTGCAATGCAATGCTTGTATGAAACAATGTACTTACAAAGCTATATTTTACAGTCTGTCTCCTTGTATGGGACTCACACACACATGTGAAAAAGCACTTAACAGTAGTTATCTCTACTCTGTTGAAAAAGGAACTTTCCAATTTTCAGTTATGTTAATACAAAACCTAATGTCCTGTGGAAGCTGATGTGAGTTGTGCATGCATGAATTGCTATTGATTTTCCTGCAAAGACTTATCTCTGAACTACGAACAGCCTGATCATAAAAGTTAAGGTAAAATACTATCTAAACTGTGTTACACCAAAGAAAGCTATTTCTATTCTTCTGTGGGTAAACTGACGGCTACTGCTATGATGTCTAGTTAATCCTTTCTGAATGAACATTAGATTATTCTTGGCACAGCATCTTGCACTAGTTAAAAAAATATGCTGTTGCCAAGTCATTAAGCAAGAAAATTTTGAATGCTATTCTTGTAAAAGTAGCTCAAATGAGCTATCAGTGCTCAGGATAAAGTGGAAAATGCATGAGTCAGGATAAGACATTGCATCTGCTGGGGACTGTGGGGGGACATGTTCTCCCATGCTCTGCCCAGAGCATCGGGGAGGCTTCCTACGGGAGATGCCCCATGTGAGCTCCCTTCCAGGACTGCAGCTTTCTGTTTTGGTGGTGACTCAGAGTTTAAGCTTGTCAGAAAATAATTATTCCACCTACCCAGGGAAAACATTGATCTTTACATGAAAACCTCTAAACTGTACGCTTTCACACATCATGTACACTAAACCAGAGATTAATAAATGATGCTGCAATACCTCACAGACATTTCTACTCTGCCTTCATTGTGTTTCCATTCTCCCTTGTGGGATATGTTCAGTGGGTGGACTACATTTCCCCCAGCACACTGTGATTTCAGTTCTTGGTGGTTTTCCTTTGTTCATCATGGGAGTTCCCAGATGCATCAAGAGTTTTGTGTCCAAGTGAAGAGTCCAGACAAAAGAAAATACAGACACAAGAAAGGAGAGAACAGCAACACAGTGGAGGGCTAATGTGCCTGTGCAGGCTTTACCTGATTCTAATTTGTGCGTGGAAACTCCATTTTCTGCAAGCAATCAGCAACTCCCAACTCGTTACCTGCTCTTTCATCCCCACTGCTCCACCAGGAAACACTGCAGCCAGGAAGAACTCTGTCCTCACATTGTGAGCACTGAGAGGAAACTTTGTGCCTTGGATGGAGGAATCTGCCCCTCAGCTCTTGGGTCAGGGAGAGAGATACCAAAACATACACAGACACCAACAGCACTGAAGGAAGCAGAGGGGAGCACATGGTGCCTGATTTTAGGCTGACAGCAAGGCTGTTGGTTTGGTGACAATACCAACCATTTGCTCTGCAGTAAATGAAATCAAAAGCAGGTGCAGAGCTCATACAGGGGCTGCACTGATCCCGCATAGCTGTCATTGCTTTGTTTTTTCCTCCCATATCACAAAGGAGAGTAACACAGGATACCCAATTACACTATCTTCTGTTCACTACAAGGAAAATGAATTTATCCTGATCACTCCAGTAAACACTAAAACCACCAAGGCACATATTTAATCAAATAATTAGGAGAGGTGCAGGGAAAATGTGTGCTGGAAAGATAATGTCGCACTTTAAAGGATTCATTATTGGTTGTTACATTTTACATAGAATGTCATTTTCTTTACTAGTTAAAGAAAAGGTGAAGGAAGAAAAACAAAGTCCTATGAAACGCTCTGTCTAAATTATAGACTGCTCAGAACATGCCTGAAATCAGAGGTGCCACCTCTCAAAGCAGCACTGTCATTATGCTGCTAACGTGCCCTGATCTGATTTTTCTCTCTTTTTATTTTAAACTTACTCCCTACATTCAACAACTCGAGCACAGAGACCCGTGGCTCTTCTGGCAGAGAACACTTACATCCCACAACCCCCGAGAAGAGCGCAACGCTCATCTTCACCCCCACGCCAATGCCCTATGATAGTTTAGATTTACCACAACATAAATAAAAGGACAAGTCAAGCCACAAAAATCTCATAATATCGCTCCCCATACTTCGCCAGCAGCAGCTTCCCTCTGCTCTTGCTGAGGACTGTTTTAAAGCCAGCAGTCTGACAAACAGTTAAATACCACCTATTGAAACGCGTCTGCTGCTGGTTCTGCTGTTCGTACTGAGATTTCCTGTCAGCCTTTACAGAAATTCTTTGGGAGTCTGACAGGATTAAGGGGATTAATACATTAAAGCATTATTACAGCTTTCACAGGGGATTTTCAAAGACTTTACGCTGTGATCTATTTGTCCTGTTACATAAAACGAGCATTAATAGGCCGACTGAAAAGAATCACTGCAATCAATAACCTTAATTTTTGTAAACATACTCCACTATCAGAATGAGGAGCTAAGGTCACCAGCCCTCCCACGGTGCGTTACTTAAATTAAGCTGTGTGAATGCATTTTCAGCGTATGCCAAAGGGTGGTCTGAGTGTTGGAAGCGACTGGCAGAGAGAGATTTGGTAGCACTGAGTCACCAGCCCCTTGTCCTGGCTGACTCATCACCTGGGCTGCACACCACCTGCTATGCAGAGCCCCACAGAGATTGTATTGCCAAACGGCTCCATCCTCAGGGCACAGCTTTACCTTAATTGAAGGCTCACCTGTTGCAAATCAGCATAAATGAGTGCAGGTGGGGATGAGGGCAGCATTCTAAAATGGAGGAGCGCTGGGCTCAGCTGTAGAGAAGGTCTGGGTTGGGGGTTTATGCAGAAGGTACATTTTTTGCTTCCATGTGTCCTTAGCTTCCAGGCAGTACTTTACTGAACAAGCCCAAACTAAACCAGTATCTGCATCATTCAGATCCATGAACATCTAAATTAGGAAAAGAAGCATTAGCCTTGGCTTTCAGATCAAGACCTAAAATAAAGGAAGATTATAGATAAGAATTTTATTTTTTATTCCAAACTAGTATCCCATTCTCAGTAAAATATGATAGCTATTGTGTGCCTAATTTCCCTTGGTTGCTCTGAAAACCCAGGTGCCATGAAATCACTCAGACTGAGCAGGGTCACTCACCTCATAGCCATTATCCTCACAAAGTGGTTGCTTAGCTATTGTGTCTAGTCTCAATTAAGAGCAATTAATGAGCTACTTGTATCAGCATGATGTATATTATTGTATAAATGTGATTGTCAAGTTTTTTTCTGTTGCTGTGAAATGCAAGGTTGGCTGCATGAAAAAGGCTTCACACTGAGATTTCAGCTTTGCTATGCCAGGCAGAAAAGAGCATGCTATCTTACAAGAGGTTAACACCTCGTCAAGGAGATACTTAAGCATGGGAACAGTGGGTCGTCTGGTGGGTGGAGGGTTAAAACTGATCTGAAGTTACGCTGGGAATCAGATAACTATGTTGGGAGGAACTGCAGTTAGAATTGAATATCAAGTGGGATTTAAAAAAATCTTCTGTATCTAAATCAGCATCCTTCTCCCTGCTGGCAATTTAAGAATATGCGCTTTGCCTAAGAGTGGGAGATGCAGGCACGTGATTAAGAAGGTATTGCAAATGGCTTTGCCAGCTGGATCATGGAGAATCAGAGAAGTCTCTTAGGTCTATCTAAGCAGAAGTAAATACAAAAACATTTTTATTTCTATCTTCCTTTCAGCACAGTACTGCAACTCTGATACCTGGGTCTTTATTTTGCAACTATTTTTTCAGCTTCCATTTATTTTTATTGCTAATTTTCTTTCTTACTTTTGGCCCATCTCTCATGGTTCCATCTCAGTTCCAAGTTTCCAAAGTACCTGGACTGCAGATGCATCATCTTGCTGGGGCAAGTTTGGGATGTGTCCTTGGGTTTGAGTTCTGTATCACCAACCCCTCTGGTCTGCTCCTGTGCTCCGTCTGTTCTTTTAGCTTCGTGTCTCAGGAAAAATTATAATGTTTTTACTGGATTTGTTTGGAATGGCAATGTGTATGTGGTGGGGGAGCTCTTGAGAGTCAAGAGAGACCTTCCAGATTTTCTCACTATCTACTAAACCAGAGATTGGCTACAGTTAATATAGGCAAATGGTTAAAAAAGCAACTCTAGCAAGTGGCTGCTGCTATTCCTCTTAATATTGAGATTTCCTGTCAACCCCTTCATGGAAAGACTGGGTAGTTTGACAGGATTAGGAGGATTAATATATTAACGCATTATTACAGCTTTTATAGGAGATTTTCAAAGACTTTAAGAGTGAGATCCATTTGTCCTGTTACATAAAACGTACAGTAATTGTCTTAATTGCTCCATTGTGAGTAGGTATTGCTGCTCAAATAGTGCTGCATGTCTAATTGTGCCAATTGTTCCAGGATCTTGCAGCAGCACAGAACAACAAGGTGAGCCAAACACAGAAGATAGCGCAGCCCCAGCCAGGGTTCTTCATTACGCCCCTGAACAGGACACAGGAAACAAAACTGATCCCAAATTCCTAAAAATCCAATTGGTGCAGGCAAGGTAGATGGTATACAAAGGCAGGCATGGGCACAAAGTAGCAAGAAGTGTAAAATTTCAAGGGAACGTGCCAGTAAGTGAAGCAAAATAACACCCTGTTGAAAGAAGGAGATGTCATCTCTCCCTTGTTTATTCTTAGAGGAGTCAGCAGTTAAACAGAGCCAGTAGCTCTGGCTCAAGCAGCATGCAGACAAGATGAGGGTACGTGGCAGATCTATGCTGCACTGCTCACGCACAGCTGCTGGCCTTCTGGCCATGCACACGGGGACGTGTCTGTGCTGCAGTCCAGCACCGAAGGCATGGGCAGAAAGCAATTTGTTCATAACTTTGCATAATGAGTACGATCCAATACTCCCACTGTGATGCACTAAAAGACATGGGATCTGTCCTTTATGCCCTTTAAATAAGCATGTGAAATTGCTGTTAGAGATGCAGCCAGGCAGGTCTCGCTTGGAGTGACATTTGTGAAGATGATTGCTGACAGACAACTGTTCATGTGATTCTCAGCTAAATACTTTTTGCACCAAAAAATGCTGCTTTGACATGGACATGTGCAAACATCCCTTTTGGCTCACTTGGGAAAGGACACATAGCGGTGGCTGGGAGAAGAGCAGCCCACGCTGCTGGGAGCGCCGCACGAGAACCTGAGAATAGCTGAGTTCTGCCTGATGCAGTTTTGGTTTTTTGCCTCTGTCAGAAACTGCCACCATGTGCTTCTAAGAAAAAATGCGAGGAAAAATAGAACAGAGAAATGGGAGAGATCCTGCATTTCAGGGTGCTGTCTCCTTAGCTCTCAAGTAGCTTATGCTATGCAGCACAAGAGCTGGTATCCTTCCTAAAAGCCTCCCTGTATTTCCTGGTAATTTGGGGTGTTTTATCCCTGCCCCGTTCCCTACCAAGTGCAGAACACTTTATGACAGTCACAAGTAATATACCTTCAGGGATTTTATTGTTAGAATTTCCTCAGTTCTGTTGTACACTTGTTTGCACTGACTAAAGAATCAACTTCCAAAATGTGTTCCAAAGAAATCCAAATGAAAATGCTGGCAGGGAAGGCAAAAGAATGGGACCTGCTGTATCGGAAGAAGAATTTATCAGCAAGCAAACAAAAGAGACTTAGAGTTGGGAAGAAGTCTGATCTAATCTGCTGAGGTCCTTTATCATACTGAGATACCTCCTTCCATAAAGACAGCGCATTCCTGTTTCAGAAGTGTACAAGATCACCACACAGGCAATTGATGCTATCCCTGTGAAAGTCTTTCTGCAGTTAGGGAACAAACAGAATCACGCTGACTTCCTTCCCCCCAGATTTGCTGCAATGGAAATTGTATTTCTCAGCATGCCTCCTACAACCAAATCATTCTTTGAGTTGTTATCTATTCCATAGGGTACACTGAAGTCACTTACACAACATCTCCCCATTTGAACTCTCTTGGATTGCTTTGGTCTTTGGAAAGCATGGGTAATATCTGTTGCAAACAAATGCTTTTTTTCATTCTTACTATTTTCTTTAGTGCTTTGTATCCAGATGAGTTGGGAGAGTGGAATGTTTTTTTTTTCCCATACCAGCTGTCCTTTCCACCATCTACTGAAACATCTGCACCTTCTTTGAGCCACCAGAAACCCCCTCCCACCATGATAATGAATTTGTCCCCATATATGACTTCATTAGCACTGGTCTTTCTTAAGAAAGGAGATAGATTTTTCCCAAACTTGACCAGGGAGGAACTTGAGGCTAAGATTTAAGAATCTGTCATTTGTACATACAAATAGAGGATATATACATATATATTAATGGACTGTTTGCATTTCTTCTCATTGTGGACTTAAAAAAATGTTAATTTGTGGGTTTCAATCCTGTTAATAAGCTGTCAGATCTAGATGAAAAATTATACAAAGTGCAGTAATTGAAAAAGAAGGAGAAGAAAAGCACAGAAATTAAAGAGAAATCTTTGTCCTAATTTGATTTGTGACTTCATTGTAAGAGAATAAAGCATGTGTAGATATTAACAATTCATTTACATAACCAACTCCAATCAAGCAATTCAGATAAATGTGCATTCACTTCTGGAAAGGTGGGAGGATTCATTTTAACCTATTAACACCCATTTCTTCTTGTCGACTTTCTTCCATTACCAGATAAAGTTGTTTACTGGTGAAGAAAACAACTTGCTGGATGGCATGACATTTAATTTTCAAAGTTGCAAGGTTCAGTCAAGCATTATCTCTGCCTACATACACCAAAACAGAAAGACAGTGATAAATGGACACAGTGAAGAAGCTGCATTGCATGTGTGAGTGATGAGAAACTGAGGCACGGCCTAAATTGCACTCCACCCATCATGGAAATTTTGGGGGATTACCTGGTTTAAAACCACCTGAGGGACCCCACCACCTCCTCCTGTTTCACTTATATCCTTCATCCTTCCATCCAGGCACCAGTGACAAGACTTCTAATGCAACTTGCCCTTCTTTAAGACTCTTTGTGCACATTTATGACACAAATCAAATATGCATTCTTCTCTCCTGTCATCTGCAAAAAAGCTGAGGCAGAGAAATTTAAGTGGCTAGTTTGAAGTCAAAGAAAAAAGCCCTGAGGCACAATACACCATGAGGACCCTCAAGTCCTGTCTTTAAGCCTTCGTTACCCACAGCTCTGTGACACGCATGCTGCTCCTTACTTACGTTGTCCCTGGTCATAATTAAGTAGAATAGTTCTGTAGTTCTCTACTGAGCAATAAAACAAGAGGTTCCCAGATCTTGCACTTACTGGGATACCCAAGGCTGGCTTTGTCTCTATACATTACTCAGATCTAATTAGAATCGTAGAGGATTTTCATGACTTTGTAGTTTTCCCTGCTCAAAAGTAAATCCGTCCTTAATACCATGGAGAACACATACTGAGAAAGTCAGAGAGAAGAGAAAATTAAAGGAAAGCCCAAGCGAAGGCACGGGAGAGGATGCCAGGTACAATCACTGAAGCAAATAAAGTGAATTAGTTGAGAGGCAGTTAACCATCCTGCTGAGAGAAGGAACTAGGGACAGAATGGCAAAACAGGGAGATCTGAACAGAGATGTAGAGCTCACGGAGATAGCAGTAAGGAATTCAGCAGCCACATGCTTTGTTCTTATTTACATGGCTATGAGATCTAGATGTCCAGCTCAACATGGGATTTATTTGTATGCTACTGGTTTCCATGTAGCAAAGAGCAGAATGTGGCCCCTTTTCATCAAAAAGTCTTCAATCAACCACAAGAGAGTGGAGTGGATTTTTTTCTCTTCTGCCAGCGGTTGAGTGAATGATGGGTCAACTGACAGTTTAAAGCCACAGAAAATAAACTTTTTCCGAAGCCAATCTCTTCCTACTCATTTATACACAGTAATAACACACTTGTTTTATAGCCTATCTGGGATTGCTTTGTTGTTTAAGTGTTCAGCTTTCCACCAATATTATGCACTCCTTCCAGTCCCTAATGGCCAGCCTTCCCAGTGCCAGATACCTCCATGGATCAGCCATAGGAGGATGATGAGAGGCTAAAGGGAGGCCTCATCACTCTCTAACTCCCTGAGAGGAGCAGCAAGGTAGGGGTCAACCTCTGCTCCCTGGTAATAGCAATAGGATGAGAGTGGCTGGCCTTAAGTTGTGCCAGGGGAGGTTCAGGAAAAAAATTTTCTCTGAAAGGGTGGTGACATATTAAAACAGGCTGCCCAGGGAAGTGGTACAGTCACTGTCCCTGGAGGTGTTCAAGAAAAGGGTAGATGTGACATTTGGGAACATGGTAGGTAGGCGCGGTGGGGGTGGGTTGGCAGTTGGACTAGGTGATCTTCACAGAATCGCAGGGTTTACAAGGCACCTCAAGAGATCAGAGTCCAACCCCCCTGCTAAAGCAGGTCACACATTTGGCACCCAGACGGCTCTTAGTAGTCCTTTCTAAACTCAATGATTCTGCTCATCCTGCAGAGGCCCAAGGTCTGCACTGCACGCAGCTCTGCCATTCACTATCCTTGGAAGCGCTGAAGCCTTTTGTGGTTGCAGCAGTGTTATCTGGGGTAATTCTGGGAAACAGAATGAGATTCCATCAGGGTGAATTGAGCCATTTGTGGTCTGGTTCTGTGCTTTGAGAAAGCCTCAGTCACCGGTAAAACCTTGAGACCACCTATTGATCCGCCAGAAGAAACCAGACGCTCCTGGGAGTGCAGGTGTAGGTCCAGTAGACAAGAGCAGCCACAAACACTCACATTTCACAGTTTGGTTTGATACATGGTTTACAATAAGGGAAGGATTTTTAGCTGGGTATAACGGCCTAACTAACCTTTCAGTTACATCTGGGGATTTCTCAAATATTTTTTTTTAAGCTTTGGATAATTTAGAGCTTTTCAGCACATGAAACGTGAATACGGTGTTGAGCAGAGCCCCAGACAGGAGCTATGGCCATGATCAAACAGCCCAGAGCTCAGGACACGCCTGCACGTATGGGGCACTGGCATGGGTCCCTGAGGAGCACCAGGAGCTGCTCCAGCCAGCAACCCATGCTGCTGGGCAGAGGAGATACCTAAGACACAATTCCCACATCATAATTTCATAGAAAAATACAGCTTAGTGTAGAACTATATGCAGAAAGGTAATAAATAAATCATTAAATAAACATTACTCAGTTTGATCCCACTGAAGTACCCTGGTTTCAAAACAGCAAATCAAACTGTTGCAGTTCTCTTTCCCTTGTTACAAAAACTAATAAGGTTAATATTTCCTAATGGTATTCTTATTTCGCAGAAGCTGCATTTTTCTATTTAAAAAGAAAGAAAGAAAGAAATGCTTGGTTTGGTATTTTTTGCTTTCTTACTGAAAAGAGAAAATAAAATGTAACTTGGTCATTTAATTAACGTGGATTAACTAACAGCTGAACTACACCTTCTGCTAGAAGACATTCAGCATTTATGGGAACCAATGCCTTTCTGCAAAAGTGGTTATGCAGGAGAGCCAGGCATTGCACACCTGCCTCTTCTTAGGCACGTTAGATAGTTTAAACAACCCTAAGCACAACTGAATGTCATAGTTACTGTCTGATTTGTGGAAGAAAAAAAATGTTTTTTTTTTTCTCCTGACAAAGACAGTACTCAAATTCAGGACAAGGATAGAAAGCAGCAAAGATCTTTGATGGTTTCCCACGTATGTGTGCAGCACCCATCCCAGTTCGCTTCCTTGAGGAGAGAAAAGAAGAGGCTGTGCTGAGACTGCCTCCCTGCATCCTCACCCACTTGGAAGGCAGCAGTAAGAGTCCCACACAGGTGGCAGCAGGGGAGGTCTGCGGCACTCTAGAAGCATGTCCCAAATCTCCTGCTTAGATCCATATCGGTCTGTGTAGCTATGCCCCAGCCATCCAAGGCAGCATCAGCTGACAGTGATCATTTTGCCCATCTCAGGGAGATGATGATGATGCCTGGGTAAAAAAGGCAGCTCTCTCTCAAGAGCAGCAGTGTGTGGTGCTGGTGATCACTCTGATTTCCCCAGATAGTTTAACAAAGACCCCTGCACAGGCTGTTGTCTAGGCAGAGCTCCACTGGCGAAATGTATTTTCACTCTCTTTAATGTTGCTCAGAGAATGGCTTCATTACACTGCTCCAGACTTCTCCTGGCTGTGCCTATCCCAGGAGAACCCAAGCTCTGGGAAAGCATTTTATTCTTGCCTAAAAATGCACCCTATATATAACTCACTCCACTGTAGCAGGCGAAGTACTTTGCACTGGACCCTTTGCCTCATACATACACCTAGATGCATA
Source organism: Oreortyx pictus (assembly GCA_036925125.1). Classification (NCBI taxonomy): domain Eukaryota; kingdom Metazoa; phylum Chordata; class Aves; order Galliformes; family Odontophoridae; genus Oreortyx; species Oreortyx pictus. The sequence goes on from JAUPFR010000022.1 coordinate 4,852,648, forward strand.
TTTTTTTGTCCACTCAGTTTTCTCATTCACTGAGCCACAGATAATTATTGTGCTGGGAATGATAAAAGACAAGCCAGTTAATAAAATAAAGGCAAACAAGAATAAAAATACAAACAGCTTGGGCCTCAGCCAAGGTGGATCTGTGCCGCAGAGTGTGGATGAGCTTGGCTGTCTTGAAGATGCCCTTGCCTATTTTTCATAGTGCCAGGGAAGGAATAGTCCACCCACGAGTTTAAGGCTCCCTGAAGTTCTTGTGTCTGTGTGGGTTCCTCCAATTGATTTTCCCCCTGTGCTGAGTCAGCTGAAGTATTTTCTCAAAGTCTGACAAAGGAGGGTGTACGTTCCCCTTCCACTATATCAGGCTGTTCCAGTGGGAGAGAGATGCTGAGATGCTGCATTCTCAGTCTGAAGATGAGGTAAAGAATGTGTCCCAATAGTTGGAGCTCAGGTTTTTCCCACTGATCAGGAAATGCTGCCTGCAACACGGGGGTTGGAAACGGATGATCTTTGAGGTCCCTTCCCACACAAGCCATTCTTTGATTCTATGATTGCATAACATGAACCAAGGGCAAAGAATGGACACAAAGCCATCTTTCATATAGCCATGATTTAGGGGCCAGATGTAGCTCAGGAAGGACTCTGTGGTTTTGAGGCCAATTTGCTTGTGATTCCCCATTCAGTCAAGGCTTCCACAGAAAGTCTGTGAATGAGATGAGGAAATCTATGGCCAGAACAGCTCTTGGTGAGTTGGTGCTATAAGGATGTTTCTAAGATTACCAGCCTTTTCCCCCAAGTTTTATATCCAGCTGATACCAGTGCTTACAGGCAGCATGGCAGATGAGAGATGAAGGACTATGCTGTGAATTGTAATTTGAATGTGATTTTTACCTTTTACTGTTCGGTGCATTTGCCATCAACGCAGGTTATTACTAGTGTCTTAGTTTATTTCCAAGTCCAAGCACAAATGACAAGATGCGGTAACGTAGTGCCAAGTTTTTGTACCTGATACATCCTGCTCAGGGACTCAGCATGTCAGCATTCTGAGCGCAGCACTGTCCCTTCTCAGACCAATCATTTATGCAGGACACAAGGAAAGTTTTGTGACAAAGAAGCCATCTTAATGATTCCTGCTCCCACCAGCTGTAGACATGGGTTGCACTGCAGGCTCTGGGCTCCTCAGCATTTTCATAGCTCTGCCAATCTGGATTGAGAGAGAGAAGACTGATGTTCTCTGCATCTTACACAGACTCCTTTGTATGTAATCAATCTGGCACAGAAATACCCAGATGTGAATGCAGAATGACCTATATTCCCAGTACTTCTATTATATACCAGCATCATAAACAGGTTTTTGACTTTAGAGTATGAATTGCACAATGAATATTGTACAACACAGCAGTGCCCAGAAGGTACAGGTTCACTATTAATATGATCACCACATGTTTTTGGGTTTCCAGAGGGCTTTTGTCTTAAATTCCCTTAGCATACTCGAAATACTTGCTTATAGGTGTTGTATTTATGTGTACTGAAAAATCATCAGGATTCCAGGTTCAAACCACAGCACTATAACACCTAAAGAAATAAATGCCTGAAATAAATAGGGAATTAAATGGTAAAGATTTGTCCCTTCTGTTTTGCCAGCTCTTCCCACACCCTGCTGTGAAGGACTGAACAATCTTTTTGTAGGCTGTGGATAGGATCAATTTTTTATCTAATTCCCATAAACACTGTCTCCACAGTTCTTGTTTCCAGTTTAGCAAGATAAAGGTGCAGTTTCCATAAAGAAACAAGTTGCATTTGTATGGAGATATGCACCGCACAACACGTGGATATTGGAATTCAGGTCTCTATGCTAATAACTTTGCATGAAGAACCACGCTTACAGCTACAGGCATTTGACACAAGGGATCTCCAGCCTGGGAAAAGGCAAAGGGTGGAAGAATTTATAGGTATCCCATTAGGGTTGCATGCAACTGGACCTATTTATGGCTACAGATGTGTTCACAGTCTCTGCAGCTCATGGCACAGAGACATACCTGGCATGCACAGATGTGTGGCCTGTAATGCATTATTCAGCCTGATGTTCATATGCACAAGGGCAGCCCAGACAGAATGTGCACAGACTTACCTCTTTGTGCTGCACAGTTTGACGTAACAACATAAACACACATAAAGACCATTCATAAATAAATGCAGGATGCAACCCAGACCTTCCCACTGCGCTGTGCATGCTGCACACTTTCCCATGTATTTGTAGCAGACACACGCTTATGCCTATAATGAAGCTCACAACACGTAGAATCCTAATTGCATTTGTGAAGCCAGGTGCCTGTGGACTCAACACCTACATAAAATACCCAGATCACACCAGCTTTTGCTGTCCGTATCTCTCCTGATCCCCTCTGTGGAAAGCAGAGCTGCATTAAGAACTCCGAGAGCAGTGCTGATATTGACAACCAAATTGAAGACACAGCTTTGCAAGATGCTTCAAATCTAGCAAATCTGGAGATAACATACCTATCTCCAGAGCTCTGGTGGGGAAGGAAGAAAAAAAAAAAAGATTTATTTCTAGGCCTAGAATTTTGCTATGGATAGTCATTATTTTAAAAATAATAATCTGCAAATTATCAGTTTAAAGCAGTTGCAATCTCTGAGCCACCAAGAAGCTAAGTACTTCCACATACCACCTTTGAGACTGGGCTCTGGGCTGCAGATGGATAGTAGCAACACTTGTACACTCCTGGGGGGTACTGGGCGTTGTTTTCCACTGAACTGTCACAGATCATCCACTGCTGAAGGCACGAAGCAGTGCAAAATGGATTGGTGATCTTAGGAGGTGTGGTAAATCCTGAGCTCTCACTGAATGCCAAAGCCAAAGCTCTCCTGTAACCCCTCCAAGGAAAATGGAGTTGTGCATGATTTCTATACATATTCATATTCAATAATGGATGAGCTAAGTGAATTCCTTGCAAAGTAGCTCCTTCTAACCATTTTCTTTATTTAAATGTAATTGTTTCTTGAAGATTATGAAATGAAAGCTCAGAAGGAGCCAAAGAGTTTGACCTCCTATGTGTATTGTAAGAGATCCACGTCCACAGTCGGGATTTTGTTGTTCTGCAACTATGACACTTTCAAAAAGTTGCTGTTAAGCCCAGAACTAAAGCCCTCTCCCCAGTACAAAAGGAGTCTCCATGGCCTGTTGGCAAATCATAACATCCATATAAATATTCCTGTTCTGTTTAGTGAGCTCCACGCACTACATATATTCCTCTGCCTGTTCACTCATAGAATGAGAGAATAATTCCAGTTGGAAAAGGGCTCTAAGAACCCCAAGTTTAACCCCAGCCCATCCCACCAAACCTATTAGCTGTGTTCCTCAGTGCCACATCTCTGCAGGTGTGGAACACCTTCAGAGATGGTGACTTCACTACTCCCTGGGCAGCTTTGCCAGTGGAAAGCCACTCTTTCTCAGAAGACATTTTTTCTTATATCCAACCTGAATGTCCCTCGTTGAACCAGCACATTGTGGAGCCCCTTCACTGCAATATGCTTTGGTATATATGTTCCCCAAGCTCCCAGTATCTCCAAGGCTGAACTGGGACTTGTACAGAAGAGATATGTTTGCTTACAGTCTTTTCCAGTCCTTCCTTGCTGGTGCTTCTGGATGCACTGGAAACAGCATGAACACATCCTTAGCCAGAGATATTTTGCCCCCCTGCCTTTCAGGTAGATCTAAGCAGTACCGAGTCAGATGAAAGCAGTGGATAAAAGGATGCAGAGAGTTTCCTCTCCTAGTCTCAGAAATCTGTTTTGGACTCAGCATGGGTTCAGTGCACAGATCCACAGCAGTCCTACCCACCAAAACATGCTCGGTGTGGCACTCAGCCACTCCGAGCTGCATGCAGGTCTGTCCCATGGCCAGCACCTGGCTCTCTGGGCTCTGACCATGCCAGGAGGTTGCACCTGTGTACCCACAAAGCACCTCACAATCGATGGAGCCCCATGGAATGTTTGCTATACAGACCCCGTCTTCAGGAGACACAGTCTGGATGCATGAAGCAGTGTTTCTGGGCGCTTTGCCCTTGGGCAGAGAGTGATTCAGAAGACAGCAGCATCCCTAACAGGAAAATTTAAGCATATCTGACAAGTCCAGGAAAGCGAAATGTGCTATTTGCTTTGGCCCTGATCCTGCAAAGACTCAGAGGTGTGTTAACTTCACGCACTGCAAATAGTGCCACAGCAGCAATTATAAAGGCATATAGTTTATCACACTGCTCATCCCAGCTCTGCAAAGCAGCTTGACCTTCTCTGTACTAATGCATCCCGCACTGAGCCTCCCTGTCTCATCCCAAGCATGTTTTGTAACTGAGAGGAAGTCTGGCTGGGAAGGCAGAAGCACATCTGGCTGCAGGATGCTTGTAGCACCTGAGGCAAAGCCCCATGTATTGTGTGCATGCAGTTAAACCTGCACTGTGTGTGCTTGATAGCTGGGTATCAGCTAGGTATATGGCTATGTAATTATACTGCAATTAAATTTAATAGCTTTGCTAACAGCTCAACTGCAGGAGAGTTTGTCTAAGAATTTTTGTACTGGGATTATTAACCTTTTGTTGGCTTCACCCATCTATTTACACTTTTATTCTGCCCTGTAAAATCATGTTTACATTTCAGCCAGAGGTTTAGAAAAACAGTTTTTTGTTGTGATTCTTCTTTTATAAGCCAGAATTGCTCAGCCTAAGACTAAATCAAGCAGCATATTGCACAAGTGGGGAGAGTCCTGTGTGTCAGTGCCCGTGGCCAGAAGGTCTTGATCCCATGAGCTGGTGGTCCTCTAGAATCCTCTAGAACACCTCTCAAAACAGAGTGATGAAGATCTGAACACTATTCTGTTCCCTCAGGAAAAGATATACGGTGTCACTATGTTGTAGCAGAGCAACACAGCAAAAGCAAAGGCTGTTGGGGTGTAGCAGAAACTCCTAAATATCAACTTGAGTTCAGCACTCATTAGTTGATCTGCGTTCTCTCACCTACGGGTCCCAGGATGGACAACTGAGGGTTTCCATCTTACGATTCATGTGTGAAGCAAATCTGTGAACTGGAAATACCACCGGCTGATCTATGGAAGGAGAAACAGGAGGATTAGCAGCCCAGTAAACAGTGTTCTCCTCCCAGTTAATTCATTGCTTCGGTATGTTCTCCAGGGGTGTAGTAGAGTAGATTCTATCCTCAGGGATCATGATTCCTTGCTAGTATACCATACAGTGTGTTTCCATCCTTTGCCTTGTTCAGCTCAGAGGACTCTATCCACCTCTTTATTTTAACCTTTGGTATCATGGAAGGTCTGTGTTCAGGCATCCTCATTTCTCTCCATTTATTCAGAGCAGTGATTTCTCATTTGCAGATAGGAATCTGCTTAAGCTTTCATGGTGATTTATAAAGTCCTATCCCTCCTACCATGCCAGGTTTTGTTTTCCTGTTTTAAATTGTTTTCAGCTCTGTAATGATTTTTAATCAGACAACAATTAATGATGCAAATAAGAAAAATGGGCACTAAGGGATTGTTACATCTACTGTATTATAGTTATTTGGATTGTAATATTTCTGTCCTTTTCTTTCTTACATCATTTGGAGGCCTGTTACCACAAGTGCTTAGCAACATGTTTAATAGTCAGCATAGAGAAGCACAGTCCTTTGATATGGTACGGTCCAGTGGAGAGAGCTTTGTGCTAGATGTCATGATACATTAGCTTTTTATGCAAGAGGTGTTTATGGGCAATGAAAGATATTAGCCTTTAACCTGTCGCTGTATTATAATGAACAGAAAGACGAGCTTTAGGCCTCTGGCTGCAAGAAGTCTTCAACCTACCTAGATACATCACATTTTCTCTTATTTTTTTCAAAGAGATAAAATCTTTGGTAAATATACTTTTCTTTACATCATTACTGCATTAGTTTCTAGAAGGTATTGTAGTACTGGGAATTAATCATTTAGGAAAGAAGAGGAAGTCATTTAATGGCATGGTGTATTTGATGGCACCAGCTGACTCTTTGTAGAAGATGCTGTGATCTCCAAGCTATTCCTTAGCCAATGGCTTCCCTAGAGTGTGTCAGGTCTAGCCTCTAGCCCTCCCACCAATGTCTGTTGCAATTAAGGAACACCTAAAACACTGGAGTCTTGATGACCTATGTTATTGTTCTATGACTTACCCGCAAGGCAGCTCCTCTGTGTGCATGGGTGACCTAGAAGACAACTGCCAGTCTTTGTGTTTGAGGGAAGCCAAAGAAATATAATGCTATAGTTCTTTGAGTGATTTCTTCTAATTGGTGTGGAGTTTTTGGAGGCTTTTCTCTGCACTCCCATCTATATAATGCAGTTTTCCATGAAATGTATAATGATGTGTCAATAAATCACTAGGGAAAATAAATATGCAGATCTTTTAGTGGTGAATGTTGCAAGAAATAAACCTTTTGTAATTGATAATTAATGTCTTCAGGATCAATAACTGGCAGAAGAACCTGTAGAGTAAGTCTGAATCATCCATGACTGCTCAGGAATGATTGATGCTTTAGAAACAAGCCTGAGTACCAGCCAAGTGTATAAATTACAGCTTTAATATAAAATTGCTACCCAATGGCCTGAAACAGGTCTTGCTAGTGGCAGACGCTGTCCATTCGGCCTGTTTCAGGAGCAATAATACATTTTCTCATCATGTTGAGATAGACATAGAGGAATGACTATTACTCCAACTTGGGAAGGTATCTCTCGTAATTCAAGGACAGGCTATCTTGCTTTCTCCTGCTATTCATGAAGATAGAAAATCTATTGATAGAGGGTGCAGGGATGGGCCTTTGGCATGAATTCCTACACGTGTGCAATTAACTCCAGCAGCCCAAGCAGCAACTTCTGCAGCCCACAGAGACAGCAGTTATATTGTGAATCTGGGGGGATCTGACATATGGAGCAAGTAAAATAATCAAACCCTTCTTTCAAGCTCTGCAGTTTGGGGATGAAGCTAGACCTCACTGCTGAGATTATCCTGTCCAGGATTTTTGATAGATCTCTATAGTCTGTGTGTGTAGCTATAGATGTTAGATGCACAGCATGTCCTGCATATATCATCTCTATGATGTTACATGCACAGCAACTGAAAGGACAAATGTAAACATACAAACAAACGCAGGCAGCTCAGATTATGTGCTGAGAGACCCAGTTATCATAAAAAGACCAATAAGAAAGAGTAGAAGGATATTTGACTGCTGGAATGACTCTTGTTTCCTTTTCATTATTCTTAATAAAAGGAGATGGTACCAAAAAATTGCATTTCCCTGGTTATTTTTCCCAGGAGATGCTTTATAAAACACAGAATATATAACAGGCTGTGTTGCAAGCAAATATCTTATTAAGTGAGTATAGTTAGAAAGAAATAGTAACAAAAATGAATGGTAATATTTTTCTCCTCTTACAGTTAGTGAAAAATGTAATAGTTCTTGGTGATAGGGATTTAATAGCAGGTACCCTAAAAGCAGTGAGAAAAAGAATCACACCAGCATGGTGAACAGAAGATATTTTTAAATAGCAGTGCTGAACCATTAGCAGTGAACAAGATGGTGTAAGACTTCTTGGGTGGATGGTAATAAGATTTCTCCTTGGAGACCTGGTAGTGAACAGAAGGCATTTCTTTTTACTACGCTACACTACACTACACTTGATCTTCTGTAGTCCAAAACTGCAGGTCTTCAGGAAAATATGTAAAGCTATACTTAATGGCAGCATCTATGAGAGAACCATTGATTTTACATATTTAAGGATGTGAAGGTGCTTAGATATGTAACTGAATCTCATTAACAGGGCTGACTCCTAAGCACAGTTCAGAGGACAACAGAGATACAGGCATCTTGGGGTGTTATCTGCCTCTTTTTATTGACTGCAGAAGAAGCCACAGTGAATTAGTCCTTTAACCTAGGTGCCCCAAGTTAACTGAGGTGAACACCAGGCTTAGGACAGTAAAGAAAATCCAAAGCAAAGTCAGCTCATGGCCATGGATACAGCTGCAGACTGAATGTAGTTGGGTTGAATGAAAGAAAAACATCTGTTGACATCAAGCTTATCATCAGCAGTGGTACAGTTGCCTGATGGCTCTTGTGGTACTATGAAAAGGTTTCTGTCTCAGAAGGCAAAATGGGCGTCCTTTAGTGAAAAGCCCACCGAAGTGGGACACTACTGGTGGCACAGCCTCACTCTTCCAGAATGAGTTCTGCCAGCCAAAGAATAAACCTGAGCAGCTGAGATAAAGTTGTACTATTTCAGCTGATGTTAGATGACTTTTTCAGTAGAAGCCATCCTATTCAGTTACATTACTTGTACTATTTTTTCCCCTGAAGGATTTGAGTCACCTTAGACAGCAATCCTCCCCCTCCTGCAATCCTCCGCTGCTATCATTCTAGCATCATCTGGAAATGCCTGTAAAGACAGCAACAAAACCTGGGGAGTAAAAGAAGAATAATATGAAAAAAAAGAAAAAAAAAAAAAAGCAGAAGAAGAAACAGCCAAAACCAACCAGAACTTTTATTTCTTGTTGAGTAACCATATTCCATGAGGCATGGCAAGCAGACATTAAATTCTCACTCGACTCAAAGGCAAACCATTATTCTGTAATTTTGTATGTAAATAAGATGTATTAGGAAATCACTCAAGCAATTAATTAAACAGCTGTTACAGAATAAGTGATAAAGGAAACAGGGGGATGAATATGCGGAATTTTCCTTGCACTTTATGCATTTATTTATTTATATGTTTGTTTGTTTGCTGCTCGCGTAGATGTGCACAACAGTTCTTGCATACCCTGGTATCAGAGTTCAGCATCGTCAGGAGAAGGTTATCCCTTGTGTTCAAATCACAATTTCTTTTCTACAGCACGAGTATTGGAGAATGAAGATGTCTTGGAAGTGGATGGAGGTCTGTGGTTGTTGGCATGTGAGGCTGTCAGTGGCATGATATCTGATCTGCATGCATGGACTAGACTTTAGCTGAAAGAGGGATTTTATTACCTTTCAGAAGTAATCTTCTCCCTGTGAGAAATACAGTGACCTGGGAATGATGCGCTGACCCTAAGCCAAATGTCTGCCTTCGTATCTTCAGTTGGCCACTTGTTCAGGGAGAAGCCTACAGCTTTATAATCCTGGCCATGTATTGCACATAGAAGCCATATAATAAGTGAAACCCCATTGGTAGAGCACAACTCTCCAGGACAAATACTTAAAGTTGTCCAAGCTGAGATCCAGCCAAAGCAATGCAAGGCACACAGCAAGAGACAGTCTGAAACTGAAGAGCAAACAAGACAGGACAGAGCAAAGGTAAAAAGAAAAATTGCACCACAGAGATGGGATTTGGCTGAGAACACACAAAAAGCCATAAACTGACTACAGACAGCTCATTCTGCTAGACTCCCTATTCCTCTTTCCTTGTACAGCATTTGGTCTGGTTGCTGTGCTTGGAAAGATCCCTCTGACCCTGCAGGTTTCCTGCCTTACAGGTGTATTGGTGATGTCTAGTCTAAAGCAACTGGAGATGCAGGCATGGTGTTCTGCTCCCATCTCAAACTCCTGCTGTTCCTGATGGGGCTGAGCTCAGATTCATCTCCTGTGCACACATCTGCCCTTTTGGTGCAAGGCTACTGTTTTGTTTTCAACAGCCTTTTAATTTCAATACTAGGCTTGGCAGCCATCATCCCAGCCATTTCCATTTGCAGTGAGAACAGTCTGTACCACTTCTAGCTGCAGGTCTGCAATGGATGCAGTCCAGCTCCTGATGATGTCCAAATTGAACAGAAGCCTTCCAGATTATGAGGAAGGGAAGCACACATGTTGTGACAGCCTTGAAAGGTAGAGAAAGCCTGGCAACGAGCAGCGTAAAGGATGCCTTCTCTGGGATGTACTCAGCCCTCTATAGCATCAGCACAAGGCAATGTATCAGAGCCTCTCTCAGCCTTTGAGTGTTTCCACTTTTTCAACTTAGGAGGATAAACGCACCGGCTGAGTGGCTGCAAAACTGAGCCTTGCACAAAGATGGCAACATTGCTAGAGTACGCGTGTGGGAAGCAGGGTCTTCAGAGTACCTACAGCAATTCACTTAGTTCTGGGACCATATTGTGTCCCATTCCCAGCCTTATTAAAAAGAGCTCGCTGCCCCTCCAGTGGAAACGATCTGAGCCTTGAAGAGACAAAGGACTGTTCTGGCTAGTCAAGGAAGTAATTCTAATTTGCAGCATTCAGCTTCCAACTGTTCTACAATAGCGAGAGGTTAACAGTGTGGAACCGGGTCTCACTCAGCAGAGCCATTTCGCTCAGGCACTTTGTGCTGTGACTTCCAGCCCCCAGGCAGCTCTTTCTCCTGCTCCCACCTCCGGCTGAAGGGTCCCAACACAGATTCCTGCCCCTTGGCAATGCCACGGGCTCCTACCTCTCCGCAGTTTTGAAGGCAGGGTCAAAATGAGCTGGATGTGAAGCTGAGGTCAGTAGCAACCTTTTACCACTCTCTGGTATGACTGTGCGCCAAGATGTTCTCACTCCACTGGAGGTTCCGGTGTTCTCTCTCTGGTCCCATGAGATTGCTGTCGATTGCAACTCGTTATGTCATTTAGCACCTTCCCCAGGGCTGCCTTGAATTCCAGCAGTTAGACCAAACCCCTCAGGTTGTCCCAGAAGTCAGACGACACGTGGATACAGCCATTTGGAGTTAGTGCTTGCATGTGCCACTGCAGCCCAGCTCTAAAGAGCTCTTCAGTGATTTTGCAGGGCAACTGTTTTTCTGGGCTTTGTGCCTCAGCTGCAAACAGCCAGTGCTGGAGCATGGTGAGGGTTCAGCTTCTTCGGGCAACAGAAGATCAAAAGGCATCAGTCTCAAAGTACTGTGGTCACGCTGTCTTGCAAAGGCTGTGTCCATCAGTCCACCATGCTCAATCCAAACACTTGCTACCACTGCTGTAATCTTCCTGGATAAGAACTGCTACTCAGCTAATTAAAAAGGGAAAAGTCAAGAGCAGCCACAGGGGGAAGGGACTGGCTTCACTCCTTGCTTGGGAATGGTGGTTGGACAAGAAGAGCTTAGTGGTCTTTTCCAACCTTAATGACTTTATGATTCTGTTATTTCCCCCACTTGTTTACATCCAGACAGAGGAGAAAAGGGACACAGCATAGTCTACCGCTCAGTGATATATATCTCAGTGATGTCTCGGTGATCTCACTTCAGACCGCCAGTTCCAGGCAAGGGTGGGACATGGGTATTTTCTTTTTCTATACACTCTGGACTATTATTCCCATAGCTGTCCTAGATAGGGCAGATTTCATAGCTGCAAATGAAGGACATTTTTCTCTGAAATAACTGTTTTGATAAAAAATGGTAAAATCAATGAATTCATTATTACACATTGACAGTAATACTTGGGGAAGAGAAAAAAAAGAAAGCCTGTGCTGTTATAAATGGTTGCAGTCTGGTGACATTTCATTGTTCAAAGAGGTGTTTTTGTGTAGTAGAAATATTTGCGGCCTTTATTTGGAAATCCAGTGGGCTAATAAGCAGAGCCTGTCTTCTGCAAACACCACTACAAAAGGCTGCTGGAGCACCTCCAATTGCTGATCTGTCCTCATCAGTGGAGCTCAACACAAATTGCAGGCAGGTGAGCAATCACTCAGCACTCCAGATCTTCTGACATAATGAGAGGGCATGGACAGAGATCTCACAGAAACACCTCCGTTCTCACCAGCGTTAAAGCCTGAACACACAAACCTTCAGCGTGCACAGAAGTTGGTTTAGCACAAACTGAATTTTAATAAAGTGAGTGGTTCTCATAAGGATACCATAGGTGCATACCAAGTGTGTGTTTCTGGGATAGACATTTACAGCCAATATCAACCATAGCAATGGAAACTTAGAGCATTCTGCTCCGGTTTTGGATAATCTGCCCAAATGCTGTACCTCAGGACTTTTCTCAGAAAACTTTGGCATGTCCTTCTCTCTGCAGAATGTAACTTTTATGGTCTCTTTCAGTATTTAAGTCATTCATTTCATAACAGGTCCATAATATCGGGAATTTTCTCTGCGCTGTTGAAAAGTTGCACATGAACAAAGTTAGAGAGTGTTAGTTTCAAATGCAAAACCTTTTAAAGTTATTATCGGAAAATTTCTGCAAAATGTTTCCATTTCCAGTCTCGCAACTGTCTGCATATTTTTCTTCCCTTTATCCCCTCCTTCCTTTTTCCTTCCAGATTTCCCACTCAGAAGAGGAGAAATAACTGTATTAATGAATCAGCCTTTCATTTACTTTTTTTGCATGATACTGAGGAAATAAAGGTTAGAAATCTTTGTAACAACATTACAATCTTATCTTTTTTGATGGAATGGAAAAATTTGGTGCTCATTTGTGATGTCTTGAGCCACCCAGGTTTAGACAGCTCCAGAAGACTTTCATCTCCTATAAAAGTGAATGGCTTTACATTGATTTAAATTACCATTACATGAAGTGAGAAACGTGCTGAGAGCACTGTGTATTGTGATCTTGAGGCCTTCCAGCTGCCAAGTTGCACAGAAATACCTCAAAACATTCAGCTCAGTAGGTTCACTAGGTGTTCAGACATAATGATGGAATTTATGGATGTACCACTCAATTCTTCTTCCTTCCAAAAAAACAGAGGTGGATTTTGTGAGGTGGAACTGAAACCCACCTCCCCCTTCAGTATACATTAGCAAAAGTAATTTAGTCCCTGCGCATCACACTTGTGTCACTGAGCTTTCACTTGGCAGCTTCTCTCTTCTCATCTTGCTTTGCTTTTGATCTCAGTACTTCTTGATGGGGATTTGTAGTGACTGCCTCTCCTGCCTGTTTGCAAGAAGCCAGTATACAACGTGGAACCCCTAAGTCTGCAGATCTGCACAGTTACTTTGCCATCAGTGGGTTGGGGCCATCAGACACCAGCTGAGGATCTGGCCTGTAACCCATAGCCAGAGAACCAGCAAGGGGCAGATCTTGACTGGGCCAATTGGCCAGGCCAATACACAGCTGTCTCAAAGGACACGAGAGCTTAGATGCAGTAGATAAGTCTGAATAAATCCATGCTGTACTCACCATTCTCTTGCCCTAGAAATAACAGCCTCGTCAGAGCATAGTGTACTGGCAAGAACAGCAAAGCATCCGACATGATGAATAATGTTTACATCGAGAATCCAGATGTCATTTTCCATCCTGTAGCTTTAGAAATAATGGCCTGTTACTTCTTATTAAATCAAGGGTAATCCATTCACCTACAGGCCCAATGATAGCTGTCTGTGCTAATCTCCACTCAGGGAGCTATATTCATCAACAGGAAAGGCCCGTGTTTCTAGCAACAACTGGAAGCCCAATGATCTTCAGGATTGAAATTTCGAATATCAATTAGTAGTTTAAAAGTATGGGTCTGTCAGCACAGTCCAGTATTAGCATAAAACCCAGCTTTCCATCAGAAGCATGACCTCCTGTGTCCTTAAGCAGCTCAGACCTATTATTCATCTCCTTTAAAATTTTTTTTATTTACAAGAAATGAAAAGCTCAATGACCTCTTCAGTGATGATTCTCCAGTGTCAAGCAGCACTTCAGCCAGTTTAAATCTCTTGTGGGTGGACCTAACTTCAAAACTGACCCTGTTTTGTGCTGGGGTTTGGAGCAGATGACCTCCATTGGTCCCTTTCAACCCAGTCTTTTCTATGACTCCAAGAGGGAAGCAGTGATAATAGCTACGATTAAAATGCCATGACCTTGAAAAACAATGGAACGTTCTCTTTAAATCATCTTTATGCAGTTTGTTTTTCCTAGTTGGGTTGAACCACTGACACCTCTGATTTGACCTGGCAATTATGCCAGTGTGCACCCGCCAGTCTATGCCTTTCTGCCAGAGAGTGAAGAAAGGTTATTTTTTTGTGTACCAACAAAAGAAAGAAAAAAAAAAAACAAAACAAGGTATTTTGAAAATAGAGATTAAATAAGCAAATATATGACCATTTTAACGTGAGATATTTGCACACAGCAAGATCTGGTCACATCTACTTTCTGATTCTAGTCTTTCGCTTTGGGGCTTTTGGACTATAATTGTGTTCAGTCTTCTATTTATACAATGAATCTATAATGTAATTTCATGAGGTACTGAGATGCACTGAAAAACATATGAGCACTAAGTTGCTCTGCCTAATCCATATGAAACAGTGTTGGAAATCAGCCTGGTAAACATGGCAAGAGAATGAGCAAGGATTTCATCTGGGGCTCTGACACTAATCTAAAAAGGATTACCAAGGAGATAGCCTGAGATGCAGAGCACTTGAACAGAGAGGACAACGAATCCTATTTAACTGAATGCATTGAATTGCGGGTGGCTTGTAAGCGATTAGCACACTAACTTCACACTGACCAAGCCAGTAGGAGTTCATCCCTCACAGCCACTGCACTAGTTACATTTACTGCTCCATTCACCAACTACAAATAGAGGTTAAGAGAAACAGATGATTTTGAAACATTAACTTTTAATAGGGACAGCATGTCTGGCAAGATGAAAAGAATGAAAAGCCCTTGCTGTTCACAGTGATAATCCACCCCCAGTTGTCTTGCTGTCATTTCTCCACAAGCTCCACCACTTGTTGCTTTGGGGAATCATCATCACAAATTGATATTAGGGCAGGCAGCGCTCTGTGCTGGGTGTCCCAGCAGAAGGCAACTCTTGCTCTTGTGTTCACGCTCTGTCAAAGATGGGTGCTTGTGACTGTGCTCCTCTGTGCTCCCTGATCTATTTTCTTGTCTTGTTTGCCCTTTAAATTGTAATTTATGTATCAGATCAGTCTGTTTGGAGTAAAGAGAGGGTCAGGTCAGCAAATTATTTAATCGTGTGTTTAACATATAACATGAGAATTATGCTTTCTGTTCTCAAAGAAATAACCCATTGCCTCTTTTTGTGGCAGAAACCTAAGAACACTCTGATTCCCTTGGTCTCATTAGCTTGTATACCTCTGGCATACTGGAGATTTTGTGTCTTTTGGCCCTTTGTACTATAGAGTTTAGCTTCCAAATACTAGAAAATATTTAGTGGATTTTAGAATGTGCAGTCCTGTGTTGCTGTATCCCATATGCCTGAAGCCAAGTGTCTAGCCATGCATCTCCCAGGATCAAGAATTTATGCAGTGTTTCAGTAACAACTGAACAAATCCATACTAATTCCATAAAAGATCTGTCATCCATCCTCCTACTGTTCTCTTTGGTTTTTGGCTATAAATAAATTATGCAAGCCCAGAAGTCCCCTAAAATCTTCACAGGTTAGCAGAGTATCAAGCAATGAGTGAACAACTTAAATACGGCCTGTTTAAAGCCTGACAACTCTGTGTATGCTGCTCCAAACAACACTGAGTATTGCTACAACCACGTCCACCTTGAGCACAACCACTTTGCAGTGATGCAGCAACTTCCTTACCCTACACACAGGAAGATGGGGAACATAAAACCTCTTACCAGTCTATTCGATTCCCATTCTATTTTATTTTTTTTCTGTTATTTCTGGCAAAAGCCACTAAAGTTCATGAGATGGAAAATGTATTAATTATGCCAACATTTATACCTTTCACAAGCTTAGTCACGTTCTTTTGCCAGTTTTGTTGAGCAGCTCTATTTCCACACAAAGGCACTACCATGTAATTATTTTATCAACATGGTTCAGTGGTTGAGTTAGAAATTGTATCGGATGATACAGAACATTCCTTATTTGAAGTGAAACTGTCACAGATGTATCAAAAGGGCCTTTTTTTTTTCTTTTCTTTTCTTTTTTTTTCTTTTTTTCATGCAGCACAATGGAAGCTGTTACATGTACTACAAGCACTTATCCATTATAAAGACATATTTGAATCAGGAAGACTGGCATGAGTTCCAGTAGGTTAAATATCTCAAAAGCCAAGGTTCTCCTTTTCTGCAGTTCATGTGCTTGGTTCACTTAGCTTTCCAAACATAAAAGTAATCATAACAAAATAACATACCCAGGGGATCTGAAAACCTCACTGGGTAGTTCATGGGATGTATTAAGCCATCTACCATGCCTTTCATCCACCAGAAGATCTTTGCAGAATGGAGAATATTATTATAAAAGAAGACAGATCATAAAATGGCCAAGCCCTCAAGTTGTGTTTCATAAAGCTGGTAACACTATACTGATTTGAGTCAACAGAGGATCTGGCTCTTTGTATTTAAAGTAGACATAAATACCTCAGAGCAATAAAAGTGAAATATGCTTTAGCTGTACTTTAAGGAGAGATTTCAGCAAAGTTTATGTTTAAATTTCTTGGTTGATTAGCCCACAATGACTTCTAATCGCTTGGGAGAATTTTTAAAAATCGAACTTGAATATACTCAAGGCACAGAAGCTGAGAAAGTTGTCTGTAATTCATGGGGACTAACTTTTATTTTTTAAGGAAAAAAAAACAACAAAGAACAACAAGAAACCTTCATCTTATTTGAAAGCAGCTATTGCATCCAGTACTGAGGGCCTGAAGCTAGCAAAGCCTATTGTTTGAATGAAAGCTCAACACCTCATTTTCCACTCCTATTGCAAAGGATGTGCAGTGCTGTGGAAAATGATAGAGTAACAATATTATAAAAAAAAAAAAAAAGAGTGATAGATAAATAGAATCCTGTGTGTTTATCTTTTCTGAACTAGATGTAGCAGGGCTTTTTTGAGCCACCTCACAGGTGGGTGTTTAATGTGTAATGTGCTTGAAGGTACGATATAGATCTGTCCCATCCCCTGTCACACAAGAGTAGACAGATGTACTTAGTGAACTCAGGTCAGCTTTGCATTTAACCAAATGGAAACACAATGGAAACACCACTGAAAAACATAGTGCTCCAAATCTCTTCCTCTCTCTGACTTCCAATGTGACTGAAGGTGCTCAGCACACAGAAAACCCTGCAATTCCTGGGGCACATCAGGTTCTCCATTCAGGAGAGATAACGCAGACATTGCTGGGAAAGCTGTCTGCACCCCTGACTGCCCAGCTGTAAAATGTAACTAATTTCATTCACTGGGGAGTGCTGGGAGGATTAATTGGATTTAGTGGCCGCAATGTACTTTACATTGGTTGGGTGGAAGGAGACTGATAAGAGCTGAGGTGCAAATTTCTCAGAGGTGCGAGGAAATAACTGACCAAGAAGTAGGGCAATTATTTAAAGAATCAGTGAAGCAAGGAAAAGACAATTAGCATTGGTATCACCCTAATTCACAACAATTTACAACAATGAAGCTGAGACACTCTTCCTATCAAGGCCAGAATACATAATTCCCTTGACCTTATTATAAAACATTGAAAAAAATGAGTGCAAAGTCTGCATTGTGCATACAGGCAAACAGAAAACTGAAGGACACATGAAGGAGCCAAATGAAAACGTTTCTTGGGAGCCCAGAATCTGAAAGAAAATGACTGTAGGTCTGTCAGGATGTGCAGGGTTACTCAGTGCAGTGGTCACATAATTTTTTATTCATGTCTCGTCTCAGCATTGCTTGTGGGGAATTTAAATTTTGGTATCCAAATGAGTGAAGGACTACCTAACCAGCCCATCCTCCTCCATTGCTGGATTTCTTTTTTCCTGCAGGTTATCTTCGATGTTAGCCTTGAAGACTCCAGCAATGCAGCATGGAACAAACATTAGAGAAGCAGATGGAACACCAGGAGCAGCAGCATCAATAACTTATGAGTGGATTAGAAGCTGGAGT
Organism: Oreortyx pictus; assembly: GCA_036925125.1. Lineage (NCBI taxonomy): Eukaryota > Metazoa > Chordata > Aves > Galliformes > Odontophoridae > Oreortyx > Oreortyx pictus. Next base: position 4,870,417 of record JAUPFR010000022.1, read on the forward strand.
ACAGCTGCCACCTTCTTGATCTTTTATTAGAACATAATGTTATTAATTATAGAGTTAAAGGAAAGACATTTTGGAAGGGGCAAGAGGACAGCAGACCTCTAATAGAATTGTGACTCTTGTATACTCTTTGCCTTTCTGTTCTTTTCTGTGTCTTGTTTTTTGTACATGGAACATCAGTTTTATGTAGGTCTCTGTTTTTTAAGGAGTATGTGGAGCTGGGGACTTAGGCCAGATCAGTTTACGGTGAGAGAAGTACTCTTATCTGCCTTTACCACCTTTAAAAGTTTCTCCTATCATGCCTTTTTAGGCTGTTTATGGTGCTTGTGCTTAAGGGTCTTGTCTGTCCAGGAAGCAGTGGGTAGACAAGTGGTAGCTCTCCTGTTTAGCTGTGATTGCTGTCCTCTCTTCAATCAGGAAAAAAAAAAAAAAAACCTCCAAAAAAAAACCCAAACAAAAAAAAAACCCTGTTCCAAAGAACTCCTTAATTCTGTTGAAAGTAATGTTTTTGTCTTCATCTGTGAAATGTTCTATTGACAGATAGAAACATTTGTAGATTTTCTACTATACTGTGGAGAAAAATGTTCATCAGTATTAGAGGGTAAGAGATCTTTGATAATACCAACTGTATGCAGTGTTTTTTCGTAGTGCTTCTTATACCATATAAGCATCATTTTCCCTCCTCTACAAGAGTAGAAGGTGATTTGAAGGCCAAAGCTAGTGGGAATGAAGAATCCAGGTCTCCTAAGCCTGAAGACGTGCCCTCCGAGCCCAGAAACCTCACTCATGCCCTTCACACCAGTACATCAAAGTGACACCCAATTTTGATCTGCCACTAGGTATGCTGAGGCTGGTGACAATATTTTAGTCACGTATCATTGCTTGCTGCATAACTTTAAAGTTTTCACTGAGCTGAGCAGCCTCACGATTTACACTGTGGAGGGGGATAGGTTAGATTTCAACTATTTGGATCCATCTCATTTTTCAATAAGGCAGCCATGAAATTTGACTTCTTGCCTGACAGCATCTGTTTTGGGAACTCTGAACTACCAAATATAGTATGTCTGGAAATACAGCCCCTCAAAAGCTGTTTTGGTGCTTCCAAATTGACAAGGAAATTTTATCTTAGGGACTGCAAGCCAAAATCGACAATTACAATTGTGTATTTTCCCCCTCTCATTTGTCTGAGGAAAAGACCCAGGTTTTCTCATTGCAAAGCTGTGCTAATGGTTACAAAAGAGTGAATAAAGGTAAAAACGTAATTATAGGGTACAGTTGCCAAGGATTCCTTAGGCTCACTCCATTTTTATTAGCCTAAACCCTGAAGGTGTATTCCAGACACAAATCTTCCATTCCACTTAATCACCAACAACCTCAGAGCAGAATCCATTGTCTTGATCCCATTTTCCAAGCCATGCTTGTTAGATTCTTTATTATCTTCCAAGGCAAAAAAATAACCTTAAAATTTGGTCCAAAGTCTACTCAGAGGGACCATAACCATCCACATCTTAAGAACTCTGGGATAAATAACCCTGGCCAACATTAATGTGGCAAAAATTTTACAAATCTTTCTTATCTGCAAGATGTATGTGGGCTGACTCTCAACCTCCTTGATTTTTAGAGTTGTTTACAAAATATCTAGTGTGCTGTAACATTATTTACAGAATTATTGATTTTTATTATTCATCTTTATGGCTGTCTTGTTCTCTGCTGCCTGATCACTGTCAGATGTACTAGATTATACTCATGGATTGGACTGGAGTTGATGGGATTAATTGATTTGATTACATTGAGTGAAATCAGTGGATTTCACATCAAATAGAATCAATAATCTGAATTACATTAGACAGATGAGCAAACACTAGACAGGATCATTGCTTTGGTTTTCATGGGCTGTTACGATGGCTGGGATCAATGGATTGAATTCCTCTGTGCAAGACAGGGACTGGTTCCATTTGAGCCGCGCTAGTGGGCTCAATAAGTACAATTCCTTTTTAACTTGAGTTTTCACTGATCTTTATTATAATAATTACACCTAGCGGCAATCGCCCTCTCTGGTACACACACAAAAAAGTTCATTATATGACACAGAGATGAAGTGGCTCATTTTCCCCCTGTTCTAATTTGGTAAATGGTGATTACAGAGGTAGGAGCTCAGCGAAACCCAATGAGCCTTGATGCGTTAGTTAGATTTTTAGCAAGTCATCTTTACTGAGACCTAACTGCATGTAGCCAAGTAAGATGACAAGTCCAAAACTCTTGCCTGCTGGTAGTGTTGTTATTCTCTTGATTATCCTCCGGCATGTCAAACACTTCTGTGTTAAAAGGACAGCACAGCCAGCTATGGCAACTTTCTCTTGTCCTTAATCAGAAATGTTGAATTGCTCTTTCATTCCCGAGAGAAAAAAGAATTCATTAGATTTCAGATTTTTTTCACTCCTGAATGCTAAGCGGTTCTTCCTTTTTCTCTCTCTTCCTGATGAAAATGTGTGAGGAACTAATGTTTAGGAAAAAAATATACTATATTTTACAATTCTCATATGATGCTAAATTTCATGTTGCACATGAAACCGCAGTCAAATGTCACTGTAGAAGAGGGATAGAATGTCAGCGATACTCCCTTTCAATTCAGTGATCAAAATAGAGGATTAGCAGTATCTTTCCCAGCTTAATGATATAAAAACCATGGGACTGGTCTGTAAAAGTAAAGGCAGACAGTGTTGACAATGAGAGGAAAGTTCAGTGGGTCATGACTGAAGTTATCATTTGAAAATAAGTGTTCATTCATATTTTCGCATACATAACAGCACCGGTTTGGGGAGGACAAGACACAAGTTTTGACAGGGAGTCCATGAGGGTTAGAAGAAAGGATCTGAGCCAGGGGCTTGCTTCTCCTGCAAAATCACTTCAAGGTCAGCTCAGGGATGGAAATGTTCCACCCTTTGTAGAACCTGACACGTCAGTATGAGTCTTACGTGCTTGTCACATTCTTGTCCAGCAATAATTTCTTTTTAAAGCAGTTTAAGTTTGTACCAAAAATCTGTATCATTGCTAGAAGAAGGCAACCTCTTGCTTCTTTCTGTTCTTCAGATTTTCTTTCTGCCTAAGAAGAGAGTCCTGAAGTTAAATCCACAACTGGCATCCCTATTGCTAAACTTATTTTCACCAAGTCTGAAACTGTCAGTACCATCCCAGAGGAGGAGTGGCACAGAGGAGGAACAAGGGCATCTGCCTGTCAGTGGGGAGCAACCATTCCAATGTTAGAGGAGCAGGGTGGGAACAATCATTTATGTGTTAACAAGGCTGAGCAGCAATCCCTGGGAGGCTGGACTCCTTAAGTAGCTTGGTAACTGCCATAATTAAGCAGGAGTCAAACAGTGAAGGTGTAACTGTATGGAGAGGTGACTCTTAGTGACTGCTAGTTTTTATGCAAAAGAAATGTTCTCTTAGTGAAGATAAATTTCTTAGCAAGACCTTTGGAATCTTAAATATCAGTTTTACCACCACAGATTAGTTGTCTAATTTCTGCCTTCCCTCACTACCCAAATATACATACAACAAAAGGCATTATGGCAAAGAGCAGAGGATAAAGCAAAATAGAACTTCTTGGAGATACAGATGATCTGTCCTTGCATCTTTTCCTTTACTTAAACTATGAACTTTTTGTTTACAGCTGCAATATACAACTATTGCTATCCCACAAGAGCCCTCGTGTTAGTTTTCGATTCTTTATATTACAAAATCCTGACTTAATTTTCTCTTGGGAAGCCTGATATTTTGTCATCAAGTTGGAAAAGACCAGTAAGATCATCAAGTCCAACTCCAACCCCTCCCCACCATGCCCACTAATCATGTCCCCAGATGTCACATCCACTCTTTTCTTTAAACACCTCCAGGGATGTTGACTCCGCCACCTCCTTGGGCAGCCCATTCCCCTTCTCTTTCTGAGAAAAATTCTGAGAATTTTTCCTAATATCCAACCTGTACCTTCTCTGGCACAACTTAAGGCCAATCCTTCTAATCTTATCTCTTGTTAAATGGGAAAAAAAAGGTCACTCATGCACAACTAGGTAAGGACATTTCCTGGTCTTTGCATAGAAGGGTAGACATGATCGGGCTGCTAAGGAGCAGGAGAAAATGTCTGGCTCAGAACATGAAACACATAACAGTATTCCATGATTAAGCTATATATACAGAGCTCTTTACTGAATGCTAAGGGATATACTCAGTTTAAAAAACATTTTAATGCAGAAAGTCAGATTCACGTTGCACACCAGCACTTGAAAAGCTCAGGCATGCATCTCAATAATATCTCAGCAAGTCCAACTTGCATCTCATCAATGTTGCTAGCTACCTACTGAGACCTGGGCTCTCTTGTCCCCTTCCTCACACTTTCCAATGATTCCCCCTTCCTCTGTCTCCCTGGGAAGACTGAATCTCATCTGCCTGCAGTTAGCAGAAACCAAAGTAACTGGACTTGCTGCTGGAACAGAAGAAATATGTGATGTTAACAGTTCATTGAGCTGTGAGATGAACAAGCTGGGTGTTGAAAAGGAAATCCAAGCTAAGAGTACATTTCCAGTGTTAATAAAGCTTTCTCCTGTTGTTGTATATTTCCGAACACTGATTCCAGGATGGTTGTCATCTGTTTTCTTCCAGAATTAGACAATAGGACAAGTTTAAGGTAACTTGTGCTCATTTATCCTTGTTAAATGATAGCTCTGCCTGCATTAGGAGACATGCTTCCTCTTCCGTTCTTTGCTAAAATCTCTGTCATGCCTACAAATGCCTTTAATTTTTGCAACAAAGTCTTCAACAACACTTTTGAGTCTTTCTCACCTGTGTCCTTCTTCTAACATGGAAGTGATAAACCAGAAAGAGAGACATTAATTTACTAGGAACAGAAGCTTGCTAGTCAGAGAAACATGATGTAATCTCTCTTCTTTTGGTTTCCCACATGCATACAGTGTTTTCAGGATCCAAACATGTTGCCATTGACGGAAGTCTGTAACAGAAGAGCAACCATGAAGTCCAGCAGAAATGGCAGGCATGGGGTCTACGCTGTGAGACAGCAACAGAGGAAAAACCATACCATGGTTCCCTCCAGAATATGATCCACGAGGGAAAATAATGTTTTCCCTTTTTCTCGCTCTTCATTTCCAGCCATCAAGGCGTTGCTTTAAGTGTCATCTTATTTCCACCTTTTCAGAGAATTAGCATAGGTAAGACAGGTGGGCGTGTGAGCTACTGTTGCCAGATGTTTTCGCTTTCACACGGTGTGAGCAGATGTTGTATCCAGGCTGCTCAGTGCTATTCTTGGCAGGAGCTAACTCAAAAATCTTTGCACTACACTTTCAGATGGAGATGAGTTTTAGTTGTTTGGGTTGTTGTTGTTGTTTTAACTTTTTAGGAGCATTATGTGTGGCAATTTCATGGCCTGAAATGATTTAGACATCTTCTGTTACAGTAAGACCATTTGGCATTTACTTTCATGAGCCACAATGGAGACCCCATGCTGCAGTGAGGTTTGTCTTGAATTTGTGTTTCGCTGTCACAAAGCCATCAGCGTCTGCTTTTGCTGCTGAGCTGTATCTCCAGAGAGGAGTAATATATATTATTCACATCACATTAGCCTTCACAACATGTGAGATGCTGGACAAATGCATTATAAGGAAACAGTCACTGCTGTGAAGAGTTTACAACCTAAGCAGAGAAAGCAGAAGAGATTTAAAGGAAAGGAGATGTTGCATAAAAATAAGACAAGACAATATTCAGTGTGTCATGATTAACAGATGTGTTGTTAATTCATTTTTTTTAATATTTCATTTAGTTGGCAGAGATGGCTGATTTTTTTTTTTTTTCAGAAATCTCCCTACTTCTGCTAAAAGAAAAAAAACTTTATTGTACATACATGAAACTTCTTTTTGCTCTGCCTTTTGAAACTTGAAAACTCAAATGCAGAAATGCTTTGGTAAATTCCAATTTCAAAAAAGTGACATGTTAGATTTGTCATTTAAAAATGAAGAAGCTGTAAGAACATTACTCTGAATTACACTTTTCTGTAAAAAAGGTCTCTTTCTGTTGCAATAATTCCACATCTGGTGCAACACTGACACCAGATATCATTTCTTATGTTCACGTCCTTCACCTCGGATATTACCATTGCCTTGTACCCATCTCATGGTCACCTCCAGACACATCTGCCAGGTCACTGCACGTTAGTTTGGCTATCTTCAGTCAGAGAATCTTTTTCTGTATACTATTTAATCTCCTGTTTGTTTACTCTTAAGCCCTCCTGCCACACCTAGCATATCTCAAACCTTCCCTAAGCAGGAGGACATGCGTGACACACTAACACACTACCGATCACCAGAGCAGAGCTCTTGTGGTTGGGCACCACAGACTTATTTTTGCATCATGAACTTGGTGGCTCCTTTGGTGTCTGAGCTCTACATCAGACTTTCACCTCCAGAAATGTGAGTTTACCTTTTAAAGGCTTTTGAAAGATCTCCTAGCTTGCTGGAGCTAGGCTACCAGCATGTGCCTCTCATTGGAAGCTTCCATGTTTATCTCCAGAAGTCCAGAGCAGGTAGTTTCTAGGTGGCAATTCATCCATTTAGCAATGGGGTTTTACTTGGCCTTTTCCAGCAGGTCTCTTTTATAACAGCTGAACTTCAGCAAGTCCTTGAATGGAGCAATTGCCTTTGTGAAACTACAGAAGAGAGCATCCTTGTTTATTTTCCTCAGGGCATTTCAGTTCAGTAGCGGCATCCTTGAGGTGTCCTGCAAAATCCCAAAACAGGGCAGCAATACCCTGTGTTTGCATCTCGACATGGGATGGCAAGCCCAAATATGCAGTCACTTTGATGTGATTTTTAGGAGCAGGGATTATGTTGCCACTGCTAACATGCTCTTTTTAAGCTATTCATGTTTCTTTAAATAGATGCAGCCTGCATCCTGGCAAGAACTGGGGGAGAGCTGCTGCTTTGTGTCATGTCACAGAGAGGAGTGCAGGCAGAGGGAGGAGTGGGCAGGCACTGAGTCTTCTGCTTCGTGGGAAACTCCCTTCAGAGGAAAGTACATCAATTTAGAAGCAGATGAAGCCCTCTCTTGTCATTGTTCATTTCCTTTCCAATGAAATGTCGCAGACAAGCAGTTTTCTGTTGGTCAAAATGATTTGTTTTGAAGAAGGAGGAATAAGTTTTTCCCAATTTTAATGTTAACCTTAATTCATGCTTCAATGCGGACTCATTCAGATTCAGGAATCCCACCTGAAAATTAAATATGACCACATTTAAGAAAAATAAAATCAGAAAGTCCTCCAGTATACTGAAAGGTCACCATGCAGGTCTCAGCCACCATCCATCACCTCTCCCTGCATCCCTTTGCGCTGCTGGAGATCAGTAACTATTGGATTTCCTAGGTGAGGTTCTGCTATCCACATAACAGATGGTAACTGCTTTTTTTTTTTTCTTTTTTTTTTTTTTTTCTGTTTACTGTATGCTGTATGCTTTGCCCTCATAGAAGGGAATGGCAGGGGAGCAAGGACCAATCCCTCACCTGCATTGTGAACTAGATGGAGAGAAAGCTGCCCCTTGTCAGGGTGAAGGAGCTTGCCACACACCTGGGTTCAGGGGCTGGAATGCTGTAGTAACCCTCCCCTGAGGGAGGAACAGAGTGAGTGGGGTCAGCTGCAAATGTAGGAGCTCCCAGCTGTGACGGTTATCCCTAAGGACTCCCCAACCTCAGCTGTCTCCAAGTTCCTCCGTTTCAGAAAATTCCAGGTTGGATTCAAACAAAACGTCCAAGGCCCCTTTTTCTGGGTGCATCCACATCAAGGAAAAGGTGCGGTTCTGTATGCCCTAGGATCCCACTCTGTTTTTCTGGTTGTACTTCTCAGCGGACGCAGTGTCGTTTGTGTTTGACAGCAGGTAATCACATCAGTAAAACTGGAGCCTGGTTAAACTGCTGTGCTGTGTTTTGTCCTCTCCCAAAGAGAGGAATTTTGCTTTTTCAGGTTGCTGCGTGTCACAGTCCCTTATTGTTCAGGTGCTAGTTTCCTATTTGTTATCAACAGCTCAATTTTCTGCTTCAGCTGAGGTATGTTTGCAGGGCATTGTGGCTGGGCTTTCTTTGCTTTGTTTTCTGCCCGATCTCTAGATTTCCCTGCTTTGCCTTTCCTTTCCTCCAGCTTATTGAATTCCTGTTGATGTGAAACAGACTTCACCATCTCAGTTGTTTTTCTCCCTAAGCTTTTCAACATCTCCATTGTCACCTCTGGTTTGGTTCTCAGTCATACCTCTCTGGGTTATTTTTACACTTTATTATTTTTGCTTCTACATTTTTAACCTAACGTTTACTTTCAGAGATGAGCTCAGGTTTCACATTCTGAAAAGATCTCTACTGGAAAAAGGAAAAAGGTATTGAGGTGTAAAGTCTGCTGAAATTTAAAGAAATAATAATAATGTTGAAGACATTCTGTTTCATTTAGATGAATACGCTTAAAGGAACAGGTGATATTCTGGCAAACTATCAGCAGATGGCAACTCCACCAGCAGCAAGCTCAGGGGGAGCCAGGGGAAATAGCTCTGCTGCTTTAAGCATGAGGCAGATATATTCCTCCAGTGTATACGTCTATAGATTATATCTATTACTTGACAACCTGCCACTAATTAAATTATAAATGACACGACAAGAAAGAAGCACTTCAAAATCACGGGAGAACTTTTTGGGACACTTATAGTACATTCCAGCTATGCTCCATTTTCTGAAGCAGAGTGACATCTCCCAGTGTTTGTATTTAAAGCAAATTGAAGTAGGGAAGAATCTTACACATTTTCCTTCATGGGAAACCAGGGTGATTACTGAAGGAGCTGCAGGAGCCTCTGCTAACAGCCTGGGCTCACTCCTCTATTCATTAAGGGCTTTCCCTGCTTGGTAGCTGCCCTAATGCCTCCATCAGCCGCAGCTGCTGCAGCAGGTGGGAGAACCTTGGTGGGAAGAGAGCTGCTGCCCTTTGTCATCTGTGTCATGCTGATGGAGAAAGAGCCCTGTGACTAACAGCTAGAGTGTGATCCACCAAGGGGCTTGCGGCTCCGTGATATTCCTCTGCATGTAATGAATAACGCCTCAAGTTCAAATAACCTGAGCCAAACCCACAGAGATTGATTTTATTCAGGCCCACCAGTGAGGTCCGCTGCTTTTGGCAGAGAGAGACCATACTGACACCAGCTCTGAGACACTGCTGCACTCATCTCCCTGATAACCCATATCCTTGAATTTCAGGCCATGCCATATATCTTGTCTCAGGTAACAGTGATAGGATGAGAGATGATGGCCTCGAGTTGCACCAGAGGAGGTTCAGATTGGTTATTAGGAAACATTTCTTCTCAGGAAGAGCAGTGATGCACTGGCGCGAGCTGCCCAGGGTCTGGTGGAGTCACCATCCCTGGAGGTGTTCCGGGACCCTGCAGATGTAACACTAAGGGACATGCTCAGAGGGCATAGGTTGGGGTGGGACTTGGGGATCTTAGATTCTACATTGCCCAGGTTAACTTCCCAGCCCCATTCTGGGGTTCTCAACATGGTTTTGGTATGCCAGTGCCTCACCAGGACCCACGTCCAAACAACGATGCTGATGGAGTCACGTGTCACACTGCAAGATAATTAGTTGATAAAGCAGATTCATAGTTTCCTTTTTTTTTTTCCCCTGGAAAACAACATAAATCATAGCAGTTTTTTTCTTTGATAACTTAATGCTGCAGATGTGAAGTGTTTGGGGATGAATAGGATTCAGTGTTTGTTAATGAGAGTTTAATGTCTTCATCTTCTGCATTAAACTCTAGTTAATTAATATTCATTCAATTAGAAAATGTAAAAATAAATTATACAAAATTAAGCTTTACACAGAAGTGAGTGACCTCATTTCTGCTGTTTTCAGGTGCTAATTAGATTACTTTCTTTCTTTAAAAGGGGAGGCACCAAGTCCTGCGAGTCCTGATAAGGAGCCTTGATACATAGAGCTTTGCAGCTGAGACTTCCAGCCTGCCCTGAGCTAATGGAGACTGAAACCGATAGCCAGGTAAGATACACTGATGATTTCTGATGCTGTTTAGCCGGAAAGTTTTCTGGATGGTGAAAAGACTCTGGTGGGATGCTGTTCTGAGGAACTGGGTGTTGCTGGAAGAGAAGGAGGTGTGCTCAGCTGGTGGCAGGTGGGAGGAGTTGGGTGAAGTCTTGGTTCTAGTCCAGTTCTGTCTGCTGGCTTTGCTTGAGAGCTTCTTCCTTTCTTTTATGCAATCTTTTTTTCTTTTCTCTCTGACAAGATTGTCTAAACTTAGAAAGCCCTTTGGGAGATGTACTAAGTGGTGCTTTTTTGGAGTTGAGTGTCTTTGGGCTAGGGAGAAGATACAGTCATCTGAGATAAGGAGGTGGTCTGACTTGAGCAAGATTAAGGCAGCATAAAGCAAGCTAGCCTGAGCTGTCTTTGTACAGAGAGACCGCAGGGGTCCTAAATAATCAGTTATCAGCTTGCCTAATGGGACTTTGAAGTTGTCCTTGCTTTGAGTCAGGGGTTGGACCAGATGACCTGCAGAGGTCCTTCCAACTTCAATTACTTTGTAATGTTATGCTCCTTCAGCTTACCAAGATCCTGAAACTGCGCTTGTCTTTTGTTGCAGAAATAGTGTAAAAGGCAGTAAGATCCGGTAGAAAACTCAAACTACTTAAAGACCTGCTGTGATTATTGCATACTGTGCTGTGGGGGGATAGGGGCATGAAGATTTTATGCTGTTACCTGTTTTATAGTGCATCATCCATCGCTCCTCCTAATCTGGTACTTTCCAGTAGCCTTGAATGGAAATTCACTTGTAAAATAAAGGGGGAAGGCTGAATAAAACTCAAAGGTTCTATCTTATCTTTGTGGGTTGTCAAAAGGAGAAAATGCCATTGGATAAGAATGGTTCAATTACCAAGTGCTTAGGGAATTGGTTTTGTGTGTACTGTTAAGAGTCAAAAGCAGTACAGACCATCAGTGACACAGCAGTGAGATTGCTTGTGATGATAAATACCTCTTGCAAAGGAGGAGGATACACTGAAGCAATAAATACTTTAGAACAACCTAAAAAAAAAAAAATTACAGCATACCTGATACAAAGAGATGTGGGGCCCAATTGTGTTTCATTGTGCCATCTCCTCAAGGAGAGAAATGGGATTATTCTTTGTGTGTCATGTCGTATTTGACTTGGCTCATCATAAAGACATGATTTGTGAAGGGTACGCAAATGGACTACAGCATAACAGCCACAGGCACCTTGGCAGAAAGGAGGGTATTCCGTGGAAGGGAGGTCATCAGTGTTACAAAAGATAGCTTTTTTCCTCTGCTGTCTGCTCCTGCTGTGGTCTTTTACAATAGGAACACAATCACTCTACCAAGGCTTGCCCCTTTGTGAATTCCTGTGAAGGCTGCCATCCCATTCATCACTCGTTTTACCTCTTCTATTGCTTCTGTATCATTCTACTTGCTACTTCTCCACATTAGCTAAAATATCTTAATCTTCAGAACCTGTTCTTGGTTTCGAGCCAGATTCCTGCTTTTCTTGGCTCATTCTAGCTATCACAATAGTTGGCACCAACTGTTAGGGCCACGCTGAAGGCCTCATTTCAGGGTATTGTTTACAAAGAGATCTGCAGGAACTTATTTGTCTGTTGTAGGCGATGCTGAAAGGAATGAGCTGCTGCAGTCATGGACCCCAGTGTTTTGTGCTTCTCAGTGTCATTCAGGTGATCTTAATTTGATCTCTGTCATTGAGCTGCAAAGGAAGTGAAGTCCACAAAGCTTCAGCTTCATAGAGTTGGTTGGGTGGTATGATGTTTGCTCAGATCACAGTACTCGTGTGCAGCAAAGCACTTATGTGCATCCTTAACTCAGTGTGTGCTTCGTGTCTGCTGCAGTTGTCGGGTCTGCCTCTGTGTGCTGAAGTACTCTGCTGAACTGCCCTGCTTTTCCTGAACCTTTGGTAATCCGAGCAGAGCCTGGCTTGGAGATGAGCTCCAGACTCTTGGGTGATTGGCAAGGCTATAACAAGCTTGATCACATCAAAGGGTTAAAACGTGGAGCAAACTTCCTGATGTCATTGGATTATTCTTGGCTGGAGTCCTGTGGGCAGAGGTTGGGGTGTTCCTCAATTTGTTTTTTTTTTTTGTTGTTGTTGTTCTAATAAAGAAAAATGTATGTCCATACATACCTTCCACCAAACCTTGCTGAAAGGCAGGTAGAAGCCTTTGGGAGTTCACTGGGAGCCCTTTCCCTGCGCGCTGCTTTCCAGGAAAGCTTTTCATTGCTAATGTAAGGTCTGCCTGAGTAGAACTAACAAATGCTGCCCCTTAACATCACAGCCCCGCAGGTTAGCTTTCTCCCTGACATCAAGTTTTTTTCATGTATCCTCTCAACAATGCCTTTTCTTCTGTAAAAATCAACTTGGGAACACTGACAGCCGTGGATATGTCAAAAAAAAGGAGACTGGCCTCACATTCCCCACCCCACTGCTGACTCAAGAAGTGTTTACACTTGACAAGATTAATCTCACCACCTATTTGAAGACTTTACTGAAGTCTTTCATTTCACTGCTCACTCAGGCTGCTCAGGATGGTTAGTGATTGCTGATGGCTTTGCAAACTGCTCCAGTGGACACTGAGTAAATATTTTAGGGAGCGCAGCTGCAAAGCATTTAAAATCCAGCCCTTTTGATGACAGGCTTCACCTAACCAGCTCAGTCAGAAGGGGGAACGCCGTACCCTTGACTACAAATCCTTCTCCTTATCCTTTTAAGTAGAACTGCAGTCATGTTCAGGTGTCTCTCACCATCGAACCTTGACTTGTGGTTGTTTTCTATCCCATGCTTCTGGGCACACAGTTCAGAAAGTCGGCACATACCTGGTCCTACATCTACTGTAGGTTCTTGGTGTCAGCGTGGCATGAAACCTTCTGGTATGGTGAAGGCTCCTACGTAACTCAACAGAAATATTTGGAGATGCCTACATTTACTTCTTTCTGACTATTAGGAATTACATAACTAGTGATATGCCTGGTGAGTTAATTACATGTGCAGTAAGTGAGCCAGCCCTGTATTTCCGTCCAGTAGCCGTGGTGCTTGGGGTAGACCAGGGACGGCTAATTTGAAGGTTTTTTTTTTTTTTCCAGAATCTCTTGTAAGTATGGAAGAATTCCTGAGTTCCTCATGCCCAGAGTGTTGTATGCCTGAGTCTAAACTTTGTATTGGAACTTTTCAAATATCAGACTGTCTTAGAAAATTTACCAGAGGCTTCACTGTTAGGAGAAAAAATTCTGGACAGGAATTCATCAAGGACAATTCTTGTGCATATCAGATAGTTTCTAAGCTCTGAGAAATGAGTATAGCATCACCTATTAGCCTGGGGAAGATCCCATCTTTGTTTCTCCCATAGTGTCTCTGGGATTTAAGTATTTTAGCATTCTGAAAGAAATACTTAAAATGATTTATGAACTCTGAATTCCTCCAAAGTTAACTAATATATGTGATGATTTCTGAACAGATCTCTCTAAGGTTTGTCTGAAGTAAAAGATTTTTTTTTTCCTGTATGACCCTTGGACTAGAATGAAAATTAAAATCACAATTTTTCAAACCCTCTGTTACATCTCTGCACAATTCACCCTTCAGTCAAACTGCCCCATCACCTCTCCCCATCCCACCTGTGAAACGTGGGATTATAATCCAGCACTGAATTCTTAAAGGGAAGTGCTGTTGAGCAAAGCAGCCTGGCACCAGGCGTGCTTTCTCTCCCCAGGCCAACTCTACTTATTTCTTTTCACATCTATTGCTTCCTCGTCCACGTACATACTTACACACATGCACACTGTAATGATACTGATGGTGGCCAGGATTTTAAGCTCACTTTATATTTGTCTAGGTTTCCTTGGCTTTTATCCAGTCTGCAAGTCCTACTAGAAATAAATAAATAAAAGCTGTTGTCTGAACTGATTATAGGCCATCAGGCTTGAAGGTCCTTTTAAATTATGACTGGTCTTCAGAGATGGACGAATCTGTGCTGCTGTCGGATGCTGATGGGTCGTGTATTCCTACAAGAGAATAGGGGGAGGGCAGGCACTGATGCTGCTTTTTTTCCTTTGGGTGAAGGGGACATTTTCTAAATGGGATTTTATTACGGTGACAGTTCTGAGTGTGAATCACCCCATTTATGTGATATTTCCAGCAGCTCCACCAATTATGGCCACCTTTGCCATGAAGAACAAGGAAATTAACAGCAGCTAATGGACTGACAAAGCTTTCAGTGCCAACTTGCTAGCATATGACAAGGCAGATCAGTCCCCGCCTGCCTCTTTTCTTATTTTCTTCACTGTCAGATATTTATTGTAATAGCTGAAAGGCAGCATTTAGCTAGCATAGCACTTTCTATTTAAGGTGCTGTGCAGAACAGTCCATTCCACAGATAAAGAGAAAAGTATGTTTGAGGATGATATTGGGACTGAAATGGAAATTGCCTAAAATTGGGTTGGTGAACATGCTTATTATTCATTGGAATGATTTAAGTATCTGTTGGAGAAAAGAGGAGAAAAGAGTGAGAGTGAAGTAAACTGTTATCTTCCCCATTTAAAATAAATTCATGGCTCAGTTCAGGGGTTGCCAGGTGACCCCTGTGCAGGCTTCAGGATGGTGGTGGGTGTTGGGAGCAACCCTGGCTGGGTTGGATTCCCATTGGACTTCTGTACAGAGCAACTGTTAAACTGGGCAACTGGGAATGGTTCAGGAAGACATCCCATCCTTTGCCTCAGCCCTGGTGTGCGAGTGCACTAGGAGGCAGGAGAACTGCTGCTATGAGGTCTGTGGGATCTGTCCTAGATTTTGAATGCATGTGGACTTTATAGTACATTCTATTCTACAAATCCACTTTTGCAGAGCAATTTGTAATCAACACAGGGAGCTCCTAAAAATACGAGCAGCCCATGAACTGACTCATCTCGCAGCTCACTGCAGGGTTTCCAGGACAAGAAAGTGATCTTTCCCTGTCCATCACTGTAGGTGATTCCATGATTGGGCGCTCCAAGTTTTTTGGCAAGATCAAGAAAGGACAATTGCAGCAGATGCTGTGGGGTTTGGTGTGTATTTGAGTTTTGTTTTTCTGTTGTTTGTGTAGTGTGGGCTGTAGGATTTTGCCACAACAAGCCCTTAAGAGCACCTCACTCCAAAATACTGGCATCTCATGGCCCTTTTTTGGTGCTCGGAGTTCAAATGTGCATACCAGAATTGATTGTCATGCCTTTGAGTTGTAGTCAGTTTGGAGAAGTATATTACTGCAAGTGCTGTGGGCTGATGATGCTGTCCCAGTGTTCAGAGCAGAAAATGAGGAACTGCAGTATCTAACTGTAGATGAGCAAGGACTGTACTTATCAGGGTGTAATTAGCCTGATCTGTGACCTTGAGGGAACTGAGGCTGTGATAAAAAGCCCCTGGGAAGGGTAGTCTCTTGTCGGAAGGAGAACATGCGTGGAGATTAACTTCTACTCTTATTCCAGCTTTGCCTTTATTTCTTCTTGCTTTTTATTTTTTCCTACAGAAAAATGGTTCATGAGATCGGTGCTTTTTAAGCTCCCTAGGCAGCAGCCCGAAGAAAATCACTTTTCCTTCCTTTTTCTGGCAGAGCCTTGGCCATCTCCAGCTTCCTCTTTAATGCACCACAGGTGGCTGTAGTGTCCTGGTGTCACCTGCAGTGGTCTGCTCTTGACAGAACTTTTTAGTTCAGAATGCTCAAATTCTCTGTAGCCTGGGCATCCCTTGATGGTGATGGCATTTAGGGTCCTGGACACCGAGTAGTGCTGAAGGCAAAATGGAGGTTGATGATTACCTCTTGGGCATATGGGTCTTCTCACCCTGCCGAAAGAACCATAATGTCTTAGTTCAGATATAGGTTTAACTCCACACTTTCCATCTCTAGGCAAAGCTAGATACAGAAACAGACTGTATCAAATAAAATAGCATTCAGGTTTTTGCTGGGAATGTCCTCACTGTTTCTTACTTTGGTTTTGTGTTTGGAAACTGAATTTTTAAAATGAAAAGCTTCAAAAAGTATCAGAGCTGAGGCAGACATTTCTGGTGATAGTTAGAACTCAGGTCCACAATACTGGTTTTGAATGGAAGGTCTGTAGATGGAGGCTCACATCTTCTTATCTTTGTAACATAGTGTTGTCCCCCCAAGAAAAGAATGAACAGGTACATGACAGGAAGCTGTGCAGAATTTCTTTGTTACATAAATTACTTCTAGAGATTCTGGCAACATGGAAACCACATGGGCACAATTCAGTTTCAAATAACCATGCCTGCTAACCATATCTAAACCAGTGAAGCCAAGATACAGATGCATACTGCTCGCATAAGTTGGCTTCTGTATGAGGAAACAGATGTGTTCCTTGTAGGCTTCTGAGGTTATTTAAATATCCACTGCCACTGTATTACACATAGCCCTGACATGGTTGCTTTACATAACACTGCTGCTTTTCTAAAACAGTAATAACAGTGCAGTGCCCTCCTGCATTAAGATCAGCATGTGCATGCTATTTCTGACAGCATAACTATTTAACGTCCCCCTGGAGCAGTTTGAGAAGCCCTTCTCTGGGAAAGGAGATGGCAGAGGTTTATTCCTTCTTACCTGCATCACTTTGTATGTGCTTCTTCAGCTCTCATTAACTGATCACATTTCCCAAAGTTCAGCACTAGTTTCTTTTTTTAATTTTTCTATTTTTTCCCCTTCCCGAAGGATCACTCATATGTACCCTCTTGAAAGCTGAAACCAGAGGAACCTCTCCAAAAATACGTCTGCATTTGAGGTCCTCACCTGAGGACCCGCCCTTTCTGTGGGTTCATAGGGTACTTTTTCAGATCTGTTTCTTTGGGGGTAAGTTATTGAGTTCAGTAGGTGCACCTGCTTCATAGGGCTTGGGAGCATCCCATCCCTGATAATCCTCAGCTTGTTGTGGTCTGAGAATATCGCTGCAAGCACCCAGTACTGCCAGCAGAAATCTGAGCTGATAGTGTCCTGCTGCATCTTGGAATGTACCAGACTGAAACTGCAACTTCCATTTAGCTGCTAATTGTTTGGAATTCTTTGAACTCACGTCTGTAGATAGCACTTAAAACTGCCTCTGCCTGGTGCTCCTCATAAACAGATGGAGCGTTTGTTGACGTTTCTGTGACAGCTTGAAAACTTGTCTCCTACCTCTGAGCTGAGCCCTTTCTGCCTTGTCCTCCATCTGCCATCTCATTTTAAAACTAGCAGAACAACTCGAGTGAAGCAATTCCGACTTTTTCCATCTGTGCACAGTTAATTAAGAGGGTAATGAGAGCTCCGAATGAACAAGCCCTGCATTAATTCAAGATATGATTAAGGGAAACATCCAAAAATGAAAAATATATATATGTGCCTACATGCATTTTAAAAAAAAGAAAACGGAGTCCCTTTTGTCTGTCCCTATATTTGCCAACATTATGGCTGATGATGATAGAAAAACGGAGGAAAGACTAAGAAACATCATATCCTTGTTCTGAACATAAAATCCACCTCAGCATCTCAAAGGTGGAAAGATGGAGCTGCAGCTAAGGCTTTGCATGATGGGTTTCCCTCTTGTAAGGGCTATGCATGCAAAGATGGATGCTTGATACCAGAAAAAGAAAACGCTTTGCTTTTTTTTTCTTTGGATTACAAGGGTAAGATACAATCAAAGGCCTTGAGGGGTGCAGGAGCCAGTCAGCCCAACTCCAATGAATTTGAAAGGTATGACTCTCCGTGCCATTTGCTTTGGTGGCCCTCACTGTTGATAGCTATGCAATATGTGATCATATGAATCTACTATGAGAAACTTGCAACCAGATATTTTCTTGAATTTTAATTCCAGCATAGGCTGGAAAAAGTCATACACTGTCTTTGGTTTAGTTATACTAAAGATGCAGTGAGAAGTCTGGCTGGAGAGTTATGAATTTAATAGAATCATACAGATTGGAAAAGATCTCTAAGATCCAAGTCCAACCCCAGTCCACCCCACCCTATGCCCACTGACACATCCCTCAATGCCACATCTCTGCAGTTCTGGAACACCTCCAGGGACAGTGAACCCACCACTCCTTGAGCAGACCATTCTCGTGCCCGACTGCTCTTTCAGAGAAGAAATATTTCCCAGTACTCAAGCTGAACCTCCATTGGTGCAATGAGTCCACCATCTCTTGCCCTAATGCTGTTACCTGGGAGCAGAGGCTGACTCCTCCTTGCTACCAACTCCTGTCAGGGAGTTGTAGGGAGCAATAATGTATTCCTGAGCCTCTTCTCTGGGAGCAAGGCAACTTGTGGTGCTGGAGTATAAAGTCAGGTGAAGACCATGAGTCAGGGCAATAAAAAGGGCATGAGGAACCTTCAGAGTGAAGAAGAGGAGTGGCTGTAGTGTGAAGCACAATCAGAAAGGACTATCAACTTCTCTGTGCTGGTTGGCTCTCCCTTGCTTCTTAGCTAGAATTTTGCTTTACTGGGGGTGGAAAAATGAGTGGCACTGAGGAGGCTGAGTAAATCCTTGTTTGGGTTTGTTCTCCCTCTGAGCTTCTTGCAGCAGCAGAAAACAGAGGAAATATTTCCAAACAAAGCCTGAAACTGACTGTTTGCATTTTGCCTATGAAACTTCCCCGCGGCTCACAAATTGGGCTCTCATCCCACCACTGGAGCACGCAGCCATGTTAGCAGCAACTTATGAGAAACCCCTGCTGCAGCCAGCACTGAGGGGCTGCTACACGTGCTGAAGGCTTTAATTGAGGAGCTAATGTCATCCACGCAGACTGAGAGGAGGCAGCCAGGGTGCAGTGTCCCAGTCAGGATGATTACCTGGAAGCATGCAGAATAGGACATGAGATATCAAAACATGTATTCCTTCTATTTTGAAAGGATTTCCAGAGTGCTGTGGGAAAGAAGATTGGAAGGGAAATCAAGATATAATCCCTTGCCCCAAAGGAGTATCAAAATTGTCATTCCTGTCAGGCATTTGTCTGATCTGTGCTCAAAACATCCCAGAGTGGGGATTTTGTGCCTTCGCTGGGCCATCTTTTCTGGTGTTTTACTACTCTTGCTGTTAGGAAGTTTGTCTTGATGTCTGAATTTTCCTGGCTGTGCAATTTAAGTCAATTATTCCTTGTTATACCTGACATAGAAGAAAAAATTGTACTCCTATTTTTTTTTCTTTTTTGTTTTTTTTTTTTTTGTTTGTTTTTCATGGCATGACTTTGTGAAAACAGATTATCATCTTCCAAAAAATGCATGTGGAGTTCAGCTTGGAGCCTTCAAGCAGGAACAGGACCACAGGCACTTTCTCTAAAGTAATGAACTTGCATGACATGATTGTACTTGTTGCTCAGTAGCCAACACTTCTACCCCAGCACCAGAGCTGTGCTGAATTTGCACTGGTTTGATGAGGCCAGAGTTGTCCAGAAGTGAGATAGCAACACAGGACTAAGAAACAAAATTCAGTTCATAGTATTCATGTCACATTGAAGGTGATATGATGAGTGAGTTTTACAAGTTGGCCTTTGGGATCATCTGATCACTTATGCTTTTTCCATTGGGACCTTCTGCAGTTATCTTTGAGAATGAGAATATGCCTGTATGAAAATATGTACAGGCTTCCAGAGCTGTTTTTGAAGAGCAGGTGTTAAATTTCTTGGTATCCTGAGAGAGTGTATTGTAAGTGTATTGTGTGCGTGTATGTATGCTTGAAGTACACACAAAATGGAATTTTTAGTACAAGCTGTGCAGTGATGCATCACATGCTTTATTGTATTGTTGAAGACTCATCCTAAACACACACAGTTAATTATGTGGTTACATTTTGCATACCTATTAATGGAAACTTCATGTTCCTGCTACCTGGAAGACCCAACTTCCTCAATGAAACTCCCCATCTCAGTTTTCAGCTTTCCTTATCTTTCATAAGGCTTCTGCTATACCCCTGAACTTTTGGAATATTGGTCTTCTCATTACACTTGGACAAGAAAATAGGCAAGTATTTTTGTTTGAATATGAAGAAAATGAAGCCTTCCACAGTCTGGGAACTTGTTATATATTTCCATTAAGAAGAAAGTTTCCCCACCTTTCTACTACCAAGTTTGAAGCTCCTTGAAATAAGGACTAGTAATGGAAGTGCTGACAGTATCTTAACTAGAGCAGCGTGAAAGGAGTGATATAATAGTTTATTTCAGGTAATGCCATGGTGATTTTTAATTTACATAATGTCAAAAATGCAGTATGTGAACTTTCTGAAAGCAAAAAAGTGGTGATAAAAACATCTATTTATTCCTTCTGCCTCCTTGCAGAGATGAGAGAATGAACAAAGCCACAAGGAAAAACCTCAAGGCCATGGTATTTGCATGAAGCATGCTACACATAATGTACCCTAGAAGTGTTTGAAAGAGAAGCTGACCCTGTATACTTACTCTTGTCTCAAATCATTTGCTAGTTTAATAGCTTAACATTTGCAAAATGATGTTCAGGTTTTTCCCCTTCCTAGCATTAAAATGTAAGTGGTACAGAGTGGATGCGAGAGATCTCTGGAGGAATACAGTCCCAAAGTCAATTCTCGTGACAGTTCAGCATGTTTGAGTTAGGGATGCAGGAAGCGTTGGAAATTGAGGAGTCTGTGAGGTCTGAAAGCTCTACCAGAACTTAGGATTTTATAGATCTGAGGATGTTAGGGGCATATAAGTCCCTAATCTGCTTTCAGTGAGAATAAATTGTGCTTGTTCCTACTATCCAAGTTGACATCCCTGTCTGTGGTAGAGGGGTTGAAACTGGATAATCCATGAGGTCGCTTGCAACCCAAGCCATTCTGTAGTTCAAGTACTGCCTTCCAGTCTTGATTTCTGTCACCATGATGTGCTCCAAGTCCTTCCAGATGGTATCAAGATCTCAAAACAGTGTTCTACCAAATTTTCAGCACACAGTCCTTGTAGTAGCCTCCACAAAAGGTAAATGTGAGCTATTAACACAACTCAGTGTGACACAGCAGCACTATCAGCCACTAAAACAGTCTACTGTGACAAAAAGAGAAGCTAATGGAAATCCTGTGTGATAGAGGAATCCAAAGTAAGAGAATCCCTTGTGAAAATATTACACTTTGAATGTCATTCATAAAAATAAAACAAATAAAAGTCAATTGTAAGGTCCAGGATACCATAAAATATGAGTTTGGATAGAAACACTTAGAAGGAAAATTTGCTTTAAATCTGTGTAACCACCTTGAAGCCTCACACATTTACAGTTTTAATCTCTCGCATTAGTGAGATTAGTACATGGTTTTTTTTGCAATTAAACTGCATATTTTATCACTTCTTCTACTTTCATGCTATATAAACTTCCAGAAAATTACAGGTCTATAAAATGTTGCTGGTGCCCTGCTGCAGGAGGAGAGAGAAGGAAAGAGACGGAAGTGGTGCTTCAGTGGGTGGCTGCTCCCATTTTTTCCCCCAGTCCCCGGGTTGTGTCATTAGTCAAAAAGAAACACAAACATTTGTAGAGGCAGCTGTATAATTAGGATTTATAGTCACAGGAGCCTGAGCTCTGTACGTGGAGCTAGGGATGCTTTCCACTGAAGGTGCAGGATAGGTCTCCTTACTGAAAAGGAAACGGAGAAAGTACTGCATCTCCATGTTTCCCATTGAGTTCCTATCAGCTAAATCATGCTGCTTTCCTTTTGTTCCTGTGTGCTGTTGTTGGGCTAGGTCACTGTCTGAGATAGGAGAGGTCAGATGTTCCTCTTCCTTTACAGCTGCTAAGAGCAGAGGATCCCAGCATCTGGTTCAGTGTTGGGTCATGACTTCTAACCTCTGGACCCAATGCAAGTGTTGTTGGAGGTGCTCTATGTCCCACCCAAAGTGCTCTCAGGCAAGTAAGCTTTGAGCCCTCCTCCCAAATTATATGCTGTAAAACTACAGACAATGCTTGAGGCAGAAATGGAGGCAGAAAGGGTTGCAGACAAGAAAAGGGCATTTCTGGAGATCAAGGCAGTTCTGCTGTAGAAAAACAAATAAAACCTGAGCTTTAGGCAAGTGTTGAGTAACTTGAGAGTCAGTCTGGAATGTGATCCACTCAATCCAGTGCTGCTGATGCCTCCAGCATAGTAAACTGAACTTCCTTAAATGTCACTTTGGAAGGCGAACAGATGGGAAGTGGAGCTAGAAATATAAACATGTTACATCTCTCTTAAACTTCTTTTTTAATAATAACAATTTAAAAAAATAGCTAGTCCTTGCAAGCACTTGTCTGCCCTGTATTCTCTTTCTTGCATTCTTTTAAAACAAAAAGAATTTTGATCAGGTGTATTTATAGAGATGTTTCTCAGTAGGAAAGGCCTGATGTGATGAATGCTGGTCTCTGAACTTTGGGTGTGAGCTGGAGCTCAGTGATTTTTCCCGAGTGCTGACCCACAGGAGCAGAACTTGGACTCACGGAGCAGCCTGGAAAGGGGCAAAGTACAGGGAGCTGAAGGCAGAGTGTCCCTCAGTGAACCAGGGAAGATTTGCTGAAGCGTCTCTGAGCAGTGTGCAAGATCTGTGTGTTGTGTGTAGCCAGGAGGCAGCTTTTGAAACTCCTGGCAAAGCTGTTGCATACAGATTATGAGCCTGCAGATTAGAGGAAATAATGGGCAGGACTCAGAGACTCTCACTTCCCTGTAGGGGCAATAACCAAATTCCTTCATCTTATCAACCTACATTTTCAAAACTGACAAGTGATTTGGGATGCTAATGCTTCGACAAACCCACAACAAAATAGCCTGAAGAGGCCCGTTTTTCAAAGACAAACTAATTAAACACATTGTGCAGGACTTCCTCTCATGTTCCCAACTAACAGCACTCGTGCATCCTCCAGGGCTCTTTTGTGGAGCTGAAATTGGGCCCACCCACTGCATCAGGTGTTCATGTGGGAGATGGAATAATTGGGAAGTTGAGAAGTTGAGTTAGTGAGCAAAATATTCTTGGTGAAGGGTTATGTCCTAGTTCTGACCTTGCACCATAGTTGCTCTGCTATCACTTGAGTCAGATGCTTACCAAATTCTCATCTATACCAGTCACGTGCTTCCTTCTGCAAACAGTGTTCTGTGGGAGCATTGGAAACAGACATGGACAAATGTCTCTGAGTGCTGGTGGCTGCTTCCAGAGGATCAGCTGGGGATACAAACTTCCCATGTCCACCCAATGCAAACCCTTACACCCAGGGTCAACCAGTGATTTATTCTGCCGTGACTCTTCGGTGCTCCAGGTCTTCCTGCCTACCATCACTGAAGCTGATGGGAGAGAGAACTGGATGGGGAAAAATAATGTAATTTTACATAGTCCATTCTCATTGGTGCATAGTGTTCCCATCTCCCACTCATGTTCAGAAAATCAGGGTCTGTGGAAAGGCTCAATGTGGGGAAAGGTATTTTTTTTCTTTTTCCCTCTGATTTTTGTCTCCAGAGAAATGAGTAAAGCATTACAGATAAACGTGGCATAGAAGAAAGAACATATGCTGTACATGCATTTAAATAGCATTTATCTTACTTTTCACTGACGTAGTGGTGAAATATGTTCTCTTTGCTTTCAAATTTTAGAGACGAACAGATGGTAAAAAGCTTAGTTTTGGGTATTATGTCCATCAAAATAACCTGTATTGCAAGTACCTCTTACTATAATTGGAGATTTTAGCTGCAGCAGAATTTGGACTCTAGGAAAAGTCCAGTGCAGAAGGAGACGTGCCAAAAAAAAAGGTCTGACTTTTATTTTCTTTTTTTCTTCACCAAAAAGTAACATTTCTCAGAAGTATGCTAAGAAATCCTCATTCGTTTGGCCCTGATTTGCTGTGAACTGAGTAAAGCCCAAAGAATTTAGTTCCCATGTGAGCCCTACATCTCCCCATCCCCAAATACTCCATTATTCCCTCAAATGTATTCAGCCATCAAAATCAGGCTGGGAACAAAATCCTGAGTGGTTTTACTTCTAGCTGTTTCTTTGAGAGCTTGTTCTCCTATTCCTTCAAAATCTCATGAGGATGGATGAATTGGGACCTGAGACCATCCCTAAAGTGAAACAAGAAGCACCATGGAAAGATATACAAAGGAACAGTAGGAAGGAGAAACTTATCAAAGCCCCTCTTTCAAAAAGAGAGGCTCAACAGTTCCATGAAAGCCTTGCCTATTTTATACCTGTTTGGCTAGTCCTAAAAATTTGGAAATTTCCAATGTAAAATGAGTTTGGATAAAGCTCCACCTCAACCACTCTGCTCTGGATAGCAAGTGTTCTACCAAACCTACAGGAGATGAGACATTCTGTCATTGCATGAATAAACTCAATAAAAAACTGTAATCTCACCGTTCTTTGCTTACAGCACTGCAGAAAGAGAGAACTTGGCCCTGAAATTAAATGAGCTTTTGGGAAAGAAGGAGCATGTCAAATGTATGTTTATACCAAAGCCAGGATGGTGGGAACTTCCTCTGATGTTCCTCTAGAAGGAAACTGTTAATGTACCACAGTGCTTGTAGACAAGTGAATGATCCCATTATGGGTTTATAGTATACACAGGCATATTCTGAAACATTCAAAAGCTGCCTTGCCCAATTCTGGAAAATTTTAGGGTTTTATTTCTTCCCTCTGGGATTTGTGTGGGTACTTCTTTGCTGTGAGTTTTGTTTTGTTTGCTTGGTTGTTTTTTTGCTTGTGACTCTGAGCTGCTGCTTCTGCTCCTCAGCAGTTTTCCTGGTTCAATGAGTCAATTTCTAATCTCTTTGGTCAGTGTGTGTTTTGCATGAATTTAATACCTGGTCAGCATTATCACAGCTTTGTGGAGGACGATTCATTCCTGCAGCTCGGATCCAGGTTAGATAATTGCACAGAGGGGTCTTCTAGAGAAGAGTTTAGAGACTTAGAAATAAGGCATCTTCTCAAGAGGGAAGCTGAGATAATCCAGCCACCTTGCTGGAAAGGTGCCCAATGCAGTAGCATTTAAAAACTCACCATTTGCTGCTAATAGCTAGAGAGTGGCAAGGTTGGAACTGTCTTTTCTCCCCGTGCTTCGAAAAAGGAAAAGACTGCCTCGACAATGCTGGAAAATAATTATGGGGAACGTACTTCAGGCACATCCCTCATTTTTGGAATTGTCAATCATTTTAGACCCAAAATTACAACGTACGATCAATGTCCCTCCCATTATTTTTCCTTCAGGATTGTTAACCCCAGAACTAAAATCACACAAAAAAAAAAAAAAAAAAAAAAGAAGAAGTGATGGATAGAGCTATCTGCATACAGAGAAGGAATGCAACTGTATTTTATTTGCCTACATAAACAATTCTTTTATTTAGTGTAGACTGTATCTCAACTTTGGACCCTACCAGACTGAGAGCTATTGTTCTCGTTTTATTTATCTCCATACACTAAAGTATTTGTTTAGATTAAAAGTGGGGGCTCAGAGACCCAGAGAATGTTTAAACATGAGCACTGTTACAAATTGTCTGGTGTGTATTTACCATGGCACCCCGCTGCTTGATACGAACTTACTTAATTGTGCTCGTTTGCATCATCTGTTCTATAATGCCAACAGCATTTTATTTGTGTAGCCGGAGACTGTGTCTTTGCATGAGGAGGATATTATTTTTATCTACATTGGTGCACACTAGAAATTATGCTTTTGATTTCTTTTTTTTTTTAATAAACAAAATCTATTCCACTTTTTATAATTAAATACTGATTATTTTTTTAATAAGGATTTTTTAATGAAAATCTGGAAAAAATTACAGAAAAATCTTGAAGCAAAATGGAGCATTAACAAGTCTTGTCTCACAAAACACATTTCCATCCAATTTTTCTCCTCTATTGTTGGGACATTGTGAATAGTTATTTCAGTCCAGGGCACTGCCTCTTCATGCTGCTTTGGATGACTATACATGAGACTTAACTTCCTTTAAGAACAGTATGTTTATAGGGGGCAAGGGCGAGAACTGTACTTGCAGAGTCACAGAATCATGAAGGTTGGAAAAGGCCTCTTAAGATTCCCAAGTCCAACCCCAACCCATCCCACCATGCCCACTGATCACGTCCTTCAGTGACACATCTCTATGGGTCTGGAACATCTTCAGGGACAGTGCTTCCACCACTTCCCTGAATTTCAGAGTCCCATTTCTCCCATAAGGAAATGTTCCATGGATCCCTGATCCATGCACACAGGTCAAACCTGCTGCAGCATATGTTTGAAGGAGGGAAGGATAAAAGCTTAGGCTGTTCACAGAAATTTTTGGTAATAAGAGCTAAAACTGAGGGAAATTGTAACATCCTTCCAAGTTCTAATCCCTGCCCATGCTGGATTTGCACATCTGGAGCAAATTTTCAGGCACATCCCCACTCAATCTGTGGGTGGAAGAAGAACGCATTTCACATAATTCTGTTGAAAGGACATGCTTGTTAAGCTTTCTTTGGAAAAACTGAGTGTAAGACTGAAAATTCAAAGCTATCTCTGGGGAACATAAGGTCTCAGGAACAGGCAAACTGAATGGAGCCAGGAGCTCCATTACTGGCTGTTTGCTCTTGGGCTCTTTGCTCTTGAGCACGGAGACATGGGCCAAGCAGAATGCCTTTCCCATCTGCATCTTCCCACCATCAAGAAGTCTCCATGAAAGGATAAATCCCTGTTTAGCAGTCCAAATTTTTCTTCCTGGCAGGACTGCCTCCCTCTGCTTGGCTCTGAAACTGACAGGAAGGTGATCCCAGTTGGATCACCCTGGCAAACACAACCATGACCTCCAGAGACACGTGCAGCTCTATGCGGGGCTGCAGGAGACATCCCACAGGCACCTGGAGATGTTCACAAGCTCCAAACTGACAGCCAGCCCTCTGCCTCCTCACCAGGTCCTTCTCTTCCTCCTTTCCTTCATGTGTGGATGGGGAGACAGCTACTAGCTTTGTTCCAATGTTCTTCTTAACTCAAGCTCCAGCAGGACCTTCTGACCTGTATTTATTGGGAGCGATTCAGTCTTTCTTTCCATTGTCTGTAGACTGAAGGTGAATATTAGTGCTCTATAAAGCTTTTATGGCAAACACAACTTCACGTGCTGTCTTTGTTAGAGCGTTATTTGTTGCATCAGGAGTAATTGTGACAAGAATTCAAAGGTGGAAGTGGCAGAGCCCAGGCTGCAAGGATTTCCTTGTGATTCAGGAGGACCTGCTGTAAATGCACCCTGCTCTGCAGAAATTCTAATCCTTCCCATCTGCCCAGAGTAAGAGCAGCCAGGGAAATGAGTTCCTACTGCTGCCTATTTGCAGAACTCCTCACTGTCTTACTGTTCTGTCACTCAGATCTTTGGGATAATATTCCCAAATATTTTGTCAAAATATTCTGGGGCATGTTTAGCAAGAAGCACAGGAGTTATAAGTTATGCCTAGATGAAAACTTGCCCATCAAAAGTTCACAGATGATACCTTTCCCTACTGTCAAACCAGGTTTTTAGCCTAAACAATGTGACATTGTTCCTTTAAATTATTCTTATTACTTTCTTACCTTGAAAGATCTTAAAACCCTTCTCCTTAGCAATTCCAACTGCGTAACTTCGACACGTCAAGGTTATCTATAATTTCTTCATTTCCTTTCAGGAGGGCTTCCTACCTACACACTACATCATGCATCTTTTATCACCACCTTAACGTATTTATGAAATATTGATTGTTCATTCCGAATGGCTTTGCAAATGAAGCCACGTGGCATGGTGTTCCCTTCAATTAGCAGCATGTTCATCTGTTTGCTGAAATGACCCCATCTTCAGAAGCGGGTCCTGAAAATGAACTTTGAAAACGAGCTTTTGTGTATTTTTGGTTCTTGTGCCAATTTTTTGCCTTTGGTTATATTCAGCCTATGCCCCAAATATTATGTTGCTTGTTTGTTTTTTTTTTTAAGTTGATCTCACTTCTTACTTTAGCAATTGGGGACAGAATGGGGTTAGTGGAACTAGTCTGTTTTCCTCTGCATTAGAAGAGAACCAGGTAGATGCAACAGAGATTTGCACTGCAGGAAGTGGGAACAGCATGGGATTGCTTGGGATTTCTCCTGGAGGATGGAAAACACAGTCAGGTTAGCCTCCATTGACACCAATAGAGCTGAGTTTTGAATTTAGCACACAATGTGTAAATTAGCACCTGGAATTAATTTAGCATTACGCTTGCTAATGAGAAAATAGGAAAGCTGGTTTATAAAAGAAAGAAACACAATTCAGGGGGAAGAGTAAGTGATAAGGAGGACTTAGGGAAAGACTCAGCTGCAGCCTCCTTCATAAGGCAAGTTTGTTGTTAAATTTAATGGGCTATAGGTGTTGATTGGTAGAGCCATAAAATGAACTGTTAATTTGCTATTCTAAGAGTGGAGAAGCTAAATTATGCAAATTGCTTTTAAAACTAGTCTGTTCCTGCATACAGTATAACAAGGTAACGTGGTCCTTTCCACACCATTATTTTTAGGACTCTTCCCCATTGCCATCACGGGTAAATCTTAATGCTTTGAAGTGCTACAAGGCTTTGATTGCCTCTGATCTGCAGTCTCACCAGTGCAGCTCTGCTAGGGGCTGCTGTGCTATGTCAGCTCAAAAAGGGCTCCCTTTTGTCACCTGTGTTTGAGCACCTACACGAGCAAGATTTTAAACTGACAGCCCAAAAGAGGCAGCGATGCTTATTGCTTTCAGGATGACACGCAGGGAGAGAGAGCTCTGGGAAAGTGAGGGAGTACTCTGGTGGATGTGCAGGCTTCATTCATCTGCCTCACAGCTGCATCACATTGAGGTTGGGAAGGTGTCAGCATTTACAGTTCATGAAGGATGAAATGCATACTGCCAGATCTGGTGCTTGCAGTGCAGCTAGGGAACATCAGCCCTGCAGAGCTCTCCATGAGCACCTGAGCAGATAGAATCAGAGAATTGCTCAGGTTGGAGAAGACCTTCAAGATCATTAAGTCCAACCTCAGCCTAACCATACTACCCTAACAACTCACCACCAAAGAACACAGTCCTTTGCAGTGAGCATACACTGGGCAGTGGGTAGCATGTTGAAGTGTGCACTGTGAGTGCTTGGGGAAAGTTCTTTAAAGATAACACCAAAATTTATCACATCTGATGCGTCAGTTGTCCTAGGATTTCTATGCCACAGACATGACGTTGGCACTGGTCACAGCCCCATAAACGTTGTCCATGACAATATCAAAAATACTTTTGCTCAGTGAAGCAGACAGTGGACCACATTTCAGTGGAATCGACCAGGGTTCACCCTGAGGCCATCTTCTAGAGCACAGGATGAGTGCATCAAGCACGCGCGTCGCAGGGAGGGGACAAATCGAAGACCTCTATGTTCACCTTCCTAATACGTATCGCTCATTGAAACGGATTTTTGCAGCCTTGTTGTTGCAAGGCTCCCTGTGGGTTTCCTTTGTTACATCTTAGCGACTGCTTTTGGAACTATAATATTTACAGCTGTAATGCATTCTTTAAGAAATGTGAACGTCAGGGTTCTTCAGGGAGATGCTAGACATACCACATGGACCATAGGGTAGCTGTTTCTTCACTATTTCAAACTGGAAGCTTTTGTAGGTTGGGGGATTTCGGCATAGATGAAGACTTTTTCAATATCCATAAAAAATAACTTCCAAGTGAGTAATATATTTACCAAAATTGCTTTTTTTTTTCTTCTTTTTTTCAGTGAGTTAGAGTAATTTGTGCTCGTAGGCAAGCAGAATTCTGTGTTTAATATTGACACTGAGGAGAGGTATAAAAGCTATTACACCCAGTGCCAATAGCTTCTCTTTTCTAATCAAAACAATGTCAAATAAGTAAGAGAATAGGAATGAAATAAGCCCAGTCCTTTCCAACTTGCCTGTCTCTACAAAACAAGAAAGTGTTGGTGTTACAGATACTTGGTGCAACTAGTACAAAGTCTTGCAAAACCCTGTGGTATTCTTTTCTGTTGCTTATTTGTTTGTTTTATTATTGCTATTATCATACTCACAACTGTTAAGCGAATCTCTGAGATTTTAGCTGAACATCCAGCAGAAACATGCCTAGGGCAACAACACGGTTTTATTTATTTCACTTCAGAAACAAGGAAGGGAGGATGGGAGCTGTCATATGTGTCTGTCTCCAGCTGAGCTTTGAGCATCTTTTTTGGCCATGTCCGTTCCCTCAGCACTTCTGACTCCAACCCCGGATTTCTCGCTCAGCACAAGACTTTGTGGACCTCTCAAGGGC
This sequence comes from Oreortyx pictus, assembly GCA_036925125.1. Lineage (NCBI taxonomy): Eukaryota > Metazoa > Chordata > Aves > Galliformes > Odontophoridae > Oreortyx > Oreortyx pictus. Next base: position 4,900,736 of record JAUPFR010000022.1, read on the forward strand.
CTGGCTATCCCTTGCAAAAGGGAAGAGTCTGTTCAGGATTCAGCCCTCCTAACCTTCCCTTGGCACAGGCTGCCCAGGGAGTGGTGGAGTCTGGAAGTGTTTCAGAACCACAGAGATGTGGCACTGAGGAACATGGTCATTGGGCATGGTGACTTGGGGTTGAACTTGATGGTCTTAATGGTCTTTTCCAACCATATTCTGTGATTCCCATGAGCTCCCTGCAAAGAGCACTTCTCATTGCCCAGCTCTCAGCATTCACATCAACTGAATTCCCACAGCAAGGGATCAGACTCTCAGAGATCACTTTTTATTATATCTCTGATTAAACATTTCCCTGTTAGCACACCTGCTGCTATCTGTGGTTCCAAGTAGCAGGCTCAGCGTTAACAGTCTGGTATTGATGCTTTGAGAAGAACCTCATACCTTGAAGAGCTTCATTGTGTTCAGCAAGAGTTCCCAAAGAGGAGACTTCCCAGTATGGGTGTGGGACAGCAGAGCTTGGCTATTTATTCTGTTTTAGATTCATCTGTGTGTGAAACAAATGAAATGCTAACTGGTGGATTTACTTCTTAACAAAACCAGAGTGAGGTTATCTTATGCAGGGAGACCAGTCTCATGGGCAAGGCAGGTGGGGTGGTGCTCTCTGCTCTGCCCCACCACCGTGGGATTGAGGACATGATGCTGCATACTGCTTTGTGGTGCCTAAAATAGAGCATTGCCTCTGCCATGATCAACCATATCACAGCTCAAGGGGTTATAAGCAATTTAGGCTGGCCATCGTTCAAGGAGCCTGCACCCTGGCTTCCTCTGCTGTGAAAGTAGAAAGAGGAGAGTATATGGCTGTCTAATTCAGGAGCCTTTCCTTACCCCACATCCCACAGGGGCATGTGGGGACCCAGGGACACATCTGAGCACTGCCACAGCACGCCTTGCTTCAAGCAAACCACTCTTCCTGCACTGAAAATACTTGTCTCCTGCATACCACAGGGACAAACCTGAGCACCAGAGTGCATCTGTGGCAGCAGTGAGAAGATGTTAATGAATCTTCACTGATAAGCACTATTTACCCGTTTTGCCTGACCTCCAGCTGATAAAGCAGACATGCAGAATGGCACATGCTGCTGCAACGTGGTGCTCCGCTCTGCTCGAAGGGAGCGCTTCTCTTCCAGCCGTGTATCTCACCAGGTGCATTTGCATGTTTTCCCTCCCCTAATTTAGTCTGATATCACTGAGAAACATTTACAGGGCAGTGGTTAAATGAGTTTTTGCTGTCTTACCCCCTGCCCATCGGTGATGGATACTTTGATGGTCTTTGCTTCCACGGATTAAGCTGCAGAGCGGATGGAAGAGGCTACCAGCTTTATCACTTCCTCGATAAGCCAGAGCTGGAGATGGAAGATGAGCCCAACTTGATTAGTGGATGATATTTAAGTGCTTGGAGATCTGAATTTTACGTAGTGTGGTGCAGCCACTCGGACTATAATCCCAGCCCACTGCTTAATGATATAAACAGTGCTAATAACGCTGGGTCACCTATCTGGAGAAGACAGATAAGGGATTGAAAATTATGCACATTACCATAGGTAATCTACTCCCAAATACTGTTGAGCAGAGACCTCGATTTTTATTTCATTCCCCTTATGTTCTTGCCCTGATTGCACTGCAAATAAATTGGAAATTTGGAATTAAAGGGTCTGCTAATTCAAATTGATCTGCAGCCTCCAGCACCCTGTTTCCCATAGAAGGTGTAAATGGATCCTGGTATCTGCCTTATGACTGCAAATCTTTGGTCTTCTCTGCTGCACTGTCAGAAACAGGAGAGGAAAGACAATTTTCAATGGCACCAGGAAAACGAAAAGTTTGCAGAGGGAGCAGGTGATGTTCTGTTTTATTGTATCAGACAAATTATCTGCTAGCATTTAATATCCACAGTCCTATTTCTGGTCTCACAAACCAAACAGTAGCTTCCTTTTGAAAGTCACGCTTAATTTCCAGGACACAATGCAACCCTTCCTACCCTCTGGAGGGAGCTGAACCTGCTACAGCCTCTGCTGACTGCAACTGAGAGAGCTGGTGTGGGGCTGAGGACATAGGGCAGCTGGCTGCCACCATCAGTACTTTCTGAGCTAAGAACTGTGAGGGGTGTACAGCTGTTAGGGGATGGTTTATTAACGTGAAGGGATAAGAAAATCAACCCCAGCACCCTCAGGTGACTATAGTGGATGTAACTGGCCTCTTTCCTATGAAAAGAGATGAAATAATAAATAGAGGGAGTAAATGTATGGATTTATATGCACGGGAGTAGAAGAGTCAGGTATTTGAAGTGCTTTGGGAAGGACGCCAGCTCTGGGGTAGTGCCATGGGTCATCTGGACTCAAAGGACAGACCACCCCTTGCCACCTATATAGGGAAGCCCACACTGTGTCATGTGCAGATCTTGCAGGCAGGTTATTTTTTCCCTGTATTTTTCCTGACATGGATGCAAATTGCTTGGGGCCAGGTGGAGTCACCTGCCACCTCTCACCTGCAACTGGGTCCTGCGGGGTGAGATCAGGATGGTGATGAATCATTGCTGGGTCCAACTTCTGAGCCCACGTTGCAGCTGCCACCCACCAGGCTGGAAACTGCAGATGAAAAATGTCCTCTGAGCAAAGTGAAAATAAAGAGAAAGCAGCACTGTTACTGTAGATTACATTTCTCTCTGCTGCTAGCCATGTGACAGACAGACTGTGTTTCTCTATTTGTACCTGGAACACTCCAATTTCTCCCGATAGTCTTAAAGCATTATTTTTAAAGCTCTCTTTTGACACTTACACAGTGTGACCTGATTTGATAAATAAAACCTTCTGGTGCTGTTGTTCAGATTAAACACTTAATGCTCTACATAAGGAAATGCTTTTGATGGGGGAATTTAATACCTATTGGTTACCACCAGCACTAAGTTTATTGCAGAGGGTTCAGTCCGCAGGTGAGCAGCAGGAGGACCACAGAGCTGAGTCTGCAATGACAAAAAGACCCCTCGTTATGGAGTCTCTGCTGCACAATGCTTCATGCTGTTTGAGATAATTTGATGGCATTTTATTTATGAGAAAGAGCGAGTAAAGTTACTTTTCCAATAACTCAGAAGCAACACAGACTAATTTTTTAAATTTATTTTGGAAGATATTTTTTATTGCTCTGGAGCAAGGAGAGCCATATCTGAGTCATCCTTCTTGCTGATTATGTCTGGGTGTTGAATAATACCACAGTCTTCTGTACAGATTTTACACCTCAAAGCCCTTAATACTTGCTTTTCCAAGTTTTAAGGGCCTGCTGGCTGGTACAGTTACCTTCCTATTGCAAGTGTGGAAACTGAGGCATCCCTAAAAGTGGAATGTATGCCATCAGGATGCAGGATTGGACCACCACCACTTGAACTTGCTCCTTGTGTTTGTTCCTTTATTCATGGTATTAATAATAACTTGCTTGACAGCAACTACCAGAGGCCCCAGAATCAACCCATCTCACTTGGTCCTTCTTGTCACCCTGCCTGGTCTCTCTCTGTCCCTTTCTGGTGCTGTAGAAAAGGAAGGAGGAGGAAGCAGAGATGTGACTCACCTTTGTGCAGGAGAGCCACATATGATCCCATGTTCTTGGAGTTAAGCCAGTAGATATCTTTGAGTTCTTGGACTTCTTGTTTCATGTAAAAATAGTGGATTTCATTTAATGTTATCATAAGAAACAAACTGTTTTAAATATTTAATTTACTTAACTTCCATGCATTATGGCTTGAGTTGTCCTGTGTACACTGATTCCGAAGTCCATTTGCACACAAGATCTGCCCTGCACTCGTGAGTCTGGTCAGAGAAACAGAAATTAGCCACATCCCAGCAATGCAGAATCACACGTGCGTGCTCAGCCCCATTTAAACTCAGGCTGGGGAGGTTAAATGCTCTGCAGTCTGTATCACTGAGATACAGTAAATTCCTTCACTGAAGTTTGAGCTTGTCTGATTCTGCAAAAAAAAAATGTAACAGCATCAAAAACATGACACACAAAGGTCAAGGCAGCATTGATCCACGAGAGCTACCAGCTACAGTCAGCTCTCTCCTTATGCTAGTTTTGATGAAGGCACCGTATATTTTTAAATATACACACATACACATGCTTAAATGTAAAGTGTAAAACCTGATCTGTCATATGCTGTAGTTGTTACCCTCAGGGTGTGTCGGTGATGTGGATTTATAAACCCTGACATGGTTGGGTCCAACTTCTGAGCCCAACACGGTTGGTGTGATCTACTTCAGGTGCTGAATCTCACCCTGGATGTGGTCAGCCTGACGCACTTGCACTCCTGAGCCGATCTGCTTTCTTAAATCAACTTCAGAAGTAGAAAAACTAAGGGTAACCTGATAGGTAACTGCCCTGTCACTTGAAGAATTAATGGGTGGATGCACAGCACACCCAAAGAGCTGCAACTTCTCTTGAGCTTGAGAGCATTTTGCATCCCACCTTCTGCAAGTTTCACTGTGAACTTAGAAAGTTTCACTTCCATATTGATTTTCCTGGACTCAGTCCTCTAGTTTTAAAACTACTGAAGTGGTAAAATACCTCCTGGCATTAAGGACAAACAAACTCAGCTGTTGTCATGAATGCTATTGATCAAAGATCACTTAAACTAACAACATTACATCATGTCACCCCTGTTAACCAATTTGCTTAATCTGTCCATGTGCACCTGCACTGGTTTCTTTGTTTACACAAACAGGGCAGGATAATTCTTATGGAAATTCCTGTGAAAGAAATAATATGGGATGATTATAGCTGTATAGATCTCGGTTCAAGGTCTTGCTTAAGAAAGCTGATACTCAGTCAATTCCTGGAGATTTTTAACACAAATAATAGCTTGCAGAATGCAGTCGGCTTCTTGGCCTCTTGCCTGAACCCTTCACGATCTCTGTTCTGCTCATGGACTTCTGCATTTATAAGCACTTTCTTTTATCTAACCCTGAGAGCCCATCATGTTTTATTTACCCTTCTTTTAGCTCTACCTATACATTTCCATCTACACAAAAATCAATAAGCGTGTTGCTAATTTTACCTAGGAAAAAAAAAAAAAGAGAGAGAGAACTTACTAGAAGATTAAATGCAGCTGTTTTTGAAGCCTGTTTTTTAGGGTTTTGATGTGTTATATATATAGCCTCTGTTTTCCAAACCAACTTGTTTTCTTTTCCTGGCACAGTTGTGGCTTTCAGAACTTCTATGCACTTCATAATGCTGCAGATCCAATATTTTTGCAGCTGTTTTTGTTTTGCACTTACCTTTTAGAACAGATGCAAAACTCAGATAACTCGGGACCACTTACTCCTAACAGTGCTCCAAATACTCAGAGGTTTGGGTAGACTGCAGCCGGGCTCTGTGCTGCTCCTTCCCAATATGCAATGGCAGCTTTGCTCAAACTTGACCCCATTGCAAAGCAATGAAAAGATCTGAGTGGTGCTGTGCTCACGGCTCAGCCTTTGCTTTCAGCATACCTTCCAAGTTTCCCTTCGTTCCTGTTTATCTAGATTTCTGTGGCATGATATATTTTAGAAAATATATGTATGTCTTTTCCTTGTGTGTGTACCTAGAGAATAGTGAGCCAACATGCAGCATAAATTTAACAAATAAGTAAATTAAATATTCCAGAGCAATCAGTCTGCCAGCAGAATCCTTCAGAAGCACAAATAATATTCAGGGGAAAATAACACTCAGTCCATTTATTTGATTCACTCTTAAAGAAAGGGAAAAAAAATGAAAAAAGGAAAAAAAAAGACAACCGTATTTGCTCTTAATTCTGAATGAAAATTTACTTTGGACCAGATCCTGTAATATGCTGAGCATTTGCACACCTGAAACACGGTAAGCATCCTCATCCTGCAATGACTTCAGTGGGAATTGAGCATCCTTAGCACATGGCAGGATTGAACCTTGTGTCAGGAGACAATCAACAGGCTTGGGTGCTTATCTGGAAAGAGATACTTCACGTGCTGGCATGATAATAACTAGATCTAGGAGTATCCCCCTGGAAGTAGGTACTTGCTTTAGATCTCATAGACATTGTCTTAATTGTATAGTAAATCAGCACTCGACGGAAGACAGTTCAGCCACAGGCAGCAAAGCAGACTGCACCAGTCTCTGGTGATGCTATGTATTAGCAGCTCCTTCCAAACGCTTTCTAAATAAGGTTCACGTTTTGTGACATAAAATGCATTGGGTTGTTATTCTTCAGAGCAATCTGTTAATGCATCTCTGAGTTGGATTCCCTTTTCTTTGCTTTTTCTTCCTTTTTTTTTTTTTCTTTTTTAGTGGGTAATAATCAGCTTGGAGAGGGGGTTTTTAAAAAGGAGAAAAGGTTATTTCACTGGCATCATTTTTTTCTGTTAAATGTGCACTTGGCCAACAGCCAAAATATTTAATTTCTTTGCTGTCTGTCCCAGCTGAATACAATTTAAGATTTATTGAATTTTTTTTTTCATTCTGGTTTGAGACAAGGTTAAGACTTAAGTAATTTTTTTTCCCCTCCAATGGCATCACAGTCTTTGCCTAAGTCAAAGCTGCCCTTTGATGTACTGCTGGTGCCGGCTGTCTGGGGCTGAAAGTGATCTTTCTGGAAATGCTTTCTGCTCTGGACCTCAGTGATTGTGCACATCGCGCCTACACATGTCAGGAGGGGAGGCTGCACAGGGAGCCCTTCTTGCTGGAGTTTGGTAATGGGTGAGGAATTGCAGTCTGTGATTGTCTGGGGCTTTCCTTTTTCCTCCAAGGAAAGGACACGATTCAAGAGCACAAGGAGGTCTCAGTGGAGTTGCTCTGCTGGCTCTTTGGAAGAAGAATTGATGTCTGGGCAGGAGCCCAGCAGTGCTAATACAAAACACTGGGGCGGTTGGTTGAAAGCTTCCCTTGGAGTGATGCAGTGGAAGGGGATGGTGTGGATTAACCCAAGACCAGGAGCAGCTTTTGCTGAGCACTGGGACTGATGGCTGGGTCCTGTGGCTGTTCCTTTGTACCGTGTAGCTTACCATTAGTTGTTAGACTCCTGGAAAACCCTTACCTAGAGAAAAATCTACCTAAGCTGCTGGTTTGGTCGAGAGCCTATACCTCTCCTGTTATCCAAGTTCACCATCTGTTTTAATGACCCCCTTCTTGAGCAAGTTCTGCAGCTTGAGTGCAGCCACAGAAACTAATGGCAGCATCCAGAGGAGTCTGATTAGCCCCAGGTTTATTCACATGACCCAGAGCATCACCTAAGGAAAATGCTATGTGTGTTTATAAGCAATTATTGGTGCTGGATCCACTCCCCTTTTCATCTCATGTCCACAGGAACTTGTGTCACTCAGCTAAAATACACTTCTGACCAACGCCAGCAGTGCTGCACTGTGCTGTATTTTGTTACTGTACCATTTCATTATTGTTTTAACCTTATTATGATGTGAGAACCTCTGCATGTCTTAGTGCACTGAATAAGTGGTGCAGGTCACTAATGTACCTCTAATCTGGTAGTAGGTAATTAATAACAATTACGGCTTTGCCACATGATCCCACTTCCCTTTGTGAACACTCCACGTCGCTTTCTACCCTACTGCCAACCACCTGCCTAAAGGCTGTGCTGGGAATGGTGTCTTTCTTACATCACCCACTGAAGAGGCACCGCTTCCCACTGGCCTTGGCTCCCACCAGCTATCATGTGTCCATCACAAGGACTGCACAAGCCTAACACCCTGCTCTGTGCTCTGTGTGTTGGTGTTGACTTGTTTCCAGCAGCATCCTTCTCTCAGCTTTAGCTGAGCTCTGCTGGTTCTTGTCTTCCCATCCAACTCTGACTATTCCTCCACAGGCTGAAACCAGCAGCCCGAAGGAATTGTAGCTGCCCACGTATTTGAAAATTCAAAAACGTCGTTTGCAATATTTGCAGAGATTCTTGCATGAGGGTAAACGAGAATTTTCATCAGCATAAAAGCATGTAACACTAATACTAACAAACTTATCATGCTGTGCACTGACAACAAAATCCCCCATGGCAAGAAACACATGGCACAGTTTCCCTGGACAGAACTGAGCTGTGTTTGTTTCTCACCATTACTACAACGAGAGTTTCTTTAAGAAATATTTATTTCCTGTTCTCTTTTTTTCCCCTCCAACAAAACTTTTCCCCAGGCGCAAATTAAAAATAATAACCTGCAGTGTTCTCTATTTGTTAGGAGAACTCTGAGCTGGAGCTTTATAACTAAGATGGGTCTCTACCATAAATCTGAGGAACCCAGGCTTCACTGCAGGGTGAACCACTCCTGTGTTGAGTCAGGAAAGGGCAAATCCCCCCTGAAAACAGCATATGTGGAGTCTGCCTAACGCTCTCAGTGCTCTCCAGGTTTACTGAACATGCAGAGCATACTAACCCTGCTGTTGCACACCCAGCAGCTTGAAAGTATGCAGCTCAGGGAAGCCCCACAACGGGGCATGGCTGGACATAGACTGCCAGCATGAGACTTTGTGCCTGTTAGGAAAGAAGGGAAAGATCTGATGCAAAGCATCTGTTTGAAGCTATGCTAAGCTGAAGCTAAGCTGTTGGTGGTAGCTGGACAGTAGGACTAGATGATCTTAGAGGTCTTTTCCAACCTTAGTGATTCTATGGTGTTTTTGTGGGGAAAGCACTTTAGGACACGGGAATGGGGCCACTCTTAATGGTTTGACTTTTACAGTGTCAAGTCCATGTGTTGAGTTTCTCAGGCCGTTTAGACTCTCCATAGAGAGATGTAATATTTGTATTGATTTTAACCAGAGAGTAAATACAGTGGGCTGTATCCTCTATTGTTTTAAACCTCCTAAGAGCAATATCCTGGAGAGCCAATGGGATTGTTTGGGATGTTGTTCAATGGTTCTTTAATATTTATCCAAAGAAAAAAACTTTTCATTATTCAATATCCATTCTGGAGTTTGCTTTTCCAAACACACTAACACAAACAGTGTGCTCTTACCAGATGTCCTGAGATGTCTCTGACTCAGAGAAACTCCATGGGCTCCCACAGAGGTAATACTGCCTCCATCTTTGGCAGTAAGCACAGGAAGGCAGAGGAAAATATGAATTTTTCATTCTCCTTTCTGCTTGCAAGCAGTGCCTATTAAGCATAATCAGGAAATTCTAGGGAGGGTTTTTAGAACGTAATCCAACAAGGATAGTCCCATTTAGTTTCTGTAGAAAGTCTGTAGGAAATGTTCTAGGAAAATCCATTGAGATTTCTGAGGGTAATGTATCTCAGCAAATGACCTCTTTAAAGTTTAGCAGACAGGCAAAATATGAGAGAGTGCACACTCCTTATGTTACAAATGAGGATGGGGTCATGTGTGTTTACAAATCAGTCCTTTATTAAAACCCTCTTTAATAGGGTTTTCCTTAGCACAGCTTTGGTTCAGATTAGAGCATCTGGACGTGAGAGACAGCAGTAACAGCAGTGCATTAACTTAGTGCCTGGGTGACTCACTGAGTCCAGAGAAACCAACTTTCACCACTAGTAATGAGCCAAGCAGGAGAGCTCCTTCCCCAGTACAGCTCTGACGTAATGGTAACCCCAGTGATCCCATCTCAGCTCACATTATAGCATACTCTTATTAAAAGCTCCAATTTGAAACATCAAGATATCATATGGGATGTGAAGGCCAGGCTGTTAAGTCTCACTGCTGGCTCCCATAGAATGCATTTAGGGCTGTCTTCGTTACGTACAGTCCTTGGCTTAGGTCTTGGTACTTACTAAGCTGCATTTTTTTTCTTTTTGTTTTTAGTCCCTACACTTCTGGATATCTGTGACCAGGGTCCTCAATGCTGCTACATCTGTGCTTGCAGAGCACACTGCAATTGATAGCTTTTTGTGCATGAGCTGAGCAGCAGGAGGTATCTCCTGGGATCCCATCCCTTTTGCCTGCACAAGAAGCTAGCATAGCCCCCAGTGAATGCTTTTAATCCAGAATAGCATCAGGACACTGTGGCCCAATTGGCAGAGTATTTGGAAGGCTTAGGTTTACACCCCAGGTGTCTTGCTGGTTGTCATCGATCAAGGCACATCGTGTTCCCACTCCTGACTCATGAAACTCAGTGATACAGACCTCACTCAGAAAGTGCTGTGAGAGCTCTTTATTTGTCAGTGTCCAAGGCCTGGTGGTTTTATGATACATTACTTAAACCATGCACAAGGTCCTACTAGCATGACTTCAGGTCAGCACCCAGAGAGTGTAGGTCCATCCTGTTAGCGTAATCCAGCTCTTACATGCCCTCACACTCACCCTCATCACCTGTAAATTACTCCCTGCTTCATTTTCTCTGCATTTGGTTCAGCAAAGCTTTGGATAAGGTAAGCATCTCCCAGGGATTTAAAGAAGCACAAAAGCTGATCACTGTCCCTCTTTGCATTTACTCCCATGCGACTAGGATGTACTTATACCACTCCAGCTGCTCCCACCAGCCGATGCTTTGAGTCCTTGGCACCAGCTCTGAGGTTGGCCTCATCTTCCAGCTGCCCCATGTCACTCCAGTACGAGGCCCCAATGAAGCCAGCAGCACACAGACCACGCTGTGCCCAGGGCTGAATTTGGCCGATTATTTACAAATAATTTAAGGCAATTCTGTAAATGTTTTTGTGCCCAGAGGTCTGGGGATGATTTACAGCTCTCTCAAATTGTGTAGACCCTTGATCTGGTGGTGTCATTCACAGTAATGGGATGTCTCAGCTGTCCAAACAGAGACATGTTTTACATGTTAAAAATGCTCTGGGATCGATCTTTCCGTGCTTATAGTAAATGCCTTGATTAGATTCTCTTGTAGGCACTTCAAAGGCAGACTCCCACTCAGACTTTCCCTATCATGAAATCAAGTTCTTTCTTTGCTCTCCTTTTTATTTTTCCCTCACTTAAATGAATGTAATGCTAGAGAAAGGTGACTGATTGATGGCCTTAAGGACTGAGGCTTTCTGGAAAAGCATCTAGGGACATGGTTCTGCCGCCTGACCTGCAAGCTTTGAAAGCAGAGGGGCAAATGAGACATGGATCTCCTTGGGTTACTAAGCCTGCCTCTTCCAGGCCTCAACACTAAGCTGTTTAGCTTTATGCTTAGATAGGACCCAGTCAGATGTCATCTTTGTTTTATATATACTGAGACTGAGAGGTACTGGTGACTTGACAGAGCTGGGAGAGACTGTAGAGCAGGGGTGAGGATGGACAAAAGTGTCCCAGGTGAATACTTCAGTCTCACTTTATTCCTTCATCAGATCCCTGCATCTCTTTAAAAAATAAAAGTTATAATAAAAAACAAAAAATGAATGGGGGAATATTTTCTGTGAAATGTGCCCTCAACCAGATTGAGACCATTGGTTCAATGTATATCCATCACTAACCAGCTACTAAACACAAAGGCTTTCATTCTCAATATTGACCTGGTCTGTAATCAAATCAGAGAACTAGAAATGCAAATGACACTTTATCCTATTAATAGATCCCTGAGCTACCCGATTGCCTAGTTTTGTCCTTTTTTCTTTCTTTTTTTTTTTTTCTTTCTTTTTATATTTAGTGGAAATATCTCCACTTTAATCTACGTATTTCCATCATTCAGGAGGCCAAGTATACTTGATGGGCACTGCACAAAGGTGTATTATACTAAGAGCTTGTGACCTAGTACAAAAAGATTGGTCTAATTATCACTAATGAACTTACTTTAAAGAAGAGAAGATCATCTAATTTGTAAAGTACCCTTCTGAGTGCTTTCACTGCTCCTCCTCTTGGGTCAGTGTGATCAGCCTTCCTTTCTCATTTCACGATCTCCTTTTTCCTGACCTTTTTCACTGGCAGGTGTGAACATTTCATCTACGACGCCATAAGGTCGTACACAGTAAACAAGTAACATGAGCCTTCTATTTCTCTTGACAATATCAAAGAGAAATATACATGCACTGTGACAGAACAGAGCTGCGTAGATGGAAGGAAAATTTCAACAGGTTTTTTTTTTTTTTTTTTTTTCTTCTCCATATTTTGATGGTTAATTTGTGACAAAATGATTTCACCCCAAAACACATGATAGAAGAGAGGTGAATGGAAGGACTGGATGATCTTGTCAGAAGACCTTCTTGTATTCATTTGACTTAGCAGCAGAGGGGTTGGAGAAGCTCTTAGATTCAGAGACTATCTCACAGTAGAGATCAGATCACGTGGAGAGCTCAAAGTATTCAGGAGCACAAAATACTTGGAAATGCACGCTCTCCTGAAAGCTTTGACAGTCTTGTGGGAATGAATTCCATTTGATGTCATCCCTGCTACACCAAAAACTCTACTTCTTTATTGCTCAAAACTCTACTTCTTTATTGCTCAATTTTCTTTGTGCATGCACTTTTGCAAACCAATACTGTTTCAATCTAGACCTCCCCAGGCCTTTTCACTGGATGATGTCTTAACACTACATTTTTGTTGTGCAGTTTCATTCCAAGGAAGTTCAGCATACCATTGCTGCCCAGCAGAACTTCCAGGTTTCTTCAGTAGAAGAAAGGTGTTATACTGGTCAAGCTCTGGGGCTTTCCCATCCCCAGGGGATCAAGTTGTTTCTACTTGTAGAAGTCACTCTTTCTCTATTAAAAGATGACTAGTGTCCTTTCATACCCTTAAAAATAAATGTGGGACATCACCGATCCCCATTATTTGATTTTCAAGGACCATATTTATGAATTATCAACTCATCTCTACTGTAACAAAACTACAAATTGTGTTGAAATGGACACTAGCTTTTGGATAATGTTCTATCATCAACTCTCTTCCGAGGGAAGCCTTCCTACACTGTCACAACTGGTGGCCTCTGCACTACTCTTGTTTTGTTTGGATCATGCTTAACCCTAATTTGCACTGTAACAGAGCTAGACGAGAGGCTTTCAGGGTATTGCCAGTTATCTCGGCACAGTGATGGACAGACCCAGATGGTAATTTCAGGCATGGAAAAGGGTGAGGAAGCACACAGTAAGCCCCAGACAGCTAGGCACTAATCCTTTAAGAGCCTAGACTAGTTATGAAGAAGAGCATATTCAATATAAGAAATAATTAAGGGTCATGACGAATCAGAAGGAAGCTGCTGTGTGTGTGAGTGCATCTGTGTGTGCCTGGGAGCACTGCTCATATTCTGTAATGTCTCTTTGCAGCATGCATTTTGGATATCACATTTTAAACCCATTAAATGTGAGAAGCAGTTATACTTGGTAGCTAAATCAAGAAATTAACTTGCTTCCGTTCATTCATTTAGTGAAGTTTGGGCTAATGAAAGCATATGACTTGGCCATTCCTTATTTTAAGGAAACTTTAATCAAGGAAATATCTGTAGCACATTTCCTCCTATAGTGCTTGCCTATCCTAGTGTTTTCATGATGACCTCAGCTAGTTTGAGAGAATTTTGATTTTCTTGGGACTTCTTTTTCCTTATTGTGACTATCCACAGGGGAAGCAGCTATGACTATGGTTTCTTAGATAAGGCAGCATTTAAATCACTGCCATCTGGAACCACACTGAAATCTGTCTGGTAATGAACTCCCTATATCCCATAGTCACATCAAACCTACAATGTTTCTCTCTATGCTTCTCCCTAGAATGCACCTTCTCTTCTTGTTTCCTTTGCTAAGCACCGTCATATCTACATGTTGGTAAACTGAACAGCACAATTATTCCAATCACCAATATTGTCTTTAAAGGCGGAAAGAAGAGGTAAAATGACACTAAATTTATTCAGTGCCACTCAGCAAGCTCACAGGAGAAACTGATGTAGTATTAGATCCATGGTTCACTATGACCAGGTAGAGGTGAAACAATGCAAATATGTTTTGACCAGAATAGAATTGGTGGGTGGATTTTCTTGTAGGATCTGACAGCCAGGGATTCACTTATATCTTCCACCAGTATTCAAGTACATGTTGGTTGAGCAGAAATAGCAAGGCACGTTGTAACTCAACTGCATTTGCTACCAATTTATTTTCAATCCTGAGCACTTGCCTGCCTGACCAGGGACAAAGAATGGAATGACGGGAGTGGAGAAAGCACAGGTAATGTTTCCAAATGGTAAATTGCTTCTGAGCTCTTGAACATGCTGTCACTCAGGAGCCTTGTCACGATGGCTGCCTCGGGCTTCTGTTCTGCCTGTAGGGCTGTGCTGAGAGCTCACAGGGACTATGCAATGTGATTCCCTCCTCGGGCAGGATCCAGGGCTGGGTTGGCAGGTCACTGAGCCAGGAGTACAGTAAGCAGAGCCAAAAATACTGCTTTAAAAGAGCACTCTGGAAATTATGGTGCAGCCAGACCATCACATGGCAATGGATGAGTGTTGAAGGTGTTACTACCATTTCTTCACTAAAAGGGTACTGGGTGATTGAAGGACTTAACAATGCCGTTCAGGGACACAAAAGCAAAAAAATGCATATACAGTCAAATATGGCACCTCACCTGAGAAGGTTCTTAACTGTTTTGAATTACTTTAATTTGGCTGCTGGTGAGGGTCTGTCCATTTCCTTTGGGCAGAACTAAGGAAAGGCAGCCCAGCACAACAGGGTCAGGAGAGGACTCTACTTCTTAGTCAAATTCAAGTGGAATGCAGGAAGTGTCTTATCTTTACATACACGGAGTTTCATTTCATGTAAGTTCTCTGAACCTTGGGTTTATTCACTTTGACTGGAAATCTTGCGAGAAAAAAATTTTCCTTGTGAGATGCTGAGCAGCCCCCCATCCCCAGCTGAATGATGTCTTTTTAAGCATGATATCCTCCTATGTCAGGATAAGATTTGAAGGGTATACTTACAAATGGCCTCAACTGGGAAATACACATGTAGAAGGGCCATGTTATAAGCCAGTCATTCTCTTCCAGCAGGAACTTTCTGCCTGAAATATGTCCCCTCTGTGTTATGTACCTGTCCCAATACATGACAGCAATGGTCCTCAGAGCTATTTATTGTCATGCACATATGGAATGTGTCTGGACTGGAATTTATGTTTGGCTTTTTGGAGGTTTTTTTTATTATTATTTTCTAGGAGGACAAGAAGCCACGATGCTTTGCTCTAATATTTTATTTCTCAGCCTGCCTCTGTTGCTTGAGTTGCCCTTTATTGCAAGTCTCCCTTTGTTCCCTAAGGGTCACCGAGGCACGGTGAGAAGGTTGAGAGCTTTGCGCAATTTAAAATGTCACATCAAAGCACAGAATTCGTCCTAGCCCAAAGACACAGGCTAGAGATTGCTTATGCTTCATTCTTGATTATCTCTTAGGTCAAGGTCACTGTTAGAAGGAATAGCATTTAGAAAGCTCCTTGGGCTTTGCCTCTGTCACTGACCTTCTCTGCAGCCTGAAGCAAGCCACTTCATTCTTCAGGATTTCTGATTCCCCTTCCACCTTTCCTTCATTTGTTTGAACGGTGTGTGCTTGAGGCCAGACAGTATTTCTAAGGGTGCATATCTCACCTAAAGCGACAGAGTTCTGATTTCATTTGGGGCCTCAGCTACTGTATGAAGAATGAACTCTTTCCTGCCTCTGTCTCTCCCACCAAGTGCTTTGGTATCAGAATGAAGTGGCATTTAACGAGCAAGCAATGCCATCTTGCAGTTAATGTCAAGGGAGAAAGAGGGAGATGAGTCTACTTACTAGGTATGCCCTTCTGCTCATGTGTACTAACCCTGTGCTTTTGGAAAGAAAGAAGCATGATTCTCATCTGGAATCCCAAGGTGTTCATATAGCAGCAAAGTCCGTTGTCCATGGATCTTTTTGAGCAACTTGCAATAAGTTTGAGCTGTAACAGGCAGCAGAGTATGCTGGGGGTAGCAGGATTAATGGAACCCAGTGGGAGAGAAATGGCATCGTTATCTGCTGATGATATGATCAAAACCTTTCAACAGAAGCATAGGTGTGTTCCAGAGAGGGCTCATCATCTGGCTTAGGCTCTAGCCATATCCTTCAATTGCAAGACATTTTCAGGTGTTGGCTTGTGTAAAATAGAATTTTTTTAAAGGAAAGGTTTTAAGATAGCTTAAGCACTCCTAGAGGACAGTGAATGCAGAGGAAAGTTGTACTAATTGTTAAAATCAAGGTGTGCTGAAGCCATTTGGAAAAAAAATCACCATTCTGTCTGCAGTCCCCTGTAGCACAGCAAGACCTAGAATTCCAGCTCACAGAGCATAAGACTGTGCTCTGTGGCTCTTGTAGCCACCTCTGGAAAGATCAACTGTGCATTATACATGGACACTGATGCCTACACAAACATGCCTTCCCACTCCTTGCAGTAAATGCAAACTTTGTTTTTTTAGGGATTCCTGGCAAGGAATTTCCCTTCTGAAACCAGCATAGTCAGGGGACTTAGTGCAAAAAACCCAGCTACTAAGTTATACTCAGCCTTACTCCAACAGTCTTTCCTGACACGTACGTTTTCTATCCCCTAATGTGGAGAGGAAATTACATACATTTACCTAATGCAATCAGTGATAGTTGCATATATTAACAGGTAGTGAAGTGTGAACAAGGATTTACAAAGAAAGAGGTTAAATATTGGGATAGCTTACCCAAAACAACACTGACAAAACCCAGACTTCTGACTTCCAACCTGCAAGCAAAGTAATTCAGAAGATTGGAGCAAGTCTAGGGTTTGGAGTTTGACTCTATGTTTTATTTTCTTGGAGCAGTACAATTTGTAAGTAAAAGCCAGAGCAGTTTTCTGGAAGAGTGGCCACCCTTTTGCCTCCAAGGAAACTAATGACTCATCTACCAATTCAGCAGGAGTCAGGAGATAGTCATCTTACTGTAATATCTTTTGTCTTTCTCCACCGACACCTCATTGATGGGCAATTTTTCTAAACAACAGCAAAATTGCTGTGCCTGCTTCTCTGTCAATAAATTCCATTATTTCACGTGGAGGTTGGTAGCATAGCTAGAAAATGCCAAAGTGATTACATTGAGGAACTACAGATCTGTGGTCTGAGCACTCTATAAATCTATGGACAAAGTTTGATAAAGCACGTTGATACTTCATCTGACAACAGCCTGTCTAGATTTACGGGACTCAAAGCTGTTTGCACTGTCATCATCCTTGATTCAATTAATGAAACCACACTTCACATCCCCACACTTCTTTTTTGTTGAGCTAAATGTGATCTTGACACTCTCCCTCCATCTTTAATGAGTAAAATATAAAGTGAAGGAATCAGCCAAAGAATAATAGTATGGCTCCGGAGCTGGTAGGATAATGCAATCAAGCACTTTCAGGTTAATGTGCAGAGTGATCCATGGAGAATTTGCTTCAGTGCTGGGGTGCCATCAGTTTTCCCCTTAATCTTTTGTAGTCCTAATGATGAGCAGCAAAATCAGATGAAATTGTGGCAGGTTTAAAAAATGTTGCGCTTTGCTTTTTCATTTGTTTTAAAGTTGCTAGGATTAGGGCACCAGGAGACAAGGAGAATGAGAAGAGTTTTTAGTGTGCTTTAGTATGGCTAGGAAGAAGACTGTGGGGAAGGTCCTTGACTACAACACCAGGGGCACACTTTGCTATCCTGGATTTGTGTTGTGGAAGTGACAATGCAGTGGGAGAACAGACTTAGTGCAAGGGCTGTACTGAGTGTAGCTTTTGAGGACCTATTCTTAAAACCTTGATTTGTGAGGAGAAAGGACTCATGTATGAGGGATGTGCCACAGTATGGTGTGGCATGTTGATGCAGTTTAGGGAGTGCTAGAGTGGAATAAGATATCTGGCATTGGCATGCATTGCAATTGTGTGTGAGGTAATATATCTGCATGGAAGAAATCACATAAAGTGTTCAACCTGGTGGCATAGGAGTGTTTGCTGTGATTTCTGCCCAAGAAGAGGGAGTTTCTCCTGACCATGCCTCGTAAAGTTTGAAGACTGAAGTAACACATGAGAAATGCACAAGCTTCATGATGGCCCCCGAGGCAGGGACAGATTCCCCCTGTAGCATCTGTGTCGTACTGTGGAGATTGCTTACTTTCCCCTGACACCATGTAACTCCTCTCTGCTCCCTGACAGGAATACAATTTACTGCAATTTACTGTAAATCCTCATAAAAGCCCTTCTCTTGTGACACACTCAGTCAGAAACCCTAAAAATGACTGACAGGCTCTTCATAAATATTCATGAACTCTAAAAAAAGATTGAAAGAAAGAAAAGTTAGCTTCTCCCCCTCCGTGAAGTTTGATGGCAGGTTTCCCACAGCAGCCTGGGCTGCCCTTGCTGGGAGGGGCTGGGGAGAAGGCCTCAGTAGAACTGGGAGCTATTCCCCATATCCCACATGGGCCCAGCTCCTTCAGCTGGGCTGCATCAGCAGGGTTATGTCCACAGGCATGGCCCTTTGTGATGGTTGGCCCTTTGGGATGGTAGACCCCATGGCTTGCTTGCTCATGGCTTTAAACCCAGTGAGACCAGGAGTATAGGAGGCCTCTGAAACAGGAATAAATGGCCCTCAGCAGATACACTTTTGTGCCTGGCACAGGGCTGCTGTGCTTGGTCGTTTCCACCTTTCTCACCGTAGGAAAGGCAGTCAGAACCTAAAGAGGGTCCTTCAGGGCCACGCTTCCCAAGGGAAAGAAGCCACGTGCATTTGAGTCTGCCTATTAAGCCCTTTGGGGCTGATTAAGAGTTTATATCCATTTTATTCTGCTACTTTGATTTTCATTCTTGTTCAGTTTATAAATAGTTTTGACATTTACTGCTCCTGGTTTGGGAGGGAAAAAGTGGAATGGGTTTGAACCAAGAGAAGCATCAAGGCTCTGCTATGTAGAGTTGAGCCAGCAGAGGAAATCTGAATGTGGTAAATTAAGAGAATGTTCCTCAGATGAAACTGTCTCCCAATCATAAGTCATGTGACGATAAATTTCAGCTGAGTGACAACAATATTAACAAACTGAATATAAGATTGATGTGCATCACAGGTCCATGAATGCAAAATAAAAGGGAAAGGCTTGCTAGCCTGTGATAGGCAAAGTATAAATATGTATCACTTGGTTCTAAAGTGAGTTATGATTACATTTTCCTACTTGTACCTGAAATCTGTAGAGGTTATTCATCTTATCCCTATATCAGCCTTGACAGTTATAGCCATGCAGTGCATACGGCATAGATACCTGTTCAACAGATAAATCAGCAGCCATGAAGGGAGCCGTTGTTATCAATTTGATCTTCAGAATAAATATACAAATATGTGTACAGTATTGTTGTCACTGAGAACAATTTCCTTTCTTCTTGCCGATACATTTTTAAGAGGTTGTTCCAAGAGCCACTTTCGAACAATGCCGGAGGGAGATGGAGGGAAGCACTGATCAAGCAGGAGAACTAGATTTATGGACTGTTGTCAATTTTTTAAGGAAAAAAAGAGAGAAAAAAAGAAAAAGAAAAAAAGAAAAAGAAAAAAAGAAAAACACCTCCTTCTAGCATCGCTTGTCCTTAGAGTGCAGTGCAAGCTGCCTTGCACTGACGCAGTGGGTGATGGTAGGGAAGAGAGATGATGGGTACAGTTACGATCAGCAAACATTTGTGAAAGAAAACCTTTCCTGATGAGGCTGAGTGGTACTGCCTCTCAACCAGTGCTAAAGAGCTAAAGGTTTTATGGTGCAGTGGGGACTGCAGTTTAATACTGATTTACCATGGTGGTTTGTCAACTTAGCCAGGCAGCTTGGATGCCACCGAGACTCTTGTTGTGTGCAGCTTGGAGGGAAACTAAGGGGACATCTCTTCCTCTTCCCCAGCAAACCAGAGCACAGTGACAGGCACAAAGATGCTCAAACACTGAGACGATGCCACTCATGGCATGTGAGCAGTGAGCTGAGTCCCACAGCCCATACTGGTGGGTACCAAAAGTAAATTCAGCTTTGGAATTCACTCTCCACTTCCCTTGTGATGATCTGAGGCTGCATTACTGCCATTGAACAGAAAGATGCATAAGCTGCAGCAGAGACACAGCCAGTCCCTTGCCATCATAGTACCCCAAATCTCCACGGAGATTACTTTAATATGAAATAGTTATCTCTAATGGACACGATCTGCTCTCTTATTTTTTGTAAAGCTGAAGGTAACGAGAGTGACCATGTAGTTCCCACTTCCAGGTAGGACTGGAATGCAGTCTCCCGGTGATGTCTCCCAAAGCCCTGGGGAGAAGGCTTATGTCTGAACCATTTGGGTTTTAAAATTCTGTTTCCTCTGGGAAGGTTTCAGTTACTAATCAGTACTGTTCATTTAACTCACACCACAACAGTGTGTGAGGTCCCCAGCAAGGACAGAGGCTCAGATTTGCAAGAGGTTAAAAAATCAAGTTTCCAAATAAAGTACTACTTGGATAGGTCTTTGATAGCTACAAATCATAATCTTGAGGCTTCATCCTACCTAGAGAGCCTTACCATCCCGACTTCCCATCAGGCAGCCATGTATGCAAAGGCTGTAACACTCACAGCCAGATGCCAGACTCTTGGGTTCAGCACAAACACAGGTTATAAGGCTTTTCAACCCTCTCTCCTTGAGCCACAAAACAAAGATTACACCTGTGAAGTACGTTGAGCTTTCAATTTTATTTCTCCATGGAAACCTCAGGATTTACTTGGGAAAATCAGAGGTTAATAAAGATGTGTTTGATTTAGAAATGCAAATCCCAGGTGGAAGTGCTGGTGTCTTAGATGCAGGAGGAGCAGCAAACCTGGTCCTGAAGGTGGCTGAGGACATCACCTCCAGGCACTTGAGATGCTGCATGCTGAGTCTCTTTAACACCATGGGGGGAGAGTCGATGAATTGGATTGCTTTCTAGATGATGATACTTTAATGAAAAACAACTTCTGTCCTTCAGCCGTAAGAGCTGTTCCTATTCTTGAACTGTGAAGGAGGAGGAGTGAGCAGGAAAATGCCATATGAAATTGTGAAGCTAAATTCAGAGACAGTACGTTCTGGCCAACAAGGAAGATGTAACCGTATATCACAGCATTCTGTTAATGAGGGTTCATTTTTAGCCTGACTTGTCTGCAATGGAAAACCCTAACATTTAATTTTCGTAGAGCTAGAATTGAAGCTGATTTTAACCTTAGTGTTCTCTACGCATCAGATTTTCTATTTCTCCATGGTGTAAATCTCTCTGCTTTAATAGCAATACAGGAGCCATCCCCCTGCCATAATAAATGGGTGATGATGACTCATAACTCGTTACACAGCATAATTCCAGACCACAGATGTGCAGCCACCATTGTTGGAATACAGTGCCTAAAAGGTATCTTTGCTTTAGTAAGAGATTAAAGAAAATAAACTGTCACATATCAAGATCTCTGCATTTGTACTAAAGTGGTTTTAAAAGGATGAAGGTAAATATCCTTGCTTCATATCCATTAAAAATGGAAAAAATCAATTTTTCCCTGAATTATTTCCCACTATATTATATTGCTGTGGCCATTTAGGCACATACTTTTTGTTTTGGTTTCAAAACACCACTGAAAATTTGGACTGTAGTATTACAGTGATAGTTTTGCACTTAAAGCCAAAACAATCCCCTACCAGATGAGCCCTAAAGGACAACTCTTCTGTCCCTATGACACTCAGACATACTCTAAATCACCACTTTCCCTCATCTGCAGAGATCCTCTGTATCAGCATAAACACAGGACCCAAAATGAGGGCAATGAGAATGGCAGAAGCTGCCACACACAGATACAGATGGGGGAAAGGTGGAAAACAACACGTTATTAGTTGTGTCTCTATTTCATCCCCTGCAAAATGAAGACCCTGCTCCCTTCAAAGGAGGGCTCTAAGGTTTGCCTCCCAAATGTCTGCAAAGTGCTTAGGGGTTCTTGGGCAGAAAATGCACAGGAACGGTGAAGTATCATCATGTTATGACTGCCTAGAGAAATCAGGAATCCTAATGTTAATTAGAGCTGGGTGAATAATTCATAACAGATCATTTATTAAAAGAATGCTGCCACTTTTTTTTTTCCTGTTTGCAAATTGTCCATAAGCAGATGGTGATTTTGCTGGATTGCGTTCATTATTCAAACCTATTTGCTTAATTATTTGGGGAAGGAAGCTCTGCTCTGCGCCTCATTCAGGAGTAGTTAGCTGGGTGTATTTAACAGTCCGAATCACCGTAAGTATTTTAGCTTTCATTGGACATATTGGTCACCTGGTGCATTCCTCCTCCCCACTGGATGCACTCACATTTGTAACAGGGATTTCAGCACAAGGGGGAGTCACTTCAAGAAACTGGAAGCCTTAAAGAAACTGAGAGACATGTCCTAGTAGGCAGTATCAGTGGTAGGTGGACAGTTGGACTGGAGGATCGTAGAGGTCTTCTCCAACCTTAACAATTCTATGACTCCTTGAGCTCCACATCCGTATGCCACATCAACCTGCCATCTCTCTGCTCACAACTTGCCTTTGTGTGGAATTACTCAGAAATGTTTAAATCAGAACAATTATTCCTGAATAGCTCTCTCTGTGAGCACTTACTCTATAAGAGCACTGCGTACCAGTTTAGTTTAATCTGCTTGAAAGTGATCTAAACCAAACAGGAGTAAGGCATGCCACCTGCAAAAGAAAAGACATCACCACATTTAAATTCACAGCCCATCTCTTGGTTTGTTGGGGTTTTTTTTAAGCACAAAATACCATTTCTGGGTCAGAGAGGCTTCTGAACAGCAAAGTGGAAGCTGGAGGGTTGAAGCAGGGGAAGGATTACTCTGTAAATATCCTGTTGGATGCACCGTTGTAAGCAGAGGATATGTTGATGGGAACCTTGGGTCTGACCCCAAACAGCCGTTCTATGGTTATCCAAATTAATTCCTGTGTGTATACACACACTTCGCTGCAAGTGCTATCTTTGCTTTGGGAGCACCTAACCCAGCAGTGCCCAGTGCACAGAGAGGTTAACGAGTCAGAAGCATCACAGAGCTAGGGCAAAATTAGGACTGTACTCCAGCATCCCACCACAACACCTCCACGCCTCCATTTTTAACCTCTGAATAATATTACCCCTCAGTGAAAGAAAACTGAAGGAAATAGCCTGTTGAAGTGCTGGATAAATATTCCTTCTGCACTGCAAACTGTTGCTTACAGCTAGTATTTTTTGGGTAATGATCTGCTTTTAGATTTTCCCTGAGATGTATATTCCATCTCTTTGACACCGTCTCAGCCTTATCTCTGCTCATTTTTTCCCCTGTCCTTAAATCTCTTTCTTTACCTTTAAAAGCTCTCTTTCCCCAGCAGTTGCAGATGCATTGCTGTGCTCTTTGAATGCAGCTGAGCAACTCTGGAGGCAGAGGAGGTGCTCCTGGTGCTCTCTGCACTCACACGCAGCTGATGCTGACCCCCAGGACCACCAAGAGCAAAGAGACTTATCCAAAAAAAGTGACATCAAAAAGATGGATTTCAATTCCTTCGGCTCAGCAGGATGCAGTCACTGATGAGGTTCTCACAAGTGGTTAAAGTTGTTGCATTTCTGCACAGCCCCTCCAATGTGTGTGGGGGGGCTTCTGGCCAAACTTTACCTGCTTTGGATTGGCACCTGGCTTAGCCTGAGGGGAAGGGAACTGTTGGACAGACATCCCAGCTAGAAAGAATTAAGTGCCCTCTCTTGCAAGGCCAAGTCTGCATAGATTTCCTTGTGAGGCCAGTGGGAGTGTGGATTGCAGTAGGGAAGATGGGGTGAAAATGGAGCAGGCTGGAAATGTGTAGGAGAAATGCTGGAAATGCACGTACATAGCAGGGGACACAGTGTGTTAGGAGTGGTCTGACTGCCCTGAGTTTGCTGCAGCTACGGGAAGGGGAGTAATTAAGAAGTGTATGGAAAGCACAGAGTGATTTTGCAATGCTTCTGCAGCAGTCTTTACCAGAGAGGGGACTGCAAAGATACTGAAAGGTTGTATATGTTGGAATAAAAGCTGTTCCGTCATAAGTGATATTGGGATTAACATATAAACTTAAAAGCAGCCAACTGTCAAGGTAATAGGGAGATGCTGGCAATTACAGAACACACATTTTTAAGTGGAAAATATGAGGTGCAATACAAGCCATGCTGCTCAGAGAGCTCAGACAAGGGTCACGCTTCACCACCAGCACCCAGCCCTGCCCCATCTCTGGCATCTCCTCCCCTCATTCCACACCACCCTCTTTCAGTCGTCCTTTTATACTGGCTCTGACATCTGCCTCTAGCACTTGCTTGTGGCATTGTTTCTTTTGGCAGCTTTGCAGTCTAACAAAGACTTGGCAAGTGTTTCATTCCAAGCCTTTGCATGTCCCGGTGCTTGCATCCTCTTGCCTCTGTTTCCCTGGAGGGGCACAGCACCAGGCTGGTTTCTGCTCTGATCAGGGCATGGGACATGGTCAGGGATGAATGAAGTGTAAGAATGTTCAGACATACCCTGGCATCTCACTGCCCTGTCCCTACAAGATGCTTGCCCTGTCCCTATCTGTTTAGTGGGTGACAGGATCTGAAACACCAAAGCCCCACGGAGGTGCTGGTGTAAAGCGACGCACAGCTTTGTGCTGATGCTCCATAAAGACAAAGCATTCCGCCCAGAGGCAGTGCACGTGCTTGAGAAAACTCATCCCCAAGGACACCTTGTGCAGGCCCATGGCCTTCCCCATCTGCCTTCCCATCAGAGTGTTTCCTGGGAGTAAAACTGAAGTTCTGCAGGACACGTGCCAGCCTTCCCGTGACCAAGTCTATAAAGAACAGCAAACGTTTCCCCTGTGCTTGTGTTTCCCGGGAAGGGTATGTTAATATAGCCTGTCTTTATTATCCTATCTGAAAAGATATTTCATTTTACCAGCTTTTACTACACAATCTCAATAACTGGAACTTGTTTAAAGGCTCACTGCTCCAGGAAAATGCATTACATCTTGGCTTTTAAATCCGCCAGCTCCCATTTATTGGTATTAATAATACATTGGGAAAGCTGTTCTTTTTATTTTCCTTTAGTCTTCTGATTATTATTATTTTTTTTATCAGTTCTTAAATAAAATATTTAAAAAAGAGAATATTTTTAACTACTTTCCCATATCCTACAGGTGACCACCCTCTACAAGCTGCTCAGAAGTCATTTGCAGTGCTTAGGAAGGGGGAAAGGCAAAAGGGAAAAAAACAAAGAAGTATAGCAAAACTGTTTTATAATCATTTATGAGCCCAAAGCGTCCAGGGAAAAACTTTCTAATAATAAAGGAAATACCTAAATTAGTTTCCATTTAAAATTTAGGCGTCTCTAATTTATAAATGCTGTTTAAGCAGAGCCATGTTGATGAGGGCTGGAGCAATTACTCGCATAAGTGGAAATGCAAAACTTTGGTGCTGCCATGCAGTTCATTCTCCTTCTGCTAACTCTGCTGAGCTTTTTTTAAGCTCAGCGCACCCAGGGAATTGCTGCTGCATGTTTATGTATTTACTGGAGAAGATACTTCTTATTTTTTTGTGCCAAGCCAGCATTGGCTTTTTAATCTTTCACTGGTTTCAGCATTGCTATTGTGGAGGAGGCTGTAATGGTCAGTCCCTTCCCTCAGTAACACCGGTGTAAAATGGGCTGTAGGCAGTGGAATTTCTCCCCATGCAAAGCACAGCCATGCTCAGAGGATCTGATAACCTGGGATCACCCTCTGCTCACCTCCACCTCTCTCCTACTCTAATCAAAATGGAAGAGAGGAAGTTTGGCCAATAGCAATTTCCCCCCCCCCACTGTATGCTGTATAAATGCAATCCCTGCATTATTATATTGAAGCTGGGAACCTCTAAGCAATTACTTCCCAGCACATTAGTGTCCATGTACTAAATGCTAAAGTGTTTATTCAGTGCATTGCAGGATCAGGTTATTGCTGAGTCTGTCCATCATGCCAAGAAATTATTGCTATAAGTGCTTTAAGAGCGTGGCCAGTACAATGGAGATATAAGCAAGCTGAAGGACTGCAGTGCTCCTGCTCGATGTAGGGAGGTCAGGCATGTCTTTATTTAGAGAGAAGAAAAAAAAAAAAGAGGCCACGAAAGCGCTCAGATCCACAAAATCTCATCATCAAATGCACATTGCTGTAGGAACCAGAAGGAAAAAAAAAAAAAAAGACACAAACAACTTTATACTGAAATTGAGTGGAAATTGGAATAGTGAAGGAAATATGCTTTCTTTTTCAATTCCAGATGCTCATGCAGTCTTTTGCCTGGGATTAAGAGGTCACTTATTGCAGCCTTAAAGGATAAGGACTGGGCTAGATGGGAGAATCGGCAGCTGTTTATTCTGTAAATGCTTGAATATGAATCACATCTTCCTTGTCAGAGCTTTGCTTATTACTTTTATTTACCGGGATAATATCAGACATCTAATTAATTCTTCCCACCTCTTTCAATTCTCAGTGTCTCAGTGCTTCAGCAAAGCTGGAACCCTTTGGAGCTTTCTATCTATTGAACGAAATATCCTTGTTTATAGGGACGGCTATGACTTTATCTTTTCAGTTGAGACTGCCTTAAAATGTACCGGTGCAGAACACACAGATAATGCCAGAGGAATAATCATTTCCCTTTTTTTCTTTTTTTTTTTTTTGCATTTGGTTATCAACTGGTGGTTTATTTCTGCAATCATCTTTATCAGAGTTCTTGCTACACTGGTGTTAATATTCAGCAATGATTTTTCTCTCTTTCAAAAGTTGGAAAGATCAGCCCCAGGGAGACAAACTGAGGCTCAGCACTGATGAACGGCTTCTCAGAGTCACACAGACAGGGACATTAAGGGTTGGATGCAGCAGGCCTTAAGGTGATGTTCAGAAACTGATGTCCAATCCTAAAGTACTTCTACTGATGTTTTTGGGGGTGAATGGCCACACTGGAGGTCACTCTGCTTGCCCGCATATCTGGGTTCTGCTGCTATGATGATGCCAGAGGATGCAAATCCCTTTGCAATTTTCTTATTTTGCCCTGTTTCAGCCCATTTCCAATTACCATCTGCCAAAGGCAATGTGGGAGGACAGCAGTGCCTGGGGCATGGATGGTAGTCAGCATTTCCCCAGGCTTGGAGCAGACTCCAGTGACACCCAAGCAGAATAGGATAGTGCCAAGGGGCACCCTTTGCTCTCTACAGCTCCTTGACAGGATTCTGAGACAAAGTGGGGGTCTGCCTCTTCTCCCAGGTGATAGCAATAGGATGAGAGGTGATGGCTTCACGTTGCACCATAGGATGTTCGTGCTGGGTATCAGGGAACAGTTATTCTCTGAAAAAGCAGTGATGGACTGGCACAGGCTGCCCAGGGAGTGGTGGAGTCACCATCCCTGGAGTTGTTGGAGAACCATGGAGATGTGGCACTGAGGGACATGCTCAGTGGACATGGTGGGGTGGGATGGGGTTGGACTTGGGGATCTTAGAGGTCTTTTCCAACCTCAATGATTCTGTGATTCCATGATTCAAATGGTCCTGTGTTGAGCCACCAGGAGTTGATCTCAGTAAACCCTGTGGGTCCCTTCTGGCTCAGCATACTCTGCAATTCTGCAAAACTCCAGGCTGGACATGACTCCTGAAGGAGAAGTTGGTGCAGTTGGTGCTCACAGGGCACACTGCTTTCCTGAGTTGGGTACTGTGACCTTGAGTGAGCAACGCAGAGATGACAGCTGTGTCTATTCTGACTTTAAGGTGAATCTCATGTAATACTTGCACGTCCTGTCCTAGAAAGCTGCCACAACAGCCCTTATCTTGATGAGGGACTCAGTGTGCTGCCCTAGTACACTGCAATAATAGCATCATTAGAAAAATTCCTTCGTATCATGCAGCCCAAGGACAAATGAGATCTCCCTCTGTGCTAATTCAACACGGGTTTTGTTTATTCTTGATTATTTTTGTTGGTGATGCTCCTATTACCAGAGTCTGTTCTGTTTGCTCACAGCACCCTCTCTGCTGTTAAAGCCTTTCTTTTGCATCTGACCTAAATGTTTCCAGTTTTTAAAAACATTTGGGTAATTCCTCATCAAATCACTCCTCTTGGCTTTTAAACAAAGTTTCTTCCTCCTTATGCCTCTGGTACCCACAGAATAGTAGCTCAGAAAAAACAGCTAGCATTAACTTTGCAGCTAAAGGCGATGCACAAGGGAACCATCCATTTCCTAAGCATATCACAAGGAGTTCTGTGTTGACTGTGCATTCATTATTGATAATTATTAATTATATTCTGGTTATTACAATTCTCTCGTTTTATTGGCATGCCGTGCATCTTACAGAGGCAAAAGCCATTCAAAGAGAAACAGGTGACATTAGCTCAGCACAGTGATTAATAACTTTATGATAATCACATCTGTCTAATTACTGACCTCTGAAACACAAGAAGTCCTATGCAAGCTTGTTCACACCACGTGCAATACATGAGAAGACGATTTTGCCACCAAGATTGGGCCACATCTAAAGCTGAAAGAGGAAGATGACAATTAGACCCTAATAATCAGTGGAGGGTGCCTGGCCTTGGGCCAGCCAGACTTTTGGAAAGTGAATTTACAATTGGACTCTCCATGGAATCTAAGGTTAGGCCTAAGCATACGTAGCCAACTGAGCTTGCACATGCAGGCTTGATGCCCAGGAAATGCTAAGCAAGGAAAGTCCTATCCCTTCCCTTGTGTTGACAGTTTGGTGGACTAACTGGAGTCACCTCTAAAAATCTGCTCCTTTGAGCACGTTAGCCCTGGACCCAGTGTGGGAGAACACTGTCAGCCCTTGCGTTGGACTGCTTCCAGTGTAACTCCTTCCCCTCCAGCTCCCCAGGGCTTTCCCATCCTGATGTGGACAGATGTGCTCCCATGAACGGTACCGCTTAAGGCCTACACCAGCATCCAAACCCTCTCCCAAACGTATCTGTCACCCTGACTGTGCCAAGGCTGTATCAGCTTTGATTTCCAGTCTTGGTGTTACTTGGATGTACAGTTAGTAGCCTCTTACTGGAGATGCTGATAGCTTCTGAAATCTATATTACAACCATGAGATAACAAAAAAAAAAAAAAACAAAAAACATGTCTTACATCTTGGGGAAATGAGGTGACACGCAGTAAGGGAGGAGATGAGGATATGCACTAGCGTGTGTCCCCATCTCTCTGTTCAGGATTTGTGCATTTCCAGGCAGAATGACATAACTGGGGTGATGGAAATTCCCCATTTCTAGAGTGGGGACAGGAGGGAGGGGGCCCCAGTGCTGGGCCGGATTGATTTCCCTCAGCTGGAGCAATCGTTGTTCCAAAGTGGCAAAAATAAATAATAATAAATGAGTAATAAACACCCCATTTGAATCTTTAAAAGAATATTGGATTTTAATTATAAAGGTTTAATTTTCAGAATAGAAAAGCTACTTTTGCACAATTACTGCATGCAACTTTTAATTAACTTTCAAGAACTTTCTCTTACTTAAAGAAATCTAATTAATAATACTTAGGGAACTATTAGCATAAAATAACTCACAGAAAGGGACAGAGAAATATAAAACAAATATATTTTGTACAAAATTATTTGGGAGAAAGAGACTTGCTAACTCTGAAAACAAAGCCAAATCTTCCAGCTTTCCTAGTTCTGGCCTATAAGGAGCTTTTTGATGAATGAAAGCATGAGAAAGACACAGGGATCACAGGATTTAGAACAGAAAATACTGTTATGTTAATCAGCTGCTACAGAGACCTGTTAGACTGAGAGAGATTATCTGTTTCAAACACCAAAGGTTTCTGTACTGGGGGGAAATATGGCACTGGAAGATAAGAGAAGGAGGTCATAGAATCATAGAATCGTAGAATTCTTAGAGTTGGAAGGGACCTTGGAAGGGACCTCTAAAGGTCTTCTAGTCCAACTTCCCTGCAATGCACAGGGACGTCACAGCCCCATCAGGTTGTGCAGGGCCTGATCCATCCTCACCTGGTAGGTCTCCACAAATGGGGCATCAACCACATCTCTGAGCAACCTGTGCCAGTGTCTCACCACCCTAGCTCTAATAAACTTTTTCCTTATATCCGACCTAAATCTCCCCTCTTTATGATTGAAACCATTTCCCCTTGTTCTATCACCAAAGACCCTGCTCAAGAGTCTGTCCTCTTCTTTCCTGTAGCTCCCCTTCAGATACTGACAGGCTGCTCTCAGGTCTCCTCACAGCCTTCTCTTCTCCAGGCTGCACAGCCCCAGCTCTCACCTTGTCCTCGTAGTAGAGGTGTTCCATCCCCTGGACCATCTTTGTTGCTCTCCAACAGGTCCATGACTCTCCTGTACTGAGGAGTCCACATCTGGATGCAGTACTCCAGGTGAGGCTGCACCAGTGCAGAGCAGAGGGGCAGATCCCCTCCCTCACTGCTGGCCATGCTGTTTTTGATGCAGCCCAGGGTACAGCTGGCTTTCTGGACTGTGAAGGCATACTGCTGGCTCATGCCCAGCTTCCCATCCACCAGTATCCCCAGGTCTTTTGTGGCAGGGCTGTGCTCAATCCTTTCATCCCCCAGCTTGCATTGGTTAAGTGAGGTGCTGGATAGGTACTATATTTGGTTCTGTAATTGCAAAAAAATGGGCTGAGCAGAGCAGACTTGGAGCAAAGGTGCTCACACTTGGAGTAAAAGAGTATTCCTGTAGGAACCAAGCAGGAAAATAAGTCAGGGGTGCAAGGGCACAAGGCAGTAGAACTTGTTGCTCCACTGACTGAACACTAGCTCCTTTTCCTAATGAGCTTTCTGATCAATATAGCTGAAAATAGAAATCGGTGAGCAGGAGCAAGGGACCTGCTCCCCATCTGCACAGCGGTGGCTTCAAATTCACCTTGCTGACCACTGCATGGCTCTGTGCACGGCTCTGCAGCAACTGTGGGCATCATTCAGCTAAACCTGGAGCAGAAACAGTAAGGTGTTGGACCGAGGACCTCCCTGATAACCTCAAGGGCAGCTCAAGAACATGAAGCATCTTTACTGGACTTCATACCATGTTGTTTATTGCTTGGTTCTGGTTGTACCAGTGGGACTCGATAGCCTTTGGCTAGGATCCTCTCAGTCAGTCGAGTCCCAGGACCAGAAAAGAGAGAAGGAAAGGGAGGAAAAGCACTGATTTGGGCAAATTCACATTGAAGTGCTTATAACAACTGTCGTGGTCCAGAGCTCCCGAGTCTGTAGGGAACGTGCTGGGCTGCACCTACCTCTGCTGATCTGGTGGGAAGACAGTGCTGTGCTCTGGAGCTATGAAAACGTGTCACAGAATGTTCTCCTTTTGTATTCCAAGTAATTTTACTCTGCCAGAAAAAACACCCTAAGCTGTTGAAAAACAGCCGCCACAACAACAGAAAAAAAAGAATAACACCCAAACGAGTTTAGATTCTCATATCCCTGCTAGGATGTTCCTAATATAACCACCAAACACAGTTCTTAAGCCCATATTTATTACTATACAAATCTAGTTTAAAAACAGCTCTACAGGGGTTTGTGCTGAGCTGTAGCACTAGATCAGAGTAAAAAGGACATCTTCTTCCAGGCAGAACTGCAATGCTGCACTGACCTCCAGTGGAATTTGAGGAGATGTTCCCATCTGAGGCATCTGCAGTCCTCTGGAGCCAGGACTTGCCTTGTTTTAGGGCTTCATGAGGGCATTGGATTCCTATGGGGTCAGTGGACTCATAGCAAATTGTTTTTAGGGCAGTTATAGTAAAATACAATAATATTGTTTATTTGGAAAATATACTTCCAGCCTACGCCAAATTTAAATATGCAGGTATGAAATGAAGTTTCTCAACATCAGTCAGCTTGAGGGGATTTTAATTGATCCAAGACCATGCATGGAATTTTCCTCCATTTTTCTATTGCCGGTTAAAAAAAAAAAAAGTAATTACAATTTAGCCATCAGAAAACCTTACATTTCAGTTTGGCCACTTAACCAAGGTGCTCCAGTGGCAGTCATTTCGTGCCACGTCCTGTCAGCAGGAGATTTTCAAGGTCAGACCAAGGTGATCAAATGGCAAAGCAGCACTTCCCAACCTGCACATGAGTGATGGACTGCCCTGACCACATTATAGAGCAGCTCCACGTGACAGTGTCTCCTCTCATGTCCTGAATAAAGAAGAAGAGCTCAACCTGCCCAGATATCCTCTGGAACTGGGCAGTCCCAAGGTCAGCTAAAGGAGGTGGTTGGTACCCAATGTATGGTCGTTTCCAGGCTTGACTTCCATCGTGCTGGGAGCTGGGTATACACCAAACAAAAGAGCTTTCACCGACACAAATATCTCCTGGTCTGAATATTAGAAAATCAGTTCAGCTTCCATTTTAAAAGATAACCTTTACTGAAAATGATCCCTTTCCCTTGAAACAGCTAGAGGGCCCTTCCAGGTTGTTCAGGAGTTTTCTCTGAAGAGCAATTAGAGAACTATTGTTCAAAGTGTGCTCAACGAGGAGGCAATGAGGACTTCAGAGGAAGGAGGCAAAGACTGATAAAGGCACTCTAGAAGGAAGCAGGGGGGGAGTCAGACGGACAAGGGGACCTGAAGGGAGAACGAGAGAAAGGAGGGCACTTTTATTCTAATTCTTTCTTTTTTTACTTTTCTTTAAAGCAAGATAAAAATATTCACGTTGATGTGAAACAAGGTATTTTGGGTTTTGGTTATTTTTAACTTTTTTTCTCAGTCGTTCATGCTAACCATCCTTTAATCATCGAACACACATGAAATCAAAATCACAGCTGGAGAAGTTGACAAGTTTGGTTCGGTGCGGCGGTGTTTGGTTACTTGGAAATGTAGTTCTGATGTTTCACATCAAAGCATTCAGACACAAACATGTCTCAGGAAGATTGACAGCAAGGAAAACGCCAGCCTAAATGGTTAAATTTTGGCAAAATTATCATTAACTGACGACAGTGTCTTAATAATGAGAGGTGTCAGGCAACTTTAATAACTGCAGATGCCACTCTTCTGCATAATGTATTGAGAGAATGATTTAGAATACATGCCGAACTGTTTATCTACATAGTGACTGTGGATCTGCTGGAGATTGATCCACCCGTGATGGAACCTTGAGCAGATTTTTTTCCCATGAGTATTATGAGCCTGCTCCGAAAGTAATGCCTTCCATTTTATGTTGTTGGCCCAGCATCAGAAGCAGATGGTGGTGGTATGGCAGTAGAGGTGGAACCTTCCCATCAATATTCCATTACATTTTGTTGCTGTGTGGCAACAGATGGCAGCAGAGGGAAGTGTGACAGAAGGGTGTCTGGCATGGAAGTGCAGATGGAGCATTTATGGAACTGAATTCTTCCATACAAAAACCATGGCACCCATTGACATTCATTGACACTTGCTGAGTGTTTATGGAGACTAAACAGTGCTTGTGTAGCGTAAATGCCAAGTCACAGCTTGAAGCAGTGATGGAGCACCTGGCAGGGTCAACCCAGGGAAGCTCAGGTGCATGCAGTGTACCTGAGTGACTGGAAAATGTGGAGCCAGGATCCACCCCTTCCCAGAATTCATTTCAGGGTTGGCAGTAGAGGCAACAGTATCCTGCTGGAGGTCCCTGTGTACCTGAGGCTTTCTGAACGTAAACAGTTTCTTTATCTCTGTGCTTGTTGCATTTGAGCAAATCCTCACTTGCTGCAGCTTAGGACCTTGGTGCTCTGCTGTCACTGGTGTGCTTTCTATTGTAATACATGATGTAAGCACGGAGAGGCAGTAGGTGGTATGTTCCAGCAGTGGTGGCAGTGGGCGTGTGGTCTCTTGGTTGTTGCTGGTGAAAATGTGAAGCTAATGGTGCTGACTATGATGAAAAAAACATGTAGCTGAGAATTTGCTCAATCAAATAGTGTTACTTTGCTCTCTGTAGCTGTTGTGATTTCCGTACAAGTAAATGGGAGGCATTACTTCCAGAGCAAGCCACGTACAAAAGCAATACAGAACTTCATATCTGATTTCTTGATGCTAATGCCATCATGGAGCAAGAGAGTAATGCCTAGGGGGTGGAGAGACTGTGTGTGTGTAATATGCCGTGTGCTAACCAGGACTCTTTTTGATCAATGGGCAGTGGGCAGTTTTTGTTACTGCAGTGGGGTCAGCCCAGCTGTGGCTTTTCACAGAGATTACGTATGACTGAAGGAGATCCCTCAGAATGGGAAACGTTTCTGTTCCTGATCCGCTGCCACTCTTCTAGCTGCTGCTTGCAGGCTCATTGTAATGCAGTGAGCGTAGCAGGTTTATGTAATCTATCATATCTTAATTAAAAGGTCTGCAGCTTTCATTTGGACTTTGCTCATTTTGTTTTTGTATTACCAAACTAAAGCGATTGGACATTATTGAAAAAACATGTCTTGATGGCATTGAACCAAGACTCCTGACAAAAATGTTGGCAGAGAACTTCACAAGTATGACTGTTCATCATGCTTCGCAGAAGTTAGTTATTTAAAAATGTCAGAATTTTCCACAGACCAGAAATTCCTGTTCCTTTCTGTCTCTATTAAAAAGTGCCTTGGCCCACACCCCCCACATCCAAATGCTCCAGCACAGAGTCTACAGGAATGCGTGCATCAGCAAGATGTGCCAAGAGCTACTGAAAGGATAAACAAAGTTACTCAAATTATTCTTACGAAGCAGAAAAATATGGATGTAATCTTGTAAAATTATTTGCTGACTGTTGAACAGCGAGACAAGCCCTCCAGCCCAAGTACATAGCGTCTCAATTATGCAAACCCCAGATCGTTATCCCCACTTTGATGTCATCCTGCACACGGATGTGTTGCTATAGTTCTTCTTACCCCATGCATCATGTGGCACTACTCTTTAGTTCAGTATGGAAATCTGCCTTTTTGAGGCAGAAACTGAACAGGTAAATTAATGGGACACGGAAGTTTGTGCTTTATCACTCCTGAGAAACATGAGTTTTTGATGTTAATACGTTTCAATTTGCTTTAATATGTTATAATCCAAACTGTATTTCATTCCAGTGTATCAGTTATCACTGGGCTGGAAAATATTCTGTGTTGTCCATAGAATCACAGAACTATTGAAGTTGGAAGGGACATTTGGCCCTGTGGTCCCACACCCCTCAGTGCAAAGGGCCACCCAGAGCTCCATCAGTGCTTGGGGCCTGGTCCAGCTCTGACCTTGGGGCTCTCATTGATGTCCCATCCATTCACCATCTTCACATCCAAGGGTGGATATCTCTAGGAAGTCTCTGTCCCTCAGACAGTGTCATCCAGACAGCCCTCTGCAGCCCCATGAGCACTTCTGGCAACAGCAGAAGCGTTCGTGGCTGCGGTGACCTACAGGTAAAGGCTGTTTGTAGAAACTAAACTTCAGGTGCAGTCACATCAGGAGTCAGATCAAAAGGATTAGATCACCGCATCATCAAAGAGCTAAAACAATATCCTGCCTCATACACCCAATCAGGAGCAATCAGCAGAGCTCTAAATTTTGTGACTGCTTATAACAAACTGCCCATAAACAAGCTGCAGACCTAGGCAGGAACTTCAGATAACAAATGAATTTGAGCAAATCTCAGCAGCAGCTCCTGGACAACTTGCGAATGGAGAGGAAACTAAATTAATCAGATAAATGATTTGCTCAGCTCTGGTGGAAAATGTCAAACACTTCAAAACTAACCTTTTGGCAGCGGGATTGCTCTTCCCGGATCTGTTTAAGATTTCTGCCTTCTGCATTTGTCAACAGAGCGAGGAAGCAAGTGTGTTTCAATAAGGGCGATGTGTCACTCACAGCACATGGCAGCTGGCCCTGTACTGACCAAATCCCTTCTTCCTTGCTGTGAGCACATGTTATGCACGTCACCAAAGTGAGAGCTTTGCTGAATGGGAGCGTGGGCTCCTTGCTTGGCACACAGCTCCTTGCCGCTGTCTATGCAGAGATGGCTTCACCATGAGCACAGGTGGGAGACCCTGTTATACACCATGCATGGGGCACCTTGTTACACGGCATGCCAGGCTTGCTCTGCCATGTATTGATCAGGCAGCGGTGCATTTGGTGCAGAGATGTCTTTTGCTGGTTGAAGTACAGGGTGTTCGATGTTTATTGTGTTCTCAACAAAGTCTGTTATCAGCAAGTTTGAAGCTTGCTGCTATCTCCCAGCGTCTTAGACTAATCACTGTAATGAAGGCATTGAACGGAGCCCTTCTCAGGTGGCATTTACCATTGTTTGCTGCAGATAACATAAAGCTTTCTGATTACAGTCGGCTTTTATCACTTCAGAGCAAATCTACTCTACTGAAATGTGCTAATAAAACCCACGGAAGCAACAAACTGGAAAGAAGTGTTACAGCAATAAAGGAACATGAGGGAAAATGTACGGCTTCTGCCGCTGTTATCATTTTCAATTTATTAAGATCTAACCATTTTTGTAATACGGAGCTATTGCTGGGGGTTAATTTAATCTTCTCTAATACCAGGTTCGGGTCAGTTTTCAGTGTTAATTTAGATGCAATGCATATTTTTGCTTTCGAATCAGAGAAACACCCTCCACGGCCCTATGACCATATGCTTTCAACAATCCAAGTGTAAATGCCCAGCACTTCACACGTCTGTTTTATGAGATTAGCTCCAGCCTTTAAACACACAAGTCCCATCAAAAGCATCTGACGTCACGGCTCCAAGGACGAGCAGCTCCTCGTTGCGATGCAGTGGCACTGAGTTATGAGCTGGAGCCATCCATCGCTGCCCTCAGCCAACCACCACGTATTTATCTGCTGCCTTTTTCTCTAAATGGTCCCAGAAGCAGATTAGAAAACTGCTGGGCTAAATCTTGAGTTCTTCATTCCGCCTGTGCTGAAGACGGCGGTTGTTCTGTGTGTAGAAGGGCAGTGTAAAATCCAGTAAGGGTTTTATTCTGCCACTAGGGAGGCTAAGGACAGCAGCCCTGCAATGTACATAAAGCACAGAGGGGAAAACTGGATCCAGGTATTTGGGCTGAAAGAGAAGTGGGGCAATCAGCGTCCTCTGTGTCTGCATAAAGGAGGTGGGCTATGAATTACTGAGAACTCTTTGCTGTAATCCCACTATGCAAATAACAGCAAACTATGTGCTGCATGAGGATGCTGAAAGGTTAGGATTTCAGTATGCCTTTCTGTTCAGGTCAGCTACTGCAAATTAAGGACATCAAACACTTCTGCATCAGTATTCCACCTCCCTGGTGGATACCTGGTTCGGTCCAGCTGCCTCATAATTTCTTTTGTGGGTATGTTTCCTGCTTTTACTTTTTGATGTGTTTCTGTGCTGATAAAGCAATAACCTCACCACCAGGAGTATGTCAGCAGAGCATTCTTCCCTTCCTTGAGAACTCACGTTCTGCTGTTCTCTCTGGACTCTGATGAGGGCCTGAAATGTGGTGCTAAGGACATCAGAGCTATGAAATGGAAAGACAATGTATCATCAGCATTTTTGTCAAAACCGTTGCACGGAGATCATAGGAGGTTCTGGGACCTCAGAGAGACCATGCAACATCAAGAGGGAATTAATGAAACTTTCAGGCCGCTGGCTAATTAGGTGGGCTAATTAGGTGTCATAGCTCTATAGAGGACGTAGGATGAGCGAGGTTGGATGCAGAACTGCAGAAGAGCAGAGGGGGCTAAAGTTGTGTGGCTACCTCCTTCCTCACCAGAGCTTATGTGCTTGGCACAGGCATCCATGGCCCTGTTCTATTTAATCCCAGGAAATTCTGCAGGATGTCATTTGTGTGGTTGGTGTGATAAGGGATAATGTACTGTGCAGGGCTGAACCGAGTTACATTGGATTGCATTACACTGAAGTACAGTCAGGAAAATACCAATCATCTGTGAATCGCAGTGATTGAGGCTGGGAGAGACTCTGAAACAGCAGTGCCTTTGAATGCTCTGCCTGTGAGGTTTGGTGTCTTGTTTACAACATGCTGAAAGGCATTGCTTGCTGCTGAATCAAGATTTCCTCTTAAACTCACTCCAGCAGCTTCACTGTGTTTGCCTCGAGCCACCACTCAATAGCAGGGATTGTTCCCAATGTCACACTGTGCTGCAAGAGCCCCAGCACTGCAGCTGGACGTGGTTGGGATGGGCAGCAGCTGAGGAGCCCTGGGTACAGACATAGCATGAGGAACAGGGCAGGGATGGCCGGGGTTCACTCATCCTCAGCCCGGTGCTGCAGCAAGGCACGTGGAGAGGGGATGGGGCAGAGCAGTGGGACAGGTGTGTCCCTCTCTTCCCAGCATGGAGTCATACTGAGAGCAACTGAGACCAATGCAAATGGGAGTAGCAAGTTATCCAACATATATTTGCCCTTCACCCAATGACGGACACCTTCTGCTACAGTTTATTTTTCTAGCAATCATCAGTTGCACTAATAATAATTAAATCTCAGAAGCTGTAATGAATAATACATAGCAGCATTCTGTTAGCAAAACAAAAACACTTTAAAAGATTTTCTCCTAAGCTAGCATCAGTGCTTTTTTTTTTTTTTTTGCAATTATCTTTTTTTTTTTTTTTTAATGTATTAAGCACCTTTAAAGTTTGCTGTATTGAAACATAGTCCTGAGCCACTGATGCACAAAAATCGCAGAAGCGATTTAAAGGAACAGGGCACTGCTATGGTGATTGATATTATTTGCATGCAGCCAGCAGAGGAGCAGCAGTCACAGCTCGAGCTCCCACAATGGACAGGAGAGAAGGGGTGGGGGAGGGACCCAGGCACTTCTGCTGACCTTGGGCACATGGATTAGGGATGAAGTTCACCTCTTCCCAAAGTTAGGCATCCAGGTGAGGGCAGTCAGTGAGTGAAAGCCGAGGAGAGGGCAGCAGTGCAGAGAGCAGCTCCTGCCAGCATGCATAGAAACCCAGGACTGGTTCAGTGGCCTAAGGGTAGAAGTGATTTAAGCTTTGATTCTCCTGGGCTAGAGTTAGATAAAGGTATCTTCCAAGCAGAGATATCTGCTGCATGGCACAAACCCTGCTGCTGTCTCGCAAGTAAATAAAAGTTCTTCTGGTGAAAAAGCGTTCCCTGCTCCTGGAACTGCAAATGACATGCTCTGCCCTTTTCCTGCTGTGTTTGCAGAGCTGGAGGGGGGAAAATAACCAAGTCAAATGCCCCTACTCACACCAGTTGTAATGATTTGGTCACTCTCAGGAACGTGACTTAAAAGAGACTGTGTAATGCCATCATTACTCAAAGGCTAGAGGGGCTGAAGATGTTGGATATGGTAGATCTGGCACTGAAAGCAGATAAGCATCCATTCCCTCAGCTGCGCTGAACAATCAGGCAGTACAAAGTTATGTGATGATGTGCATGTTACAGCTGAACTCACTCAGATTAATATATTGTATCATCTCCACTGTGCAATACAAGTAGTCATTATGCAGTCTGAGATAGCTGACTGTATTTTCTTCTCGAGCACTAAAGGGGTCAGTGCATCACATACCTCCATTGCATGAGGATGTCCTACCATTTTACAAGTTGAAATTCTCCCTCTTCTCAGCAATCCCTGGAGTCAGATGCTACAAGGGTGACAAGCCTTGTTCCATGTCCGATGTCAGTCACCCAAAGGTCAAGCAGCAAATTCCAAGAGCAACCAGTTTGCTCGCTGGGCTCTGCCTGCAAACTGCAGAAGACAGGAATGCCACTCAACAGGGGTGGTTTTGGAGCAAAGGGAACCGAGGGAATGGTGTGAAGCTGCATCGGGGGGAATCAGGTGTGGGATGGGGAAAGGCTCTGCTCCAGAGGGCAGTGCGCATGGCACAGGCTCCAGGGTCTGTGCTCGATGACCCCTGTAGGTCCCTTCCAACTCAAGATAATCTGAGATTCTATGGAGCTGGCAGTAAATGGATTTCATAGCTAGATGACCTTACGTAGCATGCTCAGAAAGTTCTATGCAGGGGAAAGGTTCAGCTTCCTGGAGACCCTAAATCTGAGCTGCAGGCTGGAGCTGTGCTAACAGGGTGTTTCACAGAAAGCCAGCCAAAAGAAAAGCATACCGTGAAACTGATCTAAAGAGCAGAGACACTTTTTCTCTCTGATACTGGATCAGACAGTGGAATCACCTACCAAAAGGAGCAACTTGTTTAATCAGTATAATCAGATATCACAGGGATAAGCACAAGATAAATAGCTCGATACCTCAGCTACGAGTGCTGCATAAATAACACAATACCTTAGCAATGAGCTCAACATAAATAACCCAATACTACAGCAGTGTGCTCAGTATAAATAATCCAATACCACGGTGATTAGCTTAGCATGAACGCTGCGATACCACAGCAATTAGCCTGGCATAAATAACCCAAAATCCCAGCAATCAGCATGGCATGAATAATCAAATCCCATACCAACAAGCATGGCATTGCTAACAGAGAGAGGAGACAGGTGGAAAAGCACTGGGATGTGGTTATTAATGAAGGTGGAGGTTTGTGTGGGAATAGCAGCTTTGGAGCACTCCCAGTTCTTCCCCATGCCTCCAGATGGGTTAAGCCCTGCAGCTACCCAGGAACCAGATCTGTGGGCTGAGCAGAGTACGTCTGGGTGGGAGGAAAACTGGTGGGAGAAATGTGTTTACTTCTGGGTCTCCATTCTTTCTTCCCAGGGTCCTCACTGTGATGCCACCATGAACCTGTCCCCATGGCTCTCTCACATCCTCCCATGCCGAGGATCTTGGCAGCATTACCAGGAGTCCATTTAGCGCCTGAGTGCTGAATTTATATGTGAGTCACAAATACATCTTTTATGCACTCTTAAAAAGCAGAAGCATAATTACTAAGGTCAATATATAATGTTTATTTCCTTTATAATAGACATTATAATTTCACTTTAGGGAAAAGGAACTGTATGCATAAAAATAATGACAAATATTAAAGTCACCAAAATAATGGAACCAGATCACTCTACTAATCCTAAATTTAAATGCATTAACGATCCCTGTAACATTAAAGGTCTGATAAGCCAAATTAGGTTTCTTGTAAGCATAATTAATCTTCTTTTTTCAATGAAGATATTACAAGGGAGTTAATTTGAATCCCAAAGGCATTTCTAAAATTGAATTATATAGATAAAGCAAATATTTGACCTTTTACTGATAATTACTACAAAAAAATCAACATGCAAATGAGGCTTATGAAAACCACTGCTGCAAATGATATTGGGACACTGAAATCCATATAATCAAAAAATAATAACTTGAGGATTTGAAGCACAGGTGGCCCCTGCACATGTCTACAGCCTGGGAGCATTAAAATACAATAGTGAGGCCTGTGTTTATGAACAAATAATTGAATGGAAGATAGTCTAGCTGATCACATCAAACGCACAGATTATCTGGTTTCATTTGTAGGTCAATAATTTTAAGTGTTTTGGTCCACCTTCTCTTCTGAAATGTTCTGTAGTGTCGTCAGGTGATGGCAATATTTATTGATTTCAGTTACTCTCTGGCTGGGAAATGCTATTTTGTAGCACTGTTCAGGGTATTTTCTAGAAGATCTTCATTCAGTTCAATAGAAACAGCACAAAATCCTCTCAGAGACTCCTTGTTGGATGGGTTGAGGCTGTACTGAGGTGCCAAAGGGTCTCTGGTGGTGAGCATGGTACCCAGGCTGGGGAGGGAATGCAGGATCAAACAACAAGATGCCAAACAAGTGACAAGAACACCTAAAGAAAGCCTTCTTTGGACAAGGTTTTGCACTTGTTAATGACAACACTTCCATGCATTCCACAGCACCTTGTTAGGGCCATCGGTTTCAAGACAGTGCAGTTGGATATTCAGGTGTAGCTCTCTGAAACCTGACATTTAGTTGAAGACACTCATTGTCATTTAGATGCATTCTTGTCCCATTTTGCCAATTCTGGAGCCTAGCCGCTGTGTGCCAGAAGGAAAGCTTTTGTGCAATGGCCAAATTCTCATCACATGACACATCTTAAGGCTTTGGCTTGACCACTGTCACACAGATGCCTGGCTTTGTCCTTTTGTCTTTGTGGCTGTTGGAGCAAGACGGCTTCTGCTAAGGCTCCCAAGTCTTGGTGGTTGGTGAGCAAGCTGCTGTGAGCAAGGCTGGGCTGAGAGGAGTAATACGTACGCTTTGTTGTGCAGAGATAAAGCACTGAGCTGATCGCAGCTGGGTCATTATCATCAACCAGGGTTTTTATTATTTGAAAAAAGGGAGTAAAATAATAGATGTCTGTGACTGAAGGCTCAGCTGATAACAACTGGGTTGAAATCAACCCTCAGTATCACCAGCAAAAACAGCAAGCTTCATATTAGCCAACCTTCTGCCACTTGGATAGGCCCAGAAAGAAAAGGCAAAATTTCCCCATGCTTTGCATTGCTCCATTCAGCACAAATTTGAGGACAACAGAACTCTAGAATGGAACTAAAGCTTGTCTTATAACTATTCTGCCCCTGTTTTGCTTCTAAATTAAGGACTTCAACCTCCAGACCTGTCAGTCCAGATCCTCTCACAAGCACAAAAAAGAAACAAAAAACTTTAAAATGTATAAAGAAAAAGAAATGCTCTGCTCTGCTGACTCTGGCTGCACACCAGCTCAAGACAATGCATATAGTTATTTCCAGTTGATGCCAAGGTGCATTGTGATGAGACCGCTCTGAAGCGATGCAGGACCATTTGGGCTGAATGTGCTATGACTAAATGAGCTGCTGCTTCTGAGGCCAGCAAAAGGAATTTCACAGCTCTAACAATAACTGGTGTCACATCAAGGGAAGAGTGGTTGTACAGCCAAGGCTCCTGGAGTTTATTTCCAGCAGTGCCGACAATTTATCAGCCGCCTCTGAGCTACTTGTATGCTGAGTTTCTCAAACACGATCTTGTAGTTCGGTCCCTCCTTGATTTTTATTGTTGTTGAGTCAAGCACAAGTGGTTGGTGAGACACTCCAAGAGCTCTCAGCATAGATGCTGCTCTGCTGACATGGCATTTGGAAGGAATTTCTTTGTGCTTCCCAGAGCAGCTAGACCAAGAGGATTGCTTTTGCAAAATCCTGCCTCCAGATAAGCATTCTCCTTACGCTTGTGTGGCCCTGATCCCTGCTCAGACACTCCAGGCACTGCTGTAATAACAACAGTAACATTTTCGAGATGCTCAGCATGCTTTGAGCATCCAGCTTCAAAGTTTTCAAACTGCTCAGTGTTAGGATTGGAGTAATCATGCAAAAGAAAGGAGCAAGCCGAGGCTCATGTAGATTGAGCTAAGCTCAGCTCAAGCTGGCTCAGGTGGCTGCAGCAGTCTGTCATCATGCACTGATCTCCCTGCCAACTATAAAAGCCCCCATGACCTTGTAGCACTACTGTGTTGCCTCTGTCAGTACCAAGCAGGCCAGCCAAGTGCATGCCAAGAGGTGATGTAGGCACTATGGGGCTTCAGGTTGGCCAGCAAGGTTCCTCTGTCCCTTAGGCTCTTTTGAAACACACCCTTAGAAATATATAATAACTTCTTTTTATTCAGATCTGGCTTTGACTTAAACAGTGCTGACGGACAGTGCTTCCCACTACGGGTTTTAATCTGTTCAAGGTCATTGGAAGCCTGCAGAGGAGCACAGCTCCTTTATTGAAAGACTTTTCCAAGACAACATTAGCCAGTCTATTCTATCTCAGGCCTCTAGCCTTTAGATATAATTGCTTTATTAAATGTCACAAATGCTCATTTGACTTAGATGGTCTCTCTCTCTCTCTCTCAAAAAGAGAGAATGTTAATTTAGACACAGAAAATGGCCCATTTGCTGTTGAATTCAGAGCAAATACCCTTCTCTGACTCTAAACACAGCCTCTTCTTCTGGAGTGTTTGCAGTAAGGGACATTTAAATGGCCTGAAACAAAGTCATTTTCTTTGTCATTATTACACTGGAGTTTTCTATCTCTCTGATTAGATTAGAATTGAATCTGGTTGAAAGAAATTGAATTTGTACATTTCCCTAATCATACAATCTTCAAACACTGAACTTTCTAGTACCAATTAGACTGTCCTGATCGGAACGGACCTTCCAAGATGTCCCTATTGATGGGAACTAGGAATGAAAAGCTGTTGATGAAAGTGATGATCGATTGATAAACTGCCACCTGCATAAAAGCCCTCATGCTCTTTTAAGATGATTGAGTTTGTGGCATCTTCAGAGCTTCTCTGAAGCTGGTGAGTGATGAAAAAAATGCACTGTTCCATTCTGTATTTGTAGAAAATTTGCATCCTTGATCATCCTGTGATCAGGGTGGGCACACTGTGTCTGGATATTCCTTACTTGCTCTTGGCTGA
The DNA here is from genome assembly GCA_036925125.1 of Oreortyx pictus. Lineage (NCBI taxonomy): Eukaryota > Metazoa > Chordata > Aves > Galliformes > Odontophoridae > Oreortyx > Oreortyx pictus. The sequence continues at coordinate 4,944,923 of JAUPFR010000022.1, forward strand.
ATTTTGGTGTTCTCAGTTGACCAGTCTGGGCAGTAGGAAGCTTGTTTAGCCTGCTGGCTCTTGTAAATGCCCTCTGCAAGCAGCTGATTGTCCCTGTGCCTCATGTACCTCCAGAAACTCCATCCAGGATTGTCTTGGACAAGACAATGCACAACTGTAACCCACATTCATCGTAACACCTTATTAGTTTTCTGGATATACAAATCCATTTCCATCTGTCCCCACTTCCAATCTGAAAAAACTTTTTGGTGCCTCCACATATGCCAATTTCCTGTCCATGTGCAATAGGAACCACCTCTTTAAAAATACAGCTAAAGATGACAAATGAGAATTCAGTGACAAATCCTCCAACAAGAAGTAGTGGTCATGTGTGCGGTGATCATGTGTGCACACACATGGGTACGTCAGCAGCAGACAATCCCAATTATTTTGGAAGATCAGCGCCTGTTCTCAGTCTTCATAGTCTGTAGTCACAATGCTACCACTGTGGGCATCACTCATAATAAGGGAAAGGACTGGGGATGGCTGCTGAAAGGAGCAGGGTGAAAAAGCAAAGGTTGTTATAGATGAAGGAATTATCGATAGGAATATAAGAGCAAGTATTCAAGGCAAAGGAGATGACTTCTGACAGACAACAAGAGATCAATGACTGCTGAAGTGACATTAAATTAAGCTGGTTTTGGCACAGATGTATTTACCTCTATGTGAGCAGAGAATCATCTCGCTGGGATCGGGGACTGGAGACATGAAGACAGGTTTAGTGACTGCTCAAACGGAATGTGCTTTTACACTGAGAAAGGTTGTCTCAAGGAAACATCTATCAAAAGGAAAGGAAGATTCTGGCAAGCAGAGGCACCGTTAGATCAGAACCCAGGAGATGAAGCATGGGATCATCGTTAGTGGAAGAGGGAAAAATAAAACAGAAGTCCAACTTCGAAACATTCGGCTTCATTCCTCTTCAATTCCCAAACAGTCAGAATTGCCTCAGGTCATCTTTGCTGGGTTTTTTTGAGCACTATTCCACAGGGACACTCTCTGCATCTGCTCAGACTGTGCTCCCTTGTAAACCACTCTGCCGCCGTGGCAGTTGAACCTCAGCTCTGTGTATCACCTGCATCCTCTAGACAGAGCACTGCTGTGTCATACTGTGAGAAAATCTGCTCTGGGATCTCCTTTCCCCAGAAACGAGGCACAGACCTGCCAGGACTGGATCCCTGCCTGTGTGCAGTGCAACAAGAGGATTAAAAAATTAATATTAAAAAATGGTAGCTATCCCACACAAAGCAAGAATGTAGAATCCATCTATAGTTAATTGAATGAATGAGAAAGGCACTTCAAAGAGGAATTTGTCATGATTTCTGTTGAAGATAAGAGCTCTCAGTGTCCCCATCTCCACAGATAATAGAGGAGCACATATCAGCACCATAGTGGCAGATGGCAAAAATCAGATTAAACAGATCCATGCAAGTGGATCCTTTCTAGATGGCTTAGGGGCTGTCCACAGAAGTTCACAAGACTGTAGTTTCAGCAAGAAAGCAATGAGACTTGTGAACGCCCTTGAGCATTATGACCACGGACGAATGGGGACACCTCTAGCAAAGCAAGAGCAGGGTCTCCAGCTCAGGAGGCAGTGACCATCCCGGCACTGGCTGCTCAAGGAAGCTGTTATTTCCCAGATATTGGCAGTAGTTATTTTGTCTGAGATTGTGAGCTCACATGCCTGGGTCTGACATCAATGGCTGCAGTGGAAATTTGTTTTTCACAAAAAACAAACGATTCCTTTAAATGAAAAACAAAACGCATTTTGTTCTAGCTCCCACAAACCCTCTGATTGACTGTTGTCAGCTTTGTAAACTCAGGAATTCACCAACACAATTGAGCATGCTCTTGAATAATGATAATTCATCTGTGTTCACTTTGCTAAACTATCATATTTTATAGAAGAAGTTAATTAAATGGTGATCTGCACTTCCGACGAACATTAAGCATTTAATGCAGATGCTCCAGTCATTGCCTGAGCTCTAAAGTGGGAAATGGCTTCCAAACTCCATATTTCCTTAAGAGGTTTAATGATGCTAGATCAGGCTATTTGCATACATACATACACTGGCATATTTTATACTAGCATTTATTGCAAACAAACTCAGCTTTCTTCTTACCTCATTCTCAAGAATATAAGGTGGGGCATGCAGATTGCAACTGAAGTGTTCTCTCTGGATGATTTGCCCCAGCCGCCATTAAATTAATGGGCTCATTAACGAGAGATTTTCTAGGAAGGCATTAGAAAGGAACTGTTATCTACAGCAGGTCGCCTCTCCTATAATTTAGAAGAAATTAATTGGTAATAAATTAAGAATTCTAATAATTAATTCCTGTACAGCAGGAGTGGGGTTTATGCACGTTGCCTTCAGCTGAAGTGTCACAGTAAATCCTCCGCAAAGTAAATAATTGTTGGGATGAGGGAGGAAGAAAAATTAATATTAATGTGCGTTGGAGGGGATGCCACGGAGGTGAAATGGAAGGCAGCCTTTGGATGGTGCGCGATGGATGTTCCTCCTCTCTGAAATATGAATCCTTGCAGGAGGTGGTAACATAAAACACAAGATGCCGCTGGGTGTCTTCCATCCTTCATGCTCTGGGTGGCCCTGAGAAATTACATCACTCTCATCCGAATGGTCCTGGGTCACTCTGAGGGGCAGGCTTTCATTTCCCAAGCACGTGGATGGCACTGAGACCTTATCTGTGTTTGCTCCTGCACAGGGCAGTGCTTGTTTCTGCGCAGAAGCAGTGTAAAAGCTGGCTCTTAGTCTTAAATAATTCAGCCCTTCTTTTTACCCATTACTCCTACGAAAACATTGGTTTTCCTTCAATTTTGCAATGCGGTGAGTAAAAGTGGAATAGCTTTGTTTGTTTGTTTTTAATGAAATGTCACGCTTCCATGTAAGGGAGAGATGGGGATAGAGCAGAGGTTTCCATACATCTTCAAAAGCAAAGAAATTTCCCTCTCTCCGCTCACAGTAATCACTTAAAGGAAGAAAAAGCCATACTTTTTCTTCAGGTTTTTCTATTAACTCAGCTGCATCTTCTAAATACCAAATTGCTTGGGTCTTTCCCTCCTCCTAAATTTGCACAACGTCAGTCTGAAATATAGGGAGCTCCGATCTCCCTTGTTCTACCCCAGGATTTTCAGAGCAAGATTTCTTTTTTCCTAGTACACAACGATCTCTTTCTTAAAAAAAAATAAAATAATAATAATAGAAAAAGGACAGGGTGGGGGAGCTTAAAGTAGTTATTGTTGCATATAACAAATGCACTTAGAGTACTGGATATGCTTTAATGTACATTAATTTTAGATCTGCTGGCCCTTTTCCAGCTAAGCCTCTGTCTAGAATTTTTTAGAGTATGAAAAATTATTCACAGATACGCCATGCATTACGTTAGTAAATGAATACAGGTTTGAATTCAATTTGTTTTAGCAAACTACTGATATAAAGAGTCTAGTGTAGCGTGAATTATTATCCAGATTTATGCTTAGCATCCGACAAAACGTTAAGCTACTATTTCAAGTATCCATTAATTCTAAATAAAGGCAGAATTGTGCCATTCCTGCATGGTAGATCCCAACACCAGCTTCACACTCCATCACTTTGTTAGCTTGATTCTGTTCCTATCATTGATATCTTTCATTTCCAAGCTCTTCAGCGCAGGCAGGATTTACTCTGTGCAGCCTGGAGAAGGCTCTGGGAAAGCTGAGAGTGACCTGTCAGCACCCAAAGGGGCTGTAAGAAAGAATGAGACAGACTCTTTAGCAGGGTCTGCTGTGAGAGCACAAGGGGAAGTGCTTCATGCTGAAGGAGGAGCAGTGTAGACTGGATATAAGGAAGGAGCTTTTTGATGATAAGGGCAAGTGAAGCAGTTTGCCCTGAGATGAGGTGGGTGCCCCATTCTTGTAGACAGCCAAGCTCAGGCTGCTGGGGCTCTGAGCACCGATGGAGCTGCGGGTGTCCCTGCTCAGTGCAGGGAGTGGGACCAGATGATCTTCAAAGGCCCCTTCCAACGCAAACCGTTCTATGATTCTATTCAGAGCTAGCTAATTTGGACAACAGTATGAGATTTCTCAGTATCATACTCAAAACCATGTTCTTCACCCTTCCTCTCCTGTCCTACACCCGTTGCAGCACAAAGATCCCAATCCTGGCTGATTCTGAGCAGGTAACAGAATGAAAATATGGAAGGTGGATGCTCTGGGCTCAGTTATTAAAGCCCAGGTTGTTATTAACACGAACCCAGGGGGTATAAGGGAGCTTTGCTTGCAAGGTAGATTTTTTATCCCAACATATGGTGTGTCTGTAGAATAAACTTCAGCCTGGATGTGAGCCTCAGGCTCTGCAAAGTTGGAATGGGATGTGTCAGATGCAGAGCTAGGAGAGGGAACAGAGTTGCTCCCCAACTTTGGGAGGGGTGACAAGGCTCTGACACAGCACTGCCCTCACCATGGGTCTGGATGTTTGATCAGACATTGCCAGGCTGTGCTCCAGTCTCACCCTGGAAAGAAGCCACCAGCGCATCACACCCGCACGGCAAGATTTACAAGGAGCAGATGAAGTCAAGTTCTACAATAGTTCATTATAATTAACAAAGCTGGAATTGCACTGGGCTTCAAGTTGTATATCAATGTTAAATATCTCATTACCAACGTAAAATATTTATGTCTCACGGACTTTATCACAAATGCAAGCTCACCTTTAGTGCGTCCTGGTCCAGAAGATTAATTCCTAGGGGAAAATGAACTGCTTGGCTTCAGAGGCTGGCAGCCCCACAGGACAAAACTCCTTACTGCACATGACGGAGTGAGAAAAGGCAGTAATGAATGCACAACCAGGGGCTGCAGATTTATGGTCCTGGCAGGAGAACACTCTCCACTTTTCCCTTTTGCTGTTGCCTTAAAGCCAGAGCTATCCCTGGCCTGCTGCGGCTGACAGACACTTCTGGGTGCAGGTTCATGGCAAACCCCATGGCCCCACAAGGGATCTGTGTGCTGGGTGGGAGGGGGCACATGCTGAGAATGGGTGCACAGATTGCTCTGACCACACCAGAAAGCACCGCTTGACTTTCCAAACGCTGCCACAACCATTGCCAACATACTCCAAAGAATGGGGCCGTTCTGAACATCCCAATCAGCTGGTGAACAGGATTTGACAGAGGGAGGCTGGGAGCACGGAGGCATGTTTTGTACATTTGCGACGCTTATTTGAGAGATTAGCACCTTCTAGTAAATAGGTATTAACTAAAATCTGTCTGAATTATGTTCCTAATTACTATTTCGTTTGCGCTGGTGTTGTATTTATTACAATAAGCTTCTTGTGTATTTATTGCATTACATATTGGCGTGAGATTGCAGATGCTGAATGTATGTGCTAAATACAAAGGCTAATGAGCATTACAGTCAGCAAAAGTGCAAAACCCTCGATAGAAATCAAGCCACTGTATTCAAGCCTTGGAACTCTTCTCTCAAATTAAATGCAAGAAATATTCCACGTGCCTTCCTCCATTCCCATCTTCTCACATGTTGCTTGGTCTTTCCTTATTGCTTCTCACATATTTTTTTTTTTTTGCATTTTCTCTAATCCCAGTCTTACCTTTTTCCTCTCTCTGCTGGGGCTATGGTTAGTAGATGGATTGCCCCACGCTTCTGCTGCAAGCTTTGCTTTGTGATGGTTCACAGCAGTTGCTGCTCTGTTTTGAAGCTGACATTCCCCACTGTCTTCTACAAGCTGTCTCTGGATTTGGCTGCTGCTTTTTTACTGTGATGAGCTCCTCCAAGGGACCTAAGGCACAGCTGTGGATGGAGACCTACATCTAAGGAGCCCATCCCAGACTTCATGCCACAGCACTCTGAGCCTTTATGCAAACTTCACAGAGCCAGGACGGCTATAAATCGTAGTTAGATGACAGTGTATTTAATGCTTCCCATAAACTTACAAAGTTTGTCTTCAGAAAGCTGTAATGAAGAAAAGCAGACTGAAGCCAGGAAGTGTCTCGTTAGCATGTGATGGAAATGTTAATCAGGGCCTCTTTAAGGAGGATGTGATTAATTCAGTCCCCACTCACTGCTGTGGGAGGGTCTGAGGACAAACCAGGAAACAAAGGGCAAATGGGTTGGAGAGAGCAGTGGGAAGGAGCTGCTTCGTGGGTTCTTTGGAGGTGTTCTGGGTTCTTCTCCATCATGTTATGCGTGCTGCTGTTGGACTGGAGCAAAGACCTACCTGGCTTTGTGGGAACGAGTAAGTCATGGCTCATGTTCTCGTCTTCTTCATCTGAAAGTTGAAGGTGGGCTTGTGTTTGATTAACTGAATTCTGCACCGAGTAAAACATCTGAGAGGTTTGAAGTTAGCTCCTGCTAAGCTCCTGACTCCTTCCTCTTCACTTACCTCCTGAGCCCCTCTCTGCTGCTCCGTTTGGAACTTTGTTGTTGTTTCCTCGTCGGAAAGGGATTTCAGTTGTCTGAACAGAACTGAAATTTGAGTTAATTTTCCTTGGACTTTTGTTAGTTACCATGTCTGGTTTGGATCCAAATTTCATCCTTGTTATTGCACATTTCGCACTCTGCCTGAAGCCTCAGTGTTACAAGGGAATGAAAATCCCCTGTCCCTAGGGGCCTCTATTGAATATGACTCTCATAGCACCTGGGACTCTTCCACCCCAACGGATTTGCAAGTACAGAGAGGCTTTATTTTACTGACTAATGCAGCAGAAAGGAATAAAGCTTAGGAAACAGTGAGACTGTAAACCAAACCCATTAAACCTGATTATTGCCAATTTGTACCCAGAACCTGTGGCTTGTAGGAAGTTCTTGCCTGTGGTTAACTGGCAATCGTCATTGTTTATGTGTTTATTAGTTTGTACCCAACATATGCTTAATGGTTCTTCTGCTTTTTTTTTTTAATTTATTATTTTTTTTTCTGTGGTTATTTTTTTTTTTTTTTCAATGTGTGGTGGCCACTGCAGTCACAGTCTGTCTCTTCCCTGCAAGGTTTACTGACCTTCTTGTGAGAGGCTCTTTTGTGATGGGCTTTGAACTCTTGTCCTCCTCTCTGATGCTGCTTTTGTCTGATGATGCAAGGAACAAGGTGGCAGTGAGGACGATGGCTGTGACAAGTCCTGGCTGAGGGCTGGAGGGGTTGGGGCCAGGCCCTTTTGAGAGGGCTGCTATATCCCAGCATCATCTTGGCAATTGGAAAGTATTCCAGCTACTTCAGAGTCAGCAGAGTTGCTGCTTTTGCCAACAGAAGGGAAATTTGGGTTAGTTCTCAGCCCGGATCTTCTAACACTTGAAATGGGCTGTTGGATGGGTCCAGAAGTGGGACCCCATATAGGAAGATATACCCTTCACCTGTGTGTAGAGCAGCTGGTATTGTTTGTCTGGGGCCTTGGTGTTTGCAGATCTCCTGCTGTAGAGCATTATCGCTGTGCTTATACCCAGTTGTATCCAGAAATTAATCCAGTATTTAAGTCTCAATGAAATACGGTCTTTTCATGGCATGCCTAAGGAGACTGAGGAAATTGCTATTCCCACAAATGCTGCCTCTGTAGCCAGAGGGAAATGATGTGACTCTCCAGGGAGAATGGGTGTCCTGAAGCAAGGAAGGAGCCCAGGGCTCACTGTGCAGATGGAGCAGTGACCTGGACGTGCAGACCTGTGCTGGGCTGGTAGGGGAGCGCCTGCTCTGTGTGTGTCACCTCTGCAAAGGGCAAGCTAGGTCTGGAAATCCAGACTGCTCCTTCTGTGTGCTTTCTGACTTCCTCTCCTGGTTACCCAGGAGAAAAGGTGCCAAACCCACCCCACTGTATTGTGGCAATACAGTCCCAAAGGCGCTGAGCCACTTCACACCCAGTGTAGTGGGAAGAGTTGGGCAGCTTTCAGCAAGGTGTTAACATCAAACACTTGGGTGCATGCATGCCTGCTGTGTTCCCTGCTCCTTGACCTCTGTATCACATTCATTCATCAGAGATCTCTCCTGTCCTGCCTGGATGCTGATAGGTGCTGATGAGCCACACATAGAGATGCTCACCACAGCTCTGGCCCTCAGGTCTACCCAGTTCCTGACAGCTCCTACCAAAAATCCCACAACCCCAGCCCTGCTCTGAGCAGCTTGAGGAAGAGCTGTCCTCCCTACCTGCCCCACTTGAGTTCCACACCTCATGTGCGGCACATCCTTCGGCTGCAGCAGCTCTTCTTAGCCATGAAACCAGTGTTTCTGCTCACGTTCTAAACTTGACTCTGTAAGGAATGCAAACTATTACTTCAGTGCCTGTATTTCTCTTATGGGTCTGGAGGAATGATACCTTTGCTTAGTTGGTAGAATAGATATATTCCATAACTCTTTGGGGAATTAATATTCATGCTATTAACTTTAACGTATTGCTCTCAGTTCCACATCTTTTTGGTTTAACAAGCAGTTGCAGGCTAGAAATGATGAGCTTGGTTGAAAATGCTGCACCTCTCTTTGGGGTCTGGGGACTGAGTTTCACCAATTAAAGTCGAAATATGTTTGAACTGCACCGTGGAAAATCAACATCCAAATTAGTAGCGTGTGGGACTGAAATTACTGCCATAGGAGGACCTTGCTGGAGGTCGGTGCAGCCCTCACCTGGAGGAGGCTGTCTGAGGTCAGACTCCCTATAAAGCAGCTGGTTTGGCTCCCTTTGCATAAGGTTTGTCTTTGGGGATGCTCGTGTCAGCAGCACTGCAGCTCTGAGAGTTGCTCTGGGCTCAGAGCAAGGAGGTGCAGGTGGACAGAAAAGGCAAAACCCAAACATCTCTTGGCAGTATCTGCAGTTAGTCCTGGTTCTGGTGCTCACTTCAGGTGTGTGTGTTTGTGCGGGGGGGAGGGGGGTGTTACTCTAGGTGTTTTCTTTCTGGTAAGAATGTCATGACACCTCATCTGCAGGACCAGCGGCTTTGGGACAAAGACAGAGCTCCTCGTTTTGCTGCAGAGCAGTTGCTGAAGTTTTCTGCTGGAGGTATTTTGCTAAGAACACTTGCGAAACTTCTTTCCAGTTTAGTAGGTGGCTTTGTGCCTCCTCTCTGCTGCTGAAGCACAGGGTGTGATGTGCTGGGAGCAGAAAACCTCTCTGTACTTGTTCTGGGAGAGACCCAAGCCCAGGGCTCCTTCCCTGCCAATTGGATCCTACTGAGAAGTTCTTTCCTTCTCTGAAATTGTGGCCTCATTCTTCACCCCTTTGTCCCCGAGCGGAGTTCAGTTTGCATGGATGCAGCCCAGAGTTGTGTTCTGAATGGGAAGCTGATGACATCAAACTCGAACACTGATGGCGGCAATAATCATTAACAGATCGTTTAGAGGAAGTGTAAAGCCTCTTATTGAGCGATTTATCAGGAACCTCCTTCTGGAACATATTCACTGGGGTTTTCAGCCTTAATCCCAAGTAGCAGCAGCTTTCAGCAATGTCTTTGAAGTACTTGGGATGATTTAAACATGCTATGAACACATAAGAGTTTATTAATGTGTGTGTATATATATATATATAACTGAAATAAAGGATGGAGTAACCTTGAAGCCTGCTAGCCTCGGTGGAGGAAGTGAGCTTGCTTTGCCCATGGGTTATTCTATGCTACTGAGTTTCATGGCTACAGTACAGATTGCATTTGTAAAATGATGCTCACAGATAGAGGAGCAAGTTGTCTCGCTTCCAGTGTCCATGTGTCGGTGCTGCTGTGAGCTCTTCTGTCCTGCTCTTGCTCACCTTGAATGACTCTCACTGTGCTCAGCTTCTTCCATCTTGCCACCCGTACGTATGCGATTGCATAAATAAAGAAATAACAAGCTCTCACACCATTAAATTCAAGGAACTGATGCATTTCAAGCGCGGAAAACAGAAGCAATGGAGTGCCTTGCTAATTTTTACACTAATTTACACCAGAGGGAATAAGGAGTATCTTAAATCAGATGCTAATTTTGTTTATTTAACTTCCTAGTCAGCACAATGACCTTTCATCCACGAGTAAGAACAAATTAGTGCAGAAGTTCTTTGTGGGAGGCTGGAGAACTTGTCTCGACCCAATACTGAGTAATACCCAATTAGATCTACTTCCTAATAACTCTGCCTTCCCTCCTAGAAGGAAGTTTCAGATAAAAGAACAAAACGATGCTCCTTTTGTTTGCCACTCTACAAAATCTCTTCACGAAACGCAAACAATCCTAACCCTAGTGTGTCTGATATGGGATTTGCCACGCTCTTGGTTATTGGTAAGAGGATAAGGAGCTTAGAAATGTTTATCAGGAGGAGGATAAAAGGTCCCCATGCTAGGAGAAGAATGGATTTCCATGTTTATCAACAATCAAGGTGGGAGGGAAGCATTTGGGTAACAAAGCTGTAAATGCAAGAGGAGCAGGTGAAAGAATAGGAGCACTTTGTATTTGGTAACAGGATAAGAGATATTGGGCAGGCTCTTCTGTGAGATAAGAAGCTTACGCTAAAATAGAAATGTATTTTTGGTATCAGGGGGACCCAGAGGCCTCCTGATGATGGAGAAGGAACTCAACGGCCCCTTGGAGGTTTGCAGAATGAGCAGAGGTGCTCTTGAGATGCAGCATGAGCTCTGTGAGCATGAGTGGGAGAGCACCTGGAGAGCTCAGAGAGCTGAAGGAAGGAACAGGAGATGGCAGCACCCAGTTATGCTTTTGGGGTCAGTGGGTGTGGAGTGCTGGCTGCAGGCAGCACCTCTGATCTGCAGGCATGCAGGGTTTGGGAGAGGTTTGAGATGGAGATATCTTCAGCACTTTCTCCTGCCGCCTTACTCTGTCCAGATCATAAGATCTCTTCTCAAAAGCCAAGACTCCTCAAAGATGCTTTGCGAGTGCACCAGGCACTGGGATTCTGTGGCTGCAGGGCTGGGTGTTAGGGTTGGTTCTTGGTGTAGTTTGGATACAAATGGCTTTCTGCTGCAGCTGGACTGGTGGAAGGGTGATCTGGATGGTCTGTGCTGTGTTGGAGTGCAATGAGCACATCTGGTGCTGGCTGTCCTACATCAACCTGTTTTCCTGCTGGCTTTGAATGAGCCATAGGGACTGGGGGGAATTCAGCAGTAAGTGTGTGCCAGTGAGGTGTGAATAAACTGTGTGACCCTGAACTAAGCACACTGTACTGTAGAGGTCATGCTGCATAGCTGCTGTTTGGTCCCAGTGGAGTCCCACAGCTCTGTGAGATGTCCTCTCTGAAAGATGCTTTCCCCAACAGGAACTGGGTACCATGACATAAAAAGAACCTTAGTGAATTTCCAGCTCTGTTCTCTGTTTGGGTGAAGCCATCTGTTCACACACTGCACGGGTGACTACATCCTAGGACATCTCACCAGGAGAAAAGCCTGTTTGATTCTTCCTATTGCAGAGGGGTTAGCACAGCCCAGCAGCACTGCATGCATCACTCCTGCACCTCAGTCTGAAGGGTTCGAGCTGCAGAGTTAAACCCATCCATGTCCACTGTGGACATGGACCCACATCCAGCTCCAGCACACAGGTCAGCTCAGCTGAGGGCTGAAGTTTAGGCTTCTCTCCAGTTGGGTACAGGGAACGAATTCCAGCCTTGCTTATGCTCCCCTTGATGAAGCCTCCAGCTCGGAGGATAAGCTCCAATCCCAACCCGTTATCAGGGGGATCCAGATGCCAGCCAGCAGAGCGTGGTTTCTGGCAGGGCCTGCCCGTGCTTTAGCCTCTCAATAGGACCACGGAGCAGCAGTGCTGGAGCTGCTCCTGGGGCTGGCAGCACACCAAGCCGCCGGCGCATTTATTTATCAGCGGCCGAAATTCGCGTGCTGAGTCCATGGAGGTGCCAGAGTTATTTTCTTAATGGATATTGCTCTGTGAATTGCGCACGGTTGTTTATTTTCAGATGCGTCCGTTGGTTTTAGGTGGGAGCAGAGAGACGCTGCGGGCTCGTCCCCTCTGAGCTCGGTTACCTGTTGGTGCGTGGCAGAGCTTCACCTTAAATCCCCAACAGATCTGCAGGAGGATCTGTAGGATGCTCGCTCAGCATCTGGCTGCATGTCACAAAAAGAAAAAAACAATATCAAAACATCCCTGGGACTCTCCTCAGCAAACTGCTGCCCCGAACATGCCCTATGTCGAGGGCTCTCCCTGCCCTCCCACCCACGGGGAATTCACATTTCCCACTTCCAGATGAATCTCCCCCTCTGGAGCCTGACTCCAGCAAAGGAATGATTTGCACTTACAGCGCTGCTAATGAATTTTTGAAATAAGGAATTAATTACCGTCTGTCTAAATTAGAGTTGTCCTATCCTTTGAGATCCATCTTTTTGATTCTAATTAATTTTAAAAATTACTTTTTAGAGTCTTCAGTAGAGATTCTAATTTATTTTACTCGAATATTATTTCTCTGATAAGCAGTTTAATTTTTAGATCGGAATCCGCCTAATCTCGAATTTGTCACACAAACTCTGCTCCCTGAGATACTGTTTACAGCGTTTGGGAGATGACAGACGATGCACAAATCCTCCTTTCTTCTTTTTTTCCTTTTAAACACCTGAACGTGTGTTCAAAGGAGATTAATTGAAACCCTTCAGCGCGCTGTGTTTAGGAAAAATCCTTAATATTTTAGAACCAGAAACAAATATTAGTTATAAGGCTTCTCTAATTGCGCTATTTCATGGAGAAAAATGCATGTCTAATTTGCTTTTTTTTTTTTTCTTTTCCAAAAGAACATTTGCTTTATGGGTGTTTGCCGGAGTCTGACAGTTACTTAACTGGCTGTTTTTATTAACTCGTGTTCTCAGCACCGAGCGTGCTGGCAGCTGGAGAAAATTCCAATCTCAATTTTACTTTCTTATCAAAGCCGCCATCCCGTAGGCTGTGATGATCTGCATGGAGAACCTCACTCTGACTCCCGAGTCTGTCCTGTCTGAGTTCCAGACTTCAGAGCATTATTTTTGCCCGTGGTAGTGATTGCCACACCTCAGCTGAGGCTGGTGCTCCCGTGCACTTTGTCCCTGGGGTCTTCAGTCTAAGCACAAAAGCCCATGAAGAGCAAATGCTCGTCCCACTGGCCTGTCTCTCCCTCTGCTTAGTGGCAGTCCTTGGCAAGGACAAGGGTGGCTGGATTTGTGATGTTTGGAGGTGATGGTATGGCAGCTGGACCTTTCCATGCCCCACATTGTGGTATAGGACACGTCAGTTTTGACACAGTGCTGAAGAGGTGAAGGTGCAATGGAGCTGATGCAGTTGCTTGACCGTGCACCCACTTGCTGTGTAGGGAAGGCCTCGTCCTGTAAAACCTGGCTTTCTACATTGGTATGCAAGGGAGGCAGGAACGTCCTTCATCATTATGGACTATTGTACATTATAGTTTGTTTGGGTTCTTGAGCTCCTTCTATTTGTATTTTTGAATTCCCACCTGTGTGTGGTATGGATCTTGGATTCTAAGAATCCCAGATGCTTAGCAGATGGTTAGCTCGAGAAAATAATCAAAGAGGCAGCAAAATTCTGTGTTCATGAGCTCCTATTTATTTCAATCTGGTGTTTTGCCTCACAACAAGACTAATAAGCAATTACTCTAGCATCTCAAATGCTTATGCAGTGTAAATGCATCTGTCAACCAGATTCAACATCATCAATAAAGCTGCCAAAGCTGTTCATAATTCAATGATATATGCTTTGAGCATCTTTTTTGAAAATAATTTAAAGATTGCAGTCCTACGATTCCGACATCGTTCTGGATGTGTTTAAAATACCTCCAGCTGGAAAGATCCATGCCTTGCGTCACGTAATCACCTCTGCTGTGTGTGCTGCAGTCAGCCGTGCCATTTGGCTCGTGTGCTCATCGTGCTTCTGGCTGGTCCTGCAGGGCTCACGCCGGAGATGCAGGCACAGCTCTGTGGGATTCACAGCATTTCGTTCTTCCTTCTTCTTCTGGTGGAGGTTTTCCCCCGCTCAGAATTTCATCGCAGTGAAAGGAGAGCTCCTTGACAGGGAAGGTGTGTTTCACAATACCGTGGCTAGTGCTTGTTATCATTTATTTTTTAGCATTCTCTGAAGACATCTGGCTGCAAGGGGCCGGCTGCTGTATTCGGTCTCTGTGTATACGTGCACACGTCTTAATTGTTTTTCTGAATTTCAATCCAATTTGACAGAAATGTCCACAAGATGATGATTTCATTATTATGCACGAATGAATTACAGCGTGTTTCTGCAAACTGGCACCTAGCCACGGCTTTGAAATTACTTAACAGACAGTGAGAATCCCCTCCATGCTGCTCTCCCCTCACCTCGTACCTCCCTCTCCTTACCCCCTTCCTTTGCTTACTGTGTGCCTGAAAACTTTCTATATCATTGTGAAATCACAAAATCACTTGAGTTGGAAGGGATGTTCCGTCCCACTCCCTGCAGTGAACAGGTTCACCCTCAGCTTTATCAGTGCTCAGAGCCCCATCCAGCCTGACCTTGGCTGCCTGCAGGGGATGGGGCACCACACCAGTGGCCTGTGCCACTGCTTCGAGTACCCTTATATCCCAGTAACGCTTATGGATGCAGAGATATCCCAAACTACCCACACAGGGAAGGCCTTCATGGATGTCCCAGCTGCTGGAAGCTCTTTGATGAGATCTGTCAGGTTGCCCTGGGACACCAGGCTCTGGGAGACAGCTCTTCCTCTGTGTTGGCACTGCTGAGGTGAGGCTTTCAACCTGTGCCATCACACTGAGGAAAATACAGAGTATTTTCTGTGTCAGGTGTCAGTTGTTCTGGTTGGTACCCACCAGTTGTTGATGCAATGTGGAGGCACAAAGACACAGCTGTGGTCCCAGCTTCAATACTCACCAGTGTGTTGGTTGTGCCCAGAGACCTGATGAATGCTGAGGGTCCATGTTAAAATGAGCATCGTTCTGCTCCATGCTTGCATCAACATTAAAGCAGGGCAGAGGCTGTAGGCATGGCTGACACCAGTGTGCAGCCAAATCACTGACTGCTGTCCTGCTTTGCCACTTGCCCACTCACCGTTACCTGGTTGCACTCATCCAGGTAGGGTCTTGGCATCCAAAATGGATGTTCAGCTGTAGTTCAGCTGCCCCATCTCAGCTTTCTGGAGCTGCTCCTACGGTGGCTCTGGATGGACCCTACTCAGCTCTCCCCCTGAAGGACAGAACCAAGCTTTTTGTTACTGTTTAATGGGATTATGGTCTTTTTCTTGTTTACCGGCTTTCCTTTAGCTGTCTCTATGTGGCTGTTTGCTATCAGGGCACTCTCAGCTTGCATTTTTCCAAGTGCAGTGCACATTCCCCAGCTTGAAGCCGAGCAGCTCATCAATCACAGGAAGCAGTGCTCGCTGGGATTTGGTTCCTTCTTATCTCTGCTACCAAATTCACACAGACCCTGTTGGGCCACGTGCTTCTGTTGCACTCGGGATTGGCTGTTCCTCCCATCAGGATCACCTTGTGAGAGCCAAAATCCTCTGCTCACCTTGCACACTGACAGGGCTTATTTACTCTGCCTCTGTTTTCTTGCTGCCTCCCACGAGTCTCCCATTCTTTGGTTTGTGTTGTGCCTTATGTCAGAGTTAATGGAATAGAGATTTCTGAGAAAAGAGATCACAAGGTTTCTTTATTGTATATATTTTTAAGTTTCTGTGTGAGTAAGATCCTGAGCGTGTCAAGGCAGGAGGCAATGCATGGCTTCATTGCTTTGCTCTCTCAACTGTGGCAGCTCCTGGAGGGGGAAAGAGCTGGTTAAAGCAGTGGGCTAGGAGCAGCAGCCCAGAGCTAGGAAAAGGAATTGTTACAAATGAGCTATTTGGAAAAGCTCAGTTTTGGGAAGAGGTCGGCATTGTGTGTGTCTTAGCATTGGGCTCTACTTCATTTTCTTTGTCAGCTTCCCCTTTTGCCAATAGCTGCCATTTCTGTTGGGATGGGCTCCCCTCTCTTTAGGCACATGAGTTCAGATTGGTTCTCTGGGGTCTTCCATGCAAATAAACTAAGAGCCACCTGGAGCATCCCCTACAGCTGCTGAAACTGGTGATGTCAGACACACACCAAGACACTAGCCACAAACAGCAAATCTGGAATGTACCATTGGGCTGAGGAGGAACTGGAGGATCATTTCAGACTGAGTGTTTTTATGCAGGTGATCACAGAGTGTAAGTTTATTCCGTTGTGTGCTTTTGCAGCTAAGAATCATTTTAAGGTGCAGTAGTGACAGAATTTTCCCTCACCCAGCTGACCCTGTCGCACTGAGCTCTCCAGTCTGCTTTGACAGGCGAGGAACGTAAGGAAAAAGGAGACAGAATAATTTAAAACATGTTATGGAGTTGTAAGGGAACTGTTGAATCATGGCTTGAACCACTGATTGATCACCTGAGGTGAGCACTGAGTCAGCTGCAGGAGCACAGGTGAAGGCAATGCATCTGTGTGACCACAAGAGCTGGAGTCTGGCTCCACCTTACCTAAACCCCATTTAAGGGCTGACCACCATCAGAGAAGGATCTCTTTTTGGAGGTCTCTCCTTTGGAGTTTCCTATTGTGAGCCTAGGATGTGGTTGAGCTTTTTTTTCCCTTTATTTCAGTTGTCTCTTTTCCACCGCAATAATCTGACTATAACATCTATAAAATTTCTTGGCTATAATCCCATCTGGTATTATTCGTTCTATTAACCTCACACCTTACAGGAGTATTTTAGAGAAGGGTGATGTGGCATACATACGGGGGTTAGTAGCACAGTGCAGGTAAGTGGCACTTGTACATGGGGCAGTTGCCACGTGAGCTCACACCAATATATCCTTAATTGGTACTGTGTTATGGGGTCTCTAGAGCCAAAGCCACTCAGGGAAGTGCTGCCCTGGGTCCGGTGGGGGCTGAGGGTTATGGCTGCAGCAGCAGCAGAGCTTGGGGGAAATCATCTCAGTGCCGCAGACCTGGAAGGAGAGGGGCAGTTCACGCGCACAGAATTGCTCGGACTGCGTGAAACTTTCATGATGTTTCTGAGTTTCCGTGTGTTGAGGCTCGGTGTAAATGCTGTGCTGCTTGTGGAGGTCAGCAGGGCAGCTCGCTGCGTATCGATCTTCTTGCGTTATCATCGGGCGTAACTAAAAACAATCAAGGAGTGTGTGCATGCAAGCCTGCATTCAAGCAGACAAATGCAAATCGCCTTCCTGTTCTGCAGGGTGAATTCCATCAAGTAAATTGGTTTTGGAGTGGAAGCCAGCCCCGTTTCTGCTTAAAGTCACGTTGTGTTTTTTTTGTTTCTGTTTTTTTCCAGCAGAAGAGGTAGAAATGTCAGGTTTTGGGACCATACACACATCTCTGCCTTTACACCAACAAAAACTAATCAGGCTCCCATCAAACGTGTCCCCTCTTATCTTGACAGCTGCTGACAGTGATGGATACCGACAGGTTTAGGAGATCAAACACAAGACAACCTGTACTGCATTTCAAACTACCCGAGGCTCTTAAGTGCCATTGAGACATCTGGAGGTCTCAGTAACACGAACAATGCTCTGAAATGCCTCTATCCCCATCAACCCTTGTTCAGAATCATAGAATCTTCTGGGTCAGAAGGGGCCCTTAAAGAGATGTGGTCCCATTCCCCCTGCAATGAGCAAGGGCACCCAAAGCTCCATCAGTGCTCAGAGCCCCATCCCTTGACCTTGGGTGTCTGCAGGGTTGGGACATCCACCAGCTCTGTGGGCAAACAGTGCCACTGTCTCACTGCCCTGAGTGTAAAGAGTGCTGCTGTTATAAATTAACACTTCTTGTCTTTAAGTGTGTTATCCCACATGTGTGCTCAGTGTGTTTCTCTGTTGGGCATCAGCTGTCTTGAGGGCAGGAGGATACAGGAAGGGTGATAGGACATGTGGGTCAAATACCAAGCTGTAGGAGGATGCTTTTTGCCAGATAGCACATTGGAAACTGTGGAACCCACGTTGTGTTCCCAGTGCATTGTGTTCCCATAGCAGGCCTGGCCTCTGCCTGCTGCTGTGAGAGGGGCAGCCCCGGCCTGGTGCAGTGCCCACCTGTTAATGACGCTGTGACGCGGTTACATTTTCCACTTTCTGAGCATTAATACTGTGATTACTTTGTCTAAATAATGTCCAAGCTCAAGCCGCTGTATTAGCTGTCTGAGGTGTGATTTACCGCCGTGATAAATGAGCCCTTAAGCCATAGAATCGAAAATAATTGGCCCTTTATCTTAGTCCTTGCTTTATCTGCTTTTTCCTCTCCACGTGCCCTCTCTTTCATTCATCCTCTAACACTTTTCTCTCCCTGTTGCCCCTCAGTGGCTCTGCATAGGGGCAGCAGGGAGGGTCTATGGGGATGTCAGCATGTATTTTAAGTGGACTTTTAAAGTGAGGTGTAAGTTGTCTTCTCCTGAAGAGCGGTCACCCACTGGCACAGGCTGCCCGGGGTGTGGTAGAGTCAGCAGCCCTGGAGCTGTCCAAGAACCATAAAGACAGGGTGCTTAAGGACATGGTGTAGTGGGTGTTGGTGGTGGCAGGTGGGCAGTTGGTCCAGATGAGCTTAGAGGTCTTTTTCAACCGTAATGATTCTGTGGTTCTTGCTCTAAAGTAATATTAGGTGACCTCCGGGCATGAAAAACAGCTTGGAGAGGGTTGTTTGCATGACCTCAGAATTGTCTGTGCCTTTTATGTGAGGTTCTAGCTCAGCCCGAGGGCACTGGGCATAATGCTGGCAGCTTGTATCCTCCGGGAAGGAGAGAGCACCTTTCCTCCGAGGGCAGAGTGAGTGCCACCTGAGCTTGGTGTCTGCCCTCACCAGCTCTGTGTGTCACACTGAGCACAGCAGCTCAGAGTTGATTTACTCAGCACAACGCAACGTGTCTGCTTTTGTTGTTAGCAGCTCTGAGCAATCCCAACCAGAACAGCTCGAAACAGTGGAGGCTTTCTTTTTTTTTTTTTTTTTTAATTTTTAACGTTCTTTCCTTTAAATAAACGGGCGTTTTGTTTCTTTCTTTTTCTTTTTTCTTTTTTTTTTTTTTTTTTTTTTTTGAGCTGCTAATGTTCACTTTGCGTGCGGGCACGCGGTTCCAATCCCGTTTGAGAATGCACACGGTGGAGCGCAAAAATAAAGATTGCATCTCATGCATAATGCATGCCCCAGCAATCCGCTCTGACAAATTACCCGAGTAGATTCCTCTGATGGGGCGAAGGGGAAAGGGGGGAGTAGTAGGAATTGTAACAGGTATCCTTCTGAGGAAAGGGAAGGCAGACCCCCACAGAAAGTAGGGAGTGGGGCTTTTCTCAAGAGGAACGGATTCAGAAAGCAAGCAGATTGGTGCTGGGCTGGGAGAGGACGCAGCATCCCTGAGTGCTTCTTCTCCAGATCGTTGCGATCCGTGGAGGGTTTTCAGCCTCTTTTAAGTCTGGCAAAGGGGAAGAAGGGGCACCCATCTGTGTGAGGTTACCCACGTGCATGGGGGCACCTGTGTTATTGACACCCAGTGCAAAAACGAGCCCGCTCTGCAGAGCGTGGTGCCGCTAGGTAAGGGTTCGTGTCGGAGTCAGCAGCCTGCAAAACCTTTTGGCTTTGAGTGTCCACAGAATGTCAAAAAGCGCTGCAGCTATTTCTGGTTTTAGTGGTGGTCGTTTCGTTGTCGTTGCTGTTTCTTCTTCTCTTCCCCATCCTGCAGCTTGTGTTGAATTTGAAGCGATGATGGGAGCCGCTCGGTGTTAAGAGTGAACTCGGTGTGTGTTGCTCAGCCAGCTTTGCAGGATGGCAGTCAGAGGGGTGTGAGCTGCACGCAGCCGCGATGGAGCGAGCAGCTTTGGCCTAAATGAGAATACCGCACCGCTCTGCCGTGCTTTTGTTTTTAAACGCCTGACTGCATTAGCATTGATTTTAATCCATCCAGGTTTGGGGTATTGCTTCTGTTTGTTCTCTGCGGGGCTGTGGGCTCAGCCTGCAGGGCTGGGTGCTGGTGGCAGGGGACGTGTGACACCGAGCTCTGCCTTCACTCACTGCTCATAGGGGCTGCAGAAGGGGAGAGCATTCTCTTGCTTTTCTCTGCTGTTCTCAATCGCCTTACATGCTCCCTAAGTAAATAAGCCCCTCTTTTAATTCCATTTGCTTCTGCTGCTGCTTTTTCTCCTCCGTAACTATTTTCACAGGAAGATTTGTTTAACGGGGATGAAGTTGAACACTCCATAAGCTCTGCCTGCTGCAGCCTTCCACCTGCTATGTTTTTTGAGCTGAACTGTTTTTAAACTGGCCTGGTGAGTAGCATGAGTTTAAGAGGTGTTCCTCATCAACGTGCGGTGTTCTCGTAGAACAGTCTCTTTTTTAAAGACCTGAAGATCCACCGCTACTTTCTGTCTTTCCAATGGGTGAACTGTGTCCTCCCTTCCCGGGCAGAGCTGTGTTCTGGATGCAGTGATCAGAGCTGATGCAGGAAAAGGGGCTCAGGAGCAGAGCTCGGAGTGGGGGCAGCAGAAATGGCAAATCAGCTCAGGGAAAAGGAAGCATTTAATTTTCATTTAAGTACAGATGGTGTAAGAAGGGGGGGGGGGGGTGGGAAAGTAAAAGCTGCATGAAGACCAAGAGAGGGGTGTGCACTATATATAGATTACAGCTGTTTCCTTCAGGTGTTATAACTCAAACGTGGGATGATTAATTTCAAAAGTTGAAATGTATAGCTGATTCTGATTACATCTGAGTGTCTATAATTTAGCTACTTAGTAAAATTAACTTGACGTTTTTAGTGAGCTGCGAGGACAATAATGTGTGAAGAGACAGAAGAGCAAAGTGTGACTGCGTGCTCTCTCCTTACCTTCCCCTCCCCTCCCCCCCCCTCGCTTTTCAATTTGAAAAGTTAAAAATAAACTTTTTTTTCCCCTTTTTTCTGCATCTTTCATCTAATCCATGCAAATGAGTTTGCTTCCCCCTGCTGTCGGCTCAAGTCAACGTTTTTTGCTCCTGAGCATCACAGAAGGAGGTGAGAGCACTGAGCTTTGGGCAGCCTGGGAGAGCAGCCTGGTTTTGGAGCTCGAAGGCATTTTCACTGAAGAGAGAAAATGCAGTGCTGTGAATGTCTGAGAATGAGGCAGCTCCAAACAGTGGCTTTGTTGTTTTTTCTTTACTGAAAACTCAACTGCTGGGGGGAGCAGTGCCAGCATTCAGCGAGAACAAATTCATTTTTCTGTCAGTGTCTCTTTGGCTTGTCTGTTCTCTCAGTGCAGTGTGAAGGACCCAGTGCAGCCCCTGCTCTGTGCTGAGACGTCCCAGACCTCGTGCCAACCTCCACGGATGGTGAGGGTAAGTTTTTCTTTCACACTGACGATACTGCACAAGATAAAAATCACAATTTGGAATTTATTTGGTTTGACTGTCACAACTGCACCCTGTTTTTGTGACCAACAAGCACTTTCAGTTATGGGCAACAGGCAGAAAGAAGGGAGTACTACCACGCCTGTTTGGTGCTGCCTGGCCAAAATTTTACTATCAGAATACTTCTAAACAACAAAAAAAATCATTTAAAAATTAGGAAATGGGAGTGTTTGCAGCAGAGAAATGGATTTCAGAACTGTCAAGCTTTGTTCCTTCTGTGACTGACCTCCTGATCTCTTGGTATGGATTTGAGGGGTACGGGGGGGGGGGGGGAATTCAATGCTTCTGCCAACAGCAGAATGCCTTTGGGTTGTGACCGAGCCCGGGCTCTTCTCGGTGGTGTGTAGCAGGGCAACCAGTAATGGCCTAAAACTTCAGTACAAGAATTTCTGTACTAACATGTGGAAAAATTTCTTTGCAGTGAAGCTGACTGAGCACTGGACCAGGCTGCCCAGAGACGCTGTGGAGTCTTCTTCTATGGAGATATTCAAGACTGGTCGTCTAGATACCAACCTGTGCAACTTGAGGCTCCTTTCAACCCCTACAATTCTGTGACTGTGTGAAGGAAGTTCCCAACGTGAGGACTTAGTGATGCTGTGAGCAAACACAGCTCTAAGGGCTGTGTTCCATTTGCTCCACGACGATGGACTCAGTGATTTGTGCCCTTGACTTCTTTGTTCAAGAAGAGCTCCACGTTCTGACGTTTCAAACAAAACAACACAAACAGATCTGTGATTATTTTAAAATTTAATTGTCTCATCCTGAGTAGTATTTTCAGACCTAGCATCAATCTAACTTGCTAACAGGGCAGTGAGAAAGCACAGAAGGAGGTGGCTTCCAGAAGGATCTTCCAGATGAGATTGAAATGCTTTAAAACACTGAACGTTTTTTACATTACTATAAAACAGTGACAGCTGGCAGAACTATTCCTCTTTGAGCTCCATTCTGCAATTTCAGAAGCAGAGGAAGGGGCTGGAAGATGCATCGTACTCTTGATTCTTTCAGGACCTGTGTGACTACAACAGCCAACTGCAGCATAAGATGAAATACAAAATTCAAATGAGCCCACTTTTAAAAAGGTCTGTGTTTTTGCAGTACCTCCAGTACCGTGTTTCTGTAATAAATAGTAAAAACCAACATCTTTTACATTACAGAAAATGTTAAATAAGTTATTTACCAAAATATTAATCTTTTTTTTTTTTTTTTCCCTCTTTCCCCGTCCCCAAGGCTCGTTTCTTTAAAAGAGCTGAGTGGATGTTTCTACATCAATAAATAGTAAGGCATAAAGAAGCAGCCACCAAGCAGAGGAATGGCGTTCCTTTATTAGTGGACCTTTCTCCTTTAGAGAATCCTTTTTTTGCTGGCGTGGGAAGCTGGTTTTTGACTGTCAGCTGCTGGGACCTGGTTAGAAAAGCAACAATTAATACTATTCTGCAGTACTACACACGTGTAGTCTCGATCTCTGAGCTCTCATCCCACAAAAGAATCTGCAAATATGAGCTCCTGTGGTCAGCAGATCTTCCCATTAAAGTGATAAGATTTCTGTAAGCAGAAAGACTCAACGTCCTCAATCTCTAACTCAGGTAGAGCTTCTAACTCCTGCCCCTGCAGGAGCTGCATAAGGAAGTGCTCAGGAAGGTGCTGATGAGGGTAATGGAGATGAGATTCACAGAAAGAGAGGAGAATTTAAGGGCAGGCTGGGAAACATACAGCCATTGAGAATGGAATGGTGTGAGAAGGATGCGATTTAGGAGTCCAGAAGTATATTACAGCCTTCTGGGAGAAATCAAATCTGAACAGTGGATACTTAAACGCTCAAAGTAATTTAATGCACTGCATTAGCAAATAGCTGTTTGCAAAAGCTTTACCTATCGGGTCTGCATTTAAAAAAACAGAAGCACCCGTTATTAACCCACGCTGAAGGTTTAAATAAAGATGCCTTTTGTGAACTTATTCAGTAGACAGCTGATTGGACTGCGATCTGATGAAAATAAACCATTGGAGAAGGAAAAAGACAGATGAATATTAATCTGGAGAACGTATCAGAAAAGAGAGGGTTGAGCTGTCTGCGTGGCCAGTCATAAAACTCTAATTTAAACATCAAATATTGCAGAATATTTATCGTGGTAAACTGCTGTCACCTTGACTTGATCTTAATGTTGTTCCAGTTGCAAACCCCAAACAAATTGGACTTATTCTGCAAAATACTACTGACAGAGCAGTGCCTACTTCTAATGAGCATTTATCAAGGAATGAAGTGCAGTGGATACTTTACTTACTTCCAGGTTTCCTCTAGCCTTCTTCAGGACATCGTGAGTTAAAACCACTGGAAACAAAGAGGTGATGATTACATGACACTGCACTGTACTCAAAGCTTTAGAATCAAATATTAAACAAGGTACACATGCCCACAAGAAGGGGAACAGCCAGGCAACCATACACAGCCTTGCCACAACCACTTCAGCTTCCTCACTTAGCAAAATCCAGAGCTGTCCCTCTGTCCAAAACCCCATTTGAGCTCAATCCAAGGCATTAAAGGAATGTTTTCTGTTAATTTTAAGGGAGATGGTGCAGAGGTTAGGGGGAGAAGGAAGAAAATGGTGCAGTGGAGAGGTTCCGTGGGATGATGGGCTGGGAAGGCAGCAGATGGCAAAGAAGTCAGCCAGCTCCTCCTGCAGTTCAAGGACAAAGCAACCTATATATGCTTGGGGGAAATCATGTCATTGGCTCTCTCTGAAGGAGCCCAAGCTAGTTTGCCTCTGCAGGGAGGGAGCAAGACCTGTGAATGGAGGAGGGGATGCTTCTAAACAAAACTGGTATTTAGAAATGTCAGGTTAAATATGTGATTCTCTAATCTGTGTCAGCTCCATAACTGCTGAAAAATACCATTCACAAGTGCCAATTTAATATTCCAGTCTCAAAAATAAACAATTTAGCCATAATAAAGATTTTTCATTACAATAATAAGAACCCAACAACTCCAAGGGTATAGCTGTCATGAGATAATTATACCCTTGGCGGATTACTGCAATTTGGCACTGCATTGTTGCATGTTCAGAGGTTCAGATGAGGTTTATAAGCATTACATTCTCTTGCCCAGAGAAAGCAGACAGAAGACTCTGAGCCATAAGAATGTTCCAGTCCCTGACTCTAATGTATTTAGGAATGCTAAACTAAATAACAGTGGGAAACTGAAAATCCTCAGCAGTGACCAGCTAGGAGGATACTTAGAGAATGAAGGCAGGCAAGGTCACCTGCTGGAATGCCTGTGGCTGCTTCCCAGCAAAACAAAATAAAAACAAGTATAAGCATCATCATAATCTCCAGCCTTGTTGTATGCTTTGTCAGGAATCTGTACACAGATGCAATTCAGAAACATTTCTGAAATTGCTCTTTACGGCAAAGGTAACTCGACATCCATAATTCCCATAATCAATGAAACTTAAAGAATATTGTATCTAGGTCTTTCTGTGTAGCAGAGTGCTCTCTGCTCATAAAGAACCCTGCTAGTAAATTCACTTCACCTGGCAAACTAGATTTTTCTAAATCAAAAATATTAAATTCAGTGCATGAAGAGAATTTAGAGTATGTGACACTAACAGTGAAGCTGCTGGGGGGCAGGCAGTGCTGCACATTATGACTTCAGAAAACAGGTTTCATTTTATTAGGACCTAATTCTGGATGTGCTGAAACGGAGTGAACAAAATCAGAGGGAGATGCACTGGTTTCTTTCTGAAAGCGTGGACGGATGGACGGGCTGAGTCCATAAGGTTAAATCTCTGCAGATTTAAACTCTGCACAGCCTTACTGAAATCACACAGTGTGTCTGTGTGACATGTCACTGGGATTAGGAACTGACCAAAGCAAATCAGTACATCTGTCCCGAGGGATATTAGTGGTATAGATGTAATAACGGCTTTGATTTTTTTTTACATGACAATTCCAAACCGAGTTATTTAAAACCTAAACAAGATCTAATTTTAGATTTTGTGTAAGTAACTCGTATGCCATTTGATACAGCACTTCTGGAAGAGATGATCAGAAACCAGCTCATAAATGCTAGAACAAGAAAAAAGTGTGCACACAGAAGATATATGTAATGATTACAGGCTACGGAGCAAAACATAACGAGCTAAATAAGGGCAAAATAAATGACTGGTGTAACAGTGTTAGGATAAACAGTAACTTTGCATGATGTATACATCTGAGATTAATTACTGATAACACAAATGCCATTCAGCGTAGCTTAACAAGTCTTCATTTTGTTATTTCTCTAAATTCACTGGAAGCCATGAATGACAAAAAGAAAGAACCACTCACACTGATCGATGATGACTTTCTCCATGTTTTCCTTCAGCTGGTTTGTGGAGTGCAAGCGTTTCACTGTGCTGTGCAGCTTCCTCTCTTGCTCAGTCAGTTTCTTCCTTAACCTCAGTATTTCTGCTTTCATCCCTTCATCCTATACCCAGAGATGACAGTACCACATTAAAGAATTACAGAAATTATTTAATACCCTGTTAAAATTTCAGTCTCTCTTTTTAAGGTTCAGTTTTTACCACCGTTTCTAAGCAAGCCATGGCTGGCACCCTGTAACACAGGACTCCGAATAGCCCTGATACAGTCTGCTCAAAACACACTGATCTGGATTCCTCATGCAGAGTTAAGCTTCTACATTTGTCTTGTTGCTGTGCTGTGAAATAATAGCACCTTCTGGAATTCTCCCCTAGTACTTTGCTCTTTAGAAGAACTGATTACTCCTGTGGGGCTGAACAGAAGGCAGTGAATGCTCAGTATCTTTCGGGAGGCATTCCTTTGTATACGCATTTAAGACATCAGAAGCACTCTAATGGTGGTAAGATCTCAGTAGGTTGGATAAGAAGGTCTAAAAAGGATTCTAATAGACTCTAATTAAGAACTGCAGTAGAAACTCAGATCTCCCACACACGAGGTCAGATTTTCTGACAGATCCAGATCAAGGTTTACATCGGAAAGACAGAAAAAGCATTTGTGTGTACAAATGACACGCTCAGATCACACAAGCCAGGCCAACATACAGCTGTGTCTATATACATTGTGCATGTGAGGATAAAAATGGAAGTGTTCAACCTTCTCAAGATATCCCAAACACAGAACTGAAACATGAGAGAATTATACTGCTTTTTTGATTTAACACATTTAAGAGTGCTAGGGAATAACAAAAAATGTTATTAAAATGATATATCAGGTGTTAGCTTTCCTAGGAAAGTTTTATTTTCTTCAGCAATCTCCTGCTTCTTTTAAGAAACACACACAAAAAGCTCGGGGAAAAAAAAAATTCAGATGGATTTTACAGCCAGAGTTTGAAGCAGTTTATTGTTGAGTGGTGATATCATGACAGTACAGATAATTCATTCCTCATTCAGTTTACTTTCATTCATTTGCATAGTGCAATCCTTTTTAGTTAAAATGTTATAAAACTTGTCTCGGGGTTTTGTCACACTTTTAAGAAAGCATCCTATTTTACAGCTCAGGCATCAAAAACATAAAACGAAAACGTAGCTCAGATTACATCAAAGTTGCTGAAGTTTCTGTTGTTACTGGAATATATTTAATCAAACTGAATTTAATTCTGTAACCGGGAGTCCGAATCTTTTCTCACTGAAAGAGAACGTTTGCCATTTGCCTGGGTTTCCTGAATTATCATGCAACAAGGCTGCAGAGTACAACCTTCAGTATAAGGTGTCAGGGCAGAAAGCCACTACACATTCAGCCACAGCCTTCAGTGGTGAGAGCTACTTCAAAACTGCTTTCCTGTGCTCAGGATTTACAGGAGACTGTCCCAAGTGACACATTCTTAACTGGCATGTCCTCCTTGACACACTGAAACAGTTCAAGAAATCAGAACTCACAAAGAAAATGAAACAGAACAATACCTGAGTGCTGCGAGCAGTGCTGTGTACCGCCTTCATTGGAAGGGAAACTCTCCAAAGGAGTTTCAGTAAACGTGCAGCCTCTTCTAAAATCTGCTGTACTGTGTTGGTGCTTGCAGAAAAGCTTTGCAGTGATGCCTGGTCTGGTACCTGTATTGTAAGGACGAGACACACAGTATATTTTACCTTCAAAAAATTATGAAAATGTGATCTTAATTAACGCCATAAATCCCACTGATACGATTTCATATTTAAGATGATGCACGCAGCTATTGTGTGTCTAAAAAGCTCATTTCTTAGTTGAGACAGGCTTGTTGAATTGCACATTTGCTCAGAATTTGAGGGAGGAAGAAGATATCTCCTCATCAATAACCATGATTAATAATAGATTACGTTTACTGGATTTGCTGTGCCACACGGTAACAGTTGGCAACTCTCGCCTTCCTTCATTTGCATTTTGTGTCATGGCATTTGAAAGTCAAATGATTACAGGCATCAATTTAAGCAATATAGATGTTTCTTCCTTAGCAGCCCCTTTAAACTGTTCCATTTAATGCTAAAATAACTATCAGGACACACATAAAATGTTTTCCTCTGCTGACAGATGAGAAAACCAAATTGAAGAAATTGCACGAATGTGAAATAAAGGAGGGGAAGAATGCAAGGGGAGCAAATGGATTACCAAAGCAGTGGTGATACAGATGGGGGGAGGGCAGTGAAGTAAAAGCATTTATGGTTTGTGCCCCATCTGAACAGTGACTTGGAATTGCAATCCTCCTGTCATACAAAGCATCCCGTTTGCTAAGTAGTCTGAAACTTCAGCGATGTAAAGCCCGATAGGAAGCTTACTGCTTTTATCTTTACACCAACAGAAGTTAAAAACTTAGAAATATTACTTCTCCAGTCATTATTAGTACCTTAACTAGGTCATCTGAAAACGCAGAGCACTTCAGAGACTCTTAAGTGTCATTCAGACATCTTTTCTAATGTGAGTGTGCAGGTGATACTACAAAAAGAATTTCAGAGCTGTTGCAGGCTGCATTCTCAACAGCTTTACTAATTATAACTAGGAAATACAAGTGTTCTTAAAAATATCTCTGCTAATAGTGATTCAGCAGTGTCAGTGAGCAGCCTCCAGTCCAGCATTACACTGATTTTACCAGCAGCATCTTGTTTTAAACCTTTCATTCCAAATCTTCCCTATTGCAGGTTAAGTTTCTCAGTCCGTTATTAATTGCCATGGACATACACAGATTGTTCTCTCCCTTTTGCTGAAACTTGAAGATTTGATTATCCCATCCATCCCAAATAACTATCAGGCTGTTAACTGTATCCAGACATCAACACTACTAAGTAAGGAAAAATTAGTGTAAGTGAACAGTTGTTCTCCTGATTCTAGGGGAAAACCATGAAATATCTGACTTGTTTTTTTTTCCCCTTTGGAATATTTATCACTAGAAAGCAAATATTTGATTGTTTTAAGAACTATAATGCTTCATAGTACAGCAAGAACACCACGACTTGATATCTTTGTCACATATGATGCAGAAAGAATGACAGACTAAGTGTAAGAAATCAGACGTTACCATTACTGAGAAATTCAGGTTGCTAAACTAGCTACTGATATCACTGAAGTATTCACCTGCTACCAGAAAGTGGAAAAAATATATGAAAGCTTCCCCAATGTAAAACGACCTCATCAGTCAGTGATGTAATGTGATCACTTGGTGTTACTGGAGGGCAGAGCACAGGTAAGTGGAGAACCCAGCCAGCTGTCTGTCATCAGTTGTGTATTAAATTTTAACTAACTCTCAATTCCTGGGCCTGTCCCAAGCCTCCATTACAAGAAAATCTCCTGAATTATTTTCATCCTTAGGCTACTGATACATACCCCATAGCTTAAGCCCTGCCTAAATCATTTTAGAGTTGAATCTGTTTTGCTGATGTTTTCTAATGCTTGTCTGTGTAATACCTACCAGTTTCCATAGTAAAAGCAAGCAGTTTCACCCCACTTCGAATAAAGTGAGATAGACTATTAAAGGACCAGAATTAACTCATTTATCCATAGCCTCATTAATCCAGAATCACAACAAGGAGCCTGCATCTAGATGTGACTTGGACTGCCAAGGTTGAGGTGTCCCAACAGAGTTATGAAGTGCCTGCTGCACCATTAACCTGGCTCTTTGTTTTTATCATCAATACGTTTCGCATCTCCAGGTAAAAGCCAGCAGCTTCTAACAGCTTTCACATTTACCTTTATTCCAGGCTCCTGCAGCTTCGTACCAGTGACCTCTCTTAAAGAAATCTCCATTTCTCCCAAAACCTGTTGTCCTTCTGAAATCTGTTTCCGGAGAGCGTTGTAATCCTCGATCAAGCCAAGGACGTGGCGCCCGTTTTTGTCTGCCCACATCCGATGCCCAGGAACGAGACGAGGCGTACACGATGTACCCGAAGATGAGGTACTGCAGCAGTCGAAATCACCTTTAGAGGCAGAGTGTGTACCTGGGACAGAAAAGCAGTATTTATCTTTTGATCTTTGCACGTAGAACTCATTGACATGAGACTTCTTTCAAACACGTCCATGTAAGATGCCTTTGGATGTACCTGTTTTTGGGAGCGAAATGCAGTGTCCGTGCTTCTGCGGCTCGCAAACGTTCCTGCTGGCAGCAGGGCATTTGCAAAGTTTTTCTGTACATCAAAAGGGAAAAGTATATCAATGGAAGTTAACATACATTAAAAAAATCATCCTAGGTCGACTTCTGTTGCTCTTTTCTGCTGATGCTACACTGGGACTTGAGAAGTAGGGAAACAGTGAGTTTGCTAGTACTCAGGCCACGCATCTCCCATCTTTCATTCACACACTTCATTTTCATTCAGAAAATCTACAGTATTGCCAGATGAAGATATTTTAATCAACTCCACAACAAGGATGACACTCTCCAAAGCTGTACCATACATAAGGTCTGATTCTGTATACCGATACAAGCAGTGGGGAGACTCCATGCTGTACGTGTGGAAAGCTGCAGAGCACTTCAGCAGCAAGAAAGAGCATTCTTGTGCTCCGTTCATCCACACTGGGACCATAGCTCAACCTTTAGCATTAAGACTACATTTTCTCTGATTTACTGTAACAGTATCACTTAACAGTGATTGAAATAAAGGTAAAATATTTCTCAAGAGCATAAAGGGGACAACTGATTTATACAGAGACCATTTAGTGAACTTATTGATCCTTCCTGAGTCACCCATACCAACTGCTATAGAACTCTGCATTAAAATAAGAACCCTACAGTAAGCAAAATTTCTGGCATATAACAGAAATCCTTCCATCCCAGACATTTTCTGCAGATGCTTTTCTTGAATGAAGAAGAAGTGACAGCTGGAGGCTGTAAGACAGCACAGTGTGCATGTCATCACCCCATGCGCTAATAGCTCTAACAGGAAAGGGATTTGAAAGGCTGATGGGCAGTTCCCAAACTGTAGAATCAATGTTGAGTAAAGTTTTAAGAGCATCCTTAAAAAAAAAAAAAAACAAGGGACAGGTTCTACAGTACAAGAAAAGCACGTGTGGCACAGTACCGTTCCTTCCTGCATAGTGCTGAGATTCCTGTTTGAAAAGACAATTGATATTCACAGCTGACACTGATCCCATCTCGTCTTTCTTTTCTTTTGAAAGCTGCTCCTCTAATTTTTCGTGCAAAGTCTTGTTTGTCTCTATGCTTCTTTCAAGCTGTACTCGCAAGCTCTGTATTTCAGTCAATAGTTCATGTAAGTCAACCGGATTATTCTGATCTTTTCGAAATTCTGATGCATCACATCTGGGATCTGAAACGATTTGAAAGAAGCACTTAACATCTTTCACAATTACAATAATATTAGCCATTATCAGAATGCTGAGCAAGTAAATTATAGCCAGTTTTATCCTCAGTATTAAGAATTAACTACAAACGGCACTGAGATAATGGTTTGACAAAGCATGTCTTAATTGCTTTTACTCTCAAAAGATCTAAAGAGCTGAAAATTATTTTTTACTTTGTCCATAAAAGCTAATAAGTCTCATACCAAAAGCAAAAATATAATGGTAAGAGAATGAAGATTCACAAAATCTGAAGTGCAATAATGCAGTCTGGGGGAAAAGAAGTAATGGGTAATCTTGGAGTACAGAGGAGGGATAGAGGACAGCTGGGAGTTTAGTTTTACACACTGCAGGGAAAAAGAAAACAGTGATCACCTGGCAACCAGCAACAAATCTGAACCTCAAAAAACCAAGGGCTGCATTCATCTTTCATAGCACGGGGCTCGGAACACAAACAAATCCACGTATTCTCTCATGCTGAAATCAAACTGGTCTCCAGATAGTGGAAAACATTCAAGTGCATGAGGTGGGTGCTGCTACTCTAATTACATTACCGGTTCTGCAAGGAAATTTACTTCTATCCCTGAGCCAACACTGTCTTAAAGCCTTACACCAAGAGGGCTGTTCTGCAGTTAGGCATGAAATACAGTGACAGCAGGGCACATCACTTAATGTAGGAAGAAGAGAAAAGCTGACTTTTACAAGAACTTCTAAGAGGAAATCTGCTGGATCCTGTATGCAGTCCTGACCAGCATTCTGCTTTTTAACCACGTGTGGTGCCATAACTTCCTTAACAGGTGGAAGGCAACCTGGACATGCCTGGGCAGAGCATAAGCACATCTCTCAGCTATACTGACAAATTAAAAGCAGCATTTTATCATTAGGGTGTTGCTTCTGCTTTTGCACAGCAAACCCAAGCATAAAGAAAGCAGTAGTGCCCCAGCCCTGCTGTCCTCTGACATACAGATCATATCCATGGAGAGAAGGGTTGCAGGAACCAAGGGTACTGAATAACTGTGCATTTATACCTGTCCTCTTCCTTCTTGCTTCCTCCAGCTTTTCATAAACTTTGATCTCAGTTCGGAGCGACTGCAGTAACTTCTCATTCTCAAAGAGCTGATGTTGTTTTACATTCATTTCTGTTTGCAACCTGTTAAGATCCAATAAATCTCTAAGTTAATAGTTGAATCCTTATCCTTTATTTCAAAGTCTAGAATCCAGTTCTCCTTCCTCAACAATTCCTTCATTGCCTTCTGAATACATCTATGAACCTCATTAATGTTAATGGCTACGGCTAAACACATCCACATCACGCTGACAGTTTTCCTCTCTAAATGCATGTCTAAATGTGGACAGAATCAATACCTGTTTAATTCATTACGACTGCTGTAAATTTCACATGTCAGATATATGGTTTCATCCTCCTTTTTGCCAATTTGTTTTTGCAACCTTTCATTTTCTTTCTTGATGCATTCATAATCCTCATGAAGATGTTCAATGATTGCATTCTTTTTAGAGAGAGATTCTCTTAGCTTTTCATTTTCCTTTTGTTTATCTGCAAGAAGAAACATGAGGTGTTTGCAATGCCTATAACACATTAAAGCTATGCTTTTCAACAAAATCAGCTTTTTTAGAGACTGTCAGAAAACAGCAGCTGCTCTCGTGAGTTTTAGGATTTCACTATTTCAGTTTTCAGATGATTTTTTTCTAGATACATCTTCTGTGACAATGCAACATTTGACCCCCAAGACTTACAAAAGGTTCCTTAAGAGGGCTCAGTAAAAACCTGTGTACAGCTTCCATTGCCAGATGCCCCCACCACCTCTTGGAACTGGTTGGAAGGAAAGTGTTCAAAAACCAGTGGCAGCAGATTCCCAAAGGAGGCACATTAACTTTGCTAATCCTCCCAAAATCATTTTTACTTCCTGTTAGGAAGAGGAAAGCTCAGTAGGGTTGCTTCAGGGAGTTGCATCCATTCCACTTTGTCCCACGGAAATCCCTTCATCCTATCTTTCCCTGCCTTATCCATCCACCAGCTTCATCACAGCTGTCCTCCCTTCCTTGGTACAACAATTCCCCAGGACAGAGAACTGCTGGTAGAGGCAGATGACTGCTTCGACCGGAGAAGGGACACTGAGTCACCCTAAGTGACTTAACGTAGAAAAAGAAGAGGCAAGTTTGGCAAGGAGACAAGGCAGAGTCATTCCAATGCCCAACAGTTAAAAAATCATTCCTTCACCTTCAGCAGCCTTGCTGAAAGCACATGCAAATGGTAAAACCCACGTGCTGCTGAAAACAAGCACCCTCAGCCTCCCACTACTAACGGGATAAGCTAAGATTGGACCCAAGATCAAAACAAACAGTAGGAATCTAGGCAGCTTTCCTCCAGGAACAGAAGGAAAAGAAGCTCACAACTCTGGAGACATTATTTTAAAACTCAAGGGCAACCATGCGTTATTCATCACGGTTCTCATAAAAAAAAGTAACACTGGTATTATCAGATCACATTGTCAGATGTAGAAACAAACGAAAGCAGTAATATTTTAACAAACAGTAGATTTTAAACACAATGATAAGCTGTAAGAGGCACAAAACAGAGGGCTTCAGAACACAGACTTGGGGAAAAAAAGGATTACAAAAATGGTAATAAAAGGCACAGAAGAAAGAGGGGAAAGAAAGGACACATAAAAAGAATGGTATATAAAAAGAAGAATGGAAAAATGAAAGCACACATCAAATGGAAAATGCTAGGAATAAAGAGAAAGGAGCATTACTGCTACGCTTTTATCAACGTTAACCCCAGTGTGAATGCTCATGGCTGAGCACAGAACTTCAGGTGTGGGAAGAACGGTGAAGGGAATTTAATGGACTGTAAATACTTCCTTGTTGTCTGATTTGGAATGAGTTGCAGTCTACTTCTGTAAGGCACAGTTTTACATTTTACCTCTGGATCCCTTTGCCAGCATCGCGTTCAGAACTTGATTTTGCTTTCTCAGGAAATGTACTTCAGAAGTGAGAGAATTATGCTGCTCTGAGCCACGGATAAAATTGTTTGCAGAACCTATAAATATGTACATAAAAGATGATTTATGAGTCATCTCTAGGTCATTAAAGATTAAACTTTCCAGACAAGAACAATTTTTAAAATTGCAGAAATACACGTTATGAAAGGTATTTATCCCCTATGTATTTTGAAGGTTATCCTTACAGACTGAAAGGCAGTTGAGGTTAATGCCCAGTAACCTAAAGCTCTGCATCACAAATACCTCTCATTGCTGGGCAACCATTATCCAAATTGCAAAATTATCCCTTCTAGTCTTCAACTGCCAGCCAAGAATGCACCAGGACAAAATGCAGCAGTATTTTGTGACATTGCTATTTTAAATTAATGCAAACTGTACCAAGGTTTACCTGTATTTCTGTAGTGCCCTGCTCACGCAAGGCACTGCAGAGGCTAGCTTCAACAAATTAATTAACAATGGCTAATACAGGAAGCAGCGTGGCTGTTAATACACATGATGCCATGGCAGTTCAGAGTGTAAAGCTGGAGTCACCATCTTTGCCTCTAATTACAAACCGAGAACCCATTAATGATGGCAGGGACGAAGACTCGTACCTCTTTATTTCAGATATTTAAGGTTTATATAACTGAGCCTGTGTTGATCACCCTGGGCTTCCATCAGTGGTCATGGGGAAGAGCAGGAACCCCCAGAGAGAGGCTCAGCTGGCACCCTGAAGATCTCACGTGAATATGAGTGTTAAACTGTGTATCCGCATCAGTTAAACTCCAGCCCAGGTAATCCTGCCAACGTACTGCACTTACAGTACTCATCCCACACTGATGTGTACAGTACACCCTAAAAACTGCCATATTCTGTTCTCAAGGCAGCTGCCTCGCAAACACAAGTCAGGTAACTGTTATTGCCCTTTACAGCCTATTTGTAGTCAGTAAAACACTTCGGAACCCACTGGAATTAACACTGCCATTAAAAGTATTTTTCAGTTGATTGGTTATCCCAGCATCTACTAGGCTTTACTGCTCGAGATAACTGCGTGAGTGTCAACTGTTTGGTTAATAGAGAAATAACCAGCTGGCAAAAAAATTAGTGGAATGTATGAGGAGGATGCCTTTCAGCTCTGGCAATTCAATTCAATTGGATGTGCTGCACTTCCTCTGAATAATCTCATTTTATCGTAATCCCTATTGAAGCTTTTACCAACTACCTAACTGGGACGTAGTGTGCCATGATATGCACCTCTTGTCGTTACTAAAAGACTCACAGGCTCCAGAAGCTTGGCACTAATGGCATTTTACTATCTATATGTTAAAGAGTTGAGGCAGCTATGTGAACTCAAAAGGCTTTTTCCTTTCAGATTTTAACAAAGCAATTCTACTCCAAGTGGCAAAGCTTGATGGTCTCATCTTGATTCTAATTTAATTTATTGCCCATCACCCAGCTTTATCCTATTTGAAAAGTTATGCTATCACAATCCTACTGAAAGGCTTTAGAATATAACTATTAGTTATCTAACATAATAAGGGATAATGCAGAGCCAGTAGTAATAAGGCCACAATCCTGCAATTTGACCCACTACTGAGACTACTGCTCCTGTGCAGAGCCCTGCTGACATCAATTATGCTCTCCATAGATGCAAAGGTCCAGCCAGTCAGCGTACAGTGAAGCATCAGGGCCTGCAATTGGGATACACTTGAGTTTTCATTATGTTACGTGCTGGAGCACTATGTGTGAGCACTAAGAAAGCATACCTTGATGGTTTCAAAGGAACACTGACTGAAAGACAGGCACTACAGAAAATCACAGCAAAGAGGAGGGGAAGAAACACTCGTTCCCAATCAAAGCAAAAGAAAGGCAAAAGAAAGCTGAAGTCTGACGACAGGCATTAGTTACTTATGGGTTAAAAAAGGCAAACAAAAACCCCTTTTAATGCTAACTGCTGTTATTAACATTTGAAACATAGGAAACTCAAAATTAAAGCTTTGATTTTATTTTGATGCCTAACATTTGAAATGATCGAAGCAATTATTTCAGTTCTACTTGCACTGCAAATCTCAGCTCTGTAGTAATGATGGAGTCATTACCAGTGCCTTGTATCATTTATAGAATGGTAGAAGCCCAGAGGCACTCAAATACTTTGAAAATCTACTTATTAAAAATAGCATGGCAAAAAAAAAAAAAAAGCAGGCAGGTGTGTGTACATACATAGATCTAACATCTATCAAATAGACAAGAAAAAAATCTATGTATTAAATTTCTTTGAACAAACTAATCAGTATCAAAATGAATTTAAGAGGCTCTCATCAGCAGTTAAGTACATTACAACTTGGTTTCGATTTTTAAAAGAAAACAGAGCGAGGACATTAAGTTAAAACTAAAAAATTGTTTTGAACAATTATGCCTCAAAGCTAAAATCTCCTTTAGCACCACTTGAGAAACTTCTTTTTACACTGAAAGTTATAAAATCAAAAAAAAAAAAACCCCACAAACAAAACCCATCTATTATGAAAAGAAGTGGCATCATTACTAGTAGAGGAGATATCTGATAACATGAAAGAGATCTTCAGAACTGAGGGAAGAAGGAGGAGCTGAAAGAACACAGGAACAAAAAGGAACAGACGTAACACACAGTTGGTTTTTCCTTTCTTTTTGAAGATTTTCCACCGGGCACAGCTAGATGCACTAAGGCAACAAGAAGACAGACAGAAAGCATAAGACAGTTTATAAAGAAAATATACTTTCACTGCATTAATGGATGCCCTTGCCAGAATCTTTATGAAGCTGTAACAGAGCTGGAAGTGTTTCAGTGTGGTTATTTCGAGAGAACAGGGTGCCTTTCCAGCAGTGTAAATACTTCATGTATGAAATGGATGCTTTTATATGCGCCGTTCCCGCAGTGTAAATTATTCCTGAAAGCACACTGCCATTTGTGGGTAGTACCCATTTGAACAACAACAGAAATGGATCACGGGGAAGATGTAAAACATAATGAATCTGATGTCAATATTAGTGAAGCTCAGTAAGAGGAAAGCACAGATGCATTCATGGCCTGCTTGCACTCTTGAGTAATATTGCATATTAATCAATTGTCCTATAGGGAAAAATGTGGGAAGGAGAGCAAGGAAAGAGCTAAACGTGGGAAGGTGTGTCTGGTGCTGTGTGCTTGAAAGGTGCCAGAAAACAGCTCTTAGTGAGAGCCTGGCCACCATCTCAAGAAAAGTTTTAAATGCACCAGCTTTCAGAGATGCTGAACACTAGCAAGAGAGAGCAGTGATTCTGAATCTGCATGCTTAATTTTTAGCATTTTTCATCCACTGCTTTATATTAAGAGTTTGGAATGAAAACCAGCTCTATGTTAAAATTTCCATCAGTTTGACAGGTACATATCATTAAAAACTCACAATGTCATTTTGTGTAGAACACATTTAGCACATTAATCAATTCAGAGGACGGGCTGAACAACAAGGCCTAGGTTCTGTGCTCTCCTGCAGCTATCTGTCCTTGTATGTACAGGAGACCTGGCTATAGAGCAGGCAGAGAACTGCACAGAAGGCATTTCCAGTAGTGCCATCCATGGTGCACAAGCCCACATGTGCCCCAAGCACACAGAGAGTAGAGGTATGAAAGCTAATTCCACAACATTCCTCCTTTGTATCAATAGCAGCAATGTAATTTAGAGCAAATAGCCTCCTCTTTTCAAACTGGGCTTGGGCCCAACTGAAATTATGTTGTTAAAATTGGCTTCCTCACCTGCAACTGCCCCTGGCTGGACATGGCAGAGAATTAAGAGGGTGACATCCTAACATCCAAGACCATTATAACAATAATGATGTCCTAAAGGCAAAAGGAAGCAGGCTGTTCACTGATAACAGAACTAGAAGGTCATTCAATTTTCTGGGAGAAATTCAACCACAGTAACATCAAATGGCATAAAACAACCTGGTAGCACTTCAGCCCTGCTCTCCTAGCAACATGTGAGGCTGTGGGCTCTGTGGTGTACCCACATCCCACAGAAGCCTTGTGCATCTGTACTGGATCCGCTTCAAGCAGTGGAATTAAGGTCAGGATTAGGCATTTACTCCCTCAAGCTTCAGGCAGAGGAGGTGGATTTAAGTTATCAGCAGATAAATTCTTACCTTGATCTAGCTCCTTGTCCATTACTTGTCTCTCAAGCTGCTTCCTCAGACTCTCGTTGTTTTTTATGGAGTATTCTAAACGCTGTCTCAGGATTCGAATTTCATTCAGATGCTCCATTAATAACTCTGAATAAACCAAGAGACCACTTCTTATTTAGAAGAAATTCTTACTTAGACCACTTCTTATTTAGCGTAAATGACTGCATTCCTCTCTGCTGAGCACACCCATCAAATCTAACATGTTAACATCAGAGAACGACACAGAACTATTCAAAATGTTAGACACTAAGTTATTGACTCCACAACAGCTATTTTTCCATTTGGGCCCAAACCACACATTTACTACTCCACATTTTAACAGTGGTCCAGCTTTAAACATCACCTTCCTATAAAACTGTAGCAGATGGAAATAACAGCTAGTTAGAACATCCCCCAGATTCGGACACGAATCCAAAGTTCTGCAATACAGCTGCACATCCAGACTCAACACACCAAGAGTACACATTCTTCCTTGTAACAATAGGAAGCTTACTGAAGTAACTCAGATATAAATTTGACTTTGGCTCACACAATGCATACCTTAATAAATAAATCTGCTCTATCAAGTTTCATTACCTTACCTGTTCCTTCTCTCTTTGCCGTACTACAATTTTTCTTCCACTGGCTGTAAGTTTCAGCTTCACCCAGGAACTTATCTGTTTTAACTGTCACTATCTTACTTCCCAGTTTATCCATGTCATACACTCCTGGTTTACTCTGCAATATTTTTCTCCTGAACAGTACGTGCTATCTCAGCTATTAAATTTTCATTGCTGCCTATAACAAACTACTGCAAGCATCACTTGTGCCTAGTGAAACTATCCAGGTCAAACATGACACCACTTATTAATTATGCAGCACTTACAATTCTCAAGGAAACACAACACTGGCTTTTATAAAATTAGAAAATCTTTCTTTTTCAGTGCCACAATCTCTTGACAATTGTCTATTTTCCCTCATAACTTGTCTATTTAAAGACCGTCTGGAGTACTGTAAAAGACGATAGTCTAAAACAACAAAGACAAAATATCGTAGTTAATTTTGTTTCAAACAGGAGGTTGTTCAAATCGTTGTCATCTCTGTGTGCCTTATTACTGAAATTGCAATGATTATGCAAGATACTGGAAAGCTGAAGCAGACAAACATTCTTCATTATTTCTTAATTAGTTCCCTTGTGTCTTATTTATCACATTTTCCCCCAATATTTTCATTGGGGAAAAAAATTACCTGGGGGAAATTTGCTTGGCAGAACTGCCAGTGTGCCCTGCTGTTCTTCTCCTAGGTGCTCTGGTGATCCAAGAGATGACTTCTCTGACACATCAAAGTCAGACAGGCTATGAAGAGCAGATGGTACAGGTGATTCATCCTTAAGCTCCTCATACACTGTGGCATTCTTCTCATTTTCCCTTTTAAGCAGACAAAATGTTTTAAAATGTAAGAATTATTGTATTATTTTGGAAGCAGGGAAAGACAGCATGGTGTCATGTTTACAGGATAAATGTAAAGCAAGTGATTTTAGGTGACTAAATGTGACTAAGCACTATGTGTTAGCTGCATACTCTGATGCTCCAGCACCAAGATCACACAACTACAAAAGCTACTCTTTCTAGTAGCTGCAATTAGGATAACATCTAAATATACTCAGTGGTGTCTTGTAGCACAACAGTGAACATTTTGTTTCTTCATAGAAGGAAAAGTCCTGGTAGCATGGCGCTTTGCCTCAGTAATTAAGGCATGGGGTAGTGAAACACTGGCACAGGTTGGTGGAGGATGCCCCTCCCTGGAGACATTCAAGGTGAGGCTGCACCAGGCTCTGAGCACCCCGACCCCTCTGTAGAAGCCTCTGTTACATATCTCTGCTTAATGCAGAAAGGTGGACCTTTAATGATCCCTTCCAAATGATTCTATGATTTGCTGAGAAGAAGAGAAAAAAGGCTAAGCTTGTTTTCTGCAAATATTTTACTAACAGAAGGTATATTGTTGAAACAGGCAGCGTAAAAAAAAGTCCTCTCCAAAAAGTAAAGACAATTAGATTGGGCTACAAAACATAGAGCATCCTTACAAACTTGTCAAACAACAATATGTTTAAATAAGCCTGAGCTGCACCTCTTACCTTTGAGCTAATTCATAAAGCATAGTGACTTCTGCACCCAATGCCTCTCCTGCAAAGCAAAAGTATCTGATTAATAAGAGACACTGAGAATAATTTTTCCTTCCCTTCCATCTCAAGCTATTCAAATACAGAATGGTAAATTAATGAGAATTTAGAGAAGCCAGCAGATTCTCAACACACTGGGTATTTATGCCCAATACTGTACGCGAGAAAAACTATTCATAACACAGCAACAAAGCTTTCTACGGAGTTCAAAATAAATGACCAAGGAAGGACTGAGCAACATATGTGCCAGATGTTACAGTCTTAGTTAGCAGACAGAGATCAAATATCCTACTATATGACAAAAGGATTAGGGGTACATGTCACTGCTACTTCGATAAAAATGACACAAGAACAATTCTAGCTCACTTGGATTTTGGCCATCTGGAGCCAGGCTAACAAGCTGTCCTTAACGAAGGAGCACACACAGGGCTTTGCTTGCAGTACTCAGTGGCACAGTGTGCAAGCAAACGCACAGCTCAGTGCTGGAGACCTGGGCTCCCACACTAATTTGAATGAGGAAATAAGAATAGTGCGGTGTCACCTTGGCTCAGCACAGTGTAAAATTTTTGTGCAATTAAGCAAAAGTGGCAGGCATGAGTTGCACAGCTGAGATTTCAGGGGAACAAGCTGAAGGTCAGGATGGAAATGCAGAGACAGACGGTTGTTTATGCATCTTCTTTACAGGCAGTTCCTAGTAAGCTGGATGTTCTTTATCGCCCTACAAACATCATTTCATTTTACAGTGTGATTCAGTGCAATAGCATTGTGTTAGATACACTGAATTGTCTCCGTTGTCAGTCGCTTTTCATAGTATATAGAATCATACACATCTGTTGGCTCAGTGGGTTTTGTTTTGCTTTTTTAAAGGCATTTAATGTTTATTCACTACACACACTCCCTGTTTTTAATGCAAGGAATCTCTGCAGCCACTGGAATCACTGAAGACACTCAATCTTTTATTACACTGCTGTGACACACTGCCCGTTAATACCTTTTTCTCGTATACAGCTCCCTTCCATGAGCCATCAAAAACTGCAAAACGCTGCAACTACCTTTAAAGAAAGGCAGAATACACATCATCACATGGCTGGGAACTGAATGTTCCCAAACAAAGGGATCTTCCAGAAGCAATTTCAGGAAGATACAGGGGGTCCGGGACCTTTTTTTTTTTTTTTAGGACAATTCAAGTGTTTGGCTGAAGATGTCAGTTTTGCAGCTGGCATCTGCAGAAGTCCTACCAGCAGTCTGCATGAGAAACAGCAACATTTGGACTGAAATTAAAATTTGATTAAACTATAACCACCGGGTTTTGAGAAGTTCACATGCATGTGCGCTAAGATGACTCAAAATGGAAGATGCCAGCAAGGAGGGCAACTGCAAAAGTAAAACCCAGTCCTTTTGGAGGACTAAAATTTGTATCTTCCAAGCCAGTCCATCACATAACACATTCAGAAGCAACAACGAGCAAGTTTCATTTCCACACACACAAAACTCCACACATTTTGAGAACACAACCCAAACAACAAGCACAAAACGCTGCTGCTTACCATACAGGAGTTTCCTTTCCAGCTTCTCAAACAACAGCACACTTTGATTCAGCTGCTCACGGAAGCCTTCAGCAACATAATAATCTACATCACTGGCTTGAAGCAGTTCCTCAAAAGCTTTAATAAGGTTCGTCAGATGCTGATGGTAAGTGACACAGCCACGGCGGATCTCTTTAATTTGGTGGTGTTGAAAGGAAAGCTTTCGAGCTTGGGAATGAACTAATGAATCACATCTGAGAAAATGAAATTATCTTTGAAAGTAATTTTCTGACCATAAATAACATTTAAATATAAATAAAAAGCGAATTAAATTTATATTTCCGAGCTATAATTTTATGGGACGCAATTTTCTTTTAAAATGCTTTTACAGCCACAGTGACAAATGTATTGTCTATAAGTGCTGAGTTGTGTATCCGTGGGCATAACTTGTGGTTATTGTCCTTCACTTAACTGCTTCATTTTTAAGATGTGCAGAAACTAAAATGAACTTGTTTGTCTGCCTGAAAGTAACCTGGATTGCAGTGAAGGTGCCAACATAAGTAAGAGAGAACACATGAAGAGAATGTATAAGAATGCGCTTATTTTTTCCTGTTGTTATTATTTTTTTACTCAGTATGGAAACTTCCTACACTGGCCACCAGGAGCACATTTGACTTTCATCCCACTTGATGAATTCTACACATCTCTGCATGCTTATTACCAAAGGCATGACCATGGCAACCACTGTAGTGCTCAAACTCTTCTCCACAAGCTCAGGTCTACATATCAGTTCAGATCAGTTGAATTTATTCTGCGCTTGTGAATGTAGACATCCCCTTTATATTGCAACTGTCTGTAGCACAGATGCACTCCCCTTTACAGAATCAAAAATTAGCAAAGGGAGTGGACCTGAAAAAATGAAGGGAGTCAAAGAACAGAGCACATAATCAAAATCTATGACAGCGTGGGTTGTTATGGCATTTTTAATGTCATTTCTACAGATATACATAATTCATTTTTGGGTCTGTCATTTGTGACTGGTGTAGCTGTTCCACACAGTGGCCATAAAAATCTCAGAGAGATCCATACCATCCCATTCCTTAATTCACACAGTTTGCTCCCCCTTTGTAGTGTGAATAAGGTGTACTTTCAAGGTATGTAAATTTATACATACTATGTAGTAAGACTATACTTTATGATAGTAATACTAGAAGATATACAACTGTCTGTGCTGCTGGTTGCTCAGTGTCTCCAACTATTTCCACCCAAGCATTCCAAAGAAAGCAACAGGACAAATACCTTTCTTTGGAATACTTCCTATATTCTATTTACCTTCAGGAAAATAATGACACTACAGCCAGGAAAAAAACAAAAGCAGAAACAAAAAGGTTTGGTCTTATGAGCTCACATTTTATGTCTCTGATTTGTATATGTGCTATCAGAAATGCTGCCCCTAGACCTTCCATATGAAAAATAGGACAGTTACTTTCCAGCC
This sequence comes from Oreortyx pictus, assembly GCA_036925125.1. Lineage (NCBI taxonomy): Eukaryota > Metazoa > Chordata > Aves > Galliformes > Odontophoridae > Oreortyx > Oreortyx pictus. Next base: position 4,988,420 of record JAUPFR010000022.1, read on the forward strand.
TCCCAAGAATGATTTTCTAGCTTACAAGTTTCTGCCATAAAATTCCATTCATTAATTTCAGTATATATATACTTCCACATCCTTCAAAGAAGGCATTACAGCACACAACTGCACAATAAATTATAACTAGAGTCTCAAATTCTTATTTTACACATAAAGTGTGGTCACACAGACAGAAGGGCTAGCATAAACATGTCAGCCAGTTTCCCAGGGAAATGTCTGTAGCTTAGTGGGAAGTTCTATTTTCTTATACATGTCACCTGACAAAAACAACCTCTGAGTGATATAAGGTCATCCCACCTCATAGAGTAACCAAGGATATCTGGCTTTGCTCAGGAGAGGACATTCTGCAGCAGAGTTGTGGGCCTGAGGTGTACAAAGAGATCCACAGCATCAGTACTGTGGATAGTACGAGCCTTTCAGAAGTTCTGCACTATGAGGTATAGTATTTTGTACTTCAAGACATCCCTTAACTTAATGCTTTAGTTGTTTTATGTTACCATTAGTGAAATTTGTCATTCAGTGCAATACAGTTGTGAATAAAATTCATCTCCGTATTGCCTTCCTATATGATTTGGTACTGCTGTTTAGAAAAAGGAACGTGAAGCAGTATCAACTTTACTCACTTGGATAGTGATGCATCCCTCAGTTTGTTCTGAAGACAATAGGCTTCATCAAGATGGTCATCCGCAACCTGCTCTTTTTTGAGGTCTGTCTCATTAGCTGAGAGTAGATCCTTAAGGTTTTGCACTGGGCACAAGGTTTGTGCTTTTGAAGACTCCGAATTCCTATTTTCTGTGTGGATCTCGTAGTCCATCAGCTGATGTAAACTGGAAGATGGCTTGATTTCTTGCCTAGCTGTATCTTGTACAAAACATCCTTCCCCAGGCAAAGCTGTGTCACTCAGAACTACATTGGAAACACCACTCAATACAAGTTGGTCAGAGGTCTGCAAATGAAATGTGAACATTTTGTCCTTTTCAACCTCAGACTTCGTATTCTTAATTCTTTGTTTCAGTTCTTCCGTATCATCTACGACTTCACAGTCATCAAGTGCATCTGTGCTTGTTACACTCAATTTGAGAGAACGCAGACACTTGGAACCTGAATGTGCCGTGGCTGAGTCAGTGTCCTCATGTTCCACTGAATAAAGCTCTTCATTTATTTCTTTTAATGAATGCTGGATATTCACATCACTAATGTCACGACGATTTTCCATTTCTGAAAAACAGGAGGCTTGCGTGTGAATATTAATATTTATTTATCTAACATTCTGTTCTTAACAGCACCAGAACGAATTCATTTACTTTTATAATGATTGAATAAAAATGCAGAATAATTACGAACTGCACCATACTTGTTTTGGCCCTTTCACCTCTTTCTGTGATTTGCCCATTAATTCAACTTGAACATCAAACACTGCACAGTCCCCATCAGTTGTCAAATAACCAATACTCAAAATAAATCCGCTTTCTTTTCCCAAAAGGTTCAAAATTACTTCTGGTATATTCGCTTCTGAATCAGAGACACTGACGAAGCCCAGTCCTTTCCAGCCAAAAGGATGATAACTTCAGACACAAGGCACTGAGGATTAAAAGCTGACTGTTACGACCTTACATGTGTCTTCCTATAACTTCTAATTATTTATTCTTTCTTCTCACTTCAAAATCCATACAAAACCGGAGTAAAAAGTCAGTGGAATTTTAAAAAGATTATCAACAAAATAAATTTGAAAAGCAGTCTCTAATAACTTCTTTTTTAAAATGTGTTCTAAACAAAATCCATTAAAAGGTTCACTGTTAAAGGTTGTACCAGCACTTATTTGGCATGCGCATCACATCTCTTGGTTGACTTTGCCACTCTCAGTAATGAAATCAACGCAGCCTCTGAGCAATAAAAGCTATATATATTGCTACATATGCTCTATGTTAATAGTTCTGTGTGTGTTGAGGGCTGTAAGTATCAAAGAAAATGGTATTTTCTGGTTACCAATAAATTAAAGACTCCTCTTCTATTAGTTCTGCAAAAGATCTCAGCTTCTTAAAAACTCCCTTCTGGGAGTCATTCATTGATCTTGACTAAGTCTGAGGAGTTTCAAATCCCCTTTCATTCCATGGAGAATGAATGTGAATGCCCAAAACCTGACTCAGAGCAGTGTGTTTGAGGGGACAGCTGTATGTGAAGTCTCAAGTCAAGCACAGGGACAAGATAATAAGAACAGAATAACCTAAAAGCGGGCAAAAAAGAAAAGGAAAAAAAAAGGAAGATACATTACTGGAATATCAGCATATTTGAAATTAAGACTGAATGATATTCTCTGCAACATGCAGACTATTGCACACCATTTACATCATTCCAAAGGCAACAGAATCACAGGACAAACACTTCTAAGAAAGCATTCATGTATGAATTCAAGTAGACACGGTGAATAAGAGATGCAGCATTTAATTCATTAGCTTCTCTTTCTCCTCCTCTACCTGAAAGGCACAATCTTTTTGGCTGTGTAGTTGATTTCTGCTGAAAGAGATGCAGAAAGGTTGTGGACTGAGATGGAAAAAGACTCAGGTACCCAAAGAACTCAAACCCTGTAACCCTGATTTGGGGAATAAATGTTTCTGATTAGAATACAGACTGTAGCTTTTAATGAAACACTATCCATTAAGAACTGAAATGCCCTATGTGTGTATGGGTGTCCATGCACACAGAGCATGATCCTGCAGACTGACAGGCTTCAAGGACTTGACTCTTATGAATAAAATTAATGATGTGATCAAAATCGGCCATATCCTCTGTATCATGTGAAGAGGTTGACTACATTATTCAAGCCCCCTCCCCCCCCCCGTAAATGACTGATACACAGTAATAAGCCTATTTACATTTTCATTAAATGATTCCATTAGGTTTCAACCTAGTTGAATGCCCTCAAATAATTCTGATAAGCAAAATTCTATCATGCAACTGCTTCATTCCAATAGTTCTTAACTAGATGCAGAAGCATAAATATGTAAAAAAATATATATATTTAATACAGAACGGTGTTCAGAAGCAATGACATTATCAGCAGAGATCAGGGTTAGGCACACAACTCATTGTTTTTACTGGTATCTAGAGTATAAATTCCTGTGACCCTTCTGAAAACATAACCCTTAAAAGACTAACTTGGATTCTTACAGCAATTCATCCACGCTAGCAAAGTAAGCAAGATTTAGGACTCACAAATAACGACAAAGGAGACAGTTACCTGCAGCAAATTACAATATTGCAAAACCTAGCAGAAACCAGAGTTTCAGTTTTTTTTATCCCATATAAATGCTCTACCTTGACAGCTCTGCTGATTTCCGTACATCGCATATTCATTCTTGCCCCCTGTATCACATTCAGCATCTTGCAATTCAACCTGAGCCCCACTACTGTCTGCTTTGCTGAATGAGTCACCTGGAGAGCAGTGGAGTGGGAAACAGAAGGCAGTCAGTGAATGGAAAAAAAAAAACAAAAAAGCGAGGATAGTTAAAAAAAAAAATAAAGAAAAACAACAACAACAACAAAAACAAACACCCACAAATCCCAACCTGATTATCTCACAGTTTAGAATTGGAAATTCACGTAAGGAACAATTTCTGAAAAGCTAACACAAATATGACTGGTGGCATGCAACTGTGTTCTCACATTTTTAAAGTACTTGACCAACCTGCAAGAATAGCTATGTAAGAATGTCCAAAGCATCCTAACCACGAATAAAGACAAAGATTTACAAGTCTCGTTTGTAATATAACTGCTGATCAATTTTTAGTGCATTTTCAAATGTTTCACGTGAAACCCAGAGAAAAGGTTGAAGATTGTGTCCGCTACTATAATTACTATAATTAAAGTGAATCCTAAGTAATCTTCCATTGCATCCACTCTCAGATTTACTGTCTGTAGTCCAACCATCATCTAGTATAGGATAAAGAAACCGGAATGGAAAGGAAATCTCAGGACTGCAGCATTCATTTCGGGACCAGTCCAAAAGCACTTTACCTCTCAGAATTCTCCACCTATCAAAAATAGCACCTAATTTGCACCTATCAAAATTAAATGCTACAGTCTTATCAACGTTGGCATTAACAATTAAGTCATGCTGTATCTGTCCCATCCCACAGCAAAGCCTCTGCAACTTCTGCTTTTCACAGTGGCACACTTGGAATTTGATTTAATCCCATTTCATACATTTCTGCCTTCTCTGTCCCCCACCTGTCCTTTACATCTCTACTCAGTTTTAAATCTTACAGCTAAACACATTTTTCTCTTACCACTCCTAGTCTTTATATAGTACCCATTGTTCTCTGCCTTCCAAATTTGTCATACTTTGCTGATGCAGACACTTTGTCAACAAGTAAGTTTAAATTAACCCAGTCACGCTGGAAACTGACACGGCTGACTTGACTGATCAGTGGAATATTGGAAAAACATATTTACACAGCATAAACAAATACAGTATTTTTATACTCTCCTGTTTCTGTTACAGTTTCTGTTAGGCTTGGAAGCCTATACAGGAAATTTTTCATTTACCTAAGCACTGACATGCGTGTGCACATGCGGGCACCCTGCAAAACTGTCAGTTATTACACAGTCCGTGCCATGTGTGCAATGTACTTTCTATTCCATACAAAGCTGTTTCACATTCTAGCAGCAAAGATTCAACTAAGAGGAAAAAAAACCGTGTCTCTCAAGACCTGCATACGCATAAGTCGCCACTTAAGTTTAAGCAGCACTGGATGTGTTAAAGTGACCTGTTTCCACTTTCTACAATGGAAGAATCCCCTATTTCAAGCAGCACTGCAATGTCTGCTCTTTAAACACTTATTTACCTCTCACTAAAGTGCTCTCCTGTGCAGGTTCCTCTTGCAGGTCTTCAGTTCCAGATTCGTGCAACACTAGCCCTCCACTTGCTCGTGGCTGAAGTTGCTTGATTTGAACCTCGTATGGCTTCAGTCCTTTGTAAGGTGTCCCAGCGTGACACTGGAGTTCTGAATCTGACTTGTGCACAGAGGAGTTCACGGGCCAGTTTCCTAAAGGTCTGGATGACCGTAGGAGAATGGGCAGCCGAGACTTCCTGGGCAGGTGAGCAACATCAGTCTGAAAAAGGCATTGAAAAAAACGTCAGCTTTCAGCTGATAGCTAACAGTCAAGTAAAGGAAGTATAAACAAGCATTCCAGGAAAAATAAAGATTTTCCAGAGTATCAGTCAGCTGTCACATGAAATTGTTTTGAAAATAAGACTGCAATACCCTTGTGACATGGAAAACAAATATTCAGAGAACAAAAAACCCATCCCACTGGTTCAGTTTTCTGAGTGAGTGCTGCTAATGCACTTCATGAATGGCTTCCAGTCTGAGAAGCAGGACAGCAAATTCACCACCAACCAAAGGAATTTGGTCAGTAGGTCATTAACCTTGAATCTGTGTATGCCCTAGGAAAATAGTTTATTACTCAAACTGACTTCTCCGACTGTTACTACCCACTCTCATGAGCTGTATCATATGTGACTGCCAAGTCACCACTGCTCCTGCAGGATTCCCATCACCTACCAGTAACTGACATTCCACCACTGGAGCTGGGAGGAGAAACTCAGTTTCTTAGTGGAGACCACAGCATGTCAGCTGCTCACCTTTTGAGACTCCACATAACACAAATGCATCCTTGGTTAAGCCACAGAGCCTAAGATAGCACTACCTCCTTAAGGAAGAAAACATGCTATATGTTGATGGAAGTTATAGAATTGTTTGCAATAATAATAATAAGAATCAATAATGGCACGTTCAAGCAGATTTAGTTTATTTTTTTTTGCTGCTCATTTGCTCCACCAGTGCCATCAGGTCCTATAATTTCTTTTACCACCCAATGTATTCTGAAATACCTTTCTGCATTCATTTCTTAGCAATTATAGTCTTTACACAATTTAAAATAATAAAAAGCAAGTTCCATTTTCCTAATGACATCCTCAATTTCTTTTGTACATACGTGAATACAAATATCATCTGGAAGCTGAAAAATAAAGCCTGTTGAGATGAACTTTTCTAGTTTTACTGAAATGCTCTTAATAGTGTCAAATTATTTCCACCTGTCTCAGGGCTGTTGTATATACATACACATTGCACAGATTACTCCAAGTTCAGTACAGCAGGCTATATGAAATAAAAGCCATTCAGAAACACCAATGTACTGGATGAGGCCAAACAAGAAGAATTTTAACCAGTATTGAGGTTGCAACTCATCAGGCAAATGATGAATCAAAGTAGTACACTAAAATTTAATGAAGACAAGAACTTGAAATAAAGAGGTTTCAGTGATCAGAATTGCAGAAAGGACTCTTGGCATTCCTCAGGGAAGGCAGGCAGGCCTCCATTTTCCTCCAGAAAGACTGTCCTTCATTCCTGAGGAGTGACACCAGCAAACCAAAGACACCACGTGTGCTTTTATGCACGCATGACTCCAAAGGACCTAGTCAGAGCAGCCAGGACACCCAGAATATGGAGGCACAACAGCCAGCCTACCAAACATGACTGATCAAATGCCCAGCAGCCTAAAAACACTAACAGTCATAGAATTACGGAATAGCTTGGGTTGGAAGGGACCTTAAAGATCGTTCAGTTCCAACCCCTTGCTGTGGACTGGTTGCTGCATCCTCCCCCCAGCTCAGGCTGCCCATGGCCCCTTCCAGCCTGGCCTTGGGCACCTCCAAGGATGGGGCACCCACTGCTCTGAGCAGCAGTGCCAGGGCCTGACTGCCCTCTGAGTAAAGAAATCCCTCCTAACATCTAACCTAAACCTTCCCTACAACAGCCTAAGAACATTTCCATTATCACTGTCTTTTCTCCCCAAGTACTTTTGAAAAGATTTAAAAAATTGCCACCAGTAAGGAAAGCTAAGAAGTCTGGGAATGCAACTGAACCTCTGCCAGCAAGCAAAGATAGAGTCTGATTATGTGTAAACTGACTGGTGAAACAAGATGTTGTTTTTGTGAGTTACGTTCATGGGTTTTGATTTCTATGAATTCTCCAAAGGGTTTCCCAGGGACCAACTATGCACAACAAAATCTTTTCCTTAAAGTCCCACACCATACTGAGGTGCTTATACCAGTACAGACAACACCCGCTTGGTTTACAACCCCTTCTAATGAAACGAAGACAAGAACAAGCCAGAACAGAGATCACTAGCTGTCAGCAATCTCTTGATCACTACAGTCACAGAAACCATTCTTTGCAGCAGGTGCTACAACATTCTCTATTAGAAGCACACAAAATCAACAAGATTCCTCTTGTTGATTCCCTTGCAAGATCTTCAAAGAGTTTTCACCTTAGCCTCTACACCTGCAATACACAGGAACCCTTTAGCAGACACTACTTTGTCCCCTTTTGTTTGGGATCACAGAGTACCTGCCTTCAAAAGGCCTGAAAACTTTAACAGCACAAGCAAACTAAGCTCGTGCACAAATCAGATTCTGTGCATTTAACTCCCAAAATAAATGTGAAGAACTGGCCTCACAGTTTATAAAACTGTCAGACATCCCTAAGAGCAAGACATGATGGTAAGATGTTAACACATCCACAGAAGTAAGACTTGAGTTTGTCAAAATCTACCATTGACCCGTGCGCTCTGAGACATTATACAAGTCTTCAGTTTTCTAGATCTCATTTGCTACCTAAACTTAATAAACTAGAGGTTCAGAACTCTGGTTCTGCACTTCATGAGCATCTACACCAGGATATAAGGCAGCACAGAATCAGGCTGTTATGCTATAATCTATCTCTCTATCCAATAACAACAATATTTACTGGTACCTCGTCCCAGTGAGGACTGAAATTCAATTAATTAATGTTCTAAGGCACGCTGAAGTGCATGATGAAAAGCTCCAAACACTAAGAACAATTATCTGACATATATTTAGTGTACATCTCTTTTGCTAAGTTTAAAAAGTACACAAAAGCAAAACCTAATATTAGAAATGAAACATGCTTTTCTCTTTTGTACATCTATTCCCTAGGTGTTAAAAAGAGAATCTTAAATAAACTTACTTCATTTGTTCTCCTTGAAGAGAAACTTCTTTCATGCTGCTCGCTCTTCTTACACATGTCTTCCTGATGAAGTTCTCTCTCTGCATTTAATCTGGAACATTTTGTTTTCTCTTCCGAGGTGTCTGTATTGCCTTCATGTTTGAATCTCATGACACTGCCCTCTAAAGTCACTGTTTGTGTTGCTGCATCTTTCAATTCCACTTTTAACAACTCAACATCCGTATTAATCTGTGGCGTTGCATCTGGATGAAGCTTCTCTTTCCCACCTAAAGCTGATTTCAGTTCTGCTTGCTGCTTTAAGAATTTATTGACCTGCTTGAAATGTTTGAGTTCAGCTCTTAGTTGAACGATCATTTGCCTCAGATCTTTTTCATTCTTTTTCTCTATGTCTTCACTTGAACATTGTCGCTCAGTTGTGTTCAGATGATCTAACAGTTCATTTGCAGTTTTCGTTTGTTCTTGTCTGCTATACACAGGAAGGAGGAAAGAAAAGGCATGAATTTTGATTTTTATTTAAGCAAACAAGAGCACCTTCTAAGAAACACTTGTGCAGTGTCTTGATGTACTTGAAATTCCCAGGAGACTTTATTTTATTCACTAATGAATTACTCACTAACGAACAGAGGTTTTGAAACATTTCCACAGTGTGAATTGTAACACAAATTATCTCATCAACGCTTTTCTTCTATTCATGACCATGTATGCTCCAGGACCCCTCTCCTCATGCATGAACAGTTAGTAAACCTCTAGTAACTAAATCAATTGTTTACATAACAGCAATAGAAGAAATAGGAACACATTTTCAAAACAAAACTCCCACCAAAACACAGGAGACTCTAAACGTTGAGGTTTTTTTTTCTGAAATGGGTCCCTTTGTGTATTTCTAATGCAACATGGAAGCTGGAAATGGAGAAAGCAGCCAAAAGCCTGCAGAAATAGCTCACTGCACACCACCACAGTGCCTCACAGACAACCAGAGTCCGCTGACAACAGTTTTGAAAACAACATTTTAAAGGAAAATGAAGCCAAATAAGAGGCACTTAAGGCATATGCAAGTCTTCAAATCCTACAGATGATATCACACGTCCAATAAAGAACAGTTTGTGCCAATAAACACACAAACTAGCATTTTAAACAACTATTTATACAGTTAGTATTTGAAGTGCTGTAGACTAACTAGGCTCTTTATGTTCCTGTCTGGCATCTAATGCCATTAGTGAGAATTGTTACCCGAAGTACAGGCTCATCACCAGCCAGTCTGGTCATTTATATCTGAATACAGAAAAAAATTACACACTGGAGACCTAATGATGACGGTGGTGGAATCACTCATTAGCAGACTTTTAAGTAAAGTTAACAAATAAAAGTGTTATCTGTTCACCCACTATGAGTAACAACGCCCTCATTTATCACTGACTGGTGCTTTGACAGCTAAGATCATTGGAGCTCTTGGAGAGCTTTGAACAGCAATGTGAAAACACAGAATTGCTTGAGTAAAGTCAGCCACAGTGCCTGCTGAACACAGAACAGGGTTTGACTTGTGTAACTCCACAGGACATTCTGCAACCAGCACTGCTGAGTTCTCAGTGTATGGAAGGTCATTCCCATTACTCTCAGGAAAGCACAACACTGATGGGCACGAGAAAAAAAGTCATTTAAAACTGTATACAGTCATAACAACATGGAAAGAACAAAGAAAGAAAAATGAGAATGATCTCTAGCAAAGCCGTAATTGAGTTTCCAACCAGAAGATTAAGTGGTTTAAGCATAAAATGGGAGGAAAGAAACCTAATGAGGGTGTGTTTTTTCTATAAACCTTGTTTAGTATAGTCCAGTTCCCAAAGAAATGAGCTGGGAATTGATTGCACTACAGTGCAACATGCACACACATACACAGATAGGAAGACAGAGGGTACCAGTAATGTCCAATCAAAATTAACACTCTAGTCACTGCATCTCCACTTCCACTATCCAAAATTTCTCACTCATATCCCTACTACAGCAATATGGATTCACCATCTTCAACACACCACCATTTACTGTGTTTTCAGCTATTTTAATATTATTAAAAACAGAAAACAAAAACAAATAAAAAGCAGTACCATGCATCCTCATCTGAGCCCTTTAGAACTGCTACTCTCTACTCTGAAAACATTCCTCTCTACAGTAAAGCACCATATATCAGTAACTTTGGGGAGTTTTTTTTTCTTCTTTTTCTCCTGTAATGGTTTTTTCATAAGGATTTCTACTGATAGTATGTTTCCTAATTACTTAATTGCATGATAGACTAAAATGGTTGTGAAGGCGCCTTGCCAATCTCTCAGGTAAATTAGACAGTGCCATTATCTAAATTCACTTTAGCAAAATTACTTTATTCTCTTCTCAAATAGAAATACTGTCAAAAGCAGTGCATCTCTCTCATACTTACGTAGATTCAAGTACAGATGTTCTATTTTCTCTTAAAAGAGATGTGAGCAAGTTCATCTCTTCTGTTTCATGTTCACTCATCCCTATTCTGCCAAAGTGTTTGCCAGTTGTAACATGTTCAAACTGAGGCATATCTGGATTCCTATAATGCCTGTCTTTGCAGAAACTCTCTGAATAGCCTGATGGAGTTATCTGTTAAAAAAATTGCAAATATTTTCTTATTAGATAGGTATGCAACGTTCTATTAAGTTAAAGGCTGTAATCTTTTGGTAATCAGGTTTTCTAATTCCTGATGCCCTTTATCTGCATTAAGAAGCACCCACAGACACTTCACTTACCATTTATTAATTGAAAAACAAATGAACATCTATTTCACATGATTAATTCATACATATCAGTTGTTTAGTAGTAAGTAGACTTCCCTGGTGGTATTTATCTTTGAACAGGTATGAAACTTTTGCAAAGCTGCCTGCAGATTGCAGCTAGCTTTTTATTAGTTCACCTCTGAATCATTTGTCTTTACAGTGCCACATTCTGTCCTGGGATCTCCAGACCCAAGCTCTGATGGCAAGGACAGGATGTAACTTACACTTTTTACAAACAGCCAACTTCTTGCATGTTACACCAGAGATTTTGTTTCTACATGGGTCCTCTCCAGTAATTCAACCACCCTCTAAGTCAGTGTATCCATTACATGACTGTATACACCGGGTCCATTTCAAACAGTTCCATGGATGGGCATCACCAGTGAGACACTAGAATGTTTATGAGGCAGAATATTTACAATACAACGTTTACCTGCTTATCCACCTCAGAAGGACAATCCATGGGTTCATGAAGGCACACCTAGTCAACAGAGAAACACAGAAATGACAAACTTGAAACAACAGAACTCAACCACTCAAAACGTGTCACTCTGTGTTGTATTTCAGTATGTTACCATTTTCAAACCACTAGAAATGTCCAGCTAATTACATTCTATGGTCTTTTGAGGTTCCTTTTAACTTGAATTATTATATGATATCATGATGCTTCGGAATGATCAGAGGACAGCAGATTCCAGAAGCTTGTGTTAAGTACAAAAAAGTCTCTAGCAAGTTACCATGACATCAAGCATTTCAACCCAGAAGAAGGATCTCAAATACTTCTCATCAACAACGGCAGCAGACAAATCTCACATAATTTGAACTACAGAGTTTTTGTAGAGAAACACAGTGTATCCAGAGCAGGGTCCTACCGGACTGTCCCTCTCATAAAATTGTCTGTTCTGCATCTTCCTGTCACTGTCACCAGCTTCAGTCTGCTTCACCAGCTCTTCTGTTCTTTCAAGAAACTATACAAAGTATGGAATGATGTGAAAATGTAGCACAAAAAAATACTGTGATATGAAACATGCATAAATAAGTCAGTGACATGTCTTAAAAGAAAACAAAAAAAGCCTGCAATACAAAGTAACAAACACCAAATTAGATTTCTTCAACAAGATCAAAGAAAATTAATATAAAGAGCAGGAATTATTCATATTACAGTGAAACCTTATTTTATACATTACTTCATTTCTATTTAACCCTCTCCCCTCAGATGTTACAATAACAAACTAACATCATTTACCCTCTCCTGACAAAAGACCCCCAACCTCAATCATGTTCTCACTGCACCTATTTCATTTTCCCACTGCCAGATTTCACTTTTACTTGATGCACAAGGAGGGCTTTTCTCCAGCACCCAAGACATTGAGACACTCTTCAAAGAAAGCATACACAGCTTTCTAAAAACAGTTCCTGTAAGAACAGTTACATCTGTTATGTCTAGCCTAACTATGCCAGTTTGTGGCAAATGGTGTTAAATTCACCTATGATGAGACTCTGGGAGCTGCTCTGGGTCAGCAAACTTCAGTCTTCTTGTTTTGTTGACATATAACTATTTAGTGAGGTAGAAAAATGGAAATAAATTTATTTACATCCCTGGCTACATTCCAGTAGGTCACAGAGTAAAACTGGTGCTTTCCGGGGGAGTTCTTGAATCCACTGTGGTATGAATCTGGCAAAATATACTATTTTAGGAACACACTGGACCAAAGGTTCCCAGACCTTGGCAGAACTGAGCCAGAGAACATCCCCAACCCTATCCAGCTGGGAAGAACAAGCAGCAGAGCACCAGAGGAGAAGGCTTGAGGCTGGATAAAGGGGTATGGAAGCACAGTACAGAGCCTCTGTATCACTGCAGATGGCATCCAAACAACTCCACTTAAAGAACACTGAACTGAAATTTCAACCAGACTGGACATTTATATCATCTTGTTTATAGCAACTTTTTTCAATCCAATAGAAAAAGATGGTTATTTAAGATCCTTGCTGCCAGAACCTCATCAAAAATAAGGAACATGAGAGATGGCAAATACCAGTGATGCTGTACCTAGGATGCCTAAACCATAGGCAGGATAAGCATTGGCACAGCAAATTCAGAGTTGCATTAGATACCATTTTTTACCCATAAAGCACTATGCCAACAACACAGCACTGCTGTGTATAGCAGTCATAGGGAGCTAGAGAAAAATTAACTTAAGACAAGAGGGAGCAGAATCCTGAGCACAGTTACAGAGAAAGCAGTAAGTTGAGATTACAGGTACAGAGACACAGATGACACACTGAAAGGAAAGGAACTGGTGCCTAGCAGTTGTGGATGTGATATTTATAGTTTTGATGGATACAAAGTGCAGGGCTGAAACTCACGACACGAAAAGAAAAACCCGCTTCCCCGATAGCACATGCTGTAAAGTCTTGGCTCTCAGCACGTCGATCCAACTGCAGACAAACAGGGTTCTGCAGGGAGCATTATTTTCACTTCCTATGAACACTGGGAATTGAACACGTGTGTGGGTTTGTTGGTTCTTTTTATTTCTTTTAAATGAGTACAAAAGGTGCACTTAAATGTATATGTGAAATAAATGAGAAAAGCTTTTCTTATCGTCCGATTTCTAGCAGTATAATCAACTCTAATGGTTTTATGTAACTGGATGGTGCAGTCTATTAATATATTTGCCTTTTACTATTAGAAATCTATATCTAAAATTAATTTCTACATCAGGTTTCAATTACCCTGGTATTTCCACTTAAAACTTGTTTTTTCCAGGACAACATAATGTAAAAACAACCTGAAAACTCGAGTAAGAACTGTGGCAGACAGCAAGAACGTGCATTACAAAATATCTTTTCACTGCAATCATAGAAAACCAGAAGCCTGATCATATTTGCTATCACAAATGCTGAATTTTAATCTCCCAGATGTAGAAACAAGTCATCAAACTCTATATTTGTGAATTAAAATTAAACTTAACACATACAACTTATCTACCTAATGCAACTACCTCTACTGACTCAATATCTTCCTGAGTTTCCCTGGCCACTACTGGGCTAAATAAGTGATGCTTCTCAGAATGGAACTCCTACGTCAGACCAACAGGTTACAGCACACTGCAACAAGGAATTTCTGCAGCTTAAGCCTGGTCCTACGTCTGAGATACTGAAAGAGAACTTTCTGTGCTCCAAGGAATATAATTTAACGTTCAACAAAATATTAGAAGAAAATAAGTGGCTTAAGGCCAGAAGAAGAGTTTACTAAAAATAAGCAGTCTGTTTAAAGTATTTCCTTGGGGACTGAAAACCTTGAGAATGTTTTTCCTAAACGAACCACTGATATGCTTGGTTTGTAAAGATCCCTGGAGCCCTGAAGGCTGAAATCACTGAGGCTGCTTCTCTCAGAGAAAACAGATGTTCAGAGGACGGCACAAAAACAATCTTTTTCTGTTCTCCTCACTCCCTTCCAAACACGAGTCAAGAAATGGAGCACCAAGGGCTGCCAGGCCTGGGGGAGATGCCCTGCAGAGACCCCAACATGCACATTTATCCAACCTGTGCTCTGGCTTTTGGAAAGAAATGAAAGACGGGTTCCTTTTAAGAACCCATGTTTCTATGCCTGACCCAGTCGCTCTTACAGCACGTGTCATCTCAGCACAACCTGCCAACAAATCCTAGGCCAAAATACACACAAGAAATAGACAATGGCAATTAATGTGCAAAATACACTGTTGTCACAATCCCTAGACCAAAAACCAGAGAGCCACTTATTGCCAAAGCTGATGAAATAGTACCTTTTAAACTAAAAGCATTTAATCACAGCTTCTCTAACTTTTGAGCTCTATAGCACTGTTATCACACAGATACACCATAAAATTTTACCAAATTTTACATTTCTATGTCTGCTACAAGAATTTTGAGGCCTTATATTTTAAAGGCTTCACTCTTTTGTCACTCTGCATCTCATTTCACGTAGGCAGCTTCCTAAGTAGCCTCGTATGTTCTGCTCATGCTGAGAAAAACGCATGATTACAACATCCTGCCACGATAACATACTAATTCCTCCGGCATGAGCCACGGCATCAGTGGGGGTGCAGCACCCTCTGCAGGATGGCACGGCAAATTACTAGGAAGACTCATCTACAGGAAGCACAAGCACTCTGAAACAGACCGCCCACAAGCTTTACAGTGCAGAACCATGACAACAACCTTAACATTCATTATTTCAATTCACGACACTCCTTGAAGGTTGCTCTGTCATTTAAACATATTTTGAATTAAAACTAGATCTTTAATTCCTAACTCCCAGGTTTTATGGTCATTCTGCACTTATGTAAACAATTAAACAATTCCACAGGGTACATCAGATGTGAGAGGCAGATTCACTGCTTTAACACTGAAAACCTACCTCGCTCTGGTTTAATATCTTCACTGCTTCCTTCCCTTGAGAATCTGTTGTGAAGAATCCAAGCTGTTTCTTCTTAAGTTCTTGATTAACTAACTGCAGGTCCTTAACCGTCAAGAGAAGATCAGTAACCTAAACAACCAAAGGAAGAACAAGCAAAACTGATAGCACCCATGCTGGTAGGAAAACAAATTATGATATATACATGTAAATCTAAACTGAAAAGTAGGAACACTTGGGCTTTTGGATCTGCTCATAAGGCAATCTCCCTGTGTAAGGAAAACATGTTCATGTATTTTTAAGTTGGTGTTCAAGAAATCTTAACTTGTAAGACTCTAGTTTCCAGCCAAGTTATTAAGAACCTTGATTAAGTTTTATTAAGCATCAAACTTCATTATTTAGTAACAGAAAGAAACCCAAGGGCACTTCAAGTAACAGGATGATTTGTGAAGAAACTTTTTTGATGCAAGGGAAGTCAGCATTATGTGGAAATACCAATGTTCAGAAGCAGTCTGTTCTTGTGCCACAAACACCCGTTAAGACACTACCACTCCGAGTAATCTTCCAGATAGAAAATTGGTATCAGAGTGAACAGTCACATTTAAGACTCTTGAATAGATGTGACACAGACTTTTGTAGTTATATCAAGAAAGCGGCACTTGCAGAAATGTTTTTATGAGAGCAATTAGTATATTTGTGAAAAGCAGATCAGTATTCAGCCATAGAACCTGTTTTTCAGGTAAGAAAAGGTTTATCATCTTTTCTGATGCTGTCCCTGAATTTGCCAAAGGGAATATGTTCAGAGATAAAAATAGCGTTCCTCAGAATGGGACTGAAAGACAATCTGGGGCTTTTTTACTTACACCTGCTCAGTGAAAGGCAAGCTTCTTCCCTTCCGATTACCCACCTCCACACTTAGAACACTTGCCTACAATTCAGCTGCCCATGAGAAATGGAAAACTTCACTTATGTTCAGTCTCAAACAACTGCATTCAACACAGCTCCTTATTATAAATTGGTGCACTGCTCAGAGATCAACGCACAGGATGATGAGTTGAAACAGTTTTCTGAACTCCAATACTAATCTATTGCTTGACAACTGTCTGCAAATTTAATTTCTTTGAATTTCAGTTCTACTTATGTAGAATGAAGATAATATTAACCTAACTCAGGGTTCCTTTTTAACATTCCTTATTTGTCAAAAAAATTGTAAAGCCTAGGATGGAGTGTGCTATACAGAATAAATTACAGACACCACTACCATATTCATGATTAATAAAGGCAGGTGAGATAGGCATTGTAGGATACTTAATACAAAAACTTTCTTTTCAGTTGGCATACTTAATGATCACTAAAATAGGGCAGAGTCTGAAACTTGAATCCAGCTGTCTAACTATTTGAAAAGCTTTGCAGCAGCCTACCTACCTTGCAGTTGACTCTGAAGCTCATGTTGTGTAACAAGGATAAACTGCTCATAAAAGGTGGATCCCAAACCACACAGATAAGAACATCAAATCCTACCAAATCTACCAAGTCACATCTAAATAAAACGCTTCTTCCCATGAGAGATGCACAAATGACAAATGAATCAGAATTAAGTCATTAAAAGCAGTAAATATTAAAACAGATCAATACCTTTTTCTTAAGTTCTTCAAGAGACAGATGGTCTATCTGCACGTTTAAATTATCACGCTCTCCTAAGCAAATACTCATATAAGATGTTTGATCTCCACAGAAAGACAGTGTTTCATCTGTCAAAATACCCAACAACAGGAATTATTTCAGAAACTCCGATCTGTTTGCAGGAAAAGAAAGCATAAAATGCAAAGACAGGACTTTTCGAATAAGAGCCTACCAGGAAGTCTGGGGGAGGCCTGTTAAAATTGTCTCATTCTCCAAAATAAGCTTTATGTTCAATTGAACCAATTTTGTCCTTAGATTTCTTTGTGCTTCTGACAACTAGGCATGCTGTATTTTCTGTGGTTATCAGCATGAGTTGTGAATGCAATTGCGCATTATAATTTGCATATTTAGCATTACATTTAGAAACATTTTTTTAGGAAGGATAAGTAAGGCACGAGTAGTTATTTTAACTATATTCATAAGAATTTGAAGTCTTGAGGCAAAGAGCCAGGTTGGACAAGGTTACAGAATTTGTCTTGCTTTGAGGTCAGAAAGATCTGAAAATTAATGGAATTGAAAATACTTATTCATTTTCTTTCTAACTGCATGACTGCTTCGTTATGTTTCAATAAACACCTGTTCATTTGCAGCACAGATGACAATTCTTTAATATTATCTCATTAGATAGCAAGAAAGCATATCTAAATTATGACAAAGAGGAGACATCCAAACTCCATTCCGAACTCTGACACCAATCCTATGGAAGCTGCAAGGACTTAAATGATTCTCAAATGATTACAGAATTTCACAGTCTTCACCTACAGCCCAGCTGCTTTTGACAACTGGACTGGGCAGTACCCACAGTTCCTTTAGGCTTTTCCTTCACCTCTTTACTCTGGAGGCTCTGAAAAGGGAGAAGCTCACTTTTTGGTCACTTATCGAAGGGTGAAAGAGAATAAGGCCACAATGGAAACTTTAAGTTGAAATGCTGAGTGAACAGGCTTTGTTATTTTTTAATATGCCTCCTAAGAACAAAACAGATCAATCTGCACGTGTAGTGAACTTTAATGACAGCCATCATTCTTTTCTGTATTTAAGTACATACTAAAACCATCTTCAAAGAAATAAAACCAAGTTATATTTAAAAGCTTTAATATTTCTGAATAAACTACAAAACAATAAAACTACTGGCTATCTTTTTCTTCTCTGGAAGTGCTTCTTGCCTTAGGAGGAGTCTACCAATTTCCTGAGACAAAAGCTGTTTATCAAAATATCATCAAATAGTGAAGTTCCAGGGACAGAAAGTGATCCCATGGCCACAGATTTATTCAAAGCCAGGAATCTGATTTCTGCAGAAAACAGTAAATTCTATGGGTACAAAATTGTAGGCAGCTTGAAATGATCACTGCAGTAGAATTGCCATAGAATTACTAACATTTGCTGCGGGGAAAGAGAAAAGCTGTCCCTTTATATAATGCTCTGATTGCTCAAAGATATTCTGTTACAAATCCCCCAAATAATTTTCAGTGCAGAAGGCTGAAGTCTTTTTACACCTTTATCTAATTTCAAATGGTTCTTCTCCATCACAGCAAACTGAGTGAAATAAAAGTAGCTTTCTTTTGTGCAGGAAGATCAAGAAAAAGGATGGGCTGCACATGTGTACAGACCTTGCCTGTTTTTAGCATTCTTAATCTGATCTTCTAAGACCTTCTGCAGGTTCCGAGTGGCTAGAATGTCATCTTCTAGTTGTCTCCGTAACATGAAGATCTTGTTTAGCTCCGTCTGCAAGCTATTTAAACTAAGGAAAAAAAAGGAGAGAACCAGAAATGAAACAAAAACCTTAAAGATTTCGATTTGAAGCACTCAGATAGGCACGGTAGCATGATTCTGGCACAATCCAACTATTTTATTTCTTCCATCAGCCAGCAGTCTGCAAAAAGACCTTTCAAGTTTAAATTGTGCCAATTATCTCAACTGGGTATAAATTCCAAAACTTAAAAATGACAATTTGTCAACATGAATTAATTCCTTAAGCAGCTTTTTTCCCCAACGTAGTCACTGAAGTGCTTACTTTAGCATCAGTCACTGCCCCCTACTTCTCTCCATGTCAGCACATCCAGCTGTCCCTTGCTAGATCATCCCCATTACCCTTCAACAGCACCGACAGGATAGTTACAATCAGTTCATAAAAGAACTTAAGTACACCAAAAACAGAGATTGTAACAGTTTGAAAGAAATTGGATTTTAAAAAAATAAGGTGCTACCAAGCTCACTGTATTATTTATTTTGACACTAAACTCACTCCAAACCTCAGTATTTTAAGATAAATTATGCTGCTGTCGAATTTCCAACCCACAATATTGAAATGCCTAAGAAATCAGGAATCTTTCAAAGCAAAATTCAAATCTGCCTTACAGGAGGCTACACAGGAGCAAGCAGTGCATCATACTTGCATGAGGATAACAGCATCTTGCAGAAACACATTAATTAAAAGGCAGCATATACGAAAAGACTCTCAGTCTGTCTTCTGACAAGTGTGCTGTTGTCAGTGTTTCTTGCACATGAACCCACTCCTTTAACTAACACTCCCTGGCTTGGGAATAACTTTGAAGAGAAAGCTCTCTTAAATACTCAGCAAAAAATTAAGAAGAAAAACAAACCAAGACATTACTAGAAGCTAAGTAAGCACATTCTCTCCTCTTCGTGAGCTAAAGGTTTTATGAGAATAAGCATTGATTCTCTGCTTAGAGAGACAAGGAACATCATGGTACTGACATCAGGTATCTTATTTTGAAAAATACCCATTCAAGTTGCACAGTCAGCTACGGTTATAATTTTCCCCATTTGAAAGATATTCTAAGAAAAGATAGCAGTAGATCTGTTTCTTTGTTGCTGTCATTGCTATACACTGTTGACACAATCACCTTACCCACAGACTGTTTCAACAGTAGGGCACTTTGTGTGAAATACTGAACCAAACTTCTTCCTTCATTCGGTTATTGCCACAAAAGCCATTGCTCTTTTCCTGGAGATAAGAAATAATCCCCATAGTCTGCATTCTATCACTATTTCTAATGAGAAAGATTCTATTCTCTAAAACAGCTTTCTGAGCTGTGGCCAAGCACAGGATGGCATTACTATTAATGTGCCTAATTCAAATTCTAGATCTCATCTCCTTTAGTGCTACTCACACGCTGGTTTCCAAACTATAGCTGCTGACTCCAAAATACAAACATGCATTCCCATAACATTGGCAGGTATGAGCCACTGCATTCAGGCAGGAAGAGTGAGGAGCCAGCTCCTAAACGTTCCCAATCTCTAATTATATTATTTGCAATTTTAACAGCAAAAGTATATTTTAATAAAACAATATTTCTTTTACCCAAAGGATAAGAATATTCCTCACTTCATCATAACATCTCCTCTTCAACCGCCAAGCAACAGCAGAATACAAAGTAGGTTAGAGATTTCTTTCTAAAATGCTGTGCTCTTTGATATTAAAAGGTTGAAAAGCACTACCTCCTGCCGTTTAGAATGCTTTTGAATGCTTTACGTTGAAAGAACGTTATGAAAATTTCACTTACTCTATTTTGTTTAAACGTCTCCAAAACCTTACCTGTTTAATTCTCATCAAAATTTTCACTGTGCCACTTTTGAAGTGTTTGAGAGGGAGCAGTCTACAGTAAATCAACCAGCACAGCACAGTTGACTGTGATTTGATTTCTCCCCTGTATTCTAACACGGGACAAGAACCTCCTCTGAAAATCCACCTGCTTATTTTGTACACAAACAGAACTCTAATCCTTAGGGAAATATTTTCAGAAATATTTAGCTTACTGAAATAACATAACCCTCTTTACAAAAAAAAACTTGGGACAGCGAGTTTATCCTCTGTTTACAATTAGCCTGTACAAAACACTACCTGCACAGTTAAACAGCACCTAACCTCTAACTTCAGCAATTTGAGTTAAGATCGTCTATCAAAATAGAAAAAGTACTTACCTATCTGATTCTTTAAAGGTCTGCACTAGTGTAGAATAAATATTTTGTTCCTTTTTTAAAGCAAGGATCAGCTTTTC
The DNA here is from genome assembly GCA_036925125.1 of Oreortyx pictus. Lineage (NCBI taxonomy): Eukaryota > Metazoa > Chordata > Aves > Galliformes > Odontophoridae > Oreortyx > Oreortyx pictus. Next base: position 5,009,364 of record JAUPFR010000022.1, read on the forward strand.
ATACTCAGATTCTTTTTTCTCCTAAATTAAAAAAAGAACACAGTTATCTTAGAACGCAGATTTTATGTCAGCATGTCTACAACGTTGTGCAGGCATGAAAAGGAGAAAAGGTGAAAAGAGCAACTCAGAAGTCACTGAACAGGAGTGCCCACCTCAAAAGTGTAATGTGAATCTGGAAATGATTTATGACACTTAAATCTGCTGTTATTACAGGAGGTGAATAGCAGCTTGCTATTTACCTATCAGAAATGAGTTATATATCTAAATAACGGTTCAACCCAGGAACAACCCAGCAAGTTGCTACCCCAGAGGAGGAAAGGGAAAGGCAAGTAGAAGTCCAAAGACCGAGTGCACATTTTAGAACATCACGCCAACTCCTCTCCATTTTCTGGATAAAAGTGGCTTTCTCTGGGGCAGGGTTTTCTGCAAATTCTGTTCCATTTCTGAACAAAAAGGTCTGCATTGAGCCAACAAATACAGGATGAACATGCCAGCCACATACTCGTCGAGTCTGAACACTCAAGCTGGGTCACTCCAAGCTGCTTTCTTTACTTGTACAAAGAAAATTGTTTGCCTGCAGCCTTGCTCACAGAAGGTATGTTATTACTAGAATAAATCCAGGCTCCTATGCCACTTTCTCAGTAAGCATCCACTGTAAGTTCTGAAGACTTTTTTCAATCCAACAACCACTCAGCCACTTTTTCAGCAGGAAGCAAAAAATGCAGCTATTTAAAGGAGTATTTGCTTGCACTTATTACATAAAAATACCTAAGATGTCAGCCAGCTCAGAAGAGAAAATAACTAGGATATCTATAGGAAATGTAGATGCTTTTAATGTCAGGCACAGTATCTTCTGTCTCTGTTTGAGAAGGAAAGGCCATGTTGTTTCTCTCGCTATTCCTTCTGACTTAAAATTGAAAGCACAAACAAAAAAAAGTGCCACAGCCAGGGGGGAATGTGCATGGCTCCAGCATGACAAGACAACTCCAGAGGACAGGAATGAAAGGTAATTCTATTTTCTCCATATTACAATCTCAAGACTGGAAACTAAACTCTCAAGAGATACTAAATCATTAGTGAACAGATCATTAACAGGGAAGAGATCTACGCCCAGGAGTTTCAAGCAGCTGTTATTACATCAATTGCAGTTCCTAAGCCAGGAATTGCAACAAAAATTCAGCTACAGTAGAATCTCGTTAATTCATGCTAACGATGCAGAGACTTAATTTGAAAAATTCATATTCTGCAAAGTAAACAGCACAAAAGCAAGGACAACTGTTGTTTACTTTTAATTATTTATGCTCATACATCACAGTGTGCTAGCAAACATGTTAAATAATATTTTGCAAATGTAATCAAGTTTTGATCAAATTATTTCCATTGAGTAATCTGCATAACAGATCTCACTGCTGAAAGAGCAGCTCGTGCCACTTAACCCTGCAGGCTCTTTGAAGAAGTGACCTTGTCTTTGTGTTCATCACACTCCGCTAGCACCATCCCTACTGGTACCCCAACACACGTTTCAAGGTACTCGTGCTGTTTGTACACTAAATACTGTTCTATAGGTGAAGGGCAATATACTGAGCCTAATGTCAAGCTTACTGTCAAGGTGAGCAGAGAAGCAGTACACAGCAATGACCCCTGCTGGCTGAGCACTGAAAAACACAGAGGCAAACGGGCTGAGCTGGGCGATCCAGAGTCCATTATTAAAAAAAACCTTTAAAAAGGGTCCAAAAATGAATCATCCAGGCTGAGCAGAGGACTCTTTGCAACATGCAGGAGTCCCAGCCTTATAAGAATAGGCATTTAGCAGAAAGTACACTGAGTGCAATTCCGTTTGGGAAAGGTTTGATCACTGACAACAAAACTGATCAATGACACAAAAGGAACAGGAAGAGATAAATCTTTTCACTTAATTTAGTTGGTTAACAGTCTGTTAAAAGTTCCAGTGAACTCTTCCATATGTCTGATGCAAGCCTTGCAATTGTTACTGAAAATACTACAGAACTGTCTCCTAATTAAAAGCTCCTTCTGAGTAATGTCACTCTGAAGAGTTTAGGACACATAAATTAGATAACGGCTGTTAGCAATTGTTCAGGGGCTGTGGCTGCTGCTTAGCAAAGCAGTGCTACACAGAACTGTGCCTCTTTTCTTACATTTCTTTCTGAATTTGTGTGCTAATTCAGTTCTACATCTGCACCAAATACTGAGTAACCTCCTGAAAACCGCCCAACATTTTTTTTCCTCCATTACAAGGTTGCTTCTTAATTCCAAATGTCACAGATTATAGGCAAATTATTGCAAACTCTAAATTCAATTAGCTAGGTAAAGGTTAGCAAAATTATGAAGAAGCTTTCTTGATTATTCAGATTCTTCCATGAATAATAAGGATGAGAAGATACGGCATGAACATTTTTGGGGGGGTACATTATTACTGTCACTTCTAAATAAAGCACAGGAGTGAATTATTCCAATCAACTTCCCAAAGGTACACAAAACATACGGCAGCTCTGTAACTTACATAGACCATAATGCTGTGGGAGTTAATGAAACATTAAACCTCTTGACACATGGTGTGAGGGAAAATGTGTTAGAAGAGATAGCTGCAAGACATCCAGGACCATATTGCAGTGGAAGATTTATATTCCCATGAAAGCAGGCAATCTAATACATTAAAGTCTATATTTAAATCTGAAATAGTATTGCAAAGCAGCAGCGGTGGCAAACATCACTTATTTTCATTAAAAGGTTTCTCCAATTGTAAGCAACGAAAGTAAAAGGTTTGTACCTCTGCAGTAAGTAACCTACTGGCAACGTCACAGGAATATTTGGTGGCCTCATCAGGATCACTTCAAAACCTCTGAAGGTCAAGGGATGAACAACAGAGATGAGGCCATAACCTCCAGCCCAGAGCCGACCCCGGCTGGGGCCTGCCTGCCATCAGCACCAGGATTCAGTCATTTCTTATCACCTTGCAGAGAACTGGATGTACGGTCTACTATAAATGAAACAATCACTAATAAGATCAAAATTGTTACAGGCCAGTGAGTCACAGATCCGAAGATGGAAATTACTGCAGCTAAAGACCGCTGGTGACTTTTAGAAGATGTCATCTCAACCACAGAAAATGTCAAAAAGCCGACGGCTCTGAGGAACTCACGGCCCCTGTCGATGATATATACGGCAAGATTACTGGACTATAAACAAGATCTGCAAATATCACTTCATCGGGCTAGCTCTGCTGAGATGAAACTTCTGCTAATATGGAAACGGTGAATCCCATCTGCTCCCACCAGCAGGCTACACTCAGTGTGACAGGTGAAAAGCATCGTGGCTGCAGCGTGTCAGCACAAGGATACCGACAGAAAGCAATGGCTGACTTCAGCTGTGAGCTCATCTCGTCAGATCCGAAGCTGAACTGCTTCCCAGTTAATGCATTCACAACATCAGTTTAGAGAGACAAGCTACAGAGCATTGATAACTGTTTAATAGACACTTGTAAAAGAAATAAAAAGGCAGCTACATCACTTTCCATCTTCCTGATGACGTGGCAACAACTCTGCATTGGTTTCACCAGTTAAGACACGTCCATAGAATGGCACCACTTGCACCAGTTCTGGCTCTCAGAGCACCCAACAACTGCAACACCAGCTACATCAAAGACTCCATGCCTTGACTACCATTTCTTCAACTGCAGTAAATCAGGCATCACAACTGCACGCATACGGTATTCCTCAATTCCCTGGCTGCACAGCATTAACTGCCAAAATACTGCAGTAATTATAACTGAAGTCAAATAATGTGCTGATCATACAGGAATTTAAGAGCACTGTGTTGTTTGCAGAAACATCAGGTTTCGACTGCTCTCATTTCCTACTCCACCCTCGAGTGGCACATAGGCTCCCTCTCAGAAACAGACATTATGGAGATATCACAGCAAATCCAAGGATTCTTCTGGACACTCGGAGAAACCACTTTAGAATTAAAACTCACATCACTGTGGCCCCCTATGGCTGTATGAAACAGAACCCAGAAACATACATAAAGGATTGAGCAAGAGGCACTGTTTTCAATTTTCCTGCTTTTCTCAGCATTGAAATGAACTGCAAAGGTCTAAAAATCTCTTGGAAATGTATTTGCCTAACAAAATGTCCAACAAAAACAGCTTTGTAAGTAAAGGTGGTGAGAGAGCAGCATTGAGTACAAAATCAGCTACAGTTTTCAAAATTATACGAGTCCATTGCACTGCTGAATTCCAAGACTTCACAGATACCAGAGTCAGCAGTTGCATGACTAACCTAATCAGCAGTGCTCTTGCATACTCGTTCCCTCCCCCCCTCTCTCTAGCCCATGACAGTGGCTCAAGAATCCTAACTTTAATTGGAAACTGTCATTTATCTTCCCTGGCCTGGCCGAGGCACCCAGCAGAGCTTTGGATGTTGGTTGCTTTAAAATTTATCATTACATTAAAATAAAGTAAAAAGGTATGATGAAAGAGAGAAAGTTCTGCATCTCTCAATTCCGTTTCTTCAACTTTAGAGATCAGTGAGGCCAGAAGAGCTCGGTTTCTGTTCTCTCTGGTAGGGAGGATCCCACTGTGCATTTGCTGAGAGTTGGTGCAGCACTGCAAAGTCATCAAAGAGACTAAAGCAGCCAATGAGAGCAGAGCTCTGGATAATCTGTGTCCAAAAACTTATGATTAATATGCCAAAGGGGTTCCTAGAGGTGATATCTTACAAAGAGGTTGAGCAGAGAGGACAAAGGGTTGTGATTACGTATTGTTCACAATCACTAAGTGAACCAGCAATACAGAATAGGCTGTGATTAGCAGGTGGGTACTGGGTCATTACCATGCACGGCTTCACCCGTCACTGCTCTCTTTCCTGGTTACACACCTGTATCAGAAGTGGGGTGTCCAGAGGAAAATTACCATCAGATTTCTATATGATTTTCCATCACTACTAGGTCTCTTCACGACAGAAGGTGCATGCACACACTGCAGTTTGGTTTACAGAGGTAAAACTTCCACGTGGCCTTTCACAGACCTTATTTTCTCTGTAAGTATATTCATTTATACTTTGTTATACTCTTTGCTGGTACCCCAGCCAACAGCGATGCAGTTCCTTAACTCTGAGCTTCCCAAATAACCCATGACTCAGACTATGCTTGCACCTACCTTATTTAATAATCAGGTTCCTAACATATTAAACATTCCATCACCAGTGCATTTAGAATGTGACAGTACATACAGTACTCATGCTTCCTTTGCCATCGGATCTTTTTATTTTAAATATCCTCGAGAAAATATCATTAATGACCAATATATTATTCAAGAAATGAAAATAGCTTTCTCCACCATTAGGAAGTACCAGTCCAGTTCTTGCTGCTTAGCATAATTCTTTTGGAGATCTTAACAGACTATACTGCAATCAATACAAAAGACAAGAAATGGAATGTATCTCTAAAAGAAACCTCTTTGTCCACTAATCTGCGCACAATAATAAACAATGCACTGATGGAGTCAGCAACTGATTCAAAAACTTGTCATCAGTCTTTGATCTCTCCTTTAGGCTAGAATCAAAATAGAGGGGGAAAAAATGCAACTATATCTATATTTTGAGACTTTGACCTCACGTTTCAGGTACCAACAATACTTCTCAATTTATGGCACAAAATAAAGGGAATACATTATATATTTAACAAATGGTAGATATTTTTATAAAATCATTTTTCTCTTGCTTTAAAGTATTTTTCTTTTTGTTCTAGACACATCTTTGCTCTTACCCCCTTTTTGTTTCTTATCTTCAATGTCCTTTTCTCTTTTCAGCTCGCGAGCTATGTTTCATCTTTCCCCTTCCCTATTAGAAGGGCACAAATTCTCCTTTGTACTGCTCTTCAGAAGCAGAGATACTCTCCCACTCACGGAAGTATCCATACCCTAACGACCACAAAACTCTACATCTGTATGGTAGGCAGATAAATTATTTTACGCACTTTGCAAGAGTCAAGTTTATAAGCTCATCAGTGCACGATTCTATGTATACTTTTAATGCCAAATCAAGAGCATCACAATCGTAGGCTTGTAAAACATTTCAAGTGATCTAAAAACAATAACTCAATTACTAATAAACTCATCATTATCACATTGTTACAGACCAAAATGGTACTGGTCTGAAAGAAAAGCTTGCTACATGGATGAATTACAACATATACAAATCCACAAGCATGAAGCCAAAGGGAAAGCCATCATTAATTTCAAGTCAAAGTACTTATCTTCAAATGATACCAGCTATGTGAAACTCACCTCTAACTCTCTGACTATCCCAATGACTGCCTGTTCAGACTGTGCAGCATATTTTTCCTTGATCAAGCCCTCGTTTTTCAGCTCCAGTTCTTGATTGTCTCTTAGAAGATTCTTGTACTTATTCAGCAGCTCTTGCAATTCTGCTTCCTTTTCTTTAATTGCTTCATCAGATTTCTAACAAAAGAAAACAGTGATAAGTTTTGGCAAAACTCACTCTGGTTTTATACTGCAAAACATATGCAGAAACAAAACTCAGGAAATCACCAAGGATGATCCATCATGTTCTTTATAAACTTTACAGAAGAGAAGCTCAACACAGTAAAACAAATGAAGGAAAAAAAAAAGAAAAAAAAAAAGGATGAAACAGAAGCTTTGACCAAACACTCAACCATTTAAGTACTAAAAAATAATAATAATAAAAACAGAAAAAAGAAAAACTGCCAATTAAATCTGAAAAGTTGGCAGTATTTAGGCATGCACTTTGGTCTCCAGGTGCAGAGCAACCTCAATTACTCGTCTTTGCAGTGCTGGTTGAATACCATCAGTACTGTTCAGGATCACACCTCTAGCTATAGAAGCTTTGAGCAAAGCTTCTTTAAACATTCAGGCAGCTACTTTCTCACATACCTTGTTTGGAGTTGCCTCTTTGTCCAAAAAAAAAAAAAACCCAAACAAAAACAAAAACAGAGAGAGAGAGAGAGAGAGAAAATATTTCACTGTCTATACCTACTCCTCCACTTCCAGTTTCTCAAGTCTCTGCACAAATTGTAACTCATGGGCACTGCAGAGCTTTTAAGTATCGTATCACATCAGTGAAAATTCTGCATAAATATTAGAGAAGCTTTTTCTCCCTCTGTCCAAGTATTCAATAAACCCCAGTAAGAAATCTATTTAATGGCACAGATCCCTATAATTGTATGCCCGTTCTACAAATACAGTATTATAAGAAGTGAAGGATTATCATCAAAATCAACAGCAATTCCAAATACAAACAGGACTCTGTAATCATTCCTCATTCAAAATCAAATGATAACTCCACATTTTTCATTTCAACTCGGGTCTACCTACCTGAAGCAATAGATCTTTTTGATTGACATTGTCTGCTAGTTGCTTGATAACTAGTTCTTGGCTCTGCAACTTCTGATTGCTTTCGCTCAAAAGAATATTGTAATGATGTTCAACAGCTTTTTCTTTCTCAGCCATTTCACCGTGTAATTTCTCTAGTTGATTTCTAAGGTCCTACAAAAAATGAAACTGAATATTTAGCAAATCGATTTTAATAAAAGTTGAAGACTGACAAACCACATTAATAGCTTAACTTCCTATTACTTTAGATTCCACCTATCTCCGTGTGTTCTGGGGAATGTATTGAAGTAAGTATCCTTCTCTTAGTATCTGCAAATATAGTTCAAGAAAACTTCTAGATAAGGTGCCAGCATTTCTAAAAATCTATATTGTTCTAGTTTAAGTGCTTTTCAAACTGGACTCCAAGGCTGTCAGGAATACCATACATGTGTACGTTGCCACTGCCACAACAAATACTTCTGAGTCAGCTTATTCTTTTGATAGAAATAGAAAAAAAAATAGTTATGGGTGATTCAGATTATCATTTGTTCTTCTCCTTTCCCTATGGCTCTGAAGTTAGTTGTGTTGTCACTTCCATGCTGCCTTTATGCCACCTAAACTTCTCCTCAGACACAGAGAATGGGGTACCAGAGCCTACATCTTAAAATTAATTTGTTTTCTTTTTATTCCCAATGGCAGCCCTTTTGCAGAGTATCATAAGCCCTTTAAATAGATTGCACATATGGTAGTCACCTATAAACTTCACTTTTACCTTCACTGGGATTTAAAATTCAATAGTTCTCTTATCCCAGGTACAGGGAAATAGTACTGGTGACACTTTAATTACATTGTCTTTACAAACTGCTTTATGCCCCTTTTTTAACTTAATTACCTTGCTTCGTGCAGGTTCACATCACATCACTGGCATCACTTTACTACTTTCCTGCTTTATGTCTGTTTTGCACATTAAATACAAATTGTCATTTGCAACTCGTTTTGGTTTACTTGCTTAATTTCAGCTTCATTATCAGGAATCAGCTAAGACGTTCCTAATAGCTCCCCAAAACCCTCATCAAATGTTGTTCAGTTTCAAAGAATGGGTAAACTTTCATACTTAGTTCTGCAAACTAATAATTTTTTCACGACCAAAACGGCTACTTGTTTGAGTAAGAAAACTGAGAATTACAGCATCAACTCCAAATTTTGTAAATATCTACTAACTCAAATGTGTTTCCATTCCATCTTTACTAACTATAAGCTGTAGTGAAGAGTGGAAGTGGTATAAGGTCTGACAACTGCAGAGCCTTCCAGCTTTAAGCTATGGAGCTCTTCAAGTGGGTCACATCACCTACACTGCTGGCATTGGAAGCAAAGGGCTAACTGTAACATTATGATTTTTGTGATACACTGCACAGTTGAGTCCTTTCTATTTTTATGTCATTTTTGAGCTATTATATTGGTCCTCAGTAAGCAAACATCAAAGAAACACTTGTGATTTGGCCTGGAACTTCAAGCAATTATTACTCTGTGGTTTCTCTTTATGAAGACCATAAATAGATTTATAGAAAACAGATGTGTATAGATGGAAAACATGCTGTTGGTAATAATAGTGCTACACTTCCTATAACCTAGCCTCAGACTTTTCAGTGTACAACACTCATCAGGCACAGAAGTTATGTTTCTGCCTTTAAAGCAGCACACAGGTTTAGGGAAAGAGCTGCACTGGCAATACACATTACTGCAGAAAATGGAAAGGCCTGTGAGAGTTTGCCTCCAGTATTTCTGTCTCCGATGTTCCCTTAAACCCTTCTCCAAACAAGTTAAGAGTTGAGATTGAAAGTTATTTTCTTTGCATGAGATGGAATTCTGTAACACACAAAACTATTCATCACTAGAGCAGGTTGCTTGAACTCATTGACCACTCAAATTGTCTGGAAGAAAATCTATTGGTTTCTATGCATTGAGTTGCAAGGATAATATAGTACCTACGTTCTCAGAGCACAAACTTTGCTATTCCTTGTGCCAACCTTTTTCCCAAGAGACTTTCCTATGATTAATGATAGTTGAACTAAGAAAAATGAATGTGAAACACAATAACGTCAAAGACTGGAACAGATGCCTCCCCCTCATCAGATGGGAAGCAGGCTGGCGAATAATTAAGTCATGAAGCTACAAAACCTCCCTCTCAGCCTGAGCTACACATAGGAAGTCTCCAGAATAAATTCTACTTAATGACTTATGCACTTCCCAAACAAGTGAATAAATACTAGCAACTAGTAAGTGTAGTCTAATTGTCTATACACAGGCCTGGAGAGACAAGGGTTAAAGTGCTTGAATGATGTGAGGTTGAACAAAGGCTCTGATCAAGAAAAACTAGATGCTAAATATGTAGTAAAATGGTGGATACAAGTAGGATACGATGATGTTTGTTCCTCATCCACTGTATGCAAGAATAGATGCAGAAACAAAGCAGAACTACTGATTAAGGGCAGCTTCTGGAAAGCTCTGAACAGTGGACAGAAGGAAAAGCTGGTGCAGCCAGCCCATGGTGCCAGGGACAATGGTCAAGAATGTGCTGCTACAGAAGACTCATGCTATGGGCCATCCAGTGTGCAAGATCAGCTCACACACAGCAGCCCTAACTCAGCTTAAGCATCTTCCATCACAGGATAGTAATGCCCAAATCACCTCCAGCAAAACTGGCTTACAACAGGGGAGAACAACTTCCTCCGGAGGTTTGCTTCCCCCTCCCCCCCACCCTCTATTTTGATTTAAATAGATATATGATAAAAAGTTGCTGTTACCTCCAACAACTGTATACAAAAAGTCACAAAACCTTCCCTGTGTGTGAGGAAGAGGTAGGACAGCTTAGAATAAAGCCAGCAAGAATGTTCTTAACAGAGCAGAAACACTGATAAATAGGTAACTCGGGGCATAAACAGAATAGGATTTTTAGGGTCGTCTCACAGGAGGTTTGCATCCGATCACTGAAGTGGTTTCCTATTTGTCAAAAGGCAAAATATCACAGCATATTTTTTCACTCCCACGTATCTACTACTTAATGGGCAACATTTCACAGGCAGTCTTGCTCTATCCAAACGTACTAGCAACTCTGCAATTGAAGCGGCTGTTCTGCAAGGAGCAGGAAATAGGTTAGGGATATAACTTTTATAAGACTGCTCATCTTTTGACAGGAATGCTTTTCCCCAAGGAACTAGTCATTTACATGAAAAACTTGGACATAATGGAGTCAAATAGATTTCTGTAATACCAGTAACTTTGAATCCCCTGGCAAATCCCTACTCAGTCCTATTTTTTGTGCCTTTCCCATACAGATTTATATTTGAGCTCTCCTTAAAGATGAAAAAAGATTCTGAGTAGAGGAGACAGTTAAAGACAAAATACTTAAATCAATAAAATACGTTCTTTGTGGCTGTTTTACTGATGGGAGCTATCTGTTCTTTCTCCCCTTAACCTCAACACCCAGAAGAAATTTCAAAGCACAGAAAAGATAAAGACTGCGTGACAGGAGCCTAACCACAGCTGACAATCAACCACAACTGCAAGTTAAATAAATACAGCAGGCTGGAGGGGGAAGAGATCTTATTTCTCTGTAGGTAAAGAGATCCCTCTACTGGTTTTAAGTGATACTGCAGGGGCAGCAATTCCCACACTATCCCCAATACTATATTTAATATATAACAAATATATTATATATATTAAATATAGCACAGGAATTGCTTACTAAAGTCCTTATTTAATAATTAGGGCAAAATATAAACTGAAGTAGTACAAGCTCATCTGATCTTCTATGATATTTAATGTAGAGAGAGAGTAATCCTTAACTGGAAACTACCAGCCTTTGCAACCAGGTAAGAGTCCACCCATCATGCAGGTGCTGCCCTAAGGAAAGAAAAATCTGCATGGCAGGAGAGGCACTAATCACTCACTTTGTTGCATGACCTGTGCATGCTGGAAGAAGTGTAGAAGTCTGGACAAGCTTTAAGTTTAAAGCCCTGAAGAGAATACACCTTTTTTTTCCTTGTATACAGCGAACTGTGGTTTTGGGATTTCTACAAGCAAAAATTGCTATTAGTTATACAGCCTCTACAGTGACCAAGCTATGAAGCGAAAAGCAAGCTGAAGTTTGGCTTCAGGTTGCAACAACTGGCTTTTTTCTCTTGCACTGCATTAGAACTTAAAAGGTAATTAAAGATAATGTAGACACATAACATGGTAAATACAGCAGAAATAACATATACATTGTATGCTGGGCATGTTCAGACTGCCATCAGAAAGTTGAAGCAAACAGCTACCATTCACTGCTTATAAAGGCCAAGCATTTTAGCTATGACTTCAGCAAGGTTATCAATGTAAGATTGAAAAGATATTTTTCGGCACAGACTAAGTGCCAGAATTTTCCTTGGTCTTCTTGGCCAGTCTTGAACACTGAGCAAATGCATTTGCCTTTCCAAAAAAAACACTTCAGTTACAAATTTAAATTTGTTAGAAAAGGACATGCTAGTAACAAACAAACATAGTATTTCTAAACTTATTGAAACGAAGAAAAAAATGATAATAACATTAATGGTTTTGTCACTTCTGCTCTTCTGCAGTTGTGCTTCATCCAGCTCCTTCTCCATTTTCTCTCTTTCTAAATTCAGATCGTTTAGCTCTTGATCAGTCCTTTTAATCCTCCTTTGCAGTTTACGATTCTCAGCATCCTTTGTGAGGTTTTCCGAACGCAGCTCTGCTAAGAGGGTCTCTTTTTCCATCAGGAGAGCTTGATAATCCTCAGCGCCCTGAAATATAAAAGCAGCAAAGTCTATACAGGTACTTCGTAAAACCTGCAAGTTTTACTGCTGTTGCTTTCTTTGCATGTGCTCTTTCTACCACTTCAAATTTCTGGCATCAAAATCCAGGAAAATGAGTTACCAAATAACATGCCAACAGTATACTAAAGATTTTCTCAAGTATCCAGGGTAACAAAGCTTTCAATGACAATTAACATAAGACAAAGTCTGAAGTACGTAACAATTAGATGAAGGTTAACTTGCAAAGGAGTCCACAGCACAAATGAGACCATATTATTATTGGTTCCCAAAGCTCTCACTACATAAAAATTCTGTTTTGGGGTCAGTTTGAATCCAGACTAGGTCGAGAAGTTACCAAATCATACTCATGTGTGGTACATAAGATAGCATTACTTCTTCCCTATCACACTATTACATCTGCCCTCCTGGAAGTTCACAACACAGGTGGCAGGAGATGTGGGCTATGCATTATGATCTACTCACAGAGAACTGCCTTCAACTCAAGTTTGTAGCTAAGGAGCAGAGTAATGAGGAGGAAGGTCTGCTCTGTCACACACCATGCAATATGGGTTCTGTGGGCAGGAAGGATTAGTTGCACATTTTTTAAATCTAGAACTCAAAAATAATCAAGCTCAAAAATAGAAAGGTTAAATTAGACTAATATTTCATAAAGCAGTACTTCGGTGGTACTAAACAGCATACAAATTATAGTTTCACACAGAGGAGAAACTGACTTGGAGACAACACAGGATATGTCTGCCTCAATACAGTATACTTAAATTCAGGTTTATATTAAATAAACCTCTTCTGAAAAAAATGGAGGTGCTCTATGAGAACAGTACTATTTCAATTAGATTTTGAAATCAAAAGTCAATACAGTCACAAAGCTTTAGCTGAATACTGCAGAAGCAAACATATCAACCACTTCCGTTTCTGCTGATTTGAGAGCAAATGGATGAACAATCACAATGGAAGTTGGTACTAACACTAATTACTGAAAGTTGCAGGTCTACATTTTACTAGTCTTCAGTTTAAGATCAGCTGGCATAAGTTATGTGGTCTGTTTTAAAACAGAATTTACTTTCTCCTGTTTTATGTCCTACATATTACACATAACTTATCATCACAAATTCTTCTCTCCTTCGCACACACAAAAGCATTAGTAATGACTGTTTTTTAAGCCAGTGGCTTCATATTGGTTATATGAAGAAGCATAAATACAAACAATATCTCAGATCCATTTTAATGTGGAAAGGTGAGCTGTTACCACACTTTTTAAAGAACCAAAACATTCAATTAAGAGAACTCAGTATCACCTCAACTCTGCAAGTAATTGTACCTTCATCTTCAATGCATTTTGCTTCTATGTTTTCCCTACTTAGTTCTCAGTTGTTATAGAAGAAAAATAAAAGCTAAGAAATTTGATATTCTAAGAGCCAATCATTTAAACAATTATTTGGGGCAAAATTTAATTCATAAGTAAAATTAAACATTCCAAAAAAACAAAACAAAAAACCTTTGAAAATAAAGGATTGGAAAGTAGTTCAAACACACAAAGTAATACATGTCATGTGGAAATACAGAGAAGGGAGGTGCAGGGAAGGGGAAAGCCACATTAACTGCTTGCTTACCTTGAATTTCTGGATGTGTGCTTTATGAGTTGCCTCTCTTGCCTTAGCCAACGAAGCACTGAGGTCTTCAATTTCAGAAGCGAGTTCTTCATTCTTTAAGTAAAGTAAAATGAACACTACATACAAAGTTATTTTTGCAAGGCATGGCGACTCAGTAATAGCTATCCCACCACCTCATTATCCATCCAGCCAACTACGCAAAAAGATTTTTAAGAACAAAAACATCAAATGCATCATAATAAATCTCACATAAAGAAGCTCTTGCCTCACACCATACTCACTAGACTGCCCATCACTCAAGTTAAACACCTCCCTCTCTTCCATAAAATTCGAATTTCATCTGACATTGACCTACTATTTCACCTTCCTTTATGACAGCTCTACTTACTCAACAACAAAAAAAATACTTCTCATACCTTTTAAGTGGTGCTCAGAGCTGATAAACAGCAGTGTGTAAATGAAAACATTTTTCCTCTAAGTTCTTAAGGGAGAAAGCATCAGTTAAGTATCTTTTTTCTCCCCCCTTCAGCTGAAGGCCCAAAGCTCTAGATAACAAACAGAACTGCTTACATGCATGACAGAAGCAATTTAGAATCTACTAGAAGCTTACTGAACAGTCACAGGGAGATGAAACAATCCCTGACACACGCACATCATGCACACACACCCAGCAATGGATCGACACAAACCAGCAAGATCATAGCCATCATACCTCTTTCTCCTTTGCTTTTAGTGCAACAGTTAGCCCTTGAATGGTTTTATCCCTTTTCAAGCCGTTCTTCTTTTCAACAGCAAGCTCATTTTCTCTCTCTTGCAACTCTTCCTCCAGAGACTAAATTAGATTATGAGCAAGTTGCATTAACTTCTTACTACGAGATACTGTAGCTGCTGATTATTAAGTAGTCTCCAAGTTCTTATATCTTATTATTCAAATTACTAATATTAAATACATCCCAAATGCAAGCCGTCATCTTAAAGATAAGTCTGGAATATAGTAAAAGAAACCTAATCATGTGCTGGCCATGAGTACCAGCCATACCAGCTTTAATATTTGATGAGTGTACCTTTCAGCTTCACTGAAAATTCCTTCAAAAACAAGGGGATCCCTCCTGCCATCTAATAAAAGAATTAACTAAAGGAGTTCCTTTACTACTTTTCTAGCCCAGACTTCTCTATGTTTATGAATGTATAACAGAAGATTTCCCAACACGCACTGCATGTAGCCAAAAACACAGAGAGACAACTCAGACTTACCTGGATTTTTTTTTCAAAGGAATTTCTCTCGTTTTTAAGCTCCATCCTAATAGCCTATAAGAACAAAATGGGTAAACTGATTCTAAACAAAAGAAGCAACACAAAAGAAAAGGGATGAATCTTTCTCAGAAGCACGACAGCCTCCCTAATTTCTCTTCTCTTTCAGGTTTCCTAGCGTGAATAACAAATGGAAAAGCAAACAAGCAAGAAGAGCAAGCCTTCAGACTCATTCCTGCCTTTAAGCTGTCAAGGTATAAACAGATACCTCTTAAAGAGACAATAGAAATACCGTGATGACTCTTGGAACTTTTTGTAAGCTAACAGCAATGCTTTCATTTCATGAGAATTTTTTAACACTTATCTCCTTTATTAAAGCTTTTTCTCCAGGTAAGAGTAGAGAAACTTCTTCCTAAAACAAACTCTCAGGTCACACTCTTAAGTACTGTTAAAGTTATGTCATCTAATAGAGGGGATGTGGTAACATTCAGCTTTTCTTTAAATGCATACTTCTATAATGCAATTACATGGTATCTATAAAAAAAACAAGTAGTGAATTATCTTTCTTTGAAGGAATGATAAGCATGGCAGGTAATGATGAATATTGGCTGCCAAAACACAGTATAAACAATGAATGTTTAGGGAATGGAAAAGGGGGAAAGTAGAGAAGGATTTTTTTTTAAGTCACTCACATACCACCGTGCACCAAACCTTGAGAATCCCAGACCACATGAGATTTACAACATCTGACAGTTTCCTCACCTCTATCTCACTATCTTTTTCATGCCTTAAAGCAATTGTAAGTTCTTCAATTCTTTCTGCTGATAAGTTCCCGTCGCCAGGTCCGCTCTGAGAGTTTTCCTCTTCAAGATGTTGAATTACAGCCTCTTTACTTTTCAAAGACAGGTTCAGTTGCTCCATAAGTCTAAAATTATAAGATTTTTCATATTAATCTTGCATGGTCTACCAGAGACTCCCAAGTCGTTGCAGTAAATCTTGCAGACAGCTTTCCTAGCTGAAGACCCCAGACAACACTTGTAAAATGTGAGGAAGCCTTTCCTTCTAGCCTCCAGAGAAGCTAGAAAAGCTGCCATGCACTTAAACCAAGTGACAAACAGGTCTGAGCTATCTGCAGAGCACTCATTTTTCTTTTCCTCCAGTACCATTTTAAACATAAATGCTTAAAGCTTCAACATTTTGTTTACATTACCCTATGTGCAAAAGCTTATTGCTGCATTCCACTTCCTAGCACATATCCTTAGGTACCACCACTCGTACATGTGGCTAAAATTGATTCTAATTTCACACAACCCCCCCCAAAATCGGGTCATGGCTTCCTTCAATGGTCGGAAACACATCTCAGCACCTCCAGTCTTTCAGTCAACTAAAATCAACACTTCTGCTTTTTGACAGACATATGGGTTATACCTGATAACCTTCTGGCATACAAAGCCAGCTGTGATTTCCTTGCAACCCAGATGGTGAAAGGATCTTTCTAATACAGCATGAATTCCCCATGTGCTCCTCTCAGACAAGTTTAAAGTGCTGCACATCAGTACTTTGTTCACTTCAAGGAGTCAAATACCTTCCTGCATTAGCACTGTTTTCCTGGTCCTGCAAATACTTTGACAGGTCTGCTTAGAGTTACAGGAGGATCCTGCCAACACAGGATCACCAGAAGAGTTCCTTACTCCACACAGCCTTCATTTCAGGGATTCAGTACTGACAATTTCTTCCCACACTTGAGCCACTGTTTTCACACAAGCTCAAGAGCTGGCAACTGAAGTACATCAGAAAAGAGACTGCTTTTGTAACACACTCCTTTCCAGCTCAAATCACTCTCTGTGTTCACAGAGAGGTCTAAGAGATTGAAAGAGGACAGTTAAGACAAAGAGGAAGGGACGAGATGGTCTAATTGCCAGGTTATAATCACTGCAGCATCACTTAACATACAGTAAGAATGACTTCATCAAATTATGATACTGCAGGAGTTTAGAACTGCAGATTTCAATCTCTGTGTTTGTATAAACGCAGTCTGAAAACACTACAAACTTGCTTTGGTCCTACTGTATTATAAAACTGATAAATGAAAGCATCAGGCCAACTTAACTTTCCATTTCCGATTATGCAGTGACTCAGAGCAGTTAACTTCAGGGTTCAGTCAAAAAAGAACAGGAAACAATACTCCAAAACATTACCAATTATAACAATCTTCTCATTTCCACCCCAGGTTTACTCACCCAAGCTACCAAAGCTTTACCAGATGTATTTTACCCTATACATATTTAAAGAAACAAATAAAATCAGTCCTCCAGTCCTTGAGATCTGACTGCACACATCTCACTGCTTGAAGAACAACTCAGGCACCTTTCCAGCTACCTGCCAACAAAGCAGGACCAATGCTATGCAAAGCATTATCAAAGCCACGAAGCTCAAACACATTTTTCTTTTTCCATTAGATTTACCAGCCTCAACAGATACACCACCAAGACTGAAGAGCATGTAAACACCATAAAAGCAGCAAGTGAACACAGATGTAAAGTGATTCTCTACTCAAGCAATGGCTTAAAAGCAGGAAGTAGAAGGTGAGACAGTTACAAGAAAGCTCTAAAGCATGACACGTTCACATCACATGCACACTGATTCTTTTACACTTTCAGACATCTTTTGATTCTATTATCATGCAACACAAACTGGTTGCTGCATTCATTTGCTAGCTCATTAGATATCTAGTAATACTCTATCATGTATTTCAGGGAAGAATCAAACCACTGTAGTCCATGACCACGCTGACTCTTCACACTTCAACTATAAAAGAATTTCCAACTGGTTACAAACACCACCAGCAAGAGTTCTGACCTGTCCTTCTCAGCTCCTGCAATCACATCCAGATCCTTTCCAGGAACATTTGTAACTGAAGAAAGTTTCTGCTCAGCAACAATTCGCAACGCTTTCTCCTTCTCTGTCATTGCATTGGCTTTCTCCACCTCTTCTTGGGCAGCCTTAAGATTCTGTAGTTAAAATAAGAATTAAAAAAAAAAAAACATCTTGATGTCTACAAGAACAAAGTGCTCACAGACGGTTTTCATATACTGAAGAGTCTTTACCAAACACACGCTAATTATTTCAAGCACTTTGCAAACTCTTCTTGAAAATACAGACATGAAAAGTTCAGATTAATCAATTTTCTGTGGTGCATAAAGATGGGAAGCCCATTTCCAAGTGGCAAATCAAATTCCCTACCCAACAGAGGAAACAGAAGTGTCCCTGTGCTACAACTTTAGATTTAGCCACGATAATTTCCTTTAAAATAACTTGATTCTACCCCACTATCCTCCCACCCATCATAAGAAACAGAAATTCAAGAGATTAAAGGGGGGTTTATTCAAATCAGGGATGAAAAAATAACAGTATTCACAGTCTCACTGTAGCTAACTGGAACTCCAAGATCATTGATAAAGCATGATCCATGATTCCCTTGAACAGCAACAGAAATGGAAGGAACACCCAGATGTACCACCCAACTTCTAGTGACCCAGCTCACTGGGCTGGGGAACAAAAAGCCACCAACAAAATAAACAAAAACACACAACAGCAACCTGCCATGCACTACATAACATTTGTTTCAGATCTTCCCTTTCCTGTGGTAAGCTTCCCTGCTGTGCTCACTGAGTTTTGCTTTCTATGATCTGTCAGCCTCCCTGTAGCCTAACAAGTAATCCCCTCCCCTACAAAGATGATCTCTTGGGAAATGGGCTGTGAAGAAAATGAAGAAAAAGCCCTTCCCCACTAGAATTCACTGCTCCTCTCTCCTCCCCATCAGCATTTGTCTTTCAATCAAGAACTCCAAAGGAAATTTGTACCTGGATCTATGTAACCATACAGCACTACATGAACAAGTGACTAATACTGCTCTGCAGTATTTACATTCATCAACATAATAAAACTCATGTCAGAGGCCAACACTACCTTCAGGCTACAGAAAATACTACAACACCATAAGAAATAATATCTACTACTCTCCATGTAGGATTTAGGAAACGTCAGTCTGATTGATTGTTTTGTTTTACAGTAAGTCATTTGGGATCTTTTCTACCTTGGCAACAGCACAAGGAATGCTCTGAGAAACCCCAGTTCTACTAAAGAAAAGGTCATGGTGAATCTCCACACCTCAGATCTGAAGGAGCTCACTGCTTTAGGAATACTGCTAGATCAGCCTCATAGAAAGTAGCATTATGAGACTGCTACCAATATCTTCTATGACCAATTAATTCTTTTAGGGACAGAAAAGCAAACACTTGGAGCTTAACCTCGTCCTATTTATTTACTTACAAAAGAGCACCAGATCTCTATTCTCTCACAAAATATAGTTATATAATCCCTTACCTAAGTATATGCATTCAGTGATGCAAAAAAAAAAAATTAAGAGCTTATTTATAGGACTTAAACATTTCCAGCACGGGCCATTCAATATCTAATTTGTTCTTTCCAAGGAAGAGAAGTCTCCTTGCTTCTGAGGAAGCGTATTATTCACACAGACAATTATTTTCCTCGTGGTGCCTGTACACTACAAAATGAAAAAACACAAAGCAATTCCTCCATTAAGGTATCAGCAATGGCTCAAAAATAAATATGGGAATAAACTGTGTCAGCCACGTGGTAGGAGCTCTGACGTAATGGCTTCAGCTATTTATGAAGCTGAGACCTTACCACAACAAACATCCAAAATGCAGCCCCTCTTCCTCTAAACAGAGATTGCAGCTCTAGAAACAAAGCTGCCTCAGTGGAACTCAAGACCTAAAGGCGTGTACTGAACACACACAAATAGCACCCAGAGGTAGGAATTTCCTGTAGAATTGCTATCCACCCTATTCAGTGCTTTAAGAGTAGCTAACAGTATTTTCACTGTTTATTTTGGTTTTCCCCTCTCTTTTCTTCTCCTCCTGGATCTGCACTAGCTATTTCACCATGAAAACTGATGCAATTTTGAAAATACAGGCCCACCACAGTATCAAACCTCAAACAATAGTACAAAGTACAGACTTCTAACTATTCATTCAGTTTTAAGTACTCACCTCCTCCAGAAGGTTTATTCTGCCAGTCAAGATTCCTTCCATTTCTTGGAATTTCTTTTGTGCCTCCTCTTTCACACGTTGCATTTCAGCATTACCACCCTGGGCCAGGCTTTCAACTGCCTTTCTGAAAGGCCATAATATATAATCAAAATCCCATTGCGTATCAAAGTAGAAAACATTTTAAGTTCAAGCAGCTGACAGATTACGGGGAAGTTTCTTCTACTTTATCTGTATCTGCTTGTCACCGTAAGACGAAATACAAACATCTACACAGAGCATAACAATTTTGGTGGTATAGTCTCTGCTTGATGTACAGCAGTGAGAGCTCCACACAATCCTTGTCACAATGAATAAACGTGCAATGAAATATAGTGACTATTTATTTCCTATTTTTCAAGCTTCCAAGAACAGTATCAAGCCCTCAGTAGAGATGCATTACCTACAAGCAGCAGCACTGGAATAAACTAAAGATATGTAGTCACTGAGAACCTCTCCCAGTCACTTTTTTAGTGATGAATAATTCCTTACCAGCTCCTTCTTCTCTTTTTCACTAAGCAAAGGATGACCTCTTGCTTAGGATGCAGAATTCAGGAGGAAATCATATTATGAACTCATGCAAGGTCCCATTCAAAGCCCACTGAAACCTTCTGACAGCTACAAATGAAAACTAATCTGGTCTATGGGATCTACCTGGAACTCTGAACTACCAAAAAAAGTAATTAGTGACAACTCAGTGCCACATGAGGTCAGCCACAGAGAAAATTCCTTTGCAGCTGAGGCCTGTGCAGCAGTCATAAGCAGTCATGGCCAGCTTGGATTCATTCTGAAACTGATATCTAGAAGGAAATAGCTCTACAGGGAATTATCAGCCTTAGCATAACTTGTATGATAGGAATGCTAACCCATTCTCAACTAAGGAGCCACGTTTATTTAAGTTACTCTGTGCCCACATCATTGTGTGTATAGGAACTAAAATGTCACACCAGCATCACTAGGGGCAATTTCTAGAAAAAACACCACTAAAATGCTACTTTGGGCTCTCCACATTCTGAAAAAAGCATGCAAACAGAAGTAAGACCCTGGAAGTCTTAAATAACATACAGTTCTAACACACTGGTACTTACGATGCTTTGATGAGTAGTTTCTCTCTCTCCTGCAGATCACGCTTCAGACTTTCTATCTCAACTTTCAGCTCAATGTTCTAGAACACAAGAATGAAAGCATCAGCAGAGAACTCAGACGTCACCATATGTATAAGTTAACATCACCATACAGGCGAGTTTTGCATAGAAGAGCAAATAAACTGGGATAAGAGCAGCATAGCCACTTCAGCTCATAAAAGCATGTTTTACAAGGGTCAAGCATTTAGGTTCCCTGTACTCAAGCAAGTCTATGCACACTTGTGTGTGTTTAACAACAGGAAGTGGTGCAAATCAGCTTGGGAGTTACCAGAACTTGGAAACCATAAGATCACTTCTAGTGATTTTCCTTTTAAAGCCTGATTATAGCAATTATTGAGGTTTTTAATTGTTTTAAGAGCAACTTGGCACACAAGCTGACATAATTTTCCATGTTAGCCATTACAAGATAGGTCAGAAAAGGTGAAAAGACCAGAATAGATCAATTAGCCGTACTCAGTTGAAACAGTGACCTAGCTAGGCAGCTATGTACTTAACTACTGTGACAAGCATCAAGAGAAACTAAAGTTTCCTATTGCAGAGAAGACATAATGCCACTGCATTACAAAATGAATGCCTTGCAGAAAGCAAAAAGTAAACACTTGTCTCCTGTACACCTGAAATAACAAGGATGCATAGTCTGAAATGCATCTTCAAACTGAGAAAAGAAAACCAAACCACACCTTCTCTTCCACAAACCCATACAGGAAACAAACAGATCAATTCCTGATTTAGAGGGACATAGAACAATAAAACAAGAAGCCACACTCAACCCAAACACAACTTCATCTACATGCTTCAGAGCTCCACACGGACTGGAAAGTTTGCCACTTTGATTACCAGACTGCCATGGAGCTGGTGAAATACCATTAAAGAATTGCTGGAAAGGAAGTAGATTCCTCCAGTGAACAGAGGGTAGAATAAAATACTCATACTAAGATTTCCAAGAGAGAAAGATTCAGAAGTAAAATCGTCAGCTTTCCCATTAAACAGTTCAAAGATGCATAATTTCCTTATGGTATTCTAAGCACATACAATTTTGTACATATCTTCAGTGGGACCATCAAACTTCTGCTGCATTCGCATCTCCAGGAAGTATATACGAAGCTTCAGGTTGAAGTTCTCTTTTTTCAGATCAGAGATTTGCTGTGAAAGAAAGAAAATGATTTGAAACTCATGACGTAGTTGGCTCAAGGGAAACAAACAGCGAGAACTACATCAACTTGGTTTTGCCCTCCATGGTGAGAGACAATTACTGAGATAGAATCCAATCAACGTGGTGAGACACACGTGTGCATATGTTTATTTTTAGCCCTCAAAACTCAAAACTGCATTGGCACTGAAATCGTAATTATAAAAGAGCATTGTTTAATAAGCACAGCATGCTGTCACTCTTCTTTTCCTTCTCTAAGTACTAAAACATTGTCTGACTTTACACAAAGAGAAACAAACACATTATTTTTCGATTGAGAAAAGGATTTTTTTCCCCTCTATAAAGCAGTTTGAGCAAAATATAAGAAGACATGTTGGAACAGAAGTATTTCCACAGCAAAAGCATGGGATTGGAAGCATCATTCACAGGAGGAAGAGCCACAAGCACACAGGGCAGCAGAGCCAAATCAACTACCAATAAAATCTTTATCCGGTCCTATAGATTTCATAGCACAATTCTTTGGAAAAAAAAATGGCTTCTCATACATGTCCTTCAGGACTTATGATTTTTGAACTAGCAGAAGCAGTAACATAGTTGATGGTTTCATTAAAAAGAGTCTCCCTCTGAAATGTTTTAAGAGGCCAAGCATAAAACATTCATTCAAATAAGCCTTGTGACCCCTGTCAGATGCTCTCAGTAAAAGGAAATCTAATATGCTGCAGAGCTCCTAATAAAACATTTATGTAGGCTTTTCCAGAACAGTACAGTACCACTTGTAAAAATTATTGCCAATGCAATTTTTATGCTACTCTGCTTGTGTAAGCCTAGGAAGACATTTCTGTAACTCCCCTCACCACGTGCATTCACAACCTATCCCTCAGTTTAACAATCTCTGCCTAGCAAGGTGCCTTTTTATTATTCACAAGCAAGTATCACCCAAGCAACTAGAAATACATAGGACTAGAACAACTGAGTGGCCCATTTGCACACCCTGCAGAAGCAGCCTTCACCAGCAGCAATGATGCACATAATTAACTCCTTCCCTCCTTTTTGTATCCCTACGCTTCCAACCCCATGATCACAAGCTCAAATTGCACAAGTTGTGACTGCTTAAAGCACGACACCTTCTGAGGATCACGAGGTATCCTGAGAAACTGGAAGGAGTGTTCAGGAGCATTCGGATGGATGAGACCATTAGGACAGTGCAGCTTTGTGCTCTGATTCACTGTCACAGAGCACAATGCTCTCAGTGCTGCTCAAAATCGAACTCCTCTTTATCTGGAATAAACAAAAATTAATGGTCTCTGAACGGAAGTGCAGAGTTGGCTTTCACATCTTACTCAGCTTTGCTCCCAAAAATTGAGCACTACTTGCAGCAAGTGAGGGCACACAGCTCTGTTTGTTTTTAAAGCCATCGGAAGATGATTCCTATCTGTGATTGTTTATTCAGAAAAAGCCCAAGCATCAAAGTCTGAAGTTGTAAGAGCTGAACTTCTGCTACGTTTCATACTCTCAGTACAGATCTGAGCTAAAAAGAAAGACAGTTTCAGATCTCAGCATTCCTTAACTCTATTCTCATGTATTCCTGGGGCAACAGAATTAAACCAAAGAGCTTAAGCATACGTTTGCTTGCCTTCTGGAAAAAGTACTATACCATCAGAAATTAAGAAGCAAAATAAATGTTCTCCCTGACATTCAGTTCCTCAGAGCAAAGTTAATTTCAGCAGACAATTAAAAGTTACAGCTTAATAAAAAGCAACGTGTAAAATATGAACAAGTTCCCATCGTAAAGGAATTTCCTTGGCAATCCTCTTGCCTTCCTTCTGCATTTACAGACCCACTCTTAATGCCTGCATACATTTTCATCTCTGTACTTAAGAACAAAAGGGGAGAAACCGCAAAGACTTCATGAAAACAGAGGGAAATGCAATACACTGCACACCACAGACACCATGGCAGCAAATACCACTTCCCCAGCTCAGCTCCTCTCCAAGTCTGCACAGAGCCACTTTTATGCAAAGCAGCATCTGTCAGCAGGGGCTGTGGTTTCACAGCACAGCACAGCACAGTTTTTGCCAGCAGAGGCCATTTTACAAGACAGCACAATTCTGAATCTGTTTAGGAAGACAATAATAATAATAATAATAAATGAAAATAAAACCACGCACAAGAAAACAAATAAAGAACCACATACAATTACTAATTACCCTACCTTGCTACCAGTAATTCATTCTACTCATGAGCATCTAATATATCACAACAAGGTCCTCAATTAATGAATTCTTTCATTCTGTCCATGTAATTGCATTTAAAGTCACTGCTGTTTTCCCTTCCTCCAGGAGGCACCATAAACACCAAGAAACCTACACCTCCAGGATTCTCCACCTTTGTATGTTCCTCGGCTCTAAACATAAAAAGGACCTTTCCCATATAGGCCCACCCACTGCCCCTTCAAGGGTCACCACAACCCCCCTCGTCTCTCCAAAACACAAGGCAAGTTCTTCCACTCTTCCCTTCCATGTTCTTTCCCACTCTTCTTTCATTTCCTTCTCATGTCCTGAGCGAGCAGCATAGCTCAAAGATCAGCAAATGCACATATGTTTATGCACACACACACTCATCTCCAGGCAGGAGCCATCAGGAATTGTATCGCCCTCTAACATGTTAACTCAGATTGGTTTTAAGGCAGGATAAGAGCAGGCTTACGATGTCAGTCCAAGAACATCTAACAGCTTCTAGATGTTAAGTAAACAGTAAAAGGACAAAAAAGTGAATGCTCCTTACCTCACATTTAGCCTCCCAGCTACCAGCAGTCTCAGAAACAGGAGAAGTAGAAACCTCAGTGTGCTTAATCACCTTTTATTTGATTCTCCTGCCATTACTGTAAGAGATTTTTGAGCTTCCTGGTACTGTTAGCAACTACAAAGACCTCCAAGAAATCCCACAGATTAACAGAAGGGGTCTGTACACACCAGGAAGTTCCATTCTCTTCCACACGAGGCCCAGGCTGACATAGTTCATCAATAATATACCTCAGCAATACAGACCATGGGCCAGAGATAAAAGGCACAATAAAAATTCTTCTGCCTGCTCCTAAAGGAAAACAGAACTCCTCCATCACACATAACCAACAACAGATTTTTCCTTCTAAACATTTTCCCCTGTGGAAATGGACACTGCTGAGAAGAAACCGTTTGCAGAATGCATATTCTAGACTGAGGTCACATGTACACTGTAGTAAAAGACTTTAAGCATACACCAATGCCAAAGCAGAGTCCTTCTACCCCCAGACAATATTGCAAAATAAAAGAAAGTGAAACAGAAACAGTAAGAAGCATTATTTACTGAGAGTTTACAAAAAAGCATTAAGCTCTAACCAAAGAGCTCTTTCCTCAGAGGAAAACAAGAAAAACTGAAAGAGTTCAGAAGAAAAGCTCACTTCAGTCTCAGCAGTGCTACACAAGCTAACAGTGGCAGCAAGCAGCACACTCAAAACCACCAACACTTGTCACATCCTGAAGATAGCAAGCCACGAGTTGTAAAAGCAGGCACAAAAACGTGAGCTAAGTAACATAAAAACAATTCTACGGAAGTGTTGTCCTGCTATACCCAAACAGACCTCCCTCAGCAGCCATAAACAATCAGCTCATAACTTAAACAGTTTATTCAATGCAGTTGACACTTTAAAAGCATCCGATGATTTCCTCCCTATTCTAGTAAGCAGTTTTATCTACACAACTGTCACGACGATACAAGGCCTCTTACAACAGAGATACTACAGAGCAGTCAGTGAACTAAAACACAACAACCTACACAGGTATAAACGAAGGTAAGTTTGTTGCTCACTTCAAATACAAGGTATCAACTGCTGACTTGTGAACTACCTCTCACGTTTCAGGTGATTACATCCACTTCTGAGCAGACGTGACAATTTCTGTTCTGCAACTTAAGGGCAGCAGCCGGCTAGTCTGTCTTACAGCAACATTTTGCCTCTGGTTCAGAAAGCAAAGAGATGGAGGTTGACAGCACAAATAGCCACAGATCACACCTGTGGCATAAACAAAGAGCCCAATCCACCACAGCCAGCATATCAGAGTTACCTCAGATGCAGTTCTGTCACTAAATCTCACATTAACAGCCTGCTTACATTTTCATAGTCCTTCATGGTCCGAGCTCTGGTTGGTGAGACTGTGTCTTCTGCGACATCTGGTAACCCTGGACATCGAGGAAACAGAATGAGTTCAGACAGAAGAATCCAAGCTAGGATTGGTCTGGAAATGGGATGCTCTGGAAACAGCGAGTTCTCGTTACAATCTGGATTTCTTTTTGCTTCACAACCTCTGAAGTTCAAACTTTTAAATCAAGAGGTGCGTTGAAGTTACACCATACAAGAGACACTTTTAGACACAAGCATTCAGAGCATCTGCAAGGGACTTGAATATCAGAATAAAGCCCTATTAAGCCATTAGAAGCTGGAAACAACGCCAGGTATTCCTAAAGCATACCTGGTGCAGGGAACCTGCTTTGGCAGGGAGGTTGGACTCGATGATCTCTTGAGGTCCCTTCCAACCCCTATGATTCTACGATAACGCCTTACGAACACGTGTGTATTTAAACTGCTCACACACAAGCTCCACAATAACTGCATGTAACAGGGCTGCACAACCCACCCGATTCAAAGCTGCTGTGAGAGTAAACTTAACGAGAAAAGCGAGATGGTACACAGCTCATAGCGCTCGCATTACCCTAAGTGTAACCGTGGCCTTAGGCTCACTCCCACACTAACACAAACACTTCATTAATGCCCTTCGCGTAACCACACGCACCGCTCCTCAGAGCATCCCGGGGGATGTTTAAAGTGTTTTTAACTCTTGACGTTCTAACGAACCGTCACAACAGCCGAGCCCAGGCCGAGCCCGGTCACACGGCTTAGCAGCACCTCCGTCTCCGTCAGCATTACCACAGCGCGTCGGGCCCGGCGACGCTGCGCGAACAAAGGCGACTCAAAACCACGCGGAACAGAACAAAGCGCTTTTCAACGTCGCACCACCGCTCAGCCATTTTCACCCCAAAACGAGCCCTTCGCCTTACCGCCTCAGCCCATCCCCCCGCGGGCCTCACCTCGGCTGCAGGCCGGCTCGGGCTGCGGGCCCTCGCGGGACACGTCCGGCAGAGCGGAGACACTGCGAAGAGAGTGCGGGGATGCGCGGGGGAACGGCGTGGGAGGGCCGGCACCTCAGCCCGGCCCGCTTACCGCGCTCCCGCCCGCCTACCTGCCCTCGAAGCACACCGGCAGCGTCACGTCTTCCCCCGGGAGGGAATCCATAGCGCCCGCGCTCCCGCCGCCTTTGTGCGCGGCTTTGGCGGCTCCGCTGGAATTCAAACGGCCGCGACCGCTTCCGCCATCTTTGCGTCGGCGGAGCTGAAGCCGCTGAAGGCGGCGCGGAGGAAGGCGGGGGGAGGGAACAATGGGAACGAAAGGGGAGACGCCATCTTTGTTGGGGGTACTGGCGGGAGGTGAGCGGGCTGGCGCCATGTTGGTTGAGGGCAGAGCGGGCGGTGACTGCCCGCCGGGCACGGCGGAGGAGAGCGGTGGGCGCCATCTTGAATAAGGGAAAGAGCAGCGACGATGGCGGCGATGCTCGGCCGCCATCTTTGCTGAGGGCACAGCGTCAGGCTCGGAGAGAAAAATAACTTTAGTTTTAGAACAAAGCTCCAGCCGCAGGCACGGCGCGGCCGTGCGCAGGGTCAGCTGCGGAGTTTGGTTTCCTCGGCTGTTCCAGGCGTGTCACGTTTCCCTCAGTCGCCAGCCACGCTGTCTCAAGGGGATTCTCACCTGGCTGTGAAATAGGGCACCCACGGGGCCGGCACCGTGGGCTGTGCTGATGAGCTCTGCAGGACACGAACTGCGGTGTACACCTCCCTGCAGCTCTGCTCTGTGCTGGGAACAGAGGGACGCTGTGAGCCCTGCGTGTGCCCCAGCCCCAGATGTGTGTGGTCACAGTGGGCCGCCCATCCCTGCTTCTGTTGCTCTTTGGATGCACGCGAGTGCGTGGGGAGCAGCTGTCGGTGCCCTGAAGAGCGAGGAAATGTACTGCTTAGTACAGCTAAGCTCTGAATCTCATCTCCTTTCCAGTCAGCCGTGCCTGATGCTCTCAGTTGGGATGTGAGGGTCCTAAGATATGCTCGGTCCCCCCAACTCCCCCGCTGCCTTCCGGATGCATTTGTCCCCCGATGTGACCGGCTCCCCTTTTGCAGTGGCCTCGCCTTCTGTCCTGCTGAAGCTCAGTGTGCAAAACCAGGTCTTCCATATGGCACCAGGATCCACTCAATCCCGTCTGCAGCGTGCCTTCCAAAGCAGAAATGAGCATTCACTTCATAAGATGAGTGAACGCTTCCTTAGGATGCCAGAGTGCTGTTGGTTAAGGTTACAGTAGGATGTTATATATTTAATGCATGCCATTAGATCACCATCCGTCAGCCACAAGTGCTGAGTCTGCAGAGTCCCAGCACGTTCCTTTCTGAAATGAAATCAGAAGGGCCGTCTTTGTGAACACTTTGTGAAATGGAAGTGTGATGGATAATGGCATTCTGATAGAGATGCACACACATACATCCGCAGATGTGATGGAAAACTTCCCTGGGTTACTGCGCTGCCCTGAAGTTTTAAAATCTGCAGCTGCAAGAGGCAAGGAAGGTAAATGCATTCTCTAAAAGCCATTAACAACTTCCGATAATCTTCTTAATGTTATTTGACCTTGTCTTAATTAGCAGTACATTTGGGGTGATTATGGAAAATCCTTGTACCAGCAAGCCATGCTGGGATGGTGTTCTCATACTTCGGAAGTCAGTCTGAGATTCTTACTGCTCCAGAAATGAAGTGCTAACGGGAATCTAGGAAATCTGTACTTATGGACAGTGCAATGACTCGTGGAACAGGTTGCCCAAAGAAGTTGGATGCCCCATCCCTGAAGGAGGACCAGGCTGGATGGGGCCCTGAGCAGCCTGATCTGGTGGGGGGCAATCAGCCCACAGCAGAGGGCTGGAACTGGATGTCTTAAAGATTCCAGTCTGAGCTATTCTATGATTCTACATTGACCACAAAGTCTGAGGGAGAAGGGTGGTGGCACAAGGACAGATGTCACCAGCAGCTGTCCTCAAGTCGCGACACTGGGGACCTGAAAAAACATTCAGCTTTGCTCAATCCTGAGCAAAATTCCCCCTCAGCTAAGTCATGCAGAATCAAACTGTTCTGCTAATGCAAATCAGGTCTCAATAAGCTCTCTGGAATTTCACTAGTGTGGTCCTTGCTATTATAGCACTGGCTCAGTTAAGCATTTGAATGAACACATAGTTCTTAAGTGTTTGCTTAATTGATGCTGACTTCCTTCTCTTCAGGTTCTTTGCTTAATAGGGGTCAAAGAGTTAGATGTAACATTCAGCAGGCAAGTGCAAGTTTCTCATACTTCCTTTTGCAGGCATGGCCAAAAACAAGTCAAGAACTACTGTCACCACAGATGAGGATTTCAGAGTATTTGATAAACATAAATTTCCTTTGTAAGACCCGCTGTGGTCATGAAGTAAAAAAGAACAGTAGCAATATCCTCTTCCAGTTTCTTTGCAGGTTTCATTTTTAATGACTGCGTAGATCTCTGACAAAATGTGTCTATGTGAATATTACATAAAATGATGGGGAAATATGTGTTGACTGTCCAGCTACCAAACAAATGAATGAAAGCTGAAAGCTGGAATGGTTAATAAACAGACCCACGAGATCACAGGGCTCATTTTTCAGATGGATTATCTGACACAGTGTCAGCTGGACTAATGAATATCTGATGTTAAAAAACATTTTTAGGCCACAGTTCTCATTTCACATACAGCAGTATAATGAAAGAATAATTCTCTTGGAACAAATGTCATTACTGGGATGAGATCAGATTCATTCTTTTCAGTTTCAAGCCAGCTCTGTTGCTATCTGTACAAAGACTGAACTCTAATGGTCAAAAAACAAATGCAAAAATCCAAGTGGCATAGATACAAATTATATACATTTATTTTTATTCATTTTAAATAACATTCTTCTGTATAAATTCTGACATATATTCAAATCATACACTTATTTTTTTCTTCTAGAAATGCATTTGTAAGCATAGCATATGCTTAGGAGATGCCTTATTTGGACGTGTAGTAAGACTGATGGGTTTCAGTTGGGAGCACGTACAAGGCCCACATTTTTCTGATTTTAATCCATTCCTCTGACAAAGAGCAGAATCCTGTGGGAGCTCATTTCAAAACTTCAGTTTAAAGAGAAATGTATTTTTAGCTTTCAATCTTCAATCCATTATTTAAAGGAGACTGCGCAAACTTTCTGCCACATTTACATTGCATTTAACATTTAGGATAAAGACACTGTATAGCAGCAGTTAACTGGCCCGGGATACCTGAAGGATGCTGAATACATCACCTCCTCTTTCAAAAAAGGCTTCCAATGTGCTAAGTTTGCTCAGCTGGGTCCAAGGGAATTATCATTCCAATGGATGACATCTCCTGACAGCTCCCCAGGGCTACTGCTCCATGCAGTTATTTCTAGCTACAGCAGTTCATAAGATTTAAGATCATCTACTCACATTAACCCAATCATACTTTTGCATGTCTGTTGCACTTTGCTTACCAAATGCTCTCCTAAGCTGTGAGCCAGCCAGGTTGCCCCATGCCTTTGACACATCATTGCTTTTTGCCCTTTATCTGCTCCATTATATCCTCTTGCCTTCAGTTATTTGTGGAACTGAATTCACCCCATCCAGACCAGCTGGATCCACAGAGCCTCACAGCCCTGAGGATCGTGCCTGCAGAGCTGGCTTCCCACCTTTACTCACCTCACGTATCTTTTCAGTGCTCTCCAGCTACCATCCCATCCCATCACTGTCTTTCCCCACAACAGTCTCACCACCACATCCAGACAGTGGTATATCCCATTAGAAACGACAGCTCTGGGTATCTGCATTGCTTCGTCAGCCCTACAGTTCATCTAGATGCTTTTGCCTTTTCTTGATAGCCACTGAGTTGGGCCCCAGTGCTGCTTTGTAAGTCCATTCTGGCTAATCTAACCATACCCAACGCGGTGTTTGCAAACCTCAGCATCTGGGAAGCTTCATGACAAGTTATAACACAGGGCAGGCCGGTGGTCCTCGTGGCCTTTAGTACCCAGGCATAGGTGTTTTACCTCTACACTTCATCCAAGTGTGATGCCAACCCAAGCTGACTGGAGATGTAACTCACTCAGCTTCTCCTTCACCTTCCACAATGCCTGGGGGATTACTGCACGACTGATGGAGGCAGCAAGGAGAACCTAATCTCAGATCAAAGTCAAACAGGAAGCTGTTTATTCCTTCTTTACTGGGGTATCGTTGCTCCACACCAAAGTTCTGGCTGGAGGTGATTGGTTCACCCTGCTGAGTCAGCCTGCAATCTGACAAGCACTGTCCCACTGCCACAACCTTTCTGTGCTTTCCTCTGCTGCCCCAACCTGGGCAGCCAGGCCCCCAGCCCAGCCATTCTTCTCATCACAACCGCAGGGGCCATCTACATCCCTTCATCCAGATGTCCGACCCCCACAGACCACGGCTGTATCACTCTCTCCTGCATAAGGCATCCTAACCTCCTCCTCTTTTCAAACCCAGGGCTAAAACACAAAGCTCTTACAGTTCTGGAGGGCAGCGGCAGCCCAGATGCAAACACCTCCCTTTGCAGTGTATGGGATGGGAGGGCTTAGCACCTGAACTCAGGTTCTCAGATGGACGATGTTGCTACAGTGTGAGAAAAATCAAAGCCCATTCCAGTTACAAGGTAGCCTTACCAAATGTGGGGAAGAGGTGTTTTGTGGCAAAGAGGATAACACCTACTAAAATGTTTTGGAAACATTAGAGTGAACAACCCGTCCTTCACTTTGCCTGCTAGCATTAGTCCCAGAAGCTAACAGTTCCTAAATTATCTTTCCCCTCCCTACGAAGTGACCAAGTGCAAGTGTATCACAAAACGAGCACTGCCAAATAATTATAATTTTTAAGAAATTCTCTATTTTGTCACCAATCTGCTCTTTAGAAGCTGGAAGAACAGCAATGCCCAGATTTTCTCCTCTGTTCCTCCTTCGTTTTATAACTGAATGTAGCACTGCTCAAACTTCAGCCCAATCTGAGGAACTATGGGACCATAGCAGACCCATGGCAGGCAGCAGGAGCTTTTCCACATTCCTCTACGCAATCCCACACTCTCCTCTCACCATCCTCTGGGCTATTTTCCCTCCTTGCTGTGCCTCACCTTTAAATCAAGCAGCAAGCTTTTGAAGCAGAAGTGGCATCTTTGTGCTTGTGTTTAAAGCACCTATTTTCCCTAACCCTCCCCAAAAGTCTCCAAAGATAAGAAAAGCCTCCATGCAACACCAGAAAGCAAATAAATAACCACCACATTCCTCCTACCATTTCTCACGCTGAGAAATATTTACTTTTGCCTGGCTCTGAGGATGCATCAGCCAGCTCCTGCTGACCCTCAGCAGGTACTTCATTCCTCCTCAGCACCAGTCACTTGCAGAGCACCAACGTGCACTGAGATCAGCTTTGTTTTGGAGGTTGACTGCGAGTCGGGTGTAATATTTGTGCATATTCAGCACAATGCTATTGATTTACATGGGGCTGGTCCAGCACTACCGACAAGGTGCCCCACAGCATGACTTCCCCACACCGTGCTGCCCCTCTGTGCCAGCAGCCAGGGGAACCTGTAAAACCTAGTTCCCTTGTAGATCTTTTGACAGCTGATTCTCCACCACCACCTTGTGCTACATGAATTTCCTGAAAGCACCCATGCACTTTCAGCTTTTAAGGCCAGAAGTGCAGATCGGTTTCTGCAAGTGTTGTGGCTGAAAGCCATTTCCACCCAAATCTAGGCATTTTTTGCCTTCGTCCTTCAAGAGAAACCAGCAGGTTGCACCCAGCCATCACCATCACTGCGCCCACGTGGGAGGGACGGCACCAAGATCCCACATGAGGAGCAGCCACTTCAGGAAAGCTCATTCATCGAGAGCGGGCTCTCAATGCATCCATGCCAGTGTACTTGTGTCTTGTACAGAGACTTAAAAACAAAGAACGGAAAGATACACCTGTCTGTTGGACACCTCCCAGGCCCTACTCGTGGCAACGCTGGAGATTTACTCTGTATTAAAAAGAAAAGGGAAGTCTGACAGATGCAAGTAGGGAGCACTCACATTTTCTCTAAAAAAACCCAAGTTATTCCATGACACACAAGAAGAAAAGCTTTAAGCAGTGGGTGTTTGCCAGAGTCCCAGCTCTGACAATACTGCCATCTAATTTACAGTATTTAAAACAACCTCATATTTTTATTTCTTTTTAAACAATGCCACTAATCACTGTACAATTAAAATCTAGATGATAAAATATGACTGGCGAATAGAGGAGGTTGGGGAGAGGTCCACGCTTTTGCCGTTGCCTTTTTTGGTTGTTTGTTTGTCTTTTTTTTTCTTTTCTTTTTTTACAAATAATTACAAATACAGTTCCAAGGAGATATATTACATTTTATATACAGAACACACCATTGCTATCAGGGTAGGGTATTAAGCCTAGCTTTTATTTGTACACAGCAACCCTGAGATGTCTTGTCGTCTTCCCTTGCACAGAAACTATACAAGTTCATTAACCTCTTCTAGAAAAAAAAAAAAAAAGTGGATTGCTATGTTTTAATAGCATCATCACCCTGTATAAATACTCAGAAAGGGAAAAGCTTACTCTCCTCCCTAACTCCAATATTTTTGTGATATTTTTTCATGTTTCCCAGCTTTGTGGAAACTGTTAACGGTGACTTTCGTTCAAGTGTGCAACTCACTCCTCTACTTGCCTCTTGGTAGTACAGCAAACAATCATTTCCCATTTTTTCTGTCCTCCTTTTCAAGCAAATTCACATCAGGAACTAATATGAAGCCTTTACAAAGGTCTGTTTCCTGAAAATCCACTGTTAATTCACAAGCTACTTTTCAAGCTGAAGATGCAGGCATAAGCGTTAGGTTGGCTGGAAACAGAGTAGCTTCTGATTAATGGGGCATTGCTTTCACTGCCCCATCTCCTCTTCATAAAAAGGATATTTTAAGATCAGCATAATTGAGTCTTTACCAACAGTGAATTATATGGGTCCTTCAGAGAACAATACACCGAATGCATTTTACCACATTACCTGAAATTCGGACGTGCTACACCTGTTCACCTGCGAGCTACAGCATGCCCAGCTAAGAGTATCTGAAGAGCAAATTCCTCTGCACGGAGCCTTGGCACGGATCCTGATACCCCTTCGACAAGCCCTGTAACTTCTTTCAGCCAACTTTGGAACAGCTGGATTGCTTCCTCTTCTAAGCTTTAAAGTTGTGCATGGGTGTCGTCAGTGTCAGCTGTCCGTTCGGTGCCACTTCGTTCCCATCGTCTTCCAGCAGCCCCGAAACATCGGCATTGGGGATGCTGTCGTGGTAGCTGCTGAAGCTGATGTTGTCCTCTTTGAGTTCAATGGTCCAAAAAGGAGCGTTAAGTTTTCTGTTTTGATACTCACGGTACATGTAGACAGCACCCACAAAGCCCATTAGTAGGACCACGACAATGATGATGACTGTCAAAATAATTATATTAAACTGAGTCCAAGAAACATCTGCAAAAGCAGAGGTACTATTGTCAGAGGAACTTAAAGGAAATATAGTCTGTATAGTTGTTGGTGACAATGTACTGTTTATCACTGAAGTTGGAAGTGACGTTGCCTTGCTAGCATTCAGAGCAGGACTTGTAAACTCTATTATTTCTGGGCCAAGAGTGGCTTCTACAAAACAAAAAAAAAAAAATACAGATGCAGTCAATAAAGAAACGTGATAAACTGCAATCAGACACACCCTTACGTAACAGTTATTATGCCAATCAAATCTACACTGCTAAAGCTGGATGTTTTTCAAAATAGCTCACAAAAAACGGTTAGCCAGGGATTTTTAAAATAAATCTGTGCGCTAAGTGCTTCCTGATGGCAGAGATCCTGAGCAAATCTGGTGATGGACAGATAAGTTTACTATCCAAACACGGATAACAAGTGCACTTGCCAAGATTCAATGCTAGATACGTGACCTCGTGATGAAAGCAACCCACCTGGTCCAGTTCATACTTAGCATATGAAAATGGGACTCCACCAGGCACAACAAGAATTTGTGCTTCAGCCCAACAAAGGCAGAGCCTCACTGGAGCAATGGGGCTGGCAGAGCACCGTGCACCCTACACAGAACACTACAGGTAGGATTTATGTTTGTCTTACCTGTGCAAGGTCAAAAGAAAACAACGGCCCATCAGCATTCTGCTGTCACATTGCTGAGTTACACTGTGGTATGTAAAAGGGCAGAACAATCCCAGTTTTGCTTTCAGATGAAGTCATACAGAAACTTCATGGAACCCCCCAGGTTGGGACAACCAGAGGCAGAAGATAACTGAACTACAACCAAAGAATGCTCTGCATGCTCTCCTCGCCCAGATCCTGTTTCACTCTCAGCTGTGGGCACATGTCCACACACAAAGGGCAACCACATGGGGACAAGCAAAGGGCCTTACCAACACAACCCTCCTCAGCAGCCTCAGGCACAGGCAGCCAAGGAGCTGCCCTCCCTGCAGGGCACACTCCCTGCCCAGAACTAGGAGACAGCCAGAAGCGAACACCGGAGATACAGTGATTAAGCCTTCTTCAAACCCAGTGAGCGTGAGGCCTCAGAAAGCACCATAAGAACTGGACTATCTTTCAAAATGTGACTACAATGAAGTATTTTCTTCACATGTGAATCTATTTTAGATTCTCAAGCCAAGGCACTAAGAATCTTCCAGAAGCTGAAACCTCAATCAGTCAAAACATACTCAACACCCATTGTTCCACAGGACTCTCTGCAACCTCTTTCCATCTCTCTTCCATTTCTGTTTCTGCTATCAGAAACACAACTTCATCTGAAACCCACTTACAGCTGCAGCAATTACAGCTGATGGTGCTGCGCCGTATTGATTCAGCTCTCCTGGATAGCCTGCTAACGATGACTGAGGAGAGGAGTCACTTCTGAAAGAGTCATTTTGCACAAAGCTGCATCTCCAATGGCAACAAGAGTTGCTGATACTGAGCACGTTTCCAGCCACAGGCCCTCAGGGGAACACCCAGGAGTTAACTTTGGGCTGATGGATTCCCAGCTCAGGTGATGGAGAAAGAAATTCCTCTGAAAGAGGCAGCGTGCACCTAACTGAAGCTTCTGCTTCGAGTCCTCCCTGCAGCAGCTTCTCTTTTCACTGCAGGTGCTGCATTAGGTTGATGAGGACGCTCAGCATGCTGGGTGACAGAAGGCACTTCTCTATGGGTTAATGGGCAGAACCTAGTAGTAGGAAGGAAGGTGACGGGAGGAATAGATTCCTGGATACAGCTTTGGAAGAAGGGCATGAGGAATTCAGTCATTCTTTCCAAATTCCTTCATCAACACTTAATTCTTGGCAAATCCGGCCAGTAGCTACAATTAGCAAAAACAGAACTGAGACAATGGCTGATTCACCAGTGAGGAAACAGGAATTTTCAGGGCCTTGTTTGTGAGTCAGCACCAGC
Organism: Oreortyx pictus; assembly: GCA_036925125.1. Taxonomy (NCBI): domain Eukaryota; kingdom Metazoa; phylum Chordata; class Aves; order Galliformes; family Odontophoridae; genus Oreortyx; species Oreortyx pictus. The sequence continues at coordinate 5,046,493 of JAUPFR010000022.1, forward strand.
TAAGTGCTGGCAAGAGTGTCCTGGGTGGAAACGTATCCTGGAACTGATGACAACATCACAGGAAACAGTGCCACGCTCTGACAGCGGGCTGCAGCTTCTGGGCCTCAACAAGGGTGCCTGTTTCTGCTGGCGAGGCCGTGCCAGCCCTCCAGATGTCCTAGGGCTGCTCCTTGAGAGCTGCAGCTGTTCACTCAGTGGGCAGCTTTGTCAGCTTTGTCATGAGCATCACATCCAGCTGCTCTGCTCACCCGCAGCCTCTGCAAAGCTGCCACTGACTCGTGAGCTTTGGGGAACTGGCAGCGCTCGAGGAAGGCAGCGATGCTCTGCAGGATGGCATCCCCAGTTCAGGCTTCCTCTGTGTCCTGTTGCACCTCATCACTGCAGCAGGATCAGCAGCCATCCAGGGATCCAAACCCTCCACTTTGGTCATCCCATGTGACTTTGAGTGTTCTCCCAGTGGGCTGCAAAAGCATCACACCTGGCAAGGTTTGCGAATGGTCCCTGTGGAAAGCTGAGGTTGGTTTCAGCCTTGCCCAGGCAGTGCAAAGTGTGTCGTCTTATCAGCTCTGATGGCTTAACAGAGCCTCAGAACCCGACAGTTTCATCCGTGGATCTCGTGAGGATTTCACTCCAGAAACCACTCCGAACTAGGTCACTCAAACGCATGCTAAACTGGTTAATGTACAGCACCTCAGCAAATCAGTTTTTAGACAAGTGAAAGAAACTGTCAGAAAGAGAAAAAACAGGTGTCAAGGAAACAGGAAAGCTAGATGAACACGCGTCCCTGTCCTTTTGAACAGAGAAAGTCTTCTCCCACATCAGGAATTGGCTTTAACAAGGTCCTTAAAATAGAGTTGCAGTGAAAACTGCAAGTATACAAGCAAAATCATACATATGGATTTTAATGGAGCAAGGTCACGTCGTTCTTTGTATGATGGCAGGGCTGTGCAGAGGGAGATAATGGATGACCCAATGCAAGACTGTCATTTCCAGCCCTGCATCTGCAAAGTTAGAGCTAATGAGCATTCAACTTTCTTTGTATTGATCATCTCCCTGCACAGAAGGCTTGGTGATTGCACCTCCAGAGAGCAGCATGGGAGTAAAAACCACATCAGCTCCTAATGGAAGATCTGGATTAAATCTCTGTTGATGACAAGGAGGAATTTGGGCCCAGGTACATTTTCTGAACTCTGGGTTCTCTTACCTAAGAGCACTGGAATTGTATCTATGCATGCAGCTGGACATCCACCTTGAGGAACAACTTCCTGATAACCACCAAACTGGTTTCTATGACAGTTCTATGACCCCAGAGCAAGTACCACTAAGATCTGGCATTCATTTGCTGCCTGGAGATCTTACAGGTCCCTTCCAGGCTCAGCCATTGTGTGATCCTGTGATCTGGGCAGTTCATTGGGCACTAGGAGCTGGAAATCTGAAAACCTACATTTCAATGCAGTGCAAGTAGATTTCTCCCCAGCACACTAACCTTGACCTGTGTAGGAAACTCAGGATATCTGCAGAATGCTGAGGGCAAGCAGCGCATCAGGTGCACTGCTGCTGCTTGTTTCAATACTGGCTGTGTTCAATGCTGGTAATAGAGGACAAAGCTTCCCAAGGAAGTCTTCCTGCACCCCACTGTGAGCCAGCCCTTTTGGAAGCACGGGGTTCTCTGTTTCCCCTAGAAGACTTCAAAGCTGCTCCCTCCTCAGTCCAAACCAGCCACGCGAGCAATTACCAGCACCCCTTCCCAGCCTCCAGGCAGCTCATGCCCATCTGACGCACACAGCAGGCTCCAGCCCCAAGCCCAGGAGCACATTTTACCTTTCCTGGTGCAGTTGGTTCCCTCGGGGTCCCTGACATAGCCATCCTCACACTCATGGCAGTGGAAGCCAGCAGTGTGGTACAGGCACCCGATGCACTCGCCGCTCTCCGGCTTGCAGATGCTGGGGGACAGCGTGGGGTCCACATTCCCATTGCACTGGCACCTGACACAGATGCTGTCGGAGTCGTAGTAGCCGTTGGCACACTGGTTGCAGTTGGGGCCGATGTAGCCAGCTTTGCACTTGTCGCACGTTGGGGCAGCTTCACCGGGCTCTGCGGAATACAGAAAGCAGAAGAGGTGTGTGCCACAGCCCCTCGCTCTGTGGGGTTTGTACTGTGGGACTGACTGTGAACCACTAAGACAAACGTCAGCAACCACTGAGGGTTAATCAGTCTCGAATTTGAAGCTAAAAACAGAATTCTTTAATTGCAACATTTTCTGTTTCTAGGGGGGGAAAAAAAAGCGTTGTGGGTTTCTGATGCCTCATGCCACCATCACAGAGCATGCTCGACACGTTGCTAAGCAAACATGCCTGCTCCTGAACGTCTCCATCTCAAGCAGCCAATTTCAGGAAACAGCTGGATCGAGGCTGTCAGCAACCTGCAGCAACTTGGTGGCACTGCTTCCAGCAAGATGCCCTGCTCCCAGCACAGGGAGACCCACCAGCTATAAGCCATCCCCACGGCCATCGCACACTGAGCAGCAATTTAATTGAAACACATTGAGAGGAGCTCAGACCAAGAGGAATCAGACCAAAAGGAGAGCCTTACGGATTCGGCAGGTGCCCGTCGATGCCACGGTGGAGCAGGGGCAGCGGTGGCAGCTGTGGGCACTCCTGTAGAAGCCATTCCTGCAGAGCTCGCAGTGCTTCCCCTCCGTATTGCCCTGGCAGTGCAGGCAGGTGCCTGGGGACAGAGCACAGCAGCAACTTGGCGGCAGAACTGGAGCAGAACATTTGGAGCATGAACCCACGTGGTATGGCTCGCAATTAGCAGAACTCGCAGGTGATTCAGGATGCCCTCCAGCCAAAACACAATCCTACAACCTGCCTTGGACTCTTATGACCTTCTGACAGTGTTCCACACACGCAGATAATGTGAAAAGGTGGGTAGCCCCAACAAAGGTGCCCACAGCTCAAGGTCAGTGCAGATAAACACAGGCAATCAATATTAAACAGTCCCCAACAGAAGGGGTTTGGGGCAGCACCTGCAACAGCGAGCCAGGGTGGCGATGCTTCAACTCCCCCATTATGCATTTGCCCCTTTTGTGTTCCCACACCTCAGAGGTGTGATAAACAAATGTCACTGCACTGCTGTGGGGCCAACAGCTGCGCCCCACCCGTGTGGATTGAGCTCCCCCATTCCTGGCCCAGGAGGAGCATTTGTCATGGGCACGAGCCAGCAGCAGTCAGTGACCTTCCTGCGGGGACAGAGGAGACCTTCCAGGGGAAGCCCCTGAATCAGAAACCTGACAGGCTGTGTCTCATGGAGGCTGTGTCCCAGTGGCCCTCTAAATTGCATTTTGATATTATTGTGAACAGAGAAAGAAAAATCAACCACAAGACCATCCATCAACAGGAACACCCTGTAATTCAGCAGGCTCCTCTTGGAGGTGGTGCTGACCTGAGGGATGCTTATTTCATTAAATCCCCTGCACAAAACTCTAAAAATGCAACAGTCTCCTTGCAGCAACCCAGGCTGGCACTACACACATATCCACTGTGCCTCCGAGCACCAAGGGAGGCTCCTCGAGCTACGCCAGCAGTGCTGCTCCTATCAACCCTAACCACATCTAACATCCTGAACTGGGTTAATGGTGATTGTTAACACAACCACAGCAGGTTTTCTCATTAATTTTAAAGCAGTTTGGTTCCCATGCAAACCCACAGCACGGCTCCTGCTCCTCTCCTTGCACAGCGATGACTTTGCAGCTGAGCATCCCGAGCCCAGCACCAAGGAGACGAAGCAAACCCTGGTTAGCTTTTGAACTGGGGAAGTGGCTGATTCACGCACGGCAGCGCCGGCAGCACCCGGGTGACTCAGGATGCTCTCTCGGCATCAGCTCCCACACGCTGTTTGCTCTGCTCCCAGCAGCCTGCCAGACACGAGCTGGTGGCTTCTGCGGGAGAGGTGCAGAGTTAGAGGGGAAACCATCTCCTACTCTCCGTTCCCACAGCTGCAGCCCTCGATCAGATGCTCTGCCTGGATGCCCAGTACAGAACAGCTCCTGGAAAGCCAGTATGCTCTGTCAGCACTGAGGGTGCCTTGAACTGTGCTCTGCAGGCTTCAGTGGGGCATAAATCTGAGCTCACACCTGCGTGTTCTGTTCAGCTGTGGTCATTTCAAGCCCAGTGTCTTCCTTGCCCGTGGAAATTACCAACGTTCATCTGCACAACCCTGTGAAATGGCTGCACTTCCAATGAGTCAGCAGGTTGCTCAGCTGTGTACAGCAATCGAGTATCAGTGTGGAAAGCTTTAATAATTAATGGCGCTTCCCACCCCGATAACACCCTGGGGACGGCTCAGGGCTGGCTGTACCCCAGCTGGATACAACCAAAGCTGCACAGCCCCAACGCCAGGCACGAGGGTCACAGCGGAGGAAGCAGGGCCACACAGGGACTTCTGGCTGCCCAATTTCCAGCCCAATAATTCTAAATATTCCTCCTGGGCAGAGCTGAGCTGAGCCAGGCTGCAAGGAGCCGCCAGAGGGAGCCCAAAGGACGGCATTAATGCGGAAAAAAAACCTTGAAAATTTGACAAAGACTGCACACAGTTGATGTGAAGCTGGGGAGGTCACACAAAGTGCAGTCTCTAGAGCAGGCTGAGAGCACTGTGTTACTTGTTAGGCATCAGAGCTCGTTTTAATCGACTGTTCTCTGTTCTGGTTTTGTTGGGTTCCCCCATCTCCGGCAGCAAATAAAGCAGATGGAGGAAAAGGGGGGAAAAAAGGGATTTTTGTCAGATCAACAGTAGCTCATTAATTGAAATGAGAGCTTTTCTTTGCAGAGCTGCAGAGGCCAGGGCTGTGCTGGGGTTTGAATCAAGAGAAGGGGATCATCGTGGGAGAAGAAGGAAGAGCAGATTATCTCACTCCTTCACAAAACCCACACAGCCAGCTCCAAATCAGCACCACAGCTGATGTGTGCACAGCTTTAGCTACAAGCTCATATCCTGCAGTATCAGGAGGACATATAACCACGCTTGAAGTTTGGAGTAGGAATGAATGAATTCAACTCTGAGGAGTGCAAACCTGGTACGTGCCCACAGAAGCACTTGCTCTGCTGAGCAGGAGTAGGGCATCCTGCAGGAGGGAAGACACACGGGTGCCAAAGCTGCCCCAGATCACCATACTGATAAGTTCCACCTCTCTGTCAGCTATCAAAGGAAGGGCAGCGTTTCTGAAATGACTACTCCTCGATAAGCTCCTGGATAAATATTACAGTCTCATTGCAATCTGGAAGTTCAGACGAGAATGTGAACGTTACAGGGTGAGTGCTGTTGCTACGTGAGGACTATACTGGTTGCACAGTGATGTTCCTCCAGGAGCAATCCCTGCAGTAGAGAGGGGAAACAGCTCGCCCACCCCGTTCCTCCCACACACCATCCAAGCACAGGTGCCTCGACATTTGCACCCCATCAGCACCCATTTGAACGAGAGATGGCCAAAGGGATCATCAAGGTAAACAAACGAGGCAAATTCACAAGAAGTGGGCAATAGTAATTAGACGCTGCCAGTTTTTTCCAGCACTAATTATGTTATCTGTGGCAATAACAGTCACCTTACGTCACTGCCAGCATGGTATATGTTTCCAGGTAAACAGCAGTGAAACAAAAGCTCCTTAGGAGCCCGTGTTGTGTGTTTGTGCAGGAGAACAATGGAGCACTGATTTCCAATAGAGACTGCGGGATAAAGGCTCTGCACTGCAGCCTGGAGCAAATAACACAGCCTTTATCAGCTTCACTGGGAACAAGACTCCCTCCAGCCCTGCCCTACATCTTAATTTCAGCCTCACGGTGATGATCCTGAGCACTCAGAGCACAAAGACGCAGATCAGTGGGGTGAGAGCGTAGGTCTGAGTGAAAACGGGAAAGGAGACAAAGAGCCCAAGCTCGCAGGTGCGGTGCTAAGGAGGGGAAGGCGGTGTCCTCACCTGTGTGGCGGTCGCAGGTGTTGGAGTGGTTGTTGCACTGGCACGGCTCGCAGGTGCCGTTGGTCTCGTAGTACCCATCGCTGCACCGGTCACACTTCAGGTCCGTCATGCCGACTTTGCAGCGGCACCTCCCATCACTGCACGGAGAGGAACAAGCAGTGAAACCACAAAATCACGAAAAGCGACCTTTAAAGGCCATCAAGATCCGACCCCACGCGATGAGAGGGGCTGCTCGGGGCGGCCCCCTGCAGGAGGAGAGGTCAGCAGCTCAGTGTGGCCCCCACAACCCACAGAGCACCCCTGGGCTCCCCCTTCCTTCCCCCAGCATTCAGCAGTGCCTGTCTGCATCCCATTGTTCTCCCTCACTCCTCCTGGGGAAGTGCAGCACCACACAATTTGCTTCTGAAACCCCCGGAAAAATCTGTTGATTCAAACTAACAGAAGCTGAGGCTCCAAACAGCTCCAAGCACTGCTGATGTGCTGTTTTTAATTGAAACGCACTAGATTGGGATGTCACGGGAAGACGTTGCTTCTGTTAGAAATTACCATAATTCTGTATCCCTGTTGTTCGCTCGCTCGCTGAAGGAAGAGGAAGCACTCCAAGGCACACCAAGAAGCAGCAGCCAGCCCGGGAGGCTGCACAGTTAAACACTTGCAGAATACAAAATTTCAGGCATCTTTTAATGGACCGATTACAAGAAGGCAAAAGCAACACGACGTTTCCTGGCTCTTCAGACCATTATCTGGAATAGGAGCGGGCAGATGCGGAATTCAAAGGGACGATGCCACGAAGCAGCTCCGAATGTCTGACTTTTAAAAAGCTTTTCACGAGACCCAGCATTAATCCAAACGTTGTCACGACGTTTACAACGAGAGCAAACAGAAAGCAGTTTGTTTTGATTCGCTTCTGGCCACCACTGGGCAGATATTCCTGTAAGCGGGCAGGGGATGGGCAGAGCCAAGAAGGGAAAAACAACAGAACGGGGATTTCCCAGAGCCCCAGAGCCCCGTGTTATTGCCCCTCACCCCCTGATCACGCCTGTACTTTCATGACACCCTCCTGCACCTTTCCTCAGACTCCCATGTCATTTTTTTAAAGGTTTCTTTCCCCGCTGACTCCACTCAGCGGAGCATTTTGGGGCAGCGTCCCTCGATTTCACTGGTTAGCTTAAAAATAACAGGAAATAAAGCTATTTTCACACACATGCAGAAAGAAAAAGGTTTTGGAAAGTTTAGTTTTAATAGCTCTCAAGCAGACCTTTTCTCAACATGCTACATATGGCACAGAGCCAGGTTCTGCATGTGCAAGAATTAAATCACTCAGCAAATATAAAGCTTTGCCTGTGGTCATTGCTTCCACAGAATAAAGCCCCCTTACAACACTACTATTCATAGCCCCGGCCCAGCAAGGGCTGTCAGACACTTCTTAAAGCAAAGGTCAATGATATAAATGCGTCGAAACCACAAAAAAAAAAAAAAAAGTCCTGTTAACAGAGCAGCTGTGCCCATAAAAATCCAGAAACTTGAAAGAAAAGAGCCACAGTTTAATGCCCGCGCAGTGAGAACGGAGCTGCGTTTTGAGCCGACGCCAGGAATTTCATTTTTGGGGGAGGTGGGAGGGAGAGGAGGGGGAAGGGAGGAGGAAACATTTTGATGCAGCGACATCAATTGCTCAACTCCATTTCAGCGATTAACTCCACCGAAGCCAGCCAGCTTTTAGCCCTTGACAAAGAAGGGATGCAGGGATGGGATGGGACAGAACCAGACCCCGCATCCCAGCATGTGAATCAGCTTTAACCCTGCCTGGGAATGCCCTGGGAGCAGGGCACAAAGGGCTCCCACCTCTGTAGCATCCTCCCTCGTGCTCGGCCTGAAGCTGCAGAGCATCCCAGGTAACTGCCAGCCAGGACTGATGGCCAGGGATGGACACACGGACACAAAGGGCGATGCTCACACCCCTCACTGCTCAGCACAGGAACTTGAGGCCTCCTTGCAAGGCAAATAAGGAAAGCATGAAGAAAATCTGTGGCCTGAGAGACGTTGCAGCATGCAGTTGAGATGGGAGCCAGTGCTCCTGAGCACAGACCCCTGAAGAAAGGGGACAGACAGACACGAGATGGACGGGCAGATGAACAGCACAGCCTTAGGGCTGTTTGGAGGCATGCTGCACACGGTTTCATGGTGTAACAGAAAACCCTTTGCAAGCTCCAACGGTTTATTTTCTTCTTCTTTCTTTTCTTTTCTTTCCTAAGGAGAAGAGAAGGAAGAAATTCATGCTGAATGTTTTCCCAGCTGCCAGTAAAACTGGATGCTCAGCTGCCATTGGGAGCCCAGGGGCCGACCAACGTGTCCCAGCACCAACCTTTTGTGCTTTTATGTCTAAATTTTCTCTTAATATATACAAAGCTGGTGAGACTTTGGAGCAGGGCAAGAAGGAGGGCACACCCATGGGTGTCAACACAGGGCACAACGCGTGGATTTCCCATCTCCCTGCTCCATTCAGAAGCACAGAGCATGCACATCTGGAACAGGAAAAACTCCGTCAGGTTTCACCTCCCCTCTCCCTCTGGAAGCCCAAACGCTTTCGTGGAAGCGGTGCCCGGCTCTGAGCCGCCTTTGTGGTGGGCAGAAGAAGTGGGGCTTTATGGCACAGAACATTGGGCCTTTGTGCACTGCATTCCATGCACTGTGCCGGGGGAGGGTGCCTGGTTAGAGGGCAGCCCTCGATGAGAGGGATCCTGAAAGGCCGCTCTGTGAGTGTCAAAGGGCCACCTTGTCCGGCCCCACCACCACATCCCCCTGCTGGGGACACCCCACGTCCCACCATGGGAAAGCTGGGGATCTCTGCCCCAGTGCTCAGAGAGAGCTCAGTGGCAATGGGGAGAGCACGATGCCTCCGGAGACCAACGCTGCCCCATGGAGTGCAGAACTCAGATGGACTCAGAACAGGATCCAGCCATGGGGAAAGGGCTGCTGCTCATGGTTCTGCACAGCGCAGTCCTTCTGTGCCCCAAATCCCTCTGTGCAAGGAGGAGGGCACAGGGCAGCCTGAAATCAGGGTAAGCATCTCCTCAAAACCAGGATGCATAAGAGCTCACTGGTATCTTTGTGAGGGCAGGCAGCTTTCCTAAGAGCAGCAAGCAACAGCAAAGCCTGCTGGAAAATCAACCAAATAACAGGATTTCTGAGCAGCCCCAGTTACTGTAGGGGAGATTATGACAATCTGCTGCTCACCGTAGTGTCCATTCACTCAGTCCTTTCCCTCTCCCCTCTGCATCTCAATTCAGATGGGTGCAGGGACAACATCCACCTGCTTGCAGAGGGCAACCAATCAGCTGTAAAGCACAGCAGCTGGTAATAGAAGAGATATTTGGATAATTAAAGCACGTGGGGAAAAAAAAAAAAAAAAAAAGTCTGCTCTGCCAGGGTATTCTTCTGCATTTATGACGTCCAAGTGTAATAATTTCCGCTACGAAAAAAATCTCTTCTTGGCAGAGGGATGCTGACGAGGCACTGCCTGGAGATAATGAGCCACCACTTATGCTTGGCCAATCCACAAAGGGAAAGCAGCGCTTCAGACGTGAAATAGGAGAAAATGGCTTTTGTGGGGCTGTTTTTTTTTTTTTTTGGAAGTCGTTGAGGATTTGGGCTCCCAGCATGGCTCACTGGGCTGCTGGGAATTTTCTATGTGCAGAATGAGAACTTCACCACCTTCCCCCCACAGTAACCCTCTGAGCTGGGATGGGTGAAGGCCCTGGGAACGAGGCTGGGGAAACTCCACAAATGGATTTCCACAGATTTGCGTTTTCTAACAAACCCCACATTTCCACCCCACGTGACCTCGCACCACACGATGCCCAGCCTGGGTCCAGCCCCTGCCCTGCTGCCTCCCAGCAGAACCAATGCTCCACGTTCACGTTTCCCCATGGCCCCACTGCATCCTTCCCCTCCCAAACACCTCTGCAAGCCCAGTTCCCCCAGGACCCCCAGCCCTTACTCAGAGACCTTCAACAAAGGACACTCTCTGGCACTGCTGCTCCTAACCTCATTGCAGCAATCCTGACAACCCATGCAGGTCGGCATCCCACGCAGCCCCCCCATCCCAGCACACCGAGGGCACACGGGGGAGAGGCTGCTCCCCTTCCAGATCCCTGCTCCAGGGAACAGCCATGTACAAATGCTCTCAGGGATGCTCTGCTTTAATTCTTTTTAATGCAAACACAAAGCATCAGATCCCCTCGAGGGGGCAAAACATCTCTGAATTAACACTTTGGCATTTATATACATGCATTATCTTTTTTTTTCTTCTTCTTCTTTTTTTTTTTTTTCTCAGAATGGAAGCAAGTGACAGCAGATCTTTGCTACATGATTTACAACAGCACGAGGCACAAAGCAGGGCTGCACCGCAGAGCTGCCAGGCTGGAGGTGAGCAGAGGGCAGGATGCAGCCCAGGGCACAAAGCAAACTGCAAAGGCAGCACACAGAGCTCCAGCTCCCCATTGCCTTTCCACTTGTGGGGAAACTGAGGCACAGGCAGTGGGAGCAGCTTATCAAACACTGCAAAGTCCCACTTTAACATATGCCTGTTTTCTTTAGGGACGCACAACCACATTGCACTGTTGCCCCCAAGATCCCACCGGGTGCTTTTTTTCCACCAGTAATTTCCCTGAACACAATGATAAGAGACAACCACATAGAAAAGAGAAACAGGGAACTGAGCCCGTCCGCAGGGCAGCGCTGCCTCACGTCATCTCTCCACGCCACATCCCAGCGCACGGGGTGTGACAGCAGCTGCACAGAGATGCCTGCTCATGTGCCACCAGGAAGAAAAACCAGCAGGTGCCACGTGCCACACTGGGAACTCCCGGCAAGAGGCAAACGAGGGCAGTGACACCACCACACTGTGCACATGGATGCGCTGGGCTGCCCGGCGTTGGCCTTGGAAAGACACAAAGTCCTTCAGCACCTCCTCCTCGTGGGCTGCCTCCTGCGGCCTGGAAGCCCGTGTTACTGAGTCAGGCAGAGGACAGGTTTCCACAGGAAGGCGGTTTCGCCATCCCCTGAGATACCCTTTGTGGCAGGAGGAGGCTCCGACCGCTCCCATCCTGCGCTTTGGGCATGGCACCCAGCAGCAGCATCACGCCCAGCAGCACGCAGGATGAGCAGGCAGGCACAGCTCTGCACTGCAGGTGCCCACCCAGCGGTGCCAGGGGACGTCAGCACAGCCCTGCTGACGGCAGCACCCGGCCCCGCTGACTCACAGCCTCCAGAGGGGACTCCCAGACAGAGAACTAAAACAGAAAGCGATCTTTGATTTGCGGCTGCAGAGCCCAGGCACGGCGACAGCACGTCAGGTCAATGTTCACTCCCCAGATCAATGCCTCGCCCGAGGAAGGGAATTTTTATTTCCTTTATTTCTTATTTTTATTTGCGGTCTAGTTAATAAACAGCATTTTGGCCAGACAGACGACGGCACACAGATAGAGCACGCCCGGAAATAATACCAATAACAATCATACGGCACTGCTTTAAAAGGCACTTTGGCAAAAGGCTGAGCAAGATGACAGCAATGCATCCATGCTCCCAGCCCCGGGCTGGAAAAAATGTGCAGCTGCAGGAGCTGCTGGAGGCCACAACCGTGCTGCTGCTCTGCTCACAACAGAGGGAGCTTTTTTCTTAAGCCAGGGTGCAGGAATTAACCTGTGCAAGTTACTGCTTGGCTGGTGCTTTAATCAGTAAAAATAGTAACAATAGCAATAATGATAATAGTCGCAAACAGCTGGCTGTATTTTAATGTCAACAAAGCAGGAGCTGGCTGCTAGTGTGCCTGGTCCCGAGCAGGGTGGAAAACTCCATGCCCCCAAGAGCCACCTTTTCAGTAAGGTCACTCCAGTCACGTGCAGAACTGAGTTTGGGTTCTGATTTTTTATCGTGTATGCCACCAGAAAAGGGCCAACAACACAAAGGTTGGAAAAGAAAGAAGGCATAAAACTCTTACAGACAGCATGTCCCTGCAGGATGCTGCGGTTCTGACTCAGCACCAGCCTTGGCAGCACAGTGCAGGTGTGTTGAGCACGCAGGGTGCCCGGACCAAACCCCAAAAGACAACAGAGCAATGCCAGCGCAGCACAACCCCTGGCAGAAGAACACATTCGTTATGCTGTAGCTCAAGAGCATCTGCAGCAGCTCTCTCAGGTTAAACGAGGCTGGGTTAAAGCCCAGGCAGGGAAAGAACCACAGGGCAGATGAGGGCAGACCCCAATACAGCAGCTGTCCCTGCCACCACCAGCCAACACAACCCACCCGCAGCCCGTTTGCAGGCACTGGGCTGGAGCTAATGATCTCTGAGGTCCCCTCCAACCCAACCCATTCCACCACTCTACGATTCTTACCTGCTCCACATCTCAAACCCCCCGAGCTCACCTCAGCACCCACACCCAGGGCTGTTCAGGTACTCACTCATCGCAGCTGGGTCCGAGGGCACCGGAGGGGCTGCAGGAGCAGGGCAGGCAGCGCTGCCGGCTGTGGTCGGGGTGGAAACCATGGGCACAGTGCTCGCAGCGCGGCCCTGCATAGCCCGGCAGGCAGGTGCAGTGTCCTGGAGCATCGTGGCACCCGCTGCTCCCCACAGCACTGCAGTTGCATGGCTCTCCTGCAAGAGGGAAAGAGAGGCTGAGAGGGGCGTGCGGAGGACACAGGGTTTGGGTCATAGCTGTGTTATGGGTCTAAGGGCTTGAATACATATATATACACACGTGCACACAGACACGTGATCGTGTCTGCTGTTGTCTGGTTACGCGGTTGGTCAGGAGCTGAGCAACACTAGGTGATATTGGGATAAAATCACGATGCTGTTGGTCCTGGGCAAGCTGCTGCAGGTGGCCCAGCTGAAGCAGAGCACCTCCAGGGATCCCTCTCTGCCTCAGCCAGTCTCTGACAGCCATCAGCAGGTGGTGAACCCAATAATTGTAAGATCCTCCACTCTGGTTTACCAGTGGGATTGTCCTTACAACAAGAATATCTTCAACACACCCATATGGTGCACCGGGTAGGACCACTGCTCATGGAGAGGGGGTACAAAATCCCCCAACAGCTGACCAGATTTGAGCTCTGCGCATTTAGGGCTAAGCACCGTCCATTTTCCATTGCAGGTCCCAACTGCAGCAGCCCACACCCCCTAGAAATCCATGCTGGGAGCACACAAACAGCTTTAACCAGCGGGTGATGGAGCTGGGCAGTAGAGACCTGCTTGCCTTACCCTTGAGACAATGGTTACCACCAGCTTCCCATGAGCTCTGGGGACCCACACATCTGCTTTGGGGACTCTCATCCTTCACAAGACTATGCGACCATGCACCAAGCAGTCAATACTTTGAGAGAGGAACAAACCTTAGCCAGCAATGCCTTCCCAGTCCCCACACGCATTATTTCTCGTAATACTTCCAAGTACCTAACTCAGCAAAGAGAACAACCTCCCCGGCAATTTGTTTCTGACACGAGGTTTATCTCCGCTTCTTCACTGCAAAGTATTTGGTGCTTTAATAATTTACAATCTTCTACTGCCAAGTGTGAATTATAAACAAGGATTATTTTCAGAAAGAGCACATCAGGGCTTTACGCAAGCGCTGCTATTTGTTATTCCCTGAGGAAAGCCACATTTGGGGCACTTTGCAGAGGGGAGAGGACAGGCCCTCAGCACATGGAAACCTGACTTCAAGCAAGCTCCGAGCACCCCAAGAAGACCCAGGGCTGCTGCTCAATGTCACCACTAAGATCTAAGGTTATTTAACACTTACACTGCATGCTTGTGCCCCAGTGAACCACGGCTGCTTGCTAAATACCTTGCTCCGCTTTGACTGCTTGTCTGCTTTCTCTCAGCATATACACATCTCAAAAAGACGAGTTGTTTGGCTTTGCCACTCCACCACTGAAGTCATCCCCATGGAACTCACTTGGTGCCTACGCACCTGTGAAGCCGGTGCCAGCAAGCAGGACAAACACCTCGAGACCCACAGCCACCCTTCCAGAACTGGCGACACAGACGGCACCAGCTCCACATTCCCCATAGAGCAAGTAATGCTGCAAGAATCCAAACACAGCCAAAAGGAGCTTTGTATTGGCAGCCTGGGGGGGGGCTGCTGAACTTGAGGAATAATTGCCCCCCCCCCCCCCCCCCCCTCCTCACATGCAAGGCACAGCACCATGGGGCCAGCACAGATCTCCCCAGGGGCAGCTGCCCCATGTGGCCTTCCTCCCTCGAGCACCCAGGAGGACTTTTGGGAACTGAGAAGCATCACGCTTTGTACCCTAAGGACAAAAGTCCACTCTGTTGCACCCAGCTGATGCAATCCAATCGTGCCCTAAATGCCCTTTGGTGGGAAGCAGAGGAGAAGCAGACAGCAGCGTCAAAACCCGGCGGCGAGCACAGCGTCAGGGTTTGACATGATGATGTACCAGACTATGAAAACCCCAGGCTTAATTCAGACAACACTTTGGTGTCCTGACGGCTGCCGGGTTGGAGAAGGCAGACGCGATCTGCAGCAGAAAGGGACAGCGGTAACAAAGCCTCTGCCTCTGAGGTGTGGGGATACACCACAGAAAGTGGGGAGGGGAGAAAAAGATCAGGGAGCGCTGCCCTGGCCCTTGACCAAACCCGGGTACTCAGAGCCTTTATTCCGTTTTGTCAAGCGGATATTTTGCTTTTGAAGGTAACCTTCACCACCCACCTTACCGAGAGCTTTTGCCCAATGGAAAGGATTGGGGAAGGCTGGCTGCAGCCCGGGGCTGTGTGTGTTGGGCTGGAGGTGCTGGGTTTGGCCACCCCACGGCCACGGCCGTGCTCTGAGCTCCTCACCATGCTCTCCCCTCCTTGCTGCCTTGGTTTCCCCACCCACAGCTCCATTTCCCCGTTTCTACACCATCGTGGTATCCTTCCCTTCCTTTCCTCTTTCTCAAGGCGCTCGGCTCTCAATGATAAGAACAACCACCTTCACTCACGAAGGTGTTGGCAGGCTATAATTAACGAGCAGCCCAGTGACACTGTGAGATCCCTGAATAAAGGCACTATAACAGCATGCATCCTTCCCACGTGCTGCTACTCCAGCCAAAAAAAGGAAACATCATTCCCTCCGTGAGCTGGTTTGCAACCTTCACCATTCACTGCCAGATCCAGAGAGGCAGGTGGAGGAATGGAGCAGGTTCCCAACACGCTGCAGCAACAGACACAGTGCTCACGGTGCAGAAGACCCAGATTTCAAGTGCAATTACAGCCAGCAGCAACCCTGAACTGAATAATTACTACGCACAAGTCACAGGTTGGAAATAAAGTGGAGAAGAGCCATGCCTGGATTTTCACCCTACTGGATGCGTGCTGCTGCTGTCAGATTACCAAAAGTTCTGCTCAGCAGCACCAACACAATGAGGGACCTGCTGGGATCCGTGTATGCACTGATGGACCAGGAGCATCCTCAGCCATGCCCCGAGGCACAGAACACAGTGCTTGGCCCCAGGCCTGCTTTCAATGAGGATTTCTAATGTGCGCACTGCACAGTCCCTAGCCTCCCCAAGCTGAAGTGCAAAAAATGTTTTCTGAATCATATATATATGTGTATATATATGTATTTTGCATCCTATTGGACATGCTGTGTGTTTGGTCGTGCTTTAAGCATGACTCCTTCTTCCAACCAAGACACTTTATGGGTAAATAATTTAAAAGCTGTTGAAATATTCACAAAAGAGAGAAAGAAGGAATGGCTGTGAAATGCATCAAGATGCCTTTACAGAGCCCGTATGTGCTGGGGACATCCTTGAACTCCTGAAATCCTGAACAAAGTCCCTTACACATTGGGAACCAGCACAAAGCATTTCACGTAGAACACCACAACCTTCCTGTCCTGATCATTCAGCTCAGGTTTCCCCCAGCATTTCGACCCCCAGTGCAAACTCTGCCTGCCCTCCCCTTCTCCCTTATTTCCCTCTCACCGAGTCCAACCCACAGCTCTGAACCCAAACCCTATGGCTGAGAGCCGTGCCCCAGTGCTCCCTGAGCTCCAGCATCAGGGCTGTACCCGCTGCCCTCTGAGGCACAGCCTTTCCCAGCCCCATCCTGGCACTCCCCTGCTGCAGCTCCACGCCATGAATTCTCGCACGCTGCCAGCACACAGAGCAGCACTGCTCATGTTAATGCTGTTAAGAGCTTTACAGGGATCACTTGTGTTGTTCCTTAAAAGGATTGCGTGGATCAATAGGGGAGAAAAGACAAGGAATTCTCAATGCTTATACACCGCTTGTAATGTCGTTAGAAGATTAAACGTGTTTGCTGAGGAAAATTAAATCAGATTAAATCCATCTCTTATCACTTGGAAGGAAACACAACGACAAGGTGCCAGCTCCAGGTCACCAACAGCACTTCCATCAGCGTGGGACAGCAGCGGTGGTGCAGCCAAGACACTGCCACTGCTCCCAGCCTTCCAAGTGCTGTGTACGGCTCCTGCTCATCCCCATCCTCTGTCCGAGCACAGTGATGAGCATCAGGCCTTAAACGAACTCAAAGACATGGAGGATGAGTTATTTTTATTCCTTTCCTGCACCTGCAGCCGAACATCAGGCATTTGGTTTCCTAGCAGTTGGTGAAAGCACTTCTGTGCAGCACGAGCGCGAAGCGATTTGTCACTCTCCCATCCTTTTTGATGCTGAACAAGCCAACAACCTGCACAGCAAGCTTTGAACCAGCTCCTTCCTGAGCAACGAGTGTCAAAGCAGCCAGACACAGCTCAAGATCAACTAACAAACAGACTGCACAACCCAGAGCTGCCCCATCAGCCCCGCTGGGACACAGAGCCCTGGGCAGCCAGGACCCTACTGCCACGGGGAGCAATTCACACCTCACCCTGGGTTCCCATACAGAGAAATCCCCCGGGTCTCTTGCACAGTATTTGAAAGTGGTTTTCGTATAAAGAATGCGGCCCTAAAATGTTTATGATACAAGAAGCTGCAGTACCATCAGGCAGACTGAATGAATGTTTAGGGATTGCAATCCCAGCAGTTAACAAAAAGCAGTCTTGCTCCTTTTAATCAATTTAGAAATAGTTTGGCTGTCGCTTTCCTCCACTCAGTTCTTTTCTCACACTAATATTTTCACAAACCGTATAAATATTCTGCCTGGCTGTTTAAAAAAATAAATAAATAATAATAATTCAGTGCTTTTTTTTACCACCCAGAGCGCGACACGGCCGAGCTGGGAGGTTGGAGGCAAACAAGACGAGACGTAACTTTGGCACACATCTGCCAAAACAGCCTGGGAAGCTCACCCCACCAGCCACGCTCCCTTCGGCAGTGCCTCTGTCAGCAAACCCCTTCAGATGGAAGACGAAGGCACCTCACACGGGCCGGGGCTGGGGATTTATGAGCACGCTCCAATTTTGGTATCTATCAGCCACGTCCCGGCGGAGAGAGAGGGATTAAAAAAAGCTGCATGAATAATACAAACTCTAATCAGCTGCTGAAGTCTCTGCGCGCTCAGATCCCTGCGAAAAGTAATTAAATTCACAAACTTTGCTCAGCGCTGTGGGGAATTGAGGCTAATGAACGGGTGCATTAATTTATACTGGAGCTTTAACGGCGCTAACCTTGGGCAGGAGCCATCCTTCCCAGCACCCACGCAGGGTATGAGCTCTGCTGTGTGCACCAGCAGCAAGAGCCCTGTGTTAGGAGCAGGAAGGACACTGCTGCCTCCTTTCCCAGTCTTTGGGGTCCAGGGCTCGGTTCCTTCCCTGGTTTTTAAAGGCAGACATTTTTCAGATGTTACAGCAAGCATGCTGACCTTCCCAGAGCTGCCCACCTGCAGCCCTGCGCCCTGCTGCTGCGCATCTTTTGGGGGATGCTCCAACACCACAAGTTCATCCCACTGCCAACAGGAACAACGAGCTGCCATAGTGGGACAACTGGTCGGCAACCAGCGCCACTGGGTGAAGAGCAGAGAGGGAGAAAGCACCCAAAGGGGCAAAGCCAACTGATGAGCACAAGTGCTGAGGACTGGAGCAGAAGCGGCAGCGAGGACGCATTGCCCAGCTCCCAGGCACACGGGTGGGAAGGTTGAGCCCAGCACTTGGCACTCCGCCCCGACATGGCGCCCAAATTCGCTGACTGCTGACACAGCGTGAAATGCCTGACGCTGCCCCAAAGCTTTGTTATCTCAGAGCTTCGCCCTCGAGCCTTCTCCTGGAGTTAATTTGTCGTCAACGATTTGGATGCTGTCGACGCTGGTGCAAAGCACTCATGTTCTCAGCTGAGGCTCCCAAGGGCTCTCCCTAATTAAAAGCATCTCATCAAGCTCCCATTCATCAGCTGCCCACCGGGGATGGAGGATGCAGCCACCAGCACCACGTAAGCACTCAGGTCTCCTGAACAGCCTGGATCCCCTGCAAAGGGCAGCAGTAATATCCATGACCACTGTGGACATTGCCCTCGCTGAGTACAGCCCAGTGCATGGCAAGACTTGAAGGGTGCTAAGGCAATACCCCACGGTGGGAGAGTTGTGTGCCACTGTGCCACGAAATTAGGCAACACGAAGTATTTCTCTTGGCTTGAATGAACTAACAAGTCTTTCCTTGCAGTGGATTGCAAGATGCCGATCACAGCCACGAGGCACCTTAAACCCACTGTAACTCAGGATGGTATCGCCAGAGACCTGCACACCCCATGTCTCCATCACTAGGACAGCGAGAAAGGAAGGTCGCATATTTGTTCTTAGAATCATAGAATCGGTTGAGTCAGAAGGGGACCTTAAAGGTCCAACGTCCTGCAGTGAACAGGGGCGCCCACAGCTCCATCAGTGCTCAGAGCCCCAGCAGCCTGACCTTGGCTGTCTGCAGGGACAGGGCACCAGCAGCTCCCTGGGCAGCGTGTGGCACTGCCTCACTGCCTTTATCATAAAGAACCTTTTCCAGTCTTAGTCTCCAGTCTCACCATAAGCCCCATGTGCTAAGGGCTCCTCACTAATGAGGTGCTAACGAGGCAGGACTTGCCTCCCTTCTCTCCAGAAGCCTTTCTGCACTCATTGAGCACCACTGCAGTTCTGCACTGCGTGCTGCTGGGGCCCCAGTGTGGGAAAGCTCCCACCATTCAACCAAGGGCATAAAAGCACCAACAGGTGAAACACACAAGATGTAAAAGAAGGCTTCCAAATACCCACAGGAGTTCTGTCCAGCTCGTGAGGGACCCCTGTGCCCACGTACAGGAGCTGCTTTCCTCCTCACCCCGCACTAGGCCCAGCATTGGAGTCCAGGAGCTCCATGGTACCCAACAGCCACCCCAACTCTTCACAGGACCCTCAGACGGGAAGGGACAGGCCAGGCCCAGCTGCTGCAAGACAGCATCTTGCTCAGCATAGAAATCATCTCTACAGCTGGAACGCATCTCCTTGAGCACCACCAGCACCCCTCTCTCATTTTGAGCAGTCGCAGTGGGAGAAAACACAGAGCAACAGCACGGAGATGCCAGAAGCAACAGCACAGACGTGCAATCAATACAGAATTCAATATGAAAATGCCTTCTTTTTAAAAAAAGAAAGAAAAAAAAAAAAAAAAGAAAAGGACAGACTTGCTTTGGAGGGCTGCAGGCTATTCTATGTTTAAGCCTGTGGAGAAAATCTGGAATGCAAACTTCCATCAGCATCTCCAGCAGGTGTCCGGGGCAGCTCCTTTCAAGCTTCAGCTCCTCTGCTGGAGCAGCAAAGGGACAGATCCTCTAACAAAGGTTTCTTTTATCCCTAATGTTAATAAACACTTACTGAAAGTGTTAATGAAGAGGCACTTTGCAAAGCCTGAGGGAACACCCCCCCCCCCCTCCCCAAACACACCCCCCCCATCCCTCTCAGCTCGTTGCATTTTCAGCTTGGGGATCAGGTGAAGCCACAACAGTGCAGGATTCATTCGCCATATAATTTTTCCTTTTTTTCCCCCCCCAAATCTCAGTAAATAAATGCAGGGTTCTACTCATCACAGCAAAACAGCAAAGTACCATACAACCAATGAGTGCCTTAGGTCAGAGGGGACCTTAATGATCACCTGCTTCCAACCACACTGCCATGGCATCCTCCCTTTCATTCAATTTAACACCTGTGCAGAGGAGGAGAGAAGAAAACCCTTCCAGCAGCCCAAAGCCTGGGAGTTCTGCTTCTCAAGAGCTTCGTTCCAAGTTTAATGATGCTCAATGAGTGGAATTACCACAGCAGAAACTCTACTGGGAGAGAAGGATAGCACAAGGCATGAGTAATCACAACTGGTTTCAGGCAGGTTTTTGGTCTGGTTTCAAGGCTGTGACGACACAACGCTATAGGCAAGTTTGGATTTACCACGATTCTTGCCAGGTGAGTAGTTGCAAGCTGTGCAGCACTGCAAGCACGGGGAGCTCTGGAACAGCACAAGGAAAGTGCCCTCCCAGATAGGAAGAGAGGATGCTTCCTGCTAGCCAGGCTTTATGGCTTTATTCCTGTACTTTGTAACATGGGCCTCATGCTGGTCCTGCAATGCTTCACGTGGGACCCGGTGCCGTGCTTACTTCTCACTCTCATCCCGCTCTGCAGTTCCCTAAGCTTTTGCTTTCAGCCAGCACCAGCAGAACTGGATTGTGGACACTCTAACGAGACAAAACCTGCTGGCGAACCCTAAGAGGAGAAGCCAAACTTTCAAAGAGGGAACCAAGCTGGGCCAGGGCACATCAGGGAAATAATGCACAGAGGGGGAGGTGGGGATCTGCAGCCAAAGGCCAACATTACCTTCTGGGTACCAGCACCCCAAGGTCCCCAGAGGAGGAGGGGATATCTGGGAACACCTGAGCTCTGTTTTATGATTTCTCCTCCAGCTGCAGTGCTGGCACAAGGCCAGAGCACAAATGCAGCACACTCAGGACAGAGCCCATCTGTAGGGCTCTGAGGGCATCCCCCTGTTCCCCCGAGCCCTGGAGCAGATTGAGGACTCCAGGCAGGGCTGCAGGTTGGCTTTTCATTTCTCCCTTCAGTCACTGTGCTGTCAGTGACGCTGACGGACACGAGGTTCACCCAGCCCTGGCTCCTGCCTGTGTTTGTTTAGTTCACCTTCAAAATGAAAGCGGTTCAATTAAACAAGTAAGTTCAGCAACTGCAAACAAAGACCGTGTCAGAGCCTAAGCCAAGGCTCAAGCCTTCACAATAAACACCACAGCATCCACACAGTGTTATAAGTAGAGTGAAGTGCCCACCTGAGCACTGACAAGAAACCACGGTGCAACACACCGGAGCCCCGTCCAACAAAAGAGCGAAATCAGACTTTAAACAGACTCAAGAAGGATCAAACCCACAAGCAAAACGCCTGTGCAGTGCTGCAGAGCACCCAGCAGTGCTGTGACATGACCCACACAGCAATCACCCACAGTGCAAGGCACCAGATTCTGATTTGGATTAGCAAAGGTGAGCCTGAGCCCAAATCAAAGTGATGCTCAAACCACACAGCTTCCCCTGTGCCAGGGGTCAGCTACAAGAGGCTTGGTCGTATTTCCCTCCCAGCTGTTCACCAGTTTTTGAGGGCTTTATGATGTTCCTGGCTTAACAAAAAAAATCAAATAGAGACTGTAGTCTGATGTGGCCAATGCTGCACACTCTATTAAATGTGTTGCCAGAAATTGTGTAGATGCAGGCGAGAGGGAGCAGCTCCACAAGAAGGAGCACGCTGCTCCCATATGTACCCAATGCTGGACACAACCTTGGGGCACCAGTGTGATGCTTT
Organism: Oreortyx pictus; assembly: GCA_036925125.1. Lineage (NCBI taxonomy): Eukaryota > Metazoa > Chordata > Aves > Galliformes > Odontophoridae > Oreortyx > Oreortyx pictus. Next base: position 5,068,226 of record JAUPFR010000022.1, read on the forward strand.
GGAGGAATACATAAAGGGATGGATGGCGAGCAGAAAGAATTGTTGATTCCACCATTTACAAGCTTCAGTTCACCATTTACACCTGTTCCAGACTGCTCTCAGCAGGTCCACAGTTCACAGAGTGTGACAACCACTGCTGCAGGTGCCCAACACCACAGCTGGGTACTGGGGGTCCCCATATGGTGGAACACTGCTCCGCATCCCACCCACAGCCCACCTGGTTCTGCACTGCAACCAGCAGCCACACGCACCCCTTAAGAGACAACACCATCTCTCAGCTATTTTCCATTCCCAATGGGTTGGACTCACGACAAGGCTTCCCCTAAAGAGAAACAACCAAGTCACACACAGTAGGGAAGACCCAAGCACGGGGCATCGGCGATAACTCACATCAGCAGGCAGCTGCTGACAGCATACAGTAAGCTTCCAGGAGGGGAAAAAAAACAAAAAAAAAACCAACACACACAAAAAAAAAACCAACCCAAAAACGCTCCGAGTAAAATAGTTAAGCCCAGACAAATGTTTGCCATTCATTATCTGGAGTCAAGCTTGGATTTCTCAACAACACAGCTGAGCCAAAGCAAGCGCGTTAATAATAAAAGATATTTTCCAGGGAGCTCCACGTTGGGCGTGCAGCCTGCCCTTGAAGGGAGAAATGCTGCAGGCAGGTGGAGGCTGTGTTTGCTTTTCTTCAGGAACAGGTACTTAGCTCCCTGCGTCACAACGCTTATCGCCAACCGAAGCCGTCGGTGCTGCTCCCTGGGCACGTGGCCACGGGGACATCACACAAGGTGCTGTGGGACCGAGTCCTGCCCCAAAACTGGGACAGAGCACTGCTGGAGAGTGCTGACACACACACACACACACACACACCTTGGTTATAACTTTGTTATAAATAATAATAATTTAATAATGTCTTCATGCAGCCACTCACAGGGAGATGAGGACGGCCGTGGTCACCATCAAGGCCTTCAGTGCTCAAACCCAAGGCATATCCTTCCCCAAGCACCAAAGGAGGACTGGGGAAGATGAAAGACAAGAGCAGGATGGGGCTGCTGCAAACTGCTGGGACAGCCACAGCCAAAAGACATCCGATGTGCTTGCACCAAGAGAGCAAACCCCCAGCTGGGGCAAGAGCTGGCATGCTCCAGCTTCACTTCCACAGTGAATATCCCGAGCTGGAAGTGATGAACAACCTGGGGCAAGCCCTGCACCTGCTCTAGGTAAAGACACACAGGGATCCCCCACCCCATCACTTCTGCACCCCAAGATCCAGTTTGTAGGAATCTTACCCTGAAATCCTGCCCACCAGCACCCGCTGCAGTGCATCCCTTCCCAAAACAGGCAGCTCCCTGCAGCAGTCAGGTTGATGTGTCTCTGTTCTGGGGCAAGGGAGGAACACCAGAAAACTTAAAAAATAGAAATAGAAAAAAAAAAAAAATCTATAATACTTTCTTTGTTCCCAGTGACAAAAGGCATGAGTTATGGCTGACAGAAAAATGGATGTGCTATCCCACAGGAAGTCCTGGCCTTCATAAAAAGTATATATCTGCTTTGGAAGAGAGGGCAGGAGGAAAACAAATCACTGAAGACTTTCGTGAAGCTACAAAGAATTTGGGGGGGGGGGAGGGGGGGGAACAAAATGTCAAGCTTAAACTGCTTTCGATGGAAAAAAAATCCACTGAAAGAAAAGGGATCTTTTCCAGAAAGATAGATGTTTTGCTGATCTTGACAAAAAGCTCTGAGGAAAAAAAAAAAACACCTTGCTTTTGAAGGCTCTCAACTCACTGCTTTGCATCTTGGTGCTTTTCAAGAACGCATCCTCAGAGTGTGTTACCAGCACAGGGTGCGCCTGGAGAAGGGCACTGGGGACAGCACCTGAACTTGGTGTGGAAGCGAGCAGGTGGCAGAAAAGGTTGGAAAAATAAATAGAAAGCAGCTTCCCCCTCTCTGCTTTACCCCTGTGGAAGGGAAGTGCTGATCCTTCGCTCGCAGATGGCCCTCCTGCAGCCACCTCCCAACCCCCAGCCCACGGGATGGACACAAGCAGGGTGAGCTCAGCTACGGGATGCAGCGCCGGATGCAGTGGCATTCCCGGGGTGATCCCATCCCCGAGGAGACCACATCTCTCCCTGCAGGGGAGGAAGCTGCGGGTCAAGCAGCAATTAAAGTCATTTTCTTAATATCGAGCAGCCTCCACCAACCTGTGATGGGATACCGAAAACATTCATTGCACCCGCCCCGCTCCAGCCGGTTTCAGCCCCATTTAGGTGCCTCTGGGCCTGAGTCACAGCACCAGGAAGGACAAGGCATCACCTCCAAGGCCACAAGCCTCCCTGAACGTCCCCCAAACACGGCCACAAACCCACAGCAGTGCCACCAAGGAAGCGCTCAAATGAACGATGCTGAAACAGAAGCGCTCTGCATGCTAACAGCGGAGCCGTGCTTGGGGAGAGGAGTGTGAGAGCTGGAGAACCACCGGGGGGAAAAAGAAAAAGCAACAAAACAAACAGTCCATTTCAATATCCTTTTCACAAGCAGCCGAAACGAACCCAGGAACACATCAGAGAATAATCATTTAGCACAGATCAAACAGCAGAACTCGCGCATTAAAAATACATGCGGCATTAATCAGCTGTGCGGAGTTATGCGCCGTCATTTCCATAAATAATACGGGATCAAAGCAGCCCAAGCAGTGCTATCAGTTAATATAGGCAGCCAGTCAGTCAAAATACAGTAAAGCTGCCTGAAAAGTGCAGCAGGGTAATTTGCCAGGAATAAAGCAGATCCATCTGAGAAGTGGCACGACCAGTTAAACGGGTGAGGGCTACCCGCAGCCTTAATTACACAGCTGATGCCACGGAGCCAAAGCAAGGCAAGAAAGGGTGAATGGAGCCCCAGAATAAAATAAAATAATCAAACTTGAAGGGGGATATCAACGTGCATCCGGCCTGAAGGTGAACACCCACGCAGCACCGACACAACCAGAAGCACCAGAAGTTTTGGGGCCCCATGGTGATGGCCAGAGCGGGGATGCGGGGTCAGGACATGGGGTTCACCCCACTGGGAGGGCAGAGCCCTCCACGCAGCAGGGCTCAGCAGCAGCAGCGAAACGCCCGCACCCACGGCTGCGTGCAGAATGCCTGTGTCATTAAGTCTTTTGCTGAAAGGCTGCAGAGCCATTTAGCCGGCTGACTTTTAAAGCAGGCGTGTGCGGAGCAGCGCGAGCTATAAATAGAAGGGATGCCTGCCTTGTCATGTTTCTGCTGGCTTATTTATAAGGACGTGGGGCGAGTGAATTAAAAATGGTAAAAAGAGCAGCTCGGGCTTCTCCCTGGTTTCAAGGCTGGCCTGCATCAAGAGGAAAACCTCGGGGGTTTCGCTTTTTTCCTTTTCCAGGCAAAGAGCAAACACCCGTCTCTCCCGCTGAGGCTCTGAACCGGTTACATTTACAAGGCAAATTTTAATTCATACAGCAGGTGCTTGGCAAATCCTCCTTCAAGCAGCAGAAGTCCACACTGAGGCTTAGCAGGAGTCCATGCAGCTCCGGGAGCTCCTCATTGACACCTGCTTGGAAATAGACTCACGTGGGCGAGGCAGGAGCAGAGGCCCCAAATCCATCCTTTTTCCATGGGTGGGAGCTCCAAAGCACGTTCTGATAGGGATGCTCTGCACAATCCCTGAAAACAAATGACCTGAGCATCCTTTGGGATCTGGAGCCCTCATGCAGAGCCAAGGACAAGCAGCAGCAATGGCTCTGCTCTTGTTATAGGACCTGGACCAGCATCACCAGCCACCAATCTGCAGGGGGATGGGTGCTGTGCTGTCCCCAACATGTGTGGCATCCCTGACAGCTTTCCTATTGCACAAGGAAAAAAAGTTCTGCCCTAACAGAGGGGTTTGATAATTCTTCATCCAGAATGCCTTGTACAAAACGCTTCCAGATCAATAGGTTTAACCAAACAGAGACCTTTCTAGACAAGCCCTGCTGATGCTGGGTGTTTCCTACAGCAGCCTTCCCCCAGGGCCCACGATGGGGACGGAGCACACAGACTTTGCCCACGGGGCAGCATCGCAGTGCGGAGCCCTTGAGCTCCACAGGAACACAGCCAGAAGCAACGCAATAACCAGCACGCAGCCACGTTATTTCAGCCTGGCCCAACTGAAAGTCAAATTAAACTTGTGAGGAAAAACGAAACAAAAAACCCCAGCAGATAATTTCCTGCGAAGCACAAACCCCGGATTTCAGGCAGTTTAACAAGTCTGCAGGTGGGGGTTCTCCCGAGGTGATGTAAAAAGCACGTGATTCCCCCCAGGGCAGGCAGATGGCAAAGCTGCAATCCTGCCCCTGGGCTGTACATCATGTTAACATCCCACCAACCACTCAGCACCAATTCCAGCCCTGGCCCCCACTGCCCTTACACAAGGCAGCCCCACGGAGCCCAGCGAGAGCTCAGGCCCTTGCTGCAGCCTCATCGAGGCCTCAGCTGCAGCCTGCACAACGCTTCAGCATCCCGACAGTTCTGGGGTTTATTTTAAGCACTTGTCAGAGGTAAAGCAAAAGGAGCTGTCCCGGCCAGATGGCTGAGGGAGAAATCCCCGCTCCGCTGCCGGTGCAGGCACAGCTTCAGCCCCAGTGCCAGCAGATGCCTCGCTCAGCTCAGCCCATCTCTGCTCTCAGGGCACTGCAGCAGCACTCCCCGCCAGCCTGCTGGCATCAGCTGCAAGTATTAGAAGCAGCACCATGACTTATCCCAGGGTATTTATAGAGCAAAACACTCTGAAATCTCTCCCCTGACTTCAGCAGACCAGCGTGCCTCCGTTCCTCAGGGACAGCTCCTTCTGTGCTCCTCTGCCCACAGCTCCGGCTCCTTGGGATGTCCCCTGGATGTCCCCAGCTCCCCTTGGCAGCGCCTTCTGTCAGAGCTCACTGCAGCTCAGTCCCATTCTGGCTCTTCCATCTCTCTCCCACCCGGCAGCTCAGCAGTGCAGAGATGCCCCAGCATTCATCCCAAAGGAAAAAAGCCAAACCCCAGTGCTGCACAACGAGGCTAATAAGTGAGACTTCAGGTACTCCACAGGTCTTCAGGAAATATCTGAATTTTTATAAGCATTGCTAAGCTCCAAAATCCTGAGTCAGGACCATTGGCAGCATCTGATTCAAGAGTGACTCAGACACGGCAGCACGGAGGCAAGAGGAAGAGAAGTGAGCCACAGGCACCGTCCTTAGATTGCAAGCTCAAAATAAAACCCCACATTGTATTCCTCAATGGAAGAAAGGCTCTGACCTGGCTGCTCCTGCACTCAATGCAAGTAACGCGAGCATCCTCTGTACCATCAGCCTTCAAATCTGTAACTCGATTTCCATGTCCTTAATAGAAATCAAAACGTGCCATCCAGAAGCTGAACTGTCCCAGTCACTACACTGAGCCACATCCAAACCTTGAAGCGGGGAGCTGCAGCCATGCAGGGGCTCCTGTCCTGCTGGGATCCGGGAGCTCGCAGCCTCCCACGGAGCACAGCCCTGGAGCAGCAGCTGCTGATAGCCTTGGAGCTCAAAGTAAAGCCCTTCCCCCTACAAAATCATCGCTAGGACTGCAGGAGCCCCCCCATACGACCCCATGTGCAAGGACCCCATGTGTGCAGCTAGCCCCGAAGCAAAGCCCTGGAATTGCACAGAAAAAAGAAGCATACCTCGTGCTGGTGGCCATGACTGCCTTCTTGGCCAGGTCACCCCAGCACCCCGACCCACTGCACCCCACTGGGGTGTGAGACACCCACTCTTGCTTCAAGTACTGCTTTCCCAGAGAGACCCTCACTCACAAAGCACCCTGAAAGAAGGGGAGGACAGAGGGGCTCTATTCTCCGTGCAGTGGCAGCAAAAGCGGGGCCACGCTGACTGCACCCACCCCAGCATCCCTGCAGCACACGGCCACCCCGACCCGGGGGAGCGTCGGGTGCTGTGAGGATCAGGAAGGGGATGCTTCTAAGCCCGTCTCCACAAACAGGAGGATTAGCAATTTGCTTCTCTTAGAGAGAAAATCCGGGATTTTAACAGGATCGGAAAGAAAAATAAACACTGCGAAACCGGGAAAGGGAGAAGATGAACAAACCCAGCAGGCAGGCGGGCAGGGGCTGGAGGGCTTCTGAAATCAGAATGAGAACAACGCGCTGAAGTCTGAATTTCAGCCTTGATAGCACCGAGGGGACTCACACACCGAATCCCTATTGGGAGTAATGCTTTCTTTCTAATGTCTGTGAGAAGAGGCCCACTTGTTTCATATAATAAAGGGCACAAAGCATTAATTCCCTACTCTGGGCTGAAGAAGCAGCACTGAAGATACTGAAGCCAAGAAGGACGGCACTTGACCCCACTGATTGATCTCATTGGCTTCACCGACCCTCCAGCCCCACGTGAGCTGGCAAACCCTCCACCAGGTGCCACTGGGTACGGCCAACCCCGCATCAACAGACCCCAAGACCACATCACAGCCCCCAGTAAGGTCAACACCAGCCTGCTAACGAACCTCAACGAGCCCAACAGAGTGACGCTTCAGGAGAGCATCACCTGCCCACCCTGCTAGCACCGAGAGCGAGCAGAGCTCAGCATCCACTGCCACCGACATGCAGGCACAGCGTGAGCATCCCAGTGCCGCCACAACGCCCATCCCCACGGAGCGCTGCTGCCATAGGGACCGGCCCGGGAACAGGCAGAGCAGCATCCCGGGCTCGTGGCCGGCTCCCACCTCAGCACCGCCGGGGTTTTGCTCTCACGGATCCCCAAACCCTCCTCCCGCTGTCAGCGGTTCCCGATCTCCTCCTGTCGTCTCTTCGGGTGAAAATAAAGACCCGAGCAGCGACGCAAATAAAGAAAGGCGCTGAGGGCTGCAGGCGGTTACACCCAGAGCGCGGGCTCGGCGGCGAACGCCGTCGTTCCGCTGCGGACGTTCCGGGGAAGCGCCGAACGGGCGCTCCGTTCGCCATAGGCGGCACCCAGCGACCCCGGCACCACCCCGGCAAGGCGCTGCGACTGACACCGCGCCGCACATAAAGCGAGCGGAGGAACGAAGCGGCGTGCCGGCCCCGCCGGGCACAAAGGGACCGCGGATCCCGCGCGGCGCTCACCTGTAGGGCCCGCGGCCTCCTCCTCCTCCTCCTCCGCTTCCTCCCGGGGCGGCTCCGTGGACGGCGGCGGCGGCGGCGGCGGGGCCGGGCCGGGCCGGGCCGTGGGGCCGCGGGTCCTCGCGGTTGGAGCGGGGCTGCCGTCGGCGGGGCCGCCGCTGCCGCTGCCGGGCTCGGGGGGCGGCGCGGAGCCGGGGGGGGGCAGCGCGTTGGCGGCGGCCAGCAGGGCGGCGAGACAGAGCAGGGCGAGCCCGGGCGCGGTCCGAGCCCGGCGCCTCATGGTGCGGCGCGGCGCTCCGCCATTCACTCCTCCATCCCGTCGCTCCCCGAGCGGCGCCGCCGGTTCCCGCCCGCCTCAGCCGGCCATGCCGCACCGCTGCCCAGCGCCCGCAGGCGGCACCCGGCGCGCCCCGGCCCCGCTGACAGCGCCGCGCCCGCCCCGCCCCGCCCCGCCGCAGCCAATCACCGCCGCGCCCGCCGCACGTGACGCCACCTTTGGAGCGCTCCCCTCGCCGCGCGGCCAATCGGAGGGCGGAGAGGCGGGGAGGGGGGCGGGGCCAAGCGGCGGTGCGGCATTGTGCGGGGCGCCCCGCCCCTCCCCCCTCCCCCCACCCCCCCCGCCCGGGTGGGCTTCATTATCCCGCGCTGCGCCCCTTCCTCGTGCGGGCGGGTCTGCGTGCTTTTATACCTCTCCTCTTCTACGCTTCACGCGCTTACAGCTCCCCTTTAGATCCGTATCTATATATAGGATTCTATTTGTACATCTTTCACCTCCCCCCACCCCGCACTGCCGTCCCCACGTCCTCCTCCCGCTATTCCGTGTCCCCACCCCGCAGGGTCCCATTGCGCTGCCCCCCCCACCCCCCCCTCGTGCCCTCCCCCCCACCCGCGTGGGGACAGCCGTGGGGTGACAAAGCCGTGGGTCTGTGCGCCAGGAGCGCCTTGGCCCTGTCGTGGAAGCGTGGGGGTATGGATATTAATTATTAACGCGGATCCACCGGGGCTGTGTGACGGGAGAAGGACTGTGCTCATCAGCGCTATGGCACGTGGCTGCTGACGGTGCTGTGGCAGACAGCGGGCCCGGACAGGACCGGAGAGCAGCCACTGCTCTGCATCCCTCGGCATCCTTCACAGAACGGCGATGGTTGGAAGGAACGGACATCACAGCAGTTCCAGCCTCTCATCCGTGGGCACCTCCAGGGATGTGGGGCACCTCACGTGGTGCAGATGGACTTTGGTGCTGCGCATCTTTTTCATACAGGAGCCGACAAACGTTCCTCGGGGATCAGGCAGCCCCCCCTTCCCTGCTGATCCAGGCTGCGAGCCCTTCTCCCACACCGTATTTCGGGTTTGTCTGCAAAGGGCAACACGGCTGCCGGGAGCTAATGGCTGCTCGGCACTTCACCGCTCTGCCCCCCTATCTCTTCCCATCTCAGAAATGAATGGGGCTTTATTCAGGCCTGACCGTATAGTTATTACCCCCCAGCAGCTAAGCCGTGCCGTTTCCCTCGGGGCAAACCTTTGGCTTTGTGCGATCGCCGCCTTTCCCCGAAGACCGAGGGCATCCTCCGAGCACCGCATCCCCTGCAGCACCCACCTCCCTGCTCATCTGCGCCCCAAAACTGACGGGGAACGCAATGAATGGCTTCGAGAAGAAAAGGAAACGCCCCAGCGCTGCCCCCACCGCCCGCTGCCATCCACCAGCGCTGCTCTGCCCGAGGCGGTCCCCGCGGGCAGGGCCGGGCCGGGCAGCAGCACACTCCGCTCCCCCTGGTGCTGTCAGTGAGGGTTGCAAGAGCTGAGCGGAGCCCCGAGGCCGAAGCAACCCGAAACGGAGCGCCCCGACGCCCAGCGGTGCGTCCCGGAGAGGCACAGCCGCATCTCTCAAAGGGGTTCCCTTTGTAAGCGGAAAGTGGGAAAGGTTGCCGGGGTTGGGTGCACGGCACCGAGCTCAGGTTGGGAGGGTGTCAGCATCTCCCTGGGGTTGTTCCTATTCCATCACATCAGCAAGATTTCCCTCCCCAGTGGAAACTCACCGGGAGCTATTTAACAACCGGCGTTCTCTGACCTATTTGCGAGCCCCAAGCCTCTCCCCACCGTTAGAAAGCTTTGGTAATTCAACGAGATGTTAATTCCGAAACCCACTAGAACTCGTGACATAAAAACTACTTTTTCCCCCTTTAAATTTAAATCCTCACTAATTGCAACGCAGGAGTAACGAGACTTCGCCGCTGACTCCGTTTCCAAAGCGGCACTGTGCTGCACAGCTCCCATTGGCACTGAGTGCTGCTTCCCAAAATGGGGACCCAGCAGGACCCGTCCTGCCAGCAGAGCCCCACGTGGACCTTAGGGACAGCAGCACGTCCCCTGGGCTGCCCTTCCTGGGAATCATCACCCTGCACACAAGCTGCCTGGCTGCTTTTTAAAATCATCCAACAATCTGAAGAGCAACGATGGATGAGATGTGAGATTCCCTTTGGAAGGAGCACGTCACAGCAGCTCGGACGCTGATCCTAAGCAGGATCTGGTTGAAAACATAAGAAAAAGCAGTGGCTTTACTGTCAGCGCTGGAGCCAACGCGGGGCAGCACGTAGCAGCACGGGTGCTGGGAAGAAAATCATTCTAAAAAAAATATTTCTATTCTCATGACCGAGCCTCATGTTAGCAACGAGAGAACAGCACAGAGCATAGCTTTATCTCTCCACGTGCTCCAAAAAGCAAACACCTGCACTGTTGCATCCCACAGCTGGTGCCTCTCTTGCCACTTCCCAGCCAACAGGGCTGCGAAGTCCCAACCTGAGCACCAGCAGAGCCAGCTCAGCTCTGCAGCCATGTGAAATAAACGAAGCGAGCAGGCAGGGGGTGCTGGTGGCAGGGGTTAGGATGTGGTAGCGGTGCTTGCGGGTCCCAGCCCTGCACGCATTTAAACGGCGCTTAAACTTTAGATACATCAAGGTCACGCAGATGGAGAGCTAAGCTCCTTTACACATCAAAAATGGTCTCGCACATGGAAGAAGACTGAATGAATTCGAGCGTTGCGTATGTTTCTCACTGCTCGCTGAGGGGTTGGGTTGGAACAGCTCTGTTCTGCTGACTCTGATTGCCTAGAATCTTGAATTCCTGTTCCATGGGCAACTTGTGGCACTTTGTATCATGCTTTCACCCCCAAATCCACCCAAAACGTCCCAGAGAAGAGAAATTTTCCAAGCTCTGCATGGAGGTGACTGTGCTTGTCCATGGTGGGGAAGGGCTGTGTGCTCCCACGCACACACCTATCTCACACCCAGATGTTTCCCCTCACCTCCAGCTCTTCCCACCACGGCTCAGGGATGTGCCCTCCTGGTCCTCAGGAGCACCACTCCATGTGCCCTGATTCACAGAGCAGGAGCAGCCCTGGCACAGAGCATCACTGACAGCGAGATTTAGGAAAGCGGTGTGGGAGAGTTCCCCTACTGCACATCCACAGAAGAGAGCAGCAAATCCTCCCCTTGTTGGATGGCACATGGTGCAGGCAAGTCCTCGAACGAGAGACGCTGAGCTCCTGGGGATTACGCAGCTCCTTTGAAAAAGGGCTTTTCTTCGAGATCCCTGCAGCAAATCTCCTGCTCTTACCCACCCTGAAGCACCAGTAACACTCTCTATCTCTGCAGCTTTCTGCCGCAGACATGCATTTTGCCTTTCAGTCCAAGGCTGGGGTTTGTTCAATGCTGAAAGCGCATTAGTGCCCGGCACGCAGGGCAGGCTTCGCTGGGGCCTCCTGAGTGAAACAAAGCACTGTCTGTGTCTGACTGTTTTTCCACGTGTGCCTGTGGTAACAGGACCCCATGAGCGTGTATGGAGGCTGGGGCTCGTTCTGGCCACAGGGAACTGCAGCACCACACCTTCCCAATGGCACTGCGAGGCCGAGATTCCCTGCAGCCCTTAACCCAGCAATGCCCACATAGAACATCTCAGCCACCACTTCACACCAGTTGTCTGCCTTCACTAGTGCATATCATCCAGAAAGACCCCCAGGTTTTGTTTCAAGACACCAAAACCAAAAGAAAAACCACCCCACTGCTTCCCTTCGGGTTTGTTCTGAAACATTAAACCTGGTTTTGTTCTCTTTTCAACAGCGAAGGTGATTTATTTCCAGTTTGGCTCTGTCTGGCCCTTGCTTCCATCCACCCATTTGCCTTTCCCCCCCCGGAATACTACAGGCCCTGCAGCACCCAGCCCGCTCCTCCACGCAGGTATTTATAGGCTGTCATCGAGTCACCTCTCAACCTCTTCTCTTTTTAATCACACAAACAGATGGAGCTCTGGAAGTTCTCCCCATCCGTGGCTGCTGCTCCAGCCCTTCCATCATTTCCGCAGCTCGTTTCAACGCTCTCCAGGACCCCCTCTTAAACACAGACACCTGAACTGGTTGCAGAATTCCCAAATCAGTCTCCCCAGGCCAATAAAATGCAAAGTTCTCCCTCACAGCTCCTGCACACCGTTTCCCCTCTGAATCAAATACAGTCTTTTGGCTGAAGCTTCACCCATCACCAGGAAGATCCTGCAGAGATGCTGTTCCTCCTTCACTACAGCCCCACTGGGGCTTCACAGAGAATAAAACCATCCTAAATCACCTCCCTTGGCCCACCTCCTTGCTTTATAACCCAGGTGATTCCCCTACAGAAAATATTGCTTTTATGGGAGGCAATTTCCCAGCTGGGATGTTTTCTGCTGGGAAATGGCTGAATTCTCTGTAGGTGATGTGAAACAAAGGGGGGAGGAGGGCAGGGGACTGGCAGCTGCAGCACCACAGAGTTGCTCCATCCAGCACACAGCTGTGCAACATCTGCCTGCCCAGTGCAGGCACATCACACCCTCCTGAGTCCCACATGCGGCACAGCATCCCCCAATCCCCACCGTGGGGTATGACTCAGCACCATTGCAGGGATAAAGGATCAACTGCACAAAGGAACCCTCTAAAAATGCAGAAGGGAGATAAAAGTCGTTTCGTTGTGGATAATAATCCCCAGGGTTAACAGCACGGGGTGCTCAGGTCCCCTCAGAATCTTCCAAGATAATGGCAACTCGTGTTGCTCACTCCCCCCATCCCCTCCAGGCCCTGCTGAAGAAGAAATCTGTAATAGGAAGCTTGCTTTTTCCTCCCATTGCCTTGGCAACGTGTTTTCTCGTTGTGTCCATCACCTCAATAAAACACGCATCAGCAGGGGGAAGGAAAGGGAACCCTGGAAGCCCCCTAACTCCCCAGCTGCAGGCTCAGCTCCAGGCTCAGCACCATGGTATTGTGAAAAGGGAGCCAAAAGGCAGCATTTTTGCTTTGGTTTTAGTGGAATATCGGTACTGGCAAGGGTAAGAGGATTTATGGAGTGGAAATTGGGCTGACCACAGCCAAACAAAGCCTTTGTTGACTTGTAGGTGAGGGAAGGTGTTGAATTCAAAGGCTGCACATTGGTTGGCTGCATGCCTGGGTGCTGCGTTCAGCCAGGAGGGCCGTGCAGGTGTTTCACACTGCCTGACCCGCTCAGGAGGCTGTGAAGGAGAAACCCTCCTCCAGATTAGCAGCGCTTCCCTTTCCTTATCCTGAAGAAAAGACAACAAGCCGTCATGCAAACTGACAAAACGAGAGCTGAATGGCAGCACTGGGTCTGTGGGGCAGAGAGCCCAAATTCCCTGCGTATTGCCTGCACGCTGCATCACCTCTCATCCCGTGTGCACCACGGGTAACATGGACATTGCTGCACAGAGCTTTTCTCAGTGACTCCAACATAACCTTGGGAAGAATTCCCTGAGCTGGGAAAAGTTCTACACAGTGGGCACCCCGCAGTGTGCAGCTCCTCCATCAGCACGGCTGTGCCTGGGTGAGGAATATCCATGGTGATGTGCCCACGGCATCTCGCCTGTGCTGCCTGCAAAGAGCAGAAGCTCAGCTCTCATTTAAATCAGCACTTAGAAAAGCAAGGAAATGGAGTCCTGGTTCTGTGGGCCAATGTGAGCATGTTGAAATGGGAGCACTTGAGAGACCGCATCCATTCCTACACCACAGTGCCACGTCCATCTCTACACATCTCAAATACGAAAGCTTTGCTTTGCTTTCCCCCCATTGGATGATATTAATTACAGCAGGGAGTCAAGGAGCTTGAAAAAGAGGGAAAAGAAAAACACTCTGGAAAAGTTGCAGGCCTTGCAAGTATTTAAAGGGCCATCTGCATCTCCTCCAAAACTGTAAGGGCGAATGTGGGCAACAGTAGCACATATTTATTCAGTAGACATCACAGCAACATTTGTGCTCCTTTCTCAGCCAAGGGTTCGTGCTAGGAATGTAAGGCTTGCTGCTCCCCTGTCATCCTGTCCTTTGGGAATGCAGTAGCTGTGTCCCAGAAGGACCCAAAAGTGACCCAGAAAGATTCAATCGACCTTTGGGGTCCGGTGACACCTCCTCCTCCACCTGCACCTCACCTTGTGACCGTCCCTTCAGAACTGATCCACATCTCCTCCCAGCGGGTTGTGCAGCTGGTAGGGCTCGGCATGCAGCCTGCAAGGTGCTGCTGGATCTGTGCAAACAAGTGGCACGGTGGGCAGATGGGCAAGGGATTCTGATCCCCATCTCTCTGCCCCAGGCACCACTGCATCCCTGGGCATCTGTCAACTCAGCCAAGACCACCTAGGGGCAGGGACTTAGACTCAAACAATCATTAAGGTTGGAAAAAAACACTAAGATTAAGTCCAACCATCAACCCACCCACAAGATAGGTGAGTACCTATCTTACTGCAGCCCAACAATCATAGCAAGTGGGACCAGCACGGGCTGCCCCAGGGGACTGTGGATTTGGGAATGGGCCCCATGCCCAGGACAGGGGACACAGCCAGAGGGAGAGCACAGCACCGGTCACACCATGATTTAGCTGCCATCCCCTGGGGAAAGGTCTCGTCATTTCACATCTGGACACAAGCACTTGTTAGACATAATAAGGAAGGGCCGAGATCCTTCTTAACATGTGGAGTGAGACGGACTGCTTAAGAACAATAATAAATACCAATAAGTTTATTCATAATTCATCCAGTTCAAGCAAACATCTTCTCCAGGCAGCCATTCCAGCCTGCTGTCTCTCCCTGACATTAAGCAGGGCTGCTCAGGCCTGCCCCTGATTTTTCCTTTGGAGAGCAGCCAGCAAAGCCTCCAGGTGGATGCTGCTGATTTACAGCCTCATCTCCGTTCGCTGCTATATTTACCCTGGTTTTTCTTTTTTGTGAATTGCCTTTCAGGGCGCTCATCATCTGCGAAATACAGGAAGGAAATGTCAGCGATTGGAGGAAACCTCGGGTGAGATTCAGTCACAAATCTCGTATATTAATTCCTGTTCCGTCCCTCTGCTTCCTCGGTGTGTGCAGTGGGAAGTCATGCCCCTCACTGGAGTGCCAATCAATGGAGATTTTATACTGCTATAAATATCAGACGTTTGAAGAACAATGATATCTATTAGCATGTAAAAGACGACCATTGTCTGCAGGTTGCTAGCTTCAAAGCCATCACTGTGCTTGGCAAATTGCGTTCCACACCTCCCAGCACACCCCCATCTCCAAGTGCCCCATCACCAAAATGAGGAACCAGAATGAGAGAGCCCTCCAAAACCCAGCCCAAATCATCTGCTGCAGAGAGGAGCACTGCTCGCCCCTTGGAAGAGCCCTGTACAACCAAAGCTGAACTCCTGGCTGCGTGAAACCTTACGCCGAGCGCCCAGTGGTGCCAGAGGCTCAGAGCAGATGACCCAGGAGGAATTGTGGCTTTTACTGCCAACTCTGGCTGTGCTCCTGATGGCAACAAGGAGCGGTGGGGAGAGATACACAGACAGGTACGAGCCTACAGCTGGAAACCTAGATGCAGCGATTTGCCAGAGATCACGTTGCTGATGCTAGGAGCTATTTCCTCACCACAGCGTGCAGTTTTGGTGGCTCTGACATTCCCCTTCGGAGGGGCACCAGAGAAGCTCCACCAACCCCAAAACCCTTCCTCAAAGGTCCTCCGTTTCCACTCCCCCCTCCCCAGCCCTTGGCTCAGTGCTGTGGGCATGCATCTCAGCTGGAAAGCAGCAATAACCCCTGGGACACTGCAGAAAGGGGCTCTGGGACAGAGGAGCTGAGCCGGCTTCGAGGTCAGGGCTTGGGGGAAGCAAATGCAGAGCAGGTGGTTGGAAAGCTCACTAACAGCCCTGTTAACAAGCACTGCCGATTAGACCAAACAAGAGCTCATCAGCATGCAGTCCAAAGACCACAGCCTGTGGAGTGAGGAGAATAGAGGGACAACAAGAAGGAGGGGAGATGAAAGGGAAGCGGAGATGGGAATGGGTTTTAATAATATTGTTTCCTAATTACAGCCCGGCAGAGGGAGCAGATGCACACTGTGTGCCGTTCAGAGCTCAGCCGGGGACGTGCTGCTCTGCCAGGCACATGAGGGTACGCTCTGGGTTCATCTGTGTGCTCCAGGGTATCCAGTGGCTTCCCTGTGTGCCTGGAGGACCACTGGAGCTGTGGTGACATGGGGGGATGTGGCAATGGTGGCTCGGCGTGGGGCAGCTGGTGTTCAGGTACCCCGCTGGAGTTGTGGTCCCCATGAGCTGTGCTTGCTGCTGCCCAGCACCCTTGTGAGGCTGTGAAAAGCAATCTGAGGTCTTCTCCCAAGCCTGGTCACTGGTAGGAGCAGTAGTAGCTTCCACAGAGCAGCATATCTGGAGGCAGGAAAAGAGAAGGTTATGGGGTGTCAGCTTTGCCTGAGCTGTGCTGGGTCTCTGCAAGGAGCTGGCACACACACTGCCTGGCGTGGAGACACGCTTCTACAGCACCATGGCACATCCCTCCTCCCAGGACAGCAGGAACCTGCTGCTTTCTCTTGGAGTCCCCCCATGGCACAGCTGTGGGCCTTGCATAGTAATCTCCACCCCACAGCCAGTGGGGCACGGATGGGCACGAGTGGGGCCAGCCCACACCTTCTCCATTTCGCCGAGCACGTCCAGGAGGAAGACTGCAAAACCCCCGAGAACCTCTCCCCCGGTCTCAGCTCCGTGTCTGTGAGCCCCTCCGCTCTCTTGAGCTGTGTGCAGAAACCCACGGGATGAGGAGCACTAATGCACGTTTTGGCCCCAGTCCAAGATAAACGCCGGCTATAATAACCCTCATGGGAAAGCCAAACAGAGGATCCCATTGTTAGGGACAACCCGGCGCATTACGCTTCATTTGGGCCAACAGCACTCCCCGCACGAGGCTCTGGGCACCGTCTGCTTGATGTGGGCAAGGTGGGCTGAGGCCAGAAACTGGAGAAAAAGGGAAATCTGGGGGCAGGGGCTTCAGGTGGTGGCTCGTGCATCAGTTCGGCCCATAGAGACACAGGAAAGCTTGGAAGAAGGGGGACTGGCAGGTACGTTGGGACCTGCTTTCTGATGGGGCAGGCAGCAGTGATGGCATCTCTCATGCCACGCTCCCTCTATGCTGTGGATGGAGAGGTTCTCTTCAAGATCCCCTCTGGTGAACTCTTGTCCTTCCAAATAGCCACATAGGAACACCAGCATCGGGTGAAACCCCTTGGCTCCCTGCTTGAGCTCTGATCACTTACAGAAGCTCCTTCCCTGCTGCAAACTCTTTTATTATTATTATTATCGAGGGCCAAGCGAGCACAGCATTGCAGAGAAATGGAGATTTACAAACAGGGCACTCTCTGCTGCCTCCAGGGTTTCAGGTTCAGGGCACTGCTGACCTCCTTGGCACACCCTGTGCAGCAGAAGGTACAACAATGGGAAACACCTGGGAGAAGGAAAAAAAACCAACAACCAACCCGTGTTTCTGGTAGCCAGGAGGGAGAACAGATGGCGCTGGGGGTGACACAGGTGCCCTGGATCACAAAGCTGTGATGAGGGCTGAATTGCCACCAGCTGGGTTAGCACTTGTTCTTGAGCACACACAGGGTGAGATGTGCTCTAGGAGGTGTTGTTAGGAGCTTGGCTTTTCCAGTTTTGCTGCTGGGCTGTGGGAGTGGGCTTGCTGGAGAGAAGGCATGTGGGTGCTGTGGAAATTGCTACAGGAAGACAAGGTGAGGTGGGGCAGTGAGTGCTGATATTGGGGTGGGTACAACCCTGCAAGGAGGGGCTGGGGGTCATAGCATTGACCTGTCCTGGAGGAACAACTATCCCCAGTTCTGGGGTTGGGTGGCACTCAATGGGGATCTGGGCCACTCAGGGTAGTGAAGGTTTCTCTGTCTCCATTACTGCTCTCTTTTCTGTATTTCATTAACACGCAAAGCTTCCCAGTTTGTTTTACATCCAAAAATCCTTGAGCTGGTAGGCATTAACTGATAACAAAGATACAAATCTGGGGTGTTTCTAAGCTCCCTTCTCCCTGTTGACCCCTCAGCTGTGCTGGTGGGTGCTTGTGATGTGGACTGAGCACTGCTTTTCAGTGAATTGCTTCAGATCCTTGTGGCCCTCAGCCTGAGTGGTGTTTGGAGAGGGTAGAAAGGATGGTCAGCCCTGGTGGGCTGTATGGTGGCTCTTGTTCAACAGAAGTGACCTTCCGTGTGGGCTCCTGCTTATGGCTTGTCTATATTGCTCTTCAGAGCATCTGCTAGTGAAACATTTCAGCTCCAGGTTTTCTAGTAATTCGGTTACCCTCTGAGTGTAGCAGTTGCATGGGTTTTAAGCTGGGGAAGAAAAGGATGGAGTATGGCTCTGCCAAAAAGGGCTTGAGGATATGGGTGGATGGTGAACTGGATGTGAGCCTGCACTGTGCCCTCACAGCCCAGAAAGGCAACTGGTGTTCTGTGTCAGAGACGTGGGCCTGCCGGAGTGCATCCAGAGGAGGGCTGAGAGAATGATCCCAGGGATGGAACACCTCCCTCGAGGGCAGGCTGAGAGCTGGGACTGTGCAGCCTGGGGAAGAGAAGGATCCAGGGAGAGCTGAGGGCGGCCTGTCAGTATCTAAAGGAGCTGTAAGAGAGAAGAGGACAGAACCTTTAGCAGGGTCTGTTATGTCAGGACGAGGGGGAGTGGTTTCAAGCTAAAACAGATTTAGACTGGATAGAAGAAAAAGGGTTTTATGATAAAGGCAGTGCTCACCCCTGCAGACACCCAAGTTCAGGGTGAATGGGGCCCTGAGCACAGATGGAGCTGCAGGTGTCCCTATTCATTGCAGGGAGTTGGGCTAGATGGCCTTTAAGGGTTCCTTACACCTCAGATTGTTCTTTGTAGAATTTTTGTAGAATTAAAGGTAAAAGATTTAGAGAGTGTTAACGCTCTTTGAAATGCTGCTCACCACAACCCAAATTGGGTTGTCTTTCTGTCCAGAGCAATGTGGTGTGGCTTCTTTAAGTGTCAGTATGAGGAAGTGATAAGGGAAGGTCTCTTTCCCATCCATCTAACCATCTGCTGTAATGAGAACTTGGCTTGAGCCTGCTCTCAGGGCCGGAAGGAAAGGCAGAGATTTGAGTTCATAGTACTAAGGCTGCCCTCGCACGTATGGCGTGGCCATGTCCCCTTCCCAGTGTGAGTGAGGAGCGGGCTTTGTGGGGTGTGTCTGCCTTGTAGAATTATCATCTGTCACAGCTCTTTGGCTGCAGTGAGGGCAAACCTCGAAGGTGAATGCATATGGACCAGGGAGCCAGGAGAGATGCATCCCTGCAGCAGGCATCCATCCTCGGAGTGTCAGTGGCCTCTGGAAGCTGCCAAATCCTTGCAGTGAACGCAGAGAAACAGATACTGTTGTGGATTTATTGTTTTTGGATTTTTTTTTTTTTTTTGAATTTTGTTCCTGGTTCTGACTGGTGTCTTGATGGATATTAACTGGGGGGGTGAAGTTGTGCGTTGCTTGCTGCCTATCCAGACGAAGGGACGTGCTGAGCCTGGGTGATGCTCCAGGCACACTGAAGCCTGTTAATGCGCTCAGTGGGGGCCGGGGAACGGAGCTGTGGTCTGAACACGCACGTGACTCATTGTGGTGCCTCATTTGGTTGATTGATGGATGAAGCCCAGAAAAAAAAGGCCACCTGTGCCCTGCTGGGAGCTCCGTGCTGCGGCTGCTGGGGAGAGCTGGGTGATGTCGTCCCCAGCAGTGACAGGAGGAGCTGCCTAGGGAGATCCCTGCGAGGAAACAGCACGCAAACTGACCCTCGGTAGCAAATGCCGATGTGTTTCTCCAGCTCTCAGCACACACCAGCAGGCGAGGTGTGCAGGGTTTTTCTGCGTGTGCTATTACCGTGTGCTATTACCATGTGCTCTGCAGATGGCAGCAGTGCACTCTGGCTCCTGCGCGTTTCAGGCTGCAAAATGCACTGCTACTCACTTGGAGATGGGGAGCAATCCGCAGCACTGACGGCTTTCTGAAGAGCTCGTTGTGTTTGTGATGTGCTGGTCGAAAGATGGGTTGGCTCTTAAGTCCGAGTCACCCATCCAACTGCATTTTCTATGGTGCCCTTGGAACGGTTGCCTTTCTGAAATCCCAAGGCTGATAGCAGATCTCAAGGCTGGAGTCAGCTCCTAAATCTTTTGGGTTTAGCTCCTGCACAGCCCAAACTGTGCAGCTCAGCTATCTGTGCTATATTTGATTGAAACAGGTTTCTCTCCTTTTACCTGTAGGCTGTGCCACTTGAAGGAAGTAGCTCAGCTACCCGACCATTTCCCCTTAAGTTCTGTTTGCTCACCAAGCATCTTCTGCTCAGTTGTGACACTGAGGTGCACGGCCTTGTTGCAGCTGTTGTTGTGTGGGGTTTTGTGGTTTGCTTTTTGCCTTGTGCTTCTTGCCTGGCTCGATGGGAACTCACAGGAGACGGGTGCAACCAGAAAATGTTCATGCAAACAGTGGTGCCAGCAAAGATCAGATGTGTGGGATGCCTTAAAGGATGTCCAGCCAAATGGACACTGATGTGTCCTCCTTCACCCGTGTTGGTCATTAGGTTTCCAGAGTGATTACAGCTTTAAAGAGAGCTGAAGAACTGCAAAGATAGGCCTGCCCTGTGCAGTCCTTACAATGGGACTGTCTCCATGTGGTCTGCAGAGCTGGGGCAGTGGGACTGCTCTTCCTCGTGAGAAATGCATGTATTTAAGTAGCAGAACGTCATGGGGTTGTGGCAAAGAAAGGACAGTTGCAACTGTGCCTGTTCCGGGACTGTTCACGCAGTATCTCCAGCGGCAGATAAAGATGTCTTTGGTCTGATTACATGTGACAGCTTTTGAGATGGTGCTGAGGTCATAGAGTCATAGAATGGCTTGGGTTGGAAGGGAGCTTAGAGATCACCCAGTTCTAACCCCCTGCAGCACAGAAGGGTTGCCAGCCACTAAATCAGGAACCAGCTCAGGTTGCATGGGGCCTCACCCAGCCTGGCCTGGGCACCTCCAGGGTTGGGGCACCCACAGCTCTGGGCAGCAGAGCCAGGAACTCGCTGCCTTTTGGTAAGTAGTTTCCTCCTGTCGTACAACTGAAGTCTTGATGCAGCAGCTGTGAGCTGGGCAGGCTGGTGTCTGTCACCCTGTGTAGGGATGTGTAGGGCTGTGACCTAAGCCCAGAGGCTGCTCCAGGGGTCACCACAGCTGCTGGCACCATCAGACTCCCTTGCAGTATTTATATACTGCTGAGTGAAAAGAACAATGCTCTCATTTTAAAAACAAACCTTCGTTTTAAACAAGAGCCAGCCCAATAAAAGATGAAGTGTCTTTGTGACTGGAAAGGATCAAAGTGAAAACAAGTAATCTTTCTTTCTGGTGCAACTTTCATTTTTGCTCCGAAGGAGTCTAGTGTTTCCCAGGGCTTGCTTGTGGAGGGACAAGAATAACTGCTTGGTTCAGTTCTTGGCTAAAGCATAGTCTGCTTTGATATTTATTTTTTTTAAGCAAACTTTAAATAGCTTTTTGGCTTGAGATTTTATTGGAAATCCAATCCCCTTACACACCAATTTTTTAATTGTTTCTATGAAAACCAACATTGACTGGAAGAATGTTTTTGTGCTGATCCCAGCACAGCAGACTCCAGCTGCCAGCCTGAAGTGGAGCAGGAAGGTAACTGAAAACGGGTTCACGTCAATGGGTCCAAATGCCCGAGGCAAAGAGCTGCACCTTCTTGGGGGGCTGCAGGAAACGTTGAATGTTGCTGCATCTTGTTGCAGTCCCTCACCTGAGCTGCACCACGAGAGGGCAACCTGAGGCTGCAAATCCTCTGCTTGAGCCCAGGAGATGCTTCAGGAGCTCTGGGGAAGGATGACGGGTTGGAAAATGTAGCCACCACCTCCCTGCACAGAGCAGGGTTGGTGGCAGTGTGTGCTGGAGGTGTTTACAACCATGCTGATGCTCTACAGGAAGCATTTTGTTGGCATTGGCTCCATCTGTGCTGGATGCTTCTCTGCTATATGATCAATGCAGGCGTTGCTGCTGTCAGCCCAGGGTTTGCATTTTGTACAGGGGCTCTGCCCTTTTAATTGATGTCTGCTAACACCAAAAAGAAGTGAAACTGTCGAGATTAAAGGAATGAAACGTGGTTAGGGTGACATTGCTACACATCTTGGAACAATGACAAGCCTGAGGTTTTCGTGCAGTCCAAGTGATGTGAGCCCCATGTAAAAAGACACGATGACTCCAAGCCATGTGTGAAGAGCAGAAAGCAATGATCTGAGGCCATGGCCTGGATCTCATTGCACCAAAGAGAATTGCAATTAGATGTTTGGTAAAAGCCTTCTCTGAGAACAGTGGCCAAACTCTGGACTCAGAAATGGGGAATTGGTGGAGCTTCCCAGGTTTCTTAAGGCCTTTCAAAGCTGAAAGTTATGCTCTGCGTCCTCCTTCTGTTCTTGAAGGATGGTGATGTAGCATGACTGCAGCAGCAAGTCAGGCTGAAAGTGAAAGTAAAGGACTATTTCTTAGCTTACCACCAGTGCTGTGAGTGGAAGTAACTCTGTGGAAGCAGCCAGTGGTTTTTAAACTCTCCTGACACAGAAAGCATTGCTCTGGTAATGGGTGGGGTGAGCAGAATGGACCTTCAGACTGGTTAAAAATTACTGGGTTGCCAAGGGGGGGATGGAAAATGGCACGTCCCATGGGGAAAGGCCATCCTGAGGATGGCTGCCCCAACCCTGGGCCATGCCAGGCTGAGCAGCCTTGGTTTGGAACAAGGACTTGTTTGAATGGTGGCAGAAGCACAGTGAAAACAAAGGCACTCTCCATACAGAAGTACGTAACGGCAGGAATTACAAGCCGCGATGAGTTAAAAGAATTGACTCGGGCCAGGGAAGGCCAGTCCTGAAATAGATCTCGAATGGGGCTTGTTGAAAATGCTTCCCTCAGAACTGTTTCCTGATGGAGAATTTGGCATTTCTACTCAAAGAAATCTTTCAAGAAAAAGCATCTGCTCCTGTGGAAAATTTCATCGTTTTGGGTTGGAAAAACGGAGCATGTTGAAAACCAACATCCTTCAGCGCAGCAAAGCTTGGTGCCAGTTTTCGGACAGGCTCCTCCTCTGCGTCAAGTTCTGCTCCTGGTTCCTGTGATTCCTCTGTACTGAGGAGGAACCCCAAATTACTGAATCCTCCCCTGTGCTGGTAATAGTCACACACAGCAACAGAGCCCCTGTGGCACTGCTGTAAGCATGCTTTCTGGAGCCCTACACATAGCAGCTCCCACCTGGGCACATCCCTCCTGATGTGGATTTCTGGGAGATCCCTCTCTACCTGTACAGGAGTTTTCTGAATTCTGGGAGGTGCCTATGGCTGATCTATCAGGAGAGAAAATCTGCTTTTTACTGGGCTTAATTGTTATTTTACCAATTCTTTATTTTAAATGGCTTGTCTTTCAGGTGTTTGAGAGTTTCCTTGCTCACATCCCTGAGCATAACCTAAAATGTCTTAATCACGTTAGCTGCTGTGTTGGGAAAACAGTGGGGTGTGAATGCTGTGGTTTTTGACGGCGTTTCTGCTTCTGCATTCAACCAGGCCCAAGATGAGGAAGCAGTCTTGCTTGTCCGTGGAGCTTTTAGCAGGGGGAGGATTGGTTTGTTTCCCTACCATACATTTCCCTGTCTGTAAAAAGACCAAACCCTGTGAGGGAGACACACCCAGACCTGGAGGAGACCTTCAGAGGAGTTCTGAGTTCTTATTCCAGTTCTTTCTCCTTCTGCTTGTCTTTTTTTCCTCTTCCAGTGACTGCTGCAGGTGGATGATGCTCACCTCACAGAGCTGGGGTGTGCAGTGTCCCTAACACCGCGGCGCTTTAAGGTCATATCACAAATGAAAAAGGTTCATATCAGGAAGAATTTCTTCTCAGGAAGTGCAGTCAGGCAGTGGCACAGGCTGCCCAAGGAGTGGTGGAGTCACCATTCATGAAGGTGCTTAAGGGAAGGGTAGGTGTGCTACTGAGGGATGTGATGTATGGGCATCATTGGTGGATGGTTGGACTTAGAGAGGTCTTTTCCAGCCTTAATGACTCCATGAATTCTACAAAATATCCTTTTGATATGAGGATAGTTATAGCGTGGAATAACCCAAGCTTGAAGCATTGCTGATACAGGAGTGCTTACATCTGTTTGTTTTTATGCAGCGGTTTCAACAGAGGCTGAGAAGCCTTGGAGTGCTCACAAAGCCAGGTATTTGCATTCCCGTTTAGGTTCCCAAACCTGGAAATAGTGTGGGGGGAGGGAAAGTCTTAAATTCTTCTTATGTTCCTAAGACAGTGTCTGTGCTGGGCTGCTGGGGAACATTTCACAGTTGTGTCCTGCAGTCAGGCTGCATGGGAGACCCCTGGCAGCCCTGTACAGACAGGGAACCTCACAGAAAGGAGCTGTGTGCGTCTTTGCTTCCTGGAGCCTAGGCATTGTCATGAGATGGTGGTGTGAGCAAATGCCGAGCTGAAAACCTGCCTGGAGCCCGGGACAAAAGTGCTTTCCCCACGTGAACTTTATGAAAGGACTTCTCAGTCCATTTAAGAAAATATAAAAGTGTTAGGAGCAGAGGCTCGGCCAAAGCCTGGGATCCTGGTCTGGAGACTGGAGGGAACAGAAAGGCCTCAGTGGAGAGCACTTCATAAGAAAACAACCCTGCACGGGCTGGGTTTGTGTTCCAGTGCTAGCACAGGTTCTGGTTACCAGCCTTCCTCTGCTTGTAGGGAATCAGGAGAGACATTTTGAAGATAAAATGAGGAAAAAACCCTGTGTTTGGGGCAGCAGTGACAGGGACCCCCACGTGCACCATCCTCTGGTGGGGATGAGGTCTCACATTGGCCCTACGTGTCTCTTATTTTAACTGTTGCCCACACCTGGGTCTGCATTATGACAAAGCCACTTGGTCAATTGCATTCACGTGCCAAAGCTCCCCATTGCTCTCAGGGGGAAGTGTGCTCCTGGCAAAGCAGACTGTTCTCTTCTGAGTGGCCAAAGCATCCTTAGGCCCTGGGAACTATTGATTCTTCTTGCTACAGATCTTGAAAACTGTAGCTGGGACAGAACGTACCTCTTTGGTCAATTGGTGATATCTCTGTTACTTTATTTGCATCCATTCCCTGCGGTCTCTGTGCACTGATCCCTGCTGAGGGAGTGGGACCTGAGGTCAAGCTCTGCTGGACTGAGGGTTGCTGCAGCTCAGGTGAGTTTGCTGGACAGCCTGTGGTGCACAGAGGGCTGATGAGAACAGTGTTTGACTCAGTGTTTTGGTAACTGAGTGTGTTTGAAGTCCTTGCTGTCAAATGAGCCGTTGCTCATAATTAGCTTTTACTTTTTCTCTGTACCTCCTGGGAACAGCAGCCCTTCCCATGGTGTAGGATAACTGTTCTGTGCACAGTGGTGTGTGCAAACAGATGGAAATGACCCCGAAGGGGCAGCTGTTCCCTTCTGCCCATCTCCAGCTTTGTCCTGGCAACCCATCAGGAGCATCCCATTTGCTGGTGAGCTCCATTGGAGTGGTGGCCATGTAACATTGGCTGCAATGGGGAATTACAAGGTCTTTTAGGTGGGAAAATCTGCTGTCCCTTTGTTAGGATGACTCAGTTTCAAAGAAATATTGGGTTTTATGGTGCTGTATGGCTGTGCTGTTTTAGGGGCAGAAGAGGGTGGGCTGGTGATGGATGGAGGTCATACAGAAAGGAGTAGGTGATGAATCCTTGAAGTAAGCACACTTCAGCAAAGCATTTGGAGTATGAGCCTGGCAATTAACCCATTTCTGGATACCTTCTTTGGTACATGGGATCTCCATGCATCACTGCTAAAGGAAAAACAGCAAAGCGTGGGGAATAGGTGAGATCGGAGCACGTTTCTAGTAACTATACATATATTACAGACAGACTGGAAGAACCTCTTTCTCTTCTGATCCCAAATGTTCAGTGTATAGATCTGTTTGGCTGCAGCGAGCAGCTCATGGAGGTGAATTACCTGACAGAGGTGACTTGGTCAGGTAGGTGGTGCTGATCTGTGCAGTCCATGTGAGCTATATCACCTCAGCGTGCACAAGGATTTCTGTTTTGAGATTTGCAGCATTTGGGGATATCCCATATCTATGAGTTCTGAGTCCTCTTAAAGGACCTTTCTGGTTCTTCCATGTTGCCCCGAATGCCGACGCATCTAAAGTTGCAGACACTTGAAAGTCAGACTAGATTTCCTTGAAATAATCCCTGTGAGCATTTGAGATATCACTGGTGTCTGGTCTGTACATCCTAGACATTACTGGTTCCATCTGATTACGTTTTATGTTTGCAAATAGAATAATCTAATGACCTAATTTCTGAAGGAAGCCTGTTATTTATTAACCGTGATGTAAATCCTACCAGCCTCAGAATAAAGAACATCAGGCTTTTGAATTTCTGCTGTTTTTTTTTTTTTTTTTTAAGATCCAAATCTCAGGGGCAATTAATCATTTTTTTGACATATTGAATTCAGTCATGTGTTAGAGAAACAAAAATTCATATGGGCAGTTTATGATGCAACATTAACTTGTCAGCAAGAAGGACAATTCATGACTGTCTATGACTAGCAAGTGGCAGGCGTTTGGACAACTGTCCCATAGTTCTGCAAGCATCAGCAAATTATTTTGGCAAAGTCTATGTAGGCAGAATATAATATACGCTTTTGCTCATATATTGGGGGGGTGGGAGGGGGGGGAATGAAAAAAAGTCCAACAAATTCTAATCCCCTGCCAGGAGTTTCCACTTATTTTCCATAACGAGAGCTGGAGGGTCTGAAAAAGCTGGCCTCGTAAAAAGAAATTGCGTTTTTCCTTTGCGAAGAAGATGGAAGAAATTTGGGGTTGTTGGGATGCACAAGTTTTCCTAATCTCTAGCTTATCAGCTGTGTCACTGCTGTGTGGAGGGGAACTGGGTGACCAAAGCGATGGTTTGTCCCTGAGCCTGTCAGCACTATGGGCTGTGATAAGGTGTGGGCAAGCAGGGCAGCGAGCTGCAGGAGACACGGTGGCCTTGGGGCACAGACAGCCCAACTGCTCTCAGGGATTCTGAGATATCCCAGGAAAGAGCTGCGTGAACTTTGAGGGTGGGAGGGGGTATACAGCTTCGCTGCTGTTTGTGGTTGGGTGGTCTGATGGGTCCATGAGAGCGCACAGAAGTGGCTTTGCTTTGATGCAGAAGAGAAAACCGAAAGATAAATGCAGAAGGAGGTCTTACTTTGGAAAAACAAACAGGTTTAAACAAAATCTCAGTGGCACCATTCCGGGCAGATCTGTGCTGAGGTGAGGCCGTGTGCCAAGTCAGAGGACGGGCTGCTGCAGGAACCAGGCTGTGAGCTCGCAGGTCTCACTTGGGGTTTCAGTAGGGTGGGGGAATGCAAGGGGCCCACTCCTCAGAGAAATTAGCCTTGTTCTTCTACTTAGGTCTGGTGTGGGAGCAGGGTGGTAAGCTGTGGCTGTGGGCAGGGTGCTGGCTTGCAACACAACAGTTGGAGGTGCGATGAAGGCAGGAGGGAGGGAGATGGAGAATGGTGACTGTGGTGAGGCTGGGTGGAGAGCTGTGTATGTGTTGCGGGACATAGGTGGGAGAATGGTGGCAGCGAAGCAGCCTGAAATGGCTTGACATGTTCCACAAGGCAAGAAGATGCTGAGGATTAAACACTGAGGGAGGTGGTCTTGAACTGCCCTTCTGTTCATCAGAGGTTTGGGCTGAGCCTCACTGCGAGACAGGGATGAGGAACTAGAGGAAAGTGTGGGAGTACTGCTGGCCTGTGCCCAGGTGCTTGCAAACCGGGCTGGAAACGCCCAACCTTGTTGGGCTGCCTGCATCCATCACTTGGCACTGAGAGAGGAGCAGTGCAGCAGGAGTCCATGGACAGTGGGCACCGGACTCTTCAAAGCACAGCTGGAGAAGTATAAACATAAAGGGAATTGGAGGTGTCGTGGTTGTAGCATGGCTCTGTGTTGTTTCTCCTGTGCTCCAGAGGAGCTGTGTGCCCTGTGCTGTAGGAGGAGGCTGAGCACCGTGGGGCTGTTTCTGTATGAATGGCTGTGGTCTAAATGGGATCTGTGGGCTGTGTGTATGTCATGTCCTGGCTGCCCCTCCCTGACCACAGATCACACCCTTCTTCCAGCAGAGAGATGCTGGCCTCCTGCTTTAGCTGGGAGCAGAGAGATTGAGACTGCTTAGGTTTAAGCTGGGTAAAAGTGGCTTCCAGAGCAGCAGCTTTTGATGGGAAGCATAAATCATGTACCATTTGGAGATGCAACATACAGCCTCCAGCATCTTTGCATACCTCCCAGAACACAGTGAATGTTATCATTTGTCTCAGGTCAGCTGATTGCTACTTTTTTTAAAGACTGACTTACGAAGGATGCAAATGCAAAGGAAACACAGGGAATATGATCGCAGTTAACTGGGATCTCCACTGTGCCTTGAGTCACAGAATGTAGAAACTGGCTCACATGAGTAGATGTCATGCTACCATCTTATGGAAGTATGAAATCACAGTGAATGTGACCAAGCAGACAGCTCTCCCACCCCCCTGCAACGGGAAGCTAATGGTGAAGGGTGTCAGAACACAACTTCAGTGTGTCCATCTTAACCCGTGTGACTGCAATCTGCTATTCCAGTCGATGCTCTACGGGCATTGATGAAGGAGTGGGCTCACACTAGAGGGATTTAGATAACTGCCTGGCGTAAAATTCACCCTGAAGCACTCAGAACAGTGCCAAAGAGGTTTCCGAGCACCAGTTCGTTCCTGGCTCCTTTCTAGGGTTCCTGGGGTTGAGTGAGGCTGCACAAAACTGTAAGGCAAACCCTGTACTTGGCGTTGAAAGTGGAGGGGAAAATAGGAACTACAGTTTACCTCTGTAATCTGGACTAAAGGAATGGCTTGTGCCTGTCCCTCCAGATAACAAGTCCTGGTCAGAAACACCCCACGAAAAATAGGATGTTTGCTACGGGATTCTGGGAAGAGGAACAGCAGATGACTTTGTAGATAAGGTTTTTGATTTTTTGTATCTTGGTGCTCTTGTGAGTGAGCTAGAAAAACGTGTGCTTGCAGTGTAGCATGGTATGCATTAAGTAGTTCATTTTTACAAGTTATTATTTTTGGAGACTGTTGCCAAGTCTTCAAACCTCCCAAGTTCTCAGGCAGTAAAAAAATGGTTTGGTGAAGTTTTGTCCTGGTTTGAGGACCACTTCATATCTTCATGAATGAACTGAATGATAGAGTGAGAAGTAGTCTCATAAACATTGCAAGTAACAGAAGAGTGGAAGGGTTTCAAGAATGCAGGAGGATGGTTTTCAGTTTGCTCTTGAAATAATCCCTCCTAAATGAAAACCAAATCCTGAGTGATTCTCTAAAATCATGGATGAGTGCATCTGTGCATATATTTGGGAGCAGTCCATTGAGGGATTGCAGGAGTGGATACTTGCTGGGTTGTGATTTTATAGAAGATAATCCAACACCATTCTGAAACACAAACTGAGTATGAGTCAAAGGTATTGTCCCCCTGTGAAAAGGGGAAGGGACAGGTTAAGCAGCGTGCTGGGACACCCAGCCACCAAAGAACTGTGGGAGCCACCTTCTGCTGCAATGCTTGGGCATGGCCTCCATGAGTGACTGACCCAACTTTGTGCTGGAGGGAAAGTAGGGCAGGCAGGGTCAGTCCTCAGTTTGTGATAAGGAGATGAATCAGTCTTGTTGGTTTTGCCAGGAGGGCCCCAGAAGCTGCCAATAAATGAGAGGAGAGGCAAGGTGAGGGTACCATGCTTGAAAAGAATTGATACAAGACACCAAGCTGAGCAGGTCTGGGATTTTTCTGCTCTTGTGCTGTTGCTTGGTAGGAATGCTGGGATGGGAAGAAGCTGTGATCTGTCAGCCAGGGCTCCTGCTGCTGCTCACCACAGTGTTTGGCCAGTGCTGTGACAGTGGTGTCTTCAGCTACTTTTCATCTAGCAGACTGCTGGCAGTGCCTAGATTGCAACTCCCTTCACCTGTTGTTTGAGAACTTCTCCAGGTCCTCCCAGGTTGTGACAAAGTGGCTCCGTTCTTGCTCTTTTCCAAGGGCAAAGTTTGAGTTTTCAACCATGCCTGAGTATCCTTCAGGGCTCCTGGGGTCCTGTGCCAAGCATGCTAGCCTACCATGGGACAGAATAGCTTTCACTCAAGAACTGCCTGCAAAAAGTAAATCTTTTGCTGATTAAAATACTTTGTGTGAAAACTAGTGCTGTCTGCATCTGCTGAAATGTGTCTTTGCAATGTCAGACACTAAGTGAACTTCTCAAAGTTCCCATGAAATCCTGCTTTACAGAGCTGGGGCAAGGCAGATAAGTGTAAGGAGTTGATAAGTTAACTTAGATGAACTTTTTCAGCCTCTGGTAGCTCTCCAGATGCCAGCTACGTGGAGACAGAGAAGCTTGCTTATTTCTGCATTCCTCTTGCGTCCTGAGCTCTGAATTCTACTGCCTTGATCGCATGGACAGAGATGCCCTGGCAGGCTTCCAGCCAAGATAGCAATGTGTTCTCCTGCCTGTATATTTAGCATGCCTGCACATCATCCTTCAGCTCCTCCACCACCTGTCTCAAAGTACATAAGCACACTCTGTCACCTCTGCACTGTGGAGCCTTATTTTTTCCCCATCAAAGTCACACTGAAGAGAGGAAGTTTGCACCAGAAAGCTTGTGTTTCTTGTTGCTCCTGGTTTGTAGCCAGAAGGCCTCAACAAGCCATCTTGTTGCATGCCAGCCAGCCAACAGAAAGCCTCCTGTCAGCCTACTTGCAGAGTTTATCCAACAAATTCCATAAACATGCCCATAAAATTCAATTAAACAAGGTGCCCAGAAGTATATGGACTTCTAATGTTTAGCACCACCGTGCACTGGTCAGTGCTCAGCATGCAGCCTCCTCCCATCCCCTGTCCTGCCCCAGCCAGCAGCTGCTCCCTGTAGGCATCCAGCTGGCTGATGGATGTGGGGTCCCTGGGACATCTTGTTTGTTCTCCTTCCCTGCTTGCTGGTTTTCTGACAGAGACGTTCAGGCTTGGTTAGGAGCACCTCTGTCTCAGGATACTTGCCTTTATTCATTTAACACTCATTTATTTCATGATTGCCTTTCTATGGCTTCTAGATTGGGTATTGCAGAATCCATGTCATGGGAAAATGTGTCTAAAGGTGCCAATTGCATCAAGCTCCAACCATCCCCTTGCATGTGAGTTCCTTCTTGGGGTCTGTCATTTCTTGTCTATGGTCAGTGGTGATGGAGCATTCCTTGGCTAAAGCATATGGACTCCACAAAATCCCTTGATCCCCCCTGTCTAGCTTCAGACTTGTTTATGGAACAGAGTCGGTGTAGGTATTAGTGGCTGAATTAGCAATGGAGGAGAAAAAATGTTC
Source organism: Oreortyx pictus (assembly GCA_036925125.1). Taxonomy (NCBI): domain Eukaryota; kingdom Metazoa; phylum Chordata; class Aves; order Galliformes; family Odontophoridae; genus Oreortyx; species Oreortyx pictus. The sequence goes on from JAUPFR010000022.1 coordinate 5,099,150, forward strand.
TCGGTTGTACTTGGCAAAGGTCAAAGAATGTGATGTCCTCTGATGGCTTTCATGATGGATGTCTCAGAGGCTGCTCCAGCTCAGGTTGCTCTGGAGGCAGAGTGGGGCTGAGCTGGGCAGCCTTGCAGATGAAGGGAAATTTTGGCTATGGTGCCTTGGCCAATTATCCACACTGACCAGTCTGCAGGAGCTGATGGCACAGCCATGTGTTCAGCAAGCTGGCTTCTGTCACTTGACAGGGCACTCTGTTAGTGCCTCTGTCTGCACCCCAAGATGCAGCAGGGAGGTCTGAAGTGCTCTCCTGTGAGCAGAGCGATGTTGAGACTATTTCTGTAATGATGGGACTTGACTAGAACTCCCTGCGGTCATGCTTTTGCATCACTTATTCTAAATCTTGATGCCATATGTTAATTTCTGAGGTTTGTGTTGCTCAAGAGAAAAGCTGAGCTTCTCCATGTAGGTTCTTGCTTTATTAATATATCATCAGACCATAGCAGAGCATTCTGTGGTGTTAACGCAGCCTGAGACCAAGCCAGAACTCCTTGTGGATGCCAGCAGGCCTGAGCCAAGCCCAGGAAGAGCCCACAGCTGCCTTCCTTTTGAGCAAGTCTGAGATTAGAGATGGTCACCACCCCTCTGCAAACCCTTCTTTCCTCCTCATTTAGAAGAATGTTTTGACCATATATTGTATAAAGGAACGCTCCAGCACACCTTGCTTCTTCTGTGTGTGTGATGCTTCCAACTGGCTTCAACCTGAGCTATTTTGGGTTTTATTTTACGAGCAGGAGAACCACACGACCAAAGGTCCCTGCTAGCGAGGGCTTTGTTGGCTATAATAGAGGATGTCTAAGGTATCCTTTACCTCTCCCACCCCAAACTTCTTCTGCACAGATCTTCTTTTCTTCCCAGTTTGAAAGAGCTGCCTGATGAGTGCTGTGGGGCTCACCTGGTTGTGGACACAGGCTCGGCGATATTTTGGGCCAGGGGCATGTGAGGGCTGGGTGTTGTTTGCCTGGGAGATGTATCAGGCCAGTGTAGCATTGCGAGGACTTTGCCATGTTACACAGCAGCTTTGTGGCTGAGCAAAAATAAATGAGTGACTTATCCCACTGCCAAGGACCGTCAGTGGGAGGTCGGGGTTTGATATTTCCACACCCAAAAAAGCAGCCCCAAGCTAGAATTACAGTACAAAATACCCATTCAGACCTCTCCAGCCTTCTGTTTTCATTGACTTCCATCCCCTGCTTGTACACACAGAGTCCCTTCCTTTCCAAAAGAAAACAGTATTGCTGATAAGGGACACTTATCTTGGCAAGTCATTACAGAACAAGTGAGCTTTTGTGTTTGCATGTGATTCCTGCCACAATGTTAACAAACTCCTAGTATGGAAGCTTTATTTTCCACTCTGAAGATGGCCCTTAGGGTGCTATGCGAGGTGCATTATATGTCTCATAAATACTTCCCACAGATGTTTCTTCCTTTCCCCCCAGAAAAAAAGAAGAAAAAGAAGAAAAAAAAGTCATAAACTTCTTAAGCTTTGAGTATTTTATTTGTTCTGTTCAGTGCTTTTAAACAATGATCATTGGCCATGCTGCACGTGGGTATTTACCCTTCTCATGCTCTCTGCTGAGATGTCAGTGCTCTTGGATATTTTCAAAGCATTAACTGGTGCTGCAGTTTTCTCTCTCATCACAGTGGGGTCCCATTGAAAACTGAATGCTTATCCCAAATGGTAGCAGTTTGAATCTGCCGTGTGATTTTCCATCCCAAATGCTGGGGCAGAGCATGTGCCATAGGTAGGCATTGTGGTACTCTGATATGGGAGTGCTACATGTTGAAACCTGTGCTCCAAAGAGACTTTCTGATCAAATTTAAGAGCATCTTCCAACGTAATCTCTCATATTGGGAATATGGTAGAAGAAAGAGGAATTTCAGGGTGATTTCCATCTGTTTTCCTTCTGTCATTCTGTGGGGCTTTGTCTTCTGGGTTCAGGGGAATGTAAAGCTTAACTTGAGCTGGCAGTGTGTGCTTGCAGCCCAGAAGGCCAGCTGTATCCTGGGCTGCACCCACAGAGTGGGGGCAGAGGACAGGGAGGGGACTGTCCCCCTCTGCTCTGCCCTTGTGAGGCCCCACCTGCACTTCTGCACCCAGCATGGAGAGATGTGGGGCTGTGAGTGGGTCCGGAGGAGTCCACAGGGATGCTCAGAGGATCACAGCACCTCTGCTATGGAGACAGCTGAGTGTTGGGGGTGTTCAGGCTGGAGAAGAGAGCGCTCTGGGGAGACAATATTGTGGTCTTCCAGTACCTAAAAGAAAGGTACTCATAAGCAGGAAGGAGAGCAGCTTTTCACATAGAGAGTTACAGGACAAGAAGGAATGGTTTTAAACTAAAAGAGGGGGAGGCTTAGAGCAGATATTAGGAGGAGGTATTTCACTCAGAAGGTGGCAAGGCCCCAGCACTTATGCCCAGAGCTGTAGGTACTCCAATCCTTGGAGGTGCCCAGCACCACAGATGGGGCTGGGGGCAGTCAGCCCATGGCAGGATCTGAAACTGGATGGTCTTTAAGGTTCTTTCCAACCCATGCCATCCTGTGATTCCTGAGAAAGAAGGTTGGGCTGTTTTCCAGATCCCACGGAACAATCTTTCTCCTTAGTACTGTGATATAGAAACATCACTAACAATCCAGAAGTCCTGGGCCTGGAAGTGGCCTCTCTGCAGAGCTGAAGGCAGATGACAGCTGTGCACAGTGAGCCTGCAGCCCTCCCCAGGAGCTCTGCCCCAGCTGCATGGTACAAAGGCAAAGAGAGCTCAGGCCATGTTGAGAGTTGGTTGAAGCACTGGGATAAGAGGGTGAGAGACAGCTCTCCCTGCCTGGTGTTGAAACAGCTACTCTGCATCACTCCACTGCAGCCAAAATCTGATGCAATTCTGATTATGTACGCAAAATAAATTGGAGTAGGCTGCAACTATCCTTGACAAATAAACCAAAAACAAGAACTGGTTGGAAGATGTCCTCCTTCCCAATGGGATTTTTTTTTTTTTTTTTTGGAGGCATATCTCAAATCCAGAAAGTTCAAGTTCTTCTGTACTGCTTTGCATTGTGCTCTTGCTGCTCATCAGCAGGACATCTCACTTGAATTGAGTGCTCCCCAATGTGTCCCTGCAGCAGTGGTGTGAGGGATGTGTTGTGCCTGGGAATGCTGCCTAGAGAGGAGCAGAGAGACCTCAACTAACAGACATTTCTCATGGGAAGCTGTAATCATGCTTTGGGCTTTGTTCAGAAATGTTTTGGTGTTTCTTTGGAAGGAGAGGTCACACGACTTGTAACGTGAAATCTAATTCTCTATTGAGAAAAACTGACATGGATTTTCCTCCCTATTTTGTTTTCCTTTGCTTGCCACCTTTTAATTAAAACAGCCCAGTTTAAAACTAGCTGCTCCCTTACAAAGTCTTGTTGGCGTGTTGAAAATGTCCTCCATCTTTAATCCTTTTAAAATAAAGATCAAGTCTGTGTCCATTTTCAGGCACGTGCTCAAATACACAAGCTTGCAGTACACTTCAATAATTTGGACTGTGTTGATCAAAGGAGAATTTCTAAAGCCATCCGTGAATTGTTCCTGGTCAAAGGAGATGACAACTCCAGGTGTGGGATGTGTTATTCTTGGGTCTCATCGTTGTGTTGTGCTGGCTCAAACAATATGGAAATGGAGGTCTTAAACTGTGCTTGTCCTGCTGATGTGTGCACCTGGCTGCTCAACCTGCAGACTATTTTACATGATGTATGTAAGAGTCTGGAAGATTTAGCTAGCTTCCTCTTGTACTAACTGTTTTCCCCGTGATATATTTAAAACATGAATAATTTTAAACCTTTAAGTAGTCTTCAGAGGGATTACTTGCATGGCATGGCATGTAGGCTGTAGCTTGCAGAGCTCTTCACGAAGAGTTACGTATCTTTTGGCCTTGCACTGAAAAAGGGAAATAGAGAGCGTGGTAAATGACAGAGCTGGGACTGCATCCCAGATGGCTGCTCCCCCTGTCTGGCTGTCTCTCCCTTATCCAGCCTGGTGCCTGCACGTTGCCCTTTTCTGTCCATAGTTGATAGTTGTTGTTCAAACTTTGATAACGTGGTGACCCTGAAAGGAGCTAACCATAAAGATGGTGATGTTATGAGAGGTTGGATTTCTGTTTTCCTCTGATATGTGCTCCTTCGTCTGCATCCCAGCTCAGTTCCAACCCATTTCCCAGCAAGGAGAGCTCACCCCGTGGCTGTTGGTTTCTGGGGGTACCACTTGGGGCTGAGTTGTGTTGAAAGCTGGGCATGGGCATCTGCTGTGCCTGCTGAATGCAGCAGAACGGTGTGTGTATGGGGGGGGGAATACAACCTCTGATACTTTTGAAACAGCTCCTTTGCTAATTTTGACTGTAGCTGTCAAGAAGAGCCCTAACACCCCTTGCAGACGTGGTGCTGTGTTAGCTGTAATGACTCTTTACTGTCATATAACCTAATTGCAGAAATGGACCAAATTCTGTCAGTGGCACAAAGCCAGAGCACAGAACTCCTGAGCCCTAATCTCCCTGGCTTTATGTGCTTCCCTCTTGCATCTATTTTGTTTTTTTTTTCATCTCCAATGAATAGAAGGCTTCATCTTTTATAAACTCCAGCAGGACAACGCACATGTGGACTGACTCTACCACAAACTCCTCAGTAACACTCTCACTGCTTGGGGGAAGTAAATACGCAAATTTCAAAAGTCTTTCTGTGTGGAGAATCTGTTTGGATTTGAGCAGGAAGTAGGGAGCAGGCATATAGGTAGCAATATTAATGAAGTTTTTTATAAAGGCTTCATTCAAGGCTTTCAAAGAAAATATGGCTCTTATGGGACGCATGGTTTGTCTGCCAAGTCCAAGAATCTGGTTGGAATTTAAAATATACGTATTTAAAGGTCTCTGAGAAGTAGGAGATTAGAAGACAGAGCAGCACGGGACAGGCACATGGGAAATTAGTGCAAGAAGAGGAGATGGGTTCTTGGGGGCTGAGCTCTGCAGCAGGGTGCACAGCCACCAGACAAGCAATTTTTTGATTGGCCTCAGTGTGGTAGGAAGGGGGGACAGCTGGTGCAAATGGCATTGCCAGCTCCAGCTGCTGTGCCACACCAAAGTGGTGGAGGACATCCAAAAGTCCTCCTTCAGGTGATGGCCGTGTGCTCTTGCAAGACCTCAAGTTTAGACTCCTTACTTCTTCTCACGTGGAAGATGGCTGTGTTGGCTCACTTGCTGCCTGAAAAATGCAATTAAATAGTATTGGCTTATGGACTTTGCTTTACTAAGGGTCCCAAGGCCGCTCATTCTGGGTCTGTGTGCATCACTTGCGTGAAGTCAGCACAGTGATGGGGGGAGGTGTTCAGGCAGGAAGCAACCAGAGGCAGCAGCTTGGCATTTCTTAAGGCCTTTTGGGTTTCTAAAGCCCCTGATGTACCTGCATCATTACTCTGGGGTGTGGTGGATCAGTCTGAGAAGGCTCCCTGACAAGGGCACAGGGGTGACCTGAACTGGGAGGTCTGTGTTAGTGTTCTGTGAGGACTGCAGCTCAAGAGGACTTTGTTTTTCCTGGGGGCAATAGTTGGTTTCCTAATCTGAGTGGAAGGCTGTGCAAGGTTGCTTTCCGTCGTGATTGCTTATAGTAGCATGAAAACCTGTGTACTATGGATAGACATTCAGGCCTCGCATGCAAGGTGTCAGACGTGCCAGCAGGAAGGTGCCCTGCCAGAAGAGCTCTGCCAGGTGACGTACAAGTGCACTGTTGGTGATGGTTCTGCTCTCACGTGGCAGTGAGTCCCTTTGTTTGTGTGATGCCCCATGCTTTGCACTCATGGTGCAGGCAGAGTGGTGTGACTTCGGGCCGAGTCAGATGGCAGGAGTGCAAAGCTGTGCCTTGACCTTCGTCTTGTTTAGAAAATCAGCAATGCTAATTTGGAGTGAAGGCAGGCTCTGTGCGTGGGTCAAAGACCCTGAGAGCGTAGGAGGGTGGAGTATAGCTCTGCTGAGCCTCGTGCTCCCATCCCCAGCAAAAGCCTGGAAGAGGATAATGACCCACATACAGCTACGACTTCTCCCCTATGTGTGTTTTTTCCAGTAACTTCCCTCTAGGGTCTTCCTCACCCAGTGAGGGTTTAGCACCTGTCAACTAATTTTTTCCAGTTGTTCCTTTTCATGTCCCACAACAAAACCTTTTGCTGCCCAGATACATGCTGTGCTTTACTGTGGGGCTGTTTTCACCTCACCAGAGCTATGCCTGCTCTGCAGACCTGTTCTGATGTGATCAAGCTTGTTAGACTGTACACTGGATGTGATGCTTTGTGTCCATCAATAGCTGTTTGCTATCCCAGGACGAGTCCTACTAACATTGGCTGCATTGAGCTCACAGTGCTTCTTTCACATGCTATCTCTATTCTACATTGGTTGCTGCACTTTCACCTTTGCTGGGTCCTGTCCAGGTGTCACTCTTCAGTGCAGTGGCTTTGTTGAGGTGTTACTGATAATCCTCTTTTCTTCTACAAGTCTCGCTGTTAGCAGAACAAATCTCTGTTTCCACTATGGGGGAATTTACAGGAAAATTCTGGCTCTGTTCAAGATGATGACAAAACTCTTGAAGGCTTCAGAGAGATCTCCAGGCCATATTTCCATAGGATCACAAGACAATGTTTCACTGACAGCAGGAATAACTACCTAGAAAACAGGATCAAACTGACTCAAAATAATGGTCTGGCTTTGACAAAAGGAAACTCCTCACTTCTGGGTTTGGTAAGAAGGCATCACACAGCCTATCGTGAAGTATGTCCTGAGCTGAGATCATCTCCTGACTTTCTGCTCGCTGAAGAGCAAATCCATATACTTCACATCAATGTAAGAGCAAATATCAGTGGTGTGTAATGTAAGACCAAAATAACCCAAGGATATATATATATGTATTTTTTTTTTCTTCTTCTTCTTTTCGCTTCAGCATCAAATGAATGGAAAGGATTTCCAAAAAAATGACTTGGATAATAAAATTAGTGAGCAGGCAGCTCTTTTGAGTGAGTCCACAGGGAGAGGCCAGAATTTTTATTTCAAAGGGTAAAGTAAACTTTGTGAAAATGTCCACCTTGTTGGAGGAGGGTTGGGTTTTTTTTGGTGACTCTAGTGGCTGAAACACCCAAAATCGGGTGGGTGTGTTGGCATGCTGGGCAAACAGGAGCAGCAAACCTGTGACTCCTTCTGTGTATAAACTGATGGTGATTCATCCAGGTTTTTACTTGAATGGCAAGGCCACCAAGCCAGCTGAAATACGTCTGAGGTGAAGGCCATGGAATAAAAGGATCAGCTCAGGACAGCGGAGTGGTGTCCAGATGCCAACGCCCTGTGGTGGTACCATGACTTGAGGCTTGCTCTACCAGCAGCCAGGCAACAAGGAAAGAACGGGCAGCTGCTGCTGCCTTGGCAGGGATGGGACAAAAATAAGCACTGAACTTGTCTGCCCCTTTGGATTTTCGTCATTTTCTTTGCTCTATGTTCTGTTAAGTTTCCATGTGCTTAGAAACTGGAAGCAACCTGGGGCCCTTTTCTCCCCCGCATCCCCAAACTCAACTATTTCTGTTATTTGGCTGGGGAGAGAGGAAGCGATTTCAGTAGGAAATGATTATTTTAAGACAATCTGGAAAAGGCGGTGGCTTTTAGCCAAATTAATAGCATAATGCCACTAAAATGTTGCTTTTTGTGTAAAGCTTCCAGTGACTAACCCAATAATAAAGGGCAGTGAGTTGGTGGAGCTGCTGGGCATGGGTCTGAGTGTGACTGTGCTCCCCTCTCACCTTTTCCTCTTACAGCACAGGATGTCAGGGGCTGAGGAGCAGAGCTGTTGTTTCTCTTCTGCCTGTAATTCTAGCCAGAAAAAAAAGGCAATTTGATACATATTTGTAGGGGTAACTTAAGGCTTCCGACCTGCTGAAAAAGAGCAGCTTTCCTCCTGAAAACTGAGCATAGTTGCAACAGCAGCATGCGGCTCAGAAGTCATTTCTGATCTCTTGGAAATAATATTTTAAGAATTCAGATGTTTGTTCTGGTCAAGGGTGGTTTTGGTGTGATTTTTGTGTGTAAGTAAATGAGATTTCAGCTCCAAATCCTTTTTCTATTTTTTTCTTAATATATAGAAATGAAGAAGGTGTTTATTGCTGAAGGAAATGCAGTGGGAAGAGCACCAGTTTTTTTGGCTTTCTGTCTGGTTTCCACAACAGTGAGAGACTGTGAAAACACAAACAAATCTTTATTTCTGAGCTAATTGCTCGAAGCCAGGAGCTTGCAACAAGCTGAGAGTGATTTGATGCAAAACGCAGCTCTGTCACCCTGTTTTCACACTCCTCATTTCTCAATGCACTTCTGTTCCTTCTTTCATCTTAGTCCTTCCCCGTAGCACTGTCCAGGCTATTGAAACCTGTAAGCTCATCCAAAAACTACTAAAAGGCACAAAGCATCCTTTTGACTTAATGAACTCTAAGTACGTGAGGCCTAAACTAACACGGTCCGGCTCCCAGCCCATCTGTGGAAAGAAGTTCAGACACAAATTCAAATGCTGCTTTGGAAGCATTTTTGACCATATTCATAATACTCTGAAATCCTCTAAATTTTGGTAGTTATTTTGCCATTAATGCTGCCAAAAAAAAAAAAAAAAAAAAGAAGAAGAAATTCTTCAACAACAGAGGAAGACGATGGTTGGCTCAATTTGTTTTGGGAATGTACCTTTTGCTGGGGTTCTCACAGGACGTGCAGATGGCACAGCCGATGCGCTGCTCCCTCTGTGTGCTTTGAGCCGGATGCCAACCAACCACCTCCCCAGCACCCCTGCTGCTTCATTTAACTAGTTGCACTGGGGGGGGGAAGGGGTTTTTATTTTGTGAAAACATCGACACGTTTGGCCTCGCTGTTCTGTTTTGTGTATTGAGCCTGTCCTGATGTTTCCAACAAATAGGACATCACGAATGCAGACTTCTCTCAGGGGGGGAGCGCCTCTGGTGTTCCCTCAGCAGCCAAAACGTGACGGGCTCCTGTGCTGGGACAGGGCTGTTCCCTGCCAGCCTCACCCAGCAGGAGGAAGAGGTGTAAGTTCATCGTTGGTTGGGTTTAAGTGTGTGCTAGATTCCATATGTTAAGAAGGTACGATCACCAGTTTAACAGTGGGGAGAGACTCTCATAGTTTCAGGTACACAGGAACGGTGAGAACGGATAAATATTCAGTGTGGCTCTCTGGAAAATTCCCATCTTGAATGCGTGGCACAGAAGAGGAGGGCAGACTTAATATGGGATATTATTATGGGGCAGACTGAGTCATTCAGATACCATGAGAGGTAACAGAATGAACCTCCTGAGATTCTGTTCCCTCAGCTCTTCTTCCCAACCCAAGTCATCTACAACAGCACTGGAAGCACCAAATGGGACTCCGGCTTTGAAATCTAGAGCTATTCCTTTTGTCCTTTCTTCATGAAGTCCAGCTAGCATAGAAGATCCCATTGGCTTCAGCAATTCAAGACTGGGAATCACTTTGTTTCAGAATAATGCTCCTAAGTGATGCTGTAGGAAGTTTTTTTTGTTTGTTTGTTTTTGGGTTTTTTCTTTTTTTTTTTTTTTTCTGCTCTATTAGTTTAATGCATTAATTTGGCACAGAGGAGGTTGAGCCCATAATATCCTGTTCCTGAGGAACGAGTGCTGGGTAACACTGTGAGCCACTGTTCCAAGCATGGGCTTATTTACTTTAATTAGAAAGTGCACTTGTTGAGTCGTCAATTAATTAGGTAAAGCAGCACCTACTGAGAGCAGCTGAAAGAGCTACTGTATGAGGAATGAGGGAGGGGGAGAAGTGAAGGATGAAAAGGGAAAGATAATACCAGTGCTGGAAAGCAAGTGGTGGTAGAGGTGCCAGAAGGAGATCACAGGTACAGCTCTGTTAGGGCCTAAATTGTAGTCACTGTTCCTAAATTGCCTTCAGGTACAGCTGCTGCTGCAGATTCTGTGGGATTACTTGGGGTCAGAGGGCAGGCTGTTTTAAAGCAGATCATTGAGTAGGAGTTGGAGATGGGTTTATGTTGTCCTGTCCCACGCTCTGCCTGACCTACCATGGTCTAGATGCAGCTGGGAATACCTTGACTAACTCGTGGTCTTTTTGGCCAGCAAAAAACACTGCAGAATAAAATGCAGTCCCTTGTTTCATGGAGAAAGTAGTTCACTGTTGCATGAAAGACATCTCAATGTCCTTTGCTGTTTCCCTTTCTCTTCTTCTGCTATTTTTTTTTTTTTAGTAAATATATCCAAACTTTCAAGGCAAACAAGTTAGTCGATTTTGAAAAAAGATTTTTATGTTATTATTCCAGAAACAAGCTATTAATACCAGATGTTTAAAAAGTTGTAAGTACATTTCCCCCCCCAAAAAAAGGAGACAAAATAAACGTCATGTGTAGTCCTTTCCTTCTGGGTCCCGTGTGTGTGTAGGATTCATGCCTCACATCTGCAAAACTCTTGCATGGAGTCAAAGTTTGGGGGTTTGTAGGCAGAGCTTGGATTCATGGTGCCAGTTTCCAAGAGCTGGGGTTTGAAGCAACGTGCCGAGCGTCATGAGACTTGTGATAAAATCAGGCAGGGTTGCCAATTTTAAACTTAAACCCATCTCCCCATCAAGAAGTTTGCTTGAACTTCAGCCCAGAAGGAGTGGAAGAATGCAGCAGAGCTGGGCTGAGTCTTGGGGCTGACCCTTTGCCTGGCAGCCCCGCATTTGTCTGTGGTTGTTTTAAATACCGCGGCTAATCAAAAACCCATTTAGTGGGTGGTTGCAATGCTCTCCAAAAGGCTCCGTGCTGACAGGTCGATACTTGGGTGCTGTAGATAGATATTAGGTTTTCTGTGATCTTCTGTGCCTATGAGGTCTTTTTAGTCCTCCCTCAGAATGTATACACAGGGATATTTTGGAGGCTTCGGATGAAATGTTATGCTCTAGTGATGTCTACGTAGCAATTTCCAGGGAATTGTAATAACACACTGAACCAGTCTTCTCAGAGGTTGAGGGAACCTCTCCTCAACATTTCTGAGGTTCTCAGTCATTCCCTGGCTTTTCCAGGCAGGAGCTCAAGTGTGGTTCCGCCGTGGATAAAGGCAGTGTTCGTGGTGGGCAGCAGGGAACACTGTGAGCTCTTGTAAGCCTCTTCCCAAAGCCTTGGAATATTCCTAACAACGGTATTTGTGTAATGGCACAGCATTAGGTAATGGCAACGCTTGGAGCCTGACTCTGCTCAGCATTCACGTCACTCAAGTTCCACTCCGCTGTGGCTCTGAGAGCAAAAGCTTGGTGCAAGGGAGAAGCTCTTGGAAAATGAACCAGAGAAATGGTTACTATGAACATCTTGGGGGGGAGGAGATGGTTTATGTTAAAAATATAAGCTTGATGGAAACTTTTGGAGATGTGCTTGCTGTCCCTGAGCACAGGAAGGATCCACCGCTCTCCTCCTGCTTGCTGTTCCTTCATTTCTTTGTTGGTATTGTGAACACTGAAACAAAATCTGAATGCTCAGATCTGAGGAGGAGTTCCTGCTGTCTGCCTGCCTCCGTGCTCAGCACAGCTGCTTCAGCTCCCTGTGCTTTTTACGTCCATGTGTCATTGATGCTTCCGCCCCTAAAAGGCTGTGGTCCCTTTTATTGCATCTGTTCCATCCATGCGTACTGAAACCTTTTTTGGTTTGTTTTTTTTTTTTTTTTGTAACCCAAAGTGCAACTTGGCTTTAAATACTAATTGTGACATTAAAAAATAAATAAATAACCTATATATCACTTCGTAAATCATCCTGGGAGGGTTTGTAGGACAGAGACAACTTCTGAACCATAATGATTGAGGTTTCTGAGGAAGCATAGGGATTCAAATCCAAACCTTTCATTAATTTTAATGAGGAACAGAACATTTGGGTGCACATCTCCAGAAGTGCCTTATAATGCAGTTAATCTGTGAACAAACCCTCCTCCTTTTTGATGCCACAGACTCCTGAGATGATGCTCAGCAGAGTGGAGAAATGGTGACCCTGTGGTGGGGACTTCAGAATGGTTTTGGTGCCCCTCAAAATTGGGAGAGAGAGGCAAACAAGTCTGGTTTCAGCCCAGCTGAGCTTTCAGCTGGGCTTCAGGCATCAGCTCAGTCTGTACAACAGACCTACACTGAGGCCAAGGCAACAGGGAAAGGATCTCCTGCTAATGCAGGTCTGGAGCCTCGAGTGTAACTGATGGAAAATGCCATACAGATATTTCTTTTTTAGCTGCAGACCCACCTGCACTGCAAAACAGTGTGGAAGACATGTATGTTTGGATCTGAGCAAAGATGAATAATGCTAAGAGTTATTCATGTTGGGTCAACCACAGTCGGTGAATTTTGGTGTTGGTCAATTTTGCCCAATTCAGTGTAGTTTTCAACTGGACGAGGAAGAATTGAAGCAAACTCAGGAAGCTTTATCCTGTATTTTCATGTTGAAATGTTGCTGTCTCCTTTTCAAAATTAATGCTTCTTTTTTTCCTGAAATACACTTTGAAAGTGATCAAAAAGTTCTGGCACTCTGAAACCATGGAATTGTGGGATGTTTTGGGTTGGAAGGGACCAGCAGAGGTCATCTACTCCAAGCGCCAGCATTGCCTATGAGAGCAGCAGCACTGCCACAGGATCATGGCACTCATAAAGTTTTTCCACTGGTATTTCCACATTTGTGAAGCGAATGGTTTTTTTTTCCAGCTTTGTATAGCTTTGATGCAACCAAGAAAGCCTTGCTTCAACAGATTGAAGCAAACGTCCTCCATGATGGCCGCGCCCATTAACGTGGCCTTGAAATCAGATTCCAAAACGTCTTATTACACCTTTGGCAACAAAGCAATGAAACATGGTGAAGTTCTGCCAAGTCCTATAGGAGCTAAAGCCATTACATGTACAATGACTTTGGTGATAACAGACACAGAACTGTGCTTTAAACTTAGAGTTTATCTTCATAAGCTATTCCTTCAGCGTTCCTAACAGCAATCATCTGAAGCAGAGTCTGTCTGGTTGGTACTGAAAGAATTATAAAAGCAGTCTTACATATTCTAACCCTGTTTCTCTCATTTGTATGTAGTGGGGGATTCAAATAGCAGTGGAATTCCTTATTTATTTTATGGGTGGTTTTATATTTTTGGTGTATTTTTCCAAGCTGACATCATTTAAAGAGTTGCCTTCATTGGAGTACCAAAGAGAGACAACTTGACTTGTGCAACTGGTTAGTTTAGCAACAGCTAAATTCAGCTTGGACTTCAAATGTCACACTTTGAATTTGCACACTGTGCAGGATTTTTAGAGACAAAATACCCATTTATGTTTTCTGTGATGAAGATGGAGCTGTGGATTGTAGGGAGCAAAAGTTCTGTCTTGCTCTTTATGCTTATTTCCAAAGGCCAGGAGCAGTATCTGAAGATGTGCTATTCTAAAGACTTTTTGATCAAAAGCAGGAAAATTAAGCCCGTGTAAGTCTTGATTGAGGCTCAGAACTGAAGTAGCTGCTGTCTGATTGAGAGAAACTGTGCAACTTGGCCTTTCTCTGCTGAGATAACCAAAGTGGAGCAAATTAGGAGTGTTAGTACTAGCCCTCCCACAGCAGAAATATCAGAACAGAGCCAAAGAGTCCCAGACAATGAGCTGACAAATATATAGGAAAGGAAAAATGTATCTTTAATTGTGCCCAAATTCTGGAGACCTTGAAAGATGCTGCTGCAAAGACGAGCATCCCTCGTTGCATTTGTGTTGATCTGCAAGATGCTGACAGTGTGCATGGCTTGCTTCCATCCTGACATGTTGTGTAAATTATGTGCTGGATGCTGGACTTTCCTTCTGGAGAGAGAGCCAATGGGTGACCATGAAGTAGATGGAGAGTTTAGGAAGAGATGCTCAGATTTAGCACAGGTACCCACAGGAGAGTACATGCTATGCTCTTGTTTTGATCTGAGAGATGTCTGACTGCATCAGGGACCTCAGGAGCAGACGTTTATTCCTGGGAATGTGTTGACTGCTTCCCTAGGGTGTCGTTGTCTGCAGGAGAATGAGTAAGCCACCCATTGGTCACAGCAAACATCTGTTGCTCTGGGGGATGTCATGGACAGCTGGTCCTCCAAATCTTGCTGTAGAGCAACAGGTGCTCAGGTTTGGCTTCCCCGGAACTTGAGATTTGCTCTCCATGAAGCACCAGCATGTTATCTGAGTGTCTCAAACGTGCCACTGTCAGTTGTGATGTGCCACTTTAGCCTCCAACGGTTGTGCTTAATTACTCACCAAGTCACAAGGGGGCACCCATGGCTAAAGCTTTCATTATCCATGAGGAGCTGCGAGCATTCGTGTCCATAGGATTTCTTCCAGACTCCCAGAAGGGTTGTGTTTGCTCCCTTTGGGGCTGACTGCCACTGGAGGAGAGGCAGGAGACTCTGAAGTCAAATCTTGGCAAGGTGAGAGTAGTTCCAGTTCCTTTCTGTAGGGAATAGGGGAGAAATCCCAAAGTGCTTCCCTTGGTCCAGAGGTTTAACTGAAGTCTGCTAAACTCATGAAATAATAAAGTAGGACCATTGCAACAATCCTTTTAGGCATTTTGGTTCCAGTTTTTTCCCCCTCCAGCCAATACTTAAACCTTCTTAGTTCATGATAAATTCAGTACTGGCTGTTATGCTAACAAGAGACAGTCATTTATAATTAAAGACAGGTTCGTGTTTTTGCTGTTCAAGGATGGAATTAGAAATCTGGAACAAGAACGAAGCTTTCTAGTGATCTTCTACATAGTATGTTTACGTAGCAATGCAGAAGATTATAGGGCTTCAGCAGTCAAGTGAGGATTTGAAGATACCCATGAGTATGCTCTGCATTGAGTTGTTATTGTCTTAATTTCTGTTTATTTTGAAATTGCTGATTAATTCCCCGAAGTGCTGAACATCTTCATCCCCCTGTGCCCTTTGGTAGGAAATGTGGTGTTCTGCATTTCTAAAATGGAAAGTTGAATGGAGATCTTGGCTGCCTTTCCCCACCTTCTCCCCTTTCTGCTCTTTGGACTGTACCGACTCCACATCTGTATGAGCATCTCATTCCAGCGACATGACACGTCCCTCTGCATCCTCATAACCACAGCTTTAGAGCCTCAAAAGATGAATTGTGCTGGCAAGCAACACCGACAGCACTAGTAGTTCTTTCCTTCACAGCTCCAAGAGTGGAAAGAGCCTTCCCCACTTTGATCAGGAAAAGCCTGAGCTAACAGACAAGCTTCAGGCATCCCCAGGGGTCAGGGATAGGAGGCATGCAGCAGGGTTTGTGTGCAGGGAGCCTCCTCCTGCTCCCAGCCACACATCCACAGGCTGGGCTCACACTTGTGCACAATGAGGTAAATGAGCCTGAAGAAAATGTTATGTGGGGAAGAAACTCTGGCACTTCCCAGCAAGAAATTTGCTTGCTGTAGAAGCCAGGTGCCTGGAGATTCCTGTAGCCTGTAGCTGTAGCTCTGCTTGCTTGCTGTTCTCACCTGGCACGCAAGGAGGAACCACTGCTTCTGCTGAGCTAATTGCCCTTTTTTAAAAGCAGATCCATCTAATTTCTGCTGAGTGAGCAGAAACTCTCATTAATTTGGAACAGGGAGGGAGGAATGCATAATGAGCAAGGAAGCACGGATGAACTCCACTCTCATCCCCACAGCAAATGAACCTGCAGCGAAGCCAAAAGCCCACCACGGGCTGGGATAAGGTGCAGCCAATGTCTGCAGCTCTGTGGGAATTCCCCACAGCACCAGGGTGTCTGCCTCCCAAGCCCACACCACCTTTATTATTCTGCAACACTGGAACCAATTGTAGGTTTGCACTTTGGTGCCTTTTTGTTGCTGTGCACAGAGTTTTTATAAGGTACTGAGTAATGAAACAAGGCTGGATGTGACCAGCCTTCTTCTGGTGCAGGATAGAGGGGGTATGTTTTGTTGTATGCACACACATCTCTGAAGGACACTAAGAATCTCTGTTGATGCGTATGGTGTAAGAGGAAGTGAAGGAAATCTATTGTAGTTCAAAGGATGTACAAAAAAAATAAAGATGAATGCAATAGAAAAAAAGCAGGTGTGTGTAAAGCAATGCTAGTTACTGCAAGTACAGAAAGAAGGTGTAAGTTGTATATTGAGTCTCCAAATCCACCATGAATGTCTCTCGCCATCCAGTACGATCTCTGTGCTCCCATAAATCCATGTCGGTGCTTGCTCTGGGGTGTGCAAGCCAGGAAGAATCTTGCAGATGCTGCAACTGCCAAGTGCTGTATTGAGGAAACACCTGGGTTGTGTCTGAATGCACCCCACGTGCGAGGCAGGGAGGTTGGATGTTCCAAGGCGAAGCCCTCAGTCTGGTTTGAACTGGTGGATAGATGCTGCAGAGCACGCTTTAATTTCCCAGGGCAGAGAGCTGGGAGGCAGCAGGGATCATCCAAAGCTGAGGCATTTAGCAGAGCAGTCATCACCTTCACACCACCGGTCAAATCCATGGGAGCACCCACTTGCTTGGAGAACAGTTCCCAAGGAGGAACGAGAGCAGCCCTCAGCCATGAGCTTGGAGGTGGTGGTCCCACTTTGTCACTTCTTTTCCTTTTGGAAAACCAGAAGTCCGAGCCAGATTGCTTTGTGGTATTGAGACGCTGAGTTTCCTGCTGATTGCATGTCGGTGTTGCTGGAAATGAGGAATCTCACATCGTAGGAAAAGGGATAGAAGACTGTGAAAATGATTCTCAGTGTTTTCCAATTGGCCTTACAGCTAGGTGGAAAGAAATAGATGGGGAATGGGAGAAGATAGGGAAAGTGTTAGGATATCAAATATATATTTTTGGACGTAGGAAACTCTTCCCTATGCATCGGAAAAATGGCTCAGTTCTTGAGGGTGTAAATGTGGAGTGATTTTGGCAAATCAAACTGTTGAAACAATGTCTTTTGTTCTGGGGTCACTATGGGGGTTACAGAAGTGGAAGCACTTTGATCTGGTCACTTTTAAAACCTCAGGCTTTAACACACAGTTTCCTTCTGTGTTTACAAAGTGAGATGAATGGCTTTCCTTCCATTCCATTAATGTTTTTAAGAGCTTTACAAATAACGAGGGACCCAAAAATCTCTTTGTCATAATGCAGATCTGCATCCAGCTTGATGCTGGAGTGGGCTGTTGCTTTCTTTTCCCCCCTCCTGGTTTTCATCCCAATGTAAAATGGTGTTTTAGGTGAAGCTCTGCCTCCAACTTTTCTTCCTTGTTATCCTTGACATTGTAAATCCAATGGGTCTGAACATTAGTATGTACTGTCCCTCGGGTATATTAGAAGCCCGTCTTACTTGTATTTCAGTCAAGATTAGCAGAAACTTTCCCCTTTGGAACAGGATCATGACTAACCTCAGGGGCTTCTGATGTTTGCTTGAATTTCTCTTGGCTTCTATGAGCTGGTTCCCTGACACAAGGGGAGCGAAGGATGCTCGAAAGAGAAACCTTTAAAACTTTCCTGATTTTCAAACGGTCTGTCCTAGAGCACCTCTGCATTGGCTTCTCATTCCCTGCCTTCTCTTTTTCCTTGCTGGTCTGCTCTGAAAAAGGTCTGTACGGATAGAAAACAATGATATATATTCTAAATGAGCAAATCTTTCTGTTACAGCTGAGTTGTGGGAAGAATTATCATTCTTGCAGAGCTGTAACAGCTCTGGTTACTGAGTAGCAAGCCCTGAGCTGGTTCTGCACCCTTGGTCTTGTCTGTACTGGATGCTGAAAGGCACACACATCTCCATCCTCTGCTCAGAGCCCCAGGGCAGCCTGTTGTGTTCAAGGAAGATAAAAGCAGCCAGCAGAAGTTATCCCCAAACTTCTAAGCTTTGTAACTTGAAACATTAAGATCTCTTTTGAGCAAGGTGTTCAAGCTGGCAAGCAGAGCAACGGGTGAGAAAGTGTGTCTTAACTCCAGCTGGTCACTGAATCCAAGGCTGATTTTTTCAGTGTCCCAGCATGGGATATCCCATGGCATTGGGGTGTGGGATGCTGTCTGAGCAATGCCAGCTGAGCTGCTCCTGCTGCCTGTGCTGGTGTCCATAGGGCGACGCTTGGCAGTGCCACCTGCTCAGTGTTATGATCACAATGTCATAATGAAGCTGATAGATTTGAGGCTCTTTCCTTTTCCTTCTGGCTTTGGTCTTCAAGTAGTTGTCTTCTTAAATGTCTTGCTCTTTTATTGTTATTTTTTTTTCTTTCTAGAGATACAAATTGCTACCCATGCATTGTTTGTTCCTTCTTTGAATGAGGAAAGGATGCTCAGCATCCCAGGGCCTTACAAGACCTCTGTTATTGCACTCTTCTGAGACAGCAGTAGAGAGCTGCTGATCCTTAACCCCTGCCCTGCAGCCACCACTCCCCATAGGAGAAGACACTAGAACAAAGCCAAGCTGTGATCACAGAATCACTAAGGCTGGAATCTTCAGCTCTCCACCCCACCATGCCCACTGACCTTATCCCTCAGTGCTACATCCCCATGGTTCTTGAACACCTCTGGGATGGTGACTTGCAGATAGAGATGATCTCAGTTCTTACCACCCTCAGCACAAAAAATCCCAGCAACTTGGGATTTTGTCCTCTTCTTCACATTGCTCCTCTGCTCCAGCCCTGCAGCCTCGCTCAGGCCATGCTGGGTAATCATAGATGCTGGCTGATGCAGAGCCATGCAAAACTGGTTGTTTGTGGTTCATACAGCCCATAGTCTGCTGCTTACTTCCAGCAGCGTGCTCTCCCTGCAGAGCAAGCCATATTATTTACATTTCTACTCAGAGTGTTCTTCTCTGGCACGAAGAACAAAAGCATGCTGGTATGGATGGGTGAGAATGCATAGCTTTGTTATTAGAACTGGAACTTCTTCTGCTTGGACTTTTGTATTGGAAATAACATCCAGTGATTAATCTAGTCCTGGCTTTGTTCTTGTTATGACAAAAAGGACTGGCTTTTGGAGGACTTGCTTCTTTTTGGGGGGACTTTGCAACGTTGATTGGTCTGTAGTAATAGTTGTGAAGTCACCAGAGTCTCTATAGTGACCAGACAGAGGTAAGGAAGTTCTTGCTAGGGGTGGATGCTGAAGATGTTGGATGCCAAAACTGCAAACTGTAGGCTCCACAGTCAGCTTGGACCTGAACGTCCTCTTTGTTTGGCTGAACAAAAACCAGATAAACAGAACTCTGAAGGCAATTAGCTTTGTTTGCTTGCCTTTGTCCCCTCTCTACCAAATCATTGTAAAATTAGGAATAATGCCAATGAATTCTGTAGCTATTCAGTGAACTAAGGCTGGTGCATAGGAGAAGAGAAACAAATAAGTATAGTACTTCTGTTTTCAATAACCAGCCCGTTCAGATTTAGCTTTATCCTGTTTTCTCTCTCTCCTCCAGACTGAAGGAGATTTCTGTGATCCCTCTTGTAACAGAGAGCACCACGCTCAGCTGCAGCCATGCACGCAGGGCTGGTGCCACGCGTGCCCTGGGCAGGTGTGAAACATGGGTGTGAAGCACGCTCCCACCATCAGCTGTTTATTCCCACGGGTTCTGAAGGGTTTTTTTTATGTTCCTACATGACTGCTCCCACTCCAGGCTAAATGAGGGCTTTGTGGTGCAGCCTGTTGTTGTTTGGAAAGGGCAGTGCTGCATGAACGCGGCTACACAACCACAGTGATGGGTTTGCAGGGCCTTTGTGCCACCTGGGCTGCTTTGCCCTGCCTTCTCCATCCCCCAGAAACAGCTCATGGTTTGTGGGGAGAAAGATGGGGACTTCCCATGTTGATGCTCCGTGGATGGCTCATTTTTGGTAGTCCAGTGCTTTATCCCCCCAGCAATTTGTGACAATGGTCAGACCCTCACAAGGCTTGCACCTCATCTCCCATCTTACCCATGCTCCCCCCTGCATCTCTGAGGCTGTGTTCTTGGTCTATGGGGCTTTATGTTAGCTGCATGCCTGGCCAGTGCCACGTGGCGATGCTCTGGCAACACTCAGCAGTCTCCTGAGTCTCCCTGGGAAAAACCAGCTGATGCTTCACCTTCTCTAACCCTTTTAGCGTCGCCTTAGACATACGGGCTTTGATGTGACTGCAGCTGCTGGCGGCACAGAGTCTGCCCAGAGGGCAGCAAGGTGCCCACAGGCACTGCTCCTTCAGGGTCTTGCCAGCACAGCCAGTGAGGAAACAGGGCTGGGATTGAGCAGTGCTGACATCTGCCTATTCCCAGTGTCACACCTCCAACTGCCAAGCTGGAAGCTGCTTCCCTCCCAGACCGTTGTCACCAGTGCCCAGGGAGAATGGGATGCTCACAGCAAGGATGTGCTGAGCATCAACAGTGCAGAGCACAGCTGCTGTTCTCAGCACATAGTGGAGCTCTTCAAGACTTTACTGGGAGAAAGGCATACGAAACAGCTAATGTGCAAGCCAGCTCACACCAAGCCCAGCCCAAACACGCCAGGTCAGTGCTGCTGGTCGGTTGGCTCCCTTGTGTTGTGAAGGAGCAAGGCACGTCTCAGTGCTGGTGCACCACTGTGCTGTCCTTGGCTGGGGCTGTTGGTTTGCTACCTTCATTTGGTGTGGTTATTTCTGGCCAAGAGAAGATTAAGCTTGCAGTGGGTGTTTGCTACGTCAATAACTATAATTAAGCATTTGTGGTTCTCTTGCAAACTCTGGAAACTATAATTTTCAGTGCAGTCCCCTCCTAGCATTGCTACGGGGAGAGGGTGGTCTTTGTAGGACTAAAAAAAAAAATAATTAAAAAGTCATAGCTAGAAAATAAAATGCTGATCAGCGCTGTTTATAAGAGTATTAATTCAGTGTTACTTCTCCTTTAAAGAAGGAGGAAAATGGAAAGCTTGCCATTTCTCTCTGTCTTCCAAATACTTCGGGGAAGGTTTCACACAGAAACTAGTTTGTTCCTGTTGTCTAATAACAGCACATCAGGAAAAAAAAAGAAAAAAGAAAAGAATTAAAAGCGGCTCAAGATGAAGAGAGAAACCTCATTTTCTCCACGAGTTCCCTTTGCTGACCACGTGTAGGACAGCGGTGCAGTTTGTAGTGCTGCTGAACACAGGATGCTGAGGGGAAGCTCCGTGCACTCATGGCTCGGTGGAGCAGGAGTTCTGAGTTCATCTCCTCTTTTTAGAATCGTCCCTTTAAGTATGTGGGGCTTTCTGTACATCCAGCTGGTGGATGAGGCAAGGCCGTGTGGGTGGTGATAAGTTAGGGCTCACGTTAATAATCACCAAGTGCTTTTAGGATGCGCTCACATCAAAGTATATATTTTTTTGCACTACTGCCCTATTCATCACACCTTGGATGGGATGGGATGACTTGGTGCCCGTGCTTGTTGCTGTGAGGTGAGAACCATGCTGCCCACATCAGTGGGTGCCTGGGACTGTGCTCACCCCATAGCAGCATGCCGTCGTGTGTGTGCCAGCCCTGCAGAGCTCCGTGCCTCTCCCTTCCTGAGGTCACTCACTCAGCCTTGGTGCTTATTCAGGGCTTTGGAGATGCAAAATGCCCAAGTAGTGTCTCGTATTCCATTCTGCTGATTCATGACAAGTATGGCAGTGTGTTTTGGTCTGGCTCCTGAGCTAAATGTGGAATTTGGTGGGAAAAGTGCCCTAATGAGTGCAGTTTGGAGAAGAGCATCTCTAGATACACTGAGATTAGAAGTTGCCCTTTTAAATCTAAACAAGAAATCATAGAACAGGCTTGGGCTGGAAGGGATCTTTAAGATCATGTAGTTCCAACCCCCCTGCTATAGGCAAGGACTCCTCCCACCAGACCAAGTTGCTCTCAGCCCCATCCAGCCGGGCCTTGAATTCTTCCAGGGAGGGGGCATTCATTCCTGGTGTTAACAGCAGTTTAATGTGAGCTCATAATAAAGAAATGGCAGAGAAAAGCAATGCGGGAGGAGAAAGGCAGGTGTCAGGCTAGTTGTGAACTGAGATGGTACTGATAAAGCATAAAGTTGGTCTGTGTGAGAAGAAAATGTTGAAGCGCAGTGAGCTTGCCAGTGGAAATGTTTGCTGATGACACGCGAATGAGATGTTCCATATGAAGAGGGATTTGACTGTTTTCTGAGGAACTGGAGAGTAAACAGTGTTTCTTTCTTGGTTTTTGGAGCATAAACCTTGACCCCCATCTAACCCGGGTCAGTGACAAGACTTCTTCAGTGCCAGAGACTTTGGGGAAATGGGAAACAGGCTTAAAAATGCCTCAGCTGGGTCTGTACAACAGCCCCTCTATGTGATGCTGCTGGGCAGTGTGAATGAGGACCTGCCCCCTTGGCTGTGCTTCTCAAATATTTAACAGTCAAATTCTCTGTGCCTCCATGCAAACATAGATTGCAGCTGAAGTGTGTTGCTGCTGTATTATCTGTGAGCAGAGGAAATGCTGCGCTGTGTCTGGAGCTCCCCACACAACGCCCATCCATTTGCCTCTAGGAAGTGGCAGAAGTTGCCCTGTTTGGATGGAGACATTTTACCAAAAACGCCCTGTGTTTGTCTCCACGATGTGCTTTGTAATGTGAGGTCCAGGTGACTTTACTGACATTCACTCCTCCATGACACGTATTTTCTTCCCACTGTGAAGCTGCTGTGATGCCTTCCACACACTCCTATTCCATTCAAATCACAACAGGAAGAAATCTCCCAAGCTCCGAGAACCAACAAGCAAACAAACAAAAATGCCCTTCCATGAAAGCCATTTCAATCACTGTATTTTATTTTCCTCTCCTCCAGGGAGGAGGGGATTTATTTCACCAGTGGGTGAATAAATACTGACTCCATTTTTTTCTTTTTTTCCCTTTTTTCTTTTGGAGTTGGAGGAGTTGAGACACAACCAGGTCTCTTATTAGTTCTGACTCAAACGTAAGTAAATAGAGTCTTTCTGCAATGGCTCCAGTTTGGAGAGCTTTACCATACACCATCATTATTGAAGTGGGGAGAGAGCAGGGGTGTGCAGATGTGAAGAAGTGTGTTTGCTGTCAGAAAAGGAGCCCATTGGCTTTGAAGCAGATCTGTACACACTCAGTTCATGCAGTATGTCAGAAGATAACGTCTCTGTGAAAACGGGCTGTGTTTCTGCTTTGTGTGCTAACAATTCAAGGCGAGTATGAAGGAACTGAGTATTGTTCTGCTCTAAGTGGCACAGACTGCATTTCAGATAAAGAACTAGGAATTCTCTGCTGTGCTCCAGGAGATGTATTTGAATGGCACGTTTAAGCGGCAGGTTTTTTCACGTGTCCCTTTCCAGCCAGATGAAGCTAACCCGTCTCTAATGAGCTGTGAGTCTGGCTGGTGGCAGGTTGTGGTGGATATAAAAGCTGGTCGGGAAATAGATTTATACTCCTTCCTGCAGGAGAGCCTGCTGCCAACTGCACAGTACAGTAATAACAGTTTACTGGCAGTGCTTCATGTCCAAAGGTCTTAAACATCGTTGCACATAAAATGATCTATACCACAAGCTCCACTCTAGAGACAAGAAAATAATGGCACAAAAGCAATGGCATATGTTGCTTCAGGTCAGCCTGCTGATCACCAGGATCATGGCAACCGAACCTGAGCCCTGCTGGGATCTGGCTTAGCAGCCCTGTGTTGGCCATGGCTGCGTTCAGGCTGCAAACTCTGGGCCCAAGCAGCTGCCAGGGAGTGAGATGCCCACTCCTTCTCCCCAGCAACACGCAGCACTCTGCACTGGGAGAAGCAGAACACTGCACTGAGTAACTGAGTGCAGAGATAGCTGAGTGCAGCGAAGAAAGCAATGTCATTGCAGCACGTTTTAGCGTAGGTCATAGAATCATGGAACTGTTTGAGTTGGAAGGGGCCCTTGAAGACCACCTAGTCCAGCTTCCTGCAGTGGACAGGGACAGCCACAGCTCCACCAGGTGCTCAGAGCCCCATCCAGCCTGCTCTTGGGAGTCTGCAGGGATGGGACATCCACCATCTCTCTCTGAGCAACCTGTGCTATCACCTCACTGCCTTTACAGGATAGTAGGACGAAGCTTTTTACAGTGCAAACCTCCCCACTTTAAGCTTGAAACTATTTCCCCTTGTCCTGTCAAGATGAAGTTGAGCAATTCCTTGTTCTGGTTGATTTGTGTTATGAAGTTACTCTGTACACAAACCAAGTTGCTGCTGTTTTGGTGCTGATACTTCAGAATTTCGTGGAGTACAAGATCTTAACATACCGTGTGTGTGTGTGTGTGTACGTGTCAGGAGGTGTCCCCTCCTTGTTCCACCTAAAGAGGTTTCTTTCAGAGAATCTTTTAAGGTTGGAAAAGACCTCTGAGATCATCCAGTCCATCCATCCACCACCACTACTGCCTATAAACCACGTCCCTGGGAACCACACCTCCAGGGACAGTGCTTCCTGTGCTGCTGCCTGACCACTCTTTCTGAGAAGTTCTTCTTAATATCCAAGGTGAGATTGGTGTCTTTGGTGAGCACAGTGTGGGTTGGATCCAAGAACTGCTCATCCTAGCTCTGCCTGTTTTTACCTTTCCTTCATTATACCCCGTATTATCATTTCCACTTTAATTTCTTCCAGACACAGATGCAGGTGGAATTTCCCTCTCACCAGTCCTCCCAATGTCAGGATACAGGTGTTATCCTTTCTATAGCAGTCAGAAATTACGTTTTTCCACTTCCACCACCAGATCAAACCAAAGAAAGGCATCATGTTCAACTTAAAAAACAAACCAAATCATATTGTTTTAAATATTACTGCCATTAAACATCACGTCACACCAGAAAGTTGGTTTGGCTTTTTGTAAGCCCTTATTACTTTCTCCTCCCTGTTGAAATTACCGAGAATCCAGCTGAAGTTTTCAGCACTGGTTTACAATCCCTGTCACAGCAATAATGCTGTAGCCACAACCATCCTTCGTGAGCAGGCGATGCAGATCAGCAGGTTCTTTGAAGCTCTGGGCCGTCCTTGCTGCAGGAGAAGGCTCTCTCAGGGCGGTTCTGTTTCATGAAGAAAAGATGTTCTGTTCCTTTAGAAAGTGATCACGTTACTCGACCTGCCCAGTTCAGCACGTGCCCACCCCCACCACCCCAGAGGGTCCTCTGGTGCAGCACTGGGGAAAACATCAGTGCTTGCTGATGCACTGCAGTGCTTAACCAGCAAACCTCTCAACTGTGGAAGAATTACTGCCCCGTGTGCAGCAGCTCAGTGCTGATCTGGATGGTGGGTTGGGTTTTTGGTTCTTTTTCTGTAGTTGAAAGAGGGAAACTGGCCTTGGTTATCTGTTGTGTAGCACTGGATCACCATCTGGTTCCCAAAGCGGCAGAACAGCCTGGGCTGGTGCTTGGAGCTGAGGATGCTGCTCTCAGCTGTGAGTGCTGCTGAATTCTGTGTTTTCCAGCAGCACCAGTGACTGAAGCATCCCTAAAGCAGTGCTCAAATTCAGCATAGGAGCAGATGTACAAATCAGGGAGATAGAAAGGGATGTTACCAAAACCAGACAGCCTGACATCTTAAATGTCAGTGGTCAGGGACTAGGAGATGTAGCACCTTCATGCCTAAGAGCACACGGTGAGCTGCTCTGCTGTGCCTTAGTGGTCAGTCTGACACCTGTTGTCTGTAGCAGCAGATCCCTCAGCTTTGCAGCCATCCCATAAATCTGCAGTTCTTTGGCTACCTCAAGACAAACGTACGGCAGAATTGTGACCAGCAGCCCAGCATTTCCTTAGGGAGGGTGGGCACAGGCCTGCATTGTGTTTCCCTTCGTTCCAATGGAGAAAGGCTCTGTGTAATGATTAACAGCAGCTCCCACCTCTCGGGCAGCCCGATGCGATGCGGTACGGCTGAAAAGTACCACGAGAGCAGTCTTTGCCAGACGTGGCATCCCCGCAGCACCGGTCAAGAGACAAAAGCCTTTAGTGTTCCTCAAAAGAATTTAAAACATTTTACATCAAACGGCTGCAGAAGTTCAAACATGTCACCGCTGGCCTGTGGCACAGGCTGGGATGGGGAGGGGGAGGATAGCACAGGGCAGTGCATGGGTTGCACAGACCATTTTTGAGCTCTCTGTACCTCTCCTGCATGACTGATGTTCTCCATTCAAGGAACAAGACATGTAGCACGCAACGGCTTTGCATCACAAAATAGAAGTTTAACAGCAGTCCCTAAAACCAGAGCTGTGCGATGCTGGCACCTCTGCCCCAGCGCTCCCAACCAGCTCCAGGTTCAATGCAGCCCAGAGGTCTGTGAAAGGCCCTTTATCCCCACTCCCTGTTTGTTTGATCCCTCCCACAAGCTCTTCCTGCGCCTGGACTCACACTGCCCGTGCCTTCTGTGGCCATGCCACAGCCTTACCTCTGAACGAGGCATTTAGCTAAATATATCCAGTGTCCAAAGCAAGTGCTCTGTTCCCGGTGCCATGTGGTTCCGGTGGCATCTCCTCCTCCCATGTCCTTTTCTTAGTTTGGCTGATTAAACTAAAACAGCCCCCCCCCCCCAACCTCCCCCCTTTTTTTTTAATGCATTGCTGTGCCAATTTGCTTCGGTTTATTCAGTATTTTAAAACAGCTTCTATTTAAATATGGAAGGGAAGAAAAATAAACCCGCTAAATATATTTCTATTCAGATCATGTGTTGCGGCTTTTCTCTTTTTGAAGAATGAGGTCTGATTTTTGAACCTGAATCCACTTTGGCACTGCTCTTGGCTTCAGCAACACTGGGTTTCCTTTTGTTTTAAGCTCATTCCCTTCTCCCAAGTGCTGCTCTACGCTGGTGTCTGCATGCGAGCAGAGCTCATCTGTGTCTGTTTGGATTGAGACTGCTCATCTGAGCAAAGTGTGCTCATCAATAGTGGCACTGCTTTTGTTCTCATCCTTGCAAGGAGCTGTAGCATCCCTCCTGCTTTCCTCTCTGTCCCTTGCTCCAGGAAGATGGATCTTGATCTCTGGGCCTCAATCTCCTCTGGATAGCCTGGCTCATTTAGAGATGAGAGAGATGATTAAATACTCATTGGTTTTGGAAGGGGTGGGAAAGAATTGGAGGCTGCGAGGTGTAGTCAGCAGCACACGTTTCTCTCTTGACTCTACGCCTTTCTTCTCTAAGTTATAGGCTTTCTTCTCACTTCAAGCTTTAACTCAAACACTTGGACTTGGCTAGAATGCGTTTCTGAGCAAAGAATGCATGACTGAGAAACATGCGAGAAACAGCTGGTGAAAAAAATAGCTGAGAAAATAGAAATTTGATGTGGTTTCTGACAAGCGTGTGACTGCCTGGTGTCCCTGAAGTCGCATCACTCAGAGCTGCTCTGGGTGGGCTGGGTGAGCTCTCAGGGTTTGCTGTGCAGGAGCTCCCTACCGCTCTGTGGATGGTGTGACTTGGCTCCTCGCTTCTGAGCAGGTTCCCTGGAGGAAAGCAGGCCGTGAGGATGGTTCTTATTTACCCCACACATAATACGGTTTATTTCGGATTCCTCGGTGCTCTATTGTTGCTTAAAGCTTCGTCTCTTATAGCAACAAAGCTCAATGCAGATGTTTCAGAGCGAAGGTATGAATAAAATCTCGTGCCTATAGAAATTGGGAGATGCAAAACCACAGCCCCTGCGTGCAAGCACGGCTCAGCCAAATGCACGTATCAAAGAGGAGACTTCCTCAGCACACACGGTAACACAAGACGTCATGCATGCAGGAGGTCTGATGTTTGGTGGAAACCATAGCTCCTGGCTGCATTCTGAGGTCACTTTTTCGAGTGAAACCCACTCTGCTGAGTCAGGCCACTGGGTCCTTCAGCTGTCTGCCCCGGCCATGACAGCGTACCCCTCCTGCTCCAGGTTCAGGAACGCGACTCAGTGGCTCAGTTTATTTCGGGGGGGACCCGACGTCGGTGCCCACAGTCAGACAGGGGGACTTTGGGTCCTGCCGCTCCTTCAGTGCCCGTAGGGGACGTGGGGCGAGCACCGAAGGGGCTCAGCTGCGATGCCCCGCTCCGTACCCGCTCCTGCAGCCCCCGCCCCGTCCCCGCCGGGGGAGCCCCGGTGCCCCCATCCTCCCGTGCAGCTCGGCAGCGCTGAACCTGCCCCTCGGAGGCTGGATCTGTGCTCATTAGCTGATGTTTGCTGAAACCGGATACCTGGGGCACCCCAGCCAGCGAGCGGAGTCCCCTGGCTGCAGCTATTTAAAAGGACGAGGGCAGCGTTACCACTTCCACCTCTTTCACATCCATGTCCCTCCCAGCGCCCGCTCCCAACCCATCTCCTCTCCTGGATCCCCGCAGCATCAATGAGCCCCGAGCGGAGCGACCCGCGGGGAATCTGCTCGTGCGCACGTCGGGAAAGGATTACCTGCTGAATTCGGGGGGACCCCAGGCTTTGCGGGGACCCCCGAGCCTGGCAGGCACCCGTTGGCTCCCAGCACAGGAGAAACCTTGAGGCTGAAGGGGAAGGAGGCAGGAAGGGGCTGGGGAGTTTCGGTTTGGTTTCGCTTTTTTTCGCCTTTTATTATTATTATTATTATTATTATTATTTTAAGAAGTAGACGTTGTCGTAAGCTGCTGGGACAAATGAATGCCAATGAAGTTGGGGCTGCAAGGAGACGTTGCGCAGCCTCTCGCCTCGCTGCAAAGTAAGTGCCCAAGGCAGAGCCGCTGTGAGAGAGGCAGAGCTGGGGGAGCCCGGGTCCGAAGGGGGGGGGGGGGGGGGGGGGGCAGGAGTGGGGCCGCCCCCACGGAGCTGAGGGTTTGCTCCGTCCTGGTGTCCTCTCCGCAGCGGCCAGGGCTCGGGGTGCTGGCCCGGCTTGCTGGAAAAGGAGGGGGCGAAGGGATGAGGGTTTTGCCCGCGCTGGCCAGCACAAAGTCCCCTCTCGTGGGCACCGCTGGCCGTGTGACTTGGGATCCGATTTGCTCCGATGGATTTTGTCTGAGTGAACTCATCCCCCACCTCCCTGTGCCTCCGGGGCTCCTGTCACGTGGTGCTGGGAGAAGAGGGGTGCAGGGGTCCCCGTCCCTCCCTCCCACGGCTGCAGCGCAATGCAAAGAAGGACGCGGGGGGGTTCCTGCGTGTCCGAGCTCCTCCGTGTGGTCCCAGCTTCCCCCCCCCCACTGCCCGAACCTCACACCCAGGACAGAATCCACGCCGGGTACCTCGCATCGTGGGGCCCCGCCGGCCCGGTGCCGTGGTCCTGAGCCGCTTTGGGGCTCAGGGTTTGCAGCCCAGCAGCGATCTCCATCAGCAGCCTTCCCCACACCGGGACCTTTCTCCACGGAGTCTTCCTCTCTCGCTCCACACAGCCCGGAAAGGATCCTCTGTTCCTCCTCTGCAGTTTCTTTTTTATGATTTATTTACTTTGTATTATTATTTTTTTTTTTCTTCTGCAAGTGCTTCGGGATTACAGAGGAGGGCAGCAGAGAGAGGCAGCGGGGACATCCTTAAATCATTTTCATTTCTCAAAATCTGCCTTTTCCTCTTCTCTCTAAGTCCAGAGGAGAGATCCTTGGGAGGGGGGGGTGGGGGGTGGGGGGGGGGGTGGGAGGCACATCTGCAACTGCAAATAAAAATAACTATCGCAACCACCGACCCAACCAAAAACAAAAAAAGGAAAACCAAACAAACAAAAACGACCAAAAAAAAAAAGTTACAGCTAGGAAAAAACTAACACTAATCAAGGACTTCGGAAACCGGGAGTGACAGAAATTGTGCTATTAATAAGGAGGAGGAAAAAAAAAAAAAAAAGAGAGAGAGAGAGGCAAGAAATCCAGCGACCATGGGCCAGCGTGGCTTCCTAGCATGTACTTTCTGTTCTCTCTCCTTTTTCCCAAGGTAATTGCAGTCTGCCGAGAGGGAGTTAAATGGGATTAAAAGATCTGTGTAAGCAAAAGGACCCAGAAGAGAAGGAGGAAGGAGTGAGCCGTCCGGGCCAGGGGGTGTCTTTGACACAGCTGAGCCCCTTAGAGAGGCAGAGAGCCGAGCTCCCGGGAAGGATGTACCCACAAACCGGCCTGTTCCCCTTTTTCTGATGGATTGCAGCAAAAATTGCCCGAAAGAGACAATGCACTAAACGTGATGGAGCCGGAATCAGAGCCGGTCTCCAGACTCAGAGCTACAGCAGCAGGCAGGGGGTGAGTACAAAGTGCTGCTTCTCCCGGCGCTGGGGAAGGGCATCCCGGGTTGGGGATGGGGTCCCGGGGGTGTCGGGAGGGTTCCGGAGGGGAGAGCGTGCCCAGAGGGAGCCCCGCACGCTGGGGCGGCTGGGGTTGGGGTGGGGGAAGACATTCCTTCTGCCAGGGGATGATGTGAAAACTCCTGAGCTGGAGAGGAGAATGGGCTGGGAAGCAGGGAGGCCACGCTGGAGCTGGAGCTGGAGGGTGGGAATGGGGCTGCGGTGTGCGACCGGGGGGGAGAGCACGGCGGTGGGGAGAGGAGCGGGGTGGGGGGGGGGGGGGAAGGGGGGGGACGGACACAGAGCTGGGCATGGCAGGGGGACCCCCCAATTCCCAGCACTGGGGAAAGGAGCTACGAGTCCGGGAACTGGTCCGAGGGGAGGGCACACACCCGCATCGAGATGCCGGTGAGGGCGATTCCACACCTCCCCGCGGTGCCCACAGCACCTCCGCCCCGCGTGGGCACGGGGAGGGTCCTGCGTGGGGCAGGAGCGGAACGGGAGCGCCGCCGCTCTCAGCCCCGCACCGCGGGACGGGGGGGACACCGGTACCTGGAGAGCAGCACCGCGGTCCTCCGAAAAGTGGGAAAGCCGTGGGGAGGGCTGAGACACGCTCCGAGAGGCAGGAGGGTGCGTGGTGGCATGTTCTTCATGTGCTCGCCGCACACACACGCGCGCGAGCACAAAGATCTCTGTCTGTCCGCATCCAAACCCGGCTTCAAAAATCACAGCCCCCTCCTGCACACGGAGCCGGGGACGGCTCGTGTCGTTTTCATCGCCGAATGCGTTGTTGTTGTTGTTGTTGTTGTTGTTGTTGTTGTTTCCCTGCGGCCGAGCAAAGGGTTAATCCCCTCTGGTTGCGTTGTCGGATGTAATGATGATTTACCGACACTCCCTTGGAAGGACTGGGATTCTTCTGCCTGGCAGTTTGAAAAAGTTGTGTACAGGATCCCTGTGCTTCTGCCAGAGCCGGACGGGTGCGAGATGGGGGGAAAGGATGGAGGGGGTGGGGGGGGGAGAGGTGGGCTGGGGGGCACCCCAAGGGTCACCCCTCTGCTCCACGCGCGGTGCCGGAGCCGGGATGGGGACGAGCGTGCAGCTTCCTTTGTAGGCTGGGCTCACGCTCTGCCTGCGTGCATGTGTCTGAGCGTGCAGGGTTCTGTGTGCGATCCCAGCCGCTCCCACAGCCTGCACCCTGGAGAAGTGTGTGTGCGTGTTTAACGCTGCAGATGTGGGCAGGGAGATCCCGCTCGGGTCCCAGCACCACGCTGATGGTGGGTCAGGGGATGGCACCCGTGGGGCCGCGTGTGTGGCAGGGCTGGGTCTGCCCCAGCACCTCAGTGCCAAGGGAAGCGTGCTCCACAGGCTCGTGGTAACCCTAGATATCAGCGCCTTTTGTTCCCAGGGTCTGCTCTGGGTTGCATACCTTGCTAGCGTGCTGCTGATCTGTTCCTTCCTCGGCAGAGGTCGCTTGCTGCTCTCACATTATCTCCCGATGTGCTTTTCGGTGCTGGGATTCAACTTTGCTTGGTGCAGTGGTGCTGTGCATCCTGCCGTTCTGCTGCCTGCTCTTTCTGTCGAGGCCTTCGGTCACAACAACGATCCTGGGAGCCCAAAGCCACTTCCACGCCACGCTGGTGCCCCAGAGCCTCAAAGGGAACCCTCTGCTGCCTTCCCACGGAGTTGTGGGTCCCCACGTGTCCCTGGGGCATATCCCAGCACTCCCCTGACACCCCCATCTCGGGGCTGGTGGCTGGGAGCTGAATGTGTGTCCAAGCTGCAACACTTGTGCTCTACCTCCCTGCCCCTTCCAGCCCCAACGCCGTGTGCTGCCCAGGTTTCAAGACGAACCTGCAGGCAGGGCAGGTGATCTGGGACAAATTACAGCAAGTTCTGCAGCAGGCAGGTAAATGGGACGTGCAGGTTGGGTGGATTGCAGCCAAGAGGAGGTGGTTGCACATCCTCGCAGAGATGTGTCCTGGGATGGTTGGGGTTAGGGGACTCTCAGGTCTTGCAGAAAGGGGTTGGATGAAATCTTTATACGGTGAGAGAATTGAGGTTATTGCTCTCTCTTCTTCTGCCTCATTGCTGGGGGCATGAGGGCAATGATGGATGCTTAGTGAAGTGCAAATGGAAATAATGGGGAATTCTATATGGCTCTGCCAAACCCCATTCACAAAATGAAGGAGTGCAAAGGTGTTTGTTGGAAGGACAAAAGAAAGGAGTTAGATGACAGATCACTCTTAGCACTTCTGTTTGTTGACGGCTCCAGTTACTAGCTGAGGATACAAAGGGAAGGGCCACACTGAGTGTTGTCACATCACTCAGCAGCAAAGCCAATAACCCGGTGCTGGTAAGCGAAGAGGAGACCAAGAAGTGTGCTGTCAGTAAGATCCCCTATTGTGGGAAGTTGCTGGGGGGCATCTGGAAGGATATTTGAGTCATCACAGCCTCATCAGCCTGTTCTTCTTCCATCCACACAGTGAGGAAGTGGACAGTCAGCAGCAGGAGCTCAGAGAAGCTCTGGGCCTGGGCTGTGTAGTGAATACACACTGTTTCCTAGTAAGGAGCACAGGGACAGGCAGCTTGAATCCCATCACCTTCCTCTGCAGGTATCAGCATAAACCCTTGTAGGAGCAAGGTGAGGTGCTGAAGGAGTGGGGTTGGCCACACCAGTGCTGCATCTTGTTCTGCATGCTGCAGATCTGCATTAACCTCCTGGAGATGTAGGTGCTGGGGGAGCAAACACTTTTGTGGCAACCAGACCTTCCTTGTGCCTGGCTGATAAAGTGGCTTTTAGGAGAGCAAAGTCTGTTTGCAATACTTGAGACCTCCTGCTGTATCCCTCTTCTCCATCCTTCCTCTTTGTGACTACACATGCAATGAATTTGAAGTTGTAGCTGAGGTTATACAGGCAGGTACCCAGGGGCAGTGGGTTGGATGACTGTTTTGTGAACTTGGTGCTGGATGATATTTCGGGGACCTGGTTACACACATATACATACACAGCAGGTTAACATTGCAAAAAAAAAAAAAAAAAAACCAAAACAACACAGAACAATGCAGGGTCAAAACAGGGGCATCCACATAACAATAGGTTCCCATCTCTCCCTCCCAAAGAGACGGTATCTTTTCCAGAAGTCCTGGAATGGCAGCAGAAGTTGGTGCAAAAGGTGATACTCGCACCAAATGAGATTTCTACCTCCAGCAGCTGGGAGTGGGCCTGATTCCATGGGGCAGACTGGAGCCTCCATACGTAGGTAGGCTGTGCTTTCTGTTTCCTGTTGGCTGCAGAACTGCCTGGAGGTCTTATAAAAAGTCACCTACGCTCACGTGCATCGGATCTTAAGTGACACATACAATATCTCTTTTTAAGAATTATCATTTCATCTACAGTTGGAAACGGAGATTTGCCTCTCTTGAAAAACCATTTTCAGTGCCCAGCTGGCTTTCTGATCTATCAAACAGGAAAAAAAATACACCTGAATAGGAGAGAGTGGGGAGGAATTGTTTTTCCACTCTGCAAGAATGTTTGCAATTTCCAAAGCATTTTGCACTGTAAACGAGTGCAAAAAGTTAAGAAAACAAAAATGCCACCTTGGCCCTTTGTGATGTATTTTGTTTCAGCTTTGACCCATCATTTAAGCACAAAGGGACCTCTGGGGCAATGCAGTCACCTCCTGATGTCCCAAAATGGTCCTACACCTCCTCAGGGTGCTTGTTCTGCTGCCACCTACATGTTCACCCCTCACTGGGGAATGCTGAGGTCACAGACATAGGCTGAGAAGTGGGAGATCATAGAAGTCTGAGAGATCACAGAACCACTAAGGCTGAAAAAGACCTACACAATCATCCAGTCCAACCATCCACCTGTCACCAATAGTTCCCTCTAAACCATGTTTCTCAACACAGTGTCTAAATGTTCCTAAATACCTTTAGGATTGGTGACTCCACCACTTCCCTGGGCAGCCCATCCCATCCCCAAGTCACTGTTGGCCAAGTGTCACTGTTGGCCTTTGTACTTCTTGGTCCTCTTTTGCTGTCTCTTGCCTTGCACTTTAAACAGGTGTTGTTCTCATTGATTCATCATTGGTATCTGGAAAAAGTAACGTAGTCAGTAGCTTGTTTGTTGTAAAGGAAGTTTGTATCTCCACTGGAAAGCCTTTAGAGTTCGTGTGAACTTACATCGTTGGTGCGTAGGGGCATTTCTTCACCTGGTAACTATGGTGGTGGGATCCTCATTTGGGTATTCACAGGCCATGTACTATAAAATAAATTAATGTCTTTAGTGGGTGCCTCTTGCTAGAGTCTCTGGAAATCACTGGTGGTGGCAAGAAGCAGAGATGAAGGCAAGGTGGGTTTGATAGCTCTATATAAGGAGAAAAGCCTTCACTATTACTACTCAGGCTGCTTATGCAATCCTGTCGCTGCGGAGTTGTAACGGAAAAAGAGCCTGCTTTATAAAATCCTGCAATAATTAACAGCCCCATCAGTCACAGGTCTGCCATTTGGAAGCTGCTAGTGCTTTTTCCATTAAGTTGGTAAATTTTGCCAAAGTGTTTTTCTTTGGCACTCAGCCCTGCTCTCAGCTCGTACAGTGAGAGGGGTCCAGGAGTGGGGTTGGGGCCAGCTGGATCCCATGCATTCGTCTCCTTTATGGCCCCGTCGCTGTCACCGGAATGGAATTATGTGCTGGATTTTCCCTGAGGCTTGTTCCCCTCACCATGTTGGTCAGCAGGGATTTTGGAAGCAGATTTGGGTTGTGAAGTTGCTCCTGCACCCCTCCACAACCTGTGTGTTGTGTGCCCACAGGTTTGCACAGAGCAGCGCAAATCAGATCCTCACCAGAGCAAAGGTGTTCTTAGTGCCTGGGGCTCCTCCTGCCAACATTGTGTTGGTCACCCCTTCCCCTTGCCTTCCCACCAGTTTAGCCCAGTTGGTGGCACCCAACGAAACCTTTGCTCTGCGCACACATGGGAGTGGTGTCCGCATCCCAGCACTCTGTCGATCCTTTGGAGGCAAGCACAGAAGTGCAAGTCTTCCTATGTTGTAGAATTTTGGCCTCATTTAAGTCGTAAAACGGTACCATCTAGAGGTGGACAGGAGGTGTCATTGTATTCCCCTTGCCTTCCCACCTCCCAGGTCTGCAGCCCCAAGGGCTGCATCCCATGGGCTGCAGCGGGCAGAAAACAGCCCCATCTCCCCACTGGAGATCTCTGGAATGCAGGGAAGCTTTCCTGGTTAGCATATGGCTGGCTGCAGGACTTGGTGAAAGGTCTGGCTATTCCAAGCCGCCATTCCTTCACACATGAACTGCAGCAGTCCCAGAGCCCCTGAGATGTGCAGCCTGGTGTCAGGGTAATGGAAACAGTGCAAGAGTGATGTGGTTCATCTCATTTGTTTCCCAGCCGATGTGGGGCTGCTCCAGAATTTTGTCCCTTCAAGCCTTAAAACACTAGCCAGTGGCTGTATTCCTGCGTGGAGCTTTACATTCAAGGCCAGGTTTCCCCACTGATGTGTAAATCACTGTGGCTTCATTGGAGCTGTGGGAAGGGGTCTGCATGAGGTGAGGATCTGGCCCAGTGTAATGCATCATCTCAGAGGATATTTTCCTGTGCTAAAGCTGAGACGTGATGGCAGGAAAAGAGTGGTCTCTAATCCCCATTGATAAACGATTCCTCTCTGCCAGATCTAAGAGAGGAGTGAGCAGCACTTTGCCATTGCTCTGCATGTCCCAGTGCTCGCACTGGCTTGGCTGAGATGAAGAGCAACCAGTGGACGTCCCACACCGCCTCTGGCTGAGGGCTGTCTGTAGTTTACATTTTTGTCTCCTTCCCTCCAGCTGCCTAATGCCCTCGCTGATCAAGCTGCTAAATCTCGTCTCTCAAAGACGAGGGAATTCAATCTCCAAACTTTCCACTGACAGTTTTAAGTGAGCTTAACTGAGGAGTTTCCTATGTTCGTTGTTTGGCCGCAGATCAGGGAAGCTGGCGGGGGAAGGGGGTGCTCAGATGTCTTTCTGTTAAAACTTTTCTTCTCTTCTGCTGCTTCAATGGCACTGTGATGCTTAAAGCTAAAACAGAAGTCCCTTCTACTGAGCACCCGTTGTCCCTGAGGCCTTGTGGACACTGCCACCAGATAATGACTCAGGAGAAGGCTGTTAGCAGGGCTGGGTTTGTTGTTAATGTTGTAGAAACTCATGATTTTTTCTTCTCTTCCAATTTTAGGGGATTCTGCTTTGTCTGGACTGTGTTATGTTTTAGCTGGTTCCTGGGATTCACACAGGGAAACTCTGAAGGTAAATGACACTTTTTCCCCTCTTCCTTTTTTAATCAAAATAAAAGCCAAGGACTTCTGTATAATTTTAGGGCCAAACATTTAATAATTCCAGAGCCCAGTGCGGAGAATTAAGTGCATTTATTGCTGATCGTTGCAGTACTGATGATGTAGATGATGCAGTTAACAGCTGGCAAAGGGACTGGTCTTCTACAGGTGATTATGTGCCTCGCAGGACTTGCAGAAGTGCCTTTCTGCCTGGTGGAGCAGCTGGGAATGAAGCACTTTGGTGTATCTAAAACATCACTGGCGTCTACCTGCATTTGTTCGCACTTGACTGCTGTTAGGAGGTGCCCATTGAGATCGGGTCATTAAGGAATTAAGAGCAAGTCTCTAGCAAAGGATTTTGTCCTTGACTTGGATGCAACCCAGCTGTGCCTGTGCACATACACAGGATGCTGTGCGTGCAGAAATTATGGGAGTTCCGAAAGCAGAAGATTGGCCATTAGGAAGAACTTCTCAGAATAAAAAACAGTGGGGCAGTGGCACAAGTTGCCCAGGGGATGGTGGAGGCACCGTCCCTGGAGTTGTGCAAGGACAGGGGAGGTGTGGTTCTGAGGGACATGGTGTGTGGGCAGTAGTGGTGGTCAGTGGACGGATGGACTGGATGATCTCAGAGGTCCTTTCCAATCTTAATGTTTCTATAATTCTGTGAAAAGCAAATATCAGGAAGAAGTCCCCCATAGGGGTGATGGTTTCTAGGAGAATTACTGTGTCTGACTCAGCCCCTGTGCTGCAGGGAGAGTCTTCTATAGGGAGTGACCATACACCTTTACCCATCCTCTCTAGGCATCCCTTCCTGGTGCCGTAGGAGACAGGACAAAAGCTTGGGCTGCAATAACCCCCACATGACAACTTTGCTACAGAGTCAACAAAAATTAAAAAAAAAAAAAATCACATTTTACAGCTGATAGTGGTAACTGAGCATCTCTGCAACATCTGTTTGTCAGGGAGCCAGCTCCTAAAATAGCAACACCTCTTCCACGCGGATGTTTTACGCGGGCGCATGCTGGAACTGAGCAGCTTCCTGCGACCAGGAGACAACAATAAGTGGACTAGCAGGCTCCAGGGCTCTCAGTCTCCAAAGCACGAAGGGAAAATAGAAATTTGGTCAATGCTCAGCTGTAAGCCAGCCCACGGAGCACTTCTTGCAGAAAAAAAAAATGTAAAATAACATCCCTGCCATCAGCAATTTTGAAAAATGTAATATTTTCCAAATTCTCCTTCAATGCAAAAGAGGTGAACATCTGGCTGAATTACTTAGTCAAGCAGTTTTCAGAGCAAGTTTTATGTCAGCTCATAAAGAGGCAGAACAAATACTGTCTCTTGGCGTCTCTCGTTCGAGTAGATTTTAATATGCTGCCTGGATCCATCTTTATCCATCATCTTAGTCCCATGATAATTACGGGATAGTGCCGTCCTTTTTATTGTTGCCATCAATTCAAAGCAAAGTCTTTCACTTTGTCCTTACTGCGTTACCTTAGTGTGGTAGATGCCAGCCTTTTGAATTCATAGAATCAGTAAGGTTGGAAAGGACCTCTGAGATCATCCAGTCCATCCATCCACCAACCACCACTACCGTATCCCTCAGAACCACTCCTACCCTCTCCTTGAACCCCTCCAGTGACAGTGACTCCACCACTGGGCAGCCTGTGTCAGTACGATGGTTCCCTTATGATAAAGGAATGAAAAAATTCTGCTCGATTTCCCAACAATCAGAGTCAGGCTCTCCTTCTGGGAACCAGAAGGCAAAGTCTTCCAAGGAAGCAAAGGCTTTACATGGAAACTCTGGCCATCTGAGACTGTGTTATCACTCAGGATTTTCAACTGTGAGATTTACAAGAACAAATCAGAGCTCATTCATGGATCTGCATGAGGATGAAATTGAGCCAGTGCTGTGGGCTATTGACAAGACCACAGTTGTTACTGTAAGGTGTAGTGATCCACCCGCACAGTGGAAAATCAGGGAGCACAGAGAGTGTTTGTTCCCTAAGCATTACAAATCTGAAAGATCATGAGGTTAGTGAGTTCATCTGATGTGCACTGACTAAGGGTCTGGGCAGTAACTTTTGGAAATGTAGCATTTATCCTACCCAATTTTAGCCGTGGGCATCTGATCTCAGCTGCTGGAACCTGGGAAGCTCCAAATTATTTCTCTCCTGCCTTCTGGTTTCCTTCCTGATGAAGATTTTTATGTGGGGACAGGGGGAGGGAGAGAAAGAAGAGTAGGACAGCAATGAAAACCTTTATCCCCTCTTTTGGACAAAATCATGTGCTTGTGCAGGAATCTCTGTGCATCTCACTTAGGATTTTCCCTGCTGCTTAAGTGTTGCTGGAGGAATGCAGCCACTAGGTTCAAGGCACCTGGGAGCAGGCAGCTCTCAGCGAATGGATTTTTTAAATAATGTGTTTTGATGGAAAAAATCTACAGAGGGGAAAAAAAAATAACAAAAAACCAAAGGAGGAAAAAATGCTTTGCTCAGCTTGGATCCATTTAAAGAAGCAAAAATTACCTTGCCTTTTGCATTAGCTGATGGCATCCCACCATCCCTGGGGATGTGCCCCACCTGCCCAGGGCAGTCATGGGGGGCAGAGGCAGACGGGCTGGGAGTGCAGGAGTCTGGAGTTGTGTGTCTGGACCTGGGGCTGGAAAATCCACACCCGTGTCCTGCATGAGGTCTGTTTAATTCAGATTCTTCTGCGTAAACATAGAGAATTTGGCTCTACCTTTGTGGGTTTTTAGGGAGAGCAGAGGTTGGGTCATGCTTCTTTTTTCCTTTTTCATCAGCTCTGTTTGGTGCAGTTGCTAACAAGGCAGTTGGGTCAGTGTTGCAAACAGTAGCAGCATGCTCTGAGTAGGAAACATCCTTATATCTTCACAGAGCAGAGCAGCTACCAAACAAATAATGCCCAGAGTGCAAAGCAATTCTGCCCAGTGGAGACACACCACAGCCTGTCTCTGGGACAGAACCTAAAAATAAGTGCAGAGGTTGGAAGCTGGTGTCTAGCTCCCAGTTTCAGCAGTAAACTGATTTCCTTAGGGCTAAGTCCCAGTGTCTTTGAAGTCTGTGGCAGGGGTCCCACTTGAGTTTGCAAAAGCCAGGCTTTGGCCTTTACATGGGCTCTGGAAATGATCCAGCTTGAAGACATAGCCATGATTCCTCCCTTCAGTGCACAGACTCTACCTTTGCTGTGCTGAGGAACAAACCCTGTGGAGCAATACTGCAGAAAAACAGTGGGGGACTAAGGATTTCTCCCCAGTACGGGAAAAGGACCGTTATTAACGCCTGAACAAGCTGTGCACTAAATTATCCCCTCTGCACAGAGTGGGGAAATTTCCATCCTCTTGCACATCTGACACGTCTTCTCCAGGATAGTTTCTGCTAGAAAATGAGTTCAGCTGCCTTGTAAAAGGGAGGTGGGAATAA
The DNA here is from genome assembly GCA_036925125.1 of Oreortyx pictus. Lineage (NCBI taxonomy): Eukaryota > Metazoa > Chordata > Aves > Galliformes > Odontophoridae > Oreortyx > Oreortyx pictus. Next base: position 5,139,117 of record JAUPFR010000022.1, read on the forward strand.
AGCCATTCTCAGACAAAATAAATATTGATTGACTAGTTCTTACATACAGAAATAGGCATTGTTTTTGCCAGAGTCACAGAATGGAGGTTTTCTCGCTATTCTCCTCCCTTCCTGGCCAGAGACATTACAGGCCTCAGACTGGCTTGAGTCTACATCCCCTCTGGCCAAAACTGAGGATCTCTTTCTAGTGCTGGTTCTCCAGATATTGAGAACTGTGCTGAATATTTAACAGTTGAGGGAGAAGGCATCCAAATTCCAAGGCCCCTCTAGAACAGCAGCTGGCTCTTTTCTTTGGACAACCTTTGATTTGCCTTTTCTTTTCCTGTGGGAAAGCTGCAATCTGAAAACTGATGTGCAGCCATGATTGGCACTGCTGCATTTCTGATTATTCAATTCTTACCTTGAGAGCTCAGGATCTGAATTAGGCAGCCCAGGCAAGCAACCTGCCCGGGCTTGTTTCCCCACTTAAATACAGAGTAAAATGGTCATTGAGTAATGGGGATTGCATTTGGGCAGGGAAGAGGGAAGGAAATACAGTTGTCCTAGCTTATTTTCAATAGTGGTACCATCCTGTTCATCACTCTAGCCTTGTGTCTGTGTGTCTTTGCCACATGGTTAACTTCCCTTGTTAGACTAAAAGTAGGATCTGGGATATGAGAACAGAGTTCTGGGCACATGAAGCCCTTTCTTCAGGTCTGGGCACATTTACCTTTGCAGTTCCTCTCGCATAGACCTGAGCATCTTCCCCAGTGAAGTAGTTAAGCTGAAGTTGCAGCCAGCTGGCTCCAGGCTGTGTTGCTGCTGCCTGCTAATCTGCTTTGGACTCCAGGCTGTGTGACTTCTGTTAGACTTTGGGGCCAGAAAGCAGAGGACTCTGCTTGTACATCCCCTGCAGGCTTCTGCCAGCATCAATGGACAGGTATGGGTGCTGTGGACTGCAAGCAACCTGTCTTCTCTTGAGCAGTGCACCCAGTAAATTCCACCTGCTCAATGGCAGTCACAACTAGTTTTTCAGCTTTTCACAATTCAAGCCCAGTTCCTCCAACTTACTGAAATAATGTAAAGCTGAAAGACGATCTGCTGGGAAAAAAAACAAACACTGCTGTTGAGAACCTGAAGAAGTTCAGTGAAATCTAGATGTAATTTTTTCACGCTGGGAAGCACCTTTGCTTACCAAAACTCTCCAGGGGCTCTAAGATCAGAAGCTGCTGCTTACCAATCTGGAAAGGGACAGATAGAAGGCTTTTACTCCCTTTGAAGGCTCTGTTTCTTGCCTTCTGGGGGTATAACATTTTGCAGTTTCTGCTCAGTCTGTTGTTCAAATTCCTTTCCAGATGTGCAGTCAGTACTCAGAACTACATCTCAGAGAAGTGGAGTGTTGGTGCTCAGTGAGAAATTGCCTTACCGTGAGCTCAGCTCCCTCCAGAACATCTGGAGCTGGTCTCCGATGGGACAGGACAGCTAGCCAGATGCACCATGGAGCTGATGCGTTTTGGCAATTGCTGATGACTGAGTTGAGCGTGCACTTGCTTTTCACGCTATGTGCAGGACTAAAAGCTGCGTGTGCTCAATTTTCACCACATGAATGTATCTCTGTCAGAGGATGGTTGAGGTTTCTTCTCACCTGTTGCACTTTTTCATGGACTGACTTGACCCCTGATAGCCACCTTACATGGGTCCAGCCCTTGGGTCCCTCACCAACTCACATTTTCTTATCGCTTTCCTTTCAGATGTGGATGTTCTTCAGAGACTGGGCCTGGGAGGGAGAAGGCCATCGAGTGGATTGTCCTCATCCCGCGCCATTCCTCAAGGGGTCATTCCTCTCAAATCAGGGGTTATCTTTACTCAGCGAGCACGCGTCGAAGCACCGGTCAGCACCATCTTCCCTGCAGGCTCCAGCACTGACCTGCTCCTAGTGCTGAGCCTGTGTTCCCACCGCATCAACAATGCTTTCCTCTTTGCTGTCAAGAGCAAAAAGAAAAAACTGCAGTTGGGGGTTCAGTTTGTGCCTGGGAAGATAATAGTGTATGTGGGCCACAAGCGCTCTGTATATTTTGATTACAATGTTCACGATGGCCAGTGGCACAATATGGCCATCAATATCCGTGGCCAGACAGTCACTTTATTTACTTCTTGTGGGAAGCGCAGAGTACATGCGGATTTGCATTTTAAAAAGGACGAGGCATTGGATCCACATGGATCTTTCCTCTTTGGGAAGATGAACCATCACTCCGTGCAGTTTGAAGGAGCCATCTGCCAGTTTGATATTTATCCTTCTGCCAAGGCAGCTCATCATTACTGTAAATACCTAAAAAAACAGTGCAGGCAAGCGGACACCTACCGGCCTAACCTGCCCCCGCTCATCCCCATCCTGCCCAGGGATCCCAGTGCCTCCACGAGTACTCCACAGCATATGGAGCCCTCACTTCAGGGTCTGAAGAACTTGACCACTGCCACCCCATCCTTGGCGTTTGGCAGGGTCACTGCACCCCTCAAGACTCGGGGTTCGGGTGCTACGACTGTTGCCTTGGTCTCATCCCAGCCGCCACTGCCAAGACTGACAACCAAAGCCACAAAGGTTACAGTGGCCCCATCTCCTGTTCCATTGAGTACCGTGACACAGCCACCCACCCGCTCGCTGCCTCATGGGACAGTGACAACCGTCAGGGTGTCTCGGCCCACTTCCAGCATGCACACAGAGAAAACTCCCTTACCCAGTGCCAAAAAGGCCCTGCCAACAAGCCCAAGCCCTGCCACAGCCAGCAGGAAAGAGACCAAGCAAGAGACCAAAAAGAAAATCAACCAAAAACCAACCACCAGGTCCTCTGAAGTACCCAGTACTGTAAAGCCCACAAGGAGGAGGATTGACAACACAACCAGCAGCGTCCACTTTGTCACCCTGAAGCAAACCCCACAGACCCCAACCTCTGGGCCCCTTCCAAAGAAGCATGTGCCACCCCCCACCAGGAAAGGGGATCCTGGCCATGTCCCTCTGGTGTACACCAAACCGCCCCTGGGGGCTGCCCGTCCTGTCTCCAGAGCCCAGGCACAGGCTTTCAACCTCACCACCCCAGCTGTGACTGATGGCTATCAGATCTTTGACCCCCTTGGGCCCACTCCATTTCCATTTTTACTGGGATACCCAGGAGTGAAAGGAGACAGAGGACCTCAGGTAAGCTTGAGCGCTTCATAACTCCTCATAGTCCCAGCTCAGCTGGATTGGTGTTTCCAGAAAAGCAAATGAAATACCAAAAACAGAAACAAAAACCAACAACAACAACAAAAAAAAACAACCACAAAAACCCAAAACAAAAACAAACAAAAACCCACCTTTCTCTATTTATATTGTGAAATGTTTTTTTGCTTGCTTGTTTTGTTATTTTCATTTATATCTCAAAACACGCAAAGAGTTTCCTCTATAAATGTAACTACAGCATCCCACGTGCAGTAAGCACTCTCAGGGTGTGTGTGCTTTGGCCATCGCAAGCGTACACACAGTTTGTAATGCTAAAAGCAGTCAGGCCACACTAATTATCTGCTAACATGTTTTTTTTTAATGTAAGAATGCAAACAGAATCTTTAATCTGGCCAACGTTCAGGAGGATTTGGTGTTCCAACCCAAGCCTTTTGCTGTAATATATATGTGAGAGAGGGGTTGTACATGTATAAGTTTCTCCCAGACGGAGACTTTGGTTGCCAAGTTCCAGCCTAGAGCAAATTTTTACAGCTGACTTCTTAAAATAGTGAAAGAAGGGTATACAATGGAAAATTTGAGGCAAGCTCAAGGAACACAATCAACAGCCCTTGTGTCTGCAGATGTGCCCCACTCATTGTTGGAACCCCTAAAATGCAAGGGCTGTGTTTTGCCGGGCGCACGACACTTGCTAATCTTGCAGCATGTTGGTTCTCTCTGGTACTTTTTGGGGGGAGTTACTGAGGGGTGTGCTTCTTCCAGAAGTTCCCAGCTGTGGGAGAGGTGGAGGACACCTGACTTCACAGGCACATCCCTGCTGTAGTCATTGTGCTTGGAGACGTTTCGCAAAATCCCTGAGTAGGCAGAATGAGCTCCTGCAGATTTATCTGTGGGCAGTGTTTCATGGAGAAGCATTTCAGGCATAATTCCAAGAACAGAAGTTCAGCAATCGTGAACTTCTCTTAAAACACTCCTTACCTGTAATGGGTACATCTGTGTGGCCCACACTGAGCCCGGAGAAGTCTTGGATTTCTTACCCTGCGCTGTGCTGAGGGTGACCAGGCTCCAAGTCCCCACTTCCCCCTGCAATTTAAAGAGTGAATTATTGAACTGGAGCGGAAAATCCCTCTCGACTTGTGAATCATAGCAAAGAAACTGATTCAGGCTGTGAGGACTGAGGGAAGAGATGGCAGCATTTTTCCATCTGGTCTGAGAACTGGAGTTCTGAATTGAGGAAAAGGAGAACATCTTGAGGCTCTGCCTGGCTTCGTCCTCTCCAACTGCTGGAAAACAAAGTCAGCACTTAGGGAGGAAAGGTTACGCTGGAGCTGGCTCCTGTGACTCATCGGGGATCTCTGTACAATGGTTCCTTGAATGTCTCTGACGTGGGAACAGAAAAAGGAGAAAAGACCAGAATGGGGCTGACACACTGAGAAATGCAGCACTCTGATGATCAGACAAGTGTGCTCAGAGAGAGCTCAAATAAATGCTCTGTGCTTGAGTAACTGCCTGGCAGCATCCTGGCACTCAGACAGATGCTCTGGTGAGGTCAGGGCAGGTCTCCAGGCTGGCCATGGTGCTGCACACAGGCTGGGACGGGCTCTCCATCTTCTTATCAAGAGGAGAAAGGATCATCCTTCATCCTGATCATCCCAGAATTAGGATGCGAATGACAGCCGGGGATGAGGCACTGATGACTCAGGCGCTGTGGTCTCTGTGCTTTTTGTGAGCAGTACCAAAATAACTGTGGTGTAACCTCAGCCATGCAGAGGGGCCCCTTCCCTGCAGCTGAGGGAAGTGTCTGCGTGGTTAGAGGAGTGCAATCAGGAGGCTGAAGGGATGCATTTACCTCGAAGCAAAAGGCAGCACTGCCTGTGGGTTTGTCTGTCCTAGAAGACCACCACGGTGCTGCACAACAGGAAGCGCTGACACTGTCTCACATGCAGAGCATTAATGCTTCAGGAATGTTGGGTTTTACTGGGAGGGAGGATAATATGCTCTTAAAAAAGAAAAAAATTGCTTGGGAACCATTAATAACCGCAAGCATTTGGGATCTCTGCTGTGAATTTCTTCTGGATAGGAGGGAGATATTGCAAAAAGAGTCCCCAAGCACTGTGTTAGGTCAGTAGTTGGGCACTACTTGGGGCTGGCCAGCATCCTGCACAACCCCAGCACACAGCTGCGAACAGCTAGGGCATCCACAACGGGAAAATAATGCTTAATGTTGGGTCTGGGGACCAGCATCTCAAGCCCTCACAAGAATAGGTGTTTGAAGTCCTTCAGTGGGTGGGGAAGCATTTTCTTGCTGGGGAGGGGGCTGTGCATGCAGCAGCTTTGCTGCGTGGTGTAGGGTGCTGCAGCCCTCCACCTTTCCATCATCAGGGATGTGTGCTCTGTGCATGGCGAAGAGCTGCAGCAAAGACCTGCCATGGCACAGCTGGGTTGCAGAGTACCCAAGCAAGCACCCTTCTCATCCGGCCCTGCATCATCCAGTTTCTGTCTGGGTCGCTGGGTCCGAATGCCGGTGGCAGCAGCCCAGACAGAGGTGTGGTAAGGCTCTGGCAGGCAGCATCATTGCAAAGGCAGATGTTTCTGAGCCCATCCCAAGTCTAGACTGCTCCAGCTGCCATCTTCCACACGAGTGGTTTGTTTTGGAGTGCGGCTCCCTTCACAGAGAAGTGATCCTTGCCAATACAATCACCGTTCAGGGGAGAGAGAGGTGATTGGGAACACTGATCAGATATGAAGGGCCTATTTCCAGTCCTCCTTGTACCAGGAAAAGCTGCTTGAGCTGACAGTCTATGATAAATTAGGAACACACAGTGCGTTTGAATGTCTCTTAATGAATGAGTCATGTTTTCTCTTGAAAGGAAGAAATAGCATGCTTTGTATAATACATGGGAAAAGTTTCAGCTTCACTTGTGCCCTTGGATCGTAATTTTTTTGCTAATTTAACCAGAACTATCCTCAAAGGGAAAAAAATCTTGGAGGCAAATGACTAAGCATCAGAGAGCTCTATTTGCATAAGACGAAGTTCATTTTGAAGAGGAGGGGTTGAGAGTGTAATCAAGACAGATGTGCAGCACAGGAAGCAGAGATGTGTCCTATAAATGCATATATAGGTATTTCATAAACCCTGTAGGAGCAGAAAATGAGTAACAGAGTGTGGGATCCCTTTATTTCTTCATACCCCTTTAGACTTCCTTTCAGGATCTGGCTTTGCTTGGGACTGCCTTTCTCATGCAGAGACTGCTCCCTCTATGTCTGCAGAAAAGCTGTTTTCATCAGCTGCAGTACTAATATTTTGCCGTTTAGTGCTGCCACACAATTTGGAATCCAGCTGTGGACAAGACTTCTCTGCAATGGTTGTTGCACAGACCTGGAGTACACATCTGTCTCCCTTCCAGAAATGGTGTTAGAGGAGTGGCTTTCTGCCAACATCTTGGTTTCTGACAGAATTCCGAGGGTTCGGGTCTTCTCTCCTCCGCTGCACAGTGCTGTCTAAGGCAGAGAGATGTGGAGGGACTGGTGTGTCCTTTGGGACGAGCTCTTCTCACCTTCCATTCTCCTGAGCAGGGAAGATCTAATGCTGGTGCTGCCCCTGCAGTTGTTCAGTCCCTCCATGCTCCGAGTGTGCAATCCTGAATGCTGGACTTATGGCAGAGAACTGATGGAAGAAACGCACCTTGTTTTCCTCCAGGAGGAAAGAAGGGCAGGTTCTCCACCTGGAGGGGTGAAAAACATCCCTGCTTATGGTGCTAGCGTGGGGAGAAGATTATGATGCATTTTCTGAAGTCACTTTTAAGGTGGCTTTTACCCTGTGTGTATGAGAAGGAATAATGTTTGGCCTTTCCACTCCTTTTTTCACACAGCAGCATACCCTGCTCTGATGTGCAGACAGTTATGGGATGTGCAGGGGGACAGAGCGTGGGGGGCACGAGTGCCGTGGAGAGACCCTACAATACCTACATGTCCATCTATCAGTGAGCACTGGAATGTGAATGAATCGTGTCCTGGGCAGTCGTCAGCTATTTGCTGCTAGGCTGAGTCCCTGCCCCTGGGGGAGCAATTACAGAAATAGTTTGCAACCTGAGTGATACGAATCCGAAATCGTTCAAAAGAAAGAGAGTCATTTCCCACATCACCGGCACCGATTCCTGTACCGATTACGCTTCACTTGAAGCCTTCCCCGAACAGGTTCAGCCTTGCTCAGGTTCTGAGATCTGAAGGCAGCTCAGCTCCCAGGGGTGTTGCTGTGGGCAGGGGAAGCCGTGGGGAGGGCTGCGATGTGGGAAAGGCAGAGGGATGAGCTAGCTGATCTCAGCAGCAGGAGGAAGCGGTGAGATTCCGCTTGTCCTCAGGGTCCGATGTATTTCACTTTCAGACAACCTAGCTGAGATTTCCCTGTGCAATTTGAGGCTACGAAAAGCATCCTTTTTGCGCCAGAAAGTTTCCCAGCAGCAGCTTAGAATAAATCCCATAATCATTTGGTGGGATCAGTCATCATCGCTAACGCTACCGTGGGAAACCCAGAAGGGTTAAACTTTCATGTGGCTGCCACGAGCTGATCACAGAGCTGTGCGGGCTGGTTCACAGTTCTGCTGTTTGGCTTGAGAAAAGAGAGGATCCGCTCTTGCCACGTTTCTCTTGATCTCCGAGTTCGCTTTGTGCGATAACAGGGTGTGTGTGTGTTCTCCGCCTTCAGATTGCAGCGAGGAGTAGGCGAGGAGCCAGAGACAAGAAGCAAAGTGCTAAAGGAGGCTGACAGCTCTGCTGGTCCCACAGGGCGTCCATGCAAGGGGAGGGCAGAAGCGATATCTTCCTCCAGCTGCCAGGAAAAGGAAACCCTCCTGCCCCTCGGAGCACTTCCCACTGCTTACAATGGGTTTCCCCAGGGATGCTCGAAGGGGTTACGATGGAACGGTCCGCCCAGGCTCTGTGTGATTTGTTTAACTCTTACCTGCATCCCAGCATGCAGGCTGAGGGGGAAGATGCTCAGATGAGCGTAGGGACTGCGTGGGTATTAGAATCATAGAATCATTAAGGTTCAAAAAGACCTCTCAGAGCATCCAATCCAACCATCCACCTTACCGCCACTATTGCCCATCAGCTGTGTTCCTGAGTAACACACGTTCCCTTTCCTTGAGGGCCCCCAGGGATGGTACCTCCACCTCTCCCTGGGCAGCCTGTGCGCATGTGCTCTTTCTGAGAAGAAATTCCTCCTAACACCCAACCTGCAGGCAGGCTGTAGAGGCGTGCTGCGTTGATAGATGTCTCTTGCTTCTCACATCTCAGAGCTTTACGTTTTAAGTGGGACAGCATCCACCGTCTGTAAGTAGCTGGGCCCTGGTCCAGCCTTATTCTTCTCTGGCCGCCTCTGCGGATGTGCATTTTTCTCCATGTGTATTTCAGCACTGCTCTCTCCAGTTGTCTGACGTGGGCCTCTTGTCTGAAAGCTGGAGCTGGATGACACAGAGCCTTGTGCATGGGGCACGAGGCAGAGGAGAGATGAGTCACTGGGAAGGCACAGTGCATGTCCCATCCAACCCAGCTCCCAAGGAACCATGTGAGAAGTGGGAGCGTGGCCTCGTGTCATGTTTCACAGCAACTACACGTGTTTATCCAGCTACCTCTGTCATCTCCACCACGCTTTGCTTATTTATCTCTGAACGTGCCCTTGCCCTATGCATATTGACCACGATATTGTGTTGCCTTTTGGCTACGTGGCTGGAGCCCTAGGCAGCCTGATGCGTTGGCTGGCAACCAGCTCATGGCAGGGAATGGGGCTGGAACTGGATGATATTTAAGGCCCCTTCCAACCTGAGCCATTCTGTGATTCTCTAATTCTGTGATACCTATCCTACAGTCACCTTATCCCTTTTATTTTCATGAAAGGAAAGATAGGTTGAAGGAAAGGTGGTAAATTAAACCTAACAAAGTGTTAGGAAGCCCTGAATTATGTACTGTTTTCTGTATGCCTTTCCCTAACTCCGTATCTCCACTCCGGTGCAGGTATTCGTTCTGTCCTTTGTTTTTGTTAGCTTCAGTTTATTCTGAACAGTGAATATTTTTGGAGAACGTTTTTGCTCATGTGGCCAAGTGCAATTGCAGCTGCTGTTAGCAGGAAGGTGGAGGAGGTCACCTCCTGTCTGGTACTTGGGGAACGTGGTTCTCAGGCAGTTGCATCTTCTCTTTTACATCTCCTTTTAGGGGTAAAGAGGAATGGTTTCTGATGGAGAAGAGGTTAGGGACTTGAACTAATCTTTTATTATTTTAATCTTAATTAATTTTGAATTAATCTCCATTAAAACTCCATCTGCATTGGTTGCATTGGATGCATGTTTTGATAGTTATCTTAGAGGGAGAGGAAAAGGGAGAGGGAGAGGGAGAAGAGAGACAATCATTTCTTTGTTTCCTGTACTGCTGATAGAAATAACTTAAGAAAGAAATGTTCTGTTTCATTTGATGTCCTATCAAATTAGTAGCACAGAGAGACTTGCCCTGGGCTTTGCTTACTCTCCCCGTGGCTTTTTCCTACAGGGACAAGGTTTGGATGGATGTCTTTTAAATGATTCCTGTGATACCAAATAATTCATCGCTTACCTGCTGTGCAGGAGGGCTGGTAGCATGAGCAGAGCGTTTCATTATCAGAATTACATACATAGTTCAGGCAGGTTTTCTCTGGTATATATTACAACCCAGAGCATGCCTTCCTCGCCAAGGTGCTAACACGTGGCTGCTGGTGTGTGCTGGCACGGAGCAGGAAACTGAAACTGGAGGCAGTTATGTTACCCCCATGGTACAGCACAGGTCTGAGTAACAAACAGAGTGTGAACCACAGCTGTGCTCATGGGAATGCAGTTCATGGTGGAAAGATGTTAACATTCTGCTCACTGGAAATACTTGCTTCTACAGATGTTGTTGTACACAGCTTGGAGGCCTTTATAGCAGTACCAGAAATTGAAGGGGAATTCTGGCCTTGTTATAATTTGCCCATGCCCTTATCCAAATAGGTCTCCTTGAAACACTCAGGAGAATCATCCTGCTGTAGAACAATCTGAAATGTTTATTTCTATTTTTCTAGGGTCCACCAGGACTGCCGGGCTTACCAGGACCACCAGGCAAGAGAGGTTCCCGAGTAAGTACTTTGAGAACTTCTATTTCTCTCCATCCGTACCTATTGCCACCTGTCCTGCTGCTCCAAGGGCTGTTGCGTGGTCCTGTGGCTGAGCAGTGATTGCTTCGAGACCCACAGCTGAGGTCTGGCTTTTCTCCTTTCACTCCTTCCCTGTGAAAGATTTCAGTATGACACTTTTTGGTGATCTGCAGCCTCTACAAGCTAAGATTTGACAACATCAAAGGCTGGGGATGAATGTTTTATAATGGCCCTCCGGTGGATGAGCTTTCCTTCTCTCTTTGTTTCCAGTAGGCAGCATGCCCTACCCATCCTGTTAACCACTGGCACCATTCTCGTGGTAGCAAGATGCTGTCCCACAAAGTCTGGCCCTGAGCACTGAGTTGACAGGGGCTGGGAATCAACAGATACATGTGCATGAGGGTGCACTCCAGGAATACATGGATCTGTGATCCAGGCAGCATCCTAGCCTGGAAGCAGAGAGAGATTTGCTCACACCTATTTGGCTAAAACTCAACCTTATGTAAGGTGTTTAAGGAACAGCCATGAAGCTAATAGTGAGAAGGCTCTGTGTTCCCTAGGGAGACTTGTTATAGTCCTGGGAGGTAAATGAACCTCCTTTCTGCAACAAGAGGTCTGCAGGACCCACTGCAGCATGGGGTGGATATCAGCAGACCTGAACACTGATTTGGGCCCCAAGTATTAGGCATCAGAGAGCTTCATTCTACTGTGTTTTATGGACAAGGCAGCGTGCTCCACATCAGAGGTGTTCTTTAGTGAAATACCAGCACAACTGGTTACGCAGATCCAGTGCCTTCTGTGTACAAATATCTAAGCAGGAACAAGATCTGCAAATTGCCTGGACTTTGCCTTGATCAGCATGTCCCCATTAAGACTGCAGGTTTGCTCTTACCCCAACCCCAACACCAAGCGGCTGTTTGGTGTTACTTCATGCAGTCCTGTGATGTGCAAACCAGGCTCCATGTCTGGAGGCCTAGCTGTGAGAATGACCAACTTTCACCTCTACCTCTGAATTCCACTATTTGCCAAAACTTCATTTCTTCAAGAAGAAAAAAAAAAAAAGCGTTGTGGAAAACCATGTCACAACTTGGCATTATTCCTCATCCTATATTTAAGACAATCCCCTGCAATACAATAAGCAATAGAGGATCTCTGAGTTCAGCTCCTGCCAGAGGTGCTGAGAATCAGCCCAGGGAAGAGTTCCCAGTTAGGAAGTGCTCACGCAGCTGAGCCTGGCTTGGCTCGGGCTGCTGCAGAGAGTCTGTGCTAATTTTGGGAGGGGGCAAAAGGGTCACCCTGTAAATGTCTGGCCTGGAGCACTGAAGACAGTACTGCTCTGTGCATGAGTTGTTTTGACTTTGCAAAGTGTTCTTCTTATTTTTTTTTTCTTGTGGTTCTTCAGGGTTTAAGGACTTAACTGCAAGGAAGGGGACCTGCCAGAAACTAAGACAGGCTTAGGGGAATTCTTGCATCTTTTGCTTTTGTTGTTCATGAGTCACTTCAAAATAAATGTTCGGCATGGCTGGGGGTGTGTTCTACCTCTGCTTCTCTTGATCCTGAAATAAAGCAGCCTCAGTTCTCGTACCAGCCTGCGGGTAACGCATGGAGTGTCCCACGAGGTGTCTCATGATGTGTCCCATGGAGAGTCCCTTAAGGTATCCCATGATGTGTCCCCCAAGCATGGACCTGCTGAGGGGAGCTGTGTTGCATGCAGCTTTGCAGTGCTGGATACTAGAGGAAAAGAAGGGTTTCTTCTTGTCGCCAATGCAGTTTATGGCTGAAATGATTGTCCATGTTGTAGCTTGCATGATTTCTGTATTATTAATGCTTATACAATAACTTGGTTTATTTGAAAGTCTAGCTGCAGCATTTGACTCATGACCTTCTGTAGCTGTGAAGCCCATAAAGTGGCTGTCTTGCTAATGTAGCGCAGTATTTCCACTCCTTTGAATTCTGTATTGCCTCTGTTTTATTTCCCTTTCTCCCCCCGTATTGGTTGGAGTTAAATGAAAGCTCAGATTAGCTTCTGCTTTGAGGGTGAGACTGTGGTCATAGGCTGTTCACAAGGAAAGCTGGCTGCTCCCATGAGTCTGTCTCCTTGTTTCCAGCAGATAAATATCTCTAGCTTCGCCTTACAGACAGAAAGTTGCTCTTCCATGTAAGCAAATGCCCCTGATTTGCAGTAACAAATGCCAGTCTGTAAAGGTTTGAAAAAGGGTTTGGGGCACAGTGCTCAAACAGCATAGAAGCCAAGTGGATTCTAAGGTCTTCTTGAAAATGACATTTCCTTGATTTTTAAGCTTGCCTCTATTCTAAGAGGAAGAAATGAACTGTACACCCAAGCACTCAGCATCAGAGATCCACAGAGAGAGAATACACGCACACAGCCATGAATATACTGCAATATGCAGGACATACTGCAGCCATGAGGGCAGAGAGATTTACTAAATATAAATTGTGTGTTTCTCACTGTCACATAAAGGGACCCCTTCCTTCCTAAAATCCAACCTGTACCCCCCACAGTCTGCTTGAAGTCAATTTCCCCATTAAACAGGTGAACAAACTCAGGTGCCAGGGGCATATTTTCCCCAGGGGGTATGTTTTACCCCTGGCCACCCAACAGGCCAGAGGCAGAATTTGGAGCGAAACCACAAAGCCTGACACACTGCAATTGCTCTTGTTTGACCTCTCAGACCACTGCAGGAGAAAAGCACTCACGGATGCTTCAGGATGCTCTTACCATGCTCCTGTGAACCTTGAAAGATTGCGAGGCCGCAGTGTGACACATCCCTGCCACATTTGGGCTGTGGTTGCAGAAAGTCTCCCTTTCCTTCCAAATGCAGTGCTTCCCCCTGAAACAAGCCAGGAGTTGGCCAGCTGTTCGGGCTCCCCCGTATCCTCATTCCATGAGGAAGGTTTTCCCATTTCTGAAAAGAAGTGTTTAAAGAAACCGTTTGTTTGGTTTCACCTCAAATATTTCAGCAAGCCAAAGGTCAGAGGCAGAAAAGGGAAAGCCCAAGGCGTAATGAGTGCTGAAGGAGCAGCCGTTCCTCTGACTTGCTCTCATTTAAGCAGGAGTTCCGAGGATATTTCCCCCCTCGTGAAGGCTGAGACAGCTGTGCACAGTTACACTTTTGTTAATTTTGGGGGGCTGTGACCCAGCGCACATAAAAGCGCTTCTGTGCTCAGGGTCCCATCTCCATCGCGTCACCCAGTGGCCGTCATAACCGTGCATTGCATTCCAGGGAGATGACAAAGCGTCACCTTTGGGAAGCCCTCCTCCCTCGGGGAACACATTCAGGGATTGTTCTGGCCGCTCTGCTGCTGAACACTGGGCTGCTGCTCTCTGTGATAACATTTTCCGTGGCATTTCTGGTGCGTGGTTTGGACCATTTCAGATGCAGGCTAGCTTGTCCTTGTCACTGGACTGGATTGTTTCTGCCACTATGAGGGAGCCAAAGGGAGTGCATAGAGAGGCACACTTGCAAATAATAATAAGTGCTATGGGATTTTTTGATTAAGTGGTCACAACATCATCCCGAGTATAGAAGAGAGAAATAAAACTGATGTAGTGATCGTAGAATTGTGGAATCATTTGAGCTGGAAGGGACCCATAAAGCTCATCTGGTCCAGTTCTGCAAAGAGCAGGGACACCCACAGCTCCATCAGTGCTCAGAACTCCATCCAGCCTGAGTATCCCAAGGATGACTGTAAATGATGATGAACATTCTTAGGAGAATCATGATTTCTAGATATGAGTGAGAACATGGACTAAATCTAGGATGTGTAAAATATCACAGTTAACTGTAGAACTATGAAGCAATTAACTCTTGAATTGTTTCTCCATGGAGAAAGGGAGCACCAACTGGAGACGGGCAGTTCTGCTGGGCACAATAGAAGTGGAAGCCTAGGGGTATGATGACTTATTGGGGTTTGCAGATAGGTAAAAGGATCAATGGGTGAGGCATACCTGCTGGATGTTGTACTGCTAACAGCTCCCAAGGCGGTGCTGTCCTGCACCATCTGTTGCTCAGCCCAGCTAACTGTACCACACCGCATCTTCCTTGTCTGCCAGGAATGTGGGTGGAATCGTAGATTCGGGACTAACCGTGTTGGAACACATCAAGATCGGTTATTTTTACCATTTTTAGGACTACTGCCAGACTACGCCCTTTTCTCTCCGCAGTTACAAGAGCAGTTTAAAATGTCTAGCACAATCCCCAGACGTGGTTACAGCAGCCACTGGTGTGCCAGACTGGACTTCCCACTGTCACTTCATCAGCAGGATGTGGCTGATTTTCACCAGCATGAGACCACATTGGTCTCTGGGAGTAGGACGGGTTTCTGTTCTTCCTTTGCTCAGATTACACGCTATGAGTCTCACTGAATTCAGCGGTAAATCCTCTGTCTTGTATGTCAAGAGCCTGTCTTTTCCCATAATCACATGTTTTAGCACTGGATAACGGGACCAGATTCTTTCTCCAGTCTTCCCTCCTTTACAATCCCACTTTTGGTTAAGGCTTTATGATTGCATTGTGCTTCGGTTTAGCTCTGGAAGAGGCTGTACCAAATTTGGCTGGAGGCACAGCGAATCTCCTAACCAGGAGCTCTTGGTGGGCGGCCCAGCTTCCTATGTTCCAGCTTTCCTCCTGGAAGCTCTCCCTGTCAGCTAGGAGTCACCAAACCGTGCATTCCCTCCAGCCTAACTCTTTTAAGAATGCTCCAGGCGATGGCAGAGCACGGATTTCAGCTAACTTCACTAATGTAGGCTCTGAGCCAAACTGCCTGGCTCCAAATTTAAATAACAGCTGAATTCCCTCCTCAAATCTAACAGCAGTCAGAATTTATGAACTCTGCTCAGTGCTACCTAGATTATTGCTTATGCATAAGTGCTTTATGGAACCCATCTTTTATAGAGACTTTACTCCTCTGGTTTCTGCCACTTGTATTGATTTTCATCCTTATTTAGGACCTGGAAGACTTGAGTTCAAGTGCTTTTGCTACTGCAGGCTTGTACATGAAGTCTCCATCCCACCCAATGAGGCAAACAGACGATCCCATACTTTCATGAAAAAATGAATTTATTTAAGACCACTGAGTTACAGCAGCTATACGGGTTTTCAAATTACCATTTGATACTCCTTAATATTAATTAAAGTTACTTCAGTTTTGCTGCAAATTCATAGCCAGGCTTAAAGGTATCAGGGAATTTCAGGCTGAAAAGCTGTGAGGAAATTAAGAATGGGACATTGAAAATATTTGGGTAAAAGATGTAATCTGGAAAGTTGAGCCTCAGTCTTTTGATGGAACAACTTTCTGAGAGCAGAGCTGCATGGGTTGTAAAATGCACTGAGCACTCATCAGCTGCTTATGCCATAAGATACAATACCTAGATCAAAAAAAAAAAAAAAAAGGCATTATTTCCTATTACAGTGTGGTAAAAATAAAACTGAAAAAACTTCAGCTCACTGATACTCTTCCAAAAGAGGGCAAGGGCACTGCACTTGGGTGGCAGTTACATGTTTAACGGCAGTGATCAACCTTGGACATTCAACCCTGAAGGCACTGGCCCCACGGACTCCAAAGTGCTCACTGGAAAGGGTTTAGCTTACTGAGAAAATGTGTGAGTGGCTTTTTATCCAGCCCATACTCCTCCGAACTGGAGGGTACACTACGGTGCTCCTGACAGTGGCATTAAGCTTGCACACAGTCTTGACAGAACAGAAGCCCTTGGAATTAAGTCTTCAGGTTGTTTCATCTCTCAGGAACGTGTTCAAGAGGGCTTAGAATTATTACTACTTCTGCCTGAAAGGTTAACAGAACTTTTGTGCTATATACAATCCCGGGATAAACTATTCTTAGCTGTTTATTCCAGATAACTCCTTAAATAGCCTTTGGAAAGTATGTAAAGTGCTTTCAAAATGTGATGTAAAAGGAGATGGTGCTGTATGTGATCTAAGGTAGATGCTCTAACGGTGTCGCTGGCTTTTAAGAGCTATGCAGAAACACCAATCTAAATGGTATTTATTTTTAAATTGAGTCTTGCCTCCACTCCGCCTGTTTTACCGCCCTGCCATCCATTTTTTCTTCCCCTAAATGCAAAAATCTCTTTCCCTTGTATGGGAAAAGAGTTCATCTTAAATAAATAATGAGCAATTTTAAAAGCTCCTTTAGTAACTGCTTCCATCCTCTTCCATTTTGGCCTAACAAAGCATTCCCACCCCCATGTGCTTGCACTGTCCTTTGCCCACCTCCAGCCCTTTCTGGGGCTCCTTGCAGAGTTTCCCCTCCCCTGATCCCAAGGTATTTCTGAGTCTGAATGGGGGATATTTGCTGTCATTGAACTATCTCATAGTCATAGCGGATCTTATGGTGACAAACACGCGTCACCTTCCCAAGGGGTGGCTGGGAGCTGGTGCTATTGAATATTACTGACACCTCTTGACTTCATTTTGTGTTTGTTGTGTTTTTTAGGGTCCTCCAGGTCCCCACGGAAACCCTGGCTCACCTGGCCCCCCAGGCCTGAAAGTAAGTGTGCACTGATGGGCATGAGGAGCTTTCCCTTCATGTTTCTGATGTGTCCCAGTGGAGCTCTCAATGGAGCAAGGAGTAGCTGAAGATACTTATCCCCTCCTCTCTGCCTGAACACAGACAAAGCCTTTTCCTGTTCAGGAGACCCCACTGTGCTCCTTGATTCTCACCTCTTCCTAATTGCAAACTCTTCCTAATTAGGATCCTGTCTGAACTATGCCTGTGGCAGGGAGCAAGCTGCTGTGCTGGGACATGGATGATAGAATCACTCACAACATCCCACCACATCCTGATTTCTTCACTCTATTTCTCAAGGATTTCACAGCATCCATCAGCAGTGGGGGTTAGCAGCACCCACTTCTCCGCTCGCTTCCTTCTCCCTCACCTCCCCTTCCCTCTCTACAGAGTTTCTGGTCAGCTGGAACTCTTCCCAATCAGATCCCACTGCTGCCTCCTATATGTACTCATCTATCCCACGAGGTCTCCACTGGGGCCAAGAAGTAGTTGAGATTTGAAGGGCAGTGCTTAGCAGAGGTTAGCTCTAACAAGGAGGCTGTAGGTGCAAGCGAGAGCCCTTTCTTTTCATGATCTCATCAGTAGGCAGGGATATTATGAGCACTCTTGATGCTCTGGGAAAAAGATTGTGGAAACTTGGCACACTGCCGTTATGCGATTAAAAATTAGGCACTGGAGACGTGCTGGTGAACAGCAGCTGTTTTAAATTCTGCAGTGTAGCTATATGGCCTGAAAAGTGAGGCTGTAAAAGTTCTATATCTCAGTGCTCTGCATTTATTCCCCACCAATGACTTCCGATCACACTTGTAGAGTTTTACAAGTCAAGACGAAGTCCTTTTTATCTAACTTCTCATTGTGCAAATTCAGCCCGATCCAATCTGTGCAGCCAAAATGCTTTTCTGTGCTGTGGGATTTTTATTTTTTTTTAACGTCAGTCCAATGTCAGAAATCATGACACGTTCACAAAGGTGTATTCAGCTGGCTTCTTATTAGAAATTAAACATTTCTATAAGTGTTTTCCTCCCGTCCTGGCTGGCTGCTTACAGCCTTTGGTGGATGGATTGTTGCCGCAGCCTTCAGCAGAGATTTGGGGCCACCAGTATGCACAACATTGTTCAATTTTGCCCAGACACTGTTTGCAGGATTAGGCTGTTCTCCATGATGCTGTGGCACAAGAAGCTCTGGGCTTGCAAAGGAAGCTGAGAGCTGCAGCTCAGATGTAACAGGACCCACTGTAACTCCAACTCTATCAATGAGAGCCTTCTAAGATGTGATTGCAAGACCTTTGCATACGAAGCACTTCTTGTAAGGTTCCCAGAGCTTTGATTTCCCTCCTTCCCTTCATTTCTTCAGTGCTATACCAGTCCCAGAAGCTGGGTTTCACAGAAAATCAAGGCATTTCATCCCTTTACATTTTAAAACCCCTTCACCAGGTTCCACCTGCTATCCTCTTAGCATGCCCAGCCCGTGCCCAGAGCTCTGGCCTGTGCTGTAGGCAGGGCAGCCCCAGGCAGAACAGCTGCTGGGCTCCATCTGCCCTCAGCAGCCTTTAACCGTGTGGAAAAAATGAACAGTTCAAAAAGGAAGCTGAACTTTCTCAGATAGATAGAGCTTGGAAACAATGACCAACAACAAGTACTGTCTCTGAGGAAGTAACCCAGGACTATAATTTTTATCAGCTGAATTAACAGAGTGCTCATGAGGTCGGATGGTGCCTGTGTACACAGAGGTGATTCCACACTGCTGATGCCCAGAAGCATTCGGTTCTGGGAGGAGAGGTACCTGTCAGCAGGCTGTGTTTGCCAAAGTCATGACAGCAACTGGATTTGTATCTCATACAGAAGCCTTTGGCCCCAGACATCAGTGTGTTTTACTTAGCTGCTCTGGAGAAATCCTCCTTGTTACTGCGGTAGGCAAAACTGAATTTTCCTTTTAGCAAATGGTTTGGCTGTAGTGCCACTGATGCTTGAAATACTATTAGTGGGACTGTGAAGTTGAGGTGTTTAAATTTCACAGCTGTCGACTTCTTCCAGGTAGGGAAAAAACAGGAGAAAGCATTTTCCTTTCCAAGAGGAAGTCATGTGCTCCATCAATTGGGATGGGAACACGAGAGGTTTGCAGGCAGCGGGCTGAAGGATGAGGTTAGGGTAGATCTCACCGTGTGGCTGCTACACAGGAGGAGCTGGGCATTCCTCAGCCTCAATCCTCAGCATCACACATCTGTGCTTGCTGGCCCTGATGCACTCTTGTTATTTTAATCTTAGGAAAGTGTGATCCCACTGTGCCTGAGCTCTCCGCCTGTGCGACGATCAGAGTAGTGTCAAACATAGAACACAAGGCACAGACAGCTAACATGACCTGGACCTTACTGGGGAGCAGTTTGAGAGGCATGAATCCCTCTGCACGGCTGAGAGTCATCTCGCTGTGCACTTGGGAAGGCTCATGGAGGTGGTGGGTGTCTATCTGCAGCACTATGTTAATTTTGCAAAAACGAGTAGCTGTGATCTCAGGCACCCATGGACAGCTCAAAGAGTGGGAGACTTGCCTGATAACAGCTGCATGCAAAGCAGGATTGTCTGCATGACTTCATTGAGAGCTTGGAAACCAGGCAGCCTTCATTCAGAAACTCTACAGATGCATCTGCCTTGAGTTGGCAGCGCTCCCTACAGTCCAAAGCCAAGCAGCCTCACTCCCTGAGCCTTGCAGCTTGTGGTGGATGGCGGGAGGGGAGAAAGAGGGCAGCAAGGTGTGTCAGATGTCAGTGCAGTGATGCTGCATGGAGAAGCTGCTCAGCTGGCCATAGCTAGACCCTCGTGTTGTTAATAAGAAACACCAATTAGCAGGTAATATTATTCTTCTGTAGGGTCCAACCTTCAAGTCCTTCCAAGCATTTCCCTTGGCAACTAGTATTTATCTCCTCCAAAAGAATCTGGCATACTGAAAATCTCATCCCCTTTTTCCTGCTTCTGTCTCTCTTCCACCCTTCCACCTTATAAGATTTTAACCTGGGATTTTCCAAGAACTCTACTGGAATTAGATGTTGAGAAGCTGCTGGAATTCTATCAGAAGATTGGCTTTTGGTTGTACGTTCTCTCGTCACGGCTGTTAAACAGGAAAATAATGCATACTGCCACTTAAGATAAAGTGTGCCTCTTCCTCTGCCAGCCTGAACGCCTCTCAATTGCTCTGGCTGCTGGCAGTGCCTAATTAGTGTAACTTTCCAGTTTCATCTGTTCCCCACAGTTAAAGAAAACAACAGCAGCTAGGAAGTTGTTAAGGATGGTTTATCCACAATAATAGGCTTGGTAATTATTTTTGCGATGGTAGTTGTAGACAAGGAAGAAATCACAGCTGTCTGATCTAATAAGTATCAAAAGTCCTGACATTGCCTTCTTCCAGATATCCCTTTTTTTAGTCAATTTAATACTGTCAAATACTATTTAACACTCAGCACTTCTGCAGCAGTATTAACACGTCAGAACCAGCCCTGGAAAAACAGAGCTATACCTAAGGGCTTTAATGCATTTGAGGTATGGGAAGAAGACAGAGGTGAAACAAAATGTTGGTCTAAGTTGGGGGCTAGATGGAAGCAAGACCACACCTGTGTGTTGGGTCCCTGAGTGATGTCATTAATTTTCATTTCAGGGTCAGAAAGGTGATCCTGGGCTGTCACCTGGAAAAGCTCGCAGAGGACCAAAGGTAAGATGTCATCGAGATCGCACTGTGCCTCAAGCTCTGTGCCTACATTTGAAGGGGTCCATATGGCAGCCATAAGCAACGCAGCTGCTCATGTAGACGTGGGATCAAAACTTAAGACTTGGACCCTGGATTCAGGGCTAAAGCAGGTTATCTAAGTTAAGGACCACGTGCTTTGCTAATTCTTTTCAGTGAACTATGAGCCCCATTTTTGCAGTTCTACAGCTGAGTGAATCTTACAGAGGCCACAAGACCTCAGAGAGGACTAGAAATGAATAGAAGGGCAACCAGGACTTCACAGCATCTACCTCAATTAGTTCTTTCTGTGGTGGCTGCACAATACTTCATAATTCACATCCAGGACAAGAGGGCTGGTTTTCTTCCTTTCATCATAAGCCTTGCTATAAATGCACCGTTAATAGGAAGCATCAGCCATGAAGAGCTTAGACCCTTTGTTTGAAACCAGATGCCTCAGTGATCCACAGGGCTGTGAGCTGGAGGACAAGTCACAAATGTTGAGATGGCTGAGTCTGAAACGACGCTTTTAACTTAACAGCACGAGGTGCCTTTTGAAATGTCTGGGACTGTATCAGAATGGCATCACATGGAAACCATCCACCCGCACAATCTGGAACTGTTTTCTTGCAAGCATGCTCATTGTAAGAAGGGGGGAGATCCAGATTGCTTTTAGCTCATGTTAACAAGGCTTTGTTCCTGTTAGCAGTAATAGAAACAAGGAATTTCCAGCAGGAGTTTGGAGTGATGCCTAATTTTCAAGCTAGATACTCCAAATGCATTTTCACTGAGCAGGCACAGCACAGTGCTAGAGACCTGGAAGGATTTTTTCATCCTAATCAAAGGAGTCTGAAATGGGCTTGAACTAATGGATCAGATGTTAGAGCTCTCACACCAAAGAGCTTTTGAGTTCTATGATAGTTTGGGGACACCAGCTAGGATGCGATGCAATCCCCTTCCAGAAGAGAACTACGCTGACAAATTCTCCCACCAGCAGCCCACAAGGGTCTGGCTCATGTTGTGTAGGTTAATTCCACCATTGGGGTCATCTGAACCAGGCCAGTGTGGTAGCAGAGCATAAGCACAACCACAGGGTTTGGCAGGAGGTACCTGTTGTTCCTGTTGCGTTTTAAAGCTGCATTTTTCTTGCCTTGGCTGTTTAAGCACCTATCTAAAGGCAAATGAAGCATGTGAATGAATGAGATCTTTTGGGTTTTCTTTTAAGCATACATTCTGTTGGTGAAAACTGGACTCCAGCAGCAGCTGCCATTGATTAACTGGAGTTATAATTTATATCAGCCAGTTAATAGAGATGGTGTTTAAATCTACACTTTTTATCCAGGCAGAGTTGCAATTAGAATCAGATCGGGTACTTCTGTAGGCAAAATAACTTCAGTAACAGTACACTTAGCACGGGGGAAATGTTGCTGAACACTAATGCAACTTTCTTGTTTCCTGCAGGGAGATGTGGGCTTACCTGGTTTGACTGGGTTCCCTGGGCCGCCTGGTAGAAAGGTAAGCACTTGTTCTTTCCTAGTGAGTTAAATCACAATGTTCCACGATGTTCAATTCAAAATGTCCTCCTGCGACTCCACCACACTGTTGTTTCAACAACAATCAGCATCACCAGCAACACACCTACACTTAGAAAAGCACTCACAGGGCTGGAACATGAGATCCATCCCTTCCTTAATGTTGCAGCAGCGTATGCATGTGTACAAGTCTGCATAGAAGCACCTCAGCAATCCATACGCTGAGTGTGAGAGCATCTGTCTTACATATCAAGGACACCTGAGTTGACCTTCCAGTTCCAGGCTGTGTTGGTAGGTTGGGCTGTTTTTTTAGAAGCTGTTGCAGGTTGTTGTTTGGTAGTTGGGCTCACCAGGTGTGAATCCCCCCCCCCAAGGAGCCAATATCAATGTAGCAAAGCTGAATGGTTAAAACGAGCATCTTGGTTCAAGCACTCCATCAGTAAATGGGTACTCCATCGGTAAATGAACTGTTCAAGATGTGCTGCTGTTTCTAAGCCCAATTAGTTGCACACAAACACCTACTCATGAGTGCCTTAAGACTCTGGGGAGAGAAAGGAGATGTGTAGGAGGCTGAAAGAAACCTTCCCTCTCCATGCTTGCTGTGTGCTTTATAACTGGAAGAGGTAGGAACTGGGGTTGTTTGTTTTCTTCTCTCTTATGCTTTGAGTGCTGCGCAGAGCTGGGAGCAGTAGGGGGATTAATTAGCGTTCTTTTGCAGTCACAAACGAACTCTAACAAACGCAGTGCAAAGAGTATCATTTTCCTGATATAACAGCTCATAAAACAAAACCTTGTGGTTACAATCTGCAAAACAATGTCAGGAGAGCAAGGCCTCATGGTGGGAAAAAGTGGAGACGGAACAGGAGATTGAACAAACATTCCTGAGTCTAGCACATGGCCTTCACATTTGATTTTGGCTCCCCCAGGACAGGGCAAAGGCAGGGATATGCTTCTGTTTCTCTCTGTGACGAGAAAGTTGGATGCTGAATTTTTTCCTTTGGTGCAGCTTAAAAAAACACCTCCCGGTAGCACTAGGCTGGCAGTGGTTTTGGTGTAACCTGGCTTTTATTAGCATCCTGCATTAAGAAAAAGATTTAGAGCTGTTGGAGAAATGTTTGGAAAAATCTTTTTTTTTTTTTTTTTTAAATCTGGATTCCCTGCTGGCATCCCCCCAGTGAAAATATGCTGGTGTTTGGCTGAAAATAGGCAACACAACTTGGCTACCAGCAAGCAGGAACGCCTTGGAAATAGACAGCCCTCTCGCTCGCTGCATGGAAGGACAGTTCTGAGGGCTTTGATCTGAAAACTCTCTGTAGAAACTTTCAAAGAGGCAGAATAAAGAAAGAAAGAAAACACTTTTCTCACTAAATAAAACACACGTCTCAGTAGGATGAACTGGAGTCGCAACCAAGATGCGGATGGCTTTGGACAGCGTGACTTCCAGCATGGAGCTGGACCTCTGGATGTAAACCTTTTGCTCCTTGTAGGGCTGGAGAGTCTGATCTGCCACGCAGATACATCTCAGCGCCACAAGTGCTGCAAAGTGATAGATGGTGTGGGACAGCAGCAGAGAAAGAGAGGGTTATGGGTGGTGGGTTGGTGGTCTTAGAGGTTTTTTCTGACTGCAAGGATTCTGTGATTCTAAGAAGCTTTGCTGAAGTCACTCAGGGACTAAAGGCAGAGCTGGGAGGTGCTCAATGCCTGCAAACACATCCTGCCATGCAGACCTCATTCCCTGCCCTTTTCACTCCGTACATTTCCTATCGGAGTTCAGGATGCCCCTTTATAGATGGGAGTGGATTATAAATATCACGGCAGATGAGCAGATCTTTCAGTGGAGTGCAATTTCCTTTCTAAATCACAGCCCTTTGTGTCGAACACCCTGTAATCATCAGGAAGTGTTTGGATAAAGGAGCAAATGCCGTTGTTTTCATACCCTCTGCCCTGTCATTTTAGTGCTATTTGAAGAGGATTAACAGGTAAATGCTTTCACATTCCAGCCAACTTTAGCATATACAAGTTTTTCTGTTTTCTCCTCATTATAATTAACCAGAGACAGAAATAACTGCAGTTTACAGCGAAAAAACATACATTCAAAGCGCTATAAATAGCAAGAGTGGATTTAATATGATGCAACAGCAGTAAAGTATGTACTTAACTTCAATGCAATTCACTTACCATTGCAGAGAGAGCAATGCAATGCTTTTTGCTGACATTAGCTCAGGGCATGCTCTGAGTGAGAGAATACCAGAACTAGGGAGCAGATTAGCAAAGTGGGATCTCAAGGGGCAGGTTTCTGTGTCCACGAGGTCACACCTTGCCGATCCCATCTTACCGGTCCCATCTGTTAGTCCTCCTCCATGAGCTGCTGACAAAAACATGCTAACAGCACTTGGGGAAAGAGTCATTCGGAGGCCCAGAGAAGGGCCAGCCAGTAGCCCAAAGGTCTTCAGGTTAACCACTGCCTTCTTGGGGGAGTTCAGCTCCATCAGACAAAGAGGTCGAGCAGGGGAGAATGGGTGAAAAGGGAATCAGTGCTTTTCCAGGCCAAAATGTCTGAAATAACAAGCGAGGAAGAATGCAAAGGGGAGTGAGTAGTGGCCAGGATGGCTGAGAACATTGCATACCTCCGCCAGAGAAGGCTTAGGCTGCAGGTCTAGAATAGCCCAGGGGAAGAATAAAAAAGCAGTTAAGCAGAGGTGTGGAGCTGGGAGCAGAAACAGGCCTGGGTTCATCTGGTGAGGGAAGCAGGACAAGAGTTGGCCAAGCCAGAGCCTGGTGGTGGCTTCCAGGCTGGGGGTGCTCCCGAGGGCTTCACAGACACAACGTGTGCGGGAAGCACTGGGCTGGGACGGGGCGAGCAGCAGGGGCTGAGCTGCAGAGAGCAGTTGTAACCCACTATGAAAGCATTTGGGTGTTGTTTTGTTTTTTTTGTTTTTTTGTTCTTCCTGTAGCATTTGTGTAAGGATTGTTTCGCGTTGATTTTCTCTCTCCGTTGGATTCAAGTTCAGCGTTCTTGCCTTTGCTTTCTGCCCCTATCTCTCTAGTAGCCCAGCTAACAATCACCCCTTCAACTGAAGATAATCATAGTTTATATATATCAAATCGTAGGTTTGGATTGGGAGGGGCCTTTTGAAGCAGTATGGTTCCAGCTCCCTGCAACAAACAGGGACACCCACAGCTCCACCAGGTGCTCAGAGCCCCATCCAGCTCTGACCTTGAGTGTCTCCAGAGATGGGGCATCCCCCACCTCCCTAACCCTAACCCACTGCCTCACCGCCCCTACTGTAATCTTCTAATCTGCTCTGACTCCGCCTGATGGAAACGAGTTCTAAATAGCTGATGCAACATTATAAAGGGAAAGAGCAAAAAACCCGATGCGGCTTCCCCATGCAGAATGGGGTTTGGAAGGAGATTCTTGGTAATTCCTGGGGGAAGAGGACTCAAAATACACACTGATCAGTCTGCAGCCGAACAGGCTGCCTTTGTTCTGCATTAAAAAAAAAAAAATACTGAAAAACTGAAGCAGATTTATGAAAGACCTGTGAGAGTGATTTGAAGGCTGCAACACCTGCCAGCTAGCAAGCTGCATTAAGGAGCTCTAATTTGCAGGAGAGCAAGTTAAGAGGCAGCTTGCTCACCATTTTAGGTAGCTCCGTAAGGAAGGGCTCTGGATCTTGTCACACCTGTAATAATTAGATTAGAAAAGCTGGAAGCGATACAAGTTTGAGCTGGAAACCAAGCTGAAGCTTCCCGTGACAGTAAATGGTTTTGCTGGTGTTTCCTGTGGCAGTCTAAAGAAAAAGTGAGAGTATTCTCTGAAATGCAAGCAATCCGTGCTATGCAGGGCTTGGAGCAAGGATCACTGGATGAAAGGATACAGAAATGATCACTGCTTTCACCATGGCCTTCAGATCTACAGCTGAAGGCAAACATCTCTGCACCTGCTCAAAGCCCCCTGCCCTACAAGCTTGTGGTTTCCTAAGGATTGAGAAATGGCCTGAGTGAGCGTAGCTGCAGTGCTCTGGCTGTGAATGGAGCAAGTCCTTCCTGAGCAGCCTCCAGCACAGCCTGGGAATACCAGCAGGTTTGGGCAGTGCTTTGGTAAGAGCTCGTGGTGGTGTGGTGCTATTTCATACCCAAAGACCTCTTAGCCCTACTTACAAAGACAAATTCAAACCAAACTCTTTTCTTTTTTCTCATTCATCTTCTCTACCTTATTTCAACAGGGATACAAAGGCTACCCTGGACCACCAGGTCACCCTGGAGAGCAGGTGAGTCTTCCCAGTTCTCAACACTGAGCCTACAGAGAGGGATGGATTGACTGATGCTGCTTTGGGTGCTGTACAGTATCTGTGGGACTGGGGAGCTCTGTGCACACAGGGAAAGCACAGTGCATCAGTCAGCGTGGTGGGAGGAGGTTGCCTCAGGGTTTCTAAATTTAATTTCTAATTTTTATTGCTCAACCACGTTAGGTCTGTGTGGCGGAAAAAATACCAGCTTACCCTGCTCCCCCTTCCTTCTTTTGCATTAATTTCATCTGGAGTTTACTAGCTGCATCGAATTAAGTACTAGCATGTAATTCCCTCCCAGAGCCTGTTCCCCACTCCCCTTCCCCCCTTTATTTGGTTAGGTCCTGATGTTTGCAGTTCAGGAGAAAAAAAAAAAAAAAAGGAAAAAAAAAAAGGGCAATGAATAGCAGGCCCTGTTAGCAATGATGTTAAAGGATATTATACATGAATCCGTTTAGTTCTGAAGAATTTTGGCAGCGCTTCCCCACCAGCAAAACGGTTCCATATGCCAGATATAGATGCAGCCTTACACCTCCTCTAAGCCTCCTTGTTTCAGACTATCTGCTGCTTTTGCTGCAGATGGAGGGAGAAGGGCACAGAGCAATGCGTGCTGAACGTGTGGATAATACCGCCTTACTTCTGCTTGCTTTTTGCCCCTTGTCTGTTTCTTCCACCTTCTGCCTTTCCTATTTTGTTTCTCTATAGATTTACATCACAGCTTTATGATTAAATCACAGATCTAATCC
This sequence comes from Oreortyx pictus, assembly GCA_036925125.1. Taxonomy (NCBI): domain Eukaryota; kingdom Metazoa; phylum Chordata; class Aves; order Galliformes; family Odontophoridae; genus Oreortyx; species Oreortyx pictus. The sequence continues at coordinate 5,166,293 of JAUPFR010000022.1, forward strand.
ATTCCACCCCAGCTCAAAGCAGTTGAAATGCTTCCCAGGTGCGTGGCAGTCCCCTTACCTTGTTCTTTTTCTCTCTTTCTAAGGGTGAACGAGGACCAGCCGGCAGCCCTGGTGCCAAAGGTTATCCTGGCAGGCAGGTGCAGTAAATCTCATCGTGCTGTGCACAGAGTAGGGCTGTGGGTGTGCAGGCAGCAAAAGTGTGCCCTGCTACATACGTGCCCCACTAAAATCAGTGCAGCAAAGACATGACCCCCCACTCGTGTTGTTAGAAAGGATATCGTGCCTGGGATGGATACAACTTGAATTTCTGTAGCAAAATCCTCCTAGAATAGGAATAGGAGAAAAAAAGATCAGAAAGCAAGCAAAACAGAGCAGAGAACCATGCTTGAAAGTTGCTGGCCCATCACTTTTAGGCAAATCCTTGTGTATATAATGCAAGCAGGTTAGAAACCTGTGGCAGGTTTCTGCTGATTGAAAAGGTTTGATTGAAACCTCACATTTGGTAGCATATGTATACATATCCATCTATATGAAGTTACATACAGCCCATCAATATATGTAAGTCATTTGCTGCTGACAAGAAAAAAAGATGAAAGAATATCAAGTCTTCATTTTCCACTGAAAAAAGGCTCTAAGACAACTTCAGGAATAGAGGAGTGTGCAAAGGGAAATAGGTCAGGGTCAGACCCTCAATTTTCTCACTGACATTAAGAGTTCTTGTGAACTCTTACTGACATGTGAGTTCTTACCCTGATGCACGGGACTGAACATGAGCTAGACATGCAGAACCACTGCCCTCCCCCTGCCGCAGGCTAACAGCAGTGTGATCTGTTCTCAATCCCAAACGAGACTGATGCTGATTGTGGGTGGCACATACAGGTGGTGGGAGCGGGTGGGAGTTCTGTGCACCTGACTGTGTGCTGTGTTCCTATTCCAAAGGGCTTGCAGAGATTTGCACGTTAGGTGTGGATGTTCATTAGATGGCTAATGCAGCGAGATCCAAGCTTTAATGGACATACAAGGCTAATGAATGCTGCTTAGCAATTCACAGCTGTGTGCTGCCCATCAGATAGGCCGGGGGAAATATTTGTGCTCGACATACGAAGGACAAAAGCGCTTTCTTAAAATGAGGTTTGGATGAAGGCAGCAACTTTTTTTATTTTATAAAAAAAGAAAGAAAGAAAAAACAGCTTTTTTTTTCTCCAGCCTATCTGAAAGCTGTGTGTATCCAGCACCGGAGCTGTTTACTTTAATGAGATTTTACTACTTGTTACTGCTGTCAGCTGTGCTGGCTCTGCCGCACGATGGGAGAGTGAGAGCTTGGCTCTGCTCTGATTTGTGCATCACTGGCAGAGCTGTTCGCTTCACCCCGATGGCTGAAACCTCTCACTGGCAACAGTGCACGAGCCAGAAAAGAGCACAACATGACTTTCAGATCCCAGGCTGAGCCTGCAGTGCTGCCAGCTAAGGAAAATACAGCCTTGGCCTTTTTTTAATCGTTAGTATTACTCATTCCAAAAAAAGCCCCAGCAGCATTTGGAAGTGGTAAAGTATCGATCTGGAAAGTTGCTGGAGGACAATAAACGTGCAAATTCATTATGCATTTTTATAGGCTTCCCTTTCACTGCGCTTTAAGGGAACAGAAAGGGGGAATGGGGAATGTATTTTTAATTTTTTCCATAGCTGTGGATGCTGCGAAGGGTTGGAGATATGCACAGCACCTGCACTGCTACGCAGTTTTGTTGGCTGTAGAAATTAGAGGGACATTCTCATTGCACTGGGGCTGCTTCAGCCCCAGGAAAGGCTCACTTTGTGCTGAACCACAGCTCCCCAGCTGCAGGAGATGTGGTTTTGGTGTCATTTTGTCTGGTTTCCCCCTTGTTGGGGGACTCGGAAGCAGAGCCATGCAGGGATAGTGCTGAGGACTTGGCAGTGCTCATTAGGAGAATGGAAGCCTGTCCACATTTATCTTTGTTTTCTCCCTTCTGTTCTAGGGCTTACCTGGCCCCATAGGGGAAGCTGGTCCTAAAGGCAGTCGGGTAAGCAGCCTTTGATTTGTGTTTGCTTGTTTTTACTGAGGGCTTCTCAAGAACTGTTATGCTTAACTTTTCAATCCTGAGGCAAGTTCTTCAAAGTTGTTGGATCTGGTGGATTTGGACTGCACACCTTATTTATAGAGGCCCTCAATGAACAACCTTGCTTGTTTATTGAGGCACAGTTGCATTATTAAAATGAAGCTCTGAATGTACCAAGATCAAAGATCACCAGTAGTACTGACGACGTGAAGTCACTACCCCTTACGGTGCAGCAGAGGGAAGAATGGAATCCAAATTCCTAGAGCAGATCAGCCTGAAGCTCCCACAAGCCCCAGCTCCCCGAGGCCTCTTTAATTTCAATCAGTGTGGTTCAGTGGTCTTTGATCATGCTGAATATCGACTCTTCTGGGTATAGTCCCGAGTTTGGGACTGATTTATATCACTATGCTGAAGAGCAAGCCAGCATCTTTGAGCCACGTGCAAATATAAATATTAGTATTTCTGTTCTGCCCATTTTGCTCGTCAAATTGAATTTTTGGGAGTTCTCCCTTGCTGCTAAAGGTTTTGTTCTCTTTCTTCAACAATTACGACTTTCATGAATCAAGTTTTGCTCTTTTCCCGCAATTATAAATTCACAATGAGCTTCTGACCCAAAAAAAGTCCCCTCCTTCCCTGACACGTGATACTTCCTCTATAGGCAATAAATTCAACCAGCTGCATTTCATCACCAGAAAAACTGCAAGGCATAAACAGCCAGTGACCCTCTAGTTAGCTGTATTCCTGAGCTGGGGAGGGAGAGCACTGTTCGGTGCCCTCCAGGAGGGAGGAAGATCTGTGGGAGCACAGCTTGCCCATCTCACTTCTGTACCATTTTTTCTGGTGCACCCACTACAGTGGTTATCCAACAGAAGTTGGATGGTTTGTCTTAGGTGGGGTTCAAAAGACAAAGGTAATCAAGCATCCTTTGATGTGGCCATGTTTCCCAGTGGGATATCATCCCCCAAAGGAAGCACGACCCGAAGGGAGTGATGGACCGGTGAAAGAATACGGTGGGGTTGGCAGTAAGAGATTTAGTGATGATGGAGAGAGAAAGATGAGAGAAAGTCACTGTTAGCGTTTGGCTCTTGTAACAGAGAGGTGCCATGGAGGGGGCTCCCCGCTGAAATTCACTTCCTCTCGATTCTGCATGTTTGGCACAAATAGTCCTTTGCAAAGGACCAGCACACAAGGTAACTTTGTGCTAACTGCTGAGCAAAGAGGATTAAACACAAGGCTTCAATTGTTGCGAGGGAAAGGAAATGTGGCATTTTATGCAGTGTGTCCTGTCTGAGCAGGATCCCAAAGCCGGACAGAAACATTGCATGCTTGAAAATGCAACAACCACTGGTGACTATGAAAGGAATGGGTTACTTCTGCTCTCATTCTTGCTAACTTTGAATCAAGCTCCATTTCCCTCAGGTACACTCATAGCCAGCCAAGGTAAGATCTCCTATTGCTGGCCTCTTCCTGCCTGGAATCCTCATGATCCCTGGTGTGAGGGTATGTGCCCTTGGACTACATCGTGGAAGCCAGCACCATGCAGTCCATGGGCATATACACTTGCCTCAAGGTTTATTTCATCACGGCTGCCATTGACCAACGCTGGAGGATGCTCTGCTGTTCAGGAATGACATTACAGGCTGCTAATGGAGAAACGTATCTCACTACCTGTTTCTTCTTTTCTTTAGGGATATATTGGTCTTCCAGGATTATTTGGACTACCAGGGGCTGATGGAGAACGAGTGAGTATTTTCGGAAGATAACCTTAGCGTGTTGCATTGAATACAGTTCTTCAGAGCATGTTATGACCTCTATCCCTTGTTTCTGAGAAAGGAGGCAAGCATACCTAATGTTTGAATGTGCCTTTTTCAGCCTGTCTGTCTTTTTATGAAGACTTTTGTCTCTGTATGACGCTGGCTCAGGGAAACTTAGTCTTCAGGCAGGATTGTCAGAGTATGCTGATGCATTGGGAGGAGTCTTTCTGTATTGTCCTTCACTCCAACCTTGCCCTTCTCCTCCTTCCAAGTCCATCTTAATTGGATGGGGCAGGGGGAGAACATTAACTGGGAATTCCCTGTGCTCACACAAATGCCATCCCAGCCACCACACCCCAGCACTTTGGGAATCCAGCTGGAGGTTTGTGCCTCTTGGGAGGAGCAGTGCTGGGATTTTCTGATGATGGCTTTCATTCCAGTTGAGTCAAGTTGGGCTGTCAAGCCTAGGGCCCATAGAAGAGTACCTGTGGCTGCTGTCCCTATGTGTCCTCCCTTCCTCCTACCCTTCCACCTGTATCTTCTCCAAATCCCCTTGTTCAGAGCTTTGCAGAACCTCCCTTGCTGTTTTGCTCTTCTCCCCCAAGTACCCCCACCTGCCTCATCTCTACCTACCCAAGGACTCCCTCTTCCTGCAGCAAGAGTTCCTGAGGAAGGACATTGTAAGACGAAGACCATTTCATTCTCACTTTTTCTTCCTCAAATGCAAGCTCCAGAAACCAGAGAGGCCCCAGGAGCATGTGGGGAGTGAGTGTGCCTGCCTGGGAGGGGACTGCCCTGTGCTCGAGAGTCGCTGATTTAATGCTTGTATAACTAAATAAGAAACATAAACAGAAGTTCTCCAGCGAGTGCCTTGGCGGTGGCCTTCAGTCGGTTCCAGCCCAGTAGCTTAATGACTACTCCAACAGTCATTAAGCTCCAGCCTGTAGCCCTGGGTGTGGATGCTGCCTGTGTGAGTCCCCAGGGAGGGCTGTAGTCAGTGGGTGAAGGTTAATTGTCTTCTGCTCTCACTGCAAGTAGCTGACGTTTTGATTCCTGAACAATGCTGCAGTCATTAGCCTGTTTTGCATTCCCCTTTCTCTTCTCGTTTTGTTTTGCATTGTTGGTTGGCTGTTTGCTTTCTCAACCAGACCTATTACTTTTTTTTTTTTTCTCTGTGTGTTTTCCTTGCAGGGGATCCCTGGAGTTCCTGGGAAGAGGGGCAAGATGGGTAGGCCGGTAAAGTTTTTCCTCGTCTATTATGCAGACTTTGTTGAACGAAACCGAAAACAAAACATCTGGTTTTTGGCTGGGCCCCCTGATATCTTCTGCTGGGAACTTAGTGGGGAGATCAAACAAACCTTTCCATGTCTCTTTTCTCGAGCAGGAAGAAAGCTGAAGATACAAGTACTGTTCTCTTCCTTTCTTTCATGCTCTGCCCTTTTGTTCTTTGTTACACTCTCTCCACGCTCCCCTGGATCCTACACTGCTCAGATTCTCTTCTGCAATACCTCCCTCTTCCTTAAATTGCTTTTTAATTCCCCACTGTGATGGTGGCACCCGGGTCCCTGTATTTGCTCTGTTACGTTTAATTTTTGTGCTCTCACCCGTCTCATCGTACTTGCCTCTGTTGATTGTGATTCTCTTCAGCCTTTGTGCTGCCCTGGTTTGCATAATGGCAGCATAATTTGGTGCGGAGACTTCTCTGCCCTTGGTGGTGGAGCAGAGTTAAAGTGACAGAAGAGATGAGGATGTGATCGCTGAGAGCTTGGCCAGGAGGGGGAGGTGATACAGGTAGGGCTGAATATGAGGTGGAGCTGAAAGCTGCATGGAAGGGGTTTTGTGCTGCCTGTAGTAGGTGAGAAAAGTACAGAAATGAGCAAAAGAAACAGGGAAAGGGCAGAAAGAAAAGTTGTCCCCATGTCAGCCTTCTTCCTCACTCTCCTGTGCGTTTCCTTTGCCAAACTACATCAAGAGATTTGCTCCAGGAGTCAGTGCAGAGAGCAGACAAGTGCATGCTCTGCTGTCTCTCATTGCCTTTGCACCTTGTTCTTCGTGTTGGCCTGAGTGCCTCTCCGTCTCCTGACATCATCACACTCACAGGCTCCTTGCAAAACGTCCTCTCACCCACACGCTGAAAAATCCAGAGCTTTCCCCTTGTCCCCCTTGCATGCGAGCGTGTGCTTCCTAGGGTCCCACACCCACTGCTTGGTGTTCCCACAGCAAAAGCTGTGCAGAAAGCTCAGCTCCACAGTGCCACACTCATCCGGGCTGGCTGCTTCCTCCTGCTGGGATAGGGAAAGATGGAGCAGATTTTGGAGGGGGAGGGGACAGCAGTGGTGGAAATCTGTAGTGAATCTTCCAGCTTTGAATCCATGAGTTGCACCAGAAACCTCTGCGATGAATAACTGCAGCGAGCCAGGCGGTGTAAGGATGACTCACTGGCCAGAGTAAAACAAACAAAGCAACTGTCGTTAGGTACAGGCACTCTGCTCCGCCTCAATGCTGTGCAGCACGCACGGTAAGCTCAGAGCCTTCCTGCTGCTCATGGTCTTCCGGGCAAGAAGAGCTCAAGTCTGGTGATCTGGTGAGAAATCTCTCACCCACTGAGGCGTTTGGTCTGGGATCTAGAGAAGGGATGAAAGCGCTGCACGTGAGCGCCCGTATTCTGCTCAGAGGGTTTTGGCTCCATCCCCGTCTCATGATATCAGATTTAATAAGAAATCCTGAATGGAGAGACGCTGTTGATTCGTACTTCCGAGCATGAGCTAAGAGATTCTGTGGCATCCAGAGGTATTCAGGAAATCATTGGAGAAGGGAAAGGAGGAAGCAGCTGACGTGGTTCCCTTTCCAGCACTTATCTCCTGCCCTCGCTGTCTCCCAGCCTGGCTGCGGTGTGAGTGAGCCGGCTCTGATTTTTCTGCTAGGTTTGCTGGCATGACCACGGCTCTGTTCTGCTTCAGTGCTGTCACTGCGATGGAGAGCTGTTGGAAGCCCTTATTAGCTACCATCTGAGGCTGGTTAATGCTCTGAGAGTAGGGAGGGAGCTGTTATCAAATACATTTCCCTACGAGGTTTTGCTTGGTATGAAGCAGCAGCAGATTAAGAGGAGCAGGGGGCTGGGGGAGTTTGCATGTGACACCGTGGGCCTCCTGGAATGATGTAAGAGCAAATGATTAAAATAGACAAACTGGACATGAGTCAGATTTTGAAAGCATTCCAGGGAATTTAAGTTCTGCAGAGCTATGAGGGATGTGGTGGATCTGTCATGGAAGCAGGCGATTCCAGCTCCCACCCAGCTCTCCCTGCAGTGCCGGTGGCAAGTATGCCTACAGCAGCTGGGCACCAGTGACCCCTGGGCAAGAAGTAGCTGCAGTGTAGATTGCATTAAGCTTCAAATAGAATATAATAATTTCAGAAGGTCTCAAATCCTGCTCAGTTAAAGAGACTTACAGGAGAGCTTTCAGGAAATGTGACAGAAGAGGCTTGAGCTCTCTCTGGTTTACCTTTGTTATGGATGTACGCTTGTGTTTCTGGCTCTTTTCTCTCACAGATAGTCTATCGACCCTGTCTCATCCCTGCTTTTAGCTTATAACGTGTTTTTTTAGCAGTAATATTTTTAAAGAGATAGGAAGGAATGAAGTTTTGTAATACTTGGGTTTGTCTGAAGCCTGTTTACGACTGAGCAAAGACATACTAGGTCTCTTTATCTTCTGAGGACTTGCTGCTGCTGTTGCTGGTCCCACGCCTGGACCTCAGTCAACCACGTGAAGCCTCACTGTGTGCTCAGGTCCATTGTGCAGGTGCTGTGCAAAGAGGATCTATGAAGTGGCACGTGGGTGTTAAGTGTCAGGGATCAGCACACAGGTGAAGCCAGAACTCCCTTCTCTCTGCCTGTTGGCCACAGCGTGGAGGTTGTGAGAGCCAGCAGTGATTTGGTAGCCACTGCTGTGGCCTTGGGATTTGCCGTGAGCATCAGCGTGGTGGCAAGCTGCCTAATCTGGCATTCACTTCTCATGAGCTGACCACAGCTGGGGTCCCCCTTGCCAGCTCTCAGCTTGTAATGTGGCAGAGCCTTCTTGCCAGGCTATTTTTCGTTCTGCTGTCTCCTTCCATCTTGACTTATGACGTTAATGTCTTAACTTCTGCCTCCACTGAACACTGAGCCTCAAAATATTCTTTTTTTCTCCATCTGATGAGTTGTTAGAAGGGCATGCAGTACCCGTGCACTCCCTGCTGAAATGAGAAGACTGTTGCATCATCTGAAATAGCAAAAAGCAGGGCAGACTTTGGGAAGGTTTTGCTTTACAGCCTCCTCCAACCTTTTGATATATGGCTGAGATAGCTCAGCGGTGAATGTAACTGCATGCAGCTTTGCCAAGTTACACAGCCACAGCTGTTGTCCATGCAAACAATGGGTGAGATCTGTCTTGCCATGTGTCTGGAAAGACTGGCATAACCCAAATCAGTGAGAAAACTGATTTGGTCCCTCTGTGAAAGGACTGAGGCTTTAAGCCTCTCCTCTTTTTGCTCCAGTCTTTTCTCTGCTTTGCATGCAGCTGAGGTCCTTCCTTGCATTTGAAGACAACTGAGCGAGAGTCTCCTGGAGCACACAAGCTGAGATTTGGGAAACTAATAACAGCATTTCCAAGTACCTCTTAACAAATAACTGCCAGACTGTACTTCACTTGAGTGGGCTCCCAGGGGTATAGAAAGGCTGCCTGTGTGGCTTTTCTTGTGAGAATACAACTTAGAGTACACCCTAAGAGCTCATCTCTACAGCTCACATGGGCTGCTAATGCTACAGCCGTGTGTGTTTTGTCACTATGACCAGTATATATCCTCAGAAAATATCTACTCTTCCAGGCCTGATACACCTGAGTGCTTGGTGAGCTCTCCAGATCATAAGGGATTCCTTCAAACCAGTGTCCCAGGTCAGGTTCAGCTGTTTGTTTCCAAGAACATCCTAGGAGTGTTGTCCACCATCATTCAGAAAGATTGTGAAGAATTAAGTCAGCATCTCCTAAGCACAAAAGCATCCTTCTTCCTTTAGGGAAATGTTCTTTTATTCATCAGAGCAAAGACCAAAAGTGTCTTTCATTAGAAATAAGATAAACCAATGCAACTATCACATTTGACTCTGGAAGCATTTTCACCTAGACTTTCTTGAATAGGAGGCTGCTGGACTTGGAAATCTTGGCCATAAATAATTAGGAGTGTTGGCAGATTCAGTGCTCTTGAGCATTAGGTAATCGAGTCTGTGTCATCTGCACTCTATCAGAGCCCGACAGAAGAGGGAAGAGAGCACATACGTGCGTGAAGGAGCAAAGCGGGTGGTTGGGAAGGTGGAGGGCTGTGAGTTAACCTCAGTAGTGCTTGGCTGAAGAGGCTTCAGTGGATGTTGGCTCTCATTTGAGTGGAACTGAAGGCTCTGAAGGGCAGCTACGATGAAAATGCCATGAAACCTTTATCCAAAGAGGATGTGACATGGAGATGTGAAGTGGCAAGGCCAGCAGCCCCCATCCCCTGCTGTGGGTGGCACCTCCCTTCTCTGCTGGGATGCAAGCTGCTGCAGTCCCAGATCTGAGCAGAAGGCAAAGGCTGTGTAGCTGCATGGATTAAGCAGGAGAGCAGGGCCGGGCACGGGGACTTTGCCAGGATCCCTGCAGGGTACTCGAGGAACCATTGCTGAGTTGCAATGGTTGCCAGCCCTCGTGCCCGCTGGTGTGGGGCTCACGTCTGCACTCTCCACCATGAACGCTCTCAGAGGTGGATGCTGCCAACATAAGCTCCATTTGTTTATTTTATTCCCCCTCTTTTTTTCTTTTTCCAGTGAATGCCTTCTCTCACCCTCGGCCCCGCTTCCCCACCGTTACCTTTTTGTTGTTGTTTAAATTGTTTGACTTGCACGCTCTGTCCCTGTGGAGATTCCTGGGCTGAGATTTACCTGGACAGAGCCAACTGGCAAATGCAGTCTTCTTCAGACAAGACAGGAGGGCTAGTTGGTTTGAGCAGTTTCACCTTGAGCCAACAGGAAAATAAAATCCTATTTTTGGAGAAGGATTTTATTGGCGTGCAGACCTGCCAGGATTCCTTGGAGCAGCAGCTGCCAGACTGCCTCCCTTACTCCATCAGGAAAAGTGCTCTAAACTGAATCAGATGTTGTATACATACAGCACACCCACGCACAGAAGCACACCTGAGAGGGCCCTGGGGAAGCAAAGGACTCAGAGCATTGCCTGTCCCTGCTTCTCTGGGGATGGTGGTTTGCAGGGATGAGAGCTGGTGGCATGAGTTCAGACCTGGAGCAGCCCTTTGGCTGAGGATGGCAAGCAAGGGCAGGCTGCTCTGTTTGTTTTAAGCAAAGGAAGAAAGGAAGGGGGGGTAGAAGGGGTTATTATCCCTTGCTGCCAAGAACCTGATTCCATCGTCTGTCTTGTGGCATATGAGAGGATGCCCTTTGTAAGGAGCGTGGATGAATAGGAGTTGAGGTACAGCTGTGGGACCTCAAAGGTGTAGATTTTATTACTGGTTCAGCTTTGGACTTCTTGGTTTTATCTGGGATAAACCAGCTTGCATTTCTTTGTCTCAGTTCCCTCTCCAGCAGCGAGTACTGAGGACAAACTGCAGCCACTGCTCATGGGGGGGAAAGGGGGGCAGAGAAGAACAGATTCATTGGATTTTGCTTCTGCTTGTATGGCTTTTCTCCAACCCCTCTTCAAGCACCACCTTGCTTCTTTCATTGCGTTTCTCCTTCAGACAATGTGAAATCCACTCAGCTGGGCTTTTCTCTTATTTTTTACCTTCTGTATTTCCCAGCTGAGAGATGAAGCCAAAAGTTTTGTCATACCTGACTGCAGCCACTGTGGAGGAGCTGGCTCCCTGCCGGCACAACTTGTTAGGCATGCATTTTCCTTCAGCTCTGCTGCCCTTTGCTGTCCCTTCCCAGTCCTTGACTTTTTTTCCGTGCATCCCCTCCCTCCCTGAGAGCAGGATGCACGGAAGAAGGATGCACAGCTGGATGTTTTCCACTAGGGTGTTATCCTTTGCTATCCCAATTTTTGAGAAAACAGCGGACAAAAAAAAACACTCTGCACCCAACTTTGGGAAGGTCAGGAGAGCGTGGGCTCTGTGTTCCCTTCCAAAAGCCTCCTGCAGCGGACAGCCCACCTACCCCTGTGTTCCCCTCCAGGTTGGGCTCTGATACTGGGACAGAGCTCAGCCAAGGGGGCACAGAGCTGCTCTCAGGCACCACAGGGATGGAACCAGGGGGATAACAAAGTCCCCTTGTACTTCTTAGGCTGCTTGTTTCGGTTGAATAGCACAGCTTTTATTCCCGAGGAACATCTCTGTCCTCAAGGCTGAGGCAGGATGGTTGAAAAAAAATAGCTTTTACAGACATGTGAGAGAGAGAGAATTTAGGACACTGTGGTCACTGGAACGGTAATTGTGGTTTAAGTTGCTGCTGCTTACCCCATGGAAAGAAAGAGCTTTCTTTTCATTAGGTGCTTAACAGATTGATTGCCTCCTGCTGTGAACAGGATTGTGCTATAATAGCTTTCACAACCCGGATTGAGCCTTTGGAGACTGTAGGGATGCTGAAACATCCTCCTTCATGCCACAGCCACCAGCCTTGGTCTCATTTAATGTGCTGAAGTGCTAATCCTTGTGCTGCCAAGCTCCAAACCTGGGTGAGGATGAGCGGAGTCCATTGATTTAAAGTCACTTTTTCCACTGTCTCCTCTTCTGGGTCTATTTTAAAACGTGAGCCAAAAAATACCAGGGGACCAAGTACCATCCCAGAGACCTACGGGCCCAGGATGAGAAAGGTTCTCCATTTCCTACCAGTTTTACCATTTTCCATCTCCAGGATGGGAAGAAAACATAGCTGCAAGAAGGGGACCACAGCGCTGTGTGAAGGGGTTTGGTTGTTGAACCTCTGCTGGGTAGTGTTAGCCAAGCAACCTCATCTGGGTGCTCAGCTCTCTGCCTTTGAAACTGGAATAATCTGCTTGTTTAAATACTTAGAGATCAACTGCAAAGCCTATATATAAGCTAGAGGTGTATTAACTCTATTTAGTAAGTGCCTCAAATCTCCTGTGTCTTTGTCTTTGAGCAGTGAGGTTAGTACAGGAAACTGAGATGTAAAAAGAGATTAGTGGGAAACATGAATTTAAATACTTTCTTATCTGTTTTTTTTTTTTTTTTTTGGCAGAAGAATGCAATGTTAATATCACTTTGGAAGAGATTTAACCCAAATTTAGCAAACGTTCTAAGTCTGAAGCAAGCATTTCTCTAGATGATAATATGCAGCTGTAGCTGCGTCAGTTCAATTCCACTATTATAATGGGTGAAACCTTCCCAATTGGACGAGGCCGTGGCTCTATAGAGGACACCTCAGCAGCCCTGGGGCCAGGTGGCTCAATGGCATCAGTGGGTCCCTTTGTGCCCAGCTGTGCCCCCTGCAGAAAGAAGGATGGGGGATTGCTGAAGGCTGGCACTGCAGTCTGCAGCAGCCATGAGTACAGTATCAGTCTGTGCCTGCTGCATTTTTCCTTGGCCAACTGTACAACTGTAAACAGCAAAATATTTCAAGGCACTCTTTTTTTTTTTTTTTTTTTTGTCTTGACAGAGCAATAAGTTTTCCTTAAATATATCTGCTCTGATCTGATTGTTTCAGCATGTAGCAGAGTTATTTTTCCTCTTTTATTTATTACAGTAGATTCTACCCCCCTCTCAGCCCTCTCCTCGTTATATTTGACGTCTTTGTCTCTAGGTGGCAGAAGGCTGTTGCCAGTGGTTGCTCACCACAGCTTCTTGGCTTGTGCACAGGCTTAAGGGATGTAGTGCCCAGCTGAAAAGGCAGACAACTTTCCCATCCGCAGCGACGGCCGCAAAATAGATTTACTCAATCCAAGCAAGTATGCAACAGCTTGCATCCACTCATGGGAATGTACTGATTACTATAGGGAAATGGTATAGAGGAGGCAAAATCCTGGCTGATAAGTCAGTAACAAAATTTTAGTTGTCTCAAACAGGTCCCCCATATTTCACCTGGGGTGTGACCAGCTGTCCTTCTAACTGGTTGTATTGGCCAGGAGTTGTGAGCCACCAAGGGTGATTGGCTCTGGCTATAGCAATAGGTCCTTAATTTTCCATCCTGATGTCCACAATCAGGATAGTGTAATAAATTAGGATGGTGACTTTTGGTAAGAGGTGATTTATTTTAATATAGAAAACATGGTCTTTTGTGGCTCCAGAGCATGGACCATCATGAGCTTGGAACTGTTCGTTCCTTTGGCAAGCTGCAAGGTCGTGGATGCAGAAGAGAGAACTCTCCGTGCATCTTTGATCAGCTCCATTAAGTACTGTGGGCCCCAACAGGCCTAAAGACATTTATCTATCCTATGAGAATGGGACATTGTTAAAACAGTTGTCACCAGGAGGAAATAATTCAGGTTGACAGACCATTTTTGAGGAGGAAAGTCATTGTAGCAAGGTTTATGAACTCCTCCAGAACAGAAATGATTTAGGATCCACTTTAAAGGAGGTATTGTGCTTATCAGTAGAACGTTTCTTGATCTTTAGATGCAGGGTTTGGTTTGGCAAACGTGTGATTAATGTTTCATTTGTAAACTATGCAGTGTAACCTTCAGGGCTGCATATCCCTGTTGGGACGTATCGAGGGACTTGGGTGAACCAGAACAAAATGCACTGATTTCCACCTTTCTCTCCTACGCATGCTCACATTGACTCTGTATGTGGCACTGCCAAAGCCTTGCCTGCTGTATGAAACATACCCAGGGCTGACAGACACTGTTAGGAGCAGGCGTGGCTGATGTGAACACATGAGATCCAGCAGCCTCAGCAATGGGTGCCTTCAATAGCAGGGCCAAGAAAAAAGCCTTCCTGTTTCCTTGCTGACTTCTCCTCTCCAGGCTCCCATTGGTTAATGCACAGCTGATGGCTGAGCCTGGTAAACAATACTTTTGGTTGCCCTTCATTGGCCCCAGGAGAGGGGTTGAAATCAGCTCCTGGCTTTGCAGAGCTTCTCACTGGGCGAGTGTGCTGTGGGTAGGTTGGGTTGGGTTGGGTATGCCATGCCATGCCATGCCATGCCATGCCCAGTGGGCTGTTGGCCTGGGCTTCCTTCTGACCTGCTGGCTGCTGAAGTGCTGCACTGAGTGCAGGGGGAGAAGTTTTTAAGCTGGCACCAGTAACACTAATATTTTCCTCTGCTCCTCAGGGTTTTCCTGGTGATTTTGGGGAACGAGGACCTCCAGGCATTGACGGGATCCCAGTAAGTTGATAGCATTTTCTCTTCCTGTTGTGGTAGGCACCACACTTGGCCACATGATGTAGAGTTGAACAAAGGTATTCAATGTGGTGTTAGCTGCTGGTGTTTTGTTATCCCTCTTGAAAAACAAAGGTACATCCCTGCCCTGCTCATGCTCCCTGTTCCTGTGTTCAGCCCAGCATCCTGTAACTGCCAGCTTGTTATGCTCTGTCCAATTCTGCCTTGTTTCATCACCCTCCCTGCACCTCAGCCTCAGTACCTTTCCTTATTAGATGTGAACAATCAGCGGTACTGTGAGAAGTGTCAGATCACCTGCACTGAGGACCCAGTGCTCTGGGCTCCTGCTGCCCTGCCTGGTACCTCAGCTGGCCCCAGCGTGGTGCTGGGAGAAATCTCCAGGCCCCTGAATCCTTGACCTCTCTCCAGTCTCTATTTAACCCCTGCTGACTTTCTAAGAATGAGATGTGTCTCCTGGGACCTGGGTCAGGATGGTCCCAAGGACCGTTTAAGCAGCTGGATGCTGATGAGATTTATTTTGCTTTGCTCTTTTAGCACTTAATACCAAATAGTTGGGTGCGTGCTGTGTTTTCTGCTGCTCACAAAACACGCTCTTCTGGACTGTACAAGTTCCCACATGTACTAACTATCTGAAATGATCTTCTGAATGTCTTTCTCAGTTCTCCCTCAATTGGCAGATGAGGAGTTCTGATTCATCTTTTAAATTCATGCTGTCTTGGTTATTCACACATAATCACTTGTGGTGTTCAGTGTGTGAAGTAACTTGCTCCTTGTGTGTCTTTAAGTTCATCATGAATGCAGACAAAAGTTATTTTCCCAAGCAGCCCTAACCAGCAAGCCAAGCTCAGCTACACTACATCTTTTGTGGGAATTCTGCACAAGAGTTACAGTTGCAGTGAACTGAAAGAACTAGATTCCCAAGGAATACTTCTGCAGGACTTTTCCCATCCTTCAATCAGCATAAGCCACAGGTCAGAGTGGAATCAGTAGTCCCAAAGCAGAAAACTTTCTAGATTGTATTACTATTTCCAACCAGCCCACCAGGAAGAGCAGGAAGGTCAGAAAGAGTCCTTTTTTTTCCAAATAACTTGTTTTGTTTTTATTTAAATCTGCAAGTAGTCTTAAGTCCATTCAGAACATGGGCTCAGTGTTAGCTGAATGCCAGTTCCCAGTGCATCGTTGGGAAGTGAATGTCCTTTCCGTTAATTCATCCGAAAGGATCGCTCTGCTTTCATCTTATCAACAGCTTTTAAATATTAATGTGCCTTGGAGATCGTAGAACGAAAACAGACCGTTTCGGCTGACTTAAAGGGAGGTTCACAGGGTCACAAGCGGAGTCACAGACGCAGAAAAATGCCAGAGAGTCTGTTGTGGAACAGACAAATATGCCGAGTTTGCTAGGTGGAGTATGCAGCTGAATCGTAGGCAGGCAGGCAGGCTGCCACGGCTCCCAAGCTGCTCCATCCTGTTCAATCCATGCATGGAGCATGGTGGAGCTGACAGCCTCTCATCTTCTTTCCATTCCCTCCAGATAGAGCAAAGACTCTGGCAACCGCAGGGACGTCCTTCCGTCCTACCAGCTTGCTGAGAACTGTTGAGCCATCGCATTCCAGATCCCGGTTCCTGGAGCACTTTTAAGCCACTCCAATTAGTCTCTTAATCACAAGAATTAGACACGGACTGTTGATTCATCTCCTTGTCTCTTGTCCCTGTGCCAAACTCATGTGTTGCAAAAAAGGAAGATGGAGCATGATTCCTCTCGCAGGTCAGGGCTCAGCCTGTCCTGACTGATTGCTGGGAAGGGAACACCTGTAAATCCCCCCTTCCCAAGGCCAGGGAATGGCTCAGATAACAGCTGGTCCTGCCTGGGTTCCCGCAGGAATCCACCCCCTCCTCTTCCAAGAGGAAATCCTTTTGCATTAGATATGAGGCCATGCATTTCCACTTATTTACCCTTTCTCTTGAGGAATACCCATGTGACATAACTCAGAAATCGAGGCGGTCCCACCTGTGCTTATTGGGACCAAGAGCTGAGCATCCACACTCTCTTCATCCCAGCCATCTCCAGATCATGCAGAGCTTCCTGGGGAACTTAACAGCTTCAGTGCCATCTCTGGGGGATGTTCCCTCTCCTGCCAGCACCAGCCCATGACTGAATGCTCAAAGCCAACCTTATTACAGTAGCTTTGAGGACAGAGAAATCCCACCCATGAGGAACAATTGTTCCACAGATGTCCCAAGTATGCAGGAAAGGAACCGGCCATAAAAAAGCAATTTTAGGCTGGTTGAGATTATGAAACGCTTTTTGTGTGTGCTTGCCCAACAGTCCTTTACTCCACTTCCCATAAAATAAACACACGTAACCCTTTGCCCAAGAAAGCTGAGCATGGTCAGTCACGTTGCGTTCCCTTCTCTTTCATTCTTTCACAAGGCAAAGCTTCCCTTAAAAGGGGAGCCTTATTGCACTGAAGGGGACTCCACCAGATGTGCACCGTAAACTGAGCTGCTCTGTCAGAGTACCCAGCGTGATCCAGAGCAGGGGTAGGGCTGTCTGAGCCAACAGGAAGTTTAGGATTTCCAATGCGCTTGTTTGAGAGGTGCTGCTGGAGATGGAGGTGT
This sequence comes from Oreortyx pictus, assembly GCA_036925125.1. Lineage (NCBI taxonomy): Eukaryota > Metazoa > Chordata > Aves > Galliformes > Odontophoridae > Oreortyx > Oreortyx pictus. The sequence continues at coordinate 5,183,053 of JAUPFR010000022.1, forward strand.
GCAAGGGCAGGGCCTTGCCTTCACAACCCGCTGTCAGGGTGCTGGAATTGTGGCAAGGAAGACCAGGGGCTGGCTGAGCATCCCATGGGGACTGTCAAAGTATCTGGCTGCTGAGGCAGGTGTTTGGTGTGGGTCTGATGCAGTTTCTCTGCTGCACTCCCCCTGGGATGCCACCAGCCCCTGCTGCCAAGAATTCAGAGTAGCCTGTGCCCAAAATGGGGAGCCCTGAGCCCAGCTGGGTGAGGCAGCAGTAGAGGAGGCTGCTGGATCCCCACCCTACCCCACCTGTGTGCTCTCAGCAGCTCGCACTACCCGATGTATCAAACACGCTTCCAGGGCCCATCAGCCAGCACAGAAGCCAGCATATCCTCTCCCCTCATTGCCCTGTTTAATTTTCAACTGTGCTCTCCCTTTATCGTGAGCTTTTCATTTCTTTAACCACTCTCAGCCCCTCACCTTTCCCACTCCAGAGCAGCAGCTTGCCTCTCCATCCCACCTTCAGCTTGCTGGCCCCTCTCTTCCCAAACCTTCCCATTGCCTGGGGCAGCTTCCACCTTTCCCCTGCCTGCCCACGAGTGAAATGCTGCTTTCATCCATCCCGCTGCTGGGAGGGGACTGCAGCTGCAAATAGCTGTAGAGCAACAAGCAGCCCAGTGTCTGGAGAGGCCAAGCACCCGCACGGTGGATGCTCTCCATCACCTTGGCTAGGGGAAGGGGTTGCATGGGGTGGGAACGGAAGGGGGAGGGATGGTGTTTTCCCTGCCCTGAAGCCCTTGAAACACTGAGCTGCCTTTCAGTCTCTGTTTGTCTACAAAGAGTCCATAACCATGTCGGTCTGTCTTTCCTTTTAGGGAGAATTGGGAGCCCCGGGTCCTCCTGGAGTCCTTGGACTCATTGTAAGTATAAAAACAAATGGAGATCTGGCTTCTCAGGGCTTTAACCCATTCAGGGTGCATAACTGCATGCAGATTTTCTCCTTCCTGTGCTGGGCAGTGCAGGGGATGGCTGTGTGTGGGGGAGGCATGACGGCTGGAGAGTGGGAGGTGGAGGGGAACAAACACTCTCTAAGCAAAAGGGAGCAGAGTAAATATTTACTGTTGGTGCACTTAATGCTAGATAACTCACCCTTTCGATAGCATTTACCAGGGTATTTCTTCAAAGATGCAATATTCATTCCACACCAGAATCTGTTGTCTTTTACAAAGCAAGACCCTGTGAGCAGCAACCTAAGGGTGCACAGTTCTTGCTCACTGGGGAGACAGCGAGCAGGAGCTGTCTGCTCTCTGGGTGCACGGGAATGTTATACGCGCTCCCACCATCCCATCGCTAAGCCAGGTAACCACGGGCACAGCCCAATTCCATCCTTCATTCCATCTTTCCCCGAGAGGAGACAGATATCTACAAGCAAGGGTGGCAGCTCATCCCTGGCAGCTGGGCTGGGGTTAGGGAATGCCCAGCTGAACATATTAGGGTTCAATTTTAGGGCCTAGAAGTTGTTTCAAGGTATTTCCTTCCGCGCACAAGAAGTAGTAGGTCCTGTTATCTCTACAGCTTTCAAAATTGCTCCTTTTCTGTGATCATCCGTGAAAAGCTCACTTGCCATGAATGGTAAAAAAACAAACAGCCTCCTTTTGCCTCTCAGTAAGTTAAGGTGCAGGAGCGTGCTGGCTGAGAGCAAGGCCCAGCTGCACTGCACCTCATGTGGACATAGAGCACCCAACCCAGGAATTGTAGACTCAGTGTAGGAAAAGCAGAGAAAATCCTAGCATCGTGGGATCACTACGGTTGGAAAAGACTTCTACAGTCACCAAGTCCAACTGTCAGCCCAACACCCCTGTGCCCACTGACCACGTCCCTCAACTATAATGCTCCAGCAGCTGTGATCTAAGGTGTGACCTCCTCCATCCCGCTGGGAGATGGGTCCCTTCCACCCCACATTCTCCTCCCCATAGCACAGCCCCAGCTCCAGCCCTGGGCTTGCTGCAGGGCATGCAGAGGTGTTGGGTGTTTGCTCCAGGCTGCCCCACTCTCAGTCCCTTCCTTCCTCCCTGCCACAGCCCCCCAGGGACCGGTCATTCACTCCACACACTTCAGGTGTTTGGGTTAGCTGTTTAAAAGAGGCTGGAGAGCAGAATTAAGCAAAACGAAAGCCTCTTGCTCTCCTAATTAGCTGTGCAGGCAAAGCTTTAAGTAAACGCCTTTCTACAAGAAGCCTTTATGCTGGGAGGCATGAAAAGGGAATCTGTTGGGGCCCTGACGGCCAGCCAGTGCTGTGCTCCCTCAGCAGAGCCGGCCCTGTTTATTGACACGTTGCCGTGCATATCACTGCCTCCCTTCATGGGCTGAGGGCAATCAAAGCCCGTTTAAATGCTGCCCACTGAAGGCTTTCCTTTATACGTGTGCATGCAGGTAGGCACAGCCGCTGTGAACTCCAGGGTCCTCCAGGGCTGCAGTTGCTCCTGCATGACCCAATGCATGGTGCCACGCTGTCTTTCTGCAGCAGAATGGCCATGCAGCCAGGGCAGCCCTGTCCATTATGCTCATTTTTCAAACAGTGGAAAATTGATTCAGAAATAAGGAAGAATTGTAAAGATACTGAGGCACTGGATGAGAGAGGAATTCGACCCCACTGGCTTTGAACCTAATGTCTTTGGTCGTTTTCTTTCTCTTACCAGGGTGATATGGGCTCTGTTGGACCTATTGGCTATCCAGGACCAAAGGGCTTAAAGGTGAGAGAATAAGAGTGCTGTGTGAGCACTTGTCCCTCCGTGGCAGCACTGAAGATCGTGTTGTTCCTTTTTTGGGTGGCAGTGACCATCCTGAGGGAGAGGACGGGCAGCAGTAGTGCTTGTCGTCGTCTCACCCAGGCACAGGACTGCTGAACCCAATGTCCCGCTGGTGGTCTGCAGTAGCTGTAAGTTACTGGAGGATGCCAGGGGCATTGTCCCCACGTGCCTGCAGCCCAAGTTGGGTGTTTGAAGAAGGTCCATGAGAGTGTGCTTAGGGCATGGGGCCTTTGGGCTGTTCTGGGCCAGTGCTGAGGGTCTGAGCCACCAGCACCACTGGGGACATAGACCTGAGCAAGTCTTTACTGTGGCTCAGTCTCACTCTGGGCTTTCTTTTGTTTCAGGGGCTGATAGGAAACCCTGGAGAACATGGACTGAAAGGTGATAAGGTGATCTGAATACTCCCTTATTGCACTGTGTTTTAATTTTGCATGTGAAATCCCCTTCCCAGCTTCTGTTTCTCAGTCAGCACCATGGTAGTGCCTCCACTCTGGCTCTCTTTGCTCCCATCCTTCTATCCTACCCCTTTCTTGAAAGTGAAGCTTTGATTTCTCTTTCTTTTATGATACCTACCCCATTCTCTTTTTCACAGAGCTAGATTGGATCAGTTATGCTCAGCTCCTCTTTGGAGCTTCTCTCCCACTGGTAGTGATAGTAGCTATACGATCATCTGGTGTTTTAGTGGGCTTTTATGTTTTTATATTGGTTACGTAATGGGATGGAGAAGAGGATGAAACCCTAACAGCACTGACAGTGGGTCTACATTAATGCACTGGAGGAAACGTGACACAACAGAGCAGCTCAGCTCTCTAGATCCCCAGGATGTGTGTTCAGTATCTCTGCTCCTGCTCTGAGAGGCTCACCTCCACTTCCTGCCGAGAGGAAATTGCCTTATGCCAAACTGATATAAATCACTGCAGAAAAGGAAAAGAGGAGAGGGGCATCAATTGCAATGATTTAGTGCTACTGGCACAAAAACACGCAGCTTGAGCTAAATCAGCATGAATCTGCGTGTGTAAATGTCTCATTGTCATGAGAACCATCCTCCTACAGATATTCAGCTGCAGGATTTATTTAGACTAAAGGAGTGGGAGGTGCAGTCATCACTCTGATTGCCTAGGAGGGCAATGCACAATGACCATTAATTGTATTCTCCTCCTTTTGTGTGACGTTTTTTCTCTTATTAGATGTTTGCTTTTAGAGAATGATTTAGCAGCCCAGAACTACACATGGAGGAAGTAGTGTCAAGCCAGTTCTTTCCACTCTCCTTACATTAAAGTAGTTCTTTGCCAGGGCTCCTGTCTGCGGTTCCCATTTCTCCCCTGTGCTTCCTTTTCACTTTTGTAGCGAGGAAGGAGAGGGCAAGGAAAAGTCTTTTTCTCTAGGTCAAGTTTAAGACATCGGAGCTGGTTTCTTGACTCAACACCAGTTCCCAGAGCCCACAGACTCTTCTATCTGTTCCTTGGAAGAAAGGGCTGAATGTAATAAGAACTGGACAGCATTTAAGTCAGTGTTCTGCAAAACCAACCTTCATGGCCATTGCAGTTTCCATCACTTTACACAGACCACTGTGTTTGTCCCCACTATTTCTCCAGTTGTTCTTATGATGCTACACAAACAATTTGCATCCCTCACATGGGTTATCCTCACAACAGACCTAAGAGCAGAACTATCCACCACCCCCCAACAGCCCTGTACTGTCTTGCAGGTTCTCTGCTGGGGTGATGGGAAGTTTTCCTCTCCCTCCTTAGATGCCTCTCCCATTACATTTCCCTTGGACAGGACAGACTCCCTTCTTGGCTTTCATTGGCTCCAATCATTCTTCAGTGAATTGTGCCTTTAAGCCATTTTATTTTTTCTCATGCTGATTTGGGCTTTCTGAGCAAAAACACTCATCCCCTCTTACAGCTTGTTTACATTTGTGCTTTAATTGCTTACACTGCGGTACCACTGAGAAATGCACATGACAGCTGCTCTTGCTGCAGTTGCTCAGTCTGTGGCAATGGAAAATCTCTGCTTTCTAGGGCTCACAGTCCAAACGCAGTCCTGTCACTGATAGATTCTGCCGCTGTTATTTTTAGGTTGCAAAATCTTAACAGGTTTCCCTGATTGCTTACTACTATTTTTCTGCCTCTTAGATTTTGACTTCATTATATCTCTCCATCATCATCTTTAGACAAAACTATCTTTCGGCTGCGACCAGAAACATAAACAACCTGCCTGCATCGTGTATTTATTCCCTCTGTCTGTCAGTCTGAAAGTCTGCCTCCTGCCACTCTTGAAACATTTCCAGACTCTTTGCAAATCTGCCTCTGCAGAGATCCTCATTTGTAGCCTGGTTATCTCCCAGATAACTGTTCCCCTTCCTGTCAAACGTTCAGGGTGCAAGCACCAGGTTGGATTTAGCTAACTAGTCAGAGATAACAGCCCAGCTACTGCACAGCAACTCTTATGCTCCTTCATGGTGTCAGAAAGCTGGTACACATTATTACACTTCACATAAAAGGAAGTGCTGGAAAGGTGGGGGTTGGCCTCTTCTCCCAGGTAATAGGATGAGAGGAGCAAACGTCTCACTTTCAAAAAACAAAACAAAACACTGTTTTCCTGCTGTTTTCTGTCAGAATTGGCAGCCTGCTGATTTTGGTGTTTTAAGCCATGGACTAGATAAAATAAGTGGAAAATTCAGAGAAGATGAGAGAAATAATGTGATGGCCGTAAAATGAGCTGGATCGTGAAGTATTCTTTTGGCCATCTCTATTGCATCTGATACTTGCAGTTCAGCTGAACAGGAGCTGTGTAAATAGCTGATTTTTTCCATCTGCATGCTTTGCCAAAAGAACAGGAAGCGATGGAAAGTAGCTTGGATGAAGCAGAACGTTGGTTGTTTGACTCAAATTAAAATACTCAAGGCTCAAAAAAAAAAAGGAAAAAGGATTAAAATTCATTTAACATTTTTGAAGAAGAGCGTTTCAATATTGCTATATGAAGGACTTGTTTTGAAGATGGTTCAGTGAAATGTTCTCAGAACATTTACCAAAACATCTAATTTAGCATGAAGCCATGAAACGCTTCCACTGTTGGATCTGCACACTTCTTTACTATTTTCCTCCTGGATAAGTTGCATCCAAAAAATCTTTCCCGATTCAAGTCTAAACCATTCACAATTTCATTATCCTCAGCAAGTTACCACAGTAGTTATAATTATTTCAAGTCTCTGATAACACGTGGGTGGTTTTTGCTGGAGTAGAAGTTGACTTCCTCTGTCATCTCTCTGTAGACTTTGGCTCTGTAGCACAGTCCATATGTCTTCCATGTGAAGTATGTTTAAGCATACAGCTCTGTGCTCTTGCGTGGCCTGTTCCCTTGCCGGGGAGCCAAGTTCAGAACATGTGCTGTGCATGGAACAGAGTTCCTCCAACAGTTATTTTGGTTGGGTAGTGTCAACATACCAAGTTTTATTGTTATTCCTCCTTCGATTCCTTTGTAGAATTTTCCTTTCTCTGCCCCATCTTTGACTTACCCTTTACTTAAGTAAATCACTGAATAAATGAGGTTGGAAGGGACCTCTGGAGGTTATCTGATACACAGAGCAAGGCCAAGGGGTAGCACAAGATAGCCTACCGTCTCCAGAAAGCCTTCCCTAAGGAATAATGATACTTATTTCTGCCTAGGGAGCCAGAATGTGTTGGAAAATTCTGAAGAGGGGAAAGAGAACTCAGTTGGAGGGTAGAGTGCCTGGTGCTGAACTCAAAGTTGGGGTCCCCTTCCCAACAAGCAGCAGCCTACCCATCCTGGAAATCTTAGCCTACATACTGGTAGTGGTGTGGTTGTAAAGTATTACTGCAAGTACTCTTATTTGCTTTTGGGAGAGGGCTTATCTTAGGTGCCAAAAGCAGGACCTTAAGAGAGCAAAGGTCAATTTCTCAAAACTTAACTAATTCTTATGCTAGGCTGAATCTTAATATTTCACCACCTTCACGTTTGCTGTTAGAGAAATGTGCTACTCTTCTTGCAGCTTCCATGGAAACACAAGGCTTTCACATTCATATTTTTCTTTCCCTGCAGTTTCATTTTCCAGTTCAGAAGCAGTGTTGGGAAATGCCTACAGTATTTAGGATTATTGTTAGAGTGAATACGATCTACGTTTTGTCACCAGATTTGGATGAAACTAGTGATGAGACTTTTGCTGTACAATGCACTGTCTAGCATCAACCACTGTCTAGCATCAAATCAAGGGCATTTTGGCCATTGCTGTTGTCTGTTTTAACTCTCTTTGGTGGTGTGTATCCAGGGTGATCAGGGAGCAGCAGGTCTTCCAGGAGATATTGGCTTCCAAGGAGACAAGGTAATTATTTTCCTTTTCTTCATCAGTTTTTTCCCCTGCCTGAGCAGTTTGTGTGGACATCAGCTTTTCTGGCTCCTCAAGACAAAATGTCCTCCTCTTCAGATAGCTCTCATTTGGAGTACTCTGATACATCTCATGAATTTTGTTGTTATTTATAATTAAAAAATGATATAATAAAAATAAATGATAGTAAAAACGATGGGACGGGATCGGAGTGGTGTGACTCTGTGTGGTCCAGCTGCAGAATCTGAGACTGGAGGTGGAAAAATTGGTATGTTTTGATGTTTCGTTCTGTTTTCTGAAAAATCCTCTCCATTTCAGGGTAGCCACGGTTTGCCTGGAGTCCCTGGGGCACGAGGAAAACCAGGCCCTGTGGTAGGTAACCAAATGTCCTCTGCTTCTTGCTGTCCCTTTGCGGAAGTCCAGCACCCATCTGGGCAGGGCTGTGCTCTTCTAAGCAGAAAAGCCAGCAGCCAGGGGTTCACTTCTCTCTGTGTTTTTTTCTGATTTCTGCAGGGAAAAGTTGGTGACATGGGTCCAATCGGGTTTCCAGGACCACCTGGCCCTGAGGTATGTCCCACCACTTCCTCTTCCACCTTTCCTTTACTACTTTCTGACGCACCCTTTCTTCAGCAAGCCTACATGTTAACTCCCATCTTTTGTTCAGATTGGGAAATTGGGCAAAATGGCTCTCTTGGATTGCCTGTTCTCCAGTCACTATTCCAAACCTTTTTTTCCCATTCAAGGAACAGGAAAAACTTCCTTTCAAGTCCCATATGCAACAGCTTGTTCAGTTTCTCTTCAGAAAGGTCAACCCCCCAAGTTTGCCTCTCCCCCAGCAAACAGCACACTGCAACCTATCACCTATCCCCAACATTCACTTTGAACACCTTGGCAGGTAGATACCCATTGCAAAGCAGAACATCCCATCATTCTGCAGAAGGAAGATTCAAGTAAAGGGAGATTCCAAAACACACAAGAAGAGCCAGTGGTGCACTGGAACAGAGCCTTAGGTGTCTCCCAGAGCTCAGTCCATCCTCATGGACACTGTTCTATCTAATCAACATGGTGTTCTCTTGATCCTTTTTACTCCTCAGCTGCTTCCTGGGGCAGAATATTCATTTCTTGAATTTTGCACTGCACTTTCCACCTAACTTTCACTTTCAAGTTGGACATTAGAAAATGTTTATTCTCAGAGACAGCAGTGCTGCACTGGCACAGCTACCCAGGGTGGTGGGGCAGTCAACATCCCTGAGGGTGTTGCAGACCTGTGGGGATGTGGCACCGAGGGACGTGTCAGTGGGCATGGTGGGGTGGGTTGGGCTTGGGAGATCTTGGGGATCTTTTCCAACCTTCACGATTCAGTGATTCTTTTCAGCCTGGGGCTTTCCACACCTCTTCCAGGCTATGATGGAAAATGTGTGGCTGTGAGGCAGAGAGGACCAAAATAGGCTCATGACCCATCCTGCATCTCGGTCAAGTGCTGCCACTTAGCAATCTTCGCTCTGTTGCTATTGGAAATAACCGCGGATTTCTTTGTGTCCTCAGCAAAGGGGCGGTGGGTGGGCAGGAGCCGACCGGCTAATGAGCGTGTCAGCACCTTTCCTAATTCCCTGCCTGCTGCCCTTTGTTGCCGAGGCGTGCAGTTCCTTTCTCGGATTGGCGAGATGATGTGCTGACTCGTAAAGATTAATTAAAACCCAAATTGCCGTTTTTAGCTGCGTGATGACAGGAAGGCCTTGTAGCAATAAATCTTCCGAGAGGATGGACCTAGAGGGAGCAGCGTGGAGGGCTGCTGTGCCGATAGAGCTGCTCCATTGTGCTCTGGGCTTCCCTTGGGATGGCCCACACACGGACTCACCACGCGCGGACGATGTTTCGGCACTCAGCCTTTCCTTCAGGCTCTTACAAAGGCTGTTGCTTGCCGTCGTCCTCCAGTGCATCCCAACAGTTTCTTGTTTCCTTCAGGGCTTTCCAGGGGACATCGGCCCGCCGGGAGAAAATGGCCCCGAAGGCCCAAAGGTGAGTGGAGCTGAGTGGAGCTCCGTGTGGGGTGGAAGGCAGCCAGGAATGGGAAGGGGGAAGGGAGAAAGCCCTGGAGGTCCCTGCGGGATGCCCTGGCCAGCATTTCAGCTTGAGCTGTTTGGCTTGAGGTCCCTCCAAGAGTGGGGTTTTCTTTCATTTTAAGCTTTTTTTTTTCTCTAAAAATTGGCACTGGATGATGTCCTGTGGCTGTCAAGCAGAATTTCTTCTTCCAATGGCTTTTCTGAGCTTATGTTACTATTTTTCTGAGTATCTTTTCCTTTGGCTTTTCTCAGGGGAAGCCGGGAGCGCGGGGTTTACCTGGGCCAAGAGGGCTGCCTGGACAAGAGGTGAGCATCCTGAGACTGAAAGCATGCGGGATTTAAAGGAATAACATTGCATTTTGAAGATTGACATGCACTGATGTGGTGCCTGTGATCTGAAATCCTCCGTTCCTTCTGAATCTGGATGCAAATGCTTACATTCTCCAGTCAGAGCCACACAGAAGAGCTCCGAATGGCTGCAGCCCCGAGACCTTTGCTTCCAGTCCCTGCTGACATCTGTTGACCCGAAACGCTGCGTTGGCTTTTCTTCTTCAGCGTGTTCCCCCACACCCACACACACTTCAAACGGATGTTAATGCCCCTTTCCCTGCATGCCCCTTTGCACGGGCATGCCCTGACCTGGCTTTTGCTTTCTGCTCCTTTTAAGTATGTTTTCTTTCAGCTGTGAGACCTGCAGGCTCCGCTCTCTCAGTGGAGCAATATGATTTGTAAAATGAGCGCATCAGCTGAAACTGCTGCTCTGCAAAGATTTGTTTGCCCCAGCACCTCTGAGCCAGCAGCTTTCACCTCTCATTGCTTGGGAAAACCTGAAGCTTCCTTCCAGTTGCAGTCATTAAAAAGGGACAATTGCCATTGATTAAATTGTCCTGGAGCTGCAAATACTTTATCGCAGCTTTCATGGCTATAATGTAGTGGCTTCAGTGTAGGTTCTTCTCAGTCAGACCAGTGTTTGTCTGGAGTGGTGAAACATTTTGCAAAGCACTCCGTGCACACACGGGCAGGAGCTCGGTATAATAGCACTAACCGTTCTCGCTTCTTTTGGGAACTCTTTTGCTTGCCCTCTAAATGCAATTAATGCAAATTAGCTCATTTATTTGCACTGAAATAGGAAAAAAATATTCTAGGCAATTTACAAAGGGAATCAAAGCTCTGCATTCCAGGTTCAGGCAGGCATGACCAAGCTGCCTTCAATTTACTCTAGTTAGCGTGCGTAAAAGTAAGACTGAAGACATGGACATGGACTTCAACATGAGCTGTGCTGAAGGACTGTGAACGTGCACCGGAGCACACCATGGTGCTTTCAGTTCCGCTGTTAGCCCAGGCCAAGGCTGTGAGTTGCACCTTTAGAAGTGTGCCACAGTGTGGGTGTTTGTCTGAGCCCACTGAGCTGGGCACCCAACTTCCAGTCCCAACCTCAGCCCACCAGCTCGTGCCACTTCACTACCACGCTGACCACCGAAATGAGAGCGGAGAGAACTGCGGCTGCCAAGGGCGCTTTTAATTTCTCTTGGCAGTTGGTTTCAGACACTTGAGATAATTTTTGTGAAGCTTAATTGAAGGTCTCCTAGAAGCTGTAGATCTGATTCTATCGCATTAGAATTTGGTGTAGAGCCAAGGGAGAAAGCGGAGTCCAATTGCTGTGTGAGATTTTGAGATAGCCCCGTCCTGCAGCATGTGTAGTCGAATTTGAAGGCAAAAGGGAAACCTCCATACTGTTGCCAAGTGGTTCTGTGGGAAATTTTGCAGCACTCTTTTTGTGGAAAATGGAGTAGATGGCTCTGCAGCATCCATATCCCTGCCAAATCAGATGAAGTAGAGTTCTGTGAGCATGACCAGTGTATCCCATGGGCTAAATCCAGCCATGAGAAGCCCACACAACTGATGTTGACTTCGGTCAAATTTTGGGTGGCCTTTACTGGAAGGACTTGACTTCGGATTTTATTTCTGAGATGAGGAAAGATGAGCTTCAGAGATGTTGAGCTGCCTGCTCAAAGGTTCAGTGGGACTCCATTGTTAAAATGTGACAGCTGAGCACACAGGCTGTTTAACCACTGTTCATCCCACAGACCTTTCATTCTTGATGTATGGTGAGTCCAGACTTTGTCACTGATTTGTTTATTATTTTAATTTCTTTTCACCACAGGGAGATGAAGGACCCTTAGGACCATCAGGAGTCCCTGGTTCAGAGGTAGGTTTCAGTAGTTTACTCAATTACTGTCAACTCTATTCACCTTGCAATTAAACTGTAGTTAAAATAACATAAAGCTTCAGACCTTCTGGTTTGAGAAGTCATCTGCACTTCTGGAAAATACTGTATTCTCCATGACTTGGTCCAGTTTCTTGATCCAGAGTGACTGAAAGTCAAGGAAGAGTCTTTCACAAGGTGTTGAGTGAGACTCTGATTTTATAACTTGTTTAAGGTCTCAGACCTTGAAAAATCCTCTACTGTTCATTCTCTGCACAAAGCACTTTCACTGGGATCCATCTCTGTAAGCAGCCCTGAAGTTCGGTTCTTTGATTTACAATATTTCTCAATGAGAGTAAAAGGCAAAGCAAGGAAAAAGACAAGATATTGAAGCAGAGTCTTTTTTGTCATCCACATCACAAAGAACACAGCGATGTATTGCAGAAACAAAGGAGTAACACAAAGAGTATTATCATATCTGTGAGCCTGCCAGCTCAGGGTTTCATAGTGGTTATGTATATAGTTGTCATTGCACAGTAGTGAAATATCCTGTAAATTGGAAGCCGTGCTGAGAGTTTCTAGGTAGATCAGGAAATAACTTTTTATCTTGTATTTCCCTTGCTTTTCTAGTAGATGCTTCTATTCCTTTCTTGATGCAACACAACAAATGCAGTCCTTACAGCGCCTGGAAGAACACAAGTGTTGTCCTAGCTAGAAGGAAGGATCCATACGAAGGATCACTATGAAAGCCCTTGGCTTGGTTGATTATAGTCCATGTGTAATGTTTCTGATGTGATGTTTAAATGGTAGAATTGAGCCACAGGGGCACAGTTGGACCAAACCTCAGAGTAGCTGTCAGGATATGTTTCCCATGGATCCAACCCAGTATTGCTCGAGACAGTGTTTTCTGCTCGTGTTGCCTTGGCATCACTGAGGACTGCTACATCTTTAGCACCCAAGATTTGCTGGGAGCATTGCTTGTAAGCTGCACGTTTTCTTAGGGGTTCACAGGCTCTCTGCTGTAACCCAGGGCAGCTACAGGAGTGTTATTATTTCACTCATATTTATTATCCTTATGTGCATTTCAGGGTCGCCCTGGCCGGAAGGGATTTCCAGGAAGACCTGGTCCTGACGGTCCCAAGGTGAGCAACATTTGTTCATGATCAGAGAAGCAGTGAGTGGAAGAAAGAAAAGATAGAGAGATGTCTATGTTCTCAGCCTCACTGTTCTCCAAGCCTAGGGTATTCATTTCGGAAAGGACAAGGGAAACTGAGGTTTTGCTTTTACACTGAATGTTGGAGTCTCAATTCTTGCTTGATATTTTCAGCAAAAAGAATGATGGTGTATTTTTTAAGCCACGTGCTTTATTATAAACAAGTGTGTTCCTCTTTTGATATTAACATCTTCCATTCCCCCAATCACTTCATCTTATTTTCTATTGTTTCTCTACATTTTTATTCGAAAACAATGCATATCATTCCTATCTCTGCTGCCTAATTAGCAGCAGGAGTCATCCCAGAGCAGCCTGCTCCACAAACCCGCACTCAAAAGGAAAGAGAAAACCCAACGAAAACAACCTCTTCAAACAGTAAATAGCAAAAATGTGGTCTGGCAGCACATCTGGAGTATCTGCCTACTGAGAAAATACAGCTGCCATCACCCGGAGACAATAGTGCTTAGTGGTGAGTGGCCTCTGGACGGCCCATCCAGGGCACAGTGCTGGCTTTCAGCACTACCCCTATATCCCTGGCAGATCTGAAATGCTCCCCTTCCTCCTGTTTTCCTCTTCACCCCTCATTTTTCTCATTCTCTGAATTTCTCTGATCCTACACTATGATTTAGCTCATATGGGTCGTTCCTGTGGTTTTCATGCTCCATGTGACAGTAATGTGCCTATGTTTGAGATTTTGCAAGAGCAGGAGCAAGGTCACCACTGCCTGGGAATATTCAAGTTGCTTTTTATTACTTTTGATCCTTCCGCTAGCAGGAGAATTTCCTACATCCCTTCTGTCACTCAGGAACTGCTCCTCCCCATGGTTTCCCACAGTCTCACCTCCACCAGATGCTCCTCAGATCCATGGGTTAATCGTGGTCCTTTCCTACTTTCTTCCCCTGGCTATGTTTCATCTGTTGCTTTACTCAGTTGTTCAGATAGAAAAACTCTGGGTAGAAACACCCCAGCTTGGAGAGGATCCCCAGTGAGAACTCACACCTTGTTAACCATGGGGATAGATCACCCAGGACTAGGCTGTGCCACAGGAAGGCAGACAGCTTATGTTTCAGTGTCTTGAGTTTGACTTTGTGTCAGTTATTTTATCACAGCAGGACCAGCTGCTTTTATGGGAATCTTACTCCACAGTAGTGAGTGTTTGTTCCATGTTCAGGTCACCTGTGTTTCTTGCTCTGAGTTATCCTTGAAAGCTAGGGGGGGTTTGTAAGATGTAGCTCCTTGCTGTGGGTGTGTACTGAATCACATTGCATTGAGGGGCTGGCTGGGAGCACTGAGTAACCATGTCCCTCCTCTCCCCTTGTGACACAGGGTGAGCCAGGAAACCACGGACGACCAGGAAAAGTTGGTGAGCAGGTAAACTCCTTGTTTTCATGTCTATTTGGTGATCTCTTGAGTTCAGTATCTCCTGGATGACGGGGGTGCAGGCAGAGGACAGGGGTTTCTGGCTACCTGAACTTGGCTGCAGTCCTGGTACTCCAGATGTGCTGTGGGAAGCACATCATGTAGTGAGGCTGAAGCTCTTGGTGAACAGCACAGACAGTGGCCATGGGGTCTGTGCTGAACTAGACGTTTTTCCATAGGCAGTCTGAAAAAGTCACAGTTCAGTACAGCGCAAAGGAGTGGCTGTGCTTCTGAAGGAGATGAAGCCAAGGAAAAGGAAGAGATGACAGATTTCTGTCTATTCTTCTTAATCATAAAAGGGCAATTCCCAGCTTTGCTTGTATAGGTTTGAAGCAGTTCTGCCCTGTTGTGCTGTGCTGCTTTCAGAGGAGGCAGCACTGGGTAAGAGAGGCACTGAGCTGCATTTTGTTGCACTGCGAGAGAGAACATTCTGCTGGGTTAGCAGGGGACATTCATCATCCCTTTAGGCTTCAGGGTAACCACAGGCATCAAGGAAAAAGAAACAATCATCCCCATGTCTCTGTGATTGAAACCAACCAACCCGTCCACCACCAACCTTGAAATTGTAGCCATGGAGCCACCGACGTGTTCTTTGCACTCCTACATGACCGCACCATGCTGGAGGCAGCAGCTGGCCCTGCCAAGGAGGGTGGTTCTGCTCAGCACAGCTGTCCTCCCAGCACTTTCCCTACTTACGGTCAGTGATTTTGGTTGGGTTTAACTTGTCCACTTCCCACACATCCCACGCATTTATCTACGGGTCTCTGATCAAGCGTGTCCAACAAGCCATGATGGATCCCATCCTTTTCAGTACCAGGGCCTCGGTATGAGTCAAAGATGCTTGTTTCTGTCTGGAAATTAGCACCGCTTCTACGTTCTGTTTAATGATGTACTCCACGAAGAGCAACAACTGGAAAAACAAAGATGCTCCGCACACCCAAAGTTGGGGCCCAACTTTAGCACATTGACTTGAGCAGTGCCTTCCTCTGCTTCATGCCTCAGTTTCCTCTCCTGTGGAAGACATAATGCAGAGCTGTGTCACGCCCAAGACCCAGTGAGAGGAGAACTTCTGGCAAGAAGCACCTTGCTCTGACAGCGCTTACCACGATGCCTCCTGGTCTCAGGAAGCACCTATCGTATCACAGTTAAAAATGAATGTTTAAAAGTGCTTTGAGAACTTGAACAAGATGTTGAAAGACAAACCATCGTTGGGATTGTTATGCTTTAACGTCCCTCAGGACTGACCTTGGATGAAAACTGTAGGCACTGTTAACTGAAAAGAAAACACAGCTGGCCTCCGCTGACACTGAGACCAGCATGGTGGTATGAAAGCTGCCTGTTTTATTCTTAGTCAATTAGTCTCTGTCTAGAAATATCACCCAGAAAGAATTTCCATTTTCATACCAGTTAAGTCATTAGAACAAAAATGTCATGCCAGATTAGTGAGAAATAACCTCCCTTCCCATCACACCTTTGCTGGACAATGCTGGACTGCTGCCTACTCATTCCTCCCTCCACCTGAGCTCTAGTGTTTGGTGGTGAGGCAGCACTGGTGTTTGCTGAGCTCTGAGGGTCAAGCTAACAAGGTCGCTCAGTGCTGAAACCTTCAGCTTATCCCTGTTTTCTCCTTGGACATCTTGGTGCTCAGATGTTCCAGACTCTCTGCACAGACCTCCCTGCATCCCCATCTGGCTGGAAACCCTCAGCAGGGCAGTGTGCAGAAAGCTCTGCCATCCATCCCACTAGAGCTCTCTTCTCATCACGTGGACACCTGTT
Source organism: Oreortyx pictus (assembly GCA_036925125.1). Classification (NCBI taxonomy): domain Eukaryota; kingdom Metazoa; phylum Chordata; class Aves; order Galliformes; family Odontophoridae; genus Oreortyx; species Oreortyx pictus. Next base: position 5,198,864 of record JAUPFR010000022.1, read on the forward strand.
TAGGCAAACATAGGAATTTCTGTAAGGCTTCCAGTGTCTGTTGAGCTCTGTTTAAGAAGATGAGTATTTAAGCCACAGGGCGGTCTCTACGTTGTTTTTCCATTGCAAGGACGCTGACTTGGGAACTGCATTCATAAGATGCTTGTTGCATTCAGATGCTGGAGGGACTCCAGCTGCTGAGCTCCCCTGCACCCTGAAAATGTGTGATTTAACTGTTCCTTACCAGCATATGGAGGCAGAATAATATGATGAAGAGCCACCATCCTGCCCCCCCAGAGCTTGGAACACCAATCAGACATCACCTGAGACGGCAGACTTGGGAAGGGTGCCACTGGCCCACAAACTCACCAGCACTGCACTAGAGGCTGAAAAAATTAGCGGAGATATATGCTAGCCAAGGATGACCCACCTACTTCATGGGAATGAGGTTTTGTCATGGCAGAACAGCTTTTGCAGTCCTTCCTCCTGCACCAGAAGCTCACGTGGCAACGTTATGACCACGTCCCCATCACACCCTTCTGAAAAGGGCAGTCAACCACGGTCCCCTGGGGTATCTCTTCCTCAGAGGGAGAAGCACATCTCCTGAGAGCCAGTATTACCCTGAAATAATTTGTCAAATGAAAACAGCACCATCAGTTCTCTCTGCAATGCATTTTCCTCACAGTGCTCTCACAAAGGAGGGACATGCAGTTGCATTAGTTGTGCAGGTGGGATCTGACACAAGGAGGTAGGGGTGAATGGGTCACCGAGCACAGAATTTCACCTCTCATAGCAGTGCCTTCCCAATGCATCCTCCTTTCCCTCCAACATCTTTCTAAGCTGCATCCCTCTTGGGGCTCCCCATTCAGGGATTCATGGATACTTGAGGGCGCAAGTTCCCTTCACCCACAACCCAGAGTGGAGCAGGACGCAGCCCCACGTTAGGGCTGAACTCCAGTGTGCAGAGGGTTAAACAGCATGGTTTTCCTATGCGGGTCAGAGCGTCCTCCCTTAAATGCAATATTTACTGTTTTACTTTCCCTTTCTTTCATCTGAATGGGAGGATTGTACATTTACTCCCTCCCGCCCTTTGTCCCTGCTTTGTTTTGTTTTGAGTTCTGGCGAACCAGTAAAACAGAAAGGCCGCGATCAGATCCTGCTGGGAGCGACTGGCGGTGCCGTCCCCGGGAGACCCCGCTCACGCTGCGCTGCCGTTCCGTCCTTTCTCTCAAATGGGCAGTGATTTATGCAAGGCTTCAGTGCCGACTTGCTCACTGTTGATGCAGCCAAGGGGCTGTGGGGGGGGCCTTAATTACAACAGCACAGGACAATAAATGGGGAAAACCAGATGGGAGTTAGGAATTGCAGCCCACCAGTTTCCCCTTTTCCATACCCCAAAGCCCCCAAGCAATGTTTTAACAATCTCCATCCCTTTTCCACCGTGCCCTTGGCTGGGGCTGGAATCACAGCGATATGCTGAACCCTCCATCTCATATAAATGTTTTACATTCTTGCCTGTGTGCTGCGCAGCCACCGCTGCTGGGACTTGCATCGTTACACGCGCTGCCTGGAGCTGTGTGTGGTGCAGGGCTGCTTTCCAGCCCCAGGAACCTGGGAAAATACATTATGCTGCATCCATTTTAGTGTAACGTCTACCATTCATGCATGCTTTGGTTTAACGTTGGCCACTTGCTGCAAGAGCAGGGAGTCCACTCCCTGAAGCTCTTCTGAAGGTTTCTGAGGAGACCCAAAGACATCTTCTCAGGGAGAGGGATTCTGCAGGTTATTGAGAAGCTGGAAATGAAGGAACAGATTGACTCTTTCTTACTTCTTTTTGCCTATAATCTCCTTGTTTAGCATAAACTTCCTTATTGCACCTCTGCTTTGCCATTCTGCCTTAGCGTTTGCCTTCTTTGTGGCCCCGGGCTACTGGAAAACCTCAGTAACCTGCAGCAGTTATTAGCTACATATATGCACCTGTGCCTAATTAGAAGGGTAATTGATACAGCAACCTTCAGCAATGCTACCCAGTGGCAACCTTGCTTATGCAGAAGCCTCTTGTGTGCCTGCTCTCCCTGTGGCTCCTGCACTGGGCAATCTGCTGCTGAGTTCTCACACATGTCCTGTCTGTGCAGCCTGTGCTGGTGTTGGAAGGGTTGGTGACACTGGGATGGCAAAGTTCTCCTGGTAGTGGCTGTCTTCCCACGGTTAACTGATATTTCCATGGTGGCACAGTAGCATGGCAGGTGCCTAGCACAGCATTCTTGGGTGAATTTCTAGCACAAACATCTCACTCCAGGTTCTGAGCTCTCCTGAGTTTTTCTGAACACTCCTGGACATTGCTCCCATGAGCACGACGAGGGCTCTGCAGCTCTGGAGCCATGTGTGGCTGCTCGCTGCTTCTGCTCAGCCCATCAGTGCCTCAGTGAAGAGCTCCCATCTTCAGTGACTCTCAAAGGATGGCATTTAATTGTACCATGGGAAGAACGTTAATGCACAAAGTCTCTTGGCATTTGGAGTACTCATCCAGGCGATGCTAATGAAGAAGCCAACCCTCCTGTGCCTTGCTCAGCAGCCACGTCCCAGCAGCACTCAAGCTGCTGCCCAGAACTGAACAAGCCAGGGCATGGCTGAACTGGCACAGCCCTGCCAGCCCTGGGCAGGTCGTGAGGTGTTTCAGCAGGAGATGGATCCCTTCCATTACAGACTCACTGGATTAACTACCTAGAGATATCAGTCTCCCAATGAGACCCTTGCTTAGATTGGGGACGATGTCATGAGGACTGCATAGTGAGAGCTGATGGTGGCATAGAGGATGGTCCTTTGCATCTCCAGAGCCAGAAACCCACTAAGCTGGTAGGAGGGATGCTGTACATCAATGTTCCAGAGCCTTAACTTGAAATGGCATGTTTCTATCCTCCTATTTATCAGCAGGTCTGTGCTTTCTTCATTATCCCAAATGCCATTAAATGCTGACTAATCCTGGTTAGACTGTTTTTTGGGTTATTTTTCCAAGACAGTTTGTGAGTAGTGGGACAGACTTGCTGCCCTGCTGACCCCGCGGACCTTTATTTCCTGCAGACATCCCAATAACGTGACACTATCCAAGGCGAAATGAGTTTGCACAAAGGTCCAATTAACCCAGAGGAAATCTAGCCAGTGCAGCAGTGAAAATAATGGTGACTCCCAGTGTGTGCAACCCGGGAGCTCCCGCTATCGATGCTCTTGGGGAAGCTGTGCTGACATTTAGGGAAACGCTTGCAAAACAAAGCCATGCTATGAGCTCAGCCTCTCTATGAAATGTGCTTAACTCATCCCCTATAGAGTGTGTTGTGGCTCTCACAGATCCCAGTGCTGTCGATCCAGCTGGTCCAAAGCAGAACCAGATGTGGAGTTCAATGCTTCTATGTCTGGGAGCACCCTGTCTGTTCTGGTAGCCAGTGGGAATTGCTGAGCAGCACGCAGGGGATGCTGGACTGCTTCAAACAGCAAGGCAAACCAAGGAAATTATTTACTTTCCAGCAAGTAGAACCGAGAATTAATTGTGCTTTTCTCATTCCTCAGGGTCTAATGGGATTCATTGGTCCAGTAGGGGAGCCTGGAATAGTGGGAGAAAAGGTAAGATCGCTGGCAGGGAATTAGTTACACTAACTTTTGCAGGATGAGGGAGACCAGGACGGGGGAATATTGAAGAGGTTTAATTGTCTGTGTAACACCCAGCTGGGAGTGCAGCATGTCCAGGGTGTCTGAGCTAGCCTTAGGCCAGGCAAATGTCATCCACTTCGTATTTAGGAATTAGCGTGCACTTACACTCCAAGGAGATGCTGTCAAATGTTCTATGAAAGCACCAATACTTTCAAGTTTTATTCATTCATAATCTTGCCAGAAATCTTGTGTCTGACACTCAATTCTGTTTTTTTGTTGTTGTTGCTTGTTTTTGGTTTTTTTTTTTTTTGTTTTTTTTTTGGGTGGGGGGGAATTGAGGGGGCTGGAAAAAGGAACTGAATGAAAGAAACCATCAGCCCTGGTTCCTGTTCAAGGGTCAAGTCCAAGGAGTCCAGGTTACAGATGTGTGCCTTGTTATTAGGGTCACACAGAACCAGGGCTGATCCTCTGCTCAGCAGGAGGGCACACCGAATTCTCAGACAGAATAAGAGTGCAGACAAATGCCCAAGCAAAAGCTTCTCCTAACGCACCCCCATTTCATTGAACCAGGCCCATGCTGTCTGCCTGCCCCGTGTCTGTGTAGGGCACACTGCTAAGGGCTGGTGCCCTCTGCTGTGCAGTACTGATACCTGCTTCTTCCAGGGTGAAAAATTATTTTCCATTTAAAAAGAAAAAAAAAAAGTCAATGTCCTTGAATTCATTTTCTGTTAGAATGCAAAATGATGCGTTCCACACCTCAGCTCTCTCTCTCTCTCTGTTATTACTTCAAGCCCTGTCCTCTGGGTAATGATGTCACACCTCTGTGACATTGCACTGTGCTTACTGTAGATGCATTTCACTGCTGCCTCCAGCAGCCCTGGTAGCCCTGTGCTCTCCCTGCAGTGTCAGGGCAGTAGCAGAAGCAGGCTCAGTTTGAACTGTCAAAGCACACAAGGAGTAAAGGGAAGGATGTGGTGTGAGCTGTGTTTTACAGAAGGAAAACAGGAATAAAGCTGTGGAGTGTCTGAGTCGCTGTCTCTCAGTGACTGAGAGAGCTGTGTCTGCTGTCCTGAATTAAGTGAAGAGTGAAGAGTCTGCCATGCAGGAGATGTGGGAAGTAAATTCACATCTGGCCCTGCTGAATCCTATGCCAATGACCACGTGAGCTATCCTCCAGCTACAGACTGACTCTATACATGGCCATGTTACATTGGTGTCGAGGCAAACCCTTTGAAAACCTGCCCTAGGAGATCCTCAGCACAGCTGCGATTTCTATCAGACTTCTCCTTCTCTACCAACACAAACTTAGGGATGACAAAAATAGCTATCATCAAATCAAAACCTCAACCAGGCCTCCAGTTGGCATAGCGTCCCGCAGCTTACTATGTTGCTGCGAGCTAAATGAAGTGGGAAATGTGCTTTCGTTAGACAGAGCTGAGTCAGCAATCTCTACCCTGAGAGCTGCAAAACTTAAGACTGAAGCCAGTAGAATCCAAAGATTATCAAAGAGAACAATACAGTTAATACATTCTTAATAAAATCCATACATTCACAGGAGAAAAAAAAAAAACCTTACTTTGGTTTACAAGGGCCAACTGGTGACAACACACACTCTAGGGTTTGTTTTTAATAAGATGCTTAGAGCCCAGAAAATATTTCCCCTTACACTATAACTGCTGGAAGGTAGGTCAGAATTTGGGCGTAAACTGCTTGGCAGCGTTTGCTGACTCCTCCTTCCTCATCCCCCCAAGCACACAAGCATTACACACCTAATTCCCTGCGCATTGCCAGGGCTGTGGGGGCTAGCACGGGCAGTGGTGGTGGGAATTGCTGCTGCCCCCAAAAGTGAAGCAGTTGAGGTCCCATGGCCGGAGCTCTGCCCGGTGGTCACACATCAGTGGTCATGGTGATGCTCACAGAGCCTTGTGCCTCCTCCTCCTTCCTTGGCCAAGAGTGTGCTGGGAGAAGTGACATGTTCTGTAGGTGGGGGTGGAGCATGTTATTTATTTTAATGCCAAATGTCAGCTTGTTTTAAAAGAGCTGGTATCTTCATCTGGCTCCATATCCTCGAAAACTCAGGTCTGCAGATGGCTGTTGTTTGCACTGCGCTCTCAGTGTGAGCTGTAGGACAAGGAGTCCCCAAGAAATGCCTCCACTCTTCTGAAAGCACAGCCACACATTCCAGGCAGTCTCTTTGTGTTCTGCCACTGTGATTCTCAGCCCTCATGTCCACAGTTCTCCAATCCACGTCCCTGAAAACATCAGAACGTGGTGGTGCAGGACGTGTAGTGCCATGGGTGGGATCCAACCCCAGCACTGTAGGGACTCAAAGGTGGGCTTGGTTGCTCAATTCTTGTCATCTCTTGGGATACAGAAGGTCAGCTCATGCTTGCTGTAGTCCATTAGATGAGATGAAATGGATACCTGAAAGAGGATGAGTTGCATTCTGTGCCAGAAGCCTTTCTGGTAGAAATGTAGCATGTACTGCAATTTGAGGTTCTTTCAGTTATTTCATTGCTGTAGATCATCATGTGTAGATCACAATTCCTCATTTTTTTTCCCCACAAACTTTTGTCTCTCCCAGGGTGACCGCGGCTCAGTGGGGCCCCCAGGTCCTCCCGGAGTCAAGGGGTCGATGGTAAGGAGTAAGTCTGCATTCTCTCTCTCGCAGCTGCCTCTCTTTCTGTCCTAGGGAAGGATGAAGGTCTTTGGGTTTGCATGAGAATAGCTGAAATCCTTCCTGTCTCTGTTGGGTGCCATTTGATTGAGTGGATATTGTGGTTTTGCCACTCCCCAGCGCTTAGTCCCTCCTTCAGACAAACACTGGGTTTCTACATGTGTTCTACATCTCCACAACTGAGGACCTGTTGTGTCAAATAGAGTCAACTAGGAACCATGAGCTGTGGCACCTGAAGGATTATCTGCAGGCCTCAAGTTTTGCCAGGGGGCATTCAGATGGGATAGTATGAACATTTCTTTTCAGAAAGAGCAGTGATGCACTGACACAGGCTGCCGGGGGGTGGTGAGGTCACCATCCCTGGAGGTGTTTCAGACCGATGAAGATGTGCAGTGGGCATGGTGGAGTGAACTGATGATTGGGCTTGATCCTAGAGATCTATTTCAGCCGTAAGGATTCTATGGTGACCCTTTTCCAAGCATCTTGGCATCTGGACAGATGGGTTCGGGAGCAGGGATTTCCAAAACCCTTTTGTTCACAACCTGCCATGCTGTCAGAGATAGCTGGAGATATGGGGCTGCTTAGACACCATGCTGCTGGACTGTGCCATTTGCACTTCTCCCTGGGGATGCTTGTTTAGGAGGAGACAGTCTGGCCTGAGCTGTCTGCCCATGAGCTCTTTTACCCCAGTGAATAACAGCTCTGCCTGACCTGCAAGCAGCAGCAGTGCCTCATTCTCTGTCTTCTCACTTGGAGGAGGAAGAACTCACAATAGATGTTCTTCCTTCCCTCACAGGGGCACCCTGGGATACCAGGAGCGGTGGGTTTTCCCGGAATCCCTGGACCAATGGTAAGTAAAGCTTATCTTCCCTTGTAACAGTGTGCACCAACAGTCAGCATCCTGTATCCTGGGTGTTCATGTGCTGAGTCAAACAAATGTGTCCCAGCTGATTCCAATTTGAAAGACAGTTTATGAACTGATTTTGTGAAATTCCCACATTGTGGTGAAGCAGGAGGAAGATCACAGGAGTGGAGTGGGGGAGTGCCAAAGGTTTGGCCTTCAGCCTCATGGCAGCTCTGCTCAGTGCAGGAGCACGGTGATGCTCTGTGCCCACCAGTGTCAGTGGTCCTTCTACTTCCTTCAGTGCCCTGTTCTCCTGCAGGCAACCAACCAACAGGTTCATCCAAGCAAAATGTTTCCTCCAAGGCTGCATTTTAAAAAGTCATAATTCAATAAGTCAAACTTCCCTGCAAAGCCAGTAAATCAAATAATCCTCTAATATTAAATCCCTGCTCTTATTAACTCCAGCTGTTTCTTCCTGTTTCTCCACCAAACAACCCATCATTATTCGCCTCTGCAGCCAGACCTGTGGCATGTTTTGTTATTTGTCCTCAGCTGTTAGGCTCCTCGAGAGGAAGCTGTCCAGTGAGCCTGGTTAATTCAACAGCATGAATGGGAAGCAAAGGTGTAGTCAGTGGTAGGAGAATCTGCCCTTGATTTCAGCTCACTGAGGGTTCTGAATTCCTTTTCCCTCTTCCCACTCACCATCATGGCGTACTTTTTGGGTTAGTTTGTGGTTTTGAAGATGATGTACACACGCATAGGTAGCTAAAGGCTGCTCATCTTCTATAATACTTCCTTCACATTCCCAGCATGGTATCTAATTGCTGCCCTCAACATTTTGCCATCTCAGTTAACCTTTTAACAAGCTCTCTGGGATAGCCTGAGACTCTCTGTAGGATATTCCAAATACCAACAATGAATTTCATTTCAGTATGTGTTTATCATAAAAATCTCTATAAAACAGCCATCTGACACATCTACTTCTTGCCTGTGGCAGTCACTACTGACCTCACCAGCCAAAGGGAGATTTACTGTGATTAGAAGTAGAGTTGCCATAAACCAACCTTTCCATTTTGAGTGCAAACAGCTCAGTGTTTGTGTTCTGGATGTACATGCCATGCAGAATAACTCAGCTCCAAAAACAAGGTCTTTATGAGCAGCATTGGTACAAGCAGCAGGGAGATCACAGCCCAGCTCTGTTTTGGTCCTTGGTGGAGCTCACAGGGTTGATGGTTGGCAGAAGCTATTACTGTATAAATAGCAAACCTGATGTGGAATTTTTGAGAGAGCAGAAGTGTGTTATTCTCAGGTTTTCTTTTCTGACAGCAGAAAGGCACCGAATTCAAATATAGGTTTGTAAAGTCGTAACACAGACATAAATCCTATTAATTGAACACATCCCTCAAGAGCTGAACCCAATACACATTGTAACGAGGAAAGCTCTTTAATTTTCTTCTGCATTTCCCATATGCTCTCAATGAATCAAGTGAGAACAAAGAAAACCCGAAGCTTTTCTGTGAGGGTGAGAGGGACACCAATAGTTTTAATGAAATCAGCATCTGTCTGCCAGCACGGATATTTGTGCGGCATTCACAGGGCAACAAAAGCTCAAAAATAAAATCAGAGTTTGGCTGAAGAAGGAAAACTCGGGTACCTAAGAAAAGGTGTCTGATTTTCTGTTTGAGTAAGTGGAGAAAATATCCTGGTTATTATTATTTTTTGCTCTGACACTGCACAACAGCTGCTTTCAATAGTTCTGGAGGGAATTCTGGATGCTCAGCTGGATGCTCAGATCGTATCACTTACACAGACAACAGGCTGTACACACTCAGGCATACAGAGCTCAGCCAGAACACTGGGACTAAATGTTGATAACCGAGAGACAACTGGTGAGCTCAGAAAAAGACTCTTTGCAGCCAAGTAGATGTGGCTGTGAGTTAGCAGGAGCTCAGGAGCCCACTTGCTGGTAGGAGCCCTGTGGCTGATGGGGGGACATGGGGTGTCACCTGCCCACCTCCCGCATCCTCACTGTGCTCCTTCTCCCTGCAGGGTCCAGCAGGAACCCGCGGTGCACCAGGGATCAGAGGGGTGAAAGGTCGCCGGGTAAGTGCTCCCCAAAGGCTGCAATGCCTCTCCTCTTCTGGGCTTTGGAAGGGGAATCGAGAGAGACAAGAAAGACATTGAGGTACTGGAGCGTGTCCAGAGAAGGGCAACAGAGCTGTGAAAGGTCGGAGCACAGAGCTACGGGGAGCAGCTGAGGGAGCTGAGATGGCTCAGTGTGGAGCAGAGGAGCTCAGGGGGGACCTCATCGCTCCCTGCAATCCTTGAAGGGAGGGTGTGGTGAGGTGGGATCAGCCTCTGCTCCCGGGTAACAGCAGTAGGATGAGAGGTGATAGCCCCACATTGTGATGAGGAGGTTTAGGTTGTGTATTAGGGAAAAATTCTCCTCAGAAAGAGCAGTGCTGCACTGGCACAGCTGCCCAGGGAACAGTGGGGTCAACCGTCCTGGAGGTGTTCCAGATGTGACACTGAGGGACGTGGCAGTGGGCACGGGGACGTGGGGCTGAACATCATCTTTTCAACCTTAGCAATTCTGTGAGTCTGGCAGATTGGTTTTAGGGTGTGAATCTTTGCAGAGGTCAGGGCAGCACCTCTGCGGGTGCATTTCTGAGATGCTGTGAAGCAAGTTTCACAGGGACGCGACTGCAAGTGATGGCAGCGAGCAGAAAGTTGTCCAAGTGTGCTGTTGTGAAAGGAGTTCAGCCTGTCCCAGCCTCCTGCAGTGTCAGACAGGGTTTGTGGATGCTTCTGGTGAAGATTCGGTCACCTGAGTGTGAGTCTCAGCTGGGGACAGTGTGTGTAAAGGACTGGGAAAGGTCCTGTGCTACCAGTGTTCTGCAGGGCTGTCAGAAAGGTGTGTTTGGCACGGTCATTTACAAACACAGCCTGCATTTTAATATGTTTTTCCAACCCGTAACACAAGGCCCTGACTTTATCCGTGTGTATCTAACAGCACCAGCACGGAGCACGAGTGAACCCTTGCCCTGCCTGGGGAGAGCTGGCCCCCAGCCTGGCACTGGGGCACGGCGCAGGCGAGCGCTGCTGACAGTGCTATGAGTGGGTGTTACACTGGGTGAATATTTCACAAACACTCAGCATCAACTCATTGTGGTTCTTCCTGCTCCATTTGGGTGACAGCCGACAGCAGAATGACCTCCAGACCTGCCAAAGCTGCTTGTTTTCCTGGCTATGTCCTCCAGCCCACGTCCCACTGAGCTCCTCAGTCTTTCTTCTTCCTCAACGGGACATTCATTGCAGGAGCATCACTGCTGTGGGTTTTTTCCCCTTATCCAGCTGCTTTACAAAGTGTTAATAACAAGCAACCTTGTATTCTGCTGAAGGCCCCCAGTGACAATGTATTTTGCATTTCTCCCTCTGAGGACCTTATGATACGTGTTTCCATGTTTCATTTTCGAAGACGTAGGCTGAAGCAAACTAAACATTTTACCCACCCCCAGTCTGCTTCTACTGCAACTCCTGCCTGGGGAGTTTGGGACATCCCAGGGCTGCATATGTATACCAGAGCTAATACTCCATTCGAATAGCTGTGACTGGCAAAAGGAAATGGAATAACCAGCTAGAAAGCACTATAACCACAGTTATGTACTCTGGAACATCTCTATGCTTTAGAAACACAGCTAGAAGGGCACCAGTGACATCCAAACCCAGCAGATGTGTATGGGGGCTCAGCTTTGAGCTCATGGCTGGGCAGAACATCTTCACTCCTGCTCCCATCAGAGGAAGGTCTCTGTGTCTCTGCCCTCAGAGGGCCTCTGTGCACCAGGTTTCTGTGTGCTACACAGCGATTAATTGAGTTATCCAGGCTCCCATGAGCGTGACAGATGAGGAAGTGGAGGCATTCTGCTGCAGGAGGCGTTGAGTGGACGGCGGAAAATATCTCAAGGTAAAAGTGCAGCAGGGAGCTGAACGGGAAATGCCTTCTGAATGAATCCCAGGCTGCCGGCTGTGCGGGCTCTCGGAGAGGTGGGAGCACATTGGACATGTCTGCCAGAGGCTCTGATCTGTGCTGGGACAGAAGTGCCCTGCTGTCAGCACTGAGCCTGTCCTCATGGCAGCAGCTGCACCACTGCAGTGTTGGGGCTCCTGGCTCGTGCAAGGCTCACTCATGTCACACAATTGTAGAACAACCCGAGCTGGAAGGGGCCCATAATGATCATCAAGTCCAGTCCTCTTCAGCTTCATACATCTCTCTTGGCCTGAAGTCCTTGAGCCACAGGGGGAGGTATGCCTGACCAGGCCATTTTCAGCTCCACTTGTACCAGCAGGAGGGATGAAGGGGATATTTATTATCGCACTTGTAAAAGCAAGAGCCAAACTGGATCCAGTTCCCAAGACAGAGGTCAGCTGACTCAGCAGGGGCCTGGGTTTGGATATAGCTGGATCCAGAGAAGGGGTGCCAAGCCCTCAGGAGTGATCCTGCAGCACACCGCTCCCGCCAGCAGTGTCCATCTCCAGATTGATGTATCACATGTCAGAGATGCTCTGCTTGGCGGCCGTGGGCTGTGTTTCCTCTCCAGAACCACAGTAATACAATCCCTATGGAATTTGCAAGACGGGCATCCTTTCTAAGAACCCCAGCAGAGAAAGGGAATTTGGATCCTACAGATTTCAATGAGTACGATGCAGGAAAGTTGGTGTTGTAAGGACCAGCAGATCTCCTGCCTGGAGGATTTCTGGTTTGTATCTCTGTCTCTCACATTTTCCTTCTCTTCATAGTCTCAGAAGATATTCCAGGCACATAGTATTCTGTGTTTGCTTACTTTGTCCTGCTATTCCGGCTCTTGGTTTTCTCAGGACGGGGAAATGATCCCCAATTGTAATTTCAGACATTACCCTCTGTCTATCCCCGTTTACAGAAGGGATGTAATTCAATTCAGAGTGGAAACATGAAGGCCGCCTCCGCCAGATGTTTGTGGATTCCATGAGCTCTGTTTGTGGAGACTTCATTAAAGCAATTTCACTTTTGAAGAAAACGTAAATAGCAAATATGGTTTTGATTGTCAAGAACAATGGAGCCTTTTTGGGATCTGTATTTATGTTGTGATAGCTTTTGAGTTGTCAGGATAGAAGTACAGCATTTGAAAAGAATATCCTTAAAGAATTGTGACTTTCTTTCCAGTCATGACAAGGCATTGTTCCTCCCCATCTCTGTGCTTTGCACATCCAACCAATACTGAGCAGTCTTCCGCGGACACGGCATCCCCTCTTCAATTCCCAAAGGATGAGGAACCAGGACCTGCAAGTTCAGGTTTCCTTCCCTTCATCCCTCTTCAGTGGACCACTTGGACATGTGCTTAACCTTCTGTAAAGTGGCCATGCCCCATTCTTCTGGGCAAGATGTCGATGTTTGCTGAGGTTCTCCTCTCGCTGGTTGTGATGCTGGCTTTCTAGGCCCCAAACCACATTTCTCTTTTGTACCATGCCACTAAGTCTTGCATTCTGCAGGGTGGAGACAGCTCTTGTGCACCTGGTGGAGGACTGCTGTCTCCCTGCCAGCCATCCCCACTGCTTCGCAGCATCACGGGCTGCGGGGATGCATAAACACGAGGAGTCTGTGGTGTCATGTAAGCAACCTGGAAGTAGTTGCTTGTCCCAGGCCCAGCTGAGAAGTTGCCTATGGAGAAATGGCAGAGGTGTTTTTGGCTTGCTCACAGGGATCTTGCTAGCTGGCTGAAAAAGCATTAAGTATGTTTGAAGGAGAGTTAGCTATGGGTCTGCGGCAGGTGATGTCCCGAAGCTTCAGTCAAGGCATCTGCTTGCTTTTCATTTGACTGGACAGTGGTAGTGAAATGTCAGTAGGTGGATGAGAGGTGTCGTCTGTTCTGGCAGCACTGCCTCAGCACGTCCCTGTGGCTTTGGATATGGATGGACATAGCAATGCCATTGAGCTACCCATTGACCCACACTGAGCAAGTTCTCAGATCTCCCTCAGCTGTGAACCTGCATCTCACTGTGCTGCCCAAAGGAGCAGACAGGTCTCCTTCTAACCCTGCTTTTTTTCCTGATTGGTTTGTAAAGCTGCTCAGAGCTCACACTGTGTGTGTGTGCAGCTCTGGCCCAGAAGGACATGCCCTGCGCTGTGCACTGCCACACAAATGTTTACATGGTCCAAAGCAAAGCTTCCTTCACTGTTCCTGGGCTCCTGGAGATCACAGAATTATTAAGGTCAGAAAAGACCACTGAGAGCATCAAATCCAACCATCAACCTATCACCAGCTTGCCCACTAACTGTGTCCCTCACATGCTGACACCAGCAAGAAAACCATTCTCGGCGTGTCTCTTACCCCATTCTCAGGATGAGTCCGTGCCCTGCATGCCCTCGTGTGCCCAGGGAAGGCAGCGTGCCGTGCACCGCGGTGTTGGCACGGGATGGTCTGGAGAGCTGCCAGGACCTCGCTCACCCCTCTCTAACCAGCGCTGTCAGGAGAAGAGAGATTTGAAGATTTCGCTAATTGGCTGAACGCAGCCTTCCCTGTCAGGGCGAATTAGGGGAAGCCTTCATCCTGGGTCAGAGCCCAGGAGGCTTGGGGAAGATGAAGCTTGCCACATGCATTTGCGAACACGGGGTCACTTTCTCCTCCTTTGGGTCAGGCGCTGATGAGATGTGTTGTGATGGGATTAGCCAGGTGACTGCTGTGAAGGGAGATTGCCCTGGCAGGTCCTGCCATGCTGCTGACAGGGCTCTGCTGGAGGAAACGTGGATACCACAAACACGGGGCTGACTGCAGCACTGGGCTGGGGGCACGGTCCCTCCACCCTTCTGTCCCAGGCAGAGCTGTGTTTCACTGGCATGCAACTCAGGCTTTTGGTTAGTTCATCTCTGGTACGCTCGGCGGCACGGGGTTTTGCCAAGCACAGTAGAAGTTTTTGCATTATTTTATATTGACAGCATTTGTCTGCTGTAACAATTTGGCCAAGTTTCCTGCACATCTTCTGCTGTTACACTGCCGTTCTTTGTGAGTCTCTCCCTGTGCCTGTCATTCTGGAGTTGCTATTCTAACACGTTGGCTCCCTGATGCTCTTATTACTTTTGGCACTGGGCTTGCATCCCGATTAAGCACATTGGCTCCTGTTTTCTCTATTTCCGCGTTGGCCCACTCTCAGAATTCCTCTTACCATTGCATTCTAGCACCACTCTGTGTTATTATTTATTATTTATATCGCAGTAGCGCCTGAAAGTCCCAGCTGAGATCACAGCCTGATTATGAACATGACGTGCATTAATACAGTCTCTCAATATTCCCTTTTTATACCGTTTGATTTTCCCTGACCACAGCTCTGCTTATTCTCCATCAGTGTGATACATGGGGTTCTGGGGTTCGAGCAGTGCGGAGGGCTGTGCATTCAGATGGGGGCTTGTGCATCTTTCTGTGTTTTTTATCATAGAATCATGGAAACATTAAGTTTGGAAAAGACCACTAAGGTCACCAGCTTCAACACCAACCCACCCCCACTGTGCCCATTGACCACGTCTCTCAGGGCCTCATCTCCACGGTTCTTGAAAACCTCCAAAGATGGTGACTCCACCATTTTGTAGCTTTATTGTCCTGGTTGTGACCACAAAGCAGTGTAATATGCCAAGGAGCAGTTGGAAAAGCAGTGTTTATAGGAAGGAAGAGATCTGATATCAATAAGGCTAGAACTGTGAGACTGTGCTCTGCAAAGCCATCATTGTGTAAGTGTTGCCTGAAAGTAAGACTGTTCCTCACGCTCCTTTCCCCCCTGGCTTTGGTTTGCAGCTGATAATTAAGTTTAAAAGGGAATAAAAATGTTCTGGTGCTGTGTGCTGGCAAATGGTAGGAAATGAAACAGAATAAAGCACAGAAGGGATATTTTGAGCCCTGGACTGCCCTGCTCAGCCTCCTCATGCACGATTGGCTTCCCCAGGACCGCTCTCTTGGCCTTCCAGGTGCCACAGCTAGGGTACTGCTGCACTTCCCAGTGAGCCAAACCCTCATTTTTTCCTCTCTTTCACCTTTTTCCAGGGTGCCAGAGGGCCTGATGGACCAGTAGGCGAGCCAGGGTCACGAGGTGCCAAGGTGAGCACTAGCTTGGCTGAGACTGCTCTTGGCTGTGTTGTGGACATACCAAGGTCACAATGGCCCCCTGAGCACCAGCAAGCAGGAACAAGTCCTCTTTGCAGACAGAGCAAAACTTTCCTCCAAAGAAGTGTTTACTCAGAAAGTCTTGGGTCGTGTTGCTCGTTGCCCGAACTCTGTGCTGGTTGGGGTGCTCCTCAGGGCAGGGTGCTGGGCATTTGGCCTTGCAAGAGCTGCAGGGAAGTGAAGGGGGTATCTGGTGCAGAAGAATGCAAGAGCAGGTGGGCTGGTGCAGGAGAGCATCACCAGTACTGTTCATGCTCCTGACAACGTGTTTGTCCTTTTGCTTCACAGGGCCGTCCAGGGGAGCCAGGCAAGCTGGGGCCAGATGGGCTGCAGGTACGTCCTGCAGCCAGCACCTGCCCAGTGTGGTGAGGTGTCAAACCCCCCTGGGGGTGGCCACGTGCACACAGTGCCCAAGGACCTGCAGCTTCTCCTGACCGAAGCACCACAGGTATCTGAGCACAGATCCAGCTGCTAACATCTGTCACTGTGTGTTCACAGGGGAAGATGGGCGAGACTGGGGAGACAGGATCCCGTGGCTTTCCAGTAAGTGTCCATGAAGGTGCTTCCTTTTAGAGTCTCATTTTCACTCGAGTTACGAAGTTCTGGGTCTTGGTCCAGAAGGATGGATTCAGATATCTCATGCTTACAGGGCCACTTCTCCACTCTTTGTTGGAGCTTTTCAGATGTGTGTTACTGCCAGGAGGCAAGAAGCATTGCCATGGGCTTGGAGCTGACCTTGGTGTGTTTCTTTTTCCTAGGGTATCCAAGGGCCTTCTGGACCTCCAGGAGCAAAAGGGGCACCAGGCGACCCGGCAAGTGCCTCATGACTCTCTCTTCATCTGTTACATGCAGACACCTCATTGCTTTCCCTGTCCCTACTTCTTCCCACTCCCGATTTCTTTGTCCCTGCCAGTTGTAGTGAGGTCAGAGATGTGAAAGACGTGGCTAGAGCCCTGCAAGGCAAGAGGAAAGATGAGATCAGACCCCTGAAAAGCCTGAGAGGGGCATGGATCGACCAGGACAGTGTAGAATACATTCTGGGATGGATTTTGGGGGAAATGGAGGAAAGAAAGGACAAGGTTGGGTCTGAGATGGGGTGAGATGTAATGGAAGGAGTTGGGCTGGATGGGAACCAAGAGGGATGCTGGCAGTGCCAGAAGTGAGCCCACAGCCTTGGGGGAGGCACTGGGAGATGTCAGATGAAGACACAGACCTGAGGAGGGCCAGTAGGACTGACCCTCCCCTTTGAAGTAGGATGAGGGTTGTCTCCTGCCATCTGTGTCTGTGGGGCTGACCAGGATAGAGACAGGAGAGCATACCAGACTCTTCCAGGTTACCATCTGCAGTTGTTTCAGGTCAGATTGAGATGATGAAGGGCCTTCAGAGCTGAGTGATGTGAGAGGGAATCGGTGTTTTACCTACGTGAAATAGAACAGTTGTATGAAAAGAGCCCTGTATTTCTGTTTTTCAGGGTCCACAAGGACCACAGGGACCACCTGGACCTTTGGGAGAAATTGGCCATAAGGTAGATCTGGTCTTTGCTCTTATTTCTTTTTCCCTCACCTTGAGAATGGCAGGAGGCACCTTCTGACAGAGGTGCAAACTTCCGCACCCAGGGGCATGAGCAGGAAGGACTTCCCTCAAGTCTGAATTTCATCTTCCAAAGCAAACAGCAAGAGACAGAAATTCAAGCATCATTCTCACCTCAAGCCATAGACATGAGGCTGGCACTTGGGCCGCCCCATCTGCACAACAAGAGCAGCATTTCTAAGCTCTTACAAACACGTCCCAGGCATGGCTGTACCTCCACACTGCGCCACAATGCAGAGTCAGGAACAAACTGTAGCCCTTCAACTGAGAAGTGGTATTTTCTGTCCCACTCATTGGTCCCTTGGCTGGCAAGGCACAGTTGTGGATGGCCAAGGCAGTCCCTTCTCAAGTCACTGCCACCAGAGAAAGAAGCTCTGAGAAATGCCTTTGCTGCTGACGGTGCTTTTTGGGTTGTTGTTGCCATGAAGCAATGGCACAAACACACCACAACCAAAGCAGCAGCTGCTGCCAAACACTGTCCTGATGGATTGCAGGAGATGCCCCTGTGGCTTTCCCCTAACTCATCTACAAACTCTGCTCTATTTGACTCTCCATGAAATATCAGCATCTTGTCTGAGTGTACCAGTTCCCCTTGGTAGCTCCTTTCCATACATCCAAGCTGTAAAGCAGCCGTGATGTTTCACTTGGTTGTGAAAACAGCAGCAAAGCTACCTTTTAATACAGCCTACTGCAAAATGTATGAGTCACGAAAGTTTCCATTCTCATGGCTGCTAGACTGAATGGAGCGGGCTCTCAGCATGGTAAACCACACTGGAGAGCTGGAAAGCTGCTACCAAGCCACTCTGGATGCTGCCAACCAAGAAAGTACAGAGCTTTATTCAAATCTGTGTCTCTTCCAAGAGCCTTTCTCTGCACTGGCACCTCTGGAGAAACCAAAGCAGGATTTTTGCTTTCATTGGAGCCTGAATTTTCTCATTGCGTGACTTGACCATTTGTTAATAAACCCAACTCTCGCCCTGCTCCCTCCTCTGCCCAAATTCATTGCAGCAAGCCAGGAACTGGCTCTCTTTCCTGGGCAGCCAAGTGCTCCCTTTGACTATGTGTTCTTTTTTTCCTTTATTCCAAACTGCAAAGAGAAGGGAGAGTGCTGTTTGGAAAGTAAATGTCCTAAGTAAATAACCCCCTGGAATCCTTTGAAGACAAGCTTTCATCTTGTCTTATGGATTGCCATTCTTCCCAGGGTAGCAGAAAATATACGAAGATTAAATTGGTATATACAAAGATTGGCATTGGTACCAGAGGTGTTGAGTGGCCCCACTGTTGCAAAGCTGTGACACCTTCCCTCTATCTGCCTGACTTCCCGTAGCTTTTGGCTGTCTGTGGGGTGCCAGCATCAGCAGCCTTAGCAAGGAGAGGGCTGGAAGGAGTTACAGGGGAGAACGGGGGCGTGGGAGATGCACAGAACCCTCGCAGGAACCAGGCTGTGCCTCTTTGATGCTGCACACCCTGAGCCAGCTCCAGGGCAGTGATTGTATTGCAACCAGGACTGTGCTGTCCCGGGAGGTCTCTGCTAAAGGAATGATGTCTTTGATCTCGTTTTCTGCTTGGTTACAATGTTTTTTTTCATTATCTTTCTCTTTTTTATTTTTTTTCCCAGGGACCGCCTGGCCCCATGGGACAACCTGGCCTCGCAGGTGAACCTGGCATGAAGGTAAGAAAAACCACTTGTGCAATTTCCCTGTCAGAGCTCAAGAAGGAGCTTGGCAATACATTTCAGCTCTGTCATAAATCTCAAGTCTGAGTGGAGAAGGGAGTCCTCGAGACCCAGAGGTCAAGGTAGCTTCCAACAGGGAACAAGAAGAGCCAAGGTCTCCAGTGTAAAAATACCCTCAGACAAGGTCCCACCAGTTCCCAAACCTCAGCTCTGTGGGGACTGAGCTCCTCCAGTGGTTATGGGGGAGGGCACCCTGCTTCAGGGCCATGAATGCACCTTCTTGTCTACACGGAAACAGAAAACCTCTTTATTTGACAAAGATCCCTGTGCAGAGTGGCTCACAGGGGGGTTAGTTTTATTTTGTCCCCCCCTTGTGCTTGATTTGAAGGTTTGTTCCTGCATGGAGAGTTTGTGAACAGACTCTGTAGGA
Source organism: Oreortyx pictus (assembly GCA_036925125.1). NCBI lineage: Eukaryota > Metazoa > Chordata > Aves > Galliformes > Odontophoridae > Oreortyx > Oreortyx pictus. The sequence goes on from JAUPFR010000022.1 coordinate 5,217,890, forward strand.
ATTACATGCTATTTCCTCTTTTCTGTTCTTACACCCAGCCCAATCCTATGCCTTTTTTCTTTTGGCAAATGCTCCAAGGCTTCATCTGTGTCTATGACATTCTGATCCTGTGCTCCTGGCTGTCCCTCCACACCATCAGTGGAACAGGGCACAACAGTTTGCACAAGCACCTCTTTTCCCCTCTGGCTCTGCAGGCAGCTGCCATCACCTTTCAGTGCCCCAGCAGGTATTCATGGCCCCATACTCACCATCAGGAAGCAGCTTGTCTCATTGTCTGTGATGCCTTCCTTCTAGGGTGATCCTGGCCAGCTGGGAGTTCCTGGAGAACAAGGCCTCGTTGGTCAAAGAGTGAGTACCCAACTTCTGGTGGCACTTCTCCGTCACATCAGCTCCCCAGAGACTCTTCTCCCTGCTCACCCACAGCCTCTCCCAGGCATCCCATAACCCTCCCAGCCTCGTTTGCTTCTCTGCCTTCCCCACAGAGCCCACTGGCTTGAGCTGAGCTCTCCGTGCTCCACCAAGCAGGGAGACACTGGCTGCTCTGTGGGAGGGAGTAGGTATGGATGCAAAGCCTGAAGCTGGCTGTGCCTCTTGTCCCTTCTCAGGGCTGAGATCAAGAATCATCTGATGAAAACACGGGGGAAAAAGTGTGTTTGGGCACAGCTTTATGTGGCTTGCTTCTGTCTTGCAGGGAGAAATTGGGCTGGAAGGGGACAGTGGGCCACCTGGTCTGGACGGAGCCAAGGTAAAACTTGGGATGCTTGGGGGGGGGTATTCTGGTGCAATGTTCCCTCACCCCCTCGCTTCTTTGATGGGTTAATTTATTTAGAAATAAGAAGTCAGGATATGTTTTTTCTGCAGACACACATAATGGACTCCTCGTGTTTCACTCCTCTACCCACATTTTTGGCATATGATCAGATCTCCAAAAAGGTCAACTTCTTTAAAATCTAGTTTCCAGCAATTTGTCTGTTTTATTTGAGTTTTTACAGATTACATTTCCAGCTAATTAAGAGTTCCTGGGCCTGGCAGGGGAAATCAAAAAATTGTCCATCACTGCCCCCTGTACTGCTGACCAGAACATTGTTTGCAAGGAAAGAAATGAAATCCCCCTCCTCTTGGCAACGTCCCAAGTGCTTGCTTAGTGCTTGCATTGCTCCCTTTATCTAACTCCTGTGAAATGCTACCTTGCCTTTGGAACAGGACTCCGTTTCTGTCCTTGCACAGACGGCCTTTCCAAACAGGACAACAGTTTTGTTCCATGGAAAGAAAATGCAGCCGGTCCCACAACAATGTGCTTCATTGCTTCGTTCTGGTTAAGCTGTTTGCCACGTGTCTTCGTTTCTGCTTATCTCTGAAAACTGGACCAAAAGATTCGCCCTTAAAGACAGTCAAGTCTTCTGACTTCTCTTGCCATCCCCAGGAGCTCTTGAACCATGCCAGTTTTCACAGAACCTCGAGGATTAGGAAAGACTTCTGGCGATCATCTAGTCCAGCCTGACTGTGTCTCTGGGCAGCATAATAGCCGCTGCTTACTACAGAGACGTTGGTGTGACCAGAAGAGATGTGGCTCTGCTCTAGCACAGTGGGTTACAGTCACCAAGGCCAGTTGGCTGTCAGTGCTGGCATCAAGGCTAGTGCTGCTGTGGATGCAGAATTGGCCTTCTTGATCATCTCAGTGAAATGTGCCATCAAGAAGAGGAGCAGAGATTTGCCATAATCCACTGCTCCAGCCACAAGATCCCCTCAGGACAAGGTGACAGCTCCACAGCATAGATCCCAGCCCTTGCAAGAGGCAGGTGCTCCTTCAGACAAACCCATCAAACCCATTCAGTCTTTCAGTATCCAGAGTGCAGGGCTCCTGGGCGAGGCAGGGGACTCTTTCAGATGTTGTCTGTTGTCTCATTCATGTGGGAGGTTCAGGCTTTACTGCAGGAGAAGCAAAGTTCACATTACCCTGTGTAATGGGGGAGTTCCTCCTCCTGCAGCCAAGAGATTTTTTTGAAAAACATGGTTTTGCTCATTTTGTTAAATGTCAAGTGTATTATGACTCATCCTCATTCATCCTTTTGCTTGCAGGCTCTTTTCCTCCCAGACTCCTGAAATATTAATTATGGAGTGTGTTTTTTTCCTCGCAAGAGCCTTGTACGGTGACCCATGGGTTGTGTGGGTATGCAAACTCCCACCTCTTCTCTTCCACAGGGAGACAAAGGAGAGCAAGGTCTGGATGGAGAGAAAGGAGAAAAAGGCACTGAAGGACTGAAGGGAAAAGAAGGGCCTCCTGGATATCCCGGCATCACAGGTGTCCGAGTGAGTCTGAGAAAGCATCCTGCTCACCTCTGCCAGCTGGGCCATGGGGTTCCTGCAGCAGCTGGTGCTCTCCTCCCAGCTGCACGGTCAGCCCATGTGTAATACAGGTAGCTGGGAGAGTGCGTGAGACCAGCACAGCTCCTGCACTTCTCCATAGGGCCATCCCCCAAAGGGATCAGCAACGCTCTCATCTCAAGCCGTTGTGTGCAGGGTGAATTTCACCTTCACGACTGGAGTGTGGCCTACATGTGCAGTATGGGCTCTTGTTTGTGTTCCCCTGCTCAGGTATGGGGCACACAGTGAGCCCTGGGTTGCAGAAGGCAAACCAGCCTCATCCAAAGGGCTGAGAGCCTATTGCAACCTTGGCACAAACAAAAGCCTGTGATGTTGTGTCTGGGAAGCTTGATTGCTCTGAAACCCTAGCAAGAACAAAACATGCCTTTTCTTAAATCATCATTTTACAAGGATAGCCATTACCATTAACATTAATACTCAGTGACAGGACATGCCATCCTGTAGCAAAACACGTGGGGGCAGACTGAGTGGGAGATGCAGGCAGTGAACCAGGACGCAGCTTAGGGCAGGATATGGTCCAAGATGTGACTCCACACAAGTGCTGGCACAAAGTAAGTTATTTTTGCTTGCGGAATGAAACTTGCAAATAGAAGGAGAGTTGGTCACTGAGAGGTGGATCTCTCACTCATTTCTGATTTGCCCTCACTCACTTCTGTTTGGAGGAGTAGGGCAGGATCCAGCCCGGGGCTCATTTGGTGATGCCAGGTATGGGGCAACACTGCTCAATGATGGAGCACATCGTTTGTGCCTTTGGTAATGTTGTAGTTGGCTATAAGGAGGGCAAGGGAAAGAGTGTGAGGAATGGAGGCAGCAAAGGGGCTGAATTTGTGTTGTTTTGGGGCTGAGCTGGGGATTGGAGCACTGACTTGACTAGAAGGTGGGAACTTCATCGATACACAGAACAAGGCTGTAATCCTGCCCCAAACGCATCCACAGCCCGCAGGGAACCCTTTGCAGGGTGGGTACAGCTTCTGGCTGCTTCACGTGTTTATGTTGTGCACAGTTAAGAACCAATAAAAACGCTACAATCATGCAAAAGTCACATTAAGTTATAGCATATAAAATATAGATCCTCGCAGACCGTTTGCCAGCATGTCCCTGGGAACACGATGCCTTTCTGTTTTATTTAAAAAGGAAAAAAAAAAAGTCCACAGAGCCAAGATTCCCACTCGTAATCACTCCCTTTTTTTTTTTTTTTTACTGCAAAGTGCTGTATTTCCATCTACTATTTTAATATGTTCCTTTGTATATCCGTATGTCTGAACTCGAGCAGACTTTCAGAGACCACAGGGCTCCAGATAGCGCTGCCTGCTGCCAAGCGCCGGGCCATTACCTAATGCACAGGCTGCTGTTCCATGCTCGCTGAGGTAATCAAGAGATGGAAGTCCTCTGACAGAAGTACAAATAATTTTTCTTCTCCTTTTTTTATTTTTATTTTTTGTTGGAGTTTTTCATCCTAACTTCCCATGGAGAAAGCCATAAAATCAGGGATTCTTTAAGGTTGGAAAAGACCACTAAGATCATCTAGTCCAACTGCTTATCCATCACCACCAAATGTAGAAGTGCTAGTGGGATCTTCCTTAAGTTTCTGCCAAGTTCATGGATCAGAGATGCAAACCACTAGTGATAGCTACAGCTCACTCGTTTCCAAGTGAAGAATGGAAACTGCAATGAAAAGTCAAACCATGGCACAGCACAACCACCATCCAGGCATGGCCTGCAGGACTGTGCGATGGACAGAGGTTCTCAAGGCTGATGGAAAATGGCTGGAAAAGTCTAACCAGGGGCAAAACTTGAAGGTGTTCACACAAGGGCAAATGCCAAGGCTGCATGGTGTCCATTTCCTGACCAGGATTTGCAAGGAGCTGCTCCAGTATTGCTGAGATACCCTGCTCATCTATAAAGGTGGTGGTGGAGATGTTAATGCTTCGGTGCTGTTAGTGTCAGAGACACCAGGATCAGGATGGTTCTCTGTGCCAACCAACTGACCTGCACCTGGGGATGTGCAGCTCACCTTCTGCTGCTGGAAGAGGTTCATGTTGGCTCAAGGAAGCTGGTACTCATACACAGCTTAAGACAAACTTCTCCAGCACCTTGGCTTGGCTCTCACCCTGCAAACCCCTGCAGCAAAACCACTTCCTGAAGAATTTTCCTTAACACCAAGGACATGTTTAGTCTTCATCTTGATCTTGCTTATGTCTAAAGGAAAAAAGCTCTTCAGCGTTGTATGTTCTGGACGCATGTAGGAAATGAGGCAGCCGAGTGCTCTGAAGTGATCTGGCCGTACCGCTGTACATTTTCAGCCTGCTTTGCACATACTGGCCTGGGGGAAAGGCCTGGTGCTGGCAGCTCCCCGCGTGGCCCTAGGGCAGGTAGGACTTGGCTGGGCTCATAGGAACTCGCACACCACTTGGCGATGGAGCAGCAAGAGGGATGGGGAGAGGCAGCGCTCACTTTGGGCCGTGCAGTCTCACTGGGTCATGCAGAAAGAAGCTTCCAACCAGCAATTGGTCCCACAGGTCTGGCTTTGCAAGGGTGTGTTTTCCAGGAAATCATGCTAGTGCTGGTACATTACGGACCAAGCTCACCCAAGCTTGCCTGGGTATTCAGGAAATGTTTTTCAAAGATTGTTAGCTTTAACTTGGCTCAGTGATCCCCAGTGTTAACATATCTGCAAACCCATTTTTAAATCTCAAACAAAAGCAGCAGGGAGGCCCCAGCTGAGTCTCCAGGGATAGTCTGTGCACGTTTCAAAGCCAGTGGATTTCAGCAAACAAATGGAGATGGGCCATGAGTCTCCCAGCTGTGGCTGGCAGGGCTCGAGGCAGCTGGAGCAGTGACACACAAGTATCTTCTGTCTTTTGGTCACTCTGGCCAAGTTCACACTGCTCCGTTCAACTCTGGGTCCTACTCCTGCCAGCTGTCCCTCTGGTAAGGAGAGAGGAGTCAGAGCATCTGAAGCACTAACGTAGGCTGAATGCATGATCCAGCTGAGATTTCAGAATTTCCATCGGAAATGTGCATCCCTTCTGAGCTGATGTCCACCTGATATCTCCTCCCAGTGATTTCCCACTTCCTCTAATGCCAACTCCTTGCTGTCACCTCGTCTTGATTCTTCCAGACTTGGCCGCTTGACCTCTGGTTGTTCAAATGAGAGCAACAAGGAGGTGGTAATCTCCTTCTCTTGCAGAGCACGAGGTTTGAAATCCCTCATTGGAGACTGGAGGTGCAGGTCCAGGGTCAACAGTGTGGGAAGCAGGCATTGTCCCCTGTAGAGTCAGCAAGGTGGGACAAGGACATCTAGAACACAGAGCAGCCCTTCGAGCTCCAGTGAGGTTTTCATCAGCAGCACAAGCATCACAGTGTAGTTCACCAAAATAAAAAGCAAATTCATCATAGCAGGTCACTGTATAAAGGGGCAGAGCCACGCAGTCCAAAATACCCAACCAACGTTGGGCACGTTGAACGTTGTCGGAGAATAATGTGCATTTCTGAAGGATCTGACTGCCTGTCAATCTCACACTCAACAATAAGGGATGAAAGGAAGCAAAGGTTGCAGCCAGCACCGCTGGCTGCACGAAGGGCCCAGGCCAGTTGGCAGGAGGCAGGCGGTGGGTTTCCAGCTGCTCCGTGGCTGCGTGCTGTGGTTTTCATAATGTGCTGGTTGTCATACAAGGCAGACATCTGATAGCAAGGTTTTTACAGTTCCAGGAAAGCAATTGGAGAGCCTGTAGGTAATGAAATGCAACATGCTCTGAAACAAGAAAATCCCTCATTGTTCAGCAAAATTGGGAGCTGAGCTTTTTTCTTTTTCCACTTCCTTTTTAACCTGAAATTCTATCTGCAGTGTCATTCAAGCCATGTCAGGACGCAGAGAGCTTTGAGCCAAATGCTCCAGTGGTAAAAATGGCCATAAACAATTACATCAGAGCAGATCTGGCTGTGTGTGCTTCATGGTGCAGATGTGCACCAGCAAACCAGAGGAGCTCCAAGGGCTGGTAAATCCCTTTGCTCGGGTGTGACACGGTCAAAGTTATTTTGTTTGTTGTCCCAGAAGGCTGAGTGACAGAGCTAGACCAGGGTGGAGATCTGAGAAGGTTTTTTGAGGCAACTCAAAGTGCTTTGGAAAGGCAAAGCCATCCTCCAGCTGAGGAGTGCTGGGAACGTGCACGGCTCTTGGCTGCAGCCCTGTGGGCTCTGCCATGTCACTCCCCACGCACAGCACCTGGGTGGTGCCCCGAGGACAGCATCTCTCCCATCAGCTTACACGTTTTCTTCTTGTTTCTTCACCATCTACAAGCTAAAATCCTGAAGTGGAAGGAAGATATGCTGTTCAGGATGGACCTTCTGCCCTGAGCTCGCATTTTCACTCCAGAAACACCGCCCTGTGTACACGGCTGAAATGGGACTGGTTTCCAAGCTGGGCAGAAGTTAATCCTCATCCAACACACTGCGCCAGTACAAAGCTGTCCAAACACCACGTACAGCAGGATTTGTCCCAGAGTGGTTTTGTGCTCTTTGTTCTTTTCTGTTTCCTGCCACCGAAAACACGATTCAAAGATTTTCTGCAACAAAGCGCCTTGCTGTCACAGAGTCCAGTCATGCACTGCGAACACATGAGCTGAGCCACAGCTGGCAGCACCACGGCACTGACATGGCACTCAGCTTTCTGAAAATGCTGAGTCCTTTAGTCACTTCTGGCTTCAATCTTGGTTGTCCATGCAGGAAACTGTGGGGGTTTTCTGATCATGTGCTGAGCTGTTGTTTCCTGGAAAAGCTGAGGTTTGGGCACTGGTCCGTGGACCCCCTGGAAGAAGCTCCTTAAACTGGAGGACATGGGGTTGTACTTGGCCAAGCCGAAAGGAATGGAGAACACAGATCTTGGTGTGCCAGCACTGGTAACAGCAAGCTCCTTGCACCATTCATCTAGGAAACAAATGTTCTTATTCCTCACACAGCCCTTGAATAGTGTGTTAGCAGCAGAGGCACAAAGCAGTGGAGATTGCCCATGGTCATGCAGAAGGCAGAAGGAGAGCAGAGTCCCCAGCCCCATTCCTATGCCCTGGGCACAGTGCAGGCTGTGTTCGCCCATGGGCTAAATGACACACAAATGTCATTACTCTTGTAGACAAACATTTAGCAAAGCCATAAGCAGGTATTTGCTTTACATCAAAAATCAAAGGGGCTGCTTTGGAATGAAGTCAAACGTGCTTAAGCCCTTTGCTCTGAACAGGGTCACAGAGCAAGGGTCAGTGAAGAGCTGTCCCCAAGTTCTCCTCTCCTTTCAGGAGCAGTGCTGCAATCCCAGGGCAACACTGCCCTCGTCTGCAGTCCTTCCTTTGCTCAGTAACAGCTGCTTCTCTACTGGCCCCAAGTTCATTTTCATCTCTGGAAGTTTGAACGTTCCATTTGATGGAGAGGTACATGCTGGATTTTGCTGCTGGGGAGATGTACAGCTTGTTTCTTCGTTACCTTTGTCTGCTATTCCAGTGCTGTGGCTGAGCCCACTCAATGCCCCAAGCCCCCCAGAGGATGCCATGGCCGTCCTGCATCCCATCAGTGCTGGATGCGCGCTGGTCGGCGCTGCATGGCCTCTGCCACTTGGGAAGGAGGCTGCTCCCAGCTGGTCCTCATTTAGAGTTAATAGGAGTTGAAATGAGCCAGAATTTGAAATAAATCCCATTGACTTGGCACGGTTTCTTTCCTGACTCAGACGAAGGAGACGCGCTTTTTGTGCAGTTACTCCAAGATTCCCCTCCTTATTGCAAGAGAGGATTTCATTCCCCTCCTCTTCCACATCCCCAGGGCGTTTGTGTCCTTCAGGAGGAAGATGTTAACCCCTGTTGTTTGAGGAAGGAAAAAGTGACCCAACGAGTGCTCATTGGCATAAATAGGAGTTATACTGCCCAAATGCTCTCTCTGTTGCTTTCTTCCCAGTTGTCAGCTTCCAAAAGTGGCCAATTCTTCGGGGTGTTTTGGTGACATCTTTTCTGAGAGCTTCCCAGTTCAGTGGTTGAGGGCTTGCACTTCTCCTGCACATCCCACCCATCCATCAAACCACCTTTGGCAGCATCTTTATCTTGTACGCTGCCTTAGGGATGAGGAAATAGAGGAAAAAAGGGGAAAAAAGGTTTTCTCCAGAGACAACAAATGAGAGCCAGTTCAGAGCTATCAACCCAAACCAGTGCAGCTTATAGTGCTGCTCTGCACATAATCCTCTTTGCTGCCTTACTCTATGACTGCTTGGAAAAGAGTGAGTCAAAGAGATGTTCTCATCCACAAAACCAAAAGTTGAATATTTCAGAGCAGCATCTGCATGCAGATGAGTACTTGCTCTAAAGTAGGGAGGTTGGCATACAAGGCTTTTGTTTGCTTTTCATATTTTAAGCTGAGAATCTCAGCTGAAAATGAAGTTCATGGTGATGCTCAGAGTAGTTTCTCCATCCGAAGTCTTCTTGTAGGGTTTCCCTGTCTCGCTTTCTCTTTGAAGTCAACCAGCCAGCTTGACTTGTGCTCACCACTTGCGTTTCCACATGCAGACCAAGGGCCCATTGCTTCCCAGTGCTCCCAGCAAAGCCTTCTGAACCTTACAATACAATCAGGTCTTTCTTTTCAAGAACAGTTGAGTCTCTTCTTTCCCCATACCCATTCAGGAGCTGCTTCTGTGTTTCCTCCGCTTCCAAACAACAGCTAGGCAGAGAGATTAGGAAATGTGTTTCTTATAAATCCAAAACATTTATGTCTTCAAATGCCCGGCCCCAATAATCCCACTAATTTCCTGAGTGCTTGTGAACTGTCCTATATGGGGGAGGCTTCTCTCGATCAAAGTTTATTAAGTAGAGGTTCTCATATGGAGACATTGCTGAGCAATAGGAAATGATATGGGGCTTTTTCATTTCCCTTTAAATGAGCTGGCTGGCTGGGCCTTGAACAATATGGGCACGGTCATCCTATGTTTCATGCTTACTACCTTTATTGCTTTAGCTTTTCTGCCCTTCCTGCTTCCAGTGCCTCCAATTATCACCATTTTTCCCACCACCGTTGACACTTTCTCCTCTTTACTCACTGGCTGTGTTCTGCTTCCTCTATTTCTTCCTGCCTCACATTTAGTAGGGAGGAGTGACCTCAGACCTCCACTTACTGACACCCAAAACACCTGGAAACATTCTGCACAACAGCATCAAGTAGTCCTGAACCTGTCTGAGATGGGATTTGGGAAGGTGTCTCCCCAGGTGCTGTGCACACCTCCAGTTGTGGTCTACAAAAAAAAAAAAAAATAAAAAATGAATTCCATCAAAGCTGCCCTCTGAAGAGCCAAAAGCCACAGTTCTCCTTGGGTCCAGCCAGGCTGGTGAGTCCTGTCTTGAAGATGGCTTCCTGAGATCCAGTGTGTATGTGCAGAGCATCACGAAGCACTGGGGAAGTTGGGTCTGCAGCAGAACCCTGCTTGGCTCCATTCAGAGCATATCTCTCTGCAGTTCATTCAACTTCCTTATTTTGTTTTTCTCCGTGCTGTTGTCGTAACATAGATTTCAACTGTTGACACCTTGAGAATTTAAAGCTGGACTGCGCATCTGTTTGCTCGCATTAACATTGCACTGTGCGAGAGATCCGGCGCCGCTGCCAAGGCCATCAGCAGCCCAAAGCCTCTTTATTTTTTTCCTTAAAAGCTGATCAATTTGCAGTGAAAAATTAATCATTCTGCTTCAGCCACTGCTGTATTACAAGATCTTAAAGAACTGGGTCCTCACTCAAGCTGGCAATGGAATTTTGCTTCCCTGGGATATTTTAGCACACCTCAAGGCTTGTGAACTTGCTGCTTTCTGCTGTCCCCGATCACTAATACCATTATCTTCAGAAGGCACTCACGTGCTTCTCTAATGAGGAGTGCATTTAAAAATAGACTTGCTTGTGGAAGTGGCCTGGAAGGAAGATTTGCTTTTTCACCAAAGTGCACAACAGAATGTCTACAAACCCCAAAAATAAAAGTGTCAAGTGTTTAGTGCCTTGGCACACTAACCCAGCTGATCTGCATCTAGCAACAAGAACCTGGAATGAATCATTCTGATGTATAGGCTTCTCTGCATCTTCTGTCCCTCATTGCTGAGGGCAGTGGGAAGCCTGGAAGCTTCACACTGCAGTGAAATATGCACCCAAAGGTGACAGATCCCTGAGGGACTATGGGGACCCTGTGCAAATGATGGAATGCGCTCTGAACGAGTCCTGTCCTACTGAATTTGATTTATCAGTGTTGAGTTTTTTTTTTCCCTCTTCTGGCCCCAGTTTCTCCATTCCTGGACAGATGAGTCAGAAGAATGGGGAAAAGGGAAATGTGACCTTTTTTGAAGGAGACCAAATGGTTGCTGGGCTGGCCATCGCCTGTGTATCCCTGCCATGTGTCAGCACGGTGATTTCTTGGAACTGTGCAAACCACAACATGTGTGCCCTGTCCAGGATTGCAACAAACATCCACTGCATCTGGAACGACACAAGGAGAGATACCACGTCTCTGGGAACCCCAGGCAAACGTTGAACTGTCTCTACATTCATCTGGGCTACATTCCTGCGCAGTTGGAGAAAGCACATCCAAGAAAATCAGCCATATGGTAGGCTTCCCACTCACCAGCAGAGCTCCTCTGGCCAAAGTCCTAGAAAGCAGTGCTGGTGGAGCACAGAAATATCCCTAGCTGATAGAGCTTGCTCCATTTGAGGAGGTGGCTGATGCTGCAGGATCCAAGCCACGTCTCTGCTGCTGGTGTTGCCAGGGTGGTTGGACCCATTTATTTATATCGGCAAAGCTTTTAACAAGAGCTAACTCAGTGAGTGAGCCCCAGGGGATGATTTCTGGTTGACCACAAGTGACAGCTGAGCTCACAGCTATTGCTGACCAGAGGCAGAGGTGCTGCCAAGATTTCATCCCCAGCCGTGAAGAAGAAGCACACCCCAACTGTGTTGGAGGAGAGCATTCTGGAGACAGTGAATGTCCTTGCTCAGTGAGATCAGTGTAGCATCAGGGGGAAAGCCAGCACAGGGAGTTTATCAGAGCCCATACCTGTGCTGAGACCCCACCAACATGGAAAGATGATCTGAATTCACCCTCTGAATTTTCAGTAGGCATTGTAGTATTGATGCAGAGCAGGTCTGCTGTGTAGTGACATATACATACCTAATATATGTGATATCCAATACGTATCTGACATATCCAGCGATGTGTACATGGGAACGTTGGGTGCCTGGTTCCGTGTCCTGTGTCAGGTTGGCTGTAAAGTGGGCTAGGGGTGGCCCAGTTGGGTGCTGCCATTGGTGAGGATGTCTTTGTGCTCCTGTCACGAGTGTACATCACGTGGGTGAGCTGCAATTCATCACCTGTGGGAAACTAATTGCAAAAGTGCCCTCTTGGAAAGCAGCAACACAGAAATAGCTAACAAAGGCCCGAGCGAAATGGAAGAGACAGGAGAACAGGACCTGTGGGGTCCTCACAGGGACCCGTCCTTTGTGAAGCTCTGGTGGTGTTGGCAAGGTGTGCACTTGAAGTGTTTGACTTTCAGAAAGTGGAGCTATTCCCTCTGGGGAGGTGAAGCAGTGACACAGTTCTTCAGGGCTATTAGAAGCCTGAATTGCTCCTTTGTGTTAAGAGCAGGCACTTAGGAGGCCCATGTTTCAGATCTGAGTGGAAACCCTCAGACATGGCCCCCTTTATAAGTTGCTTTTGTACACCTGAGAGACCAAGAGCTCTCTGTGACATCGACAGAGTGAACACAATACCTTCTTACCCAACCCTGCAGAGGGAGAGATGCTGCACTGGTGTGTAGATGCTGTTGAAAAGTTCGTCACAATTGCCAAAGAAGATGAGTTATTTTCTTCAGCGGTGCTTTTTGCTTGATTCAGTCAAATCCAAAATATGTTGTCTGCCTTGCAGCCAGCAGGGCCAAACACTGAAAAAATAAATTCCCTGGGCTCCCTGAGGAGAGTGTGCTAAACTTAGTGCTTGCCACAGCTCATTTCATCTGGCAGGGTCTGCTGCATGGAGGCACCCGTGTAGGTGCACAGAGCAGGCCAGCATCTTTCTCTCAGCACTGTGGCTCCCACTTGAAGTTTTCCATCCCAGCCTATTCCTAGACAAGATCAGGATATTGTGATTTCTATGTGCAGTCTGTTGCAATAATAATAGCATAGAGGGAGAGCTTTTCCACAGTGATCAAAAAGTTGTGTTTGACAGCAAGATAGACAATGAAACCACTGTCTGTTTTTGGAGAGGGAAGATAAAGAATTGCTTTTGAAGCAGTACTTTCACTGCCATTATTCTAGAGCCATATCCAGAGTTCTGACATACAATTCACTGCACTGGTTGATGGTGAGCAGCACAGCCCTGTGAGCAGTGACACACAGATGGCCGCTGTGCTCATGGATCAGAGGAAAAGCTGTGTAGGGTCAGAGGAAATGTGTTTCCCACCTTTCCTCAGCCTGTAGCAGTGTCTGGGCAGGTTCCATTTTTCAGTTCAGTGAGTGCTAACTTCAAGGATCTCTACTGAGATTCCTCTTCTGCATTCTCAAGGATGGGTGTGTGGTGGTGGCTTTCCATCACCCGCAGGTCCTTGGCATGTGACTAGAAGATGAGAAACATCACCTTTCAGCAATGTTCTGCAGTCCCTGAGCAGAGAGATCTTTCCTCCTCTAAGCCATGAGGTTTCCTTCTCATCCACGTGATGAATCAGCTCAAGAACAAGCTTGGCCATACTCCTGCTGCAGTAGATTGTGTCTTTGCCTGCGTGGCTGCCTACCCTCCCTGCTGGCTCCCTTGGGAATAGGGCAGGATGGATGAGGATGCTGTCACAGTTCTGTGCAGCAGCAAAGTGAACAGAGTGCAGGTTGGGATGGGAATTATTTGCTTCCTCATTCCAACAGCGGTTTTTGTTTTGTTTTGTTTTGTTTTGTTTTGCTCTCCTAGGGACCAGAAGGGAAACCAGGAAAACAGGGAGAAAAGGGCAAGCCTGGCCAGAAGGTAAGAACATCTGCTGCTGATAACAGTTCCTCCTCTGGAACTGATTTTCTTTGCTCATCTTTGATCAGAGAATCATAGAATGGTGTGGGTTGGAAGGGACCTTAAGGATCATTTAGTTGCAAGCCTCCTGTCATGAGCAGAAGACCAACCACCACCAGATCAGGTTGTCAAGGACCCCATCCAGCCTGGCCTCGAGCACCTCCAAAGATGGGGCATCCACAGCTCCTCTGGATGTGCCAGGGTCTTACCACCCTCACAGCGGTGCCTCACCACTTTTGTATCTGTAGAAGCTGTTTTTTCCTGTGTTAACCTCTGTGCTTTCATTCTGCAGGGCAGCAAGGGGTACCAGGGGCAGCTTGGCGAGACAGGAGCTCCAGGGAAGGAGGGGCCGAAGGGGAACCAAGGCCCTAAAGGATCCCGAGGTACCCTGGGACCTATGGTGAGAAGAGCTCTGCAGATGGTTGAACACAACACCAGAAACGTGGCTAACTGTGCTGGGCATGGACCTGCGTGGAGCAGAGAGCCCAACAGATCAGAGGGAGCGAAATGATGGTAGAGGGTTAAATAGACCAAAGGAGCATAACACTTGCACTGAGCAGCAGAGGTGGTGATGGCAGCAGTGCCCCATAACCCCAGCTCGTGCTGCATCATGGTGGCTCGGTACAATTCCCCAGACAGGCTGAAATACTGGGGATTTTTTCTTGTGAACAGAGTGATCTGACAGCTATTTTTTGCTAGGATCTTTCCCTTTGAGACTGCACACTCACGGTAAGAGCCTCTTCCAAGTCAAACTGTGTTGTTAGAAGGAACCCAGCCTTGGATTTCTGCCTTGTTTCTACACCCACTCTTGATATACTTATCTAAAATAATTGCAGCAAGAGGAAATACAGCATGGGAAAGGGTTCGAGTTGGGGCCTGAAGGTGAGGTTTTCAGCAACAGTAGTATGACAGAGAGGGAAGAGAGTTAATTTACATGAGACAAATAATTACTTCATTATGCAGCAGTAGCTAGAACTTCCTCATGTATTGCATGCTGGTGAGGAAACTTTTTTGCACTTTGTTGTGTTGAACTTAGTGAAAGATTAGGAGTTATTTATGAACGAGGAACGCCGGTGATGTTTCAGAACAGTAGCAATGAATGATGGAATAAGGGTTCTGCTGATAGTGTTTTTCTGCATCAGAAATTATGGCCTCCCCATATGTCCTCCCTTCGTGCTCGCTGGCAACGTCTCCATGGATTATTTCACAGCAAATAGAGCTGTGTCTGAGCAGCAGTGCATTGGACAGAGCACGTCCCTGCTGCCTGTCTTGAGGAAAGGGTTTTCTTCCACACTAAATGGGTTTATCTGGAAAGGTGGCACTTCATTTCACTCTGATGATCTGGCTTAAATCCTTTTGAGCAGATTGATAGAGATGCAACAAAGAGCTTTTGCAATGCCCTCATCGCAACCCAGAAAACTCCCTTCCTGCCCTCAGAACCCACACCAAAAGGTTTCTTCCCTGCAGTTCAGGATTAGGTCATGCGTGGGAATGGTCTCACTGATGGACTTCCTTGCACAGTGCTAATCTGGATATAAAGATGTCCAAAAGGGCAGAAGAAGAATTCACACCGAGTGCATCCTGTCCCTGTGGGTAAACGCCTGCAGGCTGCTCTCATGGTGCTTCCTGTGCTTGCCTCTGCAGGGTGCTCCAGGAAGGATGGGTGCTCAGGGGGATCCTGGCCTGAAGGGTTACCAGGTGAGGGCTTTATTTTCATCCTCCATCTCTTAACATTTCTTAGCTGTAACAAAAGTACTGCTCCAGCGTGTGGCTATGACAGAAATCCAGGCAGGACTTCGGCTCAGGCAGCTTCTTCCTGTCTCCTCATTCATCGTCTGCTCTCTGCAGGGACACGCGGGACCACCAGGGCCAATTGGACCACCAGGGCCAAAGGGTGAGAAGGTAAGGCAGCAGAGCAGCTCCGCACTGCACGTGAGCCAGCACAGCTCGGCTCTGCAGCATCACCACTGCAGCATCAGCGCCAAAACTCAGCCCCTGGAGGCCTGCACAGCCTGGGGGATGCCAGGAATGATTGCATCCCGCAGCAAAAAAAATATGTGCCAGTGTTGTTCTTGAAAGAGGGCCTTGCCCTAGCCATCTTCTGCGCTAGATTTCCCGTATCTCAAAGTTTGCATGCATTTGAGTTACCACCATCCTTAACCCACCAGTGCTACAACCAGCTGAGGAGGTTATCAAAGCAGAGCTGTTCTCCATCACCCTTGCCCCTTGCTCCTCCTCACTGCTGTGACTCAGCCCAGCTGCAGCGAGGGGCTCACCGAGGGGTGCTGGGCTGACTCAGAGCTCTCTCTCCACACCGGCTTTCCCCTTGCATTTCTTTTTCCCCCTTCTGCTGAGTCAGCACAGCCGTAACCAGTTCAGGCTGGAGCAGTGACTCACGCCGTAATGGCTTCCTGTCGGCGGGGCTAGATGCTGTGCTCCCAGGCCAACCCAGCTGGCATTGGAGCCCCTCACGTGCTGCAGTAGCAGCAGCAATGCTCCTTCCCCCATGGCAGGCAGGGAGGTGGTGGGGATTGGGAACAGTCAGTGCCGGGGTCCCAGGGAAATGGAAAGATGTGC
Organism: Oreortyx pictus; assembly: GCA_036925125.1. Classification (NCBI taxonomy): domain Eukaryota; kingdom Metazoa; phylum Chordata; class Aves; order Galliformes; family Odontophoridae; genus Oreortyx; species Oreortyx pictus. The sequence goes on from JAUPFR010000022.1 coordinate 5,233,893, forward strand.
AAATTCATTTTCCACCTCCCCAGCACCACAGCTGAGAGCTTTCGCGTGCGGTTGCAGATGAACGTGCGCAAGGAGCAGCTTTGCTGCTTGCAAAAGGAGTCTGTGAGACTCAGAGATCCCAAGGGCACATCTCTGCTGGGCCTCTGCGTGCACTGTGTCCATGTCAGGACACCCTGCTCGCACTGCTCTGCCTGTAGACTCCTCTTGCTGGTTTCCAGGAGGTGATGTGGCAGGGCGAGCTGTTGTGCTCCAGTAACACACATCCCGTGCCTCAGAAATTTTGCGTCAGGCACAAGCACATGCTTCTTTTTCTCTCGTTTCCTGCTGCTCCATCCACGTCTCCATCACTGCCTTGCTGGAGTTCTACCCCCAGCCCCTCATGCTGCTCTCCCCAGTGGGCCAGCACTGAATGGTAGCCCACTACAGCACACAGTGATGTAAGGACTCACAACTAAGCACGTTGTCCAAGCAGACATTCTGGACAGAGGCTTCTCACAGCCCCACTGCTGATGCTTGAGCATCCTGTAGAAGCTGAGAGCTGTGACTACCAAAATTACAGTCACCATTGGCTTTAGAACAGGAAGAGTAGGAGATGTGCAGATACGTGTCTCTATTGTTTAGATTTTGACTACTGCTCTCTTTTCTTGATCTCTCCACATTTAAATTTGCCGTCTTCTTGAAAGCCATCATCCCAAACATGGGATTTGTATTATTATCGTTATCATGGATCTTGTCAGAGCTCAGCAACAGCATGTAACAGCTTATCCAAGAATGATTAAACAAACTCTAATTGTAAGTTTCCAATCTGAAGCCTGGCAGGGACTCCAAAGCATCCAATGCATCCTGCTGAGAGCAGTCAGAGCTGTTTGTGGCCACTGCTATCCAAATCTCACCCCATCCCTGCAGGATGGTGTGACTGCGGGCTGCCAGCTGCAGCCAAGCCAGGAGAGCCTGGTGCCACCTGCTCAGCTCAGCACCATCTCCTGCACCCCCAGCTGCTCCACAAAGCTTGCATCTATAAGTTTTCTTACCCATCCTCCCTTCTTATCTCCTGAGGCTGATCCCAGCCTAAGGACAGATTCCTTCCCTCTGGACATCTGTTAGCTCGCACAAGCATCCAAATGTTATAATGGCAGCCTGAATCGAAGAACAGGAGCAGAAATGAAAATAGGACCGTGGCTGTTCTGTGTGCTTTAAACTCTGCTTTCAATGTAGCTTTGGTGAAGAAGGAGGATATGTGATAGTGGGGAAGGTCTTCCCTTTTCCAGAGCAGAAAATGGGGTGGAGAGAGACACTGTTGCGAATGCAGCTCCGTTGTGCCATCCCAGCCAGCTACCAGGCCACATTTAATACATTTACAGCTCCTCAAAGAGGCCTTGCTCTGAGCAGACGCCTGCACTTGGCAGCTACTTAAAGCAGTCCAGATGGGATCCTTTTAAAAATTACAAACTGGCGTATCTCACTTTGGGACGGGAGCCAACAATAACAAGCCTTCCCTTCTTCTCCATGCATTTTCCATTTGTATCCCAACATGTTTACTTTGCTGCCCTTTACTCTAACTTTTTTTTCACTGTGACTTTCCAAAGAATTAGTGCAGACCTTTCATCTCCCTCTTGAGCAGCTGAGGCATCAGGAAGTCCTGGAGGAGCTCCGTTTCGCAGCCCTCGAGCTGACCATTGCTGCAGGATTTTCTCTGAAGACGAAGGACAAAGTGACCATTTGACTCAAGGGGACACAAAACTGCTGCTCAGAATCTGGGGAGAGAGTCTGCAAGTTTTGACACTGCCCAGAATTGGGAGCCTTCCTTGAGTTCATCACGCCCATCTTGGCTCTGTGTGGCAAGGTGTTCATGTACTCCTGGTGCCAGCACTTCTGTACTGTAACACTGCTGGGATTTGTTTATTTTTTCTGAGACTTGAGAAATGGTGTCTTTGTTTCCCCTGTCTCCTGCACTCTTCTGACGGTGGCTGGTAGCTGAACCGGTTGCCAGGTCTTCTTCTGCAAGTTCATTAGCACTGGAAAGTGTTGGCAGAGCCCCTTAGGCACTGTTTTTCTTTTCCTCTATTCTACCCCCAAATCTCTCCATCCATATTGCTCAGTACTATATTTTCAAGCCATCCTGGCACTGTTTCTCCCCACCTATTTCATTTACCAGCATACCTCCAAGAAGACGAGTTCACCACCCACATCATAATCTCTTATGTCCATGCATAACAGCAACCTGCAAGTTACTGGCAACACTCATCCAACAAATTTGGAATGAGTCCCTGACATCGAGCACGTAATGGAGAGAGATGTACTGAGCTCTTTGCTGTCTGTTGGGGTTAACTGCAAGAAATGTTGCCAAGCCTCGAGTCTCATTCTACCAAGCTGCAAAGTTCAGGTCTGGTGCTCAGCTCCATGAGAAGTCAGAGTGGGTCAGATTGTCTCAGGAGTGGTATTGCCCTGGATCCAAAGAGTGGGCCCATTTCCTAAAGAAAATGAGCTTTGGCATCGCCATCAAAGAGCTTTCTCCTGCTGGTCATTTACTGCTCCACTTGTGTTACAACCAAACCTCATGTATAAGCAAAGCACCCAAGCACCTCCCAGAGAAATTCCCACTGAGAAATGTCACAGGTATCCTTGCCATCAGCAGCTCCAATGCCAGCAGAAGAGGAGAGCAGTGGAGAGAAAATCAAAGGGAGTCATAAATACACCAGAAAGGGTGATCCAGCTGCTGAGGATTGCAGAAGCCCAGAGAAAACGTGGCTCTGCATAGCCATGTAAAATTGAGTGTTGAAGGTGCCAGGAGCACACTGCACAGAGCAAACACAGCAGCTCCACAGTGCCAGAATCCCCCAGCCCTCCTCTCTCCAGGAGCTGCACATCAAAGGAGCTTCTAGACAAGCTCGTCCTAAGGAGCCCAAGTGCCAGAGACACAGCGATAGGGAGCAGCCAAGAACCAGAGGAGCTGGAATATAGCTATCTTCTATGGGGAGCAAAGAAATGGCCATGTCTGAGCTAAACTCCAGAGAAAATAGAACACCATGACCCCAAGTGACTTACACAATTGAATTTTGAAATACAGTGTCTGCATGGAGACCATTGAAGGATCTCTCAGTGGATATTTTTAAGAGAGCTCAGTAATCTGCCAGGCCAACCATGAGCTCTGGTCTCCTGCTGGGGAGTATCCCATCAATGAGCAGAGATGCTCATGCGTTGAGGGTGTAAGGGACGGACCCTCTCAACTGGGTGAAGGTCAAAGATCAGAAAATCCCACAGTGGGGCCACGGAAGCCAGGAGCCCATCCAGACCACCCCTGTTCCCATGGCAGCCCCGGCTGCACTCAGTGAGAGTGGAGAAGTGCTTGATTAAAGAGTTTGGTTTGACTGCTGGCAATAAAATTCAGAGGCAGAGAACTATTTCCCATGTTTTCCTAATTACGTGCTTCTTTCTTCGTTTTAGGAATTGTTGAATATAACTCTTTGTACCTGGTTCCTTAGGGAGGATGGTTAGACTGGGCAGAAACAACCACCAGAGAAATCAGGAAAGACATGTGAACAGTCATCGTGCTAGAGGATGTGAAACAAAATAATAACAATTTTGACATTGTGTGATTGAAAAGTTAGTAAAACCACCACAGACTTCGAGTTAGGAGCCCATGAGATGAGAAAACTGGATCACGTCTAGACAGAAACATCTGCCATATCAGATGCAGTCTGTATTAATTACAGCGTTTTTACACACAGGGAGAACAAGGTGATGACGGGAAGGTGGAAGGCCCACAGGGACCACCCGGAGACAGAGTAAGATGTTCAATCCCTTCCCTAATCAATGCTGGTCTGCTTTTTGCCAGGGGATGAGCTGAGTTGCTCAATACACATAAGCCATCAAGATTCTGCAGGTAGCAGGACTTATGTCTTTGTTGTGTTGTTGCAGGGTCCCATAGGTGACAGAGGAGATCGAGGGGAGCCCGGAGACCCTGGTTATCCTGTGAGTCGTGTTCCCAGTATGTGGTTCAGAAATGATTGTCTTGGGGAGGTTTGTGGTTATCACAGAAATACCCTGGAGAAGATGTGTACAAGACAGGTCATGTAACGTTGGACAAAACTCAAGGCTGACATCCCAATGGCTGCAGACTGTTTCACAGGAAGATCTCCATTCCATATTTTGAAGCTTCCAAAACCTTGACAGAATTTCTCTCAAAAGCAAAACCAAAGCTGTGAATGATTCCCTTTTTGTGGGACATAATTGGTGTTGGTCTGAAAAGACTCTCTGGGCTGTTCCACCTCCATCCAAAACCCAGTTGCTCTAACTGGTCAGAACAACCCTTTGCAGGAGCACACAGAAGAGTTTAAACCCACCAGAGCAGCGGTGTTGCTGCCATATTTTGTAGGACAGCAGTGTCCAACTGTTGACTTAAACTGATGCTGTGTGTATTAGAAGATATTCCTTCCTGCTTACATGGTGACCAGCAATTCCTCTGAGCTACTTCTTTCCAATGCATATCCACAGTAGCACGTACGCTACCCCTAAGCTTCAACATTTGTGTATTAGCAGAATGCAGATATATTTATTTTACCCTGCTGCATCTGTTTGTTCATCATTGCCACAGAAACAACTAAGGACAAAGAAATGTTCCCTCTCTTGTTTTTTATTTAAGGGTCAAGAAGGGCTTGATGGAGAAAGAGGAAAACCTGGACAGCAAGGCTTACCTGTAAGAAATGCTGCTTTATTGTAAGCTACCCAGTGTCACATGCATGTGAAAAGCAGGTGCAGAAAGGTAGAAGGGCTGCAGGAAGGAATGTGTGCTGAGCTGTGACATGCGGCGTGTGCACTTCCATAACCCATGACTCTGGAACGGACAGTTTGAGTCATGCACTGAGGCCAAAAATAGGTGATAGAAGAGGGGGCCTATGTCTGGAACTGTACTTGTGAACAGTCCAGGAGGGACTTGAACGCTTAGGAGATGAACAGTGCAAGATGGCCGCGATGCTGGGAGGTTCTGCTTGGAAATGGGGAGAGCCTCTCCAGCGTGGGACCATCTCATTCGGCCTGCATGGCATTTCCTCTCAGACCAATGTGTTATGAAAGACTAAATTAAGTCCAAATTTAAGGGAAGGTTTTGGTTGGGTTTTTTTAATCCTTTTCCCCTACTATTTCTTGTTCATTAATCCAGAAAATGTGCAATACAAATGCACACACAGAAATCTGGAAGGACAGAAGTAGGGATGGAGGCATGTGTGGTGGGGAATTGCTTCACTTCTCCATCAGTCGTTCCCTGATGTCTGACATCCAGGCCAAACCAAGGAAAGGGCTGCAGCATGCAGAGGAGAGGTAGCACCAACATGGAGATGTGCTCTCCGTATGAAGCACTCGTTCTGCACGTAGCTCGTGCAGGGCCTTTCCCAGACCAGGCTCCATCCTCCTCACTTCCCAGCATGGATTTCCAGGCGCAGTCTGGAATTTAGCGAACCATTTCCCCAAACACGAGCACCACCCAAGTGAGGGGGTAGTGCTGCTTCTCCTCCAGTTGATACCCTGTTAAATGCTCTCTGGAGACAATTCCTTGCTCTCTTTCCCCCAGGAGGCCTGTCTGAGCACAGGCTGTTCCCGTGAATTGTTTCCATACGGTCAGTGCTGTTAGGGCACAAAAAAATGCTGTTCTTTCTGCTTCGTGCAAGATATTGCCAGAAGAGAATTTCAAGCAGATTTTTCATGCTTATGTTTTGTAGGGGGATCCTGGACCACCAGGCCAGCCAGGAGCAAAGGGATCCAAAGGTGATGTGGTAGGTTTCAGCAGGGTGGATCTGTAGCATCCCAAGTTTGAAGAAAACATCTGATTAAGAGAGCTCTAATGTGTTGGGTTTTTTTTCCCAGCATGTGTGATTTGACCTAAGGTCTACACCTTGAAAGGTTGTGGGGAACCTAGTGGGAGGGCTGTAAAAATGCATGGAAGTGTCCGACCCTGATGGCTGGTTGGCTTTATGGAGCAGGAGTGGACCAAGGCAATAGCTGCTTCAGTGTGAAAAGTGAACTTGGGGCAAGTCTTGAGTCACTGCCATAGCTGTGCCTCTTTCCCATTATCCTGCATGTGCTGCCACAGCTACAGCTTGCTCGTCCACCCCTTATGGAGATCTGAGCCAGGCAAGTTCCTTCACTTGAACCATAAACTTTTCTGGCTTGAAACTTTCCAGATTTGGAGTCCATGTAGTTCTTCTCTTTATTAGAAGAGTCCCTGTAACTTCTTGCCCTTACTGAGCAAGAAAACACAGCACACACAGCTCCTTTGAGGTTCAGTGTGGTACCTACTCTGACTTCCACATCTGGTTGTAATGACAGCATGCTAATTGTTCTCACAGATAGGGCCTTTATTTGCTAAAACATAAGTATGTGAACCTCAATATTCATCAAATTCCTGCTCCCTTGTGGCAGATGTCAGGATTTTTAATCTGACCCCGCTGGGATAATGCCAGAAGATCATCTGTAGTAGGTGTTCTTGGCAAGGAGTGCACCAGCTGATGAGATTAATGAACTCTACCCAGCGATGGATGATCTGGAGCTACCTCTGGGTGTAATGGATAGCAGAGGAAGCACCCTCAGGAGTATTTATTTCATGTTGCTGTCCTGCCTTGTCCTCCACGGATGGAGAAACAGTGCACAGAAAATGCAGTGCTTCTATTTAAAAGTGCTTTAATGCATTACCTGACTAAGAGAGTCCAAGTGAAAGTGGTGAGGCTGAGTTTTCCATTCATTCCACAGAAATTAATCCATTTTACAGCTAATGATCCTCAGGAGTATTTCTTCTACATCTTTATTCACAAAGCAGCACTGCAAATTTTAGACACAGTATCCCCTTTTCGTTTCCATGAACTCTCCTTTATAGAGGGAGCTACTTAGGGACGAAGCACTCTCGCCGAGTGCCCTGCAGAACACTTGCCAGTGCTGTGGGTCTGTGCTGTGCTTCAATGAACTGACAGAGGACACAGGTTTCGAGCATCTTGTTCTAATGTTTGCCAGTGCACTGAGTCCTCCCTTGAGTTCATCCTGCTTTATTTGTCCTCATCTGCTCTGTATTAGGAAAAATGTAGATCCTTGCCTTCTAGCTATTCATTCCTGCCCTAGAACTCTCAAGACATACGAAGAATCACTTGTAATAAAGCAGTTCGTTCCCCAGTGCTGGAGCAACTGACTTTATGAATCTCCTTTTTATAAAACTCTTTCCAACCATTATCCAAAAGCACAACCTGAAGTCGGGCGCCCAAGTGGAGCTGTGCTGGAACTGCTGCAATTTTAGATTTCTTTCTTTCTTTCTTTCATTCTTTGCAGGGTCAAAAAGGAAAGCAAGGAACACGGGGCAGTACAGGGAGCAGAGGCTCACCGGTAGGTAAAAAAAAAAATCCATTTTCTGCCCAAAAAATGCTGTCCAGGAGCTCCATGTGACTGAAAATCCATCTTTGTGATTTTAGGGCACCCTTGGGCTACCTGGTCCTCGAGGAGTGGTGGGAAGACAGGGCCAAGAGGGTGCCCCTGGAGTGGATGGAGTGCCTGGGAAGGACGGCGTGCCTGGGGTGCTGGTGAGTTTGCAGTTGTGACCTCATAGCATTAACAGCAAGTGCAACTCAAGAGCTGCAAAACCAAAAAAGTAACATAGGAGAAACAGATGTAGTCCAGCTACACATATCCCGATTTCCATAGACCCAGAGTGGATCATAGGTTGCTGCTCATATCTCATTTTGCCTTTGCATGGCAATGTCTGTAAACAAACCAGTGCCTCTGCTCTGACAAACAGCTCCTTGCATGCACGAATCTGCCAGTCCACCCACGCCCAGATGCATGCTTGCTGGCTGAGAGCAGGATCAGACCACTCCTCCGCGCCCCTAGAAGACTTGCAGAGGTGGAGAGAGCACCTTGTTTCATAACCTCTCCTGGATTTGTTTTCCAGGGAGAACAAGGAGATGATGGGGAAGAAGGAGTAACTGGGATGGCAGGCAAAAGGGGGAACCCTGGCGTACCAGGACTGCCCGGGGCACAGGGGCCACCAGGATTCAAGGTGAGTTTCTGACTCAGTATACTGCTATGACCAATGCAGTCTGTGAGCCTGGTGCCTCCAGAGCTTGGATTCACCAAGGTCTGCCTTCTTTCACCTAGCTGGAGGCTCAGCAGGTCTTTCTCTTTCCATCCACCCACTTAAGTTCACATCAGCTGAACGTCTCAGCTGCCTTTCTTCCGTTGTCAAAGTTCTCTCATCTCAGGAGCTTACAAATGTCTGTACCCACACCGTGAACACCTTAGCTACTTTCATTAGAAACCTGGATAAAGAAATGTGACCTTAGAGAAGCTCCAAGGGAACAGCTGCAGCCTGCCTGTAGGAGATCCACAATGGACGTTGGAGCATGGATGTCCTCCAACCACTGCCTTGCAAAGCCTGAATAGTGGAGGAAAACAGTGCAGCTTGTTTCTATCATGTATTTACCATGCAGGAATTGCTGGAACCACTGCAGCTTGGGCATGGCTTTAGGTGGAAGCAGGGAAAAGCTGCTTTAGTGGCAGTGGGGTTTCTTACTGGTCCTTGCATTGGTCCAGGTGGGCCACAAGATCTAACCATTCCAACAGCAATTCAGCCATTTGCAAAAAGAGACTGTAATTAGGAAGACTCCAGCTGGGTTTGGAGAGGCTGTCAGCTCTGATTCAAACTGTGCCTCCCATAGCACATCGCTCTTAAACTGTCACTTGCTGCCCTCCAGCTGCCTTGGGTAGAATAACAGGCTGCTTCCTGAAGTGTCCACAGAGACCCTTGTGTTAATGGTGCCACACTCACCCCTTCGGCTGTGGGGAGGTTGGTTGCCCCTTGTCCTCCTGCTCACCCACCCTGGGCACCCACTGCCTTTGCTGCCATGCCACGTCCTGCACTCATCTGCCCCAGCAGACCCGAGGCATCTCACGACAAAGCCGCATTCCTTGTTGCGATGTGCCACTACTTCCCAGCTTTCCATCTATGGCTATTTCAGCAGAACGTTGTTATATATAGCTCCTGTCCTTTGGAATTGCTTGAATCCTGTTATTTTTAGGGTGAAAGAGGATTGCCTGGACAGACTGGCCAAACAGGGAAACGAGGATCACCAGGAGGAGTGGGCCTCCCAGGGAGCCCCGGCGATCCAGGACCCAAAGGGCAGCCGGTGAGTAGCACCTGGCAGGGTCCCCTAAGCAGCCTGCATCCCCCAAAACACTGTGACAGCTCCCAGCACCCTCATGCCTGTTGTTAGGTTACGGCCACCACGTGTGCTGGTGGTCCCTGCCATGAGAAGCGACCCATCCATGGCAAACCCATTGCACTCTGCAGGAGAAGCATGCCTGTTTCCAGGGCAGGCTCCAAACCCTTTGTGCTTTTGCCTTGTGCTGGTGGGATTGCCCAGCATTTGACAGCAGTCTTCCAGCTGAAGAGAGGTGACCATGAACAGTGTTGTTTTGCCTCTTGTGCCTGCACATGGCAGGGAACTTGCCTAGTACTGCCATTGCCTGCCTTGCTGCATCAGCATTGATCAGGTCCCCTCAACAGAGACAACTCTGTGGCCTTTAGATTGCTCTAAAACCTGTCTGAATTCCCACTTACTTTTGCCCTGAATTCCTCTGGAAAGAGGGCTTGGTTGGTTCTCGTAACACAGGAAAGATCTTAGTCCTCCTCTTAGTAGCATGTTTCCTTTTCAGGATCCATAAATGGGCAGTTAAATCACTTTGTGTGCTTGGAAAGTTTCTAACACTCCACCAGGTCCAACCAAGCCCTTTCTTGCCAAGCAGCTTCTCACTGTCATGGCAAGAAAAAGCTTCCTAACAGTAAGGGCTCTAGACTGACTCTGGAATAGCCCTGTAATAGAGGCAGTGGAAACCCCATTGCTTGAGTCATTTACAGCTGGGCTGAACAAGACATTGTAAAACATCCCATAAAGTACAATCCAGCGTGGGTCACAAAGTCCAGCTGAGAGGCCAAAGAAGCCTTTTCCATCTCTTGTTGTTCCTGTGACTGAAAATGAATCATCTGGCGTATGTTTCTGTCCCATTTTTTTAACATTGAATCACTTTGCATTTTGATATCTGAGAAACTCAGAAATATCACAGGACGTGCATCTTAAACATGGTAAAATGAGGGTGTTTATGCAAGGACATGCTACCCTGTGTTTTTTCTTTGTTCTCAGAGTGCAGGCGATATGCTAATCCAAGCTTGATAGCCTTGCAAATACTTTTTTTCTTAAGAAATTGAAAAATATATATATCCTGCAGTGTTGCATGGGAAAAGAGTTGGGATTTGTATGGTTTTCACGGCTGTGAATGAGAGGTGATGCAGGAACACACACTTCTTTGGACACAGTCAACAAGCATCATTTGAAATTACCCTTCACTGGGCAGTCCAGTTAGTATTAGAAGTAAAATAAGTGCTTATTTTAATGGGATTGGAGCATGGACATCCAGGATCAATCTCAGAGTAGAGGCTCTCCGTCCTGCTTCTGCTGCCTGTGCTCCAGGCCCTCCAAGCTAGCCAAGCGTCTGCTAGAAGTACTGTAGGCATGCCTCACATCTTGGGGGCAAAAAAGTTTATCCTGTGAGATGTTCTGGAACTGCTTCCACCCTGATGCTCATGTAATGCCTTCTGCAGAGTTCTCTCATACTTCTTTCTCATCAGTCCTGCTTAGCCTGAAGAATGCTAATGGATTTCTCGTTCTCTGTAGCTGCTGAAATCTTGGCACGTCTTAAAGTGACTGATCCAGCGTGAACTTACTGCTGTTCTTTGTTCTTGTATTTGTCTTGGCTGTTATCTCCAGGGAGACTTCGGGGAGGCAGGATTCCCAGGGATCGCGGGCATCTTTGGGCCAAAGGTAAGAGGCTACTTGGTGACCAGTTGGCTTCCCAGACTCTCTTTGCTGGGGACAGACAATGCAATACCTGTTGAAAGTAATGTGGTAGGAGCTCTGCAGAAACTTCTGCAATCAAATTGTGATTCCAACTTTCTTAAGTTTAGGTATCTTCAAATAATCCTCAAGCATATAAAGTGTGCACATTGTTGATGGGAAAGGGCTGCTCTGTAGATCCCCCCACCTGAACATCTTTCGGTCACAGAATCATTGCATCAATAAATTGGAAGAGACCACTACGGTGACCAAGTGCAACCATCATCACATCACCGCCATGCCCACTGAGCCACATCACTAGTTCATTTCTCCAACATTAATCATCAGTTGAGAGACTTGACTGGAAATATGGACTCATTTTACCAAAATATAATTTTGATGGGGAAAGGGAACCATTCTGTTTTCTGTAGAAGGTAAAGGTCTTGGAGAACAGAATTGGGAAAAGGATGTTTTTAATCAGACCTTCTGATTCCCATATACCAGAGGCAGCAGAGCTGTAAGCCAGAGCATCAATGTGGGGTACATTTACTAATGGGCTCTGACATCTCACTTTTACGTGCAGGGACCCCCAGGAGACCCTGGTTTCAAAGGCATTCAGGGCCCACGTGGGCCACCTGGCCTCATGGTGAGTGATTTTTCTCTATGTTTGTTTTGGGAAGGTATTCTCACTTCCTCTGTCCTCCGTTTCTGTGAGGCTACAGACTCCTGTAACGAGCAGGATGCACTGCTTCGACAAGTGCCTTGAAATTAATCTGTGGCCATAGTGCCACCAGAGCACATCTGCACCTACCACATATTCATGGGACTCTTCTGCCTCTATACCAACCGCTGCAGACCACTCCAGCTGCACCAAAATCCCTCTGACTCTGGAATTTCTGAGGTTACATGGGCTGTGACAACCACACTGTGTGTGCAGGTCTAGGGACCTGCATTTTATTTCTGCTACAGCAAACTCTGTGATCGTGCTACTGAAAAGCCACAAAGAGATGCAGTGCCCATCCGTCCCCAGGTGGTGTTTGATGCATGGCTTCTCTTTTCTAGGGAAAAGAAGGAATTATTGGTCCTCTTGGCATTCAGGGTCCCACAGGAAGCCCGGTGAGTGTCTGTCTTTTCTTCTGCCTGTAGATTTTAGAAGATCATAGTGTTTGAGATCCAGCATGCTTGAGGCCAGCATAAGTCCTTTTGTAATGACAGGAATAAAATAGTTTTTAAGATGAGCAACTTAAGCCCAAGGTTTATTCTCTAGCTGCATATGTAGTTGGGATTATTAGCTTAAAAGTGAGGAACAACTCTATCAAGTACAAGTTTGAGGATAGATAGATGGGATCAGACTAGAAGACGAGAATGTGACTTCAGCTTTTCAAAGCAAGTTGCTGGATTTTCCAAAGCACTTAGCATTGGAGCCCCCAAGGGAAGAATAAAAAAAAAGAATAATAATCTGATTAATGTGTTATGCTGGGCGCAGTTGGTATTTGGGAAGTGCTGAAAATCTCTGGCTGCTTCCAAATGCCACAGACTACAGTTCACATCAGTGCTTCATGAGAACATGAGCGTGTAGAGCTCAGCACAAAGAGGCTGCTGTTGGCAGAGAGGAAACCCAGGGAGGTGGGCCCAGCCCCAGCAGGTCCTTGCAAGGTGCTTCTGGACAGCACTGCATCCAAAAGCACAGCTTACAGTCACTGACAGCCATCTCATGTGCTTTAACAGGGACCAAAGGGGGACAAAGGCAGCCGTGGGGACATGGTAAGTGAGCTCCTTGCCTGGGAGGGACCTCTCTTCTTGGGTGTTGGGTGCACACATCTACACTGGACATATATTGCTCATCCTCCTTGGGTACTGAGCATCTTCTGACAGCTTCTTCTTCCCTTGTTTGTTTGTTTTTCCCTACAGGGGCTTCGGGGCCCAAGGGTGAGTCTTGAAATCACTATTTCTGATTAACATCTCTTATTTAAATAAGTTACTTCTAGCAAATATAAAGCTGGAGGGGAGGTGATTGTTCATACAATCACGTTATGATGATTAAAGAACCAAGGGCTGGGAACAAGGGTTACAGCAGGACTGAACCAGGTGCAGAGAGGTGCACCCAGAGGTGGGAGATGGAGGAAACAGGGCAGTGTTCTGAAGGGTTTGGGGAAGAGGACGTTGTAAGATGCCAGAAGTGGGGAGGATTTTGTCAGGGAGCAGACTCAGTTCTGGTGACAGCCACAAGAAGTGGAAATACAAACGGAAAGCATTTCACTGACTGATGCCACTCTGTCTTTAGGGTCCTCCAGGCCCACGAGGACACCCTGGCCCTCCGGTACGTATACATGGAAAGAGTTCAAAGACATTATTGAAACAAGCTAAAATTACGGCAGTGATACCCTCTGGAGGGACTGCTCACTTACTGAAAATTACAGCTTAGCCCCATTCCTCATATGCAAAAATGCATGCGTGTGAATGAACTAGTGTTTCTTGTGCTTTGGTCCAAACCATCTCCAAATATCTTACAGAGACAGCATTGTTGCCTGTCTCACTCTTCTGCATCAAGGGACCCCAGGGGAAAGAGGGTTTGAGAGGGGCATGAATGAATATCTTTGCAGCAGTGGCTGCCCATGATTCCAGCTGATGCTCTTTTTTTGCTTTGATTTCTAGGGACCGCCAGGAATTCCAGCTTCATTTGTAAGTTGCTTTTCTCTGCTCGTTTGTTAATGATGATTATAAGTCATGCAGAGCTAGGCACTGGAGGGACAACAAGACAGTCCTGCTGGGACCCTGAAAACACACATTCAGGTCCAGAAAGAGATGTGTTAGCAGAGCAAGGCTTGAATCACAGCCCTAGGCGAAAAAACATTTGTTTGCACCACGGCATGCTCAGCTTCTCACAGTCTGTGTGTTTCACCCCACACCAGCAACAAGATGGCTTTGGGGCCGCGTTCCGGACACTGGTTGACTCCAACGCGGCGCTCAAGACAGAGGTACGAGGACTCTGTATGGTCTCTGTATGCTGGGGATGGTCGTGGCCATGCTTGTTCCTTCTGTCTGCTTGAAGTTTCTGTATGTAAAGCTTCAATTTGCCTGCTGTTCTTGTGGAGTACCAGGGCTTATGCACACCCTGAGCTGGTCAAAGGATGCAGTTCTGCTGCTTGTTTCTGAAGCTCCAAATCTCATGACTTCGTCAGCATTTCAGCAATTCCCCATGCAAACCCCCAGTGCTTACAGTACCGGGTGCTTCCTTCTCTCTCCAGGGTTACCAACATCCGGACCTTCTCATGCTGGACCATGGAGGGGAGATCTTTAAGACTCTACACTACCTCAGCAACCTCATTCAGAGCATCAAGAGACCCCTGGGCACCAAGGAAAACCCTGCACGCATCTGCCGAGACCTCATGAACTGTGAACAGAAGATGAATGATGGTAGGAAACCTTGACTACACAAAGGCTGTATCCCTTCCTAGGACCATTTTACATGGACCAAAACAGACTGCTGAGGCCAACCATGCAGAAATCAAAGGTTGTCATTGCTTATACACAGAAAAGATTGAGTGTTCTTGTTAATACTCACATCCTCCATTTCTTCAGGTACCTACTGGATTGACCCAAACCTTGGCTGTTCCTCGGACACCATACAAGTTATCTGCAACTTCACCAACGGTGGGCAGACGTGTCTCAGCCCCATCACTGTCTCCAAGGTATACACACCTTGACCTGCCACAGCATTTCCCATACACCCGTTATGAAATGTTTACCCATGGCTCTGTTCTCCCGGTGCACAGGACACTGATTACTGCAACAGCACTTGGCTTACCCCAGTGGCAGAGTGAGAACAGCTCTGCTGTAGCATTCAGCACTGCTCTCATGAGGTTAAAAAATGCGCCTGAATGCTGTTGTTGACTCTTTTCAAGATAGAGCAGTACGTTTCCAGTCATGTTTAATTAACCCACAACCTTAATAGAGGCCGGTAATTTAGCAAACATGCTGCTCCCAAGTGCTTTGTTGGGTTAATTTATGTTCAGGTCACTCTTGCCGTTTGTTTTCTGCCACCTGTATAATTGAGGTCAGCTTAAATTCACAAGTTTCCACCGAAGTCAATGCCACAGGATTTTTCTTGGGGAAGTACCAGTACCAAAAAATACCAGCAGTAATGCCCGGGTCCATCTGCAGTGCACAGAGCACATTCAGAACACTCATCATCTTCCCTCCTGCCCACACTGACACCAGAACCATTCTGGGCTTGGACAGCCACACTCAGCCACCTCCAGACTTGCACGGAGCACAGGGCACACCTCTGTCCTTGCTCTGAAGGGCCATTCTCCCTCCCAGCCGCTGTGGGGGGGTACATGCTAACACCTCTGTCACCTTCACAGCTGGATTTTGACATCGGCAGAGTCCAGATGAACTTCCTACGCCTGCTGAGCTCCGAGGTGGTGCAGCACATCACCATCCACTGCCTGAACACCTCCGTGTGGAGGGAAGGCTCTGCTGAGAAACCTTCGGAGAAAGCCGTGCGCTTCAAGGCGTGGAACGGGCAGATGTTTGAGGCAGAGGGGCAGCTCAGGCCAGAGGTGGCAGCAGATGATTGCAAGGTACGTTGTGCTGAAAGAGAGGAGAGAAACACCAGGCTGAACCCACCGAAAACACAACAAGACTCAGGTGGTGCCTGTGCTTTTTATGCCATGACCACCCCAGAATGAGGGAGAAGGGCCCAGGTTACCTGTTCTGTGGTGCTATTTGGAGAGGTTACCTTCCACTCAGCATGGATAAAGTGTTCTTCAGAATGCTTTTCTGAACTCAACCTCAGGGCTTTTTGATCATATACCACAGGGAAAGTCATCACTCTCTGGGTAACAGCCCCAAGTTGTGCCATGGGAGGTTCACATCTGATATTAGGAAAAATTTCTTCTCAGAAAGAGCGCTGGCACAGCTGCCCAGGGAGTGGTGGGGGCACCATCCCCTGGAGGTGTTCAGGAGATGTAGATGTGGCCGTGTGTCAGCGGGCATGGCGGGTGGGGATGGGTTGGCAGATGGACATCTTGGAGGTCTCTTCTAACCTCAGTGATGGTATGATTCTAAGATGTGTCCCGCAGCTAAGCAGCTTTGTCTGTCTTTCCCTCCCCACTGCGCAGATTAAGGACGGACGCTGGCATAGGACTCTCTTTTCCTTTCGGACACAGGACACTCAGCAGCTGCCAATCGTCAACATCTACAACCTTCCCCCATCCGAGCCAGGAAAGCAATATCACCTCGAGGTCGGCCCCGTGTGCTTCCTTTGAACAAAGCCGTCAAACCCGGGCTCCAAGGCTTTGACCCCACTTCTGGCCTATGTCTTTACACAGGGTCTCTGCAGCAAGGACAACTGGGCTGTGTCTTTTGGGTCAACTCTTGCTCTAGCCTTTGGCTCAAGGTCTCAAAGAACCCGTGATCTACTGAACTCAGCAGCTTGTTGAAAGGAGGAATACGAAGGACGTAGGGGAAGCGGGTATCGGTTGGGACGTGATCAGTGAAAAGGGATCGGGGGAATAGGTGTTGCAAGCAGTTCCACACACAAAGCTTTTTCCATGACCAAAGAAGAAAACGTTGAGAGAAACCTCAAGCAACTTGCAGCATGCGGTTTCCCCACCCTCACCCCCCCGCCCACCCCCCCAAATTTTGCCTTACCTGGTTCCCGAGTTACCAAATGTTCTTTCCATTGAAAAGTAATTAAAAGCTGATAGGGCTTCCCTCGCAGAGCTCGGCACCTCCAGGACGGCACCGGGCTCTCCCAGGAGGAGCTGCCAGTTGACGTTGGCTGCTCTGCGCACCGGAAGCATTTTGATGTGCAATATTAGAAGAAAAAAAAAATATTAGAAGTAATATTATTTAAAGCAAAAAAAAAAAAAAAGGAAGAAAAAAAAAAGGAAAAAAACTTAAAGTTGCTCCTTCCATGGGTGAGTCGGACCTACGTCCCTTCTCGTATGTGCGGTGTTGGGGTGGGGGAGAGTCCCAAAGCTGAAAGGGGGGAATGGAAGGAGGAGAGGGGAAGAGATTGGTGCTAAAATAGAGAGAGAGGATGGGCTCGTCTGATTTGTTTCTACCTCTCACTGTGAAATCTCTGGTGCTCTTAAAAAAAAAGTGTGTTATTTTATATATATGATTTTATTTAAGGTTGTGAAGGTGCTACAGTGGCTTGCCACAGACCCAAAAATAAAAAATAAAAAGCCCGTAGGACCACCTCTGTAGGAAGAGAGGAGGTCACAGAGTAAATCAGAGGAACACCTTAAAGGGATCTTCGCATTGCCGCGGGTGTCGATCCTGCGCGGCGACTCAAAGCGCGTCCGACGTGCACCTTCCAGGCTGCGGATTTGAAAGCAAATCTGTTTTTGTCGTTGTTTTTTTTTTTTTTTTGTTCCTTTTTAACTCAGCACTTCACACCGCTCTGGGAGGGGAGTGGGGCTGCGGCCCACCCCGCAGTGCTGTCAGGATGAAGCCTCGGAGCGCTGCTGTGGAGCTCATTTGCCGTGTCGGCACTGACCCACGGCCACGCGTGCAGCGATCTCTGAGCTCGTAGGTAAAAGCCAGCCCTGCTCCCCTTCACTCTGGGCCCCTCTGCCAGGTCTGAAAGCACAGTACCTGGATTCAGAACGCAGCCGGGCTTGGAGGGATCGCGTTTTGTTAAGTTCTGTAGAAATCTAGTCTCTGTATGTAAATTTGGAGGAATTTTTTTTGTTTTGTTTTGTTTTATTATTATTATTATTATTATTTTTAAAAAAAAGAGGATAATTATGGTAACCTTTAATTCTATATAAGGAATAATATTGGTGTAATCGGAGCTGTACTGTATTGGAAACGCTTCAGTGCCCGTTTGGGGTTTTTTCTCTTAAGGACTACGGATTTTATTTTTTTGATGAAAAAAAAAAAAAAAAAAAAAAGAAAGAAAAAAAGAAAATGGATGTGCGCCTCTCTTTGTGCATTCTCTCCACTGCTGCCCGCTGGTGGGCTTCCAACAACCACCCACCATGGGTAGCAGGATCCGTCGCAGATACCTCACCCTCCGCGCCGCCCCACTCGGATACCTCAGCCCCGCAGCCCCCACCTTTGGTTTTGTGTTCACCCGACACCGCCGTTACCGTTCCTGCTCATTATTGCTTTTTTTTTTTCCTTTTCTTCTCCTCCTTTTTTTTTTTTTTTTTTTTTTTAAATTTGGACTTTAAATAAATATTTAAAACTGAGGCAACAACATGGGACTATTTTTTGTTTGTTTATTTGTTTTTGGGTTTTTTTTTTTATTTTGCTTTTTCTTGGGTGTGAGGAGCAGTGATTGGGGGTGTGGGTGCTGGTGTGAGCAGCCAAGGGAGCCCCAGAATCCTCCACCCCACCACCAATCAACTGGTGGTGAACCCCTACCATGGTCACCACTATGTTCCTCTACCTCATCCTGATGTGGTGTGGAGGGAAGGGAAGGGAGAAGGGAGAAAGAAGGGAGAAGAGAGAAGAACAGAGGAGAAGGGAGAAGGGAAAGTGAGGAGAAATAAAGGCAAGGAGAAAGCGAGAGATGAACCTTTTCAGTGCTGAACCACGAATCACACCTCAGTGCCTCCAAGCTGACTTGAAAACCCGAATTCTCCTCTCCTGGGAGGATTCATAGGATAGTATCACAGTGCATCACAAGTCGAACGACAACCCCAGGGACCACCGATTCCAACCCATAGTACCACCCAACTTAATGGCTGAGAGTGGGGTCCCAACACTCCCTGAGCTCCATCATCAGGGCCCTCAGGGGCACAGCCTTTCCCAGCCCCCACCTGACCCTCCCCCGGCAGCTCCATGCCATCCCCTCGAGCCCTGTCGCTGTCAGGAGCTGTGTGCCGCCATGAGGAACCCCCCTCATCCTCCTCTTCTCTGGGCAGAACAAACCACAGCCTCCACCATCGCCGGGGCGGGTGTTTGTCTGCCCCAGGCAGGGCAGGACACGCACAGACGCGTCCGGTGGCACTCGCTGCCCTGCAGCACCTCGAGCAAACAAACCCGCAGCGCTCGGCCCGACATCCACCCCACGAGTTATGCTTTCTGAGAACAAAAGCCCACGGTGGTGAAATACGGCTTTTTGTTTTATTTCACCTTTCCTACCGGAAGCACGCAGCCTTTTGCCAGTTTCATTCCCATCACCTGCTATTGCCTCATGCCTGAGCAAACAGCCCCGCGGTTAAATAAGCACACGGGGCTGCGGCAGGGCCACATATATAAGTGCCAGCGCACGGCCGCGTCCCACCTGTGCTGCAGCCTCACCACAGCCCCACGGTGAGCAATGATGGCCTTCCTCATCCCCGTCCTCATCCTCGCCATGGGGCTGGTGCATGCCCATGCCATCGAGTCCCCCACCTGCACTCCGCTCGTCCCCGCTGTCATGGACAACGCGACGGTGGACGGGGTAAGCTGTGCTGCTTTTCATCCCCAGAGTTCCTCATGTCCACCGGGGTCTGTAATGCATCTGCAAGCCCTGACTCTCAGCTCTGCTCTGCTGGCAGCTGCTGGGGCACTGGGTGTACATCATGGGGGCCTCCCAGTACCCCCCGCACATGGCTGAGATGAAGGAGCTGAAGTACGCGACCTTCACCCTCTACCCCGGCAGACACGAGGATGAGTTCAATGTGACGGAAATCATGAGGCTGTAAGGATGGGCTGGGATGCTCCAGGGCAGCGGGTCGGAGCCAGCCCTGGGCTGTGGGCAGGGGGCAAACAGGTGGCAGTGGTCACCCAATGTCTGCTTCCTCTCCTCTAATGACAGCAAATGTGGTGCGGGAGAGCTGTTACCCACATTTATCCAAGCTCTGCAGCCTGTTGCGGGCTGTCCTGCCTCAGGCTCTGGCCAGCAAAGGAGTGCCCCCCTAAGGTGTATTTGGGACAATTTGGGGTGGGGTGGGGCCCTGTTTCACCTCTCTGCCCCCCAGGAACGAGACATGCGTGGTGAGGAACACCAGCAAGATCCACGTCTTCAGGCACAACTCCACACTGGTGCACGGTAAAACCGCAGCCCCCCTGAGCACCCATCCCCCAACCACCACCCCACTGCCTCACGGGAGCGCGGCCCCCATGTCTTCCAGAGGAGGGGCAGGAGGTGTCCATGGCCGAGCTGATCCAGAGCGACAAGGACCTGTTCATCCTGAAGCACTTCAAGGATAACCACGTGGGCCTGAGCCTCTCGGGTGAGCACGCAGCCCTTGCTGCCCTGGGGAGCACCCCAAGCACACACAGACCCTTTTCTTTTCCCCTTTTCCTGCTTTCACACCACCCCTCCCACAGCGCGGACGCCCAATTTGACCAAGGAGCAGCTAGAGGAATTCCAAGCCCAGCTGCGCTGCCACGGCTTCAAGCTGGAGGAGGCATTCATCACCTCCCAAAAGGTACGGACCCACAGGCAGCACAGGGTGCCCCGTGGGGGCAATCTGGGCAGGAACGAGCCCTGTGCCCCCTCCCCAGGACGCCTGCCCTGAAACCAGTGAGGAGATGGGAGAAGGGGGCACAGCCACCGCAGAGCCGCAGCTGGGCTGAGCCCGTGCCCACCTGGGGACGCCTCAATGAGGATTTATGTCTTCCAACGAGGACTTGCACCGTGCCCTTCCCAGAAGGAATTGTTGATTGTGTGTTCTCATGCTGACCTGGAATAAAGCTGTGTGTGACACACACCTGCCACGTGCTCACCCTCACTGTGCACACATGTGGGATGGGGAGGGGGCTGGGTGGGCACCACGGGCGTTGGCTTTGGGCTCCATCTCCTGCCCAAAATCAGGCAAAATCCCAAGGATGTAAAGCTCACGCTCACCAACGTGAGCTACGGCTGAGGGAGGCAGCGATCCAGCTCCCAGCTCACCTCCATGAGTGGCCCCAAAGCACGAATGCATTCAAGCTGGTGGGTGTGTGGGGCGATGTGGGGCACACTGGGGGGCCATGAGCAGGACAGGAGCTACTGAGCCCCATGGCCGTGACTGAGAGCAGATTAAATAGGGTTACCCTTTGAGTTTAGATGAGACACAAGTTAAACCTGTGAGGAAAGGCTCGGCTGACAGCTCCAGGACTCGAGGCACAAGGCGAGCCCCCCAGCCCTGCTTGGGGCAGCCCTCACTGCCCAGAGGGCTCAGGCCCAGAGCTGGCAGCTCCCTACTCCCCATATCCCAATAAGCAGCTCCCTTCCTCATTTACAGAGCGACAATAGCAGCTGAAATGGGGAAATTTGGGGTGGATTTCAGCTTTCACTGCGGGAAGTGCTTTGCCCCGCTGGAAGGGCTGAGCTGGGGCGGGCAGCTGGATCTCAGCACCGCCACTTCCCCGAAAAGTGCCATTGCGTCAGCACAGCCCCGCAGAGCGCAGCCGCCTGCAGTGGGGCTGCAAAAACAAACAGCCGAGGGAGCAGTGCCCATCTATCCATCCACCCCGCAGCTTCGCTCACTCCTCTCCCCCTGGCAGCCATGGCACCGGACGGCGTCTCCACCATCCTCCTCCTCACCATCCTGCTGCCCGCATCGGCCGCTCCCCATCGATCCACACCACCTCCAAACCTGGCCAACGTAACAACACCACGGGTAAGGAGGGACGGACACGGGGAGGGCTGGAATGGAGCCCCCACCACCCCTCACGTCTCCCACAGCTGCAGGGAATGTGGCTGTACGTGGCCGGGGCAGCCCAGCTGCCCCAGCACCTCCTGGAGCTGCTGCTCATCGACCACGGATTCCTGCGTGTGGAGCCCAGCAGCAGGGCGGAGCTGCTCATCACCCAGCGCGTGGCCGTGTGAGATGCCCACTCCCCATCCCCGACCCCTTCCTCCCAGCCCGGCCCCTCTGCGGGTGCTCCACCATCCCCACTCTCTGCAGGGCCGACCGATGCCTCTCCGACAACTCCACCTCCATCCACTTGGGCGCCAACGGCACGGCGCTGCTCAAGCACAGTGAGCAATGTGGGGGGGGGGGTCACGGCCACGTGCATTTGTTGGGAGGGTGTGGATGAACACATCCCAAGTTTATTTTGGGATGGAAGGGGCCGCCTCGCTTCCCGGATTATTTCACAACTCCTCTGGGAAGGGAAGGAACGCTCGCAACGAATCAGAGCACTAACGCAGCTCTCCCTCCCCACCCCGCTCTGCTCTCTCGAAGCTAAAACGCAGCACACTCTGGGGACGGTGACAAACCTTGGCTCTGAGGATGCTCTGCTCATCCAGCACCAAGTGCAGAGGGAGAGGACGTATTCGGCGCTGTATCTCTATGGTATACAAACCCCATCCCCGAGTGACCTAATGCTGTGTGCTCAGAGCCACCAGGTAAACCCACAGCAGCTCCAACAGCAAGCTGCAACGTCCTGAGACCTCTGCACGAGGACCACAGGAGTATACCAACATCCCGTTACAATTTAATCTCTGAGCAGAGCAGAAAGAGTGAATTAACAAAGCCCATTTACACCATCAGTGTTCAAAGAACAGGAAGCACACGCCGTTCACCATCGATATCGTTGTGAAATCTCAGCCTTCTCAAGCTAACTGGGATTGGACCCAGTTGGACCCACACAGCCCCATAGAGCAGCACACCGGGCGGTGATTTATCCCTCCAGGAGTCTTCCAGTAGAGCTCCCCAGCAGAGGCTCCTAATAGAGCCCTCCAATAGAGACCTCCAGTAGAGATCCCCAACAGAGTCCCCCAACAGAGCTCTCCAATACAGCTCCCCAGTAGAGACCTCCAATAGAGTCCTTCAACAGAGACCCCCCAGTAGATATCCCCCCGCTGTCCTTTCAAGCTGCAGAGTCATTGCTTTAGAAAGTTCAAAGCCCCATTTGGGAAACAAACACCTGCCCAGGGCCCCACCAGCGGGCCGTGATGGGTGGCCTGTGCGCAGCACCCGTGGGAGCAAGGGGATGACAGGCAGGCAGGGAGGATGTGATAAACCCTCTGCCCTCGCAGCCCGCAACCGGACGGTGAGCAGCACACAGCGGGACGAGCTGGTCCGGCACGCAGAGAGCCTGGGGCTGAGCCAAGGGGACGTGGTGTACGCGCCGTGGAGGAAGGTACATCAGTGCTTTGGGGTGCTCTGAACTGGGGCTCCTCGCGGCCAGGAGCCGAGTCCTGAGCCAGCGCATCAGGAGAAGGCCCCACACGCCGCTCCTGCTGCCTTCCCCTTCTGTTTTCCACCCAATAACCAAACACTGACGTTGGCTTTGCCCGTGGTCGTTCTGAAGGAGCTGTGCCAACTGGAAGAAAAGGAAAGAGCGGAAGAAACGAAGGATGGAGGAGCACAAGGCACGGCCCCGCCGAGCGCAGCTGTGGCGGGGAACACGAGCAGCCTGCAGCAATAAACACTTAGTTCACAATTGTGGCACAGCTCGATGGGAGAGGCTGCAGAGCTGCAACGGGGATCAGCCGTCCTGCACTGGCAGCACAGGGTGAGGGTGGGCACTGCTGGGCACGGCCTGAGCTGATCCTGCACTCAGCAGTGGTCGGGGATGACCAGGAGAGGGCAATCAGAGCCTGCTCGTGAGGCTGTGCCCATGGGTCTCACCCATCCCAACGGGGTTTTTGCTTCTCCAGAGAGAAAAGGGCTCCATGTGCTGTGTGGCGGTGCCGGGGTGCAGCCCCCCAGGCTCTGTGGTTGTGGGAGCAGAAGGTTAAACAAGGCCAGGGCTGAGCTCTGTGGCTGGAAGGTAATTGAGGCTCAGCTCTCACCCCATAATTAGGGGCTGAAAATATCTCCTTAAAAAGGAAGGACGCAGTGCATGGAGCCCTGCCCCCCGCTGCCACACTGCAGTGTCCCTGCCCTGTAAGGCAACACGTCTCTACGGAGCCTCCAGCCCCTTTTATTTTAGTGAAAGCACTGTACAGAGATGAGCAGATCCATTCCTGGTCCCGGGGCACTGCCAACGCTGTGCTAACACACCCCCATCAGCTGTGCCCCTCACCCTGCGGGGCAGCACCAAAAGGGCACAGCAGGGCAGGGCAGGGGGTGCTGCCAGGGGCCACAGAGCAGCCTGTGACAGCACAGAACGTGCCCCTCGGATTGCAAGGCCCAGCACTTCATCAGTAGATTCACAGATGAGCCTTGAATCACCATCAGAGACACGGGAACCAACAACCCCAGCTGTGTGCTGTTGGCCACACAGCATGCCTGCACTACCTGCCTTCACCAAAATAACCAGGGCTGAAGGCTCTGCAGAGAACAAAACCACCCTCAGCATCAGCATCCTCGGAGATGATCATCCCAGGGAGGAGCAGCCCACCCCCAGGCAGCACTGACACACCAAAACACGGACACGAGGGGTCTCTGACAGACCTTTATTAGCAGACTGTTCCCTACATGAAGAATCTGAGTTAGATTTGCATTATAACAATTGGTGGTTACAGCTACAAAGACGGTTGTCATTTTGCATTGATTTTTGCATTCTGATATTCGTTTTCTCATTAGGCCACACCGGTAGGAAGAAGCCACTGCAAAATCTATCGTAGATAAGAGAAAAAGAGGGAGGTGGGAAAAAAACTCTCCATCACCACATGGGATCGGTTGGACTCGTCAGGGCACAGCCTCACCTGCAATGCTGTCCATGGACCAAACTCTGAGTGCCAGCAAATCCTCTTCCAACTCCTGGCACGCTCCCCCATGGCGCCCGTCAGGCAGCACACGAGGAGCAGCAGCTCAGCAGCAGGACCTGCTGCTTCAGCCTCCAAACACAACTGCAGCACCTCGTGTCCGAGGGCGCTCCCTCCCAGCACTCTGCAGACTCACCTTTTTCTTTAGTCCCTGAGTTTTCCTCCCTCCTCCCCCTTCACAGATTCCCCAGGATCGCTCTCCTTCAGCCACTGTGACTCCCAACATGCACAGACCTACTGTCCTGACTTCCCCCAAAACCCTCTTGGCCACGTGTGGAGCCGACCCCGATAAGGCGAGCCCTGCAGCGCGCCCTCTCCCCTCATCCCCGCTTCCTCACCAGCTCCCTTCTCCCCCATGGCTTCCTGCTACAGCATTTCTCTGGGCTGAGGTCCTCCAGCAACAACCCCGTGCTGGGGAAAGGCAGCTCAGGCCCCCAGGGAAGGGACTTTGGTGTCTTCCCCGCCACTCGGCTGCGTGATGTAAGAGAACAAACAGAGAACTTTTCGAAACGGGAGAAATACAAGCACAGTAACAATATTTAAACAAGTCTATAAAAATAGTCTGGCATAAATCTGTTCAAATAAATACAAAATAAATATGCTTTAAGCAGTAAAACAGTGGAATGCAACGGTGGTCCATCTTGCCCAAAAGGATTGGATGAGGATCTCCCAGGCCTCGGGAGCCACATCCTATCCACTAAATAGCCCATAATGCAGAGAAATGTTAAAGCCATCTCTTTCCCTTAGCCCTACGAAAAGCACCCTTTGAAAGGAAAGCAAGCGTGTTTTCAGGACTGAACTCACATCTCCCAGTGACAGCCAGCCCTTCCCTTACAGCCCTCCCCATGGCAGACACAGTCCTGGCTCGGGGCCTCCACCCCACTAATGCAAACCTGAACATCAAACTACAAAGAGGTCTAGAGAGATAGGTAGCAGCGTAGGCACGGGGCTTGGAAAGGTCCATCAGCCACCCTGGGCACCAGGCAGAACAGAATTCAGAGGTCCATGCAAGGCTGCACAGGGGCTCTCGTGTCGTGCTGGGAGCACGGCAGCACAGGAGCTGTGGAACAGTCGTTGATTTACTGAAGCCATGCATCGAGGTGCCAGCCCACCCAGGGCTCTCCAGCCTTCCCCTTTCCAAGCTCCTGCTGAGTATAAGAGAAGCCAATCCGGCATGCAGAGGATACAGGCATGCAGGCTCTAGGCTGCTGCTTCTGTTAGTTAAGTGCATCTTGTTAGTGGGATTTATGAGACACACTTAAATCTATAAAAAATAAATAATCCTAATCCTTCATCAGGCTGGCCTAAGTAACATTCAGCCTGACCAGATATAAACCACTGCCCACCAGCCCTCCAAATCAGTATAGTTCAAAAAAAAAAATCACTTTTTACGTCAAGTCTTGGAAGCAGAACATGAATTATCTCCTACCCAGAGGAATATATGTAAACATAATGACAAGCCTGGTGTGGCAGCAGCTCCTCCACAAGGTTTGTACAAATCTGAACAACAGGTAGGAATTTAACAACTGAATGGAAAAAGAAGCTCTTCCAGCAAGTCAGAAGGTGCTCATCTGCAGGCAAACAGCTCTGTACATGAATATGCTGAAAGCAGACTGTTCCCCAAATCTTTGCTACTTTGCCATACTGCTGGGAACTGACCTCAAACAAACCAATGCCTTAAGACTGGGCCAGGAGTTCAGCTCCTGCCCTCCCAGAAGGCCCAACAAAGAGGCCCGGGTGACAGCTCCTGTGGAGCTCTGAGTAGCAAGATGGCAAAGGACACCAGATCCTCCCCTCCCCTTCCCCGACTCACAAACTATCTGAGATTTCACAGCTTTGCTTAGTCAGCTTAGTGTCGACACATTCACAGAATGAGAGATGACTGTACGTCTTGGGATCACAGCCCAAGATTTCAGAGTTCCAAGTCCTCAGCACCTCCTGGTCACCGCGACTGCACGCCCAGCGTCATCTTCAAGTTCTCATAAACCACGTAGCTGATGCTCACGGCCGGGATCACCTTCATGAAGTTTGGGGCCAGACCCCGGTAAAGACCAAACGCTCCCTCTGTCTTCAGAATGTGTTTGAACAGTCCCCTCATTGTCACCTCAGGAGCACCCTCCACAGAAGCTGCAACGCAAAGAGCCGCAGTAAATAACACAACAAAAACACGAAGCCAACACGTGTCTCAGAGTCACACACCTCCCACGGATGGCCACAGGGCAAACGTGCTCTAAGGAGGGCACCTAACTTGTCAGCGTGCCATGGTTGTGCTACACAACACAGCCGTTTTCCTCAACTGCTCTGCAGATGCCACTAGCCCAAACTCTTGATATGAGGAAAACAGAACTACACTGTCCCAGTGGCATTTGACTCCAGAGGACAGCACAAAGTCCACTGTCCAGCGTGGCAAGCAGCCTGCTGCTCAGCTGCACGGGCTGGTTAAGGCTGCTGTTGCAATGTTTACACCAGAGGACCTTTACCCTGCTCAGAGACCATGGCAGGAGTTCACACACTACACAGAGTCCCCCGAAGTTCTCACCTTGGGCCTGCATGCGTGTCCTCACAAGTGCCAGGGGGTAACTGGCAAGCTGTCCACAGGTACTGGATATGGTGCCACAAGCCAAGAGGACAAAGACTCCAGGGTCAGCACTGTTGACAGCATAGCGCTGCAACCAGGCGTTTTTCAGGGTCTGGAAGGAACAACGTCAGCAGTGAAGATGCAATCAAAAGACTAACAAGTTATATAAGAGCCCTAGCACCAAGGCCCAGGGATGTACGTGCAGTATCAGCCAGGCTTCTCAGATATCTGCGTTTGCTATTTCAGGGGACTGGGAGAAAAAAAAAACTTTAATTTTCTGCCGCAGTTCTCTCAGAAAATAAACACAGCATCGCACATAATGCCAATTATGAAAGGGAAATCATCACACTGGATTATCTTTTAGGCCACTTTGACTAAAAAAAAAAATCCATCTGTGCCCCTCCTTAAGGCTGATCAGGAAAGCTTCGACAAGTTATTTATACTCTTGTAGTAACTGACTGGTCTGACTGATAAAGCTACGCAAGCAGCACAGCCCTAGAGAAGTGTTAACAAGCCCATACCTCATAGACTGCCAGGTCAATCCCAGCATATGGAATGATTCCTAGCATGTTGGGGATGTAGCCTTTGTAGAAGGCAGCCATTCCTTCCTTCGAAAGGATGTTTTTGGCACAATCCAACATGCCTGAATACTGTCCTGTCTTTCTCAGAGCCATCCGTGTTTTCAGAACCTAGAAGACAAGAATAAATGCCACTGAGACCTAGAGGAAAATCAGTAGGAGAAAAAAAACACAGACGGTTTAACTCTTAAGAGCAGGACTGCAGCAGGTGTCACGTGAGCAAGCATTACTTGGTATTAGAGCTCTCAGAGATGCAGGCAGACCATCAGCTCTCATCCTGACACCCTGCCACGAGCCTCCAGGGCTGCCAGTGTCCTCACCTCCATCGGGTAGATGCTGCTCTGTGCGATGGCACCAGCCAGAGAGCCAGCCAGCAGCCGCTCGTGAATCCTCAGCATTTCCTGGTCAGTACCAATGAACCTCTTGATCTGTGGAAGCCAAGACAGACAGACATTAAGGTTTTATCTCAGCCACTCTTTCCAGCTGGTCCTCCCGCAGACCCCACTGTGGTCAGATTCCTCCCATCCTCCTCGCCTACCTGCTCGTAGGCCATGAACTTGATGGCAGATTCAGGGGCAATCTTCAGTACGTTGATGCCGTTCCCCCGCCACAGTGACCTTGTTCCACCCTCTCGGATCATTTGAGTAAAGCCACCAATGATACACATGTTGTTACTGCGGGAGGCATGAACCTGGAGAGGGAGAGAGAGAGTCTGGATCAGTTCCAGTCCTGATTACGACAGCGTTACGTTCTTCTGTAATCCAGGGACAAAAGGGCACTTTTTTTATTTACCCAGAGATTTGCCAAGGCTTTAATCCCTTCTCAATAACTTCTACAATAGAAAAGCAAACCTCTCTTCCTTTTTGTGAAGTTCAGTGTTAACTAATGGATCTAATCCGTATACTCTGAAATGGAGGGAAAGGTTAAGCAGCCATCTCCCATACCTAGCATAGGGCCAGCTATGCAGAACAGATCTCTCAGATACTGGAGAGCAGGAACAGTGAGAAAGTAAACTGAAACTAGGGTTTGAAACTGCTTTGTAACACAGTACTCGCACGGAACACCAGCTCTGTCAGCTGACCACCACAACCACTTCAACACCCAAAACTCAAACCTGTTTCACTAAAATCCAGTTCACTCGGTGCTCTGAACCACAAAACTTTTTAACTATTGGCAGTTTTCACATGCCTACCTCCCAAAAGCTTCTATCTTCCCTAGTCAATGAAGGACAATTTGTTGACATGACTTTGACCATTTAAATCACCCAAGAAGATTTCCAAAATGTCAACAGAGGAGCTCTATGATCAATCCTAGTCAAAGTGCGAAATCAAGTTAACAAACACAATCATCTCCTAGATACCACCTGGGCAGAATATTAAGGAGACCAGCCTTCAGGCTGTTCAAACAAACCACAACTGTTCCATCATACCTGCATGAGCACTTTCAAGCGATCCAAAGGAGCTGTACAGGTTCTGGACACAGCACCTGCACCTCCACCTGCAACCAGATGTCTCCACCACATCCCTGTCTGCCTCTCTTCCACTGTGAACTCATCAGGGACTGTCAAATTCTCTCCTACATCAAAAATCTGCAAAAAAAAAAAAAAAAAAACAGAAGGTGTTGAGAAATGTCACGTCAGCTTGCAAAATTGCTACAGTTTTACCACTCTTCATCTATGCTAAGTATTGGAATAAGCATCTCCAGTAATTCATGACAGCAGCTTGTGTGTAACCATTAAGGTTACAGATGTCTGGCCACTGGGACTGCCAGTGCTACACCACCTCAAAAAGGCTTAGATTTGTTTGGGAAGCTGGGAACTGCTACACATTTGCCTTCATAAAGATATTGTGGATCACAATAAGGAACAAAATGATCAACTGTATCAATAAAATTAAAAAAATAATAAAAAAAATCAACCATAGGCAACTGCACAAGGACACAGCTGGGCCTCACTGGAACCTTCAAAGCTCGCAGCCAGTTTTATCTCACTACATGCTGATTGCACACACTGAAATATCACCAGGAAGGACGGCTGCCTGTCAAATCCATTTCCAGTCTTAGCAGGTTCTAAGCTGGCAGGATCTGACCACTGGTCCAAGCTCTCAGACACATGAGCCAAGCGAACATACACCTTCATGCAGAATGTACAGTTGTTATCACCTGTGCCACAGGCTTCAGAAGCAGTGCCAGTGCTTGATGGCACGATAAGGGGAGAGGACAGGAAGCAATTGGGCTTCAAGGGCTATAAGGCAGCTACTGAGCCATGAAGAAAATGATAGAGACTGCTGATAGCAGCTCCCTGGGGTTATGGCTTTCACTGAGAACCTGAGGAAAAGACCACGAGCAGTTGTGGAGGAACGTACCGTGGAGTGCTTCCAGTACAGGATGATTTCAGGAATGTTCTCTACTGGGTGCAGCAGGTGATAGTCTCGCCACTCATTCCAGTCAATTGTCATCGTCCCATTTTTATCCATGCTAAAAAAAATTGTCATGATTGAGCACAGACACCCACTGGGTGACAAAGTTCTCCTCCCCTTCCCTTTGATTATTCAGGCCTACATCAAAAAGAAAGCTTTGCAAAGCAACTACTGAAAGACTTCCAAAGAGACACAAGACAAAGCCAAGAAATCTTTTCTACCCCAAATACTGCAGAGAGACAGCCATGGTCTCCCTCTTTCTCTCCCTTATTTCCCCTTTAACTACACCAGAGGAGTTGTTGTACCCCCTCCTTTCAAAGTTAGGCCAACTAGTTTCCCAACTGAAGGGAAAAAAATACTTACTAGGTGACAGGACCCCAGAAGTGTCCCGTCCTTATTCTGACACACAGGCAAACAGACAGAGGGAGGGTTGCAGAGGAAAGAAAGAGGAAAAAAACAGCACAAATAAGTGGTAGTTAACACGTTAGTGCCACATGCAAAATGCACTCAGCATTTCCAAAGGGCAATTGCACATTCCCTTTTCATAGCAGCAAGCACAGGGCAGCAGGACAGTCAGACAGGAACAAATGCGATCGGCTCAGGTGCAAGCCCTTCCCAGCAAGGCAAGACATCCTAACAGCAACTCTCCATAATGAATCACAGCATTAGAAGTCTCATTTAATTGATAAAAATCAACATCAAAATGAAGAGTAACAGGCAAAAGGGAGGAGCTGAGGTCTCCGGAAAGTGTACACAGGGTAGAAAAGAGGAGAAAGGCTCCACGTCCCAATGCTTCCTTCTTTCTACTTGAAGATCTTTTCAGAAAGGCACGGGAACCAGATGAACCCTCACCTCTTCAGTATTTTTTCAGCCTGCTGTTCAGAGATCTTAACTCCCAGGTCCCGAAGAGACTGTACAATCTCCTGGGCATCAATACGACCTGCAAAGAGAAGGCACAGAGCTCAAACATTTGGCAAGCTGAAGCGAGCAATAGCCTATCTGCCAGCAAGAGAAAGGTGCTTACCATCATTCTTCTTATCCAGGCTCTTGAAGACCAATCTTAGCTTTTTTTCATGATCCTGGAGATAGTGAACAAACTCCTCAAAATCCAGCTGTCCATCCAGGTCCTTGTCTCCAGCTTTCACAATTTTCTGTTCAGGAGACAATCAAAAACCATCAGTCCCTTTGTTCATTCAGAGGATCTGCCCCTTCTTCCACCATAATTAAATACTGCTTCCTAAATGGCTTTGGCTTTCTCCCCCCTCCTCCCCAAAGCAGCTGACAATTACTACAAGAAATCTGAGGAAAGCAGGACAGCAGAAAGGTCACCTGATTCCAGGCAACTGCCTTCCAAAGTCAGGCAAACGTAATGCCTCATGCTTTTATTGGGGATACTCTGCAACTATCAGGTATCTAATCCCAGTCCCGTATCTTGATTAACACTTTACGTGATATAATTTGAGAGCCTCCTTAGGGACTCAGCACGAGGCAACGAGGTTTGCATAGAAAATTCACTGCCAAAGCTGAAGCAATAAAAAAATAAGTCTGAACAGGAGAAGGAATGCCATGCCTATCCGACCCCTACAAAAGTATGCTACCCCTGGCAAGAACCAACTCCGACCAGAAAAAGCCTGTCCAGCCCAAGTGGGCACAGCGAAGATAAAACCCCTATGAACTGGTTTAGGCACCCTGGAGCTACGTGCTTTAATTATACAGGCTTCCACGAGATGCATATAGAACAAGAGAAGGTTCTTAGCAGGACAAAGCCAACACCAGGATTACCTTGTGTCAGACAGCTAGGACAAGGTAACAACAAATTCACTCAGTCCAGCATGGGGCAAGGGCGGATGAACTGTGCTATCTAAGGGCATGTGGCTACTTGCTGACAGCAGAGGTGATCTCCAGGCTGCAAGAATGCAGCCCAGGGAGTTCCCATTTCCCCTCTTGTTTGGTCACTTGCCCTTGACAGCCTAGAAACCTTTTTCAACATGAGTCAGGGAGCGACAGGACACCAGGCGTGACTCAGAGCCCTTCATCACCAGTGTTTTGGTTGTAATCCTTGTACCATTTTGGTGAGCAGATGGGATCACAGAGGATGTGAACCAAAGCTAACCCTCTGATCACCTGCATTCTGCTCAATATTTGCGCTCAGGTTTATCTATTACTCTGAAGCCTACGGTGGCACTTCCTCAGCCCATGGACACTCTCCTTCATTAGCCTTATGCCTTTATTTCAATGCTGTTTTCAATGGTTTCAATACTACGTTTCACCACTGAAACTCGAAGAGAGTTTGCCCCATCACGTCCTGCCCTTTTAGCCCTGTCGCTATGAGGATTACTTCTAACCATCTTATGAGCCTTAAATAAGAAAGCGCCGTCCCAGCTGCACTGACCTTTGAGGTGTGCCCAGGATTCTTAATCTGCAATTTATCATATGACAGTTGTAAAGTTCAGGCACAGCCTCACATCCACCTTGTGGGCTAAAGATAGGGCAGCACCTCTCACATGTCAGGGGGTTGGCCTCCAACAGCTGAATCAGGGCTTCCCTCCCGCTGGCAACCCCCAGCAGCTGACAGTCACAAATAATTCAGAGGCGTTCACTGCAGGAGAGATGTGACTGTGCAACTCTCTGCTCTACCTCCCTGCTAACCTAGCAGCACCAGAGTGCAGTGAGTGAATGGAGACTGCACGCTGCCACCACTGCCCCGGGCAGGAAATACAATGCCCCTGTAGAGCAGTGAGCTGTAAGGGCTGTGTAACCACTTGTAGACCTGTAAAGGATGAGAATGCAAGGAGAGGCAAACAGATCCCCACCTGCATTTAACAGCAGGGATGACATCCTGGCGTAGCGATCCGCTCTCCAGCAGCAGTGCTCACTGCTGGTGTTTCTACATGCCCGCACCATGCACGCCCTGCAGCATACACGGGACTTCACACACCCAAAAGCCCCACACATCTCCGTTTGTGCACCTGCACAAAGGGACAAGGCCGCCCAGCTCAGCCCCGGCTCCTGTGCCCTTGGGAAAACGGCATGCAGGGACAGGGCAGAGCACGGGGCAGCCCACGCAGCTGGGAAGGGAGCAGCTCTTGCACAAGCTCCCGGCAGCACGCCCTGCGCAGCCTGAGCCAGCAACACGTGGCTGCTGCAGACACTGCTCATCGCGTCACAGGGCAGGCAGCGCGGGGGAGGAAAAGGAAGAGGATGTGAAGCCTCCAGCTTGAGCAGAGGGTTTGGAAAACCCCTTTTTTTCTATTTCAACGGCGTCAGGTCGATCGGTTTAAGCGGTGAGCTCCTCTCAGATCGGAACCAAAAGATCCAAAACGCAGCGTGCTCCCGCAGCAGTCCCTCACCACCGGCACACGGCCCCAAACACAACGCGGCCCCGAGGAGCTGCCCTGCTCCCAGCAGCACAGGGGCTCAGCCCAATCCCCCCGCGGCCGTACCTGCTTCCACTGGCGGTAGGTGGAGAACTCCTGGGAGGGGATGAAGAGGCTGAGGCGGAAGATGGACTTGAGTTCGGCCGGCAGCCCCTTTGACTCGAAGTACTCAAACTCTGCCTGCGACTGCCCCAGCACCGGCACATAGAGACAGAGGCAGAGCATCTTCCTGTGCCCCACGCTCGGCTGCGCTGCTCGGACAGACCGGGAAGGACGC
Source organism: Oreortyx pictus (assembly GCA_036925125.1). Taxonomy (NCBI): domain Eukaryota; kingdom Metazoa; phylum Chordata; class Aves; order Galliformes; family Odontophoridae; genus Oreortyx; species Oreortyx pictus. The sequence continues at coordinate 5,267,579 of JAUPFR010000022.1, forward strand.
AACGCCAAGAGACTGCCGGACTTAATTTCAGAGCGTGGTGGGAAGGAAATGCCGGCGTGTCTCATGACACATGCCTATGAGCTCCCCGGCTCCAGAGGGATTGGCTGCTCAAGCCCTGCCCTTCTCCTTAAAAGGGAAGCGGTAGCAGCCACGGCCCTCCCCAATGGAGAGGGCTGCCAGCAGCTCTCACGAGGCCTCCCACCACGGGCACTGGGCTCCCAGTGTGCACCCAGTGCCCCTGGAGCTGGCTCTGCCTGGTGCCCTGCAGGGCCTGGCCTTGGTCACTGCCTCTCCCTCTGCGAGACACAACACATTTCTGTACCAACCACGCAGCAAAGCTCGAGCTTTGATATATGTCAGAGAAGCCATCCGACGGGGAAGACCTGAGAGCACGCAGGTTTCCCAAAGCTATCACCCCATCTGCGCTCGAGGTAAAGCAGCACATCTGTCGGTCTGGTTTCAGCCAGCTCCTGCTCACTGCTTTCCCAACTGCTGTGACGTTTTCCTGTGTTTGCTCTGCTCTAACAGTGCTGACCAGCACAAAGTCCGGCAGGTGCTTCTTCTTGGACCTCGCTGCACCAGGTCCATTGTATCCCTGCTGGGATATTTTGACCTTTAAGCATAAAGAAAGCTGAGGTCTGAAACAAGCTGCTTGTGGAGCTGCACACCAGTGAATTCAGTGGGAATGTTCAAGCTGGGGGGTTATTTTAAGGCTTTCTAAAACGGGGTGCAGCAGCAGGGTGCCGCCGGGAGCCGTGACCCACGAAGGCTTCCCATGCCCTTCTGGCACCTTACCTGCCACTGCGTTACCTAACCAGGCTTAACCTGCTCCTGCTGACGTCCCCACGTGGCAATGGGATCTTCTCAGGCTGCAGATCCTCTTAGGGATCAGCTGCAACAGCTCACTGCACGCCAACCCACAGCACGCACCCACTGCCCCGGCACCACGGATGGGAACGGCCAAAAGCAATGCCTCGGGCACCCAGAGCAGCCCCCTGCCCCACATGTGGGTGCCAAAGGAACAAGTATAACTGAGGTTTGCCCACCGAGCCCGAGATTGCTCCGTGCTCCTTCCCACAAGTTGCCAAGCATCACTATTTGAGCTGCTTGGCAGCTCAGTTGCTATGCCAACATGATGCAGATTTTCCTAATAAACTCCAACTCCAGTTGGCAGCGAGAACAAAAGGCAGAATCTGCACGATTTGGGGAAGAAAGCCTACTACCTACGTCAGAGGAAAGGAGAGAGGTAACGACGTTAAGAAAGCTGATTTATACAGGGTATTAATTACAGGAGAGGGAGCTAAAAAGGAGAGATGGATTACGAGTGAAGTTTACACCAGCAATTCGGGCTATAATGATGAAGGGAATTTAAAAAAGCATTAGCAGGCTTTTAGGTTTCGTCAAAAATAATAAGAATAAATAATCCTGGTAAACCTGGAAGTGGCCAGGGGCAGACAGGGCCCAAGTCCCAGCACGTGCACGGCCCCTGCGGGTGGTGGTGGATGGGACACAGCATCGCTGCTGCTGCTGCTGCAGGGAGTGCCAGATGCACGCCTTCTATGGGACGCTCACTCTTCTTGCTGTCAGGGAACCTGCAAACTCACTGCCCGTTTTATTCATAGGATTTGGAACTCATCTAAATGTTGCACGAGTTACAAGTTGCGACACCGACGTCGGCCTTTCCTAGTCGTTTCTACTCTTTTGGGCATCTGCTTCATGGCTGCTGAACTGCATCAGCTCTATAGAAGGTACCTCCCGAAGATGGGAGGATGCAGCCGTACAAGGATGCTGTTTAATTTTGAATTTACTTTGCTAAAAAAAAAAAAAAAAGTCTCTAAAAATACCGTGTGCCAGCACGCATCACAGTCACATAGCTCACATCCTCCTCTGGAGGCAGAGCAGCTCTCTGGGTACGTGCACCTATGCTGGAAGTTTCGGCAGGTCCTGCTGATGTGGTGTTTGTCATTTCTGGAGGTTAGCTTATAATTAATTGTCCAGTACAGAAGGTCCTCACAAATCACAAAGACACCCTTTGTGTAGGAAGGAGGGGAGTTAATCATTGAAGAGACCCCAGCGGAGCACAGAGCAGCAGTCAGCTGAGCCCATGCAAGGGGAAGGGTACAGCCAGGAAGGGCAGACCCACAGCGTCAGTACGTGCTGTAAAGGTGAGCAGGAGAGGTGAGCTGTGCAGTGACAACACGCTGATCCAAAGTTACAAGTCCAGGTGGTGACATCAGGGGCAGGCCGTCCCCCTCCTGCGCACACACCCGGAGCCAAGACGTAACATTCACTATCAGCATTTTCTTCTGCATTCACAGGAACTACTGCATATCGGAACTGTTCCCTCCAGGAGGAGCGGGGCTGAGTCACCCTGAGCACCGTGGGGATGGAGGGGCCAGGATGAAGCCTCCCCAGCCAGGTCTGTCACACATACATCCCTTGCAGAGTCAGGCAGTGCTCGGGATGATTCAGCAGACAGTGCCTACAGGAGCTTGGACAGCACAACGTGGCACCAGCTAAGAGATTTATCCCAAGGTCACCGGCGAGCCGTGGCACAACAGAAGCCATGCGTCCCCCAGGTCCTTTACACACCTCATAGCACTGGTTGCTCACACGGTGAGTTATCACCTGCCGTGCTGGACTTTTTGCAGTGCTTCTCCTTAAGACAGGCAATCAGAGCACAGATATATCTTCAAGCTCACAAGTTACCGGCTGTCAGCTGAGCCACGGTGACAGGATCAGCATTAGCTGGTCTGCAGTGCAAGGTAAACCAGATCTGCATAATCCTCAGCAGAAGAGCTTTACTCGGTGTTTCACTTCACAATCAGGGCAGGCTAAAATTACACAGCCACAACCTCCCAGCAGATGGGCAGTTACTTCCTAAGCTGCAGTAACTCCATTTTATCACATCCTTATCCCGCAGCTATTTCTGCATTAGCCAATTTTAGGGTTCCTATACAGCAAAACTTCTCAGGGTCATACAGGCAAGAGATCAGTATCAACTCCCGCCCCGTGTCAGAGAGATCTCTATTTGCAGGTGTGAACAGATGGGCTCTCCCGGACTGAAGGAGCATTGTTCCCTCCGAAGGGAACAGAGATCTGCAGCCCTGCTCCTTCATCACAGCCTCCCTCAGTCCTGAGCCTCTGTCCTTCTTCAACCTCTGCACACAGAAGTCCTCTCCTTCTCCAGGTGCACACGCTCCAGGTTCTGGAGGAGACGTACGGTGCCAACTGCTAGCGACGGACTGAGGGCAGAGGTCCCTGCAGATGTTTCAGCCCAATGCAGGCAGGGAGTGGCTTCTGCTCTGCAGAACAGAGATGCCACCCTGCTGCTTTCCTCCGAAACATCAGCAAAGGACACTAAGCCCTTCTGCAACCTGAACCCGTCCGTTCCCTATTTCAGAGAGCGATCCCACAACAGCGGCGCTGACTCCGTGCCCGAGCAGCCGCATCCTGCAGCCACCCCGCTCCCTCCCAGCAGCACAGGGGGCATTGCCCAGCCCCTCCCCAGTCATCTCAGCTCACACCCTTGGTCACAACCCACACGAAGTCAGAGCTGACTGCATCATCCTCAGGAGACACGGACGGCGTTTCCTCCCTCTCGAGGACAACCTGGAGCTGCTGTCAGCCAGCACCGTACTACGCGGCCAGCAGAGAACTGAGCAGCTTTTGTTTGCCTCCCCCCAGACAAAGCCTCACTGCTTATCCTCTGCCAACTGCACGCACCTACCACGTCCCCACCCTGGGAAGTTCCCATCCTCACACGGAATTAGGTCTCTTCCTTATGTCACTCACTCCCGTGGGAAAACCATTCCCATCTGTGGGCTGTGCCATTCCAGCAATGCACCAGGTACTCCCTCGCTCCTCATACACTTCCTTGTGTTCCCTGTGGACTCATGGGGAGTGCCAAACAACCACGGATCGACCACGAGACTTTTAGGATCCATTGAACCCTCTGCTGGTCTCTGGTGCAGCAGAAGGACTCATCACCAACCTTCACTGTCGCTCCCAGCCCTGAGTTACACCGCTTGCAAGTCACCTTCTAGATCCACAGACTCCCCTCACCCCTTTTACCCTTAGAACGCCGTATCTGCAAGGTCACATCGCATCTTTGCAGTCATTCCCTCAGTTCCTCCACTTCCAGCACGCACACGCATCAGACCCCACTCACTATCGCAGACCCTCCCCCCAAAACACACACACAGGAGCTGCTGCGCTGCCCCGCAGCCCGTGTGCTCCGGCCTCAGGACACCCCATTACCTTTGGAAAATGCTCTGCGGGTCCGACCACCAGGAGGATAGTTGGTCTCCTCTCATTGGGGTCAGTCCCTCTGTCCTGTGGCTTCCCCAGCATCTTTGGCCCTTTCTCCCCGGGGCCTGGCAGCGGGGTGGCGTTTCCGACCTCATCGTCTTTTCCATCAGCAGGACCTTGGCACGCGGCCCTGGGAAGGAAGCTAGATAGAAAACACCAAAGGCTCTGCAGCATCGCTGCTCCGGCGGGCAAAGCCGGCGTGCTGGGAGCCGCCCGCTGCCCGGGCTGCACTACCAGGACGGGAAGGCACAGCCGGCACACACAGCAGCTCCGGCCCCGCGGCTCCACGAGCTGCGATTCGGCGCAGCCCCGCTCCTGCGGACGCTTCCTCCCTTTAGAAACCGCTGCTACCGCAGTCGTGCCCGGCCTGACAAGCAGCTCATTGCACAAGCGCGTCACAAATCCGACGGCAACAGACAAAGCGTCGGCCAGCCCTCCGTTCCACCAAAGGAGGCGAGCTTCGGAGGACGCCAGCGAAACAGGAGAGCTCAAAGCCGGCGCTCCGGGTCCCGGCAGCACGCGGGGCCGAGCGCCGGGCTGTGGCCCCACTGCAGCAGCGCGCAGCCAATCGCCGCTCTCGGCGCCGCGGGGCGAGCAGCGCGCGGCCGGGAGCGCGCCGGCACCCGCCGGGAGCGCGCCCGAGGGCGGAGGGCTGCGGCCGCGGGGATGCTCGGGGCACGGCCGGGCTTTGTTCGGGCAGCAGATGGTTCGCTGCGGGGATGAGAGCTTTTCCCGGCCGCGGTTGAATTAAGCTCGGGCTGCACCCTCTCTCTCTCTCTCCGGTCTATTATAGTCTCATCCAGCACTACAATAGGCGTCGCGTTATGCTTCTGCCGTTTGGCTTTCAGCGCGGCGCGGGGACGCGCCTGCACAGCGTTTAGGGCCGTTCATCCGCTCCAGGGCTGATCGGCTGTGGGTAACTACCGCGCATCGGCCCAGGCGGCCAGAGCTGTGCTGCAGCCACCTGCACCCAGGCACACGGCATAGGACAAGCAGAGCCGCACAGGGCCGGAGCAGCACGCACGTAGAGCAGTACACAGCACCCCGGCAGCTCCCGGCTGCAGCTCCTCTCCTACGAGAACAGGATGAGGGAGCTGGGGATGCTCGGCCCGGAAGAGAGAGGGGACCGGGGAGATATCATTGCAGCCTTCCAGTACCTGAAGGGAGCTGATAAATAGAAGAGAAGTAAGCTTCTTAGACAGACAGGAAGTAATAGGACAAGGGGGAATGGTTTTAAACTAAATGAATGGAAATTTAGATTGGATGTTAGGGAGAAATTCTTCACCCAGAGGGCAGGGAGTTATGGTCATATGGATGCCCCATCCCAGGCTGGATGAGGCCCCGTGCAACCTGAGCAGGTCCCTGATGCAGCAGCTGGCAGCCCCTCTGCGCTGCAGGGGTTGGATCTGAATGATCTTTTAAGGTCTCTTCCAACCCAAGCCATTCTATGATGCAAGATTCCTCTGCAGCACGAGGCCTCTACCCATCCCTACACCCACAGGAGGAGGGCACTGCACGGCCCACTTCGCACAGCACTGCCACCCTGCAGTTGGGCTCCAGCACAACGGAGCAGCGCAGAGCACACCTCCGTCACCCTGCCCACAGCGAGCTGCTCGGCCTCCTCCAGGCCACTGCTGCCAGTTTGTAACCTTTGACAGCAGCAGGCCGTAGGGAACCTGTGTGCTACAGCTGTTGGATATGGAAATACATGCAGGAACTGGAAGAAGTCCAGGCTGCGGGCAGCTCGCTTTTAAAGGGAGAACACTCGGCGTCACGCTGTCAGGAACTTGCTACTGCTGAATTCCTTTCACCAACCTGAGTAATGGAAAAAGAGACAAGCACACAGAAGACATAAAAGAATTCTTCTGCAAATGCGCTTCAGCGTTACTTAATGGGAAAAAAATGCTGCTTAAATCTCAAAGTCTCCAGCCCCACTCTGTGCCATGCCCCCACCCCCACCAGTCACACTGCTTTCTAACACACCGCCGTTCAGATCCTGTAAGGTGATATTTTTAAGCTTCTAATGCCAAAAGTTACGTTTCTTGAGCCAAAAGGAGGAACAAAGCAGATTTCCTGAACTGGTACAGTTCATCAGAATCAGCTTTCAGTAGCCTAGGGCTACAGGCTGCCAAGAAGCAGCAAGTTGCTCTGCTGCTCACTGATGCTCCAGGAGCTCATCCCATGGACCCGTGGCAGGCACAGATCTGAAGACACGAAGGCAAAGCAGATGAGTGGGACTCGGGCTGCTCACCTGTGAGAGCAGCTAACGCTATGGGACACGACTGCTGAGTCTCTCTGCGTTGTATATGCAGATATTTGGGGTTTGCACATGGCACAGACCCCATCTTCCTTTGCTTGCGCAGAGATTGCACAGCATTAACAGTAATTTGTGCAAGAAAATACATGCCCAGGGTGCAATTACAGAAGCACAGCAACACTTCCTCAGCCTTTGTCCTTGCTGAAGGAAACCTCAGAGGAATTCTTGCACTGTGCTAATCCACGCGGCTCCTTGAGAACACAGCCTTTCCTAATCATATTTAGAAAAGGGGAGGAAAAAAATAAAAGCACTTATTTCACCAAGTGAGGAATTTTATTAGGTCAGAACAATAAAGCGAGTAATGGAGAGATGATGATAGCTGGAGGCAAGGCAGCTGCTCCCCTGCAGGGAGCTGGGACATGAGTGCTGCCCCACTGACACCACCACGAAGCCAACCACTCACACACAAAAGATGCAACAAACACAGCGGGTGCAGGTCCAGCCCAAACCAGTTCAGAGGAACAGACAGTCATTTAATCTAGAAATCACGAGCCTAGGTCATACCTAAACACCTTGCCCAACCTACACACCTCGGTTCTTCAGCTGTTTCCATGACCCAACTCAAGATCATTAAGAGGGGAAAGCAGCAGGAGCGACCTGGGGGTGGCTGCAGGCAGCAGTGCCCAGGGCAGCAGCCCCACGCCCAGCACCACTCAGGTGGGTCACCCTTGGGCAAGCAGAGAAGCTGGCAATGAAACCCTGCAATCCATCCAGATGGAGACAAAGGAGAAAGGAAAGAGCAAGAGAACGATGTGTGTGCTTAAGTGAAAGAGTATTTTCCTCGTACTGCAAGCTAGCTAAGGGACGTCTCTGCAGGTAACAAAACCAAGGTATTCCGTGTGCTCTTCGACCACGTCCTGCAGCTGCACCTCAGTGCTGGGGCAGGCACCATGCCCCTGGGGCTGGTGGCACCAGGCAGAACCCAGCCTCGGGATACTTGCTTTCAGAGGGCCCTTAGAAGAATTCTGAGCAGACATACGTTTTCCAGCAAGAATCTGAGCAGACAATGAGCTCACACTCAAAAAAATGCAGGAGGGAGGGTGAAGAGGAAGGGGCAGAGGGAAGGGAGCAGTGATCCCCATATCCCCTGGTGTAGGAAAGCTGCCACAGCCGTCACCTCCTGGGATCCTGGTGTGACCCCGGTGGTGACTCAGGCAAGAGGAGCTGCCAGGACACCTGAGCAGGGGCTGCAGGGCGTGGGGCACCCGAGGTCGGCCACATACACCCACTTCTCATCTTTCCAAACGTCACTCCTGAAAGACAAGACTTAACGTAAGGATTTTCCACTTTTGAAGAGAGCTGAAATAAAATCCAGAAACGCCGCGCGGGGTTTTTACAGCACGCTGCCAAACATCTTGGCCGCTGCTGCTTAAATAATTAAGCTGTCTGGTGACATTCAGCCACGTTAATTTACTGAGGTGACATAACGGAGCTGCAGCAAAGCCCGGCCACCTCTCTGCAGGACCCCAGCACAGCCACCAGCTGCCCCAGCCCGTGTACTGGGCGATGGGGCCAGCACCAAACAGACACTGATTGCTGGGCTCCATCGTGTGAAGGCCGAGAGCTGACCAAGAGAAAGGACATCTGTAATACCCCAAAATCAGAAAGGAATGAGCACATGCCATGTATCGAAGCAATAGGAAAGTGGCTGCTGGGAAATGACACCCCCCCCCCCCCCCCCCAGCGCGGGCTCTGTGCACGATGCGGCCTCGCATACCAAACAGCTTTGCCTTCCCAGCTTCTCACGATCCAACAATTTGAGCAATTTCTCTTAAAGCAGAGCTCTGCTGCCCGGAGCCTCAGCTCACCGCATGGAACACGCCACAGCGAAGGCAGCATCGCCGTCCCACAGCGGTGACGCATCCGCCTTCTTCACTCCAGACAAAGTCTGGGGCATCATTAAAGTGTGCTCATGTCCCACATTCAGAGGGACAAATATAGCCATAGGACATGAACGAGAACAAAGACTCATTTACCATTTTTCCTTCAGACCTACTTGTGGCAACGCTCCCTCCCCCACCTCCTCCAGCACCGCTCCACAACGCAGGCAGGGAACCGCAGGGCTCACGAGCAGGACACCAGCCCATGCAGCAGGTCTGATGTGATTTCACTGACACGTGTCAACCACTCAAGTATCTGGCTAAGCACTGGGCCAGAACTATCACCAGCCTTTGTTTCTTTACCAGCCAGCTCCCACCAACCGTTCTGCAGCTCAGGGTTTTTCCACCTGCTCTTATCTCCCAGTACTGATTTCGTTTTTTCCCCTCCCTGAGCCGACCCGTAGTCAGTGCCCAGATCCAAAGGAGACATTTCATATTATACTTCCTGAGGAATCCAGCCCCGGCAATATAATCGCAGAACACATGCAGAAAGGCCAAAGCTGCAGCACAGGGAGGGTCAGGGGATCCTGCAGGTCTGGGAGCACGCAGCACCCACAGGACGCAGCTCACCACACCAGTGCTGACCAGCAGCGTGCTGGAGCCCAAGCTGGGTCCACACCTCAGCAGCCTGGCCACAATCCTGCAGCCCTTATCAGCCATAACTGGGGTAAAGGTCCCTGCTACAGAAAGCCACAAGCTGCCAGGTAGGCAAAGCGCCGTGCTGGAAGGACACGGCTGGGCCGCACCTCTGTCCCACGGGTACACAACCAGAGAGCAACAGCCGAGGTTTCTGTGCACAGAAACGGGCAATGGTGAACCAGGAGCAACTTCCCCTTGCATACGCGTACACCCCGAGCCCACTTCCAGCCTCTCCCAGTGGATGTGCACTGCCAGTTTCAGACCCACAATGTACTACGGTGCCCGGTGAGCGGACACCCATCACACACAGCCTGCCCCAGGTCGGGTCAGCAGCCCCACACCGCTCCCAAGACCCTGCAGCACCTGCCAGGGACCACAGCGTGTGGCATCCACACCTTCAGCACATCTCACTCAGCCAGTGCACACCAACTCCTGTGCCTTCCACGGATTTGAAGGCTTTATCTACAGTGAAATCACTGACCCGCAGTTGTGCAGCACATCTCCCAGAAGCAAGGCTCTCAAACCACACATTTCGTAACGTGCGAGGAACGACAGGTCCCTGCGGAGCAGCCAACCAACGTCATCTTCCTCGCTCCCTGTTCTAAAGGACATTACCCACAGATATCTGAAGATATTTAACGTGGTCTAACGCACGGAGGAACGCCTTCAGTCTGCTCAGCATGCCCAGCTCAGTCCCCCAGGATCAGCCAGGACAAGTCGGGTGGTCGGGGAGCTGCTGGCAAACACCCTTCAGCAGCAGGAAGGCGATCAGCTGGAATTTCCGACTGTAACACTGCTCCATTTGTTTGATTATGACCTCACATTGCTCAATCCTTAACAATTAATTACAAGGGCCTGGCTACGAGCCTCCAGCTGCCCCAGCAGGATTCAGCACATCTCTATGGTTTGTGGCTTATTTAAACGTATTCAGACAGATAGTTTGGTCTAGATTACTGAACAGAGTTTTTGCTCATTTTTAATCACAAGCACGGTGTTGTAACACAATAAGAACTCAGGCCACCCATTTCCAGATGGCTGACAATAGGAACAAGGTGAAAGCACTACAGACAGGGCTCCCTGCTTTTCCAGCCCCTTACAGCTGCTCAGAATTATGGCACATAAAAGAGCAGTCAGAAGTTCAGAGAGTAAAACAGTCACAGAAATAAGGAGCGTAAATGAAAAATTAAGTGAAGAAATAAGACTGAATCTTGCTATTGTAGCAATTCAATCCTGCAGAGTACTTCTCAGCCCGTCTGTCACAGAGGTGCTTGTAGCAGAGCTGGCTGAGCAGAGACCAGGACACACTCCCCAGCAGCTGGAACAGCCCAAGGCCATCCCTAAAAACAAAGCTGCTCAGAGGAGCCCAGAGTCAAGCGAGCCCAGCAGCAGCACCATTATGCTCCTGCAGGTGAAAGCAAACTTGGAGTGGACAGAACTTTGAGACTGCAGAGGAGCCAGCAGGCAAAGAACACGGTGATGAAAGCTAACACAAAGATTTCAGCAGCGAGATTTGGGAGCTGACAGCCAGGCAGCAATGGGCAGTGACCTGCACGGATCCAGGAGAGAACAGCACCTCAAGGTCAAGGAGCTGATCCCAATTACAGCAAAGGTACACAGATTGTTACGGCTGCAAAGAAACAAGGGTTATGTTTGCTCCATCTCTTAACATGGAGTTAGTCCCGCAGAAGAGGTTCAGCTCCACGAAGGGACTGCACTCTGTCTCTATGCAGCAGGGATGAATTGCATCAGGGCAGAGCAGCCCAGCCCACAGCAGCAGAGAAGCTCCACACATCGCTCCAGGTCAGGGTCAGCAGGGAAACAATCACATGAGCACACGCAGAAATACTATGATTACACAGCCTTCAGCTACACCACATACACATCTCCAGATAAAAAGTAGAGAACAGTTCTGGTTCAACGACCCTTATTCCCATCAAGCACATATTTCAGCTCCATAAATCTACACAAATATTTTCACGAGAACTTCAGAAGTAGCAAAAGGAGCTCAGCTCTCCAGAGGCAGACGTAATTTCGCAGCAGCACAACGCCCCTTGGTGCCGTAGGACAAGGAAGCCTGTAAAACATTTTTCACATGGTTACCACTTTACCGTTCAAGCAAAGTGAGGTATGCGAATTGCTCAGTGTGACCAGCTCAAACAAGCATTTCTCTGGAAGGCTCACTGCTCCGGCATCCGGTATTTGTCAAATGGCTTTGAGATAACAGCAGGAATTTAAAGAAAATGCATCGATGACATGAGCAAATTCCACCTGAGAAAGCAGGGCAGTACCAGCTGCCTGCTCTCCCAAGGTGAGGGCTGCCCCTCGAGCAGCAGGCTGTGACGTTCTGAGTGCTGCACAGGGCTTCATCTCAGTAAGAACTCTCAGGATCTGAAGGAGCCAAAACACTGCTCATTTTCCCTACAAGCTGAAGCCCAGAACAATCACTGCTGCCATAAGGACTTCAGGCCAACTGGCACCAAGAGATCAGCAGTTCACTGCAAAGCCAGGGGACAAGCTGGCATTACCAGCCAGGAGGGCTGCACTCACATCCAGTGCATTGCACTGTTGTACACAAAGATATAAGGTACCTGAGCCACAGAGTAATTTACTATTCACAATCCGTGCGATTTATGCTTAACTTGGTCTCCAAACACTGCTTTTTTTTTTTTTTTTTTACCCTGACTCTTAAACATTTTTCTAGAACGTGACTTCACATTGCTTAGCCCACTTGTCTCAGTGTCATTATTGGCTAAAGGATGTGGAGGGAAAAAAGAATGCTTTTATTAATAGAACTCTCTGGGAAACAGGAAGTTTATTCAGTCTTCCCTAAAAGATGACACAAGGCAGAGGTTTTCCAGCCAGCTCTCCAAGGGCTGCTCTCACGAATCCAACTGGAGCTCCAAACTCTGCATCCTCATTCTTAACAGATGCTAATTGTCACACTGCTGAAGGGGACCCTGCAACACCACCAGCGCCCTGCCAGCTCCTTCATCCAACCAGCTGCTTCCTGCACAGCTGAACAGCGAGCAGAGGAAGCAAAGGGCTGAGGAACAATCCCGATGGCTGAAGGCTCAGCAGCAGCACAGCCATCCACAGTGCTCCCCCCACTCCCCACAGAACAGCTCCAGGCCCTGCAGAATGCTTCTTCTCTGCTGCCCCTGCAGCATGGCAAGCAGAGAAGCTCTGCTGGAAAGTAAGAACGCATTTTGTTTCACAGAGCATCCTCCCAGCCTGGAAAACATCAGGCTGTGTTGGATAACAGGCTCAAAAAGAAGAGGGGATGCCAGCCGAGATAGCCGGGCACCGGCACAGAATGTTCTAGCGTGTGAGAGCCTGCTGCCAGAGCTGAGGGATCAGGCACCCATGGGTGGCAGCAGGTCAGCATTTCATAGGGCACACACAGGTGATTGATGGGGAGCAGTCAGGTTTCGTTACCAAAGGGCACACGGGACAAAATCACCATGGCACTGACGTTATTTTTAGAAGCAGCACAACCACACCACTCATACGCTGCTCGCGTCGCCAAAGCGTTCCTGTATTCTGTAGTAGCGAGGAAGATGCCAACTGAAAAGCACTACTAGAAAGCAACGCCCGGGAGAGTGAAAGTTAGAAAGGCAGCAGCGACTCCGGGACGGATGGATACAAAGAGAGTGGAGCGGGGTGCTCTGCCCTGGTTCAGCCATAACTGTCACTCGGGCCAGCAATCAGGGACTCAGAAGTGCCCTCCTCCTTCCCGCAGTGTGCAGGACGGCGCCGTCCCTCATCGCCCGGCTTCTTCACGGCCCCGCACCCGAGAACCACCCAGCAGCGGTCGGAGCACGAGGGCTCAGCGCTGCCACACGCGGCTCCAAACGGCGCCGGTAACCTCACAACGGAGTCGCTCACGTCGCATCCCAACGCCCGCAGCCGCCCGCCCCCGGGAGCCCCACGCGAGACCCGTGGCAGCGGAAACGTCCCCACCGCGTCCGGCCCCGGCGCTCACCAGCAGGTCCGGCTCGGTGCGGTGCAGCCCGAGGCGGCCCAGCCCCACGGCCAGGTCGTGGATGCAGAGCGCGCCGTCGCGGTTCACGTCCAACTTCTGGAAGAGGGCGCGGAGCCGCCGGTCCTGTTCCGAGGCCTCGCACACGGCCCTTCCGCAGGGACCGCCGCCGCCGCTCCCTTCGGCTCCGGGACCGGGCGCGGCGGCGGCGGCCCGCGGGGAGCCGCAGGGGCACAGCACGCCGCTCACCACCGGGGAGGCCAACGAGCGCCGCGCCCCCGGCATCGCCCCGCCCGCCGCCGGCAAATGGCGACGCTTCCGCCGCCGCCGCCGCGAGGAACCGACGCGGAGCGCTTCCGCCTTCGCGCCACACGGCGCCGCCGCCACGTGACGCGCCCCGCCGGCCAATGGGAGCGGCCGCCGCCCGCAGCCCCGCCTCCCCGCGCAACGCGAGAGTGGGCGGGGTGACGTCACACGGACGTCAACCCCTCCACCAATCGAAACGCGGCGCCACCGGGGCCGGAAAAGGGCGGTACAAGATCCTAGAGCGGGATTCTATTGGGTAAACGCCGGGGGAAAGCGGGGGGGTAAAGGGGCAACTGCGCCAATCAGGTGGGGAGACAGAGCCGCATTCGGATCTTGATGGACACGGCTTCTACCCAATAGATTCCAGATGGGGGGGGGGGGGGCGTTCAGGTTGATGGGCGGCAAAAGTATCCAATGAAATTAAAGCGGGGGCAATAGGAGGGCGGGCCCAGCCTCTCGCCGGACTCACGCAGGCCTAGTGGCTCCGGACAAGCGGCGAGGCGGGACCGTCTCCAGCGCTTCTCGATGGACAGCGCGGCTGACCAATGGCAGCGCAGCGCTGCCCGCGGGGGGGCCAAATTCCACCTGACAGGCAGGCGGGCGGCCCAATCAGGCGAGGAAAGGAAAGGGGGCTGATTCTGGAAGCCATTACGCCAGTGTCGCAGGGTGGAGGCCGTTGAGCGGGGCTTGCTGGGTGGCTGCGGTACGCAATTTGCGTACCGTTGGCGGTGCCAAGGGGGGGGAGAGGGGAGGGAGCGACACCTCCGGGCCCCGAGGGGCCTCGGGCCCCCCCTCCCCCCCACCCCGGTCCTCCCCGGCCCGGGGTGAGCGGGCCCGGGGGGCCCTGCGGGAGGCCGGGCAGAGGCCGAGGGGCGGCAGCGGGGCCCCCCAGGCCGGCAGGAGCACTCTGAGTACCGGCTTCCCCGTAGGGCCATGGCGTCGCCCCCGGCTCCCCCGGCCAAGAAGCGGAAGATGAACTTCTCGGAGCGGGAGGTGGAGATCATCGTGGAGGAGCTGGAGCGCGGCAAGCACCTCCTCATCAACCACTTCAACGCGGGCGTTCCGCTGGCCGCCAAGGCCGCCGCCTGGCACGACATCCTGCGGCGCGTCAACGCCGTCGCCACCTGCCACCGCGAGCTGCCCGAAGTGAAGAAGAAGTGGTCCGACCTCAAGACCGAAGTGCGGCGCAAAGTGGCCCAAGTGCGCGCCGCCATGGAAGGGGGAAGCGAGAGCCAGAACGGCGGCGGCGCCGGGACGGAGGGCGAGGACCCCGCGGGTGCCGCCGCCGCCCCCGTCATCCTCACCCCCATGCAGCAGCGCATCTGCAACCTGCTGGGAGAGGCCACCATCATCAGCCTGCCCGGCGGGGACTGCGGGGCGGCCGACGGGACTGACATCCCCATCACCGCCTCCGCCACCACCGTCACGCTGACCCAGAGTGAGTGCTGCGCGCAGTGAAGATGCTGCGCTCTGGAGCGATGGCCCGCCGGGTGCCCGCCTGGCGTCCCTGTGCAGGGAGCGCCGTTCGAAACAAAGCCCCCGTCTGTCATGGAAACACGTTGGTGCCGTAGGGGTGCATCTACGAGACGAAAGTCAGCTTTGATGGCAGGGGTCAGCCTTAAAACTGGGGAAAGCAAGGAGCCTCGGGTCCCGTGCTCTGGGGCACTAAAGTAAAAGGGAGGAATATCTCCAAGGCTGATGTCCTGATCTGCCCCACGTGGGCCGTCCTGTTGCTAAGTGCCGTTCTAGGCCTTCTCTTTGCCCTTATGTCAGTTGGTTAACGGTGCTCTAAACTAGGGGCTGAGAAGTGGTTTTGTGGAGACAGATATGGCGCACCCTTTGGACCTTAGTCTGTACATCCGAGAAGGAAACTTGGATGAGGGTGGAGTAGGCTTGAGTTATTTTGTGAGTTCACTGTTTATTGTACGTTATCTCACAGAACAGGCAGTATTCCTGCTACATTCCTTGAATAGTCCTGTAGATAAAAGCGCTCATTTTGCAGCTACTCCTTACCCCCTTTCTGTCCTTTGTTCCCAGTTCCTGCAGAGACGACTTACCACAGTCTGGAGGACGGGGTCGTGGAGTACTGCACAACAGAAGCCCCCACCACAGTTACTGCCGAAGCACCCTTGGAAATGATGGCACATCAACACGAGGTGTCTGCAAAACCCCAGGAGCTGAAAAGCCGCATCGCTCTGAACTCAGCCAAGCTCCTGCAGGAGCAGCGAGTGACCAACTTACACGTGAAGGAGATTGCCCAGCACCTGGAGCAGCAGAATGACTTGCTTCAGATGATCCGTCGCTCTCAGGAGGTGCAGGCGTGCGCGCAGGAGCGCCAGGCTCAAGCCATGGAAGGAACACAGGCTGCACTGAGTGCCCTCATCCAGGTCCTCCGCCCCATGATTAAGGACTTCCGTCGATTTTTGCAGAGCAATACACCCAGTCCTTCGGTGACCGCTGACCCCAGCCAGACTGGGCAGCAAGATGGCATTATCCAGTGAAAGAAGCAGCAGTGGGACTCCTTTCTTAGAGAAAACTGCCCCTGCTGCCATTGGACACAGAGTAAGGGGGTGCTGGCTCTTGTCAAAGTGAAACGGCTCGCCTTGGAGTCTCGCTGAGCCTGAACAGCTTTCTTCTCTGCTAATCTTATGCTAATCTGCCTTTTCAGACCCATGGTACAGGGCAGTAGCAGGAGGTGTAATAAACAAGGAACCTAACATTGGTTGCTTTAGTTCCTCAAAACAATAGATTTGTTTCTAAAAGAAAAGGGGGAGAGAAAAAAGACAATTATTTTTTTATCTGTTCAAGAAGCTCTTCTGGTTATGACACTTGTTTCTCCCTCTGCCTTGATCTATAGCCTTTAACTGACTTCAGACACGGAGAGTCTTGCTGTTAAGTCACCGTAGTGAAGCTGCCAAGGTACAGTTACCATAGGCTGTAGTGTCTGGTAGTGAATGCATTTCTGTCTCTTGCTGAAAGCGCTTACTGGAAACGTGGTATCAGAGGTGGTACAGCCTTTCCCTGCACTGAGAGTTCGTGGGTGCTGCTCTCAGAGCATGAAGTTCACCCGCACAGACTAGCACTAAGCATACTATATGCAGTTCACATCCCATCCTTATCCCCCAAGGATATAACTGGGATTAAAATAGTGTATTCACCTCGTGTTCTTATCTGTGTGCAGTCATGAAATTCAACTTTAAACTTAGCAGATGTGATGGAAATTTCATGCCTTGGTTACCAGATCCCGTCCTGAGATACGTATTGGAAGCAGTTACCAGCCCCAGTATGTTTAATACCCAAGGACACGTAAAAATTTCATTCGAATGGGTTTACAGGGAAAACACTGTCTCATAACGCACAGTTTGGTACCTCTGTAATAGCTCGGTCTCTCCTAGTGGACCTGGCCTGGAGGGCTTCAGCACACAGCAGTTCCCAGCAGACAACGTTTGTCAGCTACTGATTGGAGTGAGTGAGTTTTGGAGCGTTAATTGGTTCTGGTGGTGGTGGTGGTGGCATCTGTTACGTGTTTTTTAGGAGCCAGAAGCAAGTACAGCAGTTGTTTGTTAGTCTGCTAGCTGGCTTTGACTGGGATTCTGAGCAACGGCTCTGAAGTTTCACCTCTCCTATTTTCTCCCAATTGAACAGGGTTAAGGAGCATTTGCAGCCCCTGATCTTGAGATGTTCGGTTTGTCTGGGCTTGGTCCTCACTGAGAGCTCCATTTCACAGGATGGTGAACTTGCAGTGGCTTCATAAACTTTTAGATGACAAG
The DNA here is from genome assembly GCA_036925125.1 of Oreortyx pictus. Classification (NCBI taxonomy): domain Eukaryota; kingdom Metazoa; phylum Chordata; class Aves; order Galliformes; family Odontophoridae; genus Oreortyx; species Oreortyx pictus. The sequence goes on from JAUPFR010000022.1 coordinate 5,284,781, forward strand.
CTCCATTTGTAGCTGCATGGAAGCTAACTTCAAAAAAAAGAGAAGTGTAACTCTTTTCCCCATACCTTGCAACATCTTTCACATTTATTGGGCTTGTTGTTTGCCAGATGCTGCTTTTAAAACCGAACTTTTTCAGAGTTGGTATTTGCTCACGGTCGAAGTCTCCTTTTGGGCTGAGAAGTGGTAGGCAGAGTCTGAATTTGCACAATCACATGAAACCCGTACATGTTTTATGGCAGGATGCTGACGAAGGACGCCCAGTTAGAGCAGTGGGTGAACATTCTGCTGCCTACCTCTGGCCTTTAGTAATCTCTCCTCTGCAGGGCTGATGGGGGAGAAAAGAACAACTTAAGAACTTTGGCCCTGGAAGGCTCTGTCCCTTTGACACAGACATCTCGGTGCTGAGGCAGGGCAGCACCCGCTGCTCCTTCCCACCTGGGTGGGCACCCGGCCACGTGAGTAACGCTCTCCTGACTCTTTCTCTCAGACTTTGTGGGGTCAAATCAATTGCTCAATTGAGAATTATTTTTAAAGCAGAAAACTATGTCGTATATGTTGTTTTACCTCATTTGTGTAATGTTCTCTCCTTTACAAATATGATTTTTAATAAAGAAGTACTGTTTTTTGGTAAACAGACTGTTTCAGTTCATCAGCATGTTCCGGGGAAAAGAGGACTCAGTCAGAAAAGGGCAAAGAAATCTGAGCAGCCACATCTTGTTTTTTAAATTGCTCATGAAATCTGTGGCCTTACATCTGCATCGCTGTCTTTTTTTCTTCTTTTTTTTTTTTTTTTTTTTTTTTATTCTAACAGCATCCTTTGCAGCTTTGCCTGGTACCACTAGTTGGTTCACTGCACCTGGCAGGTTAGCACAGCATACTCATCTCCCAGCTGCTCACAACACGCCCCAGTAGCCCAGAATGAGGGATGAAACACCAGCCTTGGGATCTGAATTGCAGTGTTCATTTTTGCAGTGACTAAGCACTTGAGCTCTGCTCCTGTTCCTTAGGAGTAAAGGAGCTGCCCTCAGAGCCACCCATTTTTTCATGTATTTTCAGGATAAATACACAGCTTAGTCAAGCCAGTAGCACTCAGGAGCAAGTTCCACGCACACGTTTTTGTCTCATTAAAAAGATGTAGCAACCTTTTAAATGCAGGGTGAGCCCCGTGATTAGGGGCTTGGTTGTTGCTCATGACCAGGTCATCAAACTTGGGGAGGAAGAGAGAAATACGTCACTTAAAACCAGGAAGATCAGGTAAACAGGGCACTTCTGTGCCTGGTGGTTCATCGAGCAGGGAACTTGTGCCCAAAGCAAAACAAAAACTGAGGAACGGCATCTCACAGGTGTCTGTGCTCCTTTTACCAAGCTTTTTGTACTTCAGATTTATACTCAGCATCCGGAGCAAAGGGGCTGTCCTGTCACAGGGCTCCTCAGCGGGCAGAGCGAGCGCACTCCGTCCTTCTTGCTGCTGGAGGAAGAGGAGTTTGGTGGAGCACTTCTGGTGGGCCAGAAGATACCTCGAGGCTGTGGCTTTCTGCTTGTGGCACCACTGGGTGCTTCAGGAGCACCTGGTTGTGAAGCTGAGGCAGCGAGCTGTGTGTGCAACCCAGGCACAGCTTTCCAGGAGATGGCACTGTGCAACGGGGCAAGGCCGTGGGATCCTGAGCCACGGTCTGCAGCACAGCATAGCGGCTGCAGAGATGGTTCCAGAAGTCACCTGCGTCCTGCAGATCTTTTGTGCCCCACTTGCTCCTCACTGCTGGGTCGTCTCAGGACTGGGAGCATGGAGAGGAAGAAATCCAATGGGAGAGCGGAGGGATGTGGAGCGCAGATAGCTGAGCTCACACAGGTCTGTGCTGCTGGGCTCACAGCTCACTGTGACACCTGGGCAGGCATTCCATAGGAGTTCCTTCACTGTAAGCACTGGGGCGGGTTTTAGGATTTTTTCCAAGGCCATCCATAAATGTGTCAGTATCCCACAAGTACAGCGTGCTGAAATAGGTGCATCACGGTTCTGGAAGCAGAGGCAGAATGATATCATCTGCACGTTTGCCTAAATTACCTCGCCTCCCCCGACACGTTTTTAGTTTGTCAAGCCTGTTTTGGCCAGGCATTCTCTTGTTGGTTTATTGGTTTTTTGACATCTAAGAGGTTGTTGCCAACAGGTACTGTCAACAGAAGTGCGGTCTGTTTACTTATGAAAACTGAAGCATTCAGTATTCTTCATCTTTCTTGAAAGCGTCTGACAAGAAGCATCACACAGACACCAGCATGGCTCCCAGGCTGTGCCCTGGGACCCAGACCAAAGCTCGGCCACCTGCACACGGGGCTCACGAGCCCTTGGGTCTCTGCACAGAGAACCAGGCACAGGATCACGAGCACGAGCCTCAAGGCAACACGGGCTCCTGGCTGAGGATTTCAGAAGGGCAGAGCTGTTCCTGTGCCACTGCCAGGAACTCCCAGAAACAAACGGAGAGCTGTGCCACACGTTCCCATGAAACACGGAGCAGATATGGAAACCAGTACACACCGAAGAGCCAGGCAGCTGGGCTTTCAGGTCTGGCCACATGCCCCGGGAAAGGAATCCACCAACTCCAGATTCCTATGCTCCCTTTGTCTCCAGATAACAGGATCCCCGGTCCTGGCAGGTCAGAAACACACCAGACAGGTGTGTCCTTTGCAGGCGAACAGGAAACCAAGCCTGGCACAGAAAGTGAAACCGTTTATGGTGATAAGTTCAGTTAAATATGGAACTAGTGAAAAGCAAAACTGATGAAAGTCAAGTTGGCAGCTGGGTATTAAATTAAGGTGGGAAGATGCAAGCTTAGAATAATTCCATTCCACAGGAAAATCCTACAGGACGGGGAGCTGGGGTTTCCAGCAGCACACAGGGCTCATACCAGCACCCAGCCCTGCCAGGCCAGCACAGGCAAGGCATGGCCCACAGCTCCTGGCTGCAGAGCTTTGCAGGGCTTGGCCGTCTCAGTGTGAAGAATGTAGCACGGAGCATTACGTGACAGGCTTTTTTTGTTGTTTTTCTGGGGAGGATGGGATGCCAGGACTAAAAGCTCATTACAGCTATTACACCAGAGGTTACAGATCTAATATGGGAAGGCCAATTATGTATTTACACTGTTGCAGTGGTGGTGTATAATTTGTTTTTCAAACTTTAATCATTTGGCTGCCAGGACAAATGAATTAGTGTGATGATGTTTTCCAGCAGAAGATGCTAACGATGTAGATTACAGGTTCTGATGATTTGCTTGTGTATCTGGAATTCCTCTGGGATAAGAAGCAGAATCTGATGGCTCACCAGATATGTTCTTCAGGATCTGTCTCACTTTGCCCCTCTCAGTTCTGTCCCTTCTGAATTCATTTTGCTTCATTTTCTGCCTGCTTGTTTATCTCAGTGCTCTATGCTGGGAGGGAGGAAGCATGGAAAGCCATCCCTGTTCCTGCTTGCACCTTGCTCCCAAGGCAAGCAGAGCACGGAAATCAGCCCCTCTCCAGTGACAGCAGAGGTGAGGCCCAGAGCAAAGCACAGCCCAAACTGATACATTATCTGAGGTTGATAAGATAATGCCCTGAGACAGCAAAAGTTGAGGAAGTGGTGGCAGCACTGGGGAGAGGAACCAGGAAAGACTTAGGTCAGGCAGAGCACAGGGTAAGGACATGGCTGAGGTTCATAGAGCAGAGGTGAAGGCACCGTGGGGCCAGATTCATGACACAGCAAGCACCAGCAGAGGAAGAGCTGAGCATTTCAGTCTGGGGTAAGCAGATTTAACATCTATTCTCAATGGACACCCTTAATAAATGGACCTGGATCGGGAAAGAATATAAAGCTAGTGGGTGGGATGGTGGATGGACAGGGACACAGCGTGCCCTGTTCCCTCTGACAGCTCCTGTGTGTGGGGCTCAGGATGCCTTGGGGACCCCAACATCCCTCCAGCAGGGAACAACAGAGACGTTCGGAGAAGTACTGTCCCTTTAAAAAAATGTGGATCTGTCCAGAAACAACTGTGTCGTATAAACACAGAAAAATCAACAGGGTGAATTTTGAACTAATAAAGATTTAATCTCTAAGTCATGAGACTGCCTTTGTTAGGAAAATATACATACCCCTGAGAGCTGAACTACGGTTGCTCTATTACACACAGCTCAGCAGCTCACTGGGCATTTTTCCAAATCAGTTTATTTTTAACATCAGATACATTATTCAATTAATTATAAAAACGCTGAGGTTTTCAAGAGAGATTTCTGATAAAACTGCAGAGTAAATATGCGTGAGAACAGCAAGGATTACAGTCTCTGCAAACTTTAGCATCTGAGGCTGTTGCTATAAACAAGAGCAGTCCTCTGAGGAGGTTATTTATCAGAGTGAATCATATCAGATAACACAAGGCCTCCTCCCACACAGCAAACAGATAGATCATTTGTCCTTTACCTCGCAATGGAAGAGCGAGATCGACATGTCTGTCACTGGTATGCTTAGGGAATGAGAAGTGTGAGGGGCTGGCCTGGATTCTTCGGATGCTTCCAGCATTCAGGCATCCCATCTTGGAGAACATTAGGTGTTTAGAAGCTGAGACACAGAAAGCAAAAAGCCAGTCCATTTCTACCAGTGCCTTGAGGCCTTGAAAACACTGGCTGTCAACTGATGGGATGGATTCAAGCTTTAAAAGCAGCCTCAACAAACAAATATGGAAACACTGACATCTCCCGCAATGGTTTCACTGTGCCAACACGAGAAATCCTTTCCCAGGCATAAGTTTGTGTCTGTTTAACCTGGCGAGCAAGAACTCTTAACAGTGTTTGCTCTAATCCAGCCTTTATCTTCTGTCCACACATGTTGCTGTGTGCTTTTGCTTGCTGATTTTCCTTTTAAAGACTCACACTGCGGTAGAATTATTTGATAGCTCTGGTATTGTCTGTAGAGATGGCAAAGATTACAGGGAAGGAATCCGGTCATCAAAGCCTGGCAAAGTGAGGGCTCCCAGGCTCTCATCCAAGCTCTGCCAGACATGCAAAGCAGCGTTGGGAAAAGTCCCTACCGTGTGAGCGACACATCCCCGACTTTACAAATAGGCAAATCACGTCGATGAGAGCAGACTCCTTCAGGACAAGGAGAGACATTTTGTTCCGCTTGCCCTTAAACAATGGAATCCTGCCCAACCAGGGCTCCCAGCCCCGAGCACGGGGCAGCAGTGCGTAATAACAGCAGGGAACCGCGCTGGCAGGGACGCACTCAGCCGGCTGCCACACGCTGCCCTCGGACAGCAGCTCGGAGGACAGGCTGCTGGCTCACAGGACACAGAGGGGAGGCCTGTCACAGCGGCCACCACCTCACCTGGAGCACGCAGAGTGCCGCAGACTCGCGCCAAGCTCCACAGGCAGAGGTTCCATCCGTGACCCTCACGCATCCCAGAGCCGCCTCAGAGCTGTTTAGCCCGAGGAACGACCACGGGACAAACCGACGGGGACGGCCACACGGACACAGCCCCGCCGTGAGGTGACCCCGAGACCACCACGGCGCCCCCGCTTCCCGCCCACTCCCTCAGCCATGGGGGCGGGTCTTGCCGAAATCGATAGCCACCTCCTCCAATCCCCGCCCTCTCTTCCCCGCCCCGCAGCAGAAAGACCAATCCAAGCCTTGCTCTTCCCGGCCCGCCTCTTTGCTTTGTCCAATCAGTTGGCGCAGCTCTCGTCTCCCCCCTCCCCCCGTCCTCGGGGAGGAAGGCGGTGGAAGAGGGTTACGTAGTGTCGGGTCGGTATTCTCGAAGCGCGGTAGTGGTTTTGCTCCGCCGTAGGGCTGCCTGCGGCGTTGGCGTAGCGGCCGCAGTTGGCGTAGCGTTAGCAGAGGCGGCTGTGGCGGGGAGCAGCGGCGGCCGCGCGAGGAGAGAGAGGGCAGGAGGTGCGAGCAGCGGCGGGCCGCGGGTCGGGGACGGAGCCGGGAGGCGGGCTGGGAGCCCCCCACGGGGCAGGGGCCGGGAGCGGAGCTGAGAGCCGTCCCGGGGGTGCTAGAGACGGGCTGCGAGCTTGGGACAGCTAAGTGTGCGGGTCCGGAGACGGACTGCGGCCTGGGGAGCTCAGGGAGGCGGTGGGAGCGGGCCGGGAGCCGGGCACGGCTCGGTGCAGGCGGGCACCTGGGGCACAGCGCTGCGCTCCCACGGCGGCTGAGGCGGCTTTAACCGCGCATCCCTGCGGGCGACGGGAGCCGCGATTTGCAGCTCTCGGTATCGGTGAGGACTGCTGGCTGCTCGGTGTTCGCAGCCTCGTTCCTTTTTGGTGCTCGCGAGCCCTCGGCTTTGGTGGTTTGGCCGTCGTATAAATGCGTGGCGACCCCCCCCCCCCCCCCCCCACACACACACACACCCCGAGCGGAGCTGTGCGGGGCGCTTGGTGGTGCGGAGCTGATGGGAAAAGCAGCACAGCTCAGTGGGGCTGGCGGTTGGACATCGGGTGACCTGATTTGGTTGTTAGGCTGTGTAATCTGGAGCAGGCTGCTTTTTATTATTTATTTTTACGTTCCTCTGCCGGTTTCTCTGTTTATGAGATACAGGTGCTAACACTTAGGGCTGGTTGGGGGGGGGGGGGGGGAAGCCAAAAAAGAAACAGACTTTGCATTTCCTGAGTGTTACGTATGCTGCTTAGACCAGTGTGGGCTGTAAACTGCTTCAGAAGGTGACGGGTGAAAATAGAACAGATTTTTATTAGCTGCTTTGCAAAATAGAAATGATGAGGGGCATGACAGCAGCGAAGCTTGCCCTAGGCAAACAGGGGGAAGAGGATATTGGGACCAGGCTAATTGGGGCCATACCTCTTAAGACTAGTATGAGTCTGCTGAATATTACCCTTCCAAACAGGTTTTTTGAGAAGGAGGAGGAGTCCTAGTCTGCCTGGGACTAATTTACTCATTTCCCTCCCAAAGGCTGACCTGAAGACCTGTACCAAGGAGTGGCAGAGGAAGAGGAGAGAGAAACGAAGCATTCTGTATGTGCTGTGCACACACTTAAGGCTTCTTCAGAGACTCACGATGACTTCCCACAAGAGAAGCTTTCTGGAGGGGTTCTGCTGAAGTCAGAGCACTGCCACCTCTAAGTGGGACAGCTCCTGCTGGTCTGGAGCTGAGACTTACTTATCTCCCTTCCTTTTCGCTTGGAGATGTTGCAGAGATTTAATCTGACCTCTTCCTCCTCACCTGAAGCCTGCTGTGGCAATGATCCCGCAGCCAGATCCGACCACCAAAGAGAAGAGGATTGTGCATTTGAGGCTGGGCCATCGTTGTAACTGAACTGGAATTCACTCCCTGCTCACGCTCCAGGAACGAGCACTGTTCCTCTGCTTGTCTGTGTGTGCTTCGAGCCACTCCTCCCTCATCTTGTTCGGAGTTCCTCGGCTTTCCACACTGAATTTGCCCATGGCTTTCCTGATGAAGAAGAAGAAATTCAAATTTCAGACGAGTTTTACTCTAGAAGAGCTGACTGCTGTCCCCTTTGTGAACGGGGTTCTGTTCTGCAAAATCAGGCTGTTGGATGGAGGAGACTTTGCTAGCTTATCTACCAGGTAAGAAGCTGCTTGCAGATTTGCTTCCTGGACATTCTTTTTTTTTCCTGGTTATTCTTCACTCGAGTGCTCTGGCATATGGCTGCCACTTGCCTATCCCCTGATATGTTTTCACTAGTTCCGTTGCTGGGCCCCACATGCCGTATCGTTTTCCAGAGACGGGGAAGAACATAGGCAGAGAACTCTAAGCCTGGAGGTTGCTGGCCGATAGAGCTGCGCTGTGATTTTCAGACACACGGGGAGGGAGGGTGCAGTAGGTCGCAAGCCTGAAAGAGATTGGGTTTTGTGCATGAAGCCCACGTACATTTCTTTTTGCCCTCCGTGCCCAAGTTTTTTTGTGCTGTTTTACATGTTGTGTTGCACTGCTTTCGTGCAGCACTTGAAAATTAACTCTGTAGAAAGCTGTGTCTGTAAAAGCAAATGGGCTCTCCCTGGCTTTCTGCTCTGTTTGTTTCCTAGTTACTGCTCTTGATAAGAGTGGAAGTAGCTTGCTTTGCATTGCAAATTGCTGTGCAAGGGAAAACTGCTGCCTGGAGTCAAAGCTGTCAGCGCTAAAGATACAGTTTATCTCCTTGAACAAATAGCATTGCATCTCAAGTTTATAGCTGCAGTGTTTTCTTTTTAACGATTTACCGTATTGGGATCGTTCTGCTACATATTTTAGAAGGTTGTTCTGTCGTCGTGTGTGGGCATTTCTCAGGATCCTTCGGGCCGACCTGTCCCCACTCCTGCTACTAATTGCTGATAAAAACTTGCATTGTTTCCAGCTATGCGCATAGATTATCACCAGCAGTATGCAAATGCGCATTCCACAGCAGCCCAGACTTGCTTTCTTTCTGCCCCAGTATGAGAAGGAAGCCTTCCATGGCATTCAAACTTGTTTTTAACTTTCCTGAGCAACTACTCAATTTTAAAGGTGCAGAGTGTGTTTATGCTGGCTGGTGACTGTTTTATGCCAGAACTAAGGCCTGGTTTGGTCTGATTTTCCTCTTTGTGGTGCAACGCACTGTGCTTTCTTGTGTCAGGAGAGGATTTTGTTGGGCAAGTGTGAAACATTTCTGTCTTGGAAATATAAATGATAGGGCAATGTTCAAAGTGTGTTTCTTTTTCCAGAGCCGTGATGCGACAACGTCTGAGGTATACAGAAACTGTAGGCATGGAGCACACCCAAAAATGGACTGTGAATTAATTTCTCTTTTGAAGAATATCTATCAAAAGAGCTTTTCCTTACAGTGTACTCCCTTGAGGCCAGATCCTTGTGTTTGGTGGAGGCAGCTTATCTAAGGAATTCAAGCAGTATGTGAACTTGGAAAGAAATTAACCCCTCTGCTTCCTGGAGCCCTAATAAGTTGAGTTAAATGGAGGGTGGCTCAGGAAAAGCCTGCACCAGGAACGTCAATCTCCATCTCCTTGTTGTCCTTGAAAGCAGCTCCTAGGAGCGCGCGCTGCTGGTGGCTGCTGACACTGCCAGCCGTCCAGGCCGTGTCTGGTTGCTTTCAGAGCTGGCCGTGGTTCAGCAGTTCTCTCAGTGCGCAGTGTGTTGCAGATTGCAGATGTGTTCCAGCAACGAACTCATCTGTAATTCAAACCAAACACATCCATGGTGCTCAACTGGCTCGATGGCTTATAAAGGAGCCGAGGGGAAGCGGGCTGCTAGGCTTGCCACCTTTCCCCTGACCTGGCTGTAGCCTTAACTGAAAGCACATGGAAACCTGTTCCTGCTGGGAAAGTTATGGGACTCAGTGGTATTGAGTCATTTGACCTTTTCCAAATATTTTCCCCTGTTGCAGTTACAGAAACTTCATGAGTTTCCAGGAGCAGTGAGGAAAAGAGGTACTGCGTGGAGTGGCTTCCAGATCGTGCCATGGCTGTGCTCTGTATGCTCCTCTAGTCATTTTCCATTATCTCTTTGAAATTCTGTGGACCTGGGGAGAGACAGGGAAGTAGCTGCTACGTCTATGCTGTATGAAAAGCCTGCGCACTTAGTTAGGGCCGTGATCATTGCTCTTAAATCAGCTGCTTCCAAAAATGATTGATTTGGAGTTGAAAGGTCTGTTGGGTCATCTTAGCATGATCAGCTTACGTGGGAAGTTTCGGTGTTTGCTCTGCAGTCGGTTTGGACCTTTTCTTTGGTCTGTGGCAATAAAAAAGAATGCAGCTGTGATCAAAGTAGCTCTTGCTGTCCATGTGTTTTCAGAGAATTGATCTTGACAAGGTGACCCATGTAACCCTGTAAGTGGAGCAGGGAGAGGTAGGTATAGGGCATGCTAAATTGGATTTTCTTTGTTTCCTCAATTAAGTGACTTATGATGTGGAACAGTGTTGACTGAGAAGGTAAAAGTTCTCCAGTAAGGGTGGGGATGTGGTATTCCCAGTGAGTCGCTGAGTGCACTGGATTAAACTGACCTGTGAGCAGAAGTGGTTGGCTGTGTTGGCCTGAGCCTTTTCCAAGTCCACTGAGGCCAGGGCTGTAGGTATGTATTACAGACTCACACTGCACCTTACAGCACGTGTCTGGAGGAGCCCTGAGGGCAGTGGGGCAGACGAGAGCAGCAGCCCTCTACACCTCCTGTCATGGGGCAGGGGCCAAGCAGCCGGGCTGAGAGGGGAACCTGCCTGAAGTGCACTAAGAATTAACACACTGAGCAATTCAGGGCACTCTGGAAAAGGTCCAAGTCCTGTCAGCCCATCAACTTGAGGATCTGTGTCTTGTTTTGTTTTGTTTTCTTGCAGACAGGTGTCCCTTTTCCGTACATGCTGTTAACATGCCTCACTTTAAGCTGTACGTTAGGGACTGAAGCTGCAGCCAGAATTTCCTTTCACCCTTCCTTTCTCCTCCTCTATTTGGAAAATCTTCTCCTTATGCTCTAGCAGGGCTTCTGAGGATAAGAGCAGTTTCAGTAACAGGGCTCTGCTTAACAAACATCTGTCATCTGTGTGTTTATGGCTCTCCTTTAGAAGCTGGTCTTCTGAAAGTGCATCTGAGCCAGGTGTGGGCCAGACAGATCCTTATTTCCCCACTGAGCAGTACCAGTGTATGTCTTGAGTATTATTAATCCGCATTCTGAAATAGCACAACCACCAGTGAATTCACTTGCCTCCCAGATAGCTTTAAAAATAGCAGGCAGAGAGCGGTAGGGATGTATTCATGGCAACCGTTTTCATCGAGCAGATGGGCTGCTGCGTTTTGCACCAGTTTGAGGCTTTCGGAGGGTGTGTGCGTCTTTATTCCTGAATAAATGACATAACAGCCTCATCTGGAGCCTGCAGATCTGAGCAGGTGCCAGCCCTGCTGGGCAGGGGAGCGCTTCTGTGCGGCTGGAAGCAGGGACACCCAAACGGAGCGGAAAGCTGCAGCTTGTGCACTTACATCTTTGGGTATTACTTGGGGAAGACTTGATTAAATCCCCCCCCACGTTCCACCACCCCACCCCCTGCCTACGATGTCAGTTAATGCTGAGTGGCAGCCAGATGCTCTTTACCTCAGTGCTGATGACTCCTGTCGGCACGTTGGCAGAGAGTGGAGCTGGTGTGTGATGCAAGGGAAGTGGAAAGCCAGGTGTTATCCACGCACTCCTAACACCTCATCCTACGTTGTTTTGTTAGTTTGCCAGCAGTTTTGCTCTGGTATTTCTGGATTTGAAGGAAGGAATTGTTCTCTGAAAACCCCTGGCTTACTTTTAACGGGAAGACTGTTTTGCAAGAGCTTAACAACATTACAGGCATTTCTCACCTTCCGCATTTTCTTCTGAAGGCCAGAAGTGCTACCTACCAAGCCAACCCATGGTTCCATTCCCCTCCCATTGTATTTCCACAGAGAGCGTGCTTTCTTGAGCATATGTAGTGTTTCAGCTTGGTTTTCTGATCCTGGCACTCCTGCACCAACTAGAGAATAGAGTTTGTTTTCTGCAGCCCAGCAGCTGTTTGTATGCAGGCTGAGGGGGAGCAGCAGTGGTGTGGGAAGAGCTGACCTTGCTGGGGTGGTCTGGCCTCCAAGTATTTCGGTGCTGTAGCCTGAACCAGGAATGTTCTTACTCTCGCAGCTTGTAATTAAGAGTGAAATGCACTTCCTGTGCTGTGTGCGTGTGGAAAGCTGCATGCAGAATGCCAAAGGAAATACTGATACTGGGGGAGGCTCCTCGCACCCGTAGTTCAACATGGTTTAAGGTCTGTGTGACTGTGTCTCTGCCATCCTGGTGTGGGCACGGATCTAAGGCTGCTTGCTTCCCTCACGAGGTGGGCAGTGCAAAGCATCGTTATGTCATAGTCTGGGGTGCAACTTGGTTCATTTCTGTAGGATGTAAAAAGAGGGGGAGAAGCACTGCCCTGCACACAGCTGACATGTGATTCTAATACTTTTGTCAAGTGGAGATGCAAGTTTCACCACCTTGGAAATGCAACCATCTCTGTGGTACAAGTCAGAAATCAGCTATTTCGCTGCCTTTGCTTAAGTGGCCATTATCTCTGACTCCTGACCAGAAAAGCATTAACTTTGGCTCACTGGAGACTAAGGGATGGATTCAGCCCAGCTGAGACTTAAATCTTCACTCCTGTCTGCTTTAAAGCAAAGGACAGATACTGAAATTGTCTATTCCAGAGCTATTGCCTCCAAGAGGGGAAGACATCTAGCTGCAGTGAGAGAGGGTTCCTGTCTGCATTCTGCCTCTTCCTTCAAGTCGGATTGCCACGGTGTAGTCAAGAACTTGTGTGGCTCTGAATGGCTTTCCCACTTCCATATTTAGTATGGTGTGTGTTTGGTGTTGTCCTCTGCTAGGGTGTGTGGTGTGAAAACACTTTAACAGCGTTCTTATTAGGTATGTCTATATATGCCAGCCTTCCCTATGTATAAATATATTCCAAATATACGGATTGATTTTCTTTATAGCAGTACAGCAAAATGTTGGTGAGAGCAGCAACAGCTGCTGAGGTTTAACCTCTTCTTAGGGGTATTAGAAAAAGTGCAGGATGATAAAGCAGTGCAAGGCTGGTCACTGGTACGACCTCTTGTAGGCTGCTGCACATGCAGGACCAGGCAGCAGAGCCTTGCAGCGCAGGGGTTTCATTCCAACCTTACCCCCTTCCCATTGCAGATCACCAGCTGGAGCCTGGTGTGAGCTGGCCAGAATTCTGTTAAACCTTCCCTGCCCTGGAGACTGTCCTGCTGGGTCAGAGCAGTTGCTGTGGATGAGCCGGCACTCCTGTTTCACCTGCTGTTGCTTAGGCAGTGGCTGCTTTATTGACCAGCAACTGAAACATAAAGCTCTGTAAGTGTTAAGCTGTGTGTTCAGCATTGTTAAGTGCTCACATAGTCTGCTTTTAAACTTCCCCCTCAGAGCTGACTCTGAGCTGGCAGTGCCTTGACAGCTAAATCTTAGCAACAGCCTTATCTGCGTGACCTAAACAGTGTTTGGCTTAAAAAATTACTCATTGGAAAGTGTGTTCTGCTTTGAGACTGGGGCCCTGTGTCCTGCCTGGGTTACAGAACGGTGCTGCTATTAAGGTCTTGGTTGAGGACAAAGAGGGAGAGGGTGTCCCCACTCCCTTTAAGGATGTGTGTTCATTTCTGAAATACAGGGGAAAGCCTAAATGGCTTCCAGGCTGTTTGTTCTTTGTGCTCTTTATCTGCCACCAGTGTCAACTGAAGCTTTGAAGCTGTATTTCTGAGGAATTCATGCATGCCTCTGGGAGCCTGTGGTCTCTGCACAGTTGGTAGTACTTTAATAGGCCATAAGTTGCCAATGGCAAGTTGCTCTGGTACCAGTTTCTGGATGAATGAGATAGGTATGGATTTATTCTTAGTGTCACTGCAGGAAGATACACCTGCTGGTGTTTCGGGAGAGGTTTCCAGCTTCTCCTTTTCACTTGCCAGCACAATGGAACCGTGCATTGAGCTCTTACAGCACCACCTGTGCTTGACTCTGTAAGGACTCACTTTGTGCAAACACAGATGGATGAGGCTCTGTGTGGGGCCTCCTTTCTCACACAGGATGTATTCTGCATCCTCTGCGAGGCTCAGAGCTCTGGCTGCTCAGAGCTGAGGGTGCAGTTGTCTCCAAAATGGGTCAGGAATTCTTTTCTAGCTGTTCTCTTCACCTAATGAAGCGACAGCCTTTAGGAGTGTCCCAGATGAGTATTTTGATCTACTTTTCCTTTGTAACAACCTGTGACCTCCTATCAGTAATCCCTGCTGTGTGATCTGTGTTTTTTCAGGTGGCAGTGGGGTACCCCACCCTGTACTGGCTGCTCGACCTGCAGGGTGGGAGGCTTTTTGTTCTTCCAGGTTGTTCACGTGATGCCTTTGTGCGCTTGCTGGTGCCATGGTACACATCACTGCCACTCCTGACTCTGTGTCATGATCTCTGGTACCACGCAGTGGGACTCAGCATCTCAGTTTAGTGCCTGGATTTGAAAGGCACTTCCCACTGGCCAAACAGTTGGGCCTGTGTTTGCTGGCCAAGCAGTCTTGTTGTTTGCTGTGTTTTCAGTGTGAAGAGCAAGAAAGGGAATTGTTCCGTGGGATTTGAATTTGCTACTCTTCACGGATGTCATTTTCATGTGCTTCATAGGAGTCTCCCACACTATTCAAATGATAAAATTGAGATGAGGAAAAGATTAAGGAAATGGGACGGGGTTTTGGGGATGCGGAGGAATGTGAAGAGGATGTGCATGGAGACTGGAGCACTGGGAGGAGGCAAATGTTGAAGAGACAGGATATTCTAGATAAGCCAGAGCGTGTATGGTCTGTACAACGGATGCTTTCCACACAGATGAAAAGAAACTCAGCTGGCAAGAGAGCAGGATTGTGCCTTTCCTTGAGCTGAATTTATCATGTCAGTGATGAGGGGAGGCCTTGTTGTAGAAGGTCTCATGTTGTTGTTGGAGATGGGGCTGTAGCTAAAAATACTTTCAGTGCCCCGTGCTGTATTCTAAATAAGAAATGAATGCTGTTTGTTGAGCCTGAAAGTGCTGGGGTTGCTTACGTGGGAGGAAGGAAGACAGCATGTGGATTTGCTGTGCTGGAAGGACTAGAAAGCCACGGTGTTAATTAGCAATGCATCTTCAGAGACCTACGGAAACCATGGCCCTGCATGTGGTTGGTAACCGACTCTGAAATGTGCTCTCTAAAATAACATGAAGCAAAAAAGACCTAAAACCACAAAGCTAAAACTGGGCTTTTTGGAGATTACTGCTTCCTGGAGCTGCATGTTTGCCAAAGCGAGGCACAGCCCTTCTCTTGCCATGCAGTGCACAAAATGTAGGAGATGAAACAAGCATTGTGCCCCTGTCTGGCTTTGCAACGGCAAAGTAGAACAAGGAACCCAGAGGAGAAAGTCTGTAAATGGGATGTGGCCTCAGGGTTTTGGTTTGGGATGCTTACCTCCATTTTGCTTTCGGAATAAAACTTCTTATGAAATGACTGCAGCAAGGTGTTTCACTAACGGCTGTTGGGTTAATGATCAACAGAGGCTCGCTGCCCTTGCCTGCTGTTGCTTGCAGGACGGATCAGCACGAGCCCACCATCATGAGCACTGCAGCTGGAGCCCTCAGGAGATGTGAGTTGGTGTGTGAGTGCAGTGAAACCGGGGAGGCCGGAATGACCCCTGCCCAGGGGTCTAACTGTGCTGTTCTCTGGCCCGTCACCTGTGTTTCTAGTCCCTGGGGGATGATATTGCTCATCAAAATAAAAAGGTAGACAGCCAGGATAGGAGAAAGGAAAGGCTTGCCTGGAAAACACTGAGTTTGTTTCCCCCTCCCCACCCCCCCCCCTTCAAATCAGACTCTTTCAGGCTTTATCCACACTTAAGAAAAGGTGAGACCAGATGTGTTGCAGGGTTTGCAGTGGATTTTTGTTTGCACCCATATGGGCTGTGGAGAGGATTCCAGCCTGGCTGGTTTTTTTCACTGTGCTTTTTCTGTTTCCCTTGCTAGTTCCTGTTCTTCATGTCACTGTGCAGGCATGTTGCTGACTGCGAGGGGGTAATCTAGGATATTTATTATGGAGCAATCTTTTTGGGTCTCTTAATGCTCCTCTGCGCTGGAATGAAGCAGTAGTCATAGATCTGCTGTACCAGGACAGCCCAGCTCATGTGCAGCTTCAGAACCGGGCTGCCTGCCCCTGTTAGGGCTGATTATGCAGTAACCCATCTATAGGAAAGCTCTTTTCCTGATGTCTGTCAGGGGCCTTTTATGTTTTATTTTGTACTTCAGTAACACCAGGCAATTGCATCTGCATAAATGTTAAATTCCTTTGAAGTACAGTGTTCCTCGTCTTATGTCTTCAAGTAGCCTTCAGAGCTCATTGCCACGAGGGAAATGCTGTGCTGCGGAGCAGTGTATTTCCTATTTTTGATGTTTACTGCCTTCCTGCTTTGTTGAATACCTTACTGCCTCTATACCAGGAGCAGCCGATCATGCTGTTTGGCCATTGCTCTCTTTAAGGTTGGTTTTTGATGTAGGTTCACAGCAACGGCTTTTCCTGCGTTCCGTGCAAGCATGGCTCTTCTTTCAAAACAAAACCTGCATGTTGTCTTTCCTCCAGAAGTGATTCATACTCATCTCCAGTGGCAGCTCTCACTAGAGGAGGATCACAGATATGCATCTGAACGCAGCTGGCGGTGACAGCCACAGGGGAGGTAAATGTGCTCTGATCCTCAGTGCCCCACTGCTGGCAGCCGGGCAGCAGGAGCCTGTTCTGAGTTTCTCAGTATCCAGCACAAACTGCTGTCACAAAGCAAAGCGTTTTACCGCCTTCTGCTCTCATCCAAGATGTAATTTACGTAATTACCCCTCTTTGATTAAGGCACAGTCAGTGGGGTGCTCCTTACGTCACGAGGTGTCGGTCTATCTGAGAACTGCTTGATTCGGAGCTGCGCTACTGAAGAGGAACAAAAGCTGACCTGCCTGCTGCGTGTGTCCCTGCTTCTCCCTCCTCATGCTGGCTCTGTTACTCCTCTGATCTTATCGCTTCAGTGTTAAGCTTACAGAAAATCTAACCAAAAAGCAGGTGGTTATTGTCTACCAGCTCTGTGTATTGGAACAATGCAATGCTGGGTCTGACCGTCCAGAGTTATGGCGAGAGGAAAAGGAGGGAAGGAAGAAGCTAAGATCAAGAATCTCAGCCTGTCGCTGCTGGGATGGTGATGCCAGGGCTGCAGCCTTCTGTAATGTGCAGAGCACTTGTACTGAGTGGCCCCTTTGCAGATTAACAGCAATGCTGATATTGATGGGAGGGCGTGTGAGTTCAGTGAGAATGCGTTTGTACCTTGTCCTTAAAACCAGTGACCTGGTTTGTACTGCTGAATAATGCCTTTATAAACAAACCATCATAAAACATTTGTATTCATGATGGGATGAAAAAGCTGCTCTTAACACACAAAGGGATTTCTACTATTGTTTTTGACTAGATGTGTACCATATAGGAGTGACTCGTAGAAGGACATGTCTGGGCACAGTAGGGTGTTACCTCTTGGGTAAGTGAATGTACTTTTAGCACTGGGGTTGACTTCAGGCAGCTTATTTACTGAAGAGCTCTTCAGTGTACTTGAGCCAAATTGCAGTGATGTTACATCACACAGTATTAATGAAATTAATCCAGAAATGAACTTGGCCCCATATGCAGGTTTTAATTTACACTATAAAAACTTCCCTAGTACAACTATCCTGGCAAACTCTCTTGGTTGAAAAAGGGCTGATATTAGCCAAAAATGTCACTTAACTATTCAGGCTTCTTCATGTGCCACAGATCTGCCTTAGAGACAAAAAGATTCATCTCAGTACATGTCATTGCATCAGGAATCTTGCTCCTAGTCTTGTGTTGATTCTGTTCAGCATCTTCGTTTGCCAGACTTACTGTCCCAGCAGAGCCCTGCAGTATTGGGTTGAGCCATGTCTTGATTTTCATCTTGGTGTGCGTATGGGTTATTTTTTTTGTTTGTTTGTTTTGTAAGATAGCTTCCTCTTCTTAAAAGAGCATCGTGTTTGCAAGTAGAGTGTGGAGTTGTAGCTGTCTCTTACACCTTGCGCAGTAAGGACATTATCAGAGTTCCTTGCTGAGTCCTGTGTTGCTGTCTTTTTTCACTAGGAGATGATATTTAGGCAGCGGAGGGCAAGTCTGGAGTCCCTCAGAATGACAACTAGCACTTAAGGGATGAAGAAAGTTTATAAATATATCAGCAGTAGATAATCAGTGAATCTTCATTTCGTATCTACAGTCTGCCACAAGCAAAATGACTTTCCAGGCTGCAGTGTTACTGAAGCTTGTGTCGTCTCTGAGACACAGTGAATTAATCAACCTTAGCTTTATAAGCATCTGTGCAGAGCACACCCAGGGGTTTTTCTGAAGCTTTGGTTCCTTTATCTGTTAGAACTGCAAGGGAAATGACAGTTGTAATTTGTCCAAAGGGCAAATGGGTGCTGGGAGAGTCAGGACGCTTTCTTTTTTCTTTCAATCTTAGTTTGGTGCTTTTACTGCACGGTGCACTTAGTGATCCTGAGCACGCTCCCTCTGTCCACGTTCCCCCAGTGCCATAGAGCTTCCAGCTGAGGTTACTCAGCCTCTGTAACCCTGTGACTTGGCTGGGAGCAGGTGGGAGCTCGGAAGCTGTTCCTTACTGTGCTGTTCCCATGCCAGCCTTACATAAAGTACACTGCCTTGTGCAGTGGCCATAGTTGGGAAGAATCAGATGTGAAAGATGTTTGGGCTCAGAATTGGGCAGTCTTCAGAGCTTGCTGGGTGTGAGCTACGAAGCAGCTCAGACTGCTGCAGCACAGAGCAGCTCTGGGAGCAGAAGTGATCACTGGTCTCAGACCAGAGCATGCAGCACCTGAGCTTTGTCAGCGAGTGTGGCAGCTCATGGCTGAGCTGGGCAGGCCCAGGGGAACCTGCAGTGCTGACCCATTCTGGCTTGTTCTGTCATTGAGATACTTGTGACTTTGCCTACAGAAGAAAGCTTGGCAGTCAGGCATGTGACACTTCCTTGGCTAATCCAGCTCCAGAGTAGTCTGTCAGAATAATAGAAGTAGGAGTTGGGGTGGTGACTCAGTACACGATCAGAGCTCAGAAAAAAGCAAAAGCATCTTTCAGTGTTCGATACGCACGCTGTTACAGACTCGTATTTCAGTAACTGAGTCATCCATCCATTTGTTCCTTTCTTTGTACTTAAGAGTTTGGTCCTTCACTTGTGATGTGTTTGCTCCTGGCGCACACCCCTGGCCTCTGGCCAAAGAACTTGTGTTGTGGAGATGTGGCAAGAAGACCTTGGATGTCCTGCTCCGGGTTGGTCCATCAGCAGCACGGTTTGTAACAGAAGGGCTGTGTTGCATGGTATTTACTGTTACAGGCCCTTCCTGTCCTTGTTTCCTTACGCCCAGCTTCTCTGCATCAAGATGACAGAAAAAATACAAAGACCTCAAGCCATCTTTTGCTGCTCTATAGCTGAGCCTGTTAGGATATTCCTTCCTGCCTTCTCCATACTCCATCCTCACTTACGCTTCCAAAAGTCATCAGACTTGTTCTATACCTTAAGTCTCATAGTTTCGTTGTTCTGTGTCTTTTTTTCTCCATTGGCTCAGTTTTTATTTTGTTATTCTATTTGTTGTTGTGCTATTCTTCAATAACTTATGTTTTTCTACTAGTGTCTTTTTTTCCATCCTCTGTGTTAGGAGGAGAGGTCTGGGTGCATGGAGTCTGGGCATAACTGAATTGCTGCCTTCCATAGAGCTGTTAATAGGCATCCCGGAATGCTGATGCCTAGGGGTTTTTCTCCTGTGATTGACTGCTTCCCCTGATCTCCAGGAGGTGTTACCACTCCTTGCCTTATACTGGTGGACCTTTATTGAGATTGATCAGTGCTTTTGAGGGAGCTGTAACGTGCAGTTCAGAAGCAGTGTGTCTTCAGAAATGGGCTTCTTCTGGGAATAGGGTTAAAGCCATAGAAAGGCAATCATGTGCCTACTAGATGCCAGCTTGTTTTTATGGAGAACTTTGTATCCTGTTGTTATTTCTTGTTAATCCTGTCATGCTTACCTCCTCACCTCGGTTTTGCTGTGCCTCTTCCCTTGCCCACCTCGCAAGGAGTTGTCCTTCCCTGCAGTGAAACAGCTTTACAGTCTCTTACTCATTTCTCAGCTGTGGCTGAAGTCTCTTCCATTATATTTTCTCTTCTTGTATAATTGCTGGGTTTTTTTCTGTTTTCTCCTGCATTTGTCCCTGGGACATGTGAATACTTCATTCTAAAGATGTTGGCGCTCAAGTTTGGCATTTAGAGAACCCGTGCGTATCTCCCCTCTGGTGTAATGAAGACCTAAATTGATTGGTGGGACTGTGGGTAGGGTCCTTCCCTACTGAGTTGTCTTTGCTGGGGATTCAGAAGTTAATTTTACGAGCACTTGGTGGATGTGATGACCTTACTACTGAACCCTTGTCTAGAACACTTGCAGTGAAATATCCAAATGAGACTTGTTTCACATGACAAAGACTTGCTTAGTTCTCTTAGTAATGTGGTCTGCATCATCTGTCTCTGAGCCATTTTTCCATCATAACTGCTCACGTCTGCTGTGCAACAACCAGCACTTGTCAGCTGGAGAATACGGGGTTGTTTGCAGCGGGGGATGCATCCAGCTATTTGGGTTGGCAGTTGTTCTTGTCAGTGAGGTAAGCCCAGTCATAACAGAGTCACTTTACTGTTGAGATCTGCTTGCTGTCCTTTCTGTTCGTTTTGGTCAAAAGCTCCCCAAATCCTTCCGTGTAAATACGTTTCCGTAAAGCACTCGTACACCTCCAGGTTAAACTGTTGGACTTTGCTGTATCCCATCTCCCACTGTTTTGCTGTTATTCCTGCAAACCTGTGTGGTATCCCCCGAGGAATATGGCCTATGGCCTCTCCGGTGTGAGATACTGTAACTGAAATCGCCTGCACTCAGCAGGCTGCTTCTGCTTCCTACATTGGTGTGCAGGGGGTGGGGAGGGCAGCAGTGTGTGTGGGAGGTTCCCACAGCGGTGGTCAGCGTTCTGTCTGCTGCTGGTGCTTCTTGTTGGCTCTTGGTTCTTTTCCTTGCAAGGCACCTGGATGGCAAAGCCTTGGAGATGCACGATTTTCTAATAGCATCTGTGCTGCAGTTAAGTGCCCTGTCCTAAATTCGTTATTTGGAGACATGCAGCTTTTGGGTTCTATGTCCAAACCAGCTAATGGCTAGATAAAGGCTCACTTTCTATTACATGTATTTTCACCTACCTTTATGTTATCTGTGCTTTCTGGGCACTGATGATGCATTGTGTTTGCAGCAGGACCTGTCACGTTTGTAGGATGGTGTAAATTCTGCTGTGCAGGGAGTGCAGCACTATGAATGCTGGTACAGAACGGGTTTGTCAAGTGTTTTTGCTAGCCCTCACCAAAAGAGTCTGTTCTGTTACAGCTTTGCACTAGATAACCTGGTTAAAATAATATCTGTCTTTCCCAGAGTGTAGCACAGGATTGTTCTGGGCTTTCTGAACCAAGGGAGTGTCAGCAATGCTGCTCTAATTCAGTTCAAAAATGCTGGGGAATGATTAGGCAGCCCTAATGGTATGTCCCTGCAGCTGAGAGGAGAGCCAAGGTACGTGTGGAAAGAAGTTCTGGAGGAGATGCAATCTGTTGGAATAAGTTATTTTTTCCTTTCCTCAGTGACTGTGGGAATGTCTTTGTACCCACTCCACCCAAAGACCACTGCTGGGGCATCAGGGCCCCTTCAAAGTTTTCTTTTCGGTTGGCTGCACTTGAAATGAATCTGAGCTGAGGTTGGGCTTGGTGGCCTCTTCACAATGGCATTGTCTTTCTGTGCCTTATCAGATGGAGATGTGAGATCAGTGATGCCACACTGCTTCACGAGGTGGTGAACCAGCCAGGGGAGCAGGGCACCTTCTGCTGGGAGCAAGGCGGGGGATTAGTTCTGCCTGAAGGACGTGGCACAGATCCACATCTCAAGGACTTGGGGGTGTGTGGGCTGGGCATCAGCAAGAGGAGAGCTTGTCCTAGTCCTTGTGTAAATGAGGAGGAGGGGATCTGAATAAGAAGCTCTTTGTGTGTGCTTATCTACATACTGTCTCTTTTAGCTTGAGGTTTTCCCACATCTGCTTCCATGTACGAAACATCGGACACGCATTGCGCTGCTGAAATGTTTGGTGTTAAAAAAACTGTTTTGTGTTGTCTTTACCTTCCCAGAAGGCCTATAGTCTCTTCATGGTGTTTTGTACTTCTGACTGTCTCACGTACTGTTTCTGCTGTACAGTAAGAGTGATGCATCTGCTTTTCAACAGTTCAGCAAGGCAAGTTAATTCCCCTGCGTTTGAGACGCTACCCAGTGGGGCACAGCTCAGCTCTGAGTCTGTAAATAGAAGTTGTTGTGGTGCCTGGTGGGACAGGGCCCAACGTTAGCCTGAAGTAGTGTGAGTCTTACACGTGGCCTTTGCGGGAGCGTTTCCTCGCGTGCTTGTTGTAGCTAGCTCGCAGTTAGCGCTGTGGCTTTCTGTAGCAGTGCTGCTCTCTCTGTGGCACTAAAATCACAGTTGGTAAACATCTCGTCCATGAAATCTGTTCCTAGCGCTTTCTTCTGCCTGCCTCAGAGCTGCAGTGCGACTGCGCGAGCTCTGGGCCCGGAGAGACGTTGTGGCTTTCACCAAGTCCAGCTGTTACCTCTACACTGGGGTGGAACAGTAGGCAATGCAGTGGGTTACAGCTGTGCAGCACCGCCATGAATTTAGCACATCTGAGCCTTGGTGAAACACCACGGCCTGCTCCCTGCCGGGTGAGGGCTGTCCCACTGCTTGGCACGGGGCTGCTGTGGGCACAGGAGCATGAAGGCCCCACCTTTGCAACACTGCTCGTCCCAGAAGCTGCTGCAGGCTCACGTTGGTTTGTTCTCTGCTGGTATATTTAGGTCTGGAAAAGTAATTGCATAGCTTTGAATAAGTCTCGAGGCAGAAGAGGGCGAAGCTGAGCCTGGAGGGTGTTGTCAGCCTCCTGAGACTGCAAAATGGGACAGGCAGTTTTTGCCGTTGGTTTTTGTTTTTAAATAACATTGCTGAAAGCCCATTGAACTGACACCTGGTACCCAGCATTGGTCTCATCTATTTCTGACGCTTCAAATACAGAGTAACGTTTTGAATTGAGCCCTTTTGGTTTTGGGCTGTTGGTTTCAGGGCTTGCTTGTAGGTGCCATGTGGTTATGCTGAGAGGAAACACCTCTGCGGGTGCTTTGGGCGTTGTTTTGGTTTCTGTCTGATGTTCCTAATTGTACATCAGAGAATATTCTGGAGCTAAATGTAAAATGCTCCACATCTGAGTCCACTTTCTTCCTATTTTAGTGCTCCCTAATTACCATCCTAACGCTAACTTGATGGGAGGTGGGTAGGCAAAGCCCATTGCTTCACTATGCGTTGTCTTTTGGAAATGTGGAACTAATTTCTTACAGTGTGACTTGAAACAATGCTGCTCCCTTGTCTAACGATACAGCTCTAGCCCCCACCCATAAAAGCCACTCTTAAAAGAAGAAACGTTGCAAGTCATTGCTGAATGTTTGCAGGCTGGGGGCTGCCTGCAGTGCTGCGTGTGCTGTGCCCCAGCTCCCTGCCCTGTGTCTCTGCCAATGACACTGTGCACTATCTACAGCAGGTTTGGAAGGCCAGCAATCCTTAACAAGAAACAAAATGTTTCTTATACTAACAGCAGGCTAGCTATGAAGGAGCTCTTTTATTACCCATCAGTACATTTTGCCACATTTTGTAATAATTAGCGTGATTTAGCAGCGTCCTGCAGATGCTTCATCATAGCTGCACTGTAGTACAGGAGGGAATCACGAGTGAGACTTGTGCATGCAGCTGAAGCTCCTGCCCACGCTGGTGAGCTGGGTGTGCAGAAGCACTGCTGAACCCATCGGGTGTGGAGCTGCATTCTGAGCTTCAAAGTGCTGGTGTCATTAGCAAAGAGAGCACTGGCCTTGCTCTCAAGAAAGTAGCAGCTCCTTTTCTGAGGATGGGAGAAGGCTGGTACTGCTGGAATGATTGATGTCTCCTGCACCCCATACAGCTTCCCTGTGTTTCTGAAGAGCATGTGTTTGCAAACATTTTTCTGTTCTGTTGACTTTTTTTCTTTTTATCAGTACCTGAATTTTCTTTCCTTTCTATCATTTGAGATACCTGCTGCTATGTCAGCTTTAAGGCACCTCAGGTATGAAATCTAACTCAGCTAACATGGCTGGCTTGGTGAATAGGCAAAGCCTTTTTTGTCCCTCTGGAAGTGCTGCTTCTCTTCCCTGAGTTGGAATGAGTTGAGTGGAGCAATGAGAACCAGATCTCATCTTGAACTAATCCCAAACTCAAAGGTATTTTCAGCACTTAGACATCTAACATTTCCATCTCCAGAAAGGAGTTTTAAGTTCACTGCCTTGAAGGAGCTGCTGTCTTCTGTTTTCCCACCTTTTAATGAAAGGTGATCAGCCCTCCTCTGCGTTACAGAGGATTACAGATTTTAGTTCATCAGCTGCCCCTTCTCTGGGCTCTGCTCTTGGCTCCAGCCAGTACATTGAAGTCCTTCAGGACATCTGGGGACTGGCCAGGGCCTCACAGAAAGCTTCCCACTCCTTCTCAGCTTCCTTGGAGAGCTTTGCAGAAGCCCAAGCTGTACGTGAAGCATTTCATTAGCTCAGAGAGCCTCTTCTTCCTCCTCATTTTCCTCTCCCTCCTAGAGCTCTGGTGCGTGCCTGATTCACAGCCTCCCAATCGACCTGGTGACTGGAGCAGGAAAGCAAGAGCTGTGTGGGGGGGATTGCTCTGTCTGACTGGAACTGCTCTCGTTTCAGTGACATCTACAACCTTTGTGTGAAGCATGCTGCATTTGCTTGGCGTGCACCCAAGAGTGTTTCCACCTGCGTTTTTGTTCTCCATCAGGCCAGATGTTTTCATGGGCTTAGTCCTGGTTTATGAAGCAGGATGGGAAAGAAAAGCTATCCAGGAGAGTGTGTGCTTTTTACTGCACAGAAGTACAAAGCAGATAGGCTGGAAGATTAGCTTACAAACCTTCGGCCCAGTTCAGTTACAGAGGTTGACTCTGTCTGGGCTGGACAATAAATGAGCTAAGCCAGCAAAGCAGGAAACATGCAAGAGCTTGAGAGAGAGCTTAAGGCACATGTTGGTGAGATGATTAGTCTGCCCTGTAACCTAGATGGATTTGATCTGCATTGGCTGGTGAGACTGGTTAGACCCTTTCATTTCCTTGGGAGCAGACTGAGGTAACACTTTTGTATGGAATGGTTTGAGTTACCGTGTAGAGGATCTTCGCAGACAATGTTGCCACTCAGTAACAACGATTCTTAATAACTGGGATTGATTTGGCTCCATACTTTTATTTGAAAACCCTTTTATTTTTCTTTCTATTCTTGTAGAGAAGAAGTCCAGGAAAACTGCGTCCGCTGGAAAAAGAAATTTACCTTTGTGTGTAAAATGAGTGCCAACCCAGCCACAGGACTCCTGGACCCCTGCATCTGCAGAGTATCTGTCCGTAAGGTAAGCACCAGCTTCTGCTCCCAGCAGGTACTGCCTGTGTTTTGGTGGTGCTTCCCAGCTGCTTTTTTTTGGCAGCAAGAAGCACGGTGATGGTGGACTGTGGTGGGGAGGAAGGATTGTTTGGGTTAGGACAAACTGAGTGGAGCCTCTTTCCTAGCCAGGGTACTTAACAGAGAGCAGGGTGTTAATACCCTTGAGAGACAGAAGTTTGTGAAATCCTTACAGCAAATTCCAGGGTTGAGTAATGACTTTCCCCCTGTTTCTCCAGCACATGTAATAGCTGCTCTTCCTGTTTGTTTTGTCTCCCGTTATAGGAGCTGAAGGGCGGAAAAACCTACTCCAAGGTAAGAGCAAAGAAAGGGCAGATGTGGCAGAGTGGTGGCTCTCTTGTGTGCTCTTAGTGCTGCAGAGCCATTGTAAAGCAGTGGCTGAGCAGTCAAAGTAGCATGGCTGCTGTGTGAGGCAGTCTGGAGAAGCAGTTGTTAGTTCTTAGTTTAGGCCTGAGTTAAGTGATTTTCCAAAAAAAAGCTTACTGGCAGGGACAGAATCCAGATTGCACTGGATGTGGATTTGGGAGGGGGGTTGGGGAGATGTTCTGCGTGTCCTCAAACTTTAGGGAAGTTCTGAGTCAGATGTGAACTCTCTGGCTTCTGGCAGTGTCTTGCTAATGAAGAAATACAGACTAAGTTCTGTTCTCCCCAGCTGGGGTGGGCACTCCGTTGCGTTTGTGAGCCCAGGCAGAAACCTACAGCAGAAATCACTGCCTTCCCAGGGCACAGGAGACACTGAGGCAAGAAATAAGCATTATTTTTATGTTCCGTTACGCTCCCATCCTCCTCATGTTCTTGCTCAGGCTATGCGAGAGACAATGGGCTGGATGCCACCCCCTCCTCTTTGTCCTGGAACAAGAGACAATGTTGGCTTAAAAGCAGAGTTCACACAGAGCCCGAATCCATGTCTGAAAATGAGTCACTGGTGCTAGTTTCTCATAAACAGATGTTTGGGTCACACAACTGTGTAAGAATTTCTTCCAGTCGATGTCCTTCCTGGGGCCATGGATGTAACAGGCTTCGAGAGGAGGGCTGCACTCACACCTTAACAATACTGCTGTGTCACAGAGGACAGTGTTGCTGTCCGTACTGTTCCTTTTTTGTGGCTAATGAGGACAGTGTCTCTGGGGCCATCAGCTTCTCTTCCACCACGTTCACACTGAGGGGGAGATTATTCCTCCGTCCTGAGGAGCTGCCTGTCCAGGGAGTGCAGATGAGCTGAAAGAAGAGATGTGCCCACCCCTACCTGCTCCCACTTCAGCAGGGGCTGTGGGTGCTGGAGCTATTTGTGCTCGAGGCAGAGTTTCCATAGACTCGTGCACCTTCTGGTTTGACGTTGTTCTCACTTCAGTGTCAGGGGTTATAGAGCGGAAGCGAACAGGAAGGACTGATAAAGCGGAAACTCTTTCCCAAGCTGGAAGAAACACCATCAGCTGGCTGGGAAACTGAGGAAGCTATTAGGAAAGGTTACTTCTGAAAACATCCTCTTGCTAAGGGATCCTTCCTCTATATACTGGGAGTCTGCTTCCTGAGAGGAGCGCCTGACCTCGGCACACAGTGTGGGTTGGTGGAGAGTTCTCCCACGCCGCTCTGGTGTCGGTCCCTGAGAGGATCTTGGCACTCTGTAATGCTTTGATGGAGGAACAGGGTCTTGGCCACTTCTGTGCCATGCTGTATGATGCAGCCACACCAGAAAAACCTCTTCTGTCCTCCAGTTGTGTTGCACTGCAGCTCAGTGTGTGGCTTTCTCCTCTTCATCTCTGAAAGATTAGAAAGTCACTGACCTGGGTTTTTTTTCATTTCTTGTTTTTCTTTATTGCTGAATATTCAGCATGAAACATAGCCCTTGACAAGAAGAGGAGGAGGAAGAGATATACAGCATGGACTGGAGAAACGCATGAGTTAAGGGAATTCTTAAGAAGGGAGTGGAGTTAGTGGGTTTTTTCTTTCTTCTGGGGAAGAAAGGTTCCTGTGCTATCCCACCCTTTTTTTTTTTTTTTCCTTTGCCATCAGCACTTGTTCCCTTTTCAGAGTGAGATGGAGGAAGCAAAGCAGGTATCTTAATCTTGTTGCTATCATCCCTTGAATCATACTTCTTGTGCAGACATGTGTAGGCTGCGGCTTAAACTTTTGATTGGGAACAATGGGCACCAGAGGTCACACAATCGTGACTGTGGTTTGTGCTGAAACTCCCATCAGCTTCCACAGGTGGGAGTGCCACATTTCCTTAGCATGGAGCTACAGTTTGAGGCTCATGGTTCAGCTGTGTCATTCAGGTTGTCGACACCAGAACAGGAGAAGTGTACTTAATGTACAGAATAATAACTAGATCTGAGCTTTTTACTTTTCTACCTTCTCTCCTTGTTCTTGTGCAGCTGATCTGAATGCTGAAGTGACACAGACTTTCTGTCCTGAGGCTGTTTGGCCAAGTGTGGGTTAGAACATCTCTTCTGGTTAGGTTAGATGAGGCACAACTGACTTCTGTTGAGACTGAAGAAAGCTTTAACTTCTTTTGGGAAAGCACTGTATTGCTACACTAGAAGGTAGAGCAGATAAGCAAAGCTTATCATTGTGTTTGTACTCCAGAGACATCAGTACCCTCTTTGAATTTGCCTATAATCTTTAACTTCCCCTCACCTTTCTTATTCATTTTCTCTTTATTAAAGAAAGTTTAGAGAGCTCACAGCTAAATCTCTTTTCTGCCTATCAGGTGTTCTACTTCCTAGTTAAATCTTAGAGGTGTTGAGGAAGCTTTGATGCAGGAGTTCCTCAGCCACATCCGTGGCAGTAACACTCGTGCATCCCTGCGTGGCTCTTGACTTCCAGCTTGCTGTGCTGCAAGGCTCTGTTCTGTGTTTCAGGACAGTGTCAACTTTCCTCTGTAACAATATCCTTTCATCTCCTGGTTCTCATGCTTCACTGCATTCTGGGATGGCCCAACACAAAGAGTACCTTGTTATGTTCGTGTATGTGTGTGATTCTGTTTTTTCCACATTGCTGACCTAATGCCATCCATGTCCTTGGTTATGCAACAGCTACAGGCTGGTTAACACTGTCCTGGCCAGCACCACTGCTCTGTTTCCTCACTTGCACAGAGCTGATGTCCCTCTGAGTCACCTGGCTGGGGGTGGGGAATGTGTCCCTTCCCATTCTCAGATGTAGAGGGTCTTTACAGCTGCATCTCTCTGTGCACTGGCTTGTGTTTCTGCCCTAATTCACAGAAGTGCTGTCATCCTTTAGTTTGTGCATCTCTTCTATTGAGTTTTTTGACTATTTTTAATTTTTTTGTTCTCTCTCCTTCCCCTCCATTGTTTTCTTGATGGCAGCTGGGCTTTGCTGATCTAAATCTGGCGGAGTTTGCAGGCTCTGGATCCACTGTTCGTTGCTGCTTGCTGGAAGGATACGATACTAAGAACACGCGACAGGACAACTCCATCCTAAAGGTATGGTAACTGGTGCTGCCACAGTGGAAATCCTGCTACTGAATTCCAAAAGATCAGAACCAGGGTGCGGTGCTGGGCCTAAAAGAAGATCCTGCTATATATGAGGATGGAGTTTTGCTTTTAGGCTGCTGGTCTGACTCAGGATGCTTGTCGTTATCAGAGTCACTCTTTGATACACTGGCATCTGTTTGGCCAAATGATGAGCCTCAATAGCATTCTTTGTCATCAAAGAAAGCATGAATGAGGGGGGAAGAGAAAATGCATTGCCAGGTTGCCAGCCTGCTGTCCTGCTGAGCCACTGCTACCTGGAGATATTGATGCCAGCCCTTGGGGAGGGAGGAAATACCTTGCTAAATTATACTGAAGCTGATCTCCTTTTGGAGATCTTGCTAATATTTGTACCTGACCCGTGGGCTCCACCTGAAGCGGGAAGCTCTCAGCAGTATGGCTGATGATGTGCTTTGTTCCCTCTCTCCAGGTCACAATTGGAATGTCCCTGCTCTCGGGGGACCCCTGCTTCAAAACGTGAGTTTGAGTACTTCTCTGGTTCTGGGGAGACCAGAACACCGCATGCTTTTCCAGTTTTCTGTTGGAAGCTGAAATTGCCAGGGAGAGGAGAAAGGTGTCCTTGAGACGAGGAAATACAGGGGAGAGCTTGAAGGTGGTGATCTAGATTGCTGAATCAGCAAGAATAGCGCAACCTGACTGTATTCTTGGTTGATTGGTTCTCTGCTCTGCTTTCCCAACTATAAACAGCAAGAGTCTGCTATTGGATAGGGGAATCCTGGATTTCAAAGCCAGTGATAACATCTGTGAGTGCTGGGAGATGGGGTGACCTGCAAAAGCTTCTTATGTGTGTGTGTGAGTTTTCACTGCTGCTCTGTGAGGTGATGTGAGGGTGAAGAGCAAATTTCCCTTTTAAACTCAAACTTTGGGTTTTTTCTCCCGGGGAAAGATACAGGCTTGGTTGCACATAGTGTTTTCTTAATGCTGGTTAAGTTTTGGAAAACAGTGAGTTTTAACAAACTTTGTGTCATGCATGAGGGACGGAGTTTCTCATAGCTCTGGGGGTGGCTTCAGTGACCTATGAGAAGGGAAAGGTCAGTGAAGAAAACAGTCTTGGAAATGAGTGTATTTTAACACATACCATGCAAGCTAAAGATGTTGGGTAGAAACAGCAACAAAAATACTGCAAAGCTGAAACATCATCTTCTCCCTGAACTAAAACAGGGGACTAAGAAGTTTGTCATTTGTACTGATTAATAGAGAAGCTGCCACTATGTCGTTTGTTTGTTTTTAAATCCACTGCGTTGAGAAAGAATAAATACAGCGAAGCTGTGATGCAGTTCTACTGTTCTAACAATTGTTGGGGCATCAGTTATCAAATATACCAATAACGTGTGCCTTCATACTGCTGTGTGAGGCTACAAGGCTCTGCAGTCCAGGCCAGCCTGCAGTGTGAGCTGTAAGGTGTGTTGCCATACACACAGGACTGCTGTGTGCTGATTTGATTGTTTTGTTTTGCCTCCAGCAGTGTGAGAGAAGAAGGCTTTACCTTAAGGTCATCTCTTGTAGCAGTGATATTCTGGGCTGTGTGGTCTAATTTTAGGAGCTAGCTTGAAGTGCATACATTAGCTTGCTTTGTTATGAGGTGTGATTTGTATTTTGTGAATACCTTTTCACAGTGTAGCAGAGACACTTTCAAACCATAAATAAAAAAAACCATAAACCATAAAAACCATCTGATTCTGGGAAAAACAAAACAAAAACATTGCTTTGGGAGGAAAATTTGAGCATCTTAAACCCCGTTTAATAGTGGCAGATGTTTTAAGTCCAGGTTACCAGGATTAGTTTCAGTGATAAATTGAAATAATGTCTGACAATAACATTTGACAAAAATACCTGCTGCTTTTTCAGCACGGAAGCAAACCTCCACTGCTTTGCCTGAAAATTATACAGAATGGGATATAAATATCTATTTAATAGAAGCAGGGTCAGTCAAAGTCAAACCTCCTTATTTTCTTAAAGGATTTTTGCAGTCATCCCATTTTTTTCTTTATATGGTGATGATGAGCAAATGCCTAAAAATGGAAGCTTTGCATGTAGAATAGTCGTTGATCAGGAGAGCTTTTGAGAAATGACACTCATTAGAGGATTAGGCAGGAATTAAGCTGTGCTGGGAAATCACTCCCGAATGTGCTCGCTGAGCACTTGCTTTCTGCAGCAAAGGCTGAGCTTCTCCTGGGTGTTGTTCAGAGGGGAGCACGGGATGCCTGCCTGACCTGGCAGCTGCTGCAGGAACAGCTTGCTTGATTAAGGCAGTGAGGGCCTTGTTAACCTGTGAATCAGAGTCCCTGGAGTACCTGGCTGCGTGTAAATCACTGATAGTGCAATTAGGGAGGAGGCTTTTTGGTGATTGTTTGTTTTCTGGTTTTGTATTTTTTGTTGTTGTTTTCCCATGGGGAAGGCATTTCCTGAAAACCTCTATAGCTCTCTGGCTGCCGTAAGAAATGTCTGGTGTTTTCTCCCAAAACACTGGAAAGATCCCTTCATGTAGCATCTACCCTCATTGGCCTCATAGTTCCGAGTGAGACAAATAAAAAGTTTTTCTTTCTCACTCCTCGCTTAAAAAGCGTAGTATAATCCATCAGTTGCAGTTCAGACTTCAGGCTGTAAGAAAGTTAGGGCTCCAACAGGAATATTAACCTTGCTGTGCTGCACATGCCATGGCTTCTACCCAGAAACACTTCTGGAGGAAGGGAGGGGGCTGCAGGCACTTGCAGTTCTATCTTGGAGCCAGCATTTACAAAGGGATGTTGGGAGCACACAGAATAACCAGAAAAATAATTTTGACAGCTGTAAAAATACTTTAGTCTCACCGAAAATAAGTTTAATCGTCAAATAAAAAGTGGAAAGGTTATTTAAGCATTGTAAAAGCGCTCTCGGAGGGGGATGGGAGGATCGAGAGCTTCTTTCTGACCTGAGCCAGAAAGATATAACAGAAGGGTGCTGGAATTTTAGGGCTGGACAAAAGCAAACTGGTTCCTGTTTGTGAGGCTGACTGGCTGCTGGAACACATGCTGGGGGAAAAGGGCAGCTCTGGATAGTTTCCTGGAGGATAGTGAGGTTGTCCTGTGTAAATGATTGAGTGCTCCCTTTTTGCCTTAATTTACATCAGAAACTTGCTTTTCCTTGTAATCAGCAGTTTGTAAAATGCTGCATCTGCAGTCCAGATGCATTCTGAGGTGGGGAAGACCTAAATATTGTATATAGCAAGAGGGTGGGGTGTAGGAGAGGGGAGGAAGCAGCAAACATTATACTGTGATGCTGGTCAGAGGGGCTGCCAGCTTCCCTCCTTCCCTGTGAGAGTGGGGGCAGGCTAGGGGGGATCCTCTTGGCTAAGTGAGAGTTCCCAGGGATGGGGCAATCCCCAGTCCCTGCCTCATGGTTTGTAACACTTCTCTTCTGATTACAGGCCGCCTTCCACCGCCAAATCCATCACCATACCAGGGCAGGACTCTACCCTGCAGCTTACCTGCAAGGGTGAGGGAACCACAAGCAGCAACAGCAGTTCAGCCACAATTGGTTCTCTGCGTCAGACCAAGCCAAGAGCAACCATTCTCAGCTCAGGTAGGAATGCCATCCTGGAGGAATGCAGTGCTTATTTCTGCGTGGATGCTCTCTCTCCTTTTTCCCAGCAATTGCAAGGAGAGAAATTCTTTAATGTTTCATCATTTCTGAAACCCATTTTCAATGCTCTCAGCTCATTTAAGAAAATTAAAAAAAAAAAATAAACTCTGGGTAAGTGGGACTGAGGAGAAGCAGCATGAATCTTTGCCACATGCATACCTCTGTTAGTGGAGATAAAGCAATTTGTTCTTTTTCCTGAGGATTTAATAATTAATGTATTGCATTCATCTCTGCCTTCCATTGTGTTCAATGGCACTTACCATTGTTCTCCACTCAGCTATTCTTCTAGAAAAGCTTTGAAGGTTTTAGAGGTTGGTTTGAGATCTGATGGCCTTGATCCAGCTGCTGATGCAGAGTTCTTTGGCTTCTGTATGAGCGTTTTCAAGGACACTGCGTTTTCCCATTGCCCTTTTTCTTCCCTGTGCACTCTAAAAGTGCAGGCAGACACTGCACCAAAATAGCACTTCAAGTCACATAACCTCAGGGACAGCACGGCGTTCAAGTGCTCTTCTTAAAAAGCTTGCCAACATGTCACATTTGCAGGCTTTCAGATAAACTTGTTGCAAGAGAGACAAGCTGGGGCAAGGGTGAAGAAGTAGAGGCTATCCTGAAGTTTCTGTGTCAAGCTCAGATATTATTTAAAATGTGTGGGCTCACAAATAATAGCAGGAGAAATAAGAGCTGTAACAGGAGCAGCACCCAAGCAGAAATTGTAATACTTTATTGATGGTGGCTGTTTTATGCTTTCATCCTGTTAGCTGTCTATAGTTATAAGTATTAACCTCCAAACACTGTCCTTCCAGATTCTTCAAGGCCAAGGTTAATTCAGGCACCGGGTGCTAGAATTAATTATTAACTTGGCAGAGGAGATCGTTGTTGTCATCCCAAGATCCAAGCTGCTCGTAAACCCTTTGCTAGCCTGTACAACAAGCTTCTACAGTGGGCTTTCACTTTCCTTAATCTAGTGTCCCAGGATCAGCATCTAGTCTAAGGCAGTACTGATGTGGTGTAACAAGCTCCTGGTTTCTCAGCAGGTGTCCCAGAGGAACCGGATCAGAATCTGTCCAGCCCAGAGGAAGTCTTCCACTCAGGGCACTCGCGGAACTCCAGCTATGCCAGCCAGCAGTCCAAGATCTCTGGTAACTATTGATCCACGTGGTTGTGCCATCACTGGCCCCATCCTTTTCTTTGCTGCTGCAGGCTCTTGTGAGAGTGACTTGCAGCCTTATCTCTTATCCAGCTCTGTAGTATCAGAGCTTCCTGTTTAGTCTCTGCAGATGAGTTCATAGATGTATCTATAAACCTCAGTATATGAGAGCAGAATCTGCCCTGCATGTTAACTCTGCTCCCAGGAAAGAGGGAAGATGTGGTTTGTAATGATGTTGTATTTATTTGCAGGTTACAGCACGGAGCACTCCCGTTCCTCTAGTATGTCTGACTTGACCCATCGCCGGAATACCTCCACCAGCAGCAGCGCGTCCGGAGGGCTGAGCATGACGGTGGAATGCCCTGAGGGCGAGCGGGACCACAAACTAGAGAAGCCACCTCGCCCCCCCAGACCAGCTCTTCTGCTGGACAGACCCTCCCGGTAGGTGACTGTGGTGGCAGAGCCCCTTCTCTGTGAAGCTGAGATGGAATCTTCTCTTTGGCCTTTGGGCAGCAGTAGGTTGGAATTAGCTGCTGGGAGAGGGACTGTTCCTCATGGAAACGAGAGTATTGAAGAGTCCATCATTAAAGGCTGATTTTTTTTTTTTTCCCCTGGATTTTCTTTCCCCAGAAGGAAAAAGGATTCAGTGGAGAGTCACCCAACACGAGTGGACGACACCAGGATTGATGCAGATGATATAGTAGAGAAGATAATGCAGAGTCAGGACTTCACAGATGTCAGCAATACTGAAGGTGAGTGGATGAGTCTCAGAGAGGAAGTCTTGGCTGTTTCCTTAGCAAAGCTGCCAACCTTGTACAAAGCCAAATTTGATCTGCCATATACTCCCCTCTTTGACAGTAATTTTCTTTCAGTGCTTGCTAAGTGTTTCTGTGGTTGTAAACTGAGGATTTGAAAGCTGTGTATCGGTTTGCAAACAGTGCATGCTACTGTTCTGCAGACCACAGCAGAGATAAAACAGTAGCTTAAATATAAGGGTGAGAGGGGAAAGTGTACTGTTCTTTCTTAGCTTGATGTTATGGTTGATTTGTATGCAAGGCTCCCTTTTAAATCAGGAAGGGCTCTTAGGGATCCTATTGCTATGGGTACATCTTAGCGTGTGCCTATGGACTCGTAGAAATGCATTTGTTCCTATGCTGAACGTTCTGTAACGCAGCTGGGAGAGGAGTGCCTGGCAACCACCAGTAGTTCTGTACTTTGATGCCCTCCTTCCTTTTCTCTCTGCAGACAGTAACCTGCGGTTGTTTGTGAGCAGAGATGGAACAACTACACTGAGTGGTATTCAGCTGGGAAACAGGTAGGTTTCCTGAAGTGCCTGCAGACACTCAGGCTCCGGAGAGATCAGTTAGCTCTGGTGTGCAGAAAGCTTTCACCTTTGCAACAGAAGAGATTTCTAAACATCATGTGCTACATGGTGGCTTAATTCCCACATTCGCACCCCTGGGATCTCTCTGGTGACAGTCTACAGCTGCACTGGAGTGTGAATGCAGTTCTCAGAAGAAACTCAGAGGGATAATTTGATCCTAGTTTTTAGATCCAAGAACAGGCGTGAGTGAGGAGTAAAAGGACATAGTGGTGAATTTCCTGTTTGCTCCTGCACCCGCAGGGAGCTTTGCCTCCTGCTGGACTGCAGCAGAAATGCAACTGTTCCTTCTCCCTGCTCCTCTGTGTAGTGGGTTTGTGCTCTCAATAAAGACTTGAGAATAAAAGTTATTTTGCCACAATAACCCTTAATGCAGTATATTGACTATATGTGTTGGGTTTTTTTTTTTTTTTTAAGTTTTATAGAACCTGTTATAGTGAGAAAAACAATAATGGCAAACACAAAGATGTGGCAAAACTGGGAGCAGAGGCAGGAACGCTTACTCTTTGTACAGCATACTCCCCCAAGCCTTTTCCTTCTGTCCTCTAAAAGGATTTGTGCTTCACCCAACTCTTTCGAGTGCTGTAGTGTTAGCTTGCTGTGTAGCTGTCTTGTTTTGTGTTGTGTGGGTTGACTTCTTGCCAGATCTTCTTGTTCCTGTCAGTATTTTGTGTGAGGTTAAAAGGTAGCGTTCACGAGTGGAAAGCTTGGAACACAAACTTGTTTGCATTAAGTAATAGGAAAATAACCTGGCTTTCTTGTCTTCTCTTCCTCCTCAGGGTCTCATCTGGAGTTTACGAGCCAGTGGTGATTGAAACCCACTAAATGTGAAGAACAGGGTAGAGCTGCTGGAAATGGGCCCCCTACCCAGTCCGCTGCCACATGGATGCCAACCTTTACCTCTCTTCTTGCAGCATTCCAGAAGGGATTTCTCCATGCCCCTCCCCATATGTTTGCACTGCAGAACTACTCTGAGACCACTCCAGATCATGCACTTTCCCTGTGTTGGCAGTACTCTCCTTCACTTCTCAATTCTTCCAGTGCCTGCCCTCCCTCTGATTCCAAACAGACGTGAAGTGTCTGCTGGACTTATCCTTAGTCCTAGAGGATGTTGTTGTTCTCCATCCCTCACTACACCCATCCATTTCCAATGGGGGATTTCTCAACTTATCTCCCCAAAACATTGGGTTATGCCACTGTGAACTCTTCAAACCACTTGGGGGGCGGGGGGGGAACCATTCTAACCAAACCAAGAGCTGCTCGTTGATGATACGGTGAAATAGGTACTTGCAGGATGCTTTATTCCACTGACTGCAAGGGAGCATCACCTTCCAAGGCAACAATTTTCTTGACCAAGGTATGCAGCAGTGTACGCTTCACCTTCCTAAACTCCAAAAATCTTTTTCTCATAGGAAATATCTCCCAGAAGTGCATTTCAGAAAATTACCACAATCCAGATGGGAGTTGATTGAATGGTTAAATGCTAGTGCTTGTTATACTGTATTACACCCTTCCACTGCTGGGCATGGAGGGGCAGTGTTCAT
This sequence comes from Oreortyx pictus, assembly GCA_036925125.1. Classification (NCBI taxonomy): domain Eukaryota; kingdom Metazoa; phylum Chordata; class Aves; order Galliformes; family Odontophoridae; genus Oreortyx; species Oreortyx pictus. The sequence goes on from JAUPFR010000022.1 coordinate 5,321,135, forward strand.
CTGTTAGCATTAGCGGGAGCACTTTAGAGGTTCCAGATTTTACCTGGAGGAGGCTTGTTTCTGCTGTTCCAGGAGGGTAATCCATGTTTGCTGGACTGATTCAGCAAACAGTCACTGTTGGATCTTGGAATACAGTGCCTCCTTTTTGGCTTAGGAAGGGAATTGCCCTTCTTGGACTGTGAAAAGATTCTCATAGGGATCTATGCCTGGTTCTTTCTGGGGCTGGAGAGGAATTCTGCTTGTGGGGCAAGATAAACCTGCTGCCTTTGCCTTCAAAGGTAGAATGGATGTTTTCCACTGTTCTCTCTACAGCAGCTGTTCTTACCTGCTCCGTGGCGGGTGAACTTTTCCGACAAGGTTCAGACCTTTCTGGTTGATCTTTCAATTGCTCTTCTTCGGGTTTTTCTGCAGTTGTTTGACTCTTCAGCTGCCTCTGTTCCTTGCAGCAAACAGCAGAGATGTCAGTCCCTTTCACCTCTCACTCGTAGATTCTCCTGGCAGCTGAATTGCAGATGAGGATCTATGCAGCCTCCAGCCATGGGCCGTCAGCAGGCTGTGCCTACAGCCTTTCCTGTACGGCGATTCGCAGCCTGTAAGCTATTTCTGTGTAGTATCCTTTCCTCTTTTGCCAGTGTACTGTAGTAGCACTCAGCAGCCGTGCACTTTGAGTAACCGCACAGGCATGCTCCTGGCACCATCAGAACATGCCCTCCTCTGGTACACGTGTGTGAGCACACACTCACAGGCACACGCTTGTCTCATTCAGCAAGGGAAGACTTGTAACTGGTCACACTGTTGTTCAAATTCTTAGGTGTTGTTAAGGAAAAATAATAATAATAAGGATTATGTGTGGCCTCTGTGGCCAGAATGCATGCAGATGAGATGCTGGAAAAGGGAATTTGGCAGTGTGGGAGATGAGGAATGAAAGGGCCTTGATGTTTTTCACCCTGTTTAGTTAAGGATGGCTGTATGGGGACGGTGCTAGGCTGTGTTGCAGAGCTGTACAGCTGCTTACTGTGTTTCGATAGTTTCTCTCCTCAAGTCAAGAGGCTTCTTTCTGTATTTTGGGAAGACTGTGCATAAGATATAGGTCTTTTTCACCCCTTTTCCTTCAAAGGCAATTAAATTTGGATTATGATTATGAGGGGTACAGAGAACACTTAGGTTCGGTTTAATGTAGGGAAAAGATATTGGGTCTTTTGATTCTGTCTGAAACAAAAGCTCTTTCACGCTTTCTGGTGTTAAAACTGTGATCTCAGTCTGGTAGGTTTGGCACTTGCTTGCAGGCTGCTGAGCTTCCTGCTTGCTCTGGGTGAGAGGTGCCCTGTTCCAGGGCTTGTGCGTGTGTGCAGGAAAGGGAGAGCTGACTGCTTTTCTTCTTTCCTGGGACTCTGCCAGAAAGCTGGGCCTCTCCTGACTCTCTGCTCAGGTCAGTGCAAGGGGAGAAGTACGCAAACAGCACCGTGTGGTGTTGCCCAGCCTGCAGGTAGCAGTGCGAGCTGGCTGTCCAGCTGCTCACAACACAGCACCTGCTGGAAATCAGGTCCGGGGCACTGTCAGTGTTGCAACAGCAAGAAACAGTACTTGAAAGAGGCAAAAATCAGTCAGGAAAGAGGCCAAACCCAGCTCAGTTCTCCTGCTTTGCTTCTATTCACATGAAAAACAATGGTAGTTACTGTCAGAGCAGTTGGGAACCAAGGGTTTACTTCTGGGCTCCAATTGGCAAAAGTCTGCTGCACCGGGACAGCAGCAGCTAGGCACGCTGTGAAATCCGCTGTGGGGCAGAGGAGGGATCTCTTTCCAGCAAAGCAAGAAGAGCATCAGCTGAGCTGTATAGAAAGCTTCCCAGGCTGGCAGAGTTGTGACCTGCTCCATCATGTAGTTGTGGCCAACTTGGGAGTGTCTCTGGCTTCTCTTCCAGCAGCTTGGCACACCACTGCTTGCATTTTGGATAAGTGTATCTCATGGGGTATCTCTTTCTTGTTCTACGTTGTTATTGACTGCACAGGTCCTGGTCTGTACGTGGCTTTTTAGCTCTCCCACCCCTCATTCTGAGCAAGAAGGCAGCCCTTGTCATTGAGCATAACGCAGCACGGCTGGGGCTGGAGAGCCCAGGATGGAGCTGTGCAAAGGAGGAAGGAGCAGCCTGCTTCTGTCTCCAGAGCCCACCTGAGGCCATCGCCCTGCCCTGGCCAGCAGCAGACGCTCCAGGTGCTGCTGTGGAAGCAGTGTCCTGCTGTCTCTTAGGGAGCTGCATCTTGCGCACACTTTCTCCTCGTTGGCATCGCTGCCATCTGTTCCTTGTTGGACTTTGAGCATTGAAGAAGTGAATCAGTTTCCAGACCCAAACCGCTGGCTAGTTTCCTTTAGGTTATTTTTTTTTTTTGTCTTGAAGTTCTTTTTTTTTTTTTTTTTTTTTCTTTATAAACCCAGCAGGCTGGTGTGGTTATGTTTTGGTTTTTATTGCATTATTGTTTCATTGATATTTTATCCCTGGGGCTGCCAAGAGAGGACTTTCTTCCCCACGTTGTTTTCCATCTCAGGGGATTCAGAGGTGACTTTTAGACAAGTGAAAGGACCTTGTTGGCAACACCCCGTATCCCTGGCCCTGGTGAGCAGGGCTGGCTCTCTGCTCCAGGCTGATGGCCAGGCAAAACGTGTGTGCTGTGCTCTTGGCTCCCTGAGCTCTGGTGGAAGCCGCTTGCAGTGGCTTGGGAAATTCAGTGTCAGTTTTTGTTGTTTTTTTGTTGTTGTTTGTTTTTTGTGTTTTTTTTTTTTTAACTAACTATTACAAACCGGTTTCAACTGAGTACGTGTCCAAAGGGATAGGCTTGGTCGTGAATTGGTGAAGGAAATGAGCATCATTTGGAAATGGTGATTGAAAAAAGGGGCAGAAGGGTTGCTCCTCTGTGTTTTTGGGGTTTCTTTTGTTCATTTGTGAAATGGTTGGCACTTTAAATGGGGGTGGGCTTCGTGCTGTCCTTGAAGTGCTGGGCAGCAAGTTTGTGATCTGTTTTTCCCCCCCCCCCCCCTTTACTGCCACATTGCTTTGCCCCCCGCAGAAAGTTAAAGCCCTTTTTTAATGTTTGCTTCTGTTTTTAGAGGGTTCTGAACTGGGCTGAGACCCGAAGAAACGTCTTTCATTCGAATCTTGATAGGAGGGGTTGACTTCTTTTTTTTTTTTTTTTTTTTCCTTGTAATTTATTTCGTTGTCGCTGTTTTCTTTTTAAAACTGGTGGCTGTGCAGCTGGACTCTGCACACGCTGTTGTGAACCTCTGGGAAAACCTCACTCCAGGTACGCTAGAGCACCTCGGTGGAAGAAAACCCCCTCCTGGAGAGGGGCCCTCCCCTCGCTCCCCTCCTCGCTGCCTTACCCGGGGGCTGCGGACTCGCCCCCAGCCCTGCTTGCACCCCCTGAGCCCTAACCGAGTTAATGCCCTGGTGACTGAGCCCTGTGGACAAGGCCGGTCCCCAGGGACGAGTTACAGCAAACGCTGCCTGGTAGCAAGTGTTTGTACTGAAAAAACCACTTCCTCCCGCTGTGTGTGTGTGTGTGTGTGTGTGTGAAGGGGGGTGCATGCAGATCCCCCCCCTTTCCCTCCCAATCGCTGCGTCATCCATCTGCCCACCGCACCGCTGCGCTGAGAGCCTGGGAGATAACGGGGGGAGCGTTGAGCTCGAGGCGTGGCTGAGCCTCTTCACTTGCCTCAAGCGTAAGGATTTGTGGTAGAGCCCGTATTTTTGTGGGGGGGGGGGGAGGGCGGGGAGGGAGGGGAAGGGGAGATCCTGTTTTATTTTCGTGAGAGTTAGTCGAGCTCGGTGATCTTCGGATGAGGCGCACTTGATTTGTATCAGATTCTATAGAGAGATCGCTGATATTTTTGGAAAGGGAAACGGCTCTATGCAAACTTCCACAATTGCTTGAAAGATAGTTTAGCATTTTTTTACTTTGAAATCTAAAGATAAATCTCTAACTTTTCTTCTTAAAGCAGAAGTGCGTTTAGAAAGAGAAGCTGCTTCCACTGCTCTATTTTGATGCTGATTCTTGGACAGTTCGGGCTGGCGGGAATGACTATTTTTCACCATTTTTATCTCGCTCCTCTAGTTCTTTTTCGTTTCATTTTCTAACGGAATGCTGTGGCGTCTTCGATTCAACAGCTCGTGTTTGTATTTTCTGTATCTGGTTCCTAACGTAGAGAAATAACAAATATATGAGGAAAAAAATCGATATAATGTCAAACGTTGTTACGGTTTGGGGGAAAATAAAGGTGTTTGGTTGTTTTTTTTTTTTTGTTTTGTTTTGGTTTGGTTTTTTTTTTTGTGGTACTTCACGCTGTTTCTTCTGGCTGTGCTGTGGGCTGTCGCTGTGCGTGTACTCTGAGCTCGGGAGCGCGCGCGGGGGGGGGGGGGGGGGGGCTCGGAACTACAACTCCCGTCATGCCCCGCGCTCCTCCTTTCCGGCGGGGTGCTCTTCCGGTCTGGGAGAGCACGTGGCTGACGCTCTGCGCGCTGATTGGCGGGTATCTCCCGGAAGGGTGACGCGAACAGAGGGACCGGGGGGTGCCCGTCGCCATGGTGAGTGCGCCGGGACCCCCCCCCCCCCCCCCCCCAGTGGGCCCCTTCCCGTCCCGGCGGGCCCCTTCCCGTCCCGGCGGGCCCCTTCCCGTCCCGGGGTCCCTTCCCGTCCCGGACGGGACGGGAAGGGGCCCCGGGACGGGAAGGGGCCCGCAGGAACGGGACAGCCGGCGCCGCTCCCGCTGCTCCCTCGCGGTCCTGACGCTCTCTCCGTTCGCAGGCCACGGCGACGGACCGCGCGGTGGGGTTCGGCCTGGTGGCCTTCAGCCTCGCGCTCTTCGTGTACTACACGCTGTGGATCATCGCGCTGGTAAGGGGCTCGCGGTGCTTCTCGGCTCCCGCTGACTTTGGGCGCTGAACGAGCGCGTTGTGCCGTTAAACGCCGGGACGGAGCCTCCTGGCGCCGGTGGCACGGCGTTCGCTCTCTGGCCGTGCCCGCCCGGCTCGGGCTCAGCGAGCTCGGCTTCGCTCGCAGCTCTTCTGCACCGCCCGAGGCCTGCGGGGGGCTGTCGGTGCGAGCCGAACCCGGTCCTCGGGTGCCGGCAGGGCCCGGTGCTCCTCCGGAGTTACGGTGCTGGCGGAGGTGACGGATGGAGGCACAGAGGGAAGTGTTTCTCACTGAGGTTGGAGCCCAGCAGGGAGGAGAAGGGTTTGGGTAACGCCGAGCTCTGGAAAAGCGTGAGCCTGGCAGCGTGCCTGCTCCTCGGGTCGCAGCAGCTGGGGTCGTTAGTGGTGTTTTTTGAGATATGAGTGTCTCCTTGTCAGCTTTCCAGGCACTAGCTCAGCCTTGGACTCGCATCTGAGCTCCTGTCATTTCCTTTCTGAGGGCTTTGGATTCCTCTCTTCGTTGTGCACGCAGCTGTGGGATAGGTGTTCCTACGGTGCAGGAATCATTGCACTGCACTCTAGTGTCCAGAGCGTTCCGCTGTTCTGAGCAAAGGAGCAATTACAGCATCAGTGTGGGACAGAGCCAGCATCAGCCTTTCCCTTCAGGAAGGCAAATGGTTGGTGTGCCCCCCACCACACAGCCGAGCCCACCCTGCACTGCAGTGCTCTCATCACCCAGCTGTGCACTGGAGTCTTCCCCTTTCCAGCCATTCTCTGCAGCTGTGGTGCTGCTGTGCAAGCCTTCACCACGTGCAGGTTCAGACACTCTTTTATTAGCAGTCCCCTCGAGCCCCACGCTTCCCAGTCTGCTTTTGAAACCCCGGGGCTGCAGGTGTTGGTGACCTGCTCTCGTGCTGTGGCTGCCTGCTGATCCCCTGCTCTGTTTCTGCAGCCCTTCATCGACAGTGACCACAGCATCCACCGGTACTTCTTGCCCAGAGAGTATGCAGTTATCATCCCCGTGGTGGCTGGGCTGCTCCTGCTGCTATTTATAGGTAAGCATTATTTTGGTTATTCTAATTAGGGGGTTCTAAATTAGGAGAAGAGACACACGTGATGTGCTGCTTGTGGTTCCTGCAGTGGCTTAATTTGGCTCAGGCCCCTGTGGTGTATATTTGTGCGTGCACACGTGTAACTTCAGCTGTTCCTCTGGGCACTGGAATTGCTTCTTGTGCTCTGCTGAGGTTCCATTACTCACTGTGTTTTTGAAAGCTGCCTTTAATTTCAATTTTTTTGATGGAGCCTGTTCTCTCTTTCTCGTGGTAGGTGTTTTTATTATGGTTGTGATGTGGAAGAACAGAAAACCTGCCCAGAAATCAGACTGAAAGCCCAGCTGGGAGATGGAGAGGAGGCCCCCACCCTGCAGCACCCCGGCCAGGAGGAGCCAGCCTGCAGCACCAGGCAGCAGCCTCCTCCTGAGCACCCTCGAAGCAGTCAGCTTGGTGCTGCTGCTGCTCTCTCTCCCGCATTCCTTCCTGGAAAGACGCAGACTTGCATAGTTTACAACTTACTGACCAAAGAGAAGCAAAACTGACCTATGGGACTCACCAGGAGAGGGACCAGAGCTCCAGCTAGGAGGGATCTGCTCCCCAGCTGAGGTCATGTGCAGCAGCCATGCTGGGCTGGAAGCTGTCAGGGTCCAGCAGCTGTAATTGCAAAGTGTGAGTTCAGTTCTGGCTCCCATCATGTGTTTGGCCTCTGGGTAATCTTTCCCCTCTGCTCTTTCTGCGTACAGTAATTTTATTCCTTCTGAGACTTTTTTTTTTTTTTTTTAACTGGAAGAACTCATGATGGTGCTGTGAGCTCTCATGTTTCTAAATAGAGAGCCCTGTGAGCTGTGCTTACAGAGCACGTGCTGCACCCACATCCTCCTCCAGTCACCCTGCTGAGGGCACGGAATGCCCTGGGTGGCAGAGGAAGCATTTGGCTCCACCACCAATGAATGCAGTTCTCAGCACAGATGTCAGCTGCGCTCTGGGCTCCTGCCTGCCCTGGGCCAGCCCCGAGCTGGGCTGCCAGCAGCTCCCACAGCCTGTAGCAAGCTGGATTTACCCTCAATAAAGGACTGAAAGGTCTTTGTTCTACTCCATGTCAAGTGCGGAGGTGTGGCTCCACCCTCCTTCCCTAATCAGCCGCGGTCCCTGCTGTGCTGCACCCCTGGGTGCTGTGGCAGGCCCTGTCTCATATCTTTCTCGTATTTCCTTGTTGCAGGCTTGGGAAAACCCCAGGAACGCCTGTGGAGGCAGCGGGAGGGAGGGAGTGTGGCCACACTGCGTGACGTGTCCCGCAGGTGACGCAGGGCAGGGGGCCCCATCCCGCTCCCAAAATGATCCCTGGGCCTTCAGCGCTGAGCTCAGCAGCACCAGCGTCGGCGGGGCACGGAGGTGGGGATCCCGGAGCCGGGGTGCGGGGGGAGTGCAGAGAGAGAGAGAGAGAGGGGGGGGGGAGGGATAGGGCTGTGGTGCGGGAGGTGGGGTCTGTGCTGGGGCCGGCGGTACCGCGGAGCACGGGACGGGCTCACGGGGCTCCGCGCTGCCGCTCTCGGAGCGCTGCACGGGGGCGGTCCCGGCAGTGCCGCTCCGCTCCGCCCTTCCCCGGCGCGGCCCCTCCGGCGGAGCGCGGCGCGGTGCTCCCGGCCCGGCCGCGATGCGGGACCCGGCGGTGGTCCCGCGGGGTGGGCAGCGGCCCCGTTACCGCCGTCCCCGCGGGGGATCCCGGCGCCGTGAGTGGGGCCGGGCCGGGCGTGGGATTGGGGGCGGGACGGCGTCGGGAACCGGGCGTGGGGTGCCCGTGCGCGGGGGAGTACTGAGCGCGAGGGGGGGAAGGGGAGGGGCGGTGGGAGGATTCAGGGGGACGCTGAGCGTGGGGCGCGCATCCCGCGTGTGGGAGTGGGGCGTTTGGGGGGGTCTCCAGCCATGACGGCCCCGACCCCACCCCCCCGCCGACCCCGCTCCGTGTGCAGGGTGCACGTCCCGAGCCTCCCCGTGACCCCGGTGCCCTACGTCCGCCTCGGCCCCGCGGGATAAAGATGCTGGTGAGTACGGGGGGATGTATGGGGTGAGCCTGCGGGGCTGCGCGCACCCCCGGGCCGCGCTGCGGGGACAGAGCGGAACCCACGGGGGTCACGGCCGCGAGCAGGGAGTGAATCTCGCTGTGGCCGGTGCACCCTCCTCGCGGAGCTGTGCTGCCCGGCCCCTCCGCCTCCAACACCCGACGTGGGCGCGGGGCCGAGCCCGGCGCAACCCCGGCTCTGTGCTTCCAGATCCGCGTCTTCCTCGTCCTGGTGTGCGCGGCCGCGCTGTCCGTGCTCTACGTGCTGCTGTGCCACGAGGACGCGGGGCAGAGGGACGGCCCCGCGTACACCGCAGCCGCAGCGCTCAGCCTGCGGGGCTACAGCCGCGTCCCCGACGGGAAGGTCGGTACGCGGCGTGGCCCCGTCCCCCGCGCCTCGCTTTCCCATCCTCGGGGCCGACGGTGCGTGTCCCCCGCAGCCGCTGCGCAGAGCTCCGTGCCGCTGCTGCGCTGTCGTGTCCAGCTCGGGGCAGATGCTGGGATCGCACCTGGGCCGGGAGATCGACGGGCAGGAGTGCGTGCTGCGCATGAACCATGCCCCCACCGCCGGCTTCGAGGAGGACGTGGGCACGCGGAGCACCGTGCGCGTCGTGTCGCACACCAGCGTCCCGCTGCTGCTCAGGAACCAGCCCTACTTCTTCCAGCAGTCCCGCGACACCGTCTACGTCGTTTGGGGTCCCAGCAGGAAGATGAGCCGCGAGAAGGGCGGCCCCACCTACCGGGCGCTGCTCAGAGTGCTGGAGACGTACCCCAGCCTGCAGCTCTACACGCTGACCGAGGAGAAGATGGCGTACTGCGATGCCGTCTTCCAGAACGAGACGGGGAAGAACAGGTGCCGTGACCCCACTGGGTGCCCCCCACCCCCACAAAGCACCGCTCGTGTCCCTCCGCACATCCCCACGGCGCCGCTGTGCCCCGCAGGGTGAAATCGGGCTCCTTCCTGAGCACGGGGTGGTTCACCATGATCCTGGCCATGGAGCTGTGCGAGCGCATCTGCGTCTTCGGCATGGTCAGCGACAGCTACTGCAGGTGCGGGGCTGGGGGCGGCGGCGGGGGCTGCGGGGGATGCGCTCTGCTCAGCCCCCACGGTGCCGACAGGGAGAAGAACCACTCGAGCGTTCCTTACCACTACTTCGAGAAGGGGCGGCTGGACGAGTGCAGGATGTATCTGGTGCACGAGCGGGCTCCCCGCGCCGGGCACCGCTTCATCACCGAGAAAGCCATCTTCTCCCGCTGGGCCAAGAGGAGGGACATCATCTTCACCCACCCGTCGTGGGCTGGGGGGTAGGGGCTGCGGCGGCGCGTCCGGGAGCCCTTCAGTGCACCCACACTTGGGGGTCCGCAGCTGCTGGGTGGGGACCCCGTTGGATTGGAGCGCGTGGGTCGGGGCCGGACACACCGGGCCCCCCCGGCTGCAGGCCCTGAGCTGGCTTGGACTCGTGGGGTTCATCACGGGATGGAGCCCAATGCTCCGGGACTCACTGCCACGTATGGGGCACGTGGTGTGGGGCTGGGACCCCCTGTCCTACAGCCCCCTGCCCGCAGCCCCCAGCTGCCTTGCCGCAAGTGCCCTTGGATTCAAACCAAAGCCCCATTAAAAGCATTTTTAACTCCACGCCGTGGCCGCAGCGGTGCCGGGACGCAGAGGGGCGTGGGGCCGGGGCTGCGGCCGGGTTTGTGGGGCTATAAATAGGACTGATGGATCCGGCGGATGGGGTTATGTGGAGTGCTCGGGGGCGGCGATGCCTATGGGGCAGAGGAGGACCCGCGTTGGTTTCCGGGGTAGAGAGCCCCGTGGCCCCCCACCGCCACCCCCCCGTGCCATGAGCGCAGCCCACGGCGCGCGCAGGATCCCGGCAGTGTCACGCGCGCGCCCACCCACGCGCCCCGCGCAGCCCAATCCGGGGCCGTCCCGTCGGGGCGGGCGGTGTTAGGAACCCCCCCCCCCCCCCACCTCCCGCGCGCGTCCCCGGCAGAGCGCGGCCCCGCGGGCCCCGGGAGCGCGCGCGGCGGCGGCGGCGGCGGCGCAGTGCGGAGCGGAGCGGAGAGGAGCGGAGCTCGGGCCGTGCTCGGGCCGTCGGTGCGGGTGGGGATGCGCGGACTGTGCGGGGAACGGAGCGGCACCGCCCCGCCGGGATGCGGCTGCGCCCGACCTCACACGGCCGTGCGGAGCGGGGGGGGGTTCGTGGGGCTTGCGTGCAGGGTATGGGGGAGGGGGTGCCATCCCGGGGGCTGCGTCCCGAGGAGGAGTGGGGTGGAATCGCGGGTGCGTCCCGGGCAGTGGGGGGTTTGCGTCCCCAGCTGCACAGCAGATGCGTCCCAGGGATGGGGGAGGATTTGTGCTGTGGGAGTAGAGGGAGGGGGTGGGGGGGGGGTGAGGGGGGAGGTCTGCGTGCTCGGTGTGGGTAGATGGGCAGGTGGGGGCTGTAGCGCGGAGGTGCAGCTGGGTTTGCTGTGCCGGGGGTGCAGGCAGCGCTCAGCGCTTCCCCAGCACAGCGCGATGTGACCCCGGGGAGCCGCCATGGCCCCGCCGCCAGCTGGACGGGCCCGGCAGCACCGCACAGCCCGGGGGGAGCGCGGCGAGGAGGAGGCGGAGGAGACCCCCCCGGCACCGCTCAGCACCCGCTGCAGATGAGTGCCCCCACCCAGGTAAGGACCTGCACGGCAGGAGCGGGCTGACCGCCGGGGGTCCCGCAGCCCCCCCCCCCCCCCCCCAGCCTTCCTGTGTCCGTACTGCACGCTTCTGCCCCCTCAGCCCCGTGCAGGGACATTGCTCCCACCGCTGTCCCCTCTCTGTTGGCTCTCCTGGCGCTGAAAATCCCGGCCGTGCCCCAGGCACGCTGGCACCTTCCCAGCCCCGAATCCTTTCGGGGCCCCCTGGAGGGTTGTGTGCCGGCTGCTGTGTAATTTTCCATCTCGGCTCCTCCCAAGACAATCAGATTTCATTTTGTTTTTAATTTCTAATTGCTCTGACTGCAACCCAGCGAGAGTGGCAATGACTCACGGAGAAGGACTTCAAAATGTTCGTGGGGGTGGGGAGAAGTGAGGTTAAGTGGGTCCCCTCGCTGGGTGAGCACCCATGGGAGCGCCGCAACCACTGCTGCCCTGGGGTCGGTTTAATAGGATTGAGTGAGGAGATCCCAAATCTCCTTAGGGTGCTGGGATCAGCCCGGGGCTCAGCCCGGCGTGGGGATCAGTGTGTGGCGCGGTTTTGGGGACGGGATCCTGCAGCTTTGGGGTGACTGTGTGCCTCACAGGTGCTCGCAGGACGTTGGTGACCGCTGGGCACTGAGGGCAGTGCGGAGACATGAGCGGCAGCACGGTGAGCGGACCCCGCGTGCCCTTAAAGCCATTGGGGAGGGCTGAGCTGGGGGCGGCCGTGCCAGTGCCAGGGATCCTCTGGCAGCAGCTCAGAGCAGTGCTCACGCAGTACATTTTCCTCCTCCTCCTCTCTCCTTAAAGCCCTGCGGCCATGCAAGCAGTGCTGCTGCTGGGAGAGCTGGAGCTGCGTGCATGGCTGGGTGGGGGAGGACAGGATTGTCCCCATCTCCATTCCCGTTCCTGTCTCTGTTCCTTCCCATCCCCATCCCTATCCCAGATCCCAGTGAGCAGCAAGGGGAGGGTGAGTTGTGCTGCCACATCCCGGTGATCTCCACCCCGATCCCTTTGGAGAGGGGCCCTGACTCTGTCTCCCCACCTGCAGAGCCAGCGTGCTGCCGTCTTCGTGCTGCTCTTCGCCCTGCTCATGCTGCTGATCATCTACAGCTCCAGCAGTGGGACTGAGGTGTTCCCCTACAGTGCGCTGCGGGGCAGAGCCCGGCGGCCCCCTGACCTGCGGCACTGGGGGGTGAGCAGCGGGTACCTGCCCGTCTCCGGGAACAAGGTGGGCACGGGATGTGGGGATGGAGATGGGATGTCCCCATGGGTGGGACACCAACAGCCCATCCGTTTGGGCTCCCCTTGGTTTGGGGTCCCCGTGACTCGGGGTCCCCTCGGTTTGGACTCATTGTGTCCATCGCCTCAGAGCCTGACCGCCCACTGCCACCAGTGTGCCATCGTCACCAGCTCCAGCCACCTGCTGGGCACCCGGCTGGGCGCCGAGATCGACCAGACCGAGTGCACCATCCGCATGAACGACGCTCCCACCACCGGCTACGAGGCCGACGTGGGCAACAAGACCACCTTCCGCGTGGTGGCCCACTCCAGCGTCTACCGCGTCCTCAAGCGGCCCCAAGAGTTCGTCAACAAGACCCCGGAGACCGTCCTCATCTTCTGGGGGCCTCCGGCCAAGATGCAGAAGGGGCTCTTGAAGATCATCCAACGCGTCGGTGCGTCCTTCCCCAACATGACGGCCTACGTCGTCTCCCCGCGCCGCATGAAGCAGTTCGATGAGCTCTTCCGGGGGGAAACGGGGAAGGACAGGTACAGGGAGCTCCTCCTCCCTTCCCTGCGGTCTGTGGGTCCCCGGGGGAAGGACCACGGGGGTCACCTCATCGCTGTGCCCTAGAGAGAAGTCGCGCTCGTGGTTGAGCACGGGTTGGTTCACCATGGGGATTGCGGTGGAGCTGTGCGACACCGTCCACGTCTACGGCATGGTGCCCCCCAACTACTGCAGGTAAGGGCCTCCCCAGCCCCAAATCCCAACCCCAGGACACGGCGCTGGGCTGAACCCACGCTCTGCCTGTAGTCAGCGGCCGCAGCCCCGGCGCATGGCATACCACTACTACGAGCCCAAGGGCCCCGACGAGTGCACGACGTACATCCACAACGAGCGCAGCCGCCGCGGAAACCACCACCGCTTCATCACCGAGAAGCGCGTCTTCGCCAGCTGGGCCGCCCCATACAACATCACCTTCTCGCACCCCGCCTGGCCCTAGGGCGGCCGCGCCGAGCGGGGAGCCCTGGGGATGGGGTCCCTTTGATTTGGGGTCCCTTTGATTCAGGGTCACCTTGGGATGAGCTCCCCTTGGCTTGAGGTCCCCTTGGGATGAGGTCCCCTTGGTTTGGGGTCCCCTTGGTACAGGGTCCCATTGGGATGGGGTCCCCTGGGGGGGGGTGGGATCTTTGTGGGAGGAGGTCCACTTGGCTCAGGGTCCCCTTGGCTTTGGGATCCCCATGGTTCAAGGTTCCCTTAGTTTGGGGTCCCCTTGGCTTGGAGTTCCCTTAGTTTTTAGTTCGGGGACTCCATGGCTTGGGGTCTCCTTGGGATGAGGTCTCCTTGGTTCAGGATCTCCTTGGGATGGGGTCCCCTCGATTTGTGATCCCATTGCTTCAGATTCCCCTTGGTTTGGGGTGTGGGCTGCACCGTGCACCCCAGGGCTGATGCAGCCATCAGGGCCACGTGCCACCGCTGTGCCCAGGGGTCTGCACAGCCGTGACGTTGTGGGTTTTGGGGTGTCGCATCCCCTGCCCCCTGAGAGCACACGAGGATGTGCAGGTGCATGGTCCCCTTTGTCTGGCATGGGGGTCACATTGCTTTTTAGGGGCCTGCCCCCCCCTTGCTATTCCCACCCACACTTTCAGTGTCACCATCCCCAGAGCAGCGACCCTCAGATCCACCCCAGAGAGGAACAAGGGGGTGACACTGACACTGTGGGGCCAGGAGGGGGAGGGGGGGCAATACCACACAGCACTGCCAGAACCTTTTGTAACATGGCCATGGGATGTGGGGGATTTTCCCCCTCCTGGTGCCGGTGTTTTGGGTTTTCCTCCTTGGAGTTGCGTGATACTCATTGCCCCTCATGAACTGTACAGAAGCAGGCAGAGGGGGATGGGGGGGGGGGGGGGAGGGCTCGTTATTTATTTCCCAGCAGAGAAGTGCATCTGGGGAAAAATCGCTCAATTTGGTGTTTGGATGCTGAGCCCCAGTGGGGTGGCAGCCCCGTGCCTCAGTTTCCCCCTTGGCCATGGCACTGAGGGGGGAAAAGGGGGGGCCGTCCCTGTTGGGAGGGTGGGGGGGGGGGCTCAGCACCGCGTTTTGTATCGATTTGTACAGGAATAAACCTCGCTGCAGTCTGTTGCCTTGGACCGTGCCCGCAGGATGCATCTTTAGGGGTCCGGGGGGGTGGGAAAGAGACCCCGTAAGACCTCCCCCCCCCTCCCTCTTCAGACAGCAACGGGGCTGGGGTCGGCGGTTGTTGGGGGGGAGGGGGTGCAGGACCCTCCCAGCCCCTCCCCCCACCCGCAGGCTCCTCCCGTTGCGGGGCGCGGTACCGGGGGGGCTGCGGGCGGGCAGCATTGCCCCCCCACCCCACATCGGCCCCCCCCCCCTCCCGCTGCCCGCTCCCGGCATGCCCCGCGCCGCCAGCATTATATATATCTAGCGGTACGGCAGAAGCTGCCGGCCAGCAGCTGCCCCCCCCCCCCACCCCTCCAAATCTCGCACGGCCCCCCCCCGCAGGTCAGTGCCGCGCTGCCCCCCCCCTCCCCCTCCCCAGCCCAACTGCTGCTGCTTTGCACCGCGGTTCGTCCCCCCCCCCATCCCCACACCCCACCCGTGGGTCCCCAGCCGCGCGGTGACCTTGGGGAGGGCGTTCCGGCATCCGCCGCTCGGGGACCCCCCCCCCCGACCGCTGCCCCCCGCCCGGCCCCCTCTGTGTGGGGGCGGGGAAGCGCTCGGTCCGCCCCATCCCCTCCCCCCCCCCCCCCCCCCCCCCGTACGGTAAGCGTTGGGGATGGGGATGTGGGGGGGCTGAGCATCGCTGCGGGTGAGTGGGACCCGGGGGTGGGGGGGGAGGGGCGGTGGGGAGCACTGGGTTGGGGGGGGGAGGTGTTGTGGGGGTGCTGGGGGCGTTGGCGGGGTATCGCAGGGTGCTGGGGGCCGCGCAGCAGTGCTGGAGCAGCCCTGGGGTCGGAGCCCCCCACGTGGGAGATGGGTTTGAGCCGCCGGTGGGATGGAGTTCTGGGGAGCACCCTGGGGTGCGTCAGCCTGGGCACGGCACCGCGCGGGATGGGGCCGTGAGCCCTCCACGGGCAGTGGGGCCGCTGCAGGGTGCGCTGGGTGCCCCCGCACCGGGGGTCCCCCCATGTCGTACCCTCCCCGTGGGGCTCAGCCTCGCGGCGCAGGCTGAGGGACGTGACCCGGTGCAGATTTCAGCCCGTCCATACTTAGCCTGTGCCCTTTCCCGGCTGTAACACGACCTGACGGCCACCACGGCCCCTTCGGCCCCGGTCCGGCCGGTTTGGGGACAGCGGGGTGACGCGGTGTGGCCGGGTAGGTGGGGTGCTGCGGGACTGGGTGCGGGCAGGCAGCGTGGCCAACCCCACGGCGAGGAACTGGAGGGGCAGTGGGGTGCAGCAACCCTCCCCCCCCCCCTTGGGCACCGAGGATGAGCTGACCCCAGAAACAGCATCCCCTCCAGCGCACGGGGAGCCTGGAGGAACGTAGGACACTGCCTCCGTGTCTCAGTGTCCCGGTGCTGTGTGTCACCCCAAAAGCAGTTTCCGGCTGCCCGGCGGCACCCCGGGCACGGGGATGTGGGCAGGGCTGGGGAGGGTGTTGGCAGTGTCACCGTGCGTCACCGGCAGTGCCAGCACGGGGCGGGGGCCGAAGGCAGCTGGGCAGGCGATGGCCGCAGGAGGTGAGGTCCCAGCTCCCGGAGCCATGGAATTCAGGCAGCACTGCGCCTTCCTCGGGGATTTTAGGAATTGTATACATTTTAGGGCCAAGCTGAGGAACGGTGCTGTTAGCAGGGCGGAAACCCTGTCCCCCAGCATGGCCCTAGAGCTCGGATTGAGATCTGCTCCATCCCACCGTGGAAGCAAAGGGAGAGCAGTTGTCCTGGCAACGTCCTCCCTAGGCTCCGGCCCTGGGGACCCCTGTGGCTCCGCCGTGCTGCTCACTCTGCTCTGCTTCCCTTGCAGCCTGAAGCGCTCCTCCACCCACACAGCGGCAGAATGTCGACAGGTGAGTGCTCTGCATCTGTGCCTCTTGCATCCTTTCCCTGTGTCCCCCCCTCCCCCCTTGCACCTGATCCCCCTTGGCATCCATCCTCTCCAACCCCTGTTGCCTCCATCCCTTCTGGCTCATTGTATATATTGTTTTCCTCCCTGTGTCCATCTCCTGCCTCCAAAAGCATTTTGTCCTCCCTGTTCCTCTTGCATCTAATCCCTTAGTTCCTTTCCGTCTGTCCCCATTCTCCTCTTGTGTCCGTCCCTATGTTGCCCAGTTGCGTCCATCACTTGTCCCCTTCCTCATCCATCCCTTTTCTCCCCCTTAAATCTGATCTCTCAGCCCTTTTTTCCTCTGTCTCTCGTGTCCTCTTTGTATCTGTCACCTCTGTCCCTCTTGCAGCTGATCCTAATGTCCCCCTTTGTGTCTGTCTCACGTTCTCTTTCCATCTATTCCCTGTTTCCCTTGTATCCAAGTCCTGAATCTCTCATCCGTCCCCAGTGTCCCCCCCTTGTGTCCATCCTTTATGTTCCAGTTGTGTCCATTCCCTCTGTCTCCCCCTCGTGTCCATTCCGTGTCCTCTTCCCATCCGTCCCCCTTACATCCACCCCGTCCCACCACTGCTCCTGTCCCATTTCCCACTCGCATCCCTCCAGGCCCCACGTACCCCCCCGTGTCTCCTTGCCCCCCCACCCCCCACTCCTCTTGGCTTCCTCCCAGCCCTGCTGCTGGAGGAGCTGAAATTTCAGAAGCCCAAGATCTGGAGATGGGCAGCGTGGCCCCGGGGTGGCTCACGTTATTTTTAGCTCCCTCCCTCTGTGCTATCACACCCCAGCACATAGCAGGGACAGATCCTGCGGGGGGGGAGGGGAGTCCTGCAGGGAAAGCCCCCTGTCCCATGGGCTGGGATGCTCAGAGTGGAGGGGGCTATGCCATTTCTGGGGTCAGACCCCCCATGCTGCACCAAGCAGGACTAGGAGCTGGACACGGGGATGGATGGGGCAGTCCCTGTGGTTCCCACCCCTCCGTGGGGCTGAGGACAGTGACCACCTCTGGGATGCAGTGGAGTTCTGACCCCACAGCTCAGCCCCCTCAGCTGCCAAGGCACCACGGGGTCTCAGTGCACGAGCACGTCCAGCTTTGCTGTCCTGGACTGTCCAGGTGACAGGGATGAGAGCTTCCTACTCTCCCCACCGCAGCCCTGTCACTGGGGACAGTTTGCTCCCTGGTGTAATTTCTGGCTTTTAGATTTGTTGTTGCTTTTTGTTATTTTGCCTCTCTCCAACAGAAAAACTGAAGCACCACAAGATCATCTTCGTGGTGGGTAAGTGGGGGTGGGACAGAGGTGTGGGGTGTGCTGGGACCGGCAGGGTCTAGCAGAGCTTGGCGTGCCAGAATCCAACGTGATGTGATGGCAAACTCCTAGGGGTGATGTCGTGGGCTCTTGGTGGGGTGGTGATGTCCATGGTGCCGTCAGGGGGATGATGTCTGGGATCACGGTGCCACCAGGGCGGTGATGCCCAGGTGCCAATGGCTCATCAGCCACCCCGAGCACCGGCATCCCCCGTCAGCTCTTTGCATCCATCTGGTGCTTCGGGATCCCCTCCCTCACCAAGCTGGCATGTCTGGGCTGCCTCTCCCCATACCCCCCACTAGATGGGGCATGGGGCATGACGGTGGCCCTGGTGTGACCTGCAGGTGGCCCTGGCTCGGGGAAGGGAACACAGTGCGAGAAGATTGTGCACAAGTATGGGTACACTCACCTCTCCACTGGGGACCTGCTCCGGGCGGAGGTCAGCTCGGGCTCAGAGCGGGGCAAGAAGCTGCAGGCCATCATGGAGAAGGGCGAGCTGGTGCCCCTGGTGAGTTTGTGGCCGCGAACACAGGGCACTGCGGGGACACCGTGGTGATGCAGCAGCAGGAATGGGGCACCGTCCCACGTCACCCTGATTGCTGTCTGCCCCCTCCCCAGGACACCGTGCTGGACATGCTGCGGGACGCCATGTTGGCCAAGGCAGACACCTCCAAGGGTTTCCTCATTGACGGTTATCCCCGCGAGGTGAAGCAGGGGGAGGAGTTTGAGAAGAAGGTGAGGGCAGCTCCCCTGCTAAGTGCTGTCTGGGCTGGCGGAGGGTGACCGGGCTGATGGCCCTGCTGTCCCCTGCCGCTGGGTGTCACACCTCCAGCCCCACCTGGAGGAGATGTGGGGACGCCCAGGCCCACGCGGTGACTGCTGTGACCCCACAGATCGGCCCCCCCACGCTGCTGCTCTACGTGGATGCGGGGAAGGAGACGATGGTGAAGCGACTGCTGAAGCGGGGAGAGACCAGCGGGCGGGTGGACGACAACGAGGAGACCATCAAGAAGCGCCTGGAGACCTACTACAAGGCCACCGAGCCCGTCATCACCTTCTACAAGGGCCGGGGCATCGTCCGCCAGGTGAGCGGGATCCAGGGAGGGGGCGAAAAGGTGGTGGGGTGGGGCTGGCCGAGCTGCCAAACCACCCCCCCCCTCCCCCAGCATTGCTGAGGGAACCGACACCCCCTCACCGTCCCCGCAGCTGAACGCCGAGGGCACCGTGGACGAGGTTTTCCAGCAGGTCTGCTCCTACCTCGACAAGCTGTGACGGCCCCGTGCCCCCCGCCCTGCGCTCCCCCCGCACGCGCGGGGCAGAGACAGCGGAAGTGGCCTTATCCTGTTTTCGTGGACAGAGCCGCGCGAAGGAAATTTCAAGGACATTGTGTTTGGCTCTTTCCCGTCTCTCCCCAGTAAAGTTCACTTTAATGAGCCCGGACTTTATCTTTTTCTTCTGTCGCAGGAAATGAGTTTTTCTTTCCAGAGATTTTTGTTCCTAGCCCCCCCCCCCCGCCTCCCCCCCCTCCCCCTTCAGCCAGCCCCTCTCTGAAGCTGATTAAGGGCAGGAAGCGGGTGTTTATCCCGGCCGCGATGCTGCGGGCCGGGGGATGCTTGGAGGAAGGGAGGGAGCATCCCGGCTGCTCGCCCCTGGGGCTGTGTCCTGGCCCCGTCCCCAACCCCCCAACTCTGCTTCTGCATCCCTAGGGCAGCATCCCACCACATCCCTCCTCCCCATCCCCTCAGGTGGCAAATTCCACCACTTCCACCATTTCCTTGCTGCTTTTGTCCGTTGGGGTGTTTTGGGGTGCTCCCATCCTGTGCCTTTCTTCCTCATCTCATGGGATGGGGATTTCCATCACCTCCTCACTGCTTTTGTGCGTGGCCGTGCTGCTGGTACCCTCCTCCCAAGCGCAGAGGATCTCAGTATCCCCGCTGTGGCCCCGGGCTTTATGTCACCTGGGGCAGAGGGATGCGATGTGGACGTGCATCTTAGCACAGCCACCAGGTTGGTGTCCTCGTGGGGAGAGCAAAGGGGGGGCTGGATATCTCAGGGATGTGCTGCAGAGCTGGGCACGTGGGATGCTGGCATCGGGGACGTGGAAATGGGGTTCCCCAAACCCCAGAGCTGCCTGCGGTGTGCGTCGCAGCCCCTTGGTGCTCCTAGACAGGGTGAGGGCAGCAGGCGACAGAGCCGTGACCTCCTGGTGCTGCAGGCTTTGGGGCTGCCATAAATCAGCCACGGGGTGGGCAGCAGCTCGGGGACAAGCCAGGTCACCAGGACGGTGCGGAGGAAGGAAACGAGCTGGGGGGGGGGGGGGGGGGGGACGACGACGACGACAACGACACAAATTCCCCTAGAAAAATTCCTGAAGGGAAAAATAAAAACAATTCCAAGCACACCAGGCTCGGACGTCAGCCGGGTGCCCGGGGGTGAAGCAGCCCGGAGCAGTGTGGGGCTGCGGGGAGGCGGCGGGCAGGAAGGATGCGGCCATCCGCCCGGGGCTGCGGAGCCGCCAGCACCGCCGGGCGCGTGTCGCTGGGGGCGGGGGCCGGGAGGAGTGGGGGGCCGCGGGTTAAACCCGGTTTGGGATGGAGCGAGCCCGTATCCCTCGTGTTCTCATCCCTGTCGGGGTGTAGGGTGAGCCTGCCTCGGTTTCCCCGCGTGGTGAGAGGGGATAAGGCACCCTGCTTGCGGGGGGAGGAGGACAGGGGATGCTCGGGCTCAGGTCGCTGCCTGCACCCGTCCCCGCGGTCCCCAGGAGATGGCAGTGCTCTGTCGTGGGAGATGGCTGCTGCTCGCCCCGGGGACGTGCTGGGGGACAGCGGTCACCTCGGGGACGCGCTGCTGCTGACGGGCCTGCCGCCTTCCCTGCAGGTCCCCACGCCGCTTCCTCCCCACGGCCGCGGGGTGGGATGGAGTCACCCCAGTGCGCGTGCAGCAGGGACGGGGAGAGGCTGCAGGAGTGTCCCGAGAGCACCCAGCTGTCTCTGGTTCCCACCTCGGTGCTGCCGTGCTGTGAGCCAGGACTGTCCCCAAACCCCAGCCCTCCCTGGGGACATCCCGGCTGTCCTCAGCCGTGGGCGCACACAGGACCCATATAGCAGCGCTGTGGGCCCCACACATCTGCCCGCAGCCCCATAGCTGGTGCCCAGGGCCGTGGGGCACTCAGTGAGTGCCAGGGGACACCATAACCGCACACGGGCTGGGTGTCACCACCACGGGCAGCCCGTATCAAACCTTGCATTGGGGCAGCTCCTGTCTTTAGTACACGGGACAGACCCCTCCTCACTCCTAACCCCGCGCGGATGTGTGTTTGGGGGCAGAACGGACTTTCTGGCACCTGAACATCCTCAGGGCAGGCACTCTGGTCCTCATCGCTGCTGCTCTGTGCCATCACCCCAGAAGGGGTTCGAGGGTTCACCCACCGACCCCATCCCTCGGGGCTCAGCGCTCGCAGCAATACCCACTTCCCAGTGAGGAAACTGAGGCACGGGCCCCCCTCAATTCACCCCAACCCCCCCCCCCCCCCACCTCCCCCCAATTCCCCCCCCGGCGCCCGGCACGGTTCCAGCGCTGCGAGCGGCATTTCCTCCCGGCGCGGAGCCGCGCCGCCCGCCGACCCTCCTCCTCCTCCTCCTCCTCCTCCTCCTCCTCCTCCTCCTCCTCCTGCCGAAGGGAGTTTGTTTCCTGCCGCCGCCGCCCGCTCAGTGCTCTCAGGGCTCGGGGCAGCGGCCGGGATGTGCCGTCGGAGCTCTCCGCTGCTGCCGCTGCTGCTGGCGCTGCTCGGCCGTCCCGGTGAGTGGGGCCGGGGGGTCCCGGAGGTGTGCGGGGCGCGGGGTGGGGGGGCGACGAGGGTGTGAGGCGGTGCCCAGGGCGCGGCAGGATGGACCAGGAGCTGTGCCCCGAGGGGAGGGACACGTACCGGGCATGGGGATGGGACCCTGCTGACACGGGACCCCTCTGATATGGGACGCTGCTGCCATGGGACCCCTCTGACGCGTGACCCTTCCACCGGCCCCAGAGCCCGGCTGCGTCACCGGGTATGCGTCAAAGCGGTGTGGCCGCTGCTCCTTTCCTGACACCACAGCACGCAGCGGGTCCTGGGGTGGTCCCCGTGTCACCCCCCCGGGGATCTGCGCAGGGAAGGGAACCCCAAAAGCACGCCGTGGATGGTGGCTATGGAGATGGGCACTGTTCTGTGCCTTCGCTGTCGGCCCCCAAGAGCCCTCACCCCGTGACTGCTGTGGGTTCACAGGGAGGGTTTGGGGGCACCCACAGCAGCCAGCGGGAAGGGGGCTGGGGACGTGGGGGCATGTCATGCTGGGAGAGACAGGGACAGAGAAGTGTCAGGACAGCAGCAGCGCCGGGATGCCCTCCAGTCCGTGTCCCAGGTGCCATGCAGACCATGCTTCATGGGGCTGTGTCGTGTGGTCCCCATCCTATGTAGCTGTGTCGTATGCTCCCTGTCCTACGGCTGTGTCACACATTCTCCATCTGTAATGTCCACGTCCTACGTAGCTGTGGCACATGCGCTGTGTCCTCCATAGCTGTGCCGTACAGTCCTCGTCCTGTGGCTGTGCCATATGGTTCCCACCCTACACAGAAGTGCAGTGAGGTCTGTGCCCTATGCAGCAACGCGGTATGGTCCCCACCCTATAGCTGTGCCATATGGCTCACGTCCTATGAAGCTGTGTATTCCCCATCCCATATAACTGCGCCACTGGGCCGCCATCCTCTGTAGCTGTGCAGCTGTGTCTGTCCTGAGCAGCTGTGCCATGTCCGTTGTGCTTGTGCCATTTGCTCCCCGTCCTGTGTGTCTGTGCCATACAGTCTGTGCACCACCATGGTTCTGCTATATGAGCTGTGTTCTGAGTAGCTTTGCCACGTGGACCCCGTACTTCTCAGCTGTGCCTTCTAGTCCCTGTCCCACTTAACTGTGCTGAATGGTCCCCATTCTATGCAGCTGTGCTATACTGTCCCTGTCCCACAGTGATGTAATGTAGTTTGCGTCCTTCCTTTCTGCTTTATGGTCCCTCACCTATGCATCTGTGCTGTATGGTCCTAACTGTGCCTCTACAGTCCTTGTCCAGCGTAGCTCTGCCATATAGGCCACGTCCTACACCGTGCTATACCATGCCCCCCATCTGCAGCTTTGCATCCCGTGTGGGTGCACCACAGCACCCCTACATCACATAGCCGTGCCTTATACCCCACACGCTTTGTATCTGTGCCATACACCCTGAGTTGCCATCTCCCCGTGGCACCACAGCCGGAGGTGGCCCAGGGATGACAACCTCCAGACTGCTGTGCTCCCTCCACTCAGCGCAGCCGAGTCCTGCCAGCTCATTGCACTAATGCTGCCTGGGAGCATCCTGCCCTGCTAGAACCCCCCCCCCCCAGCCTGGCAGCCCCAGCCTGGCACTCTGACTTTGTTCTGTGCCCGGAGCCTTTGATCCGCTCCTAAAAACAACAGGAATCCCTCACGCGCCGGGGCGACACGGCAGCGAGGCCGAGGGCGGGCGGTGGGAGGCTGGAAAAACATCAAGTGGGTTTTCTTTCTTTCTTCCTTCTAATTTTTTTTCTTTTTCTTTTTTTTTTTTTTTTTTTTCACATTTCCTGGAGTACAAAAATAAATGCTCCCTTATCTGATTGACCCCGCGGGCGCAGGCTGGGCCCAGCTGAGCGCCCTTATCTGATCCTGACATCATGCTGCTCAGCGCTGCCTGCCCCCGGGGATGGGGACGGTGCCCGCTTGGCACCGCAGCCCCACAGCCCCTCCGCACCATCCCTGCCCCGTGTGGGGCCACACGGCTGCATCCCCACCTCCTGGCATCACCCTGGACGGGTGACGAGCCGCCCAACGTGCCCCGTGATGCCAGGGATGGGGGCCGTGCCCGGTGCCGCCGGGGCAGCGGTGCAGGGAAGAGTGCCGCGGGCTGCAGCACCCAGATAAGCGGCTGTTTATCTTCCTCCCGATGCTGCGGCCGCTGCGCCGAGGGGAGGAAGCGTTGGACAATAGGTGGGGACCTCGGCAGCGTCACCACAGGGCCTGCGCCGTGACCCCGACGTGGCTCTGGGCCCTCACCCCGTCCATGACATAGGGTGTCCCTGGCATGGGGCGTTCCTCCTCCCGCTTTCGTGGCCCATTGGGGAACCCCCCAGAGAAGGGATGGTGCTCTGCGGCCACATCTGAACCAAACGCAGCACCTCAGCCTCAGCAAACACCCACAGCAGTGCCGCCTGCGGGCACCCCAACTCTGGGACAGCTCGGGGCCGGCGCTGCCCAGGGCAGGGGAAGTGCCCCAGGTCACCAGCTCCGCGTTTGCGGGGCCGGAGCTCCAAGCAGAGTGTTCTGCAGTCAGGATTTCCCTTGGCAGCCGCGGCGCGGGGACGGTCGGTGTCAGCACCGCCTGCCTCGCACCTCCGCAGGGACAGCTTCGTGCCATTTCCACACCTGGCCCTTCCGATTTCCTGCGGCAGCGGGGGCCGGGGAGGGCCGATCGCTGGGGGAAGCTGCACGGGGACAGTGTTTTTTTCCAGACCGGATCTGAGGGTCATTAATGGGACCGAACCAGCCAGCCCCAGGCGGGTGTCACAGCACAGCCCCTCTTGCACGTCCCCTGTCCCCACGCCGCCAGGCAGTGACTGATGACTCCTTGTTCTCCTCCCAGACCCCGCTCCAGCCGAGCACTGTGACTTGCAGCCGGTGTCAGCAGAGCCGCCCATCACCCTGTCCTACACCACCAGCACGGTGCTGCGGGGCTGCGCCAGCAGCAGCTCTACACACACCAGCCATGAAGTGCACGTCCTCAGGATCCGGTGGTCCAAGGTGAGCCCGGTCCTCCTCCAACCCCCCCCCCGGGGATGTGCAGCCCCGGCACTGTGGGGCCGTGAGCACTGTCAAAATCGTTTCCTCTGAGTAACGAGCAGCGAGAGAAACCAGATTAACCTTTTCCACAGTGCAATTTCCCCGCACGCCCTGACTTCCCCTCTCAGACGGAGCTGCGGTTTCACTCCGTCCCTAAAGGGACGGTTTGAATTCTTTATAAAGGGCGACAGCCTGAGCTGCAGGGACTGCCCCTGTGCTGCGTGCCCCAGAACCCGCGTATCCACGGGGATGGATGCGTGCAGGGAGGGATGAAGTCACTTCAGTTGATACAGCCTGCCCGGAGTGCTGACTGCTTCCGAGGCCGGGCACAGCAGGGCAGTGAGCCTGGGGCTGCTCCCTGCCTGGTGCACCACTCAGCCCTTGGGAGGGGGCTTTGTAGGGGCAGGAGGAGGCAGCGTTAGGGGATAACTGCACGCAGGAACCGGGCCGGGCTCCTTTTGAGCTGCTGGGGATGCAGCGCCGGGTTCTGGTCCTCACCGCCTCCCTTCTCTCCCAGTTCTGCTTTTTGGGGCACTGGCGGGGGAGCAGGAAGCCTGGTCCTGGCACAGGCGCCTGTGAGCGAGCGTCAGAGCTGGGGGTGCCCCGGCTTTGTCACCCGAGGCGGCGGGGGACACGCACTGATGTCACGGCGGTGGCACTCGGCTCGCCGGCACCGAGCCCTGGGGAGCCGGGCAGGGACCCGGCTCCACTCCTAGAAGAATTACTGGAAGCTGCTTTCTATAAGCAGATCCCACAAAGCAAAAAAAAAAAAAAAAACCACCACGACACAACAACACCGAAAAGAAAAAGCCTAAAAAAAGGCCGCGGAGGGCGAGACGCAGCCTCCATCACCCCGTGCTCGGCGGGAGAGAAACAATGGAGCGCCGCAAAACACGCGGCAGGAAAACCAGAGCGGCTCCTCCCGCCGCCACGGGGCCACGCGGGGTCCCCGGCCACCCACGCGGCCATGCTCACTGCGTGGGGTCACAGCCGGCCGTGCTGCTTCGTGTGCCAGGATGGGGATGGGAGGGCACAGCCCGGTACCCAGCACGGGGATGTGCTGCTGCGTGGGGTGAGGATGCATCGAATCCAACGTGGGGATCCCCGGTGTGGGGATGTCTTGAGCTGCTCTACGGGGATGACACCCTGTTCCCAGCACCCGGTCCCTGATGCACTGACACGCATGAAGGGTCACAGCGTGGGGATGCTCCTCCTTGGTACGGGGCATCAGGAGGTAGCCAGGGGGGTCTGTCACACTTGCGGTGCGGGAGGGGGATCAATCCAAGCCACATGCAGTGCTGACCCTCTTCCTGCTCCCCACAGTCCCCTGTCTCCGTGCTGAATGTGTCCATCAGGCCCCGAGCTGGCGACCGCACCCGGCCAGCAGCGCTCATCCTCCAGTGCACACAGTGCTCAGCCAGCATCACCTCCCCGTACCAGGACCTCGTCATCCACACTGTGAGTGCCACAATCCCAAGGGGCGGGTCGGAGGGGCTGGGGGTGCCCCTCGGGTCCCCCTCTCCTGGGGATGATGCTCACGGCCTGGGGACAGCTGACTGTTGGCAGTGGATCTGAGCACGGGGCAGGCCGGGCAGCAAATGACGCATGGCGCTTGAAAAAGCTCCTGTTTCCTCCGGCTGCCGGGAGGAAGGTCAGCGATGGGGTTTGGCTCCAGCGAGCTGAGCCGGGGCCGGGAGCTTTGTTAGCAAAATAAACCTCCTGCTTTGTTTGAGGCTAATAATAAAGTGGGCCGAGCTCCTCGCGTGCCGCCGGACACCCAAAATCCCCGCACTGTGACCCCAAGTGCAATGGACTCAGTGCTCTGGAGGTGCCAATCCACCTGGGCTCAGAGCAGCACCCCCAGGAGTGGGGGTCCTGTGTTTGTGGGGTGGCAGGGAGGGCTGTGTCCGTGTGCCCCACTCTGCCTCAGCTCCGTGTGCTGCTCACCCGCAGGATGCCTCCCTGAGCCCCAGGGTGCAGAGCAGCGAGCTGCCAGTGGACACCAAGGGAGATCTGCTGGACTGGGTGCAGAAGACTTACAAGGGCATCACGTCCTACAGCGAGCTGAAGGACCCACACAGGATCCACCTCCACCTGGGAGAAAGTGCGGCTGGGCACAGGGAGTGGGGGACAGGGGGCTGGTAGGGGGGGGAACAACTGGGTGGCACTGGGGGGATGAGATACCCACAGCACTCCTCCTGCTCCACTACGCTGGAAGCACGTGGGGTGATGCTGCAGGCACTCTGAGCGTGCTGCAATTCTGATGTCAGCCAGCACTGCCTGCCCTCCCTGCAGATGACAGCAGCCCCGTGGACTGCGTCCCCCAGGAGAACTTTGATGCCACACCGCACCTCGAGGCTGAGGTCCTCTTCCATGAGGTGAAGGGCTGCATCAGCAGCAGTGCCCGCAATGCCAGGGCTGCTCACATCGTCCAGCTGGTGCATGAGCCCAGGTACTGGGGAAGAGGTTGGGGTCTCTTGTGGACACCCCAAGAGGGTTCTAATGCCGGGCTGGGGGTGTCTTGTGTCCTTACAGCTTGCCAATCACGGAAGTGAACCTGACCCTGAGCTGCCTCGAACAGCAGCCGAGCAATCAGATCCTCCTCCTGCAGGGCCCAGCCAACCTCACCTGGCTGCTGACCATGAACAACTGCAGCCTGCAGTTCCTGGTATGGTCCTCACGGCGCTTCCCCACTGCTGCCCCCATCCCCATCTCTGCTAACTCCCTTCTGCACCATCCCCACAGGCCTCCGGCACCTACAAGATCCTGCACTTCCCCATGGGGCCGCAGAAAGGGGAGCAGCTGCCTGACACGGTGCAGGGCCTCATTGCCAAAGCCTTTGAGAAGAACTACAGCATCATCGCCTCCTACTCCATCATCCCCATCAGCCCCCACGTCACGCTGAAGATCCACGAGCGTGGTCAGCCCGCAGCACCTGCATGGGGGTCTGGGGGGTGTGGGGGGGGGGGGGGGTTTAAGTGGGGGGTCCTCGCTCAGACCCCGTGCTCTCTCACTGCAGAGGTGCCAAGGAAGCCGCCCATGGTGCCCATCTCATCAACCCCCAGCCCTGAGAGCTTGTCCAACAGTCTGCTCTTCGCACTCATGCCCTGGAAGTGCACGGACGACACCCTGGAAATCGTCATCGACAGGTCCTACCTGGAGGTGAGGGCTGTGCCCGGGGAGGGGATCGCATCGTGCTCCGGGCGCTGGCAGGGCACGCCGGAGGGAGATGGGAAGGATTGCTGCTTTTGTCGTAGCCCATCAAGGACGTGGTGAACATCACCCTGCGGGACATCAGCTGCCAGGCGGAGAAGAACGCCACGCACTTCATGCTGCGCACCCCGTTCAACCACTGCGGCACTTTGGTGGGGGACCATGGCCACGCCACCAACGAGGTGAGCGCTGCCGGCCGTGCCGCTGATGGGGAGAGACCCTGGAGCCACCCCGACCCCGTGGGGACACCTCCATGGCCGGGCTGACTGAGCCTTCCTCCACTCCTTGCAGCTCATCCTCAGCCAGTCCAAGGGCTCGGTGCTCAGGAGCGTGCGGGTAAGTGTTGGTGGCGGTGTCCCCAACTGGAGGTGACAGCGTGGTGGCTGACACCGTCCCTGCTCGCAGGTGGCCTTCCAGTGCAAGATCCCACAGGAGCTCTTCCTGCGCCTCTTCCCCACCGCCTCCTTCGAGGCACCACAGACAGAGCTGGAGGTCAACAAGGAGGTGTTTGTGCAGGTACCGTGTGCCAGGCCCAGGCACTGGGGTGGGAGCCACACCCTAACGGTGTGTGTCCCTAATGGTCACCTTGTCCCCACGCAGGCATCCATGCGCTTGGAGGATTACCCGGCCGACCTGCAGCTCAAGGAGTGCAACCTGACGGCCCTCGGCATGGAGCCGCTGCTGCTGGTGCAGGGCAACAAGGCGCAGAGCTCCAGCGTGGCCATGCTGGAGGAGCCCACCAGCAACAGGGACAGGAAGGTCTGGCGCTTCCGCTTCACCTACACCATCCCCGAGGGCAGGCACGTCCCCTCCTCTGCCACCCTCACCTGCAAGGCTGGGCTAAAGGTCAGCGTCACCCCCATCTGGCACCACGGTCCCCCTAGGCTTACCACCGAGCCGGGAACAGCATCCTTGCTCCCCTAAGCCCTTGGGCATGGGGCACTGAACCACATCCCCATGGGACGGTGGCACTGTCCCTGTGCTCACCCCAACCCTCTGCCCAGCAGAACAACACCGTCTTCGAGAAGGCTTTGAAGGTGAAGGTGAAAGACATCTGGCGGCCGCCCAAAAGTGAGCTGGGGACACGGGACAGGGCGTGGGGACACTGCTGGGTCTGGGGAAGGTACCCCCACACTGACGGCCTCATCCCACTGCAGACCAAGGGCTGGGGCTGAGCGCCGTGCTGGGCATCACCTTCGGAGCCTTCCTCATCGGCGCGCTCCTCACCGCCGGGCTCTGGTATATCTACTCGCATACCCGTGAGTATCCATGGGGGGGGGGGGGGGGAGAACTGGAGGGGGGCCCGCAAACACATCCCATTACTGGGAAAGCCATCTTCCTCCCCGCTCCCAACACTCCCGCACGTCCCCGGGCGAGGGGCTGTCATGTTGTTATCGTCCAAACATCCCTTTTGGCTGAGGCATCTCGTGAGAGCGAGCCAGCCACGGTCCCCAAGGTCCCCACAAAGCCCATCACCATCCCTCGTCTTATCGGGGTCGGGGGGGGGTGGGGAGGGGGCACAGAGCTGCGTTGGCTGGGGAGCACAAACCCCACGCCAGGGACGGGTCCCTTATCAGGGCTGGAAAGGTCACGTCCAGGATGAGCCATCCCCTGCTGGCGCCGAGTTTTGTTTTTTGGCCCTACATTATTTTTCTTTCCCCCCCCCCCCTTCCCCCCCTCCTTTCCTACCCCCCTCCCTGGACCGGCGGCGTAATGCAGGTCCCATCTCCAAACTGCAGCCGGTTTCCACCACGGCGCCGGCCTCAGAGAGCAGCAGCACCAACCACAGCATCGGCAGCACCCAGAGCACCCCCTGCTCCACCAGCAGCATGGCCTGACCCCCCCGGCCCCCCCCTCAGCCATCACCCCACCGCCACCACCGGCTCAGCCTCCATAAAAGCCCCAAACCTCAGGCTGAGCCCCGAGGGGGCCATGGCCCCACGCTGTCCCGGGGGCCGCCCTTACTCATTCAGTGAATGCTATGGCCCCCCCAAGGCAGTCCAGGGCGGGGGAGGGGGTCACCATGCAACACCCCTTCCAGGATCTTCCCAGCATATGGGAGCATTGAGGGCAAAACGTGGGTGCCCCCGGGACATGCCCTGGCACTTGGGCAGTGTTTGCACCCCGGCACCCACAGCTCCAGCGTTACTCATCCCCCAATAACGTGATGCAAATGCACACTGAGCAGCAGCCAGGGGGCAGGGGATGCATCCCCGATGGGGTGACCCCCCCACACACCCCGTGGCATTGTCCCACAGAGGCAGTCAGCAGTGCTGAGAGCAGCAAACGGTTTATTGGGGTGGGGGCTGGGGGCCAGGCAGCACTGCACTGCTGTCCCCTCGGCCCGGGGCAGTGCACAGACAGCAACCCGGGCCCCCCCACCCAGCTCCAGGTCAAAGTTACAAACTTAATAATAATAAAAACATACACTATGTTAAATTAGCGGCACAGAGCCTCAAAACGTCACTCACAGCTGGGGCACAGGGCACCCACAGACCCACCAAACCTGCCCTGGGGGGAAGGGGGGGGGGGGGACCTCAGAGGTACCCCAGCCAGAGCCCAGGGGCACCCCTGAGTCCATCTCATCAGCAGCGTCCCCCTCCACCTCACGGGGACGGCCACTCCCTGGGGCTGGCACAGACAAAAGGCACTGGGGTGACGAGGGGCAGGGAGAACCCGGCTTAGGGGGGGGGGTCCCATCCCCACTCATTTAAGTCCAAGGGGGTGCAGACCCCCCATCCCCACTACTGGGACAGCGTGGGGTCCAGCAGCTTGAGGACCCCCCCCACCAGGTGCAGGCTGCCAGTGACGAGGACGCGGATGGTGGCCGCCTCCTGCAGCAGCACGGCCCCACTGGCAGCCACGGGGTGCGGGTGAGCCCCCGCTTTGGAGGCAGGCAGGGGCAGGTGGGGGTCCCGGCCCTGGGTGATCCACTGCAGCGCATGGGAGATGCAGGGGAAGACAAGGGAGGTGGAGTTGAGCGGCCGCTCAGCCGGGGGCACCAGGAGCAGGGATCCTCGCAGGGGGTCCGGCTGCAGCAGCCCCCCCACCTCCAGGGGGGCCGGCAACCAGGGCCCCCCCTTCTCCTCCATCAGCCGCATCCACGTCTTCTGGTTCTCCACGCAGCGTGTGAGGGCATTCTCCAGCGTCACATTGAAGTTTTGTTGGTCTGCATGGGGGGGACAGGGGCAGTGTTCAGGGTTAGGGCTGGGGGGAAAGGGTCACCCCCAGACCCCACTACCCACCTGCGTTAGCGGCCACTGACATCTCCGTGAAGTTGGGGCAGAAGACGGCGTAGTCAAAGTGGCAGGGCTGCGGGGAAAGGGGAAGGATCAGCAGGGCAGAGGACATGGAGACTCCCAGGACTGCCTCCCCACTGCTACCACGATGCCATCAGAACCTGTCCCTGCCCAGTGGGGCTTTTGGGGTGGGTGTGGGGTTAGGACTGCACTGGGGCTGAGCCCCTTGGAAACAGGAGTGCGGGGCATTGAGCTGGGAGACAACTGAAGAGCAGGACAGGCAGACAGACGGATGGACAGACGGAGAGCAGCTCCACCATGTGGCTCCCAGCACCCGCAGCACAGAGGGGCCCAAAGACAGCACCCGCCACGAGCACCCCAAAACCTCACCAGCAGCAGCTTCAGTAACGCAGCTGTGTCCCGGTCCCCCGTAGCATTGAAGAGCAGCACCCGCACCTCAGAGCCACTACGGGGACAAGGGGTGAGTGGGTGGGTGCTGCCCTATACCACATGTCCTTGTCCCCCATCCCCGTGTCCCCTCCTTACTCCTGGGGTTTGTCCTCATTGAGGGCTTCCTGGCGAAACCAGCAGACACAGGCTTGGATGCTGCTGGTGGTGTGTGCCCCATCGATGTACCACGTCACGGGGCCGTGTGGCAGCACCTGGGTACGGCCTGGCCACTCCGTGTCCCGCAGCCCTGAGATGGGGGGGAGCACAAAGCATGGCTGGATCCTGTCACCCCCAGCACTAGGGGGGGATCACAGTCATGCACAGCCCACCCAGCGCCCAAACTGCACCTTGGATCATGGCATCACTGGGGCAGAACGTGGGTGCCAGTGGCACCGAGGGCTGTGTTGTGCCAGGCAGCGCGTCCTGCAGCACGCCGGTCCCTGCTGGGGGGAAGCACTCTGTGAGCCACGATGGCACTGCTCAGGCCGTGCCCCCCCCCAGCCCCACGTGGGGCCTTACCCTCGTAACCACGCCGCTGCAGCCACGTCCGCGAGAGCTGCAGAGCCAGAGCAGCATTGGAGCGCTGGTGGGTGCCTGCCAGCCCCAGCTCCAGCACCCGCGTCCCCACCTCGAAGGCGTCCAGCTCAGGGCAGAGGTACAGGGGGCACTGTGGGGACAGGAGGCTGAGCCCAGTCCCGTGGAACCCCAAGGCTGAGTCCCACACCGTCCCCTGAGCTCACCCCACACTCCTGAGCTCGGTCCCGGAGCACCTCCAGCGGCTGCTCGGGTTGTGGTACGGTGAACGCCGGCACGCCGGGCTGCGGGAGACGGGAGGTTAGGATCCAAACACAGAGTCGTGCTGGGATGTGGGGCCTTCTTCCTACCTTAAAAATGCCACCCTTCTGCCAAGCAATCTTCTCCACCGTGTCCCCCAGGATGCTGGTGTGGTCGATGCCCAGCGAGGAGACGCCGCACACCACTGGGGTCCTGGGGACACAGCGTGAGCGTGGCTGTGACACGGGGACGGGGCAGCGTGCAGGGCCCCGCCCGCTCCTACCTGATGATGTTGGTGCAGTCAAAGGCACCGCCGATGCCCACCTCCACCACCGCCAGGTCCACCTGCGGGCACGGAACGGTCACAGCTGGACAAGAGCTCTCAGATCCCCACGTCCAACCGTGACCCACTCAGCACCGCACCTCCCCGGGGACGCAGACCCCCCCCCGGGCAGCGCATCCCACCACACACCTTCTCCTGCAGGAAGACGTGGAAGGCCATGATGGTGAGGAAGCGGAAGTACGCCGGCATGTCGGACTGCACCTCGTCCTGTGGGATGGGGACATGAGGGGGGGGCCGCAGGGGCGAATCCCGGGACCCCCTCTCCCCTCCCCCCCCCCCCCCCGTGCCCCACCTTGGTGTCCCGCAGCCGGCGGTACACCAGCCAGAAGTACTTGCTGAACAGCTCCTTGCTCAGCGGTTGCCCGTTGATACGGATCCGCTCTCGCACCTGTACCAAGTGAGGGGAGCTGGGGGAAGGGGAGCGGGGGGAGGGGGCACGCTCAGCTACGCAGCTCACCCAGCTCAGCCCCCCCCACGCCCACCGCCCACCTGTAGAAGCCGGTCCGCAGCCCGTAGCCACGCAGGATGCGCTCGGTGAAGGCACAGGCTGAGCCCTGGGGATACGCCGACATCAGCAACAGAGGGATGGGGGGGAGGCAAAAAGGCAGCGCTGCCCCCCCCCAACCCTGCACCCCCGCTCACCTTGCCCTTCGTCCCCGTGACGTGGATGATGTTCAGCCGATCCAGGTCCTCGACCTGCGGGGTGAGCGCAGTGTGAGACCCCGGGGCTGCGCGTCACGTGGGGAGCGGACACGCGTGGGGGGGGGGTGGGGGGGGGGGGGGGGGAAGCAGGACACACAGAGATGCCGCAGGCGGCCGCGGGCTCTCACCTGCAGCCCGCTCCGCTCCAAAAAGCCGCGCATGGCCGCCAGCTGCGCCCTGGGGTCCCCGCGTTCCCGCTTCACCTGCTCCAGGTAACTGGCGTTGGTCTGCAGCGTGTTCAGCGTGCGGATGGCATCCTGGAACGAAGCGGCGGCTGCGGCGCCCATCACCGCGGCCCCGGCCCCGCGCGGGGAGCACCGACCTCTTATCACCGGGGCGGCCCCCGCGGGGGGGGGGGGGGGGGGGGGGGGGGGTGGGGGTTCCACCCTCACGAGGCGGCCCCGCACGTGCGGTTCTCCCCTCCCCCCCCCCCCAATACCCCATCCCCTCCCGCGGCCCCCAACTCCTCCCCACACACACCCACACCTGATAGTCCGCGGCGGGGGCGCGCGCGGGGCGCGTGCTGAGCCTCCTCCCGCCGTTCCCCGCCGCTCCCCGCACGGCCCCGCGCAGCGCGCGCAGTCCCCGCGCCACCATCGCTCCGTTCCGTTCCGCGCCGCCCCGCTCCGCTCCGCGCGCGCCGCCGATCCCGCGGGCGCGGCCCCGCCCCCGCCGCCATCTTTAGAGCGGGCAGAAGCGCCGCCACGTCGCGCCCCCCCCCCCTCCATCCCCCCCCCATCCCCGCGCGGTGCTGCGGCGGCACGCCGTCACGCCGCGGTAAAGCACGCAGCCCTTTGGCAGCGTGGGGTGTTTGTTGACACACGACAGCAGCCCTCCGGATTATTGCTTGCAACCAACTTCATTTGTAGGAAGAAATGGTACAAAACAGACGCGTCGCGGTCCCCTCCGGCAGCACGCAGCCCTCCGCCTCCAGGTTTACCTTGTAGGAGTCCTTTATCATCCTCGGCCCCCCCCCCGTGGCACCGGTCCTGCCTGCTGCTGCGCACCCGGAGCTGCTCGGCTAGTGCGGGGGCTTTGCCATGAGCCTGGTTAACGGACAACTCACCCAATGCCAAAGGTTATAACCCTCTGCGTTTCGTACACGACACTCATTGGAAAGCCAGGGGACCAGCGTGGCCAGCTCCAGCTGGAGGCCAGGCATGGAAGACAACGTGGGAAGGAGAGCTCGCTGTGGTGCCTGGGGAGGGCAGCAGTTCTGCTCCAGGCTGCACACAAATTGCTCCAGGACAGAGGAGGGCATGCACGGCTGCTTGTAAGCACAGCGGGCCTTGCACCCCCAGCACAACCATGACACCGCAAGCAGCAGGACAGGGGGCTGCTTCCAAGCACAGCACCCCAGCTCCATCGTTAGCACTCAGCTCTCTGGGTGTGTCCCACAAAGAACTTAATTGCAGTCCAGAGCCAAGAAAGCACGCACACTGAGTGCTACGGCACATTAATTCCCGCTGCAAATCCTGGCTGTGTGGAGCAACCAGGTCCATCAGCACGGGCTGCCCAGGAAGGCCCCTTCAAGGCTGGAGCAAGAGTTGGTCATTAAGCCTGGAGCACCTCTGCTTCTCCCACATTACTCAGAAACACCTGCAGCGTCCTATCAACAGCAGAGAGCTCAGAGGACACACCGTACAGGAGCTAACACCACTGCAGCCACCTCCTCCATCATCAGACCCACAGCGATCGAGCCACAAGATTAACATAATCAATGCAGACTGCTGTGTGGGGCCACGGGCTGCGCCAAAGCCACAGGGAAACAGCTGCAGGCTCGCAGGTATCGCTTCCCCACTCACACACACAACCACACAGCTCGCCTGCTGCTGCAGCTCCTTGGCAGCAGAGCTGCTGCACAGGGAGAGGGGAGGGCAGAGCTCAGCTAAAGCCAGCAGGCACTTGGCCTTGAAGGAAGTCCCCGACCAGAGAGAGAGAGAGAGACCCCGCTGCGACATCCCTGCTCAGTGCAGGACCCCGCTCAAAACACCCTGTCAAACTCAGTCTGGTTGGTAGCTGCAGGGTTCCTGCCCTGGTTTGCTGGCTGCTGGGGCATGTGCCCGCCCCGCCTGCGTGGCGGGGCCAGGTACTCGAACATGGACTGGTTGTGCGTGGACAGCATGTTTTTGAGGTCCGAGGGCATGGGGTCTGACCAGAAGAAGTCGTGGTTCAGTGCGTCGTCGCTGTCGATGCGTTGGGCCGGGTCCAGCACCAGCAGCTTGTCAATGAGGTCGAGTGCATAGGGGTCCTTGACGTAGGCCTTCAGGCGATCCTTCACCTTGCGCTTCTGGCCCTTGGGGAGCTCCAGCTTCTGGTACAGCTCGTACTTATCCACGTTTGGCCAGACCTGGAAGGGTCAGGAAGGAGAGGGTGGGAGGAGATAGCATCAGCGATGGCTTGCGTGCTCCCTAACAGCCTCCAGGCAAACCAGTGTGAGGTTTGTGGAGAGAACAATACCATTTTATAACCTCCCAGTCAGCAAACCTCACTCCCACAGCACAAAGAAGGCAATAAAGAGTGAAGTAAGGATCAAAGACATGCAGACAAGTCAGGACAGAGTCCTCCTGCTGTGGGAACAGCACATGGCACGGCACTCCTGAAGATACTCCAGGATTTCTGACTCTCCCCCACACAAACACAAAAATAAATCTACTGGAGAACATAGCTTGGGCCAACTCCAACATCCAGAAAGTCCAAGGGCAAAACTCGTTGCTAAATAACAACCTGGATGTACACAGCACCTTTTATTCTTAGAAGTCATAGCCTGCTGCAATCACCTGCACTTCTATCGACCTCAGCCTGGGAGAGATAAGCACAGCAAGTGCTCGGGCACAAAAGGAAGCACCTTCAGTGTGTAACAGAGGCATCAGCCTGTGCTCTGCGTGCAAAATCACCTGCCCATCTCTCCCTGCATGCTTAAGCCCTGGCCAAGATCTCTCCCAGCTCAATCCCCCACCAGAGGGCAGGGCAGACTTCCCTGAAACAAGGAGCTGAGGAAGACAGAAGGTGGTCATCTGAGAGACAACACCCGAACACAGAACAGACTCCTACATGTGACGTTCTGTTCTTTCACACCCTGAGCAACCAGCCTCCTCTCAGTGCTCAAAAGCAAGGACACCACTAACGCAACCCAGAAAAGGCCAAATTCACCCTCTTATGGGTAACGAGGTTGCGTGAGTCATGGGAGAGCTGGAGTTCACACACAGCAGCACAGATGCTCAGTGCTCAGCTGGACGCTCAGCTCCCAGGAGCCTCCCCAGCCTCCCTGCCAGCAGCAGGCACACTCCAGCACTGGGAACACGCAACAGCCCACACGTAGGAGAGGGAAGAGGAGCAGAAGCACCCCGTGCCAGTCACCACTGCGCTGCAGATCCTGCAGCTTGCCCACGCTCTCGCCCTCACCTCCGGTGTGATGGATCCACAGAGCTGGCTAATGAGGGTGAGCTGGTGCTGCTCCATGTTCCCCTGCATGATGGGGCTGCGGGTCCACATCTCTGCCATGATGCAGCCTCCGCCCCAGAGGTCAATGGGGGGCCCGTAGTCCCGCTCCCCTAAACAGAGGCGCTCTGTAAATCACCTGGGACGTGAAGGGAGGAGAAGCCAGCAGCACCCATCACCTCCTACCTAGGAGCAGCTCCGGCGGCCGATACCACAGCGTCACGACCCGGTTGGTGTAGCGGTTTGGCTGGCTGTTCTTAGCCAGGCTGAAAGCTCGAGCCAGCCCGAAGTCTGCGAGCTTCAGGACTCCGTCCCGCGTGATCAGAATGTTCGCAGCCTTCATGTCTCGATGCAAGATCTGCATGAGGACAGACATCAGAAAGTTAAGCCACTGAGGTGTCGCCTCCTTGGGCAACCTGCGGAGTCGGGAGATGAAGGACAAAGTAGAATTTCCCTTCTGTGAACCTCAGAACCTCTTCTGAGGTGTCTGTACTAAGACACCTCAGACTGCAGCACAGGTCTGGCCATTACCTTGTTCCTGTGGATGTAATAAAGTCCATTCAATAGCATCTGCATAACTTTCTTGATCTCTGAGAGCGTGAACTTGACGTGGGTGTTGCTGAGAAGGCCAGCCAGGTCGTGCTCACAGAAGTCAAACACCAGGTAGATGCTTCCCTTGCAGCGATTGTACGGAGAGGCTACAGGAGAGGCAAGAAGGGACAGTCAGAGAGGGACTTCATCCCACCAGAGCTCCTGCTGACCTCCAGCCATCCTGGCTCACTTAGATGAAACCTCAGGGCAGAAGAACATCAAAACAGGGACCCCAGACACCTCAAGATTCTTCAAAATGAGGTACTAAAACAGCAGAACAAGCAACAGAAGAACGGGATGAGGGTCAGAGTGGTAGTGAATATCCTAAAAAAAGGCAAGGAAAGAGCAGAAAAGTCTTTGAAAGCTTCATCTGTGTGTTGTGCTGTGTGCACAATGGCTGTGGGGTTTCACCCCTACAAACTGCAGCCCATAGGGGCATGCACACAGCTGCTAGCCAAGCACAGTCACTGCATCAGCATCAGGGGAGGCACAGGCAAAGACAGAATCACAGGAACACAGCAAATCTTTCTAAAATAACATCAGAAAGCGAGGCTTACTGCAACCTCAAACAGCATCTATGAAAACAGACTGGTGCAGATCAATATGGTTTAAAACTCCAATTTCAATTGCAATTTATAGTCAAGAACAGGAAACCTCAAATGAAGCAGTCAATTTCAATCGTGTTCCTAGAGCAAATGTGCAAAAGACCAAAACGAAAGGCTGATTTTCATCAGCTGCATACAGCAAAACCTCCTGATCAGCACCAAGAACCAGATAATGAGGGCTAAGCTTCTCCTGCACAGTAAGTGCAGCATCCCTCCCCTGCACACCTGGGGGATGCTGCCCAGATTGCAGTCCCTCACACTGGTGCAGTCCTTACAATACCTCTCCAACGTAAAAAGAGAAAACCTGCAAGTCTGAGAACAGTAAATGGAACATTTGTGTTTTCCACTTGAAACTGAGGTCAAAGTACCTTTGGATGAAAACTGGAATTCAAACAAAACCCAAATAAATTTGACAGATCTACAAAAATATTTACCTTAGGCATGCCAGAAGCATGCAGTGATCACAACTGGTTTAATCACACCAAGAATTAAAAATTAACTTGGCGGTGGTGTTTTTGCTTGTCCTGCTGGTTCCAAAAGCTGGAAATAACCTAGATTCTATGGAGTAACTTCTACCACTTCAGAGCAGAAAACACCAGGAGCAGTTAAGAGCCACTTTCATTTTTATTTAACCAAAAAGACTGACTATACAGCATGGCAGGCTTTAACATACTGCTTTTGCAGTACAGATCTATACAAGAGCGTGGTACATGAAAACAAGGAAATGCTTTAGAATGAAACTGAGCCAGGCCAGGTGCATCAAGCACGCCAGTCACACAGCAGAGATGTGCTGCCTCCCCCAGGGACTGCCTGCAGCAATGAGATGGAAGAGCAGCTCGGCACAGAGCAACTGAATCGCTCACTGTGAAGTCACAGCTCTTCTAATCCAGCCTGGGAGGTACTGTCACACACAGAACGAGAGGCTGAGCGCATCTCCAGCTGGAGCTGTCAGCAGCACAAAGCTCCACGAGCTGCATAAGCACATGCAGTAGCACGGCTCCTGCTCCCAACAGCATCAGCACCATAAAGCTGCAAAATCACCACCGGGCAGAAAATCTTCTGCTTCAAATTCAAGAGAACCTGCTGCAGGTTTGTTTCAAGTCACTCAGCACACAGACAGCGTTCGCTGCGATAGCACAGCCACACTCTAGCAGCTCTGACAATTTTCCAGCTGAGCTGCAGCACAGTCACATTCATTCAGAAACAGTTTCCACAGATGAGTGTGCAGTCACTCCAGATAAAAGACTGGAGCCTGTGCTCAGCTAGAAGATCCACTCCCACTGGCACAGAGCAGCCTGCTCAGCCACGAACAAAGGCTGGAAATCAACAAGCAAGCAGTCAGCACAAAGGAGACACCCCCTCCCCCCCAGCTACCTTTGGTCCTACAGATTTCTATGAGGTTCACCACATTCTCATGTTTGAGCAGCTGGAGGATTTTAATCTCTCGCAGAGCTGTGATGGGGAACTGGAAAGGAGAAGCAGAGGACACAGGTTAGGAGCACAGCTCACATCTGCCTAGAGAACAGGAAAGAGTGGACTACAGCAGCACGGCAGGGTACCTGCTTGAGCAGCACTGCAACAACTTAAGAGCAACTGAAAGTTCAAAATACTACAGCGACGCCGGCAAAAGCCGTTTGCCCTCAGGCCGCCCGTAGGAGAGGCATTCTGCCACGAGGCGGAGGTGTTCAGGTGACGCAGACTCCCTCCCACCCGAGGGCACAGCACGGCCCCACCTGACCAACGGCCCTACCCGACCCACCCGCCCGCGCTGCCTGCTGCCTCCCAAGACCCGGCAACGAATACTGCCGCAGAACACACGCCAACGCTCCACGCCAAAGCCCGGCGCTCCTCCCCCAACCCCCCAACCCCCCAACCCCCCAGCCCGGCCCTCCCCGAGCGCAGCGCGGCTGCGCGCCCGCACTTACCCCCTCCTTCTCGTTTTCCATCAGCACCTTCTTCAGCGCTACCTTCTTGCCCGTCTGCCGGTGCTTGGCTTTGAACACCTCCCTGTAACGACGGAGGAGAGCCGTGAGCAGCGAGGGGACAAAGGCCCCGCGTCAGCCCGCGGCCTGGGCCCGAGCGCGCGGAGCAGCCGCGGGGAGCGGGCCCGAGCGGAGCCGAGCCCCGCAGGGAGCGGAGCCGAGCCCCGCAGCGCTCACCCGAACGTGCCCTGCCCGATCTTGGCGAGCTTCTCGTACTTGGACACCTCATCGCAGAACGGGCACTCCACCATGTCGTACTGCTTGGCCATGCCGGCCGCCGCCCTCACTTCCGCCCTCTCCGCTCACGCTGCTTCCGGCGCGCCGCCGCGCTGCCTGCTGGGAATTGTAGGCGCTGCCGGCCGCCATGTCGTCGCCCCGGCTCAACCCTTCGTGCCGCCCGCGCCCCGCGGCCGTCCCCGCGCGTAACGAGTACACGCGGGTGCGTGGCACCGCCTGCCCGCTGTGCTTGGTGCTCAGTGCTCATGTGGGGGCTGCCGGCATCCCGAAAGCAAGGAGCGCGTTGGGGCGCCCCGTGGCCGCGCAGGGACGCAGAGGTGGCTCCTGGGGTCACGGCCCCGTGACTGCCGCCCCACAGAAACTCGCAGCACGCGGTGCGTGGGGTCCACCGTGGGGCTGAGCCCTAGATGTGCAGCGGGGACCTCCGTCTGCGGAGCTGCCGTCCCGCTCCATGCCAACACCCGGCGGTTATGGGGCGGCCCTGAAGCGCAGTGCCGTCGATGGCTCCTGGGCAGCCAGGAAGGGACTGAGGGACGGCAGGGGACAGCGGCTGCCACGCGAGCAGATGGCAGCAGGAGGAGGAAGCGCTGAGTGACTGAGAGAGCAAAGCGAGAGGCGGAGGGGGGACAGGAAGGGAGGAGCGGGCAGGGACAGGCTTCAAGTTTATATAAACTTGTCCCTCCCGGTCCCCCGCAGCCTTCAACCCAGCACGGCCATGGCTGAGGGCCAGAAACGAGGGGGCTTCAAGAAATTCAGTAAGTCGCAGCAGGATGGAGCGGGCGGGTGCTGGGTGTTCACCTGAGCTGCCTTGGGTGGGAAGGGGATGTGCGAGTGTGAACGTGGTCACCTCTCTTAAGCAAGAAGTCCTCGGTTCTGTTAGGAGACCTTGCTGAGAGCTCCGAGCTGTGGGGGGCTTCCATCCCCAAGGCTGGAGCAAACCCTGGTGCTGATGGCTCTGGTGCTGCGACCGGACTGGGAGCAGTCTGCTTGCACCAGGTGCCAGCATGCAACCATCGCTGCCATCCCCCAGATCACAGTTTTCAGGGAGCATTTGCCACGCTGCGTGGCTGGGGCTGCAAGCTGGGGCTGGGGGTGTCCGGGAGCCCTCCGTGTGCTCCTGCAGCAGAGGAATGGGGTGGATGCTGGTGGGAAATCCACACTGATGGAGCTGCACTGGGAGCTGAGCACAGAGGAAGCACTGGTGCACACCGAGAGGGAGCTGAGCTCTTTCTCACGGACCTCGGGTTTTCCCCAAAGCCCTGGGAGGCGGCTCCAGAGGGCTGCACCGAGCAGGACCTTGCCTTTGCTGCTGCTCCCCGCATTCCTCTGCCTCCATGTGCCGATGCCGGCAGGAGGCCGACCCCTGTGCTCCCCCGGGAGCTGTGCGAGGAGCTCAGCAAAACCCATCTCCCACGGCCCCAGCCAAGCTGGGATTTTCCACTGTGGTGGAATGCGGGGAAAATGGGGAAGGCCCCCAGCTTTCCCATCCTGCAGCAGCCCCAGATGCAGAAAATGCTCGGATGCCGAGGGGATGTTTAACCTAAAGATGTTTTGTCATTAACAGAGTCCAGGTCCCGGTTAGCTGCAGGGGCACTCTGCAGACCGTGCAGGACGTGGGCCCCCAGCACCCAGGCTCCTAGCAGGGTGCCGCTGCAGAGTGCAGCTTCCTGTCCTGGCAAACCTGGAGGGGAAGAGGCTTTGCAAAGAGCCCTGCTGTGTAAGCATTGCAAAACCCCCAGGCACCCAGAACAGCAGGCCTCCAGCTGTGCAGTGCCTCTGTGCAGCGCAGTGGCTGCAGCTCAGTTTGCCCCACGTGCTGCCGCTGGGGATGCACCACAGCAGCACGCAGCACTGAGGTGTGAAACACAGAGCTTCCCACCAGGGTTATATAAATACTCTTGCAGTGAGCACTGCGAGCTCAGCACTTGCAGGTGGAGCTGCAGGGAGGCTGCGAGGGGCTGAGCTGAGGAAGTGGGGAGGCAGGAGGCTGCCCACAGCCGGTGCTGCTGCACAAACACCATGAGGCCCAGCCGGTGGCCGGTTCCTGCTCTGTGCTGTGACAACATGTACCTGAGGCACAGCCGCAGCACCCCAGCACCATGGGGAAGTGCAGCGTGTCCCAGCTCTCATCCTGGAGGGGCAGCAGTCCTGCCTGGATCGCCTCCAGGAGAGCAGGGGGCAGGAGCAGGAGGAAGAGCAGGAGTCATTTCTGGCCTTCTCCATTGGCTGCTCACTGAAGCCAGGCATTTTCTCCACCATCCCTACAGCTGGTAGGGAAACACAACCACTGTCTTACCCAGGCCAGCACAGGATGTTTGTCCTGGATCTAACACAAACACCTCGAGCAGCACTGTACATGTCCCAGCCCATGGGGACATCACTCTGGGTGGGACCGCCAATGTGCAGTGCAGCAGGGCTGGCACCAAGCTGCACCGTGGCGTGGTGCCTGTGCCCAGCTCTGATCTTCTTCCTCTCTCCTTTCTCTTTGTCAGAGTTTTTCAAGTTCAAAGGCTTTGAAAGCCTGACCAACATCCCCCGCTCCTTCACCCTACGGCGCGTGTCGGTGGCCCCCAGCTCACCTGAGAGCCTGGGCGTGGGTCTGCCCCCTCCCCAGGGCTTCCTGGAAGAGCCCTTTGGCAGCACCCAGGATGATCTCAACACTATGCCCAAGAGCCCCGGCCCCTACGCCCGCTCATCAGACATGTACAGCCACATGGGCACCATGCCCAGGCTCAGCTTGGGCAAGGCAGGGAAGAGCCTGGGCAAAGCCAGGGGTACCCAGAGCTGCCGAGAGAAAAGGAGCCCCAGAGACAAGGTGTCCAGCACAGCTGCACTGCCTGTCTCCAAGACCCCGGAGACGCCTGGCTCACTGAACTATGGAAAAGACCCATCCTCAGCCTCTGGGAAAGCAGAGCAGGAGAAGGAGGAGGTGCTGCCCTCAGGTCCCAGTATGGACCAGGAGGCCCCAAGGAACAGCCCTTGCTCTGGGACGGAGGCACTGAGCTCCAGCCTGACCCCCAGCTCCAGCACAGCACCAGGAGCAGAGACCACGCATGGGGAGCTCCAGGAAAAGGAGCAAGGACACCCCATCGAGAGCTCCCTGCCCAGGTATGGCTCTATAGGTTTGCTCTGCCTGCTTTGCGTGCTCTCTGGGCAGGACAAGGGGCTGGGACACAGCAGGGTCCCCATTGGACGCACCTGGCCAGCAGGACAGCATGACCCTAGCACACTGTGGCCCCTCTCTGCGAGAGCAAAGTTTCCTGTGGGATTTCTGCTCCCTCCCATTTCCGGATGAGGTGGAAACAGTGCTCAGCCCCACTCAGTGCAGTGTCCCTTTGTCCTGCCAGCAGCTCTGTCCCAATGCTGGGGCTTGCTTCACTGACCCATCACATCCTTCACTTCCCACTTCCATTCCTTCCATCCTCCTCCTCTCTCAAGACACAGAGGCAATCCCAAAACCCAGCCACCCTGGCTCCATTCCTCCTTCTGCCAGTGAAACCCTTCCCCAGGTTTTGGGGACTTCAGCTCCCACAGATGGGGGTTGGCTTGTTTAGAGGCTTTGGATCTCAGAATCAGCAAGATGGATTTTAGCCCCATCCGTCAGCTGGGCACGGGGGTCAAAGTCATCCCAGCCCAAACACGCGTGTAACTGGGGAGCACTGGTGAGGGATGCTATATTTCCCCCAGTAACGAGGTCCCGCCAGCAGCCTCGTTCTTATCCCCATAATCCCCTTTTATCCCCAAAGCCCCACTAACTCAGCACCAATGGGGCACACTCCGACATCTGTGTGTGGGGGGGGGGGGGGTACTGCACGGCGCCGGGATCGGGGCGAGGAAAAGGAATTCGTGGCGGCGGTGGGAACCGAGCACACATTCCTGCCGGCCGCGAAGGGAGGGCCGGAGGAGGGCTGGGACGGGAAGGAGGAGGGTCCGCCACCGCCGGCTCGCAGCCAGGGACGGGAGCGCCCGCAGAGCTTCTCCCCATCCCGGAGCTGAGGCGCTGGCTGAGCCGATGACAGCGGTGGGCAGGAGGCTTCCCACCCTGGGACAGGGCAGGTAAGGGTCTGACACCACGGCGTGGCACAGGGGATGGGGAGGGATGGGAAGAGGCTTTGCTCGGGGTGCACAAAGCTTCGACGCGAACGCTGGAGGAGCCACGCAGGGCCCGGCGTCTGCTGGTGGGAAGGGCGAGCGCATCGACTGCGGCTGCCAAAACCACAGTAGGCTGTGACCCGGTGCTGGGACGGAGCAGCTTGGGGCAGTGGG
The DNA here is from genome assembly GCA_036925125.1 of Oreortyx pictus. Lineage (NCBI taxonomy): Eukaryota > Metazoa > Chordata > Aves > Galliformes > Odontophoridae > Oreortyx > Oreortyx pictus. The sequence continues at coordinate 5,365,129 of JAUPFR010000022.1, forward strand.
TCCCATGGGGTTCTGAGTCTGGGGGCTTGGGGCTCCCTTCCCAAAAATGAATTAGCTCCTAGGCTGCCACGAGCGGGAACCAAGCGGCGTGGGAGCATCTGTCAGTCAGCCAGGTACCTTAGCTCTGGGGAGTGCTGGTGTATGGATTTGCCTCTCCAAAAACTGAGCACAGAACGCCTTTTTGCATTATCTAGAGCTGCTCTGTTGATGAGCTCGGGCACTCCATTTGCTGGGGAAACTGAGGCACAAGAGCGACTGGAGCAGGGCTTGGCGTCGGGGGTCTTTGTGCTCTGCTCTGGGCTCAGGTTGTGTGCCGGAGCCGTCCCCATGGCCGCGCTGTGTCATGGAGTGGGTGGGCGGAAGCGGGGCTGGGACAGTGCTGTTCCCCAGCCCTTCCTCCTGTGAGCACTTCTTTGGGGACAATGGACATTCCCTCCCAGCCAGGACGTTGTGGGGGGGCGGGGGGTGGCTGCCCAGAACAGGCAGTACCCATGCAGAGGGACCGTGGAGGGGACAAACTTGGCCCTTGGGCACATTTTCTACCCCTGGAGCATCTCCAAGTTTCCTGATCAAGTTTCGGGCTCCTGAGGCAAGGTGGGCCGAGGTTGCCCATGAACCCGAGTGCTTTCACAAGGGTACTCCCGGCAGGATCCAGTTCTTTTGGAATTGCACTCTGCTGTGATAGAGTAGCACCCATCCCTGGGGATGCTCAGAGCCGGGCGGTGGCCGGGCAGGAGTAGCAGTGACGGCAGCAGGGACATGGCAGGGACACCGTGACCAACAGGAGGTGACCCACGGGCAGGTCACCGGACAGGCGTGACTCAGCTTCCCTCCAAGCGCAGGAAATCCCGCTTCCCGCAGGGCACAGGCAGGGAGCTGCCATTACCAGCAAACCCCGCAGAGCTCTGGAGCCTGGAGCAGAGCTCCAAGGAGGCAGCGCTGCCCAATGGGTGCAGAGGGGAAACTGAGGCACAGCAGCTCCCTTGGGGCACGGCTCTTGTGTCCAAAGGCGAGCAGAGCTCGGGCACCGACCTGGGGCTGGAACCTCACCATGACGTTCCCCACCCCAGAGCCTGGCACGTTTGCAGATGACCACGATGCCAGACCCCAAAGCAGCAGAAACCCCGAAGAAACCCCAAGCAGGAGCTCCCAGCCCCAGCAGCTCAGCCACCGCGCCGTGCTCCAGAGGCAGCCCTGGAATTTCTCCCAGGCACTCACTACCCCCAAAAATGCCTTTTCTTCCAGGAATGCACAGACCAGGGGGGGGCTGCTCCCCCCAGCCGCAGCTGCTGCCCTTCCCCAGCACCAGCCCCCCCCCCCCCCCCCTCACAGCATCTCCCAGCTGCTCTCATGCTCCTGATTTCCTGCCTGGAGGCCCCCGTCCTCCGCCGGTTTTTCTCACGGCTCTCACAGCACCAGGCGCTCTCTGCGGCCGTGTGAAAGGCAAACAGGCTGCAGGGGCAGTGCCGGGGTGGGCAGGCAGCCTGCAGCTGCCCAAAGCAGCTGTGAGCCCCTCTAAATGCTCCTCTCCCTTTTTCAGCCCTGGGTTTCCAGCCCTGCTTTTCCTCTCCCAAGTCACTGCAGCAGGGTGGGCATGGGGAAAAGCAGGGAGCGGAGTGGGTGAGCCCCCATAGGGCTCACGTTGTCCCACTGCACTGCCAACAGCAGGTCAACACCTGGTGGCCACCACCATCCCCAGGCCTTCCCTTCCCAGCTCCATTGTTATAACCCCTCTACCCTCAGACTCCTTCCTGTTTCCATTGGGCTCATCTGCACAGGCACACACAAGTGCACAAAAGGCAGCCACAGCGCTGCTAGATGCTCAGGAAAGAGAAAAGCCCTCAGCATCCCGCATGAAATAATGGCACAGAAGTGGCCATGGCAGCTGTGTGCCGGGCACTGGGTTCGTTGTCAGTAGGGCTAAGAGTGAACATGCTACCAAGGACAGTGGGAGTTTCAATCTGAGCTGCGCAGCACTCGGCCTTCAGTGACGTGTTGGTTTCTTTGGGGTTGTACAAAGCTGTAGAGCAACAATCAGCAACACCTCCCGGGGTGATGTGTCCCAGCAGTGCTCAGTGGGGCTGCTGTGACCCCTGGGGACCTCATCGTGGCCGCCAGCTCTGCCCGGCTCTGCTCATACGGCCCCAAGCCGATTTGGGGGGAGATCCCATAAAAAGCCCCATTCTTTCCTGATCGCATTAGGAAGGCTAAGCTCTGCCCCGAGTGGGCACGAGGCTGGCAGAGGGGGCACGGGGCCCTGCATGCCACCGCCACATTAGCACAACTTGCTGCCCTTTGCTCATGTGTTTTTATTTTACCCCTTCTAGCCACCACGATGGCCTGGAGTCCAGCAGCGAATACGTGAAGGTAAGATACCGAGCACAGGCACAGCCTGCTCCAGCCGGGTGCCAGCGGTGTGGGGTGCTGTGCTCAGCTCTGCACCCCCACACCATCACCTCCTCTTGGCTCTCCCTTTGTCCTCAGATGACATTTCCTTCCAGAAATCATGCAGGCCATGCACGGTGCCCCCAGTGCTGCTCCCTGCATGTCCTGCTCCCCATCACTCACCACCACCGCTGCCCCCTCCCTCCGTCCCCGCGTAGGAAAGGAAGGGTTTGAGCCACTTTCGTGGGGCTGTCACATGAAAGTCGGTGTAAATCTCTCCAAATCTCTTGCTTATCCTCCAGCAAACTATTAACATTCCTGAGGACTCTTCATGTCTGGCCAGAAATTCATTAGCGAGGCGCCTGGCTCCGGAGGAGAGCCGGCCCTCCCGCAGGAGGCTGCTGGCACCGTGGGGTGGGGGAAGCTGGGCAGGAGCAGGGTGATGACACCGGGACGCTGTGCATTTCAGGATGGAGCGCTGGAAAGCCGCCTGTTTTAGGATGCTGCCATGTGTCGGCGGCCTGGGGGTCTGTTTGAGAAGGGCTGGAGCATCGTGTAGGGCAAGGTGTGTGCTCCCAGAGGTGGGCGCTCAGCGTGGCTTGTGAGCTAGCGGGACTGCTGTGGAGTGGCTTTGCCTATAGGATCGAATCCTTTTGGTGAGCAAGGAGGGTTCCCTGCTGTATGGGCACGCGCCAGAAGTGAGATCCATTTGGCCTTTATTTCTCACCCATCCCTGCGGTGTCCAGACGCAGCCCGCGGGCAGCGCGTGTGTGATTTATACACCGCTTCCCTCCGGCCGTGGAAGCAGCCCAAAGGCTGCAGCTATTTTAGTCCAATAAGTAATAACCCGGAGTGCGTGCGACCAAGACGACGGGGGCACTCGGGCTGATTGCAGCTGGCTGGGAGCCCGCAGCCCTGCCTGGCTGGGGTGCTCAGCACCCAGCAGCGCTCTCCCTCGCTCGGGTGAAGGCGGAGAGCCGCAAAACCGCATCTCTGGGCCGCAGCTCTCCTCCCTCTGCCGCTGCGAAGGGGCAGCGCGGGCACGGCTCCAGCTCTGCTCCGTCGGATCCGCTGCGGGAGGGAAGCGGCCGAGCCCTCTGCAGAGGAGCAGCCGTTGCCGGCGTGTGATTCACCGTCGGATCCCTCGCAGAGCGGCGTCTCCCATCTGTTCCATCCCTCGGCCCCACGCGGGGACAGCGGAGCGCCAGCGCGGCTGCTGGGGCTGCGGGCACCCACGGGCACGGGGACCGACAATGCAAAGGGCAGAGCCCGGCGAGCACGTTGGAGCTCTTTGTTCTGTGCTCTGGAGACCCGTATCTCGGCAGCCCTGCCTGCCTCCTCCCTGCCTGGGGATGCGAGGAGCTCGGCTGGGTTAATTAGCACGGAGGCCACGCGGGTGACAGCAGTGACACCTCTGCTCCTGTCCCCCGGACCCCCAGCAGAGGGGACGTGGAGCCCGACTGTGGGCTCAGCTCGCGGGGCAGAGGTGTGGGCTGCGGGGCTCAGGGCCGTCCGCACCGCCTCGTGCAGCCCGTGAAACCCCGGCCTTAATTAAACCAAAGCGGAGCCTTAATTAAACACAGCTCGGAGACAGCCGACGTGGGAAGCAGGCAGACGGTGTCAGCGCTGGGATGAGGAGCGTGAGGAGGGATGGGGGCGAGGGACCGAGTGTCCCCACGCTGCGTGGCACTGGGGAGGGCAGAGCGGGATGGGGCTGAAATGACGGGTGAAACGGGGCTGAAATGAGCGGTGATGGTCTCGTGGAGGGGCTGCCGCTCCTCTCAGTGGGGATGGATCGCCTCGGGGACTACGGCTCCCGTCAGGACACAGCTGAGCGGGCTGCCCGAGCTGTCGGGGCCACGCAGGCCCCACACGGGCCGGTTCCCCTCGGGCCGGTGCGCCCGGAGCCCTCGGAGCGCCGCGGGGCCGCTCCGCTGGGGACGCCGCTCCTCGGCCGCTGAGCGCCGCTGTGGCGGCCCCGGGTCCCGACGGGGCGGTCCGGGGCGGAGCTGCCTCCTCGGTGCCGCCCCTCTCCGCCGACAAGGGATGAGGTAATCGGGAAAGCGGCTGAAATTGAAGCCCGGCGGCGGCGGTGGCAGCGGCGGTGCAGCCCGGGCCGGGCCGGGTTAGCCCGGGCCGGGCGCGCCGCTCCGCTCCGAACCATGACGGAGCGCTGCAGCCTATGGAGCGCGCTGTCGGCCGCCGCCTGCTGCTTCTACCGCGGCTCCTTCATGCAGGTGCAGGTGAGCGCGGCGGCACGGATCCCCGCAGCCCGGCGGTGCCCGCACGCGGGGCGAGGTGGGGGTGTGGGGGTCGCGTGGGGCCGCGGGGGAAGGAGAGCCCCGAGGGCAGCGCTGACCTTGGGGCCGCTCTCTGTAGGGCGGTTCGGAGCTGGGAAGCAGCGGAAGGCTCGAAGCCCTCGTGTCCTCGCTGCTTCCCTGCTCGGGTGCTTCGGCTCCGCTGTGCGGTGGGATGCTGGAGCCGAAGGCAAAGCCGGAGTGCGGCACTTCTGACCGAGCGATGGGCGCAGCGGAATCCCTCGCCCGCAGGAAACCCGGGCAGGGGGCAGCGCTCGGCTTCAGAGGTGCTTCGGGAGCACCGGCAGGATCAGCCCCGGCGGACACGCAGCCCTCGGGCCTGGGTCTGTGTGTGCCGCGGTGGTACAGAGAGCCGGGATCCGTCTGTCACCTGTCCTGCGGCACTTCCACCTCTAGGCATCCCATGTTTGGATTCGTGGCGTTTTGCACGAGCTGAGGAAGGGACAGAGCTCTAGGAAGCGGTTCCCTCGTTTACCCACTGAGCCAAGGTGCTCAGCCCTGCTAGAGCCATGCGGACTGTGACTGAAGCACGAGCTGCTGGCGTGCTGCAAGTTAAAAAGGGTGAGAAGTGCCCGGAGCTGGCGGTCTGATTCAGTGCTGCTCCAGGAGGTGGGTGCTGAGCTGCAGAGATTACACTGGGTCACTCGGGGCCCAGAGGATGCAGCTCAAGTCTTGTCATGATTGTGCTGATCTCGGTGCAGAGCCAGGGATTGTGATTGCTAACTGGGAGCAAATGGAGGGATGCAAAGGAGCTTCTTCTGGCCGTCAGAGGGGATGTGCCCTAACACAGCATCACAGTGAGCTGCGGCCAGAACAAGGGAGGGACAGGTGGGTGCCTGGCCCTCAAGCAGGGATGCAGGAGGGGATGGAAGCCACTCCATCCCAGCCACAGAAAGAGCTAAAAGTGAAGCCCTGAGTGCTCACCTGGCTCTGCCAGATCTTTCGCCGTCTATTTGTGTCCGAGTGTGCCCAGCAAACACACACTGAAGTCCCCATGAATGACTGGAGCGCTTCCAGCTGACAGCCGCATCCCTGCTCGCCGCCAATGGCAGTGCACCCAGCCTGGGAAGCACTGACATCATTTCTGGCCAATAGCAGCTCTGAAAAGGGATGCAGCAGCAGCCGCCGCCGCCGTCTCAGAGTGAGATAAGTAATATAGAGATGGATGGAAATGTGTGTACACACACGCCCCATAGCGCACCGGAGACCTGCTCCTCTAGGACAGCACTGCACCACCCCATAGCAGAGGGATGGGGCAGCCGTCCCACCTTACAGCATCCCAGTGCTCCCAGCCACCAACCCCCAGCTGCACCCCACCCCTGCCAGCCAGACATCGTTGCTCCAGAGCTGCCACAAAGGAGACCCTTTGGGTGGCCGGGACCGCTCCTAAGAAAGGTTTCGAGCAGCAGGTCAGAGCTCCTGAGTCAGTGTGCGCCCTCAGTGGGGAGCAGCAGAGATGTGGCATAGCCAGGAGCTGACCCACGAGATGGGCACATGCCTCCTTGGAGCCTATTTAGACACCCAGAGTCACTGCTAGACAGTACAGGGGGAACAACTATTTCCCTTCCACAGGGATATCAAGATCAGTAAGATTAACTGCATGCGGTTGGGGAGCAACCCCGTAACAGCCTGATTTTCCCCTTGCTCAGGGTGGGCTGGCCCTTCTCGGGCATGCAGGGAGGTCAGGCAGTGCTGGGCAGAGCAACAGGGATGTTGATTTTAAAATACCCTGCTGTGAAGCTCATTGCCTGACGCAGAGCTAAGCAAAGAAGGACTCTCTGGTGACTCTGAGGCTTTGCCCATATACCCACTCCAGGTGGCTTCTTAATCCATTCCCTCCTAGTTCTGCTTCCCAGGCCCCAGGTCTGCTCCAGCAGCAAGAGCTGGGGGTTGGAAGAGCAATGGTGTAGGGCCTGGGATTTCCCCAGCGAGGGTCCCATTGCAGGGCAGGCAGCAGGAGAGGGAGAGCAGCTGCACGTTGTGCCCCGAGGACAGCCAGGAGATGTTATCTGGGCGGGGTGGGTGTGCGTACACCTTGCTCTCCACGCTGACTTCATCTGCTTCAGCTCTGGGAGGGGGAGCTGGGAAGCAGGCTGCAAATCACTCCTGTTTCGTAAGAGCACCTTTGGAAGGAGAGAAAGCCAAGCAGCAGATTCTGGAGCTCTCCTTACACCAGTCAGAGCCACTGTTTTACACAGCTGTCAGCATCCCCCACCCCCCAGCTCTTCCCCTTTGGCTGCCAATTCCAGTCCAGAGCTGCCACTGAAGGTGCTTCCTCTGCCAAGAAGGCAGCAGGTAGAGGGAGGGAGGAGAGCAGGGATGGAGGGCCCAGGGAATCCCCTCCTGGTGAGCCCTGCTGCACCCACAGCCCACGGAACAGCCTGCCTGGTGCTAAACGTGATGGAGGAGCTCTCCTTTCACCAGCCAAAGCACCTCGGCTGCTGGTTGGGATTCCTCAGGCAGAGCTTGGCACGGGCTGTGGCAGCTCCTGAGCTGGTCTGGCTGGTTGGGGGAGCTGCTCTCACCCCACTCGGTGGGAAGAAGCCTTGGGGCTCTGAGCAGGCGGCCAGCACCACGCTCTTGAGCTGGGTGCTAGTGGCAGTGGAGGCTTTTCTCTGCAGCCAGCCCTCTAGCATGCAAGGCCTCCCATCGGGCTGCACGTCTTTTGATGTCCTCTTGGCACAGCAGAGAGCACCGAGCGGTGCCCTTTTCAGCTCTCTGCTCGCACATCCGCTTACACGCTGCTGACAGCGCCGGGCCGCCTCGCCGTGCCAGCTGGCAGCCACACACAGCCTCCTCCGAGACAGCACCGAGCAGAGCAACACGAAGCCAACGTACGGCGCGAGGACAGCCCCCAGAGCGCTGCCATACCAAAGAAGAGGGCTCCCTGCACATCGGGCTCCTGGTCGGAGCAGTCACCACAAGCGATGCCTTTTTGGTGGCTGTTAAAGTTGGGTGGGACCTCACTGCCCGGCCAAGCAGCTGAAGGGACGGTGCCCATCCCGTGGCTCAGGGTCCCTCTGCTCGCAGCTGTCCCCTCTGCCCCGACTGCAGGGCACAAAGCCCCACGTGTCTCTCCCCAGCTCAGCACCTGGCGCGGCTGCCAGCCGGCTGCTGCCCAAATCCCGGCTGGGAGACGCTGGGTTTGTGTTTGTGATCCCGTGCATTTGCATGGGGAGGAGCTGGGGGAAAACACAGATGTAGAGCAGGGTGCTAATCCCCTCGCCGGGGGCACGGCTCCGGCAGTGAGATGGCTCAGCAGGGACCCCCAGCCCCCTGCTTGGGGACGGCAGCACTGCGGGGCACTGCTGCAGCACAAGGCACCCAGGGCTGCTTACACCAAGCAAAGAGTTGTCATGGAAATGGCATCTGCTTCGGCCTCAGCCCCCCAGGACGCAGCCAGACCTCAGCAGCACCCGCTGACGACCATTTATTTTCCGTAGGGTTCAGCAGTGCCATGTGGCTTTGTCTCCTCGAGGGCCCCGGGGCAGTGGAGGTGCTCAGGAGCACGCAGCCCATGTGTCTCTCACTCACATCCCCGCAGCAGAACCCTCCTGTGGGGAGGAGCTGAGGGCAGGGGAGCGCTCAGTGTGTTCACTTTCATGGGCTGCTTTCACCGTCCTAGCATTTATTTTTTTAACTTGTTAGCAGTTTGGAAGAACAGAGGCAGGTCCAGGCTGGTGAGGGCAAGCCCTGGAGAGCTGGGGCCATCGCACCATTCCTCCCCTGCCTCCTCCCACCTCCCCAGCCTGGAGCCTTGTCGGTGGGATGGGATTGCTGCCCGGCTTGGCTGATGCACACAGCTCCAGGCTGGGGAGGTGCTGGGCAGGGGGACAAAGCCTGCCGAGGGACTCAGTGAGTCCCAGGAGCAGAGGGCACAGTCTGTGAGAGCAGTGCTCTGCACACTGAGAAGCAAAGAGAAATCGGCTCAGGGCACAGGATGAGGTGCTGTGCAAAGAGTCTGCAGCCCCCAGCGCTTCAGGGAATGGTGCAGAGCCAGCCACGTGTGCCAGAGCAGTGCCATTGGGCACCAGCTTCAAGCTGGTCTGTCCTCAAGCAGCACTGAGCCAAGGAGCTGGGCTGGTGCTGTGCCTGTCACTGGAGCCAGGCTACTGAGCTCACACAGCCAACATCAGCACTGGTGGAAGCGTGCAGCAGCGACCTCAGGGCTGCCAGAAAAACGGGACACCCCCGTAGCCCCAGCCACGCTGCTGTGCTGGTGGCATACACATCCCCCCCTACACAGGTCCTGCCCTTGGGGAATGCCCCCGCTGTGGTGGCAGAGCAGTGGCCGAGGGAGAGGTGACGCCATCCATATCTCTCCAGGGAAGGGAGGAGGGGAAATTGCATCCTCCAGGCTCAGGTGCACCAGTGCTGGTAAAAGCTCATTTCGATGCAGAAGGTTTCCTTTACATTTGTCATTACTATTCATGCTGCTGTCAGGCTAAACACAGCCTGAGTTAACCCTTTGGAGGAGGGTGTCTCCGGGAGGAGGAACAACGTGTGTTTCCTTCCCACAGTGGTTCAGCCCAGGAGATGCACTGGACAGGGAGCAGGGGCAGGTATCCGTCCCCAGGGACAGGTCTGCTCCTGGTGGGGGGCATCAGGAATGTCCCTCCCTGAGAGATCCCCACAGTCCCAGCACAGGGGCACTGCCCTCAGGACTCACCAGCACACAAGGGTCAGTCCTTCCCAGACCCCATGGCCAGCGTACCCAGTGCACGTGGGAGGTGCTGGCAGTGGGAAGGACAGGGAACAGCATCTCTTGGACCCTGCAGGGAAGCGGCTGCGCCACTCGTGGCAGAACCCCAGCTGATGCTTTCTCTCTTCCCTGTGCAGTTCTCCAAGGAGAAATATATCCTCGACTCGTCACCAGAGAAGCTTCACAAGGAGCTGGAAGAGGAGCTGAAGCTGAGCAGCACCGACCTGCGCAGCCACGCGTGGTACCACGGCCGCATCCCGCGGGAGGTGAGGACGGGGAGGGCGGGGGCTGCCTGGATTTGCCACGGGGAAACTCCTGAAACTCACACAGCCAGGGTGAGGGGAGCGCCCTAAATAACAGCCCCGGTGGAGCAGCCACCTCTGACCGCTGCTGCTGCTGTTGTCCCATCCCCTGCCAGGTCTCAGAGAGCCTCGTGCAGAGAAACGGCGACTTCCTCATCCGCGACTCGCTCACCAGCCTGGGTGACTACGTGCTGACGTGCCGCTGGCGCAACGAGCCCCTCCACTTCAAGATCAACAAGGTGACGGTGAAGTCCAGCGACGGCCGTACCCGCGTCCAGTACCTCTTCGAGCAGGAGAGCTTCGACAACGTGCCCGCCCTCGTCCGCTTCTACGTGGGCAACCGCAAGGCCGTCTCCGAGCAGAGCGGTGCCATCGTGTACTGCCCCATCAACCGCACCTTCCCCCTGCGCTACCTGGAAGCCAGCTATGGGCTCGCCAACGGGAAGCACGGGGGGTCCCACAGCCCGGCCTCCCAGAAGGGGGGGCACATCAAGAGGAGGAGCATCACCATGACGGACGGGCTGACGGCCGACAAGATCACCAGGGCCGAAGGGTGCTCCACCAGGTGGGTGCAGGGGATCGGTCACCAAGGATGAGGCAGGTGTAGGGTTTGGAGGTGGAAACGGCCCCGGTGAAGGCACGGAGAGCAGCAGAGGCACAGGGAGAGGAGCTGGTATCCAGCTGGAACTGGGGTTTCTCCCACGCTGGCTGCCAGCCATGCTGAGCCACCGCAGCAGGCGCACAGTGAGCACACGGCTTGGCATCACACAGCCCAGAAGGCGGAGGGTGTTTTATGTCACCCTGGGACTGGCAGTGTGTCAGGGCTCGTCAAAGCTTTCCCATGCTGATGCAGGAGGAGTGTCAGCCAGCACCATGAGGGCATTTGGTGGTTCACTCCCAACCAAACTTTCCATTTTAGAACCTTTTCCATTGGAGTATTTGCAGGGAGTTACTCAGAGGAGGTGATGGAGCTGTGTGGACGGGGTCTGCACAGCCACACTGAGCCTCTAGCAAGGCTGCCCTGAACCCTGCAACATTAGGTTTTCCAGGGGTGAAGGAGATTTCCTTCACATGGCTTCCTCTTGGCAGCCCGGGCCCACACCTGGGAAGGCAGAGCACACTCACACCCCTGCACAGAGGTCAGGGGACCCACATCACCACTGTGTCCCCAGCGGGCACAGCCTGTCCCATTCTGCACGCCAAGCTGCCTTTCACCACCCCAACCTTCTCTTCCTGAGGACAGGGTGGGGACACACCAGCAGAAAACAGGCAACCAAACTGTTACAGCAGGGAGAATGGAAACAGCTGGGCTTTCAGGAGAACATACTCATGTCCAGAAGAGCCCAGACCCATCAGCCTTTCCTCACCACTCACGTTTTCCCCAGATCTCTCACCGTCACAGCTGTTCTCCCATCCTGCTCCCACCGCAGGCACGTAGTGCTCTGACTCCAAACACATCCCAGCAGTCCTGCCTGGGAGGGCAGCTGATTGCCTGCCCTGCTTTCTTGCAGTGCTCACGTTGCCCAGCCCGCCACAGCCACTTTTGCAACACTGCTGACTCACGCTGTTTGTGTCAGGCTGCAGCTGCTGCCCCACTGGCACGAGACCTCCTAGCTTGCTACAGGAGCACACACACATCTCACCCACGGCAGCACCTCCCCACTCTCACTGGGAGCCAGCCGGGCATTCATCCAGCTTCCAGGCACATTGCATTGCCAGCTCCAGGAGAGAACAGCACAGCTCATCTAGCCATCGTGCAGCTCTTAGCTTTAAGGATACACCCAGCATCAGATATCCCCTTGCAGCCAGGCACCACAATGCTAGAAAGCTGCTCCACTGCTTTCCCAGAGCTGGTTCCCCACAGTACCCTGGAATCCCATTCCATCCCAGTTATTCCAGTACCTTGCCATCAGGGTGCCCTTCTCCTCTGTTCCCAGGACCAGGCTCCTTGCAGGCTCTGCTTTACGGAGTCACTGACCCCTTCTGCTCCAGCTGCGGGGTGAGATGCCCTGCTCACAGCTCCAGCTGAGCTCATTATGGGCTCCACTCATAGCTGTGGTAATGGAAGGCATCAGAGCCTAATGCTTCTGTCCCCGCAGCGTGTCCCTGCCGCACCACAGGGACATCATCCGCAACTGTGCTGTCAGCGTGGACCAGATCCAGGACCTGCACTCCCCGATGTCGCCCATCTCAGAGAACCCCACCTCACCTGCATACAGCACAGGTAGCATCACCACGCCGGGCACAGTGGGACACGGCTCAGGCTGAGCTCAGCACAGACGTGGGCCTGGGGAGGGGACAGAGCTGGCTGTAGAGCCCCTGGGCATGGAGCGTTGCCCTAAATACTCAGTGCGTCCTCGGTGTGCGCACAGCTCCAGGCTCTGCTAACAGTTTCTCTCCTGCTCCTTGCAGTGACGCGGTTAAAGCCTCATACCTGCCAAGCAGCTGGGATCACCCCGGCCTCCCCGGTCATCAGAAGGTCCAGCGAGCCCCAGCTGTGCCCGAGCAGCAGCAAACCTCTGCCAGACCCTGCCCACAGCAGCCACTCCACGCCGTGCCATGGCTACGCCCGCGCCTCCCCCTCTCCCTCTGTGAACAGCTACAGTGACCCCGACACGGGGCACTACTGCCAGCTGCACCCCTCCTCGCCCATCAGCAGAGAGCGGCCGGCTCACGACACCAAGCAGCTGCCAGCAAAGAGCTACGTGGAACGGCTAAAGGTGGAGGAAGGGCAGAGAGGGACTGTGGAGAACGGCTCTGGGGAAGCGGACGCAGGGCAGAGGCTGAAAGGAGAGCGGGACTCTGTGGGCTTTGTGCCCCCCACCATGGAGACGTGCTCCTCCTTCAACCCGGCAGCGTTCCAGTCCCTGCTCATCCCCCTGGAGAACAAACCCCTGGAGATGGCTGTGCTCAAGAAGGTTAAAGAGCTGCTGGCGGATGTGGACGCGAAGACGCTGGCCAAACACATCACCAAAGTGGACTGCCTGGTACGGAGGGGCCAGGCGGGGGGGACGGGCACTGCTGCCCTCCGTTTGCTCCAGGTTAACAGGGAAACAGTACCCCTGAGCCGAGGAATCCCTGAGCATCAGAGCATCCCTGCTGTCAGCTCTGCTGCCCCGCATCAGCTGGGCCAAAAGACTGCCCGAGGCTCTAATCACCTCTCACCTTTCTTGCCAGGTTGCTCGGATATCGGGCGTAACTGCAGAGATGCAGCGGCTCATGGGGGTGAGCTCTGGCATGGAGCTGCTCACCCTGCCCCACGGCCATCAGCTCCGACTCGACCTGCTGGAACGGTACGGCACATCCCAGCTCCCCCGGGCTGCCCCAGCTCGGCGCAGGGGGACATCACACGTCCTGGGGTCCCGCCGAGCCCCCGAGCTGGGGCAGTGGCAGGAGCCCCCCAAGACCCTCGCTGAGCCCCGCTTTGCCTCTCGCCCCACGACAGGTTCCACACCATGTCCATCATGATCGCCGTGGACATTCTGGGTTGCACGGGCAGCACAGAGGAGCGGGCGGCCCTGCTCCACAAAACCATCCAGCTGGCCGCCGAGCTGAAGAGCACCATGGGCAACATGTTCAGCTTTGCAGCTGTGATGAACGCCCTGGAAATGACACAGGTATGGGGATGCTGCCTTCTTCCTTGCAGGATGGGCTCAGCCCCTTTCCTCAGCACCCCGTGCCCTGGTGGCCCACGTGTTGGGGTGGGAGGAGCGGGACTGTGCCCCAGCAGAGGCGTGGGGCCACATCCGCTGGGACGTAAGCAGGGAAGGGAAAGAACCGTCCCCTCTGTGGGGCAGACAGCCCAGTCCTGCCAGGATGTGATTGTTGGCGGTTGGGCTTTTTTGTTTTGTGCTGGGCACTGTTCCTGAAAGGAAATGAATCTGCCCTCCGGTACGATACAAATCAGTCTCAAGGCCGTGGCAGCAGCATCTCTGGGCCACACTGCTCCTTTTGGAAGATGAAAGGAGATGAAAATTACATTTTAAATCGAGCCCAGCTGGGAAGCCTTGCTTCCTGCCTTCAGAGGCAGTGGAACGGCTGCTCCCTCCCTGTGTCTCATCTTCAAGGCCACTGCAGCATGGGGAGGCCGCTGTCCTGGGGCATGGCAGGAGAAGAAGCACTGAGCCCTGCCTGGTGCCAGGGCCATGCAGCCTCCAGCCCGAGTGCTGGCAGCAGAGGCCGTGGCCGTGGTGCAGGGGCTCAGAAGCAGCACTTCCCTCTGCTTTGCAGATCTCACGGCTGGAGCAGACCTGGATGGTGCTGCGGCAGCGGCACACGGAGGGTGCCATCCTCTACGAGAAGAAGCTGAAGCCATTCCTGAAGAGCCTGAACAAAGGGAAAGGTAAGAAGGGCAACTCCTGTCTCCCACCTGGCTGCTCCTTCCTGGTTCAGCCAGGCACAGCCGTGCTGGGGGGGCACGTGTTGGAGAGCTGTGTCCCTCTCCCAGCAGGGCCAGACACTTCCTGCCTGCCTCTACACAGCCCCAGCAGCGCCTGCTTGGCCTCAGCTGCCCCTTCCTTCCCAGGGAAGCATTTCATAACTAAATAAAACCAGCAGCTGGGCACAAACATGGCTCAGCCGAGCCAAATCCTTGTGCTCACATGGCAGTGCGTGCCAAGCCAAAGGGACAGTGGCTGGTCACAGGCGGGGAGGATGAAAAGCAGCGTCTCCTTCATCTCCTTCACATGCAGCACCCTGGGAGCTGCTCACCCACTCCTCACTGCAGCCCTGGGACACACACAGACTGCCAGAGTGGGAACAGCAGCGCTCCTCTCCTGGGCACAAGCAGAAAGGCCCAGCTGGCACTGGAGGAGGTGATGGCCTCAAGCAGAGCCCTCTCCAGAGCCACAGCCATGTCTGTGCTGCAGCTGAGCCAGAACTCCGTCCCAGGGGTGTGGTGGCAGCACACAGGACTGTCTGGCCGTGGGAGTGATGTGTGGGGCCGAGGCAGACCGGGATAAGGAGGATGCGGGGACACTGAGCCAAGCAGCCACCAGTGCCAGGGTCACGTGCGGTGCTCACGGAGCCTCTCTCTGCAGAAGGACCACCGCTGACCAACACCACCTTTCCCCACATCATGCCCCTGGTGACTCTCCTGGAGCGGGATGACGCGCTGGTGGACAGCCCTGAGCCCTGGGAGGCCACGGACAATGGCGTGGAGGTGGTCATGGCCCACCTGGAAGCTGCACGGATGGTGGCCCACCACGGCGGGCTGTACCACACCAACGCCGAGGTGAAGCTGCAGGGTAAGCAACGTGGGGATGGGGGCGGCCCTTTTCCCTTCACCGTGGCGGCAGCGCTGGATGGAGCATCCCACACGTGCAGGGTCCCCACGGGACTTGACTCTTCCTCCCTGCAGGTTTCCAGGGCAGAGCGGAGCTGCTGGAGATCTTCAGCACCGAGTTCCAGCTGCGGCTGCTGTGGGGCAGCCGTGGGGCCGAGAGCAGCCAGGCCGAGCGCTACGAGAAGTTCGACAAGGTCCTGACTGCCCTGTCCCACAAGCTGGAGCCAGCGGTGCGCTTCAGCGAGCTGTAACCACCCCCCAGCAGCAGAAGGCCTCCCCTTGGGGGACACAGCGGCAATGTGGGGACCAGGAGGAGGAACAGCAGCCGCTTCCCATCTGCCACCCACCTCCCTGGCACTGCCACCCCAGGGGACGAGGACAGCGCCCATCGCCCAGCCCTGCTGCGGTCCGTGGCTGCATGGTGTCCCTCTCCTCTCCCTTTCCCATCTCCCTCTCGCCCACGGCTGCCGGGTTCCGCCTGTAAATAACGTTTTCACGGTCACTCCTCAGTGTACAGATCCGCGGGGACGGTTCCTGGTGTAAATAGTTCGGCTGGTTCATTTTGTCCTGTAAATACGTGTACATAGCTCACGGCCTTGGTTCTTACATACAATAAACTCGACGCTCTCCCTCCGGAGGGGCTCCTCCGCACCAGCACGCCGTGCTCGCTCTGCGCCGCGGGGACGCGCTCCCGCGAGGCTGCGAGTGGGCGGGGTCGCATAGACCACGCCCCTTTGATTGCGCGGTCACGCCCACCACACGTGACCACGCCTCTCCGCCGCGGTGCACGCCGGGAGCTGTAGTGCGGGCGGTGCCGGAGCCGCGGCCGCCATGGGCCGCTCCGCCGCGGTGCCGGTGCTGCTCCTCGTGCTGCTCTCGGCCGCCGCCGCCGCCGCCTGGGACCTGCGGGCACTGCGCTGCAGCTTCACGGCGGACTGCGAGTGCGGCTTCGAGCCCGACCTGCGCGGTTAGGTTCCGGTTCTGGGCCGGGGTTCGGGGCCGGCCGTCCGCCTCTCGTTTCCTGAAGGATTCGCTTTTCGCCGCAGGGCTGGAGTGCGAGCTGGCCGTGACGCTGGTGGGGCAGCCCCTGGTGCGGCAGCAGCTGATGAAGGGGCTGAGGCGGTTCCTGGAGGAGCGCAGCCCGGAGAAGCCGCTCGTCATGTCCTTCCACGGCTCCACCGGGACGGGAAAAACCTTCGTGAGCGCCGTGCTGGTCCGGCACCTCTTCCCCGAGGGGCTGCAGAGCCCCCACGTCCACCAGTTCTCCCCCGTGGTGCACTTCCCCCACGCGGAGCACGCGGAGCGGTACAAGGTGGGTACACGGCTCGGCGTCCCCATCCCGCCGGGCTGAAGGCGATCCGCTCCGCGCTCTCGTTTTCCCATCGGTCGTCCTTTGCTGTCGTTTTCTCCCTCTTTAAATATCTGCACGGCGTTTCTCTTCGCGCCTTTCACCTGAAATTCTCCCCCGACGTCTCAGTCGCTGCGGGAACCTCTGTACTGCCGCAGCCGACGGTCCCCTCCTCGCCCACCCGGCACGGCGCATCCTGCGGCTCCTGCAGCTGACAGACACGAGAGACCCAAACGGAGAGGTTTTCCACCGAAACGTCGGCACAGAGGGGAAAGCAGCACGCCTGGATATTCTCTTTCCGGGCGCTTGGAGGAGCTGTGTGTTCTTTTGTGTCCTCAGAAGGGTGCTCGGTAGGGCGAAGCCTCACGCTAGGTGAAACGCTGCAGTTAAAGAGTTAAAGCACGGCCAGGAGAGCTGAGCGTTCGTGTGAGGGTTGGCATTCACGCCTCGTGCATGTTTTGCCCAGGCAAACCTGAAGCACTGGATCCAAGGGAACCTGACAAATTGCGGGCGGTCGGTGTTTCTCTTTGAGGAGATGGACAAGATGCACCCAGGCCTGATTGATGTGATCATGCCATTCCTGGGACCCTCGTGGGTCGTGTACGGGACCAACTACCGCAAAGCCATCTTCATCTTCATAAGGTGAGAAGGCCCCATGATGGGGGGGGGGGGGGGGGCACCAGGGGGCATTCTGCACTGCTTCTCATGTTGGTGCAGGATGATGCCTGCTTCAGAGCACGCTTTCATTTTGCTTTTCCTTCTCCAAGCACTGAGCCCCTGCAGGAACCCAGCAGACGTTATTTCCTTGTGAACAGTCAGAATCGGGGAGCCTGGAAAAGCTCTCCCCTTCCTGGGACTCGGTTGCCTTTACAGCTGTTGTTTCAGGCAGCTGGGAGAGCCTGGCTGGAGCTGGTGGCAGATGCCACCTCTGTCCTGCAGTCCCATTCTGTGGGGTGGTAAGTCGTCTTACTCTTGTGCAGCAACGCGGGAGGAGAGCAGATCAATGAAATGACTCTGGATCTGTGGCGTGCCCACCGGGACCGGGAGGAGATCAGCCTGCAGGACATGGAGTCTGCCATCTCCAAAGCTGTGTTCGAGAACCCTCAGAGTGAGTGAGAGCCTCTGAAACGTTTCAGCAGGGAGCAGAGCCCAGCAGAGGGAGCCAGGCCCACTCCACACAGCCACAGATGCTCTGTGGGATCTCCTAAAGCAGACAGAAGGGGACAAGGATTTGAAGGGAAAGGAATTGTGATCTCCTCGAGGTTTCCTGGCGGAGAGAAGTAATAGCCTGCTTCTCAAGCCAGCACATCTGTTCCCATGCTTAGCAAAATTCTTTGGAGAAAATGTGTATCCAGTCCAGGTATGGCAAACAGCAGTCACTGAAAAGGCACTGAGAAGTGTCAGTCCCCTGCCTGGACCTCGTTGCTTTGTCCTCGTCACAGAGCAGAGCTTAAAATCTGAGCAGTTCAGCTAAATCTGTCTGTCCCTGGGGAAAGACAAATCTGGGTTAGGAGGGGCTGACAACTGATGGGTTTAACTCGTACAAAACGAGCAGGTCCATCTTCAGCTGAGTACTCTGGCTTCAAACGAAACAGCTCCATGAATTCCAAGGACCGCAGACACCGAAAGTAAATTCTTCTGTCTCCTCCTTTGCCTTTGCAGGTGGGTTCTGGAAATCCGGGATCATTAACGAACATCTCATCGATTTCATCGTGCCCTTCCTCCCCCTGAAGCGCCACCACGTAAAGCAGTGCGTCATCAACGAACTCATGCAGCAAGGGCTGGAGGTACGGCAGGGCGTCGTGCAGGAGGTGGCTGACAGCATCCCCTACTTCCCAGAAGAGGAGAAATTATTTTCATCAACAGGCTGCAAAACTGTCGCCTCACGGATCAGTTATTTCTTCTAGCCTTGCTCAGATCCATAGGGGAACGTATCCGGAGCTGTAAAGCTGCAGATGTGGGATGAGCAGCAGGAGCACAAATGCTCTCCTGCTGAATTTGTCTTTCCAGCCCCAAGGAAATTACTGCAGGATGCAAGTGTGGGAGCAAGTGCAGGTGATTTGATTTAAAGCACTTTATCCTGTGGCCAGGTGAAGGTGGATGTGCTCATCCTGGTGCACCACTCAAGTCGAATCTGTGATGAAATAGGAAAGACGTCAGGAGGGACTGCGGTGTCAGGGAGGTTTCCTGCCCTGTCAGCAGCACCAATCTGCAGCTCTTTCCTCTTCTGGCAGCTTCCTTTATCCAATGCATGAAGATTCTGAGCCCAAAAACAAAAGATTTTTTTTTTTAATGCATCATTTTAGCATTTTTAAAAGCCATCTTTTTGAGCATGGCAGTACCTCATTCCTTGGTACAGATGCTGGTGCTGAGTGCTGCACTGCTGCCTGGTGAACACCCTCAGCATTACAGGAAAGTTTTCTCTGCAAGGACATTTTAGAGCCAGCTTCTTTCCAGTTTCCTTTCACTGTGAATCGGTGCTGGGAGGGAGCACCAACAAGCACGGGACATAACAGGAGATGGTGATGCCCAGCCTGCCAGGAACTCAGCTCTTCTCGCTCATCCCTCCACCCATCTTTCCCCTCAGTGTCCAGAGGACTTCCTTGCAGCAAACACAGAAATAATAACAAAAAACAGGACTTGACTACAGAAAAATCAACCCTACCTCCACAGGAGCCCATGGTGCCACTGAGGGTTTTTAAAAGTACTTTTATTCAGTGGTAATTTCTACAGCAGGATGAGGAGTTGGTGCTATGAGCTCTTGAGCTTCTTTCACATCCTGCTGCTGGTCAGATGTTGCAGGCATTGGCTGAACCAGCTCTGCTCAGCTTTCTGGGAGTGCCACTTACTTGGAGACCTGAGGACAAGTTAGAGAAGTTTGTACTCCACGCTGTCAAGCACGGGGTGTATGGCTCCGCTGGCCTCTGTCCCATTTTGATCTCTGCAGTCAGTCACTGGAGCACAGGTCAGAGGAACCAGAATCACTCACGCTCTGGGAACAAACCACCTGAGGGCTGTGTGTGAACAGGGACATTTCTGAAAGTCCCTGGTGTTCCTCTCATGCCTTGTGCTGAAATGAGCTGCTAGCACTCAGGACCATTCCAGCCTTCCTGCAGAGCTGCAGCTTCAGGGACAACCATTGGAGGAACCACCTGAGTGCAGCCCGGGAGCTGGGCCGTGTACAGACCATCCTGCCTGCAAAAACGTTAGCATTTCTGATTTTAAAATAAATCTTTTATGAAATAAATGGTTGAGGAACAGTCATTTACGTGGATTCCTCACTGCAGCTGCATGGGCACAGCTGCCTGATGCAATAGCACTTTGGGGAGTTACAGGCACAGAGGCGATGCCCTGTAATTAGGTAACTGGAAACAAGGCAGTGGCTTTTCCTAGGGGTGGAGGCAGAACAGCAATAGCTGTCCCTGACACGCTCTAGAGAGGAGCCAGTGTAAGGACATAAAAGCCGCAAGGTCTGTCTGCCACAGCTGCAGGCAGCCCTTTCTCCCCCTGTGCAAAGCACATCTCTGTATACAAGGCCATGTTCCCAGGACTAGTGCCAGAGCAGGAGGTAGAACCCACAGCACCTCCTTCATGTCCTCCTCTCTTGCCACCAGCAGCCTGGGGACAGGTACCAGTGCTCAGGAAATGCTGCGGGCCTACAGCAAACACCCATCAGACTCTTAAGCCAAGAGGGCTGAGAAGGAATGAGGGTTTTCCACCTGTAGACATTCCAGCAATCTAGTGTTACCTTCTAAGAGCAGAAAAGGGCAAGAACAGCCTTTGGCAACTTGAGGAATTCAGCAGTTAGCTCTGAAGGTGGCTGAAATGTGCTCCTGTGCTCCAGAGCAAACAAAGCCCTCATCAGAGTTTGAACAAACCCAGTTTAGAGCAAGCAGCATCAGGCTAACACTGAAGACAAACTACCCAAGCACCAACACACACCTTCTGCTTCTGTCCATCAGGCATCATCAGATGCAATTCTTGGAGGACTCTGAAGTGTTTAATCCAAGGTTTGTTGGGCAAGGCGTACAGTCTCGCTCCTCAGACAGTCTTTCTTGGAAAGAGGTGTCATGCAAGGGAAAGGCAACAAGGCAAGACCTGAATGCCCTCCCAATATACCAGCAGTCATGGAAAAACTTCCCCACAATAAGCTCTGCACCACAGGTTTCCACTGCTGCAGCCAAACCATGACACAGCCTCACCAGGACCGGCCAGCCTGCTTTGTTTTGAGTTTGTAAAGAAACCCCAGATCTCTGGAACCATGCTGCTACAACAGTGCAACACTTGGAGGCAGCAGTGTGGGGACATGCTCCCCGCACCACAGCCAGCTGCAGAAGGGCTTCTGCCCTGGATTAGCTTTAAAGAAACAGCAAAGTGAGAATCAGCAGGAGAAGGTGATCTGCCCAAGGACTCTTAACACCAAACTCCCTCATGCTCTCCCTTCCCAAGGCACCACGTGGCCACGGTGTGGCATACGTAGTACCATGCTTCTCGGGGGTCCTGCTCAATGGCCATAGAGCAGCAAGCTTCTGCCTGCAGGAACCACCTCCGAGGGGACAGCAGTGTGTGCCCGGCTCACCACAGGCCCTCAGGCAGCCTGCACCACCCTGCTGCTCACCTGGCTGCCAAGTCCCACCGGCCCATCTCGTGCAACACGGCTGCGATGCGTCCCTGCACAGCGTGGCTCCCTGGACACAGCTCCAGTGCCTGCTGGTAATCTGCTAGGGCATAGGCCAGCTCCCCTAGGCGAAAGAAGCAGTCTGCAGAGAAGCAGGGCTGACATCTCAGCAAATGAGTGGGGCTGGCTGCTGCCCCAGGGCTTTACCTAGAGCTAGTGGGAAACACACATCGTGTCCAACCCACCCCAGGTTTCAGCATCACTAGTCAAAAGCTCTGTGCTGCAACAACCAGCAGAGGTAGCCTGATCTGGGAGAGAGAAGTTGCCGGCTGTGTCCTAGTACAGGCGATGTGGGGAAGAAGTAGTACCACCAGTGGCAAATCCCCACGCCTCATCCCATCCCCACTGCGGAAACAGTGAATATATCCTCACAGTGCATGGGGATAAGGATCAAGGGAGAACCCAGCTGTTCTACAGCCTGCTTCTGCCACAGGTCCCCAACGCTGGGCCACAGAGCAAGGCCTCCCCCTGCAGACATTCACTGCCTGAGCACCAGCCACTGCTGTGTGACACCCCAGCACTATCCACACGCCACTGATGTCACCCTGCTGTGACCACCAGCCCAGCCACTTGCCTCCTCTGTTGGTGTAGAGTCCCTGCTCCGTCTTCTCATTTCGCAGAGCTTCACTGAGGAGCTTCACAGCCTCATCAAGTCGGCCCAGGGCATAGCAGTGCACAGCACAATCATTGTAGGTGAGTACCAGCTGTCTCTGAGCCTCCTGGGCCTCTGGGCTCCCCACTGCACTCAGCTCCCTCGCTCTGACCAAGTCCTTGCTGGCTGCACTGAAATCCTTGAGCTGTCGGAGAAGGGTTCCCCTATGACACAGGGAAAGACAAAGGAAACTCAGACAGCAGTACAGCCAACCACCTGCAGCAACGTGCTCACTACCTGAGGGTGAAGAACTTGGCAGCCAGCGGGTCACTCTCAATAGCAAAGTTGATCTTGTACAGTGCCCCACGCAGGTCCCCACACAGGGCCTTCAGCACTGCCTGGGCCTTGGCCTCCTGGCCTTGTCTCAGCAGCCTGTGCCACAAAGCCTGGGCAGCTCTGTGCTGCGGCTCCAGCTCCAGGGCCCGTTGGATGTCCTGGTGGCACAGGGCTAGCTGCCCAGGGGGACAGGTACCTTCAGGACCTGGTGCCTCCCACTGTGGCCCCCATGTCCAGGAGGGGCAGCCAGGGTCCCTCAGGGGGTCCAACACAGCCATACCTGTCCAAAGCGATTGTAGAAGAAGGCACGGAGCACATACATATCAGGGTTCTTCACATCCTCCTCCAGTTCTCTGTTAAGCACCCAGAGGAACTCTGGGAACTCACCGAGGGCAGCAAGGCACACGATGCTACAAAAGAGGGACGGGGC
The DNA here is from genome assembly GCA_036925125.1 of Oreortyx pictus. NCBI lineage: Eukaryota > Metazoa > Chordata > Aves > Galliformes > Odontophoridae > Oreortyx > Oreortyx pictus. The sequence goes on from JAUPFR010000022.1 coordinate 5,387,504, forward strand.
TGTGAGGAGCCTGCGGTAAAGCAGGGCCAGCCTGCTGAACAACCTGCATCCCTGGCTTCACCTCCTCTGACGGAACACCTTGCAGTGAGGCTGCAGCTCAGCCGCCCGTGTGAAGGACTCCAGGGCCTCACTGTAGAGCTCCTGGTCCAGCAGACATTGTCCCTGCAGGGAAAGTTGGTCAGCGTGGCCACAAGCTGGGGCTGCAGATGGGGAGAAGGGAGCGGTTGCTCACCTGCAGGTCAAGGACAAGAGCCAGACGAGCCAGGCAGTGCTGCTCCCGTGCAGGTGCCAACACAAGCACCTTCCTTAAGTTCAGCACAGACGACTGGAAGTCGCAAAGCTGGAGGAAAGCCTCTGCCCGCTGCTCGTACAGCTCTGCCTGCACCACAGACACCCTCAGCCCATGCTGCCAGGATCAGCCTGGCACCACGCTAATGCCATAGCAAGGAGCACTCTGAAGCCAGATGCCAGCGCTACAGCCTTAGCAATGCTGCCCCCTGCTCCCAGCTCTCCAGAGCCCCATTACCCGCCGTGGATCCAGGCCGATGGCTTTTGTATAGCAGACGATGGCTTCCTCCCACCTGCCACAGGAGCAGAGGTCCCGTCCCTTCTGCCAGCTGCAGTTAGGAACAGCCATGCACCGTGCTCAGCAGGGACTGCCACAGAGCCGGGACAGCACGCGGCAGGAGGGCAGCAGGGAAAGGCGGTGGGGACACAGACCACCCCTAACACCACTAAGGACGGCGCGAGCAGGGAACACAACGGCAGTACGAGCACGGAGCAGCCCCAGGCACTTACTGCTCCCTCAGCCTGCCCCGCACGGCGGCACCAACGGATCCCACCGGGCTCTCCACACCGCGCACACACCGCCCCGCCCCGCCCTGCAGCTGCTCCTCGGGCACGGCTGTGGCGAACAGCTCCGGGGCCTCCATCTCTGCCCCCACCTGTGGGCACACGCCCAGCACACCGCTCTCGGCTGTGGTCCCGGCCACAGGGGACCCCGAGAACGGCCACAACCGCGTGCACGGCAGAACGAAGCGCTCCTCCCCGCCCCCCCCAACGCCTCACGGATCCGCCCCGCTGCCCGCAACAAAGATGGCGCCGCCACCGCCCGCAACCAAGATGGCGGCGGGGCGGGGCGCCTTGCCGCCTGAGGCCCGCGCAGGTGCGGAGCGTGACGTCGGGCTGTGTTGGGGTCACTTGGAGCCTGATGGGGGTGTTTCTGCTTCTCCCCACGGGGACGCTGCGTGGTCTGGCCTGTGTTTGTGCCCTGCAGTGTGCTCGGGACAGTGCCGGCCCACCTCAGTACGGGGCTCGCAGTCCCCAGCTCTGGCTGAGCTCTCTCCCAGCACGAGGCCCAGAGCTCCAGGCTCTCCCTCTTCCCTTCTTCCCCCCCCTCCTCCTCCTCCTCCCTGACGCTGTTTGGCAGCGCAGCGAACATGGAAACAATCAGCACGGCCTCCAGACCTGGCAGGAGCACACAGCCCTGGCGCAACCCAGCTCAGCTTCTTCCAGACCCGTGTTCCTTGGAGCCGGGCCCTGCAGAGCTGGGGAAGCCATGGTGCAGCTCCAGCGCCAGCCCCTCACCCTTGAGCTGCCTGCAGGGGACCAGCACCTTCTGCTCCATCATCACTGCCGTCCTGTTTCCCCCTCGGGTTCCCCTCTGGTGGCTGTGACTCCCAGCACGCCTGCCACGTTCCCCACTACACAAACATCGGACATTGCTTTCCCCCCCGCACTCACTGGTCCCCCACGTCCTGGATGTGCAGCAAGGGTGTCCCAGCACCCCGTGTCACGGAAAGGCAGAGCTGCCTGGAATTTTCTAGCTCACCAGGACACGAGTCCGCTCCCACGGAGCTGGAGCAGCTAGTGGGAAGGTTTCAGGCTGTCATAGTTTCTGAGTGCGGTTGTTTCGTGCCAAAACATTGCAGTTTTTGAAAGCTCCTGGCCAGCTTTGTTACAGTTCCCGTGCCAGAGCTGCTAGGGAATGCCTTCTGCCCACCAGCACCGCTCCAGCATCCCAAAAGTTGAGTGTTCTGCTGTGTGCGTCCTGTTTGAGCTACAAGCTGCAAGCACAGCAGCTCCACGCCTATGTCCCAGTGAGCACTGGAACACAACCTGGGACCTCGCAGGGCCCTGCCTGCTGCAGTGCCACTGCCATTTCCTTTCTCTGTTCCAACTGGCACCCAAACATCACCCCTGTTTGCGGTTCCCAGCCCAGACTCCTCACCCTGCAAGGTCTGCATCCAGGGTTCCACAGACAAGGAAGCAAAAGAGGGGAGAGCAGCAGCTCTGGGCACTTGGCAAGAAGCTCACCTCCCCACAGCCCACCCGTACTAGGGTCAGTGGCAGCATTTTCAAGGAACTTGCTTCCCTCCCTCAGTTTACAACCAACTTTGCCCTTCGGAGCATTTGCTTGCTCCAGGGACTTGAAGTTTTAGCACAAAACAAACAATCCCTGGCTCTTGTAAAGCAAACACCCTTCTCTAAATCTGGCCACAAACGTGACACATGCCAGAGCCCAGCAGGACTCGGCTGCACATCCCAGTACTCAAATTATCAAAAGGGTTTCAGTTCAAAGGCCAAAACCTCTGCTGAGAAGATCAGAACAAATGAGGGAAGGCACTTTCATCAGCGTTATCTGGGGGCAGCTCTGCACAGCACAGCCAGCAGCCGGGCACATCAGCTCCAACACAGTTGGTTTTAATCCGCCTGGGCTTCAGCCCAGATAAGGCACAAGCAGGGGATGAGCCCGGTGGGAGGCAGGAGGCCACGTGTGCACCTCTGTGGCTTTACCCCCTCCTCCTGTACCTGCAAATCCACATGCAATGTCCAAAATCAGGGTTTCCACCACTCAGGAGAGTGCAGAGCTGGAGCACCACAGTCTGGCAGCCCCCCCTTCCTGGCTGGGCACAGTCTTGCCAAGAACCCCAAGGACAAACCCTACTCTGGGGCATCCTAGGGGGGTAGAATCCAGTCAACAATGCTTCCCCCTGGGTCACGATGCCTGGTCCCTATGGAGAAAAGCAGTGAGCACCCCTGCTCACCATCCAGACAAGAGCAAGCCCTCTGCTCACCGATGCCTTCCCACGGGTGGGTGAGGAGGGTTGGGCTGCTCCCAGGTGGGGAGTCCATGTCCAGCACCAGCACCCTCAGAGCTCATCATGGGACGCAGAGCGTAGGTACCCCCCACCATCCCGTGGGTCCCTCAGGGTCTTCTGCGAGCCCACCCAGCCCGTCTGTTTGGAGTCATCGTCCCAGATGGTGGAGGTCTCTGTGTCACTCAGCCAGTTGCTGTCCCCGGCGTAGTGGGTGGGATAAACCAGGAGGGGGTGAGCTGAGAACACCTGCAGGTCCCGCGGGGCAAAGTGCTGCTTGTAGTCCTCACTGGGGAGAGCAAGAGGAGAGCGGCATGTAAGGAGTGATGGAGAACACAGCATTGGTGTGGATGCAAGGGGCACGACACCATTTTGGGATTGACAGCGGCAGCAGGGATGGGCATGGATACTGTGGCACCAGGGATGCTGTGTGCTCAGAGAGGTTCCCCCCCCCCAACCCTTCCATCCCTTCATTTTGCCATCCCGCTCTCCACTTTTCCCATGTCCTCTCCCCCAGCACTTGGCCACCCCCAGTTGCGTCCCCCTCCAGGACCACCCCCCGGGGGGGGGTGCCCCCAATGGGGCTGAACCCCCCACACAGGCCGGCCCCACACCCCAGCTCCATCCCCGCCGCCCCATGCTGGCAGAGGGCCATTTTCCAGCAGCCGGCGGCCAGGCAGGGCCGGGGGAATGAGCTCATGCTGCAGATGTTTTCCTCCAGCCCAGGCGGAGGGGGGGACGGGGTGGGATGTTGGCCACGGAGAAGAACCACATGTTCCCACAGCAGCGCAGCCCCACTCCTTACTTGGGGTGCTTGTCGTACATGATGGGCAGGAACTCGTCCACAGGCAGCATTTTGGAAAGGGGTTTGGCAGCCAGCAGCTTCTGTGCACCGCGGAGGGAGATGGCATATGCCAGCGTCCAGTAGGAGTACCCGGCCACCACCAGGTTGCGGACACCCTCCACGGGAGCTTCATCCTCTGCGTTCACCTGCTTCCTCCCCAGGTAGCTGTGGGGTGAGGGGTCAGAGCCAGCCCAGCACCCGCCCCGTGCCCCCCATCCCCAGCACCTACACGAGGTCCCAGTCGTGCCGTGCCCCCTCCAGCTCCTCCATCAGCCGCCGCAGCCGTGCTGGGAAGGACACCTCAAAGCGCACATCGTCCTCGAAGACCAGCGCCCGCTGCAGCCCCTGGGACGCAATCTATGGGGAGGGCACAGAGCTGCTGACCCACCCCAGCACCCCACTGGGCCGTGCTGGGCTATACTGTCCCATACTGGAGCAACTTGCCCTGAAGGAGAGACCCTCTCCTCAGGTTATCTAGGGAGCTGATGCTGTACAGAGGGTTCCTACCCCATGCTGGTGCCCCGCCGCCCCGTACCTCCTTCCAGATGTTGTAGTGGCTCAGGAAGCAGCCAACCTCCCCCTTGGTGAGCGTGCGGCCAGAAAAGGGGTCATAGTACCCCGGCAGCAGATCCACCCCCAGCACCTTGATGTCACTGCTGTTGAGGGTGCTGCAAGGTGAGGAGGGGGGGGTCAGTATGGTGTCCCCAGTGCCTACCTCCCTCCCAAGGTGACACCACGCGGTCACCTCCCGTCCACCGCATCCACCACCCGCGCAGAGATCTCCAGCTCCTGCAGGGACTCCAGCATCCGCCGCCGCCGGTCCGGCCGCCGCACCAGATTGATGAGGAAGATCTGGGGAGGAAGAGGAGAGCCCCACCGGGGCGGCGGAGGGGGGAGGGGGGACACATCACTGCAGGAAGTGCAGGATGGGGGACACGGGGTCGGATGAACGCTGGGGCAGGAGGTGTGGAGGGGAGGCACGGGGAGCACTTACCTCATCAAAACCCAGTTTGGTGAGCGGTTTGGGTGGGATGGAGATGTGCCTGGAGCGCTGCATGGGGGGACCATCCACTGCGGAGAGATGGAAAATCCATTCCATGGAGCCCACGGCCCCACCACGGGGACAGCACGGGGACCCCCCCGGCGCCCACCCATGGCCTCCAGCGTGAGATGCACGAAGTTGACGCGTTCATCCTCCAGTGTCTGGTGGGCCTTCACCGGGACGTTGATGTAACCGAAGCGCTGCTGGTTGCACACGTGGACCTCGGCGCCTGCAGGACCAGGGGGGTGAGCAGCACATGGGCTGACCCCAGCCCCTCCCCGGCCCCCCAACCCTCACCGGCCTCCTGGCACGAGTAGGCAAAGACGATGATGTCGTCAAAAGCCCAGGTGTAGTTGGGGTGGGGGGGGTAGAAGGCAAGCCGGGCCGACTCCTCCTTCCGAAGGTCGATCAGGAACGTGGCGAACACCATGGGCACGGCAAAGCAGCCCCGGCGTTGCCGGTTCTTGGTGGGGAAGTAGTCGGCCGTGCGGCGGTAGAAGCCCTGTGGCACAGCAGTGTGACAGTGACGACTGGGACGTGGCACTGTGCAGCCCCCCAGGGGATCTGGGCCGTACCTGGGGTGTGATCCCGCACCAGAAGTTGGAGTAGAAGGTCTGCGAGTCCAGCATGGGGGCCACCACCGACTTGTTCTGCGCCATGAGGAACGTGAGGGTCTGGTTGTTGGTCAGGATGCTGTCTGTGTCCACGAACTGTGGGGACAGAGCCGGTGCTGGAGGCACGGGGACACCCACACCCCACCCACGTGTCGTGACACCCTGTGCTGCCCCGTTCCTACCAGGATGTAATCCGCCCGCAGCCCCCGGGCGTAGCTCAGAGCCTCCTGCTTCAGCCTCATCAGGTTTTCATAGCGTTTGTCGCTCCAGTGCTTGGGGCCGAGCTCGTCAGGGTAAGCACTGTGTGTGTGTTGGGGGGAAGGCAGAGGGTTAACAGCTCCAGCTGGGAACGCACAAACTCAGTGCACGCGCCGCGTGCCGTCCGCCTGAGTCAGCGCCGAGCTGAGCTGGCAGCAGCAAGCATGCAAACCACCCCGCAAACACCCCACATGCAAGCAGGGGAGAGTGCAAGGAGGGGGGGGGTGTACAACATAGGGCTGTCCCCTCACACCCCAGCCCCCCCCCCCAGCCCTACCTGGGCCCCTCTTCTGCCTTCCATGCCACCGAGTGGTAACTGCTGCCCACTGCCTGCAGCCATTCCTGCAACATCGCTGTGGTGTTGTCCGAGTTGTGGTCCGTCGCGCACCTTTGGGGGGGGGGGGGGACACGTCAGCCCCGCGGTGCTTGGGGTCCCCCCCGGGGGACAGAACCCTCCCTGCCCTACCACACCGAGGGGATGAGCAGCAGAGGGGAGCAGGGCTTGCTTGGAGAGGCAACGTGTAATTTGGAGGAGCCACGGCTGCGTTTGCAGGGGGGGGGGAGGGGGGGAAGGCAAAGGGGCAATTTCTTCCCCGCCGCCGCCCCGTGGCTCTCTCCTGCCCTCAGCCCAACATCAGCTTCCCAACCCCGTTCCACCACTCCTGCCCCTCCGCGCCCCACGGCCACCGGCTGCTCTACGGGAGGGGTCCAGGGGGCGGCAGGATAGGGCCAAAGCAGCCCCCCCAGCACAGCTTCCCCGCCCCCCCCCCCCAGCAGGACCCCTCGCCGCCGGCCCCCACCTCATCCCCCGTAAAAGTTTCCACTCCAGCGAGCGGAGGCTGCAAAGGAGAGGGGAGGAGGACGGACGGGGGCTGCTCTCCCACCCTCCGCACCGCACAAAAGGTTTTGAGGGTTTTGAAGGGTTTGTGCTTTGGGGACGGGGACAATCCCCATGGGGAGGGAGACGCAGCGCCCACCCCTGAGGATGTGGTGGTCCCCCACAAACTCAGGGTGCTCCTTCACACACACCAGCCCCACAAATCCAGGAGGGAGACAGTGGGGGTCTATGCCCCCACCCCAGTGCTCCCACAGCCGCTGCAGAGCCCTCCCCACAGCCACAGCCCCTCTGCGGCCACGGGGCTGCCACCACCACGGGGTCCCCGCACCCCAATGGGATCCCCACGCAGTCCCCACTCCTCCAGGTCCCCGTTTCCCCTTCCGTGTCCCCATTCCCCGACCCTGGAGAGGTTCCTGAAGGAATGGGGACACTCCCCCTAAGGTCCCCATTCCCCTCGGATCCCCGTCCCCACATCCCCCACCCTTCCAAGCCCCCGTTCTTCCCCCCCCCCCCCCCCTTCCATTCCCCTCAGAGCCCCCCCAGCCCCCCATCTACCCCTCCCCCAGGACCCGCACTCCTTCCGTTCCCCCTTCCCACCCCTATAGACCCGAGGAGTTGGGGGTGCTCCCGGTTCCCCCCCACCCTCACCACAGCGCGATGTTCTCCGCGGGGAAGTCCAGGCGTTCCAGGGCCCCCAGGCAGTGCGGCAGCGAGTGCTGTGCATTGCGGGCCAGGAGGGCCAGCACCACGCGGGGGGGGTCGGGGCCGGACCCGGTCCCGGTGCCCACCAGCAGCAGCACGAGAGCAGCGCAGCGCAGCGGCCCCATGGCGGAGCGCGGCGGGCGGGGACGGGGCGGGCCCCGAGCACGGGATGGGCCCCCGCCCCCGGCCCAACCCCTATCGGGGGTCCCCCCACCTCCGGCCCAGACACCGGGATAAGGAGCGAGGGGATGAGGGGAGGGGGACGCTCTCAGATTCGTGCGGGGGAAGGGGGGGAGAGGTGTGTGGGGGGGGGTCTTCTTGTTTTTACGTTAAATAAAAGTCGGTATCGCAACGGCGCTCCAGACCCCCGCTGCGGTGAGATCCAAATGGACGGCACCCTCCCCCCCCCCCCCCGCCCCTCCTCCAGGGGCTCTTTGCATCCCTGTGTGCCCCCTCGGGATGGGGTCTGTCCCTGACGGTGCTCAGCACTGCTGGGATGGGGGGGGGGGGAGGTGGTTGGGGGCCGGGGGTCTCAGCCCGTTCATCCCCGAGGTGCCCGGCCCCAACGAGGCGCACCCCCTCCACCCCCCCGCAGCCCCCGGCTGAGAGGTTGCCGGCCTTACAGTGCTTGCAACGTGTCCGAGCCGTCAGCCCCCCCTCGGGACCGTTGACCAAAAACGTTGGTTATCCCCAAAGCCGTAAACGCAGCACAGCCTGGGAGGGGCCATATCCCACCGAGAAAGCACCCGCCAACCCCAACCCACGCCACGCCGGGCAGCCCCGTGGGGCCGGGCACCCCTCGCCCCACGGACCCCACTGCTCCGCGTGGGGCTCGGGGGCTGTGCACATCGCACCCACCCCGCGCTGCCACCGCGTCCCCGCAGCTCCATCCATCTCTGCCGCCGCACGTCTGCAGTGCGCCTTGAGGACGAAGGGATCCAACCGCACCTGGAAGAAGGAAAGGAGAGAAAACGAGAGCGGGGAGCACCGGCAGCATCAGATCGCCCCGCAACGCCCCGAAGGGGGAAAAGCTCCGCTCACAGCCCGCATGCACAGCAGTGTTCTGGGGACGCGGTCTGCGGCGGAGCCCCACAGCGATGCAGAGGGGCTGCGGGACCACCCCAAACCCCCGCAGGGCCCCGCACGGCTCCGTGCTCCCGGAGTTATCCCGGTGCCCATCAGCCCCGATCCGCCGGGACCTGCGGAGCTCAGCGCGGCCGCTGCTGCCACCTCCCGGCCCCGCGGGGTGAGACGGGGCCGTCCCGCGCGGGGACGCGACGTGGGGATGCGGGGCCGGTGCCCTTCACGCCTGGACCCCCACGTGTATCCCTGCATCCCTACATCTCTGCCACCCTACGTCGCGTCTTCATCCCCGCATCCCTCTGCTTCTACGTGGCTACATCCCCGCGTTCCTCTAGCCCTACGTCACTCCCCCCCTGCGTCTCTGCAGCCCTATACCATTTATCCCATATATCCCCGTGCCCTTACCCTTACATCCCTGCATCCATCCGTCCTTAAATATCCCTGCATCCTTCTGATCCTACACCCCTGCAGCTCCTCACCCCATTCCTCCTACATCCCCCTGCTTCCACATCCCCGCATCGCTCCACCCCTATATATCCCTGCCCTCTTCCACCCTACATCTCCACATCCCTTGTACTCCTCCGACCCTCCACTCCCACACACCTCCATCCCCACACCCCTAACTCCCTCTATTCCCCCCCAGGGGTCGCAGGCAGTGAATGGGAACGACACAAAAGGACTTCGGTGCCAGGGCAGGATTGAAGAGCTCTGAAAGGCAGAGAGCAGCTCCCAGCAGCGGGGCAGAACATGCTGTAAGCTCACCCCGACCATCCCTTGGGGCGGGCAGAGGCAGTGGGTGCCAACACTGCACCTCAACCTGGGGAAACTGAGGCACGGAGCACTGCAGCGAGCAGTGTACAGAGGCACAGTGGGATGGGACAGGCACAGGAGCACGAACGCTGTGCCACTGCATCACTGCTGCTTGTGCGTGTTAAAAGCCATCACCCTCAGAGCCCACTGAGGGTCTGACATCACCTGGCAGGCAGCTTTGGCCATGCAACCTGGGAAACAATCAGGAAGGAGCAGTGGGAGCTGCCTGACTTTTGCCTTGGGGTGACTGCCCCCTTCATCTCTCTCTGCCCTGATGCCTCCAGTGCTGTCATGAGGCTGCTGCAGCCCACAGTGCCTCCAAGACAGCATCAAACCTGGCACCACTGCATCATATCCCCTTGCACTGCATCCCTTCAAACAGCATCCCACTGCATTTCATCCCATCCCATCCCATCCCATCCCACCCCACCCCATCCCATCCCATCCCATCCCACCCCATCCCATCCCATCCCACCCCACCCCATCCCATCCCATCCCACCCCACCCCATCCCATCCCATCCCACCCCATCCCATCCCATCCCATTCCATTGCATCACACTGTACCCCCTTGCACCAGATCCCCTTGCATCCACCGTGTGGTTGCTCTGAATCCCACTGCATTGCATCCCATCACATCCCACTGCATCCCACCACATCCTACTGTGTCCCATCTCATTGCATCCCATCCTTTCGCATCCTATTGGTTTTCATCCCATCCCAAAATGCTTTTCCCCGCTCAACCTCCAGGACAGATCATATATAAAATCCAGTGGTATTCCCTGAGGGCTTTGAGATCTCTTCCACCACTGTTTCCCCCCCACACCCCCCCCCCAACCCCAGCAGTGCTGGGCTGATCTGGGGCAGCTGAGTGCTGAGATCAGGGCTGGGGGCAGCCCAGTACTCCCCCAGTTGCCCCACCCCCACCTGGCCCAGGAGCTCAGCCCCAGCCTAGCACTGTTCCCCCTCCCGCACAGTGAAGTTTCCACTCATATGTTTTCCTTTTATTTCCCAGTTACTTTTGGCTCCAGGGCTGAGCTTTTTGGCCATCCCCACCTCCTGTCTCCACCCCTTCCGTCACATTTGTTCCGTTTTGCAGCGGAGCCTTTGCAGAGCTCCAGGTTCTTCCCAAAGGTTCAGATTGGGGTGCACAGAACACGAACCACCACGTGAAGTCACACCTGCATGGACAGAAGCTCCGAGTCTGCTCAGGGCTGGAGGTCACACACACCTCCCAACCTCCGACGATCCCTTCTTTATAAACTTATATCACAGGACAAGCTCAGGTGTCCCCAGGTGTCCCCAACACAGCCCCACATGGGGAAACTGGGGCACCTCCCCCACCCCACAGCCCCGTTCCCCATTCCTCCACCTCCAGCTGTTGGGTGGATCAGGGCCGGGCTCTCCTCCCATCACCGCTCTGCTTCCAGCTCTGCTTCCAGCTCTGCTAAACTCATCCACTGTGCTCCTCTCCAGCCGGGTAAAAATAACAGCGCCGAGCCCGAATCTCAGTGCCCAGCTGGGAAAATCCAGGGGGATTTGGGGCCACCCAAAGAGGAGCAGGAGAGGCAGTGGGAGCAGCAGCCCCTGTGCTGGCTGTGGGGTGTGGGGGGAGCCACGCTGATGCAAATGGGACAGAAAATCACAGCTGAGCCCTGGGATGTCAGCCCTCCCCTGGGCCAGGCAGAACTGGCAGTGCTGTAAAGATCCAGGAGGGCACAGCCCACCCCCAGGACCCCTCACCCCACAGCACAGGATGCTCTGTGCCACGGCACTGCCATGCCCCAGCGAAGAGCTGCCCCCACAGACCGTACGTGGGATGCTCAGCCCCTGGGGCTGGACCACACCTGCAGTCCCCAAATGGGACCCATCGAGGGCACAGAGACGGCCCAGCAAGGGGCCACGGAGGCTGGGAACCAGGGGGATGCACCTGCCGGTCCTGCTCAACCCTGGGACACAACGCCGGCACATCTCCCGGTCCCCAGCCGCAAACCAGAGGGTTCCTTGGCTCCAGATCAGGGGGACACCGCCAACAGATCCCCTCGTCCTCAATCCCGACTCAGGGCTTACACCGACAGCACTCCTCCAGGCCCTCACTCCCAAACCAGAGGGATGCCACCAACACACCTCCGTGTCCCCAGCCCCGGGCCGTCCCGCTCCCAGAGTGGCAGTGCCAGCCCCACAGGGCACCCCACACTCCCTCCCCACTGCACCCTTTGGAGGGACGGTGACATCAGGGTCCCCCAACCGGCACCGACGGGACGGGTCCCCCCCTCGAGGCGCTGACCCGTGCGCTGCTGTCCCCTCCGTCCCCTCCTTCCTCTCCCACCCACCGGGACTTTGGGTCGGCCCCGTCCCAGCTCGGGCAGCTGTGACCGAAAACAAAGCTGTCCCCGCACAATGCCCTTCTGTCCGCTCCCAGATGCTGACCGCTGGGGTGGACAGCGGCCGGGCCGGAGGCATTGAAGGGCCGTGCCAGGCCCCTGCTGGCAGGGGACAATGTTGGCAGTGATGGAGGGTAGGTATTTCAAAAGGTTTTGTTTTCGGCTGACCCGCCGAGCCAGCGTGACCCCGCAGCCCCCCACCCACCCGTGCTCCTCCGTCCCCATAGAAGCCGGCCACATTCCTGACCTCGGGGGGGAAAAGTTTAAAAACTCCTAGCGAGGAGACAATGCCGGTGTCATGGCATTGATTTAGGAGGGACTCTTTCCATCACAAAGGCGAGACAAAGGCGCTCGGCGCTGGGAAAGGGGCTCCGGCTCCCGGCTCAGGAGCGGGGCCGCGCATTGTGCGTGGGGATCCGTCCTCCCGCGGGGCCGCGTCCCCACCGTCCTCCACCGCGATCCCTGCGCCCACCGCGGGGTCCCCATCGCTGCGTGGGGTGGCACCGACCCCCCCGGAGCCCCAACCCGCGGCGGACCCCCCCTCCCCCTACCAAAAGCAGCCGGAAAACCGCTTCCGTGGGCGCCCGATGTCCCCGTGGCAGATCTCAGCGCACGTCCCGGACGGCGTCAGCGCTCCGGGGCCGCACTGAGAGCGCTTTTTCTTTTTCCTTTTTTTTTTTTTTTTTTTTAAACAGGAGAAAATATTTTTTTCTCCGGTGTTGGACGGCGCTGCCGGAGCTGGAACCGCGGCCATTGGTTTGCTCGCGCTCTCTCCTCGCCCTATTTCTCTTTTTTCCTGGCAGCTGCGGGAGGACGGGAGCTGGCGAGGTGCAGCTTCGGGGCTGGGAGGCATTCCCCGCTCGGAGCGGGGCAGCGCTCAGGGGGAGCGATGCGGACCCGAACCCCGATAACGCCCCTCCCCCCCCCACCCCCCCTTTTTTTTTTTTACATATTTTTCCCTTTTTTTTCCCCCTCCAGGATGACATTTCTCTCCGGCGGAGCGCAGCAGAATCCCTCCCCGAGACGCACGGCGCGGAAACCCTACAAAACCCACCGTTTTTTAGGGCCCAAAACGCCTCGGGTTCCCCGACCCGCGGGGACGCAGAGCCGCACTCACGGCCCCGCTCCGCTCCCCCGTTCATTTTGTTTAGCAACTTGTCAGGTTGGTACATAAAGGAGGTGGAAAGATCAATCCCGGCTTTTCATCAGTGTGGGAAAAAAGTATTTCACTAATCCATATTTATTGGTGTCCGGAGCCCGGGGGGGGGGGGGGGGGGAGTGGGGGGGGGGGGGGGTACCCCGATGGTCAGGAGCAAAGGACGGGAGGGACAGTTTAAGGCTGCCCTTTGCGGAGGGGTCACATGTCACCAAAATCTTTCGGTTGTCTTTGGATTGGTTACATTCTGTTCTCTTTTTTTTTTTTTTTTTCAATTGGGGTTGCCAAGCAACTGGCTCAGACCGGCCAAGATATTTTCTTTATTACAAGTGGAGCAGAAAGCGGCGAGGAGGGGAGAGATGGAAATAAATAAATAAATAAATAAATAAAATAAAATAAAATAAAGGGGGAGAGGGGAGAAGAAGTTGAGACAATTAACATTTATGGGATCGCATAACTTCATTAACTCGGCCGAGATTTGGGAAAGAGACTGAAAAAAAAAAAATAATAGTAAAAAGAAAGAAAAAAAAAGAGAGAAAAAAAAAAGAGAAAGAAGGTTGGGGGGGGGGTGGGGGGGGAGAGATGGGGATGGGGAGCAGCAGGGAGCCGCGGGGCTCCGCACCCCTCCGGGGCTCCACCGGCACGAGGCCCCGCTGATGCTGATGCTCTTTTCTTCTCTTTTTTGCCACCTGATTTCTTTCGATCCTCGCACTCCCGGGCCGTGCTGTGGTGCCGCGTCCCTGTGTCCTCGTGTCACCGTGTCACGGGCGTCCCCGTGCCCTTGGGATGCTGCTGTGCCGCCCCAAGGAGCGCGGCCCCGGGAGTGATGCTCGGGCTTCAGCCGTCCCCTGGCGGGCCTGGCGCCGGGACCAGGACTGGGATGGGATGGTAGATGGGAACAGGGATGGCGAAGGGGATGGGGATGGCGGTGGCGACGACAATGGGGACGGAGATGATGGGAATGGGGACAAAGACGGAACTGGGGACAGGGACAGAGATGTGGACACTCAGCATCACCGCAGGCCGCTCCGAGCATCCTCAGCGCTGCGGGATTCCCTCTTCCACCCTGAGCCGTTTCCTCCCCCCCGACGTGGCCGAGCCCTGTGCGAGGAGCTGGGGGGAGGCGAGGGGAGGAACAGACCCCCTCCCCAGGAGTCCCCGTAGCCCCGAAGCCCCCTGTGGCTCTGCCCAGGGCCCCCCGACCCTCAGTGGGCAGCGATGGGTGAAGGCACGGAGCGGCCCTTTGCCCCCCCCCGGGGCTGCAGGGACCCCGCGGGGCCGGGGACCCCCGTACCGGGCGGAGCAGGCGCTGCCCCCGCTCTGCCCGCAGCTGCCGGCCCGGAGAGTCGGTAATATTCATCAGGGGACAACAATGAGCATTATTTATCCCCTGCACTCGCTGCTATGGGATGGGGGGGGCGGAGGGGTCGAGGGGGTGGGGGGTGGGGGGGAGCAGCGCGGGGTGCAGGTGACCCCACACCGCGGGACCCGGGCACTGACACCCCGATCCCGGAGCAGAGGGGCCGGGAGGGTCCCAAAGCCGCCATCCGTGGGGGACGGGGGGGGGGGGGGGGGGGGGAACGGTCGCAGCCCGTGGGGGCGATGGGGGGAGCGCAGCCCCCGGAGGGGACACCCCCGGGGGAGAGGGGACACCCCGAGCGGGCGCACCCCGGGACCCCGCGGCGGGGGCAGCAGCCGGGGCCGTGCCGGGCCGTGCCGAGCCGGGCCGGGGGCAGCCGGGTGGGAGCTGTGTCTTTAAGAGATGGCTGGCTCCAGGTTGCAGCTGCTGTTTCTGTGCTATAGAGACAGTGGAGATTCATTACTCCTAAAACACAATGGGCATTTATCACCCCGTGGTGTTATTCAAATCCAGTACCAATTGAAGGTCATCCCCATTCTTTTCTCGCCGGCTCTGCAACACATTTATTGTTGTGCCGTTCAACTAAAAGCCCTGCCCGGCCCCGGCGCAGCCCGCAGAGCCCCGGCGTGCGCATCCCTCGCGGGCGGATTTGGGACTCTCCCGGGTGGATACAACGTGGAGGACGCGGGTCAGCGCCGGCCCGGCCCGGCTCGGCTCGGCTCGGTGCCGGCCGGCAGCAGGTGCAGCGGAGCCCCTCCGAGCCGCCCGCTCCGCCCCCACGGGCCGCACTTTTCCTCGCCCCGTGGAAACTCGGAGCCCCGCGGGCCGCCTCCGCCGCCGGGTCGGGAGCGCCGGGGGATGCGGGAGTCCGCCCGCCCGCCCCTCCCGCAGCCCCGCACCGCCCGGGGGGAGCGGGGGCACCGCGGGGGAAGCGCCGGCAGCGGGGCCGGGATTCTCCCTCCTCGGAGAGGGGGAGGATTTGTTCCTAACTTCGTGGGAGCCGCTCGGTGAGAAGGGACCGGGGAAGGCGGGGGGGGGGGGGGGAGTGTGTGTGTGGGGGGGGGTGGGCAGAAGCTCGGATTTTCGTTCTTTGCTCTGGATTTCTTCTTTTCTTTCTTCTTTTGATTTTGATTTTTTTTTTTTTTTTGAAGTTTGATTTTTAACGGTGCCCCCCCCCCCCCCCCCCCCACACACACCCCCACATCCCTTTCCCCTCCGCTTTTGCATCCGTCGATTTCGGCGATGTTCCGAAGTGCCCGAATTCCGAGCGGCCGATTCGTCCTCCGAAGCGGCGGCGGCGGCGGCATCGCGGGGCCGGAGATGTTGGGGTGGGGGGGGGGGGAGTTGGGGGGTTCGGTCCGTGCCCGTACCCCGCAGCCACCGGGAGCCCCGCACAGCCCCGGGGGCACCGCACCCCACCGGCAGCAGCCGTCCCCGCTTCCCGCTGCAGAGCGGCCGCTCCGGGAGGGCCGTACCGCCGCTTTTCGTTTTCCGCTTTTTCAGAGCGATGATTTTAATTTTTGCTCGATGTCGGTTTAAGATTTTGAAGGGCTGATTTTTTTATTTTATTTTATTTTTCTGTTTTAATTTTTTTTTTTTTTTACTTTTTATTTTTCTCTCTCTATATATATATATTTTTTTTTTTTTAGGAGGGGTACTAACGAGTCTTTGGATTGAAACCCCTCGCGGTGCGATGGGATGGCAGCGGGGATGCGGAGCGCCGTCGGGCGGAGGGTCGGGGCCGCCCTTGTGCTTCTTTTCCAGGATCGCACCGAATTTCCCCGGCGGATCCCCGCGAATCCGGGACGGGAATCTCTGCTCCTGATTGTCCAAACGCAATTCTTGTGCGCTGGAGCCGTACGAACCAAGAATTGTGTCTGGACATCTGTAGCAGAGATTTCAACTTCACCGGCGGGGCCGAGGAACGGCTGCGGGGCGGAGGAGCGCGCCTTCAGGTAACCACGTCCGAGCGGTGCGGGAGAACCACTGGAAGGAAACCAAATAAACAGCGGTGGCGATGCTCACCTCTCCGCTCTGCCGGCTGATCCGTCCCACCCTGCGTCAAAACCGCCGCCGCTCCGGGGACGATCGCGGGGACCGCGGCGGAACCGGGAGAGCTGCGGCGGTTCTGCGGGAGCGGCGGGGCCGGAGCGGAGCGGCTGCGGTCACACTGCCCGGCCCCGCGGCTCCGGAGCTCTTTATCCTTTCGCTATTTCGATTCTAAACGCGGTTCTGTTTCATTTCATTTCTTCTTCCTGCGGACGCGCTGCTTCCCCATCACCTTCCTCCTCCTCCTCCTCCTCCTCCTCCTCCTCCTCCTCCCCAGCCCTTCCCCCCGAGCCCGGCCCGGCCTCGCGGAGCTCCCGGCGGCCGCGGGACGGACGGGGACGGGGAGGGCCGAGCGCGGAGCGGGGATGCGGCCGTCCTCCTTCCCTCGCAGCGCCCGTGAAAGAGCGACCCGGAGCTCCTAACAGTGCGGGCATTATGAGCCCGCAAGCCAAGCGGCACTGCCGGGGCTGCCAAGGAAACCCGGGAGGAGGAGGGAAGCATCACAGGACCCGAGCAAAATTTCGCTAGGAGCCTATGTAGGACAAAGCCTGAGGCAAAGAACGTCTTCGAAGGGTTTTATTTCGGAAACTTTCTTCCAGGGTTTTGCTGTACCCCTCTTCTCCCCTCCCTTTGCCTGGTCCCCCCCCGCTTCCCTCACCGCCACACCCCCAGCACTGCTGGGCAGCTTTTACTACGGCCATACCTGTGCTGCTGGGGATAACGCTGCCACCAAGGAGCTCCGCCGCAGAGCGGAGGCAGTGCTGAGGACAGACCCCCTTCCCCAGCCGGGTTTGAGGCCGTTTCGAGCAGGTCTGCAGTTCCTCAGCCAGGTCCCCCCGTCACCTGGAATCCCCCTTCTGTTCCCCTCATCCAACAAAGCCGCTGAGCGAGCTCAGGGCACGAGGAGCCTTCAGCCTGCCTGTGCCTCGCACACACGGCTCGAGCCGGGCTCGAGCTGCTGTGCCTGGAATTGGAACAGGATGAATATCGGTTCACTCTCAGCAGAGAGCTCTGGAGTTGAGGTTTCTCAGCACTGCAGCCCGCAGGTGCTGGGAGCTACGCAGGTTACAGCGGTGTAAACGCGACAGAGGAGTCAGCACAGAGGTCGGACAGGAAATTATTCCTCGGTGCTCCCCCGTGCCAGGCAGAGCCACGAGCAGCGACGGGGTCGGGCTGCCCCAGCAGCCCCGCACGGCTCACTGCCCTGCGTCCCCCTCGGCAACTCAGGGAGGTGGAGGATGGTGCAGGTCAGCTCTGAGGGGCAGGGGGAGCAGCTCAGGGCCCCGCGGAGCCCTCAGCCCTGGCAGCCACGCTGCAGCTGGGAAGCACTGCATGATTGTGCTCCCAGAGCAGCACGGAAACACGGGCGGTGAACAGGGCTGAGAGAGCAGGAAGGGGTGAGGAGGAAGCAGTGCAGCACGGTGCAGGCCTGCAGTGCTGATGCCATCCTCTCCGACCCCTTCCCCACACTCTCCGTGGCATCCTGGCTGGCGTGCCCCACTGCACTCACAGGATCCCCTCGGCACGCAGCGAGAAGCCTCTCCTCCTGCCGATGGAAAGGCTTACAGGCTTCTTTTCTCTGCTCTCAACACTTCCCCTGTGCTCAAGCCGCGGCCTCCTGCCCTGCCCAGCCTGGCAGCAGCGGTGCTGCTGGTGGAGCACGCAGCCCTGCCACCGGTGTCACCCAGCAGCAGGGCTGGGCCAACCCGCCCCGCGCCGCCTCCAGCTCCACGTCCCTGAGCAGCGCGGCTCCACGGCCGCACAGAGCCAAACGAAGGTTGATCAGCTCTGCCCGTCACGCTGACAGAAAGATAACGTGCTGCCCTTATCTCTGCGGGCTGTCTTAGAGCAGGCATGGCTTTGTTTACCCTCCGACCAAACGGTTGGACATTGATGGCGTCTGTGGACTTCACCCTGCTGCAGCTCAGGTAAGCAGGAGGCGTAAGGCGTCAGACAAACAGAACGCTGTTTGCCTGCTTCCCACAGACACACGGCAATACACGGAGAGCCGGCACAGAGGGCTCTGTGCTGTAATCTGCAGCACCTCACAGAGAAGCTAGCAGAGTCACCTTCTGTTTCCTTGCACTTCACATCTCGTCCTTCCCCAGGCATCTCTGTAGCTGGTGCCATAGCCTACACGACACCAAGTGCTTTGCAAAAAGAATCCCAGCTCCAGGCACTAAAGCAGAGGCACTCAGCCTTGCCTGAAGGCAGGCACAACTCCCCGGGATCCTCACTGCCTACGAAGATGCACCGTCCTATGCAAAGTCCAGCACACCTCTTCCTCCTGTTACACAAACACACGGTTGCACGTGCAGCAGGTGCTCTCTGCTCGTT
This sequence comes from Oreortyx pictus, assembly GCA_036925125.1. Taxonomy (NCBI): domain Eukaryota; kingdom Metazoa; phylum Chordata; class Aves; order Galliformes; family Odontophoridae; genus Oreortyx; species Oreortyx pictus. The sequence continues at coordinate 5,406,077 of JAUPFR010000022.1, forward strand.
AGGTACCTGAAGTGTGCTCAGGAGGGGTGAAATGAGGACCAAAAGATGGATGCTGTAGCAGTACACAGCAGGCTGTGTGCGGACGGGGCTTTATTTGGATGTCTGTTAACAAGTGAACGTGGTGGGATGATGCAGAGATCAGGCACAGGCAGTTCAGGAGAGGTTTGGGTGGGTTTAGGTGGTGGTTTGCCCAAGGCTTTGGATTCACGTCCTCTTCTTTTTCCAGGAGTTCACCCGCCATGTAATGTCGAGATGAAAAGCACATTATCCTGGTCCTGGAGTTTATAATCCAGCTCACCCTGCAGGCCAAGAAAAAATGAGAAATGGTTTAAATGTCACTTCCAAATACGAGGTGCAAAGAGAAAACAGCTCATAAAAAGATGGTGAGTGTTAAGGGAGAGCAGAGAGGGACAGACCAGCGTTCCCATCTCAAAGGAAGCAAAGGTGAGAGAGATCAGAGGAGGAGCTGACATTCATTATCCCAGGAACACACCGCTTTCTGGACTACAGTTTTGACAGAACAGGTGGTTGCCTGAGGCAGGAAAATAGTTGGGGACCGTTTGCTGTCTGAGACAGTGGGCTGAAACTGCAGAGTGTTAACCACCTCCTTTGTGGGGAGGGACCTCCCCAGGACTGACTTCCCCTGCTGGGAACGGCCTCACTCTGGCAGAGGGAGGCTGGAGACTGCTGGGGGCCATGAAGCCGCCTGCTGCCCTCTGGGCTGTTACCCCTCAGAGGTCAGGGAGCATCTCTCTTCAGACCTGGGCTGGCTGATGAGACTCAGAAGGTTAGATTGAGGCTTCCCAACAGCCACAGTGGGACAACACAGGGAGTGAGATCCCTGTCTGCTCGATTCCCTCTCAAATACTAGATGCTTTGCTTGGGGCACGAATCAGAGCTAGCCTCTCTGAGAGCAACCACGGAACAGACAGAGCAGTATTTTCAACAAAGGAAGTCAAACGGAGGGAGTACAGACCATTAGTTCCCAGTCTGCGTCGTTGATGAGCACCAAAATTCCTGGCCTCCTGCAGAACACAAATAATCAGGATATGGGGCTGCTAAAAGCTTCACAAATAGTTAAGAATGAGGGACGTTAGAGCACAGATCACACACCAACTGCCTATAAAGCCAAAGAGGAAAAGGAACCCTGGCACAGAGGTAAAACAGGTACAGACTGTGCCCTTTCTAGATCAAATAAAGGGGAGGCAGGAGTAATCCCAGAGCCCATCTGAATCAAAATGCACCATTCCTGAGGATACTCCAGGACGACTCCATTTCCGTGTGAGGTAGAAAAGCCAGGTAATTAAACCCACGCAAACAGCAGAGTGCAGAGAGCTTGATGCAAAGGCAGAGAAAGCTGTTCTGGTGCCACTACCCAAGGCAGTAAACACCCGAGATCCACTCAGAGCCCCTGATTACAGGCAAAGGGATTCCCCCTCTTTGATCTTCAGTGTCCTGCAATTGTCTCTCCTGTTACCAGGGGACCTGGCACACGCTTCAGCTCACAGAGATTCATGATGAAGGTTCAGCACCCCCAGCCCGCCCCGCCAGCAGGGATGGCCCTTGCACAGCTCTCTCTGCTCCGTTTGTCTGGACTTTTTTTCCCCCCACCCCCTCCACGAGGCTGGCCCCATTTTGACAATAAAAATACATTTCCCAGCAGAAATATTTGTTGGCACTTCTCCGAGTGACTGCTTCGGTCCCAGCGATGTCAGCAGGGAACAGACAGACCTGTGAACACCTCTGGAACTGAGGATACGTGAGCTACACCGCTCCAGGTGACAACACAGAGGAATTATACACAGCCCTGCTTTGCATTTAAGGCTTTGGCGTGAGGGCTGGAAAAGAAAGACACATTCTGCACGGAGCAGTGGGAGGTACAGCCTGGAGCTGCTTCCAGACCAGGGGAATCCCAGTATCACTTTAGCATGTCCCATGTTTTCACGGATGCTAACTTTCTTCATGAAAGGTAGAGGAAAAACAGGAAAAACGTATTCTAAACCACGGGCACCAACAGGGAGAGACCCGAGGAGGAGCCACGCAGCCGTACTTACACAGATTCCCCTTGCATAAATAATTCCGGGCGCTCTTTCAGCAGATTCTGTTTGATCCACTTTAGCAGGTTTCTGATATCCCCTGAAAGGGAAAAGGACAGCGATTTACAGCTGGCTGACAGCTCCTGGGCAATGCCACAACAAAGTAAACGTTTACCCACAAAAGAGCAGGTGGGGAACACAGGGGGCAGAGCTGCACACCTAGCACACAACCCTGCGGTGTTGGGGTGCAGAAGGAAGGCAGCCCCGTGGCTAGTGCAGGACAGAGCTGCTCCTTCACAGCCCTCACTGTGCACCTTCCTGTGTTAATGCAGCCCACAAAGCCAGCGTCAGTCCAGCAGGAGATCGCAGACGACAAGATTTCCCCAGTGCATCCCACGTCCTGCGCATCCTGCTACCGCCCAACAAACTGATATTTAACCGTGCGTGGGTTTAATGGGATTTTCAAAATCCAAACAAATATGCTTCAGCAGCTCAAAGCCCAGGGAGGCACCACAGGTACCAGCACCAGCAGAACGTGAGCTGTGGGGCACGAGCACACATCCAGCACTGCATTACACACACACACACACACACACACACACACACACACACACACACACTGACCACGACTGCTGCCACACCGTGCCTTCGCCCTCCCCTCCAGCTCCCTCCCTCTGCACTTCGTGCTTACAGCTTCCTTATTAAAGCTCAGCCTTTATCTTTCCATTTCAGTAGGTGACAGGGAGGATTTGTCTTCATGTAAAAGGAGGAGGAGACACTGCTGGCGGGTTTTTATAGTATCAATTTTACTTTGTGAGGCAAAAACAATTTCTTTAGCGATAGCATCAGTTAATTTCCTATTGGAGAGGTGAGAAGTGATGGTGGGGGGGCACAATCCGTTACAGGGTTTAGAGAAGCTGACAAATTGCAACGTGTTCTCCTCTGTATTCCACCATTCCACAAGCCATTCCGTCATTCTGAATCCACAACCAGTTATTCTCCCAGGGCTCCCTCAACCAGCCCTTGGAAAGCCCCCAAAGGGCTCTATTTGTTTTTGAGGTGCCCCCTGAAGGCACAATACCCTGGTGAGGGCTGCAGCTGCCATGGGCAGTATGGGTCCCCACATCTCCCTGCTGTGTGTCATCCACCTTCAGCAAAAATAAACGTGCTCCCAGCAGCTTGACTCAGTCTCCAACATGCAATAGGATCTGATAGCACTGTGGATACTCTGCAGTGCTGGGGTTACCCCTGCAGCAGATGGGGACCTTTACTTCCAGGGAAAACAGGACAGGGATCCTCCATGACCTGCTCCATCTCCCCCACCTCGTGATCCTGCTCTGCACATCCATCTCACCACGGGGCTGAGTGGAGCAGCAGGGAGTGCTGCTCTGCACAACTGCAGAAGAAGGAGTTGCATGGGACTGGACTGCCCCATAATGATACGTAGTCAGGAGCACAAAACAGACCATTTTCTGCTGCTTTGATATCTGCAGATACTGGAGACAGGAGCACACTCAAAGGTACACCGTGCTGGCCAGAACGAGAGCTAAACTGCATCTCTCATCCCCTGAAAAATGCTGCTGCAATGCTGAGCCCTCAGGATCCCACACCCAACCCCTTCTGCTCTCCATCACTGAGCTACGAAGGCTGGAGCGGAAGGAAGATGGAGAGGAGCCTTTGGGAGGAGGGGGGAAGGAGGGCACAAAGGGGACACCGGCCCCTCGGTGGCACCGCCCGCGAGCTGATTCATATTTATGCACTTGCAGCAGGTCACACAACAATGAGCTGTGCCATACACCATTCTCCTTGCACGGAATAAGCAGCCCTTTCCTCTGGGACCTTTCGGGAGAGATCATTTAAACAGAAGCACGCCGCACCAGCTGGATAAAAGACAGGCACCTCGGAGCAGCCTGGGCGGAGGGGCTGATTTATGGGAGGCCGCACTGGAAGTCTCCCTCACCCCTTCTCCTTCTGTAATAAACGTTATTTTCAGCCCCACCTGAGCCTATGTTCATTTACTCCTCCCCAGCAGTCACGTACACGCATACTGCAGGGAAAAACAGACACCCCGGCCATGCATGGAGCTTCCCTGCTGCAGGCAGCAATGGAAATGAAGGCCCCTTCTCTACAGCCAACCTTAAGACATAATACTTTCAGCTGCTTTCTCAGCACTGATTTCCCCCCCCAACCCCCCCAATGTATTTATATTCTGTGCACCGATATTACTTGAACAAATCAATTATAAAGGATGAAAAATGACCAGAGCCACACCAGAACCATCTCCCACAAGTCAGATATTGAAAAGGAACAAAATTGCTTCCACTGCAAGTTGGCCAGGGAGGGGCCATCTCACAGCTCAATGCCTTGAATAGAAGTCTTGATCAGCAGCTCAGGATCCTATACGGTATCACGATGGAAATAATAAGAGGTAAATTACAGCACAACTGCTTATCTCTTTTATGTGACGTACACAGCGTTCCTAAGACATTTTCTTTCTTTCCGTACGAGTTCCAGCTCGCTGGGCTGAGGATTTGCTGTGCAAACAGCAGGTCCTGCACAAAGGACACAGAAGGAGTTAAAAAGAAATCACCCTGACGTGGGCAAGCACCACATCAGTCCACGTTCACACGCCTGCTGGGGCTCCAAGTGTCCCCTCGGCAGAGCAGAGGCACTGGCTCTCTGCAGAAGTGCAGCTGCACTGTGTGTGCTGCCATGTGGCTGCAGAAGCAAGCATGGATTTGGGGCTGAGTAAGGCTCAGGTGAGAGCTGCGAGCACACAGCATGCTGCTCCTGCCCCACCAGCTCAAGCCCAGCTCATCACGGCAATGGCTGACACGTTTTTACTATTGCTACATGGTGTCAGTGAAATCCTTTTGGTAGCCTACACCATTTCACTTGCAGCAAACAAATACCCCTTTCCAATTACCACAAACTGTCCTTGCCATTGGCAGCGTGAGCAGAGGCAGCGTGCAGAGCAGGAGGCTGAACGATTCCCAAACTGCAAAGGAGGGACTGAAGCACACGGTAGGAAATCCTTCTCTCATTTGTACACAGAGACAGCTCTGCTGCCTGCGCTCGCAGTACATCAAACCTCTCCAAAATCTCAGGAAAAATAATCTAAAGTTAATTAAAAAAAAAAAAACAAAAAAAACCTGACAAACGTTTGAGAAAACTGCTTAGTTCAAGTGCACAGATGGGAGCTCAAATCCACAACACATGCATAAAACAAATCACCCAGTGAAACACACAGCTCAGGAAAACGAAGAGCGTGCTTGCAGTGACACAAAGTCATTGGCTCGTCACGCAGGCAGACAGGATGCAGGGACTGCAGTGAGCCTGCAGGCACAGACCCACCGGCGGCTGCTGTCAGCCCAGCTGCATTACAAACACTGCTGGTTGTGGTGAGAGAAGCTCACAGCCCGCCCCGTCCTCCTGCATGTCCTCCGAGGCCCTCTGTGTTACCCCAACCATTCACCGACAAAGAATCTGCTGAGCTTCCTCTGCACGGGGAACGTGTCTAGGGCTCCATTTCAGTGCTGCCTGAAACAAGAGTCCGGCTTCGTCTGCACCCTCAAAACCAGAGCTGATCTTCCCCAGCTCAATAAAATCTCCTTGGCCCGACAGGCTGGTCAGTGAGATCTTAGTGGACAGGGCACCAAAAGCGTTCACAGAAAACAGACACCTGGAATAAGGAACACCAAGCTGGTGTTATGCTATGGGAACCTCACACTGAACCCACGAATATGCAGAAACACACAAGGATTCTGCAGTTGGTATCAGCTGACAAAAACAGATTCACACACACGGTGCTCAGACACTTCCACACCTCCTGCTTTGTAACCCACATCCAAACCAGCACACAGCACCTGAAGGGCACCCGGAGGGTGTGCCCGCCCTGTGTCAGGCCCTGCTGCAGAGCTGGGAGCTTATTTCAGGGAGAGAGAGGAACCTCTAACGGGTGAACCATGGAAAATTCCCTTCTGGTCTGTAATAAAGAAGATATATGCAGCACTGGTCACTAAGGGGTCAGTGCTGCAGGAGCACAGCGCTTTCCCGGGCCGCCTTGCGGACACCTCCCCATGGGGAACCATTTCTTTGACCCAGAATAAGATCATTTATCATACTGACCATGGCTGAGCTCCAATTTGCTGAGGTCACTAACTCGGGACGAGCGCCGCTCCACCCACATTCTCCGCCACTGGCCTGTAACCATGACAAAGCCCCTTCCCTGCAGCTCCTCTGCCATTATTCCCCCTGCCTGCGTGGAAATGGATGGAAAGACAAGCTGCATCTCCTCTCCCCTTCCCAAGCAGCTTGCCTCCCCAACAGCCATCCAGCTCCCACTCACCCTCCAGGTGAATGCTTCCGTGTGCTTTTGATTCTTACAGCACTGCTACAAAACCCGACCTGAGGGATCCTCCCATCTGAAATGCAAATCGCCCACTGAGGCAGACGATGGTGTACCACAAACTGCAGAAGACCTGGAACAGCTCAGAGAAATGGAGTCACAGCAAAAGGGCTGCACGCTGCGCAGAGCAAGGAGAGCAAAATCCATTTTCTCTGACGAGCACACGTCCTGCCACGTAGTGATTTAAGTACTATGGAAAAAAATTAGGGGGTAACTACAGCCAGACACAAGAGAATCCCAATCGTTCCTCTCATCTGTTCTTGTCTGCTACCAAAAACATCAAGGTCCTGGCTTCTGTATTTTAACTGTGCTGCAACATCCTTTTCTCATTTCTCAGCTAGGAGAGAACCCCAACCCACACCCTGGCGTGCCCACACAGCAGGCAGGGATCACAGGCTCTTCCACTGCCCTGCTGCTGGTACTCAGATCCCAGCATCCCCGAGCAGCTCTCAACACTGAGTTCGTATCACAACTCCCACAAGCTGCAGAGGAGATGCTTGGATGCTTGGCATCTTCTGCTCCTGGAGGGCTGCCGGGAGGAGAACACAAGTTCATGGGATCCCCAGCTCTACATTCTCCCCATCCATCAGCTCCCAGCACCAGAAAGCAGCTCCGAGCTGATCCTCAGGGTAAACCTAATCCCTCCACATTTCCAAAGTCAGAGCATCTAAACCCGTAACACCCCATGCTATTGTCATCTCAGACTCCCAAATAAATGCCAGCGCACCAAACTGTCTCTTTTAATTAGGATCACAGATCACCAGTGCTGGTCCAGAGCCTTGCCTCTCGTGTCAAAGGAAGCAACCAGGGAAGCCTGAGACTGCTGCACGAGAAGCAAAGAGCAAGAATAGGAATCGCAGGCATTAACAACAGCAGGTTAACAGCTCCTGTGATTTTATCCCTCTAGCAGCACAGAATTATTGGCCACAAAAGACCACCTCGAGCTTTGCCCACTCTGATTTAGCGACGCTTGAGCAAGGCAGGCCTGCTACCAAACCCCACGGAGACCACGCCACGGTCCAGCAGCTCCTTGCAGTCAGGAATCTTCCTGCTAGGCACCAAACTCCCATCTCTTCACTCCTATCAATCTATGCCGGAGGATACTGCATCACCCTGGCAATAATCTGCCCATCCCTGTGAGAAAGGAGACACCCCACCTCATCGCTTTTCCCTTCATTTATCCTGCTTAACCTTGAATGTTGCTGGTTAATTTTTTTTTAAAGCCGCTCAGGAAGACAATTCAGAGGATGCATTACTAACTGCAGGCATAACGCTCAGCCGGAACATATCAAACTGAAATCTCTCCTCCCTCACGTTTTCCTGGCTTGTGGGTTTTGTGTGCATGCAAGGAAAACCCTCTCAGCATCACCCGAGGCTGCCAGAGCTCATGTGAGACCCCAGCGAGGAGGTCCTGCAGGAGCTGCAGAGGGATTCCCCACAGCCTGGCAGAGGGAATCCCGCGGGCTGGGCTCTCCTGGCACTGCCAGCTGGAGAGGAAAGCTCCTGGAAGCAGCTCCTTACCCCCTTCCAGCCTTGCTGGTGGTTACTGGACGCTCTGTTGGATGAGTCAGTGTCACAGCTCAGTGACTGCCGTGATTTTATTCCTCTCCATACAGAAATCAAGCAGAGTACCAGCTTTTGCCTCTCACTTTCGGTCTCAGAACCGCTCGGCTATTACCAGACTTTCATACAGGGCAAGCACCATTAAACCGATTCCTGCCCACCCAGCCCAGCCACCCCCACAGATACTCCAAGCCCCACAGTCTTACTTGAAAGGGGAAAAGAAAGGGCCAGTGAGATGATCAGGGTGGAAGAGAGGGGGGGTAAGATTTACAAGTGAATGGAGGTAAGAATGGAGCAGTTTGTGGGATAAAGGGGCTGCAGAGGGAGCTTTACAGATGTGCAGAGGGACGGCGGCTCATTGTTTAATTAAGCAGAAAGTGGCTCTTTTGAAAAGCAATTTTGCACAGGAGCTCTGAGCTCAGCAAACAACTCCTGCGAGTGAGGGCAGGAGGAGAAAGGAACAGCTGGCCCAGAGCCGTGTGAACCGCATGCTAAGCGGTTTAAAGGGCCCGGATCCTCCTCCCAGCCCTGCTCCGCTGCCACCCTCTGAACAGTGCTGTCAGCACCGCAAATCCCACCGAGAGAAAAGAGAGGGGGGGGGGGGGACGGGGGGGACCTGGCACAGAAAGGTTATCCTACTAGGTGCCTGCACTGCAATACAGCGGCTGGGAAGGAGGGTGGAAAAGCCAGGCTTTGTTATCACAGGGATTTGGTCACACACAAGAGCTGGTTTCTTGGTGCCTGGGAAGCTCCTTCCACAATGAGCCCTGGGATGAGCTGATGCGGCAGCGCAGCCTCCTGGGAGAGTGCGGGGGCTGCTCCTGCACGGCTGCCAGCGTCCCCCTTCCCTGCCCCAGGGACAGCCACCTGAAGCCCCATCAAGGAGCAGCGAGCAGGGATGCTTCATCTCACCGGGCTCCTGGCACTGCTGGAAAGCATGGCTGGGCTCTGCAGATGAGCCAGTGCAGGCTGAGATTCCAACTGGTAGCTCACCTCCTCCCTGTCCCAGCGGACAATCACCTGCCCGAGAGAGGTGCACGGGGAGGGGGACAGCCCTGTGTCTGCTGGGCCCTGCAACGAGCACAGCATGGTTAGAAAGGAGCTGACTGCAGCAGATCAATGCACTTCCATCACCCTGCATTACCAAAATCACTTTTACAGGGTGCTTGGAGCAAGTCATAGGACATCGGGAATAAAAACCAGAGCAAAAAGCATCCCAGAGCTTTACTAACTTCACACGCTACTGGTAACAGCGCCGGTCATTACAGACAACAACTAACAACATCCCCTCCTGATTTCACAGTGCTTTGGCATAGCACCCACCAACTCTGAGCACACGCTGTATGTTTAAGCCTGTAACACAGGTCTGATCTCTCAGAATCCCTGGGCTCTTTCTGAGCAGATGAATGCTTCCAGCTTTCCAGCAGCCCTCCATGCTGTGCAGAACAAGGCCCCTGGAAAGCAAAGCTCTTGAGGAGCAAATCATGCTATGGGGATTTTAACATAAGCAGCACTTGGCACATTATTTTAACTTTCCCTCTTAAAAAAAAAAAAAATCTGATTAGCAGCAAGCCTTTTTTTCCCTGGGGTTTTGGTAAAGGGAAACCACAATTACCAAAACATGCTGATCAAAAATTTATCCTTCCAGACTTGTACGTGCCAAAACACACAACGAATGCTGGATTTGCCCAGAAGATCCAGGTGATTGCTGCTGCACCAGGTACCACTACTCCAAAAACACGGGTCCTGGCACTGAACACAGAGCTCGGAACTGGGACATTACGAGCAGCCCCAAACCCCAGCACAGAGCACAGCACAAAGCTTTTGTGAGCGCCCTTCGTCAGCATGACACTGCGGATCTAAACCTGAAATCACCACAAGGGTTAAGTGATGCCAGCTACTTCCTACCCTTCCAACAGCGTCCACGCAGTTCGCATGGCCACGAGACAAACCCAGCACTGTGAGTCCCAGCGAGATGGAGGAAGGAGCTCCGACATCGCTCGCGGAGCAGTCACACAATGATCTATTTGATTACTGAAGCACTTGGTTAAATTACTGTGGCCTGCTTCAGGAGGAAGCTGCCAAATACATTTGCAGTTTTTTAATTTAGGGTTTCTCTCTTTTATGCTCCATTGTCTCTAATAGCCTCTTAGATGCTTGAAAATAAAGTTGATTTCCCTGCCAATTTAATACTCTCTCCATGTGACAAATACCGTTATTCCCCCAGCTGCTTTCTCCCCCACACACTGTTTTTATACAGAATTAGCCAACGGGGCACTAATGTCTTTAGACCCTTTAACAGCATTATCAATGAGATCATCAAAATAGCCAGCAACTTGGGACAAGATTCTCGTTTAACTTGAGGTCCTCTCTCTACAGCAGCTCCAAAAGATTACACAGCCCTGCATTAAGCGTGGCCGATGGAAATCTGTCTTCCCATACAGATAAAACACACCTTTTCCAGTTCCTGCTCGGCAGCAACTTCAACATGCAGACCAAGGCAGGTCTGCTTTGGAAATACAGAACTGCTGTTTTACTGACGTTGTAAGGTTACAAAAAGCCCCTTGGATAAGCAAAATAGGTCCTGCCACATGGCTAGGCCCCTCGTGGCTTGCTCTTGTCCCACTTGCAGCTTTCTTCCTCCTGCCTTTCCTAATCCCTCCAGGAACCCATCTCCAGGCATCAGAAAAGGACAGAGAAACAAATCCTGAAAAAGATAACTGGCTCTGAAACCCACCTACTTTCCACTTCGTGCTTGTCACCAGGAGAAAGGAAATGACCACACACTACTTTGTTGAAGTAATTATTATCATTCATAGAATGCTCCTGATGTCAACTACGGAGCGTTCTTTTTCCCCCCAAAATAAATACTGGTAGAAACTTCTTCATACAGTCTTCCACTTCTCCTCACCTCTGGGATATATATATATAAAATGCCTAAACAAATTAAAACACGTCCCAGAGAGATAGAGCTGCTCTGCAAAAAAAGGAGGGCAAAGACAAAAATAACTCAAAAAGAAAGGAAGAGTGGGATAGAGAGGGCAGAATGGCCAAAAATAAGCCTGGCAGCTAATGAAATCAGTTAAAATGGGGCTTTGAGTGCAGGTCTTCAAGCAGTACTCATACTACAAATCTTTCCCCAGAGTACTGAAGTGGTGAACACAAAAGGAAAGGTAAGCAACAGGACACAGCACAGTGCTGAGCTGTTTCTCTAATCACTGTAATTGTGGCTGCATGATGGCAGCAGGGAACACACTACATAGATCTTTATTTACCCAGAGATGGCTGAATTAAATTTCCTTTCTCTGAAAGAGGAAAACGGGCGGTGTTAGGAACTGTACAAAATTGCAAGAATTTACCACACTTCTTATTCAATTCTGCTATTTTCTCACTTTTATGGCATAATTCTCATCCAGAGCATTACGACAGGTGTCTCCAGTGACCCCTTACAGCCAGGCATTAACCTCACATCTGCATAGCCCATCTTTGTGCTTCACAATTCAGTGTCTGCTCCTGAGCCACTGCAATGCACAACCAGACTCAGAGCTGAAAGCACCCTGTCATCCAACACACGTAAAAACAGCATGCTGCAAGCCATGGAAACTACCACACGGGCCCATGGTCCTTTCTGCCTCTCTTGTTACAGGAGCAGCAGCACCTGAAAAACAAGGCAGCATGAAAAGCCAGAAGCAATAACCTCTAAGACTGATCTGGAATTAATTACTGAAGATCATGAGTTTGAACCCCGAGACCGAGCCAGATCTTCAGGGAAAGTTTTATCCCAAAGGATAAACCCAGCTCTTAGTGAGGACTGTAGAAGCCTCCCCAGCAACTTCAAGTGGGAGTGGATTAGGCCACACACAGCTGACAACCAATGAGCTAGAAGAACTGCTCCTTGGTATCAATTTCCCCCTTCCCCTGGCAGGAATAAACACCCCATGTAATAACCCCTTCTCCTTGAGGGCCTAATCCCCGTTTGAATACCACTGACACAGCCAATGTCAGTGGGTATCCTAAAATGACAGAATGCTATAGAAAATGATACTCTAGCCCCCAAGTATATAAACCAACCAAGTAAATGTTTTGGTAGTTCTTTACCACCTTCTGTTTAAGGAACTTATGTGATTACTGCTGGAGCTTAACACTGAACTCTCTTGTGAAACAAGAAATTACCACTACTACCTCAGCAGCAACAGGGGAAAGTCAAGCAACGTGACTGAACCCACAGCACCAATCAGCATCACATCACGTTCCTGGATTCATGGTCCCTGTTATTAACCACACAATAACACACTATTTCAGTGCCCCATTACAACTGAATTACACATACTTGTGTCCAAGCACTTCTATGGATCTGTAATTACTTACAGGCACAGCAAGAAAATTTCAGGCCTAGATGTTCACAGCACTTAGTTTATGGTATTACCTACTCATCAGATATTAATTGTTAACATTCCCTCATGCTTTGTATCTATTCATTTTACAATCCCACCCCTCAAATGGCATAACGCATTGCCATCTAGCTGGAAAAATTCAAAACAAACCCGTGGCAAAATTATGTTGTGACTGCAGTAAGCACACCCGTAAGGAGAAACAGGGCAACACAACACTTCTCCATACTGGTATGCCACATAACAAATCAGAGACTATGACTGCTTTTCACTGGGACACTCAAGTCTTTAGCTTAAAAGTGTCTTACTTTTTATTGCAGGGAAGGCCATGTGCAGTTTGTCCAGCATCACGTCTGGGCATTAGCTCTGCCACTTTCAGCTGCATCGTTAATACAGACTGATTACATATATAAAGTGCAACGAGAAGGTAAAATTCACAGATGTTGCACTGCTGTACACACGCACACGTGTATCTACAGCTTACATACATACACAAATATATATATATATGCATGTTGGGAACCTCAAAAGAGGAAGGCAAAGTGAGGGAGAGCAGTTACAGCAGTTTCATGTATTGAGCAAGAGGAATGTAGACACAGTAGAAGCATTAGGAGGCAAAAGGTCTGAGAAGAACTCTCTTCTCAATTGCTTAGAGGACCCAGAAAGTGTTCAGATCACTTCTGTTTGGTATTTAGTCTGTGGACTACATAGCATCTGAGTTATCCAACCAACAGCATGGCTGAAAGTGTTTTCAAAATACATCAGTACTAACAAACAAAACAGCTGCAAAACCAGCTTTGTTCTGCACAGGGATTTCATTTGTTGTCATTCTTTCAAGTTATCCATCAGATTCTGATACTCACAAGGCTCTGGCTGAGAAGGCAAAGTCACCTGATGCTTTTTTACACCATCGAACAAGAGTTCTGCACCACCTCTGTAACAAAAAGAACGGATGACTGAGTTTCTGCTCTATTTTCAAAAGAAAGACAACAGAAAAAGGGAATTTTATATAAATGCCGTAACAGAGAAAACAAATGACAGAGACTAATTTAGTATAGGATTCTCTTTGCCTTTTTTCCACTCACAAACCACAGGTCCCATGGGGAAGGTGCCATCTCCTACTGTCATCACACACAACAGCCACAGTCACGGGCCAGGACCCCATGGTGCTGGGTATCAGTGCAGCAGAACAGGAGGATGGCTGCCATCCCACAGAGCCCACAGCGTGTGGTGCCTAACACTGTGCCTTTCCCATCAGCCATCAGCACTGCTCCAATTCAAACAGCACTACCGATGCCACTACAGATGACACCGCTCTTCCCCACCACCTTTCAGCCAGAAGCATCACAATATCATCATGAAATGAATAACTCCCTGGTTTTCCATTTGTAAGTAGAGAGAAGAAGTGACTCATACAAGGTTACACAGCAAGACAGAGGCACAGCCAGGAATCCCCCAGTCCTAGCAGCCCCTTCCTGACCCATCACCACTCAGATCCCTCTCACCAGGGCCTTAACTGGGAGAAGTAGGCAGTGATGGTTAAACACGAAGGTAAAAAGTACACTTTCCTCCACCAAACAACCTAACCCCATTTTCTGACACACAGAACTTACTGGCAGGACTAGCCCTACAGAACAAAGTGAAGGTCTCTGCAATCACAGCTTTTTAAGAGAGATGAAGCGTGAACAAAACACTGAACATACAGAGATGGGCAAGCACGGGAGCTGCCTTCACACCTGAAAAGACTGGGTTTAAAAAAACAAACAAACATCCTGGAACAGCAATGAAATAAGCCTCTGCATGTTCCCCATCTATATCCATTTTGTGGGGAAAGAAAAAGGAACAACTCTGAATGTCTTGAGCTTAACAAATATAAATCAGACCTGATGCTGGGAGGCAGCAGGCCAAACTCAGTCTTAGAAAACTATAAACCACTGTGTGAGCAGACACGAGGAAAATGGGGTGCAGAAACTGACTTGATTCCAGACCAAACAGGACGGTCAGAGCATGAACTGTTTAAAAATCCACATCTCAAAACTCAGCTGATAAAGGAAAATGGCCGACTCAGAAAGAATGTCACAAAACGCTAATCTCACTTCGGCTTTTTGTTCCTTATGAGATTGTGTTCTGGAAACCTTTTCTGGTGCCTCACATCTCTCTGAAAGCTGTCTCAATAAATGGAAACATTTAGAACAAATAACCTTCACCTGAATATCAACAAAGATGCGTCCCCACGTTACAAAGTTCCTTTAAATTCAATATCTAAAAATGCCACGCTAGGTTCTCTTGGCTCTGCCACAGAGGAGCACAACAGAACCCTTGTTGTGCCCTCAGCAGCGTCACTTATATGTAGCAACTCTCCTAAAGAGCACTCTGTTGGTGTTCTTCCACCAGCTCACAAAAAATAGTTATCTGAAATTTGAAGCAGCAATTATTAACATGAGCCGAGGCTCACGCAGAAGAACAAGACACAGTAATTATATGAAAAACATTTTTTTATGTGATGAAAACAAGGTCACGCTTTGTTACAGCGGGAAAATGTAGATTGCAAGATAAGGTCCTTCTGTAATGCGCCCGCTGTAGAGAACTCAGCTGCAATTTGTACATAGAGAGCTCATTTAGGCATTTCCAAGGGAAGCAAAAACGCATCTCACTCTTCTGGGAAGATTAGGAGAGTTACTGCAGCTGGAAGTGGAAAAGACTGAGGAGAGGATTCTTAAGGAGAGAGGCATTTAAAGGGTTATGACATGCCTGCGTTTGTGAGAGGGTGGGAAAAACCCCATAAATAGCAGCCTTGTAGCTTCTGCTAAAAGAAGGCTTTAACAAATAGCAAAGCATTCTCACAGGGACGAGCACTCGGATCTCCAGGCACCGAGCGCTGGCAGCGCAGCCCCTGAGCGCAGAGCACCGCACTGAGGGCAGAGCGCTGCGACAAAGCACGCGGACAGCACCCACACGCACACAGAGCAGCGGGGAAAGCAAGCGGGAAGCTTTTATTAACGCCTTTAATATTAAACACCGTATCACTGAAGCCCAATAGCGAGAACCGCACGCACGGCGCGGCCCCGTGCCCGCGGCCTGCTGCCCTGCCGGGCCGGGCAGAGCGGCGGCACCCGGCTGCCACGAGCCTGCGCTGCGGGCGGCCGCCGCTCACAGGGCCGCGGGCTCGGCCGCCGCGCCGCGGGCTGCAGCTCGCGGAGGAGCCCGGCCCGGCCCTGCCCGCCGCCCGGCCCCGCGCCCCGCCGCCCTCGCTCACCCGAACTCCACCTGCAGCGACACGGGCGCCGCCATCTTGGCGGCGGCGGCGGGCGGGAAGGGAAGGGAGGGCGGGAGCCCAGGCCGCGCCGGAAGGAGGCGGGGTGGGGACTTCCGGCCGCGCCGCGTTACTATGGCAACGGCTGCGGCGGGGCGGCCTCGTCTGCCCGGGGCTCCCCGAAAACGGCCGGGACGGGACGCGTTACGTTCACGTCTTGCCATTCGCGGAGCTGTTCTTTACGTGCTGAGAATGCTTCGGCCAGGAGCCGCACGTGCGGCTTCCCGGTAGCGAAGCCGGCCCGGCCTTCGCCTCCTGCCGTGCAGATGATTTCTATTTCTGTGGGGACGCAGAGGTGGCCGGGCCGGGGCAGCCTGACAGCCGCTCCTGCCTTCAGTGTGCAAAGCGCTGCTGTGCATCAGCAGGCACACGGCTGCTTGGCGTCCCCTCGGCCTCAGATCACCGCAGCATCGCTCCCTGCCCGCACCGCGCGGCGCACATCTGTCACCCGCTTGTCTCTTCCTCCCAACCCCAGAGGGAGAAAGTCCGTGCGCAGGCGGACACAGAGCCACGGTGGTGACAGCTGTGCTGTGCTGCGGCACGGGCTCCTTCCTCTGCAACGTGGAGCGCGCGAAGCACGGGGCGGAACTGGAGGAAAACTGCAGCCCCTCCACCCTCCCTCCTCTCAGCGGAAGGCTCAGCTTTAAAATATACACGTGCACGCGCACACGTTCGGAAAGAAATGTCATACAGACGCATATCCATTATGCATTATATGTAACGGGCATAAATTTCCGCAGACAGATTGCTCTGCGTTTATGCTAACAGGGGTCAAGGCACGCCTAACCCCGAGAGCAGAAGGTGGTGGTGTCTGTAGCAGCCTTTTGTTCTGGGAGATGAGTCCTCTCCCGGCTGGGCCTCAGGAAAGCCACTGCAGTTCCCAGCACAACGGGTGCCGCTGCCATTGCTGGGGGTTGTGCTATGGCAGAGGCACGAAGCTGCTGCCTGTGGTCTTCCTCCAGAAATTCCAATTGGATTTTAGATATCTGTAAACAAAATCCTGAGGCCTCGTGGAGATACGGCTCAGGATGTTGACCCAACTGTATGGGAAACGAGCAGAGGAAAGAAACGGCTCAGACAGAAATCTTATTTGTATACCCTTCAGAAGTGACTGAAGCAGTCTGTTTACAAAGGATCTGGTAATCTGGGCTCCAGATCAGTGTTTGTATTTATGGTTTTCTGTGAGCTATTCTTCCTGTTTCCAGGAATAATTTGTGAGGCCAAATAATAGCAGAACCGGCTCCTAAAAATCTTGATTCCTGAGCTACAGAAACGCAACAAAATGTTACAGATTTAGTGTTAGTGCTTCCCCATAAAGGCAAAAGAAATTAAAGAGAGACAGAAAGAGGGAGAGGGTGAGCAGTAATCATAAATAGCGGTTTGGCTTGTTCAAGCATTTGAAACTGGTTACTGTTAACAGTTAGGCTGGAAATACAGTCAGCAAGCACATGAGCTATGGGGGACATTTTTATGGACGATGTGTGCTTGGGAAGAGGAGCAATTCCCATCTCTGTGCCAGTGCTGAAATCAGAGCATCACAAATTTACCAGCATATGCTCAGGGAGGTGG
Source organism: Oreortyx pictus (assembly GCA_036925125.1). NCBI lineage: Eukaryota > Metazoa > Chordata > Aves > Galliformes > Odontophoridae > Oreortyx > Oreortyx pictus. The sequence continues at coordinate 5,423,357 of JAUPFR010000022.1, forward strand.
GAAGAAAGCGTGTAATCTCCTTGAGAAAGTGTAACACTGATGTTGTTATTTCTGAAGTGCCGTAAGCACCGATGGCATTTGATAATCGAGTACATAAAGAAGGAACAGATAAAGTCAAGGTCCCTGCCTTGCGTTCACTTCGCTGTAACACACCGTCCTCCTGTTGGAGCCCATAGATGTGTCACTGTGCTGACTTGAGTGAAACCTCTGTTTTCTGCTCAGTATTCCACATCCTGCCTTTGCTTCCAGGCACGGTGCGGTGCCAGGCTCCGACGTGCCCTGCTCACTGCGATGCTTCCCCGGTGGAGCTGGGCTGAGAGGCCTGGCCTTCCCCTCCCACAAATTCAACTGCGCCAAACAAAAGAACAGGTTGGAAATTCAGCCTCGCAGTAAAGATGGTTTAATTGCTTTTGTTTCAGCCCTCGCTTTTTGGTTTTCAGTTGGCTTGCTCGTTTTATCCATCAAGCACAGAAGGGACATCCCTCCAACGAGGCAGGAAACGGTGCAGGTTGCCAACACATTTTACGGGGGAAACACACTTTACAAATACAACAGGGCCCGGCGCTACGAGGAAACATTTTATCAGCGAGCCCCAAACTGACGATTCAATTATTTTTCAATAAAACATCAGGGGAATGCGCCAACAGCTGCTTGCATCCTTCCACACGGCAAGTCAAACTTCAAGGGGAACAATGGATGGCGAAACGGGAGCCATCTCCGAGGCGCTAACAATGGGTTTCCTCGCTCGGGGCTTTGTTTGATTTCCAGTCTCAGTTTTGAACTCCCTCCGCGCGGGGGTAGGACGGGGCGAGGGGGAAGCAGGCAGAGGGGAAGGAGGGTCAGGGGGAGTTAAAGCCTTTTGCAGCCTTTCTCTGCCATTCATGTGGTAATTGGGTGTCAAGCAGAGATCAGTAAGACGGAGCCCGGCCTCTGTGCCCGGGTTAAACTGCAGCAGAAAGAAAGCGGGAGCTGAACCGACGGAGGCCTGAATGTCATTAGGGCGGAGGAAGCGGCTCTCCCCCAGGAGCCCTTCTGCCGGGTGCGGCCGCGGGGCCGCTTCCCTTTCAGGGCGCCCCTGAGAGCGGGCAGACAAAGCGCGAGGGCGGGCGAACAATGGCGCACCCCCGTCTCCACCTTCAATAGGGAGCTCTAAACAGGCGTTTAACCTTCAGAATAGCTGAAAGCGATACTCCAAGCTGAGAACACGGCTCGCCCGCCGCCGTTAGCCTCTTCCCGCGGATGGGGGCGAGGAGGGAGGCTCCCATCGTCAGGGCGGCACTGATGGTGCCCATCCCAGCGAGGATGGGGCAGGATGCGTCCTGCTTCACAAGACAAGGGCCTGGGCAACGGTGCCAACCGCGGAGGGAAAGACCCCGTCTTTCAGTCCCCTTCCGTGCCCGGTGCCACCCTGAGCTCTCCCACCACTCGGCCTTGCGGCATTGTGCCTACAGGAGATGTTTTTCATTGACTGAGGAAACGAGAATCAAGCCGCAGGTTATTTCGGAAGCCCCAGTGAAAGGAGACAGACTCCGTGCCTTCCCCACGCCTCATGGGCTGCTTGTTCCAGAGCAGCTACCAGCTACGTGGGGCTGTCCTGTTCACAATGGAAGGACACGGCCACTCCTTGCCCCCCCAGACACAGCACTCAGCAGTGCTCTGCAGGCCGCCATTCCCTTGGGCTGCCCACACGACCACGCCATTAGGAGCCCAGGAGGCAAAGCCACTGCCAGCCTCAGGCCTGCTTACAGTGGAACTACTCGGGGGAATCACATATTTACATTTCTAAAGGGTGCACCAAAGGATAGGTCCAGAATGTTTCTTAAAGGCAAAGCCGTGCAGCCCATGCTGGGAGGAGCAGAAGGCATTGTCTGGGAAGGGCTCAGCACATGAGGAGTGGTGGAGGAGGTTGGGAGCCATGCAGCTTTAAAGCTGCTCACAGGCCCGCAGCAGCAGAAATCAATTCCAGGCAGAATGGTCCTGAGCATCTTGCAGAGCCTCTGCCTGCGTTTGGACTGAAATAGCCTCCAGTTCCGCACACCAAACACAGCCTGAGCTGAACTGAGAGCTGGAAAGAGATGCTGATCAGAGAGAAAGTTACAGCCTTGTTTTTCTTAATATTCATCCTGTCCAGAGTGATGGATGTGCAAGAGTTGGTCATCGCCATCGTGAAAAGCACATTTGGTTTGTAAAGCTCTTTGGCTTTGCTTATATTAATAAGCTAATAATAACCCAGGAAAGGAATTTAATGTTTTCCCATCCTCATAGAAACAGCTTTTCAATTTTTTTTAATTAAAAACAAAAAATAAGACCTCCTATATCTTTCTCTATAGTACTTTTATCTATATGCAGCTGTTGAGGGAGACTTTAGCTTATTGATCGAATGAGAGAGATAAGTCTCACAGGCTGTCTCTAATCATAGAGGATTCAATTAGCTTCATCCTTAAAAAAGGTAAAAAGAAATTTAAAACAAACAATGAATCAGACTCAGATTAGGCACTGGATGCTCCTTTCTGAGCATCTCTCTGCTGGAAGCATTTTGTCCCAGCACTGACCCAGGGCTCAGCAGAGCATGGGGGGGGTGGTAGCTTCAGTAGCACTCACATTTAGGTTTCACTTCCCTGCTCCAGCCAGATTCTAGTCCCTCTGGCAATACAGACTGATTTTACTAGTGAACAGTGAACATGCAGTTTCACTGAATGCATATTGCTTGTTTGAATCGTAACTTGCTCTCAGACACAGGGAAATGCAGCACTGCACCTTCCCCATGGCCTCTTCTGGGAGCAGCTTAGCAATGCACAGCAGCACAGCTGTTTCTTCCAGGGAGAAAAGTGCTCCCATCTCTTCCAATACCAGTTCAAACCATGTATTTTCAGACAGCAGCCCCCAAGACTGCCTTCAGGGAGGTCAGACTCACACTTAATCTCCATAGCAGAGCACCCATCACAGCAGGCTGCTGTTCAGCACTGGTCCAGAGGCTCTGGGCAGCCCTGGAGCAGCTGCAGTTTCCTCCAGGCAGAGCCTGGGGCGCCGCGGATTCCCACTGGATCCACGTCCAGCAGTCATAGGTATCCAAAGCTTCCTCTCCATGCCAGGCAGGATTAGATCAGTCCCCACTTTGGTTAACTCATCCTCAGCCCCAATGCCGACTCCCCCCCTTCCTCCAGGAGCTGCAAGCCCCAGGCTGAGGAGCCCCTGACACGAGATGTTTGCTGTTCCCAGCCTGCCCCCCACCGGCAGACAGAGAGAGGAACAGCGTCCAAAAGTTGGACCCGAGCACCTGCAGAGCAGGTGGCCAACGTCCCACTCCTGTCCCATACAGCAGCCACCAACACACCCTTCAGTATGACCCCTCCCCAGAGCAGGATGGAGAGGGTCTAAGGACGGTTCTGGCAGCAAGGGGACGTGAGTACAAAAAACAGACTGCAAACTGAAAAATGAGATGGGAGATTAAGCATGGCAAAAGTTGAGGAGAGGGGCAAGCAAGCAGGATGATGGACATTTTGGGGTAAACAAGAACAAATCCAGGACAAACTGAGATGGCAATATTGAAAAGAGGGCTGGGAGATAAGGAGAGCAGGTGGAGAGGAATGGGGAGGGTCTCACCAACAAGTGGTGTTCGCAAAGGCATCAACACAGTTGCAAAGGGCTCACTGCCCCCTGCCCCACAACGAGCTCAAGTATTCACAGACACCATGCTCTGGAGTGGCAGCTGCCAGTTCCCAAACCATCTCAGTTCTCTCCTCCCAAACACTGCAGGACCACGCAAGCAAGAAGTAGGAAACTCAGCATAGCCCGTACTCGTATTTAATTGTGAGGACAGGACAGACTGGGGCAGGCAGGTATGGTGGTGTGGAAGCACAGCTAGAAGAGCAGACACACCCTGCCCTCACAAGAGACAGAAGTCATTTTAAGGATTAACCCTGCTGAAAGCATGAAAACAAACCATTAAAAATAATAAAAAAAAGGAATTAATCCCAAACCAGAGTTTTCTCTGGAACAGACATTTCTGCTTGGTCTCCAAAGACTGGAATTGGACATCACTGCTAAGGCTGCTTCACATCAAACAACGCAGAGAATTCACATAGCGCATGTCGAGTGTTTAACATGGACATTTCAGTTCAGAGTCCCAGAGCACATGAAATCAGGCTGTCACAGAGACCGCTCTCTGAAGGATTTTCTCCCTTCTGGGCAAGTTGCCTCCCATTTTCAGGACGCAGATATTGCAGCAGGAAAGCTCCCAGAGCTGCTCTGTGATCCCAAGGTGCTGGATACGTTTATGCAAAGGCAAACCAAGCCCTTCATTCCCACCTTCCCACCTATTTTATACAGGAAAAAAGGTGCACAAAACAAGGCTGCATCCATGAAAGGTGGAAGTAAGAGACCCAGAACACCATCCACAAGATAGCAGGGCTCGCTCATGTCCTTCACCATGGAGCAAGGCCACAAGGACATACACAGCTGCACCCATGCTGGAAGAAGAGAATCAGTCCCAGACAATCATCCCACCTCCTTGTGAGAGAAAAGGGCTCTCCAAGAGAGGACAGGTCTAGGACATCCCTCCACCTACTGCACAAACCCGGGACACATTCAAAAGTACAGACAATAAATTAAGATTGGAGAAAAAAAAAAAAAGTCAGCGTGTATAATATATGTATATATACGTATATCATGTGCGTGTGATTGTGAAAAATAGAAATGTCAACCTCAGGAGAGAGCAAAGCATGGTAGAAACACGTCTCTATCCCTCTCCTGAGCTCAGCTCTACCCTGCTTCCCTGATTCACAGCACAAATATGACACCAGTGGGCCACGCAGGGGCTGCACCGGGCACCCAGCTTCCCTCTGCTGGTGCCAGGGAGGAGCTGGCTGCATGGTGGAGGAGTGGGGAAAAGAGCCCAGCAATGGTCCCTTCAAGGGCTTCATAATGAGGGATTGCTGCAGGCAGGAAAAGGGAGGGAAAGACAGGAAAAGCAAAATGGAATGGTAGGGGCACCCCACCCCTCCTCAACTGGCCAGAGCCCTGTCCCTCCTGTGGCATGGGACCATCACCGCTGTACCAAGTAGAAAATAAAGCCATAATGAGTTTATGCTTTGGTATGTAACTATCTCCCTCCCCTGAGTCCCCGCTGCATTCCCCCAACCCAAGATCTGTAAAACTCATCAAACAAAATCTCTAGTGTGCCTTTATACCACTCCTTGAACCTTTCCTTCCCCTGTGCCTGCCCTGCCCCTCTCCCCCCAGCACGATTCGGGGAGCTGCCTTGCTTGAGCACCCCGTTACAGCTTCTGCTGTCCCGACTGGATCCTGTCGAACACCTCCTGGTCCAGGGGCAGGTAGCGGCCTTGCCTGCAGTCCAAGAAGTACAACTTGTCCTTCACCAGTGTGGGGTCAAAGCCCTGCTTACGCAGCTCCATCTTCTGGAATTTGTAGGTGCCTGGCACATGGGGAAAGAAAAGGGAGCAAGGGGTTGTTGGCTGCATGCACTCCCACCTCCGCCCTGCTGTGCTGCACCATGACTTGCTGCCAAACTGTGTGGCTCTGTGCAGGGCCCAGAGGCATCTCAGCACCAGCTGCCACCCTGAGCCTTGCACTCCCATGTCTCCATACCACCAGAGGAGCTGGTAGGACCAGGGGCAGACATGCTCCATCCCAACACCGACCCTGCTGCAGATCAGCCCCTGTACCCACACGGGACAGCAGAGAGTGCAGTGCCCTCCCCCACGCTCCCCCCCAGCTGCATGCTCTGTATGAGAGCACAGACGGTGGCTCACTTGTCTTGGAGACCTCGTGCAGGAATCGCAGGAAGACAGGCTGTGCATACAGTGGTAGGACCTTTCTCAGCTGTCTGGCAAAGTTCTCCAGGTCACACGAGTTCTCTGGGTCAGCGATGGCTGCCATTCCTGCCTTCCCTTCAATGCCTGAGAGGCAGAAAAGAAAGGAGTGTTCTTGGGCACGCTGTCCTTGCAGCATCACTTCAGCCTGCCCTGCATCACCGTGGCCTGACACATTCCCTGACTCGTACAAAGCACCAAACGTCCAGCTGTCACCGCCTGTGTCACCACTGCAGCCACGGCTACCAGCGACACCCTGCGGTCACGGTCACCTCCTCCCAGAGGAGGCACTCACAGCCCATCCCAAAAGGACTCAGGGTCTTTCCAAACCAGCCAGAACCAGGGCAAACCTCTGCTTGGGGGAGGGAACCCTCTGGCTCCTGCTAGCCACATCCCCAGGAGCTTCCTCCCACAAGCAAGACTCGCACCGAAGTACTGCAGCCTGCATGCCTCCACCAGTCCTCCCCTCCCCGCCCACTTACCTGGGATCTCCACCCCATACACAACAACGTCTGTCAGGTTGAGGATGCGGCTCAGCGTGCCCTCCACCTCCATAGTGGAGACGTTCTCTCCCTTCCAGCGGAACGTGTCCCCGGTGCGGTCCCGAAAGTACATGTAGCCGTATTTGTCCATCACCAGGACATCCCCTACAGGGAGGTGACAAATTTGCAAAAAAACCAAACAAAAAAAACCCCAAACAAACAAACAAAAAAACCCAACAGAGCTATGAGAGGAGCTAGGTGCTTCCCCAGAGCATCTCAGGACTGTGCCATTAGTCTGACTCACCCCTGAGCCCACCTAAGAACACGTCTCCTCTCAGCTGACGCAAGGTCCTACTCGCCTACCTGTGAGATAGGCAGCATCCCCTTTTGCAAACACATCCCTGGCGATTTTCTTGCTGGTGGCTGACTGATTCAGGTAGCCATCAAAGTGCTGCAGGGGGTTGCTCTTGACAATGCGGCCCACCAGCTGCCCTGGCTCTCCTGCAGGAAAAGAAGGGGTGAATGGAGGAAGCGACCACTCATGCCCAAGGAAAAAAAGGGGTTTAACAAAGCAAGGACTCAAACCTAACTAAATTACCATGAATTACATGGCAAAAGATCCACAGAGGGCTGAGGAGATGCATCCCTGTGGTTGCCCCCACCTGGTTTGCAGCGGATGCAGACACCATCCGGCCCCCGGATCAGCTCCATGGTGTCTTCATCCACTTTCACCAAGCCAATGGGGTACACCCCCGGCAGGATCCTGCTGTTGAAGCCACAGGACCCAACCTAGGACAGAAGGCACTCAGAGCCACGTGTAGCAGGAACATCTCTCCTGCCCCAAGCTGGCACCGCACAAGCACAGCCAAAACCCTGCAGGCAGATCTTAACGCAGGCCAAGCTTCTTGGAGCAAGGAACCTGCAGCAAACAGCCCTGCTGGGTTTCAACCCCTGCCAGGCCAGCAGGCACCCTCTGGGGCACGGGGAAGGTGGCAGAGCCTTACGTTGTTGTCAAAGTTCCCCAGGCTGCAGTTGCACTCGGTGGCCCCGTAGAACTCAGCCACCTGGGCGATGCCAAAGCGGGCCATGAACTCTCTCCAGATGGAAGCTCGCAGCCCATTGCCCAGCGCCATGCGCACGCGGTGCTGCCGCTCCACCTCCTGGTAGGGCTGGTTCAGCAGGTAGCGGCAGATCTCCCCAATGTACTGCACGATCTAGCAGGAGAAAGGACACAACAGGACCCTCCGTCACGGCCTGGGGGATTGAGGTGTTCTTTGGGGCAGGTAGGAATGATACAACATGCACAGTCTTCTTAAAGAGCGGTGTTATCCGGGGGTCCTGCCAGCTCGTCCCATGCCCACCTATCTCTGGCAAATCCACTCCTCCAATTTATAAAACCCACCCAAGAATGCTGAAATATGGGAAAGAAAAAAAAGACACGGAACGACAGCTGGAGGCGGGAAGGATACAGCTCCACCACTTTGGAAGGTACTTCAGGACAGACAGGCAGAACGAGTCCACGCCTCCCCTTCTTGCAGCAGCTGGGCTCACCCTAGCTCGACACACATCCTGGGACATGGCCTCACCGTGCAGTTGTACTTCACGCAGTCCTCCCAGAAGTGCGAGGCCGAGAACTTCTTGCGGATGACGACCGTCATGCCCTGCAGCAAGCACTGCCCGATCCCCACGATGTTCCCTGCAGAGAGGCAGCCAGGGAAGCCCTCAGTACCTGGAGATCCCACCCGGCCAAGGCAAGGCAGGGGCCACGTGCTGGCTCACAGAAAGCGGGTGTTCATATGGCCAAAGCCTCCAGGACCTCAGTCACTGGGGATGACCAGAGGGCAATGTGACAGTGACACATGGGACAGTGCATTGCACCCAGACATCCCACCACGCCTCTGTCAGAGAGGTGGGCACTGGTTCCCCATCCTCGCACCTTTTCACAAGGCAGCAATACAATGCAGCTATTCCAAAGCCAGGCTAAGTGCTGGGATAGTCCTCCACATACATAATCCCCAATCTAGAGGTCAGGCCAGATCAATTCCTGGCTCCCAGATAAAGAGGTCACACACTGCCAGCAGCACACAGCTCCTCTCAGACACAGAGATCACTGCTGCACCAGCCCTCAGCCTGAGCTCTGGGCTTGGCAGAGGGGAAACAAAGTCCAGGCAAGCAGTGTCCCAAGGGCACACATTACCTGCAGCGTGGTAAAGCGGAAGGCAGTCATACATCACATCATCAGGTCTCATGCGAAAACCGTAAAAAACCAAGCTGGCCATGCGGAAATACCTGGGGTGGGAGAACCAAGGGCATGTCAGAAGCAGGGCTGGAGGCTTGGAGCCAGGATGGGGCAAGGTTCTGCCCCCTTCCTCCCCAAAGCTTCCGCCCACTGCCTCACCTGCAGTTCACCACAATAGCAGCCTTGGGCATTCCTGTAGTGCCAGAGGTGTAGATATAGAAGAGTTTATCTGAGGAGGAATGAGGAGATAAGGTCACACACGCAGCGTCACCTAGATCACTGCACCTGATCTAGGAGCTGGCTGAAGAAGAAGGTCAAAGTATACTCTGCTCATGCCAGTCAAACTAAATTTAATTATTTGAACACGCTGGATTCACCCCAAGCCTGTCTGAACACATGGAGGACACATGGCACAGCACCACATGCAGCCAGGCCTCAGTCCCCCTTCAAACATTCCAGGCTCTGTTGCTGAAGTCTGCCCTCAGCATCCTGAGCAGACATTCTCACCAGTGTTGTGATCAGATGGTGCACAGAAACACCACCACGACTTCAGCTCCCGATAAGCTGGCCACATACCAAGAAAACCCTTCTCAGGGGGGTCTGGCTGGTGTCGAAGAGCTGTCTGCAAGAGGGGATCCAGGTGCTTTGCACCAGAAAGCGCGGACTCAAGGCTTCCTTCTCCTGACCAGAAGAGATGGACAGACTTCTCCATGGAGGACTGCACCTCCCTCATAGCTGAGAAAGTAAAGAGGAGAGGTGGAGAAAGAGCATCAGGTGAGTACAGCACAGCAATTCTCTGCCCTTGCAGGCACTCTCAGGAGTACAATGCCCGAGGTAGCTGTACCCTCGCTGTGCTCAGAAGAGTCCCAAAAGGCCTGGCAACCCTCCCAGGCAGATGTTGTCCCTAAGTCAAACAGCTGGGGCCGCAGCCCAGGCCTCTTCAGAGACTTGAAGATCCTGTTCTCCACCTCTTCCCAGCCAAAACCTTGCGGTGCTGAGAGGTCTTTCGACACCATCAGCCACAGGGGCGTAGGCTGAAACATGAAGAGCTGGAGACAGGTGGTGCAAGACTGTGGCAAGCAGTGTGGAGAGCAAGGGAGGCTCATCCCTTCTATCAGGGCAGGCCTGGCATAACACAGAGCTCCACGCAGTGCACAGACATGAGAGGAACCTCTAGCACAAGGAATGATCCTCACACCCACACGGCCTCACAAAGAGCACTGAAGCCAAACACCTCTGCCTCCTAACAGAAGGAAAACCAGATCCAGTTCCTGAGTAATTCAGCTGTGCACACCCTTCCAGACCCTGCTCTATTCCCTGCAGGAATGGAGCACTGAATCCACAGACTCGGAGCCTGAACTCCCCCGAAGCATCTACCCGCACCTCACCTTCCATCATTTCCACTCCAAAAACCACAGCCTTGGAGTTGGAGATGGTGATGCAGTGCAGCAAGGCCTCCATGCGTAAGTTGGAATTCACCAGGGCCGTCTCCACCCCGATCTTGGCCAAGCCGAGCCACAGCCCCACGTACTGATTGCGGGACTCCATGAACAGAGCCACCACGTCCCCGGAGCGGAAGCCTTGGCCGTGGAAGAAATTGGCCACTTGGTTGGAGAACTCATCCAGCTGCCGGAAGGTCCAGCTCTCGCCCGTGCCTTGGAAGATCAGTGCTGTTTTCTCTGGATACTTGCTCGCAGTTCTTTGGAAGATCTTGGCGATCGTGTTCTTCTCCCTCACGTGCCTCCACACCTGCCACTTCACCCGCAGCAGGACCAGCCCCGTGCTGCCAAAAGAAGGGGGACGAGAGGGAAGCTGCTCAGTGACACCTGCAAAAGCACTGCCTCCAACAAAGACAGAACAGCACTGCTCCAGGCATTACTCTAGATGAGCAGCAGCTCTGGGCGCTTCCCTGAGAAGCGTGGACATAGGTAAAGGCCCTCTACAAATGCACTTATGGCCAGGAAGACAGGGAGAGGTGTTTTGGAAGGCTGCAGACTGGGATGTCCCCACTTCAAAGGAGCACCCTGGAGTCTCAGGTGCTCTCCAAAAGGTGCCACTACTGTCCCACACAGATCTTTGCCAGGAGCTGGCACAGCCTTGTACCAGCTCAGAGCTGCCCCTGCTCAGGCAGCTGGTGCCACGCCAGCAGTTTTAGGACCAGGATAAAGTACAAGGACAAGGACAATCACTAGACTTCAGAGCTCAGCTGAAATCTATATTTCCTGGGAAAACTTTGCCCCAAAGTTCGGAGCCTTCAGAGCACAGCAAAAGATCTCCTTCCAGCTGGGCCAGGTGCCAGCAGGGAGCTCAGGCTGTGCACACCCCAGCACACAGTTGGGCCACCCCAAACAGGACACCTACGTGACATCCCTTCGTATTGTCTTGATGAATATAAGGAAGAAGTCCCATCCCCCTGATCCCAGGTAGAAGATGAAGAGAGCAGGGATGGCCTGTGCCCAGGACAGCTCCAGGCTGACCCTGAAGAACAGCAGCAGTGCTGCGAAGGCAGCCAGACGTAACATCTTGGCCTGTGGAGAGAGAAAAAGCACAAACATCGAACCATGCACGCTGGACAATAAGAGACTCATGGACAGGGGATGCATTAGCAGCTCCCAGTTTCACGGACAAGGCCCAGAGTCACCACTCCTCCTGGCAGCGAGGACCTAACCCAGCAGGCTGATGTTAGCAGTCCCTGCCCACGGGCTCCAGTTACACCGCTGGCACAGTATGGTGCTGCTTAGTGCCCACTAAAAGCCTGGTGGCCGTTCCTCCCTGCAGACCCTCAGCCCGCACACCAGCTAGGGTCGTGGAGACATCCCAGCAGTGTTAGATGTAGGATACGGTCACCTCACAGGTGCGGCAGTGGAGCTGTGCAGGAGACCCCGTACAGATTTCAGGAGGTACCAGGGCAATGCCAGGCAGGGTGAGCTCAGCTCTCACTCTCAACTCGGGACAGCGCAGATCCAAACTCCTCTGTGCCCCAAGGATCCCTACAGCCCAGGGCTCCCATGTCCACGACAGCTGCCGGGCTGCAGCCTGACACTGCTCCAACGGGAAGAGGAAACTCCATCCTCCGAGCTCTGTCTGTGTCAGAGGACAGCTTCCTGGCCTGCAGGCTCGGCCGGCCGGGCGATGGCCATGAGGCACAACGAGGGCCGTCCCAGCTGCCAGCCCCAAGCCCTGCGCGTGGACTGCAATATTTCCCCCAGACACAGCTTTGGTGACCATGATTTAGCAAAGGCTTTTCTCAGGCAGCAGCATCAGGCAGAGGAAAGCGACGGTGACATGACCCCAGCACACTGACAGCTCCTAGATAACACCACTCCTTCCAGCACGGTCTCAGAGCAATGACCTTTTGGCACAATTCCCCTTTCCCTCTTGAAGACGATTCCCTGCTCTGAGTCAGCGCTGGGCAGCCCCCCACACAACCCCGACGGCTTTCAGGACCCGCCGTGTGTTCCCACCCCCACGAGCCTCAATGCGCAGCTTTACAGACACGAAACCATCCAACCTCTGCGCTTCAGCCACAACCCGAGCCCCGTGTCACACCTTCAGCATCGGATAGCAGCGGGTTGGGGCAGCGAGGCGTTCCCGAGGCGGGCAGGCAGGCCCGGGCAGGCGCCCGCCATCCGCTGCCATCCCCCCGGCACACAGCGGTGCCAGGACCGGGGAGATCCGCAGGGTGCACGGGGAGACCGGGACGGCCACCGCCCAAAACCGAGCGCTGTCCCCGCGCCCGCCTCCGCCCACCACGCGCGGCGCTCAGGCACGCAGCCGGGCCCACGCGGGGCGGCTCCGCGCGGGGAGGGAGGGGGGACGGGGGAGGCCGCACCGCGGGCACACGGCTGCGGAGGGCGGGGGGAGCGGGCACCGCGCATCCGCCGCCGCAGAGCCCGGAGCTCCGGACCGGCGCCGCAGCGCTTCCAGCGGAGCCCCCGCGGCTCTCCCCGGCTCGGGAGCGGCACCGCGGCTCTCCCGGCCGTCCCCGCCTCCCGCTGCCGCAGTCGCTGCCCGAAACCGGCCCCGAACCTCTCGTCGGAGCCGCACCGCCTCCACAGGGGCGCATCGGGGAAACGGCCAAACCCCCGCCGAGCCCCGCACCCGCCCCGGGAGCCCACCCCGAGACAGCGGGGGAGGGCGCGGAGGGGGAGAAGGGGCCGAGCCGCGCTCTTACCGGGCTCCAGCGCGTTTCGGTGCGGCCCGGCCACCTGCACCGCCGCCGGGAGCGGGGCCGGGAACAGAGAGCGGGGAGCAGGGCCCGCCCGGCGCTGCGGCACGGGGCGGGGCGGGGCGTTCCGTGCGGCCCGCCGGGAGCTGTAGTCCCACCCGGCGCCGCCTCTACGCCCCGGGGCTCCTGCGGCGCTGCGGGGCGGGCCCCGTTCCGGGCGTTATCCCGCTCCCAGCTCCGTTCCCGGTTTCTCTCCCGGTCCCTCTCCCGGTGACGGCGGCCCTGAGCGCGGGGCGGGGCGGGGCGCGGCGCGGGGGGAAGAGGCGGCGAAGGCGGCGGGGCTGTCCGACGGCTCTGTGGCGCAATGGATAGCGCATTGGACTTCTAGCGCGGCGTGTGACGGGAGTCATTCAAAGGTTGTGGGTTCGAGTCCCACCAGAGTCGCATTTTGCGCGGGGCGGCCGCCGGACCCCTCCCGCTGCTCTGAGCCCACCGGGACCCCGCGCGGGGCGGGGGGGGGGGGAGGTGGGGGGGGTCGGCCTTTTAAAGCCGCGACTGCGCCGCGCGGGGCGGCCCCACGGTGACGTCGGGCGGAATCCCCGGCCCGAAAAGCGCAGCGCTGCCACGTCACGTCTCCTCGCCACGCGCGGAGGAAGGAACGGAGCGCGGCTCCGGCGCGTTTTATTGAGCAAGAAGGAAGTTCAGTAGCAAAACTCCACGCGCGCGGCCCCGCCCCAGCTCTGCAAACCCCGCGCGCGGGGCGGCCCCTCCAGCGCTGCTCTCGCGTCACTTCACGGCCACGCGGCTCCTCTCGCGATCCCACTTTTGACGGGGAACGGCGCCGGGGACCTTCTGACAGCAGCTCCGGCGCGGCTCACGTCCGCAGGCACGAGCCCCGGGCACAGCGGGACTCGGCCGTCTCTCCACCCACTGTAGAGGTCACATTTAGTCACGGCACGGGGGGGGGGGGGGGTGTCAGTTCTTGACAGGAGAAAACTCAGCACCAGGTGGGCACCAGCAGAGCCACGGTGTGCTGCTGCGGCAGGAGGAGATGGAGCCGTGCGGGGAACAGCTGCTGTCTGCCAGCGGGGGATCCCCCCCCCCCCCCCCCAGCAGCATGAGCTCTCAAACATGAGCTCTCACACGCGGACAGCCGGAGGGGGGAAGATGCCAAGTTCCTCCCGCAGGGACTCCACGTTCTGCTCCCAGCGCTGCTCGTAATAGACATTGAGAACGCAGCTGGCGTTGAGCCCGCTCCGGACCGCCCAGGGAAGCAGCTCGGTGGCCAGGACCTGCAGCTTCCTGCAACAAACAGCACAGAGGACGATGGTTTTCATTTCCTACTTCGATTTTTTATTTCCTCCTCCGAGTCCCCGTTCCGGGCGGGTGCAGACCCTACGCTCCTCCCCCCTCCTTCCAGCACTCCTGTTTATCTCAAAGGGGAAACTGAGGCACGGGAGGGAACTCTGCGTGGGAAGGTTACGGCCAGCGGCAAACCCAGGATCAGGGCTCAGGTTAACACGCACCCCCATCAGACCACACCGGTGCCTACCGTGCGTTGAGACGAACGGGGCCGAACGCTGCTCCCAGCACACACATGGGCAGCCCTGTCTGGACGGCTTCAAACCATTTCACCACGACCTCACCTGGGAGGAAGCAGGGCGCAGTGAGCAAGCACAGCCCTGGGACAGGAGCCCTGTATTAGCCGCCAGGGACAGCCCGGCAGCCACCCCCAGGAGCAGCACTGTGTGTCACTGCCTCACAAGCTTGAGCTCAGGCAGGCTGAACTCACAGAGATCTTTCACAGAGCAACTGCTAATTGAGGTTTTCTCCCTGTATCTCTCCCCATCTCCCAGCATGGGAAAGCCCTTTTTCAGCCACTGACACATCTCAGCCAAAAAGCATCCAAGGGACCAGAAATGCTGGTTCCTGTTGGCTCACCAGCAAGGCTCAGCTTGTGACTTTGAGTCAGGCACAAAATGAGGGGAAAGGAGATGGGGATGAACAGATAAAGAACAACCAGGAAACCCTTGAGCCTGCGCTCAGAGATTGCAAAACACCGCGTTGTGGTCTAACCCAGCGGGCACTGAACACCCACATATGACACATGTCCCCATTGGTGCAGGGACAGGGACGCTGCCAAACGCCCCGCGCACCTCCCTGGGCTGGGGATCAGGGATCCTGATGGGCCAAACACCATCTCTGGGGTCAGTGGGCAGCATGGAGCTCACCCAGCATGTTGGTGGGCATGCCCAGCAGGGTGTGCATCAGGTCGTGCACTTCCCGGTAGCGCTGGATCACGTATGCCAGCTCCTCATCATCCACAAACTTGGCTGGCATGCGGGTGTCTGGAGAAACCTTCTGCAAAGGCAAAGAGGTGTGGGTCAGCCAGAACTCGAAGCCTCTGGCTTCAGTCTTTAACACACAGCAATGCAGAGCTCCCCATCACAATGCTGTGGGTGTAGTTCACACATCAAACACGTGGGCTGCACAGCACTGGGGATGTATCGCCAACACCCAGCGTGGCATCCCAACCTCCCAACTCCCACCGATTTCCTCCAGGTGCCCTATGGGCTTCTCCGCAGCCACAACCTCCCTCTAAACCTCATCTGTGCTCCTGGCACAGGGACCAACCACAGCGAGATCCCATGCTCACGTTGTCCTCCAAGAAGCGGACGTATTCACGGCCCAGCGTGCCGTCCGGCAGCCCCCGCAGCCGGGCCATGTCCAGCGTGGAGAGGCGGATGCGAGGCCGCTCCCTGAAAGGGAAGCAGAAAGCAGTGAGCCCCACTGAAAATCCTGTGCAGATGGAGACCTGGAAACCCCTCCCTGCCCTTCCCAGAACCTTCCCTGCACAGCCCCTAAGTGCTCCCACTGGGATGCATTCTATAAGGAGTCCACCTGAAGCCCTGAAAATGAGCATTTTTGCCTCTCCCCCCTCCAGCAGCTTTGGGAGGAGACCTGCAGTGCCTGCACTGAGCCTGAAGCAGTCAAACTTCAATGCAACAGCCTGAGAGAGGGGAAGGAATTTGTTTTAAATGCAGGTTTTGCTTCTTTCCTGCTCAGGCTTCCATCAGCAGCCATGCACTGATGGCTCTCCTGCCCAGGCTGCTGTCAAACAGGCACTAAACAGCACAGGGATGGAACAAAAGCCTTTTCATTTCCATACAGTGCAAATTCTCCTCTTGATAAAAGCCTGCGGAGGATACAGGAGCTGCCTGGAGGGATAAGCAGGACGAGAAAACAGGAAACAGAGCCCCAGGGCTCTGTGCTACTGCCCTCAGACCTGCTGCAGGGCTCTGCCGAACTAACCACAGAGTGAAATCCACAGCCAGGAGGATCAGAGCTGACAAATGCCTGAGCTCCTCACAGGGTGGAAGCACGGGGCTCTCCTTCGCAGGGCCCAGGGAACATGCTCAGACCCATGGGGTGGATGGATGAGGTCTGAGGAGAGGGACAGAGGTGGAGGGATGGGGCGGGGTGTGAGGGACGCACTGTAGGATGCGGTAACCTTCGGGGTCATTCCTCATCCTGTCTCTCAGCTTGGGCAGGGCCAAGCAGCCCGTGGTCTCGCCGAGGACCGCCACCATGTCTGAAAGAGAGAGACCACACAGTGACACACCAACAGCACAAGTCCCTACATATTGTTTGGGATTTATAACGCCTGTGGTCGACAGGGGACGAATGGGGCACCGAGTGCTGCGGGCAGGCAGAGATCTGCTTGGCAGGGACTCACAGAATCATCCGGGTTGGAGAAGAGCTCTCAGATCCCCAGGCCCAGCCCAACCCACCGTGCCCACTGACACATCTCCACTGGTCCTGAACACCTCCATAACGGTGACTCCACCTCTCCCTGGGCAGCTGTGCCAGTGCAGCACCGCTCCAACATTCCCCAATACCCAACCTGAACCCCCCAACACAACGTGGGGCCGTCACCTCTCATCCTATCGCTGCTCCTTGGGAGCAGAGACCGTCCCCACCTCATCACAGCTCCTTCCAGTGACTGCAGGGAGCGGTGAGGTCTCCCCTGAGCCACCTCTGCTCCACGCTGATCCATCCCATCTCCCCACGCACCGTGCCTGTACGGGTCCCACAGCGCGGTGCACGCCGAGCCGGCCGCCAGCAGCGCCTTCTGCAGCGGACTGGTGGGGATGTGCCCGGGGTACAGCGGGACGCGCCCCATGTGCAGCTCCTCTTCCTCCTCCTCCTCCTCCTCAGCGCGGGGCACGGCGCGGCCCAGCCCGGCTCTGCCTGCGGGGAGCGGCGGTAACAGAGCTCAGGGTCACGGAGCCCTCGGGGCGAGCGGAGGGGGCGGCCCCGGGGACGCGGGGTTCACTTACCCGCAGCGCCGCGCACCGCCCGCAGCAGCAGAACCCGCAGCGCCGCCGCCCGCAGCATGGCCCGGCACGGCACGGTACGGCACGGCACGGTACGGCCCGGCCCGGCACGGCCCGGCACGGCACGGCACGGCCCGGCACGGCACGGTACGGCACGGCACTGCACGGCACCGCACGGCACGGCACGGCACGGTACGGCACGGCACTGCACGGCACCGCACGGCACGGCACGGCACGGCACGGCACGGCACGGCACGGCACGGCACGGCACCGCACGGCCCGGCACGGCACGGTACGGCACGGCACGGCACGGCACGGCCCGGCACGGCACCGCACGGCCCGGCACGGTACGGCACGGCACGGCACGGCACGGCACGGCCCGGCACGGCACGGTACGGCACGGCACGGCACGGCACGGCCCGGCACGGCACGGCACGGCACGGCCCGGCACGGCCCGGTACGGCACGGCACCGCACGGCACGGCACTGCACGGCACGGCACCGCACGGCACGGCACGGCCCGCCCCGGAAGCGGAGCGGGGAGAGGGCGGAGCGGGGCGGAATGGCGGCGGTGCCCGCGGGGCTGTTCGCGGTGTACAAACCGCCGGGCGTGGCGTGGAACCGCGTGCGGGATGCGGTGGAGGGGCGGCTGCTGCGCGGTGAGCCCCCAGCTCCCTCCCCCCATCCCCCCTCCCCGTGGTTCTCTCTCTCTCTCTCTCTCTCTCTCTCTCTCTCTCTGTCGCTGATTCTCCCGTTTCTTGCAGAGCTCAACGCGGCCCCAGCGCGGTCCCCGCGGAGCCGCATCCGCTTCCTGCCCGCAGCGAGCGCGGGGCCGCCGGAGCTCGTGGCCGTGCGGGTGCCGGTGTTGGCCGAGCACCGCCTGGGTAAGCGCCGGGAGGGGGAGGGGAGGGGGAGGGGGAGTAGGGGGAGAGCCCGTGCTGACCGCCGTCTCTTCCCGCAGTCCGAGGTCCCCGCTTGACGCAGCTGAAGATCGGCGCCGGGCACCGGCTGGACGTGAAAGCCTCGGGGGTGTTCGGTGCGACGGGGCTGCGGTTGGGTGGAACGGAGCGTAGGGCGGCCCTGCCCGTGGCACCCGGTAACGGGCATCTCTGCCTCCTGTGTTGCAGTGCTCGGCGTTGGCCACGGGAACACGCTCCTCACCCACCTGTACAACTGCCACCTGACCAAGGTAAGATTTATCCCGCTGCTGTTCTGCCCCAGTCATCCAGAGTGGCCCTGGGATGGGTTCTGAGTCTCGGTGCCACCAGCACTGCTGTTGGGTGGTAGGAGGTGTTTCTTCTCCGAAAGAGCAGTGTTGCACCAGCACAGCTGCTCAGGGAGCGGTGGGGTCACCGTCCTGAGGGTGCTCCAGACCCGCGGGGACGCAGCACTGAGGGTTGTGGCAGTGGTGGGATGGGCTGATGGCCCATCTTACCCCTCTTTTCCAGCCTCAGTGATTCTACGATGCTGCCAGCTGCACTGTACTGCATTGCTGCTCAACTGCTCTGAACCTTCCTTTGGTTAATTACACCCTCTGCTTTTCTTGGAGGTTTACACAGTCAGTGGGGAGTTTGGTAAAGCTACCGAGGACTTCTCAGACACGGGGAAGCTGATAGAGAAGACAACGTTTGGTAAGAGACTGAATCCATGTGTTTAAGCAAAAAAAAACAAAAACAAAAACCAACCAACAGAACACAAAACTAACAGCACTCCAGCTGAGGAGCAAGGCATTTGGCCTGCTGAATTGCACCACGGTAACAGGCAATGCCCCAAACACTTCCTGGCCTCTCTTTGTGCACGTAGCCCACATGCAAACCCAGTCTGAGTCCTGATCCCAGTGGCTGCTGCTGGTGTGGGTTGGCCCCAGGTCTGCCTGCATCACACCTGGGGACAGCAGTTTGAAGCCTTCGCTGAATTAAATTCTTCAGCCACTTGAAAAAGAAACTGGAGCCAGCGTCTTGAAATCAGTTAGGAAATGATGACTCTTCCCTTGCAGCACAGCTCCGTGCTGCTCAGTGGTGTGGCACAGCGAGCAGAGCTGACCCTGCACTGCAGTTCCCATGAGCCAGCCAGCCTGCCTGCCAGGGGGACGCGCACACCGACGGCACCACTCAGGCTGCTGTCCTTCCAGTCTCTGGATGGATAACCTTGGCTTTGTTTCCACCTCGATATTTGCAGATCACATCTCGAGGGAGAAGCTGGAACGGATTCTCGCTGTCATCCAAGGGACAAATCACAAGGCCCTGCTGATGTACGTGGGTAAAGAAACAGCGTGGCTGTGTTTGCCTCAGTTACAGCTTTGTAAAGGTTTGAGTGCACCTTCCTCCCAACTGCTGCACTACTGCAGACAGCACAGCATTACGACGTGTGCAGAAACACAAAGGCAGTTCCGACAATAACAAGCACAGCTCTGCTTTAATTGGGACTGTATTTATTTTGTATCGTGTTGAAGAGAAGCACTGAGTGTCTGCTCTGCTCCTTTTCTCCGTTTTCCAGGCATTCTAACATCGATATGAAAACGCAGGAGGCATATGAGCTGGCTGTGAAGGGCTTGATTCGCCCCATGGGAAAAAGCCCCCCCATAATCACTGCGATCCGGTGCCTGCAGTTTGCACTCCCCCAGTTCCAGCTAGGTAGGACTGGTACAGAACGTACTGGGGGAAGTTTGGTATATGTGATGGAAAATAAGTTGGTAGCATTCACTTTCCTGCTAGCGAATGCAAACTGAATTGGTGGGAGCTTGGTACCAACTAGCAATCCCTGCAGTTGTACCCTCCAGCTCAGCACAGCATCCCTTTGCTGGATGATTTTCTGATAGCAATTGTCTGAACAGACAATTGTCTGTCCACAGAACTGAAGGTGCTGTAGGAGAAGCTGCACACCACTGTTCTGTTTTCCCTGCTACTCGCATTTCTTAGGCTGACGCAAGAAATTTCACAAAGTGAATGCCTTTGGGGCAAAATTCTTCCTTATGCCACTGCTTAAATGCAGTGCAGCTCAGGGAGCATGGGAAGGTGTTTAAACATGGTTTGCTTTCCTACAGTCTCGTATTGCTCACAAATCATTTGTCTTACCACAAAGGTACTTCTTATCCACTTTAAAAGTCCTTTCCAACCTTGTGATTCTATGTAGACAAGGTCTGGGCTCGTCTCATTGCTCTGCCTGTTCTAAAGGAATCTCTCTGACCTTCTAGAAATCCACTGCTTGCATGAGACCCAGCAGTACCTCCGGAAAGTAGTCCACGAGATTGGGCTGGAGCTGAAATCATCTGCTGTGTGCACACAGGTGCGAAGAACACGCGATGGTGTCTTCACACTGGAGGATGCTCTCCTGAGAACACAGTGGAACCTGCAGAGCATACAGAACGCCATTTCGGACTGTCAGCTTAGAGTGAAAAACGAGTTAGAGAAAACACTGGGCCATTGGGATGGAGGTGTTCTTCAGGAGATGGATGCTGACACAGACCACACCAACAGCTGAGTGTGCTCCAGGGGGAACATCCACAACCCATCTCTGTAGCACAGTAACATTTCTTCGTGCTGACAGTGTGATGGACAGCAGCAGGAGAGAGGTTATCTGCAGTTCCAGCGTTTCGAGATGACTTCAATCAGAGAGGCATTTTGTCAGGTTTTCTTTTTTTTAAACATTGCAAACAGTTCATTAACAGGAGTTAACTGTGCCCAAATCCCCGTTGGCTCTGGGATCGTGAGGTTGCTGTGGGATATAGAAACCCTTTCCCAGATTGTCCAGCAGCAGGAAACATGGGTAGGATCTCACAGAGCTGCGTTCTCTTGATTGCATGGATCTGTTTGTTCCTTGCAACCTGCAGCACAGCTCACCTGCTGCACGGGCTTTTATTTTCCCCACGTTCCCCTGCAAGAGTAGTGTCTTTGCTATAGCCCCACTTTCAGACAGACCAGAGCCAGAAGTGAGAATAAAAGAGGGCCACAAGGGAGAGAATGCAGCTGGCCTGAAGCCCTGCAGAGAAACAGCTGTCAGACGAGTAACTGTGCTGGAAGAGGCTTGTGAAGAGAGGACTGACACAAAGATGGGAGCAGCACAAGCACTAAAACTGGAAATGACCTGAAGGGAAAGAGGCTGTTTTTGGGTTCGAGAACACTGACCCTCTAATTAAGAAAGAAAAAGCTTTTTTGTTTGTTTTTGCTGAAGAACCAAGTGTGTTCAGGGGCTGTGGTATCCTGCCCTTCAGCAGCTGTCTGCAGGCAGAGGTACTGCTGCTCCATGGAGGTTTTGGTTCTGTAATACCACTTGGCACCTGTTAGATCATTATGTATGGATTGGATTTAGCAGAAATAAACTTTCTACATTTAAATTAAAAATGGTGCTGTTACAGCATGCATTATTTTCCACCTATATACCTGGCTAGAGACTTGCTTACTTTTAGATTTATATACTCTAGAAAGCTACAGAAATTATTGTTTCTACTCTGGATTTGGGCAAAGACAAGCATAATCTGTCCTCCAGATCGCCCTTTAAGGAGCAACTCACCTCAGGAGCAGAGTGCAGTCTCTTAAGTCATTAACTCAGAGCCTGGAGCCCTTCTGTCATGTCCTGGCTCTCCCTGCTCTGCAGACAGCAGCCGAGGCAGCAGTGGGGCATAGCAGCCACCTCCCAGCACTGCTCTGTGCCCACTGCAGACCCTCAGCAAGGGCACTCTGCTCTTGGCTGGCCACAAGGAGGGGCAGAGGGAAGGAAATGTCGACCTCTCAGTGCTTAAGTAACCTTCCATAACGCAGGCAGTGGGCTGTGCTTCATTCCATGTGCCTTACACCCTGCACAAACTAGTGGGGTTTCTGTACATACTTCCCAATGGAAAAAACAGAATAGAAAACAGCTTAAGAATTTGTTCCCAAGTTCATTTCATGTATCATATGCTCCCGAAGTGAATTACTGAGGGATGCCATCACTGCTTTATTCAGGTCAGACAGTTCACCACAACGTTCTCTTTACTACAGAACTGATACAAAACCTCTGATATTACAGCAGTTAAGTACAAAAATGCGGAACACTCAAAACTCCTCCAGATCCAATCATAACCAAACCATCACAGCTTTAGCCTCTGGTCCTCTCTTCTTTCCTGACAAAGCAGCTGTTACATCGCACACGGTGTGCCCTTACATCACCCACAGAGAGGCTGCTCCACCTGCAGACACCCAGACAGACCCTAGATGCTGAAGAGAAGCAAAGGCCCTTTGGGAAGAGCTTTAGCTTGGATTACAACCTTTCCAATTAAAAAATAACAATTAGAAATAGTGTTTCTCAGGTAGCAGAGCAAACTGAAAGAGCCCCAGCACCCCTTTCCCGCAAGCAGGAACGAGCTGATATCATCTATAACTTGCACATTCCAAAGCTGCTGAGAAAAGTGGCTGCTAACACTGGAAATTCAACATACATGCTGCTCCTGTTGGCTCTCAACAGGCACAGCACCAAAACACAAGGGCTCTGCAGCAGTCATGTCTGCAGGTCACATCAGCCTGTGGGTCCCATGCTAGTCATTAAGCTCCAGGTCAAACTCGGGGTACAGCTGCTTTGTAGTAACCCCTCGGATAACAGCTAGAAAAGAAAGAAAACCCATTGCTTTCATTAAGGAGAGGACAAATAAGTCAGAGAAGACTTGTGCTTTCCCCCCAGTAGCCTCCTCCTATCCCACAAAACCACACAGCTAAGGAACCAAAGTTCCCAGCTATGCCTCCTGTGTGTGCCTCACCTTTTTGTTAAGGAAACCTAACGCTGAAGATTCTTTGAAACAAGCTCTGCCTTTATGGCATCACTGTCTCTTTATGTAGCAAAATTTACTACACCAAGAGCTTCTTCCGCAGCCTTCCCCTCCTTACCCAGTTTGCCTAGCAGCATCTGTCCAGCGTCTTTGATTTCGTTATACTCATGGAGCAGAGAGATGTGCTTCTCCAGTTCCTCCACACTGTAGCCTCTGTAACAAAGCCACAAAGGTCAGAAGCAGCACAGGGGGATTGCTGCTCCTGCACAGCACTGTCACCACCAAACAAACACACGAGGATATTTGAGGTATGGAGACCCGGTGCAATAAAACCCCGCTGTTTAGAACAATGGTTTCAGGTTGGACATTAGGAAAAATGCCTTAGAGTGGTGAGGCACTGCTATGCAGTGCCCAGGGAGTGGTGGAGCCCCCATCCCTGCAGCTGTTCCAGAGCCGTGGCACAGAGGGACGTGTCTGTGGGCACAGTGGGGTGGGGATTGGAGAGCTCTTTTCCAGCCTTAATGTCGCCATGATTAACCCCCCCACCTCATTCAAATCGATCACACGCATCACTGAGACAGAGCAAGGGAAACACTCATCCAAACCCAGACGGGGCAGCGGTGCAAGCCACGAATCACAGAACCGCAGGGGTTGGACGGGATCTCCGGCCTCCGTTTGAGATCTCACCCGTCAAAGCAGCTCTGCTAGCACAGCTAAAAACATACACGCATCCATTCCCAATCGACCCATCACTACATCAGCAGGTCACAGCCCTACCCAGCCAGGCTCTAGGGAAAGCAGTCGGGGAGGAACTCAGAACTCACAACCCAAACCAGCGCTGCATCGCCGCGCAGCCCCATCCCCCATCCTCCATCCCCTTCCCCACCCCCATCCCCATCCTCCATCCCCTTCCCCACCCCCATCCCCATCCTCCATCCCCTTCCCCACCCCCATCCCCATCCTCCATCCCCCATCCTCCATCCCCTTCCCCACCCCCACCCCCATCCCCTTCCCCACCCCCATCCCCACCCCCACCCCCTTCCCCATCCCCCATCCCCCACCCCCCACCCCGCGGGCCGTACTCGGCCAGCAGCTGCGCGATGTCCCGGTCCAGAGCTCGGTCCTTCTCCTTCAGCGCTTCGATATCGTCGCACGGCGCTCCTCCGCGCGGCGCGTCCGGGACCTGCGGCGACAACAGCGCGTCCGGCACCGCTCAGGGCACCGCTCGCCGCCGGTAACCGGAGCGGGGCGGCTGCTCACCGGGGACTTGAAACCCGCACCGCCGCTCCGCCGGGGACCGCGGGGAGTCCTGAAACAGCGCAGGGAGACGCGACTCAGCGCACGGCGGGCTCAGCGGGGCGGCGCGACCGGGGCCCGACCGTACCTGCCCCGCGCCGGCGGCGCCACGCGCCCCGCGGCCTCCGCCCGCCGCTCCGCCACAGCCGCCGCTTCCCGCCCGCAGCGCGGGGCACGATGGGATCATAGCGACGGCGGCGCGGGGCGCGCTGGGAGGCGAAGTGGAGGGGGGGAGGGGAGGGAGGATGCGGCGCAGGGCGCGCTGGGAGCTGTAGTCCCGCGCCCGGCTGCGCCCCCCTCAGCGCCGGGGAAGGAGCGGCGCTCCCCGCAGCCAGCACGGCGGGGCGGGGGCGAGCGGAGGCTCCACCGCGGGGTCCGGGAGGGGCGGGGCGGGCGCGGAGCGGAGCGGAGGGGCGCGGCCGCCCCCGGGGCGCCGCGGGTGGGGCGGGCTCTCGGGGCGGAGCCTGGCGGCCGCCCGCGCCGCTCCCCTCGGCGGGCTGACGTGGCCCGGGCGCGGGGCGGACATGGCGGACGGCAGCAGGCAGAGCAAGCTGGCGGCGGCCAAGAAGAAGGTGAGGGCGGGAGGTAACGCGGGGCCGATGCCCGGAGCCGTGCGGTGGAGCCCCGGGTCGGACCGCGGTGCTCCGCGGCGGTGGGGGCGGCCCGGGGGGGCCGGGCCTGTGCTGCCGCGCTGCCGCCTGCGTTCGGCGTCCGCCGCTGTCCTTCCCTTCCTGGGTTTCTCTTACGCGGCTCTGTGTTCTCTTTCTTCTGCCGTTCTCCTCTGTCCTTCCTTATTTTGTCCCTTTAGGTTTATTTATTTGCTTTTTCCTTCTCCCTCCCGCCGTGCGGCTCCGTCCCAGCAGCGATGCCCGCCCGTGTCAAAGTCACGCGGATGGGAAAGTGCCCCGGAGCAGCTCGGGCTTCCATTTTGAAATCCATCCCGGTGCCCGGGATCCCTTTTGCTCTCGGTGCCTTTCCCGGAGCTCCGGGGCCGCCCGGCAGCGCTGTGCTGGGAGCCGTCCCCGGGCAGAGCGGCCCTGAGCGCACCCCCAGCGCTGAGTGCTCATCCCCGCGGCCTGGCGGTGTGTCCGTGTGTGATCGGGAGGGCCGTCGTTGTCCCCCTTCAGCTCTTTTTTTCCTCGTCACACTGGGATTGTCAGAGCTGCGTTTCCAGCTTTGCTGCCGTGCCTTTTTCGTTATTGCTGTTAGCAGTATTTTTTCTTGCGGTATCAGTTTTGTCTCCTGGGGACTTCCTTACCGAAGCCGAACACTGACAGTGCTCAGTCTCTAGTCATAAACCCATCGCTCTTAATTCTCACTTTAGGATTCCTTAACTGATATATATTCATTTTTTTTTTCCCCTGGAGAACGAGCTCTTTAAGGACAATTTCTCTCATCCTTACACCTCAGCCGACTGCGTTTTGTTGTTGACATTATATTCACAGAAGACATATTCTGTTTGGACTAAAGGTTGTTCTTTTTTCTCGCAGCTGAAGGAGTATCAGCAGAAGAACAGCCCTGGAGCAACTGCGGGAGCCAAGAAGAAACGAAAAACCAAAGAAGGAAGTAGGCCTGAGACTCCCACAAACGATGACCACCAGTCTCCAGAGAACGTGAGCGTCCCGCTCTTTCTCCCCGATAACTCCCCTCTGCTTTGCTCTTTGGTTTCCCAAGCAGCATGACTGCAGCTGGAGGAGGGTTGTGCAGTGTAACGTTGAGTGGCTGAGACGCCTGTATTAGCAGTGTGTGAGTCAGGGTGTGTGGTGGAGCGGTGCTGGAGCCTTCAGAGCTGTAATGCAACCCTGGGTGCTGCCGTTCTGAGGTGTGTGCTCCTCGGGAGCTGGACGATGCCAGTTTTCTTTGGCTGCCTTTGATGGACGTTTTTCTCCCTGTCCTTTTCTGAGCCGTTTCTCTTTCCACTTTTCTTTCGCCTCCTTTAGATTCAGAACATTCTGAAGGTGCTGGTGTCAGACCTTAACCGCTCCAATGGGGTAGCCATACCCTCATTGGACAAAAGGAAGGTGAGGCAGTGCTCCGTGTCCCTCGCAGTGACTCGCTGTCCCCTCTGCATGCTCTGCACTGACCTTGATTTCGGATGGAGCCTTGTTCTGGCATGTCTGCTGTGTTGCTGTTTATTTTTTTTTTTTAAACACGGGCCTCTTTGTTAACATGCGTTTCCATCACTTGTAAGTGCTTGTTTCCTCCTGTTTTCTGTCTGAAAATGCAAAGAACAAAGAAAGTTAACCATTCAAATACATGTCCTTCAGACAGACAAGCTGAAAAGAAAGAAAGAACAAACAGAGTTCGGGGTGAGGTGATAAACCACGTTAACTGCTGAGAGATGCTGCTCTGGGAGTGCTGCCTTTTTCAGTCTGTGTTGCTCCTGTCTGTGTGGTTGCTTTATTTACTTCAGTGCCTTGCTTCTGAAGGGCAAGTTTCTGCTCATGGCTGGCAGGGCAGCTGCCCTGAGCAAGCTGTGTAGTTATTCCAGCTGCCCCATTTTATGACGGGTGATGAAACCTGCACAGGTGATGTACGCTCTGGCAAGTGCCACTGTTTTAAATGTGTTTAGGCAGGAAGTCAGGTATTTCGAGTACAGCATTTACAGGCTTGAGCGTCTTCCCTCAATCCTGGAGGAGGAGGGGCAGGAAGTAGTTCACTGAGCAATGGAAATGTATTCGGGTGCTAACCAGACCCAGCACGGGTCGGCTGTGTGCCATCAGAGCTTAAGTGACAGGAAGAGACCTGTGAGCTCTGTGGTTCCCTTTCCAGTTGCTGTCTTCTAAAAATCCTGAGTCTGGAGAGCGTTCTGAAACCCACTTGGTGCTCCTGGGGCAGAAGAGCTGCTGCTGCCACACAGCCCTCTCACCTCACCCACGTCAGCTTTCCTGGCTGTGAAACACAGAAACCCCAACAAAGCAGGAGCCTTAGTTTGAGAGCAGATGGATCCTGCTGTGTGCTGGGCTGAGCACAATTACTAACGTGGTGTTTTACATTGTTAGTGCATCACTTCCAGAAAAGTACTCCGCTCCTGACTCTTATCTCCAGCAAAATTTATCCTCTCAGAAACGTTGCTTATTATAGTGACTAATTTACTTCAAAACTGTTTATTGTGGAGGCAGAAGGAAGGTGTTCTTGTGGCTGTGTTACTGACTTTTGCATCTTGAAGTGTTATGTGAAAAGAATGTTCCAATCAGAAAAAAATTAAGGACATGTTTATGAGATGTCCAGGGCAGAAGTCCAGGTGATGTTCTACATTTATGAGAGCTTGAACAAACAGAGGTGAAGTGACCTGTGCCTGGAATAAGCAAGGGAGTTCCTGACATTCCTTCAAGCACCTAAAATAGATTGCTCCTTGAGAGTGTCTGTCCTCCAAAAAAACAATGGAGGCAGTTCCATTTGTTCCCCTCTGCAACTTTCCAGCTCATTACTCTCATCAAATCTGTCTTTACTACTGCTGAAATCCTGGCTGCTTCCTTCATGAATGAAGTGCTGTGCAGGTAAACAGGGAATGCCCAGGGAGTTCTTGGTTCATGCAAACTGCCAAGGAAGAAGTGACTGAACTAAAAGGGAACTCTTTCAGATGGATTTGCACAGAGCTACAATACATTGGTGGGGCTGGCTGCTGAAAGACTGTAATTTGCTTCCGAGTGTCATTAAGTGATGGTTTGTCAGAGCTAGAGATGAAATAAAGCCACCTCTCATAAACCAGCAGAACGCTGCTCTGGGTTTGTGTGGCTCGCTGTGTTGCTGGACAGGATGGATGGAATTACCCAGTTCAGCACGGCTTGGTGGAGGTGTCATCATCTGTTATTTGTCCTCCCACAAACGCCGGATGAGAGCCTTCATCAGTGTCCAGAAATAGTTCTCAGGCCCTTTTCTATTGAGATTCATGTAGCTGTGGGATTCCCAGCTTCGCCAGGCCACGGGCACCTGCTCCCAGCTGGGCTCATCTTGGCCTGTTCCCACATGTCCTGCTTCTGAGTGTCTGTTCATAGCTTGCCCTTTGAGTCTGACTCACCTGGTTGTCAAGCAGTGGCTCCCCTGTTCTTTCCCACCTTAATCTGCACACAGTGATCAGTGTTTTCCCCAGAGACAAATGGAGGGCAGTGCTGTGCAGAGCAGTGATGCCATCTGGCTTTGCCCCTTGCTCACTGACAAATCCTTTGCAGAAAATCCAGAGGGTGAGCATAGAGCAGGGAGTCAGCCTGTGTTAGAGAAGTGATGGCGGTGATGGGACAGTTCAGACTGGATCTAGCAGGGCGTAGGGCTGGGACGATTTTTGCTTGTGGGTTGATGCAGTCACCTGTTTGCTCTGGGGAGGACATGGACTCACTTCCACACGTTTCTACCTGACTTTGTTCACATCTGTGTAGTTCTCACAGGCCTGTCTCAAGGTGCTGAGTCCACGTGTGTTTCCTTCGTTTTGCACGTGGGCTGTAATTCTGTGATGTGTTTTGTGACAGGCATACTTTGACAGTGACGTTGCCACTCGTAATGCTGACCAGCTTGCTGCCGATGTCCCTGTGCTATCTAACACCAACAGCCTGCCTAGCTGTGCTTCTGTCCTGCCTGCTCCTGGGAGCACGCAGCTGACACAGGTTTGTGAGTCATCATCAGTATCGCCACACTGCTTAGTGATTTTCTTTCTTAGGAAGGCAGTCTTCCCAACTAGCTCACGTTGTGTCCTGTAAATATAACCACGTTCTCCACTCTCTATTAATCATCTGTCTGAGTGGAGGGTACTAGCCATGCACACGTCCCTGCTGCTTCCAGAGCTGTGGTTCTTTTCCCCTTCTCTCCTGTTTAATTACCAGAAAGCACTTTTAATAATACAGAAGGTCTCCAGCTAGCTGTAGCAATCTGCATTTCCTTTCACTGCTTAAAGATCCCATTGAAGTTTTTCCAGCAAAGTACAGCTGACTGTTCTGATAAATGGTAACAGCAAATACAAAGCCAGTAACACTTAAGCCTCTTAATCCCAAGAAACCTAGCTCTCAATGCTCAAATTGTGGGTAAGCTGGGAACTGAGCTGGTGGTCTTAGTTTATCTTTCTTTGGGAAGCAGTAATTACAGGTGCTGTGGAACCCGAGCCCAGATGTAGTCAAGCCTTAGGGGCACAAACACGATTCCCATCTTTCCTTTCCGACTTGTAAATTTGTGCTTTACTCCACAGATTCATGAAGCTGAAGGTCATAAAAACACTGTGGATGAGAACAGGTGAGTGTTTATGTTTGCAACAGGATCCCACAGTGTCCAGCAAGTAAAAGTTGTAGTGCTCTCCACTGCTTAACTGACTGAGGCATTTCTCTAGGAGGAGTATTCACTGTGAGGTCCTTCTTTGTTTCCAGGTCTCTGTCATCAACAGAAAGTCTCCGCCAGCTGTCTGAACAACTCAATGGCCTGGTTTCTCAGGTACAGACTCATTTTGGTCCATCTGTCCTTACAGTTTTTTTGGTGTCTGATGTGGTTCTTTAAGCAGGCAGCTCAAGAAAACACTCTTCAGTGTCAATGTCTGCAGTCATCCTACTAAACAATGAGATATTTAAGCACTGCGAAGTTAAACTTCCAGTTTTAGGAATGTTAGAATTTCAGCAGTAGAAAGAAGAGTGGAGTGGGTGAATGAACAGCATGTATTCATGGAATGATGGATTCTTGATCCAGGGGCAGAGAATCTGAAGTCAGTCTGCATAATTCGTATCAGCTTGCCACAGGGGGAGGCTGCATCTGTCCTTAGCCAGGAAAGTGTTTTTACCTATGGCTGTCTGTGGTACTCGCAAGTGAAATGTGCTACAAGAAGTATTGATAGTCAGTTCTTAATAGTGATTTATTGCCTGGGGGAATAAAGCTGACTGACTTGACTATTTTTCTTCTAGTCCACATCATATGTGAACGGGGAAAGTGTTGTTTCTTCCACAAATATTAAGGAAATGGAAGTAAGTTGTCCTCAGCCTATGAGTTTTTCTTATTTTCTAGTCTAAGTTAATTGTTGGGACTGTGCTGGTGAGACCTGACTGAACACACAGTTCACATACACTGTTGTTCAGTGTTGCCCTCTGCTGTACTCAGGTAGCTGTGGTCAGCAGGAGTGGGTATTTCTGAGGTATCTGAGGTATTTCTGGCTGGGGGTTGGGGATCATTTGTCCTCGGTCCAGCACTAGTCTAGTCCTTAGTTTTGATTTGCTTTTATGTCAAAAAATGCCTTAGCAGAAAGTACAAGTGAATGTCCCAGCTACTCTTGCTGAATCTGTAGATTTATTTGGAACATCTGTTTTTTATCAAACTGTGATAATGATTTATTTTTCTGTCCTTTTTAATTATTGCTTTTTTTCCTCCCCTTTTCTGCCCCTTCCTTCTTCTCCTGCCTGCATGTGCCCATCAGACACGTTACCAGGAGCTGGCAGTAGCCCTAGATTCCAGCAATCTAACTAACAAACAGCTCATTACAAAGATAGAGGAATTGGTAAGAAACAATCCAACCGACCAGTTTGATATTGTCTCTGCTGCTCCTCCATGCTCTCTGGGTGTCTGCAAGGTTACGGGCTCTTACAGCACCACAAGGAAGGGCTGCTTTCACACCACACTGAGTGGAACAAAATGGGCAGAATGGGAGGTGTGGGATGATCAAAGTCCCAGGCCACTTACAAATATATCGGCTCATCTGAGAACAAGAAACACAGTTTTGCTTTCTTCTTGAATCCACTCTATCACTCATCATGTTTTCTCTGGATAAGCATCCTGATAAAACAACTATTTCTGGGCCTGGTCTAAGTCCCTGAAATACACCATTCTGGTGCTGGCAGTAGTGTGCAAACCTATTTCTGCAGGTGGTGATGCTGTTCTAAATATATTAGCAGAGTGGGAGCAATAGGTCTATGAGAGCCTGGGGCTGGTTTCTGATTATATCCTCAGCTTCTCTTGGCACTGTGAATGAACTGCTTTGTCCTGTGGCTTGCATGGATTCCTGCTGCTGCTTTTCAGCCTTCAGCTTTAACACTGCAAGAAATAGAGCTAAGTGGACTTGGTTTGGTCTGAAAAGAGCCTTTCTTGGTTTGAAATACTTTTCTCATTTTGTTCCTCTCGCACTCTTTTTCCAAAGTCCACCATTTCCCAGTGCACCCCACAGCCCCTCTGTGTGTTATTTTTGGTTTTGAGTTCCTTTGGTTGCATTCTGTTTCTTTGTGTCTTTTAGCTGGGCTGCAGGGGTAGCAAGGGCAGTGCCCACCCAGGACTCTTCTTGTTTGCCTGCTTTCTGACAGGCTCACTAAACACTGCCTGGAATTACACGGGGCCTTTGCTGCATTTGCAGTCTTGTCTTTCCTTTAGTTGTGTTCTGCTCTGGTGTTGTGAGACTCAAACCCTCTTAATTCATCAGCTTTCCAGCTGCAGTCATGTTTCAAAGTGGGCTTGAAATAGAAGTAGTAAAAATGGGCCAATGTCCGTCCTTTGGAAAGGGGAAATATACCACGCAATGCAGCTTACACATGGAGCATCTGTGAGAAACTTCCATGAGGACAAAAGCAGCAAGGAGCAGACACTCCAGCCCACCCAGATCTGCACACAGATTTCACCCCCAGGACTGAAATTGGCTGGGATGGGATTGTCCCCTTTCTGTGCATTTGGCTTCAGCTCTTTCATACCAGCTTTCGCAGGAGCCTGCCAACATAAGTGAGCTTCTGCGTGATGTAAAGGCCACTTGCCACATGGGATGAAAATTTAAGGTCTCAGCTGAAGCAGAACACTGTGCTGTGGTTCTGTTCTGTTTTGAATGCATTTTTGGTCGTTGCCCTAATGCATCAGGGCTATGATGAACACCACAGATGTGGGGTGAAAGTGTTAACTATAAAGTTGGTGGATGCTCAGATACGTACAGGGGTTTTGTAGTGCTGTTTGTAAATAACTGCTGAAATGTACTGAGCAATGAAAAACACGTATGGCATATTCATGAAGGAAGCCCCAAATCTGTTATTTTAGTAGGTAAGATGATCTTAGTCTTCTGCATAAAGAGGTAACGGGGGCTATTTGCATTCTTTGGGCATGCATCCTACTTGAAGTGCAAATTTGCTTCAGCAGTATGAGAGTATTTCCTTCTAATACTGATGCATCCATCTTCTTCTGTAGAAGCAGCAGAACCAAGAAGCAGTGAATCAGCTGGAGAAGGTAAAGTGTATCCTATTTTTGGATAGAGATAGAAATAGATATGTTCCTCTGAGGAAGAGAAAGCATAGCAGACTGTGGCACCGGCCAATGCAGTGCTGTCTTATGGAACTGTAGGATCATTCAGATTGAAAAAGACTCTTAAAATCATCAAGTCTGCCCAGCACTACCAAGTCCACCACTGAACAATGTCTTTAAGCACCACATCCAACGTGAGCAGCTCCAGGATGGTAGTTTCATCACTTCTCTGGAGACCATCCTAGATTTGGTTTTGTTTGTAGCGTAGGATTGAGTATTTGGACTTCACGGGCCAGGCCTGGCAGGGAGCTTTCTTATTTTGATGAAAGCTAAGATTTAAATGCTCAAGTATTGGAAAG
This sequence comes from Oreortyx pictus, assembly GCA_036925125.1. NCBI lineage: Eukaryota > Metazoa > Chordata > Aves > Galliformes > Odontophoridae > Oreortyx > Oreortyx pictus. The sequence goes on from JAUPFR010000022.1 coordinate 5,455,980, forward strand.
CTGCAGTGAAAGCAGCAGATTACAGTTTAAGGCCTTGTCAGTAGTTTGCATTCCAAACACTGCCACGTTTATGCCATCATAAGGAACTCGCTGTTGCCATTCTAGGATGGAGGGGTTTACAGTGTGTGCTGAACAGGCATCATTTGTTTCCACAGGAAAAGAAGGAGTTTGAACAGAAGTTTTCTAAAGAGCAAGCAGCACTGAGAGAACAGCTACAGGTAAGGCAGAGCTTTCATTACGGTAATACGACCTGGCTGCTGTCCTTTTCTGGATTTCTGAGCACTCTGTCTTCACCTTGGAAGCCAACGTTCTTTCAGGAGAACCAGGAGAGCCAGTTAGCTAGATTGTACTTAAATGCAAGAGCTTTTTGTCTCACTGAATTATCCTTTTGTGGCAGCAGGGATGTTGTGGTTGCGAGCAGAGATTTCCTGCACTGAGCTCTTTTTTCTTCCTCCAAGGTTCACATCCAGACGATTGGAATTCTAGTTTCTGAGAAATCTGAACTGCAGACAGCCCTTGGACATACTCAGCAAGCTGCACGGCAGAAATCAGGTAACTGACTCGGAGCACTCCAGCCCCAAGCTGTGGGTTAAACCATGCATTTCAAGAAGCATGATGGTTGCTGGCAGCCAGCTCATAGCACTCCTTGGTTCCTTAATGAGCAGTCCTTGGCACCGTCACCGCTTCTGTCATCGTAGCGGCCCCCAAATGGAGCATGGTAATCCCATGGCAGTTGAGGTTCTTTTGTGCATCACTGAAGCCCTGTCAGCCCTGCTCGGGCCTGGTGACTACCCCAGACTGTTCTTTTCTCACTTTCTTCGGATTCTTTTAAAACTTTGTTCCCTTTCATCACCCTTCCTCCCGCACAGCTGTCGCCATTAGTGTAGCTTTTATCCAGGCCTTTCATTCTCAACTAAATTTCAGCAATTTGCCCTCATAGGAAAAAAAAAGAACGTAGTGTCTATTGCTCTGCAAAGGACATTTCATCATCTTTCTCTAAAAGTGAGAAAGGTAGTTACTGACAGAGAGCTTTACTGCCCAAGGTTGCTGGTGAATCACACATAGTGCCAGGAGTGGAAGCAGGCCTACAGATTTACAGAGCTCTGTGCTGCTGTCACTGAAGTGTTTTAAGAGCTTGTTGACAAAGCAGAAAGTGCTGCTTAGCCTGTTCCTTTGTGGTTTAGTCTCAACTGGCTCTGCTCTGACTCGTTTAGGAGAAGCTGAAGACCTTGCTGCTCGTTTACAGTCATCTCGCCAGAGGGTATCGGAGCTAGAACGCACTTTGTCCTCCATCTCTATGCAGCAAAAACAGTCAGAGAAGGTAAGAGCCACCTCTCTTTATGCTTAATTAGCAACTCTGCTTTTGTCTATTTGCTTGTCGCTGCACTACTACAAAGTCTGTAGTCCCTGCTTGGAGGAGAGGCTGAACTTAACCTTGTTAATTGTTAATTAACCTTGTAAAGCCCTGTGTTCTCATCAGGGCAGACCTTTCATTCAGATTTCTGTGACCACTAATCATATGGCCCAGTGGCTGTCCTCAGATCTGGCACCTTTCTACACGAGTCTTGCCAGCACCACACAACAGAAGAATCTCTGACACCTCATCCCGGGAGGGTTTCCATCAAACAGGCACTTTGCTATTGATAGTTGTCCAGAAATTTGTAGAAATAACTTCACCATGAGTTAGCAGCATCATGTTCAAAATGACAGAGCAGGTGAACTCCTGGCAAATCCATCCTTTGTGCAATCTGATGGTGTAATGAGCTGCAGCACGAGCCAGCCAGCTGTAGTGCTGAGTGAAGTTCTAAGCAAACCTGTGCTGGGGATTTTGCTCAGGTTATGACCTTTTCTGCATTAGCTGATCTGTTAAAATAAAATGAGGTAATCTTTGAACATACAATTTGTATGGCTAAAGTCTGTCATTGAATTGATCATTTGCTTTTCCTCCAGCATAACAAAGAGTTGGTGAAGGAGCGAGACAACCTGAAACTAGAACTGTACAAACACAGGTAAGCCTGTTTTGCATATCATTCCAGAGTAATGCTATTCTTCTCAGTAGAGCCACAAACCTTAGCAAGGGGCTTTGAGCACGGTTGGTGAGTTGGGAGGCCGGATATTCAATGTGAATGTAATAATTACAAAAACAAAAGATGAGGTGTGCAGTACAGCACTGGCACACAGTGCTCAGGGAGGCTGTGCAGTCTCCATCCTTGGAAGTGTTACAACAGCTGTACAGAGCTGTGGCTGACGAGATCTGGTGGTAGTCCAGTTCCACTTTGAGAGGCAGGACAAGATGACCTGCAGAGCTGTCTTCCAATTTACATTTCTATGACTCTAGCTGCTGTAAATTTAATGGCACGGGCATCTGCAAACCCACAGAAAATACAGTGCTGCCACTTGATTGTTTTGTGGTTTCAGCAAAGGTAGTGAGGAAATAAAGCAGCAGAACTCAGAGCTGTCAGAGAAACTCCGCTCCCTGGTTTCTGAGAACTCAGCCATGAAGTTGGATGTGGAAGATTTACGTAAGAAACTGGAAATGGCCGAACTGATGATTCAGCAGGTAATCACACCACTGGGATGTGCTTAGAGCTGCGCTCTAAGGAGCTGGAGCAGGAGATTGAAAGACTTTGTGATATCAGTCTGCTAAAAGAATGTTATACAGTGTGAGAAGGTGGCTGGATCTATGAGTGTGCAAATATGGTGACTGTTCTTGTCACTGTTCATGCTTCTGGTTACCCAACTGCTGTTCAGTGTCACTGAGAAACGAGTAGAGGTCCATGCACCTATCTTATCAAGAGGTGAATTGGACAACAGCAACTGGAAGGTCAGCTGGGTGAAGCTAAGACAAAATAATTAAATGGGGATGTGTGGAGCCCACTGTTAGAGAGCAGGCTCAGTGTTAAGGTGAGCCCACCATGAAAGAAACTGCTCCCTTTTTTTGTTGTTGTTGTTTTCAGGCAGTGGCTTAAGTTACCTATAAAATAAAGCCAATTGCTACTCTTCTAGGAAAAGTATTTCGTCTTACCTGAACCAGCCTTGCTGTGTAGCCCTCTGACATGTCCCACACTGGCTTTAAATTCCCAGCATGTCTATCAGCCTTTAAAGTCACAAGTATTCCTACCATCTGATCTGTGTACTACAGGCTCTTGAAATGCAAAGTTTCTCAACCAAATGATTTGACTAAAACCCATTTTCTTAATTAAAAATAGTAAATACAAAAGGGAAGAGAGGAGCTGCCTAGTTCAGCTTGTTTTACAGGGTTAAAATCTAAGCTTCTTGATTTTAGATGCCACTTTTCTTTCAGTCAACTTTACAATGAGTTGGAACGTTTAAATGAACTGTAGATGGTTCTAACATGGATCAGATGGCAGGCTGAAGTCAGGGGAGAGGCTACACAGAAACTGAATATTAACATTTTGCTATAACCTTTTGATTTTTGTGGGCAGTTCTCAAATCAGTCAGGGAATGTGGATGCAAACCAGCAGTTACAGATGGCACTGGAAGAGAGGGCAAGCCTGGAAACCCATATTGCTCAGGTAAGTTGTTAATATTTAAGTGCACTGATGATTCAAATCCTGACTTCTGTAGAGAAACTTGTGTGGCAGAAGAATGCAGCCTGAGCTTTGTGTTAACACTCAAGTTTCCCCAGGCTTTGTTCCTTAAGTGGTCAGCCATCCTTTAATTTATTCAGTTGGCACACTTTGCCTTGTATTTTGTTTTTACTAGCTGTCAGAGTCACTCCATCAACTCCAGGCAGAAAGAGATCAGTATGTAGAGAAGCTGAAGGAAGAGGGGAGCATTTGGCAGCAGCGAGTCCAGCAGCTCTCTGAGCAGGTAACCTCGCCCTGCTTCCAGTGAACACAGGTGTAAGTGCACCATGAGCACAGTTTTAACTTGAGGTTGTGTGGCCTTGCAGGTCCACACAATGACAGAGGAGAAGGAGAAACATTTGGCCCAAATTCGGGAGCTGGAAACCAATGTTACAGAGCTGTTGAGCAAATCAGGTAGGACTTCCAAAGAGGGGCTTCGTACTGCAGAGTACCAGCAGGTTAACTGTGTCCTCACTGTCCCAAGTATTTCTACATGTACAAGTGGGTCTGATCCTCTTAAATCATGAAGAGAGCGTGAAGACTGGTAGCCCTGTGAAACCTTTTGTTCTAGCAGACAGCAAGTGAACTAATTCCACGAACTGACCAGCAAATGGTTTATGGCTTTAGTTACTTGCTTGGATGTCCTGACAGGCCCATGAGGTTGGGAAGGCAGGACTCTTGCTGGGGCTGAGAGAGGGAGTCAGCAGCATGCAGCAGGACGCTGTGTGGTTTTGGGGTGCCCTGCTTCTCTGGATACTGCATCTGCTGATACTTACTGGGTCACAGAGTTCTGCAGGTTGGGGTATGTTCTGCATAGCTCCGTGTGCTACCCAAGTGATTCAGCTCTCTGGCTGATCTGCTGTTGATTCCATTTCCTCAGCGGTGAAACCAATGGATGTTGAGCCATCCTTACCAGCAGGACCTACAGCAGCCGAGCTGAGCCTTCAGGAAGAGATCCAGAGGCTGCGGCACGAAAAGGAGGAACTGTATGGGCAATACCAGGCCCAGGTCCGTGACAACGAGCAGCTGAGCCACCTCAACCAGGAGCAGGAGGAGAGGCTGCTGGAGCTCGAGAAGACAGTGCAGCGTTACAACGAGGAGTCTGTGGACAGACAGCAGATCCTGGAGAGCATGCAGAGTGACAAGGCCACAATCAGCAGGGCACTGAGCCAAAATCGGGAGCTGAAGGAGCAGCTGGCTGAGCTGCAGAATGGGTTTGTCAAACTGGTATGTGTCTCTTTCATGAATCTTTGCCCGCTACTTCCCACACTCGTGCAATCCTTTTGTAACACAGATGTGAAAAAACAAACAACTGTCAGGAGCATTATCTGCCTTTTGCCCCTTGGAGCTATGGATGCTCAGCCTTCTGTGATAAATATTGCCATACCAGGAGGTGCCCTGTAATTCCTTTCTCTCTCAGGTGCTCTGGCAAACAAACTGGTATCTCTGCCCAGAGCCATTTCCTTTTTTTTCTCCTCCTGTGCTGGCAGTGAGGCTGTTTCTTTCCCCTGAGTATTCTTCCAGCTTAACTCATGAAGAAATTATCAACAGTCTTCTGTCCTGTTGCTGTCATTGTTTCTGTCCTGAAGCTGAATTCTTACTCTTGTTTTTTTCCACGTAACAGCTTCCCCTTTGGGGCCGTGGCACATAACACATGGTCTGGTCACAGTTTTTTCTTCACATCTTTCTGAACTTGTCTTCTTGGTTTTGAATGTCTATTGATTTATTCGGGATGTTCACGTCACCCATCTGCTTTGGATCTGACAGGCTGTGTGATGTGCCAGGCCACTTCTTGGCATTATCCCAGCACTGATTTCCTCCCCCCGGCCTTGCTCTCCTCCCATCTCCTGAGCCCTACTTAATTACTGCCCTTATTTACAGCTCAGAACAACACAAGGGATGGTGTCCCATTGTATCAGGAGCTCATGTGATTTATTGATAGCATATACTTATGGTGACTGGGACAACTTCCTTCTCCAATGGTTCTGAATCTTGCAGACGAATGAAAACATGGAGGTTACAAGTGCCCTACAGTCAGAGCAGCACGTGAAGAAGGAGCTGGCTAAGAAGCTTGGGCAGCTGCAGGAGAACCTGGGCGAGCTCAAGGAGACGGTGAGCAACAGCAGTAGGATGGCAGGGCAGGTGTGCAACAGTTCATGCAAAGGAGAGCTGGCAGCTTACCAAACTTTGATGGAAAGATGGAAATTGGTATTGTAACAGTCAAGCTGGGAGCCCTCCCATGTCATCTGCTGCCTGATGTGGGGGAACAGCATGTGGGGGCAGATGGTGGCTGCCTGCCTCGTTGGTGGCTTTGGGGCAACATGGACAGTTTGGATCATGCCACACGGGTCATCATCTTTTCTGGCAGAAATGATTTGATCTGGTGGTTTTATCGTGTGTTGTCAGCTGGAACTGAGAACGCAGGAGGCTCGGGCTCTGCAGGAGCAGCGGGACCAGTACTACAGCCACTTACAGCAGTATACTGTGGCATACCAGCAACTGGCTGCTGAGAAGGAGGAGCTGCAAAAGCAGTACTTGCTTCAGACACAGCTGATGGACAGGCTGCAGCACGAGGAAGTTCAGGGGAAGGTGACAGTGGAAATGCACCTGAAGGAACTGCAGCAGACTAAGGTAATCATGAAGAGGGGCGAGTGGAAAGATTGGAGGCAGAAAGCTTAATTACACTACATTCTCTGCAGTAGAGGTGAATTAGAGACAAATGATAATTGTCTGGAGCAGAAGCACTGTTTTTCTTTTGTTGTTGTTTGTGTGTTTCTTTTTGTGGTGCTACTGCTAGTGACTGCTTCCAATTTTACCAGTCTTGTGAAGAGCTTTTACATTGATGTTCTGCTTCTCTCTGGCAGGAAAGTCTGGAAGCTGTAGCAAAGGAAAACAAAGAGCTGCAGGCCCAGATCAGTCAGTTAGCAGCAGAGCTGGATGGCAGGATGCTGCACAGACTAGAAGGTACATAGCTGCAGCTGCTCTCCAGGGACGGGAGGCAGAGCTGGGCTCTCTGGGGTATTACCTCTTTGTTCACCTCCCTTTTACAGGGGATGGAGTTGAAAGTGAAGCGATGACTGAAGAAATGAAAAACCCTTCATTTGTGATCCCAGAGAAGTTTGAAAGCCATGAAGAAATGGTGGGTCTTAATGGGTGGAAAAGCCTTTGTTCTCTGTTGTGAACAAGTCTAGAAAAGGAGGCAGATTAAACTGCAGAGGGACTGCAGTGTGTAAACTGTTTATCAGCTGTGATCCCTATAGCTGAGGCACAGGAAAGTGTTACAGTCCCCTGTACACAGCAACAAAAAAACCGACAAGATTTCTACAGCATGGTTGAAAACCAAGCTGGAAGTCCAGCAATGGTTTTAGTTAACAGAGACAACTCAGCTGGCAGAGTGGCTCTAACTGTTGTGGTAGCTGATGTTCTCCTCAGTTTGGAAGGCAATTTGGAAATGTGTTGAGTGCCTACTAAATTTTTTCTGTAAGTGTAGTTGAAACCTGAAAATACTGCAGTCAGCAGTTATTGCGGGAGTTCAGGTTTAACCTCCAGAGAAGAAATGATTTGTACTCCCTGAGAATGAGAAGACATATAGTTGCTGCCTGGTTTAGCCCTTTGTGTTTCCCACCTGTAAACAAAATGGGGTAAATCCCTGTTATTCTCTTTACCCTGAGATGATCACACTTCACACAGGAAAAGCACTAACGTGTACTCTGCAATTCACCTTAGGTGACTTTCTTGACATCTGCCATGTCCCAAGTGGAGAAGGAACGAGAAGAGATGAGGCAGCAGCTGGCTGCTCAGAAGCAGCAGTGCAGAAACCTCCTGCAGCAGATAGCAGCAGTTCGGCAGGAGCAGCAGCGTGACGTCACGCAGAGTGAAGGTAAAGTTCTGTGCAGTTTGGGTACAGTGTCAGCACGGAGTCGTGCCCCAGTCTGGCCCTGGACTCTGTGAAACAGACTGTGGGGTTTTGTGAGCATCACACGGATGCAGAAGTGATAAATGTCCATTGCAGATTCCACTATGGATAGTGTTCCAGTGGAGGTTCATGAGGCTTTGAAAACAGCCATGGAGAAACTACAGGTGAGCAAAGGATCTCCTTTCTGCTCCTCTGCCTTTGCCTGGTTGGATTTCCACCCTGTGCCAGACTCTGGTGGCACACACAAATTGTAGGGGAGTAAGTAGCAGACGTTCCATGGTAATAAGCTACTTCCTAAAAAGCAGCTTTCCTCACAACTTGTCTCATCGTGGGAAAGCTTCCCCTACCCTGCCCAAACACTGCAAGGGGCCTGACACTCATCTACAGTCCTTTCCTAAAGAAATAGCTGAAAAATAGACTACCTTTATTGTGCTGGGACAAAGCAGATCTCTTCAAGAACTGCAGACCAATTGTGACCACAGCTGTGCTATCCCAGCAATGAGAAGGAACTTTGTTCCCTCAGTCCTTCTGCTTCCCAAAATGCAGAGATGCTTTGCTACACCTTCTGAAGCTCTGTTCCTTTTTTACCAAACCAGAGGAGCTGTAAAGGCAGCAAGATCTGTTCCCTGGGCTCAGACCCATGTCAATGGAGGCTGCTTTAACACGGGTACTCCCGTACGTGAGCAGCTGAGGTGACTAACACCAATTTCTGCGTTCAGTCCCGTTTCACAGATCTGATGCAGGAGAAAGCTGATCTGAAGGAACGGCTAGAAGAGCTGGAGCATCGCTGCATACAGCTGTCTGGGGAAACAGACACCATTGGTACGTTTTTGCACCATAGCTTTTGGAGCTGACTCTGCCAAATCCCAAGCAGTTCAGGTCTTGCTGCCTAGCTAGGCTAGGCTTCCAGGGCTGGATGTGCTGGATCCTCATGCAGCGTAGGTCGGTGCTCACATGTACATCAGTCTCACTTACTCTTTATGCTTCTCTTGTGTTCCAGGGGAGTATATAGCATTGTACCAGAGTCAGAGGGCTATCCTCAAACAGCGGCACCAGGAGAAAGAAGAGTACATCAGCAGGCTGGCTCAGGATAAGGAAGAGATGAAGGCAAGGAATCTCTTCTGTAGTACTACAGACACAGTGTACACTTGCAGGCAGGCCTGGGGAGCAGCTGCGGTGTAAACCTTCATGGGTTGTTCTTCTTTAACTTTGTAGTTGTAACAGTGGCACAACAGCACGCTGCAGCGCAGTGTTTGTGGGTATGAGTGCTTCTTAATTTTTCCTTTGCTTTGGTGCAGATAAAGTTACTGGAGCTGCAGGATTTAGTGATGCGTCTGGTCAAGGAGAGGAACGAATGGTACAGCAAGTACGTAGCAGCTGCTCAGAACCCAGAGGTGCTGGCAAGCCAGAATGAAAACGCACTTCCAGTGGAGAGGCGCATTGAACTGAATGCTACTGATGGAGAAGGTAAGCTGGAGACAGAACGACTTACATCAAATGGAATAACCCGAGGTGTGTGTGTGTGGATGGGAGGAGTTACCTGCCTGCCGTGTCTCCTGTGTGCCTTACAGGGTTACGAGAAGTGAATTTAGCAGATGAAGCAGAGCAGGAGGCTGCTGCCCTTCATCAGTCTGGTTTCTATCCTATTGACACTAAAGCTGCTCAGCCAAGCCAAGAGGACCCTACAGCAAAACAAATAATGCAGCTTCTCAGAGAAATCCAGAACCCCCAGGAGAGGCTGGGCTCCTCGCTGGAAAACCCCTGCATTCCGTTCTTCTACCGTGCTGACGAGAATGATGAGGTCAAAATTATGGTGGTTTAAGTAGCACCAATTCTTACAGCGGTTTTCTATGAGCCTGCAAGGACTAAACGGACTTGTACGTGCCCATACTGCTGCTCAGCACCCTTGGTCAGAACAGCGATCTGCTCTAAAGACAGCTGGAAAGAGGGACTGCATCAGGTGGAACTCAGCATCATTCCTTCTCTTCCCTCTGTTACGCGGTGTGCTCGGAGCACAGGCTGAGCGGTGCTGGCTCTTCAGCTGGGGGAAGGGACTCTGGAAATTCCTTGAGCCCTCGTCCTGTGTCCCTGAGCAGCACACAGCTTCACAGCAGTGACTGAGCAGCAGCCCTCGTCCATCAGTCACGGCTGTAATCTGCCCACTTCCTTCCGAGGCTCCCAAAGTAACTAACTTAACTCTGGTAACAGACAGTTGGGACGGTTGGTTTTGTTTCACGCCACGCAGCTTCTAACTTCCCCCTTCCCTCCTCTTGCAGCTGTATCTGAAAGCAGCCTTGGACAGCCACAAGGTGCAGGCTTCTGGCTAGCTAGGCAGCACACGGAGCTCCACTGAGCGCTAGGGGCTGAGGGCGGTCTGCGGAGTCTTTTTGGTTACTTGACAAAGCTTTATGTGATTAGGGGGAGCTGGGGGTGGAAATGTAACTGCACTTTGAAGGATGATGTGTTTCACTTGTGTGTGTCTGAAGGTTTTATTTATTTAAAAAAAAAATGGGAGAAATAAGTAAGAGGAAACCACTTAATAAACATGCTCTGTTTTGAATTTCTGGACTGCAGGTTATCTATTGCTTACATTTCCTCTCCCATTTTGCTAAGAAATGCATTGAATGGGTGGAATCCAGCATCCTTTGCTTCCTACTTTACATTGCTGGGACATGGCAGCAAGAGAGTAGTACCCAGCAACGCCTTGAGAGGCATCACTCCAAGGAGAACACAACAGCAGAGCTCCTGAAGCAGCAGCAACACAGCTCCCTTAGCATACAGCTTCAGGTGAAGCGCACAGATACCTACAGCAGAGGGTTCAGGCACAAACTGCCTCCTGAAGAGGGTCACAGCCTCAGCAGTGGAGCTCTGGGGAGCACTGCAGGGGCTGTGGCTGCGTGACCCTGTGCCCAGCTGGAAGCAGAGAAAAAACAATACAACACCAAGCCTAGGACAGCCATTTTTCCTCAGTGTCTCGTTGGCTGAGCTCTGGCAATACAGTAGGAGTTTCTCCTTTAATACCAAAAGTAGATTAAGGCTTTTTTTTTTTTTTTTAACAGTTCATTTTGTTCTTCCTCCCCCCCCCACCCCCAATGAAAAAGTGTGTATGGAACAATTTGTGCTTTGCTGTGAACCCTCCAGAGGAATGTGGAAGTTGCTTTTTGGAACTCTGAATGTCTCCAGTGCTGTCTGTGGATGGCACGACGTGGGCTGTGTACATACTGTATCTGTGTACAATGTTGTACAGTGCTGTGGGGATCCGTGCCATAACGAAAAGGGGCATGGGTGTGACCTCAGCAGATTATTATAAATGGAATAAATATTTATTGGGTGTTTTACTCTGTGAAGGAGAGCATTGAAGCAGCTCTGCAGGCTGGTGCAGAGGTGACCGAGTGCTGTTACAAATACGCTTCCTGAATAAACCAATTCAGATGGGTACTGGCGAGATGTGTTCTGTTCAGATCTCCTTGAAATCTGGCAAAAAACCCAAATGCTCCATCCAAAACAAACAACAAACAGCCACAGCTCTGCAAAGTGCTGCCTTAGGACTGCTGCCCTTTTCACTGTGCTTTCAGTTTCCTCGTAGGCAGCTCTGCCAAGGCCTGATGTCTCTCCTGGGGCTTGCAGCTTCACCCCAGAGCCTCAGATTCCTATTTATCCTTTTCCCTCGAGATGTGTTTCCCTGACCCTACTTTTACTCAGACTGAGCTCAGTGCAGACACAAAGCAGTAACTATTGCTCAGCTTTAAATTACAGCACATGAACTGCATCTGCCCCAGCTCTGATTGGAGGAAGAGCAGAAAAATGCTCCGAGGCCATAAGTAGCACACGGACAGTGAGCTGGAGGCAGGGATGTGTTTCATGGGCTGCAGGAGCCCCTCCTGCCTGCCTACGCAAGCTGGTGTTCCCACCATCACTCGTTCCTGGTGAGGCAGGATGAGACTCTGCTGTTCACATGAATCACAGTTCCGGCTGAAATAGAATATTGTTTAAGAGCAAGTCTGTGTGTCATAGCAGGGATAGAGAGTGAAGAAACAGGACAGAGCAGGGCAAGGACAGAAAGAGCTGCAGCACAGAGGAAGGGAGCACTGATCCCCCCAACCCACCCCAGCAGCTCCCATTGCTAGAAGCTCTAGGGAGACACAGAGCTTCCCAAAATCTTACTAGTGAGATCCCACCCAGACCATGGCAGCAGCACTGGACGTGGGCTGCACTCGTAGACAGACCCAGAGCACAGTCCCTGCCCAAGAAATGACAGCTCTTTGTCCTCTCACTGCATCCCACAACCAGGCCTCTACAAAAACACCACTGCAAGAGCCCAGCACGCGGCGTGCAGGACACCCACCTGCAGCATGGCAGCACCAACGCACCTCTGCACCTTCCTCTGCAGCACAGAAGGGTGGGCACCTGTGCAGTGCTGCAGTGCCCATCCACTGCTGCAGCTCTGTGCTGCACGCAGAGCTTCCTAAGCCCTACAGGATGAAAAGATGCAGTTATGGATCAAACAGGTTGGAAATCACCCGGAGAAAGAGCAAGAGAAAGAGAGACGGTTTTATTCTAGTTGTAGAGTCCTCTGATATACAGAAACTGATAGTTTATTTCATCCAATAAACGAGAGTGACAGCGGATCACAGACTGCGGCACAGCCACCACCAGCACCGAGACGTTCACCCACAGCTCCGGGGTAACACGGGAACCCAACTGCACACAGCAGAGCATCGAACAACCGGCTCAGAAACTCAACACGGGATCTGGTTCACTTCTCAGGGGGTGTATACATATATATATGTATATATAGATATTCGTTTCCCTACTTAAGCGTTTCCTAAGTCCACATGGAAGCACAAACGCCTTGAAACACCTGGACATATATAGATGTTCCCATCTTTATATATATATATTTATAGATATTTATAACATTAAAGATATGTTTCTCGTTACTACAACTTTAAACTCCTTGAAGCAGCTGGGAATCAAAAAACAGCTTTACTACAGTCACAGCCGATAGGTGTGTGTCACAAATACAAACGGAACAAGCCACGGGTGAGAGCTGAGTCAGAACACCCCGGGACACAACAGCTAAGAGCAGGCAAAGAGTCTCCGAGGGAGCAGCACTACATGTCAAATGGTGGCTTGGGGCTCTCCGGGCGGGAGGGGCTGGCCTTACCCGGCCGGCTGGAAGTCAGAGACGAAGAAAACAAAACAGGGAAAAAGGGGAAGGGAGAGGGGGAAGAAGCAGTAAAACAGTGGTTAAAATACAGAAAGGAACCGGCGTCAGAACAATAGAGGAGCCACAACAGAAACAACTTTGCTGAAAAACCTAAGTGCAGAGCAGCTGCAGCTGGGAGCTGCCACGTGGGTGGCTTGCTGCAGGCAGAGACACGACATCCAAAATGCACAGGGGTGGTACATTTTTAATACTGAAGTCTTTTTTCTTTTTCTGAAGTATTCTTAATACACGTAACATGAAGAATAGAAATCAAGCCTTAGGGAGATGAGTTGTGATAAGCAACAGTTACAAGTTCCCCAAACACGTACCATCCACATGCAAGAGAAGGCTACGGAAGAAGTCACCACAGTACCCGAAAAAACACGGAAAGGTGTGCTTGGTCAAAGCAGAAAGAGTTTCAACAAAACATCACACGCAGCAAACTCCCTGAAAACACTGGGTTGTCTGACAGCAAGGGAGGAGCAGCAGCAGCCATCCCTTCACCCCATGGGGATGGGGATGAGCCCAACATGATGGAGCACAGCCCAGCATCCCCCAGCCCCAGTGGGAGCTGAGCACCAGGTCCGTGTGCTCCCCATTGAGTTCCCACTCCTCCACCTCCCTGCCTCGCTTTGATAGAAGGTAATTGCACTGTTCCCAACATCGATTTTTGCACCTCAGAAGTGAAATACACAGGACATGTCATCTGTTCCTAAGAGCGCCACACGTTTTGACAGCGTTTTTGCTTCTAAGTCACGCTTGTATCTTCTTCACTACAGGAAAGTAACTACAGCTCAGTCCTAGGTGGTGCTACAGCTAGGTGATGCAGGCAGGACACTGATCCAGGCCAGACAGGCGGGTGAGAACAGGACGGACAGCCAAGATGTGGGCTTAGGGACGTCCCTGTGGCTGATCTCTCCCAGGAGCCTGTGTCTGTGGGATCCGTGCCACTGAATGAAGGCTACGCTACGCTCACAAAGCAGTACGGGACGCACGAGTGGAGACGAAGAGCTCGATCACTAGGCTAGTGCTGTACGACACACCAGGAAGGGGGGGGAGGCAGGTGTGGGATGGATGAGGAGTGACTGTGGCTGTGGAAGGGAGGTGGGATGGGGAAGCCGCCAGCACGGCGCTCGTCGCCAGCTGTCTGCAGCCTCGGGTTATAAATCTAAGAGGGACGGTTCGGCCGGTCGGATTATGGTAGGTCGAGTAGGTGAGGCAGGGCCCCTTCTGCTGTGAAAAAGCAGAAAACAAAACAAAACAAACAAACAAAAAAAAACAAACAAGAGAACACACACTGTGGTTAGCACAGCAATCGCAGTCACAATCACGCATGCTTCTCCACCTCGCCTGAGCCAGCAAGAGAAAAAAAAACAACTGAGGCACAAAGTACCAGGAGAGCACAGCTCCATCAGGAGACGTGCGAGTTGGCTTTCTGCACAGCACAGATCCCCATGGGGCAATCCGCTGCACCCACAGCTTTGCTGAATTTGTTCATCGAATGCGGACTCGGTGCCAGCGGAGGTGCTGCCTCGGGAATGAGAGTTGAGAAGCATGGCCAACAGAGAGCTCCTGTACCAAGCACATGACATCACACAGCATGGATGGGCCCCTGGGATGCAGTGCTGGAGGGGCTGGCTGGGAGGAGCACCACCCCCTGCCCTTGGGGCTACGTCAGCCTGAGTGTCCCGTCCCCCCCCCCCCCCCCCCATGACACAGGACACTGAACTGCTTTCCTTGGACTCAGCAAATGCAACTTCTGCTGACTGAACTAAGGACTTCAGCCACTGCCATTGTTTCCACTGTTTGCTGGTACTTCAGTTAAGCCCATGGGCAGCATCATGGAGAGGACAATATCATGTTCAAGGATCTCCTTCCTGGAAGGGACTGGGGAGACAGTGGGGAACAGCACCAAACAAGGCGACCCCTCTGCCCTCGCTCTGCCTCAGCACTCCCTGCAGTGTCAGCATCATGACGGGGTAACAATGATAATTAAATCGTTCAGTGCCAACCCAGAGTGGTTTGAGTGGTTTCACAATCCAAGCTGCCTGGAATGCAGAGAGCAAACCAAACAGGATGGGGGTAAATAGAGAGGAAGCATCCGCACTGATCAAACAGAACCAGGTGTCACTAAATTAACGCCTGAACACTTCCATGCTGACAAGCTTTAATTTAGATTACAGAGAATCAATTGAGTGCTGGAAATGATGATGCTCCCAATACAAGAGGAGCTCAGAGGGAGGGAGGGAGAGAGGCAGAGGAGGAGATTTGCACTGCTCTGCTGACATAGTGGAGCTGTGTTTCCTGCTGACAGCAAACCTATCATCACACTGGTGCCAAAAGAGCTACTGTCCTACAAACTGGGGCACGCTCCCTCACCTCAGAGGATGACTCAGAGCAATGCTATGGCCCTGCTTATTAAACCTCAGCAGTTTATTGATCCAGTCCAGGTCTCAAAACAATTAAAACCTCTCAGTTCCTTGCCTTGGGTAATGATGCCTTAAACAAAACAAACCTTCAGACAGTAAAACATTTGGAAATGTTATTTCCTTGATTAAGAACATGGATGGGGGACTGCACGATCCCATCATCAGCGTGGCACTTGAGTTACATTTCACATAAAGCAAATAACGGTGGGATTGAGAGAATCTAGAAACCATGGGCACCTCGGGTGGGTGCTGAAATACTCATGTCCTAGAAGCAGAACTTGCAGCGAGTTACAGCTGGGGAACCCGTGACCATGGGCTTCATAACACAAGGGATCTGTGTACCATCTCCAGAGGTGCTCAGGGTTGGTACAAGCCATGGGGCACACAGTGCTCTGGGAAGGGAAGCCACTCGACCCTACCATAACAAACAGGGCTGAAAGGAGCATCGTTCTCAGGCAGACAGACTGCTTTTTGTGATGTGCTATATCTGCTTTTTACAGATACTCCTCTCTCTCTCTGCACTCATAGGGTTTCAGGGGGAAAAGCCCATTTCTTCTGCCAGAACGAAGAACAAAGCTTTGCTGGCTGCTCACAGCAGCCCCCAGTATGAGGGGAGTCAGAGCCCAGCAGGAGCCCCAGCACCACTCACTGATACCTCACTTATCTCCAGGAACCAGCAGGTCCAGCAGGAGTTCTGCTGACAATAACCTAACAGAGATGCTGCAACACTTGGGCTGCCAAGCAGCAGCTATCAGAAGGTTTGGGGTGCTCTGTAATTTTTATTTCCTTGGTGCTCTTTGTGCCAGATTAAGAACGGGACGCCCCATAACACTGAGTCCCAGAGGGTGCAGACACCAGAAAGCCTCCTGGCTCAGGCATTTCCCAAGACACATGCTTCTCGAGCTGCCAGGGATGCCTGCAGTAGGCAGAGTATTGGGGGAAGCTGAGGAGTGCTCCAACACCTCTGCAATACGTCATCAGTGAGGGCTGATAGTGATGTTCTCCAGGAACACATCAATCACTGAACAATCACTGCACTGGAGTGATGCAAGGCAGCAACTCTCAGCTTCAGCTGGTTACATGCAGCAGTAACTGACAGCACTTAACTGCAGATGGGGGCTAGCTGGGAGCTCTCCACTCCTGACACAGCAACTGCAACTTGTGCTATTCCTACTGGGACAGGACCCCAGCACATGCTCCCCCAGCCAGCACCAAGGGAAGCTGCAGGAGCTGCTGCAGCTCCACTGCTCTCAGAATCAGACCTTTCACTTCAAGACACAGAGAAAGGGGGAAGAGCCCCAGACACCCACGCCTGCCCTGTTCTGCCCTCTCTGCCTCTTTGCTAGCAAGGGCTAGTGGTCTGCAGGGAAACAATACGAGAGAATTTGCTAGATCTCCCTTTTCAAACCCCACCATCATGGGGACGAGGAACATCCCTTGAACGTAGGGCAGCATAATGGACACAAGGCTGACCCATGAGCCTGCTATGTTACTGAGCAAGTACAACACTGCAAAATGCAGGGAGAGAGAGGAAAGGGAAGCAGGCAGGAACCCAGGCAGTGTTTCAGGGAGAATACAGATCACAAAACCCTTCTTCTTGCAAGGGCAAAGGAGGGAAGGCAGACTGAACAGAGGCAGAAGAGTAACAAGAGGTAGAGGGGGTCAAGTGGAGAACAAGCAAAGGGAGTCTGCTTCTAATAGTGATCATTGGACAGAAGGATAACAGGGAACATTCAGTGCCAGAGTTATCCTGTACCCAGGCAGGGAAGTCCTGCTGTTAATGACCCAAACACCTCCTGTCTTCCACAAGCACAGAGAGGAAGGAAGCACTTCTCCAACGAGACATGAGAACATAAGCAGAGGAGTCTGAACTGACAGCTCCCCAGGTCTATACCTCAATCCTAACAGAGCTGACAAACAGGATCAAAACAGAATTCATTCAGTTCATCTCCCACTCAACGTGGATACAAGCCAAATGAAAGACACACCATTTAGACCTGTTGCCAGAGCTCATTCCCCCATCCCAGCTCCTCTACCTGGGGTCACAGAAAGGATCCTCCAGTAACCACATGTCAGGTACTGGGGGGCTTTCTGAGCTCCTGCAGCTCAAGCAGCCGCTCCGCACCCTCTCTGATCAGCCAGCTTTCCTGTTCCAGACTCCTCCCTTTATGAGATCCTGGCAGAGGTGATTCATTGGACAAGGGACTCTTACTAACACAAGAACGAGGCAGCAGAGGTAAGCTGCAGAGCAAAGTGATGGAGGATGGGGACACAGTGACTCATGCATCGCAGGGAGAGTGCAAAACGTACCGTGGCTGCCAGTCCTCAGGGGTCACTGATAGTGATTCTGAAAGACAACATGAAATCAACATGGCAGTTCAGACAGTTCAAGGCAGAGGCCAAACAGACTGTCAGGAAGGTGGGACAGACAGACATGCGCTTGCACAGAGCCACATTCGCATGCCCCCCCCTCCCAGAACACCACACAAGTGTGCACTGCTGGGTAGGGCTGCACTCAGCCATGCAGGACTTCACATCCACTCACAGCCTCATCTTCACACACACACACACAACTCTGCTGTGCACAGGGGTGTGTGCAGAGCCATTTATCTATCTGCACACCACCAGCTGCTGCTCATCCTCCCACCCAGCTGCATACACATGTCTGTTGGTACACCCAGATTGAGACCCAAGCACACTCAAACCTGCTCAGCCAGGTCTCAGCACCAGCTGCCTGGGCACAGGTGGGGTGACCTACCTCTCACTGAGGGCTCAAACCTTCTGACCATATACTACTGAGTGTCAGAGTTGAACCGACAGCTCAGGAGAGAGGGAGGTACCATGGCTGAGCAACAAGAACTGCCCAGAAGACATTTATATCATTTAATCATGAGATCATGACTTGGACCTCCCGAGTAACTCGAGCCTCAAAAACACAAACAGTTATTCTTACAGTGATGCTGATTACTTGCATCACTTTTCCTTAGGCTTCCCAAAAAGCAGAGAACCCATTACTGCTTTCAACATGTTTTTCCAGTAGTTATTCTCATTTAAAGCTCCTTATTTCTCCTCTGAACTTGCCTCAATTACAGTTTTTGTCACACTGTTTTAAACTGAAGAGACAAAGTACCTGGAAGAGCATTTTTTTACAGTTTCCTTTTCCAGATAAAATCCTCCAAAAGAGCCCCAGTGGGCATCCAGTCCAAACACAGCCCTTCACTGCACACAGACAGGACCCCACATTATCTGCAGCTCCCAGAGGTATGCGTTTGGTTGCATGGACTTCTGTAGCAGACTGAATAAATGCTACGTACAGAGGCAGGGTGGAAAGTCAGCCTTAATTGTACTTAATTACATGCAGGAAAATCCCCCTGTGAAAGAAAATGGACCATGTGGTATTTGTATGTGAAAGCATGTGTCTGTGCAAACATGGGTACGAGAGAAGTACAGCAACATTTGTCTTTGGGTTCGTCACCCACATCAGATGCTTACACAAACAGAGGCACAAGCACACAGCTGAACTTCTACACAGGTATCACATGCACATAGCATACACCCAGCCACCTCCAGCTCACTGCAACACCAGCTCCCAGAGCACAGCCCACTCATGCCACCTACACGAGCTCTCTTTTCGCACACACACAGAAGTAGTGGAGCCCAGTTAGCAAGGAAAAAGATGGGTATTAAAAAAGCAACAGTGGAGATGGCATTCGTTCACCCATGGCAGAAGGACCCGAGTCCAAGTGCTAGCAGGGAACACTCTTATTCTATATACAGGAGAAGAAGAGAAAGAGTCCCTTGTCATTGGAAATTCTCCGTTCATCAGTGAACTCAAATGACAAGCTGGTATCAGGATCCGGAGGAGTCTATGAACGACTGGAAGAATCAGAGAGGGGGATCAGAGAATGAGCATGAGAACTTCACAACTTCAGGAACTAACTTTCTCAACTCCAGATCGGGGCAGTCTGTAGCATGCAATCCAGCCCTCCTCCTACATACCAAGGGATTGCTAAGCATAAAACACTCTCTTCTGCCACTCCTGTGTAATTCCCCCATGTTCCCCTAAACCCTCCTACTTCACATATGAGGCAGAAAAGCCATTAAGGTGAGCTATGACAGATTTCATTAAAGAGAAAAAAATAAAAAGAAGGCCAATCAATTCCAGCCATTTGGGGGATCCTATCATGGTCAGGTATATAGAATATTTTTCATGAGTGAAGAAATGAAACTGTGTGAAGGAAGAAAGATGGGAGACGGAACAAAACATAAGTATACTAAAACCAAATTCCACAGAACAGAAGTATATGGAGAAGCAGGGTCACAAGAAGCAAGAGCCAAAAAGACACAGCAAAAGCATGCTGACATCCACAGGTGCCACCAGCAGGACTGCAGGCCCCAGGGTGATACTGAGGCACGAGTGGGCAGGTTACAGGGGACACTGCATCAAGGCACGTGTGGAAAACGGGGGCAGAGGCACCAAGAAAGTAAAACTATCTGCACACACCCAAGTCAGGAACAGATTTGGATTCATCCGCTTCTGGGCTAGATGCAGCCTGGCAGAGAACAGCCCCCCTCCAAACACACAGTGTCAGCTAAGAGCTGGGGCACTGCCAACGGAGGGAAACGTCCCCACAGCTGTGTTACTGGGTGGGGGTGCAGTCATATTCTTTATGCTGCAATTGCTTTCTTTTCCTCACTGGGAGATCAAGTACCAAACACACATTCTTGGTTCCAGGCTGTTTCCCTAGTCTTCTTCAGGACCAAGGGCAGAGCCACCCAGGAGGTGACCTCTTCTTGCTGCATGGCAGGGTGTGTGAAGTGACTGAACAGGAAAGGAGTCACATTTCCCAATGGGAAAGCAAAGCTGTGTCACCTGAGCCCTTCAGGCTGCAAAACACTCAAGTTGACTGCAGAAACAACAACAGAAAAAATGCTTCCCTACCAGTGCTATCACAAAATATTCACCTAACAAAAAAGCATCTAAATATCCCAGATGAAGGTCCTTCTAACTTCACCTTGAAAAAACTCCACCAGGAGAAGGGCAACTGCAGACTCCGGGGAATTCTGCACAGACGGGATCTGCCTTGAAGGTATACTACTACTCTAGTCCTGTGGTTTTCTGGTGACCACCTTCTACTTGAGAGCTTTATTAAAACAGTCATAATTCTGCTTGCAAGTCCTCTTCCCCCAACCTGCGCATGGAGTCTGGTTCAGGGAGGAAGGTGCCCCTCTGTTCTCTCTCTGTTCTCGAGAGCTGCCTTAGCATTGCATTATCTGTACAATATCTGAGTGAACAACGATGCTCCTGCCTACAAGACCAAATTCAAACAGCTGGAGACTGAACCCAAACCAAGCATTCCAACTGACTTCTATAGTCCAGGCAGAACAGGTATGGTCAGAACTGCTACCCAAATTCTGGACACACCCCACCTGCATGGATCTGCACCTGCAGGACTTACCTGGGAACACCAGGAGGAGCACGATTAGGTCGAGAAGGAACCTGAGGTGGGGGCCCAAAGGGATCAGGAGAGGCACCTGGCCTGGAGGGCACAGGGGGGGCACCCCCCAGTGCTGACCCACCAGCAGGAGGTGGCCCAGGAGCTGGGCCTCGAGAGCCAGGCCTGGCGGGGGGCACAGCGGGGGCTCTCCTTTGCGGCGTGGGGCTGGATGTAGGAGACCTGACAAACAAACAGAGACATTCAACTGCAACAACAGGCCTGGGATTCCTCCCCGTCACCATCACCGTACACCATCTTTAGTGCTCCTCCCTTAGTTTCTCATCACTTTCAGCTTTCGAGAGCTGCCTCAGGTCTCAGGTTACCTTCGAAGCTACCTCAGGCCCCATCTCACCTAAGGGTTTAATAGCTTCCACATCCATAAAGATGCAGCAGCCCCCACACAGCTTTCAAGGCCCAGAAGCCTCCCCGCACCGATACCCAGAACTCTCCATCCACAGGCAGAAGAGGGGAAGAGAAGCCCCTCTGTCTCAGTGGGAGGCCCCAGCTAGCCCCAAGAGGCATCGGGCAGATCTGCGGGGCTCTCCCCCTGAGCCTCTGGTACCTGCGTCCAGATGGTACGCTCTGCACCTGCAGCCAAGAGTCGTCCACCGGTGGGGGCATTGGGGTGCTGATGGTGCTGGTGTTGATGTCCCCGATGATGTTGAGGGCCTCTTTCAGGGCGTGGTACATGCGCAGCATTTCATCGCGTCGCTGGGCCTGCTCTGCTGATTCCTCCATCAGCGTATTCTGGTCACCACAGGAGTACAGGTTTGCCAGCAGCTCTGAATGAATGAAGTCCTTAGTCTGCAGAGGAACAGAACCAGAGGGAATCAGCTGCTGGCAACCTTCTAGAACACTCCATTCCACCCCCACCCCAAACCTCCTTTCAAGATGCCTTCAGGTTTTTGCTCCCTCCCTGTTCCCCCCCCCATCTCTATGGCTCTCCATCTCTACCAGTCAAGGTGATAAGTACATTGTTTATCATGAGGTGCATGATTGTCTTCGGCATGAGGTCTCTGATAGTTTTGTTGACAATTGCCATGTAGGAATCCACCAGATTCCTGATTGTTTCCACTTGTCTCTCCAGCTGAGGATCCATGGAGTGCATGAAACTGTCTGATCCATTCTCCTCCGCTTCGCTGGCCTGCAGAGAAAGGCAGAAACAGAACAGCTCTTCATATGTAACACAAAGCTGTTTTTTATTTTTTCCCATGATAACTCAGCTAAGAAAAGGGGGACACACATGCAGGAAGTGCATGCAGTGAAACTTAAACTTGTTTTTTTTTGAGCTGTGACTGTCAATGCACAGCTCAGCTTGCAAACCTTTCTCCAGAGCTGAGGAGCTTTAACAGCAAAGCTGCTCCTTCAGTAGGAAGCAGCTACATGAAAAGTGAAAGGCAATGACACCTGACCTGCGTTCACAGGCCAATACTCCAGTGAACACCCAAAGCTTTATTTTTCACTTTTAGTGTTTACAGCTTCATGAGAAGTTCTTCGTTTGAGCTCTACTTTGCATACCCAGATTAATTTCAGACCTGGAGAATCACTCACCATAAATTAAGGCTCTCCTACACACTGCATCCTTACCATTATACAACTGAGGGAACAGATACAGAGAGGTGAGATGGCTGCAAGCAGGCAGGATAACCTAGAAAACTTCCAGAACGCTAACTGAAAATCCTGCACCATAGCGGCTGCTATCTTCTCTTCCTCGCAAAGCAGAAGAATCTTGTCTGGTCTGCCTGAGATGCACTGTTTGGATTTCTCTCCAAAGGAAAGCCAGGAGCATGCTCATTTGACAGCAGGCAATTGCAGGGCTCACCCATCAGAAATCAGTTTCAAAGCAATGGACCATAAAAGCCCTCACTGCCTTTTTCTCAATGCTTATTACAAAGAAACCTGATTTTAAGGAAAAACTTTCCTTTAAACCATCCCACTGACAGATCTGCAGCATTGCAGGAAGCTGCTTATCTACTTTTGTTCTGGGGAACAAAAGACATGAGAAAGAGCAAATTCCTTTTGTCCATTGAGCTCTTCCAAGGAAGATCTTACACAGTGAAGTAATGGAAGGCCTTAGTGAGAAATGTAAGATAAAGGAAGTGGAAATCAAGCAGGACAACTCAGGAAAAAAAAAAGTGTCAAAAGAACAAAAATAGATTTCCAACAAGATCCAGAAATCATATATAGAAAAAAAGGATAAATAAAAAGGAAAAAAGGAAAACTCAAATCAAGAACAGAAACAAACAGTAGCATTCAACAGAAAGTACAAAGAGGGGAGAAACAAATCCCTCCTGGAAAATGTGACAAGAGGAAAAAAGAACTATATACAGTGGGAGTCCCAGGAGGCAACGCAGGGAGGGTCAGACTTACTTTGTCCTTGTCCTGGCGGGCCAGTTTGAGCACACATGAAAAAATTAAAACAAAAAAGGGACAAAAATGAAAAAAGATTTTTAGCTGGTCTTAGAATTTGGAGAAGTTGTTAAAATAGCACTGAGCAGACAGAAAACCAATCCCACTAACAACTGATAAATACCTAAGTAACACTGGGAGGGGGATGATGCAATTGCTTAGCTAAATTGGAAATTAGAACGGGATGCTCTGTGAATGAAAGGGTGTTATTAGCAATAAAGAGCAATCAACACTTACCTACTATGGGTACACGTTATCCCCTACATTGGGTTAAGAGACAGTCAAACTGCAGACCAGTGCTCCTTTGTTAAGGCACTCCATCTGCACACCAATAGGTGGCACATGTCCTTTATGAATGTGTGTCTAATCAGTCTGGTTCACAGTCAACGTGAAGTCGTGTAACCATTAAGGCCCACAGTCCCTGATCTTCATTTATAAAGTATCACATTACTTTTTCAGGAAACACATTTGGGCAGAAACACAGTCTATCTTCAAGTGTCACAGGAAAGACGAATGCAAAAAGTCTATTAGAAGCAGCAGATACAAACAGATAAGCAATTATCACTTTTTAAATGGGAAAATTATTTATAGCAGCTTCCTCTCACACAGAAACAGGAAAAACTTGGAACAGGAACTTATAACACAGTTCTCTAAAACACTTACAAAGCACAGCAGAATGCTGACACCAGTGATGCAGGACAAGGTTAAGGGAAGAGGAACAGGGAAAAATTCCTTACTGGGAGGGAAAGAAATGAGAGAACAACTACAGAAAAACTGGGAAGCTCTTTGCACCACCGTACAGTGAATGATACTGAGAAGCAATGGTGCCTGTGCTCAGATGACACATACCACTTAGTAGTCAGGCAGCCAAAGACCCTTACACTGGGGATTTATTGCCCATAGAACATGAGAGCTAAGAGGGTTTGTCAAGGCAGCCCTTGACTACTTTATCTCTCCTTCAGTATGCCAGTTATTATACCCCAAGCTTCCTGAAAGGAAGCACAAGGATGCAGCAAAAAATCCTTAAGATTTGCTCCCGTTGTGGCTCTAACTTACCCCAACACGTTCTGGGTAGACGCCTGCACGAAGGAAGGAAGCCTTCCAGCTATCCACCTCCTCCTGGGTCTCACAGGCCAGCTCCAGCTGTCGGTAGTCCTTGTAAACGTTCCTAAGACGACAAATATTTCACTCTCACCCATTGCAAAACAGGCAGCTGCACATATTTGACAAATATATCAAATGACCAGGGGATCTTCTCATCATTTTAAGGCAGATACACTCAGTTTCCTGCTAACACCCTCACAGTGTCTATGCAGAGGGAAAAGGAAGACTTGTCATGAGCAAGTCTGAGTCCCCATCAGTTATACCTTCAAGCCTTACCCTAAGAGGGAGAATCTCAACAGAAATTACCTTCTCAGTTTTGCTCACTGTTGGATTTTTCCAATTAACATAGGTCCCCCTTTCTGCTGTGAATGTCCCTGTTCACTCACTAAGAACTGTCGCATTTGATAATAAAGTTATACTCCACCCATGGCCAGGCCCAGTTAACCATATCAAATAGCTGAAGATTAAGCTCACACTGTACCGTAAGCCAGTGAAGAAAGCAATACACAGCTGTAAAACCAGAAGGAATGAAGTTAGACTTCCCTCTCTGAGTTTCCCATCATCAAAAACTATCCTTAAAGGACAGCTACCTGCAGCAGATGCACACCTCTCAAATCCCTCTTCTCTAACGTTGTATAAATCCTGCCTCCAGCCTCAGCAGATCCATGTATTGAGGTGTGAGCATACCTCTGTTCAGTGTTGAAGAGAGCAAAGATGTGCTTGCTGGACATGAACCCCTTCTCAACATCTCGCAGCTTCAGGTTATCCACTGGCAACATATATTTCTTCTCCTTCTCCTGAAAAGCAGATCAGTAACAAGTCACCCACTGCAATAGCGAATGCTCCACTCAGTACTGATGGAGTAGTCTGTCAGCAACACAGCCCTCATGTCACCAGGGGCACTGGGAGCCACCCCCAGCCCAGACTGGGCACAGCACATGAGCCTTCCTGCTTCAAATTCACCTCTTTAAACTGATTTTCATTTCATCATGTCACCATCCTACACTCTAGCAGGGATTCACAGTAACAAACAATATTTTATTTAAGCAACAACATGCATCAAAAGATCAAGAACAGGTCTGGCTACAGTGCAAGATACTGCAGGACTACTTGAAGGCTTCCTGGGTTGAAAAGAAGTCTAATAATTGCACTCAATGAAAACTCCATGCACTAAATAATTGGAAACTCGCACAGTATGGGCACTTTGCTGCTCAGTGACTGCTAGAAGCCACAGCCCAAAGTTCCAGTGACCACTCTCAGACAGCTTGGAGGGACCCTCTTAACATCACCTATGATCTTCCAAGCACAGCTCCTATGGGGTACATCCAGCTAAAAGCAGAACAAGGCATCCAACAAACCAACCCAACTTTGGTCCCAGTTATCATCTTTTTAAGAAAGAAGCTTGATCTCAGCTTTGATCTTCACATTCAGAAGCTAGGTCTGCTTAGTTTCAAATCCGGTTCTACAGCAAATTAGCAGGTGTGAATTTGGTTTAAGGTCCCCATTTTGAACCTTTTCCAGCTGGATATTATACACCAAAAAAAACAAGAGAGGGAGCCATCACACTGGTCTCCAAGAGGCAGAAAACTATCCCAAGACCAGGCAGAAAGAGCACACTTGTGAATGCAAAAATCTAAGTGTGACTGCTTTCTTATGAGCATCTGTGTCTGTAGACCTTTACTGACCAGGGAAAAAAAAAATAAAATTAATTGCTCTCATGGCAAATGAGAGCAGAAAGCATTACAGCCAGTGAGTAGAGATCCCAAATACCCATCTGGGAGAGTCAGGCAGGGCAGAGCAACAAATAAAGATGACAAAGCTGCTGAGCTCAATCACCCACTGGAGAGCAACAGCAGCCCAACGTCCTCCAAAATTTCAGTTAAATCAGCTCAAGTTTAAGGACAGCACACATTACACAGCTCAGCAAAGTCCCTGACATCAAAGTACATCAGCTAATTACTAGATTCATGCAACAAGAATATCCTCAGGAGAAGTAGCATCTAGAAAACAGGAGAAAGCACCTGGGAAACTGCCAAAGTCTACGTTCTCCCCCCAAAAGATAATGGGCTCTAAAGCAAGAAAGCTCTCCCAAGCAAGTTCCCTTGGAAATGTGAATACTGCCAGCCTAGACTGCAGATAGGCAAGCATTTTTGTGGTGAGACATGTGTCAGCTAGGTGCTGGTCTGAGCCACAGGACAACTCTGGGCTCTGTGAGCCACAAACAGCTCCCAAGCTCTCTGCTGCTTTCAGTTATTACTGTGCTGGGTCAGGCTGAACTAGTGACCTAGAAGTGAGGTACACCAACAGCTAATGCTCCAGGCAACACAGCCCATTCCTACGGCTATGAGGGAGCCTCGGAGGCAGTAAAATCCAGATGTGAAAGCTGTCCAAGAAAAAAAATCACTCCGTGGTGACAGAACTGCTATGTTGCATGGAAATTTGGCAATAAAGTCATTCTTCAGGGATGAAAGTCAAACGGTAAGGGAATCCCATGTCCCAGATATGGAAATGCATGCTCTCTGCCAGAGTTTCTACTTTCACCCCTTCTACACTCTTGTATAAACGCTGCCAAGTGATCGAGACAGCACTATCTCTGCACGCTGATCTTTCCCATACACCAGAGGAAAGACCCATCTAACTGCCAGCAGAAAACCATAACCCTCAGGCTCCAAGACAGGAAAAAAAGCAATCAAACTGGAGGTCACTGCTGCAAGGCAACAACCCCCCAGCCCACATATGCTGCACACAGTAACAAGCCCCTGCTGCTCTCCATCTCCCCACACCTCCCCTAAGTCCCCCCCTTAAGTCTTTCCAGCTTCTCAGTTTTCAGCCCAGCCTGTTTTATATCAACACTCTGACTTCATTTCCTGAATGTAGAGACAGGAAAGTGTGGAACGAGCTGCCAAGGGCTGAGCCTCTCAAAACTTTGGCTGAGCCCTCTGCCCATATGTTAGTAATCCAGCAGTATGTGCTATGGCTGAACAGCATCCTGGCCAAGAGGGGAAAAGGACTTCTCTCTAGCTTTCAAGAATTGCAGAGGGGGAGAGAAAAAGCCAGCACATATTGAAGTATGAAAGGTAGACTGAGAAACACAGTGTTGCAAGCCCCCAGTCTGATCCCAGGAGGCTCATAAGATCTCTCCTCATCTGTAGGAAAAAAAGGATCAAACTCCCTCTGATCAGCAGTTGGTTCTGTAAGGAGCGCACGTGGTCTGCAAACAAACCTGTAGAGCCAGGAGGCCAAGGAGAGGTAGTGAAGGGGGAGAAGCACTCAGTGGCCATATGAGAAGGACAGGGGTGCTCTCTGTTGGCTGCAGAATGCTGCAGACATGGGGCCAACCTGATGATCTCACACATCTCCCTGCTGCAGCCCACTTCAGTTTTAGCCAGAGGCAGAAATTGGTTTATACAGTCATCTGAATATGTGTTGCTATCCTGTAGGTTATAACCTCCAAGAAATCCACAGAGCTTAGTGGGCAGCAAGCCAGCCTGACTCAAAGCACTTCCTCCATTCAGCCGCACTGTCTCAACAGCAAGTTACATTCTCCTGCTCTTAAATACATGTGAAGTAACACTGGCACATGTGGGCTCCCCTAAGATTGGAAATTGGCACTCGCAGTATAAGAAAATAACTGGCAGAATTACTAGGCCTCAGCACAAAAACTAATTAAAGGTTTCCCCATAGCTGTTATGACAAGCACCTCCTCTTGCAGCAAGACAAGGGTCTGTGGGGACAGGGGAAGGAGCACTGCTGCTGCTGCGATTTGTAGCCACGTGTAATGAGGAGCAATTCATCTTAAACTCCTTCAACTCCCTTATCAGAAAAGGCAAAGCTTCATATCGGGCAAACAGAAGATGGAATAAACAAACATGCCCCAGAGATGACGGGGATTTCAGTGAAATCATTCATAGAAGTTTTGGGACCTCCTGGGTAATTCTCCAATGGAAGAACACATCGTAACTAAGAGCAAACCTGCTGTATGGATACAAGCACTGCATGCAATTGTTAGGAAGAAGCCTCCAAAAACCAGACTGAACTTTGAAAGCAAGCTGAGCGTTTCAAACTGAACCCCTTCTCCACATGAGATGCTACCAAGCACTCAACCTGTGTTTCATTTTCACAAGGAAAAGGCACACTGCAAGAGCTGAATTCCTGAGCTGTAGCTCTTCCAGGAAACCCCAGTGACCCCATGCACACATCTCCATCATTTTTGGACAGCACAGCCCACCTGCACCACTCTGACCCTCAGAGCACAGTTTTTACTAACAAATTGCTGGACACTGATCACCACTCCAAGCTGCAAAGCAGCTGTAATGGCTTGTTTACAGAGGAAAGCTACGTTGGTTTAACTTAAACAACACATCCTAAGATTTTAAGCTGATTTAGTTCAAAAGCTCTGCAGACGCTGGGTCTGGACTCGTGATTAATCACCATCATTACTGCTGGCTTAGTAAGCACAGCAATGGTAATCAGCTGCACACACACACTTCTCACCTGCTCAGAAGTACACAGTAAGACAGCAGCTGGACTCGCACGCAGATTTAAGCATGCAGCTTAGCACAAGGGTGGTCACGACCGGTTGCCTGCACCCCTAGGAAGCCATGGCTGATCATGTTAGAAAACAGACCCTGAGCAGCTTAGGAACCAGAGGGGCTGTAATGCCCCCACAACCCTGCAGTGACCTCGCTAAGTCACAGCAGTGCCATCAGCCCCTGCAAAGGGTGAGCATGCTCTCCTTCCCACACAGGGCAGAGATGGACCATCCCCGGGCGCCTGAGCTGGGTTTGATCAGGCAGAGCACTACACATGCGCAGAGCAGCGTTGCACACCTCCAGGAAAAGGAGAGGCTTGGATACATGGTTAGGTCCAAAGTGGGAGTTGCGGGTGTTCATATTTTTAGCCACAAATCTTCAGCACAGAAGAAAAGGCGACCCTGGAAGGGAGACACGCGGCAAAAAACAAAGACCTCTTTATGCCTGCGGCACCAGGGAGAGAGGGAGCAAAACCACACGGGCTGGGGAACATCTGGAATCACTACATGGGAGCCAAGCGCCGCAGAAAGCAACGGCATTCCTCAAGTTTCCATGCGAGGTAGGGAACCTTCCTTTCCCCCGCACAACCCTACCCTCCAGCCGGCTCACTTCCTGCCAACCTCCGGCCTTCCCAGCAGCCAGCAAGCTCCTCCCTCGAGTCTAGTTAGCTTTCCACTGCCACGTCAATTGAGGCAGAAGGACAGAAGGGAAGCAAGAAGGGAGGGAGCAAAAACCAGAAGAGGGAGGGAGGGAGGCTCTGCAATGCCAGAGATGGTGGGGGGAGAAAAAGACGGGATGTGGATTGCTCCTGCAGTAGCCGGAGGCGAGCTGCGCAGGCAACTGGCCAAGGTGGGTCAAAGGACCCTTCTGAGGACCTGGAAGCAAAGGCTGATCCGGGTTGAGCTCTGCTCCGCACTCCAGGCAAAGGGCTGATCTACAGGACAAGCTGGGCAGGAGGAGCTGAGGGTGCTTGGGGCCTGGGAATGCTCCCACCCTGCTCCACTAGCTGTTGTGCCAGATCTATCAAGGAGAAGAGGGGTTGAATGAAGCAATGAGTTCTGCACACCTGGGCGACAGCCAGAACTTCACAACGCTTCCTTTTCAAACTGCAGTAATTGATTTATTTTTTTTCGCTCTTCTTTGTAGGATGCAGTGTGCCCCAGGTGGAAACCAGGTACCAGCCCTCGGACACCAACACTGCAAGAAGGAGCTTGGAGACTCACTGCAAATTGGAAACACACACAGAAGAAGATCTAAGCTGCCAAAAGGAGGATGTTTCTTCCATCAGGACTTGGACCTTCCTTCACCCCACCTCTGCCCCAAAACCCCATCCCAAAGGCAAGGGAGGGGAAGGACTAATGAGCTGCTGATAGCCGGAGAGCAGATCACAGAGGCTCCACTCCGTCTGCCCAGTGTTCAGACTACCTGTTCAGGACTACGAGATTGTACAGTAGTCTGCACATTGGTTAGGCTGTGCTGGGATA
Organism: Oreortyx pictus; assembly: GCA_036925125.1. Lineage (NCBI taxonomy): Eukaryota > Metazoa > Chordata > Aves > Galliformes > Odontophoridae > Oreortyx > Oreortyx pictus. The sequence goes on from JAUPFR010000022.1 coordinate 5,486,151, forward strand.
CACCACACACTGCCAGTGCTGCACGGGGACGGCAACACCCGCACGGCAGAGGGATGTGCTTGGAGAGGGTGGGCTGCGGGGGCAGCTGCATGCAGAGTTCACCCATTCCTCAGCCTGGGAGGATAATAATGCCCTTCGAAGCCATGCTTGATCACTTTTACCTGCCTGCTTACCAGCTTGCTCACATGCTTCTTATTCTTTCTCCACCTCTCCATCTCCTTCTCAGCCATCCTTTCTTTCAGCTTCATGCACTTGTCCCAGGGATGGCTCGTTTCACGTGCTAAGCTTTGCCACAAAGCACAGAGAGAAACAGAAAGGCCTGATGGAGCTACAACTGCACTGCATTTGGCTACCTGAGAAGGCACGATCGAGCAGAGAACAGTGACAGGAGAGGGGGGAATTCACATCCTAGAGATTGCTGATATTTTAAAAAAGAAAAAAAAACAAAGGACTGAAAGCTGGAGGTTTGAATGTTTGAAGTTGTGTTTGCTTTGATGTTTGTCTGGAAAATAAAAGAGAAACAGTGAGTGAAAGTATAAATGAGGACTGAGTAAGAGAAAAGAGTTCATCCAGGAGAAAAGTCTTCTTTTGAAGAAAATAAGTGAATGAAAGAGCTCCACAGATGATGTAAAGATGTTTCACAGAGCACCTGAGAGCACTGTGAAAACAGCAAAGGAAAAACCTCCAAGCAGATCTGTCTGTTGAACAAAATGGGTGCAAACTCCAGGATGCAGCTGGACCAGAGGCACCACCTTGTTACCAGCTTGTGGGGATCAGAGCAAAGAAAAGATTCCTACCAGCTATCCTGGGCCTCAAGGACACAGACTGGCGGGACAGAGGTTGGGGCAGGTGGGGGCTGCATGCTTGTGCTGCAGGGGAACAACTTCAGTATTGATTAATGTATTTATTTTTAAACTAGAATTGGGTACAAGACACCAAAAAGTACAGGATAAGCAGCCAATGACTGTCAGCAAGGTCATGTTCTTCCCAGAACAGGAGAGTACCTTTGTACTCCAAGCAAAAAAGAAAGGCACAGAGAGACCAAGCACAAGTGATGCAGGAGGAACCAACATGATGAACAAAGAATACAAAGCATTCCTACACGTGCACCTGAAACCACCGGGTACTCTGCACCCACCCCTCCTGTACACAGACAGGAATCCAAAGGCACTGGCAATGCATGCAACACATGCTTGCACACTGCAAGTAATGCCATATTCTCGTGTACTCATCTACTACCCCACATTTCTAGTAGGTGATTTACCTGAGGACAGAAGGTCCATCTGTATCACACACACATTGCCAGAGGGACAGCAGATCTATCCATCTGCACGTGCACTCCTGTGGACACTGACTCCTGCAGAGGGAGTGCAGGGGTCCCTCCAGCAAGCAGCAAGCTTTACCAGCAGCAGCGTGGGGCTCAGTGCATCCTGCTGCCAGCTCGCCAGCACCAGACGCTCAGGCGCAGCTCACAGTCCCTCTTTTGCATCCAGAGGGAAAGATGAACAGAGAAGTGGGCACTGAGGATTTCACAAGGGATTCAGGCAGAGCTGTCTGAATCGAGTCCTTGAAGCGTGCCCGCTACAACGCTTACTGAGCAGCCAGACAGCTTGCTGCAGTACTCATCCAGCTCTGGGGACTCTATGGCTTCCCTGAGCAGGGAAATGATGCTCTATACTGCCAGCAGTCAGGACAAGCTCCTCCCTGGCTCTGCCTCCCACGCTGGCCTGCAGCCCCCAAGCCTTTGGGAGGTACAGGTACCCGGGGGGGGGGGGGTTACTGGGTCTGGAGGAGGGCAGCTGCCTGTGGGGCTGCTCTGCATAGGAGCCAGCATCTGCCTCCCTGAGAGGAGACGGGAAGAAAAACAGAGAGCTCAGGAGCACACACACACCCCACACAAATGTTTTGGCAGTATGGCAGAGTGGGGAGCCAACTTTCCACCCCCGCCTGGCCCCCCTCTTTCCTTCCCCTCCCATTCCCCAGCACACTCCTTCAGGCCCCTCCAGAGCATCAGCAGCCATCTCCCCGCTGACATGCAATGCAGGGCCCTTTAAGACATTTTAAGTTTCAATTCCTTTCTTCAGAGGCAGAGGAAAAACAAACCAGCTTTGCGGAAAGACTGGTATTTCACTAATGGGGTCCAGATGTCTCCATTCCTCAGGCTCTGCTCCTGGCTTACAAAACAGGGCAGGGAGAGGCCACGTCCCCACTCCCCCCAGCTCCCTGACCCCACCACACCGTGTCACCCCACTCCTTCCCAGTCCACCTCCCACAGCTCTGCCACCAGCAGGACACAGCCAGCTCCCTCCTCATTTCCTCCAGCCAGCCACCAAAGCTGGAAGGAACCAGGACCACAGGGCTGGGCAAAGCCTCCCCCCCTCCTCCCAGAGCTGAAGAAAGATCACTGTGTACAGCCTTTAAAAGCACATGACCATATTTTAGGAACCGCACAGGACGTGAGTCCTCCACCAGTGGTGAAGGAGAGATCCGGGATGGGCACACAGAGGGCCCTGCACTGCAGCCAGCTCTGCAGGACTGAGGTTTGGGGTGAGGATTCCCACGCTCGAGGCTCTCCAAGCTGCCCCCAAAACGCACCAACTTGGAGTCTGGCTCAGCTCTGGAGCCAGGTGGAAGCTGCTCCACATCTCCCCCTCAGCCGGAGATCAAGGAGCTGTGCTTTTGATTCCTCCCCAAACACATTTCCCTTTCCCCTGTGCTCCCACTGACAGAGCACAAAGGCTCCTTTCTCAGGAGCTGCTCGGACCTCGTCAGCACTGCCTCTCCTGTGCTTATAAGGGACCCAGGCTGGCAAGGAATTGCTTTAATTAGGCAGCCCTATATCTTACTATGGGGAAGGGAAATGGTGCAGACCTCCAGTTGCTACCGACCCCCAAGGCCGCACTCCCCCCCCCCAAGAGGGGAGAAGTCCAACCCACATCCCATGCAACTGGAACCCATTAACAGTTTATGCTGCAGTCCTCCCTCCCACTCCCCAGGGGAAGGAGCTTTGGTCATCTCCACAATGCAGATGTAGCAGCTGGCTTTGATTAAACTACTTGATGTTTATAAGCACTCGATCAGCATATGTAACCTGGAGGGAAGTGAAGCCTCCCCAGGCAACTCTGAATACAAAGGTCAGGGGGTCTTAAAGCAGAGATGCATCGATTTAGCAAAGACATTTAAATGCCTGATTCTTCAGGTATGAAATCGCTGCCTGCTCATGCACAGCAGCGCTATAGCAGTCTCCATGCAGAAGGTGATATTTAGAGGCTGAGTCATCATGGTATTTGTCATCACTTCCACCTGCTGAGAATGAAACAAGCCCACTGATATCAACTAGACAAGAACACAGGCCCAGATACAGCTTCCAGGCACGTTACCCCATGCCTCAAAACAGCTGAGTGGCAAAAACAGAGCAGTGTTTGGGATCAGGAGCCCTGCCCAACTCAGAATGCATAACTGCAGCAAGCAAGGCACTTTTCAACCCCCATCACAAGGAGCGGGGCTAACCCTTGTGATCACAACCTTACCAAAACCATCCAGCTGCTTCTCTTCTACTCAGAATGATCAGAGAATACAACAATTATCTTTGTCTTGCACTGGAAGAAACACATTTGACAATGATACTTTCACCTGGGACAATTCCGTCTACTTACATTATTTCCTACTGAAGTAGAAAGACACCATACTACAGGGATAGAATTCTTAATACTCAAGATTTTGAAGAAAATCTATAGCACATGACCATATCAGTGATATTACACACATCACTGTACTGTGATCAGCAGTACTCTGAACAAAAACATTCCAGGTAAATGCACTGATTAGCGCACTCAGTGCAGGAACATAAGGCACAGCCTTGCCTCGTAAGTTCAGCAACTGAATCGTGGTGGAACCAAGTGTATTTCACCCAAAGACAGGAGGCAGCATCTGAGCTGCCCCCTCAGCTCTACAGCCCCTCTTGTTACACTCAGGAAAAGTGAGAGCTTTTTCAAGCTTCAGAGTTGATCTAGCTACTCACCTCATCATCCTTATACCAGGAGAGGTTCTCTGCTGTCAGGACAAACCAGTACTCCTTGGAGCCACCCTTCATGATCCCAATGTTGTTGATGGTGAGCCAGCCCTTTCGGATGACCTACAAAGTTGGAAGCGATAAGCGTTAACAAAGGTCCTAAAAGCTTTAGGTGACAGAGGAAAGAGCAGAGGGTACCCCTACAACACAACCATATGGAAAGACAAGGAACACCGTGCTCTCTGCTGCTGCCAGAAGAGCCCCCCAACTCAACTGCCCAGTGAAAATCTTTGCCTCAAAGAGGCCAGGAATAAAAATGATGCAGGAAGGAACCTGGCTGTGCCTCATACACTCTGTCAAGAGGAAAGCAACACAGGAAGAATTGCATCGAGTGCCTTGTGAGCAGGCACAACCCTCCAGAAGCATCAGATCACAGCAACACACCCAGAAAAAAAACATGCCCAGAGAAAAATCAAGAGAGCAGCACAACTTTCAGCATGCTGCATGTGGGGAGTGCTTCACCCAGCTCAGGGGTGGGGGGAAACAGTTCAAGAGAAAGAGATGGGCAAGCAACTCTGAAATAACTGGAGTTCTGTGACAAGGAGACATTAAGTATGTGAGAACAAAATGGTGCATCTGGAATCAGTACCTTGGACTTCAGCATAACCCGTGTATTTGAGTAATCACATTAACAGAGCAATGCAAGTTCCTATAGGTTAGTCTGTAGAGAAGCCAGGCTATTACTCTCTATGGAACTCCGATTCACCATCTGCTGTTTTAGAGCCTTACACACCAATAATCAAATGCAAGTACGCATCAGCTTTAAGGCATTAACTTGTCTTGCTGCACAAGATACATCTGTGTGCAATGTGTGAGTACCTCAGTGAGTGGATTGCTTGTTGAAAGTGACCCTGCATTGAAAAAAAGCATGTAACTGCACTGTGTGAGCAGCCTACCACAGGGCTGTGCAATCCTTCAACCTGCATCTATAAAGGTAAATGTGAGGGTGCTGGATCTTCGCCTCCTTCCCACTGTTAGAACTAGAGACAGTCCTATTCTCACAGTGGACGGGAGGGGGCAGTGAAACAGAACCCCAGATCCCTGGATTGCTGCTTTCCATCTCCACCCACTTGCCGATGTACCAGCAGCTCCAAGATTTTTCTCATCACGCTACACCTTTATACCTTGTTTCTGCTTCACCTGGGTCTAGTGCCAGCTGCATTCCTCTCCCCATTCAGCAGTGGCAGAAATAATTTCCCTACACACTGTTCTCACCTTCCCAGATGCAACATTGATGTTCATTAGCACACCCTACTGAGCGGCCTTCTACTCACCAGGATCTCATCCTGCAAAGGGGAACCATAGCAACAGCAGCAGAGCAGAGAGCAGGAGAGGAGCAAAGAGAGGAGAAATTATTACCAGGAAAGCTGGAGCAGGAGAAGAGAGGCTCAAAAATAAAAATAAATCGGAACCTGGTGCCGAAACTTATATCCCAGGCAAAAAGAAAAGCAATCCCAACCCAAAACAAAGCCTGCCAAAAGGAAAAGCCCAAGGATTTCACAGGTTGGTGCAGAGCTTGCTTTCTGTGCTCTGGTACAGGCAGCTCTCCAGCAAGGTGCACTGCAGAGCACCAGGCTCTGTACAGCAGCACCAAGATCCCACAAAGCAGATACTGGGCAGCCCCACCTGACAGCCTGCCTGGAGTGCTCAGTCTGCATGTGTGTGTGTGCGCAGGAAGAGGTGATCAAACATGTCCTAAAGCAAACGGACGTCACGAGAGAAGGCTTTTTTTAAAAAGAAGGCTAAATGAAAGCTTTTGTTTTGCTCTCTGTGATGCTACAGCATCTTCCTGTCTGGATAGCCTTGTCATTTCCCCAGCAAATCTGCAAGAAGGTATCATCAGCTCCTTTGTAATTCCATGTGCAACTCCTACAGCTCCTGAAAGAATAAGTGGACTCCACTCTTCCACTGTGCTTTCTCCCAGTGAGCACATTCTCACACACAGCTGGTGCAGCTATGGCTATACATCACACTCCAGTCTTCCAGTGCAGAGGGTTGAAGTACTTCCACTGAAGGTTTCCACAAGAGAGACCACGAACTCTCTTGAAGTACCTCTGCAGAAAGTAACGGCCACCGATGGGAAAGACAACTAGGACTGACAAGTCTGTTTTGTAGCAGACCTAGCAGCAATTGGACTAGAAGAGGGAGTTCCCTTTATTATTAAGTGGCTCAAATATGAACGCATCTACAAGACCCCAAGAGTTCTGTGCTCCCTGATCTCAGCAGAAGAGCTGGCACAGCTAGTGAAGGGGCTGAAAACCCAGGGATGAATATAACATTGATAGGGATTTCCATCAGAAAAATCAAGACCAGACAGCAGGCAGTGAGCTTACTTAGTACTGTACCCCTTCTGACTGTATGAGATTAAGTGCTGACTATCAAACACCCATTTCCCCCTAAGACACTCTCCCTCTGTTGTTGCTGCACACTTGGTTCTTTACAACTGTGCTGAGTCTGAGAAACTCTCCTCCAGATGTCAACAGAGCTTGGTAAGTATAAAACAAAAACAAAAAACCACAACTTAGAGCACTGCTGCATCCAGCCCAGCACTTGTCCACCTGGTAGCTCCCAGGTGACAAACATGTCCTTCTTGCAGCAGTGAAGGAGATGGAAACTTGGCCTACCTGGTTGCCAGCTGCCTTCTTCTTGCTCATCTGGCTGCTCCTCTGCTGAGCACTGCAAACAACAGTGGAGACATTCAAAACTCCTCAGGCTCTTCTCGATCACCTGCAGCCTGCTCCCATCACACAGCTGTTACAGTGAGCTCATGCCCCTCGCCACTGGCTTCCAAGCCTTGATAACCCAATCCATCTCCACCTGCTCACTCAGCCCTGGTCTACTCATCTTCTCAATCCCACCTGAATCACATTTAGGTCACTAACCCTCCACAGTCTGACACAACCTTAATGCCCTAACTCCCCTTCGACATCACAAGCACCCCTAATTCTCCTCCCCAGACTTGGGATGTGGAGTCACTGAAAGGGAAGCAGTATGAGAATCAAGCCATACTTCAGGACCACAGCATCTGCACCACGGCCTCCGCAAACCATTTACTGGAGCAGTTACAGGACAGAGCCACAGGAAACACATTAAGAAGAGACAATAGAGTAATAGTGCTTACTTGGCAAAGCCAATGAAATCCTCATGGTTTGTATTCATGTACGCCAGCTCGATGTCTATTAGAAGCATAACCTACCAAACAGAGGCACAGACAGAACACGACAGACGTTAGTGACTGATCCTACTGGCAATCAGAGCAGACAGAGCCTTGTGCATAGTTCATCTCATCAGCCTTCTGCTGCCAGTAGCCCCTTGGTTCAGAGCCCTCTAGCCCAGACTGTCACCCACCCCACGCCATCTCCCCTCTTACACACACCTGGTCTTTGGTCCTGCCTTCCCTCTCACGGATGTGAGTAGTTACAATCCTTTCCATCTCCTCACGCAGATGAGGGTACTGGCTGAGCTGCAGGAGAGAGAAAACACGTGCACAAGGGAAAGGGAGGTATAAAGGAAGCAGGGGAACAGCCCCCTGCACGTAGGCATGCACACATATACCCTGCAACCAGTTGAGTTTATTTTTTAAAGGGGAGTTCTGAAAAGCTGGACTTGCAAACAGATTTTCCAAGTTTCTGAAGGTCTGCTGAAGGCAAATTTAATTCCCTCTTGCTTTGGGCCTCAAAGAATAGTCCTTCTCACTCTTACAGCAACCTCTAAGTGAGACTTGAAGCAAAGCCATCATATCCGACTCTCACACAAGTTAGCATTCGTTGATTTCTACATATTAAGCTAGAACTGTTCTAGACATTCAGCATCTCATTCACTACATAGGTGAACTACCTGTTGCTATGAATAGCTAAAACCTATGTGATGTCCCTGTGGGGAGAGAACTGGATGTGGATGCCCATTTGCTGGGCGCATTAAGTGAAAGTTAAGTGAAAGCAACCAGCCTTCTCCATCAGCATCTGCAGGTAGAGAAGAAGGTCTGGCAGACTCCAAGGAATGCTGTGTTCTGCTCTGTGCACCCAGATGCTGCTCTCTAGCTTTGTTGGGCAGGATTCCATAGCACAGATGAACACCCTTAGAGGACCCAGGCTTTCACACAGTACCTACCTATGTTTCTAACAACTACAAACAGTCGCAAAGCCTCTCAGCACCCTTGCAGTCAAGTGAGTCGCAGTAGCTTGGAACCGAATTTGAGACCTAGCTTTGAGACCACCTATTTTCAAATGTGGAGCTTGTTTTGAACACCAATGACTTCACAGAGGCAGGAAAATAAGAAGTGAGAGCGTTCCCCATCACCACTGGTGGGCAGCTGGGCATTCTCCATGATCTTTACAGTTCAGGCAGCTGGTTGCTTCACAGATACACACAAGCAAAGCTTCCTGTTTCCTTGGGGGAAAGGAGGGTTGGCAAAGGATAAATAGGAAAGTTATGTCAAACAGAAAAACAGGAAGTTGGAAAATCTCTAAGCAAGTCTCAGCTTTTTTTTTGCTTCAAATAAAAAAAAAAAAAGTCAAAACACACATGGACCCTCTTTCTCTCATCCCCACCCCCCTCCCCGCCATTCCAAAGGCGCACAAAGAAAACACATTATGGTTTATTCAGAACCCAGGTCATCCAGCAACATTAATGTGCAAAAAATAAATCGACAGCATTAATCCCCATGCAGCAACAGATTCTAACCCCAAGCATGCATAGGAGAAGCAAGGGCAGGCAAAGAAAAGTGACACAGACAAGCCACAAGATACCAAATCCACCAGGGAACATGCAATAGGGCATAGAGGGACAAGGAGTTATCAGCAGTATGAACAGCACCCAGAAATGCCATGACTCTGAAAGACAGGAGAGCAGGGACCCTTCAAGGGGCTAAGTCTGTCAGCCTGGGATCACATCACATTTCAAGCAGGTTTTCAATTCTGTTTTAGCTGTTTTTTCCTGTTTCATCAAATACAAGCTCACAGCCCGCTATGAAAACCACTCTGAACACATATTTCTTAGTTCCTCTCTCTGCACATTCCAGGAGTCATGCCAGCACACCAAAGATCAACCTTCAACCGAAAGGATGCTGACTGACAAGGCTTCCCCTGCATTTGTGAGATGCTGCAGTGCAGTTTGGCACAGAAGGTTCCTGCTTTTGGAACAACACTGGCTAGGATGCTATCCTCCCAAAACTAAGGCTCTGTGTGCTTGTACTGCAACAGCTTTCTGCTGATTTCAGAGCTGCTCTCCATTTTGCCAACTGGAAGAAGCTCAGGATCAGACCAGGCAGAGAATGGCAACCTGTGCTTCAGCCCTCAGCTTTAATAACCCACTGACAACCAGCTGCAAATCTCTCTTCAGACAGGAAAGCTGTGCTTCTGTAGCACACAAGGAATAGATGGGTTTGCCTATGTTCTTTGTTAGCACTCTCATATTATTCCATCTATGCAGCTTAACCGCACACAAAGATTTCTTCACCTTCTGGGGTGAAATGAAATAATTGTGACAGCACACAAACAACACCACACAATAGTTCAGGACAGCAACAAACCAAGGCTACAGGACTGCTCAGCTAATTCAAAGGACGTTAGCCCAAGCTGCCTTCCTTTCATAAAGCCTTGCAGGGCTTGATTCAAAGGTTTGATTTTGGCATCTGAAAGGCAGCATCAATCCACACCACAGTGGTTGAGTGTGACCTTACAATTAGCATCAGTCCTGAAGTAGCCTTTTCCAGATGCCTCCCCTAATAGGGCATGCTCTCATCCAGGTGAAGCAGTTAAGGCTATAACATGCAAGATAAACACTGCAAATCAGTTAACGCCTCTGTGCAGCTACTAGCCTTTGTCTGAAGCCATCAGAACCCATCTGAGACTGGTTGCTAACCTGAAAGTACTATGGCAGTTTGAGATCTCCTGGCTTTCTACCCTCTTTCAGAGCGAGAAGCAGGCAAGATAAGCCTTCTTACTAGACAAAGGCATTTACCTTTAAATATTATTAAAGCTCTTTGTTTTTTTCCCCTCATATTACTATCACTAGATACAGTAAAACAAGCAATTATTTCTCATATAATCATCTCTAACGTTTGTCTCCCAGGCTAAATTGCATTACAGCCACTAGCTTCCTACAATACACTACCGTCTTCTTCTTTGCAGGAAATATTTTGGTTGCAACACCCCTGAACATACCTATGGGTCCTCCACCACATCACGGGTTAAAACCCACGTCTTCAAGAAGCACAGCAGGCAGAGCTCAGGCCACAAAGACATCTCCTCAATGGAGGTGAGCTCCATGCAAGCACAACCAATCCTCACCAGCTTAGCTCCCACCCTGACTGAGCTCCTCTCAGTTATCTGCCCTTCCTTCCCCACCTGAGGCTGCAAGGCTGGTGAGCCTAAGAGAACAGGATTGTAATTTCCAAGTAATTTCCAAGGCTTAAAATAACTAGTGAAACAGCCCTTGCAACTCAGTTCCCAGGATATATTACTGCTGTGCCAGACATGTTTCTGGCCCCTTGCTCATAAATGTAACACGAATTAATTGCCACATGTGTCTTGATTTTCAGGAGGCACGTGGTGCCCCCTCCTGGACAAAGCTGTCCTGGGAAGAGGACCCACAGCTGCCCCAAGCCTCACGCACTGCACCTATGGCAGTTTCCCCTTCAAACTACTGTTGCCCTCTGCCCCTATGGCCTCACCTCTGATGCTCTGCAGTGTGAAAGTGAAAGTACCCGTGCTACATCAAATGAGCACAGTCCGTGGAGCAAGATATCAGCAGGAGAATGATGTAACAGGAGTCATGCATGGAAAAGCTCTTCCCCACCAAGTCTCTTGGGTCAGTATTCTGTTTACTCTGAGTATCTCCCGGAGAATAGCTTGTGCTTCAAGCTTGAATTGATTGCTGCCTTGTACGCAGTGCACTGGTAGGCAAGGTGAGGCCTGCTGAAACTCATGCTGTGGGGGGGACAACAGTTTATTCCCTCTGGCTTTTTTACCTTCTCATACATGGAATTTTTGGGGACGGGGTGACAACAAGTAAGGAGCTCCAAATATGCAGGAACTAGCACAGCAGAGGGCTTGTTCCACACTGAGCTGAACGATGCTGAGACAGAGAGGAAAATGGCACAGTACAGAGTAATCCACTGGATCCCAGCCCACATCTCAGCCAAAGAGCCATCAGCTAACGCCCACTGCTCCTGCTCTGCTGTTTTGAACCTGCACTGATGCCTGCAGATGGCTGCTGTCCTTCAGAGGCATCTTTACACCCTTCCTCTCTCCCTAGGTCTGCTCCTGTGGTGTGTGCAGAGAACTGGCACAAATGTGTGTGGGAAGGGGGTGGGCGTTGACCTTTCTCGGCATTATATTTTTGTTTGTTTCTTTACCTTTTCGCTACACTTTCTGATGGTGGATGTGAGCTCACTCACTACCATATCCACACACTTCAGACTCGGCTCCTTCAACTTCTGCACCTGCTTTTTCACTATGGCTTCAAAAGCGAGGTCAGGCGTGAAGAGACCCGTTCTGCATGGCAGGGGCAGGGTGGGAGGAAGCAACGAGGAAGAAGAGAGCGAAGCAGAGAAAGAGCAGAGGAGGAAAGAGGAGGAAGGAAAAGGGAAGAGAGAGAGAAAAGGCAAAATGAGAAGTGAGATTTTGGTTCACTCCGTTAGCTTACTGAACCAGGTGAGCATTGCTATGGGGCCTGTCCACTGCCAAGTATCAGGAGAGTCCACAGGCAAATGGAAGTGGCAGAGAGAAGGAGGTGGGAGCAGTTGGGCTGGTGAAATGGTGAGCTGTCAAGAGCAAGATGAACGGATGGAAACCCCCCAGGGATCCGGTGATCTCTTCCTGAAGAAAAGCTTATTCAGATTTTAGGACACAGCTGCTTGCCACTATGAGCCACTGACTCTTCTACAGTCTCATCATGCTTCATTTCCCTTTGTCTCAAGCATTCCCCTCTACCTCACACTGTGGTCATCCCTTCCACACTATCCTTCTTCTAGGCCTGCACAGGAGCTAAGCTTAAGACTCAAAGGTTTGCCACTTGCATCTTGTGCTGGCAGGAGGACTGAATGGAACAGATACAACTCAGATGGATAAAAACACTCCATTTACAGAGCATCTTTTGTCTTACTTGCCTTCCCAGCAACAGATAGCTCCTCAGTAAGACCAGATGTAGCCAGTGCTTAAGAAACACAAACAAGCTACAGGGCATCCATAGCTATACAAAGCATCTGCCCTGCACCAGCTAACCTGTGGCACCAGGCCCAGTACAGGCTTCAAGTTTATATGGAAGTAATACATTCCACTGACACTAAATGAAGCAGCCTGTATTCGCAGGGCCTCCACTATGACAGAGCAGAAAGATCACAGAAATTGCAGAGTTACAAAAACAGACAGGTTATCCCAACTTGAGACTACTGCTGCATCCAAAGATGTTTCTCCAGCACATCTTTCATGCTTCAGAGCTCCTACCAGGGTGCTCTCTGTGACACAATCTCAGTTACTTTTTTTTAGCACAGCATAACATAGTTTGAGGGGTTTCCCCCCCTTTCAAGGGGATGTCATGCCTTTGACTCAGGAATGGGATCCTGCTATTCCAAAGGAGCAGCTCCTGGTCAAACCTGGGGTGCTCAAAGCTGACAATTCAGAGCTAATTATAAACACTACTCCATCTAAAATCAGTTATTTCCCTCTTTGTATCCCTATAGATAACACCTGCAAAACCCCAAGCAACACACTCTATCATAACACTCTTCAATACATTATATAACCAATAGTAATCTGCCTTTTAGGCAGCAAAGAGGGTTAGAGTACAGCACAGGGTTCAGCTTCACCCAACAGACTCCCAAGGTGCCAAAGCAGCCAATTCAGAGCAAAGCAAAGGTGTTTCTGGAGCTTCATTCACACCCTCAGACCTAGCAGCTATTCCTACATACCCAGCAGCCTAACCCAGCACACACTGCTTCCCCTCACTGTGTGCACTGCTCTGAAGGTCAGACTCATGGGTCCTCATAGAATCAGTGCCTTCACATACCTAAGTACCTGAACAACGGTATTGTTTCAGGAACAGATAACTGTAACCACGACCTACCAGCACACACAGCAACCAGCACTGCAGTCAGCCAAGTTCTCAGCAGCAGAATCGATGCTAAAACTGAACACTAATCCTCAGTCTTAGCCATTCTCCTGACACATTCCTATGGTCTCCTCTTCCCCTCATCTCCCAGCCTGCACTACCCACCTGATGACTGGAAGAACCTGCTGCCATCTGCTCAATCCCTCTGCCAGAGGTGTGAGTAAAGAGGGAACAAAAACAATGAAGAAAAGTGGGAAATGGATGGAGGGGTGCAAGCAGGGACAATGAATAGGAGATTTTGAACAGTAACTGGTGGATGAAGAACAAGCCAAGAAAAGTTTCAGAGGGCACAAAAAGGTGAGCCCTTCTGATCCAGTTAGCAGGCAACTCTGGATACTTGGCAGCCTGAGGGCCTGTGCTTACCTGTCACCAGGCTCTAATGGCAATTTTCTGGGTGCTCCCCACAGTCACACACCCCAAGAAAGAACAGCAGGACAGAAAAAGAAAGCTCCTCCAGCACACTAGAAACCTGAGCAAACTCCCCTTGCATCTGCTTTGCTCTTCCAGGCTGACCTGGGGAGCAAAGAGCATGTCTGCATCCCTGAGTCCTTTTACAGGGGCTCCTGGCCCTAAGGATGGCAACTGTCACCACTTGGGCACCTCTCCCCACCCTTACAGGGACAAGGTGGCTCCAGACATTCCTGCAATGCCTATTTACCTGCATCTGTGGCGATTCCAGTCTCCAGTGCCCATGCTCCCATCCTAACTCAGGTGCCTCTTCACCAGTACCCAGCCCTGGCTGAAGCAGCAAGCCATGGCTGAGAGGAATGGCACATATCTTCCTATCTCACTGCTTTTCAACCCCAGCCTCAGAAACAAAAGCTTCCGCATCCAGAAGGCAGAATTAAGGCAAACTTCCTCCCCAAGCTCCAATAAATAACAATATGAATCACAAATGACAAAGTCTGGAGCCCTCTCAAAGAGCCCAAAGGTAAATTGACTTTTTTAAACTTAATCCTTCTCAGCCATGTGCTGCTCTTCCAGAACAGGATACGGACCAAGCCAACCAAAAGCCAAGCCAAACACCACAGGAACGCTTCCCTGTAACCACTGTGGCCTCTGAAGTTCAGCCCCACACACCCAGCCAGGAGTATTCTGCCCTGATACTAAAGACTCGTTTGGGGTTAACCCTCCTACTTTTAAGAGAGCAGAAGGAACAAAATTTAAATCCCAGTTTCCTGGCTTGGAAAATAAACACAGTCGAAATTTAAGTCAAACATGTCCCCTTAAGAAGAAATACCCACAGCTTAGGAAAGAATCAGGAGCTATGCTAGAGACTGGAGGCACAGAGGGGACATCTCCAGTACCCCTCTTCTCTAAAGCATTCCAGGAACGAGCCCACTGCCCACATTTCACAGTGCTTCCCCTTCCTGTTTGGCTTGTTGGCTGGATCGTCCCAGGCTGGTACCGCTCAGGTCTAGTCATGCTGAGGAGGTGATCAGAAACACCGAGTGCCGCTGCAGGCAAGTCCCTGCCCCGGTCACAATGCTGTGCCGCAGCCAGAGAGAGGGGTGGAAGGTGCCAGCTCCATGCTGCCTCCAGTTACCTTCTTGGTGCACTGTCTAACGGTATTGATTAACTCCGAAATAACCATGTCCACGCATTTCAGGCAAGGCTCTTTAATCTTCTTCACCTGCTTTTTCACAATGGTCTCAAAGGCCATGTCGGGTGTGAAGAGACCGGTTCTAAACACCCAGGGTAGGGGATAAGACAAGGCAGGAGGGAGGGGAGAAGGGGCAAGGAGAATGTCACGTTACACACGCATCTCAGAGTAGGCACCACCACCGACACCCCGCACACAGGGCTGGGGGAGCATTGTACCCCTTGGACAAGTCCTGACTGGAATCCAGAGAAAATGGGGGATGCTTGGCACCTCCCCAGAGGTACAAGTAAAGGCAAAATGGATCCCAGTTGGACAACAGGCACCAGACCCTAGTCACCTTCCCAGGAACAGCAGGATTCAGTGTCAGCAGGATTCAGTGTCTCAGGACTGTGCTTTCTGGCAGTTAACCTTCACTGAGGGAGAATGCAACTGTGCCATGGGACTGACTCCCTGGGGCCACTGAGATCCTGGTAATGGGCACCCTAATACTCCCTCAGATCTCCAGGGGAGGAGGTACTCAGGACCAGCAACTGTTTTGGATGTTGGTGGAAATGGAAGCATAACATGAAAACCAATGTTTAAAATTCAGTGAAGTAGCAGTACGGGCTTTCATCCCTCAGTCCTTTCTTATGTAGAAACATAAGGAGGGAGACAACTAGGCACCAAAGCCATGTTACCTTTTAGGCTTCTGTAATTCTCACATGGGAACTGAAAGCAAGCTACTTTGCCCCTGCTCCCAGATTCAAATCACCAGGGTGTCCGAGGAAGTTCTCTCCCTTGTGGCTGACCTACCGTACCTCTGAAGTCTTCAATTCCATTGGGAAGGTCTAGAGGTATTTACAAGACTACGCAGCCAGTGGTCTGCCTAGCGCATGATACGTGCCTGATACCATGGATGTTCTTGATGGCATAGCTGATCTCCCGTCGCAGCTCCTTCTCATCAAACTCCATCTGTGCCAAGAGAGAGTTTTTATCAGAAACAGACTGATGTTTGCAGAACCCCAGCATGTGGAACAGCATGCCTCAGAGAAAAGAGGTCCCATGCCAGTATCATGGGACAGATGAACACTAGCCTAGATGTTGGATACAGGGTTCAGCCAGAAAGCTAATCTATTCATAAAAATGAACAGGTAAGAATACCTAAGAGCCTGCATTTACAGGTGTCAACTTCCCAGCATCTCCTAAGGAACTACTTGGAAACAAAGCAACAGGACTGAAGTACTAGATCGCCTTCCCAAAACAAACATTTTTCTCCCAAGACTTAATGTGAGGTCTTGGCAGCTGTTTTTCAGCAAACATCTCAAAGAGTTTTAAAATTCACATTCAGAATTGTATTATCTAACACAAGTCAGGTCTTGTATTACACTAACAAGGAATTATCATATTTAAATGAAAAGAAACAGCAAAACGCAGAAGATGAAGAACGTTTCGGCACTTGATGTTTTCAAACAAAGTTTTTCTCTATATTTCTGATCAGGTTAGTGTTAGTAGTGAGTAAAACAAAAAAAGCGAAGTTAGCTCACAAGGACAGGAATTAAGAGAGAACAGTATCATGGGAAGGCTCCAACAACAGAAACAACAGGAAGTAAAATAAGGTGATAAAAATTAAAAGTCAAAAGAGGGGGAAAAGAGATTGTGAAATGTAAAAAGCAGCAAGAAAACGGGTAGGAAAAGGTGAAAATTAACTGGAAAGGAGAAAGAAAGGATCTCAGCATGCAGAGAAAAAGTACCTTCACCAGCTCAAAGGGGAAACGCTCATGGAAGATGCGGTTAATTCTAGCCCCTCCCGACAGCTCATAGGTATCAATTTGGTCTCCAGAGCCTTCAATGCGTTTCTCAAAGTCCACAGCAAACTGCTGGACCATCCTAAAAGGAGACAGCGCATGAAGCAGATGACATAGCCAAGCAGTCTCTCCCAGGGGGGACATGCAGTTCAGGCCACTCACTGAAGCAGAGCTTTGGTCTTGCGAGCAGGGTCATCGGGGCGGAAGTTCTTATACTCCTCGACCTCCTTCTCAATGGAGAGCAGCTGGCTCTGCAGCTTGTTCCGCAGCCCTGGCAGGGTGTCACGGATGTGGTTGGTCAATTGCTGTACAGGAAGAAGGTTTAAGATGAAACTGGGAGCAGTTTGCTATGGTGCTATCCTAGAATAAAGGGCACATGTGGGCAGCAGTTCTCAGCTGGTGACAGTACCTGGTTCAATACTTTCTGCAGGTAAGGGGTTCCCATACGATCAGCCATGTGTCTGTAGGCTGGGTGGGAGAGAAAAAACTTTCTCTCCGCAGCCAGAGCTGCCTGAATGTCCTTCTTGCCATCAATGTCCTTCTGACTTCTGTTGACTACACCAATGTAACCTACAGGAATGGGATTAAAGATCAGGTAGTTGCAAGGATGAAAATTACCCATGTAACATTGCTGGAAATGGGAAATTCTAGGGGCAACACATTCAGGACCAACCAGAAGAGTTTAAAACTAGAATTTCCTCTGTGTGGCTCAGGGTCTGGAAATCTGACATGCAGGACAGAAGTGCCACTATGCAACTGAGAATTAGATTACTTATTACTGTTCCCCCAGTCACAAAGAACACCCTGTTTCCACTCAAGACTTTCCTGTTCACATCCTTAAGACAGGTACTTCACTATGACTATGCAGCGTATAGCACAGTACAGACCAATGTGATTTCACCTGATGCACTACAGTAATCTCATCAAATAAGAGAGTTGGGGGGGGAGTAGTGCAGGAATCCCATCTTTGCAGCTTGTCTTATTAAAAATAATGAAGAAAGTAGAGATGAGAGCATAGATTTATGCCTCTGCTAGCACTACCTATTGAGATATGAATACCTAAAAATTACTTTTTCTTAAGCATGACTCATGCCTACTCCCCAGCTTCTCAATTCTGGCTTGGAACAGAGATGGCTTAAGAACAAATCATAACAGATGCTCCAGGAGCACTAAAGAAAAAGAATGAAGCAAAGATACTTTATACATGGAAAATAAAAGGATAGTGCAGAACGAAGGAGGAAACATACCTCTGCGAAGAGGAAGTAATTTATTTTCTAATACATCTCTTGCATCAGTCCCTTCATCCATAAGATCCAGCTTAGTGATGACTCCAATAGTGCGTTGCCCTTTGTAAGTCAAATATGAACATAACCGATCAAGCAAACAACTGCACAATATTTTCCTTTGTTCAGAAAGCTTACAAATTGCCCAACTTGGCTACACTAGGGCTCTTGAACTCAAATGTCACGTAATACTCACATCCACATAATAGCCAAGAGGTCACAACAGTAGACCAGGTAAAAAAAAAAAAAGTCAGTTCTCATCTATACATTGTTCAAACACTTGCATGCTTTGCCACATGGATGGATTTTAGTGAAGATTTTCCTACTTTTCTTCAGGCAGAACACGGGTGAGCAAAGTGAAGGGAGGGAAGCCCTTAACCTCTTTAGAAACAGGGCTTAAAGAAAGAAATGGGGAATAATACAATTTCTATTATAGTAACTATTAACACTCAAAGCTACCTCTAAGAAGGGCATACGTTGGTGAAGATAGCAAAGACAACAGACAGGAGTCTAAAGCTGCTGAGCCAGCCACACAACCTGGAGAATCATGCTGCTGGCTCGTAGTACCACACTAAAACAAGAGATTTACCTTGAGGATCCACCTCCTTCGCAACCTTCAGAGCATCAGAATTGGCCAGATCAGAGTTGGCTGGGGATACTGCCAGGATGAGGCAATTCTCTTTGGTGACAAACTGCATGAGCATATCTCGGATCTGGAACTCTATGTCAGGGGGCTGGTCCCCCACCGGGACTTTGGTCATGCCTGGTAGATCCACCAAAGTCAGGTTCAGGACTATACATAGGAAACAAGACAACATGAGTGAGTGTTCAGGTTGGAACAGTCAGGTCTGTCAAGAACATTCATAGCTTTAGTGCCTTCAATGCATTATAAGCATAACAGAAGGATATAAAATTATTCAGTTCCTTTTTGTTGAAGTTCAGCAACAACTATTTGCTAACTGCTATTAGCCATATTTGTCAGTGATTCATTTCCTTCCCCAGAATGGGAGAGACTGCTGGTTTTTACAAGAAGGTCCACAATGATATAATAAAGTCTTCTAAGAAAGTTTCTGCACAGATGTCAGTTGCTTCCAAGAGTAGCAGCTGGATACTTCAACCAGCAGACAAAACCTTCCAGAAACATGGCAAAGACTGGCAGCACGATGCACTGCAGCCCAGGCACGTGAGGATTTAAGTAAAAAAAAAAAAAGTACATTCACATTCCATTTCATCTTTGTTTTGTCTTCACATTATGACAGAACAGCAATCCGTCTCATCTATCCCTGACTTAAGAGGCTGCATTAAGACTCACCATGAGGAGAATAGACTCTGAGGTTGATGGGCACTGGGGAAATCCCTTTGTTGGAGCCAGTAACACGATCCGTTTCAGCCTCAATCTCCAAACGGATCTCCTCAAAATCTGTGAATTTCTTTCCCTTACAGTGCAGGAACTCACCATATTCTATTTAAACAGAAGCAGAGAGTCAAAAACAAAAAAGAGACAAAAATTCACAGACAGAAGTTTAATAAAATGTCCTGAATTTAAAAGAAACGTAAGAACAGCTGAAGGGATGAGGTGTGGCAAGGAAGACCGTTTCCCCCTAGATCCTATGTGTTTGACAAAGACATTACTGCAGCCACAGTTGTAGCAACACCTGAGAGAATCTATAAGCCCAAGATCTTCCCAACCCAGCTCCTGTCTCAGAGTTTGCATCCTCACTTGTGTTCATCCAAGAAATAACCCCAGATTTTCTCTGTTGATATTAACCAAGCTAACACACACACCTCCAACTTCCACAGAAGCACTGAGAAACACATCTGTATTCAGAACTTGGACCAGCTCTGTATTAAAGTAATGTGGGTAAATAGTCTCATGACATGCTGAAAACAGACTCAAGAGAGTCTCAAGGTAGCAAAAAACCCTTCTGACAGTTCTGAATTGGCTGTTGGGTTTTTGTGTTTGCTTTGGTGTTTTTTTTTTTTCTTTTTGGTCCTTGAATACGCTAACCAATTCAAGAACCCTCCACTGCAAGAGGAAAATCCCCACCAAAGTCAAATTGTTTCCTTACTATAGACTGGATGACTGTTATAAACAGGTCAGGTCCACCTGACAAGAGAGGAAGAATACCCTTAAACAATCCCTTGCCAACTCCTCAGTGAGATCTCATGTTTGAGGGGAAGAGTAATGAAAGCACTCTGCAAGCAGTAGCCAAAGCAGCAAACAGTCCACAACTGCAGTCACAGAACTGCAGTCATTCCTCTTCAGATCCCAGCACTCTCACACTTGATTTTAAGTGTACTACAATCATCCCACCAGTTCATTTCACGGGGTTATAAGCAGTTCCCTCCAGTTTTTGGGTCATACCCACTCATAAGAGTCACAGCTGCACAGACAAAGGAAAATCAGGATGAGTGTATGCATGAAACAGCGCTTAATTCAAACAAAACAACTGAGAATCGTTTTCTTTCTGAACGCTTAATGCATCAGATGTTAAACAGGCAGAACTGAAAACCATTTACCAGGGAAAAAGTCATTTTTGCTGGGGGGAAAAAAATATTCTTATTTACTTTTTCACACTGAGCAGTGTCACTAATGAAGTAAGACCCTTCTGACTAGGAAGGGAAGGCAGCAGCACAAAGGGGACGCAGCTCACGTACCTGTGCTGGCATTCACCAGCTGCAGGACCAGAGGACGCCTGGTCACGATGCCAGAGCCACGTGGCAGAAAGTCCCTGAAACGAAAGAGGAAATTTCAGATGAACGAGCGATCACTTCCTTCCCTAGCCACAGCTTTCCTGTTTCTAGGAGAGCTCACGGTCCCAGCAGGGCACTCCAGCTGTGGCACTGACAGGAGTTGAAGGCACAAAAAACCAAGTGCACTTCCCAAAGGAGGAAGGACAGCTCTGAAGAAGCCTACATTCACAGCACGCTCCCTTCAGCCACATCTCTAGCAGTTAAGGCTCATACAGATGAGGTTCCAGGCTAATGGGAGAAACCAATCACATCACACCATCATATGTACACTGGAAAATAACTAATCTCTATGTCATCAGGCTGAAAAGTTGAAGCAGAGACTGAAAACTACCATGCCTTCTTCTGATGAAGTACAATTACCTGAGCTACAACAAAACAACTCACACTTCTGGGTGTCATGGGACACTACTGTTCCGGCATGCAAACAGCACATCATCTGTTTGAAACAGCAGTCAGAGGTTTTGCTTCCACAAAGGGCTTCTCCCAGCTAAGAAAATACAAGTATTGCCAAGGCAAAAGCAGCAACAGCTTCCTCCTAAATTCACAAGAACCCCGAACGTTGCTGTTCCCCCAGTCATCTCAAAGGAAGGAAGCCTTTTGTTATCCTTTCCCTAATGCTGACTTCACATCCAACAGAGCTCTCCTTTGCTTTCTCTTTTTCCAAATCCAAGTGCTTCAAGCAACGCTAGGCACACTCATGATATCTGCTGATGACCATGCTAGTTTGTGGCCTCGTTTTCAAGTACTCAGCTGTTTATGTGCCTCTTCAGAAGACTCTGAAAACACAATCATTTGTCTCCCTATTTAGGGGAGAAGCACTGCTTCAAAACATGATGTCTGTGGCATGAATATGGTCACCTCTGTTTCAAGCTCTGCCTGCACTGCTTGTGTTCTGTTACCACCCTTCCTCTTCCAATAGATGAGACAATGTGTAATTCTGCCAATCCAGCAGTAACGGTGGTGAAAGAAATCCATGCCCCTCAATGTTCTGCACCATGGCCTTGAACTGCACAGCCTTAATATTGACAATGGAAATGAAGATAAGGAACGAGCTTTTGTTTTAAGCACATTAGACAGTGAGCGGACTTGATTTCAGCTCCTGGTTTCACCATGGATTGCTTATGTAATCCTACATGGAAGTACAAAAATGAGTGTGTTTTCCTTTCCCTAAGCTCTAAACTGAGTATTACCAAAAGATGCAGAATGGGTTTAAGCGAAAGGAGAACAAGGAGCATCCTACAACCTCCAATGTCTCAAAAATATCTCCCACAAGTTACTAAGCCTACAGTGAAGTGACCTGTGGTAAAACTCCACTACAGGCTGTAACCCACTCTCACTATTTTAGATTTCCAGAAACATAAGGAGTTAACTGGGATCTTCTTGCATTTGTTTTTCAAATAAATACAGCTCTATTTTTTTTCCATCCCAGTGGGATTAACCCTGGAATCTTTGAGGCACTGCATCATTCAGGCAATTTTCTGCTGCCTCAGCTCCATTCCTATGGATGCCTGTGGTCAATATGTGACAAAGTCCGACTCTTGCATCAGCTCTTTTAGCATAAGAACAAATGGAAGCCACACAGATTGACTGTAAGCTTACCGTAGGTGAGAAAAAGGTAGTTTTAATATAGATTTGCTTTCTAGTGCACTAGGATACTCCAGCTATTGATCTCCAGCTTGCAGTACCACATTCTGCCTCTCTGTAGGAAAAGCACTACTTGCATTTATGAGTCCTTTAAGGATTTAAGACTCCCCTGATGCTGTGCTCCATGTTTTCCCAAAGCTTTCTGCTCTGGCCCAAAACCCAGCTTCTCTCTGGTCTTTGTCAGAGCTCAAAGCAAAGGTGGATGTGAAAGCCTCAGCAGCATCCAGGTCCCAAGCATCAGAGAAAAATGAAACCACTTATTGTGTCAACTGAGTGGCTTCCAGACTATTGGAAGGGAAAAAAACAAAACAAAACAAAGCCCTCACAAAAGACAAGATATTAAAAAAAAAAAAGAAAGAGGATTACTTACAAAAAAGTTTTCTGTGAGTCATTTTTCAATAAGCTCTGAACAGCAGAGCAGATACCATGAGTACCTCCAATAGAACAGTGATCATTAAGCCAACACATTTCTGCTTGTTATTAACCCCATCCTTTGAAACACTAATTTACTGTGACTCAAAAGAACATGCTTACCACATTTTAACTAAGTATTTTCCTTCCTAGAGGCATTCATCCCAGAACTGCTTGCTGTTTAAGGTCAGCCTTTACATAGCAATATTACTAACAGTTTTTCCTCAGTTTCTCACCACGCAGAATTTCAGACTACCCAGTTTCAGGAACCTAGGCTTGCCTATCTTTGGCATTACACCACTGTAGTTACGCTGATGTTAAAGTCAGTCAGTAGAAATCGTTACTCCTCCAGGAGGTCTCTCCTCCCAGAGAAGATCAAGGTTAATTACCCAAATCCACAACGAGTCCCCCAAATGAGTTACCTTAGTACTTACATTCTGGACAAACAATTTGATCCCCTATATAAGAAAAAGAATGTGTTCATAACCCACAAGCTACTGAGATGTACACACAGTTCAGCTTCCAGGTTTTCCCTATACTTAACCAATCAGGAGTTCTAGCCAAAAGGCTTTACAGAAATCCACACACTATCATCCCATCACATCCATATTATTTCTTACTATTTTATTCCCCATCCCTTCCCTTTACACCCCCAGGAATAAACGCTTCCATTCTCCTGCTCAGGCTCTTAAAATGTACAGATCCATACATTCTGTGTCTGGTTGAGTGCCAGGGGAGTGCACCGTACAGCAGCCCTGCTTTCCCTCTTGCAGCAGGCTTAATAAATTGCTTCTGTAAAGAAGCCATGACAGAGTGCCCAGCGCAGGTTTTGAGTCCTTTCAGCAGCCAAGGGAATGGACTTCTCCTGAAAGAGCAGCACCAAGTGATGGAACAAAGCCAGATTCAGGAGAAGGATACATGAGATAAGGACAGGTCCACAGACTTGGGCAGACAAGAGCAGAAGGGTTAGATAAACTGGCTTCTACCATTCCTGTGAGGAGATGTACAGTAGTAGCAAGGTTGGGGGTGGGAGGGGAAAGATGAACACTTCTTTGGAGATAACACACTGCTGAACTGGAACAATGAGGGCAGCAGGGTCTTCCCTACCAAAACAAGGCAGCCTCCATCACAACACCAAGAGCAGCCCTGTTACAGACACCACCATGCAAGATGCTGTGCCTGAAGCAGGCTACCCTGTTAGTGTGAGTACCAATTGTTTGTTATTTACTTTGTATCTTAAAAAGGAAAATTTGCTTTATTTTCTTGTTTTGTCTGTAACATGCAGGGATGACGTGACAGCACTTTATTTTCTGTCTTTAAGCAAGAATACCATCCTGTGTCACCTCCCTATGCCAAGTTTCACCCAGAACAAATAATAAAGCAGCAACTAAAAACCTAGGCAGAGATGCTGCATTTCAGAAATAAACACTTAATCTGCTTATCCTCCATTTAGGTATTGACTTGAAATTCCTCCTTACGATATTGAGGCATCACTTCTAAGCATTTCAGCTGGGCTCAATGAGCTACGTTCCCCAAACTGACACTTACCAGAAGACTTCAGTATATATACTTCACGCTTTCAGTAGCTAATTTCTGATGTGACCAGCAGTACATCTCCTCTCTACACTAAGGCACAAAAAGAAATAAAGATGCAAATCCTGAACGGTCTCAAGCTAAAAAGGTCCAGCCAGGAAAACGACCTGAAAAGGTACTCACTGTGATATTTTGCATTGCTCATTTCTGAAGTACATCCTGAACTAGTCATCTCAACATCTCAACTAGCTTCAGAGCTACCTCAGGGCAAACCCAATCACATCATCCTTTACAGTCTTATTTCTATTTTAGTACACCGAGCTGTATTAAAGTACAGATTTGAGCTGAAAACAGCATTAGTAATGCAGCAGTCAAAAAACTATCTGAGGGACAGAAAACAATCTAGCAGCTACTACACAGCAACACTTGAACAAAATCCAAACACATTGAGACTCTCAAACATTAAGGCAATCTATATGCCATGCAAGAAATATTTTTTTATCAGGGCAACTTGGTGTGAGAGTTTCATAACAGATTTTAAATTAAAGCCAGGCCATCTATATGACAATCCTCCATGCATTAGGTATCCTGTCATCCTACAGAACAAAAAGGTGCTATTAATGACAGAACAAGCAGATATTTGTCAACAAGTTCCAAGGTTCGTTAATGACTCTCACAGTACAAAGCATCAGAAGTTACAGGTAACGTGCATCAAATATATTGATAAGACACAGGAGATAAATTGCTTGTGGCATTAAATATAGATTGGAATCAAAGAAGGCTGATATTTGATAGATAACAGATAGTGGCAACAGAAGTCATTGGTAGCCAATAAAGGAAACAAGTCCATATTACTGTCCTTTCCTTTAAGTGGGAGAGGGACCCAATGCTTCCACCACCACTGGCTTTGCCTTCCTGCAGGGAAGATATCTGGAGAGGACTCGAATACAAATCCAATCCTGATCTAGATACACCAATACAGCATCCATGCAGCTTGTTTGTCAGTCCTTTGAGACTCTTGGATTAGAATTCATTACAGAAGGCAAAGCCCCAATTAAAAAAAAAAAAAACAACAACAAAACAGCAGCTTATGAAGACAAAACAGGAGTCCAAATAACATGAGAATGAACACCATCTGATCATTTAATTTCCATTTGATTTCTTACTAAACATCTGCAGACAAGGTTATTAGAGGATGTGATTAATCTCCAGTTCGGATTATTAGTTTCAGACAATTAAGACTCACACAGTATCCACAGTTTCACATGGCTGTTCCTGGTTTTTAAATCCAGTATTGTTATTTCCTGTGTTACGGTGGCGCTGAGGGAAAACAATTTAATCAGAACTTCACTGCACAAAGCACTACGCCAGTTCACAGCACGAAATACAGCTTCTATCCCTATGGGTTTTGCTGTCTGGCTGCATACACTCCTGCTCAGGCCTAGCGCCAGCTTCATTTCATCCACCAGGTCTTACAGTTGATCACTTACACATCTAGATCATTGGCACCGTGGCACAACACACGACAAGCACCCCAGCACAATCTGGGGGCATCAGTACCTTTGACTTATGGCTAACAGCTACGTTTTCAAGTATCCTTACTCCATGTCTTAAAGGAAACCTTACAACACAGGCTGACACCTATGCAACATGCTGGCCACCAAATACCTGTAAGGCTACAGACATTCACTGTTAACCTTACTGACTGCTAAAACACCTCAGGAATGCAGCAGCATTCAGCTTACAGAAGCACTATTTCTAAGCAGCCACATCCTTTTCAGTAAGGTTAGCACTTGCAGGCTCAGAAGTTTAAGCCAGGGGATGTGTTATTTACCTGCCAATCCCTGCAGCACAACTGTGTGTCTAGCCCTGACCTTTAGAGAAAGAAACAAATCTATAAGCAGTTGATGTAATGCAAGTATTTCTTAAGAGCATAACTGACATCCATCATACAATGGGTACATACAGAAATAAAGATCTATTGTAAACACACCACATTCTATCATACTGACAACACTACTGTACACAGTAATTCATTATTTAAGAAGACAATTGTGAAAAATAAAGGTCATGTAATAGTTCACGTGCCATCACAATATACATATTAGCAGAAGAGAAGGCTTCCCACTGCCTTGTACCTTGAGATCCTATTTACAGCAGTGCAAAGGGAGGTTAGTACCATTATGCCGACTTACAGTACTTACAATTGCTGTAAGCAATCCTGGCTTCCCAGCAGCATCCCCACACAGCTCTGCAGGCCAGCAGCCAGCAAGGGCTGAGCAGACCTCCACATTGTGCTGTACACAAGGTGTGCTCCAAGGGCTGGCACAGGTGGCTGGGTAAAACCTGACATACAGCAAGCCTAGCAAGGCAAATCCATGCCCTTACAAACAAGCACATTGGTGGGTTTTGTCTCACTGAGACTGGGGACTAAATGACAGAAAGACAGTAGATACTTGGGCTTCCACCTCTTACTGGGACACAACTGCCCAGCCATTGATCTGGATATGCAGAGGCAACAATCCCCCATACTGCCCCACGTCATCTTGAGCAAAAGTGTTTTGTTTTTATTTCCCCCACACATCTTTCCTACAGAACAGAGCCTGAAATGCAAAGGACTGAAGCTCACTGCTCTACCTGGGACCTCTGAGATAACACACATGCCTTGAGCAGAAGTATTAATTAGAAATGGGTTTCACCACTCAGAAGACATTTCTCAAGCCAAATGTGAGCTGAGGGAGCTCAGACAACACAGGAGATGGGCTCTGAACAAACACTCCCTCATACTGCTGATATTTCAGCACCATTGGCTGGGTTCAGACATTAAGTCTGCTCAAGCAAAAAGGGAAGCACAATAATTGTTACAAGAACATTTGCTTTGAAGGGGCTCTCCCCCTTACCACCCCTTGCCCCCTCCATCCCTTCCACAGGACACTAAATTCTGCTTCTCTGGCTTATCTCTGACCGCACAGACTCATTCCCAAGGGTCACTGCAATCACTGCCTTTTTCATTCATTCCTTTCACATCTCCTTCCTCTGCATTTCACTCAGCCCCTCCTGCACGGCTCCCCACAGGCCTCTAGAAGCAGTGGGATAAGAATGTTTTCTTTTCTTGTTTATTTTCACTTGAATCCTTTGGGCTGATTTCTGTTTCGCTTCGCTAGCTTTAGTGAGCATCAAAATTTGGAAAACAGCTGACTGTATTATGCAGAGTCATGGCTGCACCAGAGCCTCTGTGCACAAGTTGGGCTCACGCGGAGCTATGGAGCTTCATGGCAGCACTCCACAGGGCAACACACCCAAGGTGGTCAGCATTCTTACCTTAGCAGGTACTCCACTTTCCTTTGGTGCCCTATGAGCCCACTGAGTGGGCAGCACAGCCAACAGACTGCCCAGGGATGTCTGCTGTGGTGCCTGAAGTAATTCCAAGCAAGCCCACACACTCTCGTTTTATGCTGGGGGTCAGCACCAGGATCCGGCCCTACCTGTGAATTGTAAGGTGACCTGAAGGCAAAGGCAGAGATGCCACTATGCTCTTTTTGTGCAAAAACAAAGGACTGCAAAAACACGTCTGATCAGCTCTCTGGTTCTGCTACAAAGCACAAATCAAGGATTTCTAATACTACAGCCATAACTCAGTTTATACAACGAGGTCCCCATGAATCACAATGGGAGACAGAAGCTGAACAGACAATTTTTTTCTGTTGCAGAAGGTTACACTGCTCCTGCATCTTGCCTGTAGGAGGGGAGAAAGAACACAAATGGAACACCTTGGGAGGAGGCTCAAATGCACACACCCATCACCATTTTGCCTGTTCTCTACTGAGTGCTTTCTTCCTACATAGAAATCTAAGCTTTCCCTCTCAAGAGTCATCACTGTGGCCTGGATGGGCAAATACTTTCAGAAGACAGGATTTCAAGCAGCACTTGAAGCCTCTGCAAGAAAGATCAACTTGTTCTCGCAGACACCACAAATAGCTTCCAGCTCTTGCTAGAAACACACACCTAGACAGCGTGGTACAGCACGAGCACAGTTCACCACCTTTGCCATCTTAATTGGAAGAAAATCTGTGCAGGATATGTAGTCACAGCTGTGTGTGCTGTAATGCAGGCTTCCTTTCCAGCTATTAGTGACCAAGGTCAGTTCTTTACTTCCAAGTGCCACAGAGGGCTGTGACCCGGGGAGTCCTGGCACACAACTGCAGAGCCTTGTGTTATTCCTGCAGAGGAAGCCTGCAGTGGGAACAGATTGGATCCACGTGCTTCTCCCTGCTTGTGATCGCAGACTAGATAGATAATCCCTTCATGGGCTGCTGCTCTACAATTGCGGTGCAGCAGCCAATCCAATCTGAGAGCCAAAACCAGGCCCAGGGGGATAATTCCCCTCCTACTTCCCAACAACATGGTGAAATCTACTTGTTTCCATAGAAACAAATCAGTTTGCTCCTGACTCCCTCACTGCCACGAATCAGCCCCAAGCTGCTGAGGCTGACAGATTTCACACAAGTGTCTACAGACACAGGTCAAGAGCTTGCGGGAGAAACGAGAGGTATCCCAAATAGCACACAAAACCCATCCCACCCAAAGCATCACTTGCTTCAGTTCCTCTCTGCTGTGAGAGAATTAATGAGTAATATCCTTCCCCTCCTCCATTTCGAGGGCTGACTTATCTGCCAGATCCCTCCCTGCTATGCTCCTGCAGATGGGTTAGCCCAGAGCATGAGAGGGAATAAAACACAGATGGCAAAGGAAGACAGGTCACTTCAACACTCAGGTGCACTCGTGAACCTCCTCCTCTTCATTATTTTTGCAGGTAGCAACCCTAAAGGGATTGTGTTGTTCAGAGGCTCTGCATTTTACTGAGGAGGATTATTTAGAGAGTGGTACAGCCTACGGTGCAATGACTGGTCTCAAAAAGTCACTGCCCATTATAGCAAATGCCGCAGTGACAGTCAGCTGCAGCAGACGGGAAGGAAGAGTCCTAAGAGGCTGCAGAAGCACAGCACTGCTGCTGTGCAGCTTCCCCTGGGATCTTTCGGGTAATAGAAAATGAAGCCCTGGATCTTGCACGCCACCTCGGGATATTCAAGGTGAAGAATAACACAACGCTGATTCTACGTGACAATATCGGGAACTCAAGGGGAAAAGCAGCCCAGCACATCCTGAGTGGATGTGGCAGCAAGGATTACACATTTGTGGAAATTCCAGCTTTCATTTCAAGGATGAGAAACCCAGCAGGAAGACAACAAAGCTCATTTCACCACAGGGCTCTGCATCTTCAGTTCATTTAAGAGCAAGAAGCCAACCCAGCCAGCCTAGCACCAGCATCCAGGGGCACAGCAGCCACTGCACTTCCAGGCCACAGAGGCCTCCATGGCCATAGGAAATCCAGCACAGACACGCTGTGCCCTCCATCCCACAAGCTGTACAACAGACTTTGTTTGCCTTGCTGATTTTTCTTCATCATCACATGGAAGCCAGCTTGTCCTTTACTCCCACTGAAGTATACATACGCTGGAAAAAAAAAAAAAAAGTCACAGAATCTATTCTGGTATATCCTGCAGGTGAAACTGTATATATCACCTCTGTAACAGCCCTGCAGGTTTCAAACAGCAGCCTTCAAGAGGACAGTACTAGGCATCATCAGTACCCAAAAAAAAAAAAAAAAAAAACCAATTCAGTTCATATCCAGTTGTAGAAGAGAAATCCAGTTTTTATAGCCACAAAAGGTAAACCCATGACCCAGCATCTTTGTTTGTCTCCTCAAGCTGCACTGATCTGTCATAGTTCTGCAGTAGCACCACTTCTTTGGCACAACCATTCTACTGACAAATCCTGGCTTTTCTGTAACACAACAGTGGCAGCCCTTCAAAACACAACCTGTACAGCACCTGCAAGTTAAGAGGAAACAAAGAACTCTGGGACACAAATGACTAACTGATGGGGGAAGCACAGACACTACAACACACCAGGATTAACACATGCTAAAACTGATGAGCAACACATTAACCTTCCTACTTCTCCACCAGCAGTCTCTTAATCTGTCCTAGCTCTCCAGAGTCCAGCAGCAAAGGCTCTCCTGTGTTGGGGAACACCAACAGTCCATGCAGAAGTAACCGATACTGATGCTATACACTGCATGGAGACTCCTGATACAAAGGGGCTTATCCTTTTTGCCTTTCTCTCCTTCACAGAAGGAAACTCATGCAATGACAGATCCAAAGACACCACAGGTTCATGGTAAGTGTCATCTTAGATTTCTTGTCAAAACTCTTTCACCTCTGGCGTCCTGGTATTTGCTGCAAGGAGAACAAATATAGCTCAAGGCACATTCCGTCACTGCAGCATGACACTTCCTCCACTCCCAGACAGTCTCCTCAAAGTCTGAATGCCACAAAAGGCAGAGAGAACTGAAAAGGTTCGTTGGAAGAGACAGAAACACTCTGAGCCCACAATAAGAACCCACAGGAGCTATGTGAGGAAGGGGGTGGCACTTCAAGCCCTGCTGTACCATCACTGTGCAGAAACAGGTGGTGTGTATACACAATTGGATGCATGTACCCTGAGAATTTGCCTAGCAGAGCTAAGAGCACTGTGAGCAGTGAGACAGGCTGGTTCCCTGCTGCTGGAGCAGGCAGAGGGCAGCTCTGCAGGGTAACTGCACCCCACACGTCCTGGCCAAACCAGCCAAGGTGCACAGCAACCCTGCAGGGGGAATTTAAGATGCCAGTGTATACCTCTGCTGCGTGGAGAAGTACGCAAGAAGAGAGCCAAGCTCCCTGCTATGCACTGCACCTCTGCAGTTTCAGATATAATTAGGATCACCCTGGCTGGAAACATGGCACAGAGGCACTGCTTCTTAAGGCGTTGAAGAAAAGCAAGCAGACTGATTGTTAACCACCACTAGTGCAGAAGCACTAAATTCTACTTAAAATAAAAATAATAAAAAAAAAAGATAAAAAAATGAAGACATCTCCATTTCCAAACTATACCAAATACAAAAGTGGGATCAACAGCCCCAGAGGAAGGAAGCTTCTTGCCTTCTGCCTGAGCCAACCCCATGTCACAGCGATTATTTCTTCTTTGGTAAACTTCGGACAATAACTATAGGAGACCAAAAGAAAAAAACAAACAAGAAAAAGGCAGGTTTATATATAGGTATATATTCGCAGAGTTTCTACAGGAAGGCACATCTTCATGAAGAGCCTTGGAGCAGATCACAATCAATGTTGCACAATAACAGGCACTCTGAACCTACAGTGAAACTGAAGTGTGGTGACCAGGACAAACTTTCCCAGCACCTTCTGGTCCTCCATTTCTTTCCCTGTTCTCCACAGGGAAAGGATTTATCTGAACCTCTTCACTTGGAGTCTTCCCCCCACCCTGCCCCCCTTTACATCAGTACACTGATTATAACAGCATTTGCTTTTGCCTGTCCAGCTCAAAGTCATTCAAACAAGATGGCAAAATATCAAGTGCTAATGCAGCACCTTGCTGGTTCTTTTGCTGCAACTATTCTTTATCATTCTTTCATTTATGAGACTCATTCAGGAAATTGACCTCCCAAAGATGAGCTTGGAGTGCCAGGTAGTTCACGTTATGTATGAATAGGCACAAATAGAAGAATCCCAAAGAACCCAAATACCAAACCAAAGCAGCAGAGCCCAGGAAGAGGAAATGCATTTCCTGCCTCCTGAGAGCTGCACTGATGCAGAAGAGGCACCCTGAGATTCAGCACTAGAGCTTTGCAGTGTGACATCCCCAGAGGGGGTTCTGCACTTCGGTGTACGCTGGTCCCCTCCCTGCCTCGAGCTGTAGCACTGCTGCAGCAGACCTCACAAGGCCATCGCCATGCTCAGGCAATTCCCAGCTATTCATAGAGGAGCTTCTATTAAAAGGAAAAGCGCAATCAGCTTAAGAAATATCCAGAGATTACTCGAGAGATCACAGCAGCCAGAAAGAGAGAAAAATCTAACGTGCATTAGAATCAAAGAGCTCCATCCCCACTCTAAGCAGTGTATATTCAGAGTAAGCCATAGGCAAGTCAGTGGAGCCAAATATCACCATTAGAACTGGGAGTTAGAGCTTTGTTTTCTGCTAGCTTCATTCTGAACTAACAGGTCATCAGATATACTCTCTTGCTGATGGAGAACCATTCCTGTGCCGACAGGCAGGAGGCAAATGGATAGTTATTATAAGCCCCTGCTCATAGAACTTTGTAATTACTCAGATGACAAAGAGCTCCCAGAGCTGCAACGGGCCGCTAATTTTTGTCAGAGCCCTGAGCCGGATCTTACAGAATATACTCTGCCTCTACACATGTGAGAGTGACAGGAATGCAAAGAGGAGCAAAACAAAGACTTGTTCAAAGGTTTTGCCTTTAGGTATCTCTTCCTTGTGCTAAGAAATTCAGCACAGCCTCCCCCAGCCCTGCATTTCCAATCTCAAAAAAGTTTTTCTTAATGATCTCCAGGGTAAGTTGTCTGCTGTAAAAACGCTTGCAGATGTGGAGCATCAGCTGCACAGCATCTCTGTAGATTTCTGCCTAGGGATGCTTTCAGAGTCTAAACGCGACTGAAAAAATACTCTGAAACATGGCTGCAGTTTACACACATCTTTTTTATACAGGATTACATCAGCGTGGCCTGGTTCTACAGCCAAAATCCACATCAACATCAGTTTAATATCTGCTCTGTCCTTTGCCAGGCATCCCAGGTACTGTGCTGGCCACTGTTTCACAAACAAAATAACAGCCCTAGCACAGCCAGAAGGGATCTCAATAATATCCCTGCTTTCTCTGGCAGTATTAACTCTTCACCCTTCAACACAGCTGCAACAACACAACCTAAAGCCATAAGAAACAGGAAACAGAGTGTTAAAGGGGACTGCTGAGGCAATAAATTATTAAAATAGTATTTTCAACCCCTGAGACTTGAATTCAATTCCTGTTTCAGCCGAGTGAGGAACTGGTTTTATTCCAAGCTTCATTTTGCATAATTTTTCATTCATTATGGCTGTAGTAGAAGTATTTTAACAGAACTGATAGCACTGTTATAGCCCAGGGACATAAAAGCCCTGATTTTCAGAAAGGGAAGGCCCACATCTCACAATGCAGGCCTTACAGAAGCTTTGGAATTCTTCATCGATCTCCTGGAGTACTTGAGGAAACAGCATCCTTTTCTTCAAAGGATACCCACAAGCATCCCTGAAATAGATGCTCTCAATACAAAATCCGCACTGCTCTTCTGTTAGCTTAATCACCGTGCCCAAGGCTCTAAGAAAAGCCACGTGAGTCATAAGACTTGCAGAAAAGTGGCAGAAGTCGGCAAGTTTGCTTCCAGTCAGCAAAACAGTTTGAGCAGCTTGCATAACGCCTGCATCCATCGCGAGTAAGGCTGAACTGCAGGAAGCTGCTGAGCAGGACCCAAACACCATCCCACCTCTGTTCAGACCCAGCTGGGTCAGCCAGAGCTCTGGGAACATCATCCAGCTCTCAGAGATCACACTTCTTGCACTGAGCCTTGAACGCAAGGAAAGCAGTTACCTGTTGCAGCCAGCACCAGCCCAGGAGCCAGGACAAGCAGCCGTCAGCAGTTTAACTGCCCTGATCTGTAAGACTGTCCCACCTATACAAGAGCATCAGGACATTACTGAGCTGCTGCAGACTGGATTTTTATTAAGCATTCACTAGCAGGATTTTGAAAACAGACGTTCAGACCCAAGTACAAAGTATCAGTGTGTCACCTGGACTAACTGCTTAATTGCCTAAGTCTTGCTCTCAGCTACTAGTCAATATGTTTTAATGTACACTCTTAACACCTCCTCCCTGTAAACATCACCATTGCAGAGGTTCCATTTATTGCTGAGAAAAACAGCTTACTTCTTATGGTTAACCTTCCTTGGTGTCATTTCTAGTGTCCATTAACGATAAGTGCGCACGATGTGACCACAACCAACCTCTAAGGAAGGTACCAACGATCAGCACCCAGACCCCAGCACCACAGCAGAGAGCAGAGCTCCAACCTGGGGACAGCCAGGCCCATCTGCCATCACATCCATAATCAAAAATAATTCAGTCCAAGAGCAGTGAGAAACTGTCCCAGTGGGCTGTTTCCTTGCTATGCATGACTGGATGGTTTTCTCCTTTTTGGCACATTTCATTTTAGCTTTCCTCCCAGCTAGCAGTACTCTCTGACTCATGTGGTTACAGATCTGTGAGTCCGAGGAGGAAAGCATTACACCCAAAATTGTTTTCTTTTTTCTTAGTGGAATATTAATAGAGCTTGCTGTCCACATTGCAAGTGCATTTCTTGTCACAGATGCCACCTCTGAAACAACTCCACACTGGGCAACACAGGCTGAGCACTACAAGCTTTTATGCAACTGCCCAACTACCCCCTTCTTGTCATAGTTTTGTTTTTGCCAATGAAGTGCACGGTCGGAAACAGAAACTGGAGGATTGGCTCACATGGGTGGAGCTCTCATGGGTTTGCTCCTAATAAATCTGCTGCTCAGTGCATCATAACAAGTTTCACCCCTCTAGCCAGAACACAGCAAGAGCTACATTTCCTTGATTAACTTCTGCTGTGTCGTCAACATCTTCAGTTTCCCTACAAAAAGGGTTCATCTTGAAGATGCTAAGAAGTCTTCAGCATTCTCACTCACTCCTGGATAGACAGGCTGGAACTTGAAGTACAAAGAAGCAATGCTGAGCAACTCATACGGTCAGGAAGGGGACCAGCTTCCTGCCTTAGAATAACGTTTTCAGAAGCTGCCTCAGATACAGCACCTCAGACAGACTCCCCCACCTTTTGTTTAAGTACTGTGGAGCTCTGCCTTCTCAGAGGCATTGGGGAAGGTGGGTTCAAGGCCTTCACTTGGCATCTCCAGCGAGGGGTATTGAACTGCGTCTACCAAAAACAATCAGCAGACTTCAAAAACAAAGTTTGCTTTCAGCGTGCTTTTGTTTGTTTACAACTGAAAAGTTGTAATAATGTAAAAGCACGTGGAGTTTTGAAAAACAGTAACAGATTCAGCACAGGGGAATGCTTTCAGGAATCTCCAACCTCTTCCCCCCCACTGGTTTTGCAGACACTTATCAGCTCTGTGCCACAGCATACTGCTCATAAAGCAAGCACAAAATACATATACCCATTTCGAATCACCGTAAGGACTAATGTTCAAACGGCTCTAAAACTCCCTACATGAGGATTACTATGATAACAAGGGAAAGCCCTCTCTTGCACATAAGCTGTCCTCCAAACCTGCTAGCTCCCAGGTGACAGATCCCTGCCACTTTCACACACCAGTAGGTCCCGGCAAGCCCCACCTGGCATGACATGAGCACCACCTTCCAAATTAGATACACCTGATTTCCTTTTTGCTGTGTGAACAGTATGAAACATGCCATAAGGATCTCTTTTCCTAGAAAACCTAAGGCTAGCGGCAGTTACCAGAAGTATGAGGTCACCACTGAAGATAAGATGAACAGTCAGACAGCAAGATCTGCAAAGAGCATCTAGACGCTGCAGGAAGCAGAAAAGATATTAGACCTGTCTTCATTTGAACCAACCCCTGCACGACTAACAGAAGCAGTCAGAGGACAAACACAGGCACTGCTGCACCTACAAGATAGAAGATTCAGGCATTCTCTTTTCTTCTGACAGCCACCCATCTTATGTTTTACCTTAATTATGCATTTCCTCCTAATGATCCTCCTCCTCCAAGGAGCGATATAGATTTCTCCGAAGCTAGAATAATTTACATTGTGGTCTGTTGTAACACATTATCCGTTCTCTCACAATGTTCCATGGTTGTTTTTTTCCTTTTCTTCCAATTAATGCAGGATGAAAAGAGGTACTTTTGTCACTGAAGACAAAGTCCACTGCCACTTGAAAGTCCATTATTTGGCCACAATGTATTTCCCTAAACAGAAGAGTCCTACTCCTGGCTTTTGCACTGTGCACTACAACTTTAAGTCATTTTCCAAGAAATGCCTATGGCTTTAACTTGCAAATAGGTAACAGCATTTGTCCAGCTCACAGACCATACAATAATTACATGTGTCCTGCAATTAGTCTCTCTGCCAGCACTGGCAATGCTGCCTTTTCCCTGGTCTTTTATCCATGCTGGTGAATACTACAGAACACCTTTCCAATGCTGAAGTCTGTGCTCTAGGAGAGACAGGTCTAGCCCAACATAACTGAGTTTTAGGTCCTGAGCTGCCTCCAATTTCCTTCCAGGCAATTTACAACCATCAGCTAATTCAGCATACATCATCAGAGCCCGGTGGCAAGGTACAGCTATTTGGTTAGCGTTATATAAGACTGCAAGAGAGAAGGATGCTTCTGAGGCAAATGCTCAGGTCTGATATCAAATAAACGCCAACCCAGTTCCCACAGCGCTGGCACTGCTCAGCTCCCTTCATCAGAAACACGATGGCTTCACCTCCGTTCAAGTCCCTCCACCCACTGTTCCCAGCTCACAGACACTGCCTTCTCAGCCCCCTGAGGCCATCTGTTCTGCAGAAGTCAGAGGTGCCTTGTTTTCCCCACCAGGAGCAATGCAGCTGTCCGAGCAGAGCCAAGCAGCACTCTGCCTTGGATCAGCCAGAGGACACAAGGCACAGATGCTTGTGCAGCCATCTGAATGCAGGCCGGTCCTTTCAGTTTTTCCTGTTTGTGAAGCACAGATAACAGCAATACTTCCACAAATCCAAAGATTTGTGCCACAGCACTTTAAAAAGCTCAGGATTTTAAGGCAGCGCCTGTGTTTGTTGTTTACTCTCACACAGCAAAATAAGAGTAGCACAAACATGGGTGATTTTACAGGCAGCTCTGTGGGCTGCTGTGCATATCCCCGCCTTTGGTCTCAAGTCAAATCAGCTCACATCACGAAGTTCTTTCAATCAAACCAATTTTGTGGGTACTGGTGTCAGCTTCAGGACCTCCCAGTAAGAGAGGTGGCAGCAGGAAGGCAGCAACACCATAAGCACAGACTCAGTGACCCTCTGAGGTCTCTTCCAACACGAATTATCCCGTGAGCCTATAACCACAGCAGTAGCAAATGCCTAGAGATGACCAGATTAACCTTCCTCCCAGTTTTGAGGCCCAGGATAAACCAGTCTGCAAACAGACGTGTCACCTGGCCGGCTTCTGCACAACTTCTCTCAGTGAATTCAGTGATTTTAACACCATCAGCCACTACAGCAGCCACCATGCCGAGTCCCCAGCAGCAAAAGCACACATAGCTGCCTCGTCGACATCTGGTATTATAAATACAGGCTCTGCACTGTTGGATAATCCGCTAACAGCAGAATAAGCGACACTGAAGGAGTAATTAGCAGCAACTAAGAAACCTTCACATGCAGGAAGATGTTTATTCGGGAAGATGCATAAGTAAACACCAATTGCAGTCAGCAACACTCCTCTGAGCCTTGAGGTTTTAAGCATGTGTGGGATTCAGCACTGCTGCAAGGTGCTAGCAGCAGCCCTGGGCTGAAGTCCTGCTCAGCCAGAGCCTGGGGCTGGCACTGGGACCAGCAGGCTGTCCTGCTGCGTGAACACGACTTGATGGCAACTTGGAATGAGCTCCACAGGAATGGAGGGGAAAGCCAGCCCTGCAGGACCTGCAGCCCCTCTGCTGAACATCTCCACCAAGCACATCAGGCAGCCCAATTGCATCAGCAGCTGTGTGCATGCAGACCTCCACGCACTCTGAGCAACTCAGCAGCACCAGCACTTGATGTGCAGAGCCAGGCTGGACATGAGACATATGCCATGGCCACACTAACAATGACCTCTGTACACAGCAGTTTCTCCTCACACCTCTACCACAATTAACTGAGGAACCATGCCTGTTCTGCTCTTCCCTAGCTTCTTATTGTGGTCTCCAACTCCTACACAAAGCAATAACATGATGTATTACAGCAGGGTCCCAGCACTATTTTAGCAGGCTTGGGTTTTGCAGCATATACACATACACTCTGCATAAGACATCTCACGTTACTAGACTCTAGTCAGCATCAATGGTATCAAATGGAAAAGGGCCTCCTCCCTCTGACATGTTTTCCATTTCCAGCTCCATTATTTCCTTTATACGCTCCTCTACAGACAGCTTCACACAGCTCCTGCTCTGGGGACCCACCATTACTGCATTTCCTAAAAGCCACCATAGCACAGTGCTGGAGAGACTGATGGGACACAGAGGTCACAGGCTCTCCCAGGAATCATCCACAGAATGGAAAACAGGAGCACAATTTCATTCATCCTATCTCCAGTAGATCCAGGCAGACACTCCCTGGTTCCCATTGGTACCAATGGAGACGACCAAGACCCCATTATGTTTTTTCAACCTCAAAGAAAGAGGCAGCACACCCCAACCACTATTCCTCAACAAACCCTTCTCCGGTCCAGCAGCCACCCATTACACGTTACAGCACTGCAGCACTGCCTGCACAGATCCTCTAAAAAGGATTTACGAGGTCAGGCTGACGTTACTTGGAAAGCATGAAAACAGCAGAGCCAACAGGTGAACCTGCCCTGCTTACATGCTCCAGGGGACCCCTTCTCTCCATCAGTAAGCTGTGGGGCAGGAAATCTTCGCCTTGGTGGGCAGGAATCTTTATTTGCCTCTGAGTCAATGGACAAAGAGGTGGATCCTGGCTGCTGACCTGAGCCTCAGCAAAACGTGCTCATGCGGTGTCCTTCTGCACAGCTCCCAGAACCTGTGGGGAATACTGCACAGACCGACAGAAATATGCCAGAAAGAATCCCAAATGCTGAGATGTGTTTCTACATCGTAAAGAAATCTTTCT
Source organism: Oreortyx pictus (assembly GCA_036925125.1). Classification (NCBI taxonomy): domain Eukaryota; kingdom Metazoa; phylum Chordata; class Aves; order Galliformes; family Odontophoridae; genus Oreortyx; species Oreortyx pictus. The sequence goes on from JAUPFR010000022.1 coordinate 5,525,161, forward strand.
CCAACTGTGCTTTCTCTGAACCAGATACAATCTTACGCCTTCTGCTCAGGGTGCTGAGCTCTGCTCGAGGCAGAGGAACAGAATTCGCGGTGCCTGCACGTAAACAAGCAACTCATACACACTGCAGCCCTCTCCAGCACCAGAAGAGCTTCACAAACCATTCCATATTGTACATTTAAGCAGAAGACGTGGGGGTGGGAGGACAGGATCCCACAGACATCATCACAAATACAGTTTTCTGATAAAGAAAAGCCCACGCAAGCATCAGAGCAGGTATCACAGCTGCTGCTGCTTTCAGACAAGGCGACAGCAAGCTGCTTACAGCATCACAAAACACCTTGATAGCTAAACCGGCGTACGGCTGAACGCAATTAATTAAGGAGGTCAGCACAGCTGAGGAACAACCCCTCCCCAGGTGTTGTGTGTCCGCGCTGGAGCGGATCACCGCGCTGCCATTGACTCAAGTTGCAGATGATGAATGCGAAGGTCACATGAAGGGAAGGCAGCGGTGCATCGCCTGCCACAAAATGGTAGCAGCGGGGATGCGGGCACAGGGGAGGGAGAGCCGCGTCCTCCCCGCAGCCCCAGGAGCGGCGGGGAACCTCCAGGATGGATGGATGGATGGATGGGTGGGTGGCTGGGGGGGGGGGGGGGGGGGGGGAAAGGACACATGGCGCACACCGACCCCCAGCCTCACAGACTCCCGAAGGGGCACCCGACCGAAGAAGCTGGGGAGGGGGGAAGAAGCACGTATCGGTGCCGCTCTGCCCCGTTATGTAACGGGGGCTCCCACCAGCCCCGAGCTGCGGCAGCGGTGGGGGCTCCACCGCGGAGCCCTCCCCCCCCCCCCCCGCCCCGCAGCGCCCCGCACTGCGCGCACCCCGCGGCTCCGCCGCCGCACCGCCCGTGCTCCCGACGGCTCCGTGCCCGCGCACCGCGCTCCGCATCGCCCGCGCACCCCGCAGCTCTGCCCACGCCCCGGGACGCCCCGCAGCCCTCCCCGCCCCGTACCTCCCGACGAAATTCTCCAGCACCGAGCTCTTGCCGGCGCTCTGTCCCCCGACCACGGCGATCTGCGGCAGGTCGAGGTTAGCGTTCTGCCCGATGGCGGCGAACGCGTCCTGCAGCCGGTTGACCAGCGGGATCAGATCCTCCATCCCGCGGTTCCCCATGGCGGCGGCGGCGGCGCGGCTCCTCGCTCCCGCTGCCCGCCCGATTCAGCCCTCGCAGCGCCGGGTACCGGCCCTCCCCGCCCGGCCGCTGGGCACCAGCCCGCCCCGCTCGACGCCGCCCGCTGCCGCCAGGCTCGGCTGAGCTCCGCGCCAGCCGCCGCCGCTGGGGGGCGCCTTAAGGCCGCGGGCGCCGCGTTGCACGCTGGGAGTTGTAGTCCGCGTCGGGGCGCCGCGTGGGGCAGAGCGGGGTGCCCCAGGGTCGGGGCTACGTGGTGGCTGAGACCTGCGAGGCTCGGTCAGGTCCCTCCCGCGGAGCACGGTGGATGGTTCTGTCTGGTTTTGGGTAACGTGTCCACGTAGTTGCGTGCCGCACCTGTAGGGTTTACCCGTGGGAGGGTGGCACGGTGGCACCCGTGGCGTTGAGGGGTACACGGACGCCCGAGCTGGTTCAGGTGGGGCCTGCAGCAATACTTCTGCATTTGCGCTGCTTCATCCTCGCTGAAAGGTGGATGAAAAACACATGGATTCCTGCTTGCTGCTGCGAAGGAGTTGGTGTTGCTGCTGTTGCTATGCTCGTCGTACAGAAATGCAAATAAGGGGTTCGTTTTAATTTTCATTTTAGCCTAGATGAGGGACTTTTAACCGATATAACTCTCTTTAGCCTTTCCAATTGGTTGTTCTTTATAAAAAAGTACATCACAGGGCCGTGTTTGATTTGAAGGTGCAGCAGTGGAAGATGATGGGCGGCTGCAGTGAGTCAGGGGAGCAGGGGATGCTGCGTGTCACACCGCGCAGTGCGAGCTCCAGCTCACAGCTCTGAGCTGGGGGCGGTGGGGGGAAGGAGCAGTGAAACCTGCAACAGATTCCGAGCTGTGTGTTTCGTGTTAATGGATTTTTTTTTTTTTTTTTTTTAATTTTAATGCTTCTGGGCAAAGTTTCACAGATGTCTGTCCAGTGGAATCTGTGCAGAAATACTGATCAGGGTGGACGGAGAAACAGACAGACTTGTGGATGGATCCATTTGCCTCACTGTGTCGGGAAAGATGCACAAGCAGAATGCTTTGGGAGCATCACCAGTGTGCGGGTCGGACAGATGAAGGAAGGGAAGAGAGCAGATCTGCTCCATCTGCATAGGTAACATTACAGCAGGGCACACGTGGGTTGTTTTGGGGGCTGCTGATGCTATTTTTTCTTCCCAGCCTATATCAAGAAACAAGCTATAGAAACACAGGAGATGCTGTAGACAAATGTCTTTGAGCATCTTCTAAACCATCCTGAACATTGCTTTTCCTGCAAAAGTTGTTAGCTACTCTTCGTTAGAGGTCACTGCAAAGACCAAAGAGCATCAGGAATTTAAAGTGATGTCACCTTCCTCTCTGAGTCACAGCTGATGTTTGGGGTACTCCATACCACAAGGATCTTTGAAGCATTACGCAAAGAACCATGAGAAGAAAATTGCTTTATTCCCAGAAGTTGGCATAACCTGAAGTTTAACCACACTAAGTTCACTACAGAAAAGAAAGCTGCTAATAGGCCGTGATGACTGACCAGCTTCACCTGAGGCTTCTCTGGGCCCAGGAGATCTATTTAAAGTCAACCCAAGGCTGCAACTGCCTGAGGGAATTATGGAGGAGTGCTGATTTTCTGCTCAGTTGCACCATTGTGTGCCTATAGAGCTACTTGATACTCCTCTAACTTAGAGGTTGCTATCTTAGCTTGATATTAGTTATATCTTGTCATTGTCAGCCTGCTTGGAAATTACTGCTCCTAGTGTTGTCACTCATCTTTTCCTAGCTTGATCTTACACCTGTCCTGTTACTACTGCTTGCAGTGATTTGGCCTCCGCTGAGCTGCCTCTGTCCTGCTTGTCTTCCTTGGATGCAGTGGTCCCGGATGCTGGTTGGTAAGGCTGCTGCCTTGTTAGCTCTGTGATTCACCTGTTGGCTCCTCCTCCTTTGCTTCAGGAGAAGCCCTGTTCTTTCTGCTGATATCAATGCTTACTGTCTCATTAGTGCTTATAGGGACTTGACTTTTCTCCTTTCCTTGCACTTATCTCTGTGAATCCACACCTGCCCCTAATGCTTCTGTTAGATTGTTTATATGCAGTTGTGACTACTGCAGTTTTTGTTAGTAACAGAAAAATCAAATGACATAGATTGTATTTTACTCCTTAGTGTTTTAAGCAGGTATCTTGTTCTTAGTGAGGCCATGTTAGTCCAGAAATAATTGTTCAAAATTATACCTCTGAATGGAAAAGCTAAAATAAATACATCTGCTTTGTGAAAGAACATTGATAGCATAGTGGATCAACAGCTGACTTTCAAGGCTGTAGGAACAGCAGTTCATGTTGCTGGTTAAGGAGAAAGGCTCAATTATGACACATCTGCAGGTATTTTTTCATATATTCACTCCTTTTTGTTTTTCTATCTCCCCATGAAGCTGATGCTTAAACCTTGGAAACGTGTGGTCCTATCGTCTAGGGTGTCTAACTTATTGAGGTCTCCAAGGACAAAAGTACACTGGAGTGACAAGGGAGCTGACAGAGTGTTTTTCAAGTAAACAGGGAAGGTGGGAGGGAGGAAACGTGGTAAAATCTGCCGCAGTAGTGCTGAATTTTGTGCAGATCTCTCAGCAGATCAATATTAATGGACCTTCTTTTTTTTTAAACTTCTGTAAAAGTTCTTGCTTCCTCAGTTTTGCAGTTGCACTCGGAGAGAAATGAGAATACAGCATGTGCCTGCAGTGTTACAGTATTACTCGTACAAGAACTCATTAATATAATGGAGTCTGTCTAGGCGTTTCGGCAATAATTGTAGTCATGCAGCTCAGTCAGACCCAAACTGAGCACTGAAGGCTTGATTTTTAACAAGCGCTAGATAACTTACACCTCCCATTGATGAAAACGAGAACTGCAGGCACTTAGAATCCCAGTCCTGAAGCCTTCCATTTTCTCTCCTGCAAGAACCTTAGCTGTAAGGATGTTAGTAACACACGGACCTTTTGATTCTGTTGCACCTCCTGCCTGTGACTTACATAGCAGTGCATACAAGAAAGACCTCTTTAAGGGGAAATACTGGAGAGCAGCAATGTTCGTGAAATAAAACGGAATTTTACAAGCTAGAGTGCACAGAAAAAGATATCTATTTCTACTATAGAAAAAATTATGACATCAACAAAGGAGACTGGATATATTAGTTATAAGTTCTGGATTATTGCTCTACGCATCATTATAGAGTATGTTATGTAGCCAGTGAATAGTTTAACAGTTTAAAACATAATATAAAAATAAAAAATAATAATTTAAACTAACCTCTTAAATTGTTTCTATTGCTACAGGCATATTTATATATTCATATACATTTTAGAAGTATTTTATAGGTACTTAAATACTGAAGTGATGATACTGTGGTAGCATTGTTGATCTCTTGTGTTTGTCACTCAAATAAAAGGTTTCTCTAGTGTTCCTACTGGTTAGAAAATCTGTCTTGAAGAAAAACAGCTCAGAGGGCTGTGATCAGTGGCTCAGTGTCTAGCTGGAGAGTAACTAGGCGATCTGTGCTGGCTCCAGTCTTGTTCAACATCCTGTTCAACATCCTCATCGATGACCTGGATGAAGGAGTAGAGTCCATCTTCAGTGAGTTTGCAGATGATGCAGGGCTGGGAGGAGTGGCTGATGCAGCAGCAGGCTGTGCTGCCATTCAGTGAGACCAGGCTGAGAGCTGGAGGGATAGGAATCTGATAAGGTTCAACAAGAGCAAGTGTAGAGTCTTACACGTAGGGAGGAATAACTGTATGCATCAGCGCAGATTATGGGCTGACCTGCTTTATAGGAGTTCTGCAGAGCAGGACCTGGGTGTCCTGGTGGCCAACAGGTTGGCCAGGAGCCAACAGTGTGCCCTTGTGGCCAAGAATGCCAACGGGACCCTGGGGTGCATTGCATAGAACATGGCCACCAGGGTGAGGGAGGTGATCCTTTCCCTCTACTCTGCCATGGTGAGGCCACATCTGAAGTACTGTGTCCATTTCTGCGCTCCTTGGTTCAAAAAAGACAGGGATCTCCTAGAGAGAGCCCAGCGGTGGTCAACAAAGAGCTAAGGGCATGGAGCATCTCCCATGTGAAGAAAAGTTGAGAGACCTGGGACTCCTTGATCTGGATAAGAGAAGGCTGATGGGAGATCTTATCACTGTTTGTAAGCATCTAAAGCGCTGAAGTCAAGTTGGTGGGGGTGGACTTTTTTGGTGGCAAGCAACGGTAGAACAAGGGGCAGCGGGCAGAAACTGTAATGCAGGAAGTTCTATGCTAACTCAAGGAATAAATCCTTCACTGTCAGAGTGATGGAGCACTGGGACAGGCAGCCTGGAGAGGCAGTGGAGTCTCTTTCTCTGGAGATATTCAAGACCCACCTGGATGCCTACCTGTGCAACCTCCTGTAGGGAACCTGCTTTGGCAGGGGGTTGGACTTTGTGATCTCCAGAGGTCCCTTCCAACCCCTACAGCTCTGTGATTGCTTTTGTGATTTTCAAATGCAGTGTTTTCCCTTGCAGGACATATGAGTGATTATTTTTCTTCTGTTCTGAAACGGGAAACTTGCTGAACTGGTCTGAGAATCCCTCAAAAAGAATACAGGACTGTGGGCAAGGTTTGTCTTTAATGCAGCTCCACGGAAGCCAGAATGCATTTGGGGAAAGAAGCCGAATGTTATAGTCCACTAGGAGAGACCTGGATATAAATGTGAGTTTAAACGAGCAGCAAAGTTGAGCTCTGTCTGCTTTTCACATCTAGTGAGGTGGTACAAAATAGTTCCCATCTTTTGAGACTGAAAGAAGCAGATTAGCCATGCGGTGAAATAGGGTTAAAAGTAATATCTATGTTCATATCCTGTGGGCCTGCCCTGCCAGTCAAGCAGTATTGGAAATAGGTTTCTGAAGCAATAGAACAGGTGGTTGCAGATATCCCACTGATAATTTTGCTTTGAATTACTGCGTGCTACTTCTTTTCACATGTGTGAATGTAGTTCTCCTACAGATAAAGTAGACATGGAAAACAGAATCACTCCAGTAAGTACTGTCAGCCTTCAGGGGCAGGCCTGGTGAAACTTGACACCATTATTCATTATTTCAATGGATAGTCTCCAAAAGCAGGAGGGGAAAAAAAATGTGCCTTACAGCTCCATATGCTTTTTTCTTCGAGTTTGGTGGGTTCAGAGATAACTGAAGTGAGAATGAGCTTATATCCTAGTGAAATGGCTGAGTAGATTTCAGGGAAAATGGTAGGCAACAGATTTTTTTGGTACCTCTCATAGGCACTGGGAAATTGAGATCATTGCTTTTGAAAATCTGAGTATATGTAGCTTCACCAGCGTTTGCACAGCAGCTCTTTATCAGAATTAAAATTAAAATGTACAACTGCACAGTCCAGGCACGTTCTGTGAACTAGAAGTGTCTGATTATCTGCAGGCCTGATCTGGTCCCTGGAACAAATTCATATAACCCAGCAATAACTTGTCCAAATAGATAATGCAGTCCAGTTCCTAAATAAAAAGCATTCATATGGTCTGTCCCCTATCTACCAAGAAATGTCGCAACCCCAGTTAATCATACAGAAATGTAATGCGGTTGTTGGGTCATCTTTTTACTGAAGAGTACTTTCTGGGTCATTTTCCTGTCTTAACCTTTTAATTCTTATAACCGTTTGATTTTCTGTCAATGAGAGAACCTTTGTATAATCACCCCTGACCCTGAGATACCTCATGAGTATTATTATTATTATACCCTGAGATTCCCATGACTTAAGGCATTGAGTACAACATGTAGCACTAAGTGTTTGAGGTTCCCTGTATTCACACATAATTACACATGTGTACCACTGTGTACTGAACATTTAGAAGCAAGTTGCCTAATTGTTGAGAGGGAGATATTCCTCATGGGGGAGGAAAACAAAACAAAACTTGATTTTCATTAGACAAGAGGTACATTTCAGTGTACTGGCACTCAGTAAGGAACAACAGTGCCCCTTGGCTGACGACTTAAAACATGCTGTTTTGTTGCTTGCGATAAAGAAGGAATCCGAGCCCAATTTCCTGCACTGTTGACTTGCATCTATATCTTCAAACTGAGTGGAGTGATTAGGTGAATGCAGACCTTCTGTTCTGGATTCAGTTAAGTAGGTAGGCATGATGTTTGTCTGGTACATAATGGTGTGTCTGAAGATCAGCCTTTGGGACATGGGTTGATAAAGCAGGAGGTGTTTTTACTTTCTGTAGCCCCAACCATGACTTATACTGTATGCACGTGGGACTAAATCACTGTTCAGGTTTGTGTCCAGTTCAGTAGTGTGTGCAATGAATGGTGGGCTTATGGTCTAAAGCTTATGGAAGGGACTGTATTGAGTAACTGGAGTACAGGACCAAGCAGAAGAAGGCTCAGGCTTGAATGGAAGCTTCCAGGCTACATCAGAACATGTAACAGTAAAACACTAGAATTTTAGTTACTTATATATCTCATTAATGTGGCCCTTCTTAGACTTTTGCATGTTACATACCAAAAACACTTAAAAAAAAAAACCAAAACAAAAACCTCTATAGATATTAGAAACAAGAACAAGAGACAACAAACAAAGCATACACAAAATAAATCAGTTTAAACCAAGCTGCCCAGAGCTATGGTCATTTCTACAATGCAGTGTCTGTCTTTTTGCTATCAGGTTAATACAGGGAATAATCAGGCATCTCTAGGATTGTGAGGCTAACCATCTTGCCACTGCAAAAAGTCAAACTGGTAAATGCTGTTAATAGTGTGGTTCCAAGAGCAAAAAGGAACAATCGTGCAAATTTATTTGAAGGATTGAACGCATTTTCTGTTTCCTGTGTGCATTCCGTGTGATGGAACTTGAACTCTAATGCCTAACAGGAGAGCATTTGTTCTATGTGCAGGCAGCTGTGACAGGATAAATGACCAGGCATTACCACGGCAGTCATTGATTAATATGGATGGTGATCTCCAGATTGATTATTGTAGAATTGGGACGGTACGAAAAGGCCCAGAGGAAAAATCAGCATACTTGGTTGCTTTGGAAATTGTTAGTGCTAACTGTACATCACCAGGAATTGTGCTCAGCTTACAATACTTTCACCTAACAATCAATCCTGAGGCCTTTAATGAGTCAAGCAGTCTTTATTGGCGTGAATAATAAGACTATTTATAAAGTAAATTATTTCAGGATGGATTCTCTGGAACAGCAAAGAGCGGAAATGCATCTTTACCCTTACTCGGCACATTGTAAGAAATGACAGCTGCAGTATTTTTTCCACACAGAGGTCGTGTGCATTGGACGTGCTTACAATTAATTCACCGCTTACAGAAAACAGGTGCTGTAGGGACAGGTTTTGTTGCAAACTCTCACGAAAATAAGTAAAGCACGGATGGACGGACCTGCTAGAAAAGTCATCTCAGTCTATGTACAGTGCAGAGCTGCGAAACTCACTGCTTGTTTTCTTCCAGGCTCTCGTGGCAGCCTTGCCAAGATGTGACCGCAGCAAATGGCCAGGGGCTGTTGTTTTGGGGTGTGTTCCTCCCCCCCCCCCCCAATCTTTTCAGCGAGGCATTCACCAAAGATTCCCCTGGACCACTTCAAAAGACAAAAAAGCCAGAAAACTAACACGGTTGGACGCCATCTGCTCCTCTTCTTCAGTCGGTTATCCATTTCCCCCTGCCCCGGGCAGATGGTGCCCATCCCTTCCCAGACCCCCCCGAGGGACAGGACACCCCCCCACTCCCGCGCGAGGGACGGGAATCGGGGTGCGGGAGGAGGTGATGCACGCCTTGCAGGGCCGCTCTCCCGGAGCAGAGGGCGCGGGCGGGTGCGGCTGGGTCCTCCAGCCCTCCAGAAGGAGCTGCTCGTGCCCGGGGAGCGGGGCCGGGCGGGCGGGCGTTCTCCCGGGGAAGATGGAGGCGGGCGGCCGGGAGCGGTGAGAGCCGCGGGGCGCGATGTGAGTGCCGGCGGGCTGGGGAAGGAAGGGGAGGGTGGGAGCGGGTTTTAGGAGGTGGGGTTTGGGAACCTCCTCCGCGGGCTGCTGCTTGCGATGACCCCGGGGGGAAGGAGGAGGAGGAGTGGGGGGATCGGCTCAGTGAATGAATGGGCGGCGGCGGCGGCTGCCCTTGCTCCATGGCTGCTGGGCTGAGCCGCGCCAGTGCCTCCCTCTCCCTGCCGCGTTTTGTCTCAGGCTCGCCCCGCTCGGAGCTCCCCAGCCATGTTCAACCAGCAGCAGTTCCAGCAGCAGCTGCTGCAGCTCCAGCACCTCCTCCAGCAGCAGCACCACCACCCCCCGGCGCAGCAGGGAGGCCGGTAAGCGCCGCTACGCGAGGCCGGGGATCGCGGGCCTGTCCCGAGGGAACCGCTCTCCTCCGCCTCCGGCCGAAGCCTGGCTCCGCGCCGGCCCTCCCCCGCCGGGGAAGGCGACAAAGGGAGGCGGGGGCCGGCGGGGGGGTGGGCGGTGTGAGGGGGGAATAAAGGCCCGGAGGCGTTGGGGGGACGAGGGGTGTCGGGCCGAGGGGCGGCGGCGCGGGCCGCGCTGTGGGGTGCTGGCATTACGGGGGTGCGTGTCAGCCATCTGTGGGGACATTTAAACGGCACGGGGCAGAGCGAAGGGATAAAGGGATGCTCCGAGGGAGCAGCCTCCTCTGCCCTCCTTCCCTCGGCTGGAAAATGCGGAGTGCTTTTTCCGTCAGGAATATGCCCGTGCCTTGTTAAACAGGGACGGGCGCTTCGCTATTGTGTGTGCTTATTAGTTTTTACGTTTATATTGCATCGATTGAACTTCTGCTTTTCTTTATTTTGTGTTCCCATCTCCTGGTCAGGATGGGGGTGATTGGACGCCGCACAACTTATCTGTGCCGTGGTGCTACAGCTGGGGCCGTGCCTGAGTGGAGGGGAGGGGGGGGGGACGACAAAATGGCATTTATCTCCTTTTAAAAACAACAACAACAACAAATGGTGCCTGCCAGAAATGAAGAGGGAAACAAACAGGGCTTCCTAAAAAATGTACAAGGGGGAAAACAGCTGTTTCGGATGGACTGGTCGTCCCCGATGAGCTGAGGTTTATTGAACTCGTAAAAACGCTCCGAAATGATGCGTTTAATTGCAGTCTCTGGGCCCTGTGAAGGCGGATGCTGTGGAAATTCACAGCAACAGGGTGCTATTCCAAGAGAAAAGCTAATTTCTGATTTAATAAGTTACAAAAGCAGCTTTAAAAAGCATATAGTGTGAGGAAAATGTGGGAACCTTTCTGGGAGTATTAATCTCTCTAAATCTTTTTTTTAATTTTTTTATTTTTTAATCACTAAAACTAACCCTTAATGTGCCAAAATGAAGCTGTGAAGTAGCATGGAGAGCTCTGGTATCTCTCCAAGTATAATTTTTCCAGCTCTGAGACTGGAACAATCTAGAGCAGCAAACGTGAAGATTAGCTGCTGTAAAATCTGTTTAGAGGTTGGGTTTTGTGGTGGTTATTTTTTTTTATTTTCTGTCAACACAGTTATTTTGATCCATGTTTGTACCTCTTTACAGCCCTGACAGATTTAGCTGTGTCAGCAGTCATTTTTAGAGGAGGCCCTGACCTTGTGATTGCCTGGAGAAACGATTGCCTGGAAAAATGCGTGCTGCTTTCCTCAGACTTTTGTCTCCTGCCTGCTCCACCCTCCCTGGGACTGGAGAGTCCTTTTCAGCGCAATTCTTCCTCCTTGCGTTTTAAATGCAAAGGCTGTGCTTTATTTGATTGCCCTGTTCTTGCAGTTAGGGGGCACCATTTACGATTATGACCTGTCTGGCTCGATGTGGGAGGTGTAGATTTTGGAAAACGTTCTTTAAGTTACTGAGAACTCCCTGTTTTTCTGAACTTTTGTTGTTAAATGTAGCTGCTGATCTAGATCATTGGTTTCAGCTGAAGAGCTGCTGCATAATGCTGTAGAACTGCAGTCAGCTCCTGGTGTTTTTTTTTTTTATGCAGCTTGACAGGCTCTATGTGGGCTTGGTGCTAAGGAGTTCTCTCTGACCTCAAATTTCTTGATAGACAATCTGTCAGCTCTGGAAATTCCAGGAGAGTGGAAGAAAGAGGATACGGTGTTGGTGTACAGTATCTTTTCATGCATTTCAATTACTCTTTGCTACTCCGTTATATACTTGCTGGGTGCCTGAATGTTCAGGGTATGGTTTTGATGGGATTCTTATGAGTAATGCCTTCTTTTCCAGTGGTTTGCCACCACCGCCGCCGCCACCACCACCACAGCAGCAACAGATGCTGAGCTTACGGGCAACAAATCAACCATCCCTGCTCAATGCCAATCCTATGCTTCAGCGGGCCTTACTCATGCAACAGATGCAAGGTACTGTCGTTATGGGAGACGCTTACTGCAGTTATTTAATCACTCTTCATGGACCGAAGCCGTAGCGTGGCTGTTTCTTCCTTAACCATTGCAGTCCTTGCATTTGGCATTTTTGTTTGTTGTCTTTTTCCTCTTCAAATTTGTCCATATTTCCTATCATGAAAGTTCTTCGCTTGATGAAAATTCCACATTGAGAATAGCACTAGAAGCTACCAGCTTAATACTAAACACGTGCATTGGAAAAAGATTTTCTCACACAATTGGTGGAAAGAGTATTATTCCATCAATATATTTAGAAAAATAGTTTTTTTTTTTCCTAAATCTGTTTTTGGGAGACTCAATTTATTTCATTGTCTGTCACATATACACTGACCTTGTTTGCAGAAATACCTGCTTGTCTTTGTCCGAGCTTAGTGGAGTGCAGACAAATAAAGTACACTGTGGTGAAAAGTGATTTAGGTTTCAATTGTTGAGTGAAAAGTTGATGCCCTGAAATGTCTGCCATTTGTATGAAGTGTAATATTGCTGTTCTTCCATCCTTATGTTTCCACAAGTTGATTTTTTCTTGGTGTATTTTCAAAACAAATTTATGAAGCTGCCTTAATAATAGCACTGCTAACATAATGATATGAAAATAAAAACACAGCTTTATCCCTGATATCTTAACCTGACAGCTGTTTTAACACTGTAGAAGATCAGTACCTGGGAGAGTTTTAAAGTGCCTGCTTTTGGTGAATGCCTAGAATTTTTGTCTTATGTATGGATTGTGCCCATATGTGTAGACAATAGATTTATTCTGCATATTGTTAACTTGCCTTTTGTTCTCTTGCCCATTTAGTAGAGGGCTCTCTGGTGACTCCAGTGGCTCTCTGCAGATCTCAAGTCAGGTTGTAGGGAAACTCACAGTAATAAAAATAAATCACAGTCTGAATATATATCCAGATTGAAGTACATGTTTGTGGCAGAGGAAAAGAAGTCTGACGTAGAATCAGTCTTCTCCTTTCAAATACATTGGTGTTAGCATAGTCTGGCCTTTTCTGTAAAGCAAAATCACTCATTGAGAGGTTGTATTTAAATAGCATGCCAAAGACCTCAGGCAAATTAGATATGAAAACAGGAGAAGGTTTATTAATGAGCACTCGACAGCACTTTGATTTAGAGTTGATCCTCTCTCTTTTCAGCTCTACATGCTAGGTTGAGTTCTGACTTCTCTTTCAGTGACTCTGCACCAGCTAGCTGTGGGTAGTGTGTAGTACAAATGGAGTGTTCATTGTGGCCCTTCTTGGGGGGGATCTGATTTTATTTTATTTTTTTCCTTTGGTCATTTCAGGTTGGGTTACGTGTAAGAATATCTGATGCTGTAGTAGTTCTGAACCTGGGAGACACTGGGATGAATAATTCATTGTATGTGGCTAAAGCAGTAGGAATAGGAAAAATAAATACTTCAAGTTGAAATATATGGATGGTTCTTTAAAGGTAGTAAAGCAAGAGCAGGGGATGATTTCTTGTCTTACAGGTTATTTTCTTTTTAAATACAGCTACATATTTTTACAATAAGAGATTATTTATGGTAAGTAATAAGAGATTATTTCTGAAGACAAACGTGAGGGAATGCGTCCTTTTGTGTTCCGGGCTTTCAGCAGCGTAGTTTGACTTCAGATTTCGTGTGCCTCTCTCCAAACCTCTCTGGCTTGTTTTAACAGCTGCTAAATGGCCAGAGTATGCAGTAATTCAAGAGAGAAGTGAAAAATTGCAGTGTAAGTCCAGGTTCCCAGAATGGTGAGATTCTGAGCAGTGTGACTGAGGCATCTGTGCACTTCCATTCCCTCAGCCCTGAAATGGGGGTAGCAAGAACCACCTTCATAAGAGGTGAGACTTGAGACTTGTTCATAGTTTGTGGATGCTGAAAAGTGCTGTTCAGAAAGCAGAGTGTTATAATTGGAAATGGCAACTTCTCAAGTGCCTGGGTTCAGGTTGACACGTTGAGCTTGGATGATAACTGGGTGGTGGAGAAGACTGAAATCTCTTGTTTGAAGTCTGGTGTTGTTTTTCAATGAAATGCTGTTGCTGGCCTGTGTTAAATAGCCACGTCACGGTGCGAGCTGCTAGCTGCACAAGTGCGGGGTGAATTTTCCTTTTTTCCTGAGAATTTCTGTAAAATGATACCTTGCTTTGTTGCAAACACAAGTACTAGTGTGCTCAGATCGGATAATTGCTCTAATGATCTTAGCCTGCAGGGACGGTTATAATTACACAGCTCAATATATAGTAATAGTTGCTATCACGTCAACTTGTTCAATGCGGACTAAGAAGGGCAAAGCATACAGCACCCAGGGACAGACTCTGTCTTGTGTGGATGAGCCCTTCTCCTCTCCCTGCTGTGCATTTGGGGGTAAGATGTTCTCTCTCCTTCGCATGCTGCAGGGTGCTGATGCACTGTGTGTTTGCGTTCGTAGGAAACCTGCGTGGATTTAACATGACAGCCCCAGCACTGCAGCAGTTTTTCCCTCAGGCTACGAGGCATTCCCTCCTGGGGCCACCTCCTGTTGGGGTCTCGTTAAAGCCGACTCGTCTGGGCTTCCCCAACCTTCCCTTCCAGAGGCAGAACCGGATGTTTCGCAAGGTGGGCTCGATGCTCTGGAGTTCAGTGCTCCCTTTGCACTTGGAGCAGTTGACTGTACTGTGGGTAAAGAACAAAGAGAGAGGAGAGAGCCTTACGATGAAAAATAAGTAAGCACCATGCTATTGCCAGAGAAATGTAGAATCAGCTCCATCTCTAAGGTTCTTGTGTGTATTTAGATTTAGGATGCAAAGATTTCTCGCCTGTATTTGCCCAGGACAGATAAACAATTCTGCTATGATTCGAATTAATATCTTCAAAGTGATGACAATAAAAACATTCTTTGATCTTCAGAGGCCAGACTTTTTACCCTTTAGCCTTCCATAGCTGTTTGTTGATCCCAAAAGACTTCCTACTACCATGGGTGTGTAACTGCCTTTGTGGCTGTTTTTTTTTTGTTTGTTTGTTTGTTTGTTTTTGGTTTTTTTGTTTGTTTGTTGGTTGGTTGGTTGGTTGTTTTTTCTTTCCCTTTTTTAAGATAAGGATCCTATCTGTTCATATGAATTTCATAAAATTTGATTTCTGAACAGTTCTTCAAGTTCTGGAGGATGTTCCAGAAACCAAACATTTCCACCTTCTACCATTGAGACCTCTTTTGTGTCCTGGAGATAGTTCTCAGATTAACAGACCAGCGTTCCCTCCACTTAGATCAGCATTTGTATATCTGTCCCTGCTTTGTCAAAAAGATGTGCTGAGTAAGGTAGACCTCCATGCTTGGACTGTGCCTTCTCCAGAGACTCTCTGCCTGTTGCAGGACTTCCAGAGGGTCCCTGACAGGAAGCGGGAGCTAGATGCAGGTTCTTCATCTCACATGCAAGGTGATGAGAAGATAGAACTTCCAGGGGAGCTGCGAGCAGGGTCAGAGCAGAACAACTCCTCTCTATCCACAGGTAAGAGTGAGCCTATAGTGAAAGAAGTGCTTTTAGATGATAAAGTCCTCTTGACTGTTCCTGCAGCAAAGACTGGAGATATCAGTGATCTTACCCTTTTCTCTAACTGTAAATACCTGGATAATCTGTCACAGCTCTCTGCTTTTGGTACTTTAAAAATATACTTTTTACCTGGATACTTTTGGTGTTTATAAGCCTGCATGGAAGGCACTCTGATGAAGAGCTTTTAAGGTGAGGAAAGACAAAAAGAACTCGTTTGAAACCAGCTTCCACATGGCCTTCACCGTGCTGAACTGAATGTCTCACAGAGTCAAACACGTGAAACAGAACCACTTCCAACCAACATGCTGAGGAAAAGATGACTTAAGCAAGTACTCCAGATGTCAGAACAGAAGCTGGCACTGAGTCTCCTATAATACCCCTCTTCTGTGTTGCAATTGAAAAGTTCCTAACCTAAAAATGCAGGCACGCAGTGAGGTTGTGGCCAGTGTTCTTATGGTGGAGAAAATTACCTGGTGAGATGGTTGTTGTCAGATGGCCATGTCACCTGGTTAATGTTCTGTCTGTGCTCTTGTCACCTTGGTGTAGGTTGAAGATCCACTTAGTAGATGTAAGCATAGATTTCTTACTGGACCACGCCTCTTAAATCACATCTGCAATGAAAGTCAAATCTCTTAGGTCATTATTAGTTTCTTTGATTATTCAACCTTATCGCTGCAGTTCTCAAATTGAGAATAAGCAAGTGTACAGTGTTATTTGTTCTAAAATGGTGTTATTGGCAATGGCCTTTCAGTTAGGGGACATCTTCAGGTGGCATGGTCTGCTTTGCTAAGGAGATATTCTGTATTCCTGCAGAACGAAGAACCCTAACAGAATCTGTGCTGAACACTGAGCCTGCAGCAAAAAGACTGAAGAGGTATTTATTGAATGTGTTACTGAAATAGTTACTGGCTGTAGCATTGTTGTCTAGTTTTATTTTCCTGCAATTAGGGCAGTACTGGCCCTAATTGTCTGGCCTGATGTCTGGCATTTAGGAGGTATTTCAAAGGGTCATGAACAACTCAGGAAATCTCATGGTGGTTACTGAAATCCAGGGTGTTTGTAGAGGCCTCTGTTATGGGTGACCCAAGGATAGGAATGAAAAATAACAGTAATCATGTAAGTGCAACAAAGTAATGCTTGCTCTTGTGTTCTCTTGTCAGGGTTCTTCTCAGAAGCAGAGAGGGCTTTACTATTCTGAGCTATTTCTCTTAATTTTCTTGCATAAGTGCCATAAAGGGAAATGAGCAGCCAGGTATCAGCAGAGAGGACAGGCTTGGAATATGTTAGGTTATGGCAGGTGTAAGAGAATGTAGTTTGTTTTGAGGAATGAGAAGGGGGAGGGAAGCAATACTCCCTAGCATTCGAGCCTATATTCACGAGTATTGAGTTCTGTATCCCTTCTGTAAAGATTCTCTTGCCCGTACCCCTGTGTGCTGGGTAAAAATAAACAAAGGCAATCCTATTATCTACAAGGGCTGCACAGCACGCAGGCCGTTGCAGGCCTGTCTTGACACTCCCTACTTTCCAGAGGGTGCAGGAAGAAGCAGACAAGGTTGTATTGCCATCTAGTGGGAAGGCACATTACACAGCTCCCTGAGCCATCTGTACAGAGCTGTACCTCTTCCAGAACTGTCGCTGTCAGCTAGTGCAGGAGGAGAACAGGAAATAAAGATTTCTGGAGGCACTGATTTGAGAATTCTCCAACATATGTTAACGACTGTGAGTCAGGGCTCCTGGGTCCTCTTATCTTCCCTGTTAACAATTCACCGCGTGCTTTTGGACAAGTTTCTTCACCTCTCTGTTTCCCATCTGTAGATTAGAGATTAATGGTTAGCTTCAGGGAGAATATTCCAAGATCACTTTGATGTTTCAGTATTACTTTCATCATGTAAAACATTAAAGAGTGATAAATATTATGTGAGCAGAGACCATTGTGAATTATGGACTGCGAATTAGCAAGAAAGTGAATAAATTCAATTTAGGCTAAGTCAGATGCATTTGAGCATATGTTTTGTTAATCTGTTTGCTAAAGTTAATTTTAATGACATTAATATTTAGTAGGTATTAATCAAAGTCCTGTTACATGCACTAAAATAAGTTACCAAGTCTGAGGAGTGACAGATCTCACTGCAGCAAACCTGCTATTGGGATCTTCCTGTCCAGAGCAGTAGCTGAGGACTGCCAGATGTGATTCCTATCTTATGGCCAGTGCTTAGTTAGAATGTACGACTCCTTAGCTCTTATGAAGTGTTTGTTTACTTTTAATGAACAAATGTAATGTTGCCTTTCACAGATGAGGACAGGTCTCCCTCAGTTCATGCCACACTTTTCTTTCTTGTTTCACCGTTCCATTTTCTATTGGCCAGGAATATCAGCCTCCTCCTTCACTTCAGGTTTTTCCCACTTCTGCTTTTTCTCCTGCGTGCCATCTGTATGCCTGGAACAGCATCCTCATTCCAGTGCAGAAAGCACTCGTCTTCACATCCTCCTTGAACACCCAGTTCTTCTAGCATGGCCCGACAAGTATCCTTGTAACACCATTTCCTTCTTGGCTCCTGCTTGCGATGGCTTTTGCTTCCCTAGATTACTCCCTAGACTTTCAGTTTAAACTGCAAACCCTTGCCCTGGAGTGCTGGCACCATCTGTGTGTGCTATAGTGTTGAGCCTGTTGGCAGTACTCGACAAATAATGTTAATGCCAGCCACTCTTGTTTTCTTCATGTTTGCACTGCCCAAGCTCTGCTGCGTATTTATAGCTGTGTAACCCGGTTACAATATCACTTATCAATCTGATAAATTCTGTGGTACACGTGTATTTTGATTACGGGATTCAGTACCTGCAGTCTGGATTGTAGCCTGTGCAGAATGTGCTGCTCCCTGCTGGCAGGAGGATACCAGCAGGTGGGATATTGGGCTGGCGTGAGAGAGAGGGCATCCAACCCATGGTGGAAGCATTTTCTTTATGAGAAAAAATGGAAGATAGAGGAAGATCCTGTAAAGTATGATCTGTGCCCTCTGCGAATCAACCTTTTTTTTTTTTTTTCCTCAGCTATCTCCTTAGGATCTTTTTTCTCCTTAGCAGATGAATAGTACCAAAGCAAACAAAGCAAAATGGTTTGATGTGTGTCTTGTAGAGCTCCACTTCCCCCAAAAGCAGAACTGTAGGGACTCTGGAATGAAACACGATTGAAACGAATAGAGCAGGCAGTTATGATGAAATCCCTGTGAAATATAATTGAAAAATTGTTCAGTTCTGACAGCTCTCTGTTCCATCATGCACAAGAGCAACCTGGAGTGATGTCCAGGTACTGCAGCTTCCCTGCAGGTCACCAATCAGGAGAGGAATGAGCTCTCAGGGCTCTTACTAAGAATATTTCCTGTATGGGCTTATTTCCCTGCAGGCCTCATGCAGAGGAGGTTAGTGGTTCAAAGAATCAGTTCTAACTTTCTTGTCCAGATTATTTGGCCGCTGCTTCTGTGTCTGTTCTAGAATGCCATTCTCCATTGCTTTCATTCAGTTTTGCTCTATCTCTGCCTACAATACACATCCAGTAGCTTTCTGATTTTGGGGGTTTAGTAGAGAGTGCAGTAGCCTAGATTCTAGCCTATGCCTTTGTCTTCTGAATCTCCTGGTCTATAACATTGCAAATAAGCTTGTTTTTTTGATACATTTTAAGTGTGACTGAAGAGTCTGCATTAGAGAATGCAGCAGGCAGCAAGGAAGAGTCGAGCACCTATGTCCAAGCTGATGGTGAGTTCCTGGGCGCCATGATTTGTATTTTTAGGACACTCCTTGTCTGAGCTGCATTTAACATTCAGCATCTCTAGATCCTGTGAGTCTTCAGAAATGTCCTCCCCCACATAAAGGATGGGGAAAGGAGGAGAAAATGTAGGAACCAAATCCAAACATAGTCCCCTAAAAGCTGTTGCTGTTGCCTAGCAAATGCAAATGATGAGAAGAGTTTCCCCTTTAACAGAGCTTATTTGGAAGCAGGTTTGCTAGCTGGGCTTATGGCCAACAGCATTGTGAGGAGAGCTCCCTGACTTCATTCACCTGCTGCTTTGTTTGTTGGTTTTTTTTTTTGTCAATGCTATTTTGATTTAAAGCAGCTGAAAAGACTCTCCATCCCCAGGTACAAATAATGTAAAGCAGTATGCAGCTGAAAGTCTCTCTAAAGAGAGGAAATTCTCTGAGGAACCAAAGGCTCCTGAGGTGAGTAGATGCTGTTCCATGCAGGCTGGGGTGGTACAGAACATAAAAACTCCCACTCCATCCCAGAGATGCCCGTTGCCACTGGGAACCAAATGGCACCCACGTCTGGAGCTCCGTCTCCTGCTGTAAGCTGTTGTCCCTAGCAATAAGGCATAATATGTCTGCAATTATTGTGCAGTCTGCTCTGACTTGCTGCTTCTGTGCCTCTGCTAGCCTGTACCTCACCTACTGCTGCCTGTTTGTGGATGCTGGGGTCAGCTAAGAGTTCAGCACCCAGATGGAAAGTTGAATTGAAAGAGCCGTTGAAAAATATATGTATTAAAGGGACATAGCTAAAAGTACACCTTTTGTTGCTGAAGAGTAGATGTAGAAAAATGGGGTGATGGTAGTAAACATGCAGCTGCTATGAAGCCTGCCATTGCAGCAGACATAAGCAGGTAGTGGGAGTCTGTGCTTCTGAAGGGCATCTTGGAGAAAGTGAGACACAGGTGAAGCTAACAACCTGAGAGCCTTTTACATGAAATTACTTGCCTATGTGCTAGATGTTAAACCAGATCTTTCATTGCTTAAATCTGCAAAGACAGACAAATATTAACCCATGATATGAATCAGACTCAGGTCTTCCATTGCTGGAGACATCTGTGGCTTGGTGATGTGATTACATGTGTCATCCTGCCCTTCTGTGAGTTTCTTCCTCTGTCAGATGTGATTCTGAGCTTCCTTTTGTTCTGCAGGGAAGCATGAGCTGATAGAGTCCCTTACCTAGGAACCAAACAATGTTTATCTTCAGTAAGTGGATCGTACGCTGTACTGAGGCTGGAGAAACAACCATTTGTACTAATAGGCCTGGTGCTATGACACAGGGATTTCTGATCCAGCAGTGCTGGGAGAAGTGTTTTGTGAGAGTCTTATCAGTCTCCTATGGCTTCAAGCTTAAATACATGTTCTAAAGGGGTAGAGAGCTTAAGGCACATCTAAAATGCAAGTGTCTTCTACTGAGAGTTTTGACTTAGTCTTGACTCCTTCTTTTGGCAGGTGTTGAGCTCTGGAGGTTCACTGAAAGTGACTATCCAGCAGAGCAGTGAGAGCAGAGCTATCAGTACAACAGCTCTGAAACCAGGGCACTGGACCTGCGAGATGGGCACAGCTGATCCCAGCCCTGAGTCAGTCCTTAAATTCTACTGTTACATCTGCAAGACCAACTGCTGCAGTCAGCAGGTACAAATCCATGGGTCTGACTGGGATGGGTGTTCAAGAGAAGTGAACTGGATGGCCAGCTGCCATAGGGAGGTGCATCAGGAGACTTGTTAGCCAGAGAAGCATAAAGAAAGTGATGACAAGCATGCCAATAAAGCAAACCTCTGATGAGGAGCTGGCAAGCAACCTGCTAGAGAACAAGTGT
The DNA here is from genome assembly GCA_036925125.1 of Oreortyx pictus. Lineage (NCBI taxonomy): Eukaryota > Metazoa > Chordata > Aves > Galliformes > Odontophoridae > Oreortyx > Oreortyx pictus. Next base: position 5,545,879 of record JAUPFR010000022.1, read on the forward strand.
GGGTGGATCCACAGGCAGCCATGGTCTTAAGCTTTTATACCATTTCATTGTTATACAGCATTTAAGAGAATGGAAAGTGTAGCTCATGCCTGTTATTTTCTGTATTTTGAATACTTCTAAATGGATCTTTTTCTTAACCTTTTCTTAGAATTTCCAAACCCACATGGCTGGAATTCAGCACCAGCAGCGACTTGGGGAAATTCAGCACATGAGCAATGTTTGTTTTGTTTCACTACTGCCTATGGTGAAGGAGCAGAAGTTGCTGGCAGAGAAAGATGGGTGAGTGTTGGTCTGGGGTACCAAACACAGTCTAAGTATTGAATGTGAGTTCCAAAATTCCTCAGTGCACCAGGGTGCCTCCATGTTCCAGGATAACATATGAAATCCCAAGAAGCAGGCCTTAACCTGCTTCAGGCATCTTCCTTCCTGATTAAGAATAGTATTGTCAACTTTAACCTGGTATGTAGTTCTTAATACAGTAGATCAAATTGGAGAGTTGTTTTAACTGATTCATTTCTGTCAGCATGGGCTATGTTCCCTATGAAAGGGGCTGGGAAATGGAAAAGATCAATCCAGGCCTGTAAAGTTAGTGATACTGAGGAAAATAATGCTGAAACAAATTGCGTGTTGCGGTATTCCATGGGGAATGCAAAAAGTTATGACTTAGGGATGCTTCTGTTGTCACTTCAGAGAGGCCCAGCAGCGGTGGTGTAACACCTGTCAGATACACTTCACTGGGGATCTGATCAAACATCGCAGGACCCAGGAGCACAAGGTAATAACCACAGCACAGATTTCTCCTTTGCACTGTCCTTTTGTGGGGATTGAATTTGTGTCTACCATCTCCTCCTCCCCAAGCAGCAAGAGAAAGATGATGGGAGAGATGCACAAAGTCCAGCACTCGCAGTGAGGACACTGTCGTGCTGCCTGTGATCACTGGAATAGGGTTGAACTGCCAGCTGTCGTGCTGTGTCAGTATGGCCTGAAGCACCTCTGGTTTAATTCTCAGCTTTCTAAATATATATGGTCTACTGTGCGTGGAGAGGAATTGGTGGGCAGCCTGTAAGTTTTTGAGCTAATGTTTAGGCAGGCCACCGTATTTGTTCTGTATTTGGTTCCTAGGGAAAAACTGCTAGAAAACCTTTTATAAAACACGTTTGTTTTGCCAAGCACATTTTCCATTGTTTCGACAGACAGGAGCTAGTGAGCCCTTTCTCCTGAAAATAAGACCCTTTTTTATGGTCTCCGTGTTTTAGATGCAGGACTGTTAACTGTTTTGCCCACGAGTAAGCTATATTTCTTCAGAGTGGTGCCTCTTGTGGCTGACTGGATCTTCTCTTGCTTTCTTTAGCTGGCCAAACGCTCACTTCGTCCTTTCTGCACTGTCTGCAGCCGCCACTTCAAGACCCCTCGCAAGTTTGTGGAGCATATGAAGTCCCCTGAACATAAACAGAAAGCCAAAGAGGTAATACTGCCTGTGTAGAGATCTGCCCAGCACTGGAAGCAGCTACACTGCCAATTAAGTTAGCTTTCAGCTTCCCTGACTACTGCAGGGATGAAGGGAAGGCATGCAGTTTTTCAAACCCTGTTTTTAAAGAAATTGAGTGAAAAAGAGACAGCAAGTGGATGTGTCTACAAGCAAGATAGCTTTCTGCCTCTCTTGCAGCCCCATCTCCTGATCAAAGGCAGTCTGTTCAGAGCTCGGGGTCTTCTGTGGTTAGATGGAGAGTGCAGAGTTGATCTTTCTTTCCTGTTCCTGACAGGTGAGACTGGGAGAGAAGGAATTGGGCAGCCCAGAAGATTCAGAGGAGTTGATCACAGTGGATGCCGTTGGCTGTTTTGAAGATGATGAGGAGGAGGAAGAGGAGGAGGAAGAAGAGGAGGGAACTGGTGAGGGGGAAGACCTTGATGTAGTGCTGGTAGAGAATGAGGATTCTGCTGCCAAGCAGGTATGCCTTGCAAATGGAGGACTGATCTTTCTGAGAATCTGCTGTGGGCTCGTGTGACTTTGGTTGTTCATGTCTGCTTGAACTCAGGGTTTAGAGTATATGTGGTGAACCTTGCACCCTGCAGCAGGAGGGCGAGGGCCCTGGAGTTCTTGCAGAGCACAGCGCAGTGCAGAAGAGAATCAAGCACAGCGTGTGGTTGCAGAAGGGTATTTCTGTTGTGCTGTACAGCTCCCACTGGTATTTTCAAACATCACCTTGTTGTTGAGGAGCATAAGCAGTGTTTTTTTCTCAAAGGAACAAATTTCTATCAAAGACATTGACATAATCTCTGTGAATAGCCCAGCAGCTTGGTCTCGTAGCAAACATATGTGTGGAGGTTTATCTCAATAAATGTGATTTCCCAGTAAAGAGCTGTTACCAGGGAGAGGTACGTGGCTAAGCTACTTCAGGCTCAGAATGTAAGGGATGCTTTTAACCCTTGCCATGAAGTGGCCTCTGACATCGGGTATCTGGCCCTCGCCAGATGTTATGCAGCTCCATCTCTGGTATATGAATTCTCTGTTTTGCTTCAAAGTTTACCAGACAAATTGAAGGGAACTGACATAGATATGCTAGGCACTAATGCTCTTTTGGTTTCCAGACTGTGCTGAAGGAAGTGTCTTTGGAGGATTACAAAGGAAGTGAGAAGTATTGTCCAGATACAGCCTATGGTAAGCAAACACTGAAGCACTAAGGCCCTCAGAGTCTTCTCCGGCTGTGTGCTATAACCATAAGAGAGGATGGTCTCTGTCTGCTGCAAAAACAAATTCTTTGGCCATATTGCTTCAGCATCTGCATCAGACTGTTGCAGGTCACTGCTGTGTGGAGAAAGGGCCAAGTTGCTCTCTAAGCTGATGATAAGGGATGTGATGGATGTTTTCAGCTGCCTTTTCCCTTTGAGGAAGAAATGGTGAGAGCCAGATATCTTACCAAGGCAGGAAATGGAGCAGATAGGATAGGGAGCACTGAAGAAACTGGGTAGAAAATGAGGGATGCTCTGGAAAAATGGAGCCTAAAAGATTATGGATGAGAACACTTTCCAGCAGAAACGCAGCTTATATGGAGATACTGAACAGTAGTGACGGTATCGAGCTCTCTGCCAGAGCCCAAACTGTGCATGTTTCCTCTGCTTCAGAACCCACACATTCTACTTAGTGGTTTTTCAGACGTGTTGCTGGACTGGTGGGCAGTGTTGCCTCCAGATGGCTCCTTCTTGTCCCCACCCTGTAAGTGATTCTGACTTCAGACCTCTGACGGCCCCTTGTGTTGTGCAGAGGGCAGCTCTGCAGAGGCTGTTTTGTGCCCAAGGAGAGCGCTGTTCACACCGATCTTCCATATCGCTGTAACCTTCCACTATCGTGTGGCAGATGGAATAATGATTCATGCTGTGAATGTTCTCTGCGTGTTCCTCTTGCACGCCTGCTGTCTTCTGCTTGGTTTGATCCCATTACATTAGATCACATGTTCTCTGTAGTTTTCCATTGTATTCCTTTTTTTTTTTTTTTTTCCCTTAATGCTATGTGTAGTTTCTTTGCTCTGGCAGCCAGATTTCTCTCTGAATATCAAGCACACAGCCATCCCATGGTAAGACAAGATATTCAGCAAGTCATCTTGCAAACCCCTCATTAACAGAAGCAAAGCTTTCCAATTTCCTTTCTTCTTTCCTCCTCCCCTTGTTTAATTTCCCTTTTAACATACTTTCATTATTTTGAGTTCCATTCAATGTGATCTGTGATTTCCCTTCCCCTCCCGTTTCACAGGCCTGGATTTTCTGGTCCCCGTCGCAGGTTACCTCTGCAGGCTGTGTCACAAATTCTACCATAGCGACTCTGCTGCCCGGCTCGCACACTGCAAGTCCCTGATGCATTTTGAGAACTTTCAGGTTAGACCCTTTGGCGATTGCATGGCCTGGCATTTGTTACTACCCCTGTGCGTGTCTCCTCAGTGAATCTGCCACATTAGTTGTCTTGTCTTCAGTTCATTTCCATCACGCTTGGTGTCCATCGTGTCACAGCTTTCTCCTGATGTGCTCCGTGCTTGTCTCCCATCACCCCTTTAGATCTAAAACCAGTCCAGTTCTGCTTCTCAGCTACTGCTACCGTCATCTTGTTGCCCGTTTCTGGTTGGAAGTCTTCCTCAGAGTGTCTGATCTGTTTGCTGAACCTGTGGAGTCTGTTGTTCAGTCTAAGCCTCTTCTTTTCTTTGTTAGACAGATTACAGGTGGGTCAGAATGGGGAAAGAGCAGGACAGAAAGAGGCTATTCTTTTTAAAGAAAGCTTGTGCATATGCATCTTTCCGTGCAGTACTACAGTGACTGCAGGAACAGCTCCTTTAGCCAAAATTGCAGGTGTGATTTAACCATGACGGAGCCTGGTAAAATCGGATACTCACCTTAGAAATCTGGAAATGTAACAGCACAGTGCTCTGGGATATGGAAGCTACGAGCTGAAAAAGTCCATTTGGTCCCCAGGGTCAGCCTGCAACATGAAGTCAGTCATTCTGTCTGCAATGCTTTCCTAGAAACTCCTTAGCACAAAGCTCTGCCAGCTGATGCTGTTCTTTTGCTTTACTGGTTTCACCTGAAGAAGCAGCATTGCCCCTTGCTTCTTCGTATCTGGAAGCTTTTCGTGCTTGGCTGGCTTGGAATCTGCCTCCATCGTTCCATCCTTACTGATTTATTAGGGGTGAGGGGCCTGGATTAGTGCCTTGTGGTGGGTGTGCAGGGCTTGCCCTCTCCTTTGCTTACCACTGCCCACGTAGAAGAGCAGTACTCCCTGACCCTGGAGAGAGGGGAGGCTCCCATGCTGACTGCATCCTCTGCCAGCACACAAAGCCTGTTTCCTGACTGTAGATGTACCCAGCTACTGTTACATCTTAGAGTTTTTCTGCTAGTCTTTCAGACGGTTTAACTGTTCCCTGTCAACCACTGTGTCCTTCAGCAAGGGCTGTGGTTGCTGCAGAAGCCAGCACTTAGAGCTGTGGATTTGGAGTGGCAAATAGCAGGAGAAGACTGCAGCTGTTCTTTGAGGGTTGCTCATCCTCTCCCGCAGCTAGCCATTTCTGGAATGAAGGAGTTGGCCTTGGAGCTTTCCTGGCTTATTTTAGATCAGCATGGAGTGAAACTGCAGCAGCAGTGTGTATGCCTTCTTTCTGACCCATTTAAAAGCTGAAATCAGATACTCTTCAAGTGGACACCGCAGTGACTTACAGGAATTATTTGTGGCAAAAGTCCAACCTTAAATGTCTGCAGGCTAACACGTATTCTGCTTGTCACAATCTGAGTGAAGTCATTTCCCATTTCAGAGTACTCTCATCAGAGGATTTCAAAGCAGAGAACTGTCTGGTGAGGCAGTTCGCAGCTACGCTCTGAAATCAAACTGGCACTCTTGTGCCTGGTTAAATTTGGGTACAGTGTTATTACTTGACTGACTTTCTTCCAGTGCATTACATCGTTACACAAATCCCACTAATTGAGAACAGGGAAAGAACAAGCCTGTGATGGTCTACTTAAGTCAAGTGTAAAGCTGTCTGTCTGGTGTGCTGTAATTCCACACTGCAGGCTGCAGCACCACTGCTTAGACAGTGGTGAAAACCAATGTGCTCAAAATAATTGTGTTGAATTGCGAGGTCTAATGCTTGCAGCAATCCAAGGGATCTTTTGGCAGAAGGGTGAAAGGGAGTTGATGGTAAAGGGAACTGCTATGGAAAGGAGCGTTGTGTCCTTCCCTTACTTCGTGCTGCATCTGGGACATCAGAGACCAGGTTCCTGCTGGATGTTAGCTACACAGTGCCACTGGTTTTCTGAAATCCAGTCTTGAAAATGGCTGGTAGTCGTTTTATCGAGAGTGTGCTGACCTTTATTCTGGAGATAACCTCAGTACCTTGTAAGATGAGGCTGCTCGTGATCTCTTAGTATTCCTGTCAACAGCTTTGAGCAGATCGTAGCAGCAGAATGAAAAGTCTTAAGCTTTCAACTCAAGTCTTGCTGTGGCTGTTAAACATTAAACCATTCCTCTCTAGATATGAAGTGCAGGGCATTGCCTCATGTACCCTGAGTGCCTGTTCAGTGTTAGGTCCTGGCAGCAGCTGGAGCAAGAGCTTGTACTGTTCCATCTACAAAGTCCCGAGTCTGACTGAGATCAGCAGTCACCAGACATGGCTTTTGTCTCAGGAGCCACAGGTGTGCCATGCACTCACTCAGCACTAAGTAATCACATTTTTAATATCACCACTTTTTCTCACAGGAGCTGACCTTTCCCTGCTTGAAAGCCTCTGGCAGCCAGGCCAGGAGACCGGCTCAGACAGGTTGTGCCCTTGCAGATTCTAGCTGTCACTCACCATTGTTTTTGTACAGGTTTTCCTGGACCAGCTGCTGCTCACTGCAGTGATGGTATCTGGCTGGCCTCGTCTCTCACAGTGGTTTGTTTGTGTTTGCAGAGGTACAAGATAGCAAGGCATCGTGCCACACCTGCCTATCCAGAGGCTCCTTTGCATTCCCAGGGCTCCAGCTCCCAATTGCTGGATGATCAGAAACAGCCTCCTGCTGCAACAGGAGATACCAGCAAGATGAATGCCAATCATGGGATAGACAAAGAGGGTACAGAGTTACCTGCACTGCAAGAAAAAGCTTCGAGGTCTCCAGAGGGTAAGGGCAAGCTGGCCACTTCTGTAGCAGAGGGCCAAAGCCTAGCCAGCGTGACTGACGTGTGTGGAATCGTGGTTGTAGAAGATAACCTCCAGGAGAGCAGATCCACTGCCAGTAGTGCCGACTGCCCGCTCCCCGAAGAGAGCGGCGCCGCAGGGGAGCTGCTGGGACATGCTGTGTGTGAGGAGGAGGAGGAGGAGGAGGCCAGTGCAGCCAGGCAAGGAGAAGGCACAGACTACTGCCAGGATCCAGGGAGCGGAGGGGGGTTAGGACAGAAAGAGGCAGCCAACGCAGGCCAGGAGGCAGCAGCAGAGCCCTCCTCCCTAGCCAAAGGTGAGACAGGCAGTCTCACCTCTGCTGGGTGCAGACGCTCGTCTAGGCGCAAACCCAGATAGAGTGGCCTTAAAGGGAGAGCCCTTCACACACGATATTTGCTGGAAATGTTTATTTTCGGAGTCTTTTAATAGAGCAAAAACCTTCAACTTTACTGCTGTTTTTATTTTAAGAATAAAATAAGCCTGGCTTTAGCGTGTCTAATATGGGATGGTGTTGATTATTACTTGTATAGCTTGGATACTCCAATTATGTCCAATTATGTGGAAAGACTGCTTTGATTGTTAAACTTGAAAGAGGAATGTAATGTGATTATTTTCTTTTTCATAGGGGATATGGTTCATGAAGTAGATGGATGCAGAATTTTTTTCCCATTTTCTTCCACTAAGAATACTTCGTAGTTCCTTCCCAGGCAGAGAAGTTTATTTCTTGGGAGACTGTGCCCAACTCTGCTCTTCAGAATGGTTTTCTTTCACAGATGCACATTCTTGGACCAGTACCGTGTCCTAAGCTAGGCAAGAATGTGCATCTTCTTCATTTGTTAATACTATAAGGCTTAATACAGTCTGTTCTCATAGTGGAGACTCTCAGGAACAAATTTTGTTTCAACTGATTTTAATAAAACAGATTTCTTATAACTTCTTCAACTTTCAAAAGAACTCCTTTAACTCTACAGAAGTAGAATAGTGCAGACTTGCTTCACAGTGGTGGCTCCAGGCCATCTAGACGAGTTCACAAAGTTTCCAAGCAGAATGCTTGTGATCGTGTTAAAATAGACAGGGAGGGCTCTGCAGAGCAGAGCACTGTCCCTTTGCACTGTATAGTCACCAACTCAGCAGGGGCAAACCAGGCTGCTCTGCTTCTCTTAAGCCCTTAATGGCAGCTCGAGGAGACAGGCAGCTTCCAATTCTAAGTCAAAAACAGCTCCTTGGCAGCTCATCTTATCTGCTTGGAAGGGAACAGGGAAATCCAGTGATTTGGGACTACCTATCAGTGCTTACAGTGACTGTGAGTTAAGGGAAGCTGTAGTTTCAAGGCAGGAGATGATCTAGGGACCCCCCTCTCCAAGCCTGTGACCAGAGCTGCCTGGAAGAGTCAGGACAACCCCTGCCCACTGTGCTTTGTGAGGGGAGGGGACAGAGGTACAGCATTCCCTAGCTGAGTCAGCAGTGCAAAACACCATGATCATTTTTCCTTTTTGTGAAGAGAGCTTGCAAACAAACAACCTGCATGGCCTCAGGCTTTCTACAGCCAGCTTCAGGCACCAGGCTTGTGTTAATGCTGGAAGTAAAAGGAGCCAAGTCTCCTACCCGCCTCTACCTGCACCTATACACAGCTAAGGAAAGCAGAACATGGAGGTGTGAGTTCCTGGGCACTACTGCAGGAAGGATTATGGAACGGGCAGGAAGTAACTCATCAATTTTCCATAAACCAGTGCCCAGTAAATGACGAGCAGTTGAGTTTGCAGCCAGTGCACTAGACAGGATGCTGTGGTCCCTGCGTGTCAGCTCCTGTGCTGTGCTGCTCGCTCTGCTGCTGGAACTCCAGCCGGGTCTGGCGGTTCGACTCCAGCAGCTCCTTCAGGCAGGCATGGAGGTGATCGTTCTTCTCCTCCAGGTGATCCAAGCAGGAGCTGATTTGGTCCAGCATGGAGTTTATTGCTGCATATTCTAAAAGCAAGAGAAGCAAGAGGCTGTTCAACGCAGGCATCGCTGCAGTCGGTGAAAAAACAAGCCCGCAGCGTTCTGGCTGTCTCACCTGCCACCATGTGGGTAAAGGAAAATGCAACAGAATGCTGCAGGTATTTAATTCGTTCATCAGATGAGACCAATGGGAAGCTGGAGAACTGGTAACAAGATCTAAGGCAAGCTACCTGTGGGCAGCACACTCATTTTGGGCAGTGTGACAGCTTCTGACCTCAGAATAAATAGCTGACCGCAGGCTGATGACCAGTATGTAACGATCCACACTGCAACAGGACCAAATCCCAAGGACAAGTTAGCAGCTAGAGCTGCCTTAGGGATCAACCTTCCTGGTGAGGATGCAGGCAGTTTATTCTGGCAGCATATCCAAGCATTTACGTCCTGTGAACGACACGCCTAAGGCTCCCAGGCTGTGATGTGACTCACAAGGGCCTACCTGGGTTCAGACACCTCCAAAGGGAGGTGTGAAGCACTGAGTCCAACCTCACTGTTAAGGCTTTGGGTAGTGTAAGTTAAAACCAAACTAATTCCAAATAACCCTGATAGCTGGTTTCCTAGTTGATGTCATATTTAAAGAATCTGTTTCGAGTGTTCACTTCGGTACAATGGCATTTCACAAGTGACGTGGATCAGCACCGTTAATCAGATGAAGACAGCTGTGCTGCTGCGATGAAATGCTTTTGGATGACTCCAAGCAATATTCACACAGTCCTACAGAATACCACGAAGCCAGACTGGAAAACCAGACCAAGATAAAACCTCTGCTAATACATTAGTTCTGAACTGGAAATCTAACACCAGCTGAAACCCCACGGTGTACTGGAGGGCCCAGGCGGAGCAGTGCTGCGTGCCTTCCTGAAGTGGCAGAGCACAGCGATGCACCCCAAGGGCTCAGCCCAGCGGGGATGGGGCAGGGGACTGGGAAGCGGTGCTGCATGGGGGCGGCTCAGCCCTCCAGCTGCTGAGAGAGCACTACACCAGGCACAGAGTGCTAAGGGATGATGAGGAGGTGCTCTGGGCACACTTCACTCCTACAGGTGTAGCTGGGGCTGTGCCAAACTTGCTCAGCCCACCTCTGCCACGCTCAGTTGCTACCCTGGTGTATTTGTATGGAAACTTAAAAGATTCCGGCTGGAAGCGTGGCAACCGCGTTGCTTTCTCCTGTGACGAGAAGAGGCGGCAAGAAATAAGGTTTCCAATTTGAGGTCGGGAGAAGCGGTGCAGCAGAGCGGGTAACGGCTTTCACGGAGACCCGCAGCACAGATCACCGCGGGGCGGCACCGAGCGGTGACCGCAGCCTCGAGGTTCAGCCGCAGGGGCCGTGCTGGGCCGCTCCTAAACGAGCTCAACGCCCGTTCCCCGCCGGGCCTCCCGCCACGGCCCCGCCCCGCTCGGGGAACCGCAGCGGATCCGTCGGCTCGGACGCGCACGGAGGGCCGCGCCGCCCGCACGCACCTTCCTCCCCGAAGCCGTCCCCGTCCTCGTCGCCGCCGTCCCGCCCGGCGGGGCCCAGCGCTACGTGCGGCTCCCCGTTCGGCCCCGACATCGCCGCCGAGCGCCGGGAGGGGGCTGGGGGGGGCGGGGCTTCCGCGGGGCGGGGCTCGGGAACCCGGGCGCTGCGGAACCGTTCTTCCCCCGGGACGCACCCGCAAGATGGCGGCCGCCGGCCGGGCCTGGCGCGTCGCCGCGCTGCTGCCGCCGCCATGGCGGCTGCGGGCCCCGAGCCGCTCCCCGGGCAGCGCGGCGCGGGGCGCCTCGGGCCGCGGCCGGCTGCTGCTGGGCGCCGCCTTCGCGCTGGGCGGCGGGGCCGGGCTGTGCCTGGCGGCGCGGCGCCGCCTGACGGAGCACTCGGCCGCGGAGGTAACGCGGCGCCGGGCGGGTTCTGACGGCTCCGCGGAGCCGCTGTCGGCTTCAGATGTGAGCGAGCGCTCGGGGTGTCTGTGTGTGTGTCTGTGTGTGTGTGTGTGGAAGCTCGGTGATCCCGCGCGTGTTGGTGCCTCCGCATCGGCCGCCTCAGACTGCGCTGCCCGCCCCGAGGATCCGCGGGGTCGCTGGGGTGCGGGGAACGAAGCGAGAAGTTGAGCCCCAGTTTGTGCGCGGAGGAGCCCGAGCTCGGCATCTCGCTTCTTTGGAGGTTCTTTTTTTGTTGCTGGCTGTGAGGAGGAGTTTGCAGCCGGTTGAGGAAAGCAGGTGTGGGTCCTGAGATGGTGAATGTTTGTGATATCGTTTGGGGGGAGTCCCTGTGAGCTGTGTTGACGGTCTTGTGTTGGAACCCTGTGGCTACGAGTTTATAACAAAAGAAAGGGTGGAATAAAAGTAACAGTTATATTTTTTTTTAGTAGAAAACGAAAGCTTCTGGTCCTTTTCTTCCCCAGCTGCCTGCAGGGAACCTGCAGCTCACCCTCTACCAATACAAAACCTGTCCTTTCTGCAGTAAAGTCCGAGCTTTTCTGGATTACCATGGGCTGCCCTATGAAATTGTGGAAGTAAACCCGATAATGAGGAAAGAGATCAAATTCTCTTCCTACAGGAAGGTGCCCATCCTGCTAGCTGATGCTGGAAGCCCTCTGGTAAGTTACCGTGGGAATGTTTCATTGGGAGATTTGCATCTTTGGCTTTTCACGTGTTGTGTAATCTTAACATCAGATTATATTCTCTCAGGATGAAGATTTGTTCCTCATTTTGTATCCTCTGCCTTGCTCTTGTGAGAGGTGTTTTCAGTCTGTCTTTCTAGGCATGTTGTTTTGTGTAGTGACTCTTAACCAGTGATTATCTGTCTTCTCTCTGCCTTTCTTCCCAGAGATAAAAAGGTCTTTTTTCAACTTATGGGAGGAGGTTACTCATGATTCAACTCTGGCTTTTTAATATTAGTGTTGCTTTTTCTGCTTTGCTGCTGCAAAGTGCTGAAATCCAAAGTGTAATAGTATTGCCTGTGTACCTGGCACTCAAGTCCTCTGTTATCAGAGTGGAGGACAGATTTGAAAGGGTACTTTGAAGTGCTCGTGGAAGAGGTCTGCATGTAGAGCTGTGGAAATTTAGGAGGGAATTGGAAAACTCAGCATGCGAGGGATTATTAAGGTTAAGAACTTCCTTTTCAATTTCACCAACTTCTGAATGTTTTGTTTTTCAGCAGTTGAATGACTCTTCAGTGATCATCAGTGCAATAAAGACCTATCTCATTTCCAAGTAAGAAAACAAAATGATGGAAGAAGAGTTGAATGTGACTGCTCTGTGAATCTCTCCTGTGATGTTTTCTTTTTGTAAGAACTGCTTAGATGTGTACCAGGGTTAGTCGTGGCACTGAGTGTACATTTAGCCATTATGTCCAGAGTGGAATCAGATTTCTATACCTGTGGCCTGTCCTTGGGATCCACTTGAGAAACGCAGGAAGTTTTATGCCTGCAAAAATGTCCTGTCTGACAGAGAAGTGTAATTTACACTGATAACAGACATTTGAGAACAGCTGATCCAAAGTCTTTTCAGAATTTATTTCAGATGGAATTCGGAGCCACAATGCCCTGAGACTAATATGTTTTAAAGTATGTGTCTGTCCATATGTTCTTTGTTCTTGCCTGTTTTTGTAGCAGCCTGATCAGGTGCCAACTGTATTTCCTGCCCACAGGAGGAATAGCTTAGAAGAAATTGTGTCCTTTTATCCTCCCATGAAAACAGTGACTGAGCAAGGCAAGGAGGTGCTTGAGTATGGGAATAAATACTGGCTCATGCTGGATGAAAAGGAGACCAAGCGAGTCTATCCTGTCAAAGAAGTGAGAGTGTAAGTGCTCTTAAGTTAATGGGTCCTTCAAGCAGTGCCAAGCCTCCTCTAGACATCCCTGTGGGGAGTGCTTAAATGAAATCCTCTGGGTGCTGACAACACCTGCCATGCTTGCTTGGTGTCTAAAACTCAGGTAGTTAATGTGGCTTTGTGTACTGTACATAACTGAAACAGTGCTGTTGGGTGATGTAGTTCCCACCATCATGCTCATACCAGCCTTTAGTTGCCTCCGGTTTCTTTCTTGGCCTTTATTTCAGAGAGGAATGCTGTGGAGTCCTAGTTTCCCAAGGGTGTACTTGCTGCCTTAGTTCTTGGTGGGCAGAGAAGCTAGTACTCTATCTTCAGTCTTAATTACAGATGGAGATTGGAGGAGCTTTGCTGAAAATAATGCTCCTGAGTGCGTTTCAGAGAGGTCACCAAGGCACGTGTTCAGGTGGGGGTTTTGGCACAGTTGTCCTTGGTAAAAACCTGTGGCTGATATTGCTGTGACTCTCTCTGTCTCCTCTAGCCCTGCTTTCTCTATCTTATTCACTGAAAAGTCTCTTTAATTACTTGCAGGGAAGAAATGCAGTGGAGGAAATGGGCAGATGATTGGCTTGTTCACCTCATCTCCCCCAATGTTTACCGCACCCCCAAAGAAGCCTTGGCGTCTTTTGACTACATCGTCCGTGAGGGGAAGTTTGGCACTGTGGAAGGTTTCTTTGCCAAGTACATGGGGGCCATTGCCATGTTCTTCGTTAGCAGGAGGCTGAAGAAAAGGTCAGTACCACTGAGCACTCCTTAATGGCCATAGCTCTGAGCTCCAGAGCTTAAAGAGCAGAACCTCAGTTTTAAACCGAACCATTTAATGCAGTGTGGGTAACAGCTTTGTTTTTCCAAGTGGGTACTGAACTCCTCATCTACTTTTCATTCACTAGCTGTCCCCTTCACCTTAAAATACCATCCTGATATCCTAGCAAAGACCAGCGCAGGAGATTAGAGATTATGAAAAGTTAAAGAAAGAAGCAAACCTGTGTTTGTCTGATTCTTTTCTTTATTTAGACATCACCTTCAAGATGATGTCCGAGAAGACTTGTACGAAGCAGTTGATAAATGGGTAAAAGCCATTGGCAAACACAGACTGTTCATGGGTGGAAGCCAACCAAACCTTGCTGACTTGGTAAGGGGTTAATTCCTGTTTCTATGGTTACATGTGTAACATTACCCAGTATTTCATCCACGTGAAGCAGTGAATATGAACTTAGGCAGGGAGGGTGATTTACATGAGCTACAGGCACAAAAAGTACTTATGTTAAGGTAGGATAGCTTGTTGTTTTCCTTCAGCAAAATGCTCCCTACAAAGAACCTGCAGTACTCATCTGCTGGGGGATGTTACAGATTGTGTGGGAGCATGAGAAAAGCATGTTACAAGACAGACAGCTGCTGTGGGGTAGTGAGTGCTGCTGAGCTGGGTTAAATTCTGCTCCATAACTGCATGTATCCTTTTCTTACCGTTTCCTTAAAGTATGGGTATTCATGCTATCTTTCTGCCCACTCGGTGTTCCCTACTTTTCAGAGCTGTGGAGCTCGCTGTAGGGCATATAAAGTCTGGGCTGTAGAGGTGCTCTCATTGATACCCTCAGCCATTCTCCACCGCTGTCACTGTTGTCCTAATCTCTGTCCTCTGGTGCAGGCAGTGTACGGAGTGCTGCGGGTCATGGAGGGGCTGGAAGCCTTTGACGACATGATGGAGCACACCAAGATTCAGCCTTGGTACCAGCGCATGGAAGAAGCCATTCGAAAGGCTGCAGTCTGATGTCAGCTGCAGCCACCTTCCTCAAGTACTTGCATGGGGGAAAAACTTAAGAAGGAATGATAACGTTTTTTTTTTTTTTTTAAAGTGGACTGATCTCACCTCATGGGCTGATGTGCAAGGACGGACTGTCCTGTTTGGAGTCCTGAGTTTCTGCAAGCAGAGGGATGTGGCAGTGTGTGGCGTGAGATATTTAGAAGGATGGGAGCAGGTAAAAGGTATTTTGGACGCTGCTGGGAGGAAGAAGCTAAGACTGAGCTGAAGAATGCTCTGAGCAGACTTGTTTTAGAGGAGAGCCGTGCTCAGACCACGTTACTGTAAAAGCAAGCTGCTTTCTGGACTAGTGAGTGTTACAGCCGGATCCGGTCTGATAGTTCTGAGCAGCCTTTGCTTCAAGCCGTCTTCCTCCATTCTTCTACACATCTGAAGTGTTTCCTGACATAGACGCTGGATCCTAGTTTTTAAATGAGTTTTTCTGCAGTCGGATCTCATAAACGTAGTGCTGGGAGTGCCTGGGGCCGGGCCGGGCGCCCTTGCTCTGCCACTGTGAGCTTCACTCTGCTGTGCGAACGGTTCTGCGGGTGCAAGGATAAAGGCTTGCTTCTGTGACGCGTGTGGGCTCTTACTGCAGCATCAGACTGCTAAGGCAGCTGGGGAACAGCCCTGAAAATCAGACTGTTTTGGGTGGGGGGAGAAAAATGGTTAAGAGGGGTCTGTGTGTGGGGGGGGGGGGGCTGTGCTGGCGTTCTGTTCGTGAGCAGCTCGGTGCGTCCCGTGGCAGTAAACGGTCCTGCTTTGGTTTGTCCTTAAGCGTCCGGATTTCGGTCCTGGTGCGACGCAGAGGGGGCGAAAGAAGAACTCCCGCAGTTCGGCAGCGTTTTCTGGCGCTGCTGCCGCCGCCGCTCCGCGCGCTCGGGGCGTTCCGCGCCCGAACGGATCTCGCAGCGCACTGAGGGCGGCTCCGCGCGGCGCCATTTCCGAACGCGCTCGTTCCCGCGTCTTGAGCGCGCGTGGCCGCGTTGCCGGGGCGCGTTGCCGGGCGCTGCGCCGAGGGGCGGGGCGCGGCTGCCGAGGACGGTTTGAACCGCCCAATGGTAGAGGCGCGGGCGGCGGCGGAGCGGCGGCTCCGGAAGTGCTGCCCCCGGTGCGGCGCCGCGCCCCGCGCCGCCGGGCTCCATGGCGGCGTCCCACCGCGCCGCCTCAGCGCCGGACAGGACCCCCTGAGGCGGCCCCGGCCGTGCGACGCGCCCGGCACCTCGCGGTGAGGGGGGGAGGGGAGCGGGGGGAGGAGGCCGACGGGAAGCGGCTCTGGGCCGCGAGGTGCTCCGGTCCCGTCCCGCCCGCGGGGCGCGGCTCGTTTCCTCGCGCCGTTATTTAACCGGAGCGGTTCCGACGCGCGTCCCCCTTCTCCTGGCGCCGCTTTCTGGTCCGCCGGTGCTGATCCCTGCTCCTTCCCCCCGAGCTGCAGCGCACCGTGGCTTTCCCTGCCCGTACCCGCCCTGGCCGTTCAATCCAGGTGACAGTCGCACGCTGCCTTCCGCAGGTGTACGGCAGGTTTTTCTCGGCTGTCCGAGCAGCCCCTGGGTGAAGCCAGCTCGTTCCTCCTGCTCCCGTCGGTACTGCCAGGCAAGCAGCTGCTCACACTGCTCCCAGTTTGGGTCTGGATGGGACTGGTTTGCCTCCAGTACACAGCGTGTTTGCTGTGCCCAGCGGCACCGAGGACTCGTGCTCCAGGCTTTTCTGAAAGTGGTTAAAAGTTCGATTTCAGCTGAGGGTAAAGTCCTCGTGTCATTCTGGAAAATGGTTTTCCAATGTTAAACCAACTCTCAGTACGTGAGGGGTGACGGTCTTCCTCATCCTGCCCTCGTCAGAGGAAGCAACGACACACTGACTCCCGTTGTTTGGGTTCATGCATCTGATTCGTTTGAGCCTGCGTGTTGCCTTTGTTTGAAAGGAAGAGGACGTTTTGAAAGGGAGTTGGATTTGATGACCGTATGGGTCCCTTCCAACTCGGGATGTTCTGTGATTTTGTTGTTTCAGGTTTCCCTCATCCATCAGAAATGAAGTGATGTCAGTATCTGCACAGAGCACAGTGTCAAGAGGAGCTAAGAGCCTTAAAATAACTGTAAGTAATTACACCTGGGCTGACAGAACTCTGCTGTAGGTTTTTTCTAAGATTTACAGTTGCATTGTACTGAAGAATCATTACCTCAAAGGAAGGTTCATACCTTCTGATTTGGACCAAATCCCACTGATTTCTTTAACCTTGTGTCTCCGGGCTTTTCTGTGTCTAGGCAATTAGTGTGTGAATTTGTACATGCATGCATCACAGAGAGAAAAACTGAAGAAGGCCGCACTAAGATCAGAGAATACTAGCAGCAGAGGAATGATTTGTGTTCATAGCTTCACAGCAGAATAGCGTGTGCTTCAGAATGGCAGACGCTATTGAAGGAGAGCTCAAGCTTTGACCTAAACTGTCCACTTCTGCTCTCTGGCACGGAGGGAAATGTTGTTATTTCCAGTTTCCTTATTCACAGGTTTCCTTTCATTGTTTTACCCTTTCCCGTCTGTGGCAGAAGAGCCATGAAGAACCGTTCCTCATCTCCCCCTTTGCACGTCCATGTGGATGAAAACACCCCTGTCCATGTCCATATTAAAAAGGGTCAGAAAACCACACCTGCAAAATGCCAGGTAGGATGTGCAGCTGGGTGTCTGTGAGAGCTGCGGGGAGCAGACAGTGAGCCCTGGGAGCTCTGCAAGATCTTCGAGGTCTGTTTTAGATAGGATGTGTGCATAGCCAGTGGTCAACTTTCAGTGACATGTTCTCTGTGTTTAAGATGGTTTAAGTATGGGATAGAAGATAAAGCTTGTTCTCATAATCACATACTTAAATATGAAAACTATTGCTCTCAGCGTGATGTAGTTTGGGGGATTCTTTTCCTTCCTGGATTTGTATTCTAATACTGCTGTTGCTTTAGCTTCATCCCTGTTTTTGAAGGAAGGGTTTGGGGGTTTCACATTTTGACTTGCTCGTATTAAGATAAATGTGTTTAGAAGCAAAGGGACTGGATTCAAACCATGTTCTGGCATGAAGCACGTTGTCAGTCTGCAGAGAAGGATTTCTTCATACCCCACACCTTGCATCCTTTTGAAGCTGGATGTTTGTGTAAAGTGTTTCTTTACAAGAAATGGAAATTGCTAGCTCATTCTTCCTATGTCTGCAGACATGCTGTTACAGATTCTCAATTTTCTCTTTGTTGCTAAGGGCAAATCAGGGTCTGACAATGAGGTTGCTGCCTCTGATTAATTCCCCATAGAGTACTTTAGAGTGGCTTTTGTTTCTCATCAAAAAACTCTGACTTTTCATCATTTAGAGAACCTCAAATTTAAGGCAAGCAAATTTGGATATACTTTTGACTCTAAAACCAGGAAAAACACTTCAGGGGCTTTTCATAACTAATCACACCGTACAATTCTTATTTCCTCTGGTAGCGCTGCTGTCAGTTGATGCAGCTGCTGTTCTGTGAGATTAATCTGGAGCAGAGAAGGGATCTGTGAGGCTGCTCCTTCTGCACCCCAGTGGGTTATACTGCAGCATTCCTTGCATATTTCCCTGCAGAGGAGTCTTCCTTCCCCCAGTGTTCCTGCTGTACAGCTTTTATCGCATCACAGTTGTGGATATTTCAGTCATATAACAGCCTGTACGTTATAAGCAGCAAGAGCACATCAGCTGAGTATGCCATAACCTTTCCTTCTGGCTGGTGTTAGCCTCCTCTGCTGGCTGCTGGCTCTTCTGATCTGATGTACCACGTATAACGCTGATTTTTTTTTGCGTGTGAACGATCTTCCATTTCTCTTTGCAGCAATAACAATAATTCTTAAAAGGTCTTAGTGATTGATCTTACTTTCTCCGTTTCTTCTTTAGCAAAAGCACAAACAGAAAATCAAAGGGAATACCGTGAACGTGCGCCGAGCTGTCCAGGTGAAAACAAAGGCCCCCTGGATGCCCCCAGGAAAAACATCTGTCCGTGATTCCACCTACAAATGGGAGGTATGGCTGCTACTGCTCCCTCAAGCAAGCTTTCAGCTTTAGCTGAGAGTGAGGAGAGCAGCTGTGTAGAATCAGGCTGGAGGGAGCTGGACTGATGCGAAAGAAGGGCACTGTCACGTGCCCTTTTGAGTATTCCTTGTACATCTTTTTCACTTCTCAATATAGAAAAATTGGAAATCCATTAGCAGCCGGTGTCCAGCTTGTGTGTTTCCATCTCTAGATGTGCATTGATGCGGTCTGACCTGGAATATGGTGTGCAGTTCTGGGCTCTGCATTTTAAAAAAGGATTTTGAGATGTTTGAGTGTCCCCAGGGGAAAGCAGCACAGCTGTCTGCAGGGCTGGGAGGCACAAGAAGCAGCTGAGGGCACTGCGTGTTAAATCTGATGGGAAGGAGGTGGAGAGTGACCTCGTCCCACTTCGCAGCCACAGCAATTGTATTTTTTTACTATTTTCTTCCTGACTAGTCCTCAGCTTCAGCTTTTGAATTCCTAGCTCTTCCAGGATGAGAATTTGATGAGAATTTTCTCTCTTTTTTTTTTTTTTTTTAATCCTGTTTTATTCTTTCTGCATTTCTGAACTTTCCCACATGGAAATGGAAGAGCTGTTTACATTTTGTTTTTCCTTCCTAGTCTTACTGCAGAGGTGTGACTAGTTTTGGTAGAGTTAGGCTGAGAACACCGCTTACACATTTCTATGTGGCAGAAGATAGCATTGTTTGTCTGTTTCTGTCAGGGACCAACTCACCGCCTGGAAATCACACCTCCAGATTCCGACAGGATGATGTCAGTGCTGCGCCTGAGTGATCTCTCTACGGATGAGGAAGATGCAGTTTACTGCAAAATGAATGAATACGAGAGGAAGATTGACAGCCTGATGAATGCGGTGGGAACACTGAAGAACGAGGTGAGGGCACCGAGTGAAGACCTGCTGATCTGCCTGCACAGCACGAGGAGAATAGAGCCTTGATGAAGTGGAAGTCTGCTCAGCCTCGTGCTAACTTTGCTTAAAGGAATCAGTCCGAGTTGTCCTGACAATCAGAACTAATTTATTGAGAAACTCACTGAGCCCTGCTAGGAAAATTCTTTAAGCCGTGTCAGTTTCAGAAGTTATCACTGTGCTTTAGTTTCCAAATAATCTTCTGCTGAAGCCCAGAGTCTGAGTTGTTGTCATCCCAGCAGGTGATGTTCTATTGTCGAAGCATCCACTTATTCCACAAAATGGTTTCTTCTGATTCTCCTTTGAAATACACAGACAGTGTTACTGTGTTTTCCAGATAAAGAGCCTCTTATGTACTTGTTCCCATTTAAGCCATGGGTAGAAGAGGTTTCCAGATTTCATTAGGTGCTTAGGGTGCGAGAGAAGGGCAACTCTTTCTTCCCTGTGAGGGTAGCAGAGGTTGTGTGCTTATTTATTTTACGCAAAACAAAATTAAGTTCAAACTGGTGAATGAGAACAGAATTTGAGTGTGTTCCTATACTAAGCCTTTTCTGTTCTCTGTGCTACAAAAAATTAATGGAATTACTTGATTAGTTGTAAAACATTATTCTGTTTTGGTACTTAATAAGTGAATTGAGTCTGCGTATTTGGTGACATCATTTGACTATTTAACTTGCTGTGAGATCACTTCCATTTTGCTAGCTGCAATTCTGTGCAAGCAGGGGAATCTCAGGTGACCTTTTCTGCTTCATAAACAAAAAACCTGGTGCACCAATTCGAGCTCCCTCTGCATTCTCTCTTCTTGTGCACTTTCAACTGCTTGTTGAGCTCCTGAATGCCAAATGGGATCCACGAGGAGCAATGGGCAATTTCTGGTATGTCTTAAATAATAATATTTCGATACCTTTTTCAGGCTAAGTTGCAAAAACAGGAGCAGAAGCAGCAGCTGACCAAACGTCTGCTTGAGGAGCAGAAAGAACTGAATGAGGTCACACAGGAACTGGTAGAGACTGAGCATGAGAACACGCTGCTCCGGCGCAGTATTGAGCGCATAAGAGAGGAGAAAGATCTGACAGTGTAAGAAAGCTCCAGTTCTCCAATGTCATTCACAGGACACCTTACTGCTGGTGTTCTTGGATGTAGTTTGTACCCTGGGTTGCAGTGCTGCTGAAGAAGTGATGGTTTTGGTGGTTTTTTTCTCATGTGTTGCAAAGGGGAATTCAGATGGCAATAGCTGCAGAGAAGGGTTTAGTGTGGTCATGGGAATGGAAAAGTTCCTGCTGTGCTGGGGAGCTGAAAGAGGTTGGCTTGAATAGCCTGCTGTGGGGTCATCATGGCCTCACAGGTAATATTTTGAATGTCAAGAGATATTTATTGGATTGCAGTTATGTTGATACGTCAACAGATAAATAAAGCTGAAGGTGAAAATTAGAGGAGAATTTCTGACCTTGGTGAAAAGTCTCACTGAGGCAGAAGTGAGAGCCCATGAGAAGGCATAAATTGTGGGTTTTTTTCTGAGTGATCCCTGAGGATGTCTGTCAGGAGAGTTAGGGAATTTTGGTCCCACTGGGACATTGGTGTTTGGAGTTTTGTTTTTCTTGAGAAGATCACCGCGTTGTTCATGCTGTGGATTCCTTTTCCAAAAATCTGATAACTGCTGGCATTACAACCTCCAGCTGAAAGCTTTGAGCTGTATGCATTAGTGTGCTTTCCTTTGTTCATGTTGAGCCACGTGAAGTCTTATCTCCAGTATTGCTTAAGTGCCCAGGAAAAGCCCAGCGTTGTATTTTGGCCTTAGTAGTGTGTGCAAGCTTTGGTACAGGTTAAATTTGTCCCCTCTAAATTATTGTTTCATAGCTGTGATCCTAGCAAGCTCTTAGAGCCCACTTACTGTCTTCTGTCAGAACAACTTCCACAGTGAGAGAGGGTGACCTTAGGTACCTTTTATCCTTTGTTTAGTGGTTTTTTTTCTGTTTGAACCCAAATAACTGTGGATTCATGCTGTCTGGTACCACTGTCAAGGCTTCGTGTTCCTCTGATGGTTGAATTCTCATTGCAGGTTACAGAAAAAGTACTTGCAGCGTGAGAAAGAGTGCCTGATATCCAAGCTGAGTGAGGCAGAGAGGGATGGAGCAGCAGCAGCCAGACAGATTCATGCTCTGAAAAATACAATTGGGAGACTCAACGTTGTAGGTGTTGGGTTTTTGTTCTCACCTTTTCTGCATTGTACTGTTCGGTGTCTGCCTTAAAAAATATATTGTTACTGTTGCTGATGTGAAAATGTAAGAAGTTGAGGGATTTAACTTGCTTACGATGTTTGCTAAATCTCTGGGTGTTTATTTGCAGCATTCAGTCGCCTTCTGTCCATGTGGTGCTGCTGCCTATTGCAGTGCCTATGCTTTTATCAGCTTCTTACTTCAATTCCAGGCTTTGCATGTGAATAATACTCCTTTTATTTTTTTCTCTCCTAGGAGAAGCACATGAGCAGCTCAGACATTAACACACTGACGAGACAAAAAGAACTGCTGCTACAGAAACTGAGCACCTTCGAAGAAACCAATCGTGCGCTCCGGGAACTTCTCAGAGAGCAGCACGAACGGGAGGTGAGCAGTGCTGAGTGCTTCCACTTGGGTGCTTCCTGAAGGCAGTATTTACTATGGGCTAAAAGTGGAACTCGACTTTGATAACTCTGTAACTCTTCCTCCCAAAGCTGCCTTTGACCGCTGTGTCACAAAAGATGGTTTTGTTCGTTCCTACCTACCTCACTAAAATAAGATTGACTTTTCTGCTCCTGGGATGTTACAGCATCTAAGCCTTTGGCTTCATTAAAAAGTATAGGCATATGGGAGAACTGGAAAAGCATTTTGAGATAGGTTGTGATATGTGAAGTAAAAGCAAATTCCATGCTTGGTATCTTCTGGTAATTGCTGCTGCAACAAACCTGTTGATTTCTGTAGTTCCATCTTAAGAATGTGTAAAAAGCAGGCTTTTTAGTTAACTGCTGTTCTCACATGTTTACTTTGGAGAGGGACGCTCAGAAGATACTGGAGAAGCAAGGTGCACTGCTGAAAATGTTGGCTGACTCAGACGCAGAGAAGTTGGTAAGCAAACCAGAATGTCTCACTGTGCAGGAAGACATAAAATTGCAAGCACTTTGTGTCTGTGTTCAGCCTTCTGGCTTTACTCTCATGCCTTTTAGAACAGTATTGTTTGTGGTTAATGGAGCCCCTCTGATTAACAACCTGTGTTACAAAGTGAATCAATTTTTAGAGCCTTTCAAATGCAGCTTAGATTGGGGATACCACAGCTGAGACCTACACACAAAGACGCCTTTATGATTTGTGGTATTCTGCTGTGAGGAATGGTTTGGGATATTTAAGTGTGTCCTTATTACATATGGTTCAAGCGCAAATGATTCTGTTTGCCTTTTCTTTTGTGCTGAATGCACAGAGCAAGAATTAAACTACAAACTTATTTAAATAAGTTATCCTTAGTGATAGCAAAGCTAAGAGGGTAAGCTTTCTGTTCCTGCTTCTGTAACTGAATGTGTGAATGATCCAGGACCATTTTTTTTTCCCATTTCCTTCCCTGTGAACTGAGCAAAGTGTTCTTACATTGCTAGAAATGATAACATTAGCTGTGAGACACAGGCAGTGTCCTTCATGTGTGGAGTATGTGGTCCTGTTAAGTCCTGGTTTCTGATTGGGTACTCTGTGCCCTTTTAAGTAAATGTATCTTTCCCTATTGCTTTGCCTGAGGAGACAGCAGACCCATTTTCTGAGGCTGAGGATGGTGTTGCTGCGGATACCAGACAGAGTGCTGTGGATCTGTTGGTCTCTGGAGGGAGGCAATTGCACCTGCTTCCCTCCACCTGCTAACCTGAATGTGTTTGTTGCTTAAAATTGGTGTTTGTTTTCCAGCAACTTCAGATGAAGCTTCAGGAGAAAGAAAAAGAGATCAACAGTCTTGCTGTTCAGATACAGGAAGAAAAGGTAGCTTCCTTATTCAGTTCTCCCCTGCTGCTCCACCCTCACAAATAGTCCGGAATATGGGTTTGTACTTGGAGACAATCACTGGATAAGGAATCAGATGACTGGCTTGTTCGTAAAAATAGACAGCTTGCCTGTTCCCACACAGCTGTGGGTTCAGTGTTCTCTGAGAAAACATCCATTGCCAAGATGAATAGGTAGCATTCTCCTTGTTTGGGCCTGTTGTTGAGTTCCCTTTCTGTGTAAGGTCTTGTTGGTTCCTGATACCAAATTCCAGTTTGCCCCTCTGTTTAAGAAGCAAAAGATGAGTGTAGTGGATGAGATGAGATGTGAAGGATGTTTTTCACTTAACAAACCCTCCAGGCCAGTCATTTACATCTGAAATGAAGTAAATGGTTATGTATTTGTTGCCCATTTTGCTGGAAAGGAGGAGCTGTGAAGGTCCAGCTGAGAAAGGTGGAGATGGCTAGAAACAGTAAAGGATTTCTTTACCAAACAGCTATGTATTAGAAAGTGTCCCTTCTTCCTAGCTTACCGAAAAGAACGTGTGTGACTTGATTGCATCTTATTTAGGAGCAGGCAAAGACAGCAAGTGAGCTCTCAAAATCCATGGAGTCTGTGAGAGGCCATTTACAGGCACAGCTACGGCATAAGGAGGCTGAGAACAACCGTCTGACAACACAGATCCGGGTATGCCTTCAGTGGTCCATGTGTGTGTGCAGTAATTTGACAAGAGCTTTGATTCTGTGAGGCTCTACAGCTGCATGAAATAACAGTGTTACATGTAAATACTTCAGGTAATAAAAAGGATGTTCTCGCGTAGCTGAGGAGGCTCACAGACCTGTATTTATCTTGGTCAGGGGAGGAAATCAGTGTTCTGGAGACAGCTTGTGAGAGAGGAAGTGAGTACTTTTTCAGGAAATATACAAATAGGAGTAAGGATGAAGAGAAGTTTGGTTCTGAAGTATGGAGAGGCTGTTATAGTTACAGTCCTTTCAGTTAGGGTGAGATCTGCCTCATTTCATTGGAGTTTAAAAGGTGTTTGAGAGGCAACTTTTAATTCTAGTATATGAAATCTTTCGTATCAAGGCAGAATATTGGAAATAATTTCTGTGCTTTAATCCATCCTGGAGACCAGATTGGTAACAAAAACTCTCTTGAAAGTCTTCTTAATTCTGGCATCTTCAAACTTGTGTTTTGTTTTTTTTTCCTGTGTTATTATTTTGTAACTTGCAGTGAAAGAGTTTATTTTTGTGTAGCTGGAGCAGGCTGCAGCTTTTTGTTTGCAGACAACGTGCTGGGATGCACTGGGGTTAAGCACATAGCTTTGCAGCCTTTCAGCTTTCTGTAGCCACGTGGCCATAAGTGCTCCTTGCACTGTTTTAGAATTCGTGCTGACACATCTGCCCATGCCAGGGCAGGGTTAACTCAGTGAACACAAGTACCTGCAGGCTGAAGCTTCGAGGTTATACACCGACCTTTCTCTGCTGATTCCAGAAACTGCTGCTTTGTTATGTGGGCACAAGGACGTGATTCCCTGTGCTGTGTTTCCTCCCCACGCTGCAGAACCTGGAGCGCAGTGAAGCTCAGCACAAGGCAGAGGTGGAACGTATCCAGGAGCAGCTGAAGGAAGTTCAGCAGAAGGCAGAGCGTGATAAGGACGCCCTGAAGAAAGCCCTCCGTGCACAGAAGGAGCGGGCAGAGCGGAGCGAGGAGTATGCAGAGCAGTTGGCTGTACAGCTGGCAGAAAAGGTACAGATGGTACAGAAGGAGAGACCTTGATTCAGGTTGTGCCTCTGAACCTTTGGCTTCTGGGAGCAGCACTGGGGAGAGCCTCTGCTTTCAGCTAATGAGATTTATTTTTGTCTCTGTGCCTTGGCCCGTCTGTGCTAAGTTTAGAACAAATCCAGATTTCTCTGCTGTCACAAAACTAGCGGGTCTCACTTTTCACCTTGTTCTCCAGAACTGAGGATTGACAAAAGCCAGTGAAAGAAAACCCTGTGGTTGTGCCTGAGAATTGTGAATGAAGTAGGCTGTTAATCCAGAAACTAGATAGAGCAGGAAAGTACAAAGGCTTCAAAAGGCACTGGAATTTCCCATTGAAAACTTACTGAAGGATATCAAGGAAGCATGGAGAAGTTAAGACAGTCAGAAGGGAACATGGATTTTGTGCTACTTCTTTTTACTCCTTGTTTTTCGAATATGGAGACCAGAGCCACCAGCAAAACTTTACCCATGCTTTGTATTTCTGATAATTTGTTTGCTGTCTTCAGAGAGGATTCTCCTTTTCCTGCTGTTGTGTTTGTTGTCTAACAGCAGTGTCATTGAAGAGCTCTCTGTGAAGAGTCAGGAGGGACAAAAATAGATACTTCAATACTTTAAGCCTTAATGAAGTCTCTGCACATGTTGTGCTTATTCATATCAGCATCTCTGCGTGCTGTGTAGGTATCCCACATCTGGTCCAGTAATACTGGTGTCATTTGTGCTTCTTTGGATAGGACAGTTACGTTGCTGAGGCACTTTCTACTCTGGAGTCCTGGAAGAGTCGACACAACAAAGTTGTGAAGGATCGGAGTGCCCTGGAGCTGGAAATGGTTACACTGAACAGGTTGAAATGAGACCAGTGTGGGAAAACTAACATGAGTGTGCACGAGTACATAGCTCACAGATGAACTGAATATGATAATTAAATAATTTAATTGAGGTGTTGGTAAATATCCAAGAAAAAACAGCCCTGTCTATGGGATAGCAAAGTTTGGAGGGATCAGGAGACAAAGATGTGGTTTCTGCTGCTATCTTGCCACAGCAAAGGCAGGCTTTAAATGTTTGCTCACACTTAAATGTCTCTGATCCTTTGCCTTTTTTAATGCTTTTAATTAATTAGGGTTTTCTTTCTTTGGAGATGTTTGAGATCGTCGAATGAAAGGGATTAGAAGCTACAGGCAGTATAGTACGTGGCAGTTTTGTTGTGATATAATAAGTGTGTATCACTGCAGTACAGTTATTGCTGCAGGAAAAAAAGAATGGGTAGGGATGTGGCAAAAGAGAATTATCTCCTTATCGTGTGTCCTGGAGTTCCAGGGAGACAATTGAGGTTAGTTTTCAGTGAACTAAGAAGACTGAGGTAACTGAACAGCATGATAGGTATGTATATATATGAATAAAGCAGGAGGATTAGAGGGCAGTGAAAAGCCACATTTCTGAATCTAATATTGAAGAGTTAGGAGTCTCATTCTTTCCTGTCCTTTAAGGGTTAATTTTCTTTCTGCATGGCAGCCGTATTGCAGATCTGCTAGAACAGCAGACAGCCCTGGAGAACAGGATGCGAGAGGACAGAGATGCATTGATGGATAAACTGCACCAACAAAGTACAGAGACTGCTGCTTTCAAAATGGAGAACGAAAGATTGAAGGTCAGTGGCGTGAAGCTGAAATGTTACACAAAGGAGGAGAAATGATAAGAAGTTTTTAGGCTTCTGACAACAGAGGTGAACTGCCCCTGTTGCTGCCGCTTAGTTTCAAACTAGTTTCACCACAGGCTGAATATGATGGGGAAACCATGCTAGGAGGAGTCTTGTAAAGTCTGGAAAGTTGTGCTGATTTACACTGAGGGTTTTGTTTGTTTATTTGTTTTCCATTCTGGGCAGTGTTAGGCAGCTAGTGTAACAGTTACGTTCACACACTATTGGAGGATGCTTCTTTTTCCAGGCGAGTGTGGCGAGTGTGGAGGAAAAGCTGAAGCAAGCACACATGGAAGTAGAGCAGCTCAAGAGCTCTGTCAGGAGTTATGAAGGGATGATTGAAACCTACAAGTCACAGGTGGGCACCTTTTTCAGTTCCTCACACAGATGTGCTTTCTCTCATTACCGTTACGGTTTCTTCTGCACTGCCTTAACCTCTCCATAGCTCTTGGAGGCCGTTGCAGTTTCCTGTAGTTTTGATTCTTTTGGCAATCAGGCTGCCACATGCTTCAGTGCTGAAGTGTGGGAGGATTTGCCAATAACTTTATCACTGGGAAAAGCTACAGCTCTTATGGAGAGAAAAAAAGAGAAAGACAAACTCAACACTGAATTATTTTTCTTTTTCCTACTCCTTTTTAAATGATAAAGGAAAATAAGGAGGTGGTGTTCTCCACCTTTCAGCACGATGAGTACTGGATTGTTTGGCTTTTTCTGGGGGAGGGGGGTGTGGATTTTGGATATTTTGGTATTTAGGAACATAAAGCAAAAGGGGTGAATATGTGGCAGAACACCCAAATGAAATGGGCAGGAGAAGCAAGAAGTGAATTTACAGATTTAGCTTGGAGTGGCAGTTAATCAGCAGCAAGTTTCTTGCCATCCTCTTCAGCAGTTATTGTTACTCCAAAGCACAGCACATGCGCTGTCAACTTTTGTAACAGATAAAACATTTGCTTTTGGTACGCCCAGGTGCTGAAGACCCGCATGGAAGCAGATGATGTGGCAACAAAACTGGAGAAGTGTGATAAGGAGAACAAGGCACTGAAAGATGGCATGAACAGGGAGATCGAACAGGTACTAATTCCTCTCAAGGCTGATGCGTTGGAGACATTCATTGCCTTTTTTTTTTTTTCACTAGCTTTTCTCACTCTGCAAAAATCAGTGAGCATTTAACAACTTCTTGGCTATGTAATGTTCTTTAGAGACGTTTAGATTGTATACTGCATTTTTTAGGAGCAGAAACAGTGGCTTAGAACTGTGGGCAATGTAGGTTACACCATTCCACAGCAGACATGGTAAATCAGCCTGTGCTTCTGGTGGAACTGAAGCCCAGGATCCATGGATGTCAAATGGCAAGGGAATAGAAGACCTTAATTACACTCTGCTCCAGTACTTGATGAATATCCACATCACAGTGGTGCAAATTAACAAAGCTTTCCAAGGATTATTGTCTAGACTAAAAAGTTTCTGAACGTTTGGAAATGTCTCCCTGTCTTCAGGCTCGCAAGCAGTTCCAGAGCCAGCTTGCTGAGCTGGAAAAGCTGCCTGAGATCCTGAGGGTCACAGAGACACAGCTGGCAGAATGTCAGGACCAGCTTCAGAGTTATGAGAAAAAGAACGTGGACCTATCTACGAAGATTGCAGATCTTCGACAGCGGGTAAGGATTGGCAGAGAGCTCCTGGAACGTCTGCGAGTCTGAGGCCAGCATGAGCTTCCAGTCACAGGGAGGTTCAGACCGCTCCGTCTCTGTTCTTGTCTCTCGTTGAAAAGATTAAACGTGCACTGCAAAATAAAGGTGTGTGCCCTATCTTTGTGCAAAAAGCCAGCAGCACAGCTAGTGGCATTCTGTACTGTTGGAATGGTTTCTGATCCCTTGCTGCAGAGCCATAATGGGACCTGAGCAGCAGCAGTGGCAACGCTTGCAGATCTCAGCGCTCCCTTGTGTTACTTCCATCGTCTTGTCAGCTTTCCCTCCTGAGCTCTGCTGATGATGCTGTCCCTGCCTTGTTTTCTCAGCCTCCTCTCAGGTTGTTTTCCCAGTCCTGATTTATGTTCCCAGGAGCACTGTGTAGGTGTTTCAGGGCAATATCTACAGCCATGCCTCACGACGCAGCACATAATCTTGTAGTCTTGGCAGCTCTACTCTGCGTGGCTTGGAATGGCAAACCTTCCTCGTGTTTAAGTCTGTGGTGTCCCTGTGGGCTGCTGTCAGGTATGTGGCTGCTCTCAGTGTGTGTGCTTTGCTGCACTTACAGCTGTCTGCTCTGCATGCAAGCTCTTACCAACCTGATTTTTCCTTTGGAGTAGTGAGGAGCTTTCTCGTACCTATCTGAGCATTAGCTGGAGGCTCCAACAAAATGGATGCTTCGTGTGTTCAGCACTTTGTTTTTCTATCCACTGTTCCTTTTCCAGGACCCTCCGGTAAACGTGAACTGAACGTTCCCCTCTGGAGAGCAACGTGCTGTTCAGGTCGTGTGTGCGTAGTGACCATTCTGTGAAGTAATTAATGGCTGTAATTTTTAGATTGAGCTCCAGGGGGACAAAATGGAGATTACAAAAGAGAGATATCAGTCTGCCCAGGAGGAGAAAAAGCAGCTCGCCTTGAAGGTGGAGGAGCTGGAAAGGTTAGGCTCCGTTAGGCTCTGTTCTATTAATCTTTCCTTCCATGCTCTGTTGTGTGGGTTTTCTTCACAGAACTGAAACAACTTCAGTCTTCTTCCAGTGCCCCACTTGCCTCGCAGGGGTCTCTGATCAGTACCTGCCCACTAGAGAAGCACTTGTAGGTTCTTGTAAACTTTACAAATGTTAAAAGGGTCTGTGCCTGCTCAACAAATCCCAACTCCTTGTCCAGTCTAAGCTGGCAGTTCTGAGGTTACTGAATAGCAGAGTGTTTTTATCTGTGTTTATTGTTAGTGACAGCATCTGGAGTAAGGTGTGTAAGTGGATACTCTGTGTCCCTCAGCCTTTGAAATTCAGGTTAGAGAAATGGAGTAGTATTTATTTTGGGGCACAGAGTCACCTCCAGGCTAGTCAAGACCTGACAAGGAGGTGTAGTCTGAAACACTCTCCACTTAAAATGAATAGGTTTTCTTGCCTTGTCTTAACCTAGAAAACTAGAAACAACGAGTGCCCAGAACATAGAATTCCTCCAGGTCATAGCAAAGCGCGAGGAGTCGATCCACCAGTGTCAGCTGCGCTTGGAAGAGAAGAGCCGCGAGTGCAGCTCCCTGGCTCGTCAGCTGGAGATGGCCATTGAGGACGCCAAGCAACGAGTAAGGGATTTCGTGTTTGCCTCCTTTCCCACAGCTCCCCAGACTGGAGAATGGAAATTCCTCCCCAGCCTGTGCCCAAATGACCAAAATGGGTCAGTGAAACATGAGCAATGAGATGTGTACCCTTTGATAGCACTCAAACCTCTGAGAAATGGAAGGAAAGCCCTCGGCTGACCTGCTGCTTATGCACAGGAGTCTGTCCAAGTACAGACATACAGGGGTTCTGCGGGCAGAAAGGTTGGGAAGAATCCTTCTTCCACAGACACCCCTCTGATGAGGCTGTTCCTCTGTTACGTGTAGGTCGAACAAAGTCGAGATCGAGCGGCGTCGAGAGAGCGGGCAGCCCAGTCCAAGATGTTGGATTTGGAGACCCAGCTGAGCAGGACGAAGACAGAGCTGAACCAGCTGCGTCGGAACAAGGATGATGTGAGTGGCTGGTGAGCAGTGCTGGCTGCGCTGGGGGGTCCTGGCTGCAGTTTGTCCATGGACAGACGTCCCTGCAAAAGATGTTCAGAACGTGCTCTGAGCTGAGTGGGGGGAAAGCAGTGGGACTGAAGTTCAAATGGGATTTGCACCAGATGTTGTCAGAGATACTGCAGCTCCTACACGTGAGACTCTTCTGTGTGTCTCTGCCACTTGTTTGCATTGTTTTTACTTGGAGTTGGATTGGCCAACGCATCAGGTCAGGTTGGCTTTCAGAGATGTTGAATTCCACAAAAGTACAGCTGATCACTTTTAGAAGGCTGAGCAGCCAGCCGTGTCGTGTGCTGTTGTGGTCGGGTTGCTGAATGGTGCTGGGAATGAGCAGAACAAACGAGAAGGGCTATGGCACCGTCTGTGGCAGTGCCATGCCCTGCTGTGCTAGCTCTCACCGGGTGCAGGGATTCCTTGGGATAAGTGAAGAGGTGAGCAGGGCGAGTGCTGCTCTTTGAGCTGTGCTTTGTGTGCAGGCAGAGCGCCGGTACGAAAGCCGCCTGCAGGACTTGAAGGATCGTTTGGAGCAGTCGGAGAGCACCAACCGCAGCATGCAGAACTACGTCCAGTTCCTCAAGTCCTCCTATGCCAACGTGTTTGGGGAAAGTGCCTTGCTGGGCTCCCCTGGCCGCTCTCGTTCTTCCCCGTGAGGACAACGCTCACTCTGCACCTCTGTTTTTAAGCACAAAATGGGCCCCATGTCAAAGCCACGTGTTGTTTGGAAAATGGGGATAAATGTCAGGGTTGCTTAAGAGAGAATCTTGTCTTTGCAGCACGAGGTGATGCAGTGATGGTGGCACACGATCTCAGTGCTGTGCTGCTTCAGGGCTTCGTTGTGCTGCGCCCCAAAACACAGTGGTTTTGCATACGGTGGAAAAGACCCTTTTCGTCCTATGAGTTCTGGATGGTTCCGGCGGTTTCAGACGTGTTAATGTCTGTGAGCGCTGTTTCCCATGTTTCGTTTTTATTTCATTTTATTTTTCTCCTGTTTCCATGCGGGGCAGATCGTGTACGGTTTCTGCTTGCTGTCATTGTGCTGTGTTGGTGCAGAGGATGATAGGATGGTGGGAGGGAAGTGCCCCCACCTCTCAGGGAAGCGTGAAGCTGAAGATAAGAGAAGTGCCTGGGCTTGATGCTTACTGGAGGTCATCTCCTGAACCACTACGGCGTTTGTAAACAGTTTTATACCACAAATAATGACTCCTTGTTGTTCAGTTGCTTTTAACTTGACTCCTGTGTGCTCTGATCCTCACTTTTTTTAGCGTGATGCCAATTTTGCTTTACCCCTCACCCCGATCCCGCTCTCCTGACCCCAAACAGCCCCAGGGCTGTGCCAGAACTGTCCGGATTTGAAAGGAAAGCTGCAGCTTCACCTCAGCTGTGCCTCATTGTGAACGCAGTATGAATTCAGCATCTGCATGAAATACCGCCAGCTCCAGAGCCCCACGGGGGGCAGCTGCTGATGCTCAGTGTTGATCAAAGCACACTGCACATTCAGGAGTGTCAGCTGTGGGTCCCTGCAGTGAGCAGATGCCCTTCTCCTTGCAGTCCGTGGTTCCCTACGGGGACAGAAAGGTCGCTTTTATTTTTTTACCGCTTTTGTATCCTATTTATGTGTGTTGTGCTCACGGGGCAGTCTTTGTCATAAAGGTTTTTGAAGATAATCATTACTTGAGGATTCCTGTAATTTCGTGTGTGATCTTAACAAAAGGATAATCCTAAAGGTGCTACGGTAACAAGCAAAGAGAAACCCAAAGCAAATAAAACGATAAACTGGTTGGTTATAGTGGAACGTTTGTTTTCCTCCGCTGAGTCCTGGAGCCTTATTCGGGCTGGGGGGCGGTGGGGAGAAAAAGAAGTCCGGGGATTGGCAGAGGCATCCGCCCACCCTAAGTCCGCCCGTTCACCCTAACCCTAAGTCCGCCCGTTCACCCTAACCCTAAGTCCGCCCGTTCACCCTACCCCGCCCGCTATCCCCAGTCCTCCCACCCGCCTCGCGCACGGCCCCGCCCTTCAAACCGCCCCCGAGCGCCGTTGGCCCCGAGAGCTCCGCCCGTCCGCCAGGGGGCGGTGGCGGCGGCGGCGGCGGCGGCGCTGCAGCGGAAGCGGATCCGCTCGGTTTGGTTGTGCTGTGGCGCGCCGTGTGTGGCCATGCAGGCGCGGGATCTCCGCTGGGAGACGTTGGAAGCCCTGCGCGCCTCCAGCAAAGGCCGCCTGAGATACTGCCGCCATTGGCTGCGGGACGACGTGAGCGGGGCCGGGGTGGGGGTGGGGGTGGGGGGGTTGGGGCTGGGCGGTGCAGCGCGGAGCCGCGGGGCGGGCTCGGTGACCGCTGGGGATGTGACTGCGGGTTTATGGTATCGCGGGTTCGAAGCGCCCGCTGAGCGCTGCGGCGCCGTCAGCCGCGTTCGTTAAAGCGCCGTTACCTTCGCCACGCGTTTCTCATTCCCTCCCTATCCCCCCCCCCCCCTTCCCCAGGATGTCTTGGAGGGATGTATGACCCCTCTGGTGCTGTCGTCTTACGCTGGCTATGTGCTGGGAAGGATGGCGGGGCCGGCAGCCCCGTCGCCCGGCAGCTCTGTGCCCGCAGACGCCGCTCCACGCGCGGATCCGTCCCCCGAGGTCGCGGCTCAGTGCCCTCCGTCGCTCCCCGCTGCAGCGCCGGGAGAAGCAGAGGTGGGTGAACAGCTGTGATGAAAAGAGCTGGTGCGGTGCCTTATCCAGCCTTGGTTTCCTGCAGCTTAACGCCTGTGAACGCAGACAGCCCCGGGGATTCCCCGCGGCCTTTGGAAGTTAGTTAACTCCTGCCTGCACTTCCAGATGTAACGGTTGGGAGAAGTGAGCATCCCAGCCGCCTTCTACCTCGGAGCTGTGGGGCTGCCACTCGTGGCTTATTTAAGCCCTCTAGGAGCTGCACGTTGGTTGACTCATTTGTTCTTCCACGAATGTTGTGCAGATTAAGAGGTTTCCTCCGTGAGTTTGCGATGCTCTGTTCAGTCAGTGATGTACTCGTGTGCTGGCTCTGCAGGGAGGCAGTGATCCTGGTGGGCTGGAAGGGGATCTGGAAGTCCTTC
The DNA here is from genome assembly GCA_036925125.1 of Oreortyx pictus. Classification (NCBI taxonomy): domain Eukaryota; kingdom Metazoa; phylum Chordata; class Aves; order Galliformes; family Odontophoridae; genus Oreortyx; species Oreortyx pictus. Next base: position 5,579,370 of record JAUPFR010000022.1, read on the forward strand.
CAACACCTCCCTCATCCAGAACTGCAAAAGTCGAAGGCTGCATTCGGATGTATGAGGAGATATACAGGCTGAAAGGAAGGGTGAGTAAAAATAAGAGCCTGACTGATCCTAAATATCTGCCCAGGGCACTGGTGTGGGCCAATGTCCCGTGGACTGCTGTTGGCCACCTATAGAGGGTTCTGTTTGTGTTTCCTTCGGGTGAATTTGGGTGCTCCTGGCACCTGTGCACCCTCAGGAGGAGCTGCAGAGGCGGCAGGAGCAGCAGGAGCAGATGGTGAGGGCAGCGTACGACACGGCGAGCGAACAGCTGAAGCGTTTTGATGAACTGAAGGAGCTGAAGCAGCACCAGGAGATCCAAGAACTGCGAGAAGTAATGGAGAAGAGGTGAGAGAAGCTCCACTTTCCTTGCAGCATCATAGCACTTAATCCAAGGGTTAATTCTTAAAAAACCTTTAATGTAACATACTGCATGTATTTGTTTTCTCGTTCGTGTCTTTAATACAACGCTTCTTCTGTGTTTCTATGTGTTTTAGTTTAAAGGAAACTCAGGGGCAGCAGGAGAAGCTGAAAGAAGAGCACCGACACAGAGCAAAGGTGTGTGACGTGTGGGGGTTCCCTTTATCACAGAGCACGGCTGCTGGCAGCTCAGGAGACCCAGCTGGTGTATGTCAGCGTGGCACAGCGGTGTAGGAACGCATTTTTTGGTGCTGTCCTCAGTGGCTGCAGCGCTGCTGTGGAATTGCTGTAACAGCACACACAGGAGCAGAGCAGTGAAGCCCTGAGTTGGACTGACTTCTGTTCAAAGCTTGCTGATGTTCACAGTTGAACGAGGGCTTTCCTTCTGCTGTTTGGAAGGGATCAAGACATTGGTTTTAGCAGAGGAGACACTAATCTTCAGGGGCTGGTTTGCCTTTGCTGCTTTCTGAGAGTCAGGTTGTTTTATCTTGTATAGAAAAGCAGCACATTGGGATGTTCTCAGGCGGATCCTTGTAATGCTGTTGACTTATTTGAGGAAACTGGAATATACTTTCAGTTCCCATCTGAGCCTCTTTTTTCCCCTCTCCCCAGCTCTGTGGCTAACAAACAGTGCTAAGGTTCCTTTTGAAGCTCCAGTCCTGTGGTTCCATGGATGCAGTAGGCAGCCAGATTTGTCAGTCCTTCTGTTCCAGGCTCTGTAGTATTTTTACGTGGGGAATTCAGACCAGAACTGGTGAAAAATCATGGGATTTTTGTTGTTTTTTTTTTCCTATATGTAGCTTCCTTTCATCAGCACAGGAGGGACCTCTGAAGCCTCTTTACTTAGCTTTGTCCCTTCCTCTCTCCAGGTACTGAACCTAAAGCTGCGTGAGGCAGAGCAGCAGAGGCAGCGCCAGGAAGAGCTGGAGCGTTTGCGCAAGGAGGAAGGCCAGGAAAGGCTGCGTCGCCTTTATTCAATTCAGGAGGAGCTGCTGCAGCTCAACCAGCAGATCGATCCCAATTACAAGCACAAGGACTTGCCAAAAATCGACCTTTCTGCATACAGTAATCGAGGCAACCAGATCTGCGGGCTGGTGTCAGGACTCATCCGCACCACGAGTGAGGTACAGGGATGTTCTTTCCTTGTCCCTTCCTGAAGCTTCCCGCTGTTCTTTTCCAAGGCAGTTTGTCCTAAGATAGTCAAGTAGGATGTCACAGAAATGTTTTTGGGTGTTTGACTTCTAAAACAGCTAATTTAAAAGGCAAATTGTGTGAAAATGACTTATGGAAATGCGTGAGGATTTCTGCAGGAGAGCCCGAGTGTTACAACACTGTAACTCTGGATGTGGTGAATTTCTTCTCGAGGCAGCCATGCAAAAGGGCAGTTCATAAAGTGTTAGAAAAGCACTGTGCGTGTCCGGGTGCTCCTGTATGTGTAAGGCCTTTGGAGTCACCAGATCTCCATGAAAAGATTTGCCCTGTGTGAAGGTGGAATACAGACCTTGGGAAGAGAACCCCGTGGTAATTCTCATCGTGTGTTCCTGCTGGTCCCAGCTGTGTTCCTGCAGAGGAAGCCACGCGGTCTTTGCACCAGGGTTCCATGACACTCGTGTGTGTTATTAATTTTTGTTTTCTTGGATCATGTGAGATGCAGTCATGGACTGAGTCCCTGTTATGATCAACTTTGTACAAAGAAAGGAGAAAAAGGCATTTTTCACCAAAGTGGATGAGATGTATAGTTGACTCTTGGATTACCCTCTCACTTCCCAGGGCTTTTGGCTCTGCAGTGCAGTGCTCTAAGTACAGCAGAGCTAAGGACTGATGCTGGTATTGCCTTCTCTGTCTCTTGATAGAGAGGTTTCCCTTCTCAAGTGGACGTGGCCAATACTGAACAAGCCCTGAACGAAATGCGAGGGCTGATCTCCAGCATGCAGCAAGAAATCGCTGCAGCTGTGGAGGAAAAGAAGAGGAGAGATGAGCAGGAAAAGAAACAGAAGCAGGAGGAGTTACTGAAGAAGCAGCAGGCAGAAACTCAGACTCCTGCCCCTGCACAGCCATCGGGAGGAAAGCAGCAGAAGGAAGGTTGGTGGGGCTCTGTTTTCTCCCCTCATCCTCCTTTCCTCTTTATGTTTTGCCTGATGCTGTTTTGGAACCTTACTCTTGTGGCACAACTTGTCATAGCCTTCGCTTGCAGCACAACTAACAAAACAGATTGAGGGTTGCTGGTGCAGCAAAAACTGTTCTTCCAGTGCCATAAGTGGGGAACCTGAGGGTGCCTTTGTGCCTTCTTCCAAGTGGAGGTGGTTGGAGTGCGGTGTGGCAAACATCCAAGGGCATAACAGTGAAACAACTCCATTCGTGACGTTAAGTTCAGATGTTGCGTGTTTATGAGCTACTGAACTGAGGAAGGAGGACCACTGTGTAATTTGCAAAGTTGGAGTTAATCTCTGAGCATAATTAGTAAACAGAATTGTGGCAAAAGAAAGGCACGCATCCTGCTGAGGGTTCCTGGCAATTAAAGAAACAAATAGGATTTCAGATTTTCTACAGTTCTGTGTCTCTTCATCTCCCACTGTTCTTTTTCTCAATTGCTGTTGTTTTTTTTATGCAGCACTTCAAGTTAAGGCAGAGGAAGACACTATGCAGTGGTACCAGCAGCTTCAAGATGCTGAAGCCCAGTGTGCTGCTGCTTTCAGTACGCTGAGCAACTGCAAAGACAGCGAGGTATGAGCAAGTGATCAACTGAGGTGAACAGTGATCATCTTCCTCCCTGGTGCATGGGAGGGAGCGTTTGTGGCAGCAGTTCTAGCAGCAGCCTCTGCTCAGTCTGCTCATTCACACTGTCATAGTAATGAAAAGAATGTTTTCTACATCTCTAAAAAAATCAGCCTTAAACAAGGGAGCAGCAGTTGGTTGAAACAAACTGTGTATGAAAGCATAGTAAAGGGTGAAAAGTATGAAAGGCAGTTCTGTAGGCCAGACTTCACCATGTTTTCACTGGGTTTAATTCAGCTAAACACGAGTCAGGCTTTAGGGCCAAACTGCTCCGGACAGACTTTGGCCCATAAGGTGTGCATTGTGTCACTGAACCTGCCTCCCAGCCTTGGTCGGGCCTCTCATCTGTAAAGGTTTCTAGAGTGGTTGTGTTTCTTTTTAATTGTTGTTCTTCTGCAGGTTAAGAAGATAAGAATGGAGTTACAGAAAGCAGCTACCATCCCTGTGAGCCAGATCTCTACCATAGCAGGTCAGGACCCAATCCAACTGTAATGCCTTTAGCTGTGAAGATTTTAGTAGGACACGAAGCATCCGAAGCTTCTATAATTACCCCTACACGAGAGAGCTGGTACAGGAGGTGTCTGATTATTTGGAGCACAGTATTATGTTTTTAAAGCGTGTCAGTTCCTCAGAGGCAGCTTGCTTCATCACAATTCCGTTTTTAGTTGCAGCTGTTGGAGGTGCTTTGCTCTTCAGAGTGCAGATCTATTGTTTGTTGACTGGGATCTGATTAAGACTCATCTGCTTTCTCCTAACCTTCTGTCTCCATATGTTGCTGCTTTGTTTGCAGGCTCTCAGCTAAGGCAGGTATTTGACAAGATCAATAGTTTTCTCTCTGGAAAGCCTGTTCAGAGCGGAGGGCAAACTGTATTGGCGACTCAGCATCCACAAGGCCTGGATTTCGTTTTTTACAAGCTTGCAGAGAAATTTGTGGTGAGGAACTGTTCTCTTTATCGAGCACGTAATGGTAGCTGGTGCTTTAGAAAGTCCTTTTGGACACTGTTGTCCCTCTTTAACTTTTTTTTTCTCCCTTCCAGAAACAAGGAGAAGAAGAAGTAGCTTCTCACCGTGAGTCAGCTTTCCCAATTGCAATGGTGATATCAGGAATCTGGGAAATATACCCTCGAGTTGGAGATCTCTTTTTAGCTCATCTGCACAAGAAGTGCCCCTATTCTGTGCCATTCTACCCTGCGTTCAAAGAGGGGACTCCTCTGGAAGAGTATCAGAGGTAAATTTATTCCTGAAGTTCTTCTGAAGGGCAAAGAACACATTCTCCTGAGTGAACTCCACTTTTCCCCACCTTTAATTCAAAGGCACTGTGCCATGTTGGCACAGACTCTGAAGGTTCACTCAGAAATGTGCAGCTGCCCTGAAGCCACACCCCTGGAGGATGCTGTGTCCTTCAGCTCTGCGGGGTTGTGGATGCTCTTTTGCTGCTTCTCCCTTATCCTTCCCAAAGAACAAAGAATAGCTGCAGGTGACTGGGGCTGAAACATCTAAAACAGAAGCTAAAGATTCTGTATGATGTAAAGCAGTGGAATATGTGATCCAGGGTGTAACAATCAGCCTTTGCAGTAACTCTGATGGCTTTAGAGTATCCTTTGCCTCAGCGCAGTTGACTCAAAGCCGAGAGCTGCAGAGATCCGTGCGAATGTGTTTAGCTGTACTGACGCTGGAACATCTCATGTTTAGGATGCTTGGGTATCAAGTTCAGGATTCTAAGATGGAAGAGCAAGATCATTTTCTTAAACGGATGTCAGGACTGATTCGTCTGTACGCTGCTCTCATTCAGCTCCGCTGGCCTTACGGGAGCAATCAGGGGGTACGTACGTGTGACTGAACTTTGTTACCGTCCCAAATGTATTGGAAACTCAGCTTGCAGCTGAAGTGTGCTGAACCTAACCCAAGCGGTGCTATGTTTGAAGGGAGACGGTCACAACTGTAACAAACAAAGCAGTGCAAAGTGATTTGTAGCACAGTTTCATAACAATCAAGGCATATGTGAGGCTGCTGTAAAATAACTCAATATGGAAGTTGTATGGGAACTGTTGAATCACGGCCTGAACCACTGATTGATCACCTGAGGCGAGCACTGGGTCAGCCGCAGGGGCACAAGTGAGTGTGATTGGAAGGGGTGGAGTTTGACTCCACCTCTCCCAAGACCCCATTTAAGGGCTGACCACCACCGGGGAAGGATCTCTGGTTGGAGATCCCTCCCTAGTGGAGTTTTCGGTGAGCCTCAACCATCTTTGAAGGTGAACCACTCTTTTCTTATTAATTTCCTTATTAACTATCTGTACACCATCTACTTAAGCCTATCAAAAATATACCAGCTTTGGCACTATTTCTTTTGGGTGCTATTTTGGGGGGTTATTTGCCCTACAGAAGTCAAAAGGTAGGAATTTCTGAGAGCATTTTGTATGTTCTCTAACAGTGGTTAAATTGCTCTAATGCTTCATAGGCACATCCTCATGGGCTGAGCTATGGGTGGCGCTGGCTTGCTCAGATGGTGAACATGGAACCTCTGGTGGATGTGACAGCCACACTTCTCTTTAATTTTCTGGAGGTCAGTGATGTCAGCAAAGCACTGAAGGATATAAGCAAACAGGATTTTTGTCTGTTTAATTAAAAAAAAAAAGTCATGCTTGTTTTCTGGGACAGTGACGGGGATTACTGGTGGTTAAAGGGATGCAGTTGCTGGTGCTTTGGTGTCTGAAGAGGTTTCTGACTGAGGAGGGGTTTGGTGTGGTTTTCAGCAGAGGGCTGAAGCCAGCTGCTTTCAAGATTCCTAGTATTTTAAGAACAGTTGTATGGTGCTGAGGCCTGGTTCTGGAACCTGATCTCTGTGTGTTTCTATACTGCAGGTGTGTGGCAACGCTCTCATGAGACAGTATCAAGTTCAGTTCTGGAAACTGATGTTGATGATCCGAGATGACTATATCCCACGGTACGATGCTCGTGCTGGGATGTGAAGGAGTCCCTGTCTTTACTTTCCGAGTGCTTGCTCTTAAATGCCTCTTCCACCTTTCTCCGTCTCTGACGTTCGCTCCCTGTCTGCTTGTAAATCATACTCAGCCAAGTTGATTCTGAGCCGTGCTGTTATTTCTGCAGGATTGAAGCCATTACCGATGTCAGGCAGAAGGGCTCTTTAGCGCGCTTCAAGCAATTCCTGGAGGTAAAAGAGCTTTTTTCACTTTTCAACTTGAACAGAGCAGAGGAAAAAAGCAATATGTGCGTTGTTTCAGTCACCAGGCTGGTGCTGCCTGCAGCACGCTTGAGTCCAGACTTGTATCTGTGATGTAACCTGCCTTTTGGTTACTGAGTTTTCTCAATGATCGTTACGGTGCCAAACATCTCACTTCCTTCTTACCTCACTAATAACCTTCTCAGTGAAAATGTGTTCTGATGTAATTTATGTTCGGTGAGGACTGGTTGCAGGGGGAGGAGGCATGCAGGTTGGGAAGGGCTCTGCTGAGTCACTTCTGTAACAGCTGAATTTCGTCAGCAGCTCCCTTGTTTTGCTGCTGCTCTGATGTGTGTATGAGGAAGCAGCTGCTTGGAGCTGCGCTTGGTAGCATCTTTTTTACAGGAATCCTCCAAAACTGTTCAATGCTGAATTCTGTTCTGTGAATGTTGCCCTAAACTGAAGCTATCGTGTTTTAATACCGTAGTTTGCGCTTTGATTGCAAACAAATTTTGGTATGCTTTATTAACAACGCAAGAGATGGCAAACTAAGTTACCTCTTTCTTATTCATTTTGTCATTTTGTTTTCTTCCCTAGGAAAGTCTTCAGAATAAGGACATCCCATTGCCAAAGGGCTTTCTGCAGCCTTCCTTTTGGAGGTCCTGAATTGGTGCATTCTTCCTCCTCCTTGGATGTCAGTGCTCTCAGACCTGCTTCCTGACTGTGCATTTTGAACTGAGATGGACAGTTCCATCAGTTTATTTCTGTTGATTAGTGAGATTTTATGCTGATAGAACAGAGTCTCATTTTGTTTGTTGGAAATGATGGAAGCTGTTCTTGGTGTTTTTATAAGCTTTTGTATAGTAAATAGCAGAACACTGAGGATTTTTCCTGTGCATGTTTCGACGTGCAGAAGATGCTTTAAATACGGTGTTCTGATTACTTCTGGATTTCAGAATGGAAACGTTTGCTCAGTGCTGTTCTGTTCAAGGAAGTGAATATACCTCAATGCTTTACGAAGTCTTGACAGAGCAGTCCGTCTCAGAAACGCACCAGTGAAACCTTCAAGTTTTGTTATTTATTGAATCTCGCTTTTATAATTTGTTTTCAACCATGGGGATGAATTTGCATCCTGTTTCTTGCAGACAACATCTTAAAATCACTTAAAAAACAACTTTAAAATGCGATTGGTGAAAGGTATTTGGCCAATCAGCACTGACCTTAATCTCTGTTGAATGTAACTTTGCTCCAGGGGACAGTGTTGCTGGTTTGAGAGAGGTAGAGTTGCTGCTTTAGAAGCTGTGCGTGGATGGGAACGTGATGGGGGAAGAACTGAGCTCCTGAAATACAGAAATGTCTGTTACTCATTAAGTGAGTGGAGATTAATCACTATTTTATTAAAAAAAATAACAAAAATGCATTTGTTGAAGCACTTTTGCCAGTGTTCTGCCATCTTTGAGGGGGAAATGGTACACTTGAGTTCCCCGTGGTGCACTGTGTTGTGTTTTATAAGGGCCTTCTAATGTCAGTGTAATTTTTTTTTATATTATGCCATTTTTATTTATCAAGTACTGTAATACTTTTATACTGATGGTGGGTTATTCTGAGGATAGTTCATTTTAAAATTGTTTAATATTAAAAATGTGATAAATTTCTTTTTTTCTCTTTAATCTGAAGCTGATGCAGCTCGTGTCTTTTTCTATAGCTCTTGGATGGGAGATGTCAATACACGCAATGGTTCGTAGTGAGTGTGGGAGGTCAGGGTGGTAGGAGGTGTCTGATGTGCAGTGCACTGTTCTTGAACTATTTTGGTGGTTTCCAAGATGGGAAAATTTGCTTCAGAGTTCTGGAAGGCAACGCACCATTTCTGCACAATACCACTGCCAATTAAAGCTGTTATTTTTATCTTATTGCTTTTTGAAGACTTCAGAATTATAAGCTGTAAGAAGTGGAGTTGAGGGCTGCACGTCGATCTGAAATTGATTTATTTTTTTTACAAACTTAATTTTCTAAGTTTTTTTAATTAAAAAAAAATAAAGAGAGAAAGGTCACATATGTATTGCGGTGTACTCAGGCCTTTCTTTAAATGTTGAACTTTTGACTTTAAATAGGTAATAAATTATGGTTGTATTCTGCATACATGTTTTGTAAACTGATGCTGGAATCCCTCAGGTGTTACTGGTGGCTGTTCTGCTGTGCTGGAAATCACCCCCAGTTTCATTTCTGCCATTAAGTAGTACCACTTGAAGTAGCGTTCTTCAAAATGCTCAGTCTTTGATTATGTTTTTTGAGGGAGTGGTGGTGGCTGTTAGAAACTGTCTGATGTGATGTACAGGACACGGCTGTCTGACACAGCCAGACACACTCTGGGGTTTTCTGACATATTTTGGGGGAGGAACGTAACTATATTTTTATGGATGACAAGTATGGCATCCCTTCCTGCTTCAGTAATCCACGCTACTTCAAAAGCGTTCATCAGAACGTTGAATAACGTGTGCTATTGGTAATAACCCAATATTTATTTTCAGATGTATCTTAAGGTTGCTTCTACTGCTTGAGACGATAGCTGACGCTGGTGACGCCGTTCTGTCGCTTATTTTAGCAGCTTTGAATCTTGCCCATTTGGTGTTTTGAAGTTCCAGTGCAAACGAGGTCTTGTGCCAACAGTGTAATGGTGTTCTCCTACGCACATTTGTGCCCCGATGCCGACATTTCCCATGTGCAGGCACTGTGTGCTCGGGACCAGATGCACTGCGATGGCTGTGAGTCACAATCCTTAGAGACAATGGTTCCAGGCAGTCCTACGGCTTCTGAAGCCGTGGCAGTGTGTTTTTCCCATTTAAACACTTAAATAGAAGTGTTATTACCTCAGACATCACTGAGACCCTCTCAGTACTTCGGTCTGACAGCGTTCTGCCTGTACAAGGCTGAGAGATGCAGGTAAACCTTTGCCACACGTTTATTTCAAACGTCTCATTCCTACTAAGGGCTCCTTCTCCTTTTCCTTCAGATTTTTATGAAGGCTTTTTAAAAATAGACGGCTTGTGCCAGGCCGGGAGCCTGAGCTGCGCTGCCCTTGTCAGCTTTGGATGCGGAGCACCACCTCGGGCAGCCAGCATCCTCCACAGAGGATCAAAGATCAGCAGATCTTTAAGGACTGCTGAGGCTGCTTTGAGATTATTGATTTGGACTGTGAAATCTGCAATGGCTCTTCTCTGTCTGCAGCAGCTCTGCGCCTCAGGAGCAGTAAGATGGCCCCAGCGGGGGCTGAGAAAGTGGCAGAGACCCCCACGGCCGCCATGCTGCGTTGGTATTTTGATTTATTTTCGACGTTGTCCCGTTTTTTTTTTTTTGTTTTTTTTTGTTTTTTTTTAAATTAACGTTACTTTAAGGCTCACTGAACAACCGCAGAGCGAACCCCAACCGCCCGTTCCCACCCCGCCCTTTCTCTCAGGCATCCCGCCACGCCCCTCGGCTCTTTCCGGAGCCACTCGGCACTTTCCGGAACCTTTCGGCTCTCTGCGCATGCGCTCTCCCCCCCCCGCTCTGCTGCGCTCGGACGAGTGGTGCCCTCTTTTCCCCCGCCTATTTTTTCCGAATCCCTTCGGCACTTTCCGCGGCGCTGACGTCACCTGCCGCTATAAAAGCTGGGCCGTAGCGGAGGGCCGGCGAGTGCGGAGCCGGCGGAGTGCGCTCGGAGCCGGTGAGGCGGCGTGCTGGGTGGGGCGGGACGGCGCCTTCCTCCGCCGCTATGGGGACAGGTGTACGCTCCCCTCAGCCGCGGGAGAGGTCTCAGAGGGGTGCGGTGCCCGGGGTGGGTGGGTGTGTGTGTGTGTGGGGAAGGGGGGGGGCAGCGGCGGGATCCGCCCCGGGAGGCCTCGGCAGGCGGCAGGAATTCCATTCAACGCCCCGGGGAGGGGACGGGCGGCGGTGACAGGCGGCTGCAATGGCTTCCGCAGCGCCCGCCAAGGTCAGCGGGGAGCGCGGGGCGGGCGGGCTGCTCCGCGGGGCGCGGGTACGGCGGGCGCCGCGGGGTCCGCGGTAACAGCGTTGCGTTCGTCCCCTTGGTGGCCCTCTGAGGCGTCTTCGTGTTAAAAGGGAAAAAACAAAACAAACAAACAAACAAAAAAACCCTCAAATGAGATAAATTTAGGATTTTTTTTTTTTTCTTCCTTCGTGAGAAAAAGAACAAGCACCCGAATCGCAGCTTTTCTCTCATTAGCGCGTCGGTAAATGGGATCTGAAGGGGGGGGGGGGGGGGGAAGCTGAGGGCTGAGCGTAGCGCTGCGCCTCTGCAGCCCGGGTGGGGATGGGTGGGGATGGAGGGCTGGGTGACAGCGATGCATGGCGGTGCGTCTGCCCTGCCGCCCCTCGCTGCACTGTGAGCAGAGCTTGTCCAGGGATGGCAAACGAACACGTCAGGGAAGGAGAGAAAAAAAAAAAAAAACCACCAAAAAGCGAAACCCAACCTGCCTGAAACACTCCTTATCTTCCTGGAAAATTAAAAAAAAAAAAAAATTATCTGTTTTCTTCTGGCATTGTGTTTGGAGCGAAGTGCCAGAAGATTCCAAAGGCTGCAGTCTCTGAGCGGCCTCGCTCTCAGGCTCTGGCTTGGGTTGTTTTTGGTTTTTTTTTCCTCTTTTTTTTCTTCTCAAAACAGTGATTAAATCCCCGCAGGTGACTGTTTCATTTTATTTTGTTTCCCATGCCTTTAAACGCACCTGACAACGGTGTGTCGTCGTTTGCGCTGCACGAGTTATAAATAAAGAACAAAAGGTTGGAAATAGGGCGCGCTGTGCTGCATTGCGTGCAGGGGCTGTGAGCGCAGCCGTGCGACTGCTGAGCTGTGGGAAGTGCTGGCCCCAGCGAGCAGGTTCCCTTGTTTGCTTCGAGTCCTTTATTTCTGGCCCTGCTGGGGATGGAGGGGGAATAGTGCATCTGAATGCGTTGGATTGAAATAGAATCTCTGATGTTGGATTGTGGGGTGATGCTTCCTCGACGTTCGTGGCAGATGTATTCGGACAAACGTATCTATTATTTTTAATCAAAGCAGTAACAGTAATAACAGCAATATCAAAAGATGAAGGCTCTCTTTTTTAAGCTGTCATTTTAAGCCCTCTTTGCGTGTTTTTCTCCTGCGCAGGAGGAGGAAGGCAGGAGGAGTCGTGCATCTCCTCAGGCAGGGTGGTACCTCGCTGTGAAATCCCCGTTTCTCAACTATTGCACATATAGCTCATCCTGGTAACTTAACACAAATAGCTCGGTGTCACTGTTGCCTTGTTTTTGTCCACATGTATTTATGGCACACGGTTGTGTTCTTCATAAATACATGGCTTTTTTTTTTTGGGGGGGGGGGGGGACGACAGATTGCTCCCCTTGTACTGCGAGAAATGATACAGATTCCTCCCTTTTCTCTGCTGCATGTTAATGTAGTGTGGGAGTCTGTTTTCTCCACTTGTCCCTGGAGTGTAGGCAGCAGAAAAATGGGGTGGAGCAGACTGCAGATGCTGCTGGTGGGGGGTTTGCCAAGCGTGGCCCGGCGGTGCTGCTGACCGCGGATCAGACGTGTGGCACGCTGCCTTCCCTGCCGCAGCCGATCCGCGCTCGGCCATGCGGATGCCGCGGGAGATCTGCGGTGGCTTCAGGAAGCACAAAGACACCAAACTGCGCTCGTCCGTGAGCTGCTTCAGGGATTGCAGCGTGCTCGTGGGGAAAACGTAGAGCTAGGGGCAGCAAGGCAGCTTTCAGCTGGAAATTTATTGGATTAGATATACTTAACAGCTATGTAATGAGCCGTCTCAAAAACATCTCCTGCTGCAACTGTTGTGTTTTTTGTTGTTGTTGTTGTTTCTTAACTATGGCAATTGGAAGTAAACATCTTTTGGAGATATTTGAAGCCTCCTTGCACTTGTGCCTTTAAATTGAGCCACCTCATTTAGTACTCTGCAGCAAGAAGCGTCATTTGCCAGGTCCAGATAACTTCCTTTAGTGTCCCTTTTGCCCTTCAGATTATGGTACAGGTTGGTTTGTTTCAGCTAACGAGAGGTTAGCACTGACCCCATTAACTTCTCCTGCTGGTGATCATAACCTTCTTGCATGGAGGGGGGGGGGAGGTCTGTTGCCTGCAATTGCTTGTGGAATGATAACACCAAACTGCTGTGTGTGGCAAAGAACCAAAAGGGAAATGTGGGGTGTGTGCTGTGATGGAATTTGTGTCGCAGGAAAAGAAACGAGAGAATGAAGCCATGTCCTTGCACTCGTACTGAGCTGAATGTTATCTCGATTTCCCCCTCCCTTTTAGACTCTGCATTCCTCCATCATGTTGTCATCATTTCGTAAAGTCAAAGTCCAGGTATTGCTACGTAATGCATGTAGTGCTGTGGCCATACTTGCCTGCCTTTATTGCAGTGACCTATTTGTAACAAAAACCCCTTTATTTGAGAGTTTGTATGACATAGCACACGCTTTGTTTGTGCTTCGCTGTTCGGTCTGATCTGGCTTTCCCCAAATCCTCTGAATTCCCTAATTTCTGCGATGCATGATGTGTGAACACTTTGTAGTGCAGTGTAATCAGCTGTTGGTGTGAATTAATTTTGAGAGCTGCTGCTTTTAGAGAGTTATTGTGCAATATCTTTTTAGCTGTCTAAAAATCAACGATGCTAAGGTTTACGTTACAGCACATCATACACGTAAAGTCAGTTTTGGTTCCTGTGATGTCTTTCACACGAATGTATAACCTGTGCATCATGGTCTGTGCCCTTTTCAGCTTGGAGGTGGTAAGACAAATAGGGGCCCGACTTCACCTGGGTGACACAGCAGCTTGGTTTTATTTGGAAATGAGTCAGGTGAATGTCTGCGCTGGAATTAGCATGGTGATCAGAAGATGGCAGGGATGGAGCATGCCGGGTGGGTTATGTAACATCCCATCACCTGTAGCCCTGCGGTTCTGCAGTGCGGTCGGGGTGCTGTGTCGGAGCAGGGCGCAGTGCTGCGCGGCTCTGACACCAAAAGCACTGCAACCCAGTTAATGCACCAAACTCAGATCAGCAGATCGGCCCTGGGTCGCTCTTATTTGAACAGCAGAATGAAAATGTTAACGTGTCTAAAAATGAGCAGGTCCTTAATTGCTGTGCAGGTTGTGAAACGCAGATGGCTGCGCGCAAGCCCTCATCAGCCTGCATCGCTGCATTTGCAGCCTGCTTTAGTTCAAGCACAAGTTAGACATTTTTCTTTGTGTCCCTGCAGTGCAAACTTGACTCTGGGGCTGCGTTAGGGTGTTACCTGTGCTGTGGTTGGTCAGCGTGGTCCTGCAGCACTGCGTTTGCAGCTTCAGCACGTGTTGGGCTTTCGTGCTGCAGCAGCTGCCTTACTTGGGCTTGGCTCTGTGCTCCTTGGCTGACCCGTGGTGGTAACCAGGAGAGCTGGGACGTGGGGTTCTGCTGCGTTCTGCCCTTGGCACTTCTCTATTTTGTAGGTTTAAGTTAATAGCAAGCTAAACAACTGTGCCTTAATTTTCCTTCGTTAGTGTTTAAAATCTGCAGCATGGTGTGTATGATGGGCACCCTCAGTGACTTCTGAGGCATGCAGTGTTGCACCATTCCTCTGGCAGCAGCAGCAGCCAGGGTGATTCCTTTGCTTTGAGAAAGCCGTGGGCAATCATATCCCATGGGAGAGAGTGATGGTGTCCCTGCAGCTCAGGGCCACATTGCCTGAGTATGACACAGCACAGAACCATGAGGTGCTGCTGCTGGGGTCGTGCAGCACATCAGGGCTTGTCGTGAGAGAAAGTCATTATTTTACTACATCTCAAGATAACAATCTTTACATAGTGATATCTGATTGCTTTTCAGGCAGAGTGGTTTACTTCTTTCAGCTTTGTGTAATTGTGTGGAAAAAGCTGCCAAAATCTACTGTGCAGCGCTCAGTGTAGTTTGCATTGGAGTTTTTAAATCCCTGAAGCCACATTTAGGTAAGGAAAACGCTGACCTCTTACATGCCTGCCCCGCCAGCATCGCTGTAATTCCTGCTGAGCCCACCTCGCTGCCTCCTGCACCCGACTGCTATTGCTGACATCATCGTTGTGCACTGCGGCGGCCGTAGCTGCCCGTGGTCGTGTGCCCTGTTGGTGTGTCAGCACCCAGTGTGCATAACGGGGCAGGCTGGCCATTTTGGCCTGCAGGATGGGAGCAGTAACTTCAGTTGTTGTTTTTTCTTGTTTGGTTGTTTATTTGGTCTTAAATCCGCTTGTGCTTTTTATTTTATTTTATTTATTTATTTATTTTTTACTTCTTGGAACGCCGCTGCAGCAGTGCAGGATGGTGGAGCATTTCAGGTTGCCCTTCAGCCAGCCCTGAGCTGATGAGTGACTTTCTGGGTGCAGTCTCGCAGCACAAAGGCAAAACAGTGGATACACTCAGAGGAGCAGCACAAGGAGCACAAAGCACCCCCAGCACGGCCTCCTGCAGCCGGGCTCTGTGCGGCTTATCGCCTGGTGCCGGCTGTGCGGGGTGTGGCTGCTGTCCCCCAGGAGGCTGGGGGAGGTTTGCTCTCTACAGGGTGAGCTGCATGTCTCATGGAGCTTGTGTTCAGCTCTTGTGCTGCTCGGTGTGCAAAGGAGTGCTGGGGGGAAAGGCGGAGCACTGCACTGTTTGGGTTTGGAAGAACCTTAAGGATGGTCTGGTTCCATCCCCTGCTAGGGGCATAGCCATCCAACCCATCTAACCTAGCCCTCCCCTGTTCTACTTCAAAGCCATTCAGGCCCCCATTAGGCACTGTACGGTCTCCCTGGAGCCTTCTCTTCTCTGGGCTGAAATGCAGATGGTGCACTGAACCAAAAAGCCTTGGAACCGTCTCAGAGTCCCTTGGCACTGAGGGGCGGTGTCCGTAGCTCCGATGACTTTGGAGCTCAGAGCTCCACAGTGACTGCTGATGGCGTTCTGGCAGCATCTCGCCTTGCTGACGTCAGCTATCTGCTGCAGGAAAGAAGAGTCTATTATTGCTAGAGCAGGGCACTTCTTTTACAATGGACTAGCTCGACTTGCTGGAGTTATAAAGGGAGCCTTTCTTTTAATGAATTCCAGCAAAAAGAAGAGCCAGATTGTATAACTGGTGTGCTGAGAGGCAAACCGACGACTGGCCTAAAGCACAGGAGGGCTTCATTTTATTTTAATATAAATAATTCAGTGATCTAACCAATTTCAACCATTTAACATTTTAATATGATGACTTAAAATAATAATTTAAAGTAATTTGAGGTCATTTGGTCTGTGGAGGTTACTTCCCATGCTGCTGTGTAAGCTGACAGGTGATCTGGTGACTGTAAGGTGTGCTGAAACAAAATGAAGTTGTGGTTTTTTTGGTGATGTTCTTACTCAGAATGAAGAGTGGGCCGTTAGGGTTAGGCTGACTGCCACTTTGTCATTGCTGAGCACAATTCATTATAAAAAAAGAAATAAAAAAAATAGAAAAAAAGAAAGCGTTGTTGGAGTTGAAACACAATGTGGCAGCACAAGGAAGGAAGTTATTGCTAAAAACTTCCTCTGATTTTTCTGGCTTGCTTCCTGAAGGGGAAAAGTCTGAAGCAGCCCTTCACCCAGCTGTCTTCTGCAGGAGACAGACCCGTAGCTGGCCTCCAGCTATATTTGGTGTTTGATCTTTTAAAGCTCAGATATGCTGATCCAGTGGAGCTTTTATTTCCCCCTGCAGTGACCCCCAGGCTTTGTTCCTGCCATTCAGCACGCACAGCCCCTCTGCTCCGTGCCCCTCTTGGCAGCAGAACAGCTAGGCCTGGAAGAGAAAGTGGAGCTGAGCTTTCCTTCCTTCCTTCCTTGAACTGCTGCAGCTCTGCTGGGCTCAGAGTTTGCCAGGTAACAGCTGCTGTGACAGGGCAGTGCTGGGCAAGGGGCTCTGCCCCAGTGATCCCTTCTGTCCCATGGCCCCACTGCAAGTGCTTGGAAACCAAACAGCAAACACTGCCATGCAGGTAGTGTTCCAACCTGGCGAGTTTTTCATGTGATTGTGCAAGATATGCATCTAGTTAAAGCGTGCAGCTAGCTAGTGCATGAATAACTTAATTTTGTATTTAACAGCATATTTCAGAGATTGCCTGTGTTTTTTCCATGCGCAGTTTTACACTTTTTCTTCCCTATCCTTTGTAGGATTGATGGGAGGTACGTTTATTTTGATTCTTACAGCATTTATAATGAAAGCATTAATGGAGCTGTGCATGTAAGCACTCGTACACCCAGGCATTAATTGCATAGTTGCTCAAGCACTGAGTATTTGTTGCAACAGCTGCTTGATATGCACAGTGAGTTGTCAAAAGAGCGTGTAAACTCTTTGACAGTAGTGATACTACTTCTTAATTTGTATCACACTTCTGTTGAAGTGCACAGATTCCTTACTGAAAATCAAAATGCTATCTGAAAGCTTAGGAACTGGAAAGTAAAGGTGAGCTCTACGTTAATAGAAATTAAGAGAGTCTGTGGTAGTAATAACAGCTTTCAGCACATGAAATGATATATGAGGATCTCCATTTGAAGAGGGGGTCATTGGTTAACGCAAAATGCTCATCTCTTTATGCTGTCAGATCTGTGAAATGGTACTTGAGACCCTTTTGGTTTTTGCAGTGTGTGTGGGACGTGGCTGGGTGGGTTTATGGCTTTTTAATTATCTGAGAGAGCAAAGAGTGACTGTGTCACACACACACGTGTAGGCAAGACAAGAAGATATTAAAGGCTGTTGTAAATGCTCTTTTCCAACAATTTCCTGCTATGTGTTCTTATTTATGTTTTATGTACACACCTGCATACATTTACGGAAGTAAACCATGTGTGCATTAAAAACAAGTAAAAATACACACCAGTGACCAGCAAACAACAAAAAAACCAACCAGGTTCTTCTTTCGTGGATCTCTTCATACTTTTGTTTTATAATACAAACAAAACGTTAAGAGAGTGTTTTTTGGCTTTCAGAAAATGGATCCAAGTGGTGTCAAAGTGTTGGAAACAGCAGAAGATATCCAAGAACGGCGTCAACAAGTTTTGGACCGTTACCACAGGTTCAAGGAGCTCTCTTCTCTGAGGCGCCAAAAACTCGAAGATTCCTATCGGTTCCAGTTTTTCCAGCGTGATGCAGATGAGCTTGAAAAATGGATCCAAGAGAAACTGCAGATAGCATCGGATGAAAATTACAAAGACCCAAGCAACTTACAGGCAAGTCCTGCTGCCACCTTATGGTGTTGTACTATAAACATTAAGATGCATGGTGTCCATTGGAGTTGGCAGAACAAATGTGTAAATGGAGCTTGGTCTGAGAGCGGTGAGCAGAAGTTGGGTGCCAACACATGCAGCCTTGCAGAGTGTTCTCCAGTAACACTGTGTCTTTGCAGATGTAGCTGGAATGTTTATAATAGCAGATCATATGCTAAATCCTTGTAATCAATGCAGTATAGTGTAAAACCAGGTTGGGTTAATCCTAGAATCTGTTGGGTGCTTCAGCTCTGTGAGTAAATGTGAATTAATTCCTGTTTCCACTAAAAAAAGATAACTGAAGAAAACGAGCTCGTTTGGGAGATGGATTTTCAGCTGTGAGAACACTCAGATGAATGAGAGCAAACACAGCAGTGACATACTTAAATTGTTTGTTGTATCTACTCATGAAATGTGGTGACTTCAACTGTGCTATTGTATTGTTTGCTTTCAATACAAAATATGCAAAAAATAAGCAAATAATCTTGATGCTGGGATACCTAGAGGAGAGCTGTGCACGAATCTCAGCCACGTGCTTTTATGTTTTCCTTGTAGGGGAAGCTGCAGAAGCACCAAGCCTTTGAAGCTGAGGTGCAGGCCAATTCAGGGGCTATCGTTAAGCTGGATGAGACTGGAAATCAGATGATCAATGAAGGCCATTTTGCATCTGAAACGATAAGAGTGAGTTTTAAAACTTTTTTCCTCTTACAGGCTTTTTCTTGAATGGTTTTTGTAGGTTACATGCATAAGTGTATTCTACAACACTTTGTAAAATTGTGTGCACTCTGATAAGTGAAATCACAAGAGAGTTTGTGTTTGGAACATTCACAGACATTAAGCACTGAGCTCATGGATCCAGTTCATAAGTGAACTTTCCATGCACAGTGTCCTGGAACTTGGCCTGGAAAATTGCCAGTAATTCCAACACGTGTTGAAAGACACAAGGCAGATGATGGCTGATGCTTGTGATTCTTCCCAAAATGGCACTGCATCAAGAAGCAGCAAATTCACAGAACCAGATCTTGGGGATATTAACCTCAGCATTAAGTGGAACATTTTAACTATCTGGTTGAGTGACCTTAAATAATAATGTTTCTTACCTGTGTTGCTCAATATAAGTTCTCACTTGTGTTGTGCTTGGAGTGATAACTTGTTTTTTAATGGTTCAGTCTTTCACGCCGTACAGGACCGCACAGCGCCCCATAGTAACAGCCACCCAAGTTGGGTCCCACATACGAGTAGGTGCAACTTCTGGCTGTGCAGTGCAACTTCTTTTTGCCATGTCTTCTGTCTTTCTTGGTTGACAGTTTGCGTTATCCTTTGGTGTAATGCTAGGAAACTGAGTAGTGTGAGCTTTCTTTTCCCTTGAAACCTACCTAACTGAACTTTCTAAAAGGATTAAATACGTATCCACCCATGCTGGATGTTCAAAAGCTTCTCTAGCGTGACTTTCTGGTTTCAGATCTAGATGAGCAAAGCCTTATAGGTGATGGGTGGAGCAGATCCTTTCCTGTTTTGCAAGTTGTGTGCCCGTGTGGGAGTGTGGTTTTTCTTTTTATTGTCTATAAAATTTACAGTCGCTCCCAAATGTTTTAAGAGGCAGAGTGCAGTCGCAGAGACTCAGCAGTAAAGTTAGTATTTGCTCCTAGCATTTCAGTGCTGTAATACTTAACAGTGTTGGCTTAATATGGTGACTGACTGGTGCTAGGGCAAACGGTGGAAATACTGTGAAGTTGCACAAATTTGACTTGAAACAAAACGTGCGGTCTCAAATAAAAAATATATGAATGATATAAATGAAAGCAAGATTTGCATGTTGGGAGTTGACTTCAGTTTAAAAGACTGGGACATGGTGATGTGTTGGGGGTTTTTTGGGTCTGACTTTTCACACTGCTGTAGAATTTGGATCAAGTTATGTCTCAAAATGCTTCACTTACATGAATTTAATTGTATAATGGCTGTAATAATTAGTAAGTACTTAAATATTTCAGTTTGGCGTTTTCTAATTTTATACTGTTCAATCATTTTATATCGCTTAAACTAATTAGTGGAGGTGAAAATGTTATGAGGTGCCTTCACTCTTTGTCTAATAAGATTTAGGAGCATGACACATTGGAAAAAACCTCATCCTTAGGACAGGAAGGCAATAGATTTATTCTCATCTGATGCAGGATTTTAATACCAGCATCCTGTTGTTCTAGACTCGTCTGCAGGAGCTGCACCGACTATGGGAGTTACTACTGGAAAAAATGAGAGAGAAGGGAGTGAAGCTGTTGCAAGCACAAAAGCTGGTGCAGTTCTTACGGGAGTGTGAAGATGTCATGGACTGGATCAATGACAAGGTATGGTATTACCTGTGTTTGCTGTGTTCTTGTTGGGAAATTTGATTCATCTGTGTGGAAAATTCCATCTTTGTATAGTTGCTGGAGTTCAGGTAGCCCAAGAGAACTTCTGAAAGCTTTGCATTTTACTGGTACGTTTTCTGTAGGTTATTCATGTTGTTTGAACAGTAGGTACACAAATCATTGTCCTTCCTTTTTCAGCCACAAAAAATGGGAGCTAGAGTAAGTGAGGAAGTCTGCATGTTGGAGGGCATAGCTAAATGTAATCAGCCCTAGGTTTTCTTCCAGGAAGAACTTTGTATTTTTCATAGAAATCAAATTCAGGTATCCCGAAAGGGAAATCTACAACAACAGCCTAACAAGCCGTGTGTGCATAATTACTTACATGCATAATTACTTAAGATTGCAATATCTTCAGGTGCACATTGTAAGGACGCCTGGTGCAAGAGAACTGTGGGCTTTGAATTCTTTGAACTCTTGAGGAAAGAGACCACAAACCACAATCTCAAGAAAAGCCACAGAATGATCATTTGGGTTTTCAGAATGATAGCTTTTGGTTTTGTGTCGCTGTGGGTTCGAACTCTCAGCCCTTCCTAACTGTTGCAGAATGTGGCAGTGCACTTTTCAGAAATAAATCTTGTATCAGAAAGCTACAGAAATTGTCATAAATAATTGAAAAACAAACTTCAGATGCTGCATGGCCAATTACTTTGTTATAAAAATATGTTCTTCCCATGTGTATTTTGTTCTAGTATTCTAGATGGCTGCAGCAGTGGTCATCGTGCATGGAACAGAGAACCTATGATAACTGAGTTATTTAGTGACTTGAAAACTGAACAAAAGCAAACCAGATTGAAAAAATAATAGTTGTTTTGACCAGGGATGTTTTCTGTAGTAATGGAGAGATGTTAGGTGATAGAGGTTCATGTTTTGAAGTAAGAAAGTCTGCAGTTTTAAATCTGATCAGCACAGTTTACTTGCTGGTTTCTGGTAGTGATTTTTCATAGGTTATACTGAAATAAACTTGTTTTTTTTTTTTTTTAATTGTGCTAGGAAGCAATAGTGACCTCAGAAGAGCTTGGCCAGGACTTAGAGCATGTTGAGGTTTTGCAGAAGAAATTTGAAGAGTTCCAAACAGATCTGGCCGCTCATGAGGAAAGAGTAAATGAAGTGAACCAGTTCGCTGGCAAACTTATCCAGGTAAATGTTCATGTATGTTGAATAGCTCTCCTGGCAGGTGTGGTGTAACAGAGCAACCATTTGTCTGCAATGTTCTCTACCACCTCCCCACCCCTGCAGGTTGGTGGGAGATTTGTATTGGTTACTGCATGTATCTTTAGTCACGGTTATTTGAATGGCTGGAGACAGGGCAAGATGTATTGCATTCTAGGAAATAATATATTGTTTACAGCCCTCTTCCTGTTGCTGAAGTAGTTCATAGAGAAACTTAGACTGCTGCATGAATATTGAATGTGTACAGAGTGACACTTAAGGGAAACTATTGAACTGAGAGGTCATGCGGAAAGGACAGTTGATCAGAAATTGGCTTCTTGAAAAACTACTGCTTTCCAAGGTTTTGTCAATTGATAGAAAGCCATAGAACATGTGAAAATAGCATTTTTCCTTTACTTACTAGGAACAGCACCCTGAGGAGGAACTTATCAAGTCCAAACAGGATGAAGTGAATGCAAGCTGGCAGCGTCTTAAGGGGCTTGCCCAACAGAGGCAAGGAAAGCTCTTTGGGGCAGCTGAAGTTCAGCGGTTCAACAGGTATGATCCTGGCTGGATCTGCTTATGGTTGGACTAGATGATCTTGTAGGTCCTTTCCAACCTAATGAACCTATGAATCTATGCTGAAGTGATGTCCTATCTGTATAGGTGTCTAATGATCATTTTATCCACTGTACTGTGAGAAGGACTGCTGCTGTCTGGTTTTTACTCTTCCTCATGACTCTTTGAGGAACTTGTTCAGAGGGAATTCTGAAACAGTCATTCTGATCCAGGCTTTCAGCACCTGGAAGTTCTGTTCATTCTCTTGCATGGCAGTTCTGCCAGTCTTTATTCTGAGAGCTTCCCCCGTTCTATACTACATGAGCCTTAAAAGAGGATGTTTGTTGTTATTGCTGGCTAGATGTCAGTTCAATTGTTTGAGGCAGGGAGGGGGATGTCTTTTGAGCAGTGTCTTTCTGTCTTACGTGCTGCTTGTTATTTTAAGGTTTGCTGTAATTAAGCTGGAGAGAGGTCAAGGATAGAAAACTGACTGGTAGTGCTATAACTTATTTCCATTTGGGGACACCATCTGAAGAATGCCCTGCCAGTGCACTTCTTAAGGCTTTTGAGGATTAAAAAAATGTATACGTACCTTTTAAGGTGTTCTTGGTTTGTTAGTTTTTGGTTTTTTTTGTAATCAGCTGCAGTGTTTATATGTGAGTTTGCATTGCAGGTATGCCTGTAATAAGTGAAAACATCCTGCTTTCTTCCCCTTTCATTGGAAGGTTTACTACTTTCAATTTGTGCTTTGTTTTGAAGGGATGTGGATGAAACTATCAGCTGGATTAAGGAGAAAGGGCAGCTGATGGCCTCAGATGACTTTGGCAGAGACTTGGCCAGCGTGCAAGCTTTATTGCGTAAGCATGAAGGCCTGGAAAGAGATCTTGCAGCTTTGGAGGATAAGGTACTCATACAAGATGCATTTTACCTACTGTTTAAACTAGGTAACCTGTTTTTAAAAGGCTAGAAGCTTATTCACTGTTTGTGACTGCCTGGGTTTAGGTTAAGGCCCTTTGTGCAGAAGCTGACCGTTTGCAGCAGTCTCACCCAATAAATGCTTCTCAAATTCAAGTGAAACGGGAGGAGCTGATTGCCAACTGGGAGCAGATCCGCACTCTGGCAGCAGAGAGGCACGCTCGCCTTAATGACTCCTACAGGTAGGAGCACTGTCTTGCTAGAATGGTCTTTCTTCCATATTCAGATTTGATATAAGTCTCTTAAAAATAGAAGTAAGGGTGGCCGTTGCCAGAAGTTCGGGAAGATGCTGTTTTTTTCAGTAGTAGTCTTGTTCACTAAATGATACTTTACGTCAGCTTCTTCTGCTAAAAAGAGCTAAAAAAAAAAAGTTCTCAGTCATTCTCTGAATACACATGGATTATGAAGACAAGCACCTTGAATTTTGAGGACGTGTTAAGCTTTTATTACATCAGAGATGTTTGCATTCTGAAATGTTACCTTAATGTTGATCTTTAATATGTGCATTATAAATCTTTCTCTATGGAGTCTTTGTGATTTTTGTTAAGAGTTAATGTGTGCTGTACTGATTGGTATACTGTCCCAGACTAAAAGAAATATTACTCTGTGTTAGTTGCCTTGTTGCTGTGGGATTTGTTTTCATCCAGACTAATTTCTGTATTGGATTGGTTCTCCATGAGAAATAAACTATTTGGTCACTATTAAGAAGCCATGCTAATGGCTTCTTCTCAGCCAAATGTGGTGGTTAGTTTATGTCCTTTCTGGTACTGTGTTTCTGCTGTTTGTTCCCTCACATTGTGTATGTCTTCACCATAAGTTGTGCACCACGTAATCATTCTTAATATGACAACGAATGTAAAATCTCTTCAAATCAGTTAACATAAAATTTAAGAGGGAAACCGAAACTGATTGCTTTTTTTCTGATAAGTGTTTAACACGTGCCAAGGGCAGTAGCTGTAAAAACGTACTGAAAGCCATCTGAGAATTTATTTGTTCTAAGGCTGAGGCATGTGCAGCTGAAACTTCCTGTCACTTCTTCACCCCCCCCCCCCCCACACACACACTGCTATGATTGTGACAGAAGCATTCCCCTGGGCTATTTTGAAATGCTTTGAGAACTATCTTTTGGTTTCTGTTGTCTTCAACATATAGATTTGTAGCTATTCCTTTTACTGCCTGTGTAAGTTACATGAAAAACATATGTTGGAGAAACATTGCAGGGCATCCCACTGTTTCTTAAACATAATGTTTTACTAGTTTTAAGACTCCTTTTTTAGACAGAAAACTTATTATTTAATATTCTAATTGCATTTTGGTATTGTATGGTCTTGCAGACTATTCCTCAGGTAGAAACATGTTTTTAACCTTTTATCTTTGGCGTAAGGATTGAGAAAATATGCAAGCAAATGATTCCCAGCCATTTTTTCTCTTGTTTTCATAAGGTTGCAGCGCTTTCTTGCAGACTTCCGAGACCTCACTAGCTGGGTGACTGAGATGAAGGCTCTGATAAATGCTGATGAACTTGCCAACGATGTGGCTGGAGCAGAGGCCCTTCTAGACAGACACCAGGAACATAAGGTATAATGGCTCCAAACTGAACTGTGTGTCTGACAGTCTCTGAGTCGGGGCTGCTAATATTGTATCACTAGAATGCTTTGACTGTACAACATAGTTCACTGTTCTTATTCAGGGTTTGTTTGGTTTTTTTTTGCTTTGTTGTTCTTGACTGCATACACTAGATTAGATACACTAATTATTTAAAAGTGCTTATAATATTTTATCAAAAATATTTAAACCTGATAGCAATCGGTTGGACTAACAAGTGTTTTTATTCTCCATCATGAGGAATTGCTCTAACTAATAATGCAGCTTGAAACCAGCCTTTAGTTTCTGTTTAACATATTGATTTATACTTATCTGCAGTGTAAGATGATGGTTTTGATTCTAGTTTTCTTGTTTGGCATGTTGTATCTAGATACCTGAATGATAAACTTTAAACTCCCTAGACTGTTACATCTCTTATTTTCAACTGTAGTTTTCATGCTTTGACACTGTATTGTAAGCTGCATTGTGGTAACAGTTTTTTCACTTCCTTTTCATAGGGAGAAATTGATGCTCATGAAGATAGCTTCAAATCTGCTGATGAGTCCGGACAGGCTTTGCTTGCTGCTGGGCACTATGCTTCAGATGAAGTTAAAGAAAAGGTAAGTTGGACACCTTGAGAGCAAAAACTCCTAGAAGAATTATGGATTTTTTTTCTTCTGTGTCCCTTAATTTAGAAGTTCATTTCTTCATTTTAAGCTGCAAAGCATCGTCTCTCTAGGTCACAGAGCTTTTAAGATAGACTGTTTCTATTCAGACTTCTGTCTTGATCTTCACCCAGTCTGTTAAATGTTTCCTCTTCCCCGTCCCTTCCCCATCCCTTAGCTGACTATCCTCTCAGATGAAAGAGCTGCCCTGCTAGAACTGTGGGAGCTTCGCAGACAGCAGTATGAGCAGTGCATGGATCTGCAGCTTTTCTACAGAGATACTGAGCAAGTTGACAACTGGATGAGCAAACAAGAAGTGAGTGCGTGCATTTGAACTCTCCAGTTTGATTTTCATTGGTGCCTAGTCTTCCGTAGGCACATGCAACTTTTAATAAGTAGTGGCAGTGACTGCTTACCACTGCACATGTGCTAGGGGTAGTGTGCTGTGCAGTTAGTTAACATGGCTGCCCAAGATTCTACAATGACTGTTTCTTTCTAATGCTGAAACTATGAGCTGGGACAAGTTGGCCTCATGTTGCTTTTGTTGGTTTAACACTTACGGAATACTGTTTGAGAATGCAAACATAAAAATCCACTGATGTTCATTTTCTTACTTTAGGCTTTTCTGCTGAATGAAGACCTTGGTGATTCTCTAGATAGTGTGGAGGCTCTTCTAAAGAAACATGAAGATTTTGAGAAATCCCTAAGTGCCCAAGAGGAGAAAATCACGGTAAGACATTTACATTGAGTGAGCACTGAAGAGGTGAGGAATAAAGGAATTAGTAGATTGGAGAGGCAGCATTGGTGGGGGAGTGACAGGGAAGAATGAGGTTTGCTTTGAGAAATGATCCATTGTGGAAAATAGTCAGTGGAAAAGCTAAGACAGGGTTTGATTGCTGCCTCAGACAGCTGAGTAACCCAGTTCCTGACATATCATGCCAGCATGGTGAACACAGTGGGTTTTGGTAAATGGTCATTCATACACATGTGAGAGGATGGTATTAGACTAAAAGGGTTTAAACAGTAGCTATCTTAAGGACAGTTAGTTTTAATGTGATGAGATTTTGAGAGTTTACGTACTGTGGAGACTTGCACGAACAGTTCTTAATACACAAAATAAATGGAAAATCTTTTCACTTCAGGCATTGGATGAGTTTGCTACTAAGCTGATTCAGAATAACCATTATGCCATGGATGACGTCGCTACACGCAGAGATGCTGTAAGTATTTAAAACAGATTTAGACTGCAGACTTTCTGCTTTATTGTTTTAAACAGTACAACTACAACATGGGATAAATCACTAGACCTTTCAGTGCATGCATTAGTCATCCTTATAAACTGAGGGATTTCAAAACCTTTACTTTAAAAAATACATATATTTCTTTCTTCAGCTGCTGAGCCGCCGAAATGCTCTCCATGAGAGAGCCATGTACCGCCGTGCCCAACTGGCAGACTCTTTCCATCTCCAGCAGTTTTTCAGAGACTCTGATGAACTAAAGAGTTGGGTTAATGAAAAAATGAAAACGGCTACCGATGAGGCTTACAAGGTAAAAACAAAGATCAGAGTAATTTTAAGGCATTACCAAGCTTAATGCAATGAGTAGAATGATATGAAGCAGGATCAGCGAAATCTTGTTGGAGTAGTCAGCATCAGATTTGCAATTCTCCCTGTCCCTCATGCTGTAATCATGCTAATTCAGTAGCTTAGATGTTCTGATTTCAAAGGCATTATATGTGACACCAGTTCCTCTGGTGATATACTGTCACGTATGTAGGTGTAGTTGAATTTAAAAATGTCTTCTGATATCTCTAGATATTAATTCTGGATTGAAAGTTTCTTTTTCTTTCTTTATCTGTAGGATCCATCGAACTTGCAAGGTAAAGTTCAGAAGCATCAGGCTTTTGAAGCAGAGCTTTCTGCTAATCAGAGTCGTATTGATGCACTGGAGAAAGCTGGGCAGAAGTTGATTGATGTCAATCACTATGCATCTGATGAGGTGGCAGCTCGCATGAACGAAGTCATCAGCTTGTGGAAGAAACTTCTGGAAGCCACTGAGCTCAAAGGTAAGGCCTACTCTTAAGAATCCAAACACTTCTTCCCAGCTTTAGCTGAGAGAAGACAAGGAAGTGAGTTAAATGAGGTGGAAAGCTTAGGTCATCTCCTCATCACTCTGTTCCAGGTATAAAACTGCGTGAAGCCAATCAACAGCAGCAATTTAATCGCAATGTAGAAGACATCGAGCTGTGGCTGTATGAAGTAGAGGGTCACTTGGCTTCTGATGATTATGGAAAAGATCTGACCAGTGTTCAGAATCTTCAGAAGAAACACGCCCTGCTAGAGGCAGATGTTGCTGCCCATCAGGTGAGGGGAATAATTTTCCTTCCAGCCCTTTGAGATCTGCTCACTTGAAAATAATCACTCCAGAGGCTTTATCAGATGGCAGTCAGAATCTGTATTTTCATGTTTTGTATCTTTGGGCTTCGCAGCTTGTTGATGAGAAAAAAAATTTGAACTGAAACAGTTCATTTAGAGTAGCACATCTGTGAAGCTAATGACATTTCAAAACTCTTCTGTCTTTTATGAAATTGACAGATGAAAAACAACTTACATAATCTGTTGAATGTACTTTGGGATAGTTTTTATCAACAATTATAGGCGCACTGGCAGCATGCAGCTGAGTTTCTCTTCCTCTCCCTCAGAGTAACTTACTTGCTAAAATACTGAAAACATTTGAAGAGTATTTTTGTCACTGCATCAAGCAGAAAGCCTGAAATCTTGTAAAAGCTGTGATGTGATGTGAAACTGTTACTGTATTAATTTCAGGATCGTATAGATGGCATTACCATCCAGGCACGCCAGTTCCAAGATGCTGGGCATTTTGATGCTGACAATATCAAGAAGAAACAAGAAGCTTTAGTAGCTCGTTATGAAGCTCTGAAGGATCCTATGGTGGCTCGCAAGCAGAAACTTGCAGATTCTCTTCGCCTGCAGCAGCTTTTCCGTGACATTGAGGATGAAGAGACCTGGATTAGGGAGAAAGAACCTATTGCAGCCTCAACAAACAGAGGTTGGTCCGTTCTGATATCTGTAGGATTTAGATGTCAGAATTGCTATGACTTTTCTTTTTACAGAAATTTCCAGAGAACTTTCTGAAATGTTTACTGCAGTTGACATTGCCTGCACTTACATATTTACCCGTGGTTCTTTAACTATTCTGTTAATTTTACAATTTCAGTGGGTAGCTCAATTTTCATATTGCTCTGTGATAGTACTTACTCTGCAAGTTTGTCTGACATTTGTTGCAGCTTCCTTGAAATTTTTGAGTCATCAGACTTAAAACTGGTTAACTGTCTTACGTTTTTCAGGCAAGGATTTAATCGGTGTCCAGAATCTGCTGAAGAAGCACCAGGCTTTGCAGGCAGAAATTGCAGGCCATGAACCTCGCATTAAAGCAGTCACACAGAAAGGAAATGCCATGGTGGAAGAGGGTATGTCTCAGTATTTCTTAATTTTTTGTCTTTCAGAAATCCATGAGTCTTTGTGCAGGACTTTGTTCTCTAGCCCTGTGTGATTAAGGATTACTGACTTACTTTATCTGAGAACTAGACAGGTACCTGCGAGCAGGGTGAGCTTCTAGTCATTATTTCATTTGGAAATAAAAATAGATTCCGTGATGGGAACCTGTCACCGTTTTCATGGATCTTCAGCTGATCTTGGCAGATGCATATAGTCAAATATTCCTAGTACAGTTTGATTGACAGGTACAGTCTGAACTAAAAGGACAAACTAAATTATGCTTGCCTTATCGCAGTCAGAATAGGCTACGTAGGTCTAAACAGGTCTAATTTTTGATTGTTTTCTTTTTTTTTTTTTCCCAAGTATAGGTAACTTTTTAGAGACATAAATAATACAGACTAAATTCTTCAGTCCCCTCTTTCTGCTGCATAGGACACTTTGCTGCTGAGGATGTGAAGATCAAATTGAATGAACTAAACCAAAAATGGGACTCTCTGAAAGCCAAGGCATCACAACGGCGCCAAGATCTAGAGGATTCTCTGCAAGCTCAGCAGTATTTTGCAGATGCTAATGAGGCAGAATCATGGATGAGGGAAAAGGAGCCCATTGTAGGCAGCACAGACTATGGAAAAGATGAAGACTCTGCTGAGGTATTTGATACTGTATTATTTTTGCATAAACAGAGTGAGGACTTTATGCATTAGCAGGGAAAATAAGGAGCTCTGCTTCTTTTAGGATGCTTACAAAAAAAGGTGGAAGATTTTTGCATCAAGCTCAATTTTGACTCTGAATCAAAGTACAATGTTTGCTTTCCTGTATGTTAGCTATTATTTTGTCATTTTGGTGTTCAGTGTATTCACTACACTGTGGGTAATCTAATGAGGTGAATATCAGTTAACTCTTGCCTGTTGCAGTGCTGTATTTCAGTGTGAGTCTAGATTTGGGTAGTTCATCCTTTTGAAGTATTTTCTCATGCAGAAGTGGCTCTACAAGTATATTTCTGTGGCCAGGCACTGCTGGCTGACATTTCATTGAAGTTAACTGCAGTTTAAAGGTATTCTTTCGAACTTACCTCTATTTCTGGAATAATACTCCTTCCTGGTAAGAACATAAGAATGGTTCTGAGATAAGGTAGCAAGCAAAAGCATTGGAAGCATTTGGGTAACTATCCAGTCTGTGAATAAATAGATGTAGCTATTGTCATGAGATCAGAGGTCTGGCAGCTCTGAAGAACCAGCATTCCTTGTGTATGGAGCCCAAGTATATATTTTAAGCAAAACAGCATTTGTAAAAATGACTTGGTGTACATGTTGTTTTTATCATTTGGTTTCAGGCTCTCCTGAAGAAGCATGAAGCTTTGATGTCTGATCTTTCTGCTTATGGCAGTAGCATACAGGCTTTAAGAGAACAGGCCCAGTCCTGCAGGGTAAGGAAGAATGCTAATCATGTTGCTGAAATTCTTGGGTCAGCAGACCAAGCTTAATAGCAGCTGTTGCTTTTCAGACCTTACTGCAGACTGCACTTGATTTTCTAATTAAGAAAAAAAAAATCATCTCTTTTTGTAGTTGTAACAAACTGATGTGTTACATTGGAAGAAAACAGAACATTGTGATTGTTTCCAATGTTTGAGCCAGAGAGCACCTAAAATAAGTCCATCTGTACTGCACTTATTTCAACAGGAATCACTTCAAAGCATTTACAGTGGCTTTAAGGCTAAAGTATTTTTCAGGTCCACTACTTTGGTTGTAATAAACATGCAAAAGTTTCTGCATCTTTACTCATTTTTCTTCTGCTCCATCTCTGTCAGCAACAAGTTGCTCCCACCGATGATGAAACTGGAAAAGAGCTTGTGCTGGCACTCTATGATTACCAAGAGAAGAGTCCTCGGGAGGTGACTATGAAAAAAGGAGATATTCTCACCCTGCTTAACAGCACCAACAAGGTAAGCTGTTGCCTGCTAGTTTGCTGAACTGCTTTACTTATTTGTTTTTGTGTGTTGTGTTGAGTATTGTTGGGTATTGTTTTTTTTATGAATAGGAGCATTCAGAGAAGTGAAAACATTTGAACGTTCAGTCTGTGTTCCCATTTAGCACTTCAGCACTTCTTGACACTCTTGGAACTCCCTTATGGCTGCCAGCTTTTTCTAAGTCATCACAGGGCATGTTTCTGCATGAAAACTTATTTCCTTTCTCTTGAAGAATTTCTGACCAAACACAAGGGGAGAAGTGAAAGTGAGACCTAGGTGTCTACAAGAGACAGCTTAAAATGACCTCCACTGAAAAATACAAACTCTTGTTTGCTTGTGTTAACAGAAACTCGTAATTTTGCCACCTTTCAGGTACACAGCATACTTAATGCTTGGTGTTTGCCTCACAGTGGTTGCTTTTATTCTTTTTGTTACAGGACTGGTGGAAGGTTGAAGTTAATGATCGTCAGGGCTTTGTACCGGCTGCCTATGTGAAAAAACTAGATCCTGCCCAGTCAGCATCCCGAGAGAATCTTCTGGAAGAGCAGGGCAGCATAGCATTGCGACAGGAGCAGATTGACAACCAGTAAGATCTGACTAATGCCATGACACCCATCCAGTGTTTGCTGGCTTGGCCTTTGTCTCACATATGCCATAAGTTTAGGTCGATGCTTCTTATGCTAGGGAGTAATTAATTGGAGCAAAACAAAGGGCTCCTTTACACGGGGCCCCATACTGAGTCACTGTATTCTTATTCTGGATTTTCTTTTTGCTTTTTTCCATTTTTTTAACTGTAAAATTCATGACACTTGAGCTCAACTTACTGTCTGACCTGAGTATTATTCATGTTCCGTTTGTTGTTGCATCTAACTACTTAAACTTGTTTGTGAGTTATATCTGTCCTAAGCAGCTTTTGTATTTGTAGTTGTCACTTCTTAATGTGTGATCTGTTTGGAAAAGCTAAATTAAATTCAGCTACACAAGTACAGTACCCTCCCTATACAGGGCTCCCTCTGGAGATGTCTCCTTAGGAGCTGCAGCTGTCTTGGTACTAGCTTGTTGTGTTTGTTGGATTTTCTTTTCCTGAAATGCGGTGCCATTACAAGGGTTAAAACCTACCTCCTCTTTTTTAAAGAGAACCATACATGCCATTGCAAATGGAGAAAGGTGCATGGCTGCTTGGTGCTGACCTGAAGCACATGGTAGTTATAGATTAGTTCAAACAAGGGCTGTGAGCGA
Organism: Oreortyx pictus; assembly: GCA_036925125.1. Taxonomy (NCBI): domain Eukaryota; kingdom Metazoa; phylum Chordata; class Aves; order Galliformes; family Odontophoridae; genus Oreortyx; species Oreortyx pictus. The sequence goes on from JAUPFR010000022.1 coordinate 5,611,093, forward strand.
TAGCTGTGAGCTACCAGCTCATCTTATCAAGCCACTTGGAAGCCAGCACTGACAGCTCAGTGCACACTCTGGTCTGGTTGCATAGTTACACTGTTAATCTACACAAGAATTTCTTTCTACTCAGTTGTTTTGAGTCACCAGTTATTACAGTGTCATGCAGTAATTAATAGCTTTAGATCTACGACTTAAACCAAGCTAGTAATGTAATTTATACCAAGTAGAAGAAAGGATGGTTCAGGATTTTAATAATGTGTAATTCCTCTATGGGTTTGTCTGCAGCTTTTAAGGATTAGAAGAGTGGTATCTTATTTTGAGAGCAAATGAGAGGGGGCCACCCTTTGGTTTTAAATCAGATGGCACAATAATCAGGAAATGAGGAGACCTGATAGAGAGAGTTGAACTGTACTGCTGAGGTTCCTTCACGTGAATTCTACCCTGATCTGATTTGCTTTGTTTGCTTCTTAATGACGTCTAATTCTCCATGTAAATGTGACGTTTTAACCATCTCCTACCACAGACGATCCATGGATGGAGCTGCTGCTTTCATTATTTTTGTTAATCTAACTAATTTTTGGCATGCGTTTGCTGTGCTCCCTCTGTCTGTGCAGGACTCTCATAACTAAGGAAGTCGGCAGTGTATCTCTGCGTATGAAACAGGTCGAAGAACTGTGAGTAGGATTAGCCCTTTCTAAACCATGCTGTCTCCATACTGTCACTGTTCATTCTCTGTTTCTTTATTTCTTTGGGAAAACAGCTCCAAAGAGACACGAAGGAAGCAATTTCTGCAGTGTGTTATTTTAGTATAGTTGAATGTGTCGTGATGTGTGTTTCATGTGTTGTGCACAGCCAGCCAGCCCTCCAGCTGCTTATCTTGTTGGTCACGTCAGCACTGCTGGATTGGTTGTTGGTGTCATTTTCCATTGTACTGATTTTACTTGCCAAGTGAGGGTTCAGTGATATCTAGACTGTTTTCTTTACAATGCGTATGTTGTATTTTCTGAGGTGCAGATACAATTATTTGTTTATATAAATACATATGAAACAGATATACCAAGTGTAACATGACATAAATGTCTGCTTCTGGTAGAAGTTTGGCCCAGATCCTCTATGAGCACGTGCTCAGTACCTGGAACTGTATGCTAAAGCAACCATCTGCAGTTGAGTCAGGCTTAAAAACAGCATTTTCCTGCATGCAGTAGCTCATGCAAGTCAGACTAGAATGCTTCCATTTAGTACAAAAGATTCTTGGTTCCTTACATCTGATGTCTTTTCTGATCCAACAAACAGCCACAAAAACTCAGCTTTGCAGAGAGACTTAGAGCTGCTTCTCAGTCGGATGTACAGGCATTGCAGCCCAGGGTGTCAAGGCTTTCCTGCAGCAGCCTTGTTCATCTCCCTCTGTGAGGGGTTTATTCTGAATGCAGGTTCTTGGAAAATGGGCATTTTGCATTGCCAGGAATCAAACAGAAGACATCAGGTTTTTGTGCTTTTAAATACACTGCTGCTGCTGTATTTTCATGTTGGTCTTTCATGATTCAGTTGCTTGTTCAAGCTAATCTAAGCACTTTAGGAAAAAATGTGATGTAAAACCTTTAAGGTAAATGAGAAACAATTTTGCTGATAACACTGGTAGTTCCACAAATACATACAAGCTGCACGTGCAAAAGAAGTCTGATGTGTTTTCCAGTTGAATATAGTTGTGTTATCAGAGAAGTAACATCTCTTTCAACCATCCAGCAGATCTTGCACTGAACCATAGCTAGGTAAGACATTTGTGTCCAAAAGATGCCAGGCTAGTGAATTTAGTGTAATGGCAGACTTAATGTGATAGAGGAAAATGTCTCTCACCAAGTTAGCTCTTTTCTTTGTGTAGCCTGAACGGTCATTCCTGTGCTGCAGTGCTGCTGTAGTCCAAGCTCCTGATTGAGCTGTGATTTGGATTTGCCCACTGAAGCACTGTGTGTGGGAGGTCTCATTTTGGTGTGCTTACCCGTATAAAGGAGACACGTGCCCAGTGTACATTTACCTGATCATGAACAATTTGCTCATCCTGTAGAGCAGCAGTGTGTAGACTGCAGGCATTTCCAGTATCTTTGATGCTACCTGAACTTGTTTAATGACTGTGACTCTGCTCAGTTCAGTCTGACTGCTCCTGCCTTCCTTTTCTGCTTGTTCCAGGTATCATTCCCTTCTTGAGCTGGGAGAAAAACGTAAAGGCATGCTAGAAAAAAGCTGCAAAAAGTTTATGCTTTTCCGTGAGGCTAATGAGCTTCAGCAGTGGATCAATGAGAAGGAAGCTGCACTCACTAATGAGGAAGTGGGGGCTGATTTGGAGCAGGTGGAGGTGCTACAGAAGAAATTTGATGACTTTCAGAAGGTGTGTTGTTATGCTGCATAGTCTTTGCGTTAATTCTTCATATCTGAGCATAGCAGAAAAGCACCAATGAAGTTCTGGAAGAATTTCATTTTGTGCAACCCATAACCTTTGGTTAAGCTGTATTTATTCCTTTTTTTAGTTGTTGAAAGAAAAAATATATTCTAGTTTTCAGCTGTAGAGCATTTCATGGGCTATATGAAAATAGTTCTCTGCTTCCTGATGCCAATAGGCTTTTGATTTTATTTTTTCCCTCATGTTTGCAACACTTCGTAGTTACTTTACTGTAACACTTCTTTACTTCGCTTGAGATGAAGGAATCACTTTTCACACAGGTTTTTCTGTCCACTTTGGTAATGTGCTGGATACTTAAATGCGACAGTGCCTGACTTTAACAGTGGAAAAACGGGTGACCTGATAGCTTTGTGTCTGCTACCACACTTAGAGCTTGAAAGTTGGCTAACACAACTTGAGCCAGCCTAAAAGTGTAGGTGTGAAATGACAGCGCTTACTGGATTTGTGGTGCTGTCTTTTCTGTTTTGTATTTTTTTTAAAGCTAACGATTGAAACTAAGATGTGTCACCTAAAACCATTTAAATTCAAGCTCTCCACCATTTCTTTTTGTTGTTTTTTTAGCTGGGTTCCCTTTCTGATTGATGGAAAGGTTGCTCTCAGTCTGTTTGGCTGAAAGTGTTCTATTAAAAGTACTTCTTAAAACTGTCTTTTTCGATTACTTATCCGCAGTGTTATGGATGACAGCTTTTGATCTCCAATCTGTACACCTGACAGTTCAAAAGTGTATTCTGTTGCTGATTGCTAATTAACCTTGTGTATGGAAAGCTCTGATAGTGTGTTTCTTTAACATGTTGACTCTTGATGCTGGCAGCTGGGATTTCTGGGCACGTTCTGTGTTCACTGGTAATTGTAAAGGTCAAGTGTGCTAAATTCCTGCTGTTTACAAACTGCTTCTTGGTACCCTGGTGTTCCAACTTGGTCCACGTGTTTTGCCAGTGTGAATATTAATGCTGTGAATGTTACTCTTCTCTGCAGGATTTAAAAGCTAATGAGTCACGTCTGAAGGACATAAACAAGGTTGCAAATGACCTGGAGTCTGAAGGGCTGATGGCAGAGGAAGTGCAAGCAGTAGAGCAACAGGTCCTCTTGTTTGTCCAACTTAGTCTAATGCTTTTGAGAAGGAAAATACTTCCTTCCTTTCTTTAGTGTATCCTGCTTGTTGTTTCATTGTAAGACTCTAGCTGTTTGTTGTCTGCCTAATCAGAGACACTTAGTGCCTGTTCTGTAGTATGGCCATCACGAGCTTAACCTTTGAATTACTTCATTTGAAATAGTGTAACTTGCACCATCTGGAGCTTTTTCCTTTTTTTGTGTCTGGGATGTCTTTAAGGTAGTACTAAAAGTCACAGAGATTCCATGCACTAGCTTTGCTTCTTCACGTGTGCTGAACTCCCATTCCTGTTGTGCACATAGTCTGAGAGCGCTGTTTGGCTTCATGACATGCTGGTAACTGTCTCATAGAAGAAGCCACCTCAAAGCATGTCGCGTCTTCCCTTTCTAGAAAACAGTGGAAGTTTTCTTTCTGTAAGAAAATATCAATTTGTTTGATAGGAATTAACTGGACTTTGTTTTTCTTTCCTTTGCAGGAAGTCTATGGTATGATGCCGAGGGTAAGTGTTAATTTCCATCTGGCAATTCTAAAAGTTTGGAATGTAGAAGTCCTGCCATGATTGTAATCCCTTTGCATGAAGGAGCTTATTAGTGATTTTGAATGGATATAGAAATATTCTCACCTCAGATCTGTTCATTTACTGGGTATTTTACTCCACACCACAAATCAACACCCAGCAGGGTAACCTGAAATGGCACGAGTACATAGTTGTTGTATGCATTGATTTATGCTATGAAGGATTGAATGTGGAGATGTTTCAGTTTCTAAACATTTGCTGGTAGTTTCAGATTTTGCTTCATGTTTAAGGCTGTTTCTTCACATTTTTAAACAGGATGAAACTGATTCTAAGACAGCCTCTCCTTGGAAGGTAAGTGTCATTACTTAATCCCACAACAGGAAAATAAAACAAAAACTACAGCATGTGTTCTGTTGTTTTCATTTTGGTTTTCTTTTCTCATAGACTGCACCTTCTTAGAAGTCCTTCTTTTTCTCTTTTTTTCTTTAAGATTTGACAGAGTGACCCTAGAAATGTCTTACTCTCAGCCAGTGTTTTGAGTTGGTATTGGTTTAGGGTTAATGAATTTCACTTCAATCAGAGTGAAATCCTTCAGATAATTGTTGTTTTCTGTCCCCCATGTGCATTTTGTACAGCTGTATTGTACAAGTCTGTGGTTTTGACTTGGGCCAATTAATGGATGTATTTATTTATTTATTTTTAAGTTGTTTTCTTTCAGCTTAACTTTGGCTCTGATTGAAGTTGACTGTAATGCAACATTTTTTTTATTTCTGCTTTTTCTCACAGTCTGCACGTATGATGGTACACACGGTGGCGACATTTAACTCAATCAAGGTAACAGTACAAATTTTCCTGAGCTTATGTAAAATCTGTGAGCTACTTCACCTTCCTTTCCATAGCCTTTTTCTGTCATTATGTTTTATAAGCCTCTGAATAAACTTACTGAGAAAATTGTTATCACATAGCATTTACTTCTTAGGTTACATCAGAATCTTATATACATGGAATTATTTGTTTTTCCATGTCAGGAGAAGCCCTTAAAGTTGTTCTTTTGAAGTAGACTAGTTGAATTTGTGCACTCCTCTGGAATTAAGCAGAAACAGTAACCTTCACCTGCAGTGAAGGTCCAGTCTTGACTTCTCATTTGATATTGACTACTTGGTAAAAATTGCTCATATTCTCTCAGTAATACACGTGTAGCTGTTATCAGATATTTTCCAGCACTACTGTGAGTATTCTCAGTCAAGTTGTGAAAAATTGCCCATGAAGATGGGTGTGAAGAAGGTATAGTTGGCTTAGTGTTTTACTTACAAACATGGTGAACAAAACATTGCTGGATAATACATTTTTCTGTTTGTTATAAAGCTTCAGTGCCAAACAGGAGTTTCTTTATGCAGAAATTCTATAAAATTGTGATTTGCAGTATCAGTATGGGTCTTTTTTGTAATTGTTTCAGGAACTGAATGAACGCTGGAGGTCTCTTCAGCAGTTGGCAGAGGAGCGAAGCCAGCTGTTGGGCAGTGCTCATGAAGTCCAGAGGTTCCACAGGTGGGATTTTTTCTATCAAATCTGATCTTAATTCAGTAAAATACCTTGTTTACAAGAGTTCTAAGTGATAGTGGGACCTAACAAGTCACATTTCAACGCTCAAATTGTTCAGTGGAGGTTGGGCTATCTGTAAAGCAAGATTTTTCTTAATATACTGCCTAGAAGAAGAAAAGCTTGTTAATATGAAAGCGTGGAAATGCTGAGGGTTTGCCAGAGCTCACTTCTGTCTTGCCATTTAATAGGTCCATCAACTACTTGAACTTCTCTGAAAAGAAGAGGTGTGGTGGGTAAGGGATCCTACTGTGACCTCCATTTTAATTCTCTTTTTGTTTCTGCTTAAATCAGAGATGCTGATGAAACAAAAGAATGGATAGAAGAAAAGAATCAGGCATTAAATACTGACAACTATGGACATGATTTGGCCAGTGTGCAAGCTCTCCAGCGCAAGCACGAAGGCTTTGAGAGAGATTTGGCAGCTCTTGGAGACAAGGTGAGGATGATAAGCTTTCCTTTTATCTGGCAGAGGTCATTGCTCTATAGAAAGGGTTATTTTGGTCTTCGTTGTGCTGATTTTCCTCTTTTTCATTCTAGGTGAACTCTCTTGGTGAAACTGCCCAGCGTCTGATCCAGTCACACCCAGAATCAGCTGAAGATCTTCAAGAAAAATGTACTGAGTTGAATCAAGCTTGGAGTAGTCTGGGAAAGCGTGCTGACCAGCGCAAAGAGAAGCTTGGAGATTCTCATGACCTGCAGCGTTTCCTCAGTGATTTCAGGTAAGGAGTGTGTCCCCCTCCTCCCCGATTTGTCTGTCTGCTCTATTACTAGAAGAGTATATATGACTCTGTGTCAGGGGAGGGGTTGAAAAAGGACTGTTTTTCCTATTCCGGCTTATTTCAATGGAGGAAGGGAATAATTTTTCTGTTGATCTGTGCTCACAGAGACCTTATGTCTTGGATCAATGGAATCCGGGGTCTGGTCTCCTCAGATGAACTTGCAAAAGATGTGACTGGAGCTGAAGCTCTGTTGGAAAGGCATCAGGTATGTGAAAGACAGTAAGTGAGTATCAAACGTCAATAGATGTTTGTTTCTCTGACACTTTCCACTTGCAATTCCAAAAATAAAATTGTGGCTGCTCTGTCCTCTGTTCAACAACAAATCTCTGTACCTTGCAGGAACACCGCACTGAGATAGATGCACGGGCTGGCACTTTTCAGGCTTTTGAACAGTTTGGACAGCAACTTCTGGCTCGTGGACACTATGCCAGCCCAGAGATCAAGGAGAAACTGGATATTCTAGATCAAGAACGGACAGACCTGGAGAAGGCCTGGGTCCAGCGCAGGATGATGCTAGACCAGTGCTTAGAACTACAGGTACTGTGCTGCAATTATAAAAAGAAAAATAATTCCTTCTTTCATAAAAAAAAAAAATTATTCATTCACAGTGATGAGTGATGTTCATAGTCTGTCTTTCTCAAACTTCGGGGTTTTTCCTCCCTAGCTGTTTCATCGGGATTGTGAACAAGCTGAAAACTGGATGGCTGCACGAGAGGCATTCCTGAACACAGAAGATAAAGGAGACTCCTTGGACAGCGTGGAGGCACTCATCAAGAAGCATGAAGATTTCGATAAGGCAATCAATGTCCAGGTGAGTAGCAAAGCTTAATTGAAGGGAAAATCAATTATCTTTTCTGATGCTGGTTTTTAACAAATAAGTTGCTGCCAGATGTGACTTCAAAAGTTTCATTCTAAATACTCAGCCATTTGCAGGTACAGATGTATTTCACTGTCTACAAATAAATTGTAGGAAGGATGGCAAGTATTTATATGCATCTCTTGTCAACTTGAAATTTACTTATTACAATAGAATAAGGTGTATTTTTAGTTTCTTGAGAAGAAAGCTGCCTACTTTTATATACTGCTAAAAGTCAGGAAGGTGCTTTCTTCGTAAGTGCTGCAGGTGAAAGCTCTTGTGAAAATGAACTTTACAGTCCTGTACAAGATAGTCATCCTTAATAAGAAAAAACAAAGTCTTACTCCATTCCAAACCCTGCTCATCACTTGTCTTAGTTTGAAGTACCACGGTTCTCCTAATCAATGGCTTCTCTTTTGAACAGGAAGAGAAAATTGCTGTCTTACAATCTTTTGCTGACCAGCTGATCGCTGCTGATCATTATGCAAAAGGAGTCATTGCTAACAGGCGCAATGAGGTTCTGGACAGGTTGGTGCTTTGATTGCCTTGTTAGAGGGGATGCAGCTGTGAAAGTGGCATCACTCTGTTACTGTTAAACTGTTAAATGTTGTGCCTTGTGTAGCTCTGTTTTTTCATTCTCTGCATGTATGTAATTGCATACAGGTGGCTTCGTCTGAAAGCTCAGATGATTGAGAAGAGATCTAAGCTGGGAGAATCTCAGACCCTCCAGCAGTTCAGTCGTGATGTTGATGAAATAGAAGCTTGGATCAGTGAAAAGCTCCAAACTGCAAGTGATGAATCGTATAAGGATCCCACAAATATCCAGGTGAGTATGATTCTGAAATGGAGGTATTTACCTTCACAAGGAATACTGTTTTGAAGGAATGTGTTCAGAGGAGTTTGTTTGATGAGAGAGAATAATGCACCAAGCTGGACATGATCTTCCTTTAACAAAGAGGGAATGGGAATTGCATTATGAATTAAAAAAGACCCAAAGTAGAAGTCGCTTAGTAATTATTGATGTATGTAATTAATAAGATATGTGGTATCTGCAGCAGTAAACTGCTGAGTAGCTATTCTGTTTTTCTCCTAATAGAATAATGAAATTAAGTTCTTGGGTCTCATCTCCACCTTGCATTCTGAAGTATGAACTCTTACTCATTCTTCAATGTTAAGGACTAATTACAATTACATCCTATGTTGAAATGCTGGCTAATGAAGTAGTATGAATGCACTGAACTACTTCTTCTCTCAATCTGTTTTGTAGCTTTCCAAACTGCTGGTAAGTAGTTTGGACTAGCCCTGGTATGTGAATTTGTTTTCCTTGTATAGCTTATATGTGAGCACAAGGTCTGGTTGCAGTTTGTTGCTCCATCCATCAGTTCATGCAATCTCTTTCTTTTCTGTTAGTTATTGACCTTCATTCAGGTGCAGCTGTTGGTCTTCATGTTATGGATGTGGCTTTTCTATTAATGCATATCCAGCATCATTTATTTCTGTATTTGTTTTGCAGGTGTTCTGCATGATCTGTTTGATTTGTGCTGCACAAGGGGCGTAGGGTGTTGGGTGGGGATTTTTGCTTGTTTGTTTCTCTGCAGGAGTTAGCTCCTAGAGAAGTGGGTAGCTATCCTCCTTTCTCAGAAGTGTGCCTGCTGAGCCTGTCATCCTTCTGCATCTAGAGTGATGATGACATAACCCATGACACGAGATGTCAGCTTCTGTTTTCAGTATCAAATACTGAAGGTTGAGAATGTAGTACAGCTGATAGACCTGAAGTGCTTGCCTCTTGTGGCAGCAGCTGCAAGAGAAGTAGGAGAGAACAGTATAGAAGTAACTCTGGAAAAAGATATGTACCACATAAAAAGCTGTTGGGTTACATGAAAGTAGAACACTACAAAGAGAGGGAAGGTAACTGGGCTAAAGGAGAGATTGATTATGTCAGTTGCTTTAGGCTGTGACACATCAGATGTTTATTTGATTTTTTTTTTTTTTAATAAGAAAAAAATATTTTGTATTAAAGCAAACACTCATCTTGGATTTGTCATCGTGGTAATGATACGAAGATATCCAATTGGCAGCTCTGAAATTGAGTTTGACTTGTTAATAAATATTGCTTTGAAGGGTATGTTTTTATAATCTCAGCATTCAGGATTAGCAGCTTCCAAAATAAAGCAGTTCATGCAGAATTTCTCATGCCAACGCTATAGTATTTTTCATCTCGTACTTCTAGTCTAACATTTCTTTTCATTCCATTCTCTCAGGGCATTGCATACCATGTCCAATGCTACTAGCATTTCCAGTTAATACTTGTAAACTGTTGTGTCATTTTTGTGCCATTCTTATCTTTCTGGTGGGTGGATGGATTGTGTATATATGAGAGATCTGTGTACCTCCTCCCATGCACAGGCTCCTCTTGTTCTCATGGTGCTCTCAACTTAGAGAAACTTCTTCAAATCAATGTTTCATCATTGGATCTATAAGAGTTTTTAGTTGTTAATCCTGGGGTTTAATGTGAAGTGTGATCATGTGTGACTGGTGGATGTGCAGAATGTGCAAGGGAGGTTGCAGCAGTGGTTTCTGTTAGCTGTCTATAGGTTAGGAATAGAAATAGTAGCTCCACAAATTTCTACAGGAGTAGAAAGGATGATCTGTTTTCATGTTTATGCTTAGTGTGTATAATTGCTGCCTTTCTGAGGTGATAGCACTGTACAGGAGAAAGCATTACTTGAGGAACAGCTAAGGTTAACACAAGAAGTATCTGTAAAATGCAGAAGATGTTGCCTGAGCTATCTGCATCAGCTCACTGGAAGTTTTGCTGTCAAAGCTTGATGATTACACAGATTAATGAGAGGATTCTTACTGAGGCCGAACTTCTTTAGGTCAGGCTGTAGACTAACTTCTTTGTATAGACAACAGTTGTGCTCTCCTCTGGGCCCATGAGAACAACGGAGGAGCCCTCTGTCCAGTTCCTGACAGTTGTGCCTTTTCCCATGTGCAGAGCAAGCACCAGAAGCACCAAGCCTTTGAAGCTGAGCTGCATGCCAACGCCGATCGGATTCGTGGAGTCATTGACATGGGGAACTCTCTGATTGAAAGAGGAGCATGTGCTGGCAGTGAGGATGCTGTGAAGGTAGATACAACAAATCTACTTAAAATATCTGCTTATGTTCAGCTTTGAAGTGTTTGGGTAACTGGGCAAGAGAAATACATGTTAAGAACAAACCTTGCTTTATAGAAGTGTTTCTACTTCAGCTATGCAGTAGACATAAGAACAGTGCTTTTGCTTTGTTTTTGAGAGAGTGGGAGAACCCTTCAGATGTAACAAGGATGTGAATGTTGAACTGAATTATAGCTGGGCAGCATGAAATAGTTACTGTGTAGTTTGCATGTGTGGAATCAGGAGCCAAACTCGTGCCTTATTCAGCTGTTGCATTTATCAGAACTTGGCATTTTTTCATTTGTAGCATTTGTCTTCTCCATTTTACAATAGGCACGGCTAGCTGCCCTGGCTGACCAATGGCAGTTCCTGGTCCAGAAGTCCGCAGAGAAGAGTCAGAAACTGAAAGAAGCTAATAAACAGCAGAATTTCAATACTGGCATCAAGGACTTCGATTTCTGGCTTTCAGAGGTACCTGATTGAGATGGAGATTATTTACTTTTTATTTTTTTTTAATTCCTTTGATTTTAGATTTTCTTTTCCTTTGAGTAAGTCTAGATTTGTTTTGAAAATAGAACAACTAGAGAAGGCTAAATATCTTGTGGTTTATATTATCTATGAACGAGTGAGATGGAGCTCACTTGCCTTGAATCTCTCAAGAATTAAACAGGAGATGAGACAAAGGTTTATCCACACTGTAGAAAGTTAAGGAAATAATTTGTGTAATTTTAAAGGCAGTATAATCTCCAGGGTTTTGTGAAAATACAGCACATGACTTCATTCCCCTTTTTCTTCCCCACCTCCAGGTGGAAGCTTTGTTGGCATCTGAAGACTATGGGAAGGACTTGGCATCAGTTAACAACCTTCTGAAGAAGCACCAATTACTGGAAGCTGATATATCTGCCCATGAGGTATTGCTTTCTCTTTTCGTTTTGGAATGTAAAAGGTAGAATCAAAGAATTGCTCAGGTTAGAAAGATTGTCAACCTCAACCTAACCACATACTCTAACAATGCAGCGCTGAGTCATGTCCCTGAGCACCACATCCAGATGGATTTTAAACACATTCAGGGATGGTGACTCAACCACCTCCCTGGGACCCTGTTCCAGTGCTCAACAACCCCTTCTGTAAAGGTTTTTTTCCTGATATCCAGTCTAAACTTCCCCTGACACAACTTGAGACCATTTCCCCTTGTCCTGTCACAAGCTAGAAGAGACCAACTCTGCTCTTGCTGCAGTCAACTACCTGAAAGGTGGAGAGAGCAGTAAGGTCTCCCCTCAGCCTCTTCTTCCCCAGAAGAGGCACCAAATTCTACAGATATTGCTGCAGTGCTACAGTCACATACTGAAGTGTGTTTTCTTAATAAAAACTGTGGTTCTGCACAGCACTCAGGTTTCTATATTTATGTCAGCATAGAAATCACGACGACCCAGTGTTACACCTCTTTTCCCCGTGTTTCCAGGATCGGCTGAAGGACCTGAACAGCCAGGCTGACAGTCTGATGACCAGCAGTGCTTTCGATACGTCCCAAGTGAAGGATAAGCGTGAAACTATAAATGGGCGCTTCCAGAGGATCAAGAGCATGGCCGCTGCCCGCCGCGCCAAGCTGAACGAGTCGCACCGATTGCATCAGTTCTTCCGCGATATGGATGACGAGGAGTCCTGGATCAAGTGCGTATTTTGGAAGTTCCAGGCTGTGGCATGTGCTTACTGCCAGCCTGCCAACCTGTAGTCTGTAATACGGTTTTGTAACACAAGTATGTGTCTCTCCAAGAAGTCACCTTTGCCTCCTTGTCAGGAGATACTATTTTCAGAATGACTTCTGTTCCAGTTTGGGTGTGGCTTCCTTATCTACAGTGCTCTTTGGTCAGACTCCAGGAAGGAAAGATCTGTGCTGGAAAAAGTAACGTTCCTTAGCCTTGAGCCAGATAACTGCAATTTGACTCTACTCTGTTTGGAGAAGCACAGAAGAAATTCAGTCCTTTTTCATTCTGAAGTAGTACTTTTTTGTTGCCGTTGTAGCCAATTGTAGTAATTAACCAAATGTCTTTTCTGCATTGGTGTCAGTGTCCTTAGAGAAGTGAAATTCATAGAAGTCGTTCAAATTAGACTACTACTTTTGTCTGACTTGTAGGAAATTAAAAATAGTAGTGGGACAACAGCAGGTAAACTTCTCAAAGGGCAGCTATCTTTTGGAAAGGAAACAGTGCAGATAAGCTCTCCTTCGTAGAGAAGTGACAGACCTTCTGCCTTCCCTTTCTTCCCCCTACCCATTCCCCCCCTGTGTGTGTGTCATGAGTCAGCTGCTGTTGGATGATAGCTCAGACACAATACAAAGATTTGTGTTGTGAAGAACATTTCCTTATTTGCAGTGATTTTTATTCTTTTGTGAGATTTGATCTGTGTAAGTAATTTTCAAATTTTCTATCTCTTCTCTTGTGATTTTTAGAGAGAAGAAGCTGTTGGTGAGCTCAGAGGACTATGGCAGAGACCTGACTGGTGTGCAGAACCTTAGGAAGAAACACAAGCGCTTGGAAGCAGAATTAGCTGCCCATGAACCTGCTATCCAGGTGAGCGCCTCTCTCCTCGACAGATTCCTTTACAAATAAGGAGATTGTTGTTTGCAGCAAGTATGGAAGCAAGTAATTAGTTTGTAAGCATCCAAGTAGAGTGCATAAGAAGAGAGCAAGTGATGCTTTATTAATAGTCTGTTTCTCTGCTTTGCAGGGTGTGCTAGACACTGGCAAGAAGCTTTCGGATGATAACACGATTGGGAAGGAAGAGATACAGCAGAGACTGGCTCAGTTTGTGGATCACTGGAAGGAGTTAAAACAGTTGGCAGCTGCTCGGTGTGTGAGACATTCAGTTGCAGAAATGCAGTTTAAATAAAGCTACGTGGGGTTGTAAGACCAGGTGTACTGAATTTCAGGTTTCTAGATATGGTTCATTAATCAGTAGTGTTGTGTATTAGCACCTGCCACTGGTGACAGGCTCTGTGAAACTACTGGAAAGACTTTTAGTGATAATGGTTCTCGGCAGAAACATGAGGGGTGGTTTTCTTGTTTGTTTTTTAAGCTGTGATGCAATTAGTCTTTTCTTGCACCAGCTGAAAAACAGATACTTGAAATTAATTGGCCTTAGTCCACTGCCAGGATACTTTTCTGAATGGAAGCTGTTGGGAAAGAGTCTGTTCAGGCCTTCAACAGCTGCTGGCTTTGTGGCCTAGGAGAGAGAGGTGTGAGTGACTGTTAGCTTTCAGGTTCTGTACATTCTTAGATTTTCAGCTGCTTGTGTATTTGTTTCCATCTTATATCTAGAAGCTGTGGAGTAACGCTGATTTTTACCTTGTTCCCTGTGCAGGGGGCAGCGTCTGGAGGAATCTCTGGAGTACCAACAGTTTGTAGCAAATGTTGAGGAGGAGGAAGCGTGGATCAATGAGAAGATGACACTGGTAGCCAGTGAGGATTATGGAGACACACTTGCTGCTATCCAGGTTTGGAGGAAGTTGTTGGCTCTTCGCTTTCATTGCTGAGAACTGTTACTGTAACTTTTTTCAAATATAGAAGTTTTTTGTTGATTTATTTTGTTGTATTTGTAGGGCTTGCTGAAGAAGCATGAAGCATTTGAGACTGATTTTACTGTCCACAAAGACAGAGTGAATGATGTTTGTGCTAATGGAGAGGATCTCATTAAGAAGGTGAGCATAAGCCGGTAAAGAAAAACCTTCAGAAGCTGCCCAGGGTGTTTTCATGTCAAAACAGACTTAGTCTGCTCTTTGTACTGGTTTGTCATCTCTTTGAAAAAGAGTTCTACTCATTTTTTGCAGCTGAATGAGCTAGTGGTGTTAACCAGTTTCAGAGCTGTTTCTTGGGCAGGGTTGGACATTGAGAACCAAGACTTTTGGCTAAAATCCTTGCTCTGCCACCCGCTTTGCTGAATGCCTTGCAAGACCTTAAGGTGTTGTTTTTTTTTCCTGATACGTAGAACAATCACCACGTGGAGAACATCAGTGCTAAGATGAAGGGCCTCAAGGGCAAGGTGTCAGATCTGGAGAAAGCTGCAGCCCAGAGGAAAGCCAAATTGGATGAGAACTCTGCCTTCCTCCAGTTCAACTGGAAAGCAGACGTAGTGGAGTCGTGGATAGGTATGTTCTGTGTTGGAGCACAGTTATGCTGTGACAAAGAAACTGAAATACACCTCCATTTCTCAGCGTCTCATGTAGCTTCTCACTTTCTGTCACAGTAATAGACGTAAACCCAAAGGAATGAGCAGTATTATACCTGATAGATGTTTGAGTTATTAGACCATAATTTGGAACTGAAGGGAGCATTTCAGATGGAGGTGTTTCCATTTTTACTGAATGTGCTTCGTTTTCCAGGTGAGAAGGAAAATAGTCTGAAGACAGATGATTACGGACGTGACCTCTCTTCTGTGCAGACTCTACTCACCAAACAGGTTAGTGCTGCTGTGCCCACCTGTAAGTGATCAAGGTCAGCACTTCCCAAATACAAGATAAGATTTGGGTATTCGTGTTTCTATTTTTATTTAGCCGTTCTTATATAATATTGCCTGTATTTCTGTGTAAAATACTTCTTCTTTAATGCTTCAGGAAACTTTTGATGCTGGACTTCAGGCTTTCCAGCAGGAGGGAATTGCAAACATCACTGCTCTGAAAGACCAGCTGCTGGCAGCCAAACACATCCAATCAAAGGCCATTGAGGCTCGGCACGCTTCCTTGATGAAACGCTGGAATCAGCTACTTGCTAATTCTGCAGCCAGGAAGAAGAAACTCTTGGAGGCTCAGGAGCACTTCAGAAAGGTGGGGGCTACAAAAATCTTGATTGTCCTCTTTGGAGGAAAAACAGTGCAACACCTGGCACTTAGCTGCCTAATGATTATAGAAATCCAGGGGACTTATCTTAAGAATTTTTTATGTACTTGCAAGAAATTAGTAATAAAGGCAAACTGTTACTTGAACTTGTTAATTTTAGATAATCTCATACAGAATATTTGCATCGTGGCATGACGGAACTGAACGAGTGAAATATTTTCATTTTCCAGGTGGAGGATCTCTTCCTGACTTTCGCCAAGAAGGCCTCTGCCTTCAACAGTTGGTTTGAGAACGCTGAGGAGGACCTGACAGATCCCGTGCGCTGCAATTCCCTGGAAGAGATCAAAGCTCTGCGAGAGGCCCACGATGCGTTCCGTTCATCGCTGAGCTCTGCCCAAGCTGACTTCAACCAGCTGGCAGAGCTCGACCGGCAGATCAAGAGCTTCCGCGTGGCCTCCAACCCGTACACCTGGTTCACTATGGAGGCTCTTGAAGAAACTTGGAGGAATCTGCAGAAGATTATCAAGGCAAGTTGGAGAGCTGCTTCTCGTCGCTTAGGACCTTTCCAGGTCTTCCTTGGAATTCGTCCACCATTACAAGAGTTTGTCGCTCTACTGAAAATGGAAATCTCTCAAATTTTGGGAGCGAAGAAGGGCATCCATTACTTTGTGCTTCTGTTCAGTTTTTGTCAATGATCTTCACTCTCCAAAGACAAAGCACGTGTCCCTGACTTCCTCACTGTAGAGGTTTCACATTCACACCATGCAGTAAAGTAACGGTTGCTGCTTCAGTTGTAATTCTCGAGGATTAGGTTGGAATATTCTGTATCGTGATCTTAAATATCCTCCATACCTAACCAGGGTTATTTTTTGAGTCCTCAGTCTTCTTTTGACTCGTAGAATTGTGCTGGGATGCACTGCTGGTTTTGCTTTGTTCCAGGATAAAACCAGTCACCTGTTTTCCTGTTTGAAACTGTTTGTGTTTGTTCCTCAGGAGCGTGAGTTGGAGCTGCAGAAGGAGCAGCGGAGGCAGGAGGAGAATGACAAGTTGCGCCAGGAGTTTGCTCAGCATGCAAATGCTTTCCACCAGTGGATTCAGGAGACCAGGTACGGTTTGTCTTTCCAGGAGCATCTCGTAGGGAATTGTAAGGTGGATACGATTAGCTGCACATCTGCTTAGCCCATCTAAGTTGTAAGTGTCTCCTGCTGGAAAGCAGCCATTGAGAACTCGTTCATTTCCTGCAGCTGGGACTTGAGGGAAGCCCTGTTAGCCAAGGGGAGAGAAAGCTGTGAAGCTCCAGGTTATAGCAGCAATCCTGCTTCTGAGTTCATGTCTCTGAAGTGCAGTTATCCAGGACTTGACTCTCCTCCAGTTATTCCTGAACCAGCATGCAGGGGTGGAGAGCAGACAGCTGGAGCAGCCCGCAGGAAGTGCTCGTGGCATTGCTGATAATGCCTTTTGTGTTCACTAGAATGTTAGGAATCTTAGTAGGACTGCAACAGGGAAAGAAACTGAAAGAAACGTGAGTACTACACTGCATTGTAAGCACTTGTCTGGAGTGCTGTGTGATAATGTCCATGCTGGGGGAGAGAGAGCAGATGCTTAAAAACTGCTTTAGAAATAAGAAATCTCAGGGTTGAGACTTGCAGTGAGCTGAAGAGCACGTTTCTAGGAAACAGAGGTGGCAGTACTGTTAGCCAGCTGTGATGCATGCTGCTCGAGGTGTAGAGGAGGTGAGTTCTGCTTTCGTTTAATCCTGTGGTTCTCTGTCTCTGTGTGTTTACAAATGATTCTTTGTGTCTTCATGAAATACTGAAATTTAAATATGATTTTTAACTTTTTGATGTTTACTTCCCACCCGAATCTCTGTCCCTCTCTTACTGTCTTATCTCTGTCCTGCTGCCTGATGTTTGGATCTTCACATTCTACAGGACTTACCTGCTAGATGGGTTAGTATTGAATTTTATATCTTTAAAAGTATGCTGATGTGTTCTGCTCTCTGTGTGTTCTTCTGTCATTACGTTGCTTGTGAAAGCTGCACCAAAACCCCTTTTATTTGAAAAGAGCAATCTTGCTGAGGTGTACAGGAAACAGGATTATGGAGTGGATTACATATAAACCAGTAAAAACCGTAACTATTTCCTAGTCAGAAAGGACCTGGAGAAGTGGGCCCGTGTGAACCTAATGAGGTGCACCAAGGCCAAGTGCAAGGTGCTGCTCTTGGGCCAGGGCTGTGCTGGGTATTTATACACACTGGGGGAAGCACTCCTGGAGAGCAGCCCTGCACAGAAGGACCTGGGGATCCTGGTGGGTGGGAAGCTGCACATGAGCAGCAGTGTGTGCTTACAGCCTGAAGGGCCAGCTGTATCCTGGGCTGTGTTAAAACGACTGTTTACATGAATTGATAGTGATAGGACAAGGGGGGATGGTTTTAAACTAACACAGCAGATTCAGGTTAGATGTCAGGAGGAAGCTTTTCACTCAGGGTGCTGACACACTGGAACAGGTTGCCCAGGGACATTGGAGGTGAGGCTGGATGTGGCTCTGGGCTGCCTGCTCTGGTGGTTGGTGACCCTGCCATGCAGGGGGGTTGAAAGAAGATGAGGTCCTTTTCAACCCAGGCTGTTCTGTGATTCTCTGAAAAGCAGAGGATGTGGGAATCCATTGGCATGCCATAGGACTGCTCATAGAGCAGCTCGTGTTGACCAGCAGGGCTGTCAGCTGCTGGGCCAGCTACTGGATCAGACTGCTCTTCCTTTTTCTGGGAGCTCACGTGAGGAAAGGCCCTTATTCTGATGAGGTGTAGGACAGTACAGAATGGTCATTCATATCCACTTGGTTTTTCAAACAGTTTTACCAGTGTTCAGTGATTTGCTTAGCAGGATGGATTTTTGTACTGCAGCTGTTCCTTCTGTGAGGAGGAAGATGTGTTCCTGTGAAGGGGCTTTGCCAGAATTACTTATCTTTAAGGCTTCGTAATACACTTTTTGATCTGCTGATTGGCCATACTCCAGAAGAGGTGCTCACCCTGCCAAGTTTTTTTTTTTTCTTGATGGTAGAGAAGGACACCTTCCAACAGGAGTGCAGGGAGCAGCCCAGGCTGGCTGGCAGCTGGGTGCCTGAGATCTGAGCCCCTTTTTGCATCCCCCACTGGGGATGTGAGGTGGGGATTTGTCAGGAAGTGGGAAGGCAACAGTACAAACTTCTAAATGTCTTCAGGCTGCGGAGTGTCTGCCCATTGAAACTTCTTCGTCATTAAAAAAGCTGCAAGACAATGGAAGCTTTGTAACAAGGCATAGTGTGATGTGTTAACAAACACTGTATGGGCCAGGCCCTGTGCAAAGGGCTGGGGAGGAGGCAGGGCCCTTTCTCACAAAGATAGATGGCTTTTCATAATAAAAGGGTGGAATTCTTCGCAGATAACTGCTGCTTACATGCTCTGTAACGACCACAGTGTCTCGTTCTGCTGTTTCTGCCAGCTAAAAATAGTTTGCCCCAGTTTTGTTGTACAGTTTAATGGCACCAAGCAGATTTTCCTGGAACGGATGCTGGATTCTCTGCTCCTTTGTAAACTGGTGTAGTAGATGAGTTCTCGTGTCCAAGAACGAGCCAACAGAAAGGGGCCATTTACTGAAAGCTGCCGGGGCAGAGCTGGAGCTCACCATGCCAGACACTTGTGTTGAACAAATTGGCAGCAGGCCGCCGATACACAGGGCAGAGTCAGTCCTTAATTCTGCATGAATAGGTTACAAGTGCAGACTTAGCTCCAGGAGCTGTGCTTTGCCTGCTGTGGCAGGAGGGAAAGCAGAGTGGTCCTGCCGACAGCGTGTGGTGCAGTGATGGGGGGTGTAGGAGCAGTTGGTTTGGTGTGTGTGCAGCTGGCCTCGGGGTGTGCTTATTTCACAAGCAGTGGCTGCTGTTTGCTGCAAGGCTCGGATGTGTTCTGTCTGCTGTTCTTTCTTTGCAATTCACTTGGTTTCTTCTCTTCGACTAGCATAGCCTATCGTCGTGTCATTCGTGTCTATCAGTATGAAGTTGGGGATGATCTATCTGGAAGGTTTTTTTTCCTCTTTATTTTCTTACCTCACTTTGGTTTTCAAATGCACCCTTTAATTCCAAGGCTCGCTTTCCTTCCGACTAACGTTCACGGCTTAGAGATGCTTGGAGGTGTGTTCCCCGCAGTGTCCCCCCCGTGGCTGGTTCCCAGCTTCCTGCTCGGGGCTCTGGATGCACACTGAGCCTGGGCCTTAACCCTGCAGTGAGGAGCACCCAAATACTCAGGGCGTTTTTGTGGCTACAGAGTGATTCAGTGCTTGCAGTCCCCTCCTCAGAAACGCGTAGGACAGACTGTAGCGGGGCTGAAAAGCTGCTCTCACTGACAGGACCTTCAGCACCGTTCAGAAACGTAGTGCAGCCCTCGTGCTCAGCACCCAGGCAGGCTGCCCGTGCTCAGGTGGGTCAGTGTGAGCCCTCACATCAGGGGGAGGACAGGGTGCCCTGAACGCTGCTGCGTGGGGGCTGCTTGGGTTCCTGGCGGGGACAGCAACAAGATTTCCTGAGTCCCTGTGCAGCAGGGCTGGAGGTGTCCCACAGTGGGGATCATGGGGTGCAGGGGTGGGGGCTGTGTGGACCTGGGGGTGAGCAGAGCAGCAGTTCCCAGGTGCTGGGAGGGGTGGGGCAGCTCTCCAGCAGCCACGGGAGCTCCAGTGTTCTCTGCAGTGATTGTGCTGAACTAAGATTACTTTCCAACCGAAGCAGCCGTTCTCGGGAGGTCTCTTCTCCCTCGTTTATCCCCAGTAACACCTCTGTGGAGTTCCAGGGCAGCCCATCTCCATGAAATCCTCGTGGTGGGTGTGTGTGTGTGCTGGGCACCGCGGGGCGGGGTGGGACTGCACTGAGTTCCTAATTTCATGAGGCCTAGCAAAGTGAGTGCTGTGGATCTGGCATGAAGTGTGACTGCTGATCGTGCTGCCTTTAAATGGGGCTAGAAATTAACTGTATCAAGAACTGAGAATTAAACAAGATGCAACAGCAAGTCAGAATAAATGAAACGCAAACCCAGCACTGAAATCTTTGCAGAACAATACTGCTGTAAGGATTTTTAAGGAAGGACTGTTAATTTCAAGCCCCACCTGCCATTTTTTATGGGAAGAAGTACTGTGTCTCACTGTAATTCTGTACCTAGGTCTTGTATGGTGGAGGAGTCTGGAACGTTGGAATCCCAGCTGGAAGCTACTAAAGTAAGCAGTGCTCACCTGTTGTAATGCTCCTTTCCCACGTGACAGCCCACAGACACGGGGTGGGAATGACAACACGTGCACTTATATGGTAAAATCTTAACTCATTTTTATACATTGTGAATACTGAAGAAACCTTTACCTGACATCTGCTTATGTCCCAGGACATTAAACACTGTAATGTGGTCTTCCTTCTTTTTTTTTAATCTCCTAAATTAATATTCATTTTAAGGTGGTTTGTCGTTGCTGTTTTGGTTTTTGCCCTCCTTGATTTTCTCCTCCACGCTTGTTCATTGCAGCGCAAGCACCAGGAGATCCGTGCTATGAGGAGCCAGCTGAAGAAGATTGAGGACCTTGGAGCAGCCATGGAAGAGGCACTTATCTTGGACAACAAATACACAGAGCACAGCACCGTGGGGCTGGCACAGCAGTGGGACCAGCTCGACCAGCTGGGAATGAGAATGCAGCACAACCTGGAACAGCAGATTCAGGCTCGGTACTGCCTATCCCGCGGGCGCTGTGCGGTGTCCCTGGCCTGGGGGGGCGGTGAACAATTCCTCAGTGCTGTCTGAAAGCAAAACCTGTGCAGTCAGTGCTCTGAGTCTGTGTTCTGCCGAGCTGTGGCAATGGAGAGCTCCTGAACCCCCAACATTCCTCAGCTCTCTTCAGAGGAATGAAGGCTGAGTGTTTTGGAGCAGTTCCCCGTTGGCCGTTAGCAGTGATGACATGGAGGAGCTGATTTGTTCCTGTGATGATGTGTCATCCTCAGCTGATGCAGACTGCTGGTTTGGGGCAGATGGACTCCATCGGAGCTGTGCAGTTGAGCTGTTCACTAACTTTGCTTCTTCCCTTTCAGGAACACAACTGGAGTCACAGAGGAGGCCCTGAAGGAGTTCAGCATGATGTTCAAGTGAGTTGCAGGGAAAGCATGCCAGAGGAATGCTCGGGAGATATTTCTGGCACGTGGATGGCCCCCATTCACAGAATCCTCTGGTTATTCTGTTTGTAGCTCCTTTATTGCCTGCCCAGTTCTGTACTGAGCTGCTCTGATCTCTGACAGGCAGCAAACCCTCCAGATACAGCCACTGCTGGCTGCGTGCACCATGAGAGCCTTTTCTGGGCATGCTCACTTGTGGGCACAGTTGTGTGGGAACCAGGAGTGAATCCCAGCTGGGAATATTAGCCCTTCATTGGTGTTTTGTTGAAGCAAAGCAAAGAATCTGTGTTTACATTTAGTTTACGAAGTGTCCTTTAATTCAGGCTCACTTGCCCAGAGCACTGGGCTGCCCGTAGGTTCATCCTGCTGCATAACCTTGAGTGGGATGCTCAACAGCTTCATGCTTACAAGTGTGGCTTTTGGATTTGTGTTTTTTAGGCACTTTGACAAGGACAAATCTGGACGTCTTAATCACCAGGAGTTTAAGTCCTGCTTGCGCTCCCTTGGCTACGATCTGCCCATGGTTGAGGAAGGAGAGCCTGACCCTGAATTTGAGTCTATTCTTGACACCGTTGATCCCAACAGGTACACGTGTTGGCCCTTCTGTTTTTCTGTTGTGAAGTATTCCAGCGGTGCCTTTCTGTGGGGTTAGCTGGAAAGCCTTGAAGGCCGAGAGCTGTGCTTTCCCTGGGGTTGTTTTCAGTAATTTAAGTTAACAAAGTCCTCGTGAAGGTAACAGTGACGTTTATTGAGAAGATAACTCCGCTTGGACAGCGGTTGGTGTTGGTGCACCTCCTGCACTGACACTTCACTGCCCTGGGAAGCCCTCCTCTCAGGAGAAAGTGCACTGCGTGAGGAAAGCACAGCACTGCTCACGCTCTGTTTGGTTGCAGGGATGGGCACGTCTCACTGCAGGAGTACATGGCGTTCATGATCAGCAGGGAAACAGAGAATGTGAAATCCAGCGAGGAGATTGAGAGTGCTTTCCGTGCCCTCAGCTCGGAGGGGAAGCCTTACGTGACCAAGGAGGAGCTGTACCAGGTGAGTGCCACTGGTGGCCCCAGCAAGGAGCAGAGGTGCTTTGTTCACCGCTTGTTTGTAGAAGCAGCACTGATGAGTTGGAAGTTTGTGTCGCTGTAGTTCTGAACCTGCTGAAGTAACCCCTGCAGCCAGTGGAGAGCTCGTAGTAACAGCTCTGCATGTCTGCTTTCTTGGCTCTACAGGGGAGGAAAAAAAGTTGTAACTGTCAGAGGATTTACTCACGTTGAGTAAGATGAGAGCTCTGGGAAGGGCTGCATTCACTGCCTCCTCAGAAACTCGTGCCTCCCTTTAATTGTGTGGGAGAGCGGAGGGAGGTGTTCTCCAAACAGGAGAAATCTTGAGTCAGTGCTCAGACACCAAGAACACAACCGCCCTGCCAGGACAGCAAGCTGCTCCTGCCTGAATCAGCTGGCAGAAAAACAGAGGTCGCTCTTCTTCCTCTGTCTTGTGTGTGGTGGGAGCTGCAGGTCCGACCTCCCAACCTTGAACGGTGCACAGCAGCTCCTTCCCATGCTGGGCGTAGTGCTGCTCTGACTTTGCTCCCAGGGAGAGGGAGCGCTGCTCAGTGCCCCACCTGCAGCCCCGCAGTGCCCGTTCCACCTCTGCTGCCTTTGTCTTTCAGAACCTGACCCGGGAACAAGCCGACTACTGCATCTCTCACATGAAGCCCTACATGGATGGCAAGGGCAGGGAACTTCCTTCTGCCTACGACTACATAGAATTTACACGTTCACTCTTTGTGAATTGATGTGAAACACTAGTACCAAAAGATGCAAAGAACGTGCTCACGTGTGCTGACTATGAGCTCTGCATGTGTCTCTCTCTTTGTGCTCTACAATAATCGATGTTACTTTATGATGTAACCTTAAACTGCTTAGCTTGAAACTCTTAGGGAAGACGAACATATTGCAGCGTGCTTCAATAAAAGTTACTGGTCGAACCACACCATCTTGTGTTTAATGGTTAAATGCAGATCTCACTGTCCAGCTGCAGTCACAGGGAGGTGTTTTGTGGGCCAGAACTGAAGAGCTGAGCATGGTTCAGGGCAGGAGGAGCTCCCCAGGTGCAGTGCTGCTGTGTCAGTCTGGGAGCTCACTGGCCAGCTGCTCCAGGCGCTTCATTTCCCGGAGCCCCTGCTCGGTGAAGTCAGAGCTCAGCTGCCAGACCTTGAGTGCTCCAGCAGCATCCCCTGCTGCCAAGAGCTGAGTCTGCTTGCTGTTAAACTCCAGGCAGTACACGGGGCACTCGTCTGCAGCCTGCTTTATGCGGACTGCAGGCTTCTGGGAGCTCTTCTCCAGGTCAAACAGCTGCACCTCTCCTGTAAGACAGAAGCACTTCTTACAGCTGTGCAGAAACAAAGTGCAGATATTAAGTGCTCCACCTGGTGCTACGCTTCGATGGATGCCATCGCTGTAAGACACTGTGCACTGGTGGCTGTCAGAGCCCCGAAGGCATCACAGGACTCTGTGAAATCTACATTCCTTAACACAAAAGGATTTGGGAAACTTTCTAAGGAAGTTCATGTTTGCTTGAGCTCCAGAGGTCAGCGTCAAAGGCTGGGAAGATGGAGGTAAGTTTTGGCCTCAGTAACGCTGTGGTGGATGGCTGCTGGAGCTCAGAGCGACTCCGCTGCGCCAACTGTGCAGTACAAGTGATGGTTAATGCTGATCGTGGGATGTGGCAATCAGAACTGAGTCCTATTCATTAACAGCCAGCACAGCACCTCGATTTTCAGTCTGAGGATAGGCAGCTCCAGTACTCACCTTCCCCAGAAGCCACTGCGAAGACCAGAGGTCGGACCGGGGACCAGCGGACACAGAAGAGATATTTTGTAGACAACTGAAGAGAAATGAGGGGCTGTGGCTGCAGCACAGAGCTCAGGTGAACCTGTCCATCAGTCCCACAGCTCAGAAAGAGATTCCTGGGTGAAGAGTGCAAGAAACAACATCACAGCTGAACCAACATCACAGCCAAACAAACAAAATTCACCCAAGGAGCAATCTTGGGCACACACAACAGGAGCAGCACCCATTTCCTGGAGCAGCCATTTCTGTGCTGTACCCCGGGACGCAGTCCCATGGAGACACAGCTCTGTCAGCCCTCTCAATTAGGTTTAATGAGGGCTCACGCTGCCCCTGGAGTACAGAGGGTTGTGGGCAGAGATGCCTGAGAACTGCTGATGCAGAGACAGGCACTGTCTCCTGCTGCTCGGCGAGGCTTGTTTGGCAGTCATGCACACACAAAACCCCAGTACTGTTTGAAAAATGCAATTTCAGAGCGAGGTAACAACTTGTAACCCGTGTGCAGCACTGGTGTTGGTGCACAGCTCTTGCCTGTGGAAGGGGGAGCAGCTGACGGAGTACACCGGCCCGGCGTGCGGGGAGAAGGCGAGCTCAGCTGGGGCCCTGAGGGGAACGGACCCTCCCGTCCGGCGGGGAGCTGGGGTCACTGCTGCAGTGGAGCACTGGAGCACGGAGCCGCCTTCCACTCCAACAACAAACACACGGGGATCGAAGTGTGAAAAAGAGAGCGACGTCACTCCGACAGCCGCCTCTCCCCACGCGAGCTGGGAGGAAAACAGACACACGGTGTAAGCAATGGGGGCTGCGTGCTGTCAGAGCGGTGCCAGCTGTGGTGGTCTTAGCACTGCGCAGCCTTCACGCCCCGCAGCGTCCACCTACAGTGTGAATGAGTGCTGTGAGCAAGCTCTCCTCTCAGTCCAGGTGACTTTAGACCACGGCAACGCCTCAGCTTTGTGACAGGAGAGGCACAGTCGTCAGACAAACTCACGAACTCACCTTCTTCATCTGAGCGTTGCGAGGGATCTGCTGAGCCACCAGTGCAAACCCTTCAGCCACGGCCAGCCGCCCGGCTCGCTCCTCCCTCCAGTGCAGGATCTTGCCGTCCGTTGACGCACTCAGCAGTTGGATGTGGTTTCCGTGCTCGGCCTCAGGCAGCCAGAGCACCTGTTCCAAAGGAGCCCGAGGTGAGGGGCTGCCAGCACTGCCCCCAGCACTCAGCAGCCACACAGGGCAGGTGCGCCAGGAGGGAATCGAGCTGAGGTGCGTGCAGGGCTGAACTGAGCCGTTTGTTATTTTTAGCTATAAATAAAAGCGTTTTCCCGACTGACAGATGAGAAAATACGCACTGCCCAAAGTCACAGTGCCCCAGAGGAACCAAAAAAACCACCAGGAAGCCAAAGGATGTGAGAGATTATAGCCCTTCAATTAACTTTAAGCTTCCGCCTAAGGATCGGTGACACTTTACTGCTTAATTGGTGGCCTAATCTGCATCAGTGAGCGGTGTGGCATGGGAACAGGCTGCTCATTTATCCTGAACAAGAAGTTATTTTCCAGGGGCAGTATCCAGGTCAGCAGATGCCACTTCTGTGGTAGTTCTGAGGAAAAATGGTAAATGAAAGGAGCACACGACAGCTGAAATAGAGCAGTTTGTCTGAGAGCTCCAGGTGAAGTGGCAGCAAGGGAAGAAATGAAGGGGTGAAATCCAGCACTGGTAACTCTCTTCTCCCCCAGCTGTGTCTATTGTGAAAGCCCTCTCACCTGGTAGACAGGATCAGTGTGAGTATCATCTGTCATCCCCGTCCGCCACACCAAGGGGTCCTCTGCTTTGCTGGTGTCCCACACCACCACTTCCCCACTGAACAGACCACCTGCAAGGAGAGAGCTGTCGAGGAAACGTGCAGTGGGGAACTCAGTCGTGGTGAGCATCAGTTCCTTCAGCTGTGGAGCTGCAATACCATTGCTTCTGCAAGGAGAGAGTAAAACGATCCAAGCTGAAGAAACAGGGTACATTTCAAATAAGACCTGACCTACCAGCTATCAGCGAAGGCTGGGAGGGATGGAAGGCCAAGCACATGACAGAACTGGCCGCATCCACCACCAGGTCGGGACGTTGTGGATCCAACCTTCTTCTGTCCAGATTCCACGTACAAACGTAGGATTTCTCTGTGCCCCAGTCCCCATCGTTCATCCTGATGAAAAGAAAGCTACGCCGTATCGTGCCTGGCACACAGCAGTCCTCGAGCAGAGCTCTGCTACGTCCCACTTATATTCATACACGTGTTGCTTTGTGGCCAGAAGGAAAACTGAAATCAAGGGATCATGAAGCGATGGAGCTTCTCCACACGTCAGAATACACAGAGTATATTTCAGTGCACCTATAGAACTTGCCAGGAAATCTCACGTCCAATTCACAGTTCCCGGATCTATTAACCATTCAGATGCTGGGAGTGGTTTAAAGAGTGCACACAGAAAGTTCCTATGAATATCTGGGAATGAAAAACCAATGGACCAAATTGCTGCTGATTTGCAAGCCACCTTTCCTCAAATTAGCACTTGAAGGGGCTGAGAAAAGACAGCTGTTTCTCTGCTTTGTTATTTCCATCTGATTCTATCACTGCATGCTTGCAAATGTAACCCCTTCAGAGAGGAGAAGAACACACCCAAAATGCCAAGTGCTGCAAGCCACCTGCCCACAGCAGATGTCCTGAGACACCTGCACGCTCACCTCAGCAGCCAGCAGGGCAGGAAGCAGTCGTCTGAGCCTCACTTCTGCCTCTCCCTGCTGTTCTGAGTTCTCTTATTGAAAGAGATACCGAGCAAACAAAGGGAGGAAATTTTCATAGAGAGCATAGCTGAGCTATGGAGCTCCTTATGAGAGGAGGTGGCAGAGGCTGAAAGTTTCAGATGTAAGTTCACAGAAGGGAACTGAATTCTACTGAAGGTATCCACGGGCTTGGAAACCACATTCTAATCTGAAAACAGCTGTGAACTGGGAGAGCAGAAGGGGCAAGCGACATACATGTCGGCCCAGTTACGCTTCTCCCTGTACGTTCACTGCTGGGTGCACTTTTCACCATAGCTTTTAATCTAAGGAACCCACAGCAAAAAGAAAACGGAGCAAGGGCAGCGTAAAGGCAGAGAGATGCTGTTACAGATGTTCTTTGGATTAGATGAACTGCCCTGCTCTCATTTCAGATTCTTAAATGTTTGTTCACAGCACCGGGTGGAGGTGCGAGCAGGTGCCGGGTTCACCCAGGGAGCAAAGAGACCTCATTTCAACACTGTGATGTGCAGTGAATGAAGCACACGCTTTGAAACTCCACCCACACGTGTCTGTAAGTGTGCTTGCTCTTTGCTTTTTTTATTTGCAAACAGAGTCTATCTGGAGCAATCCCATACGAGTACGTGCATCCATTTTATATGGGGAAAAAAAGCAGAAGAAATAAAAGCCATTGTTTAAAACAGTTGGTTTGGTTTTCTACGAATGTGGGGGTTTTTAACACAACAGAGGTATGTTTCTATGCAGTTTATTACCGCAGAAGAAGTGAGCACATGGAAAACTGCAGCAGGCCCAAAACAAACAGCAGTGTGCTCCCAGCCCCGTGCAGGTACTCACCGGCCGTATGAGCATGCCACAACGGAGCCCGTTGCACTCCATGAGACACCAGTGACCTGCAGGAGCTGCTCCTGAGCCGCTGGGTACGACAGCGTATGCAAACACAGCACCTGGAAGAGATTAATTCAAGCACTGAGGCAATCGTTTCCGAACACGAAGAACTGAGATCTGTGCACGGCCTGGGTGCAATCACACGATCTCACCGCAGGTTCCTCCTCTGTCACTGTCCCTTATAGGCACGCGTGGATAAAATAAGGTGAATTTCCACTGGAGTAAAATAAAGACGTGACCCCACCAAACCAACCTCTTCGGCATTACCCCCTCGGACAGCACAGCTCAGGGGCTGCGTGCTGTGCCTGTAGGGACGCCCTGCTTTATCACAGCCCTCCAGCACTGCCCAGTGCTCACCAGCAGCACTGCGGAGGTGCGCGTACCATCGTGTACTGACAAGATACGCTGCTCCCGCTCTCCCAACACCGTACGCTGAATTAATACAATCTAAACAGGAACGGCTGCCAAGCCGCTGCCTTCAGCCGCTCCTGCACACTCTGGAGGATCTCCCGTGTCACTGCGAGCGCCGTTCTCTCACCGCTGGGCTCCGGTCGCCGCAGTTCCCGCGGAAGCCATGGAAGGCGCGGCTCTCCCGGCTCCTGCTCAGCTCCTCGGTGACGACCCGCTCCGCCCGCCGGAGGAACGCGCCGAGCCCGCCGTCCGCTCCCCGCGCCTCTCGGGCGGTGCCCGCGCTCCGCTCCGTCTGCACGGCGGCATCGCGGCTGCTCCGGGACTGCCCCGCGGCCTCCGCCGTCCGCACGGCCCCGGTCTGGCAGCTCTTCGGGTAAAGGAGGGCGGCGGCGGTGAGCCGAGCGGGCCCCGCCGCGGCCTACGGCCCGACCGGCGGGATGAGGGCGAGGCCGGGGCCGCCGCGATCCCTCACCGCCTCGCAGCGCGAGCTCCGGGCGCTCCTCCACAGCGACGGCACCGCGGCCCCGGGCAGCGCCGCGTCCGCGAACATGGCGGCGGCGAAGGGGGTCCGCGGTGACGGAGCGGCCGCCCCGCGCCGCCGGTTGCCGTGGAGACGGGAGAGGCGCGGGGTGATGGCGTCACGGAGCGCGCGGCCGCCATGTTGGAAAAGGGCACGGAGGCGCCGCGGGCAAAGCGGGTTGCGGGCTGCTTGTGGCGGGCGCCTCGTGCGCCGTGCGGGGCGGGGCGGGGCGGGGCGGGGCCGGCGCGTTGTTTGCGGCGGGGCTTCCTCCCAACCCCGCTGCCGTTCACGCGTTCCAGGTGCGGGCGCCAGGAGTTAAGATGGCGGCGGGCGCAGCGCTGCGGGAGAAACGTGAGGCGGCGCCGCTCCCGTGAGCGGAGCGCGGGAACCGGCGGCTGTGGGAGCGGAGCGCGGGAACCGGCGGCTGTGGGAGCGGAGCGCGGGAACCGGCGGCTGTGGGAGCGGAGCGGCTCTTCGTCCCGCGCGGAGATGCGGCGGCGAGAAATCCGCCCTTCACCGATGAAATGAACTTCAGAACAAACAGCGCTCGTTTTACGCCCTTCAGCTTTTCCCCGTTTTGGTGTCCGTGTCCGCGCTGTGCCGCGAAACGCCCGCGAGCGGTGCGAGCCGCCCTGAGGAGCTGCGGACGCTCCAAGGAGCGCTGCTCGGGGCTGTGAGGGCACTCCGAAGCGGCTGGAGCTGACGCCTCTTCTTTGTGTGGCGAGAGATAGAGCATCGGAAAGTTGCCGCTCGTGCGTAATGAGGCAAATCAGCATGAGAAAACGGCAGTGGGAGAAGAGGAAAGTGAAAACTGGGAAGAAACGCTGGGGGAGAAAGTAGCAGGGGAAAAGGAAGAAGGCGTGCGTGCGTTGTTGTGTGATTTCTGCAACTCGGTGCAAGCCAAGTATTCTCTGCTACGTCTCGGTACAGATTCACCCACTAGTGGGTGCAGCAGCTGCCCTCTGCTGCAATAAATGAAACAACTGAGCTCTGTTGAGGCTCCAGATAGTGGGAACAGCAGACTACCCAAAATAGAGAGACGGTTGAGCCTTCCCCTTTTACCTGTCCCCCATTCCCTCCACCCCAAACAGGTGCAGACGAAGAAATCAACACACGTAGCTCAAAGAAGAATAGAGTGGCCAAGAGAAAGATCTTTTGGGGCTTAGACTGGCAGCAAGAGGCTCGAAATTGGAGCAAAAATGATGCCTTTTACTGATCGATGGGTTCTGTTCAGAGAACAGAACTCCTTATGCATGTTCATGCATTTAAAAAAAAATGCAAACAACAGAACTTCAGATAATAACAGGGGCTTGTACCAAAGAAACGTACCACACCAGAGGGCAGTTGTCCCCCAGGCAGTATAACTGTCAAGCCCTAATTCTGTTTCCCTAATTGTTTGCTCCTGGCATCAGAGATTTGGTGTGTCTGAAGCCTGGGTACTTGCTGATATTGCCTCGGAATGCAATGCAGATGTTAAACAGGCTTTGTGCTGGCATTTCTTGCCTGGTATCCAGGTACATTCAATACCTGATCAGTTGCTTCTATACTGTTGTTTTAGAACTAGGTCTTGAGGTCATTTGCTTTAGTGCAAGGTTGTTTGCTCTCCTGATCTAGAGGGTAAGCATTGGTGAGGCTCTGAGGTTGCATTAAATGGGGATATCCCTGGAGAGAAATCATCAGGACCATGCAAGTGTGAAGGCGAGAGGACTGGAATGCCCCAACGTTTGTAGCATTACTTGAAAGGACACTCTTGTAGGTTCACCAGTAGCTTGGTGTACCCCACTCTGGAAAGCTTTCAACAGCAGCTGCATCTTGTTGTGCTGCTGTAGGTGGTGACTGTGGAGTTCAGACTGGTACGTAATGAGCTGACTGAAGTCTGCTCATCTGCAGTATTAGCAGTGACACTCCCATCTTGTACTCCAAAAACATCATAAGGATCTTCTTTACCCCTGCCAAAGCTCTGTGAGGTTCTGAGTGCTGTTTTTTTTTTTTTTGACAGTGGGCATTAGAGGTGTAAGTGTCATTAAGTTACACCACGCTGGAAATGTGTGGCAGAAGGAAAGACAGGACCCGAATTCCTAAATTAGAGCACGGTTCCAGGTGTATCTGATTGATAATTTTGTGGACACATTGCTTACGTGCAGATCTTTGTTCTTTTTGGTTAGAAATCTGTGATTTAAAAAACCAGGTGTTCAGACATTCCCTGAACCTGATGGAAGGCAAGGTCACCACAGCTGTGCTGCACTCAGAGCACAGCACCTGTGCAGCCAGAGAGATGTTCAGCAGCTGAATGACGGCTCGCGTCCCTGCCAGGACTCCGAGTGTGTAACCTCGGGCTGTGTGAGTCCTCCAGCCATCACTTCTCCGGGTTCACTCATACAGGGCTCATACATTTTCCTCCAAATTCTGACCTCGTTCTTCCCTGTCCCTCTGCTCAAATTCCCTCTGCAAATGCGATCCCCTTTTTGCTTTGAAAACCATACTTGAAACGTTGGCAGAAAATATGTTGGCTCATTTCTGAAATTCTGTTGCACATGTAATGCATATATGTCATAAAAACAATCCATCTCCTTTAGTCATAGATCTGTTAGGGTTTGTAAAATTAGAATGGGAAGGCAGGGTCCCTTTTAAAGCTTATTGTAGGCTGGATTTCTTGCACAGTACAGGTACTGCGTATCCCACAGCTATTCCCACACTGCCAGGAAGAGACTTTAGTCCAACGTGACACAAATGGGAAGGAGCATAGGGAAAGCTTGCTTTGTTGCAGATGGCAGCAAGCTGCCAACCACAGGAGTGCGAAGACTCCACGCAGGCAGATTCTGAATGGCAAGGAGGAGCTGTCACGGGGCCAGGAGCCACGGCACATCAAAAGGCATCCGTGAAAGGCTCGGGATCCCAGTTTCTGGCTGTCGTGGTGCTCCGAGCGCAGTGGCAGCTGGGAGGTTCTGCTTTGGACGGAGGCAAGGCACTGTCAGCAGTGTGATTGGCAGCAACTCGCCCCTTTCAGACACAGCATCCTCTCGTTCCTGCTGAGCTTGAATCAGCATGCTCACCATCTAATCTCAGAAATAAATGTGCAATCTGGCATGCCACCCCTAAAAGGTAGCTGACCCATTGCAGGGCTCACAGCATGGAAGAAAACACTGAGATCTATTAAATTAGTTCTGTATTCACCATGTGTGACTAAATATTATTTATCCGTTCTGTGTAACAATTTATCAACTCGTACTATGTTTACAGTATCTCAGTTATAAACATTAAAACTTATAAACAGCTGTTCAGATTTTAATTGGTATGTATAAAGCACCTGAATATCTCAAAGCATGGCCGATAGGGATTATTTGTCCAAATAGTACTGGCTGTCCTTTGCAGAAACGTTGTTTGTAAAAGGCCATTCTGATATTTGTAAATACATTCTACTAAGTCCTATCCAATTCATGCATTAGTTCTTGTCTGCTCTTCAGAAAGCTCTATATTTAATTTCAAGCATAGGTTGCTCTGAAAGTAATGCCTCTGGTTTATTTCCATGGAAACTACAACAGATACGAAGAGCACAGTAACATGAGTTGGTAAAGGAAAGACTCAGCTACAGAACTCCATCTTTCTACACAGACACCACCATTAGCTGTGCGTTTTTGCCAGCAATAAGCAGGAGCTGCACGCCAAGCTCACGCAGTGGAGGTGTCTCTCCCCACCCACCCCTCACTGTGCTGACACCCACGAGTTGTTCTCTATCAACACTCAGCAGGTGTTGAGGAATGTCAGTGGGTGCCATTTTGTCCGCACGGATGAATTCAGTTCCGTACCTTTACTCCAAACACACTTCCATGTCAGACACCGTTCTGTCAGACCTCCCCTCTGCTGCCATCTGTCACAGGGCAACAAAATGGAATGTGTTACTGGGGAGGAGGTTCAGCCTCTGCTGCCACACCACCAACATCTGCCTCCGACATTCTGGGCCAGCGTCATAAAACAGGAGGCATTACTTTTGGAGCACCCCTTGCACTTCTGTTTATTAAATATGATTTATGTAAACACTGAATGCTCGTTGCATCACAGCTTTACTGAAATGTGGATATGCGATCTAAGCGTGGAGGATAAAACCATGTTAATGTCGTCAGCAGATGCAGCAGGAAGGACGGTCCCGTCTGCAAGGCCTACTTTTGTTAATATAAACCTCACCTCCATGTAAAGAGTTTGCATGCTGTCAGTTTAGCTAGAACTGACAAAGCCATCTTACAGCTGGTGCTGCAGCCACCTCTGAACCAACATCCCATTCTGATCAGTCAGTTATCCCACATGCAGCACGGAGCCCAACGGGTCCTGGAGCAAATCATACAAACACAGATAACTCCACACAATTTTGCGCTTGCAGAAAATCTCAGAAGTACAAAAGCACCTGGAAGACTGAGCAGGCTGTTGTGTGCAGGCAGGCTGCTATGTCACCGTTCAGTGTTTCTACTGCTGCAAAAAGGCAAAGGGATCTGTAATGATGGGCTTCTCATCTTCCCTAAAAGATCACTTCTTTATACCCTTTGGGAGACTGAATGGTACCGGGATGTAGGGAATGAACTACAGACAGAGCAGTTTGTTTAAGTGTTTCGTTAGTGTCGGTGTCGGGTTCTGATCCTGGTCGAACTTAAAGAAAGAAAAAGAGCAAGAACATGACAAAGCAGAGCCCAAAAAGGCATGAATGTGAAAGACAATTGTGCCATTACATGCTGGGTTTGGAACTCCGTGCAGCCTAAGCCTATTGAAATATATATTTGTAAGCGGGAGTGGTGGGGAGGGAGGATGCATCGGAATGAGGCCTGGAGCTGAAATGCTGTCGTAAAGGCAGAAGGAGGAGAGAAGGCTGCGAACTGGCTGAGATCCTCACATTTAAAAAGGTCCGGAAACATCTTAATGCCAAACGGTGACACCTTTCATTCCTGTTTTTCTTTTGTCCTTAGTTTTCCATTTAAGCAGTTCAAACTTTTCCTGCTTCTGTTACCAATTTATGGGAGCTGGGCTATGTGATTTTGCTCTATCCTATCCTGACAAACTCCTGCTCATTCAACTTTTATATATTAAACCTTCAATAACGAATACGACTGCCTCAGTTCTTAAAAAAAAATTAAGAATCCCACACAACAGATTTCTTAGCATCACCAAGGCCTGAGAGAACTTCTTGCAGTGACAGGAGGCAATTTATAAGGAATTAACTCTGACAGTCACTTTCTACAGCTGATTTTCAAAGTTCAGGGCACTAAAGAAGTGTTAATGAGGGTACTGAGGCTTCATAATTAATTATATTAGCATCTCTTTGTTGCTCTCTAGAACAGTAGTGCCCGGTTGACATTTCAATGGGAGTCTGGTAGTATTCTTTGTTGTTATTATCCAGGAGTACAGTTATACCTTAGCTCCCTGAGGGCAATGTTGCATGTAAATGCCTCTGTGAATTGCAAGAGTCTTTGGATCTCAGTAAAAGCCCTTGAAGGAGACCCTGCTGGATACTGAATGGATGTCAGTAAAATTTCTCTCGTCTGGAGTCTCTCTTCAGATATGGACTCTCCTCCCCTTTCATTTCTCCCTTCCCCCTTCCTTTCCACTGTGCCCGTCCTTGTCACAAGGCTTAAGAGCAGCACTTTCTGAATCTTTAGTTCCAAACCTCTGAAGGAAGGAATACTGACCTGAACGAAACAGTGAACAGAGAACAGAAGAGCCCTCAGAAAATAGGGAATATTCTTCACACGCTCGAGTTTTCATTGCAATAAAACCAGCGCTGCCAGAAGGAATCCCAGAAGTGGTGAGTCAGATAATAGACGTACGGCTGTGGTGGGAGGGAAACAGTCTCTACTTCTCTACTTTGTTTTACACCACCCCCCCAGCTTTCTTTGTAAAGGCAGATGAAATTATTTTCCATGCCACTGCAAAAGCAAACAGAGAGTTTAAAGGTTATTTCCTCTGTGTGTTTTCGAGAGCCATTATTTTTTAATCCGAAAGGGGAAGGATGACTTTTTTGGCAACGATGTCAAATCCTGCTCTGAAAGCTTCCATTGTATCACCTGAACGTCTCTCATTTGGTACACCGGTAGCCTGCTTGCTTGTGCTAATTTAAACAGAACTGACAACAGTGTGTTTCTTTCACACCGGTTGAATCGCTGCCTTTCCACGCTAAGGGCACACTCTGACAAACGCATCTTCCAAGTCAGCGAGATGGATGCAACCTGTTCCTCACCCGATCCCCATACATTCCCCATTCGTTTGTTATGCGACCTTGTTTCTTGTGGCATTCTTTGTGCATCTGCAGCAGGGTATTAGTCTGAGTTAAAAATAAACGTTTCTCTGAGGACTATTTTTTAATTGAAATCAGGTTCCCGATTTGGTTTAACATGAGGCTGCACAAAAAATGGCACTGGCACAATCCAGGGCCAGCACGATGGGGAAGGGAGGAGGAATGTGGAGGGGGGAATGTATAAGCAGGACCTTCTAGCAGAAAAATAACTTAAACTTTGTCCTCAAAGACTTCAGATTCTTCCAAGCCACAGCCACCTCTTTGCTTTGTGTTCAGACAGCACCTTGCGCAGAGGGTCTGCAGTCAGAGAACTCTCGGGTCTCTCAGAGCCATTGTAATACCAAAAAATAATAAGCGATCCTACAGACTGACACAATTAACCAAATTCCACTCGCAGATCTTCATTGTTGGCAACTCGAGCAGCATTTTATGTAGCTGAAGCTGGAGCCTAGCTCTATCCCTGCGTTCTGGCTCTGGCTCTAATGAGGGATAACTGAATAACTCTGGCATTTAGTTAATTAATACAAGAATTGCTTTTCTCACAGCGTTTTTATATTTAGCTAGATTTTTTTTATGAGCTTTGACATTCTCAGATGAAAAGAATAAAGCGTACAATGTATTGTTACAGCAGAAACTGTACATGACATCTCTGTGTATTTTCCTCCTTTTTGTTTCACCTCTTCTGTCACCGCACTCCTACAGAAAACTCAAGATGTGCTGCAAATGCCTGAATAACGCCAACTCGAAACGGAGGAATTGTAAATAACACGCTCACTCTTCACCGAGTGATATTCTGTGTATTTATTTTAATCTGATATTTCCTGAATAGAAACAGAGGTTACTTCCCCTGAGAGTTCAAGTATCGATAGCACTCTCCGTAACTCCCACGAACACAGCTGGGTAGCACGACAATGGATGGAAGACACTGTGTAAAATTATATCTTTACAGCTCTTCCTGAGGGGCCACATCTCAAAGTAACTCAGCTACGTTTAGGATTCATCAAGAATTCTCTTTGTGTAGAACTGAGGAGGTGATAAATGAGAGCTCAAGAATTGGCCATAGTTAAAGAACCAGAAAGCAAATGTTTGTGAATTCTGTTTGTGGAAAAGATGGGTTCTTTATGTTCCCATAAGTGGAAAAGAGAGATGACTATCTGAAGCTCTCTTAAGGAAAACCTACAGAAGAACAAGGTGTATTTTTACGAGTCCTCAGCATTATTGCTCTATCCCTACTGCTGAGATATCCTAACCCTGTGATTCAGTTTTCATACATATCTAATGGTTGGCAACCCCGCCCACAGCAGGGGGTTGGAATGATATGATCTTGGAAGTTCCTTCCCAACCCATGCCATTCTGTGATTTGAGTGCTTGTGATCCAGATCTACTGTGTCTATTTAGAAGGCCTCCACTAGTGTGCAGTGCTGGACCTTCAGCCCTACGTGAGGAGATTACTCTTTCTCTGGGCAGAGCAGAAAGCAGAGGCAAGTAGCTACTTCCCGTTTATTATTTCAGGGCCTTCTACACAAAAAATGTAGTTGGCACAGCTATTCCAGAGTAACTCCTAGTGATGACATTGCAGTATTTTAGTCTGAAAGAGTCCCTGTTAGTGACTGATCATTCCACTTGGGAATACCCACTGAGTGGTCAGTTTGTCTGACCACAAGCTTCTGTTTAGAGCTTTCATTAGACAGGAGTGTATGTAGTAGAAGAGCCTCAAACATAAACACCAAACCATCCACAACACGTACTGAGTAACGATCAGATTATTTCCAATAATACAGTGTTTTTCAGACATTTTCAGTGAAACCATTTTAGCTGTACTGAGCCTGGCTGAAGGCTCCTACAGCCTCAGCATGGGATGAATTGGCCCTAATCTGTCCTGCAGAACCAGTAATTGTGTACCCTTAACCAAAGGACTTGAAGATGTGCAGGTGTGAATGCATCAGGGAAATCTGAGCATCCTGCAGGCAATGCAAATAGTGAAGAACCACTCTGGCATGTGCCAGGACATGATTTTGAACGGATCTTTTGTTCGTTCCAGATCCCATCTTGAGCTGTGAACTTCTCAGGCTAGAGGAGATGGATATCCACATCTGGAAGTGGCACTAGCACATCTGGACAGGTAGATATGTAAATATTTTTGCTTTTACAAAATGCAGTTTAATAGTGCATCTGTGTCTGTGTCTGTTGGTGCAGCCAATATTCACAGACACAGCACTCCAGGATAATGATGTCTGGAGTGAAAAATCTAAGTGGAAGTCAATAAGGGCAGGAAACTCCAAAATTCAAATGTCTCTTTTGGACAGGGACTCTTAATTTCACAATTCCAATTGTAACTTTAAGAGAATCTTCCAAGGAGCATTTTCCCCTTATAGTCTGGAAGGCACAGATCGTTTCAGCTCCCTGCACTACTCACAACTCTTCACTTCATGTGAAAGAAGCAAACAAACCATTCATAAGCACTCAGATCTGAAGAGCCTATGTCTTGTGTTCACAAGTGTTTTAGGTTTCATTGACTTTGAATTTTATTTTTAAGACTTTTAAAAATATTTTGGCTGGCTTTTTGTCTCTACTATCTGGGAATGAGACCAAGTGTTACGTGACCATCCAGCTCTTCTTCCTAGATTGCAGGCGAGCACTCTGTGAAGTTAAAATGTTAAAAATCAAGTTTAGCAGCTACATCTAATGGGAACTTGGCCAAAAATTAAGGAGAAAAAAAAATCCCAACGGAATCATTGGATTTATTCAGTTATATAACATTACTCAGTCTGTTGTCTGTGCTACTGAAGCACCATTCCGCTTCACAGGCAGTTTTTAATCCGGCAATATTTTCATCTGAGGGTTCTGACTGCAACAACTGTGAGGACACGTGGAAGATTCTTCCATCATTATCTAAGCACTCAGTGCTAATGCGAGCGCAGGCTGGGAAGGTCTGTGACTAGTGGAGATGAATAAACAGTTGGAGGGGTGGTATTTGACTGTTTAATACAAGTGCCAAACTGTCTTTCCAGGGTCATGGAGACTCGGCAATTCCTGGGGGCTGTCAAACTGATTACATGCAGCAGAGCAGCCGGTGTGCCTCTGCCTGCTGCTTAGAGTAAGCACTGATATGTCAGTCAGACTTTACTATCAAGTACGAGCTCATGTGTGCTTGAAATAGTTGCTCAGCTTTCGACTCATTGGGGTGTTCAGTCATTTAAAAGCTTTCATATACTCTAAAAAAATAATAATAATTTTGTCTTGCACTGCAAGGGGGATCTTTGTTCTGAACACAGAGCGTGAGCCTGCAAGGTTTTTGTGGAAGAGCAGGCTCCAGCTAGATGTGCAACTGTAAAGCGTTCAGCTGTGTTTCAGCTGTGGTAAAATGATCCTTGTTTTCTATTTCCATACAATAATTTCTGTGACATTCCTTTGGATGGAGGGCTATAAAAATGTAAGTTGCTATTAATCACGCTGACTCGCGTGATTTTATGTGTGCCCATTCTGTATAGCAGGAATACTTAGCGGGAAATTTATTCGTCATTTTTTCACACATCATTACATTGTATCTGTGAGGATTTAGCACATTTTCTGGCTTCACTTGACAAATCAAGGGTCCGGTGTAATAGGTCTGGCTGAAATGACAAAAACTAGGCATGATTACCAATTATGTCTCTGTCTTGCAGCAATATACCTATCTAAAGAAAGAAATACTGGGAGATCGTAACTTCTGCAACAAAGAGGAGATCGTCTTTAGGAGCAGGCTCTGTTTATTCCATTCCTGAAAACAACATGCAACTACCACTACAATTTATGTAAACTGTAAGGGCATTAATCATTATCAGACACTGCCAACACCTCCCCAGACATTCAAATATACACAGAGGGAAAACGAACATGAGTTTTCTTCACTTATCTGAGAGTCACTGCCACCCTGAAGGCTGTGAAGAGCTAACTCCTTTATTTGACAACACGGGAGTGAGTACTCCTGCCCTCAGCTGGAAAGATACCACAGACAGTCCAGTTTTGCAGCTGAAGTTCAAAATTTTTACAACCTGAAGCTCAGAGAAGAGCAGGAATACAAACTGTAATACCAATGGAGAAAAGCTACTTGTGCTACAGGCAGCAGTGCTACGTGGATGGTGCCATTCAGGAGGAAGTGTTACTTGTCTGTTATGTTTGATGTAATATATGCATATACAGGAGAAGGTGAGAGGAGGAGGACACCGTATTCTCCAAATGCATTAACACATCTGTTTGACAGGATTGTAACTGTATGTTTTAACCCGTCCTTCAAGGACTGAAACTGCCACAGGTGTTAATTACGGGTAATGAAAAACATTAGATAGCAGTGAAGGAAAGTGACTGAATATTTATCAATTACAAAACCAAGTTTTTCTAAGTGGATTGTTTGTTGTTAGTGTTATCATGAACATTAAGCCTAGTCTTATGTCTGAGCATGAGATGCAATTTCTGGAAAACCTTGTGTAACAGCAGATAACTCATATAACAAAGCTTTCTATCACCTAGATGCCATTTTCCTTCCTTTTTAATGAAACTACACGGGCTTTTGGTTCCCTACAAAGAGGAACAGTTTCTGACTGAGTTGAGAATTGTGCTACTTGCTTTTTCGAATACGTGAGTCATGTTCCTCTGGAGCATACATGTTGACAATGCAGCAAGAACAAACAATAAATCAATCCAGCTGCAAAAGCCACTAGATGCTCTGCTCCCATCCCTCCTTCTCAACGATGACTCCAACTCAGTGCCTTTGTTTTATTTCATTATGTCTCTATAAAACAATGAAGGAAGTGCAGAGAAGGCATCGTTCTGCGAGTTGTTATCAAACTGTTTGAGCCAAGCCTCAGATGTAAGCACCTGTTGTTGGGAGACCTTTTATGAATTACACCCAGAAGTCAGACTGCAGCTGAATTGAAAGTGAGGTTCTCCTTTGAAAAGCAGAAAAGACAGGCTGTATAAACAACTGGTCAGTTTGAGTGAAAGGGTTTACATCAGTGGAACAGACAAATCATACTTCAGGAATACATACTGCTTTATGTATGGAAGAAGTAGGGAGGGAATATATGCCCCTGTGATCATCATGGAACTGGCTTTCAGTTATATGGCCTACGTTTTCAAACTGTGGACCTTGAAAGACCAATCTATAGAACACAATAGTATATTACAAGCGATAAAAGGGAAAAAAAGCAAACACACAGTTGCATAGTGAAGAGATTAAAAGAAAACAGAAGTAATAAAATCACGCTGTGCACTTGAACTTACCTTCCCTTGTCTGAATGTGAAAACAGCCATATTAATCTGTCTTGGGAGATGCAGGCAGAGCATGCATGAGAGAAGCTGTGCTGGGCATCGGGAGGGCCTTGAGACATCCCTCTAGGGGAGAAGTTGATCATCTTGCATTTTAAAGTTGTGATGCTTTGCTTAACTGTTGTGTCCAGCGTGGGTGGCAGCTCGTCTCCTGCTCGCACGGGGAAGCACACTGCAAACCGTGGTTGTGCCACAGCAGTTGTGGGCGGCAGTGGGAGCAGGGACACAGCTGGCAGGGAGTGACAGCGAGGAATATACAGGGAAAAAAAATAACCCTGGGATTTGGAAACAACAGGTGTGAACAGAACTGGGACACCATTGTGGGGCCTCCGAGGAAGCAGGAGCGGATCCAGGACTTGTTGGGTAAGTACACGGCAAGGGCAACTTGAGGAGGAGGCAAAGAAAGAAAACGGAGGCAGGGAGAGAACGTGGGAATGTCGTGTGACTGGAAAGCAAACCACAAAGGGCAAGTTTCTACTTCTTCAAAGCTGTGTCTGTTTCTTAGCTTGATCTGCA
The DNA here is from genome assembly GCA_036925125.1 of Oreortyx pictus. Classification (NCBI taxonomy): domain Eukaryota; kingdom Metazoa; phylum Chordata; class Aves; order Galliformes; family Odontophoridae; genus Oreortyx; species Oreortyx pictus. The sequence goes on from JAUPFR010000022.1 coordinate 5,652,110, forward strand.
TCATAATGATCATCTGCAGGCGACGCGCTGCACGTTTCATAGAAAAGAGTGGCTCGGCTGTTTCTTTAAGAGCAAAACAGAGCTCGCTGCAGCCACGGGGCTGCACTGAGCCCTTCCACAACAGGTGGAAAGGGACAAAAAGGGTTATTTAAAGTCCGCCTGCCCTGGTGCAGTGGCAGGTGTGCTGGCAGGCGCCGGGGCTCAGTGACCTTCTAGGGCTGCGCTCCCACACCAACGGCGTGGGCTGGACGTGAGTGACAGGGCCTCTGCGGCCTCGCAGCGGAACGTCTCGAGCCCTGCGAGTCATACCCCAGCGAGCACGCCGGCAGGGCCGCCTCAGGCAGCGGGGCAGCTCGGGGCGGCCGCGCGTTACAATCATCGCTCCCCAACCCTCACACGGACGTATTTCCCCTGCGGGACCTCCGCCAGCCGCCTCGCGACGCCGGGATCACCCCGCAGGGGACGGCGCCTCGCGGTAAAAGTGCGCGGCCACGTGCGCCTGGTAACGGCAACGGCGGCGCGCACGCACGCGCACATCGCCCCCGCCGCTCCTCACACGCACACCTGCGCACGCCGCCGCCCTTCCCCCCCCCCCCCCCCCCCTTCTCCCGCCTCTCGCGCCGTCCTCTGTGTCTCCGCGCCAAGCCCCGCCCCACGAGGGCGCCAGGCGCGGCCAATGGGCGCTCAGCATGGGGTGGTCGGCGGGGGCGGGGCTTGGAAGCGGGCTCTCTGCGGCTGCGCGCGTGCCGCCCGCGGCTGGAGGCGGTCTCTGCGCTTGCGCGCGGCGGCGCGCTCGTCCCCTCCGGAGGAGCGGGGAGGCGCGCGCATGCGCCCTTTGCCGCCCGCCGCCCAGCGCCCGGGAGGGGTCTCGGTGCGCCTGCGTACTGCGGCCTACGTTTCCCCCCCCCCCCCCCCCCCCCGTGCCCCGGAGGGGGGAGGGGGGGTTGCTGCGCATGCGCTCCGCGCCGCCCGCCCCTCGCCAGCAGCAGCAGCAGGAGGAGGAGGAGGTGGAGGAGGAGGAGGCGGTGGCGGCGATTCTGGCTGAGGGGAGCGCGAGGCAGTGCGAGCGCCGCTGCCGCCCCCTGTGATCCGGGAGCCCCAGGTCCGGGCGGAGGAGGCGGCGGAGGGCGGCAGAGCGGCGGCGGCAGCAGCGGCAGCACAGCGGCAGCAGGAGGAGTCTGCGCGCGGCCCCCCCCCTCCCTCAGCCCCGCTACAGCCCCCTCCCTCCGTGCGCGCTCCGCTCCGCACCACCACCATGTCGGCGCCGGCGGCCAAAGTCAGTAAGAAGGAGCTCAACTCCAACCACGATGGGGCCGACGAGACCTCAGGTGAGGCCGCGCCGGGGGCGGGAAGGGAATGGCGGGCCTCCGGCTCGCGCCGCGCCGCACCGACCGCCATTTTCCCCAAGCACACGGGCCGCGGCCGGGCCGGAGGCGGGAAGAGCGCGGGGCCGGCCGGGCGGATGTGCAGGCCCCGGCGGCGGCGGGAGGAGGCCATGTTAGCGCCCTTTTGTCTCCGCTCCCGGCCCGGCCTCCTTCCCCACGGGCGCAGGCGGGGCCGGCCGGGGGGCGCTGCGGCCTCGGCGGAACGGCGGGACCCCCCCCGCCCCCCCCCTCCCCCCACCACCCCCCACGCTCTCCCCCCCCCCCCCCCCCCTCCCTCACGGAGCAGCATCCGCGGAGCCTCATTGTGCTCCGCCGCCATGATGCTCGGCCGCCTCCCGCTCTCGGCGCCGCCGCCGCCGCCGCCGCGTGGTGCCGCTCCGCCGCGCGGGGATGGAGCGGCGCCGCCGCGGGGCCACGCGGTGCTCGGCCGAGCGAACCGCCCGCTCCTCCCCGCGCGCGATCGCGGCGGCTCCGCGCTTTTGAAGGGTCGCCGCCGCGCCGCGGCTTTCCTGCCGTTTGCCGCCGCCGCCGGGGGAAAAGGGCGCAGCGCTCCGCTTCCTCCGAGCCCGCTGCGGTCGCACACGTGCTCCCCGCGGCGCGACCGGGCTGAGCCGTGCGGGCGGTGCTGAGCGCTCCGCTCCGCGCCGGTCCGTTCCCGCCGCCGCTCATTCATCCCCGGGCGCGGTGGGTAAACGGGCGGCCTTTAACCGAGAGCTTCGGCGGACGCGTCCGCGGGGACGTAGCGATGAGGAAATAGCCGCCGAAGCGCGGCTTCGGAGTTGTGTCCTTACGAGTGGCCCATCCGATGCGCTTGTCGGGTTTTGGAAAGCGGCGCGTTCCTGGTTGGGCTATTTTCATTGATGTTTCTGTCCCCTCCGAATGACTTAATGCGCATTCCTTGAAATCTGTTGGTTTTAGGCTCGCGGCTTCTTAGCGATGTCGCTGCTAATCTCTCCTGATTCACTTACTGCCCGTGTTGATCTGTAAAACCGTATAGAGGAACTTGAGCTGTGACTTTCAGGGGTAAACTTGTAAGGAGTCCCGTTTCTGCCAACTTTTTGTCACTTCAACCGTACTTCGCCGAGAACGAGGTGAAACTTGAAGGCCTGGGTAGTGCTTAAGACGCCAGATAGAAATACCTGTATTCCTACAGTAGGTCACTGAAAAAGGTCGTAAGAGGAAACGCCAAGTGGTTCCTCAGGTTGAGAATTGAGGGATTTTGATGCATTTTCATTTATTTTTCAGAAAAAGAGCAACAGGAAGCAATTGAACACATTGATGAAGTACAGAATGAAATAGACAGGTAAACATTACAAAGCATTCGTTTTTCTCTAGCAGAAAGTAAAAGATTTCCAAAAATACAAGTGTTTAGTGAAGTAAGTGCTCGGCAGTGGTTCTCAGTCTCTTCAAACTCCACCGTGATGTACGCTGTGTTCTGACCTGGCCAGGTTTAAGAATTATTTGAGCAAGACCAAAATTTTGAACTACGTTGATTTTTTTGGTTAACGGTTTTGAACTAAAAATACGGACCTTGAGTTTAAATTTTTCAGTTCACTGTGATAGTTTTGGTATGAGGTTTATTTCTTAACTGCTTTTCCAAGCCAACACGTGTGCCGTTTTGCTGCAGTATTCCCATGCTTGTGAGCAATGAAGCTGAAAAAACGGCTTTCTTAGAAATATTTTTTATTATACATTTGTGTGTTTGCGGAGTGATGGGTAGGAAACATCACTGAAGGTTTAGTTTAACTTCCTCAAACAGTGGCTGCTCTGTCAGTGTTCGCTGGGTCTCATCTCCACGCGTGCCGTCCTGCTCAGCGTGCAGGTGACTGATGCTGCCCTGGCCCTGGGGAACAGTTGTGGTGTCAGGGCTCTACAAAGCCAATTAAGTGTCATCTTAAAACTTTACTGATGTGGGGTACAGAGTTGCTTTGCTGTGCTCACGTTTACCTGCTCCAAAATTACAAAGAGCGGCATACAGTGTTATGTGCTATGCAGCAACAGGTGTCATGCCGACAGAACGTGTAAGGTGTTAAAATAGTTCTTTGCATTGCGTAAATAAGGCTCTGCTCTCATGTAATGCTGCGAAGCATAAAATATGCATAGAATGCTTCATTGAGAGGTGTGTGATTGCTTCTGGTACGGTGTTTCTTAGCAGTGGTTACAGGTTTGGGGCTCTGTTCTGTTTGAACTCCTCGACTAGTCTAATTCAGTCTGCTCCGTTTGCAGCTGACTGCTCACGATACACCTTTTAAGTTCTCTCTCGTGAGGTTAGCGTGGCTCTTTCTATTACAGACTGAATGAACAAGCCAGTGAGGAAATTTTGAAAGTAGAACAGAAATACAACAAACTCCGCCAACCATTCTTCCAGAAGAGGTCAGAATTGATCGCCAAAATCCCAAATTTCTGGGTAACAACATTTGTCAACCACCCGCAAGGTACATTGCTGATAGCCCTCTGTTTCCATGCGTTCAGTGTTTCCTTGTAATGTCAGGTTGTTGCAGCTCTGAGTGTTTTCTAGGAATGTTTCTGGGCACGCATTTACCCAGAAGCTTGCTTCATATGCAAACACTTCCTTTTGTCGTGGGGTACACTTTATAAGCTTTTTAGCTGTTGCATTTGTTGGCCAAAGGAACATCTTGAACACTAGAATTCCACGGCAGTTTTCTTCCTGTATTTTGAATGACGAGTTTCACGCTTGCCTCAAATAATTGGCCCCTTTAAAGAAAATACAGCTGCTAAGAGTCTGTTCTCTGGCTTCTGTCTCAAAAAAAGGGCCATAAGAAGTTGGCTCAGACAAACGTGTTGCTTTTCAAATCGTGTGCAGTGTAAATTTCCTATATTTCGTGTCTGTGACATACGTTGAATAGCTTTGTTAACTTGGGATTCCTAATTCTGCCTTAGTATCTGCACTGCTGGGAGAAGAAGATGAAGAGGCACTGCATTATTTGACCAGGGTTGAGGTGACAGAATTTGAAGACATCAAATCAGGTTACAGAATAGATTTTGTAAGTACTTGGAATACTGCTTCTTTTTTTTTGGGTGTAGCTGTGTGTGGGGTTGTAGTTTGTAACTTAATCTTTTCAGTTGTCCATTTAGAACCGGGTCTGACTTGACACTTATACGATTACTTTTTGTGGGTCCTAACTCTTTGCTTTCAACTCTGCAGTATTTTGATGAGAATCCATACTTTGAAAATAAAGTTCTCTCCAAAGAGTTTCACCTGAATGAAAGTGGAGACCCATCTTCAAAATCAACTGAGATCAAATGGAAATCTGGAAAGGTATGGTCTGTGTAGCTGGGAGAGATAATTGCTGTATGTGATACATCATTCTCATTTGTGTTTTGATAATTGTAGCTGTCTCTTCCACTCTCCACCCCTTTCCCTGTTTTCTGTGTGTGTAGTTCATGCTTTGCAGGGTTTGGAATACAACATTTACACGGAGATACGTAGTTAATTCAGTTGATCTATAGTACAGAAATCACAGTTTTAGTGCAGAGTAGCTGAATGGTCTTTAAAATATACTGCAGAATCACTGTGAATTCTGGTACCGTTGTTCATTAAATAATAGAAGCCCATAAATGTTATGATTCTATCAAGAAAACAGAGGAAGTTTTGAGTTACCTTAAAACCCAGGAAAGAATGGGTTAAATACGAGATAGTTGCATTCTTTTCAAACATAGGAATCAGGGTGTTGCAGACTTCTCTGGGCTCATGTGGTGGATGCATGTCTGCATTTTTATTTGCTTACCACAAAGAAGGGCCTGAAGGCTTCAAAGCAGAGGGCGTTAAGATAAGAACACCAGGCAGGTCTTCATCTCAGTATTGCCTTAAAGACAGAGCTTAGAAGTGTGGAGACAACGTTTCTCGTGTGTGTTTCTGTTGTAGCTGCAGCGTTTAGCTACAATCACAGCCACTCTAGCGTGGTATTAAGCTATTTTAAGTTTGGCATTTCAGTGAACGCTGTTTACTTCTTGTGACAGGAAGGCATAAAGGAAATGCAAGTTGTTGTGTATCCGCAGTGTGTCAGTAGAAGTCGGTAAAAGAAGCAAGTAGGATTGCTGCTGAGTGGTACCTTTTGTTATGAGTCCTTTAGGTTTTGAACATTTGTTTTATGATTTTTCCCAGAAGATGAAGTTCATGATGTATTTTGGTTGTTGAGACAAGTGTGTTTCTGAATATGCTTGTTTTGCTTTTTTGGGGCGTGAGGGGGAGGGGAACACACATGAAAAAGTGTCAAAACGTATTTAGAGAACTTCTTAATTTTGTTTTCAGGATCTGACAAAACGTTCAAGCCAGACACAGAACAAAGCCAGTAGGAAGAGGCAGCATGAAGAGCCAGAAAGTTTCTTTACCTGGTTCACCGATCACTCTGATGCAGGTGCTGATGAACTAGGAGAGGTCATCAAGGATGACATCTGGCCAAATCCACTGCAGTACTACTTGGTAAGAGTAGCGCTGCGCCGCCCGTCGATGCCCGCAGAAGCGCTGTGCGGGTAAAAGTGAATTTGATCACTGTAGTTGTTGTGTGTGTCTTAAAGGTTCCTGATATGGATGATGAGGAAGGGGAGGGAGAGGAAGATGATGATGACGATGAAGAGGAAGAAGGATTGGAGGATATTGATGAAGAAGGAGACGAAGATGAGGGAGAAGAAGATGAAGATGATGATGAGGGAGAGGAAGGAGAGGTGAGCACCCTTAGGCTTTACCTGTTCCCTCTCTTTGGTCTGTGAGAATTAAATCAGTTTAAGGGATCTTGTTGTGAGAACACTGAGCAGTTGGTTTAAAGGTTTCTGTATAGTCATTGACAAAGATTTAGAGGTAGAAAAACAGAAGTGTTAACTTGTTTAACTTACAGAATGATTTCAGTGCCCTGGTGAGTACATCTGTGTATCTGATTGTGCAAATAACGTAGTTTTAGTAAACCTGCAAGGAAAGTGCTCTAGGTGAATTAGGATATTAGTGTCTGCTCCAGCTTAATAAAATCATGAATTAGCGGGCATTATAGCAAAACTTTACTGGTGGGTAGCTTTTGTTGGTACATCCTGCTCGGTGATCCTCCACCTGTTGGTTCATTTTGGCTTATTGGCATCTTAGCTAAGACTCGTTAAGTTCAGGAATTAAGTTCTGCTTAGTAGCAAGTGAGGTTCCAGAGACAGCACTCAGGGTGTTGGGAGGTTGAAACAGAGCGTTTGTTTCTGGTTCCTGAGGCAGGAGGACTGCGGTGGGTGCCGGGCACTGTGTGCTCAGTAACGGGCTGTAACCTAGAACGTCAGCGTCTGGAAGTTGAGAAATTCTGCTCTTATTTAAAAAGGAAACAAAAGAAAAAAGAGTTCATTCACTTTCTAAATAACGAATATTAGTGATTCTAAGTCATGGTAACTTTTTCAGAGCTGATTGTTTTTTCAATGGGACGTGCAGTGCTGACTGACTTCTGTGTAGATGTAACTCACGACGAGTGTCACTGTTGGTGAGGAGGGACAGATCATCACGCAGAGAGCTATGAGTAACACTGCAGGACTTGTAGTCTCCAGGGTAGCATTCTGGTTACTGCATTTTAAAGTTCATGCTATCTGGAGTTTAGTGATTAGATTATTTTATAATTGTTGTTTATCTTTCAACAGGAGGATGAAGGAGAAGATGACTAATTGAACACTGATGGATTCCAAATTCCCTTTTTACCTTTTTAATTTTTCTCCAGTCCCTGGGAGCAAGTTGCTGTCTTTTTTTTTTTTTTTTTTTTTTTTTTTTTTTTTTTTTTTTTTTTTTTTTTTTTTTTTCCTTGTGCTCAGTCTCCTTGTTCTCTTGAGGTCTCTTTTTCTCTCCTCTACACCATGGTTCACAATTTAATTTGGGGAAAATACCTTGAGCAGAATACAGTGGAAAAGAGTCTACCGGTTTCTGTTTCAAGTTCATTTTTATCCCTTTCTGTCTCAAAGCAAAAAAAACTGTTTATGGAATCAACACACCATGTTCTGTGGGAAAAAAGAAAACCTTCTGCTCCCTTCACTCTGCTGGAAGCTGAAGAGTGCTAGGCCCCTGTGTAGTAGTGCATAGAATCTAGCTTTTTTCCTTCTTTCTCTGTATATTGGGCTCAGAGATTACACTGTGTCTCTATGTGAATATGGACAGTTAGCATTTACCAACATGTATCTGTCTACTTTCTCTTGTTTAAAAAAAAAAAAGAAAAAGATAAAAAAAAAAATGGGGTTATAGAAGGTCAGCCTGGGGTGGGTTTCAGATGTGTGGGTGGGGTAAGTGGGCATTTTGACAACATGGCTTCTTCTCCTTTGGCATGTTTAATTGTGATGTTTAACAAACATCCTTGCAGTTTAAGATGACACTTTTAAAATAAAATCTTCTCCTGATGATGACTTTGAGCCCTGCCACTTGATGGAGAATCAGCAGAACCTGTAGGATCTTATTTGGAATTGACATTCTCTATTGTAATTTTGTTCTTGTTTATTTTTAAATTCTTTTTTTTTTTTTTTTTTTTTGTTTCACTGGAAAGGAAAGAAAGATGCTCAGTTTTAAACGTTAAAGTGTACAAGTTGCTTTGTTACAATAAAACTAAATGTGTACACAAAGGGGCTGGTTGGTCTTCACTGAAAAGAAACAGTTGTAATATTCTGTTTTGGACCTGCACATAGTTTCTTGGCATTTTTGGGGGCGTTTGGTCAGTATTTATGTGGTACAGTCCAACCTTGTGGTTCTGTGGACTGATAATCAGTTCATTTAGGTTCCGTTATTTCAGTGCTTGGGAAGTGCTTCACCTGGCAGCTACTGCTGCACACGTTGTTTCTTGAATTACAGGGCAGCCATCAGATGAGGCTGTGGGTGCAGATGTGTTGTGTGAAGCTAGAAGTGTATGTCCACGTTCTGCAGGAGGAAAAACCACTTGACTCTTAGATACTTTTTTTAGTAGCAGCTTGGAGCAGTGTACCTCAAGTAAATCAGTTTGTGTGAGCAGAGCATGCAAACTCTGGAACAAATCGGATGGGCTCTAGTAGGATTTTGTTCTGGAAGTCTGTTCAGGTGAAAATTAACATTCAGTGCAAGCTAACTTTTGGGGTTATTTTGATTGGCAAGATTCTTTGAAGCTTTTGTATAAAGAAGCTGCTACTGCTTTCTCTCCATGGTAGCAGTGTGTAAATATGCTTTAGATATACTTTTTTTTTCCTCCCCCCATGTTAAGAGACTGTGTTTGAATAGCTTGTAATGATTTCACATGGAGCTTGTTGGTGCTGGTACTTCACAAAGTGTAATGACAGTTGTTTTAACATGCTGTGCTTTTGAAATATTTAAAAGATTGTATTAGCTAATCTCGAATTCAAACAGCTAGTTCTCTTTGGATGTGTAGAGAAGACTGTCTTCTGGGAAGACTTGCTCTTATATTCTCTGATTCCTTTTCCTCACAGAATTTGCTGTAATCAAATTCTGCTATTTTTTTTCCTTTTTTTTTTTTTTTGTTTTTTTTTTAATTATGCTTAAGAATAAACTTAGCAGAGCAGGATTAATCTCTACTCGAGACGTGCCCAGATAACATGGGAAAGGGGAGAGTATTCTGTAAGTGTTGGGTCTGTCTTGGATTCAGTCTGGCTACCGGAGGCAATACAACATCCAGCCCGCATGCCATCAGTGCAAAGTAACTTCATTCCACCTCAACAAAAGCTTCTGCTCAGATCTTGCTGCTTGCAAAGCAAATGGCAGCACTAACTGTAATGGTTTCTTGCCATCTAGAGAGAGAACGAGTGAAAATTCAGAAGCCTATGATATTTTTTGTTTGGTTTTTGCTCTAAGGTAGAAGTCCACTGTGTGTTGTGGTGGCGGGTTGATGTGCTATTATTCCTTGCCCCGATGCCTCACAAATGTTAATTTTTATGTAATCCTAATCGATTGTAGATCTTGAAGGAAAAGAATCTAGCTAGTCTTAATTTAATGCTTTGTGAAAAATACTGTGCCATTGTTGCTAACATGTCTGTTACTATCAGAAAACCTATAAAAACTGTTTGGAAAGTAATCAAAGCTTCAGGTTCTGTGAAGTCAAAATGCCGTGAGCAGGAAATGGAAAGTCTGGATATTCAAATGCTTCTTTTGAGGTTTTCTTATCCATTCGCACGTGGATCGCGTGGATTTTACAGGATGACAGAACATTCTTGCTACTGTCTTGATAATACTGACTTTCCTGTGAAAATGAAGGGTTTACTGCTGGCAGCGGCTGAAGGGTAACGTGCTAAAACAGTAATCTTAAAGTTTTTTTCCTAACAATAGAAATGAATAGGGATTAACACATTTCGCAGCAACACTGAAGAAGTGCTACAGGTGGGCATCACATGCTCTGACTGATCACTTGACACCTAATTGGACTGAATACATGTAATGGGTGCCCATTTTTACTTGATTTCATCTCTGTATGCATACAAAAAAGCATTTAAAGGTAATTTCCACCTCGGATAAGAATGGGAGATTAATTTCTATTAAACACCTGTCTATCTCTTGTTAATTCTCCGATGCTGCTTGAGCTCCTCACATGCAGTTGATCCTGCTGAGTGGAACTTGTCACGGGTGGAAGCCGAATTTTGGCGTAATGGCTTGAATTTCCAGGGTTAGAATATGGAATTGGTGGCAATTTAAAGTTACTGTACTTAAATGACTTAAGCGACTTGAAGGTTATTTTTTAAGTTTGAAATCTGATTGGTATAAAAATGGAATCTTTTGTCTGTAATTTCTAGTGCCAAAAGAAAGCAAGTATATCCATGTGTGTAAATAGTTAGGTTTTTTAACATGTATGCTTATTCATAGTTGTCAATATAGGTTTTGTCCCTGTAAACGAGCATTACCTGAATCCGTTTCTCAGTCATTCATGCCATTTGTTTGAATCTGTAAGCTTCTCTTTGTACCACTTTAAAGCAGGTGCATAATGGTAGCACTTTGTTTGTCCAATGCTGTTCCTGAATTTTGAAGCCATGTCTTTTTCCCTCCCCTCCCCCCAAAAAGACACCCTGAAATCACTTCTGATGTACCTTCAAGCTATCCTTCTATTTGAAGGAATTAAAGTACCTTTAACTGTAACTTGATGTTACCATTTCTAAGAGTCTTTTTCAAAAGAATCAGCTGTTAGTCCCGAACTGCATCGTTGGGTGGAGGTTGTGTGCTCACTTCTATGGATTGCAGGTGCCCAGTTTGGTAAAGGTGAGGTCACAAGTGACCCTGGAACCAAGATGCTTCTGCAAGCGGGCAGGTTTCTGCTTAATCTCATGCACTCCTCATCCTAGTTTAAAATAGGATTTTCAAAGGCTTTTCTCTTGATCCCGCTTCTCGGAGTGAATGTGCTCTAGTGGAGGGAGTCGATAAAGACCTGACACCCAGTGCCTGCGAATAGCATCGCTTTGGGCAGCAGCGACTTAGCTGCAACTCGGAGGATTTCTGCAGTGCCCGGGGGCTGGAGCAGCATCTCCATGTGCTGCTGCCGCTCCCCACGCGCTGCTGGCCAGCAGGACTGTGCTCTGCCTGCGCTTGGGAGCACCGCTGGCACCTGAAGGAGCTGTCCTGCACCTCTGTGCTGACGGCAGGCCCGTGCCCGCTCAGTGCCTGTTCCCCGCGGGATGCCGGGACGGCTGGATGGGCACTTTGTGCTCCAGCAGTGACCTTTCCCGGGGCACAGAGAGGTGAACAGAAGGGACAGCTGAACGGGGCCAGGGCCATCTCTGAGCGGGGGGAGGCAGAGGGCTGCCAGCAGGACCAGATCCTCTTGGCCTCTGGGCACACACGTGCTGTGAGAGCGGGCCACTGCCAGCCCCGTCCCTCCAGGCTGCAGGATTCGTTCAGCCAAGGGAACCTTGTCCAGCTCTCACAGCTCTCCAGGCACTGCTGCCCGGCCTCACGGGGAGGGTACAGGACTGAAGAGAAAGGAGGCTCCCGTGTAACCCGCAGCACAGCAGCGGGCAGACCGACCTCTGCACCTCACTGAGCCAAACACAGCTCCAGTGCCTGCACGTGGGACGGGTTTCTCCAGTGCTGCTGTGAAACTAAAGTCAAGTACCTCATCTTTTCCCTTCCTAATATTTCCACTGAATGAACAGTCTAATTAAAATCGTTCCTCAAACGCTAAACAGAGCCTGGCCCATGTTACAAACAGCAGCAGGATCCAGGAGGGTTTATATTAACCTAATGTGCTCGCTTTATTAACAGCAGGAGCGTGTTCAAAGGTTTTACACGCGTCTAAGGCTTCATTAATTCAACTCGATTAAGCTAGATTTAAATTTTACATTTTCTGGTGATTTCCTTATACTAATTATTCACTTGCAGACTATTTACAGAGGGCTTTACGTTAGGAAAACGGCTCTAATTAAATAAAAGGGAAGCATTCTGTTTATTAGCCTATTTCTAAGTACGTGTGCGGGAACGCTATCAACTCTGGATGACTCCAGGGGCTGAAAAAAACGTATCAGTGCAAAGAACAATCCGCAGTGCTGCCGAGGAGGGATCTCGGGGGGAGGTTTCAGCCACCTGAAGGCAGTCATGGCGTGTCAGCGTTCGGTGGCGGCACTGCCGACGGCTTTGGGTTACTTTTGTTCCCGTACGTTCAGCTGAAGCAGCACTGCCTCGGTCCTCCCCTGCAGAGGGGCATCTCTACAGAGGAAAAGCTGGTCACAGGCAGACGGGCATCGTCTCCTTTCCGTCGTCACTAGAGGAGAGCTGCAGGCTCCGGCCCGGAGATGTCACGAAGGGAGCAGCGCCCGCGCTACGATCTGTCACAGTGTTCCCGCCTCGTCACGAAGCGCCGGTGCCCGCGGCTCTGTGCCCGCGCTGGGGGCGGGCGGTCCCTCACGACCTCAGCGCCCGCTCGCCGCCATCGCGGGCGTTCCCTCGGGGCGGGCGGAGCCGGGAGGAGGATCCCCGCTCCCCCAGAACCGCCCGCGGGGAGTTCCCGGACCCCGCGAGAGGGCGCCTGAGGGGCCGCGCCGCATCCCGGGAAGGCTGAACTTTGAAAAAGTGCCGCTCGTTAGCTGCGCCTCACGGGGCGATGGCGGCGGGGAGCCCGCAGGTGAGCGGCATCGCGGCGTCCTGAGGGCACTGTGGGGGTCTCCTCATCCTCCCGGCTTGGGGAACTCAGCTCCGTGCTCCGAGCCCGCGGGAGGGGGCGGTGGGCTGAGGGGATGGTGGCTGCGTGAGGCGGCGGCGGCGGAGGAGGAGGAGGAGGGACGGAGGGACGGAGCCGCGTTCTGCGCTGTGGGGAACGCGGGGTCCTCCTCAGCGCGGGAGGGGCTGCGCGGCTCCGCGCCGGGAAAGCGCCGCTTCGCGGGGTACCCCGGCACGGGGTGCGCGCTCCTCCTCGCGGCGCTCCGGGAGCGGACGGGCGGACGGCACAAAGAGCGCTCGGTGCCATTGCTGCGGGTGTTTCCCGTCCTGCAGTCACCCGGGCTCTGCGCTTGCCAAAAATCTCTTAGCTCAGCGTTGGAAAGAGGAACGACTCCAGGAAAAAGGATTGCGATCGCTTTTTTTTTTTTTTTTTTTTTTTTTTTTTCCCAACCCGAGCTCCGAAGGGCGGCTGTGCAGGTGGAGCCGGTGGGCAGGCTGGTGGCAGCCCAGGGGCTGCGATCCAGACGAGTAAGGGTAACTTGGGCTCTTTGCTGGTTAGGAAGCAGTCTGGAGTGTAGCTGTAGCCCCGGGTGAGTTCTGGCAGCCCGGCTGAAAGCTGATTTAGGCTAGCTGGGGGATTTCTGGGCGAGCTCTGCCCGTGCGCCTGGATTGTGCGGACGCTGAAGGGCTGACCTCTGGGAAGGCAGGAACAGCTGCACGTGGGCTGTGGCAGCATCCCGACACCCCACCGGCATTCCTCAGTCAGAGTGCAAAATGCATCAGCACAGGTGCGAATTCAGCTTTTCCATTCCTCCTCAGCAATAGAACGTTCTATGTTCCTGGAGCAAACTATCTGTGTTAAGGCGTCCCTGCTCTGTAGAGGGGAAGTAGGGCGCAGCAAAACAATACCATGTTTGCATTCTGATTATATTTAGAAAGTGAGCGTGGTGCATTCTGACCAGCTTCTGGCAGAGAGAGACTTGAAGGAAAACTGTCCTGACAGCTGCCCTGGGCTGTACCCGTTCTCTGGATCAGTTTCCAGGTTTCTGGACTCAGTACCCTTTCTCAGCATTCATCTTGCATCAGCTACTCATTCCGTTGCTCAGATGGAGAGGATGGAGTGCTTACCTCTGTTTACACGGCTTTATAGAAAATAAATCTGCCTGCTTTTTCTGATTTTCTTTTTTTTTTTTAACTGAGACTTCAGCAGCAAACTGATTTTAGTCACTTTTTGCAAACTGGATAAAGAGCTTTTTGATTTTCCAACTGGTAGAGGTTGCCGGTGACTCAGGAACTCCATGATTCAAGTTCTTCCTCCCAAAACCCTGGATGTTTTTCAAAGCTCTGGCTTAGTTCCTGGCTTTATTAATTGGGCGAGAACTTCCTGGACTCGGGATGTTAATCTGAACCTTTTTGTTTTGCTACGGATCTGAACAATTCCTATTATGGCTATGGCATATCCCTTGCAAAACCCAACTTGGTTTTAGGCCAAATTTAAAATAGATTTGTTTTTCCTTTTAGTTCTTTCGTTATTTTGCTGTTGTGCTGCAAACTGATCGAGGATGTTGGTTTGGGTCTTTAAGGTGCTTGATGAAACATACAAAGAGTGTGATTGAATGAGTGCGTGTTTCTGTGTGAGCACAACAGGCTTTGGGTGCACAACAAATTTAAAGCGCTTGCAATGTGTGCGGGTAATGCAAAACCAGTGTGGGTTTTTTTTTTGTTTTTTTTTTTGTTGGCAATGTGGTCAACCGATTAAAGAATGTGAAAGCAGGTCAGGATTCCTGAGTTCTGTGTGTGGTCACTGCTGGGTTGCGTGGTACCCAGTTGGAGAGCGGAGTTTGGCTGTGCAACTGTTTCTTTGGCATTAAAGCAGGGAACCCGGTGAGAAGTTCGTTCTAGATTGTTACTGTATTAGATGTTCTTAATTGCCATAAAGCCACCCCGTGTGCTGGAGAGAGAAGCGTAGCCTCTTGTTTTGATCTGCTTCTTTAAGTAGCATCCTTCTGGATAAAGTTTTAAGAGCTCCTGTTTGAATTCAGTGCTTGTGAGCTTGGTGAGAGAGAGACCCTTCAACTGCTACTGCCCATACTGTGCCGGTTCAGAGTTTGTATACAGAGCTCCTCTGCTCAGAGCTGCTGCTGAGGCATGTCTCAGAACCAGGAGTATTGAGAACGATACAAAACAAAGCCCAGAGCAAGCGTGGCATCTGTTATTGCAGCGTGTTGATTGCTGCCTGTAAAGCACAGGTAGAGCCAGCAGGCTGGCTCCCTTTTCAGACACAGCTGAAAGTTAAGCTTATTCTTTGCTGTTTGTTTGTAAGCAGCTGCTGTAGGGTTTATGTCTTTTTTCTTCGGGGTAACAGCTTTGAGGTAATGCACGGTTGTGACGTTCTTTAAAATCTCTAACAGGTTAGTCGGTGTGTGTCTTTGGAGTCACAGTCTGTATGTACTGTATGGTACCAGTAAAATTTGATCAGGACTAAGGCAGATACTGGCTGAGCTTTGATACTATAGGAATAAAGATTTGAAAATCTGGAGTTTGAATCTGATTGTCTTGAAAACAACGAGATGAGCTTCGGAATTTGTGCAAACCATTTTCTAAATGAAATGAAAGAGTGAGCTCTTATAAGGGTATTGTTCCTTCCTTAAAAAGGGAAGTTAAACTGTGTTATTTCTGAAATCCTCTTGCCCAATGCTGCTTGATTGCAGGGCAGCTGTCTCTTGCAGTTGGGCAATGGTGTGAACTTAATGGATCCAAGCTTCCAGCAAAAACTGGAGGGTGAGAAGGAACTGCTCCGCCGTGCTATACAGAAAGAACTGAAAATCAAAGAGGGAGCAGAGAACCTGCGTAAAGCGACAACAGACAGAAAAAATCTCACTCACATAGAGCATGTGCTGAAATCCTCCAACCGAAAGCTAGAGCAACTTCACTGGGAACTTCAGGAGCTGAATGCAAGGATTGTAATAACTGACAAAGAGGACAGTAAGACAGGTATGCCGTGGGTCACGGATGACAGGGAAATCCTGTGGTGCCTCAGTGCTAGTGGGGATTTTACCTGTTGGTATTCATCTGGTGAAATAACCTGTGCAGTGGAAGGTGGGGGATGGGTCAATTGAGGTGAAGGGACAGGCAACATGAGAGATTAGTGTAGAGGGAAGACAATATAGAGGAGCAGGCTGTAGATGAAATTGTGGGGATCTGAATGGAGTTTCTAGGCAGTTGAACGTGATGGAACGTGAATGAATGTAAAATTGAAAGGGGGATTGGTAGGAGTGGTTCACTGAAAATAAAATAAATACTTAGAAACTTAAGCTCCTTTTGAAAGAATATTTTGCAGCCAGTTTTCGAGAGGATAGAGACTGTGTGACTAGAAATTGTGTGTTATTTTGTAGCTTAACCTTCTCTTGTGGAATCATTTAGAGCCCACACAGTGAAATAACTCAAGAAAAGATGACTAATTATGTTGATGACATAGTTTGTACAGATGGATCTTTATCTCCTGACCCTCGTCTCTGGGAAAGAAACTCAGATCCCATGGCAAGGAAGGTTGAAGCTCTGAAAAAACAGCTGCATGTTGAAATGAAAGTGAAACAAGGAGCTGAGAATATGATCCAGATGTATTCAAGTGCAACATCCAAGGTAAGCAGGAATAAACAGCAACTTGGGGATATTGATTCCTGGAATTAAATATATATTTGAAGTCCATATACAAACTCTCTCTGGTAATTGGTGTGTGAAAGAAATTAATCTGTGAAGTGTGCTTGTTTGAATCCTAGCTCTGCATTTTGATACTCAGCACAGTGACAGCAGGTTAGGGTACTGCATGAGACAGTCATATATGTTAGGACAAGGCTTTTCTGGAAGGGCATTTTAATTACTTTGCCCCATGATACAGTTGCCTGGGCCTTTCATGAATCACGTGGTGATTACTGTTAGAGGGGAATTATTAGACCAGCCAGACTGACACAGTCTAGCAATTTTGAGTTTTGAATGCCAACGCAGAGGCATTAATATATCCAGACTCAAAGTTCATAGCGACTGTGTGATTTGAGTTGGAGAAAAGCATCTCATAGGAAGCAGCATGATAGAAGTACCATCTCTAGAAAATTTGTTCCAAGCTTGAGAAGATAGTGAGGGTGGTATAAGAAGTAAATTCAGATGGTAACGTGAGGAAAATTAAAGGAAAAATAAGTTAAAAGGTGTTGGTATTGCTCACTTAGTTGTTGTGTTGTGAATTTACCACTTGGTAAATTAGGATGGAGCTCAGCATGTGATATCTGTTTACGTGAGAGAAATTTTCATTTTCAGTTTCACATTCCTCCCACTTAACTGAGTTTGGCATAATCATATTTAAAAGTCAAAGGGTAATTAAAAAAAATCCAAGCTTAGTTCAGTAAGACCAGCAGCACACAGGGGTGTGCTTTTCTGATTTGCTCAATGGTTATGCTCAAAAATACTGTAACTACATCTGACTAGTGAACCACAAGTCTCAGCTGACTCCAAGATTTGGAATTAACTGATGCATCTATAAGGCGTTTTGTAACAACTCGTCTTTTTTTTCCCCCCTTGGTGTCGTAGTCCATCAAAGACTCCGTATCCTGTCCTTTCTCTCAAAAAAACTGAGATAATGATCTCAAAGTCTGTGATCCTCAGCAATGTCTCTTTTACATAAATGCTTGTGTTTGCTATTTCAGAATCATTCATATGATCCTTATTGCAGGTAGCATCTCTCCCCCTAGCTGAACACACCACCATAATCCATTTTTAATGAACATGGTCCTTTCTCTGCACATGCTTTCCTTCTGGCAGGAGCGGAAGCTGCTGGCTACAGCTAAGCAGATGCTTCAGGACAGTAAGACAAAGATTGAAATTATCCGCATGCACATTGTGAAGGTGTCTCAGTCAACAGGAGGGATGGAAGACACAGTGGATCCAGCAGGTAGGCTGTTTTAAGTAAAAAGATGCGGCCAAAGCCTTAAGATCCAGAGTAGTCTATTTTGTTCCTCACTGTATTTTGTCTCCCAAATGCCCAGTGAGCACCATCAGTGCAGTGGAGCTCCGCATTGAGGAGCTGAGGCATCGTCTGCGCATTGAAGCTGCTGTAGCTGAGGGGGCAAAAAATGTGCTGAAGATCGTGGGAGGGAGTCGGGTACAAGATCGCAAATTTTTGGCTGAGGTAAGCACTTCTTCAGGTCTTCTTACGAGAGCAGTTTCATGCCACAGCAGCAGTGATTTAATTTGAATGACGAGAGCTAACCTGAAGTTATGAATTTGGCAAATTCCTGACTGTGAGTTCATAAGGGAATAATAGTCCCTGGACTGGAGCTGTTCCTTTGAAAACTGCTGCCTGCTTTCTGTTCTACTTCATACTGCTAGGCTCAGGGTCGCTTGCAAGAGTCCTCCCAGAAGATTGACCTGCTGCGCTTGTCCTTGGAACGTCAGCTAAGTGGGCTTTCTCCAGATCACCCAAAACGAGCACTCATCAAGCAGGAATTAGTAAATACCTCTTCCCTGGGAGCTCAGCATGGCATTATCCAACCCACTGCAGTTGTCAAACCTACAGCCCTTACAGGTGTGTAAATCCTGTGTGGCATGTTGCTGTGGAGGAGCTGAAAGAAAAAATTGAGTTGCACTTCTTCTAATTGTTGTTATGCCTTTTTGTTATGTGGACATTTGATCTTCTGTGAATGAGATTTCTTTCTTCTAGGCTAGTAAAAGATTTCTGATCATATGAGTTAGGAGTAGATTAATATATTTAATAACTTTCATTTATTAAATAGGCAGTTGGGCTGTTTGATCTCTGTATGTTCCTTCTAACTGAATGTTCTATACTATGTTATTCTAACTTGGGGAAGATTCAAGCTATTAGCCAAAGAATAATGAATCTGAGAAATCTGTGGACCCCTGTGGGCATAGATTGATTGGAATCACTGTTGTCGCTTACGGAATAATGTTTTTTACTCTCCTAAAATTCCTCAGGAACACTGGAAGTGAGACTGATGGGATGTCAGGATCTGTTGGAGAATGTTCCAGGCCGTTCCCGGATGGCTGGTTCTTCTCCTGTCTGTGGCAGCCCAAATGATTTGAGGCCATTCTCCCTAACAAGAGTTGGTCTGGGTATCCATGGCCGTAACGCTGCAGGAAAGTACCTGCGAAATGAAGAGCTATGTAGTGAGTATGACGTTCTGTTTTGAGATGTGAGTGGCACCTGTGGGCAGGGGGTTTCTCTTCAGGATACTACATTAGCCCTAGTATGAGGCTGCAAAACTAAGAGAATGAGTCACCTGATACCGAATCCTCCTAGCTATCTCCTGGAGATTACATTTGGTTGGGATAGTCACCTTCAGCACGAGAGATTTTATCTTTAGTTTTATAGCAGTGTAAAAAGATTATAATTCATGTTTTCCCCTTTGCCCAGATGAAGTCCTTGCTGTGCTCAGAGTGGACAATAAAGTGGTTGGCCAAACGAACTGGGGACCTGTTAATAACCAGGCATGGGACCAGAGCTTCACCATTGAGCTGGACAGGGTAAGGTGGCTTAAGATTTCCTGAGTTGTGTTTGGTTTTCCATTTCACCTTACACAATTTGCTCGTTTAGTTGCAGTTCCATTTGACTCAGCTCTGAACTGGCTCTGTCCCCATATCCTTTTATGTAGCAGTTATCTTAGTCTTTCCCTCAAGGCACTGCATCTCCGGCAGAAATTCAGCCTGAACAACATCTGTTGTCCTCTGCTCTGTATCTAAGCAGTTTTGTCTTACTAGCAGAGTGACTCTAACAAAGATTTCTGAAATGTGGAGCAAAGACAGCTATCTCCAAAAGGTTTTGTAGCTGGGAAGATCTGAAAACATCAAAGACAGTGTGGGAACGGAAGGACAAAGAAGTTTTGTGCACACTGTCTAGTTAACTGTGAATTGAACAGCAGCACGTGTATGGCATGCCCAGACCGTGGGGCAGTATGTAACTTCTGCTTTTTTGTCTCCTCCACCAACCACCCATTCCCTCTAGTCTCGTGAACTTGAAATTTCTATTTATTGGAGAGACTGGAGAGAACTGTGTGCAGTGAAGTTCCTACGTTTGGATGATTTCCTTGATAACGAGCGCCATGGGATGTGCCTCTTGCTTGAACCCCAGGGAATGCTTTTTGCAGAGGTATACTTTTTGCAGAGGTATAAATGTCAACTTTGTTTCTTCATCAGAGAAAGCTCTGTTCAGGGCGCCTGCCCTCAGGGCAGTTGTTCAACCCAGTGCACAAGGAACAGAAGGAGCAATAATCTAGAAGGGTAGAGTGACACCTGAATACTTCAGCATTAATATCATATATATACATAGAAGGAGCAATGTGATATTATAAGATGCACCCTGAAGTGACACTTCAGCTACTGCTCTGTAATTGTGTGCACTGTGAAATCCCTTTTTTTTTTTTTTTTAATTTGCTTTCATTATGAGTCATCGGTGACACTTCAATTAGACATAGGGCTTAATGGTCAGGTTCAAATTACACGACTATAGGACTGGGATTCCAAATTCCCTCTGGGTATACTCACTTTATCATCTTTCTGAGGCTAGCAGCAAAGAGTTAAATGCCATTCGTGAAGAGATCCTCCGGATAATCCTTCACATGGTACAGTGCTTTCTTTGTGTTGTGATGAAAGATCCCACGGTTAACTTTCCAAAAGCAAGATGTTGACCTTATGTACCAAAATTTACCTCCTGTCCCTTGTGTTTGGTGGTTGACTTTTTTTCTTTTCCTAAATTTTTGTGGCAAGGACTGCTACTTCTCTTTTTTTTTTTATGTTTAGTTTTGAGTTGTATTACTTTTATTTAGGATATGAATTGGCCTCAAGTTTTTTGGTTTTCTGCATTTCAGGTAGCAGAAAATTCCAAGCACAGTTGAAATGACTGATGTGTTTACACAGCGAGGCTTAGAATAACACAATCTGGACTCAGTGGGAGTGACTCCTAGCTCACCGAATAGATATGAATGGAGAATTTGATGAGAGAGCACGTGTGCAAGTTTGCATTCACAGTGTAAATGCAGTAGTTTGACAAATCCCCTTTCCTTCTCTGACAGGTGATGTTCTGTAACCCTGTCATTGATAGAAAGCCAAAACTGCAGCGACAGAAACGTATTTTCCCCAAACAGAAAGGTAAGCTACTGGAGAGCTGACTATCCAGGGTGTGTGGGTGAGGGCAGGAGTCTGCACAAGTAGTCTGCCATCCATTCCTGTCTCATTAACTTTGTGAGACTCATTAAAATGCTTGTTAATTACTGCGTGTAAGTAGGTGGACTTTAAGATGTTATAATGTTTGGTCACAAAAAACACAGGCTGCATGGTGTATGATGTGATATTTTTGCAGTGTTTCTATTCACAGTTATCAGTGTTAGGAAGATACAATTACTACTATTTAACTTTCTTCTTAGCAAGATCTAGGACTTGAGCTATCCTAATTTGCCCAGCTGTGTTGTTACTGATGACAAAACAGGTACTGGAAAACTTCCTGGAAGAATCTAAATTATAGAAGACTGTAGCATTGTAGGGCAAATAGCCCCCCAAAATAGCACCCAAAAGAAATAGTGCCAAAGCTGGTATATTTTTGATAGGCTTAAGTAGATGGTGTACAGATAGTTAATAAGGAAATTAATAAGAAAAGAGTGGTTCACCTTCAAAGATGGTTGAGGCTCACCGAAAACTCCACTAGGGAGGAATCTCCAACCAGAGATCCTTCCCCGGTGGTGGTCAGCCCTTAAATGGGGTCTTGGGAGAGGTGGAGTCAAACTCCACCCCTTCCAATCACACTCACTTGTGCCCCTGCGGCTGACCCAGTGCTCGCCTCAGGTGATCAATCAGTGGTTCAGGCCGTGATTCAACAGTTCCCATACGAGCACGAACAGGTCACTGATTGTCTGTTAAGGCTTTAGAGCTGGCATGAGAGCCTAGGAACTGGAGTAACTTGCATACTTTATGTTTTGTCTGCGTTTTTTTTTTTTTTCCTATGAAGCCAAGCGAGGTAAGACTTTACATACAGAAGACTCTTAGCAGTGGGGATAAACTAGATTTTATGTTTATGTTCTTTTGGAGGTGGTAAAAATAATTAAAAAGATCCCAAAAGCTTTGTACTTCGTAGAATCTTTCTGTTAATAGGCTGAATTATTAAAATGCAGTGTACAAATAGAAGAAGACCATTTAAAAGAACATTTCATGAAGCTTCTGCTCGAGAGTTGTTTAGATAGTGTATGGATCTATTTCATCATCATTGTTAGACTTTATCCCCTAAAAGAAAGTTAATTCTCTTTGGGGTGCACTACTTTTTTCTGAGTAAGCCCACAGGTGTTTGGGTGATAATGCTAGTTAAGCAGTTCATCAGACTGTAATCCATGCATTGTAATCTCAGTGGTGTTTTGACCTTGACTCCTCCAGGGAAAGAATTTCTCCGAGCTCCTCAGATGAACATCAGTGTTGCTGCTTGGGGTCGACTGATGATGAGCTTCCTCCCTCCGTGTAGTTCCAGTAGCACTCTGAGTCCCCCACTTCATGATTCCATGCATACAGATTTCTCTCCAGTTCCCCTGCAAAATCATGTTGACTCAATAACCAAGCTGAGTAGGTAAGTCATGTTCTGAGTATTGCTGTGTGACAGTCTAGAATGGGTGTAAAATATACCTTAAAATTATATTGCACCTTCCTAAGGGGGAAAAATATATTGATATGAAAATTGTATCTGCAGCACTTAATTCAGGATTTTAAGAGAAGCTGATGCTGCCTGAAATGAAGTGGGCTTGGTGGGTTGTTCTGTGCTTCCCTCTGATTTATTGTTAGTCCTGAACCAATTTCCAAAATTGCTGTCCTAACCAGCAGTGTGTACCAGAGCCAGGGGAATTTCAGCAACTTTGTTTTCCTCTCCAGTGAGAAATGTGGGTATAAAGATGGTCATAAGTAAGCACTGTGACGCAGAAAAAAGTGAAACAGATTTTCAAAAGAAACGTGAGTCTAATCAACACCTTAACAGATAGTTTCCATTTATTTAGAAGAGCATATTTCTTGATGCTTCACAGACTGGTGGTGTGAATTGAATGGTCCTTTTGTCCACTGTATTGGAGTGAAAAAAGTTTTGCCTACATGTTAAAGGTGATATATTTGTGTTTCCCTACAATGCTGTGCTCTAAGGCAATCTCATGGGTTTTTTTTCTTACAAATGCAGTGACTTTCCTGTGGCAGAGCTTACATATGATGACGAAGCACCACCCAAGCCACCTCGACTCTTTCTGATGACCAAGTCCAAAGAACCAGCACCATCTCCTGCAGATTCTCCGGTAACCTGGGCCCACAGGGAGACTTCTATCTGTTGGTCGATGTTCTTTCAAGGCCCAGTTATAATTTGTTTTGTTACTGGAGAAATTAGCTGCACTTCAGTCAGTTGCCTCCTCATTAGCTGAGCTGATTGGCCTCCAAGGTTTCAGAGTCCAGTAAGCTATTTTGGCACGGAGTCTTCACCAAAGTCTTGTAGCTCTTTTTTAATGATATATTGCTTTTCTTGTAAAATGTGAGATAGCATTGGGAATTCAGGGCAGAAGTACGGAACAGATGACTGCATGAATAAAAAACAGAGCTCAACAGGCTTTGAGGAGCAGATACAATCGTTTGTCATTTAAGGAATTGGGCAAAAAGAGAGAAGAGCTCTCATTTTCTGAGGAAAAGGAGCAGGAAGATTATTCTGAGTGATATAATGCCTAATGACTTGTGTTCAACCATGTCTAATCCTTTTTTTCTTTAGCTTTGACAGTAGAGGAGGCTGTGTTCTCTAATCACTGTGGCTCTTTTAGGGACTTGAAATGTCTTTTTTTCCATGAAGAGAATGTTTGGTTTTTTTTCCTAAAGTGAACATGGTAGTAGTTTTGTGTAGCCACACACAACCTTTGTTCATGCTGCTTTCCTCCAAGCAGAAGTGATGACCGACTTCAAATACTTGCCATGCTGTGTCGTTACACTGGAGGAAATTTGAATGAGGGTGTTTCCACCTGATTTGGTGATTCCAGAGAATAACATACTGCAACTTTCCCTCTGTTCCTAGTGTCTGAAGAGGCTGCATGTTGAGGAGAAGACTTGCAGCCCTGCCTTAACAGAATTTGCAATCCAGGCATCTCCAAGGTAACAGTGGGCAGCATGAGATGTCTTGGGTCACAGATTAATGAAGCACTGGGCTGAAATTTTTGAGTGTACAGTGTAAAAATTCTACTTAAGATATTCTTTGGTTTCTCAACAGCTGATTCTTAGTGCTGGGAGTGGACAATGCCACAAAAAGTCCGCCCTGATCTTTACTTCTTCAAGCACCTGTTGCACCTTACTTGCTCATTAAACCCCTTAGCCTGTTAATAAGCTTTACAATGTAATAACAGATGCTAGTAGAAACTAAAGTCACTTAACTGTCTTCCAGTGCTTTCTTGTGTTTAAAGTTTTATAGCATAGCACATTTAGACGTGCCAAAGTAGAACTGTATTTCAGAAACACTCTTGGCACTCCTTTCACTCTCATTTTCATCGATGTGCAAGATAAGATGCCTCATTACATAGGGAAGTATAAAACAGGAAGTTTAAGTCTGTGGCAGTTACGTGTGCATCTTGTGTAATTGAAAAGGTACACAGTAGTGTACGTACCAAAAACAGGACAAGTAAAAATAAAAAATTGCTATTGTGTGAAACACTGAAAAAGCACAACTAAGATCTTTCTAAGCTGATCTTGAAGTTCAGATCTTAGAAAATTCTGATAACTTCATCATCACTTTTGAGGGGTCCCATCTTCAAAATGCTGGAGTCAGAATGCATTCAGACGTGAGCTACCTTCTCTCTGAGAAAGCTCAGGAGGGAGTTGGGTCCTTCAGGAGAACCTCCTGAGCCCTTCATTTCACTCACTGTGCAAGTATAGAGCATCTGTTGTCTTTTAAAGGTGATCCTGGTGTAAAGCTGTAGAAGGATGGGTGTTTTGTTTTTTAAATTATTTCTGAGCAATTCTGCAGTCTGAGTTTCCTTGGTAACACCTTGTAGCTGATATAATGTTCTATAGAATCTCTTTATTCAGACATACTTTTTTATTTTTTTTTCCCCCCAGCAACATCTCATGTCTGTGGTCTCCCTTTGTTTCATTTCCAATTCCTGTTTGAGAACTTATCTTCTTATTATTTCCTTGTCCTGCTGGCACTTGATACACATGTTTGTGGTTCATGTCTGATTATCACCGTTGCTGCTGAGCCTGCTGGAAGGAGTGTTGGCAAATCTGAATTTTACTCCCGTAAGGGTCGGGGATGAGGGAGAACTAATTCTGTAATGGGAAGCAACAGAGAAAGCAAGCCTCGGAGGGGTAGAATTACTGCTCTTGTTGCATATACAGATGGAAGGCAGAGACTGTTACCACTGGGAGTAACTCTAACTTCTCAGGGTTTCAGCCTGGGTGGCTGATGCAGGTGTTCACTTTGCTGTACTGAGCTTCTTCCCTTGACACAAATGCTCACTCATTTGCATTGTTCGCGCATCTTTTGCACATTGTCTCAGCAAATCTTGTTTGTTTGTTTTCAGGAAAAGGGCAGTTCATCTTGAGGATTTTCACTGCATCGCCATGCTGGGACGTGGCCACTTTGGGAAGGTAGTGGAGAAGTGCTCTCTGCAGAGAGCAGTAGGGCTGTGGTTGTGAAGATGGGCTCCTGCCTCAGAGTCTGAATAAAAACGTTGCAGAGATTTGTTGCACTGTGGATGCAAAAAGCAAAACCACAAGCAGCTGGTAGTGCTGATAACAGCCAAAACTCCTGAAGATTTGTGACTTCAGAACAAGGAGGACACTCTCCAGGGAGTGCCAAATGATCTAATAGAACACAGCATTACCATTCTTTTCATTATCACTGTGATCACTGGTGTGAAATAGTGTGAGTCCCACAAAGTGTGTGTGTAGGTGCTTGCTGTAAGAGCACTGAGGTGCTTTTAAAACACAGGACCAGCTGCAATACTGCTGTTTCTGGAAAGATCATAACTTAGAGTAATGTCATTCTAGACTGCAGCAGCACAAGGAGTAGAGAAAGAGTGCTCCACTTTTGGAGTTGCTTGAGCCTTGTTTTAAGAATGAATATCTGAAGTGGATGGAAATAGTTTTTGTCAATGGAGTCAAAATAATCCAACAAGGGAATAACAGATTTGTTTGGAATACAGCATTTCTGTTGTCTTTCAGGTATTGTTGGCCCAGTACAAAGCAACTGGGAAGCTGTATGCTATCAAAGCCTTGAAGAAAAAAGATATTATTAGGAGAGATGAAATTGATAGGTAAGCTTTGTGGTACAGTTGCCAATGATGTATTATCACACCTCTAATGTGTAGGTATGATGTGTACTAGTCTTGGTACTACTGATGTTAAGGGTGACCTTAAGGCCAGGATAAATAAAATCAGGAATAAGTGAGCTTACAACAGCTCTACTTTCTAGTTTCTGGAACAATCTATAATTCAAGTTTTGGTAGCATGTAAGACAAATATTGTAATAGACCATAGTTCTTATTTCCCTATCATGAGAGGTAAAGATTTTAATCTTCATTCTGTCTTTCTTGAAGCAGGCTTTTCTGCCAAGTTTTAACCCTGACATTTTAATTCTTTGAATCCTGGCAGCTTGAACTGTGAGAAACGAATATTTGAGGTGGTCAATTCTTCTGATCATCCATTCCTTGTGAACATGTTTGCATGTTTCCAGACACCTCATCATGCTTGTTTTGTGATGGAATACACCCCAGGAGGTGATCTTATGATGCGCATACACGAAGATGTCTTCCCAGAGCGTACAGCACAGTGAGTTACAATTAGTCTAGTTTCCAGGCATTGTAAATGTTTAACTTGATTCTCATATATCTTTCCTGATAACTGTTCCTCTTTGCTAGGTTTTACACAGCCTGCGTAGTCTTGGGACTCCAATTTCTGCACAAGAAGAAAATTGTTTACAGGTAATGCGAAAAATCAGATGTAAGACAGTTCAGCAACTTGAAAGTTTAAGTTTTCCTGTAGCTACATCTCTGGAGCTGACTATCTTGCTGGGTTTCCTAATCTTTCTGTCTGTCTTTATTTTTCCCATCTCCTGTTGCTGTCAGCATGTTCATCACATGGTGAAGAAAGTCACCTATGAGCTATTCATCTGACACGCTGTAGGTGTATCATTCTCTGTAACATGTCACTGCTAGCACGTGTAACTCACTGCTTTCTTTTTTACTTGCACAGTTGAATAACTTGTCATACTCTGGTAGGATATTCTTTTCACAAGCAATAAGCTCACCCAGCTCTAAGCTGCTTTGTGGGGCCTTCAATAAGAGGAAAATGTCAGTAAGTTGAGGGGAATCTTCCAAATAATATGTGGTTTAAACTGAATGTGGACTTATTGTATATATTTATTCTCTTTATTAACATCTAGTTTCTGCCTCATGAAAAAGAATCTGTTGGATGGGAGTTCTCAGACTTCATCCACCATTTTCTTCACCCCCTTCTTTGCCTACAGAGACCTGAAATTGGATAATCTGCTTTTGGATGCTGAAGGATTTGTGAAGATTGCAGATTTTGGACTGTGTAAGGAAGGTGAGTTCCTTTGATGAAGCCAGTATTGAACTGTCAGCACAAAGTTTAGGCTCTGGGCTTTTGTAAGGTGTTCACAAATACGAGTACCGGATGACTTATGTAACTTCATCTCCACTTAAGATAAATAAAGGTCAGCTCTCTGGCCAAGATGAACTTGGAAAGAGTACCCTTGGCACTTCAGGAACTTTATGAAGGAGTTTACAATGTACTTCTTTGCTGAAAGAAGGTGGGATACAGAATGCTACAAGATGTGTGCTTAAGTAAATGAACAGTGGAATCTGCAGGTTCTCCTGATTGAGTTGCTTATTTAAGCGTTGTCTGAGTTGTTATACAGATTGCTGGGGACCTGAGGTATCATACTTTCTCATTAGTGTTTACAAGCACTGATGAGAGCCCATGCACAGTTAACAACAACTCACCAAGTGGTAATCTATTGCTTTCAGAAGATGAGACTGCATGCAGTGTATTTAGAAGCATGTGCTGGATTTTACAAGAGTGTTCTTGTCCTTCAGGAATAGGTTTTGGAGACCGCACAAATACCTTCTGTGGTACTCCTGAATTTCTGGCTCCAGAAGTCCTCACAGACATCTCATACACTCGGGCAGTGGACTGGTGGGGACTGGGTGTACTCATTTATGAGATGCTTGTTGGTGAGGTAAGACCACATATCTCTTAGAGAATTCTGTCAAGCTGTCTTGGGCAGAGCAGTACCTGATCACGTGAGATAAAACTTTGATGAAAGTAGCCAACTAGTTATTAGTTATTATTAACATTGTAATATTTAGAACATTCTTCTTGTGCTTGCCAAATAGTAATCATCTGTACAAATCCTCACTATTCTTGTTCCTATATATTAGCAAGTGCTATGTATGTTAAATTAAAAAAAAAAATCACAATTGCAGTCACCATTTCCTGGAGATGATGAGGAGGAAGTCTTTGACAGCATTGTCAATGATGAAGTGCAGTATCCACGATTCCTTTCATCGGAGGCTCTTTCTATAATCCGAAAGGTAATGGGTTTGAGGGGGCTCTGGGAGCCTGAGGAACTTGTGTTTTACTGTAAGTGGATCTGGAGGAACTCTGTTAAGACCAGTTACCATTTGTGTGTATAACCTATAGCTGCAGACTAAGGAAACTTTTAAAACGTACGTATATTTTTTCCTTCTCATTATGTAAATGCTATTCTTCTGCCTAAGAATGACTAAGGAAGCTTCTCACTGAGGTCTGTTGCTACAAACTCTGAAATAAAGTGTTGATTTGAAGACGGAAGTAATAGTGTCATTCAGTGAAGGTGGCTTGATTCAGTTTTTGGAGGTAACCTGGTAGTTACAGGTGCACAATTAAGGTGAGATACTGCATGCAGTTTATAGTGGATGTGTTACTGATGGTGGTGAGTTGTTCACAAGGAGTTATGTCTGAGCTATTACTAGCAGTTTGACTTTGCCACAGAGAAGGTGAATGAGAACATACTGAGTAGCTCCATCTCTTTTAGTTTTTCTCCCCAGAATGCTGGTTTTGTCCATCTTTTTTCCAGTTGTTTAATTCTGATCTTTTCCACAGCTTCTTCAAAAATGTCCGGAGCGTAGACTAGGAGCAGGGGAAAAAGATGCAGAAGAGATTAAAATCCAGCCCTTTTTTAAGGTAGGAATTCACTTTATTCCTCCTTCTTAGCTCTTGTATTTGAGAAGAGAGTGATTTGCTTTCTGATGATATTGAGGCAAATTTCCATTATTTATCAGTGAGATCTTAGTGGCAGCTTCTGTTGCATCTCGTTGCTCTGTTCAGGCATTAGTGTTTCAATTCATGTTGGCAGTGACACCCCTAAGTGTGTTTTCTGGGCTCTGTAAGCTTCCAGGCCAGCTTGTTATTCCAGATTGTGTTGCTTCTATGTACAAATATACATTTATTTTAAGCCATCACCAAATACTCCATTATAAATCAAACGGCAGCAGTCAAAGATGTGGTCAAGGGATGACAGAGAATGCCATCCAGTCTAGTTGATGACACCCACATTTGCAGAATAAACAAGAATCTTTGGAGAAGTTGCGGTTAAGGACACTTTTGCTTTGGGTCAGTGGCATTTGTTTGCTCTAGGCAAGGGTGTTACCACTCTTCCACGTGCTGTTGAATCTCTACACTACCTGGCCTGCACCAACTATGTTTGCTTTGGCGTGTTTTTCCCCTTCGTTTTAACTTCACATTTCATAAATAATGTCAGCCTGACCTGTTCACTTCCTTCTCTTACAGGAGATGGATTGGGATGCTTTGTATGCCAGGACGCTGAAGCCCCCTTTTGTGCCCATTCTAAAAGATCCAACAGACATCAGCAACTTTGATGAAGAGTTTACATCACAGAAGCCAATTCTGACTCCTCCAGAGGAGGTTGCTCTCCTAACCCGTAAGGAGCAAGCTGTCTTCAAGAACTTTGACTTTGTCTCCAAACACCTTTTAAACGCTTGATTCCTGTGCTGTAAGAAACATGAACAAATCGTTAATATCTCCAGAGGGCATAGTGAAGACCAGCAAAGGAAAAGTCCACAGACTTCTTGGAATGGGCAGTGGTGAAGTGCCCTGCACGCTGAGTTACCCTACTATGTTTTTTCAGCCTTGCTTGTTGGAGGAATACTGGATGTGAATGAGAAGTTCACTTTTGGCTGGATGTCATCTGATGCCACTGAATGTGTATAGTAATTTGGAATTTAATCTGGACTTAACATAATGAAATCAAGTCATCTCTGCAGCCCAGGTTACTCTTTACAAAGAGTGTTAAGTAAGTAACACAGCTCTTTTAGGTTTTGTAATACCAGGGAGGAATGGATTTTAATGCAGCTGAGGTAATGATGTTTGATAATGATCCATGGGATTGTATCTTGAGTAAAAAAAATTCTCTTTATACTTCTTTCAGGATGTGAAATCTTAGCTATTGGTTTTAATAATATAAAGAAGCCATGATTTTGCACATGCTTCCATTCTTTTTTTTTTTTTTTCCTTTTGAAAATAAAGATAATATTCCTTATAGTGAACTTTCATCTTTTCATCTCCTTGTTGTTAGGTGAACGTTTCAGATCACTGCCACCCATACTAAACTCAGCAGACAGGATTTTATTTTTCTCTGGAAATGTCATGGTGATATTTTTTTTCTTCCTCCCTTCTATCTCAAGTTGTCTATATACAAACTGTACGGTATGATCAGCTGTCACGTCCGAATGATTGCACTTCTCTCTGCGCCTGATTATCAGTGCATCTTTTTTGGAGTTAGTACAGGAAAATAAGCAAGTTTAAGCTGATCTGATTTGCTCAGCAACGTATTTTGTAATTAAACTTGGTCAGATGCATTTTCTTCCCTACATTCAAGACGTTAGGTTGTTGGGGGAAAAAAAGGAAAGCACCTATAGAAATGAAGCATTCTGTTGAAGACAAATAGGGACATAAAGCTCTTATTCCTTCAGTTTTCTTCAGCAGAGGTAGGCAGAAGAAGTCAAACTAACACCATTGTTCTATTTTTGGAGATAAGAAGCAGCTTGTGAGTTGCCTGGGTTAAGTGCCTCAGAATACAGAGACATTTGAGAGTTTTAGTAAGAGCATATGTTTGTGCAAAACAAATAACTCACTTTGAACCTTGTTTTCGTATTTTCAGAGCCAAGTAACTGCTGCTGAAAGTTCCACCCTGTCAACATACTTTCAACCTTCTGCTCTGAACTGTTCAAAGCAGGATACACGCCTTCCTTTCCCAACTGAATGTAATGGTTGTCTTGCTCGTATGGCCCTGCAGTTTCTTTGTGAATTTTCTTTTTCTTTTTTCAGGTGAGGGCTTCTTCAGAGCGTTAAGCACAGGGGGTTGTCAGTTCAGGGGAAACCTCGAGCTGGGTTTCAGAAAGAGAGGCAAAAGGAAACCAACAAGGTATATTTAATTAATACTTCTACAGTAAAAATACCATGAACTACCATTCCAGTGCACATACAAGAGAATTCCCGAAGAGCACAACGCTGTTTTGGGCTGTATTACCTGCTGACAGATTTTTGAGTGATAGCTGAAGGAAAAGTAATTGCTAAGTAGGAAATGAGTCAGCCTTCAGCAGGCACCACACTGACACCAACTGCAGAGTCCTTTCTGGACCGTGCATCATTTTGATGAATACAATTAACGTTCTGATATCCCCCTGACAGGAGTTTCTTCTCTGAACAAACCAGCCTGGATGCAGTTTACAGACTATAGATTTGTTTTTAAAAAAAAGTCTTCTGCATTTTCAATCTGCTTTTGGACTGTCACGTTGTATTAGTGACTGTACTGTCCTTTCATTAGTGCTCATTAAGGCCCTGAGTGCATTCTGCCAACTTGCCAGATGTATTCCTGAGCTGCTGTTAACTTCTGAGTCAAAGCAATTAAGGCACAATAACCTTGAGCTGTTGGATGAGGTCTGCTTTATTTTTTTTTTTTTTTGAAGCAGAAGAGGGTCAGCACTAAAACTCACCCCACAGGCTTTTCTACTTTAAAACTGCTGATCCTACCTTCCAGCCCCTTATGGAAACGTGAACTATGATCTTCTATTACAGTGGAAAACAAGTAAAGCTGCTGCTACCCTGGAATGCTATTAGCACCCCAACCCCACAGGAACAAACAGGACCTAGAAACTTTCCTTTGAACGATTCCTTTCCAGTGCTACTTTGTGCTATTTCATGAAAATACTGACATGCTGAGGTAGCAGCATTACTACTTGTGTTATCTGAGCCAGGTAAGAAGTGCCCACCTCTGTTACTGCCTCTTTCCCCATTAGATATAGTGAAGGCCCAGAGCACCAGGTCACCTGCAGAAGTAATTCAGTAGGCAAGCATTGCTCTTCTGTCAAAAGAAAAGTGGCTGATATCATTCTTTGCTGAATTCATTCAAAACAACCTGTGAATTGCTGTCAGCACTACCAACTTAAAGGAAAAAACGTGTTACGATGCTGGGGGCTTCATAATGAGGTACAGACTAATGATCCCAGCTGAATTTGGTGCTGTACAGCTGTTTCTCGTGCACATTAACACTATGAAACCTCAAATCTTTGAGAGAAGCGTGCAGTTTAGGCACATCAAAGGCAAATTTCATTTTGACTGTACAAATATTGACTCAAATATTTCTGTTATGTACCCAGTGTTACTGAAAGGCACTGTGGTTCTCACAGTAAGAGCTACACTGAAGAAAGGCCACGGGGACTATACTGATTCAAGCTGGTTTGGTGGTGACAGCTGCTGTTCCTTAGCAGCAACCAGAGAGGAAACTTTGGAGAACAGAAGTCTGCACGGCTGTTCACGCTGTTCTTGCATCTCTTCAGACGTGGATGCAGTTAACAAAAATAAGTACATTTAAAGAGATACCTCTCCTCAGTGAAGACAACAGCCCTCCTGGCCCTCCCGGAACCAGTGTTATTCATTGTAAAGAATAACCCTGATTACCCTTCTTGAAAGGTGATCTGCTTTTGTGGATGAACAGGTTGTAGCACACACTGCACAGTCCGTGATTTGTTAAGGGTTCCGTGCAAGGTAACAGCAACGTGAGCACAGCTTTACCCAACCACCTGCAGATGTCTTTGGGCATTTTACTTATCAGTTACCACTGCGACTAGACAGGTTCACTGTTCCTGTGAAAATAGATGTTCTCCCATGCAGTGAGATGGCATGAACAGAAGAACCTCCAGAGATTGAGGATTACTCCTTGGTCAAAGGGATTCTCCAGCTCAGAGTGCCGCAGGTAGGAGATGCGGTGGTATGACATGAACTCCCACGTGGTGGTGTTGCATGAGATCAGATAGAGGTGTGAAATCAGCAGCAGCAAGACAACAATGGTGAACACGACTATCACGAGGAAGGATATGAGGAGGAAGATGTTATGTTGCAGCCAGTCCCAGGACTGTTTAAAGTAAAGGCCTGACCTTTTAAGGAGAAATAAATTCAAGGTTAAACGTGGAAAACTAGTTTTATAAACCAAGCGTCACATTTAATTTGATTCATAACTGGTGAGATTCTGATCATCGTGTACTGCATGTAGTTTTATATGCTCTAAGTTCTTAAGAGGCAGTGCCTCAGCACCTTTAAACTAGAACCAGGTTCACCTGAGAGCTGAAAGGACACAGCCATTTTCAGCTGACTCCTCCCCTGAACAGGTCCGTGGCTGAAACCCAGCTGGAGTTTCTGACTCTCATAAATATTCTATTAGAACAACTGGAACAAAATTAGTTGCTCTTCTGCTTTTGTTAATTCTATTCCTTTAACCTCAAGTGAAAGATGAAAGGAGAGATGAGAGATGAGCAGTGAAACCTAACTTATCAGATTCTGCTCAGCTATTGATCAGCTGTGTTGATCTTCAGCAAATTAGAAGGCTCAGAAAAGCTGGTCTTCAGCTGTAAATCACGGTGAAGACACAAAGCCAACCCAGCCAGCACCACATCCTGCACAAACCCCTTACGGGGGGGCTCCACGAGCATCAACACCTCTAAGTTCAGTGGTCAAAGTGCTGCTTCCAAGCCTTACCAAGCAACGTGTCCTCCCCACAGCAGAACTACGAGCTGTACACTAAGGTAGGCTATGAAGAGGGGGTGATTCTTCTCTCCTACACAGTTCTCAATCCAGGGGCAGTGATGGTCGTAGCGCCGCACACAGTGCTGGCACAGCTGGCAGTGCCTGGCTCGCATTGGTTGCTGCAAAGCAAAAACAAATGCTAGCAATGCTCCAGTCTTGTTAAACTTTCTGCTTGGTAAAAGCATTACGCAAACACATCCACTCCGCTCTGAGGTAACACAACATCAGCATGGCTGAGACACCTAAGGGGATCAAGATTTCCTTAAGTGAGATTCAAATTAAATGACTCCTCCACACTACCTATATATTTTATATATATTACATATACCCAGCTGAGGAATCTAGCACAGATGTGCCTCCTAGGATTTGCTCCTTGAAACGTGCACAAGTTTTTCCACCATATCCTCCTGCAGTAAGCTGATTTCTCTTGCTAGGTATTCTTCAGGAATTTATGGAAGCTGGGATAATGCTGGATTTTATTAAACTGATAAGGATCACTGTGCAAACAGACGTTTCTAAGCGTCAGGGAAACCGTTCTAAGAGCTAATTTAATTGCTCTAGTTTTTCCTTCGCTCAATCTTCCACGTTTCACACTGATGGTTTGCTGTTTTCAGGCCCCCAGACAAGCTCACAGTGACCACGTGTGTCATGCTCAGTTGCCTTTCTGATTCCCTATCAAGATAGCTTCAAAATGACCTTCTCGGCAGTGCTATAAGGTCTGGCTGATGTGGCAGAAACTGAACAACATTTTCCCATGGCGCAATATGGCAAAAGAAGTCGCCAAAAAGGCAAGCTGACAAGTCCGCTGTCCCATTCTCCACTCCCACACCACTGATGCCTACCTTCACCATGCAGTAGCCACAGCGTCGCATCTTAACGCCGCTTGAAAGCTGGGGTACCGCCACGCGTTGCGCTTCACTTTTGCCTGCCTACAAATAAATAAACGGAGCAACGAAGGATGGCTGACGTGCTGCTGTCGGAAGCAGGGCAGCCCTCAGCCTGCTTGGCACCACCGAGCCATCTGGATCCCTCATGGTTACACAGCGCTGGTTATCTCTGTCATAAGGGAAGTTAAAACAATTCCTAGCGAAGTACACAAACCCTGCGGGCGTTAGGGCACACGCAGAGACAACAGGTCACCGTAACCGTCAGAGTGCTTGCACAGAGGTGGAAATGACTGTGGAACAGACAGCACACAGGTCCCAACTCAGGACGTTCCCACACAACCACCTGGCGCAGCCCACACCTTGGTTACGCAGCACCTCCGTCAGCCCCAGCGCAACAAACCTCCCAGCGGCACGGTAAACAGACAGTAAGCTTCCTAAGCTTCTTCGGTTCAGCTTCTCAGCACTCGGAGAAGTACTTCAGAACCTCGGAGCGAAATACCTCTCCTTCCTCTTCAGCCGTCACGAACCCCGGGTCCATGAGGGCCACCGTGAGGTACAGCAGCACGGAGCAGCCGAGCAGCGCCACGAACAGCGCCGGCAGCAGCACGGCCCCGCGCTCCGCGTCCTCCCGCAGATCTGAGAGAAAAAGAGAGCGCGGTGGATCCCGCCCCGCCCCGGGGCTTTCCTCCCTCCGCAGGGGGTCAAGCGGGCGACCTTCCCCCTGAGGACGGGGGAGCGGGAGGGGCGCACAACGCGTTCCGAGCGCGCTCCGCTCACCCGTGCGGTGCAGGAACAGCCCCAGCGCGATGCCGCCGCTCAGCGCGGGCTGCGCGGCCCGCACCGCGCCCATGGCGCCGCGGAGCCGGAAGGAGCGGCGCGGCCGCGGGCGGTGCTGAGGGCGGGGCGGGCCCGCGGCGCTCCCGCCGCGCTCGGGTCGGAGCCGGAGCCGGAGCGTGCCCGCTCCCTCCGGTCCCTCCGGGGTCCGTACAGGTGTGCTCCGCTCTCTGTGTGGTGAGACAGCTGCGCACCGTTCAGGTGGTGCCTCGGTGTCTGTGGTTATGGGTGGGAAGATGAGCAGACATAGGGCCGGGTGGTCTTCTTCGGGGGCACGGCTTGAAGTACGAGCACACTCGTTACCGTGTGGTAACGAAGGTGCTGCTCCCTGCTGGTTTACCTGTTGGGCCTGATGTGTTACACGAGCAGAACAAAACTTAGGAGTGGGGGTGGGCATAAGTCAAACTAATACAAGAACGTGGAGGCAGCTGAACTTCTCACCGTAAAGCAGGACGGGCATCCTGTTGTCCCAACAAGATGACCAAACTGATGTCTCTCTTAAACCCACAGGAATGGTGAGGAGCTCTCCCCCTTCAAGGTCTGAAAATTTACAGCAAGACTGACCCTTAGGTTTAATCCCCTCGATAACCAGAGTTTGGAGTGTGATGAATGTGCATGTGCTATACCCTTAAATAGGTATTCGTTCCTCTCTTTGGGTGGCACGTTTGGTGGAGAAATCCCCCATGCACCCAGCGCTGTAATAAAGGGAATACCTGCTCAACGTATTTCATTGGTGTGTTGAGTTCCTTTGTCGGATTTCTCGGCATCAAGACGCTGCTCTGCTCTTGGCAGTTCTGTTATCAGATGGTTTCCACAGGCTGTGTGTGCACAGCAGAACTTAGAGCACCGTGCAGCTTTGGTATGGGCTGCTCAGGGAGCACAGGACCTCTCAGACACAAACATCTGCACTGCAGACGTCTGAAGTGAGATGAAATCCCACCCCCGCAGCTCTGGAGGGAAACACTGCACCCACAGATCGGTCCTCATCCGAATGCAGGCATCCACAGCTGCCAAATTGCACCCTGCGTTTGGTGCTTTGGTGTCTGCTAACCATAAAAAGCCACAGTGACTCGTTGAGACGTGCACCCCGTGTCTGTCCGGAGGAGATGGAGCTCACCAAAAGCCTGTAGAAATTCTGAAGGGAGTGGTTTCTCAGTTTTCACATCACCGTGCGTTTGCTGCTCTTGTTAACTTCCTTCCCAGAATCAGGTTCTCTGCGAATGCATCCTCCCAGCCCTGGAGAGCAGCCAGCTCCTTGCTGGGGTTTGACCGTTACCTTCCATCATTTCAGATTGCATAAGGGAGCCGGGGGCCACTCCCTGGCCCTAGGGAAGCACCTGGTTGCACAGGTCACACAAATTACTGATTTAAGACAGCTGCACTGGAATGTTGATTAAAAATAGGGACGTGGTTTAGTGGTTGTGATGGGCTGGCAGTTGGACTAGATGGTCTTAGAGATCCCTTCCAACCTTTATGACTCTGTGAGAATGGTCTGAATCGGCTTTTTCAACAGCTGTTCAAATCCTTTTTTCTTTCTTCTCTTTTTAATTACTCAAAGTAGTTAGGAAACCTACAGAAATCCTCCCTCAGAAGCCTCGCAGATGGGATCAATGCTTGTCAAAACTGAGAGTTTGGAGGTGGCCTTGCTACTCCCCGCGTGCTTTAATTATCCTGTTCAAAGAAAACCTCTCCGAACAGCAGGAAGCTCATCAGTGTCTGTGTGCAGCCAGGAAAAATAAAAGGTGGGCAGTGTTCTTCCTTTCTTTGTGTAGAGGTGTAAACCTTAAAGCTTAATGAAAGCGACTGGAGTAGTAACAGCATTACCTGCTTCAAAGCAGAAGCGTTCTGATATTCCAGAATTATCTGTTGTAAGGAATGTGTTTCTTTCTCTTGAGAATAATTTGCTGTGTGTTACGCTTTCTCTCCTCGCAGCTTTGAAACCTGCCTGAGATGAGAGCTGATCTCTGCCTCGAGGGTTTCAGTGCAGAGGGCTGCCTGGCTGAAGTTAGGCTCGGTTCAGAAACCCTCAGCCAGCAATGTTCTGGGCAGAGAATACGGATCCTTACGGCATTCCAGCGAGGAACATCACGCTGCTGGAAGCATGAGGTATCTGTTCTCTGCAGTGTGGTATGTTTTCAGCTCCCTGTGGGTAGTTGAGTTTCACGTAACTCCTTTTGTTGCTTCAGCCGCTGAGAGTCTGATCCTTCGGAGGTTTTACAGCGACCACTGGATTAACGGGGAGTTGAACTCCTGCAGGATCAGTGCCTTAAGAAGTTCTGCTGGCCTTAAAGGGGGCTGACTGAAACTAAGAAGAGTCTTTCCCTATGGATTTGGCTTCTGCCCACTCACAGCACTAAGGCTGCAGAACGCTATAACCACAGATCCCTTACAGAGTTCAGAGGCAATCTGTACACTCAAATATTGTTCTGATTTCCCCCCCCCCCCCACGACGTAATTTCATAACAATACTCTCTTCCTCCATGCCTCTTCTCCATTGACAAATAGTATTGTATCCCTCAAAGTGATGAAAGCAAAAGCCACTGAACTGCACAATCAACACATGGCAGTTCTGTTCATTTTTAATGAAATATATGACAGCAGATGGACCGACAGTGTCCCTAAATAATCCACGTTCACAGACCAAAGGAAGAAGACGTTGGTAAGCACTAGGTTTAATACACAGTGGGTATCCCAATGGATACAACAGAAAAGTTAATTCATTCAGAATTGTAAGGAAGCAACAATTGTGCATTATTACTTTTTTTGCTTGGTTTCACCATGTACAAACGTTTGAACCAGGCCTCTCAACGCTGGGCAGGTCACGGGACAGAGGAAAAGCAGAAGCTTGCTCATTATAACTCAGATTACTTTTCGTATTGCAAAACATGGAAATACATATTTGGTTAGCTCAAAAACTTTTTTTTTTTTTTTTAACAAAAAGGAATTACAGAGAGAATCACTGTCTGAAACCAAAATAGTCTGTTGAAGCAGAAATGTTTAAGTTAAGCAGGGAGTCTCCCTAATTCCTGTTCTTAAGTGCTGTCTCCTCATCCACCCCTGACAGCCATCACCCTCTTTGCTTTGTACAGATGGTTGCTGTGGAGAATTGGCTGTTTCCTCTAATTTTTATTATCTTTTTTTTTCCAGCACGTGCCACCTGAGCTGTGGCAGTCTTTTTCCTTAGCAGTCTCAGGAATTTTCTAGTGGAGTGGTGCCTGAACGCAGTGCCCCTTCTTCTACTGCCCTGATAATTAATCATCTTTTTTGATGATCTTTTGCAGAAACCAAAGCAACTCACAGAAGGCCAGCTGACAAGCTGGGTAGGATTCAGTGCTGAACAGAGAACATCTGAGTTGGCAGAAAGGTGCAGGGCAATAACAGCTACGAGGCAGAAGGGTCATATTAATTATGTGCATTGTTACTAATTGCCACAAATATCAGCGCTAAACTTTCTCAGCTTGGTTTCAGTGAGAAAGTCTGGTGCTGCCAGGTGTTAAGCATCACACACAGATGCCAATCTGCATTAAGCAGCTCCTCCCACAGATCTTGTGAAATGGAAGCACTTGTGGGAAGCTGCCCACCAACTCCCTGTCAGGAAAATGCAGGGAAATGGCCGACACCTGACACCCTGTGTGCTGAGGACTGCTGCATTCTGTGCTGGGCTGCTGAACCGTGAGGGGTTTTCCAGAAGAAAGGAAACCACCTGCGCTGAAGGTAAAGGGTTCCTGTGTTGGATTAGTCTCTGCAGAGAATTATTGAGTTGGTTCATGCTCTGCCTCCCCAGCTTCTGAACATCAAGGGGATGTAAACATAAACACGTGAATGAGACAGCTACAAAGCATAAGGAGTCCTTCTGCTGTGCTTTGTCAGTCTGTGAGCTTCTTTCCATCTGTATTTTAAACCTCACAGATAGAAACCCTGTTATGGCTTTCTAGGAAGGACTGGTTTCTATAATTCTGTACATGGACGTCTCCTGGTTCATTCCTTCGCTCCAGCAAAGCTGAAAGGTCTGATAGTCTTCTCTGTAGCACTTCTGGAAATGTTAGCTTCCCCTTTTCACCTAAGACACTCATAAAAATCAGCCACCTTGCCCTCCCCTCCTTTGCAGAATATTAATATTCCGCAGCTACAGACAACTGTCTTGTGCATTTTACCTACAGCAGCAATTCATTAACTCCTCTTTGGCTCCAAAAAACACTTTCAGATCCCGTCACATCCTCATGCCTAGGATGCAGTATCTCCTGTTGTTTCATTTAGGGATACTGAGGCACAACTCAGTTTCAGGCACCAGAGAAATTCCTGGATTATGCTCAGGTGTTCAGGATACCCTTCTCTCCTTACTGAAAGGATAATGTTTCTGTTATGCAGCTAACTGCAATAGACCAGTGATAGTTTTCCCCATCCCCTATGGTTAAGTGGTGGATTTCATAGAGCTAAGCTTTTCTGGCAGGTTGGACTGATTCCATTGATCTCCACGTTTCTGGTAAGCTGATCTTTTTTTTTTCTGGTTCAGGCAAAGGTACATGAGGATATGTGAGCAGTGAGAATAGAGGTTATCTCTGTTGTGTGAAACAAAGGCTTGTTACTTCGTGATACCACAGTCCACATGCAGCAGGTGTGACTCCAGTAACAGCTCCACTTACAGAGGGACTGGTTTGAACTTCTGGGGTCCTTCAGGCTTGAGGCTGATGGAACCAAGCCATCATTTGTTTGTAAACCCTGAAGTAGTTTTGCCAAAATCTCAGAGTAATGTCTGATTGGCTGATGACAGTGCAAGGCTGAGATGTGCTCCAGCTGCCTCTCCTGCATGGCAGCTGCGTTCTGAGGACATAGGTTTCTGACACTTACTGTATCTGTGATGTTTCCCTATCTCCTCCAATCCCACCTTGCCAACATGGTCAGAATTGTTAGTGTTTTTCATCACTTGATTCAAGATTTTAGTGGTGGAAGTTTTCACTATGAGGACGTGAGAAAGGAAGAAAATCTAGTGGGTGGCACTGCTAAATGAGACAACTTC
The DNA here is from genome assembly GCA_036925125.1 of Oreortyx pictus. Taxonomy (NCBI): domain Eukaryota; kingdom Metazoa; phylum Chordata; class Aves; order Galliformes; family Odontophoridae; genus Oreortyx; species Oreortyx pictus. Next base: position 5,692,466 of record JAUPFR010000022.1, read on the forward strand.
AAAAGGATGGCACTAAATAGAGAATAAAATGAGCAAAGCCTGCCTCCTGTAACGCATGGAGGCTGGCAGCACTATATGCAGCCCCTCTTAGTTTTGCATTTAGAAGAATGACTAGCAAGCATTACACAGAAAACATCTTGAAATAAACATCTCTGTCTCAAAGCTTCTAGGGACAGAAATTCTTAGGGAACAGGAATAAAAGAGAGGAAAAATACATTTCAATCAAACAGCCACAAAAAAGTGTAATTTGTCAAGTTTTTCGAACTGTATGAAAACAATTCAAAAGTGACACAAATATATATATAAAGTTTGAAAAATACTTAAAAGAAAAAAGTACAGATCTCACAATATCAAAACATGACATGGTTAAAAAGAGTGAAGGAAAGACACTGGGTAACACCGTATTGGCAGAAAAAAAGTAAACCTCTCCAGGGCAGCTGTGTTCTGTCATTTAAAGTGTCAGTTTGTGTCTCTAGGATCTGTCTGTAACGTGCTCAGCAATGACAGCATTAACTCTGAGCATCAGAAGAACCTCAGTCATAGCAGCAAGCAATGTAAATGAGGGAAGAGAGCAGCGACTGTTACTGTGCTATCTCAGAGGCCTGAAATGTCCTAACACGCAGCCAGGGTTTCCTCTCACTGCAGATGTAAAACCATTTTTAAGGGAATTGTGAAAGAACTGTGACAAGTGGGGCTCTGAGCATGAACTGCACAATGTGGTGCTGAGTGCCTGGCTGCAAAGCAACCTTTGGCCCTTGGCTCCTTAAGACTCTGTAGGCCTGGGGTTTTACAGGTGAAGAGCAGCTTAGTGGGAACTGTCCCCTAAACTGTAGTATGAATTGGAGTGATTCTGCTGATGGGAGTGGGACTGCACTGGTTAGAGCTAGGAGTAGTAGGGTAAGGGTAGTGCCAGAAGGTGGGCAAGATGTTGGGGTGGAACAAGAGGTGCTATTTTAGGAGATGCCGTTCCAAAGGTTTCCTAGAGACTCCCCAGCCTCAGGAGATGTTAGCACCTCAAATGACAGCACCTATGCTGCAGTGAGCTTCCTGTAAAGGGAGGTTACTTTACCACTGAGAGTGGCTTGCACCACAGACTGAAGAAGGGTAGAACAGCTTCAGTCATTTACTGGGACCTGCTTGAAGAGAACAAGCTGCTGTGGCCTAGGGCCTGGTAGGGGTTATTATGCCATTTTCTGGCATTTGTAGCCCTTCTCCGTGAAGCAGAACACAACTAAAAAGGTGGTGAAGAACTGGAATGAAGATGTGTAGCCCTTTGTGAACAAACCCTGTTCCTTTATGCACAGGCTCCCTTAGAGCTCTGCGTTGCCAAGGATGTGTAACTGGTTTTACTGGTCATCCCTGGCTGTATGAGTCTAGGTGGGCTGGCAGATCCTGCTGAACTGCCAAAGGGGACAAAACAGAACTCCTGACATTAATGGGAATGTCTCACTTCCAAATGACCCACGTACATTTAGCATTTTCCATTAATAGGAGTCTACCATAAAAAACCCTTCAGAGAATGAACTGACTTAAAAAGATCATTCTTCCCTGTTTCCTCTACTTAAAAATATTATTACAAAGGTCAGTCTGACTTGCTGGTAATGTGTCCCCCAACCTCTCAGAGCAAATAACTAACTCATTGTTGCCTGTAAACCCACTAAGTGCCCAACACTGATTCAGGACTGGTGTTCTTGCAGACATTACAGGACCTCATGCAATACAGCAAAAGAGAATTTTCTAAAAAGTGGGAAATAAAAAAGTCACACTAGCGATCACACAACTAGGTTTTCAAGCTCATGATCATTTGAGGCTCTCTGTATGGTCTAAAAAAAAAAAAAAGGTTAAAAGATAAAATAATGTAGTTGTTTTTTTTGTTTTCTTTTTATACAGAAATCATACACGCAGAACTTCAATCTGAAACTTCATAACGAAAAAGTCCACTAATATAAGGAAAGCGTTTTGTTGTGCAAAAAGTCCCTCCCCCCCTCCCCTCTTCACCTTCATCTACTGAGGGTCTCACACACACACATAAAGTTTCCTTCCAACGGGCAAGTTGGTAAGAAAGAGTCCTCACTATATACAGTGGATTAGAGAGAAGCTGGATACAGTGCTGGCAAGAGGCATTAGATGATTGCCTCTATCTGGAAGTGTCCATGTTCTCAAAGTTACTGCAGTGCTCTATAACTTTCCTAGGGATAAAACAGGAGAAGGAAAGAGGGTTTAGTTTAATGCTTGTTGCGTTGCAGTTGTGGGACAGTAACATAAGAACTGCGTTTAGTAGCAGGCAGTCTCTTCTGATATGCATCAACAAATACTGGTATAAGAACCAGTATACTCCACACAAGCAGCTTAAAAGCTTGTAGTTCATCCTCTTGGAATTTCAAGTCATGTTAGTATATCTCCAGATCTATGAGACCGTTCATTCATGACCCCTGTGCCTAAATCACCAGAGTACTTTGAATTATATCAGAAAACATGCATACAAATGTCTTTGATTCACTCTACTGTTACCTGTCCCTGCTTTTTCTGTTCTTTTAGTGTTTTTGGAGTGCTGCATCACCAAACATCATCTGCCCTACCTGTGATAGCCCTCTGCAGGCTTCACCACCTCCAGCATTCAGCAGCCCTCCAGCTGTGGGGAACGCCTGATGCCCACCCACAAGGTGTGCATTCCCAGCTCATCTATGCTTCTCTTTCATATTCATCCTGCAGATACGAAGTTACAGATCTCAGTCTGTCAGTGATTAGAAACTGCAGCCGTCTTTTAAAACTCTGGAGGAATGGCTCCAAAGGGAGGTCACACAGTAAGCTGGGAAAGTGATGGACTCTCTCCACGTTTCTGAAAGTCCTTTGATTTTAACTATGCAGTCAGCCCTGACCGTGACAGGCTGATGTTCTGGACAAGGACTTCACACCTCAAGTATGAAGAATAGTGACAACTGGGAACAATTGTAAGAGAAGCAATAAGCAGCGTGGCTTTCTTGCCCAACGAGCCACTTCTGGAAGCTATTTGCCTGGTGTCTGTGAACCCTGACTTATCAGTGATATTGCACACGTATAAACACCTCTCGAACCTTCTGTTTCTATCCTCTTTTTCCTTCTCTTCTCTGTTTCACCCCTCATACACAGCACAAGCCTTTCTTTGGTAGCTTTACTTGATGTAGGGGAGCAGAAAACTAAACTGAAGTTAAAGTGAATGTTTGGTGACAGTGGTTAGTTTCCTACCGGGCCATCTCCTTGGTCTCTTGCCGAGCCGAGGCCATTTTAATCATGTCCTTCAGAAGGGGAATCCCACCTTCTTTGATCAGCAGTGGGCAGTACTTGTCAGCTGCAGAGAGAGAATAAAACAGGTCCTTGTGAACCTTATAAAGAGTGGCAGGAGGGGAAGGGTGCTGCTGGAGAACTTTTGTTTTTTATGGAGCCAACCTGTTAGGGTTGCCCTGGCTGTAAAAATAAGATACGAAATGACTGAGAAATAAGAGCATGGCCAGAGGGATTTCCTGTGCACTAAGTGTTGCTTTTTGCTTCCTGAGTTATTCAAACAAGGTTTTTGCTAACTACACAGCTAAACTGGGATGAGTTTTTCCACTGAGAAGCTTAGATCCACAGTGGGAACTTGTGCAGTGCAATGGATGTGATTTTAAAAGAGGAACTTACGGTAGACAGAGACCAAGTTATACAGTGCCCAGGTAGCCCAGTGCTGGCTGACTGGAGAGATCCCTTGTGGAAGAAGTCGGAGGATCGGTTCAAATGACCTGCACAGGAACATTGTAGAGGTTGTTAAAAATCCAAGAGCTACTTCTTTCATCACCTTTGTCACTCAAAGCAGTACGTACTCTGTGTTCACAGATACTGCAGCAGTAAATCCATTAGCATGTTCAAGATTCTGGCATCAAAGAGCAAGTCCATGTCACATGGCAATGCTGGCAGGCTTACAGGCTCTACCACTTCAGCATAAGCATGCTGTCCAAATAATTAGCTGCAAAGAAGTCAGCTGATTTCTATTCTGTCAGTCATTTTCTCATGACAGCTGAAACAGCAGCAATGATAGCTCTGCAGAGGGTCCAAAGCAAAATTATACCCACCCAATGCCAGCTGCTCACGTGCAATAGCTGCTCTGTTTCTTATGGCAACAATAATGTGTGCATACTGTAGCTAAGGCACTGGAATGCCACGTGTTCAGGATCCCTGCCAAGTGCTATGGGAAGACAGAGCACCTGATACCCTTATAGAGGAAAAGCTCTGGAGGACTCCAGCAGCTGTATTAACCCAATGAGAGATTTCTGGGCACTGTGTCTAGATGTTCTCCAAAGGAGAGTGAAGGATGCAGCCATGCATGTGACTTTCACAATTAAACAGTCTTGAAGAGGTGCAAAGGAAGGAAGACTCGGACAACACCATTTAGTCAATCTCAGATGATAGTCAGATCGTGGCTTTCCTGAACTATACAACTTCATCAGAAGCATAAAGGATAAATTCCGCTGTTCCCATGCTCCTCCATAGGAACTGCCAGGCAAGGTATCCAGTTTGAGCAGCCCGTGTAACATGCTACCTTGACTCAAAGGAAGATGTGAAACTCTCACTAAAGAATACAATCCTGAGGATTTATCCTTTGCTCTAAGCAGAGCCTCCGTGCGTGGCTGCCTCTCTTTCCTTTTGTCTGTTGATGTTTGCTTTCTGTGACAATCCTGGCTGTGGGTAAATGGGCCAAACTCCTCTGTTTCTCACCTGTAATTGATATTTCTTCTGGAGTTGATATCCCAGCTCTGGATGGCTGCCCACATCCTCTTTACAACTTCCTCTCGGTGGGGCTCACATATACCCCAAGCCTCTGGACCATCAAACATGATGTGGGAGAGCACACCGCAGGCATTATAGGATACCTCAATCCCATCTGCTTTGCTCTCCAGCAGATTGCTGCCAAGAGAGAAGAAATCATTTAGAAGTGCCAGAATAACTTTATTCAGCATCTAAAAAAACAAACTAACATTCAGAGATGATTACTAAGAAAATATCTCCAACCTGAAACAGGAGCTGTGCCCTTCAGAGACACAGCTTTTCAGTGGCATTACCATCACAACCAAGCCTTTACAATCCAACACGTTCACAAAGGTGTCTTATTATTTCATTTTAGCTTTTTGTGAATGAAAAAAAAACCCCAACCTGATGCATCCAAGGTTGAAAAGTCTCCAGGTGATATGGGAGCAGAGCTCCACAGCACTCCCCCTGCCCCAGCCCAGCTGTTTGTTAGTTAGGCACTCACCTGAACACACTGATGAACTGAGAGGTCATGAGCTGTGGACGGAGCTCCCTGACCTCAGCCACATTGCCCAGGAGGCCCAACATATTGCGGTGCAGCTCCTGTTTCTCTGGGAACTCCTAAGACAGCAGGAGGCAGGATTACACAGTAGCAGAGAGATGGGAACAGCAGAAATGAGAAACTACGTAGAAAGCACAGCTAGAAAGGATGAAGATTTTTGGGTAGCTATCACTGTTTTTTTAGTAGATTTCTAATGGTAACGCCAGCATCCAAGATACATGTGATGTGAGAAAATCAAGGCTAGGGTGTGTTATTCACTTCTGCCCTGCTTAAGGAGCACTGTGTACAAGATGGGAAAAAGGAAGATGTGCTGAGTTTAAGTTTCTCTGTTCTTCTGGTTGGGTGGTTGGATCGGTGAAAGAATGAAATATGCAACCTTATTCCATTTCTGCAATATAGGAAGTATTGCTTATAGGTTAGCTTAGCTATTTTCATCTCCACTGCTAGTTTCAGCATTCAGCTAGAGGAAACCAGCCACACTTACTTTCAAGCACTCCAAGAACAGTTTCATACCACTGTAGTTAAGGAACATCTCACAGTTGTCAGGAGTCTCATCAGTAATATTCCAGAGGGCGCTCCATGAGAACTCCATCACCTGATCGCACTATGAAGATGAAGAAACAGAGCTTTGCTAATGTAGAAGCCTGGTGCAGACCAAATACTTGCTTCATCTCTGACATCACCCCAGATAATTCCAGAGGTAAGAAAATCTTGTTATCTGCTTTCAGCTTGTTAGCGAGTGGGGTTTTGGTTTTAATTATTTTTGCCTCCCTGCTACATTTGTTCCTTCAGCCCTCACTCTTGTGACAGAAAACCATGCAGCACCAGCTGGGATGTCCCATGTTAGGCAGAGAAGCTGGGCTAGCACTCCAGACTATCTCCGTGTCTAAGTCAGAGTGAAGAAAATATTATGTATGCATTTTAGTGGGAAACACTCACCGTTTTATCAGCCAGCTTCTTCTGAATCAGTTTTAGCATTGTCTGTGGGCAGAGGAAGGGCAACAGTGAGAACAGTTCAAGAATCACAGAGCTAAAACCAACAGGTTTAGCTGCTGCACAGCTGGCTACAGCAAACTGCAAGTGCGTGCAGCTCTGACCCTTTGCAGAGCATCTAACTAGTACTGCTTTCTCTAAACTAGTGGGACTGGGTTATGTTCAGTATTGCAAGTATTTGCAGAGCTGAACTATGTCATGGTCCCTGAGCTGCTGGGTTTGTAATCAAGTTAATTGTGATCTGTATGACAAAGTCTGGACCGTGGTGTAACTGCAACAAAGCAGTGGCCTCTGCAGTTCTTTGAGAGGGGTGAGATATGCATTGATGTAAGCTGGAAATCTGATGCAAACTCAGGGAGATTCAAAGGAGGTAAGTCAAAAAGTTTTACCAGTTCTGGAAATTGTATGGTGTAGTGAAGAGAGAACGTGTCAGGTCACACGGCTACCCTGTTTTCATGGACAGCCTGTCTCTGAGACCGTGACTTCAAGTGCTGTCAAGCCACTAAAAGATGCCACATGGAGGGGCAGGCTTCAGGAGAGTTTAGTATTGCTGCGACAACAGTTCCCTTCTGTGATACAGTAAGCTTGGTTCACTGCCTGGATGTCTGGTGGACTGCTGCAAGGAAACTGTGGTAGGCCGGGTTAAAGATAAGCAGACACCTTGGGACCATACCAACCATGACAAAACCCATCTTGCCCACAGCTTCTTTATGATCGTTGTCCACCTGGCAGACCAGAGCGTTACAGAGGTGCACGGCAATACGCTGGATGGACTCATCCTGCCGGCTCTGGTTGAGGATGTTCAGCAGCAGCTCATTTACTCGGCGGTACTGGAACTCCAGCTCCTCAGGAATGCTGAAGTTGCACAGTGTCAGGCAGCAGTTCCGCTGTACCTGGATCATAAGGAAGCAAATGCTGTGAAAACATGACCTAATCACTTCGTGTTTCCTTGTTGCTTGGTACTGAAACCACAGCAGTAGATGTGTTTGACTACTACTAAAGTTTGTCACCCTCCTCCATAGGACTCTGCTTTAGCTATCCTCAGTAGGCTTTTCTTCCTCACTGTCACTCTGTCTCAAGTGGTCACTCAATCACTCAGTGCACGTCACTTTTTAAGCCAGTTTTTCACTGTCTATAAGCTTTCTATTCAGAAATCACCTGATGTAGCCCAGTGGCATCATATCTAACGTCAGCACTTCTGGTAAGAGTGCACTGGCAGTGTTTGTTGACTAAACACCCCCCAGCATCCTCACCCTTTTCAACTCAGAGGCTGCGTTGGACATCTGACCACTAACATCAGCTAAAAAGGTGCCTTGCTATCATCACTTACTTCTCCTGGTTTTGGAGAACATCACATGGATAAGGAGCTCCTTGTGTTTAATCCCTACCACCTCAGTGAAGACAAAAAGCAGATCTGGACAACAGGTTCTCTGATGCCTGCCTCAGCTCACGTATTGGAGGCTTAGAAGATGCAAATCCTAACACCAGGCTAAAGACGTAATGCAGGGAAGGAGAACTGTGGGAGCCAAAGCCAGCTGGGCAGCTCTTACTGTGACTTCCTGGTAGGACTCCATGCCATTCAGCACCACCTGGATGACCTGGCGTCGCAGCTTGATGCTCTGCTCCGTGCGGTACTCGGAATTGGTCAGGTAAAACAGCGCTGCGCTGCCTGTCACCTGGATGTTCTTGTCATCCTTGTGGCACTTGAGGGCTGTGATCACCAGCTGCAAGGAAGGAACGTGAACTTTCAGTGCCTCTAACTTGCTGCTGTGTCCTGGAGTGAGAACTACGGCTGTGTGTGGCAAAGGCTGTGCAAGGAATGCACAGCCCGGGTGCTGCAGGAACGTGCTCATGAAGATACTTAGTTCATCTGCGCTGCTGGAACTGTCTCCAGAGCGATGTGGTGTCTCAGGGTGAAGAAAAGGCTGTGGCTGCAAGATTTCCCTGGTAAGTGCAAGATAAACACTCACAGGGGGCTTACCTGGAGGGCTCGCAGCAGCTGGCTGCAACGCTCAATACGGGCAATGTCAAAGAGGAGGTTGATGGCACGAGAAGTGATTTCTGGCCGGTGTTCGGTATAAGCCTCAATAGCATTCAGGACTTGCTCTTCATTCTTGTCTCCACTCACCTGGCATGGAGGAACAAGAGGCAGGGAAGAAAGAATGAAGAAAGAGAGCTGGTGTGAGAAGGGAACTCTGAGGGTAGGTTATTACCTTGTAGGCTGGAATATGTGTCAGGCGGCAGAGAGACGTTTCAAAAAGGCCCAAGAACTGAAGCGGTCGTTTCAAACCCCGGAAGGGAGCAATGCTGCTCTTTGCTGGCTCAATGCTGAGGAAAGAGAGAGATGACTCGTGTTGGTACCCCACTTCTCCAGGTGCCTCCTGCCACAGAGACAGCTACCTGCTCTCTGTTCATTTTGTCTGTACTGCTCTGTAATATCAGCATTTCAGTTGTGCGTGAACCAGCTTCTCCTGAACCAAAATAGGCACGAGTCCTGGGTGAACCTGAGTGAAAGGCTAAGCACATTGGGAAGAAAACCAGCCATAAGAATTCACATCAGATTCAGCTTTCCTAGACAGCATTCATCCTGGAAATATACTAGCTGGGGAGAACACCTCTTAGTGGATTTCACTGATCTAAACTATTGGCAAACGTGATAGCAGGTCACCTGATAAACATGCTAGTCTGCTTCTGTGCTCATGCAAGAACACTTCTTGTTTTGTTGTCATGTACCTTATAGACCAAGAGTCTATTTATTTATCTACATTTTTTTACCAGCTTTGGAAATGAGACAGTATTGTCTCATTTGTTTGCTTTTGTTCAGTAAGAGCTTGGGGAGCAGGAGGGCAGAGTTCCTGCCAGACCTGGAAATACCTCAAGGTATGTCCTGCAGAGGTGCATCAGGATTTTCAGAAGTTGGTCTGTCCAGCATCCAGGTCAGATCTGAAAATGTGCCTTTAGATTTGATGTTCCTAAAGCACTCAGCCATCCTAGGAACGCTGATGTCTTGACTGAGTGTGAAAACATCCTGCCTCAGAAGAGCCTAATTTCAGCCAATGTAAGAGTGTTTTATGTAGGAGACATGTAAAGGGCTCTGGATACATAAACCACTGCAAGAGATAGCTGGAAGAATGTGTGTGGAAAAGAACTTCTTCAGATGTGTACGTGAGCTAGGTAGGATGAATTCTTTATTACCACTAACATATCCTTACCTGTGTAACTTACAAAAATCACAGCTGATTCCCACACTAGACTTCAGCATCGTGAACTAGCAACAGTTGTATCTTGCTTTTTACTATCAATTAGACCCACAGAATTTGGAAGCCCAGAAGTGAGAACAGTTCATAATTCACCTTTCACCGAACTAGCTAATCCAAGCAGACCTTGGTGACTGCTGTTTCCTTACCTTGTCTGGCCCATCTTCTCTTCCATGTTTGGGATAGTGCAGTTCTCCAGCATAGTGTGCCCTGAGATATCGAGCGAGGTGAGGTTTACCAAGTTTTCCACAAACAGGTTTAGAACTCGACGGGTCAGCTTGAATTTATAGTAACTGGACAGATGGTCTCGGGAGATATCCAAGTGTCTGCAAATGACAGAGAGCAGCTCAGAGCCTGGAAAGCATCAGCTGGGGTTTCTGTGGCTCTGCCAGGGGAAAGCGACAAGCAGAGTGCGATGATGATTGCTGTTTCCTTCCTAAGATACGGGAGTGTGGTTCTGTAGGATCAGGCAGCAGGATCCGGCCTTGTGTCTAACAGAAGCACACAGGTATCTGGTAGAGGTTTGCTTCAAATGGAGCACACTGAGTCATTTGGCTATGCCATCACAAAGAAAACTGCTCGAGGCTCAGGAAGTGCCTTTCCCAAGCTCCATCAAAGCAGCCACCTGAGCATTTCTGCCTGGTGGTTGAGATGCACTTTGCATTCCCAGAAACACCTGTTGCTTCATCCCACAAGTTAACTGACACAAGTTTTTGTCTGCATTCCCAATCTCACCTTTTTTCCCACCTCAGGCTATTATTCTTTATTTATTTCACTATCTTCAGGTATTTAAATGCTTAAGCTCTGGGGAAACCCCTGAAGCTGAGGAAGCTGTGGGACAAACTCACTGGCTATCACGTGCCAGTGACCCTTACAGGACAGGGCATGCTCTTGTCTGCCAAGAAAAGATCCTTTGGGCGAAACTAAACTGCCTGAGACAGAAGCCAATATCACACCTACCAAAGTGTCTTCTATGTATTACAGACCAAGTTTAATTGCAAATCACCAGGAGCTAAAGTCACTTGGATTTAGCCATGTTGCTCGGGAGCTCAGCTAAGACTCTGAGGTCATATGTTAACGTGGTACCCCCTAGTGTCTGTGGGCTGTAGAAACCATACTACAGCCATTGCAGAGTATGTACTTCATGCAAATGGTAAGGAATGGTAAGGCCTTTCTTTTTGAATGGGAAAGTCCTGGATCCTTTTTCTGATACCACTGTGCAGTTTGAATAGCAACTGTCTCAATTCTGTTTCAGGAACTGATTTCTCTGTCAGCTCAGGAGTGTCTTCCTTTACACTGTCTATTTCTTCTATTTGATGGCACCATCCACACACGTTGCTCTTACACAGCACATGGTGGGCAGATGGTCTGAGCTGACAGCTCTAGTTTTACCTCAGAGCAAAGTTTAAACTCTGGATGTTTAACAATTGTTTTGAAGGACTGAATGTCAGTACAGTTACCACTGTACTAGTACCTGTGCACATCTGTATCCACTTTTTTTTGCCATCTCTTGAGTGTTCTGCTGTATTTTTGTGTGACTGTTTTTGGGGGGAGGCTATTTCCTTCTGTGTGTTTATCTATTTCTTAACCCAAGAGGGAATTTCTGCAAAGTGGTGCCCTTTTGCAAACAAAACCCATGTCAGACGTGTAGTAAGTCAGTGAGGGAGCCTGTTCATGGGAATGTTTGTAAGCAGAAGCCAGCAGTGGACGGCTCTCCATGCAAAGGCAGGTATCCCACTCCTAAGAGACTTGCGTGGCTTCTATCAGCAGGAAAAAGATGAATAAGGAGTAAGAGAACTGCTGACCTGAGCTTGTGGAGCTGTGCAATCACTTGGATGTGCTCCTCTGAAAGGTCCATGTTGTAAAGCACTAAGGAAACCAGACTGTCCTTCCATTGGGTCAGAAATCCCACATCATTCAGCTGGATCCCAGAGAGATCGAGAGCTGCAAGGGAGGTCAGAGGCCGAAGCAACGTCTCTACATTGACCCCTTCAATCAAGCGGCCCAGATTCAGGAAGCGCAAGCGGCTGAAGCCTTCAAAAGTAAAGTCCTTGACCAAAACCTGGCGAGTGGGGTTCACCAAACAGTCATCTTCACAGCCTCCGGGGTTCTCTTCCTCGTAGAAGATATTGCAGCATCCAAAGAGGCTAAGGGAAATAAGAGTGTGGCTGAAGCTCACCAAAGTTTGCAGACTCTTGGCTGTCAGCTTCTCGCAGTTAGTCAGGTAGAGCTCGACAAGATCCTGGAAGATGGGAAATTAAACAATTAGAAGAATTTCAAAGGCAGAGTGCCCACCCTGTTCCTTACAATGCCTCTTAGGGACAGCTTGAGAACCCACACCACCAAACTTGACCAGTATCCCCATCCCGTTCCCTACAGCAGCTTCAGGAGCTGAGGGAGATGCTGAGGTTCTCCCAAAGAGAGTTGTATGGTAAAGGATGGAATCTTGGGAATCTCTGGATTCCTGGGATTCTAGCTGGTCCCCTTGCAACAGTGGTGCCACATAAAGTGGCAGCTGGAGGCTGTCACTGCAATGCCACCTGCTTCCTGATGGCCTCCAGGTCCTGGTCCTGCACGATCTGTTCCCGCAAGTGGACCCGAGCTAGCCTGGTGCTCCGTGGATCTGAGAAGAGGGTGAAGAAGCTTTCATGGGGTTCGAAGATGCTGTCTGTTTTCACCAATTCCACGTACCTGCATTGAGGCAACGGTGTTAGCACAGCACAACAGAAGACAAAGGCTCAGCTACAGCTCTGGCATCTTCCCTGGCTCTGACATGATGTTACCGAGTGCACAAGCACACAGACTCCCTCCTGGGGGCTGGGCTATGAGCTCTTCTTGCACAAAACTAACAGTCCTTAGGAAAATCTGAGGCAGATTTGTGCAAGGTCATATGTGCATTTCTGAACAAACTGGATTCTGGCAAGCATGGACTCTACAATGTGTCTTTCCATGCTCTTTGACGCTACTAACTTGATTTCTCATTTTCACAAAATTAGCTGGATAGTTTTCTGCCAGACACTGTAAGCAAGGGTTCAGCCAAGGGAAACTGTAATAGCCAAATGATAAACCCCTGGAAACAGGTTGCTCTGTAAAGCTATGGGAGCAGCAGCCTTAAAATGCAACGTCTGTTAGCACTTTTATTCTTGAATTTTCTGGTTTGAGAGAGAGTTGTAATGTTTCGGTGGTGGGAAACAGGAAGGCTTCATTGCTTACTGATGTTCTTGGAAGAAGCAGGGACTGTTCTTTTCACTCTGGGTTTACCTACACGGAAATGGTGACTGGTGGGATACAATAACTCCCAGGGGAAAACTCCTTCTGAAGTTAATGCAAACCCTTATTTCCAATGTGAAGCTCATCAGAAAAAAGAACACCAAAAAAAACCCTATGAACTCCTCCCCGTTTTTTTCCTTGTATCCTTTCCATCACTCTTTTTTTTAGAAAACTATAATTCCCCCCTTCCCTAAGTTCCCAACTCCTTTCCCAACCAGACAACAGCTTCTCCACAGGCCTGAGACGTACTCGTTGACGAGCCTGTCACAGATCTCACTCGGCAAGAAGATGTCAGGATGGAGCCGGAGAGTTTCATTGTCCAGTAAATAGCAGAGAGTCCCCTCCAAGTTGCGAAGGCAGAAATCTGTGCACAAGGTCATGAGTGACTCTGGGCTATCGGATGCCATCTTGAGGGCAGCAGTGGGAAGGGGAAAACAGAAGGAAGCTTTTGATTCAGAAGATCCTTTCCTCGAATGAAATTCCAGGATGAATTTACAGGGACATCAGGGCAGCTATAAACGGAGGAGAAAAAAAAGGATGCATTAAGAAAGGCACGTTGGAAAGCTTGCTGCAAAGCTGTCATACCAGCAGGATGTCGATAGTTACACCCGTCACTGCCTGACCTCTGAAGAACCTGCAGTGGTTTGGTCTCCCTTGGGATATGCACTCAATTCCCCCAGGGGACACTGGGGGAATGAGTTGATGTGAAACATTTTCTTGCTGTATAGCCTCATTTCCTAACGTGTTTCCTCATTGCAGAAGTTATCTAGCTGACAAAGGGCTTCTGAAGGGGAAGTGGTGGAAACCACAGTGCTTGGTTTCCTTCGGAGTGGGTTGAATAAACCACCAGCTGGGAAGATCCTTTGTATAGCCCCAGTGGGATCCAGTGACCCCATACTTTGTGCCTGTAATCGTTTGCCATCATCCCAAGCTTAATATTCAAGCTGGATGTTTCTCTGCAGCTCCAAGCCTTAAGCTCCATGCAAGTGTCTGAACGAGATCATGAAGTGGATCAGAAGCCAGAGGGGATGCTGGACACTGTGCAAGCAGCTGGAACTCACTCACTAAAGCACTCCAAATTCTGTCATTAAAAGTTATAAGTGACTGGCACGAAGAAAAGCAAGGGGCTTTTGCCCTCCTATATAAAGGAGGCAGGCAGTTAGGGGAAGCTAGTCCTGTTTCCTTATTTCAAAAACCTTGCTCTGGCTTTCAGACTTGCTCGCTGGCACTGAAGCAGAACTAGCTGAATGCACTGAGGGTGTTCACGAGGAACGACTGAAAACCATTTCACTTGTACAGGACCAAATCACATTAGAAGCAACCTTAATGTGATCCCTCCAATGTAGTTCCATGAGTACACACGAATTGCATTGAAAAGTTTACTTTTGAGGTGAAATCTGGGTCTTTTCAACAGGTACGTTCCTGCCGCGTGAGGACGTCAGTGCCATGCAGTCAGTTATTCTTCTGTGCACCACAGCTGGGGAAACTACTGCAAAGTGTCTTGCAGCTGCAAAGATCAGGATATCTGTCCATGTCTAGCTCTCAGTGCTTCTCTAAAGCCAGTGATGCTCTCCTTTCTTTCTCGTACTATCAGAATTCAACTCAAGTTTCCTCACCTCAGTCACTATCCCCAGGGGCACCCTTGGTGGCTCAGGCACCCTCCCTCCCCTTCCAGATGTTCTGTTCAGCCACTGTCTGGGTTGTGCCACCAGGATGAAGGATCAGTCAAAGCTGTGGGTGAGGTAACGTTTCAAATTCAGGCACCACATGGTCTCTGTGGGAAACAGGACATGGCTGTGACTGAGCGTGCCTGGCAGCCCAGGCTCCCAACCTTCTGCTGCCTCCTTATGCTGCACAAGTTGCAAATCGAAGCTCTTTTCTTCCTTTTGTCTCCTGTTAATTCTTTACTTAAGAGTGTGCTTTAGTGCCAGGGACAAAGGCTTGGCTGAGGAATGAACCCCAGACAGAAAGGAGCCTCTCAAAAAGCAAATGGGACCAGCAGAGCTGCTGCGTGCACAGCAATGGGAGGAACTGCAGTGCTGCATCATTCCTGAAGTCCACCTACCCCAGGCCATGAAAACACTTAAGCTAATGGGCCTTCATTCTGAAAGAGAAGGAAATCCACAATCAACAGCTTTCCCTTTTGTAGTATGGCAGGAAAGGAGTCGAGGATTAAATGGGCGACTGAGAGCAGAGCACTGCCATGCTAGAGGTGAGGTCCTGGCTAAGAAAACACAGGTGGGAGGAAGCTTGCCCTGTGTCCTGCGTGGCATCTGCTTCAGAGATGCTTCACCTCCAGAACATATTTTGCCTGAAGCTTGCTTGAGAGAACCTTTCCAGAAAGGCCAGATCAACAGGAAGATCTGAGCCAGTAGGGAAACACGTTCTGCTATCCCTCCCAGTCCACCCGTGCCATCAGGCAGCAGGGCTGGTGCCAGCGTTCTGCCACTTTTCACTACTGGACAGAGAGCTCAAAACTGAATTCTCAATGACAACTTGGTATCACGTGCAGCTGACAGGGACAGTGCTTGTCCAAGCAGCTTAGAGCTCTAAAGGGCGAGGACTGCCACTCTGCTGCTCTGACAGCCCTCCCTTGCAAGCAGCACAGTGTAGCTGGTTGATCCTAGCCCTGGAGAAAACAGCTGCACATCGACTTCTGAGCTCCCAGTATTCTGCCCACAAAATCCCGAATTGGAACTCGGTACAGAGAGAAAAACATTCATCCTTGTGATTTATTGTGTGTGTCTGAGAAGCACTCAAGCTGCTGCTGTGACTGTGGCCCTTTAGGACAGGTTGCTCCCTGCCTCTTGTAACCAGCCTCAAGATACCATGTGGGCAGGGAAGCAACGAAGCCAACAGCTGCACTGATCAATATCATCCCTAGATACATCAACTCAGCGTGCTTTGTTGATAAAAATAAACAAGATAGAGATGCTGACAAATCATTAGCATTTGCCTAATCACTATCCTCAGGCAGCTTTCCGCAGGCAATAGATCAGCAAGCTGCCTGCCTTGCAGCCTGTCCCCAGTGCAGGCAATGGCAGATGGGCAATAAGCAGTCTACTGCGTGTGTGTGTTTCTGAGGGCCAAAGACGTGAAAAATGCAAAAAAGTTCAAGTGTGGGAACCAGAAGTTAGAAATGCAGCTGCTGATCTTCTTTCCAGTTTATTTTTCGATCGGGTTTTGCTTCCATTTTAGTGCCCAAAGGAATGGAGTGCCTTGAAGCAGGCAGACAGAAACCCACGTGCCCCCAGGAGCAGCCTTCTCCACGGAGGAACAGCACCCTCCCAGCACCCAAAGGAAACTGCAGCGCCGTGACACGCAGCTTCACTGCCCCATCAGCAGCCCCGCAGATCCAGACAACTTCTCTGGCAAACGCTGCTTCTTTGCAGGCTGTGTTTGAAGCATCAGGGCATTTCTGGCTGCGACGGTGGCCTGGCAGCGCTCTGGGACTGCCTGTGCCAATCTCTACCTTGGACTTCAGACCATCTTCTCTCCCGGTCTCTCTCTCCAACCCTGACTCACTGTGGCTTCACGCCAATGGCACAGTGCTCACGCTCGCCACAAACCCGAGTGGCAAAGCTTCCAGCACCAGCGACTTGTCCGAGGAGAGGGCCAACAACGCACGCTGCTGCGACCCGCTCGCGAGGAACGGCTTTGAAAGGACGAATGTAACGTAAACGCAGACCGGGGCACGGGTCGGCGTAAGGAACGCCGCGCTGTCACTCCAGCTGGCTTCCAGCAGCGGATCCGTTAACTGATGGCTCACTGCAACCGGTGCG
Organism: Oreortyx pictus; assembly: GCA_036925125.1. Taxonomy (NCBI): domain Eukaryota; kingdom Metazoa; phylum Chordata; class Aves; order Galliformes; family Odontophoridae; genus Oreortyx; species Oreortyx pictus. The sequence continues at coordinate 5,709,088 of JAUPFR010000022.1, forward strand.
GGAAACGTCACCGCTGCCGTCCAGAAGGGAAACCGAGGACGGAGCGAACCCGCCCCGCGCAGATTCGGTCCCTCCCGGCTGCAGAGGAGCCGAGCGGCGCTGCGGGGAGGCGTGCCGTCCCACGGCCCCGCGGGGCCCGGCCGCTCCCGGGCCGCCCAAAGGTCACCCGCGCCGTCCCCGCGGTCCCTCCGACGCACGGGACGGCGGCGCCGGTTCCGCGGCGGGGCGGCACCGCCCCCGCCCGCCTCGGGCCCGGCCGAGGGAGCGGACCGGCAGCACTCACCTGTGCCCAGGCCCCGCCCGGCGCGGCGGATGGGGCCGGCGGTCGTCCCGGGCTCTCCCCGGCTCCGCGTCCTCCGTCGGGCCCCGCTCTCCCCCACCTCGGCCTCCGCTGTCAACAAACCCCTCCGTCACTTCCGCCAGCCGGAGCCGCCGCACCGGATGCCCCGCCGCCTTCCCCCTAGGAAACACAGCCCGGGCCGGAACGCTCCGACCGCCCCGCGGCGCCGCGCAGCTCCGGGAGCGGCGGCAGCTCCGGGACACGGCCGTCCCCGCGCGCCGAGCGCCGCGACGCCACGAGGTGCGGCGGCGCTGACGTCACGTGGCGCTCACGCTGCCCCGGGGGAACCGAGGGGGCGTGGCCGACGGGAGTGGGCGTGGCTATGGGCGGCAGTGGGCGTGGCTTCGCGTCCCGTGTTCCCCCCTCCCTCCATCCTCCGCGGGCGCAGCGTTTCCAGCCGGAGCGGTTGCGCGGGGCCGGGCCGCCATGTCGCGGCTGCACCGGAGCAGGTGGGTGCGGGGCCGCGGGGGGGGGGGGGGACGACCGCGGAGCGCCGTGTGTCCGTTTGGAATAACGGCCCCCGTTGCCCTCAGGATCGCGGATTTCCAGGAGGTGCTCGGAGAACCTACGGTGGCTCTGGGCAAGCTTCGCGATCTCTGCTTCAGCGGTGAGCGGGGCTGGGGGGGGGGGTCCGGTCCGGTCCGGTCCGTTCCGTTCCGTTCCGTTCCCCGAAGCCGGGGCTGTGCCGGGCCCGGTGCTGACGGCCGTGTCTCTGCTGTCCCGCAGGAATCCCCTTTGACGGAGGGCTGCGCTGTCTCTGTTGGAAGGTGCGTCCGGCGCTGCTGCTCCCGGCGGAGCTTTGGGGCGCTCCGGGAATGCGTGACGCCCCCCCCCCCCTTCTCCCCACCCCCCCCCCCCCCCAAAAAAAAAAAAGCCCACCCCAAATAACGGTGCAAAACTTCGCAGCCGCTCCGAATCCGCAGCGCTTTGTGTTGCTCGTCGCGGTGCCGCTGCTCTCCGCGTGCTGCTCGGGTCGGGGTGGCTGTGTTGGGATCCTGACACCTGGCGGGGTGCTGGGTTGGATCGGCTCGGTTCGGCTTGTGGGTTGGCACTGTGCTCCCCGAACCCTAACGTGTGTGTCTGTGTCTTCAGATCCTGCTGAACTACCTCCCCTTAGAGAGGGCCCTATGGAGCTCTTTGCTGAAGAAGCAGAGGTGAGGACATCTCTCCGTGCTCCTTTCGCTCTAATGGTATCTGTGGAGGAGGGGAGGAGTGCCTTAAATAATTAAGTACCTTTATAAATGGAATTGTTCTCGTGTGCTGTACTTGAGGGGGAGCGGATTTGACCTCTCCGGTTGAACTCAGCTCCATAAATCCGATGCAGGCTGAGTGGAGCAGTGCAGGGCTGTCTGCCTGAACTCGGGCCGAGTGTTTGCACTGATACCATCTTCTGCTTCACTGCAAATCCCTCTCTCCCTCCTTAAGGGATCTGTATTCCCAGTTCCTAAAAGAAATGATCATTCAGCCTGGGATCGCCAAAGCCAACCTTGGTGTTTCGAGGGAAGATGTGACCTTAGAGGATCACGTAAGTGCCGCTGACCTTTGCGTTGCAGGAAACTCCCCGTAGCTCTGAGCTGTTCTGTAGCCTGCACTGCCGTGCTGCTCCCGGCCCTGTGCTGCCAGGAGGGGTGGTTCCTGGGTGCCAGCCCTGCCCCAGCAGCCTTCAGTGTGAGTTACTGGCAGAGCTCTGGTAGCTGGGAAGGGAGTGTGTGCAGCTGCACGTGCATCTCCCCTCTCTTCTGCTGGGGAAAAGCAGAGGGTCCCTCCAGCAAAGAGAGCCTCTCCTGGGAAGCTCTGTCCATGGGTGGGTTGGGGAGGCTGCTCTGAAGAGGCAGGAGAGTGGAGCTGGGCTGCAGCAGAAGGCTGATGTATTCCCAGTTTGATGGTGGATGACTTTTTAAATTATTACTTATCGACTAGGGTTTTTTTTTTTTGCATTGCTTTTTGCTTTGAAAATGCTGTCAAGTATGTGTCGAGTCAGGGGATGATTTAACTGGAGACAAGGGCTGTAAATGCTGCAGTTGCTTCCGTGTCTTCTCCTGAACATGAATTTTCTGCTGGTGTACGATCAGCTGTGCTGCCATGATCCACTGGGGCTGTAAAACTATAACGTTTGTATTGTTCCACGTGTTGGCAGGTTCCAGTGATCTTTGGATCTCTTGGAATGTTCCTTTTATGGTGTTCGCTTTTCTCCTGTCAGATAATTTTTAACTCTGTGCAGATCTTGATCTGGAGAAAAGAAAGTGCCCATGGGAGAGGGGGAGTCAAGTTTGTCATAGTGGAAAACTGGTCAAGATAGAGGACGGGTTGTTTGTATTAATAATGCATTTCCTTTTTCCTGGGCGTACTGGTGGTGCTTAATGAGCCTTCTCAGAGCTGCCATACCCATCCCCACAGTACTCATGTGTTACCTTAACTTTTAGGCTGGGCACAGAGACCTCCTCCTTCGTGCAGGTTGGAGCTGCCATTGAGGGTCTGTATAGAGGACAGGATACTCGATTTGGGAACTAAGTCATGAAGAGCCATATGAAAAGGGATGGAAGCATTGGTTTCTACTTCAGTGAGTCTGTGTGGTCACTCGTTTTGCAAGTTGTGACCTGCTTCCTACGCTGTCTGAAGAAACAGCACTGGGTGCAGTGAGGGAAGGGTTAGGTCCTGTGCTGGTTCTGGCTGACAGCAGGAGTGTTACATCAGTGTGTGTTCACTGAGGGCTTTGATACACGTGAAGCATGCTTGTTTTTTGCCTTGTTTATTTCTCTAGCCCCTCAATCCAAGCCCAGACAGCCGCTGGAATACTTACTTCAAGGATAATGAAGTGCTCCTCCAGATTGACAAAGACGTCAGGTGTGTAAGGCTGACGACTCAGGTTTCTGAACCTGAGTGCTTCACTTAATGCTTTGTACTTTGAAAATCAAGTGTAATATTCAACTGGCCTTTCTGCTTAGCTCGGGGCATGCACTTCATTCTCACGCTCGATTTCCTCCTGCGTCCACCCTAGGAGGCTGTACCCCGACATGGCATTCTTCCAGCGCCCAACTGACTACCCCTGCCTCTTAATCCTGGACCCCCAAAACGAGTTTGAGACGCTGCGCAAGCGGGTGGAGCAGACCACGCTGAAATCACAGACGGTGGCACGGAACCGCAGCGGGGTTACAAATGTGAGGTCCGGGTGTGGGCTGCCCGTGGGGCACAGCATCGTCCTTCCTAGGGCTGCTGCTGGCTCTTGGGCTCTTTTCTGCTTGTGTGATGAAATGATGTGAATGCAGCAGCAGATGCTGTGTATTTGGTGGCTAGGCAGCTTGAAAGAGACAGCTGGCGTGCCTGATGGTTGCCAGGAGTCATAGGTACTTTTAATTGTAAGGGTTATTTTTTCCCCGAGATCCAGGCAGATGTGTTGTGCCTGAGATGTGCCTTCCTGCATGGGAACAAAGCACTGAAGGGTTAAGCTGAGTTGATAGAGTCTTCCAGAGCTGGGTCTCCTCAAACCGTAATTGGGATGAGAGCTGGGCAATGGCTGAAACGTGTGTTATCTTTTTCCTTTGGTGGAAATTTTTGGGTGGTAGATTATTAAGTTCTTCACTCTGGGTGCTGGGGAGGGCAGCTAGCTGCAGTCTGTCCCTTTCCCTGCGTTACAAAGAAGCAGAACTGCTGTGTTTTCTTACTGCATGGGACCAGAGGATGCAGTGATTCAGGGGAACTGCTGCGGTGCAGACTGCTTTGTTCATCAGCTCTAGTCTTGCCTTGCTCTTCAGGTGAGCTCCCCTCTTAAATCGTCTCCCAACTCTCTGAGTGAGTACGAAGTTCTGCCCAATGGCTGTGAAGCTCACTGGGAAGTGGTGGAGCGAATCCTTTTCATCTATGCCAAGCTGAACCCCGGGATAGCCTACGTTCAGGGGATGAATGAAATAGTGGGGCCCCTTTACTACACCTTTGCTACAGATCCTAACAGCGAGTGGAAAGGTGAGAGGCTCTTTTGGATGCTCGGTAGGGGCTGTTGGACTGCATGCTCTCTGTGGGAAGGAGTGTTTCAGGATGGAGACTCTGAGTAATTCAGTTTTGACTGATCAGGAAAAAAAAAAACAACCAAACAACCCAAAAAACAACAAAGGCAGCAACAGGAGATGTGCATTTCTGGGCCCACAGGAGCCTGAGTGGGCAGTGAGTGCTGAGGGCATGAGAAGTGGAGATTTGGGGATTTTAGTTTTTGTATGAATCAAAGTTGCACTTCCAGACTTAAACCTAATATTCCCGTAGAAGTCCTTTGTTTCTTGTACTAAAAATACTTCTGTGCGGGCGGTGCTGGGGTGGTTTGCTTTATTTTGTTGCTTTGTTTCTGTTTTGTGCGTGTGTGTGTGTTGTTTTTAATTAACAAGGGCAACAGAAAGGGTGGGGCAAGAAGAACAGAATGGCAGTTCTCTGTTGCTCCCACTTCTCTGGGGCTGTGTGCTGATGGCAGCCAGAGCAGGTGGTCTTGTGGGGCACAGATAAGGCGTTCTTGTGTCACAGAGACCTTGATGTGTGCACAGAGCCTGCGTGGCAGCGACTCTATATGCAGCCAAAGCCTTGTACTTGAATCATGGGTGGCAGTGAGGTTATCAGCCCAGAGCAGCTCTGACAGTGATGCTTTCTCTGTGCTTCCATTCATGTTTCCATTTTTAATTCCCCAGAACACGCTGAAGCTGACACGTTTTTCTGCTTTACCAACCTAATGGCTGAAATTCGGGACAACTTCATTAAGAGCTTGGATGATTCCCAGTGTGGTATAACCTACAAAATGGAGAAGGTCTATTCTACCCTTAAGGAAAAGGACGTGGAGCTGTATTTGAAGCTGGTGAGGAGCTGGGTGTTCCTCTGAGTCGTGGCTGGAATGTGGGGGAGGGAGTGTTCAAATGTCAGCCAGCTTTGTTCAGCTGTTCCTGGGCTTGAATAGAGAGGTTGAGGAGCTGTGGGAAGGCCTCTGCCGACAGGACATCGGGGCTGTCTTATCTGTAAGCTGAAACAGGCTCTCCTTGGAGTAAGCCTGGAGTGAGCTGACACAGCAAAGCTTTCCTCCCCTGTTGTGAGTGCAGACAAACAGTAGCTGTTGTGATGCTGCCAGCTGTGACTTGGCCACCGGCCCTGGTCACCTGGAAGTCGAGCTGGAGATGGAAACACAAGCTCTGCTGTAAAGTTTCTTGGAATTTGTTGTCAAGAAGATCAGCAAATCTCTGTGCAGAAGTAAGCTGAAAAGCTGCAAAATCCCACTCTTGTAATTCTAGCATTTTCCTTCCTTCAGGGATCTCAGTGTGCCACGAATTGCTGTGCATTTTGTAGTATCAGGCAGTTACTATAGCAAAGCCCTGTAGGTCTCAAGAGTCCAAGGCAAACGTGGAAAGGGAAGCTGCCCTTGTTACTGCACCTTTTGCGTTTAGAAAAGGCAAGATATATTCTGCAGTCCAGAAGGTGATCTGTCGGTGCAGTGACACAGCCCACAGTGTTGGCTGAATGCTGATACAGGGGGAGGAAAATAAAGAACTTAGTGTTTGGCTGGCAGGAAATGGCCTTGGCCGTGCAGCAACTGATCTTCAGGAATGTCATTGGGATCCTGAGCTTTTTTGACTGTGCTTAAAGTTATGGTCTCTTGGATTTTATAGTATAAAAATAAACAGCCCCAAGAAAGCTCCAGGCTGGAAGTGCTTACAGTGCGGCTTACTGACTGTCAGCATCAACTCTGTCCCATCTTTTGTTTCTTTCTGTGAACAGTGAAGCTTTGATAAATGCAGAGCTTCTGGAAAGGAGAGGAAATCCTGAAAAAACAGAGCCTTTGCTGGAGGGGGACGGCTGTGGCTTTGCAGATGAAGTGTTGTTCAGATGGGAAGTTAAAATTACTCAGCGAGTTTAACTGAAATAGCACACAGTGCCTTTAGGAAGAAAAGCTTCCTTTGCTTTCCTCTTCAGTTTTCTGTCTTTGTCCATAGACTTGGAACATGGTTGCACTGAAGATCTTTCTCAATCATAAAAACATGAAAGCCCTCACAGGAGGTGACGGATTTGCTGATGTTCCAGCATGGGCTGGCAGCACAGAGCTACTTCAGGGTGGAGAGAGGGTGGGAAACAAGGGCTGCATCTCTTCCGTGGGGTGGGCTGGGAGCGTGTATTCATTCTTTGTCTGGTGCATATCTGACAGCAAGAGCAGAACATCAAACCGCAGTTCTTTGCCTTCCGCTGGTTGACGCTGCTCTTGTCCCAAGAGTTCCTCCTGCCTGATGTCATCCGTATCTGGGACTCGCTCTTTGCTGACGATAAGCGCTTTGATTTTCTGCTACTCGTGTGCTGTGCCATGTTGACGTAAGTACAAAAGTAGCCATTGTGCTCTTTCCCTCCTTTGGTGAAACCCGTAGGTCTAGGAACCTACAGGCATGTGTACATGTGTCTGATGACCAGCTCACAGTCATTGGTCACAGTGCTAAGTGGAAGTGTTCCCAGAAGTCTCTATAAAGGCTATTTTTGAAGTTCCTCTGTAAAGAGTCAAAAGTAGCTGTGTGATTTCCATCTTTCAGACTAATCCGGGATCAGTTGCTGGAAGGAGACTTCACATTCAACATGAGGCTGCTACAGGTAAGGGTTAAGTACTGCAGGCATAGGTTGCAATGCAAAGAACCTTGAAATAGTACTCCTTGGAAGGAGATTGTGATACAAGCATGACTTGCTGAGGAGGGGTACCAGGTTCCTGATGGCTGCGTGCAGAAAAATCGTAATGTTGGTCGTACACTGTGCTCATCACTGAAAGTATAAATCTGTGCATGCTGTCATCCCCATCGCTGCAGGGAAACTGAACTCACTTGAAATCAATGACTGCTTTGACTTCCTTGGTGGTGGCATCTCTGCTCCCTGAGCCATTAACTGGGCTTTCATTTTCCCATGCAGAATGTGACTATGCTCCTTGTTCCATCTTCAAGCACTGTACAGGTTTCTTCTCCTCCTTCCCCTTTCCTAGTCCCCCAATAGCAAGAGGATCAGTGATATTCCTTCTCTGGTCTTCTGCTGGTGGGGCACAGTGCTGCCCAGCACTACCATTAACGCACAGTGTTCTGCTCATGCACCCTTCCTGGCTCACAGAGACTTTGTGGTAGACTACTGACTTACAGTGTCTTTTGGCTTGCAGAAAAAATGCACTTTCCAGCACAGCTCTGAAACCTGTGTAACAGTGTTGAATTTGTTGGGTAGAGGTTTTTGTTTAATTCTGAGATCTGTGAGAGCCCAGGGTTGGAGACACCTGCACCAAACAGTAGGATATCTCTGACTCTGCCAGTTCCTGCTTTGGGCTGTGCGGGTGCTGGCTTTGATAAGGCTCTCTGGCATGAAGATTGCTCTCGTGTGGTCAGCTGCCTGCTGCTGTTGGAGGACATAGAAACTTCTTGAAGGGCACTGGGGCTCCATCTGTTGCAAAACAGGAAACTGTTAAGGGAGTGACTGAACATAGCAGTGTGTTTTAGTGGACTAAGAATGCTGTTGTCGAGGTTTGCATGGCTTAGGTGGAATGATGTTGAATGCTAAGTTGGCACTTACTTTCATTTCTTTAATGTAGGATTATCCTATATCTGATGTTCACCTGATTTTGAAGAAGGCCAAGGAACTTCAGGATTCCAAATAGCCCATGAGCCTGACTAAAGGTGTTGGAGAGACTGTATCAGTGGATAAGCAGTGGATCTTAGGAGATGGCCCTGTGCAGTGCATTAAAACTCCTAGAGATCTCTGCAGGACTTCAGGTTTTGCCTTTGGGCTACTGGCCACCCTGAAGACTTCCTTCTACTCTATTTATTAGGTCAAGAACTGATTACTTCCCTGTCTGCTTGAGTCCTGCACTCCAGATTTTTCAAATGCCTCTGTGCTGCCAAAAGCAGTTCTTTGTATCTTTTTTAATGACTTTACCTGGAGGAAGAAACCATCGATGTGCATATCCTTCGAGGGGTGGATTCCTCCTGCATCGTGCAGGTAGCTCACGTGGAGTTGCTTCTGATGGGGAAGGGACAGGCTGGATCCATTGGATTTTGGTGGGTGAGTATAGAAGGATCTTTCTTCTGTGAACAGAATGTATCCCATTCAAGTAACACATTCTGCCATTCAAGAAGCTCGGGATTCTTCTCCTTCATGTCTGCACTTAGCCAACCCTGGGGTGTGCGAAAAAAAGAAGGCTGTGTCAGCTTCTGGTGTGTGTCATCTGGCATCCAGCAGTTTGGACCCCTTCTCATGGGAGAGACCTTGAGGAGCCACGGTGGGAAGACGTGATAACAGCTGGCAGCTTTGTGCACTGAAACGGCCTGCATCACCTCACCACAGAGGTCTCCTCGAATGAAGGCTGTGGTGGTTTTCATCTGTGAGTGTAGTTTGAAGTCAAGCCTTATTATGCAAAGCCTTAGAGCAGGAGTTCACTGCTGCAGGGAGGCTCGGGCCTCAGGCTGCTTTCCTGGCTCAAACTAGGGCTTATCTAGCTGCAATCCAGATTCTGAATCACAAGAAATGGGCATCTAATTGCATGAAGAAAGCTCTACTTAGGGACTTACACAGGCGTGGCCCTGGGGTTTCCTGCCTCAGTGGCTTGCGTGGTATCTTACTCTGCATAAGCTCTGGTCATGGTAACCTTGATAATGTCTAATAGCACTTCTTGCCAGGAAGAGACACGTTACAGGTCTGACCTACAAGAAAGAGTCCTTTTATGGTGTAATGCAGTGGGTTTACAAGCATTTCAGTCGTTAGCTGACTCCTGGGGGTAATCCACGTTTCTGTGCACCAGTCCTACTGAAGTAACAGTCATGAGTTGGACACTTGACCCTCCTGAGGGGGAAACTGCTGCATTTCAATAGAGTACAACAGGCTCAGGTGGGCACTGAGCAAGACAAAGTGTGGAAAGGACTGTTAACCTGCCAGTCGTGTCAGGCTGATCAGAAACCATAAGCCTCCAAGACAAAAACTGCCAGCACTCAGGTGCTCGGGTTGTACAGAAGCTCTCCAGTGAACACGAATCCAGCATGCTTTACTCTCCCATGCTGTGCTGCCTCATCTCTGCGTAGCTGTTCAACACTGCAGTTTTCAGTATGGGTACTGATTTGTTAAAGGTCAGTCATCTGTGTAAGCTGCTGCTGGCCTCGAGTGGCCCTAAGGAGAGGGCTGCTGTCAGCGTTCAGCTGTTCTACCCATGTTCTTTCAGGGAAGGCCACTTCTTTGCAGGCTGCTGTCATTTTGTAAGGCTGGGCAGGAGGACAGTTTGGAGCACGTGCCTCTCTTGTTAGCAGGGGAAGGTGCTCGAGTGATACTGGTGCAGCTGGTGTCACTGCAGCGATGGAATGTGAGCAAGTGAAAGCTTAAAACAATCTCAGTACCTGTGGCCAACAGCACTGCTCTGTGCTGCAATCCTTCCTACAGAGCAGTTTTCCTCCAAGAAAAATGAAAGGGATGGACGAGAACATCTGTGTGGTGGAGCATGCTGTCTGCTGTGCGGATGTTTTCCTGCCTTCTGTCACTGAGCTCTGCTGGCTGTCGGGTGCCTTGCACTAGAGGCCATTTGTCACATCTGTATGGCCAAACTGGCAGCTGGCAGCCACGTGTGTGGAACTGAAGGGTCTGACCCTTAGGGTTTCATCCTCTGAAACACTTTCTCCCAGAGTAATGCGGTAGCTCTCATATTTTCCATGCACGATCTCCTCATGCTGCCCATTTAGAAATGCTTCCTCTGTGTTTTCTCTCTGGTAGGTGGGCATCAACAAGGGTTCCTGCTCTGAATAGCCACAGTTCTCCTTAAAATGTCCCAAGAAGGCAGTGGGTGAACAAGGATCAAAACATGACTTGTGTTCAGGGCAGTGTGCAGGCCCTGTGCTCGAGCTCTGCTGCAGGGAGGAGGACCCTGGCACACGGCTGCTCCTGCAGCTCTGCAGTGATGTGTCACAGAGCTTATGTGGTGCTGTTCTCTTTAGGGGGTGATGGGGAGCACTTCTAAAAGGGTTTTGCAGCGGGTTGAGAGCTTTGGCTGCTGGAAAGGTTTTGTGGGATGCATTCTGCAGCTTTACCCAGGTGGGCCTATGGCTGCTCAGACAGTTAAATTGAGTCAGCTTTGGTGCAGCCCAGCAGGCTGGATCTGATGTGAAAAGCTTGTGTTTCTGTCCTTGGCCCCTCCTGTGGTATGTTCTGCTGCTGCAGAGGGCTTTGAAGGAGCTACTCCTTCACAATGATTTGGGCCATCAATTTCTCTCTTCTGAGATTTGTTCATTTCTTTAGGAGCAAAAATGGATTTTTTTTTTTGGGGGGGGGGGAGAGAGAGGAACAGTCTTGTCGCAAGCTCTTGAATCTCCTGATTACTTTCCATGTCTTCATTCCTCAAAAGCTGCTGGTGATGATGATTTGAATTTTATTCTCTTGGGGTCAGGAAGCATTAACTAGCTCGTGGTTGTTCCTCACTCCTGTGGCCGGGTAGCTCCCACTCCTTCCAACCTTGATGTCCTTCAGGGAGCAGGAGGGCTGCTGCCTTCCCCTTGTGGAGCCCGGACATCTGGAAGTTTGGATTTTGAGGAGTTAGAAGGGAAAGGAGACTATAGGTGGAGTCCGTGATGATGACCACAGAGAGCACTGATTCAGAGTTTGAATTTTGTCTAATTCCGCCCACCCTTTGGCAGTGAGTGGGATGAAGGCCCCAGGTTGGTTTGGGAGAGTCTGTAGGAAAGCAGAGGCTGTTCTTCCCCCCTGTGGGTGTCTGTGTGGGTTCATCCGCGCGGTGCGTGCCTCTGAAATGCCCTTTCCCAGGAGAGCAGCATGCTCAGCGGTACATCAGAATAACACTGATTTTTGCTTTGTGTTTTTGTTTTTTTGTTTTTTTTTTTACCTCGGCTGGAAAGAACTGCCCGAACAAGGCACCACTTCATCGCTCTACAACTACTTTTACGCTTCTTTTTAAACACTGTTTTTATAACGCTCCCTTCGGGCGTCCCGCGGGGCCGGAGCCGGGCTGTGTGAGCCGATACGCCCGCCTCGTTCGCTTCTGCTCGCTCTTTTTGGACTTCATCCCGTGAAGAGCCTCCGCGTCTTCCAATCGAATGCCGTCGCTGAGTCGCCCAAATAAAATGGTTCCTTCGCACAGCGCTGAGGGCCGCGCTTCTGTGGCGGGGCCGCTTAAGGGGCGGGGCGCTGTGCCGGAAGAGAGCGGGGCGGCGCGCTGTGGTGACGGGCGCTGTGGTGACGGGCGCCATGGTGCGGGGCGGCCGGCTGCTGCTGCACGGAGCGACCTTGGCCGTGGGCGCGGGGCTGGGCGCGGGGCTGACCGCCCGCTGGCGACGCACCGATGGGGGCACGGAGGTGGCGGAGGGGCTGCTGGGCCGCCTGCCCCTGGTGCCGGTGGTGGCGGCGGCGGCCTCGGGACCTCCGGCCCCCGCGGAGCCGGTGCGGACCGAGCTGACCAAGTACGGCTTGCCCGGGTTGGCGCAGCTGCGGAGCCGCGAGTCGTACGTGCTGTGCTACGACCCGCGGAGCCGCAGCGCGCTCTGGGTCATCGAGCAGCTCAACCGGGACACGCTGAGCGGAACCTCCGAGCGATCCGTCTGCGATTTCCAGGAGGACGGCTCCGTGCACGAGTACCACCGCGCTACCAACGCCGATTACCGAGGAAGCGGCTTCGACCGCGGCCACCTGGCTGCTGCCGCCAACCACCGGTGGAGCCAGAAAGCCATGCAGGACACCTTCTATCTCAGCAACGTCGCCCCCCAGGTAAGGCTGGGACGTGAAAGTCGTGGTGCGGCGCTTATGGGTTCTGTTGGTGCCAGAGTTGGGATGAGCGCTTCTCACAGTGCCCTGAGTGCCGCGGGAGTGTTGGGGATGTGTTGAGAATGAGGAGCTCTGAGCAATAAGGACGTGCTGTGGTGAATGGCTTAGCTGTCCAGATCGCCGTCTTTGCGTCTTTAGGTTCCTCACTTAAACCAAAATGCTTGGAATAACCTTGAGAAATACAGCAGAAGCTTGGCGAGGCACAACAAGAACGTCTACGTCTGCACGGGACCTCTTTACCTGCCCAGGTAAACACGAGGAGTTGGGTGGGACCGCAGTGAGGATGTGTTGTGCTGGGAAGTTAAAGCAGGCTGGGCCACGTCCCAGCTGCCCCAAAGCAGGAGTGAGCAGCTGAGACCTGGTGAGACCCCTTGCTCAGACCAGCAGCCTGCAGGGTTTCTGCTGAAGGATGTTCTCTTAGCATTGGGATTTTGTATGTTTCCTATTCAAGCAATTATTTGGGCAGTACGAAGGCTGGGTTTCCTGAGATGCACAGTAACACAGTCACTTTGGTTTGCAGCTTTTAGTCACGAGCACTGTTTGATTAGTAGGGTATTAACAAATTAAACTGTACACCTCCTCCCTGCGGGATAAAGCTCCTAGGTTTCATTTCGTGGACTGTTTGCCCACTTCAGGGCACGATATTACCTGCAAAGATATTTATAAGATATTGGGGGGGGGGGGGTGGAAGTGGCACCAGGGTAAGAGGTAACGTTGGTCACTGCTCTTGGTGCAGGATGGAGGCTGATGGGAAGATGTACGTCAAGTACCAGGTGATAGGAAAGAACAACGTGGCCGTCCCCACCCATTTCTTCAAGGTGCTCATCCTGGAGAAGGAGAGTGGAGAAATTGAACTGCGCTCCTACGTGATGCCCAACAGCCCTGTGGATGAGAAGATCCCGCTTGAGCGGTTCCTGGTTCCCATCGAGAGCATTGAGCGAGCCTCAGGGCTCCTCTTTGTCCCAAACATCTTGAAGAGAACAACTAGCTTGAAAGCCATCACAGCTGGAAGCAAGCACTGAACTCTGACCAACCAAATCCAGGTAGCAGTGACAGTCCACAAAAACACACAGGGAAATGTTCTGAGAAATAAGAGAGCAGTGTTTCTCTCAACCCCTTTCCCAGTTTCATGAAACAGTGAAACACACAGTGAAGCATGTCCTGAGGGCAGGCTGTACAGAAGGCTTCTGACTGCCTGACAGGTCCCAGTGCTCCAGACTTTGCCCCTGAGCTGCAGTACTGTGGGTGTTACTGCAATTGCTCCCTTTGTGTGTGGCTCATTATGACACAAAGGGAGATGATTTAATTTCTGTACTTAGAGGGAAAGATGGGAGCAAGACAGGTAAAATGAGAGGAGAGGTCGTTGCATTTCTGCTAACTTTTTATAAAATGGTTTTAGCAGTAAAGCTTTGAAAACGCAAAGTATTGGTCATTTTCTTATCTGCTCTCACCAAAGTCCCTGGATGTCCTTCCTCCTTCCTGCTGAGATAAAGGTGGCTCCAGCTCTTCCTGCCCTTGGGGAAGGGTGGAATCTTTGAGTTGAGAGGGAGCTGGGGAGTCAGGCTAACTGTGACAGGAACACCTGCTTGGCACAAGGATTGAATTACTTCTCGTGAAGCTTGAGGACTGCATTGCTGCAGGGGCACTGAGAATGCAAGACACCTGAATGCAGACTGCCCACCTACACAAAACACTCGCACAGGCTTTGGAGGAAGTGGAGGTGTGGTACTGTTTTATTCTCTACCCAAAACATTGGAATTGCTGACAGTCAGTTTGCTGTTGGCTGGATGCTGCAGGCAGAATCATAGAATCATAGGGGTTAGGAGGGACCTCCAGAGATCATCGAGTCCAACCCCAATGGTCCAGAACGGTCCAGAGCTGCTGGAGATTTGGCTGAGCAGTGCTGCCAACTTCAGTCACTTCATGTCCTCAGCTCCCACCATGTCCCTGGAGTGGTCCTCTGCATTTGAACAGCAACAGGCTCTTCCTCGAGGCAGTCCAGCACAGAGGACAAGGTCAGAGGTTTTCCTACCCTCAGCTGTCAGTGGGAGTCTTCACAGCTTCATCAATGTGAGGTCTCAGCGCCGACAGAGAGATCAGCAATGCTTCCTGGAACAGACCAAAGCACACTCAGAACTGCTGTCCTCTGAGAGGGCTTGCTGGGCAAGCCAGCAGCTCCTGGCTGAGGCACTGTTGTGGGGAACAACACTGTGTCTGACTGTGTGTCCCTGCCAGAGACAGAAATGTTCTGTGCACGCAGGCACTGCACACCCTGCCTTACCTCTGTTCGGATGGTTCGGCTGCCTTGGCTGGGACAAGTGTTCAGGTAGAAGTCAAACAAGTCGCTTGCGTCGGTGACCTCCAGGTTTTGGTCTGCATCAACCCCAGCTTCTAAGCCCTGAAGACCTCCAAATACGACAAGGATGTGCCTATGGGAGAGCACAGTGACAGGGTGTGAGGGGAGAACGCTCTTACTCCCACACCAGTGCAGGTGTTACATGAAATTTACATAGGGTAGGTTCAAGGCACATGAGAACCTCAAAGTAGAATTGGTTCTGTATAAACACTTCTTTTTTCACTTGGACACAGACCTAAAGGAGGGGAGGGTGACCTGGTCCACGGAGCTACCCCGCTCTGAGGTCCCAATGGAGAGATCATAGCCTTCCTTGAATGGGCATTCTGAAAAGACAGCACCTGGCAGAGGAACAAAGAGTGTGTGGTTATCATGGTGCTCTCACCCACACCGCCTTCTGGGCAGTGCAGACTCCTCACAGGTGAGTGGCAGCAGCAGCAGCAATGATTGCTTTTCAGTGCCACTAATGCACCTTCTCAATGAAGAATGATCCCTTTCCCTGCTTAATTCCCTTGCTGCAGGAGTCACTGCACTCAAATGCAGCACCTTAAAGCTCAGCAGGTACCAGGAGCTGTTCCTTGATTAACAGCTTATGATTCTCCTTCTATCAGAAGACAGCGAAAAAGAATTCTGCAGAGCTCTTGAGCTCTGATGTCACTGTGAGCTTTGATGCGAACAAGTGGGAGGTAGTTCCCACAGAAATGGAGATGACCGACTCTTGTCTGTGTTGCCACAGCATGGATGTTTAGAGCAGTGGTGATGTGGAGGTAGAGGGCAGAATACTGGAGGGTGAACAGGGCAACTCATAGTTGTAGCTCTCAGATTTGAGCTACTTGAGTCCCTCTGGCTGGTGGTCACCCATTGAGAGACAAAATGAGAACGTTAAGAAGCAGAAGTGTACCCAGCAGGCCTGAGATTGGTGTGGAAGCCCAGGTGGGATTAAGATCCTTCTGCACAGTAAGAAGCAAAGGCCCCTCCAGGCACTTACTCAGGCAGGAGGCGAGGCGGACGCTATAACCCCAGTACAAGCCGGACACCGTGCGAGGGTGGTGCGAGGACACCACGGTGCCTTTTCGCACTTTAGTTTCTGAAAGGGAAGCAGAGATGAACAGCCCTAATGATTGTCTGTAAGAGCTGAACTTGGCCAGCCCCATCCTGAGGTTTCTCCTGTGTTAAGGCAGCGATCTGCTGCACAGCCAAGGGCTGCTCTTCCGAGTGCCTTCTGGAAAGTGAGCACTGTCACTCAAAGAGCTGACAGTTCTTTCCAGTGAACCAGGAGCTATGCTGAGGGAGTTAATAAATGAAACGCAGAGTGGAGTGTCCTTAAATATGAGTAACCTGGAGGCTGTCATGCAGAACGGCCAACTGCAGCAGGAGACAAGTTTGCAGATGCTAAAGGAGCAGTAGTCACCTGGATTCTGCGGTTCCTGCAGGCGCACAGTGACACGCACACCGGGCTTCAGCTGCTTGTCGATCTGCACCTCCTGCAGAGAGTCACCAGCAGCGTTAGGACAGTCTGGAGGTACTGAGGGAGGTGGGGAGAAGAAAGGATGTGGCCTTTTCTGGCTTGGAGCTGCAATGAGGACTGCTGCAATCAGGGTCTGTGCTGAGTGAGTTCACGGTGGTTGAGTCAGCAACCTGAGACCTGTTTTGCTGCTCAGAGGTTCAAACCCAGCACAAAGCAGTAATGTGCTGGAATGAGCCTGCCAGGACTTGGGAAGCCACGAACAACACATGAAGGACAAAACAGCAACAGCATTAACCCCCCTCCCAGCCTGCTACAAGGCAGGATGCCCAGAAACGCAGCAGCACCTGTAACCCACTGCACCTGTTTCAAACATGACAGACAGGGTAAGTTGTTTTGGGATGTGCAGGCTGCACACTGACGTACCTTCTTCATCCCACAGTTGACAAACGAGCCTCTACCTGGCTTACTGGGCCGGTCTAACACCACACCTTCTCGGTACTCCGAATCCTCATCCATCCGCATGTGGTGGGGGCTGTCCAGTGGGTTGAGGAGCCCTGCAACAGCACAGGGGAAAGCAACAGCTAAGGACAGAACACAGACTATGGGAACGCAGGTGTAAGTACAGCTAGCTGCTCTGCTACCTCCTCCCTCTCTGCTCTAGTGAAGCACAGCACCTCATCTGTGCCATACGGTGGGGAAAAAGCTAAATTCTGTGCATTCCATGAGCCAGAGCTCTTGGAAAGGGAGTCAACAGCCTGGGACAGAGAGAACTGAATAATTACCTGCAAATTGCAGATCCCCGTGTTTTGGAAAAAACGATTTCCTCAAGTACCTGTTATTAGAGAAGGTTCAAATATGAAATTATTATTGTAAATAAGAAATGCAAGCTTCAGTTCTAGCTTTGTACTAATTCAGAAGAAGTACAGAGAAAACCACGCTTAGCTCCCCCAAGTCTCTGCTGTTCTTACAGTTAAACTGAACCACACATGAAGCAATCAGATCCTGCGTTCATGAAAATCATGCAACAGATGCAGAATTTAGCTCCATAATGAGAGACCCATGCAAATCATCAGCTATCAGCTGTTAGTTCAGCCACTAATATAAGATGCACAATTTGACCACAGTGGACTTACTGAGGGCACTCCAAGTATTGCAGGATCCGAGCCAGCTGCACGCAAGCCTTCCCTCTCTTCCCAATTCCTTCAAATTCCCCTTCCACACTTCTGAAAGAGAGAGAGCAGTCTCAATTCAGAACAAGACTGTACAGCCCCAAAGGGTCAGGTCTCCAGAAGACCAAGCCCTTCTCTTAATCTAAGAATCACAGCTTCCTCAACCTCTAAAGAGGTAAATGGGCCACTTTAGAAAAGGGCTACTCTAGAAACAGACTATTAACAAGTTCTATTTGGAGCTCTCCCGAGTCAAAGAGGTTTTTTTTGTTGTCTTTTTAATCATTGTGGATCTGTTTTTTTTATATATAACCTGGCAGCTGGATTCTGCAGCACTACAATGCTTGGCTTGGCCAGAGAACACAGACACAGGTCCAGATGAGAAGCTGAAGGGACAGATGTCATTCCTTCAAAGCATCCCCATCTTCCCTGTGTCCCAGCTTCCAGCACAGGTAAGTGACCATCTCTGCCCCCAGAGGGCCCTGCGATCCTGGTGCTGGCAGCACTTGCTTGGGGCACAGACATCTCTTTCCTGATCTCAGCTTAAAAAAAACCAAAAAACCAAAGGAGCACTTCTGCAGAGCAAGCCAGCTCATCCGTACTTTGCATCTTCTCCGCACTCGTCGAACACCACGACCTCATCCAC
The DNA here is from genome assembly GCA_036925125.1 of Oreortyx pictus. NCBI lineage: Eukaryota > Metazoa > Chordata > Aves > Galliformes > Odontophoridae > Oreortyx > Oreortyx pictus. The sequence goes on from JAUPFR010000022.1 coordinate 5,726,848, forward strand.
GCAGAAGATGGCGCACGCTCGAGCGATCTGCCCGGCCAGGTACGTCCGCAGCTCCAGCGACTGCGCGTTGTTGAGGATGGAGCCCGGCAGGGCCACGCTCAGCGTGTAGTGCCGTCCTGGGGACAGAGGGCAGCGAGCAGCTCAGCAGGGCCGCGGCCCTACGGCTCCGTGAGGCGCTGACGGCCCCTTTCGGCCTGAGCAGCTGCACCTTTATCCTCCTGCTGCTGCTGCTGCTGCTCCTCCTTCGCCTGTTTCTCGGCCAGCTCCCGCACCCGCTGCTTTTCCAGCTTCTTCAGCAGGTTCAGCTCCTTCCATTTCTTCTTCTCCGCTTTTCCTGGCACGGACACAAAGCCGGACCTCCGCTTAAGGGCCGGATCCCCGCTGGGTCCCCGCACAGCTCCGCTCCTCTCCTGGGACCCTTGGCCTTACTCTCCTGCTTCCAGCGCCGCCAGTTCACCTTCCTGTCGACAACCTGCGGGCACAGCGGCCGTTACCCCCGAGCTGCACTCACTGAGGGAGCCGTAACCGCGGCAGCCGCCCCGCTCCCCACCTGCACGCCTTTGGGCCGCTTCTCCGCGCCTCCGTCCGCCATCTTCTCCCTCACGTTCCTCCGCCCCGCCCCTCCGCTGTCGTGATTGGTCCAATGGAAGCTCCCGCTTCCATTGGACCAATCACGACAGCGGAGGGGCTGTGAACCCAATGGCTGGGAAGTGGCGGTGTTAAACCCCAGCCCCCACCCGCGCGGCCTGGCAAGCTAAGCAGGGCGCCTTGTGTTGTGCGGGAGGATGGGTGACTGCAGAGTGGGGTTAGGAACCACGAGCGCTGCGCGAATTCTTTGGGGGGGGGGGGGGTTTGATGTTCTTGCTCCGTGTCACAATCCGGAGCAAGAGCCTGGGGATGTTGCAGGTTATCTTTGTGCTAACGATGCAATCTCATCGCGGTTGCACAAGCAGCGCCTCGTGCTCTTGGGCTGCAGCAGGAAGGCAGGTGGGTGGGTGCCTGCTTCCTTCCCCACGGGGCAGGGCTGCTCGTGCTCGCAACAGGGGTTGTATCCTGAGCTGCAGCCCCAACACCAAAGTCCTGGAGTGCTGCTGCTGTGGGGGTGTGGTGCAGATGTTGCCCAGGGAAGGGGTGGCAGCTCTCTGGGAGATCTGTGTCGGCCCCATAATTACAGACACGTTTAATCCTCAATTAATTCAACTTTTATAATTTAACAGTCACAAATATTTACCCTACGTTCCGTTGCACGTAACTCCAGCGCAATTGATGATCGCGTTCTACACTTCTATCCAGCCTGAAATCAAGAGTGGTGCGAGAACCACCTGCTGCAACGCTGCTTCATTGTCCCACCAGCCTGAGCCCTCCCTCCCAGCGTGTGCAGCCATCAGAGGCTCCAGTTTTGCTCTGCAGCCCAGGAGATGCTGCCAGGCATCATCTGTGTGCAATATTACGGGTGCTCAGGGAAGGTTTGGCTATAGCCAAGCTCCGTATAAAGGCCTATTTCCTGCCGTTACTGAACCTGCGCTCACCAAGGGGATATTGCTGCTTTTTGTCTCTCTGGCTTTACGCTTTTCAGGATTGCAGGAATCAACTGAGGGGGAGTGATGCCACCCAGTCCCCTGAAGGAAGTGGGTGCTGGTGGGAATGCTGCCCTGCGGTGCTGCAGCAGTACTGCAGTGAGAGAAGGCACTCAGCGTGGCCCTGCGGGTAGGTCCTGAAACACCTTTTCAGAATTTGGTGGTGGAAAAGAGCCCAGGAGCCATCCTTACCCTTGTGTCTTGCTGGACACATCTCAGAACTGACTAGCAAAGTCTTTAAACAATATGGAAGAATGATGAATGGCAGCAGAACGTGAGAAATGGCTCATACCCATTTGTCTGACAGAAAACGTGGTTGAAAGCAGAAAAAACAGGATGTAGCAGAGTTTGTAGCCAAGTAAAGGAATAGGAAGAAGAGCAGTCGTGGAGAGCCTGGTTCCCTCTGCAGTGCCTTCAGGGAGCAGTTTTCTCCAATTTCCATTTTTGCAGTATGTTGTCTGCTGCCTTCAGTGTGGCATCCTCCTAAATAAACACCGTGGGTTCAGTTCAGGGCCTCCAGCCAGGTTCCCCCTTCCCCTCGCTACACTCGTTGTTCATACAGAAACCCAATTCTTGCCCTGTGTTCCATGTGACGTGGGCACAGCCAAACCTGAGCAGGCTGGCCAGGCCCAGCTGTGATGGCCCAACCACATGTCTCACCTTGGCAAAGCAGAACCGGATGAAACTGTTGTAGTTGTCCTTGTGGGCCCCACAGTAGAATGCTGAGAGTGGGATGGCTGCCAGTCCCTGGGGAGGAGAAGATGGGGAGTTATGTAACTGCCATAGGCTGAGGTCAATGCCGTGGCCTGTTGCTCATGAGCCTCACAGACAGGCTTGTACGTGCCCTTGATGCTCTCCTCAGGCTGACAGAGTTGAAGCCTGACAGATCCCAGGTGTTCCCCAGCTTCTGGACGCATCCATGGGATGGGAAAACCCCAGCCCTGTCTGGCACTATGGCCATGACCCTAAAACCTAGCCTGGATGAGGACATTGCCCAGCTGCTGCTAATGGCTCCTTGTGAGGGCACAAACTCACCGACAGTGAAAAATGAGCACACACATTTACCTTGTTCTTGACCATCCACTTTGCAAATCTGGAATCGTAGGGCTCATCGGAGTTGGGGACATCAGGGACTTCAGATTCTGCAAGGAGGAGTAGCACAGAGGCTGTGGCTGGGTGCCTCACCCCAAACCCACAGCCACTGGGAGCTCAAATGTATGGTCCCTCCCCTCTTTGTACGGCACTTGTACAGGTTCCTGTCTCTACTAGTGGAACCAGGCCAAGCTGATCCCCCTGCTTTGCTCTTCCCAAGCAACGCTGCAACTCACTGAACTTGGAGATGTCTGCCACCAAGAAATAGGTGCCCTCAGGGACAATGGGTTTCATCCCCACCGCAACCAAGCTCTGGACCAGCTGATCTCTCTTCTGTTGCAGCTCCTTGGGCAGTCGGACAAAGTAGCTGTCTGGTTTCCCGTAGTGCTCAAGCTCCCTCTGGAAACCCTGAGCTACAGCCTCCTGTGAAAGAAGAAGAAGCAGTGGGAAGACGGCCAAGGCTGGGCTGGGGTGCTGGCTGCAGGGAGCTGCCTTACCTGCGCGGCCGTGGCACAGTGGTACACCGAGTTCTGGTGCACGGTACGCAGGTGCTGCAGCAGCCGGTTGGGTCCCACGGTCCAACCCACCTACGGTTGGGAGAGGAGAAGGAAGGTGGTAAGACTGGGTGCCTCCTCAAGCTTTGGTAACACTTTCCGGACAGGGCTGTTGTCAAGTAGTGTTGGTATTTTGGGGCACTGAGGCTCAAAGTCAAGTGTGCAATTGTCCTCAGTGCCGTGTCCACTGTAACCTAGAGCAAAGGGATGGGGAGGCAGTGAGGTGTTGCATGGGGAACTTACCTTCCAGCCAGTGACACTGAAGGTTTTTCCAGCGCTCCCAATGATCACTGTGCGGTCCCACATCCCTGGCAAACTGGCTGGCAATAGAGCAAGAGAAATCTGCCATGCTGATGTCTGAGCTGTGTTAATGACATGATGGGAGCTCTCTGCCCACCAGAATCATGAAGGTCTCTTTGGGCCATGATGGCATCTTTCCCCTGATTTCCCTGAGGCACATCCCGAGCAGCCAGACAGATTTCTCATCAGCATGTCTTCATGATTAAGTGTTTTTGTACCCATGTAGCAGTCCCAGGGGTTCCCAGAGGTGCAAGTATTACCTTGCTGCAACAGGGTGATCGCATGTTATGGAGACAGAAAGAAAATACCTCTGACATCATGCTAAAATGTGTGTCCCAGAACTAGAGGCACCCAGAAAACTGGCTTTACACAGTGTGAGATAAAATCCAGTTTCACTGAAGCCAAAAGGCTCTTTGCTCTAGAACACATGTTGTGAAGCCACAACTCACTGGTTCGGGAAGTCAAAGCTAAAGTTTAAGCCCTGGTGTGGTGGCTGAAATTGAAGTACAGCAAGACTGCTGTAATGGGAGACGGGCCTGTGGAGCTGTGCATGCAAGCAGCCCTTAGAATTGCCAGGGTCCCCAGTTACAATCCCAATTCCTTCCATGGATGGAGCTGCCTAAAGATGTTGTACCCAGAGGAGAAGCTCAGGATCAGCCACGCTATTCTCCATACCAATGCGGACGTGCTCCTTCCCGTCGTACACCAGCCACTCGTACACTTCATCGCTGATGCAAAGGGTGTCATGCTTCACACACAGGTCTGCAATGAGCTCCAGCTCCTCTCGGCTGAACACCTGCAGCAGGCAGGGAGCAGAGCTGAGACACAACACGAGCAGCTCTGAGCACACAGTGCACCCTCAGAACCCTCTTCGTCGTGTGTCAGGAAGGGGGAGTTGCTGCTGCACCTCGGATGGGGCTGGCTGAGCTGGAGCACCACAGTGCTCTCTCAGGGCTGTCCCTGTAAGCCAGAGGCATTACCTTGCCCAGAGGGTTGTTGGGTGAGTTCAGGACGATGGCTTTTGTCTGCTCACTGAATTTAGAAGCCAGTTCAGCTGGGTCCAGCTGCCAATCTGCACTCGACATCAATTTTCCTTCTTTTGGAGCTTTCTAGAGGGAACAGAGGAGAATCTCAGCTTGCTTTGCTGCCTCCACTCACTGCTCACCATGATACAAGTCCTATTCCTTCCTCAGTGGCACTGCTCTGACCCACTCACCGGTCTCAGCGGGATGTATACGGGTGTCCCTCCAGCCATTTTCACCATTGGTTCATAGCAGTCGAAAAAAGGCTCAATGATTATCACCTGGAATAGATGTGGAATGTCAGCACCCTCCTAGCCCTGCTCAGATCTTAAACCCTGAGTTATTGTGATATGGAGAACATGCAATACCAGTGGGCAGTGATTAGGGAAGAATGACACTTGGGGCAAAAGAATGATTTTGCCTTATGTGCAAAATATGTGCAGAAATGAGTCTGTGCCCTGCTGCAGCTTTCCCTTCAGAAGCTCAGATACTGGGAAGTGAAGATAAAGCCTTTCCAGCTCTGAAAATGTGCAAAAAAAACCAGGCTGCAGGTGCCAGCAGATCTAGAAAGGGCTTTCCTGGGGAAAGACTGTTCGTACAACAAGCCCAGACCTGAGGTTACCTCGTCGCCTTCATCAACGAAAGCCTGGAAGCAGCAGAAAAGGGCCTGGTATGCCCCCACAGTCACCATCACATTGGTCATAGGATCCAGGTCTCGTCCAAGCAGCTTCCCAAAAAGCTGGGCTAGGATTTTCACCAGTGGTGGGTGGCCCTGTGGGGTGAGAGGAACAGGTGGGAACTGGCTGGTAGGAGAGGCATGAGCTGTTTGGATAGGGCTGGGCAGCCAAGCACACTGGGACTGGTTTCACCACCACGATGGCTGCACCCGATGATGCCTTATGCCATGGGTGCTTTAGCAATGAACCCCGTGCCTGCTGGTCCTCTGCACCAGCCAGTGTGTCCCTAAAGAAGAGCAGGGGCATGATCCTGCCTGAAACAATTCTCTCCATTTTTCTTTGCAAGGTATTCCAGCTATCGCCAGCTCTGTCACTGCAGGTGACAGAAGTCCTGTTTCAATGACAGCAGTTTCTCCTTGCCCAGACAGCACTGTCAGAAGGGCATTTCAGACATTGCTGTCACCCTAACCTCTGCAATAGCAAAGCAGGATACTAGAAAGAAGACAGAGGCAAAGCTGGAAGCTGCTGCAAGATGTTTGTCCCCCCCAGAGAATGCAAATCTGGGTCACTGCCCACCAAAGCAGCCAGGGAGCACCCAGCCCACGCGCCCAGCACAGATGAGTGTTGCTCATGGCCCATCTGATGGGCAAGGCTTGCAGTACTGCCTAGCAGGAGGCTGTCCACGCACGAAGGCACGGGTGTACTGGTGCAGCATGTGCATCTCCCCGCTGACAGCTCTGCCGAATGCCTCCATCAAAAAGTCTGGCGGAGGGAAGTCAGGGAAACCTTGGCCCAGGTTCACCTTGGAGTAGGTGGCAGCCAGTGTTACAAAATCCACCCTAGAGAGATGGAAAGGAGAAAACGATAAGCATTTACAGAGGGTCTGGGCAGCCTGGTGCCATCAGCTCTGCTTGCCAGCACCCCATCAGCAGGGAGTGAGGTGGGTGCCTCCATGGCAGGGCTGTTTTCTGGCCCGTCCTCATTGTGTGCCCCAAGCACAGGGCATTTCAGACCTGTTTTAATTATATCAGAGACAGGTACTGTCTCACTGGGAATGGTTTTAATCGTTCTGAAGGACATAGCACCAATTTTGATCTGACCAGAGTTTTTCAAGCTGCAAAAATTATTACCCAGACATCATGAAGGCTCTGCAAAGGTAAAGTTAGCTTGACTCTGTGCCCATATCACATTCAACATCTCATCCTCACTTCTTAGCTTGATGCTGGGTGCAGCGCATTACTTTAGGTGCCTAAAGCCACACTGACCACTGGGGTAAACCAGGAGCTGCCCAGTAGCAGCTTAACTCACCAGATATTCTTATCTACTCCCTCCAGCCTCCGGGCTTGCACCAGCCTTGACATTTTTGCCTACAAAGAGAGAGAAGGAGAGCTTAGAGGTTTCACAGGCAGCAGCAGGGCCACAAGAGAAGGGGACGTGCCCCCCCAGGTGGGTTTCCCTCATTGTTGTGCCCTCCCACCTCTGCTCTTTGCCAGGCCCCCAGGCCATTTGGTGTCTAATATCCATGTGCATCATGGCAATGGGGCTGGAAGGGGGAAGCACACCGAGCAAAAGCCTCACTCCAGCTCGATAAGCATGGCAGAAGTCTGCTGTCCTTGATGGGTGATTTATCACAAGGATGATGAAAAGCAGCAGAGGCAGAATTTAATAACTCAGCAGCACAGGAGAAAAGGCAACCAGACAGGGAGGGGACTGGAAACTGGAGACAAATTATGCTTAATGCACCAAGAAAAGCCAGCATGGGGACATAAGCAGTGCACCTGCAAAGCACTGAGCCAAGAAACCAATCTTCCCTACAGCAAGCAAAATGCATTCAAAACAAGGAAAAGCAAATGAGAACAGCTGAGATGTGAGATGTGGAGCTAGGACGTGCAGGAAGAGGATCTGTCAGGATGATGAGGGATGTGAGGTCCCCCCTGCAGTAATTCCCTGCTTACCTGCTCACTGCTACCCTTCCTGCAAGGCTGCACACCAGCCTTTGAGAACTGCCCCAACAACGTTCTCCTTGTGGTCTTTGGATTCTTTACATAACTCCAACCCTTGCTGGAGTTTTTTGCAAATTAATGCAAGGAGCTCTGTGTTTCAGAGGGCAGCAGGCGGACTCTGTGCTCCCCTTGTAGGTGGCCAAAGGTGATCAGGAGTTGCTGTCTCCCTGGATGTCGGGGAGCCCCATGCCTCTCTCCTGTTCCCCTTCTTTGCTGCACATTCCCATGAGTATCGCAGTCAGCAAGACTGGGTGCCTGAGCTGATTTTGGTGGGAATAGAAGGATTTGTGGCTTGGGAAGTAAAAGATAGCTGAGGGTTAAACATTAACAGTTCCAGTACTGTATTTTTTTTTTGTGGTGGGGCTGCTGCTGGCCACAGGTCAGAATATGTGACAGCACTGGCAAGTGTAATGGGGTCAGCAGGAATAAGGTGCAAAAGCCCAGAAATTGCCAGTTAGGAGGAAGGTCTCCCACCCTTTCAGAAATGGAAATGACAAGATTTCTTCCTTTGTCATCCCCTTGTCCCATCCCCAGACTGCATGATGCTGCCTTGGGTGGCTGCCCACTGGGCTGGAGAGCAACACAGGCTTAGGGCTTAGGTTTGTGCAGCTCCCAAATCCATTTCAGTCTGTTCTGCTCCCCACACTGACAATGCTCCCCCAGTTGCAATCTGCCTAGCATCCAGGGAGAACAGTTGTTTGTAAATGCAGAAGACTGAGCAGCTGCAGCCATGCTCTGCCCTCCAACACTTGACTCCCTGCTGCATGTTATTCCCTTGCTCTGCAAGTTTCTGTCTCCAGGAGGATGCTGATATTTCATTTCCCAACTATTTTGCAACCCAAGAGGCTTTATTAGAAGACATCTTCAGGTGAGGCTATCCCACAAAGAGCTTTTCTCTGTATAAAGAGTCCTCTCATGCTTGTGAGGTGTTCCCTTTAAACAGGCTACCTGGAAATAACTGGCTGCAGGGTAGGTCACATCAGTGTGATCTCTCCTGATGTGCCCTATCTACTGTCACTGCCATGGCTCACTCCTTGGCTCCACATGCTGCAGTCTGAGCCAGGGACCGGGCTGCAGGCCAGAAGCAGCCATGCTGGGCATTCAGTACCTCGCTGCAGTATGAGCTATATCCAGCGCTGCAATTTCTCTCCAGTAAGAAGTGACGCAGAAACGGTCCCGCTCTCCTGAGCATGCCACGGCTCCTGCTGTCTCACAGCACAGACCTGCATTTCCCCCAGACACAAAGCGAAGGGATGAGAAAATCACTTCCCAACTGCAGGAACAAAGCAAACGTTCCATGTACCTGGGGACACAGCGCAAGTCCAGACCCGAAGGTGTGTTTTTGCTCCCTGGATAGGAAGCACAGCCCAGACACTGCGTGTGTTGTCACTGCAATGTCAAACAGGGCTGAGACTGCCCTTTGTGCCTTTGACACACAGGAGGGCAGGATCACAAGGGAAAGCACAGCTTCTGCTCCTCTCCCCCGTTTCCATGCTCTCATCTGCGCTGGGGTACAGACACCAGCAAGAAGGCATCCACAGGAATTGGGTTTCCAACACCACATGCCTATCTGCTTTCCTCAATCCCTGCTACCTCCAGCCTCTGCCTTCCTCCCCTGCAGCACGTTCACCTTCCTCACTGGGGCTGTGGGTTGGCCATGCTGCTCAGACACACTGCCCATTGGGGCTTAAAAGGGAAACAAGGGCCTTAGATGTATATGCTTATGGATTTGGGTGTTTAGATTTCCTTTAAGGCCTCAAATTAATTTCTGTGCCTAAGACAGACTGTTCTTTCACCTTAAGTCCCCTCAGCATTGCAGAAGCACGTGGTATTAAAGATGAAATAACACTGCCTTGTTAGATGCTTTAGATTAAAGGGGTGAGTCTGGAGGATGCATGCACTTTTATTTTCACCAGCTACAGGTTAATTTATCATGCTACAAAAAAAATGAAATAAAATAAAAGAACAACACCAGATTTGAAGCTGGCCAGCCCACAGATAACAGCATCAGAACTGCTAGATGCACTTCTCATCATGCAAAACATGAGACCACTCTGTGCATTTTATGTTGTTTTTAACACAAGAAGAAAGCAGCTGCCAGACAGTTTGATATCTCTTTGCCCAGGTGGGAAACAACAGCATGACCTACAGAAAACAAGGGATGTAGCATAATGTTTGGGGCTGCGCAGTACCTGCCTCGTCCCTGTGCAGAGGACAGCAGCTGGGACTGGGGGGTGTGAATCCAGTAGTTGACAAAATGGAGGCATTAAAAAGGGCTTTACTGGGTTGCACTGACCTGCAGAGCATGCCTGGGAGCTGTGCGAAAGGCTCCTGCGGGGAGCTGGAGGGAGCACTGGGGTTGGGGAAGGAGCCTGCCTCCTCTCTGCAGCCCTGAGCAGCGCTCTGGAAGTGAGGTCCGCCACCACAGATCCAGAAAGCCTGAGGAAGGCTCAAGGGATCCCCTCTCCTCGTTGGGTTCTCAGGCAGCGCTGTAGCTGTGCTCCCTGCAAGGAGCCAGGCACGCAGGACAGAGCACAGCTGAAAGGTCACGGCAGGGACCCGTCACTCTCCTTTGGTCTCCTCCGCCCCAGTGCTGCCCAGACGCTGCCGGGCTGCACCCGCAGGGCTCTGGGGGACAAGAGACCCCAGCAGCCAGCACGGCACGGGGCTCAATGGGAGCGCAGGGTGGATGCAGCAGCAGCAGCCAGCGAGGGCACACGCGTTGGCCACTCAGCAGGGGCAGCAGTGGGGGTAAAACCGACTTACGTCAAGCTGGGCCACGCTGCATTATGCTGCAGAAGTCCTGCCCCAGCTCCTGGGCTTAACTTGCGTGCAAGCCGGCTTCTCCATGGACCAGAAACGCTTCATCTGCTGCTGGGACTTCCTGGGAGGAGTCTGCAAGGCTGCAGGCAGGCAGCGGTCAGGCTGCGACGCGCCAATGGGCGACTGTGCAGAGAAAAGGAGGTCTGGGGTTCCTCAAAGGATAGTGACCAGCTGCCCGTGACCCAGCCCAAAGCCAGGCCCTGCAGCTCCGTCCGGCTGTGTGTGGTCCTGGAGGCAGACCCCAGCCTCAGATGGGGTGTCAGCAGGATGCAGGAGCTGTGTGCTCCATCAGTTGTGTGAGAGGTGGCCATTGCTCAAGTGAGGCATAGGGAGCAAATCATTCCCTCTCAGCTACCCTTTTCCTTTTGTAATCAGGCTTTGCGTGCACTGACGAATCCGGTCATGTCACCGTCTCTCTCTCGCAGTAGGAAAAAGTGAGGCACTGGGAAGGAAGCGCTGATGTTCACTGTGTGGAGGTCCCAGCTCCTGACCCGACTCTCCCATGCTGGCCCCGCTGTGACTAAGTGGGAGGGAATTCCCGTGCAGGCAGATGCAAACTCTCTGTTTGCTTAACTTCCGAACACTGAAACAAACAACTGTCAGGTCAGCTTGTGTTTGCTCCCAGAAGGATTTACAGAGCACATCCTGAGACGGTTGGCGGCTCCATCCCTCCTGCTGTGTTTGTCAGTGGTTGTTGGACCCTGAATTAGACCCTCAGAAGGGTTGTACCAGCAGAAAGCCCTGCTGGCAGAAGGCAGGGTCAGGCTGGTGGGTTGGCTGGGCCCTGGGACAGCACCGCAACGGAGGGGAACAGGGAGAAGAGGACAGAGTGTGGGTGCTCCCACCTACTCTGATGGGATTTGACCTTTTTATTGGCTCAGCAGTGATGTGTAACTACGCTTAATGCCTGCTTGTAACACAGCAGAAACCATATGCTAATTTAAGTGCATCTGAACACCCTTTTAATGTCATGTTTGCCAAAACCTTGCTGTTGCCCTGAGCTTGTAAGCATCTCCAGTGCTGGTAGGAGAGATCCCTGCTGCTGTGGTGCAGTGCCTGTGTGGGGTGCAGAGACCTGTCACGTTCCTAGAAAGCCACAGTTGTGCTTATTTTACCGTAGCAGCAACCACTGGTGTCCACCAATCCAAATTGGCTGCACTTATCTGCCCCGTGCTGCCTCCCATGCACTAATGACATGAAAATGAATGCCTTTGAAGCATCCTTTATGAATTTTTAAAATGATGCTGGACAAATGAGTCAGCTGAATGAAAATAACCAGGGGAGGATCACTCTGCTTTTCTCAGGTCCCACAGAACCGCTCCTGGATAAATTCTCACGGCACCGCTCTGTCGCTGTCCCTGCAGTGAGGAAAGGAATACCACATTTTTAGCAATCTTCACTTGGCAGACAGTTGTTAGAAAACAAGTATTGGGTTTTCAACGCATTCCACTTTGCATAAGTTCATTCTAAAGGGAAAAGTGGTAAATTATGCTATTTAAATATTATTTGTTCTCTTAATGTTAAATAGCTTTGACGTTGATGCCACTTACATTCACAAAAAAAAAAAACCAAAAAACAACAACAAGAGTTGCTTAACGAAGAGGCAAATCTCTTTATTTAGGGAGCAGAAGGAATTCTGGAATCCAGTGTATTGCCACAGCAGGTGAGGGCACTGCTCCCTCAGCTCCCAGGGGCTGCCCCTTTAAGACGTCCACCATTTTGCGCTCTGCCCTGCACCAAGATGGCGGCCGCGCCTTCACCTTCCCTCCTTCCCCCTCCCTCTCCTCGTTATATCCCGACACATAAATTCCGTCCCACTCTGGGCGGTCTCGCCCTACGTAAAGATGGCGGCGCGCCCTTCCCGTCCTGCCCGTTTCCAAGATGGCGGCAGCCTCCAGCGCTCCTCGCTGAAGGCGGCGGCGGGACGCCCCTATGCCGGGCGGGTGAGGTCAGTTCCGGGGTGGGGCCGCCTCGGTGCGGACAAAAGCAGCCCGAGCCGGCGTGAGGGAGGGCGGGGGCCGAGGAGGGTTGTTGCGGACAGGTGGGTGCGGGCGGGGAAGAGCTGCGGCCTGCCCCCGCCTTCCCTCCCTCCCCGCAGAGCAGAGCGCGCCCGGCTGGGGCTGCCGGGCCGCGTCCCCTGCGGGAACGGGGCGGCTGTGAGAGGGCAGCGGGCGGGGCGGGGGTCCTGCGGGGCTGCAGCCCTGCGGGGCGGGCGGGGAGGACTCGCTGACTAATTGCGCGGTAATTGGTTTCCTCCGTGCCCCCGCTGTCCCTGCGCTGCCCGGCGGTGCGGAGCCGGAGGAGGAGGCGGCCCTGAGTGTACGGGGCGCGGCCGGGCCGCCCCTGCGCTGCTGGCAGCCCCTTGGAGAGGGGTGCGGTCTGTGCTCGTTGCCGGGGGCACGTTGAAGCCGGTGGATTTTCTGAATTAACTTCCTTTCCCTCTCGTTTTGTCGTAGCGTCAGGGTTTCTCCCCCCCCGCCCCGAGGGCTGAGGCGGTGCGGTAGGTTGGTGGGCAGATGGGGGCGATGCGCTGTCAGTGTGCGGGTGGGTCGTGCTGTGGTTTGGGGCGGTGCTGAACGGTGAGAGGAGGGCAGGGGTGGGGGAGAGCCGGGTGGGAAGGGAAGGTCAGCGAGTCCTCTCCTTTAGCTTGTTCCTTTGCTGCAGTTTGGCACGGCTCGAGTGGAAAGGCTTTGATTGTGAGCAGGTCGCTTCCAAATGTGCCAACCTCAGTGCTGGCATTGAGTGATCCCAGTGTGTTTTTGGGTTGAGCATCTTAACCAGTGCTTTTTTTTGTAGTGACATCTCTTCCAGTTCTTTTTTTTTTTGCCTCTTGTTGACAAGATGCTTTCTGAGGTTCTGCAGTCCTCCCTGGTTTTGGAGCTTGAGGGATCCCTCAGAGCCTGGGCTTGTTCCCTTGTCTTCTTCCCCATACCGATGAGCAGGAAGCAAGGAAAAAAAGCTGTTGCAGTTGTTGCTGATGGTGCTAAATCACCACTGCTATAAAAAGATTCATGTTGGTAGGTGTGTTGAGAAGAAAGGGGACAGTTGCTTGAGCATAAAGTGATGAGAGATCTGTTTTCAGAGAGTCCCAATGCATATTTAGATGTTTCCTCCAGGAGGTTAATCTGTCTTTGCTAGTTTAGTTGCAGTAATGGAACTCAGAATCTCCTTTAAATGGGTTTGCATCACCTGCTTTGTGATAACTTCTAGAGCAAAAGTTGCAGGCTTGTTTCCTTTTTGGGGTTTTGCTTAGAGCTTTTTCTTAGAGCTTTTGACATCTTTCCAAGTATCGACATCTCTTCCTGGTTCCTGATAATCATCTGGTTTGCTCCTGGAATCTTAGATGTCCTTTCCCAAACTTATATATAATGTGGTTCCTTGGTGAACTTTGTTCTCTCTGCTGATAATCTCTGCTTGATTTCAGGGAAGCTGTTCCCATGGCGTGTGGGGAATGCAACGCTTCAGCACCTGCTCAGGATCCAGCACACGGGAACATCATCCACTTCCAGCACAGAGAACTGAAGTGCAGATAGCAGAACCCAACTGCAGGGTAAGGGCTACGGGCCAGTTTGTGAGCGGTGTGCTAAAGACACAAATGAAATCACCAGAACACTGCCTAAATATAGTTGCAAAAGACAAGGTGGTGATAAGATGTTTGATAAAAGAGTAAGGAGGAAAGATGGTGGAGCAGGCAGAGTGGTGGTATGCTTATTTCCATCTGCCCTAAGCTTTAAGGTGGGAAAAAGAGAGTAAAGTAACAACATGTTGTCTGATGTAGAACTTAAGTGTTGCGTCCACCCATACATCTAACTCCTAGCCCCACAGACCCTGACTTCTTACATTAAATAAGTGCTTTAAAGCTGTATGTTCTCTGTTTATTTTGGTCAATTTTCTTCTGTTTCCAGCAGGGTGATGTTTGTATTGCTGTGTAAACATCTCGTAAGCAGCTTTTTCCACGACTAACTAAGGAGAGCTCTGAATCGTTTCCCTTGTGAGTGGGACTTGAGTAGCAGTGAGGATTGGTAGCAGGGAACTCTGTCTCTTTGGGTGTCTGCTGGGACAGTGATGAAAGGTAGTGCAGAGTACCCTGCTTATCTGCAAGATGAGAGATGCAGTCCACATTGCTCATACTGTGAGCAGTCAGGAGGTGCAGGGAGGTTCTGACAGTTCAGGGATTTGCTTCATTGGGCTGATCCTCTCCTGCTACTTGGAAGCTGTAACTTTATTAACGTAGGTCAAAGGGAATGTGCATAAATAACTCCTGAAGATATACCAGAAGCCATGTGTTAAAAGCTAATGCTTCCATGTTTGAAGTGTGGGGTGCCTGAAACCTTTCAGTGATGACTTAACCAAATGCTTTGAGTTATTACGTTCTTGTAAATGTTGCAGATGTTCAGAAAGCCATTTCCTGGCGTGGAGTGCTCTGACTTTTTAAAAACAAGTCATTGAATTTGAATATAAGTTATTGTCTTGCTTGTGTACAATCAGTGTAAGCTTAATTACAGGCTGTTGTGAATTCTTCTACGCTCTAAAGGTGGATTTTGTTTGGTGGAGTATTTTAGAGGGAACTGAAACTCGCTGCTGGTGTGAAATTGAGCCTTGCTGGTGTCTAGGAAAACGGAGTGAAGTTGTGTGAGTGCTGGTGGAGCACTGAAGGGAAGAGCTTCTGCATTTTGTGTGGGGCTCCTTCACACTGGGATGTCTCACCACTGTTTTAGGAAAGATTAAATACAGGCATGCTTTGTTGCAGTGTAGCAAGCCTCCTTCCTGCATGTTGTTCCAAGTGTTTTCAAAAATAGCTCCAGTTTAGGATAAACAGTCTCCCTTGTTTGAGGAGAGTATCTTAAATGCTTCCAGGCAGCTTTTTCCCTGAACTGTTCTGTGTACGTTTTGTACTGCAAATGGCAATACAATTGATATTGCTGGATTATATATGGCCCTCCTGCTGCTATCGAACTGCATTCAAAACTAAAAGTTATTCAGTCAAAACCACCCTGCTGGAATAATGGTGCTTTCATCTCCTGTACTAGGTTCTGTTAATGTTTGCTGTAAAATTACCAGGCAGTACAAAGCTTCTCTGTGCCAAATTTGTAGAGCTGTGCCCTGGACTAGTTAACAGATTCTGCTTTAGAGTTGTGACTTTGCCTCTCTCTTATCTGTCGATGAATACAGTCAGAAATTGTTCTGAGCTGGAAGTCACAGTCACTGTTTTGAAGTTCATGGTGCTGAAGACAAGGTTGCAGGGTAAGCAGGCCAATATGTGCTTATTTCTCTTTTGTCAGACTGAGGCAAAATATTATTGTGCTGATGGCTGAAGTCTTACTTTGCTCTTGTTGAAATCTTCTTTCATCTTTGGTTCATCTCTTTGGGTGTTGCCACAGCTGTTTTCAAGCTAATAAATTTGTAGATGTTGTCAGTTTGTCAACAATAAGTTGTGATGATCCTTGCTTAAAAGTCTTGGCTTTGAGTCTAGTGTCTTGATTTCTCAATCTCTTGTTAGATACGTCAAAGCTCTGTTCACTATTTCAGGCTTAATTGAAGGCAGTTGTTTTACCCTGTTTTGTATCACTTTCCAATGCTGGAATTAAATGCTGAATAGACTTCTGCAGCTGGGAGAGTGCTTGAAGTTGTTCTGCTTGTTCCAAGTTAGTACTCTTGCTGTCTTTTTTTTTAATCTTAAGTAGATTAAAACAATTAATTCAACCACTTGCATTTGTCAGTACAAGGGAATGTTTTGCAGTGTCCCACTGGAATAAAGCCATCATACTTTTCAAAGGCAAGCTCCAGTGCCCTGTCATTGAGGCATCTTTTCTATGGTGAAGGAAATTAATTTTGGATAGCAAACCTGTGACCGCACACATTCATAATTTATAAGCTGACACGGACTTTTTCTCTGGTTTGCATTACTGTAGCAAGTCATCCGATAGTATTTGAATTTCCATAGCAATATCATATTGACATGATCCAAGAATCAGTGATGCTGATAACTTCAGAGCGTGTTCACTTCTGTGCAGCTGGGCAGGCCAATCCAGGTCTCCAGTACAGATTGTTCTGATTGTGCAGATGTTCTGTCCCATGCTTGTTAGGGCAGGCTTGCTTGTGTGATAGTAAACAGGAGCTGCTGTGCTATGCTAAGAATATGAGTCTTGCATCTCACAAGAAGTCAATTAAAAGGTAGCTGGAAAGATGATAAAAGTTCTGCCTGTAGTGTAGATGACTTACATTTTTATGAGCTTCAGTAGAGGTGTTACCTAGTTAATTTGCTTCATCCTTCTGTATCTTGTGGCTTGACTGGGGCTGAATGTTGCATACAGTTGGTGGTTATATGGAAACCAATGTAATTTACTCTGTGTTGAGTTTGGCTGTTCAGCAGGTGAAGAGTGTAAGTGTTGGCCACTGCTGTTCCACTATTCCATCTGCCCGTTTGAATAATGCACAATCCTTTAAACTTTGCATTTGCTTCTCTGTCTCAGAAGGCATTTCCTGCAGGAGAAACTTTATTGCAGGCAGAACCAGATGTAAGGATGCTGGGTTGTTGTTTGGGACTCTGGCACCTGGTTTCCTTGCTGTTTATTTCAGTGAAGGACAAAATCAGAGTCTTGTTCCATCTGATGTTTTGGGCTTTTCCAGTTGATCATGTGGCTATCCCTGTTTGGAAGATTTTCTGAGGAGCGACTGAAAGCAGCTCTGTTTTAACCTCCTCCTTTTGCTTTCAATTCTGAGTCTGATAAACATGGGGGAGGGAACACACAAATTACCATTCCCATTTCTGACTTGCAAAGCTCTTTACGTTTCCTGGTGTTCGAACAAAGAGCTCTGTGTTCTGCCCCTCTTTACTGTTTCAGGTGGCAGCATGCTGGGGAGGGAAGCTCTGCTGTTCTGAAAGCTTACTGTAACGTGTTGCAGCTTGTCAAAATCAGGGCTATAGTCTTAAGAGTACCGAGTCATTTTTCTTTTCCCTTATCGATCTCTGATACTGTCAGCACACAAACAACTCCCTTGTTCGTTGGGCTTCTGAGAGATAAGAAACTGTCAGCAGTGCTTGACTGCTGCTTTGCAGTCTACAGTCTTAAAAACGGTAGAGGTTTAAGGATGTGTGGTACGAACTTGAAGGTTTGTGAGTGTCCAACATGCAATACATCCTTGTCTACTTATTTAAATTTGTATTATGAGATTGCCTCACTGGATGCTGCATCCTGGTAAAGCTAAGGATTTCTCTGCTTTCAAGGAGGTCCTGGAAGTAAGGGATAGAAACAGGAAATTCTCAGGCATGTCATGAGATCATGCATACAGTCCTGTTTTGCCAGCAGCTCTGTTTGCAACAGTATGGTCAACAGAAGGAAAAAAGGGAAGAGGAGGTTGAATGAAGTATTCAGCAAATGATGAGTCAAGCTGATGACGTATTAGTGAAACTGAACAATGATGTTTCTGTTCACTTTGGCTCTAGCTGAGTTTGCTGGTCAGCAGGTACAGGCAGGAAGGTTTCAAGCACAGCTCAGCCAGGTATCTGTCAGTAATAATTCTGTGTTTGCATGTTTAGATTATTATTTATTTTTCTTGTGATAGGAAAATTCTTCAAATAAGAGAGTGTTTGTGCTCTTGCGGTTGCTCTATTCATTCCTTGCTGATCTTAAATATCACAGGTATCTTGCATCTCCTGGAAAGGATTTGTGGTGCTCTCAGCTGTAGTTTTTATTGTTTAAGGTACGTGCTGCAATAGGAGGTTTTTGTTAGCTGGAGGAGTTTATTCTTGTTTCTGAATGATTTTATTACTTAGGTGTGCTCAGGTTGTCCCTGTTTTTTCTAAGTTATTTTCTCTTCCAGGCGTACCTAGTAAAACATAATATTCGTACTTGATGGTACTTCAGATTTGAAGGATGGGTAGTTTTGGCAGGCTTTTGTAAATCTGAAATTGACATTTCATCCCTTGAATTGGCCTGCTTAGTGTTAACAGGGAGTCTGTGCTGCACGTGTTAGGTAGGTGCCTGGCAGGTGATGCAGGGATGGCCGTGCCAGTCTGACTTGTTTGTTCTGGATGGCCTCTGCCTTCCTTCCTGAGATTGCCTGGCTAGAAGAGTCTGCAGTGGGATGCCAGCTAGGGTTTGGGTAAACCTGCAGGCACTGAAGGGATGTGTAGTACCTGAGTGTGAATATTGCAGAGGCTTCAGGAGTGTATTTGTGGGCTGAATTGCTACGTATGTTATGGTCTTGCTATGTCACAGTGAGGCATTAGCAAATGGGTCTTCACCTGTACAGGCTTCAGCTCTGCCTGTTCTACACTGGATATGAATTGCAGCACTGTGCTGTTTTGTTGCAATGGTAGCCCTCAAAGGTAATGTCACTTCTAAAGTGAGAGGTGGGAGACTGCTCAGGGAGTTGTGTGGTAAATCAGTGTGGAATGCGAGAGCTGAAACACCTTTGAGACAGATACTTGTAAGATTTCTTTTGTGTGCACTTCCTGAAGCCTGCCTATTTAATTATACCTTTGAAAACTTCCTTATGCTTCTGGTAAGTGGATAGGGCTTGAGATATGATGTTCCCACCTGTTGGCTCATGCAGATTGAATTCAACCTTTATACTTGAATTAAGCACTCTTTCAAAATCTGTGTATCAGTGTCTCCCATTTGGCAGAGTTGCCTATGAGTGAGTTGCCATTCTCTGAGCCCCAGCTGGAGAGGCATGCAGCTTGGGGTATATCTGAAGGAGCTGAGACTTTTCTTCACCAAGCCTGCCCTGCTACAGTGCCAGAACAACATCTTCCTCCTAAATATCTCTGCTCTGCTGCCTGTGTACTGGGTGGGAGAGTCTGGGTTCCAGATGCCCACTTGGTTTCTGCATAGTGGTTGGAACCACAGTTCCTGTGGGAAGAATCCTATCATGCAAAGCCGCATCGGACAGCAGAGATAGGACCTGAGAATCTGACTTCTTGAAGTTAGTTTGCTGTTGTCAGCCCCAGCAGCAAAACTGCCTGCCCGAATCCAGAAGGGAGTGTTGCAACCAGAATCTCATTCTAAAATGATTACAAAATGGAGTCTGTGAAATAATGACACTTGTTTTGCTGCAGAACAGTCATCAAGTCTTTCAGGAACTAGAATGGGTTGCATATGTGGGAAATCTGGCTGGGGAGGGTGGTAACTTTCCCCTTGGTTTCTCAAGGTTTTGGTGGTCAATTTTCCCTTTCACCGCAGATGCTGCAAGTAAGATTAGATAAGACCTGAGGGACTCAAGCTTCTGTAAAATGACCCCTTGCTTTATTACTTTTCATCTGGGACTTGAACAGAGTCTCCACAGTTGCCAGGAGGAGCGGGAACTTGCTGAGAATGTCCTTTTCTTCACGCAGTGACCCTGTCATTGTTACTGGAGGGCAGGGGATTTCCTGCTCCACCACACCGGGGTTTCACTGCTGATACAGAGCTGTAATAGACTATGGTGGGACATTCAGACAGATGATTTGTTAGCTGTCTTGTAACTGCACAACATAAAGCCAAATTTCCTATCCCATGTGGCTGGTAAATAGGATTAGGGAGCCTGTTGCCCTAATTTTTTTTCTTTCCTTCCTAGCTATCTTGAGATACAAATCAGAGTAAACACAGGGTTCGTTTGTTGCAAAAAGACAGGAGGTATTTCATAGATTGAGAAAAACTGGCAACACAGCATTGCAGCTTGAGGCTGGGAAATGCCTTAACCATGAGACACTGAGAAGTTCACCTCTACTTCATAACCTTTCTGGGTACAGGTAAGAAGGACCCAATTCCTGCAAAAGCTTTTCTGCCAGGAGTGAAGAAGCACTGGAGAGAAGAGCATCTTTGGGCAGATGTGGTATCTAGACAAGAGAAAGAAAGGACATGGGTATCTTTTTCTCTCAACGAAGGGTAGAATGAGTGGGAAAGTGTTTAAGTAGGGAGCAGTTCTTCGATGAATGACATCAGAATTCTCACTGCATATTCCTGAAGGAAAGGAGATCTTACACAGCACTGTGGGAGAGCAGTGATGGGTACAGCAGCTTTGTTGCCTTTTAAATGTACTTTGGAAGGAGTGACAACAGAATTGTTTAAGGAGTGTGTACCTGGGCTGGGAGACTGCCACTGGACCTCTGTGGACCCTTAGGATGTTGTGTGGCTTTCAAAGGTGCCCTGAGCTGTGAGTCTGGGAGAACAGAAGCTGTGCTTTCCCATAAGCATAGCTGAATCTGAGAAGCTGAGCTGTGTTGAAGTTAACTGTTCCAGCAGATGACTGCATTAGCTTTTGGTGTTAAAGCTTTGTGGGCTTTCTCTTGCTTGGACTGGAGAAGTGCAGGACTTTTCCTCTGACCAGAAGGGATGCAGCGAGTGCTGGGGGAGGGTGTGTGTATCTCTGGTTCTCCTCATGGTATAGCTCTTCTGTAACTGAACTTGGTTGGACAGAAGGGCAGATGCTTCCTTAGGGATGGCTGTCATCTTTCAGCCTACCTCTAGCAGCCTTCCCAAGCAGCACTAAGTCAAAGCTGGCATTTTACCATTTATTGTTGTAAGTGACAAACCAGGGAATAATGTTCTTTATTTAGTGTCTCTAGGGAGTGTGGTGCTCCTTGAGTTCATGTTAGGAGGGGCTTCCTTTGCAGTTCTGGGCTGGAAGTTAATTTTAAATACAAACTCATATTCTACAAAAGCAGATGGTGTGGATGCTCTGCTTGGCTTCAGCCAGTGGTTTATAAAAAGCTGCTATCAAGCCTGCAGCTCTCCGGGGCTTGTCAACACTGCCTGCACGAATGCTGCCTTGTGGGCTGAGGAAATAGGATTGGACCTTTGCTCTTCCTTTGTTATAGTTGAGCTGATGGGAGTCTCAAAACGACAAAGACTTGTGCTTGTCCGGCTCCTGAATGTTCCTAGCAAGTAGGATGTGCTATTGCTGCTTTTTCAGTGTCACTAGAACAAGTTATGACTTCATGCCCTTGTGTTGCCTGTCAGATATAGGGCTTGCTTTGTGAGTTTGCTCTTACTCACAGATCCATCAGGCTTGTAGGTTTTCTGTAGCATGTTCCTTCCATAACTCTGAAAGGCAGAACGAGTTCTGCCATAAGGTCTCTTTTCCCAGAACCTTTTGATTTCCTTTGTGACTCTTAAATCCCAGCTGAGATAACTCTGGGTGGGAGTGGTTGGTCAGGGAAGTGAATTCTTATATTAAGTATGCTTCCCCTTTCCTATACTTCTGAAGTGAAGAAAACAAAGAGCAGCTGTTACAGGATTTCAGAAGTGAGCCTATCTGTAGGCAAGCAGTGTTTCTTTGGGAAGTTGATGCAGAGGTGGAGAGCCAGAACTTCTTCCTGTTGTAGGAAGAGGGATGATATCAAGCAACTTTTTGTTCTCCTTTCCAGTTTTCTTAATCAACTGTGAGTTGCACCGGTGAGGCGGTTCTAGGAAGTATAATTAATGCTTATAAATCAGCTTCCTTCTCCCTACAATTGGAGAGCCACAGAGATGTGGAGTTTTTTTCTTAGCTCTGTAGAAGAACAAGCACACTGCAACTGTGCTATGTGTGTGGGTTTTCTCTAACGCTGTCAAATTCCTTTGTCCCTGAAAGCTTCCAATTACTTGTCTGTCTGAGAAGTTTAAGTTAGTCTTGAGAGCCTTCTTTCAGTGTGATTTTTTTTTTTTTCACCTGCAGACTGCTAATGGCAAGTACCAGTTCTGATGTCTTGTAACTACTTGCCTGTGAGAGGGATCACTGCTGCAATAACTGTACAGCCTCAGCAGTGACCAGGTACCTGGCTCAGGTAGTCTCACTCATTTGTATCCAAGTGACTTGAAACTGCCACTTAATTCCAGTCTCGGCGTGCCAACACTTAAAATGCGAGTTTCCTGATACTCTCTTAGAGCAGAACAAAAGGGTTTTAGTAATGCCTGCTTCTGTTTTCCTTTCAGGTGGTGAATCATGATTCCAGTCACTGAATTGCGATACTTTGCTGACACGCAGCCAGCGTACCGCATCCTGAAGCCATGGTGGGACGTCTTCACGGACTACATTTCCATAGTGATGCTGATGATCGCAGTGTTTGGAGGGACACTTCAGGTCACCCAGGACAAAATGATTTGTTTGCCCTGTAAATGGATTACCAAAGACTCTTGCAATGACACTGTCAGAGGTTGGACAGCTGTAACCCCAGAGCGTATCTACTATAACTCGACTCTTGTTCCCTCTGCTGATACAGGGCCTACAGGGATCCAGTATGATTTGGACCGGCACCAGTACAACTATGTGGATGCGGTGTGTTATGAGAACCGCCTTCACTGGTTTGCCAAGTATTTTCCTTATCTGGTGCTGCTACATACTCTTATCTTCTTAGCTTGTAGCAACTTCTGGTTCAAATTTCCAAGGACCAGCTCCAAGCTGGAGCATTTTGTGTCTATTTTGCTTAAGTGTTTTGATTCTCCATGGACAACGAGGGCATTATCTGAGACGGTGGTGGAAGAGAGTGATACCAAGCCAGCGTTTGGGAAAATGAATGGCTCCATGGACAAGAAATCCTCCACAGTCAGTGAGGATGTGGAAGCCACTGTTCCCATGCTGCAGAGAACAAAGTCTCGAATTGAGCAAGGAATTGTGGACCGATCTGAAACAGGTGTCTTGGACAAAAAGGAAGGTGAACAGGCCAAAGCACTCTTTGAAAAGGTAAAAAAGTTCCGTACGCATGTGGAAGAGGGCGATATAGTGTATCGCCTCTACATGAGACAGACCATCATCAAAGTAATCAAGTTCATTCTCATCATCTGCTATACTGTTTATTATGTCAACAACATAACGTTTGATGTTGACTGTAAAGTGGACATTGAGAGCTTGACTGGCTACAGGATGTATCGCTGTGCTCATCCTTTGGCCACTCTCTTTAAAATCCTGGCGTCTTTCTACATCAGCCTGGTGGTTGTCTACGGCTTGATCTGCATGTACACGCTGTGGTGGATGCTGAGGCGATCGCTCAAGAAATACTCCTTTGAGTCTATCCGTGAGGAGAGCAGTTACAGTGACATTCCTGATGTGAAAAATGACTTTGCTTTTATGCTGCACCTGATTGATCAATACGACCCCCTGTATTCAAAGCGCTTTGCTGTCTTTCTGTCGGAGGTGAGTGAGAATAAGCTGCGGCAGCTGAACCTCAACAATGAGTGGACTTTGGAGAAGCTGCGGCAGAGGATCACCAAGAACTCTCAGGATAAGTTGGAACTGCATCTGTTCATGCTGAGTGGCATTCCTGACACGGTTTTTGACCTCATAGAGCTGGAGGTCTTGAAGCTGGAGCTTATCCCTGACGTCACCATTCCCCCAAGCATTGCTCAGCTCACCAGCCTTAAGGAACTATGGCTTTATCACACTGCTGCCAAAATTGAGGCTCCAGCCCTCGCCTTCTTGAGGGAGAATTTGAAATCTCTTCACATCAAGTTCACGGACATCAAGGAGATTCCTCTTTGGATTTATAGCCTGAAGACACTAGAAGAGCTTCATCTAACGGGGAATCTGAGCGCTGAAAACAACCGGTACATTGTAATAGATGGATTGAGGGAGCTGAAGAGGCTGAAGGTCTTGAGGTTGAAGAGTAACCTCACCAAGCTGCCACAGGTGGTGACAGATGTTGGTGTGCATCTTCAGAAGCTTTCCATCAACAATGAGGGCACCAAGCTCATTGTTCTCAACAGCCTTAAGAAAATGGTCAACCTGACAGAGCTGGAGTTGATCCGTTGTGATCTGGAACGCATTCCTCACTCCATCTTTAGCCTCCACAATCTGCAGGAGATAGACCTGAAGGACAATAACCTCAAGACCATTGAGGAAATCATCAGCTTCCAGCACTTACATCGTCTCACTTGCCTTAAATTGTGGTACAACCACATTGCCTACATCCCCATGCAAATAGGCAATCTCACCAATTTAGAGCGCCTTTACCTGAATCGTAACAAGATAGAGAAGATCCCTACCCAGCTCTTCTATTGCAGGAAACTTCGCTATTTGGATCTCAGCCACAACAACTTGACTTCCATACCACCAGACATAGGACTTCTTCAAAACCTGCAGAACCTAGCTGTGACAGCCAACAGGGTAAGTGAGCAGGAGCCTGAGTGCTGCTCCGAGAGCGCAGGTAATTCTGGTGTGTCTGTTATCCATGGGATTAAACGTGTTACAGTGGTGTGTGAAATATTCCTGGCACTGCTGTTCATTTACATACTCAATTTTTAGTTTTGTTTTTTTTTTCCTGAGAGCTTTATCTAAGGCAAATAACTCC
Source organism: Oreortyx pictus (assembly GCA_036925125.1). Lineage (NCBI taxonomy): Eukaryota > Metazoa > Chordata > Aves > Galliformes > Odontophoridae > Oreortyx > Oreortyx pictus. Next base: position 5,751,147 of record JAUPFR010000022.1, read on the forward strand.
AGGGGTGATTCCTTCCTTTTGTTGAACTGCTCTTTTGTAGCATTTCTTTCAGGGAAATTGCTTTTAAGTGGCAGTTGGAGACTGCTTCCTAAAGCCTGTCACTTGTTCCACTGCAGCTGGAAGCTTGTATTCCCTGGATTGACATCAGCTTTGGTCTTACAGTGGAGATCTAAGAAACTAGTCTTAATCTAGTACTATTCACTTGTACTTCAGCAAGTATGTACGCTGTGACAGCAGCCATCTGCATGTGTGCAGCTCACAGTTTTCATGCAGTGCTACTTATTTCTGGGGACTGCTCTGTAGTTCAGTCTTGTAACGTATTTTGTGTGAGAAGCTGTTTGTTACAGGCTTGGGAAAGGAAAACAAACTTGAGAAAAGAAAGTTCTTATCTGTCATATTTGAAATACGTTGCCTTGTTCCACAAAGGTTACTTTAGGGGAAGTAAAACTGTCTTCTGTAGTGTGCTTACTCAGGAAAGAGTGGGTTAGACCAGGTTTGTCAGTTAGCCATCAGACTTCACTTCGAGGGTAGGAAGTGTGGCACCTCACTGTGCCTCATGCAGTGCAATTCCAGATAGACTTGGGTAGTTAAGATTTAGATGTGGCCTAAGTTCAAGGCAGGTCACAAGGGATGTCTAAGTGTGCTATACTGCCTAGTTACCCTTGGGCTGGAAGGAACTTAATTGGTTAAGGCAAGCTGTACCATGAGTTTTCCTGCATGTTTGTTACTGTTTTTGGGATTAAGGAGACCCCATTTACCAGGTGTCAGTGATCAATCTGTGACTGCTCAGACTGTGCTGAGCTGGAAGACTTGTAGAGGCTTTCATTCACTTTCTTTGCTGAAGTTGTGAAAGGCTTTGCCAGAGTGTTCAAAGCACGGATCAGTGGCATCTGGGAAAATTCATCCTTCTGTATGGGAGGCTTAAGCTCAGAACTTCATGGTATGCACACGTTTCATACCAGATTGAAAGCCAGAATATTTTCTTGTGGTCAATGTGTCTGAGAGGGGCGGGTTCTGAGGGTGATGTTAAGCAAAAAGAAGGAATTTCTGACAGTATCTTGTGCTGTTCAGAACCCAGCTAATTGTGTGCCACTTGTCTTCTGGGAACCTTGCTGCCACAACTTCCTGGGAGTTGATCTGTAGTGTATCTTCTGCAGTCCTGGGATAGAGCCTCTCTTAGAGGAAATGGAGTTAGAGACAGCTCTGTTTTCTGCTGCTTTCACTCTGTGAAAGTACTAACGTAACAGGAAAGCTGTTGGAGCATCCTTTGCTCCATTGGGTTTGGAAGTGGAAAGTGATGTGGACCCAGTGGAAAAGATAAGCTGTTTCTATCCCCTGCAGGTGCCTTGGGGCACTGAGCCTGGTTGCATACAGGGAACAGTGGCAGCAAGGAACACAGAGACTGGTAGGCAGGCATTTCCCAAGGCCAGGTGTTATGTTAATATCCTCTCTTAGCTCAGCAGTCTTAGCAATTAGATGCTGCTGAAGTTGGCTGGTACCAGTGTACCGTTCTGGGAAGCAGACCATATTATAGCACACTGCTTCGTTCCAAAACCAATACTTGCCCTTTAAATAACTATTATTTTCAGAAGTGTGTGAGCAGAGTGGTGGGACTAGATGATCCCAAGTGGTCCCTTCCAACCTCAACCTTTCTGTGATCATTATTGTGTGTTGCTGTTCAAATAACACTTGACAGCACCAATAACAATGGCTGAATGTAACTTTTTAATTGGCCTTGTCTTGTCCCTGTTTTTTGTTGGCCTTGACTTCATTCAGAATTGATTAGAGTTCAGTTTAGCTGTGTCATGCATAATTCAAGATTAAAAAAGAGGCATGGCTATGCGTAAAGGCAAATAATCTTCATGATGAGGCTTTGAATTAAGTGGAGAATATTGAATTGCTGAACTTAATTCCTGGCCTAATGCTTCTTAAATCCTATCTATATTGTTTTCTTAGAAATTCGCTGGAAGGAGAATGGGAGTAAGAGAAATGAGACTTGTTATTAGTGACTTGAAGGCAGTGGCAGTGGTGGAAAAGCTAACAGTTGGTGACTTTTTTTTTCTTGTTCCGTCCAAACAAACAAAAAACCCACCACCTTGTAATCTGAAGCCTATGAAGTCCCTGCAATGTTACCAAATCCTACAGAAATAACAGGTGTGTGCTTTCAGTTCTCAGGGCCTGGCAGCTGTACTCATGTAGCCTCTGCTCCAGGTAACAGAGTATGCAGAAATCCACCATGTCTTGCATGTAATGAAAGTAGACAAGGTTTTTAGCCTTCCTGTGAGGCCTGAAGAATGAACTTTAGAAAGGTTGGTACAGTAAGATCTCAAAGCTGAGAAGTGCCAAGTAGTTGAGATGTGCTGGCACAGTGGGGCTCTAAGAGGAGCTGGGGAAGAATAGTCAGTGGGAGAGCTGTGCTGGGATGCTTCGTGCTGTAGAGAATCCTTACTCTAGGAGCACTCCTTATGATAGAAAGCAGGAGCTCACTTAAGGACAGCTGAGAACTTTGTAAACTGTGAGGCACTGTGACCTTGTTATAGTCTCATGAGTGCGTGTCCTGTTGGGTAACTTTATCTTAACTGATTTTTTTTTTTCTTCAGATTGAGAATCTCCCGCCAGAGCTGTTCCAGTGCAGGAAGCTGAGAACCTTGAACCTGGGAAACAACGTGCTGCAGTCACTCCCATCCCGGGTTGGAGAGCTGACAAACCTATCACAGATAGAGCTGCGAGGGAACCGCTTGGAGTGCCTGCCGGTGGAGCTGGGGGAGTGTCCTCTGCTGAAACGCAGTGGGCTTGTGGTGGAGGAGGACTTGTTCAACACGCTGCCCTTGGAAGTCAAGGAGCGGCTGTGGAGGGCAGACAAAGAGCAAGCATGAGCCCCTGGAAAAAGGGGAGGAACCTCTGACCAACAAGAAGGAAACACAAGGCCATTCCAGTCCCCTTTTTCCCAGATCCTCCCCTTCCTCCTCTCCAATCACTATCAAACTAGCCAAGGAGTCCCTGAACAATCGTGACTCTGAGGCTGCTTCTTGCCTCAGGTGCAGGATGTGGAAAGCTTGGGATCAGGATGAGGATCAAGCCAGGTTAGATGGCTCCTGAGCAAGGGCCAGTGGGAGTAAGAGATGTTGCTGCTGTTTTGGACAGGAAGCGAAGTGCGTGGTGCTGGTGTACAGAGATGGCCTCCTTTGGATGGGGGAGAAAAGGAAGTGTGGGGATTGCTGCCTTGCTTCAAATGGGGATTATAGTGTCAGGGAATAAGTGTCCTGCAAGCAATGATCAAGAGGCTAGGATACTTCCTGAACCTCTGTGTCTGTGACACCTGGTACTGTTCCCCTCCAACTGAGTGATTCAGTAAGTGGGACCCCACAGAGTGGTTGGGACAGGATACAGAGAGTTGATTTTTTTTTTTTTAACCTAGATGCTGGCATCAGGATTCTGGGTGTAAGTTTATCTCAGATGTCAGTTTGGATGCAGGATCATTAAAATTTTTTTTTTACTAATTGTCTTTTCCCCCTCGTACTTGTCACTCTGTCTTCCTTCCCCTGGGGAAGGAGTTCTCCCTCCAGAATTCCATCTGTGCATTAAAGATTGCACTTTTTAGCAGTTTCAAGTCACTTGTACTGATGAGTGAATCACATAGCATCCTTTTCTCCAACTGATGCATTGGAGGCCCTAACCAGAATAATTCCAGGCCTTGAGCCTGTTCTGAGATGGATGGTTAGAATGCAAATAAGCTGGATAATACAAAAGATCTGGTTTAAAAGCATTTGGTTTGTCTTATCTGTTTTCCCAGAAGCACTGAGTTGCTTCATGATCTTGGCTTTTAAAGTTTTCAAGCTCCCTTTAAATTCCTAATACACTGTCATGTAAGAAATGCAGATGTAAAACCAGTGTGTCAAGGTATCCCCTGGGGTTGGTAGTGTTTATAGTCAAGAGGAATAACTCAGTTTTCCTTTGCCCCTGCCCATTAAACTGTTAGATTTGTTGCTAACTTTTTAGGAACACAAACTACAGACCTGCTTGGTTGCTTTTTTGTTGTCTTTCACCCTTCAGCAGCTGTCAGTTCCTGTTGACCTCTGTGTTAAGTAAGAGGCTAACGCTGGTTGAATTTGGTGCTGAAAAAGTTACCTGTTGTATTCTCTTCCCTGTTTCATTCCCCCGCTGTTAAAGAGCAGTGTGAGAATCCTCTGAGGACTGATTTCTATGTCCCTTGAACAGAGCAATCTTTACTGAAACAAGTCTGACCTGTTTGGTGTTGTTTGACAAAACCCTGCATGGGGTAGATAACCTGTGATAGCTGCTGCTAATCATTCGAGGTGGGGTGGTTAAGGTGTGTCTCCAGTACACCCAGAGTCTGCCCTTTTCCATCAGAAGGAACCCGAGGCTCATGGACTGCAGGTCCTGGTTGCAGTATTCCACACGAAACCAGCAGGTTGTCTCCAAGGTGGAGTGCTGCAAGCAGGCATGAGATGCTTGGAGGCTTCCTGTGTGTACAAAGGGAGGAAGCTGCAGCCATCTCTGAAGCAGTTCCCGGCAGACTGCCAGTGAGAGTGCTGGCTTAGCAAACCCTGCTGATCCCTTGGATGTTGGTGCAATAGGGCGCTATGGCTTTCTTCATGAGATGTAAGATATGAAATACACACACTAAACATGCTGAAACCATGAACAATGTTAACTGGGCTCTGGATTTGTTGATGTTCAGATGCTTAAATAAAGCTGTATTAAAATCTAGGAAATCTGTTTATAACACTGCTTTAAGGAAGATGCAAGTTCTGCCTCCCTTAGTTTACTGTTAAACTTTAAACAGTCCAGAGGAATAATATAATCTTCTTTATCTGGAAGGCAAGGCACTGTTTCCAGCAGTGTTAGCATTCAAATTGTGTTAGAGTTGGAGCCACTGCCAAATTGATGGGAAACAGTATTATTCCAAAATGCACTGCATCAGAGCAAGCACTGGTGGAGAGTTGGTACTGATGCTTTTTGAATTGGACTTGTACACACGAGCATTTTGAATTGGTGGGACAGGAATTGCAAAGTGGACTTAGTGCTGCTTGGGTAAGGCAGGAATGGCTTTAGGCTTAGCTGTGGCAGCACTGTTTTCCAGGCAGTTTCTCATGGTGGCTGCAGGGGCTGTTTGGATGGCAAAGGAAAACCTCCTCTTCTTCCTTACTCTGTGCCAAAAGATTGTGCTGGAGAGTAATGGCAGTTGAACTGAGAAGCTGTGTTGCATTCAAGGCCACTGGGTAATCTGTTCACAGTGTGTGTTTTGGGCTAGGCAGGGCTGAAAGGCAAAGTACCTTGTGGGATTTTAACCTAGCTTACAGGAACAACTTTCTCTTGTGTGTCTGGGTCATTCTAGATGAACGCTTTAACTCTTGATTCTAGGTATGATGTCAGTTATACAAATTAAGCTTTGTGCACCTTGACCAGAAGTTTCTATAAGCGGCTCCTGCTTATATGCTGTAGTGCTTCTAGGAGCTTGCACATCTCCTCAGCTCTGCTGTGTATCTCAGTGCTGAATCCATAGGAGAGGCAGACAATAGGCTATTCTGCTAGCAGTGAGCCTCTAACTTCTTATCAAGTGACAGCTGTACTTCTGCTGCTTGCTGAGTAGAAACTGCCTTATGCCTGAGGTCTACAAAGCAATTTTAAGACAGGCCAGTTTTGATCATGCATGAAAGCAGTAGCTTTTTGCTCCTTTTTCAATATTCAAAGCTCAGTTTTTCAGTCACGGCTGTTAGGGCTTGAGATATCTCAGAAAGCAATGTAGTCTGATAGCTTCTTGTACCAGAAACACAGGTGGCACAAAAATGCATTGCCATTCTGGAAGACAGCAATATTTACCTGCTCCTGACACATGCTTCTTGTCTTCCATGAAAAGAGATACTGATTTCATAGTGTTGTTTCATATGATGAAATGGAGGAAGCTTTAAAACTTCAAGGATAGAGTCTGAAATGTGTGGTCCTGAATATGTCTACAGCTCAGACCTCCTGTAAGACTCAACCCACAGCAGAGTGATTCTCTTCACTTTCCATACCTGCCTGGATTGCTCAGTCTGAGGGATGAGCTTACATTAACAATCCTTCCTCATTTGCAAGCGTTCAGTCAGTATATATTACAGTGTTTCCTTCATTCACTGTCAAAATGAAGCTTTGCTTTTTCTGACATAGATCTGTATGTTCAGGAGAAAAAGTTCACCTTAAGCAGACAATCAGCAGGTCAGCGCCTTCTTTTCCTGACCTGTCTTTTCATAGCACTCTACGTGGTAGCAAAGCAGATTTATCAGCTGCTAAATCATAAAAAAACTTAAATTAAAACCATTTCCATAATAGCACTGCTGAGCTGAATGAGTTCTTGGAGCCCCTGCTGATCACGAGCACACTCATCCCATGCTAGGACTGGAGGTTAGTGAAACTAAATTCTGCCTTCCACTCTAACTTCCCCAAGAAGCAGTAAGTTACAAGGGGTGATTTGAACCACCCGTAAGGTGGGTGGTACCAAACCTATTAAATGTGTCAAAACTTGCTGTATCTCTGAAACTATGCACTGGAATGTTAGATGAAGTTTTTCTTCCCCTTGTTTGCTGACTTTTTCTTTTTTTTTTGTTCCCTAGTTAACTCAGCAGTGGGAATTAATTCACTCCATCAGTCTGAGTGGTGAAATGTAAGCCCAATACAAGTTGTTACAGGTATCTGTCGTGATGTGCTGTTCTTTGGTATTGTCACTTCTTGAATGTCCTACCTCATTTTTATTTTTATTACCATTTCTACACTTCACTCAGCTCACTTCGTTTTAATTAAAGCAAATGCTTGATGTCATTACCATAAATAGTATTAAGTGGCTTTCTGTTGCTGAACCACACTGAGGTCCTCTTCTTGTTCTAACATGATTCTAGGAATTTCAGAACAATGACACATCCTTTGCAGGAGATGATATATATGGGGAAAAACTGTTGCTGATTTCACAGAACTGTAGGGGCTGGAAGGGTCCTCCAGAGATCTTTTAGTCCAACCCCTTGCCTCTGTGGAACTTCCTATGCTTCAGTTTGTGGCCGTTTCCCCTCATTCCGTCACCACGCAGCACTGAAAAGAGTCCAGCCTCATCCCTTTGCCTCCGGTACTTTATAGACGTGGATCAGATCCCCTCTGAGCCTTTCTTAAGTCTGAACAGACCCGGGTTGCTCAGCCTTTCCTCAGAAGAAAGGTGCTCCAGCCCTTTGTCGTCTTTGTGGCCCTCTGCTGGACTCTCCAGGAGATCCCTGTCTGTTTTGTACTGGGGAGCCCAGAACTGGACACAGGTTCTCCAGGTGAGGCCTCTCCAGGGCAGAGTAGAGGGGAAGGATCACCTCCCTTGACCTGCTGGCCACATTCTTTTTAATGCACCCCAGGATGCATTTAACAGCTATGACATCATTTCCCATCCTTACTGTTTTCCATTTGAATCCTTGATTTTATTATTTTCAGCCCTTCAGAGGGAGGGGAATAGTTTTCCATTGATAGCTGTCCCTTCTCTAGAGGTACCTCGAGGTAAATCCTCTGAGGTGTTGTGCGTGTGCAGCTGTCTTTGCCTGAAGCCAGCTGTTCCCTCTGATCATCTTCCTTTTGTTTGTGGAGAGTATGGAGGGATTTCTAAAGTGCTGGTGTCACTTTTCTCACTGAAGACCAATGTTGTTGTACCGTAAGCAGTAGCATCAGCTGCTCTGAAATGTTACCCACGTTGTGGCTGTGTGAATGCTTAAATAGGAAAACTATCAGTTAGATTTCATTTGTTGGGTTTTTTTTCCTTTCATTGCACTAAAGAATGATTTATTATTTTATTTTTTTTTTTTTACTGCTGTTTGGCCACACAGTGGATTCTGCAGTCTTAGTAAGAATGTGCCAAAATGTTTTCTGGTCCTGTCTGTATTGTAACAGTGCATGAAGCAGAACTGGACGAGAGTATTGTTGGACTTGAACCTTTTTCTTTCCATCCCTTCAGCTGCAGTGTTGGATTAAACTGTTGGTAGCGTGAAATCCTCCAGAAATCTCACCCGAAACCCCTTTTCAAATGTAACTGTGCTTGAGTTGTTAGACCCCAAAAGCTTCGTGTGAATTCACACTAGGGCTTAATTTGGCATGTCTGGAAATACCCTTCCATTCTTTCCTATCTCTCCTTTAAAGGAAGTTCATTGGACAATGGGGAGAGTTTTTCCAGGCTAAACTTAATGAGAAGGGGGCTGATGGGCCTGAGTCATCTGCAGCTGGCAGATGCATCCATTAAAGCAAGACACTACTCACAGCCTAAACATGGTTCACTCCCATTCTGCAGATGTGCTCGCGGGGCTGTGGTTTGGCATCCAGGGCCTGTGCTTGGTGTAACATTTCAGAATGTGCCATTTGCTTTGTGTGCGGGATTGCTCGGGCAGCTCAACAGCACCTCCACCGTGAGCACTGAAGGCTGCTATTGTTATCTCTGAAAGACGTGTAAGACTGGACACTTTAACAGAATAAAAGTTGAAGTTTTTAATTTGCATTTTCCTTCTATGTCTGCTTTCTTTTAAGTCGGCTGCACGTGAAGGTGCTCAGCCTCTGAAGGCCTCACTTCTCAGAAGACAGATGTTAATAATTGTTGCATTGTGTAGGGTTGCTTTGTTACTCATCCCTTGAGCCCTTGTGGGTTATGACATTGCTTTATGAGTAGGAACAAAGATGTACAGAGCTTCTGCTGGAGCCTGGACTGCCTTACACGTTTACCATCCCTTTAACAAATGGCTGAAACAATTTACATTGCTAAGTATGTTCTGCTGGAGCATTGATTGTCTGCTCATAGAAACTCTGCTGGCTTTTCAGCACCCGTCTTGCTCTAGGGACTGAAGTCAGTGGAGAGTGCTGCCTTTACCACAGGAACGGTGCCTTCAGCTGCTGGCACCCCGCGACTTTCAAAACTGTTCAAGTTTCTGTGCAGCTCATTTATTGTGGAGGTATTTCTCTTGTGTTCTGCCTTCTCTTGCTCCCTTTGTCTGAGCCTGTTTGGCCATGGTGACATTACAGTTACTTTGGTGACACAGCAGTGGAAGGTGCTGCTCTGTGCTGCTGCTTATTGGTGTTGAGTTGTAATGCAATGCTTGGCAGGACTGAGCTAAGAAAGGACAGGACCTTCCCTGCTGTCTAAGGCTGTCCTGGAGCAGAGCTTCCTTCTGGCAGGGGATTACCAGCTCCGTGCAGTGCTGAGCAAAAGGAATGAATGGTAGGTGCCATCAGAGGACTGGCGGTGATTGCTGGATTCCTGGAGGCCTGGAATGCAGTGATGGGAAGGAGCTTTGGTGGAAAGAACTGATGTCCTTGCTGGGAAAAAAATGAACACTGACAGGCTTATAATCCAGATAACTCCACATTTTCTATGTAGTTTGCTAAGTCATGGAGTGAAGACCCAGTGTTACTGGAGCTCATTTAGCTTTGTTAGATACAGTTCTCTAGCCTTATCACACAAAAAATCAGTAGGTAGAAAGCTCCTGAAGAAAATAACTGTTGTGTCAGGCTGTGGATAGCAATGAGAATTTTCTCAATAGGAAATACCTTTATCTCTGAGGCTTTTGGGAAATTGGGGGGAAGGACTGTCAACGTGGGAAAAATATTTGGGTATCGATGCTATTTTCAGTAGACACTAATGGACTGTTTAACACAATCTAAACATGTTATCCTTGTTCCTGGTGAGCGTGCTGAGCTGGCTGCAGGGAACTGGGGGCTCCGAGCAGCATCAGTGGGAACTCTCACTGGGGAGGAAGTCCGGATAGCTCTGCTGCTTACAAAGCAACTGGAACACTGGGGCTTTGTCTGCTGCAGGGCTCTGGGTGTTCCAGTCCTGTACCGTGAGTCTGTACCATGGTGCTGGTGTTGGCCACAAGTGCAGCTTTCCTCCAGAGCAGCAGAAAGTGTGGGCAGTCTGCACAAGAGCCCTCGGATAGGAGGGGGTGGGAAGGAGGGGAAAGGACTCATTTCCCGTTTTTGTCTGAGCCCTTTCTACTTCCTTGTTTAAACTTATGGGAAGAGATGATATTCACAAAGATTATACCCTTCTTTCACTTTTTTGGGAGCGTTTTGTGGGGGTGGTGCTCTTCCTCTGGCTGAAAATGTCTCTCTATAAGCCTCAAAGCAGGAGTGTGCCTGGAAGGAAGGGGGGAGGGCTGGGGGATGGATGCTACTCCTGTGGCCACTGTGGTTGTCCCCCTGTCTGTGCAATTGCCTGCTGGCACTCCCTGTGCTGTGCTGTTGGGAATGCTTCTTTACAATGCAGTCCGTCAACAGGGAAGCTGTGGTTTGCTGTTGTGTGTGAGCTCAAGCAACTTCTGAAGTCAGCACATGTGTGTAAGGTGAGGGGTGGAGAAGATGACATGCTGGATTACTGGAAATGAGAAGTGGTGGTATGAATGACCTCAGTAACTCAGGAGAGGGGTATGGGAATGCGTGTCAACAATGTTGGTTGGGATTGCAGCTTCCCAAGTAGGGCTACCCCTGAGTTTGCACTCACAGAGAGATGGACTGACAGGCAGCAGCTGCAGCAGGCTGGCTCAGTTGCTTTTTCTTTGTTTGTTTTCCTACTGATTACGCAGCTTTCTTCAGAATGGTTTGGCTTCATCATCTGGAAAGACTCCATAAACAAGAGAGAGGAACCACCTGATGGTTTTCTTTTGGGATATACATGTGTGTGTGTGTATATATTTATGCTCCCAGGTAACAGTGATAGGACGAGAGGTGATGGCATCACGTGCTGGGGAGGTTCAGGGCTGGGTATTAGGGAACGTTTCTTCTCAGACAGATTGGTGCTGCACTGGCACAGCTGCCCAGGGAGTGGTGGGGTCACTGTCCCTGGAGGTGTTTCAGAGCTGTGGAGATGTAGCACTGAGGGATGTGGTGGTGGGCTGGGGTTGGGGATCTGAGACATCTTTTCCAGCCTGAAAGATTCTATGATTTTGTGCTCAAAATGAGGCGCTCTCTATGGTGAGGATCCTTAAATCTCTTTTAAATGAAAATAAAACATAAAAAAGAAGGGGAAGGGTTGAATGGGATTTTTATCCAGAGTTGATTCCCTTACAGCATAAGGAGTCTTTTTCCTGAACACCACCTGCTTCAGATGGATTTTCAGTTGGTAACGAGAGCATTTGGAAGCAACCCCCTTCCCTGCAGTGCTTCCTACCCACTGTGCATTCCCTCTGGTATATGAGTGATGCACAAGCCCATCCCCGTGCTGGTATTTCAGAGGGCTGCTGGCAGGGTTCTCACGGAGCCACACATCTTTTCTCTGGAGAACAAAACCCTCTCCAGGATGGGTATGTGTGTTGCTGGTGAGCCCACCGTGGGGCTGCTGCTGCTGCTGCTTGCTCCTCCTTCGTTTTTACACTCGTCCTTGCAGGTTTTTTTTTCCCTCTTTGTTATGTGTGGCTTTTGGTTCACCTGCTTCCACATGTCTGGCGCAAGTGGAGCAGCTGGGGGTGTTGACTGCCAAAGAGCAGCTGTGAACGAGAACAACTGGTGACTCTGACTTGGGCTGAATTGCTGCTGAAAGCCTTTCAGCTTTAGCACCCCTTGGTCTCCTGTTTGTCACCTCCTGGTGACAGGGTTCCTTGCAGGTGGGGCAGGGCTCGCTGACTGAGCAGAGGGAGCCCTACAGAATCAGTGCTTCTGGATTTCTTGCTCTATTTGGTGGATCCCATTCTGCCTCTAAGATACTACTACAGTTAGCAGCTTTTAACCCAGGGTACTAAACTAAGCTGAGCTCCATCACGGAGCGCTGGGAGCCAGCAGCCATGGAGGGCTCAGAGCAGGAGGCAGCCGTGCTGGCTCTGTGCTTGCATTTGTCACATGCTGCCCAAAGGTCACGTGCCGAGGTGGCACAGCCGTGCACAGCCAGGCTGGTGGGACCACAGATGGCAGCTGTCACCCAGCACCAGATGCAGAAGGTAAGGGAGCAGCAGGTGATGAACGTGCTGCGGTGCTTGCAAGGCACGGGTGCTCCGTGCTGAACCAGAGCTCGGGTCTTGCAGAGATCTGCTTTGTGCACGCTTTGTATTCTGCTCAGCTCCGCGCGCTGCGTTTGTTTTGAGCCTGTGAAACCCCCTGTTGTGGGTGCAGGCTTGCAGAGGGCTGTGTGCCCTTGGAGAGCTCCTCCTGGAATTTCTCTTGTGTCCTGATTCCTGCTCAGTGTCACTGTGAGGCTGAGATCTGTCCCTGAGGATAATCCCCGTGGTGTTCTATATAGGGAAGCTGTGCCAGCAGAGTTTGTTTCATTTCGTAGGGAATTGTGTAGTCAACTGTGAAAACCACCCAGGGACTTTTCCCTTAGAGAAAATAACATTTTTTTTCTTGTGGCTTTTAAAGGCATCTCCTTCTTATTCGAACTGTGGGAAAGAGTGCTCTGTTCATCTTAGCAGGATTTGTAATTTAAGTGTTGCTGGTTGCATAGCTAAGATATCCTTAAACCATGAGGGCTCAGCAGTGCTATCTTCTCTGGTTTCTGGGTGGGGAGCTGAAGTGTGTTCCCCTTAATTCTGTGGGATATGAGGCTGTTTAAGGACTGTTCTTTCTTTGCAATACCCCTGTTGAACTGTAAAAATAGAAATAGAACACTTCAGTTTTGTGATTTCTGGATGAAACTATAAAGAGAAACATGTCAGAAACACCCCAGAAGGAGGGCAGCCACCCCATGTCCCCCTTCCAGTTCCGTGAGGATGGTTTCCTTGTCCTGGAACACTTCTTCAACCCGGAGGAGTGTGACAGCATGAGGAGCAGCATCCAGAGGATCCTAGAGGGGATGGAGGTGCCACCACACTGCCGGACTGAGTTCTCCACCAAGGAAGAGGAGCAGCTCCAAGCACAGGTACCTGCAGGGCAGGGCTGGTCACGTGCAGCCCTGGGAGAGAACTGGGAGGCATTGGCTCCCCAGCTTTCTCTTGGTGTTTGTTGGCAGTCCATGTATGCCAGGCTGAAGTCCTAGGGAGTGCCGAGAGCTTTAGCGTTGGAGGAATGCATTTAGTATTTGTAGGAATGATTTCTATTGACTGTACTTTGTTTCTGCTGCTTCTTGGTGGGGAAAAAGATGCAGGTGAGCGTTACTTCTGATTGAAGGTTTGGCTGTGTGTTCGTGGCGATGCTGTCTTTACTGGGCTCTTCTCTCCATCAGGGTAGCTCGGATTATTTCCTCACCAGTGGAGACAAGATCAGGTTCTTCTTTGAGAAAGGTGTTCTGGATGAGAAAGGTGAGCCCTGAACCCAGTCAAGGGGACACAAGGAGGCAGGGCCAGGCTCCAGCTCTGCAACCGTTCCTGTTTTGCTAACCATGTTAAATTCTGGTTTTGTCCTGTAGGCAACTTCCTAATTGCAAAGGAGAAATCTGTCAGTAAGATTGGCCATGGTATGTTCAATTCTTCTTTTTATTTTTGAGAAGGATGGGCAAAGGGGAGGCAGTTCTTAGGCACTGGGACTTCTCCACACCCACCCTCCTTCGTCTCCTAAATCTAAACCTTCCTGAGAGCAGAAGTGGCTTTGTTCCTGTCCTGGTTCTCACTGTGCTTCCAGGAAACTGCTGCCCCAAATACCACAAACCTCATGCAACTCCTTCCTTTGCAACCACTCCTGCATTAAATTGATCTTAGTTTCAGCACGTCAGTCCGCTTTTCCCACATCATTCCATCGCTGCCTCTGCAGTCGTCTCTGTGGCACTCCTCACTCTCTGCTGCCAAAGTTCTCCGTTATAAACCTTTCAGAGAAACAAAGGAAAAAGGCAAAACAAAACTCAAGGAACGCTTCCAGGAGGCTTTTTGGTTCCACATAGCACTGAGTCACTGGTGTGCAAAAGCTTGGACTTCAGCCCTCGGACCTCTTGGGGTCAGGGATTGCTTGAGCAACCTCCCACCGAACTGTGTGGCTCAGGCAGTGTCCTGCTCCCTGTGTAGTGAAGCTGTTTTCCTCCTTTCCCGTTGCAGCACCTTTCCTTATCTCCTTTTGCTTTCAGTTTGTGCCCTACTACCTCTCCCATCTCCCCAGCTTGGGTTTTAATCTCTTTTGTCTTCAAACAATACGAGGAAGATGAGGGCAGGATTCTGCTCATTCCCCACCACCTGAACTTTGTTCAGACTGAACGTCGCTGAACTTGGAAATGCAGCATGGAGTTTTCTCAGCACCCCCGTGCAGAGCAGCCTCTGCTGGGCTGTCATGCTGACTTTTCCTCTAGGAAGTGAAAACAGTCCTGTCCCCTGCTGTCTCAGCACCTTCTCTGTAATGAGTCCTTTTAATAGGATCTCTCTTCTTCCCTGGTTCAGTGGCAGCCCCTGCTGGGCTGGATCAGCAGGGGGGAGATGCATCTCTTTTTGCTTCTCATTTCCATATGTTTTGTGTAATATAATACTTAGTCACAACACTCCCTTTTTCCACTCTTTAGTCTTCTAAAGAAGACTGTGCTAACCCAGAAGGGCTGTGTCACCTCAGGCAGAGTCATTAAGGCTGGAAAAGCCCTCTCAGATCCCCAACTCACCCCACCATGCCCTCAGTGCTGCATCTCCTTGGTTCTGGAACACCTCCAGGGATGATCACCTCCTAAGGGGGGAGGGATGGAATTTCTTGGCTGTGCTGACTGTTCATCACTGCCAGCCCCAGGATTCCCTTCTGTACCAAAACCTTCACCCTGAGCCTTGTGTTTCCCCTTAGCCTTGCACGCTCATGATCCCATCTTCAAGCAAATCACTCACTCCTCCAAGGTGCAGGTAAGCTGTGCTGATAGAGCTGTCTGACAGAAAACTAAATGATGGGGTGGTTAACTTGAGTATTCTAGACTCCTAAGTGCAATGTTTTTTGACCATAAAAGGACATAATATCCTCAAAAAAAAAAAAAAAACCCAAAAAACCAGTGCTTTGTTGTGTGCAGAAAGCAGCAAATTGTACATTTTGGGAAGTTTCTTTCCAGGAACTGGGGAGAAAACTAGGCCTTGAGAGACCAGTGGTTGTGCAGAGCATGTACATCTTCAAGGTACGGCCATGGTCCTCTCTGTCATGGAGGGAGTGAGGCCAGTGTGACTCCTCCTCACGTGTCTTCCTTCACCTTGCAGCAACCTGGCATCGGTGGGGAAGGTGAGCTTCATTTATCTCTGCATTACACCACAGGTAGTCCTTCAGAAAAGGAGTGTGACCAGGTAAAGCTGGCACAGGCTGCCCGGAGAGGTGGCAGTGCCCTGTCCATGAGGATGCCCAAGGTCAGAGCTTGATGGGACTGTGAGCACTGATGGATGTGCACTGCAGGGAGTTGGTCCTGACTGCTTTTAGTTGTCCTTTCCACCTCAAGTGATTCCCTGGAGGGGTTGGGTGGTCAGGGCAGGCTGAGGAGCACCGTGTGTGCCTCCACCTCACAGTGTTGGCTCTGGGCAGGCTCAGACCCCAACCCCACTGCTTCTCACTGCAGTGACACCGCACCAGGATGCCACGTTCCTGCACACGGAGCCCCTGGGCCGAGTCCTGGGCTTCTGGATTGCACTGGAGGATGCCACGCTGGAGAATGGCTGCTTGTGGTTCATTCCTGGCTCCCACACCAGTAAGTCATGGCTACTCCTCCAGCACAGCTTAGTACAACAATGTTTTCTTCAAAGAAAAATAGCTGCTATCCACAGCTGACACTGTTGAGTTTTAAACTGAAACCAGGGTTTTAGGATGAGGAGAGACAGCCCTCCTGGTGCCATATTTACTCCAGAGCCTGTGAGAGTGAGGCCCATTACAGCTGCTTCTGCATCTTTTCTGTCACCTTCAGTACTGTTTCAGAACATCACCCTGCAACGCGGGGTTTTAGTGCAGTGAAGGTCTTGAACTGCTGACTCCTTTCTTGTAGTGATGTGTGCCATTGCTACCTGTTGGTGCTCCTTCTATAGTTCTGACTGTAGCTTTGAAAATGTTCACCATCACCTGGACTGCAAACTGTAATTCTCCTGCCTTCTGGAGTGGAAATGCATTAACAAACACATTTTTTCTTTTTTAATCCACTTGCAAAACTGCTTCTTTTCCAAGCTGCATCCCCTCCACAGAGATGCTCTTTTTCCCCAATGCTCATGAACTCCTAACTCCAAACAGTGCTCTGACATCCTCTTTTCCTCCAGCCACTGCAGCATCATTACTGCAGTCTCCTGCCTTTCCCTTCCTCTAGAGCACACTATTTGACTTCCAATGCTGCTCACCTAAGCATTTACTCAGTAATTACAGCTCTCTTGATGTTTTAAATCACTCAGCCCTCATACTTTTTGGAGGTGATTGTGCTCTGACAGCAAATTATGGTCTTCTGGGAAGGAGAAATGGATGACAGGTTAGTTTTGGGTTTTGTGTAGTGTTCAAGCATTGTGTCCCTAACAGTCTGTGTTGCAATGCACAGGGCCAGGAGGGGAAGCAGAACACAGCTGCTTCTCACTTTCTGCTACAACTGGAAAATCCCAAACCAACTAGGAAAGGATTGAATACATCATTAGCATTGTCCATCTGAGTGCCAGGAGGAGCCACAGCAAGTGTTTCTTGGCGTGTGCAAAGCAGAGCTGGCATTTTTATTTTCGTGGATGTTTGCTTATTCTGTGGATGTGCAGGTGGGGTTACCCGGAGAATGGTGCGAGCAGCCCAAGGTGCCTCGACGTGTGTGGAGTTTGTAGGCTCAGAGCCGCCCTACGACGACAGCAAGTTCATACCTGTGCCCATAAGTAAAGGTATTTCCCTCCCCGGAGAAGGGAAATACAGCTGTATTTCAACAGGTGTACTTTCCTTATGTTAAAGCTAGCACGCATGACTTGAAAAAAGCAGTCCAAGTGTTTCTTCCCAACAGGTGGGCTCATTGTCATCCATGGCGAAGTCGTCCATAAGAGTGAAATGAACAGCTCGGAGTTCTCCCGCCACGTGTACACCTTCCATGTGATGGAGGCCAAAGACACCACGTGGAGCAAGGAGAACTGGTAGGGCTGCTGCCATTCTTAGACAAGTGTTGTTTAGTGAAAGCTTTGACGTTGTGTCCTGGTGTGTTTACAGACTTTTTAAAGCAACACTCAGTAAGCACATTGGAGGTAGGGAAAAATTCCATGCTTGGCAATACTTGCTGCGCTTCCACTTTGCAAGATATGCAACCACGTGCCTTTGGGATGCCTCCCGGGTACCAGGATTTCTACTTAATTTAAAATAAAACAGCCGAGTGCCTGAAAGATGGAAGTAATGATTAAAGGTGTAATTAGTGTTCAGACTGAGGGGTTCTAGAATGCTGACTTGTATTCTTGCCATATCAGGCCTTGCCTGGGAACTGCTGGTTGAAGTGCCCCTTCGGGTGCAGCAGTGTTGATAGCTGATTTAATACCCCAGAGCTGGAACAGTCACTGCAGCTTTGTTTTTCTCTCTTCCTTACTGCCTAGGCTCCAGCCAACTCCTGAACTGCCTTTTCCACCGCTCTACACTTGAGGTTCACGATTGGCTTCTGGGGTCAACTAGCTGGTCAGTGTTCCTATGATTGCTTGTCCATGTTGTCTTTAAATGCAGCTCAACAGATCAACGCTCAAGACATAATTATCCAGAGAGCAAGGCCCCTTCACGCAGCCAAATCTGCCTGCTTTAGGTAGAAGCTTCTGCTGCAGGATGAGCCCTGCTCTGAGGGTAGCTGCCCAGTCCTTTTGGTGAGGAAATTTCTTCTGTCTCCAGAATAGGCTGTTAAGGACTGTTGTACCTTGGCCAGGGCACTGGTTGAGAAGCACTTCTTGTTGCTGATCCGTAGTATTTTTAAGTCAAGGTCTTATTTAGTGCTTGACTCTGTTAATGGGTAGTGCGTGTGAATGTGCTGTGTGAAGATGGCTGACTTTTAGCCCTGGGTCTCTATCCTATTGTTTGAATAGTAATAAAGGCAATACTACCGAGGGCAAAATGAATCAGGAACTCTACTTTTATAATTAATCACTCTTCTGAGCATTATTGCAAAATGCAGCTGAGTGTTTGATCTCTAGGCTCGTTGATTAAAAATATTACTGTTGAAATTAAGACCATAACAACAAAAACCCCTCGTGATACTTAAATAAAAAAATCAGAAATCTTCATTTTAATCTCACCTCGTTTTTTTGGAGGGTGTCATCGTGTGACCTTCTTCCAGCACACGGGGCTGGAGTGCAGCTCTATGATGATCTGTTTGAGGTGCGTGTACCACAACTGCCCAAACCCCAACAAAACCAAACCACAGTGAAGTGATTTAGGAATGTGAAGTAACTCAAGTTGCATCAGGGGCAAGCTCACGCCTGCATGCTAAGCTGAACAGAGCACAGGTAGCATTTCTTAAGGAACTGCAATAGATAGTATCTCTCCCCATGTACACAGAAGGTTGTAGATGGGAATAAAGAAGTGGGAGAGACTGTAGGAATGAAATGCTGTCATGGATGTGGTGTAATTGCTTTCCAGCAGAGTCACATAGCCTGGAGTTGTTTGTAGCAGGTGTGTGGCTGTAACATACCCAGCTCAATCCAGTCAACTCGGGAACCTAAGTCAGGATGGAGTGAGGCACTCCAGCTCCCACATAACATCCCACTTTTTTAGATCTACTTTTTGAATGCTTAGTTAAATGGGCACTAAGTTTTATCTAGTTAAAACTAGACAGAAGCAGAATGAACTTAACAGAGAACTAGACTGTTGAAGTAAATTGGTTAAGGGAGCTAGGCTCCAATTCTGAGTGATTCATTCCTCTCAAAAATATATTGCCCATCATCTCTGGTGTTGGTTTGATTGTCTGAAATAGTAGGCTGAAATCTATGGTAAGATTTTTTATCCCTTTGGGCACTGCAGTGCAGAATACTTTCAATATGGTGCAGAGCTGAGGTTGTCACAGTAGGAATAAGGCTGAAGAATGGCAATAGTGGCAGCCTGGGTGGAGGAGGTTGGGCAATGCCACCTCCCTGCTGGTCTCAGCTTGTTCTCAGGGTCTTATCTGTTGGCCTAGGGCATCACTTTTGCTCCACCCATGCTCCTAACGTGTAGTCGCAGTCAGGACTGCAGGGAAGGATTGTGTAAGGTGCCTGGGGGCTGCACTGTGCCCGAAGTGTACTGCGGTGCCTTTTTGAGGAGAACAAAGTGTCAGAGGGTAACCGCATCCTTCAAAGGAAGATCACAAAGCTCTGGCTCAGGAGCTTCTTGGGGAAATGGAAGAGGCAGAGAAATCACTTACTGTGTTTGGTCCTAATGGGCACTTGGCAAAAAGGAAGAGACTGTCATTGCAGAAGGGTTTAATAGATTCTCCCTTTTCCCCTCCTTGATAGCTATCATTTCAATTAAATGGGTGAAGTAAACAATGTTACTCCATTTGTTAACAGAAACGTTTATCTTAAATGATTTCTGATTGAACAGCTACTGGGTAAACCACCCCATGGTAACTTAAGCTGAAAAAGTATGGAAAGTGGCAAACTGCAGAAGTATTAGAGATGTTTATTGACTTCCATGCTTAATGAAATATTAGCTTTTATTTCTGTCAGCTAGCTTTGTTTTTCTCCACTCCAGTAAATATTATTCTATTTTTATATCAAATATATATATTTGGAGATTAAAATCTCACAAAAAAAAAAACAAAAAACAATTTTCTTGCTGTGTAAACCTCCAGGCCTAAAACTGCACCCCTCTTGTTGGTGCTGCTTGGAATAAATGGCCACTTATATTCTCAGCCCCACTGATTAATTTAGCTCTGTAAGAACTGTGTTTGAAGTTGTGTTTGTGCACGGTGGTGCATGATGGTGACCAGGTACATCAGGAGTCACATTCACTCCGTGTAGGGGCCACTTTCCTGATAAAACATGATGTAAGCACTGCTTATACAGAAACAAGCAGTTTGTGTGTGCTGTAATAGAAGACATCAGGACTCGGTGTGGTATAACAAGTTCTGTCTCTGATGCAATACAGAGATGGCAAAATCTTTTTCCTGCACTTGACTTACCTCTTCTTTCTCTGCCTTTGGGAGACTTAAAGACAGCATTTTTGATAATGCAGTTGATCAGTCATGGCTGAGTTCCTGTGATGACAAAAATGAACTTGTGCTGTGTTTTAAAAACTACGAAAAAGAGAGACTGAAAGAAAACTTTTATTTTAAATAGCTATTTTTTTCATTCGTTGTTTTTAACAACAAAAAAAAAGCCAACAACACTGTTTGGATCATCTTTCATCTGTGATCGATGTGCATATACTGTTGCTGCTTTTCTCTAGAAATGGAGAAACCTCTATTCATGGAAGGGCTTCTAAACCATAAACATGATTTGGAGGTAGAGAGGTAACAGCAAATTATCAATTTGGGTTGTGTAAGCTTCCAAAAGAGAAACTAAGCTCACAGACACCAGAATCCAGGCATAGCTGGAATTCAGGTTCACACTGCTGTCAAAGATCAGAATAAGAGCCACAGCAATGATCTGAGCAAAAATTGCAGTCATTGTCCCTTCAAAAGTCTTCTTAGTGCCTGGCCATTTGATTTCCCCCATGGTACTGCCAAAAACAGAGGCCATAGTGTCTCCTACCCCTACTGCAAGCACCCCAGCATAGGGGACCAGTGCTCCTGCCCCAGACAAGGCACCTTTAGGGGCACAAGATCTGGGGAACAACCACACCGGGATGGACATGCCAAGAAGGAGATAAATGTGAGTCAAGATCAGAGGTCCGCTGTCTCTTTCATCCAAGAAGAGAGACAGCAAATACCGAAGAGTTTGGCCGAACGGTTTGATCCTGAAGTACCGAATGTACTCTAAGAATATGAACACTGCCAGGCACAGAACTGCAGCAACATAGAGAAGCTGGCGGTCGTAAATGAGTCCGGGAACATAAGTCGCTACAACAATGAAATGGAAATATTTTCTGGTTATGGTGGAGGCCTGGTGTTTTTTAGATTCAGATGATCTCTTGGCATTCTGGTAGAACACTATGCCACACGCTGAAGCAGCCAAAAAAGTCCAATATATGAGAAGGTAAACCCTCGTCTGTGTCTGAAACAAAAACTGGAGCAGCCAGAACAAAGGGTTCCTCCGGATCAGTCGGTAAAGCCAAGGCATGATGACCCCTAAGCCTAGCACTGCTGTCATCATGTGGAAAAACAGGGAGGAGATCCACGTACCCGAATCCATGAAAATGAAGAGAACAGTGAAAAAAAGCCCGAGAATAACAATTCCAATAACTGCCACCAGAAGGAAAAAATCTATGGGTTCACCTCTGCCCTCGATTACATTCAGTGAGCGTTTAATGAGCTGATTGAGAACAAAACTTATGCCTCCGAGAACTAGCAGTGCTTCTCCAGGAGTGAAACATCGAGGCAGCAGGTAGAGCAAGATCATACTGAGGTAGACAAAAATTAACAGCACTTCTAGGACCTCTATCACTTCTGAAACAGTCAAAGAGTGCTTCATGGTATAGATAATTATACTGCCAGCAACACCAGTAAGTATGCAGGTGTTGGTAGGCACAGGTTTTGTGATGCCAACAGCAATTACGGACAAAAATAGAGCAATCAACATGCCAGTCGAAGCTACAACTACGCCAAAGCGTTCAAAGTACACGATACCAGCAGCTTTGCACCTCTCCTTCATGGCTATCCCCAGCAAGGGGATGACCACGCTGGCAGGCAGGAGCCCACTGTTTGCTGTGGTGCGGAACTGGAACACAGCCCCCCCCTGCTGCAGCAGACGGTCCCATTTGAATTGGACATAGAAAGCCTGGATGGCAAGAGCTACAGCACACCAGGAGTAGCGGTCCCACACCACTGCATGCACGCACAGAACGATGCTGAAGACGATCAGGGATTCCACCAGCACTGGCTTGTTTAACATGGTTCCAGTCCGACGTGGCTTTGGCTCTCAAGATCTTTCTCACAGGTTTTGATCTTCTCAGTATTTGTTCACTAGAAGGAATTCTCTCTCACTCTACTGTGATTCCTATTTAAAAGAAAACAAAAACAAATGAAAGCAACTACTTGAAAACTAGATAAACTGAAGCTTATAGATGTCTTGTTTGTAAGCTCAATTTAGACTGATGGTTAATGTCCATCATCAGAGATAGGAAAGGACCAGACAAAACTGTTATCCCCATTTGAGAATCTGACAGAAGATAACTGCTCTATATACGGGTATTCAGATACTGTGACAGAAATACTTTGGATTATGTCTTTGACTTGAAATATGAAGCAAACGAGCCTCAGCCATTCCCAGATGGCTTCACTGCAGCAAGCTGACAGCTGGGCTACAGGACGAGGAGCAATTTCACCACTCGAGATGCAGACCTTCTGTTCCAGGGCAGCAGCTTTCGAAAGCTGCTGACGTGCAGATCTGCAACACGAGGTGTTTCACTGCTGCTTTACTTTCTGGCAACGTGCCCGTTAACCCTGCCGGGGCCAACGGGGCAGGACGCAGGGGAGGGACTCCCGGAGCGTGCGCTGATGGACTAACGGCTTTAAACTAAAGCACAGCAGGTTTCGGTTAGATACGAGCAAGAAAAAGTCAATAACAAAGGCGGCGAGGCCCTGCGGCACAGGGGGGCAGCTGAGGGGCGGGCTGCACGGGGCTTTGGGCAGCCCGCGGGAGATGCCCGGCTGCTCTGGGCTGCGAACCTTCCCCCACACCCCACCAAAGCCCGGCGGGCGGTGCTGCCCGGTGCTGCCCGGTGCTGTGCTCTCCCCGCCCCGCCGCTCCCCGCACCGCTCACCCACCTGGCAGGACGCCGCCATCTTGGCGCTGCCGCCCGTCACATGACCCGACGCAACGCGGGAGGGGGGGGGGGGGGGGGGAACGTAGGCGGAGCGGCGCCGCGGGTCACGTGAGAGGGGCGGCGAAGATGGCGGCGGGCGGGCCGTGCGCGAGGTGCGGGGATGCGGCGGCGGGAACGGAGAGCGCGGGGTGGGGGCGGGGGGGGGGGGGGGCGCCGTCAGTCGTTGTCCGCCATCTTCCGCCGCTGGAGGAGACTCGCGGCGAGGAGGGGCCGTGGGGGGAGGAGGGAGTGACCGGGGAACGGTTAACGGCCGCGGGGCCCGCGCCGCTCTGAGCCCGCCCCGCGCGGTCCCGCCCCGTCCGTCGGCCCTGAGGGAGCGGGGCGGCCCCGGGGGATCCGCCGCTCCGTGTGGCTCCGGCGGGATGCCTCCGGCCCGCAGGGCGCCTCGGTTCGTGGGGAGCGCGCGGGGTGCGCTGAGGAGATCCGCTCGTCGCAGCGGGAGGAGCCGCAGCCGGGCTCCGTGCGCTCCCTCGGCCTCGCTCCTCGGAGAGCGGTGTGCGGACGGGCAGCTGGAGCCGGCAGCCGTGCGGGGAGGGCACGGAGGAAACCGTTTGGCCGTTTTTTTGTGATGTGCCCCTCCAGGCCGCTGCCTTCGTTGCCTTTTGGTCATTTATTCTGTCGCTTTCAGACTCCGTTTGGCCCTAGATGGTCTAAATCGTATTAAAGCGAAGCTCACAAGCCCCAGCGGGGACAGGAACGCCTCCGTGAGCTATGGCCGCACCAAAAATGCTTTCCTTTCATTACTCCTGGAGTCTAGCTACCAAATTAGGCACACAAAGTGATCCCTGTAACCATAGCAGAGGGTAGGGTAGATCGAAGCGGAAGGTTGGCTCTGTGTTCTGCAAAGCCATCCGTTTCTTGTAAAATTCGGTGGCCTTTCTGCACCTGTTGGGCTGCGGATGTTCCTCCTGTGGCTCTTCAGCTCCTGCTGAGGAGTTTGGAGGTACAAACTCATTGATAAACGTATTGGAAGTGATAGGTTTTGTAAGTCATTCTAATGGTGGCACCTGTCACGTGTTACAGGTGGCTTTTGCTTCTGTAGCGGGTTAATTTTGATGATGCCAATCTAAAGATGAGTTACTGAGTGTTCTTGCTTTTTTGAATCACCTTTATGTAGAGTGTTGTGGTTTTTTTGCTCATGATTTGTGTTGTATTGCTGGCAGATCGCCACTTTTAAGCTTCCTGAGCTCATTTTTCTTTTACTTTATGCTGCAGTATGATCTGCTCTAAAATAATAATTGCAAGTGTGGAAAGGTGTGCGTTGAATAGAAGCCTAAAGTGGTGTTTGTTATTAAAACAGTCTTCATGTTTTCCTTTTGTTTACAGGAGCAGCAGAGAATTGTGGACAATTCTCCTGGGCAGGTCAGCTTTAAGAGAACCAGTAAGTCCATGTCTCAGTAAGCAGGTTTACCTGTCACTTAATGGACTCCATGGCCAAGTAGTTCATTTTTGCATCTGTTTCAATAGCAGTTTTGCTGCTTTTTCCTCTTTCTCAGTACAATTTTTGTTGCTCTCTCTCCGTTTTTCCACTCCTTGCTTATAGCTGCTTCATCAACTTCTGCCTGGAAGGGAGTACATGGAAAAGGTGGTTCCTTTTTGGAGTGGACAGAAGTGCTGCTTGCCAGACTGACTGGTCCACGGTATATGTGAGTGGTACATCCCACTCGTGAATTTTCTGGGATGGAGCCCTTGCATTCAGGAATGTGCCCAGAGGTTGGAAATGCAAACATATCAGAGCCTAGACCAGCGAGGCCTCCTTCCTCTCCCTTCCTAATGCTGGACAAGGCAGCAATTTTTCTCATGTGATATGTGCCTTGAATCAGTCTGGATCATAGATGCTGTTATTTGCCTTGTGTTGTTCCTGTCTCTGTGATGGTGGAATTTCTTTGCTTCGCTTAAACAAATCTGTTACTTGACAGGAGATGCTGAGGAATCTGTTCAGTAGTATTTGGTTCTTTTTTTAGGCACAGATTGCATCAGAACTGAACAAGCACTGGCAGAGATTGTTAGAAGGGCTTTCGTACTACAAACCTCCGAGGTACAGTAATTGCCTGATTGTAGAAATTAACCTCTAAAATGGGATCTAATTATAAGTAGAGGAGCATATTGAATATTTCTCTCTGACTTTCTAAAAGTAGATTTTTATTCTCTTGCGTGACTTGAGATTTTTGGAGAGGAGCAACAATAGTAAATACTTAATTCAGACTATGTTCTAGAACATAAAATACAGGCCAGAAAGAAATAACAGTAGCTTCTGCTGTCCTTATCAATGTTAGAAAGCTCTTAACCCTTCCTTACCTCTGCTCAGCTGTAGTGCTAAAGTGTGAGTATGCACTCTGCAGCAAAGTGGCTCCTCTTGATATTTAGTCAGGTCAGAAAGATAACATGATTCATTCACTGGAAAGGTTAGAATGAAAGTAGCCTGTGTTCATTAAACTAGTAAAGTAGTGAAAAATGTTGAGTATTATCTGGTCAGAAAATTGCTGATTATTGTTTTCTCTCAGTGGCCTTTCAATATGTCATACAACAACTGTTCAGCTTAAACTGATTGAGAACTTGAAAAGCTTCTTGAGTTCCTTCCTTGGGGTTGCTGCATTTTTAATGATGTCACTTTCTTTTTTCTTTTAGTACAACTTCAGCAGAGAAGATAAAAGCTGATAAAGATATAGCTGCTTCACTGAAGGAGCTGGGTCTGAGGGTCAGCAAATTTTTGGTGAGTGAAGGTGCTTTTCTGGTTATATTTTTTTTTATTCTTGCACTTGGATTGTATAGCTCTTGGGATTCTGTTAAGAAAGCTTCTTGATGCTGAGTAGAGGCAAACTTTGCTGAGGTTTTAACTGGCTGCACCTGAGTGACATCAAAGCTTCTGTATTTTGTATTTCAGTGGAAGTACAGACTGAAACACCATCCTGAAAAGCAAAAGCTTTCTATTATTATTTATTCTGAGGGGAAAGTCTACCTGAAATATTTGAGAAATCTTTAATGAGTTCGTTTGTCTTTTGTTCATTTCAGAGCATCTCTCTCTTTTTTCTTTAGGGTCTGGATGAAGAGCAGAGTGTGCAGCTGCTACAGTGCTACCTTCAAGAAGATTACAGAGGAACAAGGGACTCCCTGAAGGTCCTTAGCTCCCATTTATTTCCTTTTCACTACACACCTTTCCACAATACCAATAATCTGTTGATGAATACGATCATGTGCAACTCCGCATTCTGATTTGGAAAAGACTTTGGGGTTTTTATTCTCTGAACCTGCAGTGGCCAGGTACCACTTTACAGAGGTGTGACAGCAGATATTCAGGTTTAACTTTCCAGTCCTCTTCCTGCTTGAATCTCTCTGCAAGGATTTGGCTTGTCTCTGTCTCAGAAATACAGGAAACCTATAGATCTGAATGAGAGTGGGTGGAGATGGAGAACAAATAAATAAGTATTTTGGTTTTCTAGTTTTGGAAACTGTCTTTCTGAAAGAAATGGAAAGAAAAATTTTCTCATTTCTTTCAGTTGTGTGTTGTTGTTGTTGTTATGACGTTTATTTTGTCAGTAGGTATTTCTGCAGTAGAGAATTATTTTGTTATGTTTTGCTTACAGACAGTTCTTCAGGATGAAAGGCAGAGCCAGGCTCTGATACTGAAGGTTGGTCATTTCCGTTTACATTTTCTGTTGAACAGATCTGAGAACTAATGCTTTGTGTTCAGGAAGCCTTGGGATGATGGAGATTTTAGGCTTGATGTCAGGGAGTTCAGCTGGTTGGGTGTATGCTTGCACATTTTCCAAACCTCATGGGTTTATATGTTTTTGTCTGAAAGGACAGCTCTGAAATGGAGGATGATCATCACACCTGGCAGAGATTACTAAAGATTAAGAATGAGAGGTCATCTCTGTCTCTTATTTTTGCCTTTCTTTTCCAAGTTTTATCAAACAGCATAATTATTTACATGTCCTACTGGACGTGCTTTATTGAATTCTGTTAGTTATTTAAGTTTTGGTGTTTTTTAAATTTATTATCTTTTAGATAACTTAAAACTTAGTTGAAATTCCATCTGTAATAGTGTTTGAGCACTGTGTATTCTGGTGCTGAAGGCACTGGCAGTTTATGGAGGAGGAAAGTGAATGGGAGTCGAACACAATACCCAATTGAGACGGTGGTGTTATGCGTTCACAGCTTGCTGATTATTACTACGAAGAGAGGATCTGCATTCTGCGCTGTGTCCTCCATCTGCTCACTTATTTTCAGGATGAGAGGCACCCTTATACAGTGAGTACAGGAACCTTTTCCTGGACGTCATTGAAGTAGGCTAACTGTGTAAGCTGTGTACTATTTATCCACCTGTGAGTGCAAACACCACAGGAGAAGGCGTGTGAAAGTTCATTTATTTGTTTGCTTGTTTTAAGGCGCAGTACTTCCAGTGTGTGGAAAAGTTGGATAAGGAGCTAGTTCCCAATTACCGTAAACAGTTTGAAGAACTGTACAAAGCAGAAGCTCCTACATGGGAAACACATGGAAATCTCATGGTATTTTTTTCTTCCGTGCTGTTCTATAAAACTTACTAAGTATATCTGTCTAACTTAGAAAGTCTTTCTTGATGTATAATGTGTTGAAATGTGTATGTGCAGATGTAGTAAAAATGGATGGTTCTCTTGGTTCACGAAACCTAACCATTGTATTCTCTTTCATTGAACACACTTTTGCCGAGAACCAAAGCAAGTCATTTGAAACACATTCTTCCTTGTCAGAAATCTGTTGATAACACTCAGCTAGCAGATTGATTTTTGTAGCTCCTCATAGTCTCTCTGTGTCAGTATACTGTCCTTGCAGTGGCTTTTCTTGTTATTAATGCACACCACCAACTATGCAAACTTTAGTTCAACCCCTCTTGGTTTCTGACTGCTTTGTCTGATCTGTGAGCTTTGATGTGTGATGGTGGGACTTCTCCTTGTGCAGACAGAACGTCAGGTTTCCCGTTGGTTTGTGCAATGCCTCCGTGAGCAGTCCATGCTCCTGGAAGTCATCTTCCTCTACTATGCATACTTTGAAATGGCACCTGAGGAGCTTCTGGCATTTGCGAAGTTGTTCAAGGAGCAGGGATTTGGCACTAGGCAAACCAACAGGCACTTGGTAGATGAGAGCATGGATCACCTGGTGGATCGTATTGGGTAGGTAACAAGAGTATTTCTGAAGTGAGTACAGAACAGAGCAATTGTTTTCCTCAGTAAAGAGGAAAAAAAGTGCTTATATTTCTTTCTTCTCTCTCTTAAAATCACCACTTTAAAATCACCACTCTGAAAATCAAGATAAACTAATGATGGTGAAGGCAGAATGTCTTCTCTGATTGCATTGGATATTTGTGGTAAAATGAAGATGCAGTTGCAAAGCAGAGGGGCATCCAGATGGCAGCTTTAACTGTCTGTAGTAAGAATGACAGTGAAGACGCAGCGACGTTTATTCTAAGATGGTGTAGCTGTAAAGTGGAACTGCATCTTCACAGTGCTGTACTGTGAACCGAATTCCCTTAGTACAAGCTGCCACGGGTCTGATTACACACGTGGTGACAATGTCTTTGTTTTGCTGTGTGGGACATAGCTCAGGCTGCATCCTGAAGGAGTGAGAGTCTTGGTGGGTGGTGTAGAGTTAAAAAGGAAGAAAAGCTGTCTTCACATTTCAGTGACTTTGTTTTTTCAGCGGTAGTTTTGGAGATTTAAATCTGTTGTATACTTAGCATTTCAAGACAAAATTTGGATTACCTGCTGCTAGTTTATGTAATTTCTTATTTCTTCAAAGAACAGCTGAACCAATGCAAACTGAATGTTGTTCTTTGACTGTTGATTGTTCTTGTTAAATTGAAAACCAACCAAACAGAAAGACAACTGTATTCCAAAATAAAGTGTCTAACCTGCTTGATTTTTTTTTTTCCTCTTTCCTGCTTGAAGCTACTTTAGTGCTCTTATTCTGGTGGAAGGCATGGAAATTGACTCCCTCCATGAGCGAGCTTTGGATGATAGGACAGAGGAGCACAAGTTAGCCAATAATGCACATATCCACCAGGTAAAGTGCAGGCAGGATAACCCCACATTCAGCCTGGCAGTGTAAAACTTACTCTGGTTATCTGAGCAGTGCTGTGAAAAGATTGTACATATAAGGTTGTGATTCTTGCTGATTTGCTTCTGATTTGCTGACCAAATATGAGATCTAGCATCCATGTAACATGCTGGGACAAATAAGAAGGAATCTCACTTATTTACTTGATTATCATGGACCTTTCTTTAAAGAAGGGTTTGTGCAAAGGAATAGTTAATGTGAACTTTAAAAATCTTCTGTTTCATTCCTTTCTCAGTGTCAGGGCTTTTAGGACAGAGAACACCAAGTCAGTAAAACGTGTACAAGGCCACGCCAAGACTGCAAACACACAACTTGGTCTGTCAGATGTTTGAAGGAATTAACTGTAATAGAAAGATGAGTTAGCAGAGAGTTGCCATCAGCAATATGCTTACTGAGCATTTTCTGCTTCCGTGGGTTCTCAGTTGTGTTGCTCTTGTTTCTATGCAGGAAATGGACAATCAGCTGCTGCAGTTGGGGGATGTCTCACATCATGCTCTGGTGCTTTTGGCTTGGGCTCTGCTCCGTCATACCATAAATCCAGAGGAGTCAGCCAATGTTATCAGGAGAATGGGCAGCACTGCCATCCAGCTCAATGTATTCCAGTACCTGACAAAGCTTCTGAGATCCCTTAGCAGTGGGGGCAAGAATGTGAGTTTCTTAGTGTCATATGTAAGCTCTTGAAGGTTTTTAACTACTAATGATGCAAAGATGTGGTGGGAAGTAGACCATTTTGAATCGAAGTGATTGCAAGCTGAAGTTGATTTGAACCATAACATGTAATAAAGCATGCTTTGTCATCTCACATGCTTTTCAGAAACTGAAGTGCTTAACTTAAGAGACTTGAGTGCTGTTACAGTATGTTCTGCAGCTCATAGTCTTTCCTGTATTGCTCTTACATATTGTTTCTTTGCAGTGTACTGCCAGCACAGCTTGTATGTGCATTTATGGGCTTCTTTCCTTTGTCCTGACATCGCTGGAGTTGCATACGTTGGGCAATCAGCAGGTAAGCATCCAAAGCTCATTGCATCTGTTAGCTAATTTGAAATAACATGTCATAACTGATGCTAATTACTTCTGTTAAGTTGTAATCCTGCATTTGAAACAGCAAAAATTGTGTTTTAGATAGTTTTAGAAGTGTGGTTGACCCTATCCACATTTAGTGAGCACCTCTGCAGACTGGCTGAGTAACAGTGAAATACAGCATATCTTGGTCTTGAAGTCCTATGGATTTGAAACTGATTGTTGACATTTTATTTTCAAAGCAATTGAAGTAATGCATGTTCAATTTTTAAGTTTGAGGGAGCATCATACAGTTTTTTGTAAGCATAGTGGACATGTTTGTCCTGGCCAGGCCACTCCTTGATGAGAAGCATGGCTTTAGACTGGCTGTGTGGGGGGTGTTTCTTTCTCTTTTGGCTGGAAGAAGTAGTTCCATCTTAGCTGGTAAGCATGGATACTTAAATTCTAGGAATGTGACAAAATTTGGTTGGGATGAGAACTCTCTGTGTAAAATAACGTGTTATTATGTTTTTCCTTTCTTCCTCTAAAGGATATAATTGATGCAGCCTGTGAAGTTCTGGCAGCTTCCAGCATTCCTCAGCTCTTCTGGAAGACAGTGAGTGTGCTGGCAAGTTTTTTGACCGGCCTTGTTTGTAACCAAAACCTGATAAAAAAGATTCCCTTTTAGGAAAGGAGCAGACTGATCGTATTTAGTTAGCTAGTTGCTAGGAAGCCCTGAGGAGCTAGTGTTCATTTGTATCTGTCTTTTATTTATGTTTACCCTTTCCTGCCTTTTAGGTACATCCTTGGCTTTTCTCTTGAAGGATACTGGGACGAGTTTTAATATAGGTGATAGCTTAAAACAGGACTGGGATTGCAAGGATTGAACTAACTGCTGGCAGAAGCATCGTGCTTATTTTTCTGTTACAGAATTAGGATGATGTGTAATGCGTTATTCTTACTTCCTGCCTATACTTGCACACTGCCTCATGCTTTAAGTCTGTGCAAGGACTGGAGTGATGCTTTTGTGCATGATTAATGTCCAGTATATGACTTTAAAAGGAGCTATATCCTTATGCTGTTATGAGACTATTTTAGCATTTCTTTTTAGCAATAAGACTTTTGTTTTCTGTTTCCATCACCAGGAGCCGACTGCAGGTCTGGGTATTATCCTGGACAGTGTATGTGGGATGTTCCCCCATCTTCTTACTCCTCTCCTTCAGCTGCTCCAGGCTCTTGTGTCAGACAAATCTACTGCAAAAAAGGTACAAGCTCTCTCTTGGTGTCTGGGAGATGATTTATTTCAAGATGGGGATAGCATGCATTGTGGTCGTGCATGGTGATGACCTGGTTGATTAATTTTTAAGAGTCTGTCTCTTTGGCAGTGTTTTTCAAGCTCTCTTTCTGTGCAGGTGTACAGTTTCCTGGATAAAATGTCCTTCTACATTGAACTCTACAAGCATAAACCTCCTGATGTGATCTCTCATGAAGATGGCACCCTGTGGCGAAGACAGGCTCCAAAGCTCCTGTATCCTCTGGGTAAGGAAACTGTATTTCATCTTTTCTTACTCAAGTGCT
Organism: Oreortyx pictus; assembly: GCA_036925125.1. Taxonomy (NCBI): domain Eukaryota; kingdom Metazoa; phylum Chordata; class Aves; order Galliformes; family Odontophoridae; genus Oreortyx; species Oreortyx pictus. Next base: position 5,782,560 of record JAUPFR010000022.1, read on the forward strand.
TTGGGTAATTTAGTTCTTTACCTGGTTTCTAACTCGTGGGGACATTGATGGCTGTATTTCACTTGTTTCTTCAATCCTTAGGACTAGGTCAGACAAATCTGCGGATACCTCAGGGAGCAGTGGGCCAAGTGATGCTGGATGATCGAGCTTATTTGGTACGATGGGAGTATTCCTACAGCAGCTGGACACTGTTTACCTGTGAGATTGAGATGCTGCTCCATGTTGTATCAACAGCAGGTGAGAGAGGCAAGGAGTATAAGAGAGAGTAAAGTAATTGTTTGTTGTTATCAGCTTTAAGTTAACAGTAGGATTGAGCATCTCTGAGTACTTCTGAAAGAGCTTGGAATACTCACCCAAAAACCTGTTTGCTTTTGTTGTCGGTGGTGGTTTTGGGTTTGGGTTTTAGTTATGGTAACTCACTGCAAAAGGCAGAGCTGAAATAAAATTTACATCAGGGAGAAGTTGAGGTGCATGAAATAAGCATTTTTGTGTTGGGAATGAGCCTGGGGATATCCTGGAAGATGAACGTGCGTTGTTTTAAGCTAGATAACTGCTGAAGTATGTTTTTTGCATTCTAATGCTAGTTTTCTTTACCTAGATGTGATTCAGCATTGCCAGAGGGTCAAGCCAATCATCGATCTGGTTCATAAAGTCATCAGCACTGATGTATCCGTAGCAGATTGCCTTCTGCCCATCACGTCACGAATCTACATGCTGCTGCAGAGGTGAGTCACTGACTGGCGTGGAGTCACTAACAGCAGAGGTACCTGAGAAGATGTAATGAGCTGAAAGAATTGTCACTTGCCATTTTACCCAAAGATTTGAAAGAAGTGCATCTCAGTGCTTGAACTCCCCAAGGCTGATGTTCAGGAAGGAGTGTTCTGGCTACAGAATGCTTTGATGCAGCAGAATGATCCCTCCTTCGCTTCTTTCCTGGATGTTGTGCAAGTTCCAGGTGATGAAACAGTTCTAGGTATTAACTCTCCCCTCAGTCATCTGCTGGATAATCACTGCTCACTGTGACAGCCTGTTGTCTGATGAGCCTTGCATCGTGCAGTAAATTGATCTGATTCAGGGAGAGAGAGAGTTGGCAAGGCTAAGCTGACAGAGTGGACTCTGGTGTCTGGACTGGAGTGTAGGTTTGATGCTTTGGATCAGAACAACAGTATAGAGGCTCGATCATGGATGATAGTACATTTTATGTGTATTTATCTTTTCCAGGCTGACAACTGTCATCTCCCCCCCTATGGATGTTATTGCTTCTTGTGTCAATTGTTTGACAGTATTGGCTGCACGGATGCCAGCCAAGGTGGGGACCTTCTTGAGTTTCTAAGTTTGAGAACTAGTGCGTATGTACATGTGAGTGAGAGATAATATCTCTACTTGATCTCATGCAGGTTTGGACAGACCTTCACCATACAGGCTTCTTACCATTCGTTGCTAATCCAGTGTCCAGTATGAATCACATGATTAGGTATTCCTTGTGTTTTTGGTTTTTTTTTCTCTGGCCTGAATTGTTCATAATTTGTTGTAAGACCTTTCTGCCTGTTTGAAATCTGAGGTTTATGGAACGTGGCATTTCTCACTCATGTCAGAAGTTGTACTGTTTGTGCAGTGGGTCCTCTTGCTTGTCTTGCAGTGCGGAGGGAATGAATGCTGGGGGCTATGGAAACCTGCTGATGAGCATAGAGCAGCCTCAAGGCGAATACAGCGTTACCATCTCCTTCCTGAACCTCATCACCACTCTTGTCCGGGTGAGTGCTTCTGGGGTGGTCTGTGTGTGAACTCAGCTGTAGACTGATGCAACAAGAAAGTGAAGTACCTGACGTGCTCTGTGCAGTATGTCTCTGAGTAACAGTCATTGGTCGGCACTCTGTATGTGCTGCACTTTTGTGTTTTCTCTGTTTCTTTTTGATCTGATGCATCAGAGAATAGAAATTGTTTGTAAATCTGTGTCACTGTGCTCAGTGGTTTTCTCACATTTAAGGATGTGTCGCTGTCCTTCCTACAAAAGATTTAATGACTTTTAAACCAGAAGGGGAAAAACAGCAATTCTGTTTCTCCTAGGGACAACTTGGTAGCACCCAGAGCCAAGGACTTGTGCCCTGCATTGTGTTTGTGCTGAAGGAGATGTTACCAAATTACCACAAATGGCGTTACAACTCTCATGGAGTGAGAGAGAAAGTTGGTAAGGACACTGAGAGGGCAGATGGGTGAGATGGAACAGGATCACCTGTCTTGGGGAGAATGCATTAATGTTTCCCATTTTTTTATCAGATCTTTTCTAGCAGACATTCAGGTTTTGCTTTGTGCATCTACTGATGTTGTGATTTGTATTAGACACTAGGCAACATCTTCCTGAAAACTGAGCAGTCCATTTCATCTGTGTTTCAGGATGCCTCATTCTACAATTGATTCATGCAATACTGAATTTATGCCCTGAAATGGATCCTCACAGCAGGTAAGATGGGTGATGGGTGTCAGGTCTGTGATAGCCTGGCTTACAGCACAGCTGGACTCTGTCGCTGTCTTTTTGTTTCTGTTTTTGAATGAAAGCTACCTGCAGTTAACTGGACTGCTTATGTAGTGCTGATTTCAGTGGTTTTCTGCATTACTGAGAATAGGAAGGGTGGAAAGAGGTCAGGGACAGAGAAGGCGTGTTGGTTTTTACAATATCTGATGAAGGAGAAAACGGTGTATGTATTCCACAGGGCATAATGCCACCCACTTCCCTGTTTGATATATCCACTCTGAAGGAAGTAGAAGGGAGAATGAAGTAGGGTAGAAATGCAAATGTTACTTTATTCTCATTTGGTAAGTGGTGGGGGGAAAGTACTGCCAGTGATGATGTTCTGTGGTGTTTGTGTCCCACAGCAATGCTCCCAGCCTTCAGTCCCTGTGCATCTTCAGCCTGGCCAACGCTGAAGCAGGACAAGCTGTCATTAACATCATGGGAATCGGGGTGGACACTATTGACATGGTAATGGCCTCCCAGTCTAGTAGGTGAGTCATGTGCTTCATCTCAGTAGTGAGGAAAAAAACAGTGGGTAGTATTTGAAATGTTTATGTCAGAGGAAAAGCTTAGGAAAATATTGGATTTAGAGGCAGTTTAGTCTTGTCACCTATCGTGGATGTGTTATAATTTCTTAAAGATTGGCTCTTACAAATGTTTCTCCCTCTCTCTTGATGCATTTAAAGTCATTCTCCTAAAGAGGGGGAGAAAAATGATGAGTCTGTCAGACTACTTTCCTTTTTTGTTTGATGCTGAGAATTCAGGGCTGAGTAGACAATATACTTTGTGGCTGTGTGGGGGTTTGTGTTTCAGCAGCTGTTAGGTGGTGACATGACAGTTGGAGTGAAAACGTGCTATAACCTCTGACTGACAGTGTAGAATTTCATCTCTGAATGTTGTGCAGATAATAAATGTCAGTTATCAACAGCTGCTTACTGTGTTTTCTTTTGTAATGCAGTGATGAATCACAAGGGCAAGGTCAGCTGCTGATACAAACCGTTAAGCTGGCGTTCTCCGTTACCAATAATGTCATACGATTGAAGCCCCCCTCCAGTGTGGTATCTCCATTAGAGCAGGCACTTACTCAGCATGGTATGTATTCCCCTATGGGAGACATCTGTGGTTTTTTGTTATTTAGAAATGGTCAGCGTGTGTCTCATTACAGGCAGTATGTGAGTTATTGAAATGTCCAAAATGTGCTTTCCAGAGATAGGAGAAGGATAATTCTCCCTCCTCTAAGGCATTCTGGAGGGTGGTGACCTTGCTCGTGGCAGGGGGTTGTATATAGATCATGCCTTATTCTATGTGAAGACTGACCTCATTCTGACCTTCTGCTGTGGAAGTAATGATTTGTGAAATAGCTGCTCTTACCTTTGATTTTAATTGTGTTTCCTTCAGGTGCTCATGGAAACAATCTTATTGCAGTCTTGGCCAAATACATCTACCACAAGCATGACCCCGCGCTTCCACGCCTGGCCATCCAGCTGCTCAAGCGTCTGGCTACGGTAGGACGGGGCTCACACAGGAGCTCCTTTGCTTCTCCTCTGTGAATGATTCCAACCTTGAAATTGTTTCAAAATAGTCTCTTCAGACTTGTTTGCATCAGGGAGGTTAGTGCAAGTCAGCTGAAGGCAGAGTGGACCGAAAGCTATTTATAGTGGAGAAGTAGAATTTGGTTATCCTGGCTTCTGATTATTCCTTTCCTTCTGCAGGCTGCTCCCATGTCTGTTTATGCCTGTCTTGGCAGTGATGCTGCTGCCATCCGTGACGCCTTCCTCACCCGCCTGCAGAGCAAGATCGAGGACGTGCGCATTAAGGTCATGATTCTGGAGTTCCTCACAGTTGCAGTGGAGACACAGCCTGGGCTCATTGAGCTCTTCCTGAACTTGGAAGTGAAGGATGGCAGTGATGGCTCAAAGGTAGAACGGCTGACATTTGCCTGGCAGTTCACCACGCTGTTATTGTAACATCCCTGTGTCTTATGGCACAACTCTCTAAAATCGAATCGGCTTTTCGTGTCACTGTGTTCCTGATGAATGCAGCACACATTTGCAGTGAATGCATGTGCTGTGGTCCCAGCTTCACTTTTTCTTACAGCTGGAAGGAAGCTGTCCTCAATTTTCATAAGAACATTTCTACCTAGTCCGAGCAATGATAGCAAAGATCCTTGTGGCTGTACTCTCCTGAGTCTGACAGCGCCCATTTACTGGGAATGCCACTGTACAACAAATAGTATCAGGTTGTCATAGTAAATGTTCACTAGTGTGTGAAGATGTTCTGCTCTAAAGGTGTCCCCGCAGTGGTTTGGTGGAGGCATAACCTCTCTCGTTTCCTTTTGCTTTAGGACTTCAGTTTAGGGGAGTGGAGTTGCCTCCAAGTAGTCTTAGAGCTGATAGACTCCAAACAGCAGGAGAGGTACTGGTGTCCTCCCCTCCTGCACCGTGCTGCCATCGCCTTCCTGCACGCCTTGTGGCAGGACCGCCGAGATAGCGCCATGCTGGTGCTGAGGACAAAGTGAGTGGCTGTTTTCCTGCAGTGTGTTTGGCTGCCTGTACTCCAAAACACCTTTTCTGTGGTTCATCAGACTGTTGAGGGACAGTTGCATCCTAGATTTTGTGCATCCTAGTGAGGGGTGTGCTGTGTGTGTGTTCTGAACTTGATCTGTACCGTCTCTTGGGAAAGAAGATGGAAAGCCAGTGTATGCATGTCCAGAAGCAAATGCACATTGTTCAGTTTCTTTTGTGCCACATTATCATGTATTTACAAAAGAATACTTGCTGTGGAATTTGGAATGGACAAAATGCTGCTATGCATGAGGGAGATAACTGATACCACTTCTGCATCTATCTTTAAGGCCAAAATTTTGGGAAAATTTGACTAATCCACTCTTTGGGACTCTTCCTCCACCTTCAGAAACGTCAGAGGTGAGTTACACCAGGGCAAAACAAAGACAGCTTTGAAGTTCGCAGATGGGTTTCTAAGTGTGTGTGCCTGTTTGTGCTTTTGGCTTTCTAAAAAGCAGAGTGGCCAGCTGGTCTCAGTGGAGGCAGGAGCTGAAGCATATACTGCTCTTTGCAGAGAATGGCTCTACAGCAGTGGGCTGCGTTCAGAAGTTCTCTTTTTTCACATGTGAAATCAAAGTAGATGTTATCTGGCATCTGTGTTTACATTCTCTGGAAGATGTGCTGTATGTAGTGCACCTGTACTGTGTATGCTGTCTGACTCCTTAATTTTAGGCTGACTAGTATCACAGGGGAATCAGTTAGGTTTTTTGCATTCTTCCTTTCTGTGGGTGTTTTCCCCTTCATCGTGAAACGTCCTGTGCCCTCATTCGGTTTGACTGCCACTTTGAATCCAGCATTCCTTCCTTATCACCAGTCCTTTGTCAAATGACATAACTATCATGGGAGAAACAAGCCTGCCAAACTGGATGGTCAGTCACTGTGAGCGGGTGGGTAAGGTTAAAACAGAGCTCCACTCACCCTGCACAGCAAGGTGCTCAAATTCTGCTTTCATCTTGTCTTTGTAGCTCAGTGTCTTGGATACCTGTGCCTTAATCATGAAAATCATCTGCTTGGAGATCTACTATGTTGTCAAGTGAGTCTTTGGCAGTCTCTCCTTCATCCCTCTACTGAAGTCTGAACTCTGTGCATTAGTTCTGATGGAGCACACAGGCTTTCAGGAAATAAATACATGTAATCCTGTGAAAACGTGGGAGGAACAGTGATTTATACAGTCCTTGTAAGATCACTTTATGCAGTCGGTGATTGCAAGAAATTCAAGTGTGTGTCTGAGATCCGTTTCTGTAGCCCAGAGGAGAGAATGCTATGCAGGGAGAGTTCCTCCTACCCTGCACTCAGAATATGCCTTATTAAAAGAAATTGTGAAATAAGTGAAGTGCACAGTGATTGCTAAATAACATGTTAATAGTTTTCTCACACTGAGTTTGTTTTTCTGAGTGTAACTGCCCTTTAATGTACTGAGTAGTCAGGATTAACGAAAACCTCAAATTAAAAACCAAAACAAATGGTAGATTTTCTTCAGGGATCACCTTTTTTCCTTCGTTGTGATGCAAAAAGTGGGATTCCCTGCACAGGTCTAAGCTGTGGAATACCCTTCACTTGCAAGCTGTGCCCTTGGCTTTCCTACCTGAGTCTCAGAAGGAGTGTATTCTCTGACCAAAGAATAAATGAAGATATCTTCTCCTCTTGATTTGGTCAGGGGCTCCCTGGATCAGTCCCTGAAAGACACGCTGAAGAATTTCTCCACCAAAAAGCGCTTTGCTTACTGGTCAGAATATGTGAGATCACTGGCATGTTATGTGGCAGAGACAGAGGGCAGCAGCTGTGCCTCCATGACAGAGTATCAGATGCTCATCTCAGCCTGGCGGATGCTGCTCATTATATCCACTAGCCATGTAAGAGCTACCCTTGTGGGTTTTTTCCTCTTATCTCTCGAGATAACCTGATAATAACACTTGGAATAATACCGAGTCGACTTCTCAAGGATTAGCTAGAGCATAGTGAAAATCCGCTGTTCATTTCCTTTCGGTTATTATATATATATATACATTTAGAACACAAGTTGGCCCAAGCATGGGGTAGGGTTAGAGTAGTTAGTGTTTTGCAGTTTGATATAAGTGAGCACGTTGTCTGTCTGAGCGTGGGGGAGTGGCATACAGTTTTTATAGCAATGTGAAGTAATTCTGTAGTTGTGAAGAGATTTTGCTGACTCGAGTGGCCCAGCAGGGAAATTAGCCATTGCCAACTTCATTAACTGCTCGTGTACATCAGTGATTTCTGTGGAATTGCACTGTTCAGCAGATGCAAAATTTGGTAAATTCTTCAAGTAACAGAACAGTAGAGCAGTGTGAGAGTGGAACAGAAGGTTTGTCTTTTATTTGATTGTGTTTTGCTTTTGTGGATCTCAGGTGGATATAATGCATCTGACTGATCCTGCAGTTCATCAGCAATTGTTTCTGGATGTGCTGAATGGGACCAAGGCTTTGGTAGGTGCAAGATCCTCTTAGTTCCTGAATTTCCCAATTGCTCATCACATCTGTACTGTAAGGAGCTCTATATCTGCATCTGCTTGCCATTGCAGGTTTTTTTTTTTTTTTAAGGTCCTGTGAAATTGGGCTGAATGAAAGTGTTTCTCCTCAGCTTCTTATAAATCTTTGTTTAATGTGTGTCATTTGTGATGTAACTGGGTGACCCTGCAGAGGGCTCTGGCTCTGGTTCCCCTGTTGCTGCTATAGCTGCTGGAGAACCGTTTGGTGGTGGGGCTTGGGCTGAGCATTTCTTGCGTTGTCTGTGCACTGTTACACCTGTAACTCTTGTGATGTTTCTTCTTAGCTTCTAGTTCCCATGTCAGTATCTTGTCTGCAGCTGGGCTCTATGCTGTGTACTCTTCTTCTGATCCTGCTGAAGCAGTGGAAGAGGTAGGTATTTTGCATGGATATTTACTGATCACTGCTAAATATAAAAGCTTAGGAGAGTACATTTGAGTGTTCTGCTCTAGTGATTTTCCCTTAGTGATTTGGGGAGGAATCTGATGCTTTATAGTGGAGTTTTCTTTTGGGATGCCACATAGCTGTATTTTGTTGCTGGAAGATCCTATGGAAATACATACATGGTTTGGTTTTCTGCTTTCTGGTGAAAAGTGTATGAAAAAAAGCTTTTGTCATAGCAAGCCCTGCATGCTCACTGTATTGTGGCATGTCTTTAGTGAGGTTGAGGTAGTGACTGGTCCAGGTTTCATTGGAAGAACCTAAACCAATGATCCACACAGCTCAGTCGAGCCATTATATTTATTGAGGGATCTTGTCTAATCTGAAGAGCTCTTCCTTTTTGTTGTCAGCGAGTTGGGTTCTGTGGATAAAATCATAAACTCCTTGACGCAGATTCTGGAGGGAGTACTACAGGCAGATCAGCAGATGATGGAGAAAACCAAAGCCAAAGTGTTCTCAGCTCTTATCACTGTGCTGCAGATGAAGGAGATGAAAGGTGAGAGCATTGAGGAGCAGTGCTGAATACATGATTAGCACTACCATGTTTCCAGCGTTAAAATGTGTCTGATGTTAGCTGTAGTGCAAGATGTAGAACACAGTTTCTAGCTTCTCCATGGTTTTAACTTTAACTAGCTTTAGAAGAGATGAGGTGTGTTGTTCACCTCAGGTGTGTTGCTCACAGTGTGCGTGCCTTCCCTGTCTTGTCTCTTCCCAACAAGAACCCCTATGTTGGATCAGTTTGATGGAGATGAAAATGGAGATTCCGAGTGCTTTTGAAGGCAGCTGGGTGGGTGTGGGGGGACCCCCAGTATTGCTGTGTCACTGAGTGTGACATTGCTTTCTCCAGATAACAAATGACACAAACCCAAGGAGGGTATGTTTTGTTAAACCAAGGGAAAAACACAGCACCATTACTTTGTTTCTTCAGTCCTTTGTGGGACAGTTTACTCTGTAGTAGCACTTAAGAATCTCAGTGGAATCTGGGCAGTATTTCTCTTTGTGGGGCAGCAGAGATACAAAGGCACTGTGGTGCTGAGGAGTGCCTCACTTTGCCCCCACCAGGTGCAGTCCCTGTCCCACTGCCTGGCCCTGTGAGCCTGTATCATTCAGAAAATAAATCAAACAGTGGAGAATTATTAAATTATTACTGTTTTTTAACGTCTGCATTTGGTGATGACTTTGAATTTGCAGTCATGGCAGTAAATGGTGGTGCAGTTTCTGGTAATGGTTTTCATGGCAGTGTGGTGTTCATACAGCTCATGGACAGCAGACTTCATCCATGGACTGGTGCCAGCAATCTGGGGAAATGGGTAGGCAATGCTACTGAATAGTCAGCCTGTAGTAGTGCTTGCTTCCTGCTTTGAAATGTAATCAGCTTATATGACTGCTTGGGAAAATTATGTTTTATACGATTCAGATGGTGATCTTTTTAACTTATTATAGCCTCCTAGTCTTGTTCATCTAACTTTGTTGCAATTCCTCGCGTTCCCTTTCATGGGTTCTGCAATAAAAACAATAATAGCAACTCCAGGGAACGCATCCCAGTGATATTATCAGTTAAACCTAAGCACAGGCTTGGTTTGCTAACTGTTGTCTGTTCTGTGTGTGTTGCAGTGAATGAGATCCCACAGTACTCCCAGCTGGTGCTGAGTGTGTGTGAAACACTCCAGGATGAGGTCATTGCTCTCTTCGATCAGACTCGACACAGCCTGACCTTGGGGGATGCCACAGATGACAAGGACAGCATGGAAACAGATGATGCCTCTCGGGTTAAACACAAGGACCAGCGAGATGGGGTAAAGGGCCAAAAAGATGTGTGTGTGTTGGGAACCCCCTTTGCTGCATGCTGCCTCCAATTGAAGCTTTGTCATTTCCTACATGGGAATTACTCCATGGTGTTTCAGCACATATCAGCCTGGGAAATGGGCTGTTGCTGCCTCTCTTTCTTTTTCTCTTTCTTTTTCTCTTTCTTTTTGTCCTAAGAAACACGGTCATGATTTGTATGAGAGCCAGGAACTACACAGAGTGTCACGTGAGGGACACCAGCCACCTAAATTTATGGTTCTGAGTATGGCTGAACTTTAAATCATCGTGTGAAATGCTTTCAAGATTTAATTCTTTCTTGGTGCATGTGTCAAGCATATACCCTGTTCTCCCTTCCAGGTTTGTGTTTTGGGTCTGCACCTTGCAAAAGAGCTCTGTGAAGTTGATGATGATGGAGACTACTGGCTGCAGATTACTAGGAAGGTCCCTGTGCTTCCAACCATCTTTACTGCTTTGGAGATCAGCCTGAGAGTTAAACAAAACCTTCACTTCACAGAGGCCTCGTTACATCTGCTGCTGACCTTAGCAAGGACACAACAGGTGAGAGATGCAGAGAAGAGAAGGCAAATAGCTGTACATTTTTAATAGGCTCCGTCTATCTCATTATTGTGTCTGTGGTGCAGCTGCACAGTGATGTGCAGATAAAGGGGTTGTTAGAAGCTGGCAAGCAGGCCGTGTCTTTATGCCTGCCTATTTTGCCTGGTTCTTGTTAATGGGATGCCTCAGACAGAGGATCTGAGGCAGCCAGAGCAGAGCTGTAATTTAGAAGAGGCACTTTCACTGTATGTGTTCTTCTGCAATGCAGATTACCCAACCTATTTAAAACAGAATGGAGTGTTGGAACCTGGTTTCTCGTTACTTACAGTAAAGCATAATTTATCTGTTATAAATTCAGCTCTGTGTAGGGCTTTAAGTGAAATGAAGGTCATTCCAAAGCTAGCTCTTCTCAGATATTAGGGATTACCAAACCACGCTGAGATGTTATTGGTAGAACAGCGTTGCTTGTTGCTAATTTTTAGCAGCACAGGAGTATGTGTGATGAAGGTTCTCTGAAAGGCTGGTGGCAGTGCAGAGGACAGAAATAGGTAATGCAGAAGGAGTCTCTTTGGTCTTAGACTGGGGAGCAGCCTTTAGTTTAATGGTCGTTTGTTCTGTGCCCTGCAGGGAGCAGCAGCGGTGGCTGGGGCTGGTGTCACACAGAGTGTCTGCCTGCCCCTCCTGAGCGTGTACCAGCTCAGCACTAACGGAGCCATCCAGGTGGGTGCTGCTTCCTTTTGGGTGCCAGTGCGCCGGGGAGCTTGCTGTGCCCTGCCTCGCAGGCCGTGGCTGGAGAGGAGCCCTTGTGGTCAGGGGACAGCAATCTCCTGTGGGACCTGGAGACTTCAAAGTGACGTGAAGGGTTTGTGGCGTGTGCCACGCTGCTGGGCAGTGGTGTAAAGGAGTCGTTTGTTTTTCTGTCTGTTCAGACGTCTGCTTCGTCTCGGAAGGCTCAGGATGCTCCCTCTTGGCCCGGGGTCTATCGCCTCTCCATGTCACTGATGGAGCGCCTCCTCAAGACGCTCCGATACAATTTTTTGACAGAAGCACTGGACTTCGTTGGTGTCCATCAGGAAAGGATTCTTCAGGTATGTCACATACCTCCTCTGCGATGGTTTACTTGGCTTCCGAGTTGCAATAGTAGTGGGAATGTGTCAGTAACTGTAGAAGCATTGAAGAGACACAGCTCCTATCTCAGAGAGGTTTAGAGTAGACTTAATTCAGAAGTGGGAGAAGGCGGGAAGTCTACAAGCCGTGAAGTCGGGCAGGGATGGTTGTTAGGATAATTGTTAGAGCTGGGCAGGCCCCATCTTTTGTCCCTGGAGTTATAACATTGCTTCAGGTGCATAATACACCTACTCAGCACAGTAGCAGAATCAAGGGATAAGTTCCCACCAAAACTGTGATTCTCTGCTTTGAAAAGAAGTGTGAGAGCTGTTCTTAGAGTGACTTCAGCTCTGCCTTGCTCTAATGATGGAAATGCTGTGGCCTGGGTTCAGTCACCATTGAGGCTGGCAAGCTTTCAGGTCCCCCCCATAGTGAAACTGCTGCATTGAGTGGTTTGTGTCTTTGTGCTGAAGAGCTCTGCTTGTATGCAGGTGCTGAGTGACCTGTTCAGAAGCAAGCTCCTTAGACAAGTAGCTGTCACTTCATACAGTAGCACAGCTTACAAAATGTGTTGATCACTGACTAAGAATGTAAAGTCTGTGCCCCGTGTGCTGTCCAGCTACTTTCATGAATGCGTTTTATGCCCTTAAGGGCAGATCTCTGTTTTGTTTCTTCCAGAGAAGGGTGGACTTCATGCTTTAGCTGTCAGTGTCCTGATCTACTCTCTCTGCTTTCCAGTGCCTGAATGCAGTACGGACAGTACAGAGCTTGGCCTGTCTGGAGGAGGCTGATCACACTGTTGGCTTCATTCTCCAACTCTCAAATTTCACAAAGGAGTGGCATTTCCACCTGCCACAGCTTATGAGGGACATGCAGGTAGGAGGCAGGATCGTGCTGTAGGTAATACGTTGTGTTGGAAGGTAGCACTTCATTTATTTTTATTACTGCTCCTTATGCTCTTTCCTTTATGTCACACTGTTCTGCCTGGATGGGGTTTGATCTTTGAAGAGATTTTTCTCCCTCACCTCCTTTATTTCAGGTGAATCTGTGTTACCTGTGTCAGGCCTGTACCTCCCTCCTGCACAGCCGCAAAATGCTCCAGCACTACCTGCAGGTGAGGATGGGGACCCTAAGGCAGCTGAAAGTTGGGAGCTTTGTGTGCTCGTGCTTTCTGCTGAAAGGCAAATGTTATTTGGTATCCAGGCTCTGTTCCCTGTGGTGATTACCAGCCGTCATCAATAGCTAGGATTTGCATCTTTCCACAGTACAAATGTCTTCAGATAATAGCTAAGACTAAAAGCTCTGGACTGTGAAAAGTCAGACCTCGGGAAGCAGCAGCCTGTGCTTGAGTGATGCCATTATCCTTTTAGAGCTGCCTACAGAGCAGCAAGGAAGCTGCACTGCTGTAGTGTGCTCTGTAGGGCCATTAATTAAGACACTACTGACCTGGTGTCCTTAATCTGGTTTAATTTGTTTAAGAGATACAGCTCTTGCTCTTGGAGAATCCTTTGTTGAACATGAGGCAGAGATGATGCATTGCTACTGATGTGCTGTTTCAGCATGGCTGAGGCTTGCTGTGTTGATTAGTGGTTCCTTTTCTGGAATGTGAAATCCAGAGAGCCTCTGCAGCTGCTTTCCTAGAACTCAGAGCCTCCCCTTACGCACACTAAGTGTGGGTTCTCATGCTTCTAGCAGGTGACAGCATTTGGGTGCCCTCTTTCCTCCTCCTTTTTACTTGCAGCAGTTTTCCCTGAAAGCGCTGTTCTTAACACAGAACAATCGTGGATGTATCCAAGAGGCCTTTAAAAATTTCTCTGCAGACAAAAAATGGCGATTCCCTTCCGTCAAGTGTGACTCCGCGAGTGCAGCGTAATCCCCAAGCCTCATCCAAACACCCCAGCCCTGAGTCAGAGGCAGCAGAGCAGAAGGCACTGCTCATGGTGCAGTACAGCCTCTTGAAAATCCTCAGCAAATCTCTTGCCGCCCTGCGCCATTTCACTCCTGACGTCTGCCAGATACTCCTTGATCAGGTAAGGAACGTTGCTCCCTGAACAGGGAGGTTTCCATCATCTCAAGTGGTGTTCTGGGTCCATGAAGTGAAGCACAGCCCGTTCTGCTTGAGACAGGTCCCTGCTGTGTGCTGTTCTGCTGCACAAAGCAGGAATTCCCCTCAGTTCTCAGGCACTGATCTGAGCAGAAAGCTTGGCTGAGCTGTGGTGTGATCTGCTCAACACTGTACGTGCAGCCTTACTGCAGCAGACCCAGCTAGGTTTGTGTCCTCAGCCTTCAGAAAAGATACTGTCTTGTTCTCCCATGTGGATGTGACCTAGTGGCCTGGTCTCCAGGTTACACCAGGCAGGGTTTAATCTTTGAGTCTGGCTGCTTTCATTTGGATCGTTGCTTCCTCGTGCCTGTAGGTTACAGTTGCTGTGGCTTCTGAGAACAGTCTGGAAGCAGTCACTGCTTCAGCTTGCTGCCCAGTTATGCGGCCTGAGAGTTGTAAAGCTCTGCTCTCATGTACAGTCTACATGTGCAGAGCTGTGCAGAGTGCTCTTTGCTGTTCCAGCTGCCTAACAGATTGGGGAAGTGACAAAATGACCTCAGTGCTTCAAGTTCTCCATACAAAAAGCACGCTGTAGGGACTAGATGTTCCTGTTACCATGACAGTAGCATACTTGTGTCCTCAGAGGTCACGCAGTCCTCTTTCCTTTTCTCCACAGTCACTGGACCTTGCTGAGTACAATGTGCTCTTTGTCTTGAGTTTCACCACACCGGCCTTCGATTCAGACGTCGCACCTTCCTTTGGGACCCTCCTTGCCACAGTCAATGTGGCCCTCAACATGCTGGGAGAGGTACTAGCCATCTCTGTTTGGGAAAGTACAGCTGTTGCAGCAATCTCAGAGGACCTGTTCAATTAATATTTTCAAGAGTAGTTTCTGTGTGTCCTTTGTCTAATATCTGTCTTTTTATCCCTCAGTTGGATAAGAAGAAGGAACCTTTCCCTCAAGCTGCAGGGCTGAATATGCAAGAGGGAACCAAGACCCTCAAGTGAGTTTCTAGGTCTTTTATTTAGTTGTGGCCAAGGAGCAGAACTGGTCAGGTCAGAACTGAGATTTATAGGCATTAGGGTAGCTTCAGAACTCTCACTCTGAATAGGAGGAGTTCAGTAAGCCCATTAAAAGCCCTCCAAAGCAAGTGGGGCCCATGGGGGTTTCTGCTCTGTAGACCATAGCTTTTGGTGTCACAGTGTGAGCAGCAGCAGCAGTCCCTCCGTGTGCTCTAGGTGAGGTTTTTCCCAGGCCGTGTGACTCTGAAGCTGGGATGTTCAGCTCCTGCTGATGTGCATTTCTTTGCACAGGTCTCTGCTCATGTTTACAATGGAAAACTGTTTCTACCTGCTCATCTCCCAAGCTGTTCGGTACTTGAGAGACCCGGCCGTGCATCCCCGCGATAAGCAGCGGATGAAGCAGGAGCTCAGCTCTGAGCTGGTAAGCAGTTTTACCATTCTTTCTCACTATTCTGTGTATGTGTTTTGTGGGAGAAGGTCCCACATCTGCCTGGTATAGCCCGTTCCCCTGCATGAGTCAGCAGCCCCAGGTATCCGGGCTGCACACTGCGATGCTGCTGTACACCTCCAGCACCTCGTTTTGGGAGGGAGAGGGACATATACTTGGAAGTAACTAACTCATTACATCTTCTAATTTCAGAGCACGCTGCTTTCCAGCTTGTCCCGTTATTTCCGCCGTGGTGGTCCCTCTTCACCTGCCAGTGGGGTTCTTCCCTCTCCCCAGGGGAAGTCTGCCTCCAAGCTGGGTCCTGAGGGGCAGGAGCCTTTGTTTCAGCTCGTGCAGGCCTTCGTCCGGCACGTGCAGAGATAGATGCTGTTCTTCTGCCACCTCCCTTTCCAGGACTTGCACCAGAATGATTCGTGTCCGCCACAGAAAGCATCACCCTTGGCAGAGCTTGTAACGAGGACTGGGGCAGGGAGGGAGGCCTGGTCTGGGCAGCGTTGGAAACCAAGCTGTAACATCAGCAGTGCCATCCTGTTGAACTCTTTCAGCGCAGTGAATGTAAGGAGAGCTGCGAGGGGCTCCTCAGATTGACCAGTGCACGGCCTGCCTGCTCCTCTGCTAGAGTCCTGGCCAGGTACAAGTGCTGAACAGTCAAAACCTTTATAGCTTGTACCTCAGCTGGGGAAGCTCTGGCTGATGGAGAGAGAGGACAGACTCTCCTCTGGGCACTGCTCTGCTCTTAACGCAAGGTGCAATCTGCCTCTCCTTCCCAGTCAGAGTCCAGTTAAGGCACAACCTAGGGATCAGCCAGCAATTCAGAGACCATCTTTCTACTCCTATTTTTGTACTGAGTGGTTCAAGGCAAGATGGTGTATGTGTGCTCACGCCTCCCCTCCGCCCTGCAGTCTGTGTGTTGTGTGTTTCTGAAGAGCAAGGCCTCACTCAAGGTTTTTAAGTCCAAATTCCATTGCTCTAGTCTTGCAATTTTTTTGTAACTGTGCCCTATTTATACTGATATTAAAACCTTTATAGACAGCAGCTGGATGGTGGTTTTGTATCCTGCAGCACCAGGCTCTGCATCTCTGCGTAGTTCTGCTGTGTCAGCTGAGCTCAAGTACTGCCTGACAGCAGTGTGAGCTGTGGCTCATGAGTGGCAGTGCAGATACTGTTTGAAGAGATGGCATCAAAGGTTGATTCCCTTGGCTTTCCCACACCCCTCCTCGTGCTGTCACGTTGGGGAGCTGGTCGGTTTTAACTGTGCTGTACTCCTCAGGAATGATTCGTCTGCCAGGTTGCTCTGCACAGCCCCACAGTGCTGCAGCAGGAGTTCATTAGGACTTGGAGCTGGTTACAGTGACGTTCTGTCACGCTGTTGTCCCTCTCAAGTTCATCAACAAACTGAGGTTCCAAAGCTCAACACGTGACAGAGACAGGAGGAGAAGGTGAGTGCTTACTGCATTCAATAAACCCTGAAATTCAGACTTCCTTAAAGACAAGAAATCAAACTGAGATGTGGTTGTGAGCTGTATCCTAAAGAGATGCTCGGTTGCGTTACCCATCAGAACCTTTTCAGTCTTTATGGTTTTAAGAGTCAGAGTGGTAGCAGTGGATGATGTTGCTTTGAGGGTTGTTATTTTCCTTATGAACTGAAGAGAGGTGATATTCCAGCACGTGTTTGCTGTAGTCTGCCTTGCCCTAGCAGCCAGCTGAAAGTGTCCAAGTGGAAGGCAGAGGTGCATAGTTACCTTCCAGAAACTCACTGGAGTGAGAATGTATGGGCAGAAGTCCGTGCTGCCACGTAGCACACAGCAGCAGATGCCAACAGTTGCACTCACATTTTAAAGCTCTGCTGTTTCTTTGGGCAGAGCCATTGCATCTCTGACTGCCCCTCAGCACACATGGTTTAGAGCAGCATTAAAGCAGAGGGTGGCTCACAACGCCTGCAGCTGAGCAGACAGGAGCGTAATCTCTCTGCCCATTACTCCCAAACCCGAGGCAGCAGTAGCACCTGACCTTCCCTGTGCCTTTCCCAGTGCCACGGGGAAGGAGTGCTGGTGTAGGTAATGTGCTCCTGCCTGTTCTGAGGGAAGAGATGCATTTTCTGCATCGTTAAGTGTTACAGCTGTTCTTTCTGTAGTACAGCACAGAGAGGAGTAACAGGGATGTAAGTGGACCTGGGAATGGGAATCTGCAGAGAAGCTGTAGCCCTGCAGTCGGGGATCTTTCATCTGGAAAGGAACGGAAAGACGTTCATGAGCTTAAGGCACACTGAGGGCTTCAGGAAGGAGCTGTGTTTTGCTTTTACACCTGACCTGCAGCCCCTCCTCTCCCTGCACGCTGGAGCAGCCCTGAGCCCACAACACACACTGAGGCAGAAGGACAGGCAGTTCATTTATTGGCAAATAAGTGCTGAAAACCATGAGCCCTACATACGCGGGCGCTCGGTGCCCTGTTACATTGGAGTGGTCACAATACCATTGGGGAAAGTGCAAAAGATAATCAACAAGCAAGGTTAGTTCTGACATACCAGGGAGGAGGCAGTGAACAGGAAGCCTGGTGCAGGTGAACTCCTCAGTCCAGCTTAAGTGGAAAAAAAACTAGTAACACAGCAACAGCAGTCCTTGAGCTGAGCTCTGGCTAAAAAGAGCATTGTAGGATTCAGATGCAGACACACCTTCCCCCCTCCCTGTGAGCTAACCCAGCACTGTGCACCAGGGGCAGCCTGAGTGCTCAGGTGTGTGTGTGCAGCCAGGAACGGCTCTTTGGGGACAGCAGCCAAGTGGGACTGCCCCTCAGTGTCCTGCATCAAGCCTGCTCACTGCCGATGGGGGAGGGGAGCTGTTGGTTACATCAGTCATCCAGGGTGGAAGTAAAGTCTGGCTGAAACATGCCTGAACAGACGCTGGAGAAAAGCCAGGACAGGCAGCACAGGGAGCAAAGCTTGTACGAAGGCTTGTAAACTCTGTGCAGTCCAAGAGTGCTTTTTTTTCAGAGGAAATGCAAGCAAGATGCGTGGTCCCTTGCACTGAGGTTTGACTTCTGACACACAGCCCCTATGTTACTAGGTTGGTCTTCAAAGACGTTGCATTCCAGCTTCAGAGGGCAGTACTAACAGAAGCCATCAGGCACCACTGGAGGAAGCAGGGCTCTGAGGAAGCCTCGTTACTGCTCTCCCTGTGGGGGTTAACTGGCTCCTAGTTGTTAACTCAGCTTCCTGAAGAGCCTACCTGACAGGGTTGTGTGGGACACTTCCCCACTGGAATGCTTGATGCTTTGACTCGGTTTTCTACAGGAAGGGCAGACAGGCACCAGCTGACAGCAAACACAAGGGAAGCATAACTTAAACTCCGTGAGCAGCAGCTGAGGGGACGGGTTGCTGGGCCTGGGAAAGCCACCATGATAAACAGGACTAGGGCAGGGTAGAAAAAGTAACCAAGGAATCTTGCACCATCGAGACTAACCTCAAAGCAGGCTGCACTGCTACGAATGAACTCCTGGGTGCCGCTGGCCCTTTCCCACAACCTTTCTGTAACAGCTTTACCAGTTCTTCCCCGCAATTCCCATATTAGCAATGGAGTGTCAACCCTGAAGAGAGCAATGGTCTCTGATGAAGAAGTCCACGTTAGAAGTGCCAGGAGATGAGGGGTGCATTCTGTTTTGTACATTCTTCGTGGGGGAATGTTTAACTTAACAGTTCCAAGTAAGTGACAGGAACTTTCCCTTTCTGGTTCCCTCTTTCCCCTATGAGCCAGTCTGGATCCATGCCTGGCAGGCTGTACACAGTGATCATCTGTGGGAAGAAGACAGTGTTAGAGAGGACCTTCTGCAGACAGAGCCCAAACTGCAGTCGGATGTGTACTGAGGTTCATTAAGCAGCACTTATTGCCCCTTGGAACCTTCCTGGAACTATTTGCAGCTGTAACAGATTGCTACCCACTGAAATCCCTGCTACGTTAAGTCAGTTTGGAGAATGAAAAGGTATTTCTGCCTCCTGGGTGTCCCGACAGTGCCGTGTCGTCCTTTCTGAAGACAGAGGTCTGGTCACCAGAGCAGATAGGGCTTGCTGAATTGCCTTTGTTGTCAGCACGATTAGACCAGGCCTGCAGCCACAGCTCGTCCCACTGCTCTCAAAAGCCAGCTTGGGTTGAGGGG
The DNA here is from genome assembly GCA_036925125.1 of Oreortyx pictus. NCBI lineage: Eukaryota > Metazoa > Chordata > Aves > Galliformes > Odontophoridae > Oreortyx > Oreortyx pictus. The sequence goes on from JAUPFR010000022.1 coordinate 5,801,713, forward strand.
CTCAGTGAAGACTGTAAATGCTGATCTATGGGTAATTTGTTAGCTGGGTACAACGCGATAGTCCAAGAGAAAGAAGGACTTAGTGATGTGAAAGCGGCCATGAGTGCAAACTCACTGCATCTCAGTGGATGCCAAGGAAAAGATTCTATTCACAGTTCCAAACAGGGAGGGTTTAGGGGCTGGAAAAACCAAGACCTTGCTGAGCATGCAATGGGATGGTGGGCAATTAGAGCAAAATTCAGTGCGAAGAAAAGGGACTGACCTCATCTGCAAGAAGTGCCAGCTCGGTGCTGTCAGCTGCTTCGTAGTCGTACAGGACCCTGGCCTTCCGCGTCCCGCTGGCAGGAGGCTTGACTTCATTTGGGTTCAGCACGCTCTCTGCCACAGTATTGGGCACCCCAACAATCGTGGGGACCACTGGAATTGTAGGCACTGCAGGGAGAGTGGCAGCAGCGACAGCGGGAGGAGAGGTAGCAGCTGGGGGTGGAGATGTGGATTCTGCATTCCCTACAAACGTGCCTGAAAATCTGACACGGGAGAGAAGAGCAGAGTGGGGTGAGGCTGTGCTGTGAGAAAGCAGCAGCTCTTCCCTTCAGTAGCTGCTGTGCAGAGATGGTGCTCCTACTGGAACGTAGTGCCCTTAAAGCAGGGAAAGCACTCAGTGCTCAGTTGCTGAGGCAGTGCAACAGGTAACGTTGGTTTGCTTACTTTTCTTCCAGTGTGCTGCTACAGGACTGGCAGCAAACGTGCTGACTATGAGCACAGCACTAGAGAGCATTCCTGGCAAGTGCTATTTCAGACTCTGCAGCAGTTTTGCTGGGTCCATAGTGCTGTGTCTTTGCCCTGCTGTCCCCTGCTCTGTTTAGCCTGCTAGTTCTTCAGGACTGGGACGCTCATTGTTGGTGTTAAACCAGATACCACAACCAGAGGCTTTCTGGGGCTGTCTTTACAGAGACAGCAATGAAGCCAGATCTCATTTATCTGCAGATTTCCCCTTCTGCACTGAGTGCAGCTCTGGCCTTAGCTGGCCTTGGTAGTGAGCCTGCAAAGACTCCATGGTCTGGCTGAGCAGAGCTCTTAGAACTGGTTCGGTGTAACATTTTACTTACATTTCTCCTTTGGAGCTGCAAGCATGGAAAAGAATGAAACAGGAATAGTGAGTGATCAGACAGAGGCCCCTCCTGGGTCAGGCCACCAGCGTAACAGGTAACAGAGAAAAGAGCCCTGCCTGCATCTGGGGACCGCAGCCAGCAGCATGGAATGGGTTACTGCTGCATCTCAGCACGCTCAGGGTTGTTGCTTGGCAACGGGAATTTGTCTCCTGTGTCATTTAACTAATTTAGAAGAACATTCAGACTCTTGGCCATCATGTTTTGAGACGAACTTATAAATCTCAGATGAATCGAATGGTAAAGCCTGCTCTAGATGTGCTACCATCCGTCGCCGCTCTGTAAGCTCAGCTCTGTCAGAGCCTTGGGGGGCTTTTAAGCTGCTGTCAAAGAGGGAGGAGGACTGACGCGGCGACAAACAGACAAGGGAGTAACCCTGAGGGAAGCAAAAGCAGTTTCTTGTCTCACCTGCCCAGCTGCTTCTGCAGGTCCAGCATGTATTGATAGCACTGAGCGTAGTAGTTGGTCTGAGACTCCACAAACTCATGGAGACAGCGAAGATGATTCACCTGGATGGAGAAGGACCAGAAGCCGTGCTGAGTTTGGGTGCCAGGATGCTTCCTGCAGCTACCACCAACCCCTGGGGCAGCAGACTTGTGTAGGCTGGCATTTACAAGAGTTACACGGTCGACTTGAATGATTTTATTGCCAAGTTGGGAAAGCTGCAGAAGGCCAATGGTGATAGGAGAGAGGAGGTTGTTCCTGCACTCCAGCAGTGTGCACGTGGCCTCGTGCATGAGAGAACAAGGTCTTGGTGGCTCAGGGTCACCTCGAGGGCTGGGCATCCCAGTGGCACTGCCTGTGTATGCCTCACTGTGCTTTCAGCATGAGCATTCCAAGCCTTCGGAGGAGGTTGCTGTAGCATCTACATTTATAAGCTCTTCTATGCCTGCTCCTGATCAAGGGCTCATTATCCCCTTGGCAGCCTCCTCCAAAGAGCTGAGGGCCTTGCAGCCCATCAGCCCCCTCCCCAGCTACCTCGGAAGACTCACGTGTGTGCTGCTGATCCCCTCCAGCAGCAGACGTGTCACCTCCGCCTGTCGATCAAATTCAGTCTGCGTGAGCCGCAGCTCGTGCTCTGCCTGCAAAACAGCACAGGGTGTTCGACACAGCAAAGGCAAGGCCCCCTGTTCTGCTTTATCCAGGGGAAGGCAATACCCACCTCCTCCTCTAATCCCTCTGCCCCTTTTGGCACTGAGATGAGCGTAGTGTTAGCTCAGTAGGATCCATGTGCACCTGTGACACAGCACAGGACACACTGGGTTGGAATCCCAGCGTTCTTCGGCTGTTTCAGCTTGATGCCTGCTCGATCCTACACTGAATCACTGCAGCTCATGGCATGGCAGCTCAAGAATATCAAGCCAGGATGCTTCTAAATTAACACGTGAGGTCGGAGAAGTTCTGTTAATCCTGAGATGGGTGGAAAGCCCATCCGTGCTACCACCATCCTTTTACTGCCTGTTGTAGGGCCCCAAGAACCAGCGCTGAACATCAGTATCCACCCCAAGCAAAGTGTCGTTGGAAACAGGACAGTTCCTGCTGTCAGCATGCCTGAAAGGCTGCTCCACAACGCAGCCGTGGAGCTCTGCTGACGCCCTCTCCTACAGCTGAAGTCTCACCAGAAGTGCCACTTTTGCCAGTGTCCTTTTTACCACCACAGAGCACAGGCTGAGGCCAGGGACCATTTTCCAAGTTGCTGTTAAATAACTGCGCTGCTCCCACCACACCTCTCCTTGAAGGCAGTTACTTATTCTGAGCAGGAGGAATCCAACCATGGTCATTAGAAGGCAGCTACGCAGTGGACATTGAGAATTCAAAGACAAACCGACATCTGAATCTCTGCTTAGTAAAGAACATCTCTTCCCCCAGCTGCAAGCAGCTTATTTCTACTATGGCAGCTTTGCAGTAGCGGAACACCCAGCTGATGTCTTGCAAGAGAAGGGCTCCTGAAGTGGCAGAGCTGTGTGATGCTCTGCTGCCCGCTGTCCCCACCCCAGCAGCCCAGCATCACCCAGGGGTGACAAACAGCCATGTCTGTCCTCCATCTGTCGCTCCTCAGCGCCAGGGAGGGGGTGCCACTTGTACTCTTGTATGAGTAGGCTGGAAGAAATAAATGCTTCGATTGTCTTTTAATCAGATTTGCCTATTTTAAGCTACAAATGATCTATCTTCTTGCATCCTCTGTGTAAAAAGGATTATTTAAAGGAGAAGAAGGGACTGTGCTAGGAAAATCTCAGTACAAAGCCTTATTAAGCACCAAGATTTTTGCTTCAGTTTGCTGAGCAGAGACTTCAGTAGTGGTAGAGCTAAGTGAAACTTGTGACTGACAGCAGCAACGCTTCGGTCTGTCCAGCCAGGACTAGAGGAACAGAGCCCTGCACGCCTGTAACTGAACGCAGTCAGCTCATCTGAGGGACTGAAGAAGAGTTCAAAGTAAAAACGGTCTGCTCTCGTGATGCACTCAGAGTCAGGCAGCAGTGGGATGCTCTCATGCACAGCATGCAGGAATGTGCCATTCTGTCCCCTTGCAGCTCAGGTTACCATCTATTTGACACGTGAAGGGCAACGGGAAGGTGCCTCTGGAAGCCCCATACCATGCAGGAGCTCCACACAGAGCTCGCCCTGGTCTTCAGTCCACTAGCAGCCCATCCATCTTCACAGATGAGTTACAAACCCAAAAGATTGACGAGATCTGGGACTTGGCCCCACGGATCCCCTCAGCAGGGAACGTGCAGCTCACCAGACTGACCTCCATAGCAGGCTCCCAACCTCCCACCCTGCCCTCCTGACAGAGCCTCCATCAGCAGGGGCTGCTCACGAGGAAACCCTCTGTCCGTGCTCCAGCTCTGCCCAGAGCTCCCACTTGCTCCCAGAATAAGCAGCCAACGGAGTGCTGGATGTAACACAAGGCACATGCAGAACTGGTGCGGGCAGGGGCCCTTCCTACAGGAGCAGAGCAGAGCTGTCACAGCACAACTCTGCTCCTGTGACACCCGTGCACCTCGTAATCATCATGTGCCTGGGAAGTCCATCACGCTCAGCCAGCCCAGGGGCAGCTTGGCCCCGAGCTGCTGTCAGAATTGCACTGAGCAGTACAGCCACGGCATCAGGACTGCTGCTGACAGCTTTCCTGTGGGTGCACACGAGTGGGGAGGAACCTGCAGCACCCACCGCCTGCACGCCCCAAAGGGTCTGAGCACGATTTCAGCTGGGTACTTACTTTTTCCACCTCGTCGCTCCAAAGCTGTGGGGACCACAGAGCAACAGGAAAGGAGATCAGTGTTGGAGACGTCGAGAGGCACTCGGCATTAACACCGACGGGCAAGGACGCTCCGTGGACGCAGCAGGCCAGCTCCAGGGACAAGCCAGCCCTTCACCCAGCAGCAGCTGCCAGGCTCATGCCCCTTCCCCTCACTCCTGCGTTCCTCCTGCTCGGTTTCACAATGGGAGAGCAAGTCTGTGCCACCACAGCCAGCACCCCAGCCCTGCTCCCTGCCAGCTTTTTTAAGATAACTGCACTTCATGAGCTCTAGGAGAACAAGGTTAAGCAGCTCTGGAGAGCACGGGTTACTTTGCTGAAGCTTGCTGAAGGACAGCCCTTCTGATAGGAGTGCAGTGAGACTGGAGAGCTGCTTGAGCTCACAGGTAGGGCCTGGGAACCACCGTGAGCTCGATACATAGCCCAGCACTCCCCAACCACTGGTTTGGAGAGCCTGGGTTTAATGGGCTCAGAATCCAGGCAGCCTGCAGCTTCCAGTGGTCACATTCAGCTACAGGAAGAAGGAAGCAATGGCTGGATGCTGCCTGCAAGCCAGGCAGAACATGGTGCAGCTCCTTCCCGTGCTCCTCCCTGGATGCTTTCCTCTAGCCCTGCAGGTGAGAGCACACAGCTCCTTGGACAGACTTCCCCAGAAGTCTCCCATCTCCTTTCAGTGTCCCCCACTGGGACACATTTGGGGCAGCACAGCGCTGTCAGCTGCTTGCTGGGATCTGGCTCCGGGACAAGAAACAATTGACAAAAGTCATGCATAGCGATGGGCAAGGGAGAAAAGAGGTAGAAAAACACATTGATCCTTCCCAGAGGTCCTTGGCCTGGCCTCTCCTCAACAGACAACTGCTCCTGAGCCCTGGCAACATGAAGAGATGCCACTAAAGCTTCCTGGAAGCACATCAGCCTGCCAACTGCATCCCCATCCGTGGGGCTGGGGGTGACAGCCTCACCCCTGCTGCTGCCTTTGCAGACCTGGTATGTTCAGCACAGCACTGCTGGAGCACAGGTGGGATGCTGGGGGTGGGTATTACACCCTCTGTTTAGGCCCAGGATCCCCCAGCTGTATTTGCTGGAGTTCATCCACAAGGAACTGCCCTCAGGTGGGCTGTGGCAGCCCCACCAATGATGTAAGGAGCACCAGTGCTGCTGCTATGGGGGAGTGGCTGGAGCTGCTGATCCTATTTTGGTTTCTGCTGGTTCATCTGTGGTCCTGCTCCTGTCTCGTGGTGAGTAGCCTGGCTGGTGTCTCTTTCTTGTTTGGGCAGAGTCATTATAGCCAGTCCTCTTACTGCAGGCTGTCCCTGGTGCAGCACTCAGTGCAGTGAGGCCGGGTGCTTGCTCTGTCCTTCGGATGGATGTTTCATTACCCTGAGTCATGCTCTGACTCAGATGAGGCCTGGGCACTTCCAGCCGTGCACAGGGACACAAGCCCCTGCCTCCCTCAGTCTAAGGGCTCCAGAACAGTGATGGAGGGGATGTCCTTGCAGGCAGCTCAGATGCAGGCCCTGTCCTGAAGTGCTGCTCTGGCATGAGGCCCCCAGAGCAAGACTCCCTGGAGGGCAGCAGGGGAAGCTTTCCGTGTGCTCACAGACCCAGGGCAGAAGAGATGGGCATGACCTGTGCCTTTCTCTACCCCAGCTCAAGCCAGAGGAACCCTCTTAAAGTACTCAATATGTTTTTCTTGGAATCATTCCTAGGAATACACAGCACTGCAAGGGGCAGGGTCTGAGGGAAAGGGATGTACCTTCTTACACACAAACAAACGGTCAGTGTGGGAGAGAGGAGAAATTGCTCCTCAGCTTCCAACTTAAATAAAACTGGGCTGAGTTAAGGGACTTGTATCCAGCTGTATGTATTTCCAGCTAGGCCCTCCTGTTGCAGAAGGGAAAAATAAAAGCACCAGGTTATCAATCTCTCCCCAGCAACGATGTGAGTTTAGAATCCCAATTAGAGTTCAGCTGTCCCTGCTGAGGGACCAGGGAAGAGCTGACCTGATTACTCACCTGCAAGACGAAATTGTTACCTGGGCATAAGCAATCTCTCCCTCCAGAAGAGAACAGGTTAAAAGCAAGGTTAACAGCAACAACTGCTCTACAACCTGTGTGTACTGACAGAGAAGTGGTACAAAGGAATTTGGCCTGGGAAAAAGCAAGCAACAGTATGAAATGCTCCTACACCACTGCAATGTCTGACTCCTTGGGATGAATGCTGGGATTAGAGTGCGTGTTGCAGAGCAGCGCTGGCTGCACTGAGCTGGGGAGCAGTCGAGGCTTACTCTGTGTTTTACTACTTAGAGATGCCAATTGCTGTTTAAAATCACCCTGCTAGTGCAGGCTGGATGCAAGGTGGCACTCAGCCATCAGCTGCAAACTCAGAAAGGGGTATTTTGGAAGCCACAAGGACTGCTGCTGGCTAGGCTGGGGTGTCTGCCACAGGCACTCCTGCGCAACCACCAAAATGATCAAGGTCAGTGGTGACTGTTTATCTAGAGCCCTACCTGCCCCTTGTCATCTCTGCTGTCAGAGCTTCCTTAGTAGAGCTCTGAACAGGGATCACTGACCTAGGCAGAGATGTGCCAGGGTGGACACCCATGGGTTAGCAAAAACCCGAATTCATTTCCCCTGTCATGTTACCTTGCTTGGCATCTGCTACCATAGCAGATTTGCAGTACAGCAAGCAGATCAGCTTGCAGTTTAATGATGACTAGACACATCTGACTGAGCATCTGGGCACTCTGCAAGATGCTAATGCACGTTTTGCAAATGCTTTTCTTCTGGTCTGCTTTAGAAAGCTTCAAGAGATGATCAGGATATGCTGGTTTAGTCAGAGCTATTCAGAGGCAAGGAAAGCCCAGTTTCTCAGAATTCTGATTCTCCTAGAGTTCAGTTTTAGTCCATTACTGCAGTATCTGCACTGTCCTTGGAACGGACCTTTCCAGCAGAGAAGCCACAGACTGACTGCTAGGAGAGATGGAAACTGAGTAATTGCTGCAGCATCACCAGTATCAGCTTCTTCCCAGGAAGCCTCATCACCCAGCCAGTGACCTGTTGAAACAGTTCTCTAGTTTTGTGCAAAGCTATTTCTGATCCCAGCATCACTCTCCAAGAAGGTCAGGACATCCCCCTGGGAACTAACACTGATGCTACCAGCCCAGGCATACCTGTTTCTCCAAATGGGATGGGTTCCCCATTAACCAAATCAAGCTTGCTACTGTGAGGGTTTTGGTTTGCTAGTAGACTGAGCCTACTGCATTTTTGTATCCTGTAGATTGCCCTCCCAGCCCTTTCAGTCACAGGTTATTCTATTAACAGGCATCAGTGTTGTTCTGAACACTATTTAGGAAGCAAGATGATAAGTTTTCAACATTTTAACGAGAAATGTGACATTGTGCAACGGGGAGCCATAAACACAGCACAGAAAGTCAACTGCTTGACCACAACCACTCGGTGCAACACGGTAAAGATGCGTCAGGCCACACGTCCACCCCAGCATGTGCCTGGTATATAGCCACCCACAGCTGCACCAGGAGGATAGGTGATAAGTTGAAAGTAAAAAGAATTGATGTGTCTTTGAAGAATAGACAAGCCTGTACTGTCAGCCTTCTAGGTTACTGGCACCACGGGTGGCAGACTCTTTCACCTTTGCTTTCCTTGACTGGCCAGAAAGCCTCCAAGCTACCAATACGTTGTTTTTATAAAGTTGGGACCATCCAGACAGGCTAACGTTTGAGGGTTTTTTTTCCTTTCAGTTGCTCCACTAGCAATATAAACACTGTCAAAAGATTCCCACTGCAAATGTGGAAACAGACCGGGAGAGAAAGTGGAAAGCAAACCAAGCAGCAAACATGCCAGATCCTGCAAGCACGCTCCCAGAAGGGTGAGCTGTATCCTTACAATTGAGTCAGAGGAACTCCAGGCATCCCATGTCACATTAAAATGTTGAAAACAGCAGAGCACTAGGTCTGAGATTAAGTCAGGTGGAGAGAGGGGCAGGAAGAGGTTGGAGGGGCAACATCTATGAGGAAACAATCTTACCGCTGATGCGCTGGCGGAGAGAACGTAATTACGAGGTCTAGTCTCCTGAAAGTCAGGCACAGCCTAGTAGGGGGAATAGAGTTTCATGTACAAGTCATGTAGAAGAGTTGACAGGAGTCAGCTGGGCAACAGTTAGAATAAGGGGCTGTTGTTGTTTCCACTCTGTGCTGGGGGCTTGGTTCGGATTCCCGTGATTGTAGGAGGGAAGTCTCCCAACAGTTTGGGCAGTGATGCTTGGAAACTGTCCCCAAGTGGAAGTCAGGTTTGTGCAAGAGGAAGAGGACAGGCTCATGCGGTCGCATCTGGTACCTGAGCAGTAGATATTTCTGCCCTTATAAACTCCCTGTACTTAGAGCTGTTAGCTCACGTGGCAGCCAGCTGGAGTGCAGATGAGACAGCACAATCTTGAACACGATTCCCATTGCCTTGCAGCCATGAGGTTGCTCAGCTCATGTTGGCTCAGTCCAGTGGGACAGGACCTTGCTTCCCATCTACAGACCTAGAAGTAAGTGTGAGGGCCTTGTCCTGGAAAAGGACATGATTACTAGCACCACAGTGTTCTTTCCGTGGTACCATTTAAGGAGAGACATCTACTTTTCTTACTTTCACCACTCAGCTCAGCTCAGATCTATTTTCAGCGAGGTGCATGGCATGACCAAACAAGATCTAACCCAACACTTTGCTGCCATCAAAGGCAGCGTGCAATTTTTCAGCTTAGAAGTTGGAAATTCCCCAAGTCACCTTTCCAGCAGCTAAGCTCCTACCCAGGGACAGGAAGATTTAGCACTCCAGAGGTTTTCCTTGTTGGGAATGCAGGCAGTCTGGTCCATCTTCACACATAGTGGGGGCTCGTTAGCCATCCTGGAACTTTGCAGCTAAGAAGAGATTAGGCCTCCTCCTTGAATGGCCTCTGGCTGTGATGTCACCCAGAGATGAGACAACCTGTTAGCCTACCTCGGGACCATCACACCAGTGCAATGGATAAGGCCCAGCCCTTATTGTGCCATGGGTTGGGGTGCAAGGCAGGCACACAAGTCAGCTGCAACCCTGCTGTGTTTCTAATCCTCTCAGGCCCCACATTTCCTCTCCCAGGTTAATCTCTTTGTGGCTCGCCCAGATCTGCTTATACCAACTGACCCCATTAGCTGGGAGCTGCAGCAGCTCAGAGCAGCCTGCTGGGATGAGTGACTGGGGTGTGGAAGAGCATTCAGGCAGTCCCAGCAAGAAGAGTTTTTTCAACCATCAAGGAGTTTTGGGGATGGCAGGAGGAAGCAACCAGGAGGAGTGATTCCTATTGTAAGTCAGACTTGAGGATAAGGGAGAAAAAGACACCAGTAAAACTTGAGGCTGGCATTGTAACTAAGCTTGACTCCTCCCTGTGGGGAGAGGAGATGTTCCACAGGAACAGCGTTGTTGTTGTTGTTGTTTGTCTTAAAATCAAAAGCAAGTTAAGAAATCTCCCTTTTCCTGGTTCTCCACTGAATCCCAAAACTAGTCACAGCACATGGGATGAAGGAGGCAAGCTGCTCTTGCACTCCTGTACATGGGCAAGTTGTATTTGCAAGCAGTGGTGAAAAGAAACGCCTCCCTCCCCTTTCCCCTCATATGGCAGAGAAAATGGGCAGAGCCCTGGAGCCCGAAGGCCAGAACAGCACCACAACCAGATCAACTTGCCTGTCATTGTCTCTGGACTGCCTCCCTTCCAGGAGAGGGACTCACCACCCAGATGATCTCCTCCTGCCTGGAGCCAGAGGAGCCTGAGTGCATCCTGGTGAGCCCCTGCCTCCTTCACACACTGCTTGCAAGCAGTGTTCTGAGTGCCTGCTCTAGAGGAGCTACAGGCAGCTGACAGATGCTCACATCTTTTGGGATAGCTTTCCCTGGCATCCACGGCCCTGACCAGCACATGTTCCAGGGCCACTACTGATGGGACAAGGGAGTTATGAATTTTCATTGAAAATGGAAAAGAGACAATGAGAGGTATTAAAGGAAAATCACAGCACTGTTAGCACAGTCAATACTCACATCTCCCTCACACTGAGCAAATTACAAAGAAACAAAACAAAAAGGTTAGTAAACAAAACAGCATCAACAGGAAGGACAAAGCACAAAGTCTGAGGGAAATGCACAAGCCCAGACACCCGTCCAGCAGCTTAAGGGCCTGGGCAGCAGCAAACTTGGAGGGTCAGTCAGTCACAAGACAAAAGCTGTGGGAACACAAGTTTTGCACTACAAAGGAGAACAGCAGCAAGAGAGAGGTGAGCTGGGGAAGGTGCTTCAGGCCAGCTTGGATGGAGAGGTATGGCACAGGATTCCAGGCACCTTACAGGGAGCACTGGTCTAATCATGAGTTAACCTGCCCGGTGCTGAGGCAGCAGTTCACCCTTCCATGCCTTTGCTTGTGCCTTGTCCCCTGGTAGTTAGTAAGGGACCTTGAGGTCCGTGGCCTCAGGCCTCACCCTCAAGCTAAGCTGGATCAGAGCTGGGTGCCCACAACAGCAGCTGAGGTTGCTCTTCCGTTGTGGTTATCTGTTTCAAAGAAGCAGAGCTATTCAAGCATGGCTTGGAGTGCTTTCGAGTGGCTCTGCATCCTGTCTGGAGAACACCAGCACTAAGGTGCCAGGGGGAGACCAGGTTTCTCTTTTCTAGCTACAGGAAATCCCTCATCCAAGGGTCTTTCTAAAGCTGAGAGGCCTTGAAATCACTTCATGTTGGAAGCAAGGTAAAGAGGAAGAGAGTGGAAAGGGAGGAAGCACACAAGTTCTCTGAGTGCCTAAGATAAAGCAATGGTCACAGCTTCTACTAGCAAGTCCTCGTGTCAACAGCCAGAGCAGGACAAGATGGCAATTTGCCTCAACAGTGCCCTCCAGGGAACTCATCTGTGCCCAGCTGCATTCTTCTCAGCTTCCTGCTGCCTGTTCTGTGCCCAGGGAACAGCCCTGAGCTGACAGGTCTCAGCCTCAGAGAACTCTGCAGTGCTTATTCCACGTCCCCGTTTTTCAGGCCTGTGGGACACTGGCTTCCCTTCTGCACTGTCCTGGGAGCTTCATGTTTACCAACCGTGAATTCTCCAAGGCCAGAGAGGAATAGCAGCCTGTAACCAGACAGCACCATGAACAATGAGAACAGAGAGGCTGCAGTGAGGGCTTCTTCTTAGCACGTCTGACTCTGGCCACTCCTTTAAGGCTGCCTCAACACTTCTGCCTGGGAAAGACCACATTGGCCAAATCATAACTAGTCTGAAATCCTGGGACTCATGCAGAGCCCCAGCATGCTTTCCTCTCTGTACACCTTCCAGCTCAGCTCTCTCTTTGCTTTCAGATCCCCAGGGAGATTCAGCAAGTCCTCAGAAGATATGGCCACAGTTACTAACACAAATCACCCAGCTAGAACCTGAACAGCCAGGAACCACTGTCAGTTAGAAGACAGGAGTGTGGGTTGTGAGCTTCCAGCCTCTGGCTGTTCAGAGCTATTTCTTTCAATAACTTTCCCATGGAAGGGTATCTGAGGAACAGATATTGTTCCTGCTCACAGTTCCCTTCCATACCAGATGAGAAATCCTCCCACCTATACCTGCCAGAGCCAGGGCATAGTAGGGCAGCCTGACTTCTGTCCACACAGAGCTTGTGGAACTGCTCGTGTGAGCCAAGCCCTGTGGCCAGAAGGACAGAGGGGATGAGGGAAAAAATTACCGCTGCTTTTGCTTCTGCAGCTTTGGCTTTCTTCAACCTTGCTTTGCAGGCATCCAGATCCAGGCGGCGGTTCTGCAGGATCCTCCGCTCTTTCTGGAAGAGACAGAAGAGGGGATAAGAGCAGTCTGCTTAGGAGCTGTTGGGAAGGGAAAGGACCAGTGCATCATTTGGTAATCAAGCCTATTTCCTCAGCAAAAAGAGCTTGTGAGAAATGAGCAGTTGCTATTGTTCATCTTACTAGCAAGAGTTTTGTGCCTGCCTGTTAGGGATACAGGCTAAATTTCTAGAGAGAGAGGAGCCTGTGGACTTGTGGTACCCACTAAGCTGCAGGGGTCAAGAAAGGATTCAGCTCCCTCATGCGTATCAAATGGCAGTCCTTCCCTGTGGCAGCGGGAGCACAAAAGAGATCTAGCATGGACATTCCTCCTTCCTTGTGTTCTCCAAGGTGAGAGACGTGAGGTCTTCTTTTCTCAAAGGAAAGGAGAATACATTTTTCCAGCACTACTTCCCCCTTCCCTCCTTGTCTTTGCGTGGTGATGAGCTTCCCCTTCCCTGCTACCATACTTACGGATATGGTTCTCCAGTCCCCTTCCAGGAAGTTGCGCAGTGGTGTCAGGAAGTTGATGGAGGCAGAGTGGATGAAGTCCCGTTCTGCTGCACCTAAGCGCCTTTGTGTCTCTCCAACTTTTATCAAGGTCTTCCCTGCAACAATGGGAGCCTTCAACTCCAGGAGAAACCAATTAACATTGCATTGGCTTAAGCCAACTCACCCATTGCTACCAGGCTCCAGTGTTGGGGAACAGAAGGGACAGTGTGCCATGCCTGGACAAGGTGACCATGCCTGTACCACAGCAGCTTTAGTCCTAACTTCTGTCTGCCTTTAACTTCTGACCTTCTCTCAGCCACTCCCAATGAGGCTCTGATCTTATCTATCTGCTGAGGCGCTTATTCCCTTTTACTGCTACACCTGATTGGACAGTATAATCTTTGTCTTATAAACAGAGGCACAGGAACAGAACAGCAAACTGTAAAGCACCAGAGCAGAAAAAATGAGTTGATTAGGATCCAGTTGAGGCAGTGCTGGCTATAGATGCAGTTACAGCTGTTCTCCCTGTAATAGGGTTTGCTATTGAATAATTATTGATTTGGAGAGCCATAACAAAGCTCCTTGCAGAAAGCAAGGACAGCTGGAAGTTAAGGCTGTGCTTCTGTGCAGGTCTGCTGCTTGAAGAAGCCCTAGAGAGGGTGAACAGTTGTGATTTAGGAACAGAAAGATGAGCTGTATGATCAGGAAGGGGCCTGTTAAGGCTTGTAGCCGAACGCTGACCTTCCCAAATATGTTATCCTGTTCTCTTGCTGGAGAAAGATTTTATTCACCCTCTCCCTTGTGGGACACAAAGGAAAAATCCTCAGACTGGACAAAGCTGAAGCCATTCAGTGCAACTCCTTGTTCAGGCTGACTTAGAAAGTCATGGAAACAGCATCAAGCAGTTTCTGTGTCCTGTAACTAGTTCCACTGGCTACCACAGGTCATAGATAAGTCTTTGTTTCCTCTCTAGCTCTGTCAGGACTGTATAAGGGATAGGGAGAACTCTGTTCCTTTTCCCCCACAGCAGAGGATGTTTTGCTGCAGAGCAGGATTACCTTTCTCCTCCTGGTGGGCTGTTTGCTGCTGCAGTAGAGCAGACTCTCCTCTTGCCACAGTGCTGATAAATGAATAGGCGGGCTGCCATGGGTGGAGCAGGCAACCCTGCTTCACGAGGCACGCTGGGGAAGTCTTAACCAGAACAGCCGTGGGACTACCCTCTAAGGAAGTGATAGATTAGGGGCTTAGGCAGGCTGACTTACCATAAGGTGTCCCTGGCCCGAAGTCATTAGCTGCCTCTGTCATGTACTGTGCCAGCAGCTCCCCGTTGGTGATCCGGGAAGGAACCTTCCGGTCAAGTTTCTCATAGAGGAATTCTTCTACTCTGGCACCTGAAATGAGTAAGTGACCAGTGGTCACAGGATGGAAGATGGAGAGACGCCTGGAACTGGCACTCATGGTGGCCACCCCACGCAGTCCTCAGCCATGCACTGGATAGCAAACACCAGCTCTGGGAGAAGGTGTTCCCACCCTGCCAGCCACCTCCCAGTCCTCAGGAGCACTGCCAGGCTGTGCAGGGCTGCAGCCAGCCACCTTCTAGCTACACAAGGAACAAAGGACAGGTCCTGCAGACACATTTCTTCTAGCTCCAACCAACCCAATGGAACAGGGCTTTCTGCCAGAGGGCACATCCTAAAACTGAGATGCAAGTAAATCTGTCCTTCAAGCATCTTGTAAGCTGGACTTACTAGGGTTTGGCTGCAGCAGAACCTCGGTCTGGCGTAAGATCTTCTCTGTCCAGTTCTTAGTTGAGTCTGCCCTGGCCAGAAGGTTTTCGAAGTGGGCATCTAATTCAGTCTTCTCAGCCTGGCCCAACTTTTCTTCTGTAAACTGCAGAGAAAAGGTAGTCATTAGACAGACAGTTCTAGTGAGCAAGGTTATGATATGCTACAGAGCTATTAAGAGCTGCTGAAGGCTACAGAGCCTTTCCTTTTTACTAGGTATCTTTCAAGGGAAGAGAGCAATTTCTTTTTTACCCAAGAGTAGAACAAACAGTAAGCTAAAAATAGAGACCATGTTTGAGAGGTGCGCCAGGATAAGTAACTTTTATGAAGGAAAATAGTCTGGTACATAATATTCTACTTATGAGGAGTCAATTTAAACGTGTACATGGCTTGAAGTACTTCATACTGGAGAGCAACGTACACTCTCCAGATGAAGCAATGTGTTGTCTCCCTTCACCTTCTCCTAAGCAGTTCTATGTACTGCAAACCCAATGGGACTCAGAATTTAGATAGAAATGCTTCCAGCAAGTGACAGTTCAACGCTTCCTCTAGGATATGTGGTGGCTGGACAGGTTCTGGCACAGGGTATTGAGAAATATAACGGTGTCCAACTTTTCTCAGCACTCAGATTCCTACTGGTAAGGGACTCTTGCTCGCTTCCCAATTCCCAGTGTATAAATTTAGCAGCAGGGAAAAGCAGGCTGTGCAAGTCCTCAGTGTTATCATACTGGGCAGTGGCACCTGACAGAAGATGGGTCAGTCTGGAGGCACAGTGTCAGATGGTCTGGGCACCCCCTGTTGCTTTCTTGGGAGATTTCTGAGGGATGAGACTATTCCCTCTCTTCCCAACACCATACTTCATTTGTTTCAGTGAAGCTGGCCAATTTCACATTTTTAAGCACAATTTCCTGCTCTTGATGGAACCAGCCATCTTGTTAGATCATATTAATAGACTCTTGTGCTACTTGGGACCCTATGGAGGCTGCATTTGTCCTTTTAGCCCTTGTTGTTGGCTCCTGGTGCCACTGTTCAGTTATCAGCATGTGGTACTGTGCAACACCTGGCACAGTTAGGTGCCAGGAGATTATAGGCTGGCCAAAACTCTCAGGTGAAATACAACTCCTGTCTAGTTGCCACCTACACCTTCTTTCCCTACCTCACAGCTCCGTTCGACATGGCTAGGAAGCTCAGCTCACTCCGTGGGCTTTTGGTCTGGTGTCCCCTGTCCATCCTGAAAGGCTTTCTGGCAAGCACTGCTCCCATGGCATAGGAGGCAGAGCTGCCCAACAGCCCCAGCTGCACGCATATCCAGGCCAGTGCTGGGAACAAAGTCAGAAAGAGCAAGCCCAGGACCAGCATGTGAGGCAAACAAGCACTTTGTTATCTTTGTTATCAGCCATGTGCAAATACTGCTAGATGCCCAAGACAGGCAAGTCCTGCAGGTATGTTTACACAGTGACCTGCTTGGGTAAGATTCAAGCTAGAGCCAGCAAACTTTTTTCAGATGTCAGTGGTGAAGGATGCTGAACTGCAAGGATGTCTCCATTCCCTCGTGTAGCCTGGTGGGGACAGAGGAGTCTCACCCAGGCATGACTGGTCTCGCTTTACTGGTCTCTTTCTCAGCACCAGTAGCCTCTGGTTACTGGTGTTTATGTTCAGCTTGGTCTTGCTATAGCCCTGTGGTCATTGCTGGGCTGGCTAAAAGCCGATTCAAAGTGAGAGGGTGTTTGTATTGCTTTGTACTCAACTTCTGTGACTGTCTCTGGGGGCACACATGGCTTTCAGACATGCGTGAGCAGCTGAAGCTGTTCCTCTGTCGCTGTTGGAAGCTCGGGGCGGTTTTCAGACTCTGCCAGGCAGGGCTGAGTCACTGCCATGCAGCAAACTGGGACTTCCCAGGTATTTGGCACCAATAATGGAGTCATCTGTTTAAGAGCTTTCTTAAACAAGCCAAGTCTCTCCAATGCAAGCATAACAGTCTCCCTTGCCCCCCTTTCCCCGACAGCTTTTTGAGAACTCATCTCTCTCAAGCTCAGCTCTTCTTCCTGCAGTTCCGACACATCCTGCACCAGCATCTGCCCTGGAGCTGTCAAGCCTAACCCCAATTTCTCATCACCTGATTTCAGTCTGCTTCTTACAGCACTGCTGCAGAGTCAGATCACTGCTGAAGCCCTCCACAGTGCTATAGCTGGGCTCTTGAATCAGATCAGTCCTGGAGAGCCTTGATATAGTCACAAGCAGCATCTCCAAGCATCCCTGTACTTCACTGATTTCTGCAGCCTACCCTTTTTCCTGGTGCACTGGAAATACGGATCACAGCATTAGTCCAGGGAGCAGCCAGGATTCGTAGTCATTCTGTTCTTATCTCACATTAAACACTATAGCTCTTTGTCTTGCACAAGGGTTGAGGACACATCATGGTCACTGTGTGCCTAGGCTATGCCAGAAGGGAGGATGGGCAGGAATCTGAGTCACAGCCTGCAGCTCCAAAGGGTCAGGCCAGAAAATTTCTTATTCAGGCTTTGTTTCAGGGTTGAAAAACAGGGCATGAATGTTATGAAGTGGGTGCAAGAACATGGGAGGCTGCAGCTCACACACAGCGAGGCCGTTACTCCATTTCCACCCAGTTCCCTTAGTGCCTCCCTCAAAGTTGGCCATGCTGCAAGGTTCTGACCTGGGCAGAGCCTCGGGGCACTGGGCCCACTTTGCTGTGGGTTGCTGCAGGTGTCTCCTTCCTCCCCCACAGCACGCTTCTGTCTCCTCATCTGCACAAACAACCCTGGAGCTGTGTAGGAAGTTGTGGATTCAGCTCACCTCTTCTCTAACATCATTTTTCAGGTGGAGCTGAGAACTCACAGCATTGCTGGGTGCAGGGGAGGAGAGCAGGACCACCAGTAGCAGCAAGATCAGATGAAAGCAACAGCCAGCAAAGGAGATTAGAGTTAAGTTACACTGCCTTATCCAATGAGCTGGTTCTCTCATGTCTGCTGCAAGTGGAGATCTGAGCTTTCAGGTGGCAACAGGTCCCAGCTGCTGATCCCCTTACCTGGCTGCCCAAGTCAGTGTTGCCAGGGAAAGGCAGGGTAGAAAAACAGCAGTTTGTGAAATCTGGTTGCTCAAGTGATTCAAGTAAAACTCCCCCACTCTCTCTCCACACAAAGGGTTTCTGTTGCTAGGAATTTGTTTTCATAACACTTAGAAAAATTTGATTGCATTTTTCCTTCCCACTGGACAGATATACGACTCCGCTGTGAGATGCTGGGGAACAGACAGGCTCACCAACAGTCACAGCTCCTAACTGTGAAAAGGCAGACTGAAAATATTTTGTATCTCGCTCCTGTACCAAAAGCGCTGTTGATTTTTTTTTCCCAGCTCCAAATACATCAGATGGGTACAAATGGGAGCCTTATTTGGTTGTACTAAAGTTGCCCTCCAGGATTGCTGCAAAGCCCATGCAATTGCAGTGCCTGGGAAGAACCTTAAGCTCCTCAGTCCTGCTGAATGAGAACTATTCCCATTTGTTTTCTAGAACCTGATGGCTGGAGAAACAGCCCTACCCTGGGACCAGGTGACAGTGCTGCAAGGCTTCCAGGTCTTGCTGTGCAAGAAGCATTCCTGCAGCTGACCCAGTTGAGCACCAGCTCTGTTTTTGTGCAGGGAAGCTGATGAAGTGATTAATAATGCAGGGCAACCTTTTGCTGAGTGCCACTCTCACTCTCCAGGAAGAAGAGAGTCATGCTGCATTCCAGGGCATCAATAATTCAGCCAAAGGTTGGGTTTCCTCTGGGAGGGAGGCTTGGCTGGCCAGCAGGAATGCTAGATGCATTATCAGGGACCAAGTGAACACGCAAGCTGGCAGATCAGGAGAGCAACACTTGGGCAACAGGCAAAGACTGCAAAAAGCACAGCTGAGCTGGACTACACTTAGGGCAGCTGCATTCACAGCTTGAGGAAAACTGCTCCTTTGCTGAGAGAGCTGTTAAAGACACTGCTGGGAATTCAGGAGTGAGCAAGTGGAGCTGAGCTGGATGCATCCTTCTGCACTACAGCTGTGCCTGCAGCCTGCCTACTTAGAGCCACCAAGGTTAGGCTTTAAAATGGCACACTGTTTCTTTGCTGAAAGCATTAGCACTTTCCTCTCCTTAAAGCCAAAGGGAATGAATCCCCACTGCTGCCACATCTGTTTTAAGCAGTGCAGCCTGACTGACTGGTGTCTTCCAGGCTTGTGTGATTTCCCCATACCTCTCCCCTTCAGCTCACGTGCTGGCAGCTCTGTCAGGGTGGCTGCAGCCCCTCTGCAGGGCACCTGGTGGCAGAATTCAGGCCCTTGTGCCCACTTGCTGGGTCACCAGCTTTTTCAGCTGAACATTATTTATGAGACATCATTATAGGGGGATTGTATTCCACCTGAGGTCATAAGGATCAAACCAGAACCAAGAGCCTGAAACCAGGAATTGCCTGCTGCAGCTGCCAGTGTATTTGGGCCACTGGATTTTCTGGAGCATCCTAACAGCTTCTTAATGCCCAGGGTATTGTAAATATTTGCACTTCTGGTGATCAGAGATAGCTGATTCTGCCATAAGTCCATCTCCCATCCCATACAGGGCTACATTAGGAAAGAAGCCTTTGCCTCTTGGCATCTAGAAGTTACCTGGATCTCAGCTGCTTTGGACTACATACAGAGTATGCTCCAAGCATTTGGTCACTGGGAGTCAGGAAAGCTAGGCTGTGAGCCAAGTAAAATTGTGCCAGAAGACAGAAGGGAGCCATTAACAGGACAGCTTTGTTAACTTAGGAGCAAAGCAGTGAGGAAAGGATGTAACCCTCAGTATTAATGGACATGCTTCTGCTACTAATGGAAACATGCTCTGTCTTGTGCCTCTTGCCTTCAAACCCCTCTCCTTAATCACCTCCTGTATTCTTGATTTTTAAGGTGTCCAGTTATTGCCATTAAGGTCGGAAAGCAGAGGGGAAAAGTCTACTTTATCACTAGAGTTCAGGCAGATGGAAGAGTCCATCTTTCCCCAGGAGCTTCAAGACAGAACAAGTCACCATATAGCTGCCAGCAGTAACTTTAGTCAGCACCCACTGACTTTCCATCAGAACTGATAGAAGACAGACACCTACAATTATTTCCAGACATCCCTCAGAAAATCTGGCTTGCAACCTGTCTAGAACAGAGACATCCAGTGTGTCACCTTCAGAAGAAGAGATGCTAACTCCTATCATAATGTCCTCTGAGGAGGTTTGGGATGAAGGCCACTTACTCATAACTGGAAGAGGCAGGTGATTGGAAAAAGTCTTATTCTCCTTCAGTGAAGGTAAGAATTATTTGTGTGAGGCCTGTCTGCAGGTGCTAGAGCTGTTAGGGATGTAACTGCATCCTTTGGAGGATGCTAACTAGATAGCAGCAACTGGTGAAACAAGTGTCAGTGTAGTAAATCCTCATCTGGGATTCTGAATCCTAGAAAAGCTCTTAATCCGTACAGTTGTACAAGCCTAGGAGTTTATTTCCCACTCTCGTGGCAGCAGAGCTTACAACCACCTTTTTCCTGTACTTCAGCTTATAACTGCTTTGCTTTTATGAAGCATTTTCTGAGAGATGCCACAAAGCCCGCAGGACACTGCCTTGCGGGGCAGTACACAGCCTGGTAAGTGTGTTACTGCATACACAGCTTTGGAGAAACACTGCACAGCTCCTTCATCATGGCCGTGCCTGCCCTGCTCCTGCTGGACAGGTGCTGGCATTCCCCCCAGGAGAGTGAGCCCAGCAAGGTGCCCCTGTTCTCCTCAGGTAGGAGCAGTGCCTGAGGGGAGAAAAGCCGTGTGAAGGTGGCAGTGGTTTGCTGAGGTTCTTTTTTGCCATGACCCAGGTTAAGCCTAGGCCAAAAATCCTTCCTGCCCTTCAGCCAGTGCCTACCTCAGATTATACCTGGCAGGTCTCAAACCAGGACTGCTGTTGGACTAAGCCTCTGGAAATCACTCCAGAGGTGGTTTGCTGACCACGTTCTGCCTCCTTTCCCCCCTCACTTCAGAAGGCTCAGCAGTGCTACAGTCCTTTTTTTCATTACAAGGTAAGCTGCCATGTGCTGGCCAGACACCTCAGCCAGACAGCAATAGCTAATGCTGTCTGAGTGGCACAGCACATAATGGCCAGTCCATTTATCTCCCAGTTGCTGCAGTTCCAGTAAAGCAGCACTTTGTTAAACGCCTGGAGCTGAAGAAAGCATCCCCTGAGCTAGAGAAACAGAGCTTATTCCAGCCAGGTCTTTCTTATTCACCCCCTGGAAGATCTGCTGTGCTGCTACTAACCCAATCTTCACTGCCAGCATCAGACCTTATCTGCTATTTCTGGCTCTTGCTAGTGACATGCTCGCCCATGCTGGATGAGGGCTCTTTGGGGACAGCCCAAATGGGTCTGCTTACCCCAGCAACCACGTTCCAGAAAGTGGTTCTCCATCAGTAAGGCAGTTCCTCCCAGTCTCCTTGCACAAACACACATGTGCTGTGCACGAGTAGCAGCGACCATTTTGTTTCAAGCAATTACTACTGTAACTACTCACATTAATATTCATATACAAGATGATGTGGAGTAGGTGTAGCAAGCAGAAGCCACTACTTATAAACGCCTCCTTGCTCCAGGATCGGTGTGCAGACACTGTTCCCGTGCCTGTCTCCTTCCTACACCTCGAAGCTGAAAAAACACTCATCAGGGACTTACAACACACCTTCTAAACATGAGATTTCTTTACAGTACTTCTTTCTTCTGCTGTCAAGGCCATTTGCACGAGAACAGCATCTTTAAACCTTCCATCTGCTCCTTATTTTGCACCTGTAGTTAACATTTATTTTTTCGTACCGTGTGACTCATTGGCGAGGTTACAGGAGATGCTATCTGTTCACAGGGGACCAGTGCCCACAAGCCAGGCTCGGTGCACAGCACAGACCCCCGCAGCACGGTCTGTACAGCGAGAAGTCTCCAGCAGGACTTCAGCTCTCAGGCAGGATGCCAACCAGCTCCGGTTCGCCTCTCTCCTCTCCTGCCTGCCCAGGGGCGCTGCCCAGCACGGCCCGAGGAGCAGGCAGGTTCGGCAGCCGCCTCTCCCCACCTGCTGCGCGCTTCTGTTCCTCGCAGCTAGCCGAGTTCTTTCGCTCTGAGCTTTCGGGACACCGCCGCATCCCTGACAGGCTCCAGACCCCGCGTTTCTAAAGGATGAATTGATGCCTCTTCATTCTGCTCGGCCTTCAGCGGCCCCTTCCCATCTCCGGAGCACCCCGGCACGGCAGCCACGGATCGCCGCCTGCCCGCAGCCCGCTCTGCCCGCCGGAAGGCCGCGGCCCCGGGGCGGGCCGGGTCCCTCCGCTCGGCGCGGCTAACAGCTACCCGCAAGCTTTGAAAAGCGGCTTCAAAAGAACAACCACAGCCGCCATCCACCGCTCTCCCCCTGCCCCAGCCCTCCGTGCCCCGAGGCAGAACGGGCGGCGGCGGCGGCGGCGGCATCCCGGGGCTGGGGCGGTGCTTCCCCTCGGGGACTCCCCCGTTGCCGTTATCCCGAAGCCCCCCGTTGCCATGGCGACGCGCCCCGGCCCGCCCGCCCCACCTGCATGGCGCGGGAGAAGAAGACGCCCGCGTCCGACGCCAGCTTCTTCACGTTGAAGTCCATGGCGCCCAGCGCTGCCGCAGCCACCTCCGCCGCGCCCCCGCTGTCACCGCGGCCGCCGCTCGGACCTTTATAGCGCCGATCGATGCTTTCCCCGAGCGGCGCCGCGGCCTCTTAAAAGGGCTCTGCCTCACCGCCGGGGCCCCGCGGCTCAGAGGCGGCCCGTGAGGGCTGCGCCGCACGCGGCAGGCAGCGCCGGGCCGCGGCGTTACCCCGCAGGGGCAGCGTGCCGGGCGCGGAGAGCCGGGCTGCGGCTCGGGCGGCGGGGGGGGTGCCCCGCGTGGGCGCGGCCCCTTTAAGAGGGGCGGCGGTCGCGGCGGGAGCTGTCAGACGGCGCCCAATGGTTGAACGCTCTCCGTTCAACCGCACTCGCCGCCGCAGCCTGCAGCCGGGGCTGCGGGAAGCGCCCCGATTGGTTCGCCGGAGGGATGATCGGCAGCCTGATTGGCTAGAAGTGCGGAGGGGCGGGGCTTCAGCGCTCGTTCAGGGTAGGCTGCGGCGCGGGGGAAGGAGACGCTGCCCTTCCGCGGCCATGGCGCGCGGAGCGGCGCGCGGGGCCGTGCGTCCACGCGTGGCGGTGAGTGGGGAAGGCTGCGCGCGCTCGTGGGGCTGGGCGGCCGCGCCGCTTCGTTGTGAGGGCCGGAAAGGGGGGGCCTTACCGAGTAGAAGTGGTCATGGGGGGGGGGGGAGGGTGCGCTGGGTGCAGGGACCCCAGGGGTGCTCGCGGCGCGGGGCAGTTGGGGGTCCCTGAGCCGCAGGAGGGCACTGGGGCCTCGTGGGGGAAAAGGACCTGAGGGTACTCCAGGGATGCCGGGGCCCTGAGCGCCCAGCCAGGTTCGAGGGACGTAGGGGGTGCTCGGGGGTACGTGAGCGCGGGGGTGACGGAGGTCGCACCAAGGATGCAGACAGCCCAGGGAGCTCTGCCTGCGGGGCCCAGCTTGCTGCGGTGCTGCTGTGGGGCATCCCATAGGGAGCATCCGGCCTGGGATGCCCAGGGGAGCAGGGCGCTGCTTGAGGTTTAAATCTCTCTGTGTTCTGGTGGGGCCAACGTTGCTTTATCCTGAAGGACGAGGATGAGCAATGCTGCGCTGCAGTGCCCGGCGTGGAGGGTTTTCCTTGGCCTCGTGCTGTGTGTCCCCACTGCCAGTCAGGTGTAGGAACCTGCAGTGTCCCCAAAATTCCTCGTGCTTTGCTTATCTTTGCTGTGCTCTAGCCAAAATGTTACGTTTAACCTTGTTCTGCAAGCTCCTGGCACTGCGGTCCCTTGAGACTGTTGCCAAATGTGGCTCTTTAATGGGGTTGTGAGGTGCAAGGTTGCTGCGAGCAGTGTGGTCAGGTAGATGCAGGGTTATCACGTGGCTTTAAAACACGGGGTGGGTTTCATTTGTCGCTTGTGGGGAGGCACCAGAACACGGCGTGACCGGAGCGTGGCTGCACATGGGTGAGGGCAGTGCTTCCAAGTGCACTGCTGTGAAGGCTGGTCTGGCAGGGAGAGCAGGGCTAAAATGTTTATCACTTTGTGGTGTTTAAAAGATAGTTCTCTAGTTATGATACTTTCTTCTGTAGCTCTGTCCTTGACATGAAGCAGGTCCCCGCTCCCTAGCTTCCAGCACAGCCAGGAAAGCTCTGCTAAACTCAGGTTGCTTTGAAACCTCTTGGGAGAAACTGCCTCTGCTCGTGGCCCTTTACAGTGATAGAGAATCAAGGGCGAGCAGGGCTTTGCTGATTAAGGTGCATCCGTTGTGATTATTTGGTACAACTACGTTACTTATTTGTTGTTTTTTTTTTAAACGTGGGGTCTGCAAAAAGCTTTATCCAACCATGTGCTGCCTGTGGTGGAGCATGTGGAAGTCTCTGGTGCAGCTGCACTTTTTGACTGCAGGGACACTGCTGACACTACAGAGCAGTCTGTGGACCTTGCCCCATACTTGGTATGAGAAGCAACGTTGCTGTCATGGATGAGGAGATGCTTTAAAGTTCCTGTTTGGCTCTAGCAGCATTGCTGCTCCGAGTGAGCTGGTGTGCTGTTTGTCAAGCATAGGCTGTGTGTTCCCTTCACTCACCTGATTTTTCCCTCTTCCTTCAGGAGGATTGCTGGATGAAGGCTGGCTCCAGGACACTGAGTTCAGCATCAGATGAAAGCTGGACTTCCTTGTGAGTGGCTCGCTCAGCATCTGCAAGTGCCCTTCCCCTTGGTGACTCCTGGAGCTGCTGAGGTCATCCTTTAGCCATGGCATTTAGACGGACTGAGGGCATGTCCATCATCCAGGCCCTGGCAATGACTGTGGCGGAGATCCCTGTGTTTGTGTACACAACGTTTGGGCAGGTACTGCAAGAGAAAAGTCTTTTCCAGCTGGTTCCTCAGGCTTTGGCGATTGTCTGCCGAGAAAGGAAGATCTGTGTTAGCTGAGAGGAATGATGGTGGGAGAACCTGACTGTTTGTTTGGTTTGCACGTAGAGGCCAGGGTAGTGGGGATGGATTTGGAGTCCGTATTGATGCTACGCAGTTTCCCTCCTGTGTAGCAGATAATGGGAGGAATCCTGTGGGTGGGAGGGGAAGTGCCAAGGTACATTTCAGTTATCTTATCTTTACAGCTGTCATTAAAAACACACGTATATATTTATACATATATATGAAGGGCGGTAGACTTTGGTTTTTCATTGTTGCTCTTTCGTATCTTTTGTGTTTAAAGTCTGTCTTCTCTCAGCTGCGGCTCTCTCCAGGCCTACGTAAGGTACTGTTTGCTACAGCTCTTGGGACAGTTGCGTTGGCTCTTGCAGCTCATCAGCTGAAACGTCGTCGTCGCCGAAAGAAGCAGATTGCTCCAGAGAAGTGTGGCTTTAAGCCTGGAGGTGTCACAGTGCCCATCCTGCCAACCAGAAGGGTCTCTTCTGTGAAGAAAGGTTGGCCATGCAATAATGGGGAGTCCCCAAAACCATGTAGTGAGGGAGGGAAGAAAATACTGCTAAAATAGTGTTAAAAGAAAGGGGGTGTACGAGCAGCAGTGGGACCGTGGAATATTCCTGGCAAGTGGGCAGAGTGAAAAGTGATTTCTGTCTATTACATTGATGCAGAATGGAATTAAAGACTTGAAGCACTGTGCTATCATCATGGGGTGACACTGAGGTTTTGACCAAGGCACGTAGTTCCCATCCCCCTGCCCACACAAAGTCTATGGATGTGTTTTGCCATGCCTCCCTGATAGTAACGGCCTGGGGCACACCATGACCTGGCTGTGTATTGATTTTGGTGATGCCAGTGTGACACCCACCCTGTGTGTGCTGTGTGCAGCTGCATCTGCCTGGTGCAGCCTGGAGGGGGATGATGGCCTAGCTGTGGGTCAGGAGTGTCTGTGGGCAGCTTCTTCACCCACTTGTATTGATCTTTCAGGATAAGGCTGACCCAGCTCTCCATTAGGCACTGTAGGGGGAAAAAATAAAAACAAATAATAGCAAAGAACCCCCGTTGAAGCATGGCAAATAACTTCAGAAGCACCATTGCCTGTGCTGCTGACTGCTGTGTCCGTGCTCTGCCCAGCCTAAAGGAAGGTGGAGGAGTTTCTCCTTGATGCTTTCCATTTGTGCTCACCTCCTACCATCAAAGGCAGTGCGTGTTCATTCCTCAGACTCAGGTCCCCTTGATACCAGCTTGGGAGCAAAATAGAGCATAAAGGCGATCTGACTCACTTCCAGGTATTGGATGCTGCCTTGCCTGTCTGCAGTCACTCTTGACAAGGTGGCGTTCCTCTCCTTAAACCATAGCTGCAGTGAGTCTCTTTTGCCTTGTACCAGGTTTTCCTTTGACTGCTGTAATTTCTTACATGGACTGCACGTTCTGTAGCTTACAGGGTTCTCATCCCCAGCAGCAATTGCTGTGACAGGAGAGTCTGTTTCCATCCTCTGCGTGCACAGGCCACCAGGTCTAAAATCCTGTTTTTGTGTGACCTCAACTTCAGGGTACTCCAGCAAGAGAGTCCAGAGCCCCAGCAGCAAGAGCAATGACACGCTTAGTGGGATCTCCTCCATTGAGCCCAGCAAACATTCCAGTTCCTCCCACAGCCTTGCCTCGGTAAGAACTTTCTCGGAAGGGCTGAGAGAAGCAGGGATGGGAGATTAGTGCATCTCCATATAACAAGATCACCAAATCCATGGGCTTGTGCTGGCTGGTGGATAATGCCAAGATTCTTGGAGTAGAGGAGGTTACAGTGTGATTGGAGGGCAGGCTTGGTGTAATTTAACGGTGAACCTGGAGTTCTTGGCCGGCAGGATGCTGGGGGAGGGACTTGTGTGTAGGATGTGGCCATGATTCCTTGGGGCTCTCTGTGCCCCTCTACAGGAGCAAGGATGAGTTGTAGCTGGGTCTTGCAGTGGTGGGAAGTTTGTTTCCTTCTGTAGTGGGGAGTTAGGTGGAC
Organism: Oreortyx pictus; assembly: GCA_036925125.1. Classification (NCBI taxonomy): domain Eukaryota; kingdom Metazoa; phylum Chordata; class Aves; order Galliformes; family Odontophoridae; genus Oreortyx; species Oreortyx pictus. The sequence goes on from JAUPFR010000022.1 coordinate 5,828,322, forward strand.
CAACAGCCCTCGTGTCATCTCAACCCTTCTGCCTCTGTGCAGGCTGCACAAGGTTGTTTGGTTTAGAAAACCACATTAACTTCCAAAAAACAGACAGCTCCATTAGTGAAACAGTGCAGGCTGGGACACAGCCTGCTAGTTCCATGTCCTTCAAAGCAGAAGCTGTTGCTGCTTATATCCACCTCTTTTGAGACCAAAGGCAGAAACACTGGGAAATGTTTGTGGCTTCAGGGCCTGTTTTATATCGCCACTGCTCAAAGTCTGCTGGAGCAACAGGAGGCACAAGTGATCAGCAGCTTCCATCACTGTGACGTGCCACAGAACCCCTTCTTGGCATCAGCTGCGGGAGCACTTGTGCTTGGTGTTTCATTATCAATGATGGGGAAGGAAGGGAAAAAATCACCTAGCCACAGTGTGCAGGTGTTGCATTATTTTTAGCTTGCTCTGACCCTTGAACCAGAAAGCTGAAAAAAAGTTGTGCAGACCAAAGTGTGTCTCCAGCAGGCGGCAGTGCTGCCACGGGTGCTGGGTGTGCAGCCTGTCTCAGTTTTCCTCCGGGTAATTGGGACAGGATGGGATGTGTCCGTGCAGACCACGCTGTGTCCAGCCCTGGCCTCCTCCCCCTTCATGAACTCGCATCCATTTAACTCCCCTGTGACTTCTTGCTTCCCACAGATGCTGTCCAGATTTTGTATTGCTGAAGGCTGTTTCTTTTGACATGAAACTATCTAAACTATTTTTTCCACTTGAGAAACGATATCCACGCAGAGAAATCTGTTCCAGTACCCCTTCACTGCATGGGAGCTGAGCTTTTGTGATGTTGTCCTCATTGCTTTTATGTTACATGACGGGAGGACAGTTCATCCTTCACACAGCTGCAGGTTCTGCCTGCTGTCTTGTCTGCTTTCCTGAGCTCTGCCTCTTATTTTCTAAGTCAGTAGCAGTGAATTGCTCTTTGCAGTCCTGGATCTCGAAGTGATTTATTGCCACTCCACAGAGATGAATCAATGAGGGCATGGCAAGAGCTATCTATCGGCCATTTATTGTAGCTTTTTCTCTAGCATCAGGCTCACATTTGGGCATTTTATGTAAGTCATCTGAAAAAAAAGCCCAATGAAAATACTGGTCACTGACTTTATCTGAACCCAGCACTTTGTTTTGTCAGGCTTCAGAAGGTGCTTATGCACGGGGGTGAAACTTGAGCAAGCTGACAATTTGCATTGCAGATCTTACTGCTCAGCCCTCCCATGGCAAGGTTTAGTTACAAAGAAAGAGATGGAATTTTCCTTGTCCAAATCCCCCAGTTGTATTTTTGCTGATAATCTCCTGCGCTTTTTTTTTTTTTTATTTTTTTATTTTTTTTGATTGTGGGTTATTTCTCCGTTCTCTGTTTCCTAATGAAGCTTAGCTGTAAGTTGGTGGGGGAGGTATTTCCTACTTGAATTTCTGTGCTTTCAAAGATACTGCTGTGGTGGCAGGTGGTGAAGGGCAGGACTTCTTGTTTGCCCTCTTAACAGCTCTTGGCAGTTGGCAGCATGGTGTGAACCTACATGGGAAGGGGCTGGTAACTGTTCATACCACCCCTTCCAAGGCAAGTGGGTCTTAATGCTGACCCTTCTGGAGATATTTCAAAAGGTATTTGCTCCTCTCTGCTCTGGTCCTGCTGCAGGGAGCCTGCTTTGGCAGGGGGGTTGGACTTGGTGATCTCTAGAGGTCTCTTCTGACCCCTACAATTCTATGATTCCTGCAGATGGTAGCTGTGAACTCTTCTAGTCCAACACCAGCATCAGCAGGGATGTGGGAGGCCCAGGCAATGGGAGATGGTGGAGCCATTGGTGATTCCAGCGCAGAGAGCCTCTATGTTCAAGGTAAACAAATGCAGGAGTTAACATCGCCCTGTGGGGGTTGTTTATCATGGGAAGAGCAAAAATAGGGTGTGAAGTGGCATAGAGCATCAGCAGCGCTGTGTGGATGCCCCTTTGTGCTCCTAACAGCAAGCTTTCTTCCAACCTTGACTTAAACTCAGTGACCTGTCTGTTCCAAGACCTCAGAGCTTTCTTTGGTTGTGCTGCCAGGCATGGAGCTGTTTGAGGAGGCCCTGCAGAAGTGGGAACAGGCGCTGACCATCAGGCAGCGGGACAGTGCAAGTTCCAGCACTCCTGTGCCCTGGGACAGCAAGAAACACCAGGAGAACTTGTCTGAGGATGAGGTAGGTCTCCACTTTTCCCTTGTGTTTGACAGCTGGGGAACATGCCAAAAGGCCAAACAGAATGCCAGTGGTAGTAGCTAATAGGGTAGAAGAAGAGCAAATCGAGGGCAGAGCTGAGCCAGACTGTTTAAGAGCTGTCTACATCTGTGGCTTCCTTATGCAGTGCGAGTGGGCGATTTCTTTTTATTATTTTTTTCTTTCTAATAAGTCTCTCCCCCTCATTCCTCAGCTTTTCTTCCCACCTTCCAGGTCATGTCAGTCACTGTCATGCAAGTGCTCAAGCAGCAGAGACTGCAGTAGGAAAAGGCTGTAAGAAATGCAGCTACTGAGAGGAAGAAAGCTTTTTGCCTGGCAGTATTGTGTCTGTAACTCCTTAACACACTCCAAGTGGAGATCTTGCTGGTCACTCTCACTTCCTAGGGAGGTGAGTGGAGAAGCAGGATGCAGCTGCCTGTGTGTATTAATGACTATAGCAAAGTAGGTGCTAAGAATGTCTCTGTTCATGGAACAAGAGGAGTGGGTAACTTGTTCCACCTGCAGAACAAGTATTTTAGGACAACATCTTGTCTTGGACCTGACAACTATGTTGGGCAGACCTCTGAAAAAAGAGGAGATCCAAACTAGGAAGGCTCCATGATGAGTGACTACAAAACTAAACAGAGTGGCTGTAACTCAAGGTTATGAAAGGAGCTAAACTCCAAACTCTCCAGGAGTTCTCAATGGCAAAAAGTGTTTCAGGGCTCTCATAAATCGGGCCTAATGTAGAACGTGTAGAGGGTATTTACACAGGTCAAATCTGGTTTCTTGCTGTCACTTTTTGAAGTGTCCTATAGAATCATAGAATGGCTTGGGTTTGAAGGAGCCCCAGGGATCATCAGGTTGCACCCCGAAGCCACAGGCAGGGCCACCAACCTCCATAGTGTTTCTGCAAACAAATTCAAGGGTTAATTTATTATCAAAATAGATCCTGTGCTTCTTGTTAATGTTTCTGTTTACTGGGTGACATACTCATGCAGACACAGAGCATGAAGGCAAGATGCTGTGTCTTATTTTTCTTTTTGCCTTTATTTCTTCTTGTGCTTGCAGCAAGCTTTGCTTGTGCCCAGCACCTTAATCCAGGGGCTCTTCACTGTTATACTTTTCTGGATACACTTTTATATTCAATGCAGGTTCTCTGATATATGACTTCAGCCCAATTTCAAGAGGGAATCGCAAGCCAGGAGAGTTAAGTGATCTGTAACTTGTAAAAATACCTGCTTCTCTGGATAGCAGACTAAAGTTTTCTTTTTTTAACAGGAAATCAAAATTGTGAAGCCTAAAATGTCAGAAGATTTGAATAGGTTGTATAGAATCATTCCTCCCCTTACAATATTAGCTGTATTGCAGGATTGACTTCTCCCTCTTTCTCTCCCTTTCTTTCTCTCACACGTAATTTAATCTGTAAATCCTATGGCATTTATGTCCAAGGAGGAGTCCCAGAAAAGAGAGTTTGCTGAGAAGTTGGAGTCCCTCTTGCACCGAGCCTACCACCTCCAGGAAGAATTTGGGTCTTCACTTCCATCAGATAGCATGCTGCTGGATCTGGGTGAGATGGGTCTGAAATATGTTAGACAGTTTTTCTACGGTTTTCTGTTCTATGAGCAAAGCAATGGAGTGTTGGCAGAGTGCTCATATGAGGGTGGGACAGCACAGTGACTCTAGACTGCTATTCCCCCTATAAACTCCAACATGTGCAGCTTCTTTGTCTCCTCCAGAGAAGACTCTAATGCTTCCACTGACGGATGGGTCATTACGGCTTCGGACAGATGATGAGGACAGCTCAGTTTCTGAGGACTCCTTCTTCTCTGCAGCAGAGGTAACTTAAGTTCCTACTGTGTGTAGAGGACCAGCTGCTTGGAGGGAAGCCACAAAGTGGAGCCAATCACATCTTAATAGAGGAAGATAATAAAACATGAAGCAGCAGCCCCAGACTGGATAGATGTTAGGAAAAGCTTCTTCATTAGGGCAGTGGTGCAGCCCTCCCCAGGAAGGTCAGGAAATCTCATGATGTGGAGGCTTTCAAAGCTTGCCCAGGATAAACCATAACTGACCTGATCAAGTGTGGGTAACCATTCTGCTCCAAGTGGGAAGCTGGAGGTCCTTTTCAACCAACATTTGCAGGTCATCTTCCAACCTACCGTAGAAAACATGCTATAAAACATCTAGGGAAGTACTGTATATCTAATGTAATGTGGCTTGCTTGTGTATTTTTAGGGAATACTGAGCTGTAACAGAGCTAAGACAGCTTTGAAACTGGGGGGGAAGGAAAGATCTTGCATAAGAAAACTGTGACTGACTAAAGTTTGCCAGTTAAAGAAGGAACATCTTGCTTGTATGCAGTCCCCAAGTATTTACAAATATTTAATGAGATCATTTGTTTTTTTCCTGTGCTTCTTGCCACCTTTACAGCTCTTTGACTCTCTTCACTTTGAGGAAATACCATTCCATCTATCAAAGCCAGTAGCAGCCTATGAGGAAGCCCTGCAGTTAGTGAAAGAAGGGAAGGTTGCATGCCGGACGTTGAGGTGAAGTGTCATCTGGAGTTGTGGATGCTTGTGTCAGGGCTCCTGTGAGCAATGTGAACACAGATTTACCTTTGAACAGCTCTATAAAAAAAACAAGAACCCTTTGGGGCAGGAAACTCACAGCATCTTTGTTGCTTGTTTGGATTTCTCAAGGAACTCTCTCTAGATTTTATGTGCGTGGTAAGAAAGGCTGTTATCCCAGGACATTAATAAGAATAACTGTTCTGTGTGGCTGGCTTGCACAGTTCTATGCTGTGAGAGTCCTTAAAGAGGTGCTGTGGTCCTTCAGGGAGCTGCACAAAGGGAACACATTTGTTACTTTCTCCTAGGCAGAGCCTTTCTTTTTTTTTTTTTTTTTTTCTTAGGAGAGCATAGTTGATAGGGTAACAGAAAAAACCTTTTTTAGGAGAACTGAAATTTATGTAGACCTTGCCTTTTCCCTCTAGGACAGAGCTCCTTGGCTGCTACAGTGACCAGGATTTCCTTGCAAAGCTCCATTGTGTCAGGCAGGCCTTCAAGGTGAGAATGGTTCAGTTAAGGATGTAGGGCTGGCTGTCCTGGTGGTTCATGCATTCCCAAGGCACGCTGCTTCCAGCAGCATGTTCTTCTCCTACATTCATGTAGACTGAAGTCTTTTCCCTCTGGTGCAAGTAAAAACAGAAACAGTCCAAGCTTCTGTTACTCAACTTTGTAATCATCATCAGTTTGATTTGGAGAGGAATAAGTATCCCCTGGTCCCCTTTCCCAGCTTGAGTGGTGGTTACCTAGCCTGATCCAGTGTTGGGATGTGAAAGTTGCACAGCTGGCCAGAAGCTGTCACTCTCCATTCATGGAGACTTCTGTTCCCTTTGCAGGAGCTGCTGGAGGATGAAAGCAATCAACTGTTTTTTGGAGAGGTTGGGAAGCAAATGGTGATAGGACTGATGACAAAAGCTGAGAAGGTAGGAAGCTTGAAAGTGGTTTAATTCTCTAGTGGGCATAGGGACACTTGTACCTAGACAAATTATGGACCATGAAAGGAGAAAACTTCATTTGTTTGTAGGCAACCACTGTGAAAAATAAAATGCCAATGTTTTTATTCCTGTTCACACAAATTCTTTTGAAAGAGGCTCTTTGCAACTCCTGTCCACAGTTTGACACTGTGCCTCATTATAGAGACAGTAGAAGGTACAGAGTGCAAATACAGCAAAGGGAAATAATAATCAAACCTTTGCATCAACCACATCGTCTCCCAGACAGAGAGGCACTTGCATGGTGTTAGTCTTACTGGACTTGGTTTGTGTATAGGTGTCTCTTACTATTTCCTTGAAGACAGCTGAGTAAAGTGTGTGCTTTAAGTCACAGCTGAGCCTCCCGTGAAAGAAAAAAATTCTGTATGAAGTGTGTTTTGGCTGAAAAATTCAGTTAGTGACACGTGTTGATGTTTGTTAGCTCAAAATAGAGAAGTAAGCCTTTGGTATAATGTGTCCACAACTGCTGCACCTTCTGAAGTGTTTTTTCTCTGCTCCTGCAGAATCCCAAAGCTTTTCTGGAAAGCTATGAGGAGATGCTTCATTATGCACTGAAGCCAGAGACCTGGCCAACCACACAGCAGGAGCTGGAGGGAAGAGGGGTTGGTAAAGACATTCTCTCTAGAAGTTGAAGAGGAGCTGGAGAGTAATGGATGTGTACAGACAGCCCAGGAGTGAATGAATGGCTGCTGAAATATGATTATTTTGCAATCGTTTGTTGTGGGGGAGGGCAGGGGGAAAACTGGCTGGCTGGGTGTTTAAGCTTCATAGTAAATCTTGCTTTCAGAGGTGTCAGCACTAACGTGTTTAAAAAAATATAAATAATGTGGAAAAAAAAAAATAAGCCTCTTTCTAGAGGCACAAGCTAATGTGTGCAACTCTAAGATTTGCTTGCCCTTTAGTCTGGAGTTTCCTGGGCTCAGGAATTGGGAGACTCTTGGCCAGCCTGCCTTGGGTTTGGCCAGTGAACTGAATGAACACAGCTCAGTCTTCCTTTGTTGGTAGCAAACATTGTTTTGTTGCTTCAAAGTCCATCTCTTTTTTTTTTTTTTTTTTTTTTTTTTCAAACCTGCTTCCTTTATAATCTGTTCTGCTCTCTGACAGGTGGTGTGCATGAGTTTCTTTGATATTGTGCTGGACTTTATCCTCATGGATGCTTTTGAGGATCTGGAGAATCCACCCTCCTCTGTGCTGGCTGTGCTGCGCAACCGTTGGCTGTCCGACAGCTTCAAGGAGACGGTGCGTGAACCAGGCAGTCCTTGTGTCCAGCAGTGCCAAAGCCAGGAAAGGCTCTCTGCCATCTCGACTTGCCTGGCTGAACTGTGTTTTCTCTTGAGAAACACCATGCTTTCTTGAAACTCTAAACAGCAGTCTTCTAGTACGTGTAAATCTTTCAACAGCTGTCTGCTTCAAGTCTGTATTCTGGGGCATGTAGCATATATGCCAGATTGTATTAGTGATCTTCAAAAATGCTTTGGTTACTCTAGAATGCATCTGTAGAGGCCAAACCTGCTTCCAGCTCATACAGATTTTTCCTAACTAATTTTAAGAGTTGTTGGCACGAAAGGGCCATGGCTTTGATATTTTGATGGCAATGTGTTGGTAGGCTGTTTCCTCCAGAAAAGTAATCCCAGCAAGTTATGGTCTCTCTGTTAATTGTAGGCCCTAGCAACTGCCTGCTGGTCTGTTCTGAAAGCAAAACGGAGGCTTCTGATGGTAAGCAAAATGAATGAACAGAGAAAGTGATATCTTTTCAGCTTCAAATGCATTTGATTCTAAGATCTTGGTGAATACAAAATCTTTGTGGTATAAGAATGAACTGAACTGCATTCTTTCTGCCTTATAGTGCTGGGGTCCTGCTGTCATTTCTTTGTTCCAGTGCAACACCCGTGTTTTACTGTCGTGAGTGTATTCTCACTTTTTCTTAATGAGAGGATTTGGAGGACGATGTTCTCCATCTGATATTCCCTCTCCTTGCTTACATTCCCATAGGAATGGTCTCAGTTGCTCTTTGAACTGTAGTTTGCCTGCTGGTGCAACGTGTGCTCTCCTCCCTCCCAGTGCTGACCACTGACTAGCTTGTACTTTGTGCATTTCCCTTACACCTCTGGCTTCTTTAAGTACTGCAGCAGATGGGTTTGAGGACCTGGAGAACAGGAAGCTGCAACTTCACAATCCCACTCCTACCTCAGGGACTGTGTCCTGTGGCAAGTGTTAAGCTCCTGTCCCACAGCTAGGTGGTATGGCTGGGTTTGCCTTGTGAGGTGATGCAAAGAGTAATGCGTACATTGGAAGTTGTATTGCCATGCAGAATCTCCACCTTAGGTATCTGGAATTTTCTGTGCTCGTTCCTGGCTTATTCTGGAGATTATAAGTAGGTTTGGTAAAGACTGCCTGACGGTTGCCTTCCATTTTCTTCTATTTATTCTTCTTCTGAAAGAGCAGCTTAGAAACTTAAAGATAGTTAGCTCAAGTCATCACTCAAGAAATCTGATGGGTAACTGTAATTCTGCGGGAAGAGATATTCTTAAACAGCTCTTCAGTTACTGAGGCACAGTGCTTTCTGGTATAAGTTTGGTAGTTGATATGGAATAAGCTGCTAATTCTGTCCGAGAACTGAGACCAATTTTTCCCTTCCTTGTGGCAGGTACCAGATGGCTTTATCTCTCACTTCTACTCCGTATCGGAGCATGTCAGTCCTGTTCTAGCCTTTGGTTTTCTGGGGCCCAAACAGCAGCTTGCTGAAGTCTGCAGTTTCTTCAAGGTAAGATGGCTTTCCTATGCATGGTCCATGTGGGAGTCCTGCAGTCTTCTAAATTAAAACTACACGTGTGCTTTTGTTGGGTGGCTTTGACTGATGTGGTATTAGAAACCTGAATCTATACAAGAGCCTTCTAAAAAAATATATATATCACTGGTTCTTGAGAAGCAGCTTTCTGATTTCAGTTTGGTAATTCCCAACATGATTGACCGTGACTGACAGCAACAAAATATAGGGTGAAGGGAAGGATTAAAGGTGCATATGTTGAAAGAATGTGTTGTCTGAGTACACGTGATGATAAGTTACATAGTTGGTCTTAAAATCTGTGGATACAATCATGAGATGCTGATGTTGCACCCATTAAATGCTGCTGTGGTTATCGCTGTGGACATTGGTGTTTCTTTAATGACTTCTGGAGCTCAGCTGTCCTGTTTCAGAGGCATGAGGGGAGTTAGCCACAAAAGTGCTACCCAACCTGAAGCAGATCTCTGCTTGGATAGCAGGCATACAAAATTCCTTACAGGATTGGTGGTATTGGAAGGTGTGAGAGGTCTCCTTACTGCAAAACTTCCTCTTATCTTTGCAGCACCAGATAGTACAATATCTGAAGGACATGTTTGATCTGGACAATGTGAGATACACAACAGTGCAGCTGCTGGCAGAAGACATCCTGCAGCTCTCGCGGCGGCGCAGTGAGATCCTCCTGGGATATCTGGGCACGGAGAGTTCCCCTGAGATGAACGGCACGCTTCCCATTGAAAATGAGCCACTGAAGGAGCTCATCTGATGGCAATCAGAGGAGGAAAGCAGTTTTGTAGAAGGACTTTTTTCATCACAGAGTTGGATAAAACTACCTGCAATGGTCAGCGGTGGCCACAAGACTATCTCAACACACAGCAGCCTGGTGAGACCTTCTGCTTTTTGTAGCCAGTACTGTTTGCTGGGACGGATCCAGGACCACTTGCCAGCTTATGGTTTGTCTTTGTTTCACCCTTCTGTACCTTTTATTATTTTTAACGTGTCAGATAGATTATGAACTGAATGGGCTGAGATTTTTGCCCAGTTCTCTTGAATAGGGCAACCCATGTACCTGTTTGGCCTACATGTTATCTGGCAGATGGTTCCTGATGTGTGTGATTGTGTTGGAGGAGCAGGAGCATCACTGGTAAATTCTCCACTTGACCCTTGACTTCTCAAAGAGGTTTATGTTGCTTTGGGATTTTTATTATTGTCATTTTTCTGCTGTGGTTCTACAGACATTACTGCTGATTTGACTTCACATATTTTAACACATGCAACGTGACTAGCAATTTTTTCTTTTTCCCCAGGGAGGAAGAAGTAGTTCTGTAAAGCACTGAAGTAAAATGCAGACTTTTGTAACCAATCTGAAACTCTAAGGAAGCTGGTCTGTTCCCTCCTGCTGTTCTTTGCAGGGCAGATGATTTGCTGTGCTGTGGTCGTCTTTCCTTAGGAGTTTGCTGAGGTCTGTGTTTGTCCTAAAGGCAAGCTAGAGTGAGGAGGGAGTGGATTTGCATCCTGCCTGTGCGCACAAAGTCTTTAACATCCGTCAAAGTGCCTTGCTGTATTTCAGAATTAGCCAGCAGCAGTTTTTGCTAGGTAAGAAGAGTGCGGTGTGAAGTACACAAGCAGAGGGAACCGGTATAGGATGGTGCCCGTTCCTGTTATGCACAAGGCCAGAAGACGGGTGGATGTAGGATGTGATACACAGAAGAGATTGTGCAGGTACTTGGAGAACTGGGATCAAGCTGCTAGGGAGGAAACAGATTTTTATTTTTGTTTTTTTTTTTTTTAATCCTAAGAAACGGAATATAGCTCTGGTTATACAGCAAATGCATGTGTATATAGTGCTGAGATGGGCTCTCCTCATGTGATGTGACACTGACACCTGAAGTGTGGGTCACGCTCTGAATAGGAACTAGGTTAGGGTATCAGCATTTGAGTGTACTGGACTTGAGAATTCGTGGGTTTTGTGCAAGCCTTGCAATGATGTACTGAGTCCTTTGTGACTGTAGTGCCACAGATGAAGGCTGGAGGTGCAGCCTGTCCTTCCTCCTGTTTTTTGTCCACATTAGACTCTCTCAGCCCAGGCTCAGAGTGAAGAAATGTTCAAGTTCCCATTTTCTTCTCCTTGAATAAGTTTCACTGTTGTGTTGGTTTTTTGGTTTCCCCCCCTTAGATTTGCTATCTCGTGTGCCTATCCCAGGTAAAAGTGCAAGTTTTACCTAGCTCTAGTTTTTGGGAGCTGGGGAGGAGAAGGTATCATGTAAGAACCTGGAGTTTCCATAGGAATGGAAAATCAGTATGTGGACTTGAAGAATAAAATTTTTCTTCCTCTTCAGAAACCTAACGTGGATTCTGCTGTTAAAAGCAGGAAGTGAGCAGGGAAAAAGTAAACAGGAGGATGTAAAAGGCATAAACAGTGCTCCCAGGATGCTTGCAAGAAGGCAAGAGTAGACGTAACATCTGTTCTGTAAGCACATCAGACTGATGTGGCTTATCCTGGAGACAAGATTAATGCAATAAACAGGACAACACTGAAGCAGAAGTAAGGAGCAGCTGACCTGAGCGAGGCTGCTTAAATAAACTGTTATGGGAAGGATTTAAGAGAGCAAATGAAATGAGGAAAGGTCTCTGATGTGTCTTGCTTCTGGCAGAATATACTGTGAGAAAGTAGAGGATGTTGTGTTAGTGCGACACACCTGTTATATGTAAACTGTGATTTGAATGTATGTTAAATTCTGGAAGCAAGTTACTTTGCCAAAAAATACTTTAGTGCTTTATGCTCTCGTATGGCAGGTTTGTAACAGCAGCAGCTTTGCGTAGTGGTTAAAAGATGCTAAAACCTTTAGTTTAATGTAATAAGGTGGACTGTAAATTTAAACGATCAGTGCTGCTCATTTCAGATTTTGTGTTTTACGTATATTTATTTACTACTTTGGGTGCCTTCAGTGCCTTGGTGCTGGGGCAGCCTGCCTGCTTTGTGTATGGACGAGACCACTGGTGGCTCGCATCACAGGGGAGGACACTACAACAGGGTCCTTATGAAGCAAGTGCTAACTTGCACTGTAGCTTCTTAAGCTATGAAATTGTAAATTCCTAATCTGTGACATGGAAGAAATATAGTTTTCTTACAGTTTTATTCTCTTGCTTAGCCCTTATTCCAAGTGGGATATGCTGCCCTTGCAGTGAAGGTAAAGATGGATGTTCCCCAAGAACATCTGCAGCTTTTTGAAGCTTGAGTTCTTCCCCTCCATCTGCCAACACTAAACCGTTCCTGCTCAAGCCGAGTACGTCTGCTGAGACAAACCGTTTTTCTTGGGATGAACGCTACACTTTCCTATATTTCTCCATCCCCCCACCCCACTCCATTTCATTACTGCCCGATCCCAGTATGGCTTTAGAGGAAATGCAAAAGATTCTTGCCACCTCTAGGTGGTACTGTTGAGAGCAGTGGGTTCAGAGGAGGAGGAAGCACTCCCTGGCCTCAGAGGACTCTCCCTCTGCATTCAGTTCCTTTTGGATGCGAGCTCAGTAGGTGTTGTGCTGCTTCCACTGATCCCTTCTGGAGTAGGGTTTGGCTGAAATGGAAACCACCTCAGAGTCATCTGCTTCACAGGGCACAGTAAAAGGTTACTCCTGAGCAGCTGCCTGCCCTCCAACTTCGTAAGGGAACAGTGGAACAACTTTTCCCATTGCATATTGTGTTTAGCAAAGGAATCCTTCAGTTAGTAGTAGTAGTAGTAGATGAGATATGTGTTTGGGTAGATCTCAAGACATTTACTTCTTTTATAATGAACCCTTATTCTCAAGGGGTTTAATCATTCTCCGCTGACACTTAAGATTTGAAATGGCTTAGCAGCTATGAAATAAAATCCTTTACTAGTTTCTGGTACTTAAACAGACTTTCAAATATGCATGACTTTCAGTTTGTACGTGGAAGTTGTAACAAGCTTCACTAGTGCTTAAAGTACATACTCAATACTTTATGTATGTACTAAACCGAATGGCTCTAGGAGGGCTTCTATGGTCTTCAAAGCAAAAGCATATTAAAAATTGAGGAAAATCTGCCTTGTGTTATGTATGAGATCAGTGTGGCTTTGTGAAGCATGACTTGCTCTGTCTTATACAAGGATGTGGGAAAAGCAGGATTTCATTTACCCCTCTTCAGTTGAATGTTCCTCTGCCATATCTGAAACTAACGAATGTAAACTTGTGCCTATTTTTTTTTTCTTGATGTCCTAAAGGTGTAAATATCTGTCTGTGTTTCGCTTCTTTTTTTTTCTTTGTGGCTATTTTTTTTTTTTCTAATACCTCTAATCTTAGGATGTGGGCATTACAAACTAAATAAAACTTTCCTTCATGATCTTGGTTTTTGTTCATGTACTACCTAGAGAAGCCTGCTAGCAACTGGTGTTTAGTTTCCAATTCACGTGGCAGTTTGGTGACACCCTTAATGCAAGAGCACTAATATAAAGCCGTGTTCCTTTGTCCTAGAGACAAAATGCTAAAGTACATTCTAATGATTTTCTTTGTATGAAGTTCTACTCGTTATGAGCCCTGAAATCAAGTGAGCCATAACATCAACATGACAACTCATTGTACTTTGAGCAGTGGGTGAAAAATCTGGGGTTTCATTTTTCAGATTTTTCTTTTTCCCTTGTGGTTTGGTTGTGTTTAGGTGTGGTGTGCACAGGCCAGTGGGCTGTGGTAATGATAACATATCTCATTAAGGAGCAGAATCTCTTAGACATCGTCTAAGTTCTTCTAGTATCCTTATCAGTCTCCCAGCGTATGTGAAAGAAAACCAGAGTAAAGCCTGTGGGCTGATATCAGAGATGACCATCTGCTGAGCAATGCAGGAAACTCATCTTACTCCTCTGAAGCAATTACAATACGTTTAAATACTTTCCTTTTCAAATGACACAGAAAACTGATTGAATCGGATAAGTTGCTTGCTTCCACAGTGATTAAAATTTCATCCATATGCTTAAAAAAAAAAAAAAAGCTTCTGTTAGCATTAATGCAGTCTGTCATGAGCTGTGATACATGCAAATAAAACATTCATTAATAGGAAGGAGAACTTCTGTCTCTTGCCACACCCAGAACATTAGCTGGAAGAGTTAAAAAGGAGGTTACCTCGGTTTCCATGGTGTCAGACTGTATACTCATTACATCCTCAGAGCAGCTTTGTGCTTTCTTACGCTGATGGAACAGAGCAAAGGCTGCTCTCTGTATTGACACTTCCTTCTTATCTTCAAGAAGGAGTGGGTGAATACAGCAATGAAGCCCACAATTTTCAGTACTTGTCATGGTACATAGATCAAATGTAATCCACTCTGCCAGCATAACTCTATATTCAGTAGCTGGGAAAGGAGGAGATTTATTTAGCTCGAATAATGAAAGCATTAAATCACTCGCTCTACCTTATATCACTCTTCTGAAATGAAGTGAACTTCTGCAGTAAATATTTTCTTTCTTTCCACATAACAAGTCTTGGATGCTATTTTTCTCGAGGTGACAGGAACAGTGCCAGCCCTGAAAAAGACTTTTTAAAAACGAACTGGATATAACTGCTATTTGAAAACTGCAGGAAGAGGAATGCCCAGGGCAGCAAGCTCAGCCTGTGTCCTGAAAACAACCCAACCTGTCTCTTTCCTCTATTTATCGCTTCCTGCACTGCTCTAGTGTATTTTTTTTTCTAATTTATTTTTAACATGGAATAACTATGGTTTGCTCTTGAGGTCTGTCTGCTTTCTACGAGCTTCTCTTTGTGTGTTCCCATCTCTTGCTGTGCGGGGCCGTGCTGTGTGGACGCCCAGCTTCGCCCTCAGGATCTCCAGGTGAGCGTTACTCTGTGATCACACACAGGGATGTTGGTTTTGATTGGGGTTTTTGTAGTGGGGGATTTGTTATTAACGATAACTGAGTTTTCAGCAGGGCTCACACCTTGCGCAGGGCAAGAAGTGGAAAGTTTCAGCTGAAAGTAGTGAAATAACGCAGTGTGGCTGCGGGATCTCATTTATAACACGGACTGCCTTTTAACAAACCTCTCCGTGACAGAGAGGGGCGGTTTGTCCCTCATTCCCGTCCCACGACGGAACGGGGACAACCCACACCCACAAGTGGAGGAGCTGAGCGGGAGATGGTCCCCTCAGCCGCGAAGCGACCGCTTTAAGCCCCTTCCTCAGCCCCCCGCAGCCGATTGGCTAAGAGCGGGCTGCAATGGAAGCTGGTGATTGGCTAATCTGCATCTCTCTTCCCTCCAATGAGGAAGGACGACGAGGCCCGCCTTTCTCTCGATTGGCATTCCCGCTCCCTGCGCCACCATTCCATTGGGCAGCGATGCTAGCAGCCTATTGGCTCCGCCGCTCCCCGGGTTCGATTTTTAATTGGGTGGCCGTGGGTTGGCCGGCACCTCACCTGTCGCTCACCGTCATTGGCTCTCCGCTCTCATCGCCCCCGCCCATTGGTCGCACCGCCCCTTAACTGCTCCCCAATTGGCTGCGGTGGCCCGGCCCGGTATCCGGGTAAGATGGCCGCAGTCGGAGAGTGCTCGCTCCCCGCTCCGTGGCGGCCGGTCTCCCTCACTCACGTCGAGTATCCCGCAGGTAAAGCTCCGCTTCGCCCCCGCCCGATCTCCCCGGTCCCTGCCGCGCTGCTCCTCCGGCGAGCCCCACCCGCCGCTCCGCGGCACCTCAGAGGGCCAGGCTGGTGACTGCCAAATAGTGAGCCATTGAGAGGACGCCTGGAGGCGGCGAGGCGCGCGTGCGCGCTGGGGGGCGGTGAAGCTCGCTGCGGGATAGTGAGCCACGAAGGGGACTCGGCGCATGCGCGCTGTGCCTGGGGGGCGACGGGGACGGGGACGGGGCCGTGGGGGGGGGGGGGGGGGGGGGGGGGGCCTGCGGGCGAGGCCCCGTCCCTACGGCGGAGTGAGGGCCCCGGGGTCCGGCCCGCCCTCCCTGCCGCCCCTTGGTGCGCTGGGGCGAAGCTCTGAGGTCCCGGTGTGCGGTGACAAACGTGTGTTCGCACAGCGGGTGGGTCTGGGGGCTGCTCCTCGGCCGCTGTGCGCTGTGCTGAGGCAGAAGGGCCGGAAAAGTACGGAGAAGCAGCGTGCGGAGCGTTGGTCGTGGCTGATCTTTGGTCTGGTCAAAGTCTGGATGTGGTGCTGCTGGTGCTGGTGCGGCTCACCGGTCCCCAGCTCGCCTTGCAGTGTCCCTGGGCATCCTTTATTTCAGCAGCAGGGCTCTGGGTCCCGGTGCAGGCTGCCCTGAGCAGCGCGGTACAGAAAGCTGCTGAAGCTTTCAGGAGTGTGCTGGGCTGAAAGTGCCGGCGTAGCTGAGATCTGTGACACGAGGGCACTGAGAAACGCAGCTCCCATGCACCCCCCATCATGGCTGTTAGCAGGGCTTTCCCCGGCGTTGTTTCCTTTTCTGTGTGTGTTTTCCTTCACCCCGTGCGTTCTGCTTACGCGCTTCTCAAGCATGCTGCTGTGAGTTGTGGAGAAGACATGGAGATCTTTCCTCATAGCACGGATTTGTCTCTTTATCTTCCCTCTTGACCTGAACCCGACAGCACAAATAGTGTCCCGCGTGCTCCTTCTTGGTCTAAGTTGGGAAATGAGAGTGTTTGATATCCGCAGGTTTGTCTGTGCAAGGATCGCCCGACAGACCTTAAAGAATCATAATCGTATAGTTGCTTGAGTTGGAAAGGACCCTGAATAGGAAAGAGACCCTCAAGGAAAGTGACAGCGTGATTATTTTCTCTCATCACTGACTGCTTTTTTTTTTTTTTTTTTTCCCCCCACAGTCTGCTGCAGAAGGTAAATTGTGTGAAGCAGATAAATCACCGCCAGTTTAGAGCTCTGTGTTACAGGGAAGAGCTCTGTGCTAGGCTTGGGTCAAGTAAGTGATCCAAAAACGGAAACAGAGGACTAAAAGATTAAAACATCTCTAGTACTAAAGTTTCTTAGTACACGCTGATCTAGAAAAATGAGTTGCAGTAAGATGGTCAGCCTGGTGTTTTGACTTGGATTCAGGGAGAGTGCTCTAACTTTATTTAGAAAGCCGTTATGTTCTGACTGTGTAGGGCTTAAGTTCAGATCCATTAAAGCTGCTAGATAATATATTTATAAAATAATGATGAGCAGTATGCTCAGTGCAGTGGAATTGATGGAACCTTGTGCTGACAGGGAGGGGTCAGTGTGAGAAACAGATCCTGCTTTTACCAACATAAATTATTAAACTCTCTTGGCACGTCACGTACTGTCGTGTGACAAACCCTCTTGCTCTTGGCTGATCCCTGGGGCTACTGGCCTGGCGTGCAGCAAGCTGAGCCATGGTGGCGACTGACTTTTCAAATCTCTTGTCTTTAAAGGCTTCCAGCACAGAGCTGCTGTCATCCCAGCTATTCTCTGCTCCGAGTGAATGCCCTTCCACTGTGATCAGCTGAAAATCGGTCTTTGCTGATGTTTGTCTGGCAGAGGAAGCCTGTTCTTGGGCTTCTGCTAGTGGTTGTGAAAGAGACAGGTGCACCCAGAAGGGTGCTTGTCCCTCCCGCCTTCCTGTAATGTTTCCTTGTCAAGACGGATGTTTCAGGCGCTCGTTCTTGGTGCTTGGGTGGCTGCACAGTGTTTGGGGCTTTCTGCATTGTCAGCTTTGAGGAACAACAGATGAACACTCTGCTAGAATTACCTGCAAACGGATGGACTGATGGCATTTTTGAGAACCTAACTGAAAAATTGTTGATAGAAAACATCAAAATGAAACCTAGAGAGAAAACGAACAACAGCAGTGCTACTTGACGACACATTAAAGCATGCTGCTTAAGAGGATGGTCTTTAAAAATGACCTGCTGTCACGTTTTGTAGCAGCAACTGTGCTTTTGTGAGATTGTTTGGCACAGTGTCTGGTCCCTGGCAGGTGGGCAGGAGTAATGCTTCTTCTGTATATCTTCCAGTAATGAGCTGGTGATTGCATCAGGATTGTGATGTCCTTTAATGGGTTCGTAAAAGCTTTACTCTGAATTTGGCTAATTGCTTTTTGAACCCATTTCCACTTTGGATCTCTGCAGTACCGGTGGCACTGAGCTTTGTAATAGTGTAATGTTTTTTCTGCTTTTAAGCCCACTGCTCAGTAATTTCATTGAGCACTCTCTGTTTCGTGTGCAGTGAGATGTAACAAATGTTTCCTATTTCTCTGTGCCATACCTGAACCAGTCCTATTGCATTATTTTTCCTTTTCACTTGAAAGTCTGAGTTCCTTGATACGAGTGGCTGCTGCTCCATTTCTGTTATCTCGATCCGCTTTCTATTTGCCTTTTCTGTCTTTGCTGTTACAGTACATCAGGAATCACATAATACACTCTTGTAATTTCAGATCAGTAACTTTTGGCTTCTTACAAGTATTCTTTTTGGCTTTTGGACTGCTCCAGAGCACTGGATGATACTCTGAAGGTATTGGCTCGTGTTAAGCTAGGGATGATTTTTAACCAACTAAATCCCATCGCTGTGTGTGTATAATTAGGGTTGTTTTTCTCCATGTGTGTTACTTTGCATGGGATGACTTTGCGTTGCAGACTTTAAAACGCATCTTCAGGGACTTCCTGTTTGTAGGGTGAGCCCCACTGGAGGAGAAACACAGAGTTCCTGGTTTGTTTGGGATTAGAAAAAAGATGCTTCAGTGCAGCTGGGGTTCTTACAGCTCTGCAACTTGTCCTTTTCACGTTGGACAAGCTCTGAGGTGACAAACTCTTTCTCTGCAGAATGACAGAGTCTTCCTGTTTTTTCTCTGGGGTGTTTGCTGTGGTCAGGCAAAGGTGGAGAGGCAAATGTGCAGAGGTGGCTGAGTGTCAGCCTGTGTTGCTCCTGTAAGTGTGTCTGTTCTACCAGCCCTTGCCCTGCTTTCTGCTTGGGTTGGCAGCTCACAAGTTGGGGCTCATTTCACACCTCAGTATTTCTTTGAAACCCAGTGATATGGTTTCTTCAGTGCTGGGTTTCATGGTCAGTCTTTCTGCAGAAGTTTGATGCCTTGTGGTGTAGCTTAAAGCCTCCTGAAAGTATTCTTCTTGTTCCAGAGCTTGTGACAGCAGGATACGGGCGAGTAGAGGAAATGGAAATGCATCATGAATACTCATTGGTGTCAGTGCACATGAAACAAAATCCACTGTTTGTCTGTGCAGCTTGCACCCAGGCAAGCACATCCGACCAGCAGCAGTGCCACGAATAGATGCTTCAGTGGGAAGCGGTGGTGGTAAAGCCAGCTCTTGTGGTAGGATGTGGGTAGTGCTGTTGATTCACATTTTTCTTACATACAGGTTGAGCTGGTGTGGTGCAATTCTTGCATGTTTCCACTGAAAGAATGCTGGGTAAAATGTTGAATTAGAGCAGAAGTAAATGCTGAACGAAGGCGGAAGAAATGATGTACTTCTGAGCTACGAGTGCTGTTTCCTCTGTTCATCCCTTGGATGTCTAAAATTGAGGTAGTTAGGTTCTTATTTTTTCATCCTCATGCCAAGTGATGCTGGACATAAAACAACAACATCAAATAAGAACCCAGACTGTGTGTTAAACAGATTTTTCTCTTGCGCTTTCCAGAGATCTTGATGCTTCTAGTGAGGTGTGTGCTTCCTGGTTGTAGGCACTGCTTTGTGTTCTCAAGCTAAAGCAAAACTGAAGAATTATATTTATAAAAGGTAGAGTGGGACCTGCTTGCTAGACGTGAAGCTGTCGTCTCTCCTGCAGTTCCCCAGTCCCTGGGAAGAGGTCCCTGAGTGCACTGGAGCGTTAGCGTAGGCAAAGTGACACGGAGTTGTTGTTCCCTGGGGCTCTGAGCAGCAATCAGTGTGGCCCTGCTCTCCCTTCTCCTGCACTTGTAGACGTTTCAGAGCTGGTTTGGTGAGCGTAGCTCTGCCTTAACCTGCTAATCTAGCGAGTGCTTTTATGGTGGTATTAATGAGCTTCTGGTGCAGCCTTCAGTTAATGCATGACTGCCAAGAGCAGCTTCAGAACGTGATTCTGTTTGATTGCTGTTGGCCACAGTGGTAGGAAATGCTGTGGGTACTATCTCTACTTTTTTAAGAGGGCAGTTAAGTGTTGAGGGGACTGATCTGTGATGTTGGGGTCAGGTGGGAATGTGTGCTGGTGGTTTGATTATTGGGAGTGCTGCACGATAATGGCATGAAGGATCCAGAGTGTGATGTTACCGGTGCTGTTTAAATTAAAGACAGCTTCCCAAATCATTCTTCCTCTGCCTCTGCAGGTAATAGACATCCCCCCTCCTCTTCCCCAGAAGACAACTAATTTGCTTTCTGTTGACAAAATAATGTCTTGAATAGCAAAATGCTTATGTGCCGTGGATTTACAGAGAGTCATCTGGAATATAGTGATTCCTCAGGGAGGAACTCCCCCTCATTGATCACAGTGGAACTGAGACTTCTGGAAAGCATTCCTGAGGCTTTCAGTTTGGGTTGTCTGGTGGCTTATTCATGAATTTCTTCTTCATTTAAGACCCATTTGTAGAGTGTGATTTACATGATACCGTAAGGGGCATGGTGCTCTGTTTTCAAGCAGCTGATGCACCTACTTCCAGTTTGCATTATTACGATCTGCTGCAGTTCTGCTTTGGTGGCTTCTGAAGCCCCCATCTGCCACAGAGCAAACCTGCCACATTTCCTAAGAAAAATCCCAATTTCAGTGTTTTCTAACACATTTTGGGTTATAAACAAAATGTAACGGCACTCCAGCAAAACCCCAGTGTTCTTGGGGGTTTATCCTGCAAGCCTCCCGAATTTCACTGGTGTTGCTAACTAAAACGTGATGATGAAGTTGTTCCCAGATCTCATGCAGGGTCTGGAACGTTGTAGTGGTGCAGTACTGTTTCTCTTCCAGAATTTGGAGGTGAAAGTCCCTTAGGCCCAGTGCAGTGTTACAGTGTGGGTGCGTGAGGTGGGGAAGCTCTGCCTGTCGTGGTGGAGCTGATGCAGGAAGGAGCACGATGCCTGGCGTTGTGGAGTTATCCTTCTTCCTTCCTGACTTTATGGTGATGCCTCCCCTCCACATCCACATACTTTTGTGTGCCCCTTTCTTCAGGGAACCCAGGCAGGGCAGACTTGGATTGTAACGTACAGCTCTGTGCTGGTGCTTTCCTCTTCCTGTGTCCCTGCTAGTTCAGGATAAAGCAGATGTATTTGAGGTACCTTATGTCCTCTTATGAGATCTCCTGGTTTCTTCCAGGGGATGACTGGACTGTTTGCTAGTGAGGGTGCAGGACCGTGGTCCCTTCTGTATCACACAAGTGGACTACTGGCAAAAAAAAAAAAACAAAAAACCTTGGCTTTCTTTTTATCCCCTCTCTTTCCTCTGCAGTGTTTAGCTAGTTGTTTCCTCCCCGTGTTGCTAATGCTAGTGTTCATGCACACACATGGTGAGACAGATTAGGAAGCTGATCCAGCTGAAAACGAACCCATTTTAGGAAGGGAGTGGGAAAGGATTTGTTTGGGGAGTGTATGCTGGTAATTGCTGGCACGGGCAGGCAGTATGAATGCGGGGAGGGAAAGACACTGCCTCTTTTGCAGCAGCCTGTGCTTATGCTGGATTAAAGTGGCTCTGGGCCCACACCTATGGTCGTTGTTGTAAATTGGCTGGCAGTAATCTCTGCTGCAGGATGCCAAGCTCCTCTCATCCCAGCTTTTGAACCTGCATGTGAGCACTGCTGCCTTCTTTGCCTCAGCTCCCATCAGGCTCCAGCAGTCAGTCTGCAAAATGGAGACGTGCTGCAGTGCTGAGTTTACCCCTCTGCTCTCAGCGATTCAGGGCAGCAGCTGACCCACATCCTGGTGGCAAGTACCTGTGAAGTTCAGGCTGATTTGTTTCTCTTGTTTGTTTCCCTAGGTGATTTCTCTGGTCAGCTTTTAGCTTATTTGAGTCTTGGTCCAATATTCATTATTGTTGGCTTTGTAACACTCATCATATTCAAGAGAGAGCTTCACACGGTGAGTTTTCCTCTCCCTTCCCAGCTTCTCCTTACGACAGAAATCTTTGTCATTTGTGATGTGGTGCTCCTGTTTTCACTCTCTTGCTCTTTATAAGCAGAAAAACAAGCTTAGGTAAGGAGGTCTGCTGTCAGCAGCAGAAGACGTTATCACTTGTAACAGGTTAAAAGATAAATCTTTGCTGATATTCTTTTACTCTGTGCTATGTTTTGGCCATATCTGTGCACAAACATCAGTGAGAGATATCTGAGAATCTAAACAGTGCTGCTTCAGGGTGGGATATAGTAGTATTTCTGCCTTGTCGGGGCAGAAATGGGGTCGTAGCGTTGGCAGGGTTTGCAAGGTGGATAATGTGCAGGAAATAGCGTCTGACTCAGTGGGATGTGCTTTCTTTGATCAGCACTGAGGCACAAAATAAGATACAAAATAAAACCGACGAATTCCTGCGGGACTGCATCTGTCTCAGGGCTGCTTCCCAGCTGCACGCTGAATAGCAAGGACAGAAGAGACTCTTGCTTCTTCCAAGTGAGCAATAAAGGACTCTTGAGCAGACAGTACTTTGTCTGCTCTGACAGGTGGTTAGGAGTCAGTGTCATGGATAAATGCTCTTCAGGAGGTATACAGTGCTGGTAAAATTTGCCCTCAGTAAATGGATAAAATGCGGCCACTGCAAGAATTTTGGCAGCAGGTTTCTGATACAAGGCCATGGTGTCATGGGAACCAGGGGCTCAAGGGACCTGGGAAAGGGACTTCTAGGTTCCTAAACTGTAGGAAAGACAGCTGTTAAATTAGATGATCCAAGTTTTTGTAGTTTTTTTTGCTGACCCATGGCTGAACATAAATTAGAGTAACTATTGTCTTAACATTAACAGATTTTTTGAGTGCACTGACTTGTTGGACAATGGTGGTGCAGCAAGGGTTGAGGTTGGTTCCCAGTTCATGTGAGAAGTCACCTCTGAGCTGGTGTGAAGCATCAGCTGCCCATGGGTCAGGACACAGAGTGGAAAGTTCAAGTAAGGCTGAGTGTTAAGGAGTCCGAGTACCATCACCAGCTGGGATTTCTGTCACAGCAGTGGGACTTAATGTAGAGGGAGTGTATGAAGTCATGGTGATCTTAGAGGTCTTTTCCACCCTTCAAGTACAACCATCAGCCCATCGCCAGTACACCCGCTGATGGACTATGGAGCAAGAGTAACAGCAATTGCTGCCAGTCTGCCTCAGTTCAGAATGTGACTTCATCTCAGACTGAAGACAGCAGCTTCAGGATGAAAACATTCATATAGTGGAAGAGCCAGAAAGCCTAAAAAGCTTTGAGCTATTTGCCCGAACAGTGCCGTGTGTGCTCCCCCTGTTGGCTGACAGTGACGGACAGTCCCTTGAAACTTGCTTCGTTAAGAAGTATTACTTTCTGCGCTTGCTGACGGGAGTATGCAAATGTTATTGCTGTACAAGTGTCATTTTTGTCCTCTGAATCATCTGCTGAAAAGCTTTGTATGCACAATATGTTGTCAGATGCACAAAGGAGACTGAAAAATAAACAGTTTTCTTCCTCAGCTTCAGTATTGTGGAGCTGGTGGTTATAATACTGGTAGTCAAAAAAGAAAATTAGAAATGCATGAGTTGGGGGTTTCTCGACAGAGAGAGCCTGGTAAGTAGATGAATCTTTTGAAATAGGATGACACAGTTGTCTTGCCTTCACAGATCTCTTTCTTGGGAGGGCTGGCTTTCAACGAGGGAGTGAACTGGTTAATAAAAAATGTTATCCGGGAGCCACGGCCCTGTGAAGGTACAGTACGGCCCATTGGTGTCATGGTGTTGGTTGATCTTGAGTGGAATGATAATTGTGGGGTGTTAGAGGGTGCTTTCCTGTTTGCCTCATGTTGGCTTTGGATGTTTGGGTGTAAGAAGGCTGGCAGAGACGTGTCCTGTGAACCCGTGTGCACAGACTCCAGAGGAGTCGTTTGGCTTTACCTTTGGAGTGTTCCTGTTGCTGTGTACGGAGCAGACCTTGACCATACTCTTTCTTCTTCTCTTCCCAGAAGCCCATTCAACAGTGACCACAAAATATGGGATGCCGTCCAGCCACTCCCAGTTCATGTGGTTTTTCTCTGTCTATTCATTTCTGTTCCTTTATTTAAGGTAAAAATTCAGTATCAGGTTTTGGCTGTTAATATGTTGAAACACCTCCAGTAGTTGGTGTCCTTGCTGTGTGCCGCTTCAGCACACAGCTGAATTAAATCTGAGGACCTCCACAACTTGCTGTGGCTAGAGTGAATGAAGTATTTCTATTGGAATGTAGGACTGTGGCTATCTCTGCTGAAAAGGGAAGGGTAGGGGTGGGTTTCCTGATGCCTGTTTGGGTTCAGGTCTCCTAATTTGCTTTTTATAAGCCATGATGATCCATCCGTGTGAGGGAAGGGGGAGGGTGGTGAGTAGAGAGGAGGAAAGAAGAGCTGCTTTCTCATGTATCTGCTCAGTTTTGTCAGTGGGGTTGTCTGTGGTCTCTTAGGTAATACCTCTTGCATGACTTTTTAAGTTCACCTGCCATACCAAGTACTGTCTTTTTTGCGCTGTGCTGTTCAGAAAATCTTGCTGGGCATGGCTCTGTCTTGTGACTCCAAAGCGTGAAGGACAAAACTCATAGCTCCTCCTAGCTTTGTGGGCACTGGAGGACTCTGAGGTCTTGGCTCCCTGTTACATATGCTCAGCATGTGCCTTTCACATCAGTTGTGGTAATTGTGAGCATTCTGCCTTCCATCACAGCAATC
This sequence comes from Oreortyx pictus, assembly GCA_036925125.1. Classification (NCBI taxonomy): domain Eukaryota; kingdom Metazoa; phylum Chordata; class Aves; order Galliformes; family Odontophoridae; genus Oreortyx; species Oreortyx pictus. The sequence continues at coordinate 5,852,642 of JAUPFR010000022.1, forward strand.
CCTGAAAACAGTCCAAGAGAGAAGTATGGCTTTTTGGCTTCTGTTTAACTGCTGCCAGTGGGACAGATTGATGAGCTGGGATGATGTTGAGCTGCCCATGACCCCCTTGGAGCAGAGCTTTCCTAGGGTTTCAGAGGTAGTGAGAGTAGTTACAAGGACTCCTCAGCTTCCTGCCACTGTGCTAATGGCTCTCCATCTCTTTCAGAATGCACCAAACAAACAATGCGAGGTTTCTGGATTTACTATGGCGACATGTGCTGTCCATCTGCCTCGTCACAGTGGCTTTGCTAGTCTCATATAGTAGGTATGGAGCAATTGTTTGTCTTATGCTCTCATACACCCTTGTGGCTTTTAGCAGCCAGCAGACCTGTCCTTTGTCCTGCCTTTCTGATGTAATTCTCAATGACTGCACTGTACAAGTGAGAGAGCTTTGTGGAAGTTGCTGCGTTGCCATGAGCCCCTTCAAATAATGAGACAAAGGTGCTATGTGCGTGGTGCTTCACAGATGCATTTATGAAACCTGAGATCAGCTGAGCCTATGCCCAGTGCCCTGCTGGCTCCATTGCCATGCTCCAGCCTCACTGCCTAGCCCTCTTTCCAGCACTAATCATGAAAGCGTTGCACCATGGCTTGGCACACTGGCATCTGCAGCACGTGGGTTGCTACAGTTGGTCAAACTGTTTGTTTTGCTTGAGCATTAGCTACAGATGTTTATAGCTGTTTGACTTGCAAGATTTAGTTATGTTAAGGTGATGAGTAAAGAGAATGAAGTGTTGATCATGATTTACTTTTTTCCTTTAACAAATGATGTGATGAGCTCCAGTGGGTGGAAACAGATTCGGGCTAGAAAGAAGGCTGTATCTTCCACAGAAGAGTAGTTGACTGCGTGCTAGAGCTGCCTCCTCATTATTGGTTCCTTTTAAAACTGACAGGACAACTTCATAAAAGTTGGATGGTCTGATTCAAATAGAAATGAACTTGAGGAATCTTTCTCCAAAGCAGAAGGTCAACTAAGGTGATCTTAATGGCCACGATACATGAGGGGGGAGAAGAATTCTGGGTGTGCCTCATGTAGGTTGTGTGCAGGGGTAGCTTTAGGAATGGTTAATACAGCTTTCTGCTTGTTGCAACTGCAGTAGGAGCTCTGTAGTTGTGCAGCCTGTGTGTGGTCACACTTGAGAGCTGCAAAATTAAGACAAAGATACTGTCTGTTTTAAGTCTTTAAGCTCCAGCCTTGGTGGCTTGGAGGGTACTTCTGCTGCTGGCTTTGGAGAAGTCTCTCATGGGAACGAACAGTGGCAGTTCTTCACCTTGTCCAAAGATACGTGGCAGATCATTCAGTTAAGCTCAGAGTAAATGCTGTAAGCTGAATCTGCTGTAGTGGAGGAGGCGCAGTTTGTATCCCAGCTTTTTCAACTCTTTTTTGGTCTTCTAACATCTGGAGGATAACTTCCTCAGAACTTGGGAGAGTCCAGTGGAACATCACGCCCACTCTTGCCTTAACACCTGTCTGCTGGCTTTTCTCTTCCACTGCAGGGTTTATTTGCTTTACCACACCTGGAGCCAAGTCTTATATGGAGGTGTGGCAGGAAGCGTTATGGCCATAGCCTGGTTTGCCTTCACACAAGAGATACTAACTCCCCTCTTCCCAAGGATAGCTGCATGGTGAGTCTCTATTCTGTGAAGGTTTTATTCCTGCAAGCCTGCATTTCCTGGTCACCATTGTGCTCATTAAATGAGCTTCTTAAAATGAATTGATTGCACAGTAAAGTCCCAACTCCCTGGCAAAAAAAAAAAGTAGAAAAATTGTACCTTACATCTGAAGGAAAACAGTTGCAGATACTTTAGTCTCTAATATATATATTTTTTTAACTGTTGTAACTGGACAAGCCCATCTCTTTGGGCTGATAAAACTCTTGTGAACTATGTTACAGGTATTAGAAACTGGAGTTCCAGGGTTCTGTTCCAGCTTTGATGGCTTTGTTGTGCAGCTGTATAACTTGTTCTTCTGTGTTTCCTTCTGCATGTCTATACAAAAGATCACGTATGGATGGGGGAGAGAGGACATTTAAGAAACACATTTGTAAGGCCCCTCTAAAGTTGTGGGTTGTGGCAAAATATTGGTTAAGAAGTAGCTTTTCATATCGTAGGATGGTTTGGGAAGGAAGGGACCTTAAAGCCTCCCCAGCTCCAACCCCTGCCCTGGGCTGGTTGTGCCCCACCAGCTCAGGCTGCTCAGGGCCCCATCCAACCTGGCCACAGGCACCTTCAGGGAAGGGGCCTCCCTAACTTCTTTGAGCAACTTCTTAATCATTTTACCAACCAAGTGAGACTATAAAGCCATTTAAACTCAACACAGTCCAAAAGTATTCTATAATGAAAGAAAAATTAATATTATTTTCTATGATTGAATTTAAGAAGGAGCCTTCTTCCCAGACTTGAAGGATAATAGAATAGTAACGTTACGTTTGAACCAGATTTTATGCTGTGTCGTTATGTGGTAGGGTTGTTTTGTTCTGTTGTTGTATTCTGATCAAAATTGTAATAGAGAGAAAGTCTAATTTCTTCACTTCCTACCACCTTGTCTATTTTCAGGCCAATTTCAGAGTTCTTTTTAATCCGAGACACCAGCCTCATTCCTAACATCCTGTGGTTTGAATATACAGTCACGAGAGCAGAAGCAAGGTAAGTGACCTGAGGTGGGAGTGCAAGAGCTGTAGCTAGCTTGACTTGAGGTGTAGTTTTTATATATTAAAAAATGGCTGCTGTGGATGGAGTAGTGTAAAGAAACCCCATGTTGTGGGAAACTACCACATACGGAAGGTGGCTCTACTGGGGAGATTAGTGTTGAAGAAATCAGTATTTCAGCTTCCCAGCCCATGTTTCTTGCAAGCAGGTGTTTTTGATCTTGCATGTGTGTGTGAGCTTGTGCACACATAGAATGTGGTGGCTGTTCTAGCACTGCAGGGAGTAGGAAGGACTGCTCTCCTTGCAGAATGTGATGGGGGCGGCTTTATTTTTGTGCGGAGCTGTGCAAAGCCTTGCTTTAATCCTTCTGTCTTTTGCCCACTGCTTTGCCATTCTCACCTTGTCCTCTGTTTTGGCGTTGCAGAAACAGACAGCGCAAGCTGGGTACGAAGCTGCAGTGACTCAGGAGGTGTGGGGACCAGAGTGTGCGTTTTAACAGAGACAGACAAGAGCAGAGACCTGGGAGCAGCAAGGAGCCTTTTAACAGACGGACCAAAGGAACAGGCAGGGACCATACCCAAAACCTGAAAGCCTTTGCTCTGCTTTAGCAGCTAGCTGGATGCTCCCTGATGCATGTGGGACCGTGCAGGAGTAGAAACTCATTTTCAACACAGATGCACATTGCCGGTTGGAATGTACCATCATGTCTACGTCAGGGGAAGGGGGAGAAAATGCCTGGTGTCATGTTCGGGGGAGGGAAAACCAAAAATGAATCATTTCTGTGACTTTTTTTTTCCTTTTTTTTTTTTTTCTTTAGCATGAAATATACAGACTATTTATTTTTTTTAAATGGAGCTATTGTTTTTGGGGCGGGTGAGGCATTGTGTGTTTTGTTTTGCTTTTTGTTCGGGGGGTTTTTCTTTTTGGAAGAAGATGACAAAACTAAGTTCCAGTTGATTGTGGTTAATTAGGGCTTTTAGTTTCTAAAAATTTCTCAGGAGGGAGGGGAACCAAGATGGCGTGACCGAGGTAAAAGGGAGAGGAATGTTTCTTCCCTTCCTACAACCAGCTTGGGTGATCAAAATCAATTCCAACTGCACTTTGTACAGATAGAAAGTACTAAAGATTTCTTTTTTTTTTTTTTTTTTTTTTTTTTAAACACTAGTGATGACTCTGTGGGGAAACCTGCACGGATTCCGTTAATGGGAGTGTGTGTGTGTAAAAACAAAGGAAAACTGAAATACACTGATATTATTATTTTTTTTTTTTCCACTGCTGCTCCTGGTGTGTAATTAGCGAGGGTGTCTTTCTCAGAATCTCTTCTAGGTGGCAAGGTTACCATACATATCTCATGTTTATTTCATCTCTTCCTTTATTCTTTTATTACCTCAGGGTTGTTGGGATCTGTACAGCGTCTGTTGTTGTACTTGGTGTGCTACTGATGGCACTAGAAACCCATTGGTTATAAGCAATGCTATGCTCCAGTAAGAGTCAGCCCAAAGCCTTACAAAATTCAGTTGCTAGTCTCTGTCTTAAGCACTGGATTTTTTTTTTTTTTTTTTTGGTTAAAAGAGAAGGATTTTAAGGACGAACAAAATGACAACTGTAGACAAATAACAAGGTGAACAACTAATAACTAGCTCAGCTGCCATGTGAATTTTTGAAGAGTCCTGTTGGGAACCAGTTGTGAATTCAAGTAGTGAACTTATCCTAGCAGATAACTCCTGCCAGTTTTGATGGTGGGTTGCTCGGGGTTCTGCAGGAGTAACCTTGAATACCGAACTCCTACAAACAAGTTTTGTTTTCCATCCTTCTTCCATTTGGATTCTTTGTCTGGCTAGTCAGCTCTCTGGGTGCTGCGTCTCTGTGGGAGTGTGCCTGCCATCTGTGTGTGCTGGTGATGCCTCCAACTTCAGCCATCCATGAGTTAACCTGGCAAGGGCTATACTCAACGTGCTTCAGGGCTGTGCATGGACACTTTCTGTATTTCTAATATATAATGCAGCAGTTCAAGCGTAAGTACAGAGAAATATTTATTCAAAGCACAATTGACTTGAACTTTCACAGATAAAGGACAGCTTCTGAACTGGCTCAAAGGTCATCGGTGTGCCTTCGATGCAGTCATGTGAGCAGAGGTAAAATGACTGTCACATCTCAGTCTTGCTGCCTGTTTCAGTATCTTCACTTTAAACAGACTCCTGCATTATAAAGCTGCTTGAAGTGAGATGTTTCTGTTCATCTTGATTTTTATTTTTATTTTATTTTTTAAGTTTTCATCTGTGCCTGTTGCCATGGGAGTTTGTGTGTTCATATGGAGTGGGAGTTGGCTGCTGTAGAAACTGTTGGACAACCAGAGCATTAACTGTAGACTAGAAAGTAGCTATCCTGATTCAGTTCAGGAACGAAGCCATTTAAATTTCTCTGTTTAGGTAGCTTTGTGTAGTGAACTAATTGTTTTTTTTTCAGTTGCACTGAGTCAGGTTTAAGAGCTGTTTTAACTTCTTGTATAACGGGAGCAGTCCTGTTTCTCTTAAGATCTGAAGGACCTGAGCACTGGATCTGCTTTGAAGGTGCATCCAAATAAAGAGGCATCTTACAGCTTTCACGAGAACGTGCAATTGGACTTCCTCTATTAAAATTAGGATAGAAGATCACATAAGCCATGTGACATAGTGGTACCTCACGACTGAGTCTGACAGCTGGTACTAATCACAACTTACTGTTTTATTTTTTTCCTTGCATCGCTTAGGAGTTAACTTACAAAGCCAGAAAGGGGGATCACAGGCTCTTCCCTAAGGAAAAGGCTGAAAAGTGCTTAAGGAGTGTCTGGCACTTCTCAGTTCCTTGTAAAAATACTGTGTGGAAGCAGCAGTTGAACTAGGGAAGGGATCCCAGTCCTCATAGAGAGCAGTGCAGTGTACAAAGCTGTTCCTCTTCATGTTGCCTTCAAACCCAGGCTTCCTGCAGTAGTGCTTAGGAGTATGACAGGGAGAAGAGCTCTCGTAAGACACTGTAATAAGCTGTGTTCTGTGATTTGTTTGTAATCTGCATCTTCCACCTACTCTTGCTGTACCTTTCCAGAAGTCTTTGCAATATTTGATGGTAGAAGTTTGTTAGCGATCCCATGGATTTTCTTAACTAAATGGTGCTGTGCAGGAAGAAGATTCAAGCTCTGCCTTATTCCAAACTTGTATGAAGTCTCCTGCCACAAGTTTTCTGAAACAAAAGTATTTCCTTTGGAATACGTGGCTTTGCAAGCAGATGCTTTCAAGTTCCTCCCCCGTACTCAAGGGCTGGATGGAGATACTAAGACAATAAAAGGAAGGTGACAGAACATCATGGTTCACTGTTCTTGCTGTCCCCACATGTGAACATTCTCCTGTAAGGTACAGTAATGTAACTTCTGCAGTATCGAAGGAGATTTAAGTATTTTTGTAGCACTTGTTTATTGTGTTTCAGTTTATTCAAAGAACATTTCCGAACTGCACGACATGGATTACATTATCAAAACAGAACTTAATACAGCTAACCAGCAAAGCATGCAAACACTACCAGGCTGTATCATAAATTGCACTTAAACCCCAGGAGTTTGTTGAATGTTCTCAGTCTGTGCGTTTATTTACTCCAAATCAGTAGTTTTTTCCAGAAGTTATGTTTCTTGTACTGAATGCATCTTTAAGACTATTGACATCTCTCACTAAAGCAATCAGACAATCAAAAACAGAGAGGAGTACAGTATTCAGATACTGGAAAAACTGAAGGTATGAATCGAATACTATCACATTTTAGAACCTGCACAATAAAATACGTTTGTTTTTTTTTTAATAAGGAGAAACCTTGTAATGATTTCAGCGTCCTTTTAAGCACATAAAAAAAAACCCCACAGGTTTTCATCTGAATTTCAGCTCCATATATCATTAAGGATGCATAAAGTGGTCTAAGAATCTTGTCTTTCAGTGTGATACTCTGCTTCTTGCACTCTGCTGAAGCTAGTGGGATATCTAGATTTAGATCCAGGAAATATCAGTCCTGTCTTCTGAGATATATTCACAGCAGGGCATTACTTCTGCTCAGTGTTTAATAGGCACTTTCACTTGAGGCCCTTTCCTTTGATAAGACAGGAGAAAGGGCTGCTTGCAAGTACTGAAATGACAGTGCTGCAGTATCAGTGGTTCAAGGCATTGCAGACAGGAAAGTAAAGTAACTCATCCCCTAGCACAGATGTTGATTCAGCACGGGGGGGAGGATTACTTTAGCAAAAAAAATATACTTTTCAAAGTAAAAAGTATAAAAGTAGCTGTCATTTCAGCAAGGTGTGGCCTTTTATGTATATTTACAGTCATTTACACTCTGATAATACTGCGTATCCTCTTGCAATTTTCAGTCTACTTCACAGCAAAGGAGTAAGAGAGCAGGAATGTGTGTGCACAGGTTTGTAGTGCTCCCACTGTTAGACTATCGCACTCCATTCAGGATTCTTCTAAAAGATCAACTAAATCCATGTGAATGATGTGAAAGTGGCAGTTCATACAATCACTGGCTGTGCAGGTGAGTTTCAGTTAAATTTTCCATTTTAAGGTTTATTTAGGTGTATGAAGCTTTAAAACAATAGCCTTCTAGAAAAAAATGCAACAGTTTTGGCTCGTGTCTTTCTCAAAGCAGATTAGAACAATATTTTAAACTGATTCAGTGCAAAATTCTTCACGTCTGTTTACCAAGGCACTTTGATCATGTCTGTGATCATAAAAGTAGCAGTTAGGATCAAATGTTTTTCCTCTAACAGTACAGGCCATCAGACTTGTAACACATCTTGTTTCTTGTGATAACCCAACAGTCGCATCTGGAAGGGTGTGCAGCTTTAATATTAAATTCCTTTTGCAGAAACAGCAGTAGAAGCAGTAGAGTTCTTCGTTGCCATTCAGTTTTGCTAAATAAAAATTAAAGGAGCCTGGATTCTGGCAGATTTATTGGAAGCAGAGCTTAGAAGATGTCCCTATGCCAAAACTGTACATTGATGTTTTCTGTGTAATCTTACTATTTCAATTGAACATGAAAACACTATTACAAGATCATTCTTTCACTTAACAGAGATGGCACAGATCTGTATAACACTGCAGTAAGAAAAATATTCAAGAGTATCAGAAAAGGTGCAGCATTGTCACTGCAGGAACAATGGCTACTCCAGCAGCCAAACATCCAAAGGTGCCTGCACATTCTTAGCTTTCTTCCTGCTTTGTGTTTCTGCATTTAAAAAGCAGAATCATGTGGAAGAAGGGATATTCTGCAGCTGTTTTTCCTTTGGTGCTTACAGATTTGAATTCTGTGGGCCAAAACCAGAAGTGTATTCTGGAATTCCAGGTCAGAAACATTCCTGTTTATCCTCAACTTAGGTCAAACATGTTCTGCGTAAATATGTGGTTTCTGAAAGCAAGTTGTACAGCCACATTAGATTTAACATGTATGCCCTGAAGGAGAACAGGCATGTGGCCCTCTGACTAGTAGACAGAAGGTCGGCATCTGTTTCTTTGCTTCAGTTCCAAAGTAAAGGTACAATGGAGCAACTGTTCTGCTGAGTGCACAGGCATTCCCTTCTCATCTCAACAAATGGTGAGGTACCTGAAGCTAAAAAGTTCACAAAAGACAAGTTTTGGAGAAGGCTGGGGGGGGGAAGCTTTATGAAGTCTGAAAATGAAGGGCTGAGCCCACAACAGCAAGCTCAAACAGAAAGCCTAGAACAGAGCAAACAAAGCTGCCTTAGCTTGTAGTGAGTGGTGTACTGTCATTGGGTCAGTGCAATGGAAAGATCTTGGCATCTTAAAAAGAGGGGAACATTTCTAGGGCTGCGAAGTATGTAATGATAAGGTGCCTGGGATAAGTAGTACAAGACTGGAGCTGCTGTGACTTCTTCCTCCCCTTTGTTCGATGGTGATGTTTTGCTGGAGTATTAAGAACTCTTCAGACAAGTTGCAGGGATGCTGCACTCTTCAGAAGCCTGGACCAGAAAAAGCCTTGGTCTTGCAGTAGTCCCATCATATAAAACATTCCCCGCTTTTCCTGGCAAACTACCTTCTTCACCAAATGGATTTAGATACTGGTAAGGACTGTGCTTTCTATATATTCTGTTACAGTAAGTTCCATAAAAAGATTTTAGTCCTCTTTGAGGACACAAGGTGCACTTAGCAGCGATGGGAGAGGACCACTCAGTTCTGCTTTAGCTCTAGATAACATTTCCTCTCACCACACAATCTAGTATCTGTAGATGACCATTCTGTCTTGCTGAAAACAAATGATGCCTTCCTAGATTCCCATCAGGGCAGGTTGTCCCCTCAGTCATTTTCTGAGGAACTGGGAGCTTCAGTGCATAAAAAGACGGCCCCTCTCGTTGGGGATTTTGCATCAGATTGCCTCTTACAGTTTGGATTTGGGAGCAGATTGGAGCAAGCTCCTCATGTCTAGCAGTGCTTTCTCAAGATAATGTGCCATGCGAGCTGCATTTGTGTCAGCACAGCTGTTGAATGCTGAAATTGCAAAGTTGATGTGCTCTTCCATAGGGTTGTAACAGATTCCGTAGCCATCTGGAACCACGGGACCAAAACACATCACACAGTCTGTCTTTGCTGGGACCTGTGGAGACAATGTAATTAAACTTCTAACTAGCCAGGCAAAAATGCAGCTATCAAACACTAACAACTGTGTCAACCGTAGAAGAAATGCATGAAATGCTCTAAGGAGAGCCTTTTGCTCAGCTCCACCTACCAGCACACACATGTTGGATTCTGCTGTGTAGTAGCAGTGTGATTTCTTGTGCCTCTGCAAAGGAGACAACTCCCCAGTATAACTTTCTAATAAGTCACTTTTTCAGTAAGAACCAGAGCACAGCAGGTGGCATCTAACTCCAGTTGATACCACGTGCAGGTAGCCACCAAATGCTTTTGGTCACCTCAGCCTTGATTATGCTTGTGTTTTTACAGGGTGGAGGAGGACTGGCAGCTGCAGATTAGATCTGCAACTTTAATGGGATTGGCAGCAGCCTTAAAACATTCTAAAGAGATGAGGGAGAAACGCGGGGAAGAAACGCAATGGTAATAAATGGAGACCACTTCCATCTTTGCTTAAAGGAGTCCTACCTGGCTGGTTGAGAGATTGAAGTGCATTGCAACAGCATATGCTGTGTCCATAAACAGTTCGGGCATGCTCACCAAGTCCTCAATAGCTTGAAGCTTCAAGCCTAGCAGGTGGCGGTCTATGGCATTCCCCCTTATAGCCTGTAAGGATGGAAGAGTAGGTGAGAACCTGTCTTACAGCAAAGTGAGTGACACTATCACCACTGGGTTAAAAAAACAAACACAAAATGACACACACAAAAAGTATCTATACATCTACAAAGTTAGAATACTGGATATTGCCCTTAGACTGTTGGACAGTCTTGTTTGTAAAGACTGAAATTAAACGTACTGGTGGAACCAACCTTACAGTTCCTGCCTATGTGCTTCCTCTAGTTTAAGGTGTTCTCCTGCAGCTGTGGTATTAATGAGAAACAATGTCAGTAAAAACAAGCCATTTTGTTATCTGATTTTTCCTCTCACAAGGGGCACTTAAACCACTAGTTAAAAGAGGAGGAAGCATTCAGGCAGTAGCCCAGAGTCAGCTCTGTGCTAACAGAGATAAAGCTCTTTAGGTCTTGGTTTTTCTTTTTTACCAGAACCCTCATTTACCGTGTAAAACCTCAGTGATGGTTGCACAGAGGTCACTTACCATATCTGTGTATTCCCTGTGGGCCTGGGTAGCTCTCCTCAGCAAGTCTGCCTTCGCCTGGTCCTGAAGAGAATGCACAAATCTTTAGTTTTTCTACAGAACAGGTAGCCTTGTTTTGTTTGTTCCTGCAGGATACAGGACTCCTGCTTTGTGTGTCTATACTAAACTAATGTTAAAATTATGTTGTTTGGCAGCGTTATGTCAGTCTGAGTCCATCAGTAGTAAAACCAAATATTAGAAGGGAGCTGATTCCTTTGGGGAGGATTAGAAATGTCCACGCGTTGTTCCCCTAGCTTTGAATTCATGTGAAAGGAGAACTAAATTAAATCTAAGGTGTGTAACTATACTCCAAACTACGTTTTAGCTTAACTTGATATCAGGTGCAGTGCAAAGCTGAAACCAGCTGACACTGTTAGCCAAATAAACACCTTTCCTCATGTTCTGGCATGGAGTCCTCATGCTACTTCTCTGAAATCCTCACCGATTTGTCAGGGCTGTCCATGGATTGTACAAACTTAAGAGACTCAACAGAAGCGGAGCGGATGGTGTCAGTGCGGCCCAAACGGAACATCCTCAGTGAGGCACTCTCATACGTGGGACAGGAGTGACCGTACATCCTGGGGGATGGAGAAGAGTCAAGCTCATGTGTTTGAGGCTGAAGGTGGAGAGGCTGGAAAGCTGCCTGTTGGTCTTACCTGTAATACGCCAGCTGCAAGGCCAGCTGGATAAAAGCATCGGGACTTATCTTCTCTGACTTGGGGAAGGCTTTCCCAAATTGATGAAAGACCATCACTTTGATATCCAGGTCCTCGACCATGCTGCAAGGAAAGAAAGAGGAAGTGCTCCTTCACCTGCTGCTTGTTTTTGAAACATAAATGTATGAACTTGGCTTTCCTGAGGCTGAGAGGGAACAGGCTACTTGGATTCCATCTGTGCAGGGACTGACAGCTCCATCAGACTCTACACAGCAACACGGAGGTGAGCTTTTATGGCCACTGCTGAAAAGCTGCACTGAGTTAGACGGGCTTATGTCTGTGTGTGTACTCCAGTGTCCCTAGCTGAATCTGCTAAAGCTTTGTTCTTTCTTAGCAAAAGTGGAATGAATGAACAATTGGCCCTTTTCCGTAGCTTTGAGTTTCTTCTTAGCAGGTGGCATTAGTGTGTGTACCTCAGCTCAACGTTGCTGACCCAGTAAGTCACTGGAAAAACTCCCTAGCAGTAGTGGGGAAGGCTGATGTGTTTGAAATGGTGTCACTCACCAGACCCTCTCCAGTGCGTTCTACTTACATGTTGAGGTTCTGTTTTGCCTTCTCTATGTCATTCTTGATTTCTGGAGTTATGTTGAACCGCAGCTTCTTGGGCATTGGCAAAGGAATCATTGGTGATCTCACCAGCTCAGGTTTCTTCCTGCTTAGAGAAATGATTACGTTTGACCAACCCTTTGACACAAGACTCAGCTAAGCACAGCAGAACCTGGGCAGAAATGCACAGGAGATCTGCCCCAGCACCTTGTGACACTTGCCACATGCTGAAGCTTCTTCACAATGCTATTACAGTGCTTTTTGAACAGCAGGAATGAAATCTCTTTCATGCCTTCTGCCCAAAAGGAACATCCCTCCCAGGCAGAAGTCCTATTTACTCTGAAGAGTAACATTCCCTAAAAATGGGAGCACTGTGAGCTTGCCTGCTCAGTTCTCGTTGTAAGTGTAAGAAAAGCCACAACTAATAAACATACGTATCCTTAGGGAAAAAGGTGCCAGATTTTCCATATTTCAAAAGCTGAGGAAAAGTAGAGCAGGCAGGACTCACGTGTATTCCACAATGTGATCCAGAAGAGCAACGATGGGTGGACCTTCTGAGGGAGCGTGCTCGTATACGAGACCACAGGAGCCATCTTCAGCAATGATGAACTATGGGAGATCAGGAAGGAAAGTACAGAAGAGAGATGACTAGTGTATGAAACACGAGTTATCCACAGAGAGAGATGTTAGTACCTCACTGCTCTGTAACAGATTGGACAGTGATCCTATTGCTGTGTGCTTCAAAGGTAACACAATGAAGCCCTTCAGCAGGCCTAGAAAGATACCACTGTTAAGAGTTCTGCAAAATAAACTACTTTTCCATTACCTGAAACATCTAAGCTTTATCCCATCAAGGAAGAGTTCCAAATAGGAACAAAATAACTGAATCCTTGAAGACCTCAGCAGAGATGACAGTCTTTTAAAGAACCACAGCTACAACCTGTAAGCCAGGATAGATGAACTAATAAAGGGGAAGTTCAAACAGCAGCTGCTTTTTAACGTTCTTGACTGAATGGAGAATAGATCAGAAGGATGCTGTGGGATAGCAGCTCATGCTGGGGGGGAGTGGGGAGAACAACAGAAAAATCTGGGCAGCTTCTTGCAGAAACTGGAGAAGTGACAAGCCTAGGGAAAATAAAAGGAACAGACCTCCCTATGTTTGGGCTGCCTCCAAGCAGACGAGGCATTGTTCACCACAGGCAGAAAATTGATTTACAAGGAACACAAAGAACAGCTACACTGAGTAAGCGTGGGCAGAGGCAGTAAGAGAAATGAAAAGTCCCCGAAGCAGGAATGAGTGCTTGAGCTGACAGCGAGGGAAACTGAAGGATCTCACGCTGTCACCTCCCATAGGTTATCTCCCCTGTTTCTCCACTCAGTGTCAGAGAAACTTTCCTGCCAAAGGTTTCTTGGATTCATTGGATCCCTTCTGGCCTCAGGAAGGAGCTTCTTCATCAGACTCGTATCTAGAAAATCTTGTGGGCATCAGCACTTACTTGAAGCGTTTTGTCGAACCATCGGTTTCCGCTGTTCCAGCGACTGCCTCCACCGTGCAGCATCTGAGCGGCCACGCGGCTCTTGTAGATGTCATCAGACACCCGGGGCATTGGTGCATCGAGGCAGACAGTGCAAATGCTCTTCTCAATGGTACGCACAGATTCCTTGTTGGTCTTATCTGGGAGGGAAAAGAAAAAAAAAAAAAAGGGGGGGAGGTGAAAAGCTTTCATTTTGAGCAGACAGAGATTGGAATTTAAAGAGGAGGTTTGGAGGACCCAATGTTGGATCCCTACGGTACGTCAATGTAATATGTATTCCTTAGGGGTGTAAAGTCATAGCAGATAGGTTAAAGATGAATGTGTGCTGTTCCCTCCTTTTTTCAGGCTGGATGAGCCCCAGGGAGCCTGATCTAGTGGGTGGCAACCAGCCCACAGCAAGGGGTTGGAACTGGATCATCCTTAGGGTTCCTTCCAACTTAAGCCATTCTATGATTCATAGTTCTTACAGTCCAACAAGCTCCAGGATTTCAGGTCTAATGCATCAAACTTCAGCCTTCACCCATCTACCTTCTACAACAGATAAAGCAATGCTTTGCCATGAAATTAAGTTCCTGATCTGGGGTGGGAAGTTCATGTACATACCCAGAACAGTCTAACAAAGCTTCCCAAAGGAAAGAACTGAACAGAGCACAGCAGTGATGTTGGTATTCAAACACTGGTAGTTTTTGTTAGCACTTGGATGTTAGGGGCTGCACACACCTTTCAGAAGGTTGTTGTAGGCTTTTGCCCAGCTGTTCCGGTGGTTGCTGGTGAGGATTCCGATAGGTTCTTTGTTTGTTTGGAGGGAGGTGTTCCAGATCTTTTCCAGCTGAATAAAGAGCTGATCGGTGGTAAGGGGGCTACCATCACTGTTGTACACATCCAGCTCAAAGAACTGAAGATGAGAAGATCAGACAAGGACAGAGAAAACAAAAGATCTTAGTTATCCAGCTGCAGAAAGAAGGAGCAACCACTCTGAAGAGGTAAGACCTGATCAGAGAACTCAGTCTGAAAGCACATCTTTGAAGGGCATTCAGAACTGACAGACCCAAACAAGTCCTAATTCCCTTGCAGGACATGAATACAGTCCAGGTTTTAAGAAGCCTGGGAGCCATGGTAATGAGGGCCAAACCACAAGGATATCCTATTTCCTAGATTGGCTCGCAGTGGTAGAATTTATGACCAATTTCCACTTGATATTTTCAACTTAAGACCCAGTCTCCAAAGTCTGGACTTTGAGAGGCAGGAGTTGCAGGGATGAGAAAAGGAGAGCTTTTTTCTGCCTCATCCTTTGATTACACAGGCCTATCTCAGCTGTTGTCCAGCTAAAACCAAAGGGAATAAAGGAAGCAGGAGTGAATCCTTGCTGAGGCAAACCCTGTTTGTTGTTCCCTTTTCCCTGGCTGCACAGCTCGCTGAAAGGGACACACGCATCTAAACGAACGTCCTTGAAAGTCCAGGAGCTGCTGTTACCTGGAAGTTGTGAACCACTGTGATGTGTCTGGACTGCTTCTTGCCCTTGGCGTAGTTGACAATGGAGTCCCGCTTGGGCCCGGGAATGCGGCAGGATGAAAGGATCTGGTAGTACTGGTTCATGCAGAGGGGCTTCCCACCCATGTACTCCACTGGAAGGGTCTCACTGGAAGATACAGCAAGGTATGGAAGAGAAAATATAGCACAGAGAAGGCCTGAATTCCCCACACAAGACAGGCTCAGGACAGCCACTCTGCAGCCACTATCACCCCCTCCAGCAAAACCCAAACGTGTGTGCTGATGGTATAAACAAAAGGGCCCATCTTTTCCCATTCCTACAGTCTTAGCTGTCTGCTGAGTCCAGGGCATGATCATACTGGGAGTTGTATTGTTTTCAGTAAAACAGCAGAAGGAAGTTTTCGGCTTTAATCTAGTGGGCTTGCTGTGATTAATCGTCTGGAATGGGCCTCAGTTGATCACTTCAGCAGTATTTTCCTGCTGCTCTTTTCATGGTTGGCCCTGAGCCTCATCTGAGTTTGGAGTAAAGGTATGATGTTGGTAACGTGTTGGCAGATGCTATTTTGGGAACATAAATAAGGTGTTTTCAGTTGGTGCTTAGAAGAGAGGGAGTGGGGAGGAACAAGTTTCTCTAAGGCTAACTGGAAGATGAG
Source organism: Oreortyx pictus (assembly GCA_036925125.1). Lineage (NCBI taxonomy): Eukaryota > Metazoa > Chordata > Aves > Galliformes > Odontophoridae > Oreortyx > Oreortyx pictus. The sequence goes on from JAUPFR010000022.1 coordinate 5,868,065, forward strand.
AAACACCAGAAACCCAAAATGAGAGAGAGAAATTCCTGCAGCCTGAGCTGTAACTTGTTCTGTGGGCAAACAAAAGTATGCAACTCCGCAAGACTGTCTGGCTCAATCCCTCTAAACACATATGCGTGCCAACAAGAGCATTAAGGTAAACAAAGAACACCAAGAAAGAAAAGTAAATTTGTTCTTTGCTAGCAGTGGTAACCTTGGCAGTTACCAGCAACGCTGATTACAGCATCTCTTCAAATATGAGCAGTTTTCTCTTAGCTTTCTATTTGGAAGGGAGATTTATTGACTGGGATCAGCCTTCCTATCACGGTAAGGAACACCTGAGAGGTCAGGAAAGTTGCTAGCTCACTTGTCAATCATGGTCTTGAAATCCAGGATGCCCTCGATCAGCTTGGCAGCAAACCTGCAAAAGTAGCAAATGCAACAAGTTGAGATTCAGATACAGAGCACCTGGGGCAGAGGGGGTAGCTAAGGAAGAGGACTAGCAGAGCCTCCTCTCTGCTCTGCAGAAGTTCAGCTGTCCTGCCAAGCCCCTGTTGTGTCCGTCTCTGGCTGGTTGATAGAGCCACTCTGGGGTTGTGATTTGAGACTGCTGGATAGTCCAGCCACTTAGCACTTAAAAGAAAAATATTATCATTGTTACACAACTAGGGAATTCTAGACAACACTCCAGAAAGGGTGTAGTCTGATTACATAAACAACCCTCTAAAAGCAGCATTTTCTACTGCTGTGTTATGATTTTTGTTCCATCCAAGTCTTAGCATTAAAACAACATGAAGGGGACTTCTGCCCTTCCCTGGCCAGAGGCCAGCTCTGAGTTTCAAGCTCAGCTGCAGCTGTATCTCTGTACTGAAGACTCATCGATGCTGATCTAGTTCCTACCTGATTCGTGTTCTGCTGCTAATGCAACCCTAAGAGCATTCCACTGCTAATGAAGGATCTGAAACAAACGCAGGCATGCCGACACTGAGGTGTTGTGCTCACTAGACTCAACAGAAACAGTTCCCAGCAGGGAAGGGAGGCTGTGACCAGCCACATCAATCTGCTTAGCTTGGGAGTGACAAATTGGCCTTTTCTGACCTGGGAGCTCTCACCCACGTGTGGGAGGAAGGAGGCAGGAGGTCACTGTGACAAGAGGTTACAGTCAGCTGAACTTCAAAGGCTTTAAAGTGGTAGGAGCATTTGGCATCTGCATGCAGTGTCATCTAGATTTGTTCAACCTCCCCATTCCTAGTAAAGATCAAAGTAACCCCAAGAACCTAAGGGCTGTTAAACAAATACAGCACGTGTCTTCCAAGGTAGTCGTCAGTGAAAATTTCCCAGCCTTACTTAAAAATCTGAAGAAGTGAAAAAATGCTGAGAAACAGAAGTGAGAGAGCTGTTCAGAGAGCAGACAGCCCGGGAGCAGAGTTAGGGCTTCAGGGGAAGAGCTGACTTCATTTCCAGTCCATGTTGACAGGCTGAAGATTGAAGAACACTTTCTAAACTTGCTTTCTGATTTTTTTAGTTTCAAGCCGTGCTGTCAAACTTTATGCAGTCAAAATACGCAGGCACTTTTAACTGCATTTTACATGGGTAGCCCTGACTGTCATGCAGCTGCTCGGTTCCCCTGGTTGGAACAGCAGTAGTGCTCCAAATCTCATCTATTCACATAACTTAAAAGTGAACGCGAGCAAAAGTTTTCAGAGATGTTTGTGTAATGTTATTAATTCTGTACTGCCCTTGTAAGGCTCTTCCTCCGCACTCCTGGTCAGGTGTAGCCAGGGAGCAGGTACACCTGAGAGCAGCAGTGCTCCCCTGGTTGGTGCTCCTCATCTGCAGGGAGCAGCAGTAACTGGGGAAAAGGTAGTCCTGTGTAAAGGTCAGTGTGAAAGTTTTGCAGATGGAGTTTGAAACACACGTATACAGTGGTGGTTAAAAATTAAAGGGAGCCCACAGGGAAGAGAGGACATGAACCAGACACTGGTTCAGGAATGAGCAAGAGAATCTGCTGTGTATGGGCAGGGGTGGGCTGTTCTTAGCTGTGGGACGCTGATGCCCATGGGCAAAAGACAAATGGCAGAGCTGAACTGCAACAAGGAGCTGGTCATGGAGAGAGACTGCTGACTGCTGGTTATTCAAACCATAAAAGAAACAACAAAATAGGGGACAGTCCTTGCAGCAGGTTCCCTCATCCCTCAGAACTGCCTTCTAGCTTTTTCCATGTCGGATACATCCTCACAATGCCTCCAGTCAGCAAAGTGGCTGTCAAGCAAAGTCAGAAACCTCAGTGTTGAGTCCCAGCTTAGTGCCCAAACCACCAGACTTCACTTTTCTACCTTATAACCAGGATTTTCCTTACAGCCTACCACCCTTTCCTTATCTGTCTACCCTCTTGCACAGCATGGACAGGATATCTGAACACCCTCCCACCCGTCCAACAGAGGTAACTCATCCCATCCCAAGCCCAGGGGAAGGCAGAAAAGGACTTTACCTGAGCTGACCTTGTCGATCCTGAAAGTCCTGCTTAGGTAAAACCACGCCAGGGCTGGAGTGAACCACAACGGGCAGGCGATACTCCAGGTAAGCTGTCTTCAACCACCAGTCTGAGAGCTGGCATGGAGAGAGGCAACATGCAGGCACAGCATCTGCTGCTGTTTGACCCAAGCCAAACTGAATGCTCTCCGTGCTCTGCCCCCAGCTCTGCCCCACGCTTTGCAAACAAATTGTTTGGGTTTTATGTTTTGCATATGGTGGAGGGGTATTGGAGTGAGGCAGTGGGGGCTCTCGATGCAGGGCTCAAAAAGAAACTTTCCTTCAACTCCTTAGTGCCAGCTGTGTGATACCAGCAAACTAAGGGCTTCAGCCACAGCTAGGGTCAGTGATTCCCCGTTCTGCTGTTAAATCTTTGCTCACCCAAGTCCTGGTGAGGGTCATGCACAGCTCAGGGAGGTCAGCAGCAGACTGGTCATGGAGACGGTGCCATAAAACCACAGGTCCCAGTGGGCACTGGAGGGGCACGCAACAGACCACCTCTCTCCCTACACAAAGCCTGGAGCCAGAATCCCAACCTACCCAGTTCTCTGTTTTCCTCGCTCTCCTTTCCAGGCCTTTCTGCAGTCTCTCCCCAACACCTCCTGGCTTTCGGAACTCAGCCACCAGCTCCTGTGTGTGGTTCAGCTCCTCCTCGCTGATGATGGGCTGCAGGGTCAGCAGGTAGCGGTCCAGCGTCTGCTGAAGTGGCGGCACGGGGAGATGGGGCAGCGCTTCTTGATGAAGCAGAAATCTGCCTGGGATCTTGCCTAAAGCTGTTGGCTTCAGCAGGCCATAGGGCCTGGCCTGTAAAGCACAGAGCAAATGTTGAGACAAAACTTCCCCCTGATGTGCATACGGTCACAAACAGCTTGGATTTTGAAGGTACACAGCAGGGAGCAGAGCACATGAAGCAGCGCAAGGTACACATCTATGACTGCGTGCTCTTAGCAATCTCTGATCTCTCTATGGCTGTAAGATGTTCAGAAAAGCTGCAAGGGAAATGTGATCAATCAAGATCCTGATTGTTATCTTGATATAGGAAACCCTGCAGGGATAATGATACATCCCCCGCTGTCTGGGCGCCTTCTAGCTGAGCATCTCCATATGTTTCTCAAGTCAAACTCTTCCGTCCCATGGGAAGAAAGTAAGTCACGAAAGAAATTTAATCTTAGGTAGTCAGAAACCATTTAATTGCTTCTTAGGATGTACAACAGAATAGGGCCAGAAAATAAAGCAGAGCTCTGTGCCAAATCAAATTATACTTCAGACTTTGTTAAGGTGAGCTAAGTCTGAGGCAGGATTCAAGCCCCTGTGCTTTGGCCAAGGATGGTCTATCATCAGAGATGGTCAGGGGAGGACAGGCTGTGTTGGCCTTGGGACAGTGCTGCTTTATGTTCGTGCATGTCCCAGTTGGTGGAAGCCCCAGCTATATTAGAAGAACCTCTGTTCAGCTGTACCAGTATGGAGCTGTTCAAATTATAGGAACCTTTGGAGAGGGATCACTGAGAGCTGCTCAGGAAATTGTGGGTGATGGAGACGATTCTGGGGATCAGACAAGACTGAAAGCCTGAGAAAGCATCACACCACATGGTTTCCTACAGGACTCTGGACTCTGCACCCTCAATAATGCAATGTGCCCTTTGCTTTCCGAGGCAATAAGAAAATAAGTGCCCTCATACCCCCCAGCTCCCAGGAGTTAAGCACAGGAAAGAAGAAGAATCTGCAAAGTGACAAAGCCTTCTGCGTGGTGCTGAGCCCCCAGAGAAAATGCTCTATGCTCTTTGTAGGACATAAGAACCATGTGATCGAGGTTTGGGGAAGGAGGGTTAAAAACAAGAAAAGGGGGAACTACTAAAGCATTAAAAGAGAGGGGCTGGGAAGAAATGAAGGGCGTTAATCATGGCAGCATCAGGATACTGTACCTTCTCTGCTTGCTTCTGCTTGCTATCCATGGCTGGGAGGACAGAAATGATTGTAAAGCTCTCCCTCGGCCTGTCTTGGTTTCCTCTTCCCCCTGACAACGGGCTGCCCGTGCAGGGCGTCACCTGATTAGCAAACTGCCACATGACTGCTCCGATCAGAGGGCTCAAGGCCAGGCACAGGTCAGGGAGAGCAGGGGGTAATCAGACCATCAGATGCCACGAAGGCACCTTTCCAGGAAGCCCTCCCTCTGTCACTGATTGTCTGCCCTGCACTGCCTGGTCCGTGCCCGCTCTGATCAATAACTCTGTGCCTCCAGCCATGGCAGAAGTGAAGGTGTTTGGGGCTAAAGATGGTAGTTTTCTGCCCTTCTCCCATGCATGTATGATCATTACTGCAAGATGTTGGGAAATTCTCGGTTGTCAAGCCTTATAATCAAAAAGATATCTCCAAAGCAGAGCAACAACAGAATGGTGCAGTCCCAAGGAGTATCACGCTCCTCTGAGCAACTGAGGGGCAGACAGGAGCTCTAAACATAGCTAAGATCACATCTGATGATTCCAAGCAAACAGGGAAAAACCCACACTAAATTAGTTGAAAACACAAGTTGAAACGCAGGGTGGGTTTATGTTTACTCTTTTATGTCCGTCCTCTGCTTGTTTGGCTCGAGGTCAAACTCAAATGTTTGACGGGAGGAGGAGCAGCAATCACAGCTGAACAGAGGCGGCAGCTGGCAGCAAAGATAGCGAGTAGCCCGCCTTTTCCCCACAAGCACCAGAGAAACAAACACCAGCAGAGTGCGGGGCGTGCGGATGGGGGACAGCTCGTGGGCTGGCGGTGCTCCCAGGCCACGTTCCAACGCGGCGGATGACCTTTTCCACAGTGTGTATGGGAAGTCCACCTGCAGGCTTGGGGGCGGGAGGAATTTCAGAGCGGTGTCTGATTCCCAGCACTGCCATAACGTGGAGTGTCAGATGTCAGGCGTATGTTTGTCTTTTTAAATTAGAAACTGGACCCCCCCCACCCCCATCCTCCAGCCCTGAGATAACCAGTGCTGAGAAAGCGCCTCATGCAGTGGATCCGGCTGTCCTGCACTGCCTCCTCCCCCGGGATCCATCAGTGGTGTCAGTGAGCTCTAACAAAACCAGTGGTTCGCAGTCGGGTGCTGGGGAATGCATCTCAAAACGAGCAGCGCTGCGCTGGCACAGCTGCCCCTGAGGTCGCCGTCCCGGCGGTGCTCAGCGAGATGTGTCAGTGGGCACGGCGGGGCGGGCTGGGGATCTGAGAGCCTTCCTCCGACCTCCTCGGCTGTGCGGACACGTCCCGGCGGCAGCAATGCCGCGGCCCGGTCGTACCCCGAGGCCTGCGGGCTGCTCCCCCCCCCAATCCCCGCGCACCTCCGTGAGACGCGGGGACACCGCGTCCCCCTCAGGCCGCCATGTCGGCCCCCACACCCCGCGCTGCATCCCGCCCCGCTGGGCTCGCACTCACCGCCGCCCTGGCCACGCAGCCCAGCATGGCTCCGCTGCCGCTCCCCGCCGCAAGGACACCGGCGACACCGGGCGCCGCCGCCCCGCTCGGCACACAGGGGGCGGGGCCGCCCCGCCGCCATCTTGGAGCGGGGCGAAGCCGGCTCCGCCATTTTGGAAGAGGGCAAAACGCCCCTGTCAGGAGAACGAGCACCGGCGGAGCGGCGGCTGCTGTACTGTGAGCGCGCGGCGAGGCGGCTTTCGGCGCCCCGCGCCCTTGCGTGGGCAACAGGCATAACGCGGGCCTAGGAGGGGTCGCGGGGAGGGGGGGGGGGGAGGAGCTCGACAGCCGCGCGTGCCCGGCTCAAAGATGGCCGCCGGCCGCCTCGTCTTCCGGGGTCGGAGGTGAGAGGTGAGAGCGGCGGCCTCCGGGAAGATGGCAGAGAGCGAGCGGCGGGCAGGTGCGGGCCGGGCCGGCGGGCGGGGGGTTCCCGGCTGCGGGATCCGCGCGGAGCATCCGCAGCGCGGTGGCTGAGGCGAGCGGGGCGGGCCGAGCCGCGCCCGGGCCCTGCGGCTCCGTGCCGGGAAAACTCGGCCCTGAGGGCTCTGCCGCGCCCGCGTTGGGGCCGTGCGCGGCCGCGGGCCGTTGGCGGCTTTGTTGTATGTGGAGGAGCGGTGCGCGGCTTCTCGTCCGACCCGCGCGTGTGTCCTCGTCACACCCTCCCGTCTGTTTCTTTTAAGCCGCGTTTCCCCGGGCTTTGGGCTCCCGGCTGCGCACGCCTTGGCTCCTGGTGGTGTTTCACGGAGCTCCGCTTTGATGCTGTGCGTCACGGAGCGCTGCGCGGAGCGGGCTCTGAAGCCACGGGTGCTGACAGCAGACAGAGGTCTGCAGGTTTCCTGGGCTTCAGAACGTGAATGGAGCGACCCTGATAAGTAAACATGAGTTCGCGTCGGCCCTTGGTTTCTTTAACAGCCACCTGCTGTGCTGTGGGGTGGTCCTGAGTGAAGGCAGATCCCTGTGGGTCCTCTCCGGCTCGGGACGGTCTGTGGTTCTGTGCTAAAAGTTGTGCTTACAGAAATGACTGCAGATTGCCTCAAAGGGATCTTCGTGTCCCAGCATCCCCCGAACCTCAGCACTTCTGGAATGGGGAGTGCTGCTCTGGGCTGCCATCTACTGAGTCGCTTTTGTGTTGTCTTTGCAGGAATTGCCCTTCTTAGGGGAATGCAGCTCAGGCTTAGCTCCCTGAAAACAGGTGGTTTGTAGAGAAAGTTTTGTGTTTTGGCACGACCCGAGGCTTGTTTGCCCTAGAAATAATGAAACCAGGTGGATGCTGTCAGTGCTGGCTCCTGCAGGCTTCTCTGTCTGTCGAGGCAATGACTGTAATGCAACCTGCTGACGTGTCCTCAAGGGAACGTTATTTGGGGAATGTGGGGATACAGTTTGGTGAGTAGGACTTGGTGAGATAAAGGCACGGGCTGGGAAGGGTTTGTTTGCTTTCAGTCTCCTGAGGAATTAATTGTTGCTTTCTAAGAAAGGAAGGTTAGAGGATTGCTTCTCCTCTGCTGCCTCTTCTTCACCTCTTTCTTGCCTCTCCCAGGCAATTTGGAGGAGATGGCTCCTCCCCTCCAGCAAAACTTCATGATCCCCAGGAAGGAGATAAACATGGTTGCAGACATGGGCAAGTGGAAGCGCTCTCAGGTATGTCTGTGGGCTCAGGGAAGACTGGTAAGTGCTTATTATATTACAGTGGCAGCTGGGTCTGGACTGGTAACCACCACTAGGTGTAAAGCAGGTTTGGGCAAGCCTTGGCAAAATAATTGATGTGTTAAAGCAGGAGTCGCTGCCTGTTTGTAGGAAAATGACTTGGCAGTGAGGTGTGGAGCTGGCAGCCAAATGCTCAGACAAAGGAGTGAGCCAGGCAGAGCCCGAAGGTTGAGGGAGACAAGAGGTGTGTAAGAATTATTGCTGCTCCCTGCCAGCGCACCAAGTGGTAACTGTTTCACCCCACGTAACCTGTATATTGTGATGTACTGGGTTTACCCAATGCTGTTTGAACTCACTTGAAGTGTGATCGTGCTGTCTGCCCTCTTACAACATCAGGGTGGGTTGGTTCCCGGTGCATTCCCACCACGCTGTACTGGAAAGGGCTCTAGAGCCAAAGCCTTCAATTTCCTGGGTAATTTTTGTTTACAGTGTATGCGGGGCTGGTGGAACAGGCAGGTTCTCTGTCCTCTGCCTTTGAGAGGTAGCAGTGATGGCCTAGACTTGTTTCTCCCGTTGGTCCTGCTGTTTAGGAACAAGCTCTTGCTTAATGTCACGAGAAGCTTAAACTGTAGCCAGCTCTCTAGCAAACTTGGGATTGCAGTTCCCTTCATTAAATCTTCTGGGATTGAGGACTTTCTCTTCTCAGGATTTCTGTGTGAGAGAGTCCCAAGGAGTGAGAGTTGGCAGTGTGCTGCTAAGCACAGTAGTGAGGAGTTTGGGCTCTCACTTCTCCATCATGCATGTATACAGGAGAATAGGAGGAGGAAAGAGGAGATTATGGCAGGTCTGGGAGAAGCAGTGCATGTCTGGGCGCCACAGAGATTCAGGGAGTTTGAATTTGACCTGGTAAGAGTCAGGGAGCTGAGGGAAAGGTTTCAGGGGTGGCCTGAGCTTTCTTAGAATTCTTCTCTCTCTAATTTTCTCTAGTGATGCAGAGTTCTTGGTGCAATCACCATCTGCCTTCAAGGTCTGCCAAAAATAACAATAACCTCACAGCAAGCCCTGTGCCCTGCCTGTCTCCAAGAAAGCAGTGCTGTGTTCTGGGGAGGACTCCCTTGGTGTGTGGGAGTGCTCTCACACCGCAGTGCTTATTCAAACAGACCGTGGGTACTCACTGACGCCTGCTCTTCTGGATGTGTTTGCAGGCATATGCAGATTACATGGGCTTCATCCTCACTCTGAACGAAGGTGTCAAGGGCAGGAAACTGACCTGTGAATACAACGTTTCAGAGGTAGGAGAAGAATTTTGTTTCTCCTTTTTTGCTGCTTTTGATTGATTTGTTTTTATTTTGGTCTCTACAGTGAGTATTTCCTAAGCAAGAGATGAGCTGACAACGTATCTGGGAGAGTAAATGCAGTTGGGCTGTGTTTGGGGGCGTAAACGTCAGCCTGGGGTGCTCCCTCCTGGTGCAGAGTCTGTGTGCTTGCTGGTAGGAAATAGAGCAAGCTACACAGGTGGTCAGAAACTGGTGATGGAAAGAAAGGTGCAGAAAGGACGTGTTTTGGCCCTGCTTTTGCAGCCTGGCTTTAACCAGGCACCTTATCAGGGGCATGGCCAGAGGGCATGCCAGAGGGGAGGGAGGATGTCCTCCCTGCTACTGTTGCCTTCCCCCAGCCACGTGTATAGCTGTTCTGAGGTCACTATGGGTGCTGCAGTGATCTGCAGAGCACGTGCGGGCTGCTGGCTGTGCTTCCATGTTGCGTGCTGAATTCTCCTCCCTGTTCTGTGTTGGAATTAGATTCTCTGGTATCTTTTTACTGTTCAAGCTTATCACAGCTGTGCAAGACAGCTGGGAACGGTCTGGCTAGAGAAGATCTAGGGGAAATGGAAAGCAGGCTGGGCCTGTGTGTTTATAGATTCATTCTTGTGTGGGAAGGCAGCCTACAACGATCTTTAACCTAGCCATTTATGTCTGAAATAGGCATGTAAAGTCCGGCCTTCCCTTCAAGGAGCCCATGTGTGAATGAGAAACTTTGCTTGTACTTCATGGGGGGGATCAGGAGTAATGAATGCCTCCCTAACAGGCTTTGTGTCCACCTTTTGTTCCTTTAATTCTGTAGAATGTGCCGTCAAATGCCACTCTTGCTTTCCACTGTTTGTATTTCGCCTTTGAGTTTTGTCTTTGTCATAGTCTTGCTCATTCATGGAGCGGTTCTAGGGAAACAAAGCATTAAAAATGAGCTAAAGGGAGGAAGAAAAAATCCCTCTTCCTCCAGCCCCTTGGAGAAGCTGTCAGGCTGTGTCCGTGCAGCAGGTCCCTCTTGGTGTGAATTGATCCACCCACGGCCCCAGTGCAGGCAGATAAACAAGAGATGTGGTCCTGGCTGCTGGGGATGTGGCAGGGAACGTGTCCCATTTCGCTCGCGTGGGGGGAGAGCAATAACCCCTGACTGGAGGCACAGGTGGAGCATCCCCTGGGTCGCCTTGTTGATGAGGCTGCCTGTTCATGCAGGTTTGTTTGTAGATCAAACTGCTTATCTTTGCTTTTAAAGGCTCAGCCCCTTGTGGCCTCTGCTTGCATCTCTGCTCCACTTTCTTCTCTTTTGCCGTGCCTGCTGCTGATGTGCTTTTGTGCCGTCCCATCTTCCTCCCTGATCAAATGCTGGAGACGCCTTCCTTTGGCAATGACCTCCTGGAATCCTTTCCGCTGATTGCATATCCTCTCTGCGACTTACAGTTTTGCTTTGCCACGGAAGAAAGCAAGCGTGGTCTGTTCTGCTTTGAAAGAGACAGCTTAATAGGTTCTGTAGTGGTGTGTGTCAGTAGCAAACTGTCTGCTGGAGTGAGAGCCTGGTCCTTTGGGGGCTGAGCCTCTTCTGAGATTGACTGAGCTCCCTCTGCTCCTGCTGAGAAATCCGGAGTTTTGCTGGAGACTTCTGACAAGTAGCAGTAGCTGGGTGGGAATGTGGCTTTATATCTGGCAGGGGCTGTGACATCCACAGGCTGTGACCTGTCTTCTCCTGCAGGGAGTAATTCTCACGTGGGGCTCTGTGCAGCGGGTGCTGGGCTGCAGCCTGCAGCAGGCTTTCAGAGCTGCGACTTTGCTCAGAGCAGCAGCGCAGCAAGGCAGAGGTTAATGTTGGCTGTGCAAAGGGCAGAGCTTCCCTTTCAGCAGCCCACTGCCCAGCAGCACTGGGGGAAGCTGGCTGGCCTCGTGGCTTGCTCTGTTCTCCAGAGGGAAGCAGCAAATGCCCCAATTTCAGCAGCTGCCCACTCTGGTAGGGTATGAGCTGCCCCCAGCATCAGGCTTGCTGCCCTGGCTGCTCTGATCCCTCTGCAGCACCTCCTCCTGCCCCTGCTTGGAGTGATGCTGGCAGGTCCCTGCTCTGCACGAGGCTCTGCAGCTCTCCTTTGGGACTGGCAGCAGACTCAGGGTCAAGGCGATGCGAAATCAGCACAACAGGAAGAGCAAAGAGAGAGCGAGGTGGAGGGGGGGTGGGGTGGGATTGAATCGGCTGCCCTTGCTTTGATCACTGGAAAGGTAAAGCAAAAAATAGAGCTTAAAAACCCAGCCAGGCAAAACAGGGCTGCAGTGGTGCTGATGGTTGTGTTCCCGTAAGCCCCGCTGCTCCCCTCCCTCCCCCTGCTGGGGTCAGCCCCGGCTGCACAAGTTTCCTCTGCAGGACAATGGGAGCTGCTGCTTTTAATAACCCCTTTTCAAAGGGCCATGAGCCCAAACCGAGCCGCATCTCTTTAATTATTTATTGGCACGGCTGAGCCGGCAGCTGGGTCCTGCTCACCCGCGTTCGGTGGGGCTGCGCTTTTTAATCCTTTTAAAGCGAGTGAGTGGGGAAGGGGAGGTTGGACTGTGTGCTCCCCGAGGCCTGCGGGCAGATCTGGGGAGGGGGAAGGAACTGTCCTCAGCAACCATTTATCCAGGCAGCTCCGAGTGCTCGCTGAGCGGGGTTTGAAATACGGGAGCTGCTCGTAATGAGCTGCTGGTGCCGGCGGATAAATCACCATCACGGTTTAATTATTTAATGCAACCCAGTGCTGAGGATGCTGTTGCTTAATTGGAGGGGAACGCAGTAGCCAGGAAGGGATAGAGCTGAGTCCGAAGCCGACCCATTGCCGTGGGGAGGTGCTGGGTTTCTGCAGCATTTTGGACAGCAGGGGGCTGAAGCAGAGAGGGCTGTGCTGTTTGGTTCTGTGCAAATCCTTGGCACGAGTGTGCAGCCTCCCCAGGGCACCTCTGTCCCTCGGCACGTCTGTGCTTGGGTGCTCAGCTGGGGTGCTGCCCTCCCTCTCAGCCCCTGGTCTTACTTATCAGCCAAATGCTGAACTCCTGTGGGTTGAGTGGATCTGTGTCCTTTCTGATCCCCGTCCCCGCTCTCTGATCCCACCACATCCTCAGCTCCAAGGAGCCCTGCCAGAGGGAGACTGTGCTGCTGTGAGGCTGTTTCTCCTGGGGTCAGAGGGGACAGGGATCTCTGTCCAGCTTGGCCATGCCCACCTCCTCTTCCCCTCCCCCTTCAAGTGGCACTTCAAGGGCTGGAAACTTGCTGGTCTCGGCTCTTTCTTCGTCCTCCCGGCAGGCAGCGGAAAGAATTGAACCACAGCCCAGGAGACCAGCCAGCTTCACACGGTCGATGCCTCCAGCAAAGTCAAACCAGCCGCTGCTTCTGCTGTCCTCTTTGTCCCCTTGAAGGAGGATTCTCCTCTTGAGACAGAGGAGCCTACATTGCCCAGGGCCTGGCCAGCTGCTGTGGCATCTGATGTCTCTCTGGCTGCTTGCATTTAGGCAGGGAGAATCCCAGACCCTCTGGCAGGCTCCATGGGTTGTCAGCAGAGCCTCCTAATAAAACTGCTTGAAGCTTCTTAAATCGTGGCCTGCAGTGCTTGAGACACCATGCTGTGCTGCCTGTGGCTCTCTGGATCTTGCTTCTTTTCCTTCGTGGCTGCTGGTGTGCCTTTTCCGGTCACTCTCTCCTAAGTTTTATGCACATTTCTCACTTTTTCCTTCTAGCACTAGATGCAAGAAATCAGCTCTGTTCCCTTGCTGTTGTCATTGTCTTCCCATCAGCACTGTGGTTATACTGAAACATTCTTCTTAGAACCCAGAGCTTCTCATCCATGCTCTGATGAGACTGCTGGTGGGCAAGCCAGGCTCTCATCCTTGGGGTGAACTGCATTTTGCCTATGCTTTTTTGCAAGGTGCGGTGTGCACTGGGTATCATGGGGTTGGAGCTGCTTTAGCAGTCTGGCTGGTGCAAGTTTGAAGCAATGTGGGTACTCTAAGAATGCTGAATTGAGATTTGGTCCTGCTGTGCTGGGTGCTGTACAAATGCAAACACCTTCTCTGCAAATCCTGGCTCCTGAGATGCTCCAGGGCAGGATTAGTGGCCTTGAGAAAGGAAGTTTACCTGCAAGATCACACGATCAGCCACTGGTGAGACTGTACTGAATGTGCTGTGTGGGGCACACAGGTGCAGAGGCTTTGTGTTTGTTGGAGGTCCCTGAATCATGTGGCACTTCCCAGCTACTCACTCCTGCATGTCCTACATCTAGGAACTTGCTTTAGCACTTCTCCCTGAGGTTTCAGAGCACAGTACTGTTGCAGCTGATGAAAGGCTGTGTGGGCGACTGGAGAGACTGCCTCGGGCTGGGCTTTGTACTGGGCTGATCTGAGGGGAGGGAGGATTGCCTGGCCCTTCTGCATTTTGGGAAGAGTTGGCACATCCCGTTCCTGCTTACCACCTTTGGGAAGGGTAGAGTGGGCTTCAACAATTCCAAGCCAGGGCAGAGATGTGGGAACCTGAGGGATTGCTCTGTTTCATGTCACCATGACCCCTCATTTTCCTTCTCTCTATAGCCAATTGAAAAACTGGTGGCTCTTCTGAACACCCTTGACAGATGGATTGATGAAACCCCGCCAGTGGATCAACCTTCTCGCTTTGGGAACAAAGCTTTCAGGACTTGGTATGCCAAACTAGACCAGGTGAGCATGTCTTTCATACGTGATGTGAAGGGTAACATGTTCAGCAGGGGAAGCAGAATGGCTCCATCATTGTGTGGCAGCTGAGCAGTCTCCAAAGGAGTTGTACAGATAAGCTGTGAAGGATCCATCTCTTGATATTTATCACTTACTCCTGATTTGGTGCTGTCTTGACCTCTTATGAGATGCATCGTTCATGTAAACGCTCTCTGATGAGTTTCCAAGTCCTGAATCAGCCTCTGGGGTCCTACAAGCCCAAGAAAGACCTTTGCTTTGTAACTATTAGCCAACAGATGACAGAGAAGATCAGAGAAAGGTTGTGAAACTGCTTGACTTTCTTCAGCTCAGAGTACGTGCCCTGCACCAAGCTCTGGAGATGGCACAGAGTCCAAGCAGAATGTGAATATCCTTTTGCAGGTGGTCTGCTGCTCTGTTAATGCTTTGGTCCTGTAGGTGAGCCAGTGGGTAACTGAGCTGATGTATGTTTTGTTTTGTTTTCCTCTGCAAGATTTGTGTGGCCTGGATAAGTGTTAGGAAGAGCTCTTCCAGAATTATTCCATCTCTCTGCTTCTAGAATAGGCGAGTTCTCTCCTCTGTTGTGCCAGCTCTTGCTTTTGTAGGAGTGCACTGTTGTAGCTTGCCCCTCTGCACCAGTGCGTGAGCACTGTCTTGCCCTTGGGGACTGTGACAGATGTACTCACTTGGGGGAGTCTTTTATGTCTTCCAGGAAGCAGAAAATTTGGTGGCAACAGTGATCCCGAAGCATTTGGCCAATGCTGCACCAGAAGTGGCTGTGTACCTGAAAGAATCCGTGGGGAACTCTACCCGCATTGATTATGGCACAGGTACCTGAGCACAATCAGTGGCTGAGATTGGTCTCCTCTGGGTAGGGACCCTTTGGAGCTTAGTGCTGGGTGTATTTAGCTATATTTTAGCAAGCTTTTTGGTGTCGGTTTGGTACAAACGCTTTCTCCCTCACCCTCACGTTCACTGTGGGATATGACGCCCTTCATGTGTCTCCTCTGAGGAAACAAGAGTCGAGCTGTGCAAGCCCTCCTGGGATGAACAGTAGGAGTAGCTTTGCTGCATGTAGCAGTGTGTGCAGCTGATCCACAACAGGAAACTTAAAGGAATAAAATGTAACTGTTTAAATTGGAAATAGACGAGGAAGCAAGGTCATAGTCAGCAGGAAGTGTCCTGGGATCTGGTGCTCCTTGGAGGTGACATTGCTGCTTAGGGAGGGACTTCAAAAATCTGAACATTGAAGCACTTGGAACCTGAGAAGATACTGAATTGCAGGCTGAAGTAACCACACTGGCTTCAGTTAAACCTAAATGCAGAATCTTTGGTTTGAAACCACCTGGTTAGTGCATGCTCTGCTCCTCTGTCTGGAAGACAGATGTGCTGAGACAGGTGTCCTCATCAAGTGGCAGGAGAGTAGGAGACTGGATACAAGGAAACATGACTTCAGACTTTGGTAGGGAGGGTGAGAAGAGGAGGAATTGTGTAAAAGGATGAAGGGCTGGAAATTGAGCAGTGCTTGCTAGGAAAGCTGCAGCTCACCGGCACCAGGGGGAGATGTTGCCTTTGAAAAAGGACCCACAGGCTGGGATTTTGTCAGCCCAGGGAGGGATTTTCAGCCTTTGCTCCCCTCCTGCTTGTCCCAAGCGAGTGTCCCACCTTCTAGCTGAGAGCGACTGGAACATGGATGTGCTTTGTCCCTACACTGGGAGCCGCACTTCTTTACCGTGTGGAGCTGCTGACCTTGTACTTTTCCTTTTTCTGTGGTCCTTTCCACAAAAAGACATTGCTCTGATTTTGCTGGTTGTTTCTTTTCCCTGCTGTTAGCTGGAGGACCAAACTACAGAGGGTCAGCCAGAGATCCCAGTACCTTCTGGGACGGACTGTTCCTGCCAGCATCATGGGATCTGCATCCTTCCGACACAGATATTTTTAAGTGGGAGGAAATCTGTTTACTTGCAGTTGTGAGGTTCTCTCATATCCTCTGAGCAGATGACTCTGCAGTGCTCCACATCCCCTGCTGTGCTGAGCTCCTGGGAGGGCCTTGCCTTGCCCCCAGCACCCCCTCTTGGAGCTGTATTTTCTCAAGAACTTTTCTTTCAAAGTTAATTGCCACCTTATAAATATCTAGAAGCCTTGCTTTGGGTGGATGCTGTGTAGGGATGAAAGCTCTTGTCATAATAGGATAAAGGAACACCTTAGGGACAGCTGGCTGGGGCTTTTTCTGTTGTATTCACCTTAAGGTTGTCTTTGGGACCAGAAGCACCATTGTCACATCTCATTTCTTTTTGCTCTAGGGCATGAAGCTGCATTTGCAGCCTTTCTCTGCTGCCTCTGCAAAATTGGTGTTCTCAGAGTGGATGACCAGATGGCCATTGTCTTTAAAGTATTTAACAGGTGAGATACCAGAAGGAGAAGGGGCTGGAAGCATTGGGCCACTTGAGGGCAGATCTCAGACATGGTCCCCCTCCAGCTGTCTGAGATGGTGTGAGACGCTACCACCTGCTCTATGCATGGTACTCCTCCTGTAGGTTGGGCAGATTGTGGCCCCTTCCTTCCACTCATCCACACCCATTTGGAAGTGAGAAGCTATAAGGAGATCCTCCTCCTGGGATAGGAGCTACATAAAATGCATAACATGAATGCTGAAAGGTTTGCTGGCCTACACGAGAAGGGTGAAGTGAGAAAAGTGAAGACAAATTTAGGAAGCAGATGTGCTTTTGAACAGAGTATATGATGACCCATTGCAACCCTCCTCAAAAGAGGAAATAGCACATCCTCTGTTAGAGGCTGTGTGCCTTTCTGCAAAGTTATTGAGCATTGCAAAGGTATTTGGATGAAGTTCTGTGATTTGTGATAGACAGGAATATCCGATCAGATGATGTTACATCTCTTCAGGCGTTTAAAAAAAAGTAACCTGTGAGGCTGGAAGACTTCCACTGCTCCTCTAGATGTGTTTCCAGCCCAGGAGGGAGAGTTGGTAGTGATGAAACCACTGGACTGGGTATGTAGAGTCCAGAGATCTAATGCAAGTTGCATCACTGGCATGAAAACAATCTCCTTCAATAGGTTTAACTTTCCCTCTAGATACAAAGGTTTGGAAAACTTGTTTGAAGAGAGCTGAATGTTTGTTGATTGCAACTTAATCATAATGGGCCTTGCTCTGGGAGCTCATCATTCCTCTTCTGCTAACGTGGACCATTTGCTTTATCCCAGGACCAACTCCTGGTCCTGGTTCCTGATCTGCCCTTTTCTGTGGGCAGGGCTTTGGAGCCCTGCAAGAGTGGATGTTCTGTTTGGGTCCCCCGTATGTTCTGTGAAGGGAGAAATCTGGATTTTGTGTTTGGAGTCCAGAAGACAGCGTTGTCTAAACTCTTCCCTCTCTTTTGTCTCAGGTACCTCGAAGTGATGCGAAAACTTCAGAAGACCTACAGGATGGAACCTGCCGGCAGCCAGGGCGTCTGGGGCTTGGATGACTTCCAGTTTCTCCCTTTCATATGGGGCAGCTCCCAGCTGATAGGTACTAATAAAAATCTGCTCATGTCCCAGCCTGCCCTATGCCCTGTCTGTCTAGGTTGCAAAGATAATGGGGCTTGAGACTGACTTTTAAATTCAAATGTGTCAAATTTGTGTGTAATACAGCAGCAGAGTTTGCTTGAGGCTTGGATTTTTTTTTTTCTCAGGTTTCCAAATAAAGCTAGTTGCTTAGTTCAGGAGGTGGAAAGCTTCCACGTACAGCACATCTGTCTTTGTTGCAATGACTACAAGCTTTTTGAGAGGAGAGTCCTGTTTTTGGCACTAGAATACACATTTTCTGCCCTGGGAGGTTATCAGTTTCACTGCTGAGATGCTGGAGATAAGGTGGAAGGCAGCAGCTCAGTGCTGATTTCTGAAAAGTTCTGGTGGGAGAGTTTTCTTGTGAAAGAGGGACTGGACAAAATCTGATTGAATTTGGTCTCAGAAGGGGATGTCATACAGGTTACTTCCTGTTGTCTTTTGCTCTTTTCAGACCATCCAAATCTGGAGCCTCGACACTTTGTTGATGAGAAGGTGGTAAATGAAAACCATAAGGACTTCATGTTCCTGGAGTGCATCCTCTTCATTACAGAGGTGAGGTTTTTCCCACAGGGAAGTTCTTCTCATACTAGAGAGTTAACTCTGGCTCTGGTTTTCTCTTCTACCTTTGCTGGAATGGAGCTGTGCAGAAGAATCACTGTTGAGTCTGAGATGCTCTCCTTGAATGAGTTGAAACTGGAATAGTGAGGGGAAAGGCGTGATTAGGGGAGATGGGCTGTGGATTGCTATTGAAGGGAGCTGTAACAAGAGCAAACAAATAGCCTCGGATCAGCCAGTGGGAGCTTGGCTGGAGAAGACTGGTGCTAGTAAGTGTGCTGGAAGGATGAAGTGGGAGCTGCAGAACAGCTGGGCTTGCCAAGATAACCTCCCTTCCCTCCAGTCCTCGGGCACTGCCTGGGCCTCCCTTTGCTTAGGGCAGGCTCCCATACCTCTGTGCAGTTTGTTCTCCTCCAGATCCGAGCAGATGCTCCATTAGATGAGTGAACAGTCTGGAGGAGAGACAGCACTGAGGTTAGTCCAGCTGTTATCAGGACCACTATCAACAGCATGTTTCTGCTCAGGTTCTCTGTGGCCCTTGGGCAAGGGACTGCTGATACTCTGTGCTGCCAACCACCAGCAGTGTTTCTGAATGAGGGAGTTTAGGGTTTCCTGCCTTCAGCTGGCTGTGTTTTTCCTGTCCACTTTGCTGCGTGGTCTGGGCAGGGACAGTGAGAACCACATGCTCTGTTGCGGCGAGGGATTTCCTGTCTCTGGCAAGAAGGAGTTGATGGGATTAATTTTGAAGGACAGAGTGCAGTTCTGCCCCTTTGTTCTATTCCCTTTTCCCCCTCCTTGCTTCTCTGTTTAGTAATTAGATGAGAAGGGAGGTTACGGAGCGTGAACTCAGCCTTTCATGTAGGAAATTTTGGTAGGAGCCTTTGGCCCAAACCCCAGGAGGAGCAGCATCAAGTGGTGCTGAATCTAGTCGGGTTTATCAGTGCTCAGTGCCTCGCAGGATTGAACCTTCAGTGCAGAGTTAAATTGTGCTGTGGGTGGTGAAGAGACTGAGCTAAGGGCAGGAAATCTGTTCCTGCTTCATCCTCGGGGGAAGTGAGAGCGAAGATGCGTTTTATTTTCTTCATCTGTACTACCCAGACTGAGCAGTAGCCTGTTAAAATGGAAAAGCATGCAGAAGGTTCTGCAGAACACAAGGTGACGTGTACAGTTTAAAATCCACAGCACCATACTGCTTCAGGTCGCACCACGTTTGCCTGCAGAAAGGAACCTTTTCAGTGGGCATTTTTAAGAAGTGCTTTCACTTCTCTGTCGCGCACTCCTTCAGAGCCATGGAGTTTCTCTGTCGAGTTCCTCAGTGCCACCTGGTGGCAGGGAAGCCTCCTCTCCGGTGTGAGCCACTGAGGGATTGCCACAACCTGCATTATCAGACGTGGAATGTTTGCAGTCCGTGTTCGTGCAAGCGCTGTTCCTTTGTTGTTGTTTTGTTTTTCTTTTTCTTTTTTGGAAAGCTTTTGCTTTTTATAATGGGATTTTTCTCCCTCCGATGCCCAGAAAGTTTGTTCCAGCCGCTAGGGGGGGCTGGGGCAGCCCTGAGTGCTTCCTCTCCAAAACCCAGCAACAAAACAAAAAATAGTGGGGGGGGGGGGGGGAGGGGGGGAAGGTAGAAGGGATTAACGATCTTAATAAGTGAACGACACAATTTTCTTCTGAGCTCTTCATCTGAAAACAGCTCTCCTGTAAAGGTGCTGAGCAAATAGCAAACACTGCAGCAGATCTCCCACAGTGGGTCTGGGAGGTCTTACTACCCGAGCACAGGTTTTGTTTCAGCAAGCTGTGACCAGGCTACGTTGTTTTCTTTCAACCAAGACAATATTCTCCCGAGCAGATATTTTTCTCAGCCTCTGGGTGACGTTTCGGGGATGTGAATGTGCGCCGTGGTGGTGGTGGTGTTTGCCACGTGTATATTTAAACCTCAAGCTCTTAAAGTAACAGTGAGATGATGTCCAGTTTGAACCCGCTGAAACCTCCGCCCTGCAGTACCACCCCACCGCACACGGACGTGGCAGCAAGCCTTATGCAAGCTGGCCTGTTGGTGGCTAATCTGAGGGGTGGTTTTTAATGTTTGAGCACTGAATGGGAGGCTTATGGAGGTGACTGAGGTTTGAGCTGTCCCCTGCTGTCGCCTTGTTCTGCCGAAGCTGGCTGCAGGGAGATGCCCGAGGGCGTGAGGTTGGTTTGGGACCATCCCGGAGTGTGATGGAGGCACCAGTGCTGCAGCCGTGGTGGGGTCCTGCCTGTTCCCATGCTCTGAACGTGAGGAAGGGTTCTGGGGATGGCAAAAACAGCACAGATGTTGTCCCTGCCCCGAGCAAAGGCTGCCAGCTCTTGACCCCTCTGCAACCAAAGCCTGCTGGAAGTGTCTGCTCCCCTGGGCACCTTCCTGCAGGCGACGTGCGGAGGCGCGCAGCGGCCAGGGCCGTGTTGCTTTAAGAGCCCAGGGCAGGCAGCAAGAATTTCATCTTCAATCTGGCTTCTAAATTTGGAGGTTTGGGAAGGGAGGGCTCGGGTTTCGGCTGGAAGGGAAGGAGCTGACAGGAAAGCGCAGCTTCAGCCGTCCCCCTCCCCCAGTTACTGACAGAGGAACCATTTACAAAAGGCTGATTCTCTTGGGAACTGAGAGGCAGGAACGCAGCGTCTGTGAGTAATTTCCTGCTCAATATGGCTGCTCTGACTCACTCCGTTCCCCTGGGGTCACTGCGGGACTGCAGCGCGCTCGCTGCCGCTCTTGCTCCCCCCAGCTCGCTCCGTTTCTCTCCCTCTTCTCCCTTTGTGGGTGGAATGAGCTCATTTTCTCCCTCGTCCCCTTTCTCCCCTCCGCCCCACTTTGAAACAATAGCCATGCCTCCCCTTGCTGGGCACGCAGGGTCCGGTGGGCTGCGGTCACAGCTGTGCCAGGGGTTCACAGAGCCAGCAGGGCTGGAGTGTGGGGCAGGCTGGCCGAGCTCGCTGCTCCCTGCTAGTCTGCTCCAGCTCAGGAGCAGGCAGGAAAGCAGAGCGTGCACGTGAGGGCTGCTGCAAGCTGTGCCCATGCGAAGGATGGCGATGCCGGAGGAAGGTTTGGCATCAAAACACATAGCAGCAAATCAGCCTCACTGGGGGAAGCTCTGTGCCCACCGAGCTGCCCAGCACACGGGGCTCAGCCACACGCGTGCTCCCTGCTCCTCTACCACGTGCAGCCCTGTAGCGTGGTGCCCACCAGTGCCAAATCCTCCTGCCTGATGGCACGCCGGCTCTGCCGAGTGATGTTGGGCTTTGTCTGTCTGCACGTTTCATCTTGTATCTGCAAGGGAAACACGCGTGGTGGAGGGGAGTGGGGACGGCTCGGCGGCTCATCACTCATTCCCCTGCTCATGAGAGCCATAGAGGGGAATGGGGACAGGTCTGTACAAAACAGCTGCAGCCTGAGGTCAGCCTGTTTGAAGCATGTCGTCCTCCAGGTAATGGGTTTTTTTTCCCTCCTCTCTTTTTCTACTGCAAGCTGATGCCATGCAGACCTTGCAGAAGGGCAGCAGCAGTTACCCAAAATGAATTGAGCAGCCTTGCTTCCTTTCAGAGCACTGTGTTTGAAGGCTGTTTTCCCACCCTCATGTCAGGCCTGTATGTGCACAGAGGGAAGGAGTGGGTTGTTGGAGCAGAGAGCAAGAGTCCAAGAGATTCCTCTCTCCCCATGCTCCTTTCTAGCGTGAGCTTCAGCCTTGTGGTTTCTGATGTCATGGGAACTTTGCTCACTCAGAGAGGCTGTGTTATATTTCTTCCTCTCCCCGAGGGTCTGTTTTTGTTCATGGAGAAGAGGAGAAAAAGCTACCAAGGGAATGGTTGCAGATGCGTGCAACCATCCCTGATTGCAGCTTCCCCCTCGCCCTCCCTCCTCCACACCCCTCTTCCTGGGAGGAGGAAGGCCAGAGTGCTTAAACAAAAAAGCACTGTGAGGTGTGTGCTGCAAGCAGGCGAGCTGCAGCTCTGTTTGGAGTGGGGCTTCAGTGCATCCCCTCCTCTGCAGGTGTGGGCAGGGGGCTGCTGCTGACCCGTGCTGCCCTCTGCATGCAGGGAAGGCAGTGGTGGTTGTCTCTGCTGCTTGTTGATTATCTGAATGGGGAATGAGTCATTTTCTTGGAAAGCCCAGCAGTGCTGAACAGGGAGGTTTCTGGGTAGAATAGGAACAGCGTTAAGCCAAGCTCTACTTGGAGGGAGAACAGGACTTACGTGGGGTTTTATAACACAGGGGGTGTGCATAGGGAGGTTTGATTAGAGAAGTGTGGCAGGAAAAGGCTTAATTTCACCAGGGAGGTGGGGAGCTGGAGCACCATAGCTTCGTGCACTGTGGCTGCAGCAGGAGGGAGGGAGGGGCGGCACGATGAGGTGGCTGGCACGTGAATCACAGGGCTGGGGGAATGCTTGCTTGGTGAGCGTGAGTCACTGCTGGTGTGCAGCTCCTGCATGGCCCCACTCCTCAGCTCTATGCTCTCTTTCAGATGAAGACGGGTCCCTTCGCTGAGCACTCCAACCAGCTCTGGAACATCAGTGCTGTGCCCTCCTGGTCCAAGGTCAACCAGGGCCTCATCCGCATGTACAAGGCAGAGGTGAGGACTGTGGGCAGGGGGAGGCTGGCTGTTTGCTGCCTGCACCTCGTGCCTGTTGGTGCAGGAGCCTGTCACAGCTAGCTGTGCTCCTTGCTGCCTGGCTTGGTGACCTTTGGTGCTGCTGGCCAGAAGAAGGTTCCTGCCTGCCTGGTGTTTGCCCCAAAACCAGTCCCAAAATGGCCCTTCTTTGAGATGTGACTTTTGCCTTTTCTTGTCTTTCCATTGTACAAGTCTCAGCCTTCCAAGTTAGGGCCAATACCATGACACACTCATCCTTCTGGTTCCCAAACTGCTGTTTTCCCAGCTGCAGGAGACCCTGTTTAAACCCCCATCCCATGTTTCAGGAGCACCAAAGCAAGCTGAATGCCTTCTGCTCATATCTGCTGACTGCGAGTCCTGTCCACACAGTGTGTGGGCACTGCTTCCACTGGGACTTGGTGGTTCTCCATGCGCTCTGTTGGCTTTCCTGGCAAACCACGACCCAGAGAAGAGGGCAGTTTTGCCTGTCCCTTATCTCTCCTTCCTGTGAGGAGGAACCCTGAGCTTGGGGTAGCAGGACCCGCCATGTCTGGGCCTTCAGCAGGAACCAGTCAAGGGACAGCATCTCTTGCTGGCAAGGCCAGTGCCGTGCCATCCCTGCCGGAGCACAGCTGCCTGCTGTGAGAGGTGCACCAATCCCTTTGGGTAGGGCTAGGAGCAGTTATTTCTGCACCCTGTGGTCTCTGCTCAAGCCAACCATGCTCCTGTTTGTTGCTGGGACATGGGGCGGGCAGCTGTTGCGCACAAAGGGGTTAACTGTGCCGAACTTGGCTCCCTCCCTCCCCCAGCCCTTCCTCTGCGCTTCACATCCTGTGTTTAGGTTCCAGGCCACATACCTCTCTAATCTGCGAGGTGTCACTCCCAGGCCCGCTGGCTCCTTCCGCCCCCAGCTCAACTTTCCTCCCAGCTTCCAGGAGGAGAGCAGGGCTGGGGGTCGACCCCCGAGGGGTCCCTCTGTGCTGCCCCTCTGCGTATGTCCCGGCTCAGAGCTCCATCACAGAACCACTTCCTTCCAGGGAACCCTGTACTAGGGGCTCTGGTGTGAGAGAAAAGGGATCATGAGGGGAGCCCCAGTCCTGAGAGCACTGCTGAAGGACTGCTGTCTCCTCCACAGCACTGCCTTTGATCCTCTCCTTTGGCTATTCCCCAGGTACCCTGCGGTGTTCTGTGCTGTTTGGGTGCCCCCACCAGTACCCAAGGTGCCCTGTTACTGCTTGGTTTGCTACTCCTGGAGCTTGGCAGTGATGTGCCTGCAGTACAAGGGCATGTTCACTGGCATTGTGGGGTCACTGTATGCTGGCAGATCTACCTGGCTTTCCGGGGACGTTACAACTCTGGTAATCCATCAGGGTATGGGAGAGGCCGTGGTTGTTTCTAGGTGTGCCCAGGACATGGTCTTTTCTATGTTAAATAGTAGATGACGTAGTGTGGAAATGCTGAACCTGATGCTGGTGAGTTTCTGGAAATGCCTAGGGATGTTGGCTGTGTTGGAGGAGAACACAGAAGCTGCTGGCAAGAGTAACAGAACACAGATCTAGGCTAAGGTATGGAAGATGTTGAGTGAACCCAAATGCTGCGTGACTTCAAGTGTAGCTTCTTGCTCCAAGGATGTTTGTAGATCTTAAAGGACTGATCTTAAGTGCGTGGTCCTCACACAGCAGTGTTTTCTCCTGGCACTGTGCAGTGCCTTCATTCACTTGGATGGGGAAACGTACTGGATCCTGGTATCTGCTTAGGGGAGCCTCCCACCCTGCTGCTGGTGCAGCCCATTCCTGCCTGGCTGGGGAGGAAGGGGGAGTGTGGACATCACCACGGAATCGTGGAACAGTTTGGGATGGCAGTGGCTGGGCAGCATTTGTCACTGCGTGTAATTTTTATCAACACGTTTGCAGCTAGGACACAGTGTTTGAGTGAGGCTTTATCCTTCTGCAGGTGAATCCTTCTGTGTTTTTCAGGCTGGGCACCCACCTCACTCTTGAAGATCTTGTCTGCTTGCTGCGGGCTCCCAGGGCAAGTTCCTGCTGGATGTTCCCACCTGCATTGCCTTCACCTTTGCTGTCTTTCTCTAATTAGGCACTGCCAGTGTTAGCAGAAGATAAGGAGCCAACAGCCCCATGTACTGTCACAGATGCCTTGAGCTGCATGAAGATCTGTGACAGCACTTGGAGTTGGAGGGAGGGAAGAAAGAAGGTTTGGGTTTGTCGTGTTGCTTTCTATCTGGCTGGTTAATGTGAGAGCAAGATTTCCTCTTCACTCCTTTCTTTCGACTGCATCTTCACCCTCTGATCATGCACTGTGATTAGATCAGATGAAATCTCAGCTGGAGGCTCCAGCCAGCAGTCTGGTGGTGACTGGGAAGTGCTTGGTGCTGGCTGCTTTTGGGTGGAGGCAGCGAGGCAAAGGGCTTGGTCACTTGGAGCAGAGCAGCAGTGATCAGATGCTCACTCACAACCCCCGCTTGCATGGCATAAGTGCAGCAGTTGCCAGGTTTGGTTTGTTTACAATGGAGTGTGGATGCTTTGGCTCTTCTCTGTCCCCTCTATGGAATGACCTGATGACTTTAAACAGCCAACACAAAGCTCGAGCACGTCCGTGTGCTCTCGCCTGGATCTATGCACTCTGGGATGCTTGTTACAGGGTCTGTGGACAGAGAGCAGATTCAAGGCAACGTGTCTTCTCAGTGTATTTATGAAATCTCAAATGTGGCTATCTACAATATAAATATAATGGGTGCAGAAGCGTTAGCTTGGAAGTGCAAGGGCTTTTCTTATTCTCTCCTTCAAAGGCAAGTGAAGACATCGACAGAATAGAGTGTGGTTAAAGCAGCAGCCTTGATGTTTTTCCCCTGAGTCTGCTTTTGAGTCTCCTGACCTTTCCTTCTCCACTGCAGTCAGATGGGAAATACTTTCCATTGTAACTGATGTAGTCCCAGTTCCATCTTTAAAGGTTGGACGTGGTGCAGGAATCTGCTCCCCAGTTGAGTCTCAAGCCAGGACTTCAACAGTATTGGGATGACAGGAGGAAGAGAATAAGCTTGTCCCCTCTGTCAAGATACCATTGGCTACGTCAGTTTCACCTGCAAGTGATGCAGGAAGGTCCTGTCTCCTGGTTCCTTTAATAATCCAGAAAAATTGTCCTAGTCCTGATGGATAGAGAAATTTGTCTGCTCATTTCTTCTTTGGCTGTTGGTGTGTTAAACTGGGAGGATTCTTGTTCGTCCCACTGGTGGTAAAGTCTCTCCGTCAGGAGTCCAAACCAGTCAGGTCTTCTGTGGGACTCCATGGAACCAGTTGGGATGACATTTCCAGCTGTCAGCGTCTCTGGTGTTCATTTCTCTCCATTATTGCTTCATGTCACTGCTATCTCACGCTGCCTCCTCAGGGTTTGCTGCCGTGCTTGTGCTGGGAGATGGTGGCTGCTCTAAACCTCTGGGACGTGTTTGGGAAGCTTAGAAGGTGATGTGCCCTAATTGTTGCAGGATGTGCTTCTTCCTTCTGCTGGACACGGTGTCCCCAGCACTCATGTAGAAGAGTGAGGAGATCTGCAGCCCTCCTGGTTAGCACAGCCCTGAGTAATGAGGCTGATGTTAGTGTAGGTGCAGCTATTGAGTTGATGCATACGTGCTGCTGAGGTTTGTGTGTTGGGATGTAAGGTTGATCAGTGATCCTTGCTCTCTGGAATTCTGAGGGGAGTGGGAATTCCAGGATCAGATGCCCTTTGGGAATAAATCTTAAACTGTGGCAGCAGAATTGCTGGTGCTTGATTATTGAAGACCTGAGAGCCTGCAGTGCCTTGTGGCTGCGGGATGGTGCTCAGAGCTGGAGCGTGGGCACGTCCTGGGGAGGGAGAGCCTTTTCCCCGTGCATTTCTGCAATTCTCAAAGGCTTTGTAGGGTGAAGCTCTTCAAAGGGATCAGCTAGAGCAGTGAGGCGGTGGTGAGAGAGAAAGTTGCTGACATAAACACGCCTCTTCTGCTCATGCTCCCGGCCTGAATTTCAGCAGGCAAAAGATTCTGGCTAAAAGGAAGGGGGATACGAGGTGTTACTGGACTGAAGAGCCTGCCGGGAACGTGGGGTGAGGGATGTGGGACTGATCCCCAGGCAGGCACACAGCTGAGCCAGCAGCTCACTGCCTCCCGGGGCCGGGCGCAGCTCTGGCTGCCCGTGGATGGTGGGGGGACATGTGCTGAGTTCACCCCTCTTTGTCTCTCATCCTGCAGTGCCTGGAGAAGTTCCCCGTGATCCAGCACTTTAAGTTTGGTAGCCTGCTCCCCATCCAGCCTGTGACGTCCTAAGGAGACGGCGGGAGGAGCCGAGGCAGCGGAGGTGCAGCGTGACGCTCTTCCTCCTCCCCTCACCCCCTCCTCATCACCTCACCCGTTCCGCAGCCCATCCATTCCTGCACATCCTCATCGGCGACCGCAGACCCAGCGCGCTCGGCCTTGCACGGGAGACGGGGCTCCTCCTGCAGTCCCTGCCACGAGGATGTCTCACAAGTGACCATGGGGCTGTGCTGTCTGCCCTGCTGCTGTGTGCAGGGCGTGTGGAGGGGGTGCCCTGAGGGGCTGCCTGGCAGCAAAACCCTCCGCTTTCCTTCCCAGGAGGAAGGGGGTGTGGAGGGGAGGAAGGCACGTGTGTGTGTGCCGGGCACTGGTAACAGCAGTTTCCCTTTAGGAATTTCATTGAAGTTTCCTGTTGCTGTTTGGTTTGAAAACCATGGTGAGGGGTGAGGGGTGAGCCTGCACGTGGCTGTAGGCTGACACGTTTGCTCGCATGGGGTTCTTAAGTGGGAAAGGGGAGCTGCAGGGAGCCCGGGGTACCACCTCTAACTGATCCTGAATACAAAAAGCCGCCTCCCTCCTTAATGCCATCTCTTCTGCAAGGTTCCCTGGGTCTTCCTTTCACAACGCAACCTCTTGTGAAGTGAGGGGGCTGTGGGGTCTGAGCTGGATTGTGGGAACGGCTGTGCAAGGACTGCTGCGTGGTGCCTGCTCAGGCTCCCTTCCCTCTGTAGTCAACGGGCACAAAACATCACACGTTCACACGCATTCTTTGCTGTTTAGGGATCAGCTGGGTCCAACTCGCCCTCTGTGCTCTCCTCTCCTCTTCCTCCTCTGTGCTTTGCTGCCTGGGGGTTGGGCTGGCCTCAGTGGCACGAGGTGGCTGTGGTTGCTACTGCTTGGTCATAAATTACAGCGCCAGCCTCGTAGCAATGGATTTCCCCATGAAGCAGTACGTTCTGCTGCCCTTTTAGGGAGGCATCTCCAGAGCAAAGGCAGCATGGGGCTAAGCATGCATCTTAACATGCACTTATATACCTTTGCTGGAAACAAAAAGCAGAAGTAGCCCAGGACAGCGGGTTTTCCCTGCAAAAAGCTCTCTTCTCTCTGTCATTCCCTGCTGGTGCTGCTGTACATCTCAGGCAGTGGACCACGCTTCCAGTGCCAGCAGCAGCAGTTTGGAGGTGGGGGACTGAATGGAGCTGTGGTCCCAGTGAGCACGGCATACCTCAGAGGGCAGAAATGCCTGGTGCTGTGTTGGAGCAGAGCTGTTGTGTCCACGTGTCTTGGCTGAGGTGGCCTACAAACCAGGGCAGGGGAGATCTTAGGGTTCCCAGGGTAGGTTTGGTTGGGGGGGAGGGGGGGGTGAGCTCTGGCTGGGGCTGGGGGCAGCTCTGCCCTTTCTCTGGCTGCTTGCCTTTTGTTGATGCACTGCTAAATAAAGAGGCAGTGAAGAGCAGGTGGCTGCAGGGCGAAAGCAGAGCTTTGTGCCACTGTTCTGAGCTGGGTGGGACAGATCCGAGCTGCCTCAACGAACTCCAGATATGCATTTTAAACAACGAAAGACTCAATTCTTGTTCTAATCTTAAATTGTTAATGAGATGTGTGTGTCATCTTGGCTTTACGAGTGGGAATAGGGCTGCAGCCCTGTGCTTGCGAGCTTGCGAGGAGCCCACATCTGGTGGAGCAAGGGTGGGATCCAGCACCCAGAGCAGAGCTCAGCCTTCACCCTCTGTGTCCCCTCTCCTTGCTGTGTGGCTTCTGGTGAGTGTCATCCATGCTGTAACTGGCTGCATGGCATCTGCCTGGTGAGGGCTGAGCTGCCAAACCTGCCCAAGGGGCTGGGAATACATCTCTTCCAGTAATCTTATGTGAAAGGATGGGTGGAAAAAAGGATGGGTGGAAACGTACTGGGAGGGACAGCACCACAAAAAGGGTGGGGAGGTGCTTCCTTCCCCTACGGCTGCTCTGTGGGGATGGTGTCCCCAGCTCGGGACCCCTGAGGAGATGGAAGCTGCTCCCAGATAGCTCTTGCTTGCCTGAATCTGTGCTTCTGTCTTGCTGGGGCTTTCTGGTCTTGGAGCAGCTCGTTCTTGTCTTACACCACGTGGGATGTGTCCCTGGAGTGTGGCACTCGGCCACTCTCCTTCCCCCAGCTCCCAGCAGTGAGCTCGGGGGCTCTTGGGGCTCAGCTCCTGTCCTGCAGGGTCCACCATCAGCACTGCCTGGGGCCGGAGCAGCTCCCCCACCTCCCCCAACATTGTGGTTTTAATTAAAGTCTCTGTGTTTTGCACCGGTGCCTGTGTTGGTCTCTCCTGCGTGGGGTTTGTTCCCTTGTTGTGGTGTCGGGCTCTGCTGTGTTTGGTGCTGGGAAGATGCTTTGCAGAGCCCCTTGCCTGTTTGTGGTCGCATGCTTGCACCAAAACCGACTCCTTCAGCTGCACGAAGTAAGCACCTCCAGCCTGCCTGTGTTCCCTTTCCATGGTGTGTTGGGTTTACTGATTGAACTGCTCCCTCCCGGCTGAGGTTTGGCACCCGGGTGCTGTGCCACCAAAATACCTCGTAAAGATCAGAGACTCTCGTGACCGGAGGCCGTTTGAGCCGCGTTTCTGAGGCTGAGAACTGGAACCCTTCAGATGTTTTTCCTGTCCTGCCTGGAGGTGCTGACTCAGCACTCCCAGCATCACTGCAGCTCAGCAGCTTTGTCGGACGTCTGTAGGAAATCATACCTGGAGCTTGTGTCTGCTCCATCAGCACGGGGGGATGGATGGGAGTGGGGGATCTGGTCGTGGGTCAAACGTTGTCTTTGTGTTTGTTTGGGCTTTTCAGCACGCTGTTGGGGGCAGGGCTGTGATGCGTGGGCTCAGGGGCTGCTGTTCAGCTGCTTTGCAGTACAGCAGTACTAAATGAAGCACGAGATGGGAGAAGCAGCCTCGGGTGGTGGTGGTAGGAAAAGAATAAAAGCCAGAACTGTTCTGTGGCATCGCTGCTGTATTCGCTTCTCTGTCCAAATCCCAGCTGATATGGGTGGGAGCTTTCTGCAGACGAAGGGCTTGTGGGTGTCTCACTGCTGCTCCAAGAAGGGCTTTCCAGGCCCAGGTGTAGAATCCAGCAGCACTTCTGGAGCCCATTTCGTGCTCCAATAGACAACAGAGGGGATGTTTGTTTCCTAATTAACGTGGCTTCACCGTCAGCAGTGAGTGCCTGTCCCACTGACTCCTGAGTGTCCCAGAACAGTGCTAACCTGATCCAGCTCGTAAGGGCTGAGCCCTGAGGAGCATCTTCGGGTTGGGAGGCCAGGAGGGGCCTATGGGGGGCGGAGGGATGCTCCTGGTTGCTATAGAAAGCCAGGGCTTGGGAAGGTCGGCTCTGGTCGGCGTACCCCAATGACCCATCCCGACGTGGATTTCTCTGTTTGGGGCCAGGCACTGCTTTTCTGCACCCCCCCGTGTAGATGCATCGCTTCATCCAGAACAAAAGAAACACACGTTGTGCTGCAGCAATAAGAGAAAACCATTCTGACATCCCCGAGCATCAGTACGTCCCACGATGGCTACAAACTGAAATTGGGCGGTGCGGTGGCTCCAAGGAAATGCCAGCTGGATTTTAGGAGCGTGCTTCTTATTGGATGCCCCTTTGGATATGGGGTAGGAGCTGACCGTGTCGGCCTTTCTCTGAGTCCTGACCATACACCTTTAAAAATATGACTGCAGGTATCACATCTCCCCCTCGATAACACTCCCATGCAGGCAAGAATAAAACTTACAAAAAGGCCGTTACAGAGATCATCATCTCTCTATTAGATCACCTGGAATATGCTCCACAAGCAGCAGAGTTTAGTCTTCTCCAAATTACTGTAGAGGATTTGACTGTATCTTGCTGATCCATCCACATTTTAATTTCCTCTGCACGGATACATATTGCAGGATGCTGGAAATCCCCAAGCCCACTGGAGCTGCATGGCTGGATGTTTCATCCTGTAACACCAATAAAATGTTAATGCATACTAATAGCAGCAGCAAAGGGGTTTATGGAGCGAGCTTGGGAGTGTTTGTAATTGCTGGGGTATCCGTGTCGTGGAATTTGGGGTTAGGGTCATCGGCTGTTGCACTTTGTCAACACAGGGAGAGAAAACCCTCTGGTAGACCCGGAGGGAATGGGGGGCAAATGCTGGAGCATGGCATGGAGAGCGTGTGGGGTACGGGGGGGGTGAGGGAAGAGATGGGGCAGGATGGAGATGCCCAGGGATGGGGTCACCGTCCACGGAGGTGTTAAGGAAAGGGCAGAGGGAACGCTGAGGGACGTGGTGCAGCTGTTGGTAGTGGTGGGCTCTTGGACTGGATGGTCTTCGTGGTCTTTTGCAGTATTAATGATTCTGTGATTCTGGTGGGGAGCTCAGAAATAGGGGACGTGGAGAGCTCAGAAACTGGGGACGTGGGGTGCGAGCAGCCGCCTCCACGCAGAGCTTTCCTGTTCACATCAGCGTCCACTTCCATGCTGTAAAACCTGGGGAAACGGGTGACAAAAGCAGCAGTGCACAGGGGGAAAAGCTGCTCCATGCAGAGGAGAAGGGGGAAGCTTACAATGGAAGAAAGAAACAGAACTGGGGAAAGATTCATGGGCCAAAAAGTGTTGTGCAGAGCAAGGCCTGGGCTCGGCTGCTCCTCGCAGGAGAGCTGTTTGCTTCCCCACACTTGGGGAAGACCAGGGCTGATGGGGACTGATTTCAGTGATGGCCCCTTGCAGATGTGGGGCTGCTCCCTCTGCTCCCTCAGCTCAATCATGGGGTCAGAGGGGAGATAAGAGTGGGGTTTGGGGTTTGGCTGCTTTCCCCTTTCCTCCTCTCGTGTCCTTCCAGGAGGAATGGCGACGACCTGAGCTCTGCTTTGGGAGGGAGCAGCTGGATTTTGCTGGGGGGGCTGTGTGCTGTGTGTCTGTGCAGTGCCATTGCAGCCCCGGAGATGTCAGTGCTATGGGGTTTTGCTCCTGCTTTGCAGTGCTGGTGCTGCGTGCTGGCAGTGGTCCCTGCTGTGCCTTTTGCTCCCCACGCTGTTTTCTGTTGGGTCTTTGGTGGCAGCACATCTCCTGTGAACTTCCCGGGGCGGGCTTCACTTGAGCAGCATCATAACCATCAGCTCTGCGAGGAGGACACAGGAAGGCCAAATGTGATAATTAGCACTCAGGTGCCAATTACCTGCGCTGGACCCAAACCCAATGAACAAATGCCTCTCACGGGAGTGCTCTCCGTACTGTGCTGAGTGCTCCTATAGCTCTGGTGCCTTTCTCTGTGCACAGCAGAGCTCAGACGTCTCACACGCGCACATCCCTAAACGTGCTCCTGTTGGTTCCTATCTGTGTGGTGGGGTGGGGGGCACCTGGCTCGGGGCTGTGGGGGTGCAGTGCTCCCCTGATGTCCTAATGAGCCCCCAAACACCACTGTGGGGTTCTGCTGAGCTGTGGGGCACAGCGTGGCCCTGAGAGAGCAGGGGAGTGGATGGGGTGTGGATTCTGTTACCTGGATGCAGCATCACTCCTGGTGGGGGGTGGCTCATCCCCCCCCAAACCGAGGGGCTCAGCATAGTGACGCAGCCCTGAGAACGGGATCCTCCCACAGCTCTGCTCCAGCCCAGCTCCCTCCCAGCGCCCTAAACCATCAGTGCTCGGTCACAGGGGGCGAGGAGGTGGGACGCCAAAGGGTTTGGGCTGCCGCACTCACTGCCCCCACCACGGCTGCGTGGCACCATAAGGCAGAGCTTGGGGGGTTGGGGGGGGGGGGGATCAGGGTGGGCTCCCGCAGACTTCGGGCGCTGCACTGCGCTCAGCATCACTCCGGGCTGTGTGTTACGGAGGTGGGGGGGACGCGGCTGTCGGGGTGCAGCTTTCCCGTCACCTCCCTGCCAGCCCGAGCGCTTCTGCCATCATGATTAATTTATCAGGTGCTTATGAATATGCAGATGAGGTGCTGGTTTCCAGGCTCTGCTTTCAGGAGAGGCTGTGATGGTTTTTCTGCCGCTGCCTCCTGTTCGGCGGAGAAATGTCACGGACCGGGGCTGGAAATAAATAAATAACGGGCAGAGCCGGGATCGGAGCGGCTCTGCGGAGCTCTGAGTTCTGCTCGGGGTTTTCTATCCACGTCCCCGTGGGGTGTGAGCCCCGTGTCCCTCACCCGGTGCTTATCCATCCCTCGGGGACGGTTTTGTCCGTTCCAGGCTTTGAAATCGCGATGGGAACCCCGCAAAGTTCGCTGCGGGAACGGAGCTCTGCGGGCGATGCTCTGCGTCCCATTGGGAACCCCGAGGGCCGGAGCCGGGGTGCGGGGCGGGAGTTGGGGTGACGCGAGGAGCGCGTGCTCAGCGGGGACGCGCGGCTTTGGGGTTCGCTGACCCATTGGCACCCCCCGTTGGGGGCGATGTATGGGATGACGGTGATCCCGGAGCTCTTTTCCAACCGATGCTGTGCGGGATCCCCGGCCCCGCTCCTCCCGTTGAGGGCTCCCAGGGACGGAACCCCCTTCTCCTGCCCCGCATTGGGGGTCCGGGCCGTCCCCCCCCCCGCCCCATTCCCGGCGCTGCGGGGCGCTCTGTGGGCACCAGGGGGCGCGGTGGGAGCGGAGCGGCGTTTGGGGGGAGGTGGAATGGGGGGGGGGGGGTCCTCTCCCATTGCAGCTCCAGTGCTCCCAGTGCCCCCCAGGCCCCGTAACCCCAATTTTGGCCGCTTCCCTCTCCTGGTGTGCGGGGTTGGAGGGCTTGCGGATGTTTGTGAGTCGGTTCGAGCCGGGAGGGGTGTGGGGTGGGGGGGGGGGGTGGGGGGTGGGTAGAGATGCGAGCGTTTTGCACGGGAGTTTTAAAGATACTGACGGTGATTCGCGCATCCCGAGGTCAGCGCGGGGGTGGGACGGGAGCGCCCGCGGCTTTCATTCATTCGGTTTGAAGGAGTGTGTCGGGGGGGGGGGGGGGGGGGAGGATGGGAGGGGGGGGAAGAGAGACGCACGCAAAAAGAGGGCGGGGGGGTGGGGGGGTGGGGGGGGAGCCCACCACCCACACGCACCACCCAGCGGCACCGCGCGGGGATAACAAACTCCAACTCAAAAAACTTCCCGAGCGCATCGGGGAACGCGCAGAGAGGGGCGGGATGGGGGCGGCGGGGGGGACCCCAACCCCGCGTGGGGCACTGCGGGTCCGGGGGGGGGGGGGATGTCGGGATGGGGGTGGTCCTGGAAAGGGGACCAAGGGGGGGTTGTGGGGGTGTGAGGAGGGGGGTGCGGGGTGACAAGGAAAGCGAGGGCGCAGCAACTTTATAATCGACTTTTTATTAAGGTTATAAATTTTAAAGAAATCTGAACAGTTTTACCCGGTGATATAGAATTCCATATGCACAAAAGTACAGGTTACAAACGAAGGAAATAATAATAATAAAAAAAGGCAACAACAGCAACAACAACAACAAAAAAGGAGGAAAACAAAACAAAAACCCCGAACCGAACCCCAACGCAACGTCCTCAGTTTCACACAGTGCCGATCCCGTGAAGTTGGAGTGGGCAAAAACACACACACACACACACGGCAGGGAGGGGGGGGGGGGGGAGGGGGACGGGACCAGAAATCCCACCTTTTTACAACAAAAGGTTTTTCTCTCCCAAAACCAAAACAAAACACTATTAGAAAACAACCGCGACTACAGGAGCAGCATCTCCTCCCGACCCCAAACCTTGCGCCGCTGGAAGGCTGACACCAGGAGAGTTGAACTTAAGAAGCGGGGAGGGGGCGGCCCCGCTTTCCGTACCCCCCCCTCCTTCCTCCCCCCCCCCCCCCCCCCCCAACCCCGCTCCTGTGACCCCATAACCCCTCAGCAGCGCTGGGGAGGGGTTGAAGTCACATCGCACGCGTTTCTCGGGGAAAGGGGTGATGGGGAGGCGGGGGGGGGAGGGGGGGGGGAACTTGAAATGTGTTCATTTCTACCTCTTTTATTTTAAATCGGAAAGAACCGCACAAAGCGGAGCCCCGGGGCCGGGGGGGGTCCCGGAGTGCCCCCCGCCGCCGCCCGGCTCTCACGTGGCCCCGCGGCACCGGGCGGACACAAAGAGGATTAGTTCTGGAGGTGCTTGGGGGGGGGGGTAGGGGGGGGGCTGGTATTTATTTATCTTTTAATTATTACTCCTTCCTCCCCCCCCCTCCCCGTTTGTTTGCTTAATTATTATTATTTTTTTTCCCTCTCTCTCTCTCTCTCTGCAAAAATAAAGTCCCAAGATTTAGATTTTTTTTCTTTATTGTACAATTTATAAAACATCGCGCTGCCCTCCCCCACCCCCCCACCCCCAACCTAACCCCCCCCCCACCCCCCTCCCACCCCTCTCCCCAACCCCCATCCCCTCCTTTGTTTCTGGGTGTCGGTCCCCCCCTCTCCCCTCCCTTTTCCCCCCCCACCCCATCCGAGAGCTCCGCGCACCGCGGTCCCCCCCCAACCTCCCTTCCCCCCCTCTCCCCACCCCCCCCCTCCACCAACGCACCCCGCTTTCTCCCTCCGCTCCCCTCTCCTCTCTAAAACGCGACGATGGCCCGAGTCCAGGCCCCCAGGCTGGCCAGCGCCTGCTTGCCGCACAGCTGCCCGTTGAGGGGCTGCTCCGAGTCCGCCTGCTGCCGGCTCACCAGCCCCGTGAAACCGGAGCCGAAGATGGAGATCAAGTTGGAGATGTTGGAAGAGTCCTGAGGGTGTTCGGCGCTGCCGTACTCCTCGAAGCGGGCGCGTTTGGTGCACGGGGCGAACTGGGGGCCGCCCGGCACCCCGCCTCCCCCCGGCTCCCCTTCCTCCACCCCCTCCTCTTCCTCCTGCCCCGGGTAATACTTGCGCTTAGCGCCCGGCGGCGGCGGCGGCGGCGGCGGGGAGGGGGGCACCGGCACGGCGGGTTGGCAGCAGCACGGGCACTGCGAGCAGCACTCCTGGTGCAGGTAACCGTTCTCCACCGTGGTCACGACGTGAGTGTCCAAATCCAGCACCGTGGTGCGGCTGCTACAGTGCTGCTGCGTCCCTCCTCCGCTCCCAAAGTCACAAGCGGAGGAAGCGGCGTAAGGGGGGGCCGCCCCGGCCCCGTGTCCCGCTCCGTGCCCGGGGAGGGCCGCTCGGTAGAAGCCCGCGGGGTCTCTGCACGGAGCTCTGTGCTGCAGTTCGGGGGGAGCGGAGCACAGCGGTACCTCCGTCCCCGGGTCCGCACCGCCCCGCAACGCCGCGCAGCTCCGGACGTCGCGTTCGTGGGGTTCGCCGGGCAGAGGGGGCAGCTCCGGTGGGGGGCACGAAGGGGGGGGCATGGCGAGCGGCGGGGCTCCGTCGGGGTAGTGCTGCTGGCGGCGGTAGAGCTCGGCGTAGCGTTCGCTCAGGTAGAGCTGGCGGGCGTTGCGGAGCACATAGGAGACGAGCAGGTTCTTGTGGAGCTTGATGCCGCCTCGCTGAGTGCGGGAGCTGTGGATCTTCCGCAGGGAAATACTGATCAAACTCTGCGCATCGAGGGTGCACTCCATCCTCCTCCTCCGGCCCCTCAGCATCTGCTCTCGCCGCGCAGCCACGCAGCCCGGGCCGCATCCACGCGGGGCAGAGCCGGGAAGGGCTGCCGGAGGGTTTGGGGGTCGGTTTGGTGCTTGGTTGGTTGCTTTTTGTTGTTGTTGTTGTCGGTTTGTTTTTTTTTTTGGTTTTTTTTGTTTTGTTTTGTTTTTTGTTTGGGGGTTTTTTGTTTGTTGGTTGGTTTTTTTTTGTTTTTTTTTTGCGCGCGTGTGCAAATCCGAAAGAAGAGGTTAAAAAATAAAAAACGATAATAATAATAATAATAATAATAATAAAATCCTCAAAAAACGCGGAAAGAAAAAGGCGTACGTGTAGG
Source organism: Oreortyx pictus (assembly GCA_036925125.1). Taxonomy (NCBI): domain Eukaryota; kingdom Metazoa; phylum Chordata; class Aves; order Galliformes; family Odontophoridae; genus Oreortyx; species Oreortyx pictus. Next base: position 5,904,596 of record JAUPFR010000022.1, read on the forward strand.
CGAAGAAAAAAAGGGGGTTCGGGGGGGAAGAAAGGGACGGGGAAAGGGGGGAGGGGGGGGGGAAAGAAGGGGAAAAGGGGGGAGGGAAAGGGGGGGGGGGGGGGGGGGGGAAAAAAAGAGCTGGAGAACGGAGGGGGGGAAATAGAGAGGGCTGTCTTCAGGGGGCGGCCAGCGGCGGGAGCGGAGCGGGCATCGCCGTGCACGCCGCCAGCCCCGCGCTGCTGTGCTGTGCTGCTGCCGCGCTCCGAGCAGCACGGCGCGGGCAAGCACCGCCACGCGCGCCCCCGCCCTCCCCGCGCGCGCTCCCGGCCCCGCCCCTCAGCTCCGCCCCCCCCTTCCTCCCGCCCGCCCTCCCACCCCCCCCCCAACCGCGTTCGGTACCTGTCGCGCAGAGGCACTGAGCGCCCGCCCGCCCAGCCCCCGGCTTTTATAGCGCGGCGCCGGCCCCGCCCCGCCTTCCTCGAACGGGTGGCCAATGGGAAGGGGGAGGGCGGGATGACGGGCGGGAGGGGGGACCAACGGGAGCGAGGCGGGCGGTGAGCGCCGTTCAAACGCTGACGGGCGCCGCGCGGTGCGTGGGGGCGCTCCGCCTCACGGGGCCAGGTGAGCGCGGCGGGCCGGTGCGGGGCTCCGAGCTCCGGGACGGCGGCACCCACCGCCACGCAGCGCCGGTCCTGGCAGCTGGGTACGCGGCTCCCGGCTCGGCCCCGCTCTGAGCGTTGGTTGCTGCCGCTTCGCGCGGGTTCCGACCCCGCCGCTTTCTGCCCCAGATCGGGTGCAGGGCCACGCGTGGGGCGTGGTTAGTCGCGGCTCGCTCACTGAGGGCTCCTCCTCTCGCCCCCTTCCAGCTGGCCGAGCTGGCCTGTTCTAAAGGGCGCCCTATGGGAGGTGCGTGCGGGGGTCTGAGCAGTGATGCGGGGTCGTTGGTTTCCCTTAAGAGCACGGCTGAGAGCTGGTGCTGGCCCTGGGGTTTGGGGGTGCAGTGTGGGGTGGGAAGAAGGCTGTAGGCCCCGCCCATCCTCCCCCCCCCCCCCTCTTTTTTTCTTTTTGTTAGGGGTGTCAGAGAGCCAGCCTGCGGATCCCCTGCTCTCGGGGTACAGGGGTAGCGGTGGGTCCGGGTTGTTACCTGAGGTTGGGGGGCTTTGCTTCCCTGCTGGGCTCGGCCCTGGGGGTGGTGGGCTCAATCATAGTGCAGGGGAGCAAACCCAGCAGCACAGAGAGGGGTTCTCCCTCTGGGGCCCCCAGCTGGGAAGCAGCTGGTCCTAATCCTCGCTTCCAGAGCTGCCGCCTTCACCCACTGCTCTCAGCTGCGTGAGATGGGCTCAACGACCGCGAGCGTCGCTGAACTTCTGTTTGGATCCTCTTTACTCTGTTTTCCTAATCTGTAAAATGTAAAATAATCTCGGTCCTACCCAGAGGCGGCTGTAGCTGCAGGCAGTTTGTAGGGGGATTTGAGATGTGGGATTGTACGGTCTTTCTGCTCATCTCCTTCCTCGCTGCAGGTCAGCCTTCCCATGCTGCAGCTGGTGAGCACGAGGCGCAAGCTGGGGTGCAGCAGGGCTGCTGTCTGCAGCAAGTCGTGGTTATTTTAGGGTGCTTTTAGGGGTGGACCTAGGTTTGCTCCTGCTCAGAGGCACCAAGGGCTCTGCCTTTGCTGAGCCCAGCTGTGGCTTTGCAGTCTTTCTCTGAGCAGCAGAAGCAGGGCAGTGGATGCTGCTGCTGCCAGCCTGTGCAGGCAGTGCCTGCAGTCGTGTCCAGCCCATGCTTGCTGCTTTCTGGCCCATCTCCGCCTGTAAAGCTCCAGCTGTGGTGGTGGTCCAGGCCGTGAGCTGGACTGCCTGTCACCTGGCTGCTATGGGTGCCTCGAGCAGCACGCAGTGTCAGCTGCAAAGCACTGTCCTGGTGAGCATCGCATCGTCCCGCTCCCCATCCTGCCCTGGCTTGGGTTTGCAGTGGGATGCTGCTTGGTGCTGGCCCTTCTTGTTTTAACTGCTGGGTAGCCCTGCAGGTTTAACGGAAGGGTCAGGGCTCTGCGTGCAGCAGCGCTGCATTTATCGAGGTGCAGAAGGTAGCACGTCCTCAGGGCTGTGTGGGGTCACGGCCCATCCCGGTGCAGGAGGAGCTGCTGCCTCCACCTGCCTGCGAATTTCCCTCTGCTGCAGCTACCTGAGAAGCTTTGTGTCGCCAGAAAACCCAAGAGCACAGTAGCAGCCTCAAAGAGATGAAGATGGAATTAAAACCTTAATCTTATTTACATTCAGAGTAATTAATATACAAGCTATAAAACATGGGCCCAATCCTCTGGCTGGCTGCTGGGCGCTGGGTGCTGCTGGCGAACCGGCGCTGCCTGGGGCTGCCTGGGCTGCCTCCTCCCCAGCTGGCTCTGCTGGCAGCACGTTCTGTTTGCAGGCACGGTGGCTTTAATCCTGGAGCTGGGATGGGCTGTGTGCTGCGAAAGCTGCCCCAGTTTGGCCCGTGGACTCTCAAATCTGCTGGAGACATGAGAATGGCTGATACCTGTCTCGGCGCGTGGCTGTAAGCTCTACTTTTCTGGAAGGGTAACAAATCCTGCACGTTTTCTGTCTCTGTGGCAGCAAGCTGGGGCAGGATGGATTTGTTCAGTGCTTGCTTTTCCCTGGAAAATCATCGAGTCCTGTCCAGCGTTGCCAGACCCTGGTCTCAGCTGGGGTTTGTGTGTCCTTTCCATGGGAAAGAGCCCCAAGGACCCTCCTGCTGTAGGGGACGTTTGGTCTGCCACCTCCTCAGTTACAAATCATTGCAGCTTTACCTGCTGAGGACCACTGCTCCTCCAAAGGGTGGGAGGATGGGCCCAGGTTTTGCTGTCTGGAGGGCTGTGGCTGCGTGTTTTCCCGCACGCATGCTGCTGGTCCTGGGGGAGCCCAGGATGGGGATGGCACAGCTGGACCACGGCTGCTCCAGCCCTGCTCACATCCTGCTGCCAGCGCTGCTCTCGCAGCCGTCGATCGTACAGCGGACTCCAGCAGCAACCTGGCGGACCGCTGCTCTCAGCTGCAGAGTAAACAAGCTGGCAAGAGAAACCATTTTGCTTCAGCTAGTAGGAGAAACCCTTTTTAGGTAGCACTTCCAACTGGCAAGGCTCTCCTTCATTAACCCCCTCCTTCCCTTCCCAATGAAACGTGAAAGTTGCAGCAATCAGAGATCAGGCGCTGGCTGGTGCGTCTTTGCCACCTAGAGCGATGAACACAGACACGAATTTGCTGCTTGATCTTGTAATTTCAGCGCAATTAGACTAGCTGGTGTAGAGCAATTTCCCCTTGAGCCTCGGAGTCCTGAGCCTGGCCATTGCTGAGCCTCTCGCAGACAAGGAAGCGTGCAGGTGTTGGCTGGAACGCGGGTTTTTTGGGTACACCTGGACCTTGACTCCCTGGAGACGCGTCTGGGAGATCGAGCTGCGGGTGCCTGGCATGTCTGAAAAGGAGCCTGCTTTTCAGGCTTGCTTATTACATGTCAGATACCCAAAGCTAGTGGGAAAACAAGCCAGAACAAGGTTGCAGGCTGAGCTCTGGGAGCAGGGCTGGCTGCTGCCGCCCCGTCTCCTGCACTGGGTTTTTAACTACTAAGTGTGTAATGCCTCCCAAGTGCTACTGCAGCACAGGGCATGGAAACAGTGCTCTGAAGTTTGATCTGGTCTGAACCTCGCTACCTTCACAGGCTCCTTTCCTTCAGATCTTCTACCCCGGTACCACACATTGTGCACTGGACTTGTCCTGTGCTGCTGGTTTTTAGCCCATGTGTCTCATTGCTGCTGGCTTGCAGTTTGGTTTGTATTAGCTGATCTCTTCCTTGCTGGGGGAAACGAGCTGCTGATGGTGTGAGCAGAGCAGTGGCTGTTTGTAGGAAGGCTCAGTGTCCCTGTTGGTCTTGGTGTGGTTTGCTTGTGCACCCACAGCTGCCGGGGTGATGCTCTGCAGGGTGGCACTCTGTATTGCTTCTGGTGCAGGTACACATTGGAGAATGTGGATTCCCTGCAAAACCACTGCAGGATGCTGCAGCCACAAGATGAACTGCTGCAGGTGTAGGAGCTGCCATTTTGGGAAGGGAAGGATGAAGTGTGCATCCAACCCCTCCAATGGGCACTTTGGCCCGGGAACTGTCCTGGTCCCAGGGCTGAAACCAGAAGGTGCTTCTGCTCACGAAACCTGACTGTGCTGTCATCTGGGGCTGTGAGGGACCTGCACTGACCACCCCACCCGAGGGCATTGTGACCACGGCCTGAGAGGTGTGATGGCTCTTGGGCTGGGAACAGAAACAAATATCACTTGGAGGGAGCGGGGAGGTGAGGGCCTGGCTAAAGGACAGCCCCGAGCAATCTTTCTGCCTGGGAAATGTGCCTCTGCCCTCTGGTCCGGCTGTGGATCGAGCAGCTAAGCCTGCTCCCCATGCTGGTGGTTGTCTTGTAGGTGGATTGTCCCAGGGAAAATGCTCTGTGGGCAGCTGGTGCTCTTGACCATGTGCTCTCGGCTTCCCAGAACTGCCTTGGGAACTTGCTGCTGCCACCCCAGACCGTTTCCTGGAGGGATGAGATGTCCCTGGGCTCTCTGCTGGGCTGTGGTATCTGACAGTGACCTTATTTAATTGCTAGGTCAAGTATTTCAAAGTCTGTAACGCTGCTGTGCTGAGGCATGGTCTGAACCCATGTAACAGCTGTAGAAGCAGCCGTGCTGGTCTGTGCTCTACCCTACCTGCAAAGCCTCCAGCGTGAACGAGGGTCGGTTCCTGCAGTTCCCCTCCCACCTGTCCCTGGGGCTTGAAGGTGCTTGTCCATGCAGGCAGTGTGAGAGCACCCAGCACAGCAGGTCCTTTCCCGTTCCCCTGCTTGCCAAGCCAGCACGGAGAGCAGTCAGGGCAGCCGGGATGAGAAAAATCACACTGAAGTTGGAGCCCGCAGCTCAGATGCTGTCTGGGTGCTGGGATGGTGCATGGGTTCTGCCCGGGCTCTTAGACCTGGCTATGGTGGGGTCCCCCTGCTCTCGAAAAGTGACCTGTAGTGTGCACAGCCGGAGCCGCCAGCCGACACGGGGCTCCGAGAGCGGCTGATCGCTGCCACGTAACGGAGCTTTCCACCCGCGGAGCCCTTTCTGCCGGGTGGGAGCACGGCCCTGCCCTGCCCGGGGACGGAGGGACGGCCAGGGAGCCAAGCGCTGGGGGATGCCGGGACTGGTAGTCTGGGGACACTGGGGTCCCCGCTGTCACTCGTGGCCGGGGCGGGGGGACCCGGAGGGGATGTGCAGGCTCGGGGAGGAGCCAGCGTCTTCACCCACTTTGTTGTTAAATACCTTAAAGGAGCAGTGGCTGTGCCCGAGCGAGCTCCCTAGCGGAGCCGTGCAACCCGGGCTGCGGGCTTTTTAAAGATAAAAATCGCTCGCGTGGCCTTTGGGATTAACGAGCTGGGTAACTCCTTCGGCGCCTGGGTGGTGGCAGCTGGCGACGGCCTTACGCTGCTCCCGCATCTCTGCCGGAGCATCCCTCCGCCGTGCTGGGGATGCTGCTGAGCGATGGTCCTCCCAGGGTCAAGGCATCGGCCCTGGGGCTGTGTCCTCGGGGTGTGGGGGAGAGATCTCTGTGCATGAGCCCCACAGCTTCAGAGCAAAGCATGGAGTTGTGGTGGTGTGAGCAGCCGTGCAGATTTCTTGTGCCACCGTGACCTGGAGATTTCTCCCTTGGTGTAGTTCTGCTCTCTGCTCTTTTCTTGCCTCAGCACCCCGCTGGGTGAAATCCCTCTGCAGGCATGCATGCTGGAGGGGGCTGCTGGGGCCTCGCTGACTGGAAAAGCAGGAATAACCACCAAAATGCAACCGGTGGGGAGGGCTCGGTGCTGGCAGCCGAGCCGGTTGGTGCTGGGTGATGCTGCTGTGGGGATGATGGCCCAGGCCTGCCTGTGCTGCCTGCAGCTGCGTGCTGCAGCTCACCCGTGAGCCTGAAGGCGAGCAGAGGCTTTGGGTGGCAGCGCTGAGCCCGGTGCAGTTACGCCAGCTTTGCTCCCCTGGGTCCTGGTTGGCTGCTCACCCACCGAGGGGCTGAATTAGATCCTTTTTCCCTTCTGCCTGCAAGTGTTGGAGACAACATTGGGTGCATCCAATCCTGTCTGGGGCCAGGCTGCAGCTGGCTCTTGCTGGGGGTTCAGGCTGTCCTGCTGTCCCCGTGTCAGGGCTGTGTGCTGGGTGGCACAGCTCAGTCTGTGCTACATCGCCTCGGTCCCATTGCTCACTCCCTGAGCTCTCCTTGGCACTGTGATGTGCTGATGCTTGCTGTCTTGCAAAAGGCTCCTGCGTGTGTGTGCTGAGCCTGGTGGGAGTCTGCCTGTGAAGCTCTGAGCCCCAACGCAACACAGGCTGTACAGGGACCTGGTGGTGATGTCTGGTGGGGGAGAGCTCAGGAATGCTTCCCCACAGGCTCTGTCTAGCTCTGTTGCCTGTTCCTTTTTGCTTTTCACCCCTTGCCTGCCGTTTGGGTGCCTCGTACCAGCTGCCTAACGAGTAATGATGGTTGCAGTGCAGCAGATGCCTTGAAGGAGCGCCGTGCTGAGCTGTGCACCCTCTGCGTCCCCCAAGCTGATTGCTTCTGACAGCCCTGCTCCCCGATGCGAGCATCCCGCTCCCCAGCAGAGCCCAGATCCTTCCTGCTGTGACATAGGAGCCAAAGTCCAATGGGTGACACGCAGCACCAGTGGGGGGTGGGAGGGGGGCTGGGGGTGCATCTGAATGCAAACAACTTCCAGAGTGGTGCTGCTGTGGGAGTGTTCTACACACACAGGCATTCCCATGGCTGGAGGGGGCTTGTCTTGCTCTGCAAAGGGCAGAAATGCAGTGTGGATAGCATCACCAGGCTAGCATTGGTAGAGGAACTAAGAGCCAAGCAACTGCATCCATAGGAACCTCAGTTCTTCTCTTATCTCCCTGAACATTGAAGTTAATTGCATTTCCAGCTGATACGTCAAGCTGTCCTGCCTCAGTCATGTGCAGCAGTGTGATGGTTGCTCCCAGACATAACCTCACCTCTGGTGTCCCGTTCTACTATGGGGGATGACATCTTTTCCAGGGCTGTCTGTGCCATGGTTGGGTCTGAGGAGTGCAGGGCTGGAGCTGAGCGGGTCAGCTCTTTGTGGGCGTATTTAGAAGGTGAGACTTGTCAGGATGAAGCAACGGACGGAGTTTTTTAATGTGTGTTCAGCAGCCACTGTGGAGATGCTTAAGGGCATAAATTTTTGAAGAGCATAATGGATGTTAAGCTCTCAAAAATAAATCCTAAGTCTCTCTAGCTTGGGTTTCCCAAGGTATTGGCGGCTAGCTTGAAATGAGAGAGCAAGCAAAATGAAATAAAAGGCTTTTAGTTGGTGTGGAGCTCCAGCTCTCCTTGTGTGTGTGAGCAGCAGCTCAGCCCTTTGGGATGCTGAGCCCAGGACAGCAGGGTCTCAGCCCTGGTTGGGTGCTTTGAAGGCTCACATTGCAGAGCAGAGTTGAGGTTTTTTCCTAGTGCACGAGAAAGAGAAAGAGCACGAGATTTCACTGCTAGCAGCCAGAGAGCCTGGCCCTAGGCTGCGTGGTGCCTGCTGCTGTGCAGTGAGCAGGGTGCTGGTGGGCAAGGTGAGCTCACAGCTTCACCCTCCAGCAGAAGGACTTGGATGGAACAGCCCTGCCCCAACTACTGCAGGGATCTGGGGAGCACCAGGCCTCCTGCCTTCCCCTCTGTGCTGTTACCTCTTCTTCCCCCCTGCAGGATGAGCCTCTCCCAGCGAAGCAACCCAACAGTGCTGACAGCCCGAGACTTGTTCAGTGCTGCAGCAGGGAGGCAGACAGTGGCTCCGGGAGCACACATCCCCCTACCTGTCTCCTCCTGCCTGGGGAGGCTGGCTTGGAAAGGTGGGAGCAGCCCTGATCCCGTGCACAGCCCCAGGAGGTGGTGGGCAACTGCATCCTACAGTGCTGCACCCTCATGTTGCTCTCACCTTTCCCTGGAGGCCAGCTCCTGTGTGGCTCTGCTCCGAGTGTGGATCATGCATGCTGAGGGCTCCTTTTATAGTGCTTTTCCACGAGGTGTGCCCTGTGAGTGCCCTCCCTTGGCTGCAGTAATGGTATTTGGGGATGAGCAATGCTGGTGCTTTCAGTATGCTGATGTAGCCTGGGTTTGGAGTGACTTGTGGCAGCTCTTTCTGCTCCCTGCTTGGCTTATGGGACAGGTGTTGACCTGCTTGAGAGGACAAGTCCTGAAACAGTGTGTTGCTGGTGCCTTGCTGGCAGGAAGAGGCAGAAAAAGTGGGAAACTTGGGAAAGGTCAGGGGAAAATGCTGCCTGAAGCGTGGGTTGATGCAGAAATGATACCTGCTGCTTTTTTAGTTGAGCCTAACTCTACATCCTCATCCTGGTAATGATCAGCATGTGACCACGGAGGCTGGTAGAAAACCTGTGATGTTGCTTGGGTGCTTCTCTTAGGGAAAGCATCTTTGAGTGGGAGAGCGCCAGGAAGTGTTGGAGAAGGGACTGCACCTCTCTAGTGTGGGTAGTGAAGGTTTTTGGTGGGTGAATGTCCCATTCCATACTCCTTTGTTGGTGGGATGTGTGTGGGATGCAGTCTGCCTCACACCTGAGGCAGCACTGGATGCTGTGCCCCCATTGCTCACATCTGGGAGTTAACCAAAAGGACGAGAAGCCAAATCCTGAGAGTGTGAGGATCGAGGCATTTCGTGGTAATCACTGCTCCTACTCAGCACAGTGTATGGGTCTGTGGGCTCCCGGCTGCTGCCTCTCGGGGGAGGAGAGGAGAGCAGGGATGGAGCAGTGGTCTCTGCTGCTTGGCACAGCTGCACTGGGGTCCCTGCAGCTCCGAGGCATGGCAGCTCTTCCCCAGATGGAGAACAGGGCCCTGGGGGTATCAGCCGTCTGCTGCTTTGCTGCCCATAAAACTCTGCAGGCTGTTTTGCACAGTTCTTGGTGCGATTCAGCAGAGAGGAGCAGATTCTCCACTGAATCTCTCCGAGAGCCGTGCTCCCCCCATTATCCCCAAGCATGGGTGCAGATGACTCCTCCTGACATGTGCGTGGTCTGTGTGCTCTTGGCTCTCCTTTCTTCCTGGGCAGCTGGCGGGTTATTTTTAGTTCTGGAGCAGCCCAGATCTAGTTTCTACCAGGGCAAGTCCCTGCCCGGTGCAGTGCTCACACCCCTGGTGCCAGTGGAGATGGACCAGAGCCCATGGGGCTGCTCCAATGCCCTCCTGGCCAGCATCTCTGCGCAGTGGCCACAGAGAAAGGGCTGTTGATCAGGTCTGTGGGGGCTCACCTGGATGTGGCCACCCTGGCCACCCCATCTGTGGGCCTCTTGGGGCAGAGGGATGGGCAGGAGCAGCTGGTGCTGTGACAGGGCTCAGAAATCCAAGCCAGCACTGAATCACGTGCATCCCCTTGGCTCATGGGCTGGGGGAACAGCAGCCCCCTTCCCTCTGGCCTCCTGCTCTCGTCCTCCAGTGGAAAAACCCCACAGAGGGGTGGTGGGGCTGAAGGGATTGCTGTGGGCCTCCCCTGCAAAGGCTGACGGGGGAAAGTGTGGGTACTGCTATTCTTCCACCTCGGTGCAAGGACATTGTTTCTCTGGAGCTCCCCCTGCAACTCTCAGCATGTTGGTGTTAAGATTTGTCCCACCTTATCCCACTGCAAGCAGATGTTGCTCCAAGCATCCTTTTCATGTCAGCACGCTGGGGTGCCACAGGGGCCCTGCCTGCCTGGAGGGAGGGCAGAGAGAAAAGGCCATCAAAAAGGGCTTGTCTTCAGGTTAGACAGGCTGGGTGTTCGCTGTAGTCTGGCTGATATTGTTAGGAAAACGTGGCTGCTTGTTTCTTAGTGCCCCACTGGTTCTGTGAACTTCTGGGGAGGAACCTCGAGAGCAGGTGCCTGCACTTTGTGTCCTCCAAACTTCTTCATTTGGAGCCACTATTTGAAGCTTCTAGCAGTCTGGTGCCTGCTGTGCCCCAGTATCTGGTCCTATGCTACATATGAATTCTTAAGAGCCTGTATGCACCCTGATGCAGGTGGGGAAGGAGTCCCTTCCCAAGCAGTGCCAGGAATCCAGCAGGGAGAGCAGGACTGAAACCCAGAGGGACTGTGGGGTGTGTGTGTGTGTGTGTAAGGCAGCAGAGCAGGCTGCCAAAAATACCACAGGTCTCTTGGGGTGTGACATCCCTGGGCTCTCCCTGCCCAGTGCTCCCCAGCCTCCCTGCACAGCTACCAAGCCAGGACAGCGTTTTCACTGTGATCTGTGCCCTTTTCTCTGGGGAGGGAGCATCAGCACAGCCTCCCACGCTCAGCCCCTTTCAGCAAAATGCTGCCTGTGTATCCATGATGTTTCCCTCTGCTCCTTGGCAGGGAGTGAATCTGTTTCCCATCTCTAAATGTGGGCTCCTGGGGTGAGCTCGTGAGTGTGGACTCTCCTGCTCTGAGCCCCTGTGCTTCTCACCACGTGGGGTTTCTGGGCTCCCTGGGTCTGCCCTTGCTCCTAACTGTGCTCATCTCCCTGTGAAGCAGGAGGGTCTAAAATGGCACCGAAAACAGAACCAAATCAGCTGTGAATAGGCTTGAACTTACTATTCAGGAGTACAATAGAAAATCAAATAGGTACTACATCTCCTTTGGCTGCCTGGGAGCCTGGTTTTCTTTGTTGCAGGTGGCTGACAGAAAGAAAACAGGTTTGTTATGAAAGCACCAGGTCCAGCCTGCCCTACTCTGTTACCTGGGAAGCTGTGAAGGAGGGGGCTGTGGTTGGATGTGTTGGCTCAGAGATGTGCAGGGAGCACTGGGGCTCCGCATGGCACAGTGGGTTTGGTGAGGCATTGGTCCACGCATTCCTCTCTGCCAAAGGCCTTGAAGAGGATGAGCTGCCTCCATGCGTTGCAGCCCATCCTGGGTTTCGGCTGTGCAATGTGCAGAATCCATGTGAGGCATCCTAGGGGCATGCTTTGCTGCTGAGATGTCTTGTGGGGCAGGTGGCAGGGCTGCTTTGTGTCCCAGTGCTGCTATCAGGCACATCGCTGTGCCCTCGGTGTGTGCCCAGCTCAGAGTGCCTGGCTGTGGGTGCTGCACCTTGGGCACGAATGCAATGGGAAGACAACAGTCTGCCCTTCTGAAGCCTGACACTTTCAGTCCCTTAGGACTGAAGAGAAAAGAAAAAGAGCAGGAACAGCTGGTGAGGGCATGTCAAGGAGGCAAAAGTTGGAAAGGGAGTAGTGCTCTGTGTGTCTCCGGCCGGCTCTGACTCACCAACACGTGCAGGTACAGCCCTGCTGACAGCTGCAGCCAGGTTTTGGGTTGAGCCTTGCTCACCAGCAATGCCAAGGGGGTTTACAGAGACAGGAGGGAAGCACAGGGAAGGGAGCAGCTCTTGCAGCTTGCTCCCGTTTGCTTTGCATGGCCCCCAGTTGTGTCCCCCTCTCTAGCACCTTGCAAGCTGCAGCCCCCAGGAAAGGGCCCAACCTGGGTGAATTGAGAGCCAGAATCTGGCCCCACTGATGGCAGGGTTCAGGATTAGGCTGCCTCCAACGCCAAAGCCTTTGCTCCACCTCCCAGACAGTACCCCAGGGGCGGGTGTGGAGCTGGGGCTCCGCTGCGGAGGTAGGATGGGAACGAGTTCCAGTCCTGCCTGTCTGGTTTAGTGCTTCTGGCTGGGGCTTGGGTGATCCAAAAGGGAGCTCGGTCTGAGATGTGAGGCTGTGACTTGTTATTATTTAAAACTTCTAAAGCTGCAGAGCTGTAACTTGGGCCACCTGATAGATGCAATCTGCCACGGCTGGAGCAGCGGGCATGAGGTTGGATGTGATGCTGTAAGTTTGAAGTCAAAGCAATGGAGAGGTGAAGCTGGCTGCCTTGGGCTCTCCAAAATCATGGTTCCATTCTTATTCTTGAGCATGGCACATCCTCACCCCTCCGGAGAGCAATGGGTATTGTGTGTGAGCACAGCCAGACGGGTCCTGCCAGTGCTGGGGGACCTTGGTCTGTTTGTCCATTGCTGCTGTGATAAGGAGCTCAAAGCAACATCCCACTCCCTGGTACCTTCCTTTAACCCATCCTGTTGGGGCAGGCACTCCTGCATTGCTGTCTCTACCATGAGTGACCCTCTCAGGAGAAGGGCCTTTGTCCTCAGGAGGACAAGTGCTTGGGCCACCACTCACTGCAGTGGTATCAGATGGGATTTGTCTTCACCTTGCCTCCTAACTGGCCACGTGTGGTCACCGCAAGACCATGCCCTCTTGCTGCAGGCACAGGGAGGGTTGGCCTCGGTTTTTTTGCCCCTCTGAGTGTCACAGTTCACCTCTCTTTGGGAAAGTCTGTTCTACAGAACAGAGGGACAGCCCGGCGCTGCCCTTGGTACTGCAGCGGTGCCAGATGCTGAGGGCTCCTAGCTGCCATCCTCCTGGCAGCAATGCCACCTGCCAGGCACAGGGACGTGCCTACCAGAGGGAAACGATGAGCTTCGCCCTTTCTCTCGATCCCAGAGCTGTGAACCATGGAGTAACAGAGGGAGGGATGTGGCTGTCCTACCTACAGGGTGCGATCAGTGTGCTGGGTCCTGCTGTTACACCCACCCGTGCTTTGAGCATCTGCATGCAGGGGGAGGCTGCTCTGCATGTGCTGTGTAGGCAACTGCTGTTCCCGTGCTTTGGGTGGGGAGTGGAGCCCGGTCTGTGCTGCTGGGACGTGGCACAAGAGGGAGCTTGGCAGATGGGCTGAAATGGAAAGGGTCTTCCAAAGCAGCTGTTGGTGGAAATGAGCCTTGCTCAGCTCTGAGGTGGGTTTCAGGGTGAAGGGTTGGGGGTGATCCACGCGGAGGATGTTGAGTTTAGGACAGCACTGTTTTGTTGGTTATCTCTTTGCCCTGTGTGCAATATCTGCAGTTCACACCTCTGTCCTGGCTGTACCTGTGAGCTCTGTGGTGTGCCTATCTGTGCCCATGCACGAGAGGAGATTCTTCCCCTCCAGCTCCTCTTGCATCCTTGAGACCTTTAATCTTTCAAGCTGTCTAAACCAGTCCCTGTGGGGAAGAAGATGGTTAATTAGTGCTTCCCACCCCCCCCCCCCCCCCCCAGCGTCTGTGTTTACTGGACCCCACTGGCTGGTGACCCCCTCTGCGATGTGTCTGTGGAGCTTGTTATCTGTCCTGTGCAGATTTCCCTGGTGGGAAGGGGAGGTGATGCTGCGGAGGTTCCAGCTCACACGGTGAGCATCTGCCAAGCTGTGGGAGCTCTTCCCTCCCTGGCGTGGCTTGTGGAGTTGTTGGGACTGTTCCTCACTTCTGCCCGGATCCTATATGAGGTGGAATGATGTCACTGAGCAGTGTTGGTCCTGAAATGGTGCAGGACCTGGAGAGGTTGGCTGCTCAGAGCAGAAGGGATGGAGGCAGCCTTCAGCATGGCAGCACCAGCAAGCAAGGGGATCCTTAGAAGCCTTTAGGGCTTTCCCTCTGTTTCTCTGGAGGTTATCCTCTTCTAACGTCCCAGGGAGCTCAGCTCATTGGAGCTGGACTCTACCTGAAGCTAACGCCACTAAGGGGAAAAAATTACCCAGAGCTCTCAGCCACGTGAAGGAGGATGGAGGAGAAGGTGGGGAGATGGTGCTCCTCTTTCAAGGGAAGGAAGAGGGGACCAGCTGTGATGGTGAAGGAGCACCAGTCTTGCTGGCAAGATGTCTGCCATGCTTCTCTGTGCTGACACAGAGGGGAAGCACCTCTGCTTGTGCCAGGAGAGGTGGTGTGCTGGGAGATGGGTGCTGCCCGCGGGCTGCTCCCGCTCTGCTCTAGGGTTAACCTCCTCCTGTGGTGCCTCGCATGGTTGGGACAGATCTGCCTCCTGCAGCTGGGGTGAGGGGAGGGAGGGAGGAAGATGTCTGTGCAATTGTGCATAGAAATCTAGTGTGAAAAGAGTGGGATCACAGTGATGCAGAGCAGGGCATCTTCAAGGGGAAACTGTGTGCTACCTGCTCTGGGGCTGAAGATGCTGAGCCCAGCGCTGCTGCGATGCAGGGATGTGTCCCTCAAATCCCTCTTCCCTCTCCCCTTGGCTGAGGGTTTGCAGTGAAACCGAAAAAACCCTCGTCCTAGAACTGCACCTCCTGCCAACTTCTCTTATCAGACCCATGCTTCTGCCTAGAGCCAGTAGCTGTGAGGATGGAGATGGGGGAACAGACTGCTGTCACGCTGCTCTCTTGCCTGCAGCCTGTTTGCATTCATGATTGCATTCGTGCATTAAAGTGCTTTGAGCTCCTCGTTACCAAAGTGCAGACTCTGAGTTTTAACGAGCCGCTCGTGGGAGTTGGGACCAGGAGAGACAGAATGTCGTCCTGCTGAACCGAGGCAGAGCCTGACAACAGGCACCGCTGCCTGGAAACGGTGGGCAAAGGCTTTATTGACCACTGGAGGTCACTTTTTCAATAATGCAGTACAATCCAACTTTATTTTGTCAGTACCTTTCATGCAGGCTGCTCCCGAGCTGCTCAGCAGATGCAGCGCGACGGGAGGGGAGAAGCAGCGGTTTTCTTCCAGCTGGGGAGATGGAGGCTGCTCAGCAGCACCGGGTGCAAAGCAGAAGGCTCTTGTGCTTTGGTGGAGAGCTGGAGGGGAGGAGAGGAGCTGCAAACGAAGCAGCCTGGCTGCTGCTGCTGCTGCTCCCTGTGTTGTGGAGGCACCTTCAGGCTATTCAAAAAAAAAAAAAAAAAAAAAAAGAGCCTTTTTGGCCCTGGGGTGGTTGGGGGAAAGCAGGAGGGTGCTGGGGAGGACAGCCCGTGTCCCTCAGCCAGAGAGAGGCTGAAGTTGTGGCCCTGCAGTGGTGTGGATGGGTACCCAGCTAACTGTGGCTGGATACTTCTAGAGGTTTGGGAACACTGACTTGAGCTGGTGAAAGAGCTGGGTTGTGGGCAGGGTCAGAACATCTGAGGGGAACGACACTGTGCCAGAATTGAGCTCCTTTGCTCCCTGTGTGGTGCTGGGCTGTTCCTGGGAGGGGGCTGCCCCTGGATGGGGCGAACAGCTGTCAGGAGCTGGGGGTGGGGGCTGTGCAGAGAGAGCCACTTACAGGAGCCCCCCCAGAATCCCCTGCAGGAGGGAGCAGGGGCATCTGGGGCCGTGTGGAGCTGGGGGATGCTGCTTTTGCAAAAATACTAGGGGAGTTCTGCAGCAAAAGCCGTTAAAAAGCCCTCGCTAAGGAGTCAGCAGCAATGGCTGATTGCAGGAGCTCTTCTGTTGCATTGTGTGCTCCCCTTGCACAATGACGCACAGTTTACGGGTCTGGAGCTGCTGAAAGGAACAGACCAGTGGGCTCTGAAGGAGCTTTGAGGGCCTCATTCAGAGTCTTGGGGCCTTTCCTGTTCAGAGCTGTGAGGTACATCGGCTTTTTTGTCCTGCCCCTCTGATGTGGGCTCCTTAAGCCCCACTTCTCACTGCTTGTTCAGATGCTGCTGTGTCCACCGTCACCGAAAGAAATAGATCGTGTCTTTTAGCTGACTTGCCATATCCCTCCCCTTTGAGAAGTGGGAAAGGAATAACCTGTTTCTTGTACTCCTCGTGTTTGAATGGGAACATCAGCATTGCATTTGGAGCAGGGACGCACTGCACGCAGGCACCGCCACGTGCGAGGGCTACGAGAGCTTAACTGCTGCAGCAGATGGGACTTGGAAGCCACGTCGGAGCAAATATTTAAAGATCCGGTTTTATAAAGCCACTTTTTGGCCTGTAAACCGCTCTCCCCGCGCCTCCTGGTGCTGTTGCTGTGAAGTCTTCTGTTTGCTGTTCCTTCTGCTCCGCCACGCTACAGTCTGGTGAGACGTGCTGTGTGCCTGGCGTGGGGTTCTTCTCCTTTCCACCAGCCTCGGTGCTTTGTTTTATGCATTTCTCTATTTGCTGATGGGCTTTTCCTTCTCTCAGCAGAGTGGGATGGGAAGCGACTGCTATTGACCCTACGGGGTTCCCGGGATCAGGCAGACCCCGAGGCTGGCCGTGTGCCCATCCTGGTGGATGTTTTCCTGTTGCCTCTATACCATCTCCATGAGGACCATGAGATTGGGATCCCGTGTACCCCTTTTTCTCCATGTTCCAGCAGTGAGGAGACCTCCAGCACAGCTCATCGCTGTGAGATCCCGCAGGTGTGAGTGGTTCCTGAAGCTCTGTATAGCACTGAACTCCCTCTGCAATGGAATTCCGAAGTCAGGGGAGATTATTCACGATTGTTAAGAAAAAGCTACGTTGGTGCATTGGTTAAACCCAGCGTTACGCCCACTAATTATGTAGTGGTGGCCCAGGCTGCTGGAGAGCTTGGTGACAACGGGATGGTTGCGCTCAGCTGGAGGGAGCGGGGCTGAGATTTGGTGCCTGACGAGATCAAGGGGCCTTTGATTTCAACGGGCATTGAACCAGGCACTGCCATATCAAACGGGCTGATCAGATAATAAGTGCAGCTCTTCTGGCATAGATTCCTGTCTCCACATCGGGGCAGGCAGTGCAAATTGGGCAGTCAGCGGAGTGAGCTCCCTAATGAAACAGGACATCCTGCGTCAGGACGGTGCAAAGTGGTTGTGTGTCTGGGTCACCTCCAGGCTGGGATGTGTCCTCTCCCACCTTGTTCCTGTGCAGGAGGGTGGCTGGAGGAGCTGCCAAGGGAGAGGAATTGATGTGGTGATCTTGAATCCTTAATCTCGTGTTTCAGGGCTTCTCCAGGTGTTCTGCAAGGAAAGATGATTATTTTTTTCTTTGCAGCCTTCGGTGTAGCAATCAGGCACCTGAAATTGTTTCTACCGTCTTCTAAATGGGGAGATTGGGCACAGCAAGAGGCGTGCCGCGAGGGGAGGGGTGTGCTGGTGCTTCCCAGGGATGCTGCAGCCCCAGGATGCTGTCTGGGGGATTGCTGCCTCGAGCTTTCTGATCCCAAAACCGACTGTGTTGGTAGGAGCCTGGTTCTGCAGTGTGAGCTATGGTCACTTTCCCAGCATCTCTGGGGGACGCTACCCTGCTCCTTCAGGAACACAAGGTGTTTGCAGCATCCTTGATCTCTCCTGCTCTTTAACTGGGGCTCGTTAACACTGCAGTCCTTTTTGTTCATTTGGGAGTGCAGCTGGTGGCAAGGTGCAGTGCATGTCTGCGGGGATTGCTGTCACGCCAGGGGTGCTCTGCAGTCTAGCAGTTGGGTTTCAAGCAAGAAGGTCCCGTTCTGAAACTTGTTTTGCTTTGTTTCCCCGTGGTTAGGGAAAATGGCAGCGTCTGCACGTGATGTCTAAGCAGAGTGCACCCAGCCCACCCCACCGCCGCGCTCTGTGGCTGCAGGAATGTTATCTCCGATGTCTCCACCTGCCCCCATAAACTTGGCTGGAAGTGGGTCAGTAGGTTTAGAAGTTCTGTGGAGATATGTATCAGCCTCATACCTTGAAAGAAGCTGAGTGAAGTCAAATCCAAAGCAACAATGAAAACTTGGAGAGGAATGGAGAGAAGAGGCAGTGGATTAGCAGATAGAGAAATCCCCGTGGGCCCTATCGAGTGTTTTGCCAGTGTTAAGTGCTGAGTAAAATATAGTGCTGGAGAGATCAGATCACTGGGTATTCCCTTTGGACGGGGAGATCCTGGGTTGAATACTTCTTTGGTGAATCATCTTCTGGAGCTATCGGCACAGGGATCTGGCACGGAGCTCTCGCTGCTGGATGTGGCATTGCTTGCAGGCTGAAACCGCTTGGAGAAGGCGTGCAAATGGCACCATGCAGCTCTCTGCTGCTAAAGCTCTGGATGCTTGGGTATGACATCTGGGATGCCCCAAGCACCCGGAGCGGGGGCTGACAGCACAGGGAGCAACCAGAGAGAGAACATCCACAAAACCTGCTTCACTAAAGCACTGCCTGAGCTTGCAAGGCCCATCACAGTGCTCTTCCAGGACTTGAGCTGCTACATCCTCCTCTGTGAGCAGAGAAACGGGTGAATGGCAGACTAAAAGACGCAGGAGATGAAGACAAGGGGAAGAACCAACTGCTAAGTGACCCAAATGAAAGATACACATGTGGCACAGGGAGGTGCTGGGCAGAGGAGAAATCCTGCAAGGAGGGACTCCAAAGGAGACAGTCCAGTTGGGTTTTTGCTTGGCTTTTTCCTGCCATCCATCAAAGAGATACTTCCAAAGCAGGGAGCAGACACTAAGGGAGTGCACAGAGAGCGTGGTGGGAGAGAGAAGGCTGTGTGTGTGTGACCTTCACTGTGTTGTGCTGCTGAGATTTCTTCTCCATGGAGTCTGGCCCAGGCAGAGGAACGTGCTCCCTTTTTTGGGAGCTGCCTGTCAGCTGTAGCTGGGCCTGGGGACAGCTTGGCTGCGTCCTTCGTTTGGGATCGGGGAGCAGCAGACAATCTGTGTGGATAGCACGAGAGCTGCTAATGCTGCATCTGAAAAGCTGCAGAGTTGCTGGGAGGGGGAATGGGTTTAAAGTTGTATTTCCTCCAATAAATCAGCGCAGCCTGGGCCTCCCCACCCCCATCGGCGCCTGTGTGCATGTGTAGGAGAGAAAATCCAAAAAAACCTGAGGACTCTGCGTTACTACTCCCTGCTCAGGGCTGCCCAGCCTCACACCAGGGCGAGTGTTGCTTAAACACCAATAATGTGCATACAGCAGGAAGCAGAGCAGGGATCATCCACGCCGGGCTGCTCTGCTGCTTCTGTGCTCCGAGTACAAACAGCAAGCTGTTCCTGTGCGTGGGCTCCCAGCGCTGCCAGCAAAGCTATTCTCATGCAGGAGAGAAAAATGAGCTGTGCAAAAAGCAGGCATGTCTCGTATCGCTAGGCATCACTCACCAGGTCAAGCAGTACATGGTGGCACTGCTGTGGGTTGGGTGTGCTGGATTTTGCTACCCCAGTGCTGCCTGTGGTGTTGACAGGGATTTACCCCAACTGCTATGGCTAAATCATACAATCACAGAATCATTTCTGTCGGAAAGGACCCTTAAAGGCCATCTGGTCCAACTCTCCAGGGTGAACAGGGGCACCCACAGCTCCATCAGGTGCTCAGAGCCCCGTGCAGATCTGACCTTGGATGTCTGCAGGGGTGAGGCACTGCCACATCTCTGGGCAATTGGTTGGAGCAGCCCTGGTGGCAGCAGGAACAAAATGGGTCACAGTGATGCAATGCAACGAAGGACGCAGCCCCTCGTAGCTACCAGTGCTGATATTGGAAGTGCTAATATTGGGAGCAGCAGTGGGATCCTTCCAAGGCGTTTTCAGCCCTTCTGGCCCAGCAGTGGCTTAGAGGACTTAGGTTGCTTTTTGGCTTTCTTTGTTCTCTAACTTTCTTTCTTGGGTGGTGTTTGAAGCTTGCTGAGGATGCTGCACAGGGAAGGGTATTGTTTCAACCTTTTGCTTGCATCTTTCAGGGGCGAACTCTTGGGACTTTCAAAAGCAACACCGACGCTGTCCTGTTGGAAAATTTCAGCTGTAGGTGGAGGTGGCTGTGTGTCGAGCAGAGCATGGGCAGGGGATGCTGGAGCAGCTCAGCACCGTATCTCGAAGGCTCTGATTTTTGGCAGAGCCAAGCTGGTGGGATGCCAAGCTGTGGGAGGGCTGGCCCATTCCTGACCGCTCCCCTAGTGCCGCTATCTCCTGGTGATCTGTGATCCACTCAAGTGTGTCTGCCTGGATGCCAGCCTGGGCTGGGACCCACTCCTGGCAGCTCACAGGGTTTGTGTGTGTCCTGCGATCCCTGGGCCTGTTTCGGGGCTGGGAGCAATTGTGTTCGCCCCCCAGTCCACCAAGTCAAAGGGAGCCCGTTGGGGCAGAGGAGAGATTTTAAAGCCCTATCTCTGGGGTGAGAGAGAAGGGCTCAACTCCCAAGTGCCTCATTGGAGGGGATCCCCACCAGCTCTACCTTGCTGGGGCAGCCCCCTCCTCTCTTTTCCCTCTCATTCGGGGGCTGTCGGGTGCTCAGTTCCCCTGTGTCCTGCCGGATGTTGGGGAGCCAGACGGGACAGCCCAGCAGCTCCCAGCCCCAAACAATGGGGCCATTGAGGGCTGGAGCTGGGGGCTCGGCAGACTGCGGGCTGCGGATGGGGAGGACAGCTGAGCTGTGCTTGTTCCGCCCCAGCAGAGTCACAGCTCAAAATAGGAGCGGTGCGGCCGTTCGGAGGCTGAGCCTCTTTATCCAGAGGTTGCAGCTTGTTTGTGCGTGGGGTTTGCGTGGAGTATTTATGTCTCAGAGTGGGGTTGGGGGGAGGAAATGAAAGAGGAGGGGCTGGCAGTCGTGCGGGCTTATTTTGTTTTTGTTTGTTTTCTGTGCTAAAAAGGTGCAGAAGTATTGGTATGTTTCTTCCCCCCCCCCCACCTTCCTGTAGGTCTGTATGCTTCCCTGCAGAGCGGGAGCCCCAGTGAGACCAGTGCTGTGTCCCAGTGCTGGAGCACTGAGCAGGAGAAGGGGACAAGCAGTGTACCCAATAACTGGTGAAGCTGCCAAGCTGTCCCTACTGTACCCATTTGCTATTTCATTATGCCATCCTGGTTCCTAACCTCAGGCTCCTCTGTGCACACGGGCTGAGTGTGGGTGCCTGCAGGTAGTGTTCCCCCTTCCTCCTGTGCTGAGCCCCCTCCGCTCCGCTTTCCTGGCACGGTGGTGGGTGCTGTCTGGCTCTTGTAGACACCAAGCATCTGCTGTGCCCAGCGCATCCCAGAATCACACCTCTTTTGTATCTGTGTGTGGATTTAAGGGTTCAGTGTGAGGTGTCTGAAGAGGTGGTCTCGGTTGGAGCCTGTTCTGAATGGTGCTGCCTGAACAGGGCTGTGTCTGCGTGGGGAGATGTGCAGAATTAATGCAAGGTTTGGATCAGCTCATTAACTGCCTGTGCCGGTCCAAATCTTGCCCTTGGAGGTATGTGTGTTGCTGCCAGTGCCATCAACATAAAGACTCTCGCCAGCACAGCCGGGGATGGGATTTGGCCTGTTTATATTCACGGTGCAAAAAGAGCCGAAGGATTAATGACTGATTACTTCTCAGGCCAGCAGGAGCCTCGGGTACCCATCTCGCGTGCAGCTAAAGCGCTAGGGCAGAGCAAGACAAAGCTTTGCAACAGAATCCTCCCAATTACCTCACCGCTCTCCCTGTGCGCTGCAAAATGCACCGTCAGCTCCGCCAGCCTGCAGCCAAACAGCTCCTGCATCGCCGCGTCCCCCTCTGCCCCGCACTGCCCCCAGCTTGGGGGCGGTTTGGTGGAGCCCTGCCTGCTCCCTACCTGCTCCTGTGTGAGTCTGAGCATCCTTTTCGTGCTCCCCCCCAGCGGAGCCTGCGCGTTGGATGCAGTTTCTATGGTTACTGCAGCTCTGGGAAGAGCAGTTGGATGCTGGAGCTGGCAGGACCGGCGTCTCCCTCCGGATCAGCCAGAAACTTGACAGGGATCGGTGTGTGGCAGAGCAGGACAAAGAGAGGAGGGGAGAGGGAATGCGATGTGAAAAACTCGGCTTGCTCCGGGTACCGGGGTTGCCCCCAGCAGGTTATGCTCTGAACAGGCTTCAAAAAGGAAGAAAAAGGGTGGGGAAAAAAAAAAAAAAAACAGTGATGAGGAAACTGCAGTTCTGGTGCTCGCATGAAGGTGACATTCGTTGTAGCATCTCCAGCCGTCGATACGGGGATCTGAACACAAGGAAGTTGTAACTGCTGCCAGGCTGACTATTTCTACCCACATTTTTCTTTTCCCCAGTCCTTTTTTCCTCTTGTTTCATTCTTTTGGTGCTTTTTACACTGATATTTCCCTTCCTACGCACACAGATTTCCTCTTCCCTCCTACATCTCTCTTTTCTGTTGGTTAGGTTGAAAGTTCAAGGCATGTTCAGGTCTCACCGCATGCGGGTGCCACTTGGGGCACCGAAAAGTGCCAACTGGGAATTGATGTGACCTTTTCTGGGAGAGTTTTTGCCCATCAGAGCCTTCTCCTGGTGATGGAGGCAAGCGTGTGTAGGTGCAAAGCCAGTCTGGGGTATGCATCTGCAGTTGGGACCTTCCATCCTCTCATGCTCCCTGCCTCAAATTCAGGTTGGTTTTTAGGGAACGTTTCCTCTCAGAAGGAACAGCGCTGCACTGGCACAGCTGCCCAGGGAGTGGTGGGGCCACCAGAATGGTGGGGTGTTCCAGACCCTCTGGGATGTGGCACTGAGGGACGTGGCAGTGGGCATGGTGGGGTGGGCTGGGGTTGGACTTGGGGATCTGAGAGGTCTTTTCCAACCTGAATGACTCTATGAAATATACGTGGAGCCTACAGAGTCAGACTCAGTGTCAGAGGTCAGGACTAGATGACTAGATCTTTGAGTTCCCTTCCAACCCAAGCCTTCCCACGATTGTAGGCTGGCCTCCCAGAGCCCTTTCTTGGCCACTTCACCTTCTCTAAACAGACAGGGCAGACAGGGCAGAGCCTTGCGTGCTGTAATAGGCATCTCGATCCCCGCTGTTATGGGCAGGGTGTGTGGGGACAGGAATGAAAATAACTAGGCCAAAGACTTGGGAGATGAAGGGCCCTCGTCCTGACCTGCTTGGGAGGTTACTGGGAGCACAGGTCTCCCCGTGCTTCCCAGCTGAGCGTGGCTCCTCACCCAGTCAGACTGGTTTGCCCGACTTCCCTGGGGCTGAGGCTCCGGCAGACATGGAGCTGCAGTGGTTACAGCCATGCCCTGCATGCAGAGGAGGGGACAGGCATGCAGGGGAAGGGATTTGTGGTGTTCTAGCAGCTCTCCCAGCAGCCAAAACGTCCCCACAAAGCCAAGGAACTGTACCCCGCTGTCACTAACCCTGTGCCCCCAGGTGGCAGCTGAGGAGGATGGATGGTGAGCGGGTGTGAGCCCAGCAGCTCTCCCTTCCAATCCAAGCCATTCTGTGATGGTGTAATTATTTACACCGGGGGTTGTGCTGCCTGTCCAGCCCTGCCTGCGGGGCCGGCGGCTGCCGGGGCTGTGTGGGTGGCATGGAGCAACCATGTTGTGTGGGGCCAGCCCGGCTCCTGTCCTTCATCACGCGTGGGAGAGACAGCGGTGCCTGGGGAGACGTCGCGTGGCTTCTCCGGAGCTGCAGCCTGGTTTTGGGGCAGTCCCTGCCTCTCTGGCCCTTTTCTCCTGATCACCCCGTGCTCGTGTTCCTGCTCTGTGCTGGAGCACCTCGCTGGGCGAGATGGGGTCACCCATCCCAGCACCTCCGCCTGGACAACCCCTGTGTGACAGCTTCAGTGGTTGAGTGCTGGGTACAGAAAGTCATATACCCACATGCCAAAAGCCTTCAGTCCCTTTTAGGGGCAAAACAGTCTTTATTTATCCCCCCCCCCCCGAATTCACCAAGATTTTTCTTTTTTCAGGGGGTTGTGGGAAGGCCATTGGAAACATGGATGGATGTGATCCTCCTCCTGGCTGAGCCCAGCTCCTCTCTGTGCCCGGGGATGGGTCGGTGGGGCCGCACTGCAGCCCCACAGAGCAGCGGGCATGGTATCTGCAGAGCCCCGCTCTCTGAATCACCTGCTCAGCCCTTCAGTTGCCGGGACTTGCAGCTGCCTCAGCCGTGTTTACCCTTCCCCGTTTCCTTTTCTCCCTTCTCCCCAGGCAGATGAAAGCCCGACAAGAAAGGGCAGACGCGCTCCCCCTCGACAAGTCGCTGCAGGTGAGGCGGAGCTGCTTGGCACGCTCCTCAGCCACCTGGGCTGGATGCTCCATCCGCCATTTTGTGCAGGCAGGAGGAGGAGCGCTGGGATGCGTGGGAGCGTTGCAGGGCCAGGACCAAACTGGCATTCTTAGGGACTGAAGCATAAGGTCCAGAGTTTTGATGTTGCCTTCCCTCGCAGAGGGAGACCTCGGGGGGTTAGCAGGTTGAACAGAGTGGTTGTGGATGCCCCAACCAGGCTCAAGGCTGGGCTGGATGGGGCCGTGGGAGCCTGAGCTGGTGGGGGACAGCTGGCCACCCAGGGGAGCTGATCTCCTGGCCACAGCTCAGTGCTGCTCTCGGTTATGGGCCCCTCACTGCAGTACACTGAGGTTCAGAGATGGGCAGCGGAGCTGTGGGGGTCTGAGCACAGCACTGTGGGAGTGGCTGAGGGAGCTGGGATGGTTCTGTGCGGAACAGAGGTGGCTCAGGAGACACCTCATCGCACCCTGTGATCCGTGAAAGGGGTTGTGGTGAGGTGTGGGGTCGGCCTCTGCTCTCAGGGAGCAGCAATAGGACGAGAGGTGATGGCTGCACACTGTGCCATCCAAGTGCTAGATATTAAATAAAAAATATTCTCAGAAAGAGTGGTGATGCAGTGGCACAGCTGCACGGGTGAGTGGTGCAGTCACTGTCCCAGAGTGTCCCAGAGCCGTGGAGATGTGGCATCGAGGGAGCTGTCAGTGGGAATGGAGGGGTGGGCTGGAGTTGGACTTGGGGATCTCAGAGGTCTTTTTGAACCTCAGTGATTCTATGGTTCGATTCTATGGGTGCCCCATCCCTGGAAGTGCTCAAAGAAAGGTTGGACCAGGGCCCTGGGCAATGCGATCTGGTTGCCACCCACTGCGGTTGGAACAGAGCAATTTCTATGTACCTTCCAGCCCATTCTATAATCCATCTTTTGCAGCAGAGCAAAGGTTTTGCTACACTGAGGCTGGGTGAGAAGGGCCAGGACTGCTCCTGGCTTGGCCATCTCATCAGCCAGACCCAGACTGGTCCCTGTGAGATGCATGGCAGGAGCACTCTTTCTCAGAGCTGGTTGCAGTTCTTCTGTTTGCATGGGAGCTGCTTGGGAAGCAGCCTGGTTTCCTGAAAGTACTAAACTTTTATTGAAAAATAAGATTTTCCTCTCCGGTTTATTTTCCTTGTCATGAAAGCGTCACGGCCACTTCTGCTGAACAAAATGAAACCCAGTTTTAGTCCGTGTTCTTAGAAGTGTTTGAAATACCATGGAGAAAGCCTGCGGATTGGTTTTGAAGCCAGCCGAAGGGCAGAAGTGCTGGATTAGTTTATATCTCAAACCTCTCTCACCCTACTTGTCTGCATGGAGCTCCAAACCCCCACAGCACCCAACCTCCGAGGAGGGGAATATTCTGCACATGGGCCTATCTGTGTTAAATTCAACACTGTTATTTCTTGGTGCGGGGGAATGTTGTTGGGCTCCTTTTGGTGTCCTTCGCTGTTCCTAAGGAGTTTCCTGTGGAAACAGTAGGAAGTCAAACATGTACGTACATTTCTGAAGTGCTCGGGTATTTCCAAGTGATGCAATTTCAGATTCCTTCCCTAGCCACCCCCTTCCCACCCCCCTTTCCCTTCTCCTTCAGAACCCTTTTTGGCCTCAAAGTTCAGCTTGTCTTTTTTGTTGTTCTGTTTCCGAGGTCTAGAGGCAGAGCCCTACAGCAGGAGGAGGTGGGCAGCCCGCAGCCAGGTGCAGGATGGTTGGGGATGGTAAGCTGTCCCTTTGGGGAACCCTTGCCCCAGCTTGTAGGACTGACTGGAACTGTGGGAGCGACTGTGTGATCCTCCCACGGTCAGGGCCCATCAGCAGGTGAGAAATAGCATCCGATTTTTGCATGCTTAACTAAAATGAGTGGATCAGGGGAACGTGCTGTTTCATGTGTGAGGTGCACTACCTTTCTCTAAGGAGAACTCCTGAACTGCATAAAAGAAATAGCTTAAGCCATCCCCTGCTTGGATGCTCCACGAAACTTGGTCATTGCTTGATGGAAGTCGCTGGCAACTGCTTCAGATGTTGTGTGTCAGCAAGGCACTGCAATGCAGCTCCTCTCTGCCCGACGTGTGGCTGCTTGGGTGCAAGGCTTTGCTTGCTGAGGCTTTGCTGCAGGCTGTTCTCCCCAAAACCTGCACCGTCAATGAGTTGTGCCGGTAAAACTGCACAGGGAGAGATCGTTCAGGTTGCTCTCATCCTCCAGCCCTGCAGCCAGCTGGCAGGGATGTCAAACATGACTTGCCCCTGCAGACAAAGTCATGCTCAACATCGCTGTAATTAATCTGGTTCCTGGAGGTCGCCGTTCGAACACAGCCAAATTGTCCTGGGGACACAACACCCTCTGGATTTGGTGTTTCTCACAGGTAGTGCGTGGAACTGCAGCCTGGGAAGCAGCTGGGTGCCTGCTCAGTGCTGGGGCTCCCAGTGATGCTCGTTGTGAGGTGGTGGCTGGGGCTGCAGCAGAGCTGTGCTCTCATGTGGAGACCTGCCTTTGTACTGCCCATACAGCTCAGCCTTCTCAGAGAGGCAAAATGGAGTAAAAACTCATCTGCTGCTTGGAAAAGGCTCTGTGCAGTGGTTTACTCCAGTGGGGCGTGGGCATGGGATGGCAAGCTCAGAGAGGGAAGGATGTTTTTCTGCCCACAAAGACCTTAAAAGAAAAAATTCTGCCCTCCTGTATAGGACAGAGCCTTCCAAAAATAACCTGCCAGAAATGTCCAGCAATGCTCATGCATTCTGAGCCATGTTCTGGAATGATGGTGGTGCCTCCAGCCCTCGTGTGGGCTGAGGGGTCCCAAGTTCCACCCCCTCGACTCGATGTGAGACTGGTGTCTTGCTTACCCTGCCTGTCTGTATTGAGAAACTGTTCCCTCGGGTCAGACCTGGGTGTCCTGAGGTCCTGCAGTTCCCCATGACAGCTCTTGTTTTCATATTGACCAAACAACACAGGCAGGACCAAGCATGTGCTGTCCTGTTTTCCCCACTGGCTCTGCCCCACACACAGGCTGTAGGAGAGGTGGGGACCAGCAGCCCGGGGCCGAGCTCGGGATGTGCAACAAGCCAAGCATTTGTTTTGCAGCTCCGTACGCAGCAGCGTGGCTAAATGCAGAGGCAGGTTTGAAGGCACGCTCATTTCACTCCCTGGCCAACGTCTGATTCCAGGCATGCCTGTTTCACAGAATTTAGCTGCACGTTTGCCGAGCAACAGTTTTGCAAGTGGAAGTCTGCAGGCAGCCTGGTGGGGCTGACGCTGGCTGCTGCCGTTGGGTGCTCATGAGTGAGAGAACATGAGCTGGAGTCGGGGAACATGTGAGACCAATATTGGGATGGAGTAGGAGGAGAGGGAGGTTTTAAAGTCTTGGTCAAGCTGATGGGAGTTGTTTCCCTTGCTGGTTATGAATTCCTCTTGTAGCTTGGCTGTGTCTAGTTGGAAGGAGCACATCTCTTGCTAACTCAGCAGAGCCAGAGCTGGAGCAGAGGAGACTTTGGTGCAAGAGAAACTGCAAGAAAGGCTTCAGCCTTATCTCTTAATGAGCCTGTTCATTCTCTCTCCTGCTAATGGGTCAAATTTTGAAGCTCTGACTCAGTCTGAACTTTCAGTGGCTTTTGCACCTGGTGATTTAAATATCTGTCTGCAAGGAGGTGAACACCAAGCGTCATCCCTACCTGCAGCTCCATACCAGGTTACCTTCCCCTTTCCCCCCTCCAGCTGTTTACCATTTCCCTCCTACCTCCACCCTGACTCAGAAGAACGGGACATGAATGCTCCCACCTCACCTGCTCCGGTACAAAGCCTGGCAGCTGCTGGGGAAAAAGAGTTGAGGCGAAACTGCCAGGCTCTGCCCAGGAGCCATGGAGGACAGCACGAGAGCTGTTTCACCAACGCGGCTGCCGGCAGCAGAAACCTCCAGCACGAGGGAGAAGACGAGCCAGCTGCTGGGGGTGCTGATAACATCTGGACCCACCCGACGAGACTGCATCTCCCGATGCTGTAAGTGCAGGGCTGGGACCTTTCGGTGCTGCTCCCACTGAGTTCAGCAGGAGGTCAGGGCGCACAGCAGTAGGGTCGTGCAAGCCGTGGGTGCTGGGGCTGTGCCCGAGGCAGTGCTGGGACTGCTGCCTGCTGGGCTGGGTGAGTCCTTCTCAGGTGGCTTCAGGCAGGTTTGCAGATAGATCCGCTGTTAAGGCTGCCCCAGGCTGAGAGGGAGCCCTCTGGAAACAGCTGCAACACTTTTCCTGGGGCTGGGGGGGGGGGGGGGGGGTTGATGAAAAGCCCCAAAGAGGCCTTTAAAAAGGCATAGCTGTAAAAACAGTGGAGTCCCAAGGGAGCTGGAGCTTGTCCCCATGTCCCTGTGCTGAGTGGTGGGAGCTGCAAGCAAAGCACCTCCATGGTCCCCATGCTGTCACCCTGCTGTGGCCACAGCACTGCACCAGCTCGCTCTTCCCTCCTACCCTTCTCTCCTTCTTCCTCCCGTGGCCCCTCACATCCTCCCTGCCTCAATCCAGCTTTAAAATCTCAAGGCAAATCCCACTAAATCGGGAGATTTCGCTCGGCTGCTTCCCTGCCCTCTCCGCTCTCCCACTCCCTTCGCCGTTTCTGGCCTGCTGGGTTTTGTGTTTCAGTTGTTATAAATAAAGCTCCAGGCACTGATTTGGGTATACAATGACACCTTGTGTTATTAGACAGCACAGGACAGACTTTGCAAGGGGAGCTGCTCTCCCGCCCTCGCTCTGCTCCGGCTGCTGACGCTCTGCGGGAGCTCAGCAGGTGCTTGTGTTCCTCGTCTTGCCCCAAATCACGGCCCCCGGGAAAGAAAAAAAAGGAGATCTGGGCTCCTGCTCTGGCTTGGCTGGGTTTAAAAATAGGTGGGTGGGAGGAAGCTGGATGCTTAGGAAGGGAGCATGGCTGAGGACGATGGGGAAGGGGATAGGAATGTAGGGGGACACGGTGCTGTGCCCCTGAAAAAGGAGCTGGGGATTGTCTGCAGGGGGGAAAGCAGGGATGGAATTATCAGTTGTCCCCTCAGCCCTGCTATGGGGTGACCACCCCACCCCTCTATGCTGTGCATAGAAGAGGGGGGGTCTGAGCATCCTTCCTCCTCATACTCATCCCTGCACTGCATTGTGGCCCCTTGGGAAGGACTGTGTCCCACATGGGACACCTCATGTCACCTCTCCATCCCCTCAGGACCACCACTGGTTGGAGTGGGGAGAAGCTGACATGCTGTGCCCGGTTTTGGGTTCTCCCTCAGCATTTTCTCCATACCAAAAAAAGGAAATGCTGTGAATTTCTGCATGGGCACCCAGTGCAGATGTCCCACAGCTCCGAAATGCTCTTGCTCCGCTCATCCCTCTTGTCCCATCACTGCTCCCACAGGACCCCCACCCGAGGGGCCCAAGGGAGCTGCAGTGCTGAGTGGTGGGGATGGGACCCTCCAGGAGCTCTGCATTTTGCTGCTCATCTTCACTCTGCAGGGAACCAGAAGTGGTGCTGGGTGCCCAGGCTGGGGAGTCTTTGAGGTGGTGATTTAAAGGAAGATAAATAAAAGCCCAGCCCGTGGAGCTGGGAAGCTGGCCTCTTTCATCAAGGATGACTTGATTTATCTAGATCAGTTTAATTCTTTTAAAAGTCCTTTTGGAAGCTCTTTCCGAAGGACTTTCAGAGGTGTTTTTTGGTCACTGAGTGGGTCTGACTGTAAGCATTTTGCTGATGGTTTGGTGCACTGTTTGAACCACAGTTGAGAAGTCTCTGAAGATATGGAAGACAGAGAATTCCTCCTTTTGCATTGGCTTTTGGTTTGTTCTAGTTTTGGTTTCCCCCTCTGCTGGCTGTGGGCTGGGTGAAGCTCAGTGGGCACGGTGGCGATGGGTTGGGGCTGGACTTGGTCATCTTGGGGGTCTTCTCTGGTACTGTGATTCCATGAAGCTGGCACCAGAGGCTGTTCCAGGCAGTGAGTGATGCTCCTGCTGTTCTTCCCTCCCTTCCCCAACTCTTGAAGAAGAAAGCAAACCCATTTATAGCACCCGGGGTTTGGGTTTGGTAGTCTTGTGTTGACTCAGTTCATAGGGGTGCTGAACTTGGGAGGAGGAACTAAATACCCTCTTTTTGTGCTTTGCGATGCCTGCGTTACTTTATAAGGTAAATAACCAAAGTATCCAATAAAATACCAATGTTCTGCACATTAATAAAGTAATGGAGATATTTAATGTATGCAGTAAAGCTGCTATTGCAGAGCCCTAGGCCTGCTTTAGTAGCTATAACAGGAGTGAATAAGATCTTTTCCTGCTTTTATTTATACACATATAATATCAAATATTACTGAGTTTTTGCTTGTTAATGTTAGCCAAAGGGGTTAAGAGAAATAAAAAGGGATTTGGCAAACATATCAGGGGAGAAAGTGCAGGAGTAGGCCCATTAATAAATGAGGGAGCTGAATTCAGCAATGATGTTGAAGTGACGAAGTTGCTGAGCTGCTTTTAAAATCAGTCTCTGGTAAAATCAGTGGAGACAATTAGGAGACCTTGTCACATATAATCAGGGGCTCTGAAATAGACAAGCAGCCCATGAGGGAACAGCAAGGCCAAGGGGAGCAGCAGAGCAGGGCTGAAGCACAAGGGGGCATTTTGGATGACTCCATGGGTCGGACTGGGACTGGACACTGGGGGGACCTCACTGGGACCTGGCAGCAAAGGGGGGAGTGCAAAGGAGGACAACAATAGGTTGGTCTGAGCCATTTCCATCCATCCTCATGGTGAGAGTGTCTTGTGAAGGGCTGGGGATGGCACTGGGGAAATGTGGTCCTTATTGCAGGTAGTGCTGGAAATGTAAAGCTGCAGGTGGGCATTGGGAGGCTGAGGGATGGGGAGCACAGCTGTGTGCCACCCTCCAGGGTGTGTGCTTTTGCTCCCTTTAGTCCCTGTGGCTGATCCAGCCCTCCCTGAATGCTGGTGGATGTTCACTAGTTGCAGAAAGGCAGAGACCAAAAATAATTGAGGAGGAAAGACGTGCAGAGAAAGCCTGGATGCAAGAGGACAGAAACAGCCATGTGACATGGAAAATGGAGACCCAGAGGGATCCTACAGCTGAAGAGCTGGGAGCCTTGTGAGAAATGGCCCCACGCGCCTGAGATAAGCCCTGGCCAAAATGGTATTGGTGGGGACCCAGCTCTGGAGCCAGCTCCGGTTGCAGAGAGGCTAAAAACCTCTGTTGTGCATGCCTTGTGTAACAGCCTTTTGATATTTTGGGGGCAACAGATGCTGAGGCCACGTGTCAGGGAGCCCTGGAGACACTCCCCTTGTTCTTTCTCTCCTGCTTGTGCTCGCAGCACCGTTTCCCAGTGCCCAAGCCTGGGCGCTGCAATGACATTCAAGTGTAAACCCACTGGGAAGGGATTTGGAGAAAAGCACCACAATGACACAGAGCCTGAGGGATGAGCGTGGGAGGAGAGGTTAAAAGAGTGACGGCGATGGGTTCTGCTGCTGCTTGCAGTGCTGGGATGGAGGCGAACCCCTGCGTGCTGCCCCTGTTAAATGGCCGCTGTTCCCGGGTGCGTGGAAAAGGACTTGGGGGTACCCAGCCTTTAGAAATGAGGCTGAGGTGGGAACAGTGTGATTGAATCACACAGAGGAAAATGAAGGCTGTATAGTGGTTGGGAAAACAAAAAAAAAAAAAAATCACAACACAAAACAAATGAGCCAGCAGCAAGAAAGCGACGCGCAAACGGAACGCTGGCAGTGCCAGGTTTGAATCGTTTAAAACGTGATTATGCAAAGCTCTGAGATTTAAAGATGTTTCGCAGGAACGTGGCGAAGGGGTAGGCTTGCACCAGCCTTGTCTCATCCCTTGCCTTGAATCCCTTTGGCGAAACTCGGCATTGGGAGGAACAGTGGAGCTCAGCCCCTGCTGGCGTCGGTGTGGGGCTCGGAGATGTGGTGGGTGGCAGAGCTCCCCTGGATCTCCCCAACCCCTCCTCAGCGGGAGGCAGGTCCGTTGGTTCATTTATCTATTTGTTTTTGTGCAGAAGGATGGGGATTGGGGAGCTGAGCTCGATTCCTAGCGTGTGGGCTGTTGAATAAATAGCTTTGCCTGCGTTCCTCAGCTCCTCCGACTCTGCAATGGGGATGGGTGCATTCTCTGTATTCCCGTGGCCCTGTCCAGAGCCCATGGGAGCTGTGGGGACAGCTCCTGCTCCTCAGTGGTGGGAAGGGCATTTAGGTTATGGCCTGTGGGAAGGGAGAACTGGAATGGAGGAGCCCAGACCTAAAGCCATCTGTTGGAATTGTTTGAAGGCTTCAGGGTAGGCATCTTCCAGCATTGTGTGCTCAATCTGTGCACAATTTCAGAAGAGATTGCTTTGGAAATGTAAAAACGTGCAGGGATAATTTCTGGATTTTCATGCTGTTGTCACCTGAAAGTTCCTACAAGTCTAACCAGAGAAGCCATCCCTTAGCTGCAGTCATGAGACATAAAGAGGACTTCCCATGTGGTAGGGCTGCAGCTGAGCAGGGCTGAGCTCAATGAGGTGTTGGTGATGTTGGGTGCACCAGCCCCAGTTCTGTTGTCTTACACTTTTTGCAGCTGCCTCTCTCAAACCGTCCCTCTGCTTTACCCACTCCTGTTCCTCTTTTTTTTTTGTTGCTGTTTTTTTTTTTTTTTTTTTTTTTTTTTTTTTTTACTTTAGCTGTTTCTCTCATGCATTTTGTTACGTGATTTCCTTGCATCCCGGTTTCCTTTCTCTGCTCAGTGCTCTGTCCAATCCCAGGGCTGTACCCATGGGTCAGCACTGCCCATAGCAGGTTTGGTCTCTGTGCTGTGGTCTGACAGCCAGCCTTCTCAGAGCATGCTGCTGCTGGGGCTCAGTGTCTTTTTTTCCTCCATCATGTGAGTAAAGTTTCTGCGAGTCTGTTCTGGTTTCAATGTGAAATATGCATTCGAGAGAGAGAGAGGCATGCAGACCTCACCCCTCAACGCCCAACCCATCTCCACTCCCAAGACTCTTTCCAAAAAGAAAGGGAAAGATGAAGAACCCAATCTCTGTTTCTCCCCATCTCTTGATTTACAACCACCCTCTTGGGCTTCTCTTTGGTGGGGGATGTGCAGATGGGGCAAAAGATCTGCAGGACACCCCAAAGCCAGCAGAGCTTTTGTCCTCCTCATGGAGGAGGACAGCATGATATCACCAATGGCACTGCATGTGCTAATTCTCACGTGTACTCATTTTAGGGGCTGGAACATCAGCAGAGCCTCGTGTGCACGTGGCTGACCTCTGCTGTGCCAACTGTCCTCTCTCTGGGTGGCAAACAGATCCTGGACTTGCAGCCAGGGGTGAGTATCTGGGTTTGGCCAGATTTGTTCCCTTTTCTCTCCACTGGATATGTGTGCACTGGAGAAGTCCCAGAAAGAAAGTGCCCAGCTCCCCTTGCATCAAGCAAGCATGTGCGTGCATGCAGCTCCACATCTCCCTCGAGTTCCCCATTTAAACACCCTCATTTGACAAAGAAGACAGATTCCCCCAGTGGCCCTAAAGGCCCTGCCACCCTCTGTCCCCCTGCGTGGGGACAGTGTCCTGCTGGGAGCCCCGTGTTGCTGCTGCCTGCAGCCCGGCTCAGGCAGGAGCTTGCTGGTGAGCTGGGGAAAAAAGAGGCTGTAGCAGAGATGGAACAAACAGAATTTTTTTTTGCATCTAGAGGGGGAAGCACAGAGCTAAAAATAAAACGGGAAGATCAGTATCTGTCAGGCTGACGGCGGATTGGCTCTTTGGAAATGCATGTAATTACCAGGCTGTAGGTAGACATTTGCATGGAGCGAATAGCAAGCTACCGAGACAAGGTTACGCTTTAACCTTTAAGTCCCGAATCTGCTGGAAAACTAAGACAGAACTGCAGGAAATTAACTTAAATTAATAGAATGGCTGTGAGTGTGCCACATGTTACTTTGATGCGTGTCACTTTGCGGCACAGAGTGTCTGGCTGCCCCTGTGCCCTAGCTCCTGCTGGAGGGAGATGCTTCGGATGCAAGTTTGTCAGGCATGGATCTCCCTCGTTTGGGGATTCAGCTCGACTGTAGCTTTTCGTGGTCCACCTGCCTTTCGGTTGGCAGTCTGCAAAGCAGCTGGGGGGATTTGGGCACAGGGAACTGTGCTGGTGGATGCTTCAGGGCTGGAGGGTGGTGAAATCCTGCAGTGCTGATCCACAGCTCCTGGCTGGGAGAGCCAGGACGTGGTCATGGGGATGGATGTCTTGGTGAGCACCTTGAGGCTGAGCTCTGTGCAGGACTCTGCAGGCAGTAGTCGGTACCGATTAGACCAAAAATGGTCCCTCTGCCACGTGTGCTTGTGGACATGCAGTGCCTAAGACTGGGGGTCCAGTGAAAAACACGCATCTGTGTTTCACCCTGCACTCCCACCAAGGCTCTCAACCCTCCTTCTGCCTTCTTACCCCCAGGAGATGTTGCTCCTGCTGCTGCCCATCGTCCCCAAGCCAGGCTGCACCGCAGGGCAGTGGGCACAGGTTATGGAGTGAGGAGCAGGAGGGCAGATACCGCGTGCATCCCAGTCTTGTGTGCCTCTTTGCTAGCTGCAAAGACCAGGCAACACCTGTTTCCAGAAAGTACTGCCTTATCCCTTCCAACCTGGGGATGATTGTTGTTGTATCGATCCCGTGGCTTGGTTGAAGCTGGCTGCATTTCCATAACTCAGGGCAGAAGCTGAGAGCAGAGGCAGTGCAGTGGTGGGGCAGCTGGTGCAGAGCAGGACCGTGTGCTGCCCCGGAGGGCCGGGCTGCTGGGGGCTCCAGCTGCTCCACTGGCTCCCCATCAGCTCCCAAAGCTCTGGCCCTAATCTCCAAAGCAACTCATGAAGGAACTGCCAAAGGTATCAGAAGGCTGAGTTCTGCTCTGCAAGCAGCACAAACTGCTCCTCTGCCACAATCCAGAGCACAAAGCCTGGGATGAAACCTCAGAGAGCAATCCCAGCTAGCTGGGACTCAGTGATGGGGGCCTGCAGTCAGGGCTCTGGGATTTTAGGGTTGGTTCCTCACTTCTTGGTTCAGGTGCCTAGACACCACGAAACCCCCAATCCTGGCTCTCTGGGGAAGCAGAGAGAAGCTGGGGTTTGTCTCCCTGCCTCAGGTAACCTGACTGTGAGCACAGATAAGTGCTGCCTCTCTTCTTGGAGCAGTTAGAGGACAAGGACAGTAGAAGACCTGTGAACTTGATGACAGCCTCAGCTGCACGTTGGGCATGAGGGGTGAGGCTGGGCGGATCTCCCTGGTGATTGCCATTAAGGAGCAAATCAACCCATCTCCGAGCTCTTATTGAAAATGAAGGGACCTCTGGCAGCAAAACCAGAAATTGCCTGACCCCCATGCACCTGAGTGGATGATGTTTCCATGCTCCAGCAGCAACCTGGGATAAAACCCAAAGTCCTTCCACCTGGCTGTTGGCTGCTGAAGGATCAAGTGGTGGTGTTTCAGGTGCGAGACTCAACTCTCCTCACGCTGAGTCTCTCCCATGCTTCTCTCTGCTGTAAAGAAGAGTTAAAATAGTTCTGCTTTATGGCTTCTTTGCGATGAGAGCATTGTGTAAAAAGGACAGAAGGTTCAGAGCTGCCACTGTGCTTTGTTCTTAACCCCCATGGAGCCACCTGCCTGCCTGGACCGCTGCAGGAGAGGGGACCGAGGCAGCTCTGTGCGTTGACGTCTGAAGTTGTTCTGAAGTCAGATCCTGGAAGGCTTTCCCTGCCCAAAGAGAACCCCACGCGTGGAGCCCTTTGGAAAGCTTGCTTTGATGGTTTCTTCCCCACCTTTCTGGAAATCCCCCTCTCTGCTGTCTGTCTGTTTGAACTCATTGTTTTTTTTCCAGCTCTTCAGTCAGTGGTGTTTTTAACCCAGGGTGCAGCCAAGGAACACCCTGTCTGCACCATGGGCTTGTCCTGCATACGACACAGGCAGACCCCGAAGAAAGCCAGTTGTGCCCCAAATACAGCCTGCTGCTTTTCCAGCTCTGTCACTTGGCCTGATAAAAGCTATGGCCTTTCACCGCCAACTCAGTCTTCCTTGGTTCTGCGGCCTTTTTTTGGATGTTGGCTCCACATCAGTAATCAGAAAGCAGGAGCCCTTCCCTCGCTACAACAGCACAAGGCAGAACTGACCGTGGTCAGCTGTACTGGAAGAGGGGAGTGAAGGCTGAAATGTGTTTCGGAGAGGGGTGGCTGCAGGAAGAACCGCCACTGGACTTCTGCTGTGCTTTTGTTGGGCACACACAAGGAAAGGTTTGTCACTGTCACTTGTCCCTCTGTTGCAACAGGCTGCCCGTTCCCACGGGCTTTACTGTCATTTTGGCACCTCCTTCTGGGGCTCTCGACCGCTCGCGAAATTCCAGAGCAATTGTCCCTGGAGCCCAGCCACCAGAGAGTGCCCCAGGGCTGGGGGGACAGCAGGAGGCTGTGCCCCATTGCCTGTGGACTGCGTGCACTGCGAGGGCTGAGCCAACGCAGGTCACCGCGTGCTACTTTGACGCAAGTTTTGGTCGACTTTCAAACGCCACGTCGTCATTGTGATGTGGGTAATTAGCCGTGGTGTACTTACATCTACCTGAACTGTGTTTAGGTTCGCCTTGGCACTGGGCACAAAGGACTGGCTGTGTTGGCTGTGACCAGGTCTGCCCAGCTCTGTGCTGAGCAGGGTTGGTACAGGAGCACGTCCCAGCAATGCGCTGAAATCTTCCCTTGGAGACTGCCCATCTCCAGCAATGCCCACCGGAGCCTCCTGAACAAGGCACCACATCCATGTTTTGCATTTGTATAACCAGGCTGGGTATTAGGAAAAACATTTCATAGAAAGAGTGGTGAGGCGTTGGCACAGGCTGCCAGGGAGCGGTGGAGTCACGTCCCTGGAGGTATTCCAGAACTGCGGGGATGGGTTGATGATTGGACTTGGGGGTCTTAGACGTCTTTTCCAACTCTAACGGTTGTATGATTCCCTGTACATGCTATGCCATGGGTGTCAGATCGGACCTCACAACCACCAGCCTGGGAAAGCTGAGCGTGGCGAGAGCACGGTGGCTGGGGCTGAGCCCTTGGGGAGGCCTCGTGTTGGGCACCCTTGCAACTTTGACGCAATGACACATTTTGTTTTTGTGGAAACGAATCAAAAGAATGAGGGGAAATGCTTACAAACTCATTTTTAATGAAGATCCTGACTTGAAGACAGATCCTTTGTCCAGATACGAATGTATTTATGCCGATGGCACCTTGCCATTAGTACAGCGACTTACACGTTTCGTTACGTGAGAGCAGTGTATACAAGAGAGGCTGGAGCACAAAAGCCCAAGAGATCAGGGCTTGGCCTTTCCT
The DNA here is from genome assembly GCA_036925125.1 of Oreortyx pictus. Lineage (NCBI taxonomy): Eukaryota > Metazoa > Chordata > Aves > Galliformes > Odontophoridae > Oreortyx > Oreortyx pictus. Next base: position 5,941,650 of record JAUPFR010000022.1, read on the forward strand.
TCCCCTGTTTTTCACGGGGTTGCACTGGCTGCTACCAGCTGGGGAGAGGGTGCCTGAGTTTTCCTTTGATTCCTTAGAGGAACACGGTGCTCCGGTGTTCAGTGTTTGCTCCACACCCAGGGACTGGTGCATTAGGGGTGTGATGGAGGCCCGGAGAAGCCTCGCAGCAGCAGGGATGTTGGAAAGAGGATGAAAATCCCAGCTTTCATCTTTTGTCACCAATAGCATCTGAAGGAATTTGTACTATTTTTACTGTTTGTTTTTGTTGCTCCCCTCCCCTTCTAACTATGCACCTTCGCGTTTTCTGTGGGCCCCGTCACCGGGATATCTCCACATGGACTTTGAAACAGATTACTCAGCTTCGTGGTTGTTTAGAATAGTTTTAAGTTATTTTTACTGTCCGGCCCCATTTTCTATCATCACGCCGCAGTTACTAGAGTGCCGGCTCTGCAGGGGAACACTTGCTTCTTTTAAACAAATGGTTTCCTTTGGAATTGAGGCATAGCTTATGGAAACATTTCTGTGGGTCGCTGATTATTAATTTATGACGAAGGGGTCTAATTCTATCTTATAAAAATACGAAATCTCGATTTTAGGAAACCTAAATTCGGAGGCAACTTCTGAACCGAGTTCCTTTAACGCTGGCTTCGGTGGGTGGGTGTGTTTGTGCGTTTCTTTCCAGACGGCAAATCTGCTTTCCCCTTGCGCTGTTATGCGGTTAATCCTGTTGGGCCTGATCTGATCCCAGTGGGGCTGGAGGGCAGCACCAGCTCCGTGCTGTGCTGGGAGGGCAGCCCCGAGATCTGCTGCTCCTTCTGCAGATCCTTACGGTAAGATCCCTGGCTTACGGGGATCTTACCTGTGCTGGGAAGGATTCGGTCCATTTTATTTCCTCTTAATCAGAACAAAAGAAAAAAAGAAAAGGAAGAAGCAAAAAAAAAAAGTCTTTGCTGTCATGTTGGATCTGTAAGTGTGATTTTTCTGCACTAAATAAGCTGTTGTGAGAAACTAGGCTGAGAAAGGGGCTGTGGTGCTCGGATGGCTGGGATTTCCCTGGGCACACAGGGACGTGGAGTTGCTCTTGCCTGGTGCAATCAAACCTGCCTTGAGTCACAGTGGGATCACACTGGACCTCCTGAGGGCAAACCCCATTTGGGGCATTTCTCCTCTGAGGATGCTGACGAGAAGCCCTCCTTGATACCATGACTGTAGGTGCTGTGAACAAGGGAATGCAGAGTGCCCACTCTCAGGGTGCGGAGTAAACCTCACCAGCGTGCAGCCACCCCGTGGGTCCTCCAGTGTAGGGGTTTCACAGTCTTTGACTCCGAGCAGAGATGTACCCTGGGCTCTGTGGCATCTAGGCTGTGTGGGAGCATGTACGGCTTCTGGCCAGGGCTGAGGACTGTCCCCCACCTCCCCCTCAAGGCCATGGGAAGGGGAAGAGGGGAGCCGCGTTCCCAGGGATTTTTTAGAGGAGAACAAGGAGGGATGTGGCATCAGGATTCTAGGCCCTTGGGTAGATCCCTCTCTCCTGCTGACTTCCAGCTCTCAAGGAGCCTCATGGCCATAGCAGGGAAGGGGTTAAGGCTTCCTTACAGCCTGGCCTGGGAGCATCCTCGTTCCCCTTCCGGGGCTGCTGAGGTTTGCTGGTATGTGTGCAATGCGGCGCCGGCCGGCTGTGAGCACCCAGCCCTCACTGAGACCTTCCCGGCACGGGCTCCCCTCCCCAGCTCTCCCTTCCAGAGCTGAGGGATGGGCCCGGAGAGCTCAAAGCTGCAGGGAGAGCAGAGCTGGGGGCTGCAGGAGATGTGGAAAAGGGTCAAGTTGCAAAGCAGAGTTTGCTTGGGTTCCAGCGCTTTGCTTGCCCAAAGTGCTCTTGCACAAGGCAGCATTGCTGGGCATGTCCTTGTGCTGGCCTGGTTTTGTAGTTTATCTGTTCTCAGCCTCTTTGCTTTGTAGGATAGGGATCCGGGGATGGAAAAGGGTTTTACTCTGTGGGATTGGAGTCAGGCAGTGACGTTTCGTGTGGGCTATTACTTCCTGGGGCGAGGGGTTTAGTGCAGACATAGGCAGGAGCTGGAAAATTGCAGCAACAGCAGCAGTGTTCAAGCCAAACCATAGCGAAACGCGTTGGAGGGCAACGCAGACTGCCTGGAGTTCTCTCTGCAACAAAAAATTTATGTCCCTTATATAACTGGGGAAAAGCAAACAAAGAAACTCGTCTCCAAGTGGTGTCACTGGGAGAAGTCCCACAGCACGGGTGAGACCTCTGACTTACTCCCAGGACGATTAACTCTTCGTCAGAAGGGCAATGCTTTTAGCGCTGCATTTTCAGATAAACGACTCACGGATATTCCTGAGGAATTGCACGTGTGGGTTGCCTAATCTAGGCAAGTGGCAGGGATGATTTTTTGTTCCGGGGTGTTTTGAGGTTTGGTGGGGCTGCTCCCCCCCCCCCCCCAAGCCCTCCCACCAGCCAGGCTGGTTCCTTGGCTGCGCTTTACCTTTGATCTCCACACCACACTGCCATTGACGTTGGCAGAGCCATCTTGCAGCCCAGGGATGTTACATGGTGCTAATTCTGTAGGCTCCGATAACACAGCCTCTCTAAAAATGTCATCTGGGGCCATTTGCAGGGTGCGTTTGACATCGCTGAGTGCTGCCCCAGCACACACTCCCATGGCTGCTGGTGTGGGACACATGGGAGGCGGAGGGATGGGATCCTCAGCAAAACAACTTCCATTTTTTTCCACCATCTTTTCATCCTCCCCAAAGAGACAAACCAAGCCTTTGGCCCTCGTTTGCTCCAGGCTGTCGGTCTGATGTCAAAAATAAGATAGGTCAAAAAGGGAATAAGATAGGAGGATTGTTTTGGATTGTGGCTACACTGTGACTTTCTTATTACCTCAAAATAAGTTAAAAAAGGAAATTCGTTTAACCAACAGAGGCATTTCGGATGTCAGTGGCAATGGACTTGGTTGTGTTTTTTTTCTTTCTCTGCATGGGCAATTATCAAATTAATCCACACTGGTATGAACCTCATATCAACACAGTCACTAATATACATATTCTTGCCAAACGACAGCTATTCAATAACGATTTTCTGTTGTTTTCTCAAACTCCACTTTCCTCTCCTTCGTGTCTCTGGCAAGGCATGCGTCCAGCTTCTGGGGGGAAACCCCCAGGTTCCCTCTTTGAGATTCTCATTGCTGCCCTTTCCTGGGGGCATTGTTATTGCAAAAATTTAATCAGCGCATAATTAGCAGCACGAATGATTTACGTATTGCCTCTTGCTGTTGAGAACAGAGGGGCTCCTGTGCAGGGTACTGGATAAACACCCACACATGGGTGAACCGACTCTCCCAGATCGGTTGTGCAGATAAATCCCCAGCAGCTGACGTGGAGGGACTGTGCAGTGTGCGAGCACACAGCTCAGCTGGTGCCATGGCCACTGCACGCTGTGTCGATTTTTGTCTTTCTCTTTTTCATCATTTTCTTTTCCTTTTTTTTTTTTTTCTTTCCCTCTTTCCTTTTTAAGGGAATAAGGCCTTGGTGTTTCAGGCTGTGCGTGTACATGTACGTGCCTCTTTCTTTCTTTCTCGCTCTACCCATTTGTTCCCGCCTCCCTCTCTTTTCTACCCAGCGACGAGTTTCAATTATGTTTGGCTGAAGGGTACAGCTCTTGTACGGCTCCCGCAAGTCTTGTGAAAATGGGTGGGTGGCTGCAGAAGGAAAGACTTGAGCTCTCAATAACTGCAAGCAAACCCAACCCTTACGAGACACCAGAGAATCCTCACTGGACAGGCTGCTGGGAAGTGTCAGTTTTGTCTGCTTTTCCATCCAGGGCTCGTCTGATGGGGCTGAAGGTTGGTAGAGAAGCAGAGGACGATGAGATGCTGCTTTGCTGCCTGCGACTATGTGCACATGGGGGAAGTTCTCTGAAAACCCTGTCAGCACGTTCCCATTTGAGGTGCTCTGGGCTATAGGCACAGGGGTGAGGCAGCCCCTGTAAGCAGGCGGTGTGATTAGGTCTGGCTTAGCAGGAGGTAGCTGGGAAGGAGAGGTGGAGGGAAGGCTCCAGACAGCATTTCCTATCAGAGCAGAGGGGCTGAACGCTGCTGGGGTAAGATTTGGGCAGTGGGAGTTGGTTTCTGCAGCCACGGGACATGGTGCTTGAGTGGGAGGTACATCCAGTTGTCTGTCCGCAGCCTCAAGGACTGACAGCCTGTGTGTGGCAAGCTCCTGGCTCTGCAGAGGGGAAGCTGCAGGTTGGAGATGGGAGGATGCAGAACAGCTGCTGGTTGGTGTGTCCTGATGCCCTCCCAGCAGGGCTGTGTGCTCGGCTGCCTTGCAGCCTGCCCAGGTGCCCCTTCAGGCCCCGTCCTCCCCGTTCTGCTGCTCCTGACCCTAACCACCACCCTACGCGTGCTCTTAGCATCGTGGTTTGAAGTGAAACCTGACACAAGTAAATATGTTGACAGGCTGTTTTCAGCTGGCAGGGAATGTAAATTATCTCATTTGAACAAGGCTAACACGGAATCAAGCCATTGGTCCCAAATATCCCTTATAAGCGCAGATGAGAAATATTCATGGCATCTTCACTCTTAGAATATCTCTTTTATCTTTGTGGTTCCTTGAGTGGCAGTATAAAAGTTACTGATTTTGCACTTTTTATGCATCTGAACCTGCAGACGTTGAAATCAGTAGGTTTGTCTGCGTGATTTGCCTTGTTAGATTGGTAACCTTGGAGGCACCTAGAGATGTCCTCTGCTGTAACATCACGGCCCTTACTGATTGTTTTGGGTGTGACATCCCATCTTGGGAACGTCCTTAGCCCGGACATCGAGATGGATGGAGGTGGGTTTGGATTGGGTCCTCCTGGGTCATGGTAGATCCCAGGCATGGTAGATACTTGTGGAAAGTCGGATAGGCCGGCGTGTGCAGGGAGATTCAAAGCTCCTCAGGGCCAACAAAGACTCCCAGCAGCTTTGAGACCAAAGCCGTTTTTGGGAGCTGCTCTCCCCAGGCTGAATGCCTTGCTTTTGGAGTAAATGGGATCACACCTAGGGCTAAAGCTGGACATGACTCTTCATACTCACTTTTCAGTAGGTAAAGGCAGTGGGATGCAGCGTTTGGGCTTCTCCAGCACATTCAGATGTCATTTAGTTCTTCCCAGGAGCCTGGGTTGGCCCATCTCAGAAAGGTCTCTGTGCTGGGCACGTGGAGCTAGGAACTCTAGCTCCACTTCCCACTCAGGATGGGTCCTGGGAGCTCTCCCACAGTGACAGCAGCTGGTTCACCCCATGGTCTCACCCTCCTATGAGTGCCATTGCACAGCAGGTCGTGGTCAGTGGAGGCAGAAGGTCACATCGTCTTCAAACCTTGACCGTGTTTGCAAGAGGACGTCTTTCTGGCTTTGCTTTTTACTCCGTAACAGGTTTTTCCCTTTAAGAATGCAGAAGATTGATTCCCTTGCAGGGCACATCGCCGAGGCGAGCCATGTCCAAATGGTTTGCACGTCTGCATTTTTTACTGCTCTCGTTTAATATGTATGCAAATGCAGTCTCTCCTGTCCTCACTCTCTGTGTGGGTTTGCACAGTCAGGAGCACATTCCCATTACCGCTGCCCATCTCCTGCTCCGCTCTGCATTTGAGGAGACTGCCTTTGAAACGCTGATAGATGGAGGAGCAAGGGAAAAGAGAGAAATGACGGATTTTCGTAATTTCTTTGCTGGGGGGAGTTAGGCAGGAGGAGTTGGGAAACCAGAGGAGGGAGGTTTAAACGTATGCAAAATTGTTTATTGGGAGAAAGGGTGGGCCTCCACCTCTGAGAGCCAGAGCACAGATTTTGTATGCCGTTCCATTTTCAGAGCGTTAGCTCAGAGGATTTTAGCTGGAGGTTAGGGGAAAAATCCGAGCACTGGCAATAATCTTGTGATAGTGGAAATATTCAGCTTTTCTCCTGATAAATAGACACGTGTTGGAACTGCAATAGGGGTTTCAGTTCTGAGAAGCGATGTTGTCTTTTTTTCAGTAAATAAAGGGCAAGATGTCCAGAGCTGTTCCCTGCAAAGGGGCGGCATATGGCTGCTACTCCTTTCTTTGCCTTCCTTTTATAATGGCTGTGTATTTCCCAAGCACTTTAAAGCTGGCACCTGTGAAACGTGGATGCTTGTGTATCCAGAGTTGCGTTTGTGTAAGCAAAATGGGAAACCGTGTGCTCCAGCTAACACCAAAATGTGGGAACCACCTTTGGAAATGTGGCTGAAAGCACATCCCCAGGTGATGGTGTTTTTTTAAGTTCTGTTGTTTGAAGTTGCAGATCTCCAGGTTCTGCATCTGCTTGGAAGTAAGAGTGAGGGCTGAGGAGGTCCTTGTTCTTGGTGTGGGAAGCAGGGGATGACATATCCCTTCATCACCAGGATCATTCTGGAAAAGAAACAGAGCTTCATGCTGCCTCCTACCCCTTCAAGGAAATTTAGGTCCTTTAAATGCCAAAGGAGGCAGATTTCAATGTTTATTTTAGTTTTGAACCCTGTTACACAGTTCCAAAGCCTTGTTACAGAGCTGCTCAGGCTGGGCTCCATTGGAGGGAATGCTTTGTGGGGGAGGAGGGGGGCGGAGGGCTTCATGCAACTCCTTCTTGCTTGGGCCCAGAAGACTGGGGCTCTGCCTGGAGCACTTTTTCCAAACTCCTCCCAGAAACCTCCAATACACTTCTTACCCTCCAGTGCACTTCTTACCCTCCTTTCCAGAAGCCAAAATGAGCCTTTCATGCCGGGAAAGCCCCTCTGCTGACTTGTCAGATATGTTTACTTTTGCATCTCCAAGTTGTGCAATACTGTTCTGCGTCTCTGGATGTTGTGAAAGCCCTTTCCACGCGACAGCACAGATGTGCCTCTGCATCCATGGCAGAAGAATAGGAGTCAAAGCTGAGGAATAGCCTGGCTATGCACAGATCTCTCTCTGCTTTTGGTGTAGTGTTGGAAGGATCTGGGGATGACCTTCAAGCAGGGTGCTTGGATGTGCTCAGCTCCTTGGTGACGTGCAGGGGACAATTCTGTTCATGCAACAAGGCATGGAATTTCTCGACATCTGAGCTCTTGCAGGCAGTCTGGTCCTGCCTTTAGTTCCCCCTGCTCCAGGCAGAAATGTGCCTTCGGCAGCCTCGAGGCATGCTGTATCTGCCAGCCAGGTCCACAGCCCACATTTAGGACTGTCTCTGGTGCAGGGGATGGTTCTTCTACTTCTTTCCACCCCATTCAGATTGCTCTGTCCCTTCTGACACTGTGCTGTTGGATGGGGCAAGGTGCAGAGCCTTGAGATGCAGCAGCTCTGCTGCTGTCGGCCAACACGTGTCCCTTTCCCCTTGTAATGTTTGCTGTGAAGTAAATATCTCGTGCCGCTGTGTCCTCACTCTGGTGAATTTGTGTTGCTTGTGATCACAGGCTCCAAACTTCCCCTATTACGGTCGCCTTTTTAAGAGTCTCTTTTTACTGGTGAGTAGATTCATGGAGCCTTTCTACTTCCTTCATCTGTAAATTGTCCTCTACATAACTAAGAAACCATTCTGGCTGGGTTTTGATGTGTTTGTCGCCCAACAGATGTCTGGGTGGTTAAAGTGCCCCCTGAGTACAAGTATCCTGTGTTTGCAAGCTCTTTGATAGCTGGTTCAGGAATCTTTTTGTTCTTTCATTCTCTCCTGAAGTCCTGGGGGTCCGTAGCAGATGCCTGCTGCAGCCTCTCCTTTGTTTTCTGCTCCTGATATCTGTGCCCGCAGTGTTACTCCTCTACCCTCTCTCCCTTATCAAATTAGATTATCTTATTCTTGTAAGTACTTTTGGCACATTCAGCCCTGTAAAGGCACGATGAGCAGATTGCATCTCAGTGCTGGGTTCCTGCTGCTCGTGTCTCCGTCGTTCTCTGCTGCGCTGCTCCAGCTTGGCTGGACAGCACGTAGGACCGAGGCAGCAGACTACCTGCCATAAATAATAGTGATAGCACAAGTGAGGCCAGCTCCTTCCCCTGTTAGATAAGTCACAGCACCGCTACATGGCACCACCATATCGCCTTGCATGGAAACCCGGGGTCCGTTTTGTCTCAGTGCTCTCAGCCATGTCACTATGCCCCTCGCTTCACCGCTTCGCCTCTCTGTTGATCTGTCTCCAGCAGCTCTCCTTGCGTTCTGAACTTGGCTGCAGGCACTTAAGCTTCTTCTCAGTGTTATGCACTGCCCCTTGCCCGTTCCTTGGCTCCCTGCCTTTTCACTAGGTTTCCTGGTTCCCACGTGTGATCCAGAAACCCTCTTTGTTATTCCGTCCTTCCTCCCCGTCACAAACCGGTGTTTCTGTTCCATCTTTCATGAAAAGGTCTAAGACTGAAGGTGAAATGTGATAACAGCCTTCAAAAATATGTCAGTGGCTGCTGCAAACAGGAGAGGAATAAACGATTCTCCATGTCCTGCTGTGGGTAGGACAAGTAGTTATGGGCTTAAACATGGAGATTTTGGGGTGAGGCTCTGGGGGGCTTGCCTACGTGTTGCTGGAGGGGCAGCTTGGCTATAGGGAGCAGAGGGGGGCGGGGTGATGGAGGTAATCACTTTTCATCCTCTTCAGCCCCCTCAGTTCCCCTTCCATGTGCTGGAAGAGTCCAGCAAGGCAAAGAGCTTTTTGTGTTTTGCTCAGCCGAGCTCTTTGCTTTCTCTCTCCTTGCTTTTTTGTCTCCATTGCAGCAGTCCTGGCAAACACAATTGCAGCAAGCCTGGAAATAGCCAGAGCAAAGTGCTCCTCCAAAAACCTTTCCTTTGTGCACGGTGGCTCCTTTCAAACCCTGTATGCTAGTGGAGATGACAGCAGCTGCAAACTGAGTACAGGGACGTGCAACAGAGCCCAAAGCACATTTTTTTGCTGTGCCCAGAAGGATTAGGACTGAGTCTAGGACAGCCAAGAAGAAGCTGCTGGAGGTCCTTGGTAGGAACCCTCCATGAGCTTTGCAGAGGGCTCTGTGCGTATTAGCACGTAGGTGGGAAATCAGTGGTGAAGGTGGTTTCTGGCAGCTGTGTCCCAGCTGGTGCTGCAGGGTTCTGGCATCTCTCCTGCTTCGGTGGGTATGTAAAGGCTCATGGGCAGGAGTGCTGTGAGCCGGGGACAGGAGCGGCCATGGAGCAAGGGACGTGGGAGAGCAAGTGCTGGTGCAGGTGGCTCCTTGCAGAGCTGCCCGTTCCCAGCACTGCAGAAGGACGTTGCAGGGCATCCTCCAGCCTTGCGGAAATTTGCTGGCTTTGCTGAAACAAAAATCAGAAGGCCTGGGAGCTGCAGAGGGCTCCTTCCAAAATGCGTGCACGGCTCTCAGTATTTCCTGCAGCACAGATCTGGGAGCCCCTTCAGCCCGACACCCACCTCCCCTGACTCTTCCCCATCTGGTACTGCTGAGCTTGTGTCTGGCTTCATCTGCACGATGTCCTCCTCCCCAAGCCCTCAGCCTCTCTCCCCATGGTGGGGAGCACCGAGGAGCCCCATTTGTGGGCCCTGCTCAGCCGCGACCCCTTCTCTCACCCTGCAGCGTCAGCCCCCTTCACAGCTCCCCAACAGGAGATGCAGGCAGGGAGAAACCGGCGGATGAATAATTTATCATAACGATGCAAAGTAGGGTTTTAAAACTCTCCCCGTATAAATATTTATTTTTGACTCGTTAGCACCGCAGCTGCCTCCCCCCCCCCCCCCCAGCTCCAAGACTTCTCTTTTTCCTTTTCGAAGCCCCCGACAGCCATGCAACCACCACGGCTGCGCTTGTTCGCCTTTGCTCCGTCTGTCTGTCTCTCCCGCGCTCGCTTTTCACATGATCTGAGCCCCGGTGCCAAGCGCTTCCCGGGAAGGAGAAAAAACTCTTTCTCGCTCGCGCACGCACACACACAAAAACAACAACTGGGGAAGGAGAGGGAGGAAAGGGGGGGGGGGAGAGAGAGAAAGAAATACAGAAACACACACACAGGCACACGCACAAAACCCTTTGAAGCCTGTGAAGGGTAAGGGTTGTTTCTGTGGTAACGGCGCAGGGATTGGCGGCGGGCGGCGAGGCCCTCGATCCCGCGGCGGTGCTGAGTGATTAATGAGCCATCGCTGGGCTGCGTGGCCATGCACGGGTCCGGGCTCCCACCATCTTCCAGCGCTCACCGTGGGCTCCCCCTGCTCGGCGCAGCCCGGGCACACGGTGCCCTGCGGGACATCATCCCCTCAAGGGAGTGAGCAGCATCCGCAGGCTTGGCGGTGCCGGAGCATCGCTGGGGCTGCGGGTTTTTGTTGCACTTTGTTGCACCCCACAGAGCTCGTCCTGCCCTGCAGGCCTTCTCTCGGCGTCGGTTCCATGGAGGTTTGGCTGTGCCGAGGGGTCAGAGCTCTGCGTGGCCGTGCCCAGCGTTTGCATCCACTCTGCGGCCTCTCACTGGGCTGCCATGTTTAGGGCCATCACTGATGGGCTTGCTGGCTGCTCACCGTGAGCTGCAGCTGCCATGGGGAACCAACTGCCTCAACCCCCTGGGAAACACACCCCGTTTTGTTCCCTTTCGAAAAGAAAAACGCGCATCGTTCGCATCTCTTGGGCAAACGATAATAATGAGTGAGTTTTCAAATCTCTTCCCCCCCTAAAATAGCCAAACCGGAGCGAGCACAGCCTTCCAGAGCTGCTGCCTGAAACAGATGTGCTGCCAGTGAGGCAGCTATTTATAATGTGCAGTGTTCCCTTTTAAGCCGTAGTGACTCCAGCCCTCGGCTCTCGCGTTCATCAGTTCCTTTTGAAGCCTGCAGCTCTAATCCAGTGACTGTTCCCAGTGCTGCTAAAATCTCGTAAACCCGCCAGGATGCCAGCAAGCCGGAGCCCTGCCTGCTCTCTGCTGCCAGAGGTGCTTTGTCATCTCTGGGGGCTGCTGGGCATGGAGGCAGCAGTGGGTTTGGATGGCACGTCCCCAGTGTCTTAAGCCCAAGCCCAAATTGGAGAGGTTTTTCCACAGAGAAAAGGCTGTTGAGGGTTTGAGCCCGGTGCGTGCAAGCCTTAGGAGCTGTCTGAAGGATCAATAAAATTAGGGGTACAATGAGGTGCAGATTTTGCTGGATGAGTCCCTTTTTCAGGAGGAAAACCGGGAAGACTTGTATTTAAAAGGAGATTCAAAGGGGTTGGCCAGCCTAGGGCTCCTGTAGAGGAGCTGGAGCAGCAGTGCATGGGCTGGTGGAGCAGGGCACTCTCTGGGGCTGCGTGTTGCTCACAGATCCTGTCCAATCTCCCTGCGGTGGAGTGCCAATGGCCAAACACTGCTGCTGCTTTATGTCTGCTGTGCACTGATGAATAAGTTTGCTGGTATTTCAGGGCGGGGAGCAGGTGGTTAGGCAATACAGCGTGCGTGGGGAAGCTGTTTCTTGCCAGGGCTGTTGCAGTGAGCATGTCCTGGAGCACTGTGACCGACAGAACCAGCCTGGCTGGTGCAGCCGCTCTGCATGGGACCGGGCCAGAGCAAGCACAGCTCTGGGGCTTGGCCATGGGTTTGGTTTACACTGCTCCATCCAAACCCTGTGCGTCGGGCACAGCTTGAGCATTGCTCTCCTTTCCCCATTGGTGTCCAGAGCATTGTCCCCAGGCTGGCATGGAACAGCCGGGACCTCCAAATGGAAATCTTGCAAAGCACCCCAAAAAGCAGCCCGCAGTGAGTTGCTGTTTTTTGCAGTGGTTTTTTCCAGTGGCATACACTTGCCTGCTGCTTTGTAGACACCATGGGAGAGGGGTTATGTGTCAGTGGATGGAGAGAACCTTGACCCTGCACTCTGCTCTTTAACTTCCAAATCCCATCTCTAGTATGACCACTAGTTTGCCCAGTTCCACATCTCACATTGTGAGTGAGCACTGGCTTATCCTCCTGCCCAGTTAACTCGTGCCCTGGGCACTCTGAAGGAGAAGAGGATGGTGATTTTACACTCCATCTCCAGCTAAGGGTGGGATCCGGGGAAGGAGTTGAGGATGGGCTGCCCCGGCAGGGCTATGTCACCGCAGCCGTAGCAGTGTGACAGTCGGTTTGGCTCATTCTGGTGGAGACATGGATGTGAAGATGGGTTCCCACATGAGGCCAGCAGCCCTGGCCAAGACCAGAGCCTTCCTGGTTTCCAGTGGTTACAGATCAACCTTTGCTCCTGAAGGAGGGACTAATGCAGCCCGTAGCAAAGAAGCCTCTTAAAAGCCAGGCTCACTGCAGTGACGTTAATTATTAATAGGATGTGGGGAAGAAAACACTGGAAAACCCCAACAGATAGAGCCAAGCTGCTGCTTCATCTGTGTCCAGCACTATGGGCCTATCTTCCCCTGACCCAAGGGGAGATTCGCAGATCTCTTTTGTAGTGACTGCTGTCAGCAAGCACAGATCTTAATGGAGAGGCTCAGCTGTCCCTCTGAAAGGCACAGCTATCAGAAACCAAGGAGCTAAGTGACTCATGTGGGGCTGAGCTTGGTCTCTAGCAAAGATTCAGCCCCCTGGAGGGATGTGGTCCCTCTTGGCAGCATCTCAGCTCAGCAGGTCTGGCAAGGTGCTGGGATGGCAGAGCCCCACAGGAAAGAGGTTCTGGGGGTCCCTGCAGATCTGTGGGGGTAGGATGGGACCTGAGGTGGGGCTTTGAGTGCACATACACAGGGAGCCAGAGCTGGGGGACCTCCACAGAGCAGTACTCCTGGAAAACAAGCCGATAGGGAAATTCTTGTGGAAATTCTTGTGGAACTTGCAGCCTTCTTCCCCCAGATCTGACTGTGGGTATCAGGGATGTCTCTGCCAGGAACCCCACACTCCCCTGGCTGAGTCCCCTCTCCCTTTGCCCCTTCCTGCTCCCTCATTCCCTTTCTCTCCCTCTCTTCCCCGCGTTCCACCCCCTCCAGACTCCTCGGTGGGGCATTGATTTTTCCATCCGTCAGCGAAACGCCTGAGGAAAATGAAAGAGCATCTTCATGATCGATCAGGAGAACTCTTCAGCCTGGGGGTCAGCGAGGGTTGGAATCAGCTGCTCCCCTGGCATATAATTACCCCCTCTCTCCCAAGCCTGGACATTTCACACGCCCGCGGGAGCAGCCGTCTTGCTGCAGGGCCGGGAATTTGCTTGCTGAAAACCTCCCCGTGGTGCCTTGACGCTGCACCCGCAGGTGAGAGGAGCTGCCTGTGAGCATGCTGGGTTCTGCTATCGCTGGAGCTCAGCTCTGTGCACTTGTGCTGGCTTTGTTCAGTGCGGTGTGAGCGGGTGCGAGAATGCAGCACCCTCTCCGGCATCGATCACTCTGCACGTAGCAAATTCTGCACGGTGCTTTGTGAGGATGGGCGGCTTTGAGGCTGCGAGCTTAAAGAATCTGAAAGGAAACAAAATCCAATAGGAGCTGGGCACCCAACTCCCTTCTCTCTTTTGAACATCTCATTTGAGGGAAGCTCCATCCAGGCCATGCCGCACAAACAGACCGCCTCGTTAGCTGCCCAGAGGTGCCTGCTTACATGCTGGGGTTTGCTGTTGGTATGGCACTGGTCCCTGGGACGTGCTTGTGTGTGGGTTGCTACGTGTCTAGTGACACAGCAGTGAATATTTGTCCTTTGGATTTGGGAGCCTCGGAGACTGAGCAGTACTTGTGCTCCGGTGATCTTCCAGCTGCTGCCCCAGAATCCCTTAGATATTGTTCCCATAGATATTGCTCACTCTATCAAGGTACAGGGGTTTCAGACCTGGAGGTGCTCATCACATGGCTGGTTGAAGCTTGCTGAATGACATGGAGGTCCCTAAGTTTTCCGTGGTGAGCTGTGCATCCCAGGAGCTGTACAAGAGCAGGGAGCAATGCAAGCCAAGGCTATGTTCCCTCATCCCTCTGAGATGTCCACATCTTCTTCCCTGGTGAGCCTGGCTGTGGGCTATACCTTCACCCAAGTGCCTCCACCAGCGTTTTCAGCCTTTCTTTCCTTGGTCTGCAGATGATTCAGGGACTGGTTGTTGCCACTATTTTGGGGAAGCTCTCATCCTTCCCATTCCCCCGTTTTTCCATGCTGGCTGGCAGTGGGTACCCATGGAAGGAGAACAGGGCAGAAAAACAGCAGCAGGGTGAGGAAGCAAAGCACCTGGTGGCAGCACAGCAGGTTCAGACCAACCAAGGCAGAGTGCTGTGGGACAAGGACAATGCAAAACTTTGATTTTCTCCCCCAAAACCGGCAGGCATAAGTTTGCTGTGGCATGGATGTGTTACAGATGTGCTGATAGCAGCCAGCCGAATGCTGACGCTGCTGTGAAGAGCTGGCTGTGGAGCCGTAGGTAAGGCTGAACGGAGTTTATCTGCTCTGCAGATAAGGTCTTCTGCTGAAAGCAGCTGAAACAGCTGCATCCTGATTTTGTTGGAAAGTTTATTTTACAACACATAATGTTAGCCCGCCCTGTGTCCATGGTAAAGCTTTGACATAAAGCCCCGTCCTTCCTCTGGGGTCATTTGGCATCAGTCTGGCAGTCAGGAAAACTTTGTTTAACCTGTGATTGCTGTGTCCCTACGTAAATGTGGATCTAACCCAGTTTCCTTGAATCTCTGTCGTTCTGTTGACAGCAAGGGAGAGAGGTGGGTTGATGCAGGCGGGTAATCTGGGATAATAATCCTTGCAAACAGAGTGAGCTGTCACCAGGCAGTGCTGCTGGGTTCAGTGCAGGTAATGGAGATGGCAGGTGAGGATCCTAGGGTCTCTCCGCTGACCTGCCACCTTCTTGCTGACCATCCTTGACCATGTCCCTTTCTCTTCTCTCTGCTTTCTCACTCCTAGGTTTGTAGAATGAAGATAAAGTACTGCTTGACTTGCTGGGGAGCTCAGAGCCCAATTAAGAAGTACACACTAATTAAAGCAAGCTCCTGTTCATATCCTGTACCCCTCAGCGGGGCACTGGAAGCCCTGGGATGTGGGAGTGCAAGGTTGCAACAGAGACAAAACAATACGCTCTAAGACTGCTCACCAGAAAGTGGATCCATGTGTTAATCTGGGAAAAGGAGCATGAAAATAACTGCAAATCCTTCACGATTTTGTTGAAATTTCTTGCAGATAGGATGTAGGCAGGAAAAACTCCAGCTCTGCACTCAAGCCTCCCTGGCTCCGGGTGACCCCGTGCTCAGGGCCGGGCTGTGTTATCCATGGGGCTTGTGCAAGAACAGATGGAAATATGGGGGAAAGAGGTAAATGGCTGCACTGCGTGGGGTGATGGGCTCCCTGGCACCTGGGTTGGCCCCTGGCCTGTCTGCACACAGGAGACACGTGGGTGGCACGGCACTGGTAGTGCCTTGGCCATCAGCATGGCCCCACACACAGGCGTCTATGGACACAGAGACCTGGCCCCTCCCAGCTGCCCAGCTGCCTTTCTGCTAATGCTCATCTAATTAACCAGCAGCCTGGAGTGGCTGAAACCAGGGCAGCGGGAGAGCAAAGGTTTTTATCCAATAGGTTCCTGTCTGCAGCTCGGGAACCAGAAGAAAAACCCTTTTCATATGTTCTGATCGATAAGCAGGTGGTGTTCCCCCTCCCTTCCCTTTCACCTTCTCCAACTCTTCTTTCTCCTCCCAGGCTGGGGATGCTCATCAGAGACTGCCCCTATGCAGGGCTGGGATCTCTACCCGGGGCATTCTGCAGCTCTTGCTTTGCCCACGGGCTGCTGTGTGTGCCAGAGCACACGCACTGCACATCGGAGCGACACCAGCACGCTGGGCACAACACAGCGAGCTCCCAGGGGGTATCTGAGAGAGCAAGCCTTGGCAATAACTGGGGCAGGATCCCTCCTTCGGGGAGGATTTTCAATCAGTGACATCTCTGAAGAGACAGCCGCTTCCCCCCCCTCATTGTCAGCAAAGCTACAGGACTGTGAACAAGCAACTTTCATACTGCAGAGGTATCAGCAAGGGTTAACAAGAAGCAGCATTTTGTTTTGCTGTGCATGTTTGGTCTCTGGAAGGAGTTGCTTCAGCTGATGTACATGCATTCTTCTTCCTAAGGTGTCTTCTGAAAATTAGCTCCAGCATATCATCAGTGGTGGAGAAATGATTATGGAAAAGCAGCTGTCCGTCCCCTCCTGCCAACTCCCAGCGAGACAGCAGGAGGGGGAACGGCTCCTCTGGGTGCTGGCTGCTGGCAGCAGCTCCCTCGGTGCCTGGTGCCAGGCACTGGTGTACGGAGGCAGCTCTGGCCTTTTCCACCTCATCTCAATGAACTGGCTGAGAAGCGGCTGTGCAGTGCCCAGACCGGTGTTCATCTTCAGGCCACCTCCATCAACTGGAAGGGGCTTTAATAACAGCAACGGTGCAGCCGGAGCTGTGGAAGAGGCTGGAAGGAGGTGCAGTGCTGTCTCAGTGCTGTCAGTGAGCAGAGCAGGGATGTTTCAGAGGGGCAGAGCAGCCCTGCATGTGTCCCTGTGGCTTCTTGCAGATGAATCCCATCCGCCCAGGGGGCAACTGTCATGGGAAGGATCTGCAGAGGGAGCTGAGGGTCTCCTGCTGCTCCTGGCCCGATGCTGTCACTGAGTGTGTTTTTTTTTAACAATAAGAAAGTTGTGCCCAACTGTCAGCCTGCTTATGCAGCCTGGAAGGGCTCTGCTTTAACTTCTGTATTGTTTCTCCCCACAGGAGATGAATTACTGTCCTATTTCCTCATGCCAGAATGAGGGACTGGAAACAGACTGAAGGGGAGAGGAGCTGGATGGGTGTCCTAGAGACCTTACAAACTCAGAGGAAGACTGGCCAGGTTTAGGTTACTGTCCCCCTGCCCTTTCCCTGGTATTTCTGACACCAATTAGGAGCTGTGCTTATTAGCTGTGCTCCTGCACAGGTCTCCAAGCACCACCAAGCAGCACCTGAGCCCGGTTCAGGATGCAGTGTCTCAGGATGCTGCAGCCAAGAGGGAGGTGAGCCTGCACCTGGCGGTGGGGAGCCCAGCCACAGCCAGATGCGAGCTCCTTCCCAGCGCTCCCCCCCTTCCCCTTGCCCTAGCCTTAGGCCAAACAGGGAAAATCCTTCAGCAGAACCCCAGCTGGGGCTGCTCGCTGCCTTTCCATAGCAACAGTCCATCAGGGGGTCAGAGTCAGCAGTGAAAAATGCTTCCTCGCCTTGCCTGCCGGTCGCTATTTTGATTGCATTCCTGGGGAGCTGGGCTGCAGATGTGGGCTCCTTATCTTGGGAAGGTCTGAGTCAGATTTTCCCTGTGTGATGGAGCAGGCAGCTGAGGTCTGGAGGAAGGAATAAATAGCTTCCAAGGCATGCTGCGGGTGTCGTTTGCTGGGGACAAAGTGGTGGTACCATCGTCCATCCTGGTCTCATGGTGCCTACTTGACGCAGCACGCATGCAGGAGATGGAGATGTCCTTGCAGAGCAGCCTTCAGACAACCCTGATGTCTTGGCCAAAGGAAAAGGAGACCAGGAGTTCTGCTCCTGGGAAGATCTGAGGAATGCACCCATAGGAGAAGCTCCACATCCACCCCACCAGTGTGTCCAGGCTGTGCGACGCTCCTCAACAAACCAGCAGATGTGGCAGCTCACAAGCTGGTTCTCTCCTGCTCAGCCTGCCTGGAAGAGATAGCAGGATCTGGCCCTGTCCTCTGGTTGCTTTTCTGCTCAAAATCTTGCTCCTCAAGGCTGCACCTTGGAGAGGTGATGCCTCCATACCCAGTAGTGCTGACAGGGAATGGTGAATCCTTAGGGACCGGTCCAGGCTTCATGATGGAAGCTGTGCTCCTAGAAACCAGAGTTCAGTCTGGTCAGAGCCGAGGGAAGGTCTTGTGTAAGGTGCTGCTGGCACCCCAAAGTGTTGATGCACCTATGGGCCATGCGCTGAATAATCATGAGCCCAATTTAGGGAAAGCAGCGAGTCACATTAAATGTTAAGCACATTGCAAGTTTTCCTTGTGTTGGCAAGATCCTCAGCTCAGGCTTCCCCATAGCCTGGTAGCTCAGTGAGCAATTCTTTGTCATCCTTTGTATTTTGCTTTCTCCAAATGAGAGAGCAGCTTTGCATGTAGACCCCCCCCTCCAGGAGCTGGTGATTACATGTTTTTGGGGAAGGATGGTGAGCATGAGGCTCCAGAGATCCAAAGTGCAACAGGAAGCACTTGGAGGAGGAGGAAGACACCCGTGTAGCCCTTACACCCACTGCAATGGGACCAGGAGCAGCAGAGCTGGGTTCAGCAGGGCACCAAGAGATGTCCCATGCCACTGGGGCTGGGGGAACTGTTTAGGATCTGTCCTCCAGGAGCTGCAGCGGGAGCCAGGACTCGGGAGAGGGTTTCTATAGCAACAGCTGCCACTCACTCCCCATCTCAGATGTAAATGAGGTAGGATTTTATTAGTGTGCAGAATTTCAAGAGGCGGGAGCTGGCAGAGGGACCTGCCGAATTCGTGGCAGGAGTGCGCCGGAGTCAGGAGAGTCTTCAGGACTTTGGAACAGGACAGGGTTTGGGGCATCCTGCATTGCCCTGTGCCTTGCTTTTCATCCCAGCAACTGTGTGCAGCTCCAAATGGCTCTGGGTATTCCAAGTCTCAGGTATGAGGCTGGGGATGGGACACAGAGACAGTGTGTAAGGTTGGCTGCTCTGCCCCAAAGCCTGGGGGCTGCAGGCAGTGCTGAGTGCTGGACCAGCGCATATAGCACAGATCTTGTAGTCTGAGTTGAAGCAGGCAGGTCAGGAAGGAATCAGACTCACATCAGTCTGCAAGAAAGCTGCATTCAGGCCTCAGCACGGACAGTTCTGAGGTCCTGAGGTGGGAGTTCCCATACCCCATTACCAGCTGAGCCTTCCCTTTGCAAAGTGGTTTCTCCGAAGTGCTAATGATATGAATGGCCACAGCTGGGGCCGCACTGCCTCTGGGCGCTCTCAGTTAAAAGCCTGACAGTGAAGCTATGTGCTGGTGTAGCAAAAGTGCTGAGAGCCACCCAAGGTTTTCAGAGTCAAAGAGGTAGGGAGCTGGGGTCGCTTTCTGAGGGCCATTGGTGTGACTATAGCAGGGGTGTTGCTTGCTTAAAGGCTCTGTTTGATGTCTGGGTGTGGGGCTGCTGGTTTGGTGGGATCGTGGCTGGTTGTCAGATGGGATCATCTCCTGCTTAGGTTTTTCTCTGTGAATATGAGATTCTTGGGGAAGTGGGAGCTGTGTGGAGCAGTGGCGGTGAATGCTGCTCTGTTGGGAACTGTCCTCTTCACTTCCTCAAATACAAGCAAACAAGAAGTGATTGTAATGCTGGCTGCTGTCTCTAGATCAAAAGGTTAGTGAAATAAAGGTTGGTGAAAAATCTTTGTTTCTGTCACGCTTTCCAGTTTGTATGGCTAGGACCCGTGTTTTCAGCCCTCTTATTTCTTCTAGCCATGAGGGCTGTGACTTGTTTGCTGCTTTTTTCCTTTTAGTGGAAGAAGAGTTGTGAGTTTGGGACTTTTTTCCTTCCATAACTTCTTGCCTGTGTGAGCTGAGGCTCCGTGGAAGTCAGAAGGTTTCACGCTACTTTGTGATAGTGCTGTGATGTTTGCCAACACTGGGTTATAATTGGATGGTGTACAGTTCATGTATCGAGTGCAGTTATAGTGCAGATATACTCGTGTGCAGCAAAAAATAAAAAGAGGGTGCTGGAAGATCCCTTGAAGTGATAGAAGTTTGGGACTGGTTGGGTTGTCAAGGGGCTGCTGTGTGCCCAGGCTGGGACGTTGCTGTGTACGTGGCACCATGGGGCTCCTGCCCTGGGCTGGCTGCTGCGAAGTGCAGCCTCCAAAGCAGGCATTTCTTGCAAGATAAACTGGCCCTTTTGTAGGGGACCGTGTCCTGAGCATGATGAAAATGCCAAATGTGCTGATCATGCAACTTGAAACAGATCCATGGGGGTTTTGTGCTGGTGCATTGAATGCTATTGTGGGTAGGAAAGAAACTGGGGGAAGTATGGGGTGATTGGGCTGTGAACTCTGCAGTGGGGTCAGTGCTAATGTGGGAGGCACAAAGCAGGGCTGAAATGGGGGTGCTGGGTGGGGAGCCTGTGGTTTTTGTGGTGTGATGAGGGTTTGGAGGCTCTGTCTCTGGTTCCTCTGGGTTGAACTCAGGCTCTAAGTCTTGGGGCCAAGTGACCCTGAGTGGGTTTTGTCTGAGTCCACAGATGGGAATGCAACGGCTCAGTAGCACTCAGGTTTGGGAGAAGGAGGCCCCAAGAACACACCCAGAGGCCCTGGCTTGGAAAACTGACCTTTGCTGAAAGCAGCTAATCACGTGCTAAGTCTTAAGCATGCCCTTCAGTTCCATTGAAGAAAATAAACTTGAAGTGTGTGCTTGAATTTAAGTGCATGGTTAAGTATGTTCCTGGGCCTCAGATAGGGTAACGATGGCTGCACAGAAGCCAGCCAGATACAGCAGGAGATAGGGCAGCAACGCAGCCATGAGCTCACTGCCATCTCGCACGAGGCTGCTTCAGGTCTGGCAGCCCAGGGGACAGAGCCCTGGCTCTTGGCTGTCTTGTGAAGCCTCACTGCATCGCCCTCATCCAGGCTCTGTCCTTTCTTTGCTCTTCCCGCACAGTGAGAGCGCCTGGCCTGGATATTTGTTGCGCATCAGCACAAACCCAACCCTTCCCTTTCTGTGCTTAGCAGGGCAGAGCCAGCCCTGTGGCTGCGGTGGGGACACCCCCGGGCACCCCTGCCCCTGCCTGGGGTCGTGTTCCCCTCTGTGGCCGTGCATCTGGCTGGCTGGGAAGCCGGAGCCCGCGCTGAGCTCAGAACGCAGCAACAGCAGCCTCTGCTTTTCCACACATTGGTATTTTTAGCTCTGCTGTGCATTAGCGTGCAGGAGCTCAAACTGCGAAGCCTGGCTGAGGTTTTATCTGTTGTGACAGCCCTTAGGGCTGTAGTCAGACACTCTCTCTTGCTTGCTCGCTCCCTCTCTCCTTTTTTCTTATCTTTTTTTTTTTAAAGTTTGCAGCTCGGATCTGTTCCCTCTGCATGGATACACTGTGCAGCTGTCAAGACAAGGGACCAAAGGTGGCAGATAGGGTCCAAAGTGTGGTCTGAGCCCCTTTGTGAGGAAGCTCTGTTGAGGTCCTTTCTGTATTTTTCCATTCCTCCTCGTTGCCAATGTCAGGGCTGCAGCGCTCTGAGCTGATGTTGCAGGATGAGGTGCTGGCTCACTCTGACTGCCCTGACCCAAAGGGTCTCCAAAAATCTGTGCTGATGGACAGCTGCACTGCTACTGGGAGCAGAAATCGGGGAGCAGAGGGCAGGGGCCAGCAAGTGCCAGGGCTCAGAGGGCAGCACGCAGACCTGGAGCTTCTGCTGATGCTGCTTTGTCCAAAACCCTTGTGTCTATACCAGCTCTGTGAAGCACAGATGTGGCCCCTTTGGGGGCTCCGGGACCCCCAGAAATTGAAGTTCCCTTCAAGACCTGGGGCTCGGCAACCTGTGTGCCTCTGCGGACCCAGCCTGGGTAGTTGTGTGCCTTAACAGAAATCACCTGAAAATCTGGTGCCCCCCGAGCCTGTCCAAGGTCAGCGAGGAAACTGGTGACAGAGCCAGGAATCGGGTCTGGCTTCCTGTCCCACCTGTCCAGCCTTCCTCTCCAGCCCTCTGCACACACCCATCCCATGTCATTCATCCCTGTCCGCCTGTAATTTGGTTGTTCACTGCTCTTTATACTCTGGAGTGCAGATAGTTGGTGTATATCTATGTCATATTTTCTCAAAAATCTATTAAATTCCCTTCATTGCTCCCAGGACATAAAGGGAAATAGCAGCTGAAGGATGCTTTCTGTATGAGTATGAAATATCATCTAATTAGCAAGCAGGGATGGCCACAGGATGAGCAGAGAGAAGTGTGCAGGTTCCTTTAGATCTGTCCACAGTGTGATTTTTCTGGTGTCACGATGTTTAGAAGCACAGCAAGATCAGCATGTGGCAGCTCCCCTGTCCTTGGCTGGAGACTGGAGGGCTGCGGATGTGGGTTAGGGTGCCATGGCTATGGGGAGCTGAGGAGGGATGGCTTTGTCATCCCGTTATCTGGGTGTGAACCCAAAAGGGAGCCTGGGAGGTCTCCCACGTTCTCCCACTTCATTTGCATTGATGAGGAGTGGAAGCACATCCCAAAGTTTATCCAGGAACCCGCATCTCGGGCAGCTTTTCTAATTATCCATCCCCCCACTGTGTTTGTTCTGTTCTCCTCAACAATTCCTCCTTTTTGCTGGCAGCAGCCAATGCCGTGAACCACGGAGAGCAGCTTCACAGCGCTCCTGCTCAACCTGCAGCAGGGATCTCGGAAAATAGCTGGTGCGTTTGCCCTTTTGCAGAGAGCACCCAGGGATGAGGATTTTGCAACTCAGCTTGCGGTGTGGAGCGGGGCGTGGGGGGTTTTGCTACGGCTGCATTTTTATCGATGCGGGTTGTCTGCGCAGTGTGTGAGTCCCTGGTAGCAGCCAGAGCACGGCAGGTACCTCTGCACTGAGTTTCTGAATCCCCATCCAAGCAGCCCCAGAGGAGCTCTGAGGGGTTGTGATGCCCACCTCTTCCTCCCCCTGCTCCTGTCTTCCTGGGGAAGCCCCACTCGTGGCTGCAGGGGATGGATGTGGAGACCCCGGTGTGAAGCAGTGCTCCTTTCAGGGGATTTGATACCTGAATAGCTGGGTGATGTCTTGGAGGAATTAAACAGCGCTGATTTCATCTCAGATGTCAATCTGGAAGATTAAGGACTTTTTCTTGAGGGATAGAGGATGGTGGTATTTTAGGGGCATATAAACTTTCAAAATACCCTGTGGCATCTATGTTAATGCATCTTCCTGCATTATTAAAATTCCTTACAGACTTCCAAACAACTCACAGTTCGGGCTCTAAAATACTGGTACAGGCAGATCTGTGTGGGGGCAAAGCTCAGTGACTCCACGCTCTCGGTGCTATAAAGCAGATGCTCTCCCCTGCCTTCTCACAGCCTTACACGCTGCAGGCAGCTCTCTGCTCGCACCCGAACCCACCCGCTTCTCGCTCATCCCACTCCTTTGACTCCCTGCTCTGGAGCTGTATCGGGCTCTCGGCACGTCCGATGCCTCGGCTGCCAGGAGTTTGCTCTCCAACTGCTTCCCGGCCCCCTCGTGCATGTGGGCACGGATGAGGGGGGATTGTGAGAGGGGGAAAGGATGAACAGCAGGAGAGTCTTCAGGGAAGGGATGGGGGAAGCAAGAAGGGGGGAGCAGAAGTGAGAACAGAGAGGAGGAGGGAGAAAGGATGCTGCCTTGTCTGTTCTCAGATTTTATATTGGTTGAATCGCACTGGGTTAGTTAAAACTGGTGCAGAGCTGCCTTCCCCTCCCCTTTCCTCCAGGCAGGCACTTGCATTTGGGGTTGAATGCCTTAATTCACTTCAGCTTCAACCTGCTCCTAATTGACTTACACCACATTGAAAGAAGCTCGGCTTCCCAAACAAGCAGCAGCAGTGGTTGCAAAATTGCACCTTAAGTTGTCAGTGTGATTGTGTGCATAAAGAAACCTCAAGCCTGGTGCAGACGTGCATGGGAATAACTGCAAAGGGTTTGTGCTGCACAGTCCTGAGTCTGGGCTGCTCCTCTTGGCTTGGTTTTGGGCTGAGCGTGTTGGGGCGCGGGGCCAACGAGCTTTGTGTCAGTGGGGTTCGGCTGTCAGAAGATTTGTTGTCCCCTCTGAGTCCTCTTTGCTCCATCCCTCTTCTCCCGCTGCAGATGTCTGCTATAAAAGAGAAGGAAAAAAAGAAAAAGCCTCCACAAACGGCATGGTAACATTTACTGGAGGGCTGTTTCTGCTGCACATCTGATGCATATGACAGGGTCAGATTAACCCAACCTCTGCTTTCCAACCACAGCTATTTGAAAGCACCAAAAACAATGCAAAACAAACCAGAGGAACTCTGCCATCCTGGTGAGGAGCTGGCAGGCTCTGGGGATGTGCAAGCTGCGAGGACGCACCCACCTGGTGCTCAGCAGGGCCAGATGCTTGATGAGGAAGATGAGCTCTTAGCTTGGCAATGAATCTGGTCAGTTCAAAGTCAGCCTTTCAAGGGCCCGGTGGCTTTCCTGGGTACGTAAGGTTGAGACTTTCAAAGAGCAAAAGGAGAGCTGTGATATTAAGTGGAAGAAAGCATCTAATGCTGGGGGATGCTCTCAAAACCCTCCTCTTCCTGGAGGATGGCTCTTTTGTCGCTGTGGATGGGCTGTCTGAACCAAGGGCAAGAGCCTTTCTTCCTTACGCACCCTGTTCTTCCAGTTCTTTTGCATCTTCTGTGATTATTTTTGCCTTGCTACATCTTTCTGCTCTTTATTTATTTATTTTTAATTATATAAGCACTGATTTACCCGTGGTTCTGTCTCAGCTAGTGTTTTAATTAGACATTTAGCCTTCTCTGGTTATTGATGCTAGAAAACAAGGCTGGAAGGGACCCCTGGAGCCAGATGTACCCCTGTAACAGAGCAAATGAAGTCTGAATGGTGCTCTCTTAGAGGGCAGTGCAGCCCTGGCACTGCTCCCTGAAGAAGTATGGGTGCCTCATCCATGGAGGTACACAAGGCCAGGCTGGATGGGGCCCTGGATAGCCTGAGCTGGTGGGTGGCTGCCAGCCCATGGCAGGGGTTAGAACTGGGTGGGCTTTAAGACCCGCTTTGCAACGGGGAAGTGCTTGGAGCACTTGTGGCTGGTGATGCTGAAGGGGTGGGGATATCAAGGGCAAGGGGAAGGAGAGTGGAGACCCAAAAGGCTTTGCTCTGTAAGATTCCTCCCCCCACCCCCCAAAAAAAACCCTGCCCTGTCCTTCACTGGGGCTGAGGGCCCTGCCTGTGACCCTCTAGCCCTTCTGCTTGGAGTTATTGCAAAGCAGCCCTGCAAATTGGTGTAGGATGGACTGGGCAGCTGTCTCCTAGGATGAGGGCTGGGGTGGGCACTGAATGGAAAGCTGAGATTGAAAAGTAGGGAGTAGGAGGGGAAAGAAGCCCCAAAAAACGCCTATGGAGAGGGAAGCGGAGTTGGAGCAGAGCTGCTTGCTGATGGAGTTGCTATGGCGACGTGGGGAGAGGAAGCAGCATAACACAGCCCGGTGTGGGGCTGAGGCCTGCGGGGGCCTTGGTCCCGCTTCTGTCCTCCTTCCTCTCCCACTGCTTTCCTTCCCTCAGATGTGGTCTTCCTCTGTCCAGAACAGTCCCCTCCAGGCAGTGGGAGCCACCAAGGCAGCTCATTTCTCCCTTCTGAAGGGCACATGTGAAGGCTGCTCCTGCATAGGGCTGTTCCCTGCATCTCACAGAGGGCCTGAGCGGGGCCCAGGGTTCTGTTATCCGGGCAGTTCATAGGACAGGCTGGTTCCTCTGCTGTCTCCTGACAGGTGACACCTGGCTCTAAGAGAGGAAGAAGGCTTTGTTTCATGTGTCAGCTCACCTTCCTTTTCGGTGAAGCGATGCTCTGTCACCATGACGAGTCACTTCCCCTCCATGAGTCAGAAGGGCTCTTACAGGGTGCACTGGGATTGACCGTTGCTGCAATGTTTGCTGTGCAGGAAGAGAAATCCATGTCACTGTGCAGGGCTGCCTGTAGAGCAGTGTCACCCACCCCTGCCCTTTGCAAATGCCTTACTTTAAAGGCTCCGAGGCTCCAGGTCACGGAGCTTGGAGTTTTGGTCTCAGCTTTCATTGACCAACTTAAGGTAGTCCTGGTAACTCTACGATCATCGCAGAAGGAAAATGTAACCTCAACCACAAGAAAGCAGAAGGTGCACAATAACCACCCTGAAATGAGTACTCCGTAGGCACTCATGCTTTTAGGCCACCCTCCTAACTTTGCTTAGGGCTTGGCAATGGCATATGAGTGCCTGAAACTGGCAGTGCTGCAGATGGGGAGCTCTTTCTGCTTTCTCTTCGCCTCTGCTGCAGATGCCCTTGCTGTTTTGGTGTGCCTGTGTACAGCTCGCCTTGTGCTTCTGCACCTCCATGTGCACAGAGGTGCTTTTGGGTTAGCCCAAGGTGTCTGCTAGCAACTGCATGGCATGGGAGCATGCTTTCTTTCTCCTCCCTCTCAGTGGGGTCTCCTCCAAATTCCCTCACCCTGGAGCTCCCACCTGGCTGTTTCTCCCTGCCTTCATGCCCATACCACGCTGGGCTGTGGTCTCCATTAACTTGTGCTGATGCTCGATATCCAAATGGCGTGGTTAACAGGGCTCAGTGCAGTAAATCTTCATTGCTGTTGCCAGTCTCGCCATTCCTTGCTGTGGCTCTGACCATCATCTCACCGCAGCTGAGTCAATCGACCGCTCTGTGGGTTGCAGTCTCCTGTGTGACCCTGCTGCAGTTCACAACAGATGCCCAATGGCTGGGTGTGGGGATGGAGGCTGTCACCTCCTACCTCCCAGAGGCCTTGTGAAATAAAGGCTTAATTTTTGCTGCTTTCCATTTGCACCCACCAGAGCCGTGGCAAACTGCAGAATCTGCCCTTTCTGCTAACTCACCTGCGTGCTTCCTGGTCTTGGGTGTCTGGAGGTGGTGGGCTGCAGAATCAATCTGTGACTGTCTCCCTGTGCCTCAGTTTCCCAGCCTGCACAACAGAGCCTGAGAAGGCTCTTCTTTCTTCCACCATCCTGGAAGGTCTTTGAATGAAACTGTTTCTCTGTGCAGTCTAAATGTTAAGGGTAGCTTAGCTAACAGTTCAGTTAAACCAAGGATGGACAAATATCTGAAGGTCACAAACACACAGCTGAGTAATTATTTAGAGTGGTCTGGGAGATAGAACTATGGATAATGGGATAAAAGGAGAGGAAAATGTAGCATAGTTAACAGAAAATTCTCCCTGATGCCATGCTTAGGGCTGCAGAAGGAAAACTATAGGTCCTTGATAGATCTGAAAGGATAGCTTATGGATTGGTACAAGATACGATGGCCGAGTCCCCAAGGAGATACAGTGAATGGCCCATCTCCTGAGACTCTGCAAACTCTGCTTTGCAAAGCAGGTAGATCATGGGAAGCGGAGCACTGGGGCGGGAGATGAGCTGTTCCACTGGCAGATATTGTTGGCATGTGATCAAATGACTTTAAACTGCCTGTGAATAAGCTTAGGGTGAGAACAGCGGAGCTGGTTTCTGATGGAGGGAGGGATGAGGCTCTGAGATGGACCCACTGGAACAGGCGAGCAGTGCAATGGCTTTGGAGATGGAGGAGCTCGCATGTGGGGTGAAAGTGACTGCTCAAAGGCAATGAAAGTAGCAGCCTTCAGTTAGCCCTCAATTCATGAGCAAGGTGCTCTGGGAGGCTAGAGCCATCCTCATGTCCAGCATTATGCTCCTAATAATAAACAGCTCAGAGAGCACAGCAATCTTCCTTGGCAGACATGCAGACATTCTCCAATGCATCTGGAGAGTTTCTTCCTACCTTAGTGGATGATATATCTTGTAATGCTAGGATTTGTGTCTATATTTAGTGAAAGTAAACCTCAAAAAATTTCTCATTGATTTGAGGAATGGGCTGAGTTGCCTCTGTGGCCATATCTGCCTGAGTGTTTGTCATCTTGGATTTGACTCTGCAAGATCACACGCACTGGGATGGGATCTTGTGATGTGATCACCCTTTCTTCAAAAACTAGGAATAAAACGAGGACGTGATGTAGTTCCAGGAAGCTGAGCATCATTTCTGAAGGATCCTCTCTCCCTGAATGTCCCGCACCAAACGTAAGATATGAGATTTCTCTCCTTGGGTTCTCTCCAGATATACAGCTGAAAGATGGCTTGGAAGGACATGGGGAGATCGAGGGTTGTGAGTACAAGGACTGAGGCCTGGGACTGAGGCGGTCTTGGTGTCACGTTCAGCTTATCAAACTCAAGTACATGTGAATGATGGAGGGATGGAGCTGCTGACTGCCCTGTCACCCCTGCTTGCGTGGCAGGATGGGCAGACCCTTGTCTGTGGAAAGCTGGACGTGGAGCAAGGTCACAATTCTGGCTTTCCTGTCCTGCCTGCAGGGAGGGGCATTGCCCCCATGCTGCTGCCTGCTGGCACTTTGCTGCTTCCTGCTCCCAGCAGTGCTTTACGTGTTGCCCAGTAATTCCTGGCTTCCTCAGTAGCTTGTGGGATTTTATCAAAAGCTTTAGGGCAATCCTAACAAATTGTATCTACTGATTTCCCTTTATCCATTTTTTGTTGATTCCATCGGAAATCTCCCAGAGCAGGCGTGCATGTTTCGCCTTTCAGAAGCCCCCAGTTTGTTCCATTTCCATCTCAGCCATTTAATGTTTCAATTAATTTTTCTGGTCTCAGATTATTGTTCTGAGAAGCCCTCCAAAGGGGCAATCAGAGGAGCAGGGCTGGCTAGGATCTGGGTGCAGCAATGCTAGTGTCCGCTCTCAGGTGCCAAGAGGGGATGCTTTAGATGGGATGTTTGCAAAAGCGATGCATGTGCAGAGACAGCATCCCTGCTTAGAGGAGCTGGGAATATCCTGGCAGTGAGATGTCTAAAATAATCCCCAAAAGCCCTCATTGTTGCCATGAAACACGGATGCGGGAGCATGCTCGTCCCTGTGACAGTTTATCTGGCTGAGCACCGAGTTGCTCTGGCTTTGTCCTTGAAACCCAACGAGTGGGAGTTGATGGCCAGGCTGGCTGCCGCGGTACAGAGCAACAAAACCAACCTGCGAAGGGTTAATCATTTCCATTGCAATTGTGTCATCTCTTTGGGGACCTCTCGCTCATTTTGCAAGCAGCCGCTGAAAGCTGAGGCGCGGGGGCTTTTTCTTATTCAGCTGCACGCAGCTTCAGAAGCACTGGACAGCCACACAGCTGTGCTCAGCCGCCTTGGCCTTGCAGATGGATGGAGAAAAGGATTTGTGTGCGTGCGTGTGCTTGCGTGTGTGTATGTGTGTGTGTGTGTCTGAAACCTAATTGTCTGCTGTCTAATCCGTCAGCCGGGGGGACAGCTTGCACAAGCCCCTTCCAGGCAGCCTGATAAATGCAGCGCTGCCAGGCCCCTTTGCGATGCAGTTGGGTTTAATTGGGATTGCTACGTGCATGGACTCTGCGTGCCTGCCTGTGCAAGGGATGCTGCTCGCAGGGACGCATGCAGCAACTGTCCCGAGGACTGGAGCTGTGCACCCAGCCTGGTTCCTGCTGGGGTCCTGGGAGAGCACAGTAACAGCGGGGTGACTCAGCAAAGTCCCACTGCTTACGGACTTTGCAACTTGTGTGGGTTCAGCGCATCCCAAGGTGGGGCTGGAGATACAGCAGGCTGTTGGGATTGTGAGGATGTCAGCCTCTATCTCCAGCGTAGTGCAGGGAATGGTTGAGGGTATCCCCAACACAGACCTGGGCAGGGGTGTGCTTCTCAAGCACGTGGCGGCTCAGGGACTTCCCCAACCAGAGTGGCATTTTGTCTTTAATACCCCTCCGTGGATTTCCCGTGAATTTTTCTGATTGATTTTTGTAAATGCAAAAGCTTTAATCATCCCCAGAGAGCCGTGGCGAGGACTTCTGCTGTTTAACTGCGTACCATGTGAAGAGTCATCTCCTCTTGTTCCTTTTGAATCTGCTGCTTCTTCATGTTATTGGATATTGCCTAATTCTTTTATTGGGAGATGCAGTGAGCAATCAAACTTGGTTCACTTTTTGAGCCTGCAGATGTGCCTCCCCAGCTGCTTGTTTTCCACGCTGATGTCTTCTTCCTATGGACTCACTGTTTGATCATCCTAATCCAGACCTTTCTCCAGCTCTGCTGGTGACGTCAGGACTCTGCAGGTGGTGACATCCTCATTCGTTATGTAATTAAGGGTGATGTCATGATTACAGCAGATGGGATTTGCATCAGCATTGGTTGCTTACTGCACGTTGATGTCAGGAGACCATTGTGCCCTGCCCAGCTATGAGTTCTCTTGAAGCTGTTGATCTTCATTGTAGGGAGTCTAAAATAATATTATTTTGCCTATGAGTTTCCTGGTTGAAAGGGATGGTGCCAAGTTGTTGTTTTTCAGGAATCACTGCGCTTTGCAAGACATCCCTGACTCAAATGAGTGTTGTGGCTCTGTCATTTCATCCCTGAGGTGCAGACACCTCAGGCTGGTGCCCAACAACTCTTCCATAATAAATGCACATCAGGTTTCAGGGCAGGTGATTCAAGAGAATCATATTTCCAGGCTAGGGATTATAAGTCTGCAGACGGGCTACTTGTGTGGCAATGCAAATGGGGGCCCAAATCTTCCCCAGGGCTGTAATAGAACACCACAGTGCTTCTGTACCCCAAAACTTCAGGAAGGACGTGGCCTGGTGCTGTGGATCTGGGAGCAGGGACGCGGGAGCATGACAGTGTGTGCTGCACCCCCTGCACACCCCTTCCCATGGCTGCCCTATGCCCCCTCCCTGCCCTCCTGCTTCCCCATCCCCCCTCCTCCCTCTCCACTGCCCTCTCTGTTCTTCCCTTTCTCTCCACACCTGCTCCTCTCCTTCCCTCCCCTTTTCTCTTTCCCTCTCCTCCTCCCCTTGCCTTTCTCTCCATCCTCTTATCTCATCCCCCTTGTTTTTCTCCTCACTGCCTGTCCAGCTGATTTACATGCATGCTGCGTTGAAGCAGCTCAGCTGGATCTAATGCCTCCTGCCGTGAGGAGCAGAGCCGGCTCCGGCCTCGGTGCGGCACTTCTCGGGTGAGGGATAGAGCTCTGTGCCCCCACACCTTGGCCTGGGCTATGGCCCCTTCCCACATTGACTTCTGCTCTTCATCCTCTCCCCTTCCAACCCATTTATCCAGTGTTTCACTTCTGCCCAAGTCCTTGCTCCGTGTGCCTGCATGTCCTGCAGCATCCCACACATCCCCCAGGCAACTTCCCCATGAGACTGCTGCTTCTTGGGTGGTGCAGGAGGAGGTTCTGGAAATCTGTGCTTGAGCTGCTGTTGACTTGGAGACTCGATGTTCAGTGTCCCAGTTGGAGCCCGTCCTTTCCCAGTGCACTTTTCCTTCTTGTGTCCGTGCACAGAGTAGGGATCGAAGCGCCCACGTTAATCGCTGGCTCTAATCATTCCCGTTTCCATTTGGCTGATTTGCATTTCCATGAGAGGAAGATGCCCTGATTAATATCCCCTCAGAAGAGCTTTATTGCAATGGCTCCTGCCTCTCTAATTGGAAAGTGGTCTTAACCTTTCATGCGAGTGGCTGGGATGTTCCCTGCCTGCCAACACCCTGGGAAAGGTCTTGCTTGTCCTGAGCCTGCAGGCAGTGGGAGGCTTGGAGGCTCCAACTGCACCGAAGCAGAGCAGAGCCCCTCCGCCCAAAGAGGATGCTCAGGAGATGAGGCCACCTCCAGACAGCAGTTGTGTCAATGGAACCTGCAGAGGGGACCCAGTGCTGGGATGATCCCAGACCGATGAGCGCCCAGGCATCTGTGAGCGAGGAGCTTGGTGCTTCTGAGCTCACATCTGTGTGCTAATTAACAGCCCATGGAGGAGTGCGTTCCTGTGATGTAGACAGAGCCGTTCCCGTTCAGTGTGCAGCACGGAGGCAGAATCCAAACCCACAGCTGGGATCCTGCAGCTCACGCTCCCCGGGGAGTCCCAGGCCCACCACTAACCAGCTTGAAAGCCTGCCTTACACTTAGCTGCCTTCTGATCTTCAAAGGCTCTGGATGCCCAAGGAAATCAGACCTTATGGCTTTTCTTCCAGTGCAGTCCCTGGATCTGGACTCTCGTGCAATTCATTATCCTGCCCCGCACAGGGGGAGCAGGCGCCGCTCTGCGGCTCTTCCTTGGGTGCCATTCATGGTGCAGAGCAACTCTCCTTGCTCATCACCCTGTTGTGCTGAAGGCAAGTGTCCAGATGAGCACAGCCAACTCTGTCCCTCCCTGCTGGCTTCCCAGCACTGTGTAGAGCTGCTTTGTTAAGACCCCAATCTGCTTTTACCTCCCTTACTCCCTTTTACCCCCTCTCTTCTCTCCTTCTGAGGTTACAGAAGCGATTTATTATTATTATTTATTTTTAATTTGGGCATTTAAGCTGGTTTAGTGGCTGCAGCAACGACTGTTCCTGATAAACCTGGGAGATTCAGAGAATAATCTCTGCTCGGTGACGGCAGAGACACCTACTGCAGCTGCTGGCAGCAAGCAAGGAGCTGCCCTCATCCCTGCGTGCTCTGCAGCCCAGGGAGGGGAAAGATTGATTCCATCCGTAATCACTAAATCTGAAATCCCAGCACCTGCTATTCCTCAGATTTCTGGGGCTGTTTTTAGCCCCTAAGAGAAAGGGCAATGATTCCCATCCCCAGCCAACCCTTTGTATACTTCCATCTGTGGAACCATGGGATGATCTGAGGCCAAGGATCCACAATATGCAACCTGAACCTCTCCTGGCACAACTGAAGGCCGTCACCTCCTGTCCTGTTGCTATGCTGTTGCCACTGGCTGTGCTCTGAAGGTTTGTGTGGCACTGGCTTGAGTGGTAAGTGTGTTGCACCCTTGTCAGAGCACGGCAGCTCCCCAGAATGTGTCAGGGAAATACAGTGAAACGCGTGGATGGGAGGATACAGGCTCACAGGGAAGAGCCAGGGATGCTTTGTTCTTTCTTCAAATACACGTTAGTGAGAAAAACATTCAACTTGTCCCCCCTGATCCTGACCAGGTCTAGCAGAGGAGCTGGGTTGTGCTGTAGAAATAATCAGTGAGGTTCACCCGCCCTTACACAGATGGTAGAAGCTGGTGTTGGAGTTGCTGGGCTCCAAAGGGAGAGATGGGGCAAAGTCAAAATCCCAGGAAGTGACTTCCCCGCTGCAACCCATGGGATGCTGACGGGAAATGGCACTGCCTGGAGCACAGCTGCTGTGGTCCAGCCCTGCCCAGGGCCTTGGAACTCACAGAAACTTTCCTCTGAGTTCAGAGTATCTGTGAAACTCCTGCTCTGGTTCAGAGGGAGGAAAGAGGCAACAGCTTCAGCCAGGTCTGCTCTCGAGCAGAGGGTGTTTAACATAAAACACCTCCTGTTTCTGAGCAAAAACGCTCAGGCGTTGACTACCAACGTGAGCAGCATTGCTCAAGCAAATGGTGTTTACACCCTGAAGCCTTCAGACTTTCTAGATTTCACCTGCTTCTCTGCAGAAACCCCTGGAGAAAATGTTACCAAACAAGGCAACACCGGCGTGGATAAATTGCCTGGAACAAATGAGCTGGAATTCATAGGAGCCCATTCCTCATGTAAGAAAGGTGTCGCTCCGGCAGCACCTGGGGGAAGCGCCCGCCTCGCAGAGCTCGACCTCGCTCTGTCCGCAGCTGCTGTCCCTGCTTGGGGCTGAGCACGATGGCAGCAAACATGCAGCGTGCACGGCTTGCGCTGGCTCTTCTCAGGTGGGAATTGTAAGCGGCAGTAAAGCAAGTTTGCTGCTTTTTCTCCTTTGGTGGAGGGAAGGGGGGTTTTGCAAACGCTTCAGCATCAGCTGCAGAAATGGGATGCTGAGAGGGAGGGTTGGGGCTGGGTGCTGCTGCAGGAGCTGATGGCAGTGCTGGGAGTGTTTTGGGACTGCACCCTCCAGTTGTCATTGCTTGTCCCTTGTAGCTATTTCTGCCCCAACTTTCCAACGAGCTGCTTCCACTGCTTCCCAGTCTCAAACCATGCCGGTATGGAGAGTCAGTTTCGTCCCCCTTTCGGTGCCTCATTTGCATATATTTGCATAGCACACCGGTTTCTGGGAGGGGAGGAGGAGCTGGGGAGGCACATCCTTTATTCCTTTATTTATTTATTTTTCCTCCCCTCTCAGCAGAATTGCATTTATTTATTTAAATGCAGTGCTGTTGCTAAGAGGGGCTCCTCGCTGGGTCCTGAGGATGAGGATGCAGGGACAGGTTCCCTGCTTTTGGGTAACTCAGAGGTGTGGACAAAGATATCAGTCACACACACCCAGACCCTGTCCAGGCACTCTGCAATTCCCTCGGCCCCATTTCTGAAAGCTGCCGTGGCCCCCTACTCACTGCAGAAACCAAGAGGCTCCCAGTGCCAGCCCAGCCCTGCAGGGTCAGAGACCAGCGATGGGCTGAGGGAAATTGCCTTCTCAGGTCTGTATTTTTCCAGTTTCTCAGCCAAAATGAAAATGCAAACTCTGGGCAGGCGGAGCTCCCGGTTTTTGGCAGTGAGTTCTTCCTTTCAGAGACGCTCTTGATGCAGAATGCTTCTGGGGTCAGATGCACACCGGGTGTAGACTTGCTGGAATTGCTGCTTGCTGTGGGCGATCACGCGGGTCCTGCTGCTCAGCCGCCTTCCCATCAGCTCCTCCATCGGGCTCTGCTCCTGGCTAAGGGCTGCTGGCCCTGGCACGAAGTGTCAGCTCCCTCACCCCAGCTCTCACAGTGGGATGGCTCTGGGAAAGGGAAAAAAAACTCTTGTTCTCCCGGAGCTTTGCCGGGTTTCCTTTCCCCAGGGCTTTGCTGGGTTTGCTCTCCGTCTGCTCCCTGTCTGGGTTTAGTTGCCTCCTTGGTCCTCCTGCAGTGCTCCTTCCTGTGGGATTTGCCACTTTCCCTGGGAACCAACAAATCATTGGGATAGACCTTACCAACTCCAGCAACGGCCCTTGCTATCTTTGTTGCCCTAAACTGAGTGGGACAGGAGCCCTTTGTTTCCCTCCTGCTGACCCACGCTGGTGCTTTGGTTCCTGTTTTATCCTGGAGAGACTGAAAACATGAGTGGGGTTTACCTTAGAGGCCACAGGTCCTGATCTTCCCCTGAGCTGCAGGAATGGGAACCCCTTTAGAGATCTTCCACACACCCTTAGTGTCTCTTCTTTGTTAGTTTTGCTGTAAGAGAGAATAAGATCAAGGCAACTCTTGGCTGCCCTAGCAAGTGGAAGGACAAAGCAGCAGGAGAACACCCGCTGGACCATGGCATGGGGCTGCCTGCATTTCTTCCTCCCCTGGGGCAAGACAAAGAGGAGAGAGCGTGCAGGGATGGGGATGGTGACCGAGGTGGTGGGCCCAGGGACACGGGGAACACTGAGAGCCCCGGGCTGCAGCAGCCGCCTGCAGCTCCTCGCGCCTGGCTGGGTTTTAATTTTTCATGCTAACTCCTGTTTGCAGCAAACATGCTGTTGTGGTTCCTAGTATTCAGGAGCACGGAGGCGAGTGAGCGAGCTGCAGGCTGTGCTGAAAGCTGGCTGTTGCTGAGCAAGGCGGGCAGCGGGCTGGCTGGGGCTGGCTCCGCACGGCTTGGCATGGCCCTGCCATCACGGCAGGAGTTGCAGGTCTGGGTGCTGGAAACCAGCTCCTGGGAGACCTGAGCTCTGGTTACTCAAACCCTGGGGACCGCTGCACGGGGACAGGGTTCAGCGCGGATGCAGAGCGCTCTTTGCTCCCGTGCCCTCTTGCTCACGGAGCTTTTTTCCCAGCCCTGCAGCTCGGGGGCTGTTTGTCTTCAGCTTGACCGTTCCACCGCCTCCCCCGCCTGTCTCCTCCACTTCCTCATTCTCGATGTCGGGTTGAGCAAGAGCAGAGCAGAGCCTCCTCGGGATCAGGGTGAGGCTGGGGGGCCTTGAGTTCCAAGTTCCTTTTTGATTTTTTTTTTTTCCCCCCCTCCTTCTCTGCTCTGCGCACAAAGCCGGCCTATGATGAAACTCCAGCTCTGCCTTGCTTGCAGCGTTCACGCACGGCACATGCTGGAAATAATTGTCCTTGGTGGAGCTCTGCAAGCTGCAGAGCGATTTAACCGAAAAGAGGGGGAAAGCAGTTTTATTTCTGCGCTCTGTCTTTCAAACTAGAGGCAGCCCGGCCCGGCTGCAAGGTGGCTCAGGGCAGGCAGGAGCTCGGGCTGCCCACATCTGGAAGCCGTGTGAACACTGCATAGCACCAAGGCTGGGCTCGTGTCTCTTGCCGTTCAGCAGTGCTTACTGTGTTGGATTTGATGTGGCTTTGATCTGCTCCGGCAGGGCAAACCGTGGCTGCCTGCAGTGCACTGCTCTGGGAGTGCTGTGAACCCTTTGTAAAATCTGTGTTGGTTTTGCCACTTTTGGGGTCAGATGCTGCAGGGGGAACTTGGGTAGGTGCCTAGGTAGCTAAGAATGTCCTGTCCTTGAGGTTGTCTGATGAGCAGGGAGTGTGGGAAGCCAGAGGAGGATGCTGGCTCTGGGGCCAGGCATTGGGAGCAAGGATTTTGTCTGCCTTAAGGGCCTGTGCCTGGTGCAGAAAGTCAGGGTAAGGATGGGCCACCAGAGCATCTCACAACAGTTCTGGGTGCACCCAACCCAGAGCCCTCCACGTGGTCAGGCCACGGGACAGGCACTGCCTGCCATGCACGTGCACAGCACCCAGGCACAGCTCGCTCCTCCCTGCTGTGCCCCACGGCCACTCTGGGTTCTCCTCTTCTCGTCATTCTATTCACACAGCAGTACTGCAGAGTTTGTCTGGCTTTTTCCCCAGTTGTGGTCTATCCTTCCACAAAAATATTTTGTTTTCTACACAATTCCTTTTCTTTCCAAATAGCCAACCCATTCTTCTGTGGCTCTCCGTAGATTTCTGCTCTCCATCACCAGGGATCTCTGTTCCTGGCTATCTCAGCTGGCTTAGTTCTCTGTGGTTGGTCAAGGTCAGATGGGACTGCTTTCTGATCAGACTGGAGATGAGCCCAAATCCTTTTGCTGCAGAAACTCTGGGCTGGTGGCACAACCATCCGCCCTTGGACGTGCTCTTTTGGTTTCACCAACTTCTGCTTTCCAACAGGTGAGAGGAGGAAAAGTACCTGCAACATCTACACTCATTTTCTCCCACGTCAGAAGGATGCAAGCTCACGTGTGTTCCTTGGGTCTGTGCGCAGAGGCTCGTGCATTATTTACAGCATCGTGGAGACGAGGCCAGACCTGACCCTGCTCTCTCTGGGCTGCAGTCACCAGCCGTGGGAGTGAGTCCGTCGTGGTGACATGGTGACGGTCACCAAGCTCAGGTTTCTGGCTAGGTCACTTTTGGGGCCCAGCAGCAGCTCCTGGCTGAGGGGTTTGGGGGCTCAGCCCCCCAGCTGCCGGGCTTATGGTGCTCAAGCTGGGCTCATCATCATTGGGACTGGTCAACCCTTCATGGTTGCTCAGCCAAATTCTTGACTTTTGGCCCTTCCTGGGGGGTGCTGGGAGGGTGTGGGGTGGGAGGGAGGAGGATGCACTGCGTTTGAGCCCAGATTTGCATCCACCACCCCCTCACCCGTACCCTCAGCCTGCTCCCCTCCATTCTCACCAATGGGGCTGCGAGGAGATCGGGGGTCCCCGCGTAACGCAACCCCCCAAATCTTGCATCTCCTAAAACCCCATTCTCCCTGGCTGCTTTTTATTGCTAACCTCCACTTGCTTTGCCTCTCCTCCCCTCCCTCCCTCCCCTCCATCTCCCTCCCTCCCTCTCTCTGGGGGGAAAAAAGGTCATTGCGCAAATGATTAGTCAGAGCTCAGTTGCTGTAGCAACCGGCTGCTGGAACTGGGACAGGCGTGCAGCGAGGACAACGGAGAGGTCGACCATCAGCGAGGGCTGGGGAGCCCAGCCTTTGTATTTGCTTTCAAGAGCCGGGGAGCGAGGCGGTGCGAAGCCCCCTGCCCCACGCCACGCACGGGGCTGCTTCCCCGCATCGGCCGCGAGCTGCTTTGGCTGCGGTTCTCAACCAGCTGGCATCGCTTGGAGCCGCTGTTCCGATGCCACATTGGTACTGTCCCTCGTGGCTGTGCCTCTGCTCGGGGTGGCTTCCTCCCCCCCGGTTGTGGGTTCAGGGCTCCGTGTCCTCTTGCGACATCCTGCATGGGAAACACAAAGCCAAGTTCCTCCTCATCCGGCACGAGGAACCGGGCGTTCACCGCACCCTGCTCCTTCCCAGTTCCGGACTGCTATGGTGTGTTTGCTTTTGGCCCCAAAGCAGCTGCAAGCAGAGACATCTCCAAATTCTTCTCCTGCCCCAAACTCAAGGACAGCAGCTCTACGTGCAATGCCCGTGGGCTGCTTGGCCTTGGAGGACAGGGCAAGGGCTCTCCTGGGGAGGGGCAGCCCACGTGCATGGTGATTTTCACCATAGAATCATCGAGGGTGGAAAAGCCCTCTCAGATCCCCGAGTCCAACCCCAACCCACCTCGCCATGCCCACTGCCACATCCCTCAGTGCCGCATCCCTACAGCTCTGGAGCACCTCCAGGATGGTGACTCCACCACTCCCAGGGCAGCTGTGCCAGAGCAACACCGCTCTTTGGAGAAGAAATTTCTTCCTAATATCCGAACTGAGTCGAGGGCAGGCTCAGCCTGTCCCAGCCTGGACAGTGTACACAGGAACCAGTGGTGTGCTGGTTGGCAGGGCCCTGTGCTGGGCTGCAGAACAGAGGAGGGCAAAGGGGATCCTCATGTAGGGCTGAACACTGATTCATCTGACTGCGTGCGCTGGCTTTGAGCAAGCTACTCTCTCCTCTTTGTGTGTTAAGCAGGGATTTGGGGCCATGCTTACTGCTGGGGCTCATGGGGAAAGCTCTAAGCAGGAGCCAGGTGTTGTGGCAGCCTGAAGTAGGTACAAGTACTGCTGTGGAGTGGATGGGTACCTCAACAGAGGCACTGCTGGGGGAGCTGCACGGGCTTTGGATGGGATTTCAGGGATGTCTTTGGCCTCCTGCTCAAGGTTTCCCTAAAGCCTCAGTTTCCTGGTTCCATAGGGTTTGCTTGTTTAAAGGGTCCCCACCTCAGGTTAGCAGAGAGGGCGACTCAAGGGTGGCCTAAAGGTTCAGAAGCCAACAGGGAAATAAAACCAAGCCAACAGTTCTCCTTTTGTTTTCCCTTGCAAATCTCATTATTCTAAAGGCAGTTCCCTGATTTTTTCCAGAGTCTGGAGATCTTTAGGAGATCTGAATACTTGGAGTTGACCACACTCTTTCTGCCTCTTTGTGTGTATTTTTCACCTTCAGTGCTAGCACTGTGTTTTCCTTTGGAAGTGCTAAGTAAAACATGCAGCTCCAGTCCACCTGACCAATATTTCAGGTTATCAAAAATGACAATGAAGGAAGGAAAGACCTCCAGGAGAGGGACAAAAATCCATGTGAGTCACTCGAGTAGACAATCTGAGCCTGAAGTCACAAAATAATGCTGCCCCATTGCAATGGGCTGGGAGACCATCACCATCCTTTGGGCTGTGGGGCTGCCTGGTCCCCACATCATCACCAATGTGTATTTCTATAGCTCCCACCTTGCTCCCGGAGGACCCCCCCACATATACAGACAGATGGCTGAAGGCAGCAATCCTGTGCTGAGCATCCATGAGCTGAAAGAGGAGGTTTGGAAATGTTGGCCAATGCTTTTTGGTGCTATTGGGGAGGGTTTAAGAGGATAAGATGTCAGCAGCCTGAGGCTGTACCTCTGTGTTGACGGTGCCTCTTCCACCATCTCAGCTGGCATCTGGAACTGAGTGCTGCCATTTCAGTTCCTGCTTGGTTTTTGGTGCCCAGCCTCTCCTCTGCTTGTGCCCCATCCAGATCTGCGTGGGTTCCTGGGTGGTTTGGGCACTCTGTGGAGCTGGGAAGGAGCACTGAGGTCTTTTTTTTTTTTTTTCCCCTACAAATAACATCAGAGAGACTTCAAACAGGCAGTGCTGTCTGTGATGGTTTGGGAGCACTCATGGCTGTGTGGCAGCTTGCTACTTGGATGGGACAGAGCCAGGGGCATCCTATCCAAGCAGGACACCCAGCTGACATGTCTGCTGGGGGTGATGGTGCTCCAGGAGGGGCCCATGAGGAAACCCACCACCACACTAACACAGAGCCCTGCCCTGTGTGAGTAGTTTAGTGCACTTAAAAGCTTCTGCGCATTCAGTCAGATGTTCATCTGTGCAAGATGGCTTATTTATTGTGGGCAAGAGAGAAACCAGCCAGAGTGCAGCCAAGGGAACACCTGATGCTGCTAGGTGCCAATGGTGGGAGGCATGGCTGAGTTATGGCCATCCCAGCACTCCTATTTGCTCCTCCTAACACGAGCCCCTAATGCACAGGGACAGTTGACTGATGGTGATGTGAGAGACAGCCCTGACTCGACCCTGTGACAATAGTAAGGAACAGAACGTCCACGTGGAACCGAACCCCAAACCGGCACGCGGGGGGATGACGCAGCAAAGGTGAAATATCAAAGGGAGAAGGGAAGTGCATGGCAGGAGCAAGGGAAGTGGTGGAGAGAATAGCCGGAGCTGACCTCAGTGGGGAGGGAGCGGGGTGGGAGCCCGGCCACAGGCATGGAAGGGAAATGGGAAAAGGATACAGCTGGGACCGGCTGCAGCCACCCGCTGTCCCCGTCCGGTCCCCGTGCACCAGCACCCATTGCTCTGCCCCTATAGATTTCCTTCTTCCTTCTTTCCTAAGGGCACAGTGCACCAAACCCTGGCTCCCCACACTTTGGCTTTTCTGAAGGCAGCACTGGGCAGGACGCAGCAATGGAGGCCCAGTGAGGAGCACGGGCTGTCCCAGCACTGCTGCTATCCCTGGGAGCACTATTGGTTGTGCCTGGGGACAGCTGACCAAAAAAAAAACCCACCAACCCCCAAATGCACTCCCTGCCTTTATGAGAAACTCAGCAGAATGGAATTCTTCTCATAAAAGTGCCTGTTTCTAAGCGAAGGGCTCCATGGGTCCTTCTGCTTTTTCCCCTTCAGTGTTCAGTGAAAGTTCTTCCTTCCCTGTGTTGCCCTGCTTTCCTCCCAGAGATAGATATGCTCTTTCAGTAGCAGCAAATATAGGGAACGTGGTTTGGTTGGTTTTTTTTTATTTTTTTATTTTTTTTTCTGGAATGTTGGATTTTTTGAAGAAAAAAAACCATGAAAACTTTTCTATAAGAACTCACAAAAACATCCCCTTCGAACCCATTCGAATGGAATGGGATTCATAAGGTTGGTTGATTCCCTCTTTTTCAAAGTGAGTTCTCGTCTGCTTTAAGCTTTTGGTGTGGAAGGACTGGGGCAGTGAAGTGCAAGAGGAGACTCTTCCTCCTTCTTAACTCAAGGGGAGAGGATTTCCATGCCAATTGGGTCTTCCTCTGGGGCTGGTGAGGAGCCCTGAGAGCTGGTGATGCTGTTGCCACCCAACAGCCAACGTCTGTAGGGCCCCATGCCCCAGCCCTCTCCCCTCTCTGGTGGAGAGATGTTCAGAAACCATTGGTGTCAGTGTGGATGCCAGGACTTGGGAGCAGCACAGCGGAATCCTTGGGTCTCAGGGCCCCTTCCTGGCTCTCCTGCATGTTTCTTGGTGCCCTTGAAGGGGAAAACTGCATCCCTCTTTGTGCTGGGGTAAGGGTTTTTTGTTGTTGTTGTTGGTGGTTTTCCTTTTTCTTTTGCTTCCAGACACGCGATGAGTGTGTTACTCAGGCATGACTCGAGAACTTGTGAGCAATAAAGTCATCCTGAAGTCTGCCAAAAAAAAATCTTCTTAGCACACCCACCTCATCACACGTTCCCACTGTAGCTACTTCAGCGTGATCTGCTGCTGAGACACGGCTACCTCGAGGGAAGGCTGGGTATTCCCATCTGGGAGCTCGCAGCAGTGGCACATGGGTGAACCCAAGCGCATCAGCACAGCACTGTGCAGTGCCACCTGGATGGGGAACAGGACTGTTTGCCAAAGGCATCATAAATATGTTGGGCTGGGGTCTGCTCCCAAATCCAAGAGAAAACGGGGCTGCAAGAATGTGGGGATGCTGCACAGCCTGGTGTAGTCTTTCTTTCTCCCACAGCCTAGCTTGTGTCCCATGTTTGGGATTGTTGGTTCCCGTTCCCCCCAGATAACAATGTCAGGATGAGAGGTAATGGCCTCAAGTAGCACCAGAAGGTTTGGGTTGGATACTAGGAGACATTTATTGTCTGAAAGAGCGGTGCTGCACTGGCACAGCTGCCCAGGGGGTGGTGGGGTCACCATCCCTGGAGGTGTTCCAGGCCTGAAGGGATGTGGCACTGAGGGACATGGCAGTGGGCACAATGGGGTGGGTTGGGGTTGGACTTGGAGATCTGAGAGGGCTTTTCTGACCTCACTGATTCTGTGATTCTCACCTTTTTGGGATAAAGGTGGCTTGGAGATACATGCAAGCTGCCCCAAGCCAGGTGAGTGCTGCTGGCACTGCAGCTTGATGCCAAAATCCCCCTTGCTGTGGACTGTGTGGAGTCCAGGTCTACCCTGTGAGAGCAATCACACCAGCTTGGGTGCCTCCAGGATTGGGATGCTCCCAGAGTGGGATAATGGGGTTCCATTGCTCATGGGGCTGGAAAACAGGGTTCCCTTGATCATGGGGCAGGATAACGGGGTTCTTTTACTCATGGGGAAGAATAGTAGCTCTCCTCTGCTCAGAGGGGTGGGACGTGAGGGCAAAGGATGGGGCTGGAGGCACATGGTCACCTCCCCATGGGTGGGCAATGGGGGGTGGGTCCGGGAAGGAGCCCCTCACCTGAATTCTCAGGGTAAAAGCCGCCTCCGCGAAGGCCTCCTCTCCCCACCCATTCCCCGCCACGGGGCTCTAAATAATTGATACGCTGATAAATAATAGATCTTGTATTTGCTCCTTCGCTTTTCTCTGCCGGGGCGTGTGCGCTCGCAGCCCGACCGTGCTGCATTAGGGTTACAGCGATGGGAGCGAGTGTGTGCGTGTGTCGGACGGGGTAGGGAGCTCTGCATAGGGGAGAGCATTCCGGGGAGATAAAGGGCTGGTTTGATGTGTGTTCATGTGGCGGGGCTGTTTTGCCTTGCATGCCTTTCTCTTTTGCTTTATTTTTTTCCTGGAGTGAAGCCTGGCGCCAGCAGTCTGGAACCAGCCTGACAAGCTTTTGAGTTATGGAAAGGGGGAGGAGGGGGGAGGAGGGAGAAAGAGGGAGCGAGAGAGGCAGGGAGGAGGAGGGTGAAGGGAGAGGGAGGCAGCTGGGATGTGGATTATTAGGGGGAGAACAAGAATACACACAAGAGGCTGGTGGGGTGAGGGCTAGGGGTACTGGGGCTAATGGGGAGGGGACGGAGCTGGCTGCTAGCAAACGTTTCAAAGGAGAATTTTTTTTTTTTTTTTTTGCACGGGGGGAGAGGGGGAATTGAGTCATTTTGGGCATGAAACGCAAACCTCGCCGCGTCAAGGAACAAGGAAGTTTTTTAAAGCTCCAATTAAAGGGCTTGGAGAGGTCCGGGGCTTTTAAACAGCCTTGGGAAGGGGGGGGGGGGGGGGGAGGGAGGGGGGGGGTCCTGGCTGGCGTTCAGGCTGCCGTCCCATCAGGACATTCCTTTCTGCTGAACGCTGCTGCTCCCGGCCCTCTCCTCCTCCTTTTCCAAGCTGCCGTCGAATCCTTTCCAACTCCCGCGTCCGAACCCGGAGAACTTTGCTCCGTTTCATCTCACGCCGCCCTCCTCCCCCCCCCCCCCCCCCCCCCCCCCCCCCGAAACCCCCGGGCTCAGCTCGGCGCTTTGATCACGCTGTGCTCGCTCAGAAAGCCCCCGGCCTCAGTGCTTCGAGGGGTCCTGGGCACGCAGCTCCGGAACCGGCAGCACCTCCGGGTGGGCTCTGCCCAAATCCCCCCCCCCCACCCCCCCCATCCCCCCCCCCACCGGAGGATGGACGCCCCCTCCTGCCGTCACCTCGCTGATGGGGAAAGGCAGCTGCTTCAGAGCGTTGGTTGTTGCTGCGGTGCCTGGTGCCGAGAGCTGGGGGAGGAGGGCTCGCTGCGCTGTGGTGGGGATTTGGCCCCACGTTGGAGAGGGTGGAAGCAGCCGCTTGGGGCAGCAAGGGGGTGGCCTGAGCAGAGCGTTTGGAAGGCTCCCGCTGAGGACCCCAAGCAAGGGGATGCGTGAGCTCCACTGTGGCTGTGGGAGGGTCCCACTGGTGCTCGTGCATAACCCTATCTGGGTTTCCCATTGGGCACCCACGCATCCCCCTTTTTGGAGTTCCCCATCGGGTGCCCATGAAAGCTGCTCAGGATCTGCTCCAGAGCTTTCCACAGCTCTTGACATCCCATGCACAGAGCCCATGTGGTGTTTGGTGCAGCTCCGTGGCACATTTCCCTCCCAGGTACCCTCTTCTCATTGCCATGCCAACCCATCGCCATGTTTCCAAGCCCTGGAACACTGGGAAGCTGCTTGCCCACGGGAGGAAATTCAGAGTGCTGGCAAGGAGATGGGGATTTGGAGCTGCCTTTGCAGAGGCTTTGTTTTGTTTGGTTTCAGCACAGCCTATTTAGCTCCGATGACTGGGGAATGCTTGGGAGAAAGGAGTTCTTTGTTACAGATTGAAGAGCCTTAGGTCCTTAAGTCAGCTTGTGCGAAGAGACAGTACGTGGGCTCGGAGAAGTTGAGATATTTGAGGGATGGGCAGATTTCACATTGCTCGTACCTCTAAAGGGAAGAAAGAGAGTTCAGGTCCAGGCACCCAGCTCCCAGACAGCATCCAAGCGCTGTGAAGCACCACTGCCATCTGCCAAGGCTTTGTCTTCGCAGAGGAGATGTAAGGGGGAACACCCAATTTTCTGAAGCCTCCATTACAGGTTGCCTACGAGCTGCAGCTCTTAGGAAAAACACTTCTTTCTCTGGGTTTCCAGGAAGCAAAATGTTGCCCTCCGCTGTTTGCAGCGTATCTGAAACAGAGAGCTCACTGCCTCAGAGCCCAACCGGTGCCTTACTCTGGTGCCACATCCCCAGCGATGCCTGGGCCAGCTCAGGGCCAGCTCCTGCCCCGGAGGTGCAGTTCAGACCCACAGGAGCTCCTGTGTCCTCTACGTTGTTCATGGGGCACACACCTAGCACCTCAGCACAGGCACTGGGTGTAGGTTTGGGTTTAGTCTGGACAGATCTGGGTCTGCTGAATACCAAACTCCTCACACTGCGTGTTTCATAAGCGATCCCAAGCAGTGAAGTTGTGCATCCTGAGACCAAAGACCTTGATTTCTCCTTTTTCTTCCATTTCTCCTCGGCAACTCTCTGA
This sequence comes from Oreortyx pictus, assembly GCA_036925125.1. Classification (NCBI taxonomy): domain Eukaryota; kingdom Metazoa; phylum Chordata; class Aves; order Galliformes; family Odontophoridae; genus Oreortyx; species Oreortyx pictus. The sequence continues at coordinate 5,986,537 of JAUPFR010000022.1, forward strand.
CCTCTTTCAGAGAACTATTGAGACACACTGGGCAAACTCGTCCTCTTGTTCCTGGAGATGCAATGCAGATGGATCCATAGCACAGGTTGACTTCCATAGACCTCCAACATCCCAGTGGTAGGGGCTTCAACGAGTGAGTGGAGGGAGTGATTGCTCTGATCTGCAGTTGTAGAAATGGAGTCACGCTTGAAAGCAGTCAGATCTTGGGGCAGGGATCTCTGCTGTGTGGCATGGTTTCACCTGGAAACCTCTGCTGTGTTGTCTCATTTGCATTCTTCATCTCTGGTTCTCGAGATGCTGCCAAAAGGGAGATGACCTTCACCCCCTTCCTGCCCAGAAGGGAGCAGGGGCAAGTGGGGACAGAACTGGGGATACAGCCCTGTGCCCAAGCACCTCCCTTCTTGCACAGGAGTGCGACCCACCAGAGGTGGCAGGTGGAAATCAAACATAATTTGGGACTGCTGGAGCTGGGGAAGAGCGAGATGAGTCTTGGTGGGGAGACCAGCCTCACCTTTCATATTCTAATGCCTTGCCTTTGCCTGATTTGTGAGCTCTGGGGAGTCCTGCTGGGAATTCACTCGAACGGAGGCACACGCTGCCGTCCCTCGGTAAATTACACAGAGATATAATGAAGGAGGAGAAATCAGTTACTCTGTGACTGCGACTCCCCAGGGGACCTTAATTCAAATATTTGTGGAGCTGAGCAAGTGGGGCGTTGGGGAGCCGTGGAGTTGGAGTGTCTCTCCACTGGTTTCTGCAGGTGGTTGGTGACAGCAGGGCCGTGCACCAGGAGGTGGGATCCTTCCCCAAAGGACTTTGGATTCTTGATGGTGTTAGCCAAGAAGAAGGTGATGGGGAAAGATGGAGCATCGGTACTGTATCTTCCTTGAAAACTGAAGTGCAGGTTGGGATGTTTGGAATGACTGTGGGGTGACAGGGGATCTGCCCATGGCTCTGCATTGCCCCAAGGGCTGTAGCCCAGCTGGGGATAGCCCAGTCCTTGCCATGTTTTTTCCAGCTAGACGGGAGCAGGGCACGTGTGGGTTTGCAAGAGTGATGGGAGAGCTTCTCCACCACCCACACAGCCATTACATTCAGTAGGGATCATAAAAAGGGTTACAAGCCACATGCCAGCTGGTGAACCTTATATTGCTCAACTTACTTAGGCACGAGAAAATCCATTTACCTCCAGCTCCACTGCCAACCTGCACATCCACAAGCCGGGTTCACAGGGCATACCTGAGAAAACAGATCCCACTTCACCCCGATGGCCCAGGCTGTGGCTCAGTGGGGTCCCACACCGTCAACCCAGGTGCTCAGAGACACCTGTACGGCTGGGATAACGCAAGTAAGTGTGAGCACACGCTCCTCGCACGCCTGGCTTGCACGTGCATCAGCTCTGCTCCCATGCCGCCATCCCGCACCGAGTGCGTGGCACCGCACTTGTGCACACATGCTCGCTCCCCGCAGCACGGCTGAGCCTCGTCTCCAGATGCCATGCACCGTGGGGGCAATCCCACTCACACCCACACCCACGTGCAAGCCCCCACGCCCTCCCCTTGCCCACACACAGCACCTCGGCTCGGCGTGCGCACGCGGTACGGATCCGCGGCGTGCCAACTGTTGGGAAAGGGAAGAAAAAAAACCACACAGATTCAGCTGAGAGAGAGAGGGGGAAAGAAAGAGAGAGAGAATGACAGACTGCAATCCCCCTTGAGTGCCTATCCTCATGAATATTAATAAGATGGTAATTAAAATGCAGGGACACAGCAGGACGGATGCAGGCGCTGCCTTCGGAGCGCTGGGAACGGGGGGAGCGCGTCTTTCCAGGCAGGTTTTGATTCCGTTCTCTGATGAAAAGAAGAAAACGGAGCCTTCAACTTTAATCAGTTTAGAGTTTTTTTGACACGACATATCTTTAATTGCTGATATTTCTGCTCTCCTCAAACCCGGCTCTACCGTCTCCAGTCTAACCAGAGATAACGAAGCGCGCTGCAGCGCCGCAGATTCGTGCCGTGTTTACGCCTCGACTTGTTTGCTACTTCGCTGGGGTTTCACTTCTTTGCCTCAGGTCGGAGGACACAGCCCTGGCACACCCAGCAAGGGGACTGGAAACAGAACCCAACGTCTCTTTGTGTAGCCCCCTCCCCACAGACCTCCCCTATTGCAGCCATGGGGAAGACAACCTCTTTTTGGGTGCTCATCTCCTCTTCCTGGCCGTGGCTTTCTCTGAGAGATGCTCAGGGCAGGCTCAGAGGTCTGAGAGGAACTGAAGTGTTCCTTGCTTTCGGTGAAGATCATCCACTGGGTCTGGTCTGTGGATGGAAGAATGTCCAGTGGGTCTTGTCCGTGGATGGAGAACCATGTTGATGGGAAAACGAAGGAAGAGTGTTGGTTGGTGCCCAAAGAGCGTGGAATTAGGACCGGGTCAGTGCAGAGGTGGGGATGGAGGAGGGGCTTTTGGGCAAAGCAAAGAGAATAAGGACCCACAAAAAACCCAGTACCTCTGTGAATGTTTATTTTAGCTCAAGCCATAATGTTTGGTTTGGACAGAAAGGTTTTTGTTTTATTGTGTTTGGAGGTGGCTTGTTTTCTTCAGATCTCCTCTTTTACACCGAGGTAATCTTTGAGCTGAAAGCGGTAGGTTCGTTGGAACGAAAAAAAAAAAAATTAAAAAAAATTCTTTTAGAAAATGCACAAATGCAATTTGTCATGCAAGTGGTGGAAGATGGTTTGCATTTTCAAACCTGCCCAGCATACATGCCACGCGATATCCCTGCCTGCCTGAAGATCTGGAAAAGCAGAGCTGCAGTACCCTGGAGCCCTCGAGGTTTTGTTGCCCAGCAGGCCACTGTTGGGGTATAATGGGGACTTCTCAGGTTGGATATTAGGAAAAGCTGCTTCTCCAAAAGAGCGGTGCTGCACTGACACAGCTGCCCTGGGAGCGGTGGGGTCACCATCCTGGAGGACTTCAGAGATGTGGTGGCACTGAGGGACGTCAGAGAACACGGTGGGGTGGGCCTGGGGATCTGGGAGGGCTTTTCCAACCTCAATGATTCTGTGATTCTTCTCTATCACACAACTTCCCAGAGGGGAGTGGGATCCGCTTCCCTTCACTCAGCACACGCTCAGGACACCTTTCTCAGCCCACCTGACCCTGGAGCACCTTTGCCATGAAGCCCCAGCCCTCTTCCCATACCCCTTGGGCAGCAGTGGGGTCTCCCTGTTGTCCTGCCCCACAGCAAAGCTGCTCCACAACAATATGAGCTGAAGCCAACCCAGATGGTGAACTGCCACAAAGCCAGCATGCCAGTGTGCATTTTTGCCCGTCGGGGTGTTTGCTTTTCCAACCTTTTTAATGCATTTCAGTGTGGCAGGACTGGGGAGGGGGTTATCTGCATGTCCCTGCTTGCGTTTCAGTAGGGTGGGTGCTGCAGCTTCTGCCTGGCTTGGACCCCTCCTCCCGGGCAGGAGAGGCTCTTGCATTGGCTTCCCTGGGCTGTGTCAGAGCTGAGAAACATGAGGATTTCTGCAGGACATGGAGGAGAAGGGCAGGTGGGAGACAAGGAAATGGGAGCTCTGTGAAAGGGACAGCAGAGGAAGGTGCCAGCAGCTTGGGACCAGCCAGAGCTGGGGAGAAACAAAGCAAAGCAAAGCAAAGCAAAGCAAAGCAAAGCAAAGCAAAGCAAAGCAAAGCTGCTTTGGGTGTCATTTTCAGTGAGGGAAAAGAAATCTTTTTTTCTTGTTTTCTTCTTTTTTTCTTGCTTCATTCTCTCCTCTCTCCTTTCTGCAGTGCTAAAACAGCACTTCGAGAATTGAGAAGGGCACGGTCTGAGCCTCCCCCCACTCCACCCCAGACCTCCCAGTGCTGCTGTAAAATCTGTGCTGAAAAAGAACCGGCAAATAGCAGGTTTGCCACGCAGATGCACTGACAGGGTTGGGACACCTGTGGCAGGGACAGCCCAGAGCGACAGCCCCAGATGCACCCAGCAAGGGCAGGACTGCAGAACCCCACAGTGCATGGAAGGAGAAGACGTTTGCTTTGCTGTTGAGAGAGAATTTAGGTGGCAGGGATGAAACAGAGGAGCGCTGTGCAGGGAGCTGTGCTGGGGCTGGAGGGCCGTGGGAGGGAGGTTACAGGATGGCCCCGGGTACCGCTTCCTCGTGGCACCCCTCCAGCCGGCCCCGTCACCCCCTAGTCACATCCTGCCTGCGCTGGCTCCTGCCTCATCCTGCTGCCTGCAGTTTCTCAACCCCTTTCCCTCCTGCCAGCGCTTCCTGGCTGCTGGGGTTGCTGCGGGGCAGCGGGGCCGGGGGCAGCACTTGGAGCACCGGGAGATTGAGGATCGACGTGCTCCATCCTCTCCTGTTTGACAGCACAACTGCCATTTAAGGGAGGATTTGGAGAGGAGACATCTTCCTCTTTTCAAACCCTTCTTGCCGGCTCAGCCCCCATCCCACGGACCCTGAAGCACGGAGCATCCCGGCACCTACAGGGTCCCCATCCTTCCCCGGTTTTCCCCTGGTCCCCGCTTTGTCCCCAGTGCCCTTTCCTCCTCCACAGCCCCATCTCCAGAGGGGCCATGAGCTGCAGGAAGAGTCACATCCTGCTCCGGGACGCTCCGTGCCCTGGCAGGGTGCAGCTGGGGCTGGCACTGCTCTGCGCTGGGCTGAGCTGTCCTGGCCTCCAAGTGCTTCTGCAGCGGCCAGGAGATCTCAAGGGGAGTTTTTAGCGGAGCAGGGAGATGCTGCAGCACAGCAGCAAGCTGGAGCTGAGAGGATGGGGGGACGACGACGACGACGACTCTGCCACGGACTTTCTGGGATAACCTTGGTCAAGGCAGCTTTCTCCCCGCGTGTTTTTTCGTCCAGGCACAAGGCTGCCTTTGCTCGCTGTGCTGGTGCAGAGGCTGATTCCCGGCACCCCGGAGGAGGGCTGCTGGCTGCTGCCACGGCACTGCACTGCAGCAGCTCTGAGCTCAGCGCTCCGTGCCCGGGGTCTCAGCCCCCACTTCGGAGCTGCTGTCGCAGGGCTGGGATTTCTGTGACCCCCAACCACATCCTATGGGTCCCCGCTTTTCACCGTCACCCAGCACTGAGACCTGGGGCAAGCAGCGGGCTGCACTGCTTCGGGGTTTTGGCACACGGTGGGTGAGGCACTTCCACAATCCTCACTGTTAGGGGGCACAGCACCCGGGATGCTGTGTTTTTCCCCCAGCAGAAGGCAGGGAACATAACGGAGGCGATCGCTGCACCTCCCTGGGGCTCAGGGATGGGGCCGCTGAGCACTGGCATGGTGCATCCCTCCTTCCCCATCCCTCTTCCCCACGCACAGGGCAATGCGGCCACGCACGGAGCCAACCAGGAGCGATGCGGGGAAGGTCGCAGCTCTGCGGGGCAGCTCTGGGCTCCCCGCTCTTCCCTCCAGACCACGCAACGGTTAAATTCCTTTCCAGCTGAGCTGGCAAGCAGAGCCCGAGCATATTAGTCAGATCCCTGTAGGGGGTGGGGAGGAGGAAGGAGCGAGCAGCGAGGAGGGGCCGCAGCCCAGCGCCGGGCTGAGCTATTCTCCGGGGCGAGTGCGGGGAGGCAGCGCAGCAGGAGTTGCTGCTTCCCAGAAACTTGATTATTTTTAACCCAGGAAGAAAAAAAAAAAAAAAAAAAAAAAGGAAGGAAGGAAAGCGGGGAGATTTAAAAAAAAAAAAAAAAGAGTGGGGGTGAATGTAGAGGAACTGGAAAACATGAGGTTGGCGTTAGCACACAGCTTTGCAGAGGGGAGAGAAGGGGGGGTGAGGTTCAGGATGCCCTGGGATGGGGCACGGAGCAGTGCCAGCCCCAGCGGAGCTGCCTCTGCTGAGCCCAGCGGAGCCCAGGGGGAACTGCAGGGACATCTTGGTGGCATGCCCACGTCACGATGTGGTTGTGTTGGGTCTGAGATGCAGAGCCCCACAGCTGGCAGAGCATTGGGGATCTGCTGCCCCATGCCTGGAGCTGCACTGTGGGCACTGGCACTGCCCTGCAGAGGGGATGTGGAACAATGTTCCCCATGAAGGTCAAACCTATTCTGATCCAAACCCACGGGGTGAAAAGCTGCCTGTCCCGTGTCTTTGTATGACTGCAGCACCCACACTTGGTTGGAAGCTTGATGACTTCCATGGCTGTAACACCAGCCCGAAGCATGACAAGCCATGGACCCTTCCAGAAAATCTGGCACTCCCCCACCACGCTGCCCTGGGTGGCACTGGGACCCCTGAGCTGCTATGCCGAGCCCAGAGCGGTGCTCCACGGGGAACACTGCATGAGGAAACATCCTCTCTATGGACACCATGTGGGAACAGGGCCATGGCCCTCTCCAAGCAGGTTCTTCCATGCTGGACCTCTGTGGGACTTCTGCTGTCATCAGCTCTGCTCTGCTGCTGTGCCCAGGTCTGGGGGATGGGTCCAGGATGGGGCTGGTGATGTCCACATGATGACATCAGAACTGTCATCTCAAGGGAAAAGAAGCCAAAGGTTTTGCAGATACAGCCAGATCAGGTCAGAAAACAGACCCCCATTCCTCAAAGGTGACAATGACAATGAGCCAGACTGGGTTTGGAACAGGCAGTGGTACCCCAGAAACTGTAGAGAAAACTAAGCTCTTGGCAAAGGCACCGCTGCTCTGTTGGCTCCATGTGGAGCTGCTGAGGGTCTTCATGCTGCATTGGTCTATGGGGCAATGTCACCCCATCGTGCCCCAGCACACTGCAGTCCCCACCAGCTGGGCTGGATGAGGCTCTGGGCAACGCAATGGGGCTCGCAGCATCGCCCACCCCACGCCCACAGGGCTGGGGTTTGCCGGGGGGGCTGGGGTGGTGGAGGGCCCTCCAAAGAGCCCCTCGTGCTGCAGGCAGCCTAGCGCACTGCTCGCAGGGTATTTTTTTCTTCCTCGCTCTTTGTTAAGCTCCCTTTCAGCTGAAATGGCAATGCCTGGGTGTTCTGAGCTGACAATAATTGCTGCAGTCTAGACACTGTCTGGTATGAGGCACGGGGAATCAAAGAGGCCCCTTCTCTCACTGCGACTTTCACACATGCTCCCTTGCTTGGGCTCCTTCCTTCTCCCTCTCCCATGTTCCCTTGGTCTTTGCCTTCTTCTTTTTTTTTTTTTTATTTTTTTTATTTTTTTTATTGCTCCCCTCTATCTGCATCGCGCGGAGATGGAGGAGAAGCGTCAGCATCTTCCCCCACGCGCGCTCCCTCTCCGCCGTCTGTTCCATGCTCCCCCTCTCCCTCTCTCTCCCTTTCTCATCTGTCTCCTCTCTCTCCTTCCTCCACTCTTACCTTTATGCTATTCCCTTCCTCCCAAAGTTAGCAGAGAAGCGAGAGGGTGGGGGCTGGCTCTGCCAGCGTTTAACTCCTTCCTCACCCTCTTGAAGCTCTCCCCGTCCTGCTGAGCCCCTCCTGGCTGCAGGGGCCCCTGCCCACCCCATCCCTGGTCCTACAGGAGGTGCCTGGTGAGGCTGTGCTGGAGTCAGATGCATCCTCATGCCCAGGTACCGTGGACATGGAATCATCTCCTCCTGCACCATTCCTTGGCCATCAGCACGGCCAATGGGAAGGGAAGGAGAGTCCATTGGGGGCCCAAAGGGAGCCCCCCCACACGTCTCAGCAGAGCTCATCACCTCCCTCATCACCTCCACGCCCAGCAAGAAGGCAGCCACTGTGGGAGATTGGGAGGGCACCCCACTGCCACACCACCACTGGTGGGCACACACGGCGCTCAGGAGCAGCAGTGGTTCTTCACTCTCCAAATGCTGCTCAACTATTTTGCTTGGGAGCAGATGTCTCCCAACGGCAGGGAAACCCATCGTTCCCACTTTGGGTACTTGGGTTGCTCCTTCCACCTGCAGCAAAGCAATGGGAGATCTCCAGGCGCATTACTTTGGGTGCTGCCTCGGGCTGCGTGTTGCTGGTGTTTCAGTGCGATGCTGTGTTGCAGTTCCAATCATGTCCAGGAATTACTGTGCTATAATGCTATTAACAGATCATTCCTAGCTCACTTCTGGACTTGTCTTAATCTCTGCTCCCTGCGCAAAAAGTCTCTTTTTTCTGCAAAGCCCAACTAAAAAGCGCTGAATTCTCATATGCGTGTTTTGATTGCTGTCAGGTCTCTCCCCCAGGGAGCAAATGCTTTCACTGGAGGGGAAACTGAGGCAGGGAACAGGGTGGTCATCCACCCTCCTGCAGATCAGGTGTGGAGCTGCTCTGCAGCCCCGCTTGCATCGCCCAGCATCTCGGTGGCAGCGGTGCTGCTCGCCTACCACGGGAAAGTCACATTAGGAAAGTATGCGATGTATTTTTAACTGTCTATAATGCAATTTAGCAGCTGGAAACGAGGACGAAAGCCAACCCCGTGCGACCAGCCAGATCTCTGCCGTCCGCAAGCAAGTGCTCGGTGGACTCGGTGTTATTCTGTCGGGCTGGGGACCTTGTTTGGGAAAAGGGCAGGGGAGAGCCGTGTCCTCAAAGCGGGCTCTGCGTCGAGCCAAGGGGTGATGGAGCTTGGGGACCTCACTGGGGGAAAGCAGCATTGGTGGTGTGACAAAGCATGAGAGGAGACAGCCCCGGGGAAGGGAAACAACTGCTGGAGGTCAGCGGCAGAGCCAAGAATAAAATCCAGGTGTGCTGAGCTGGCGCTGGGTTTGTATTCCCACACGTGGGTACGTGCACGCTGCTGTCCCCAGGTGCAGAGAGAGCTTCCCAAAGCCACCGGTGCCCTCCGGAGCCCCACTGCAGGCTGTGGGGCAGCAAATCTGCAGGATGTGGGGGGAGAGATTTGGGGTCCCTGTTCCCTGGAATATCCTGCTCAGCACGGCTGGGGCTGGGCCCCGCTGGAAGGATGCTGTCGGATGCTGGCTGATAAGGCAGCGCAGTTAAAAACACTGCCTTTATTTTGAAGCTTATCTCCAAATCCTAATGAAAACAGACAGAGCAGGGACATTGGAGGTGCAGCGGGGCTGGGGCTGGGCGGTGCTGTGTAGCAGAATGTGGCTGGGTTGGGAGTCCAGTTGGCTCCTGCATGATGCAGCACAGGGGGGGGTGTGAGATTACTGTAAAGCTTTGGGGCTGGGGCACAACTCTTGGGTCCCACAAATGGGATGGGAAAAACGGGGCTGGCTGCAATCCCCCTTCCTGCCCCACCAACACCCTGAAACAGAGAACCTGCTCTTAATAAGGGGCTCCGTGAGGAAGAAAAACCTTGAAACCAAGGAAACAAGGGAAGCAAAAGGGAAAAAAATCCTTTGCAAAGGGCGGCGAAGGAGGGAATGGGAACATTTGGTGGGGTGGGATGTCTCCTCCAGGGGCATCGGCTGCAGCCTGAGGCAGTGCTGTAGGAGAGGGGCAGGAGGTGCAAAGGAGGGGGCAAGCAGAGGGCTGTGGGGGAGCCGTGGGGCACAGAGCAGATGCGGTGGGCTCAGGGAGGAGTGGGACTTCTCAGACACAAAATAACTTCCCCCTTCCTAAAGCGACGGGGTACTGATGCTGGGAAGAGCTCGGGGTGAGAAGCACGTGTGTGTGTGTGTGTGTGTGTGTGTGAGGATGCAGTCACGGCTGTGCCAAATGCACACAACACTGCACTTCGGCTCCAAGGCTCCACCGAAGGAAACCGTCCCTTCCCACATCTGGGACGTTTCCCTCCAACAACCTCAGCGTTCCCCACCGAGCAGCAGCGACACAAACCCTCCATCACCGCCGGGTGACACCGGGCAGCGTTTGGGTGACCCACAGCAAACTATCCCAGCTCCCGTCCCCCACTCAGTGGGGCTCACACCTTCATCCCTCTCCTGTCCCCATAGCACAGTCCCCGGCCCCACTCGGTGCTGGGGGGACCGTAACGTGATATTTCCCCGCGCGTCCCCCCCGGAGGGTTTTTTCCATTACACAGAACGGAGCTGCCTGCTCGCCCGGCTCCCCCGCCTGCAACCTCTGGCACCGCTTTTCCAGCGGCACATTGTGCAAATGTAACCTTTCAGCAAAGCCACTCCTACGGCAGGAAGCCGTGGGGCCTCGGCTGCTGCCAGGAACGCAGCCGGCTCGGAGCTGGAAGGCAGCCCGTTAATCAGAGCCGGCTGACAGCAAAGCACACATCCTGGGCAACAGATTTCTGCTCCCGCTCCCTCGCTCTCAGCCTCGCCTCGCCGTGCCTGCATCGCTCCTGCTCGGCTGCTTTCTGCCAGCCCTTCTGCCTCCCCCTCCTCTTCGTCCTCCTCCTCCTCCTCATCTTCCTCCTGGGGTGTCCGGTGGGGTTTGCTCCTTGCGGGGGGGGGGGGGCTGCGCATGGGGACAGCTGGCAGCCTTGGGGGGTCCTGCTGGGGATGGGGGCCAGGCAGGTGCTCAGTGGGGCTGTCCCCCGTGTGCACAGCACCCGTAGGACCCCTTGCAGGCAGCGCTTGCACCCACACGGCAGCGTTGTACCCATCGCCATATGGCAGCACCGTGCTGAGGGTGCTGGCCTGGCTGATGGAAACCTGCTGTGGCTGTGGGGTGTGGGGCTATTCCAGAGCCCCCAACCCTCCCCAGGCCTTGGGGTGCCCCCTCCCCACCCCGGTGTGACCCCCAGCCCTGTGCTGCAGCCAACAGTGCCTTGCCCGGCTCCAGTCCACCATCAGAAAACAAACAGGAGCTTTTGTTTGAGCTCAGGCAACATAGTCAGGTTCTGCTTGGCTCGTACCCGAGCTTTTTCCAGATACATCAGCACTTCTGCCCAGGTGAAGCCCAGCAAAGAGCAGAAGATGGAGAAGAAACCCCACCATCACTGTCCCCATATGCAATGGGCTCTGTATCTTTTGCATTTGGTTTCTTCCAGGGCTCGAAACACCGAAGTGCTGCTTTGTAGTGTCTGTTTTTGTGGTGCTTCCAGCCCAGTTGGAATCAGGAGGCACTAGAACTGGAGAGATATTGGGGGTTGGGGGGGGGGGAAGAAAGAAAGAAAGAAAAAATCAATCTGGCATGAGTCCATCTTCCTGCCAAATTCACCAAACCCGGGATGCTCACGCAGTGCTCATCCCAACCCATCTCCTCGTGCTCCGATGGCTTTGGGGGCATTGCTGCTGGCATCGAGGCCGGGCCGGTAACGCCGTGCCTGCATTTATTTCACCTTTTCCTCCGGTTGCGAATGGTCCGGGAGCAGATGGCGATTTTCTCAAGTGTATCCGTTATTCGAAGTCGCTCACCGAGACAGCGATGGCTCACACAAACCCGGCCCCCCTGCAAAGCCATCATTTGGTCTTTCCATCTGCCCAGCCACTGCTCTCGGTGTGGGTTTCAGCCAGCTCCATGGGGCAGAGCGGGACGGCTCGGCCCTACATGGTCATCCCCTTAACTATGGGACACGGAGCCGTGACGGCCAGGGCAGCTTGGGGGTGGAAAGCAATCCCTGGAGCTGGGGAGACTTTCTCCTTCTGAGCCCCCGAATGGGCTCCCAGGCCCATCTGCTGCCACATTCTGGCTGCATTTTTCCATTTCCCCTTCCCAGTTCTTACCCCCACCCCCTACAGAAGCAGCCATGGGGCCTGGAGCCGCCTCGCAGGGATGGGGCAGCGTGCTGTAACCGGAGCCCATCGGGACCCCCTGCGCAGCCCCACGCCAGGAATGTTGCGCTGAGGGAGGCTGCCAAGGGCTGACAAAGGGGGATCCACTTTGAAATGCTGCTTGCTTTCCCCCCCCCGTGGGTTAAACAAATACCCCCGGCACGAGGGGTGCCTCCCCGCGTCCTGCAGCCTTTTGTTGCCAAGCTTTTGTCTGGGGTGTGGAGAGAGGGACGGGACCCCCCCCAGCCTTCCCCAGGACACCCATGTGGATGGGATCTGGGATTCTGAGTGTGGGGCTGAGAGTGGCTCAGTGCCCCATCTCAGGGCCTGGGGACACCCACTGAGCCCCGCTGCTTGCTGTCCCTCCTGCCCCTCTCCTCCCCCTGTGCCCCATCCCCATGGCATCTCTATCTCTTTTCAATCTCCACATGGGAATTGCCATCATCCTGTGCCACCCCTGGGTGCCAATCTGCATCCAGCCCCCATATAGACCTTGTGAATGGGCTGGGGGGGTTAGGGGGGCACTGGGTGCATCCCAATGGATAAAGCCCAAACCCAAAGCTTGGGGGTGTCGCGGAGCCCGCTGCCCCCAGGAGCCCATTAAGGGATTTGTTATTTTGCATCCCCGAATACACTTCAGGCAGTTTCCTTTTGGGGAAATTAGCTGAGGGAAAAAGATTTGTGGGGTTGTGCAACCCCAGAATGATCAAGGAAATGCCCAGAGAGATGGCAGTGCTGGCCTCCAACCATCAACACCATTGTGCCACGCAAAAGAACCTCCAGAATTAACCACAAGAAAGGTGAAACTCAAAAGGAACCCCTTGGAAACCAGCCCAGACTGCTCCAACCCCCCCCCAAAGGCACGAAGACAACAGAAGCCCCCATGTCTCTGCTGCCCACATCCCTCTGTGGTGCCCCAAAGGTGGGAGATGCCCCAGGACACCCCAACCGATGGGCCCGCAATGGGATGGCGGGGTCAGGGTTGGGAAGAGCCTGTTCATCCCACTGCTTTTAGGGGTGGGTGCATGGGGTGAACCCGGGGGGGAGGGGGGCACTCAGCCTTCCTCTGTCCACGGGACGGCCACGGGCGAGCGCGGTGCAGGGCTGTGTCCCCAGGGAGCAGCAGCCCCACAGCCCCGCGCAGCGCTCGTCACCCAGACAAGAGATCAATAACTAATTTCACTGCAGCAGCAGCGCGGGTTTTTTTCCAATAATTGTGAGCCGGCGGTTGGGAATGAGGCTCTCAGCACCGCTCCACACCAACCTGCGCCCGATCAATCGCCACACCGCTGGGGCAGCAGGAAAACTCATTTTTCTCTTTTTCTTTCCTCTCGGCCTCCTCCTCCTCCTCCCACCGCTCCCTCCCTGGGCATGGGGGCTTCAGCTCGGTCCCCTCACCTGGGGGGGGGGGGGGCTGTGCTGAGTGTCCCCACGTGCAGTGGTTGTGCACTGCTTGTCCCATCTCAGTGGTGCGATCCCATGGTGGGACAGAGCCCGCTCTGAGTGTAGGGCACAGCGTCTGTCCTCATCCAGGAGCGCTGTGCAGCAGTGGCTACGGAGCTGTGCCTTTCGCTGGCCAGCTGGTGCCTTTGTGTTGCCCGTATATGTTCAGTGACGCAGCAGGAGATCTTTGGGATGCTGTGGGGTTGGTCTGATGCCAGGCATGAGCCTCGCTGGGTTCCTCCCTTGTTATCCATCTCTTCAATGTGTGAGGCCCTGTGGTGCCTCAGTTTCCCCACACGTATGTGTTACAGCTGGGCACAGCTCCCTGAGCTGCAAATGGGTTCTGTGCTCCAGTCCCCATCCCACAGGACGTAGTGCAGAGCTCCAGATCTCTGGAGTCCCAACCTCCACATACCCAGAAGGCACTGAGCAGCAGTGCAGCGTGCAGATCCCTTGTGCACGTGCTTCGTCCCAGCTGGAGGACAATGCCAGTGGGTGCACAGAGCCCACGACAAGCCCCATCCCCATGCTGGTGGGGTATTTCCACGTCCTTCTGGTGAACCAGCTCGTGACTCCCATGGTTAATATTTGCCTTAACCCTCTTTACACATTGGTTTGTACTTGCATCACGCCCTGGCCACGGTGCTCATGCTTGCAGGGCTCCCTCCACGAGCAGCGGAGTCCCCCAGCTATGGCTAAGGTCATTCTTCATGGGTTTCCCAGGAGCACTGGGGCCCCCATCATTTCTCCCCCATTTAATCCCATGAATTAAACACCGCCTTCACCGCGGAGCGCCGAGTGGTGCCGGAGTAATGTCCAAGTTTTATGACTTGCCTCGAAGGCACCTATTGATTGGGGTCCTCTCTGGATGATGGAGCTTTTAGCGCGTCCTGGGCTGTCCGAGCAGGGCTGGATCCTCAGCCCATGGGGCTCAACTGTGCCGTGCCATCACATCCTGGTGCCCCGTCCCCATAGATCTCGGGGGGGGACAACAGCAGGCGGGGGCCCCACTGCCCACACGGCTCCTTTAAGAAGCCCACAACCAGCTCCAGGAACACGAGCTCAAGGTCACAGTGGGAAACCTGCGGACTTGGCAGCAAGGAGAGGAGAGCGGGCGGAGGGAAGGAGGAGGGAGGAGGGAAGCAGCCGGGGATAAAACCCAAATTCTGGTGGGGGAGAGAGGATGGAGGGGAACAGGGAGGTGGGGTGCAGGGGGACCCACCCAGGGGTGCCTGACTATGGCACCTCGAGGCCCTGTGCCACATCCCCCCGGGTGTGGTGCCCTCACACCCTCTGGGAGGTTTGGGGTTACCAAAGGCACTGGGGAGGAGGCAGCTACTCCTGATCTGGGTTTGGAGATGCCCGATTTTAATTTTCATCAGCAGAATTAATCTACGGAGCTCTTCCCCCCCCCCCCCTTCCTTTCCTCTCTAGTTTCGACGGAGAATTTGATCACTTCTCCCAGGAGCTCGGCACCATTAACATTCACTCCTGGCGCGTGTGAGCCGCGCTGCATCGCCAAGCGCATCGCCGGCTGCAGGCTCTGGGGCACTGACTGCGACCCCCAAGCAGCCACAGCCCTTGGCCTGGCACCATCCTTACCCCCACTGCAGCTGGGGAGGGGCTGCTTCATCTCTGTGCATGCTCTCTTGTAGGAAAAATGAAGGGCACAGCATAGGACCAGGGGGTGCTGCCCTTCCCTTGCTTCCAGCCAGCCTTAGGAGCAGACCTGGTGGTGTCTGGAGGGTCCCGGGCTCAGGGTTTGCTCTGCAGCTGCTGGGACAGCTGGGCTGTCCAACACAATGCAAGCCAGAAAGTGCCCTGGGGGTAGGACCCAAATCTTGCCCCGTTTCATGTTGTAAAGGATCTATGTGGTCAGCCTGGGCTGCCCCAGAGTTGCATAAAGTTGTGGACTTTTTTTTTTTTTTTAATTTAATAAAGGTTAATAAAGAATTAACTCCTCCTTGTTGTTATTATTACTATCACTATCAGTGCTGCGATTACCATGACCATAGCTATTACTACTGCTATTGCTGCTATTGATGCCATTTCTATAACTATTGCTGTTCCTATCACTACTATTCCCATTCCTATTCCTGTTCCTATTCCCACTCCCATTCCCGTTCCTATTCTTTCCTATTCCAATTCCAATTTCAAACCACTGCCCCTTGCATGACTCGCAGTTTCCCTAACACCAGCATGGCCCCAGCTGGAATGATGCCCTCTGGCCCCGAGGTGCCCCCTGTGCTGCAGCAGCAGCAGGAGCTCCATCATCCCCTCCCATCAGTGTGGGGTTGCATCCTGCCCATGTACAGATGAAGCCCATCTTTCTCCTTTCTGGCTATGGCCCTGTGCCTAGAGCCCAGCCACGCTGATCCTCGAGGGCACAGAGGCATTCACCGAAGCGAGAAGCCGAGAGCTTTCTTTTTAGCCTTGCTTTAACAAGTATTAATTAACAGGAGAGTAAACACTAATGCCAAAATGACACAAACTGTGTGGCTTGAAATGAATGTTTGGGGTCTGTCTGCGCTGGGATTTACAGCTGCATGGGTTAATGGGTGCTAAATCATTGCTCCAACTGCAAGGAGAAGCCGAGCTGGCGAGGAGCTGGGCGTGCTGCTCGGCCAGGCACCGGCTGCAGGGACTGCTGGGGCTGTGCAGGGCTGTGCCATGCCATGACCTCCTCGGGTGGGAGGTGTGGACCTGCTCGGTGCTTGGAGCAATGGTGCCCCCACCCAGCGATTGCTTTAACCATGGAGTGCTGCAAGAGCGACCAGAGAGTCACCCTTGCCTACAGCCAACCTCCAACCCGTGTGGGTGCAGGGGAGGGCAGGGGCTGAAGGCAGGGAATCACACCTCTTAAGAAGGGCTCAGATCTGCACAGGGAGGCAGGAAGTCAGGACAGATCCAGGCCAGGTTTTCTTCCTTCTTTCTCCTGTATTGAGCTGCTGCCTGCCCACATGCTGCTCCCATCAGTCCTGCTCCAGGCTGAGCTGCACAGCCAGCTCGAGCTGGCACTGGGAACTGGGAAACTGCTTCATGTGCACACTGCATCCTCCCTGTGCACACACTGCATCCTCCCCAACGTCTTCACTGCACATCAACTGGGGCAAGACCACAACAACACATGGAGGGCACTGGGTCCCCCATTGTCCCCGTGCTGGGAGGACTCCCCTTCATCCTGAGTGCTCAGCCCCATTTCGGGAGTGCTGGGAAGGGGAGGGTTGTGGGGGCTGCAGGGTTTGAGGCCCCTGCTCCGTGGGTCGGCTCCCCACGCATCTCCTCGCCGTGCCGTTCTGCAGCGCCTTGCTTCCTATCATGGAATTTTAATTTGGTTAGTTGAGTTCTTTAAACAGTGTGAACTTGCTAAGTGCTTTGCATATTTTATACTCATGAGTAACATTTATCAAACAGAAAGTACAATTAATCAAATAAGGAGCTTTTGTAACCCGGAGCGGTTTCCCTTCGCCCTCGTCTCACCCTCTGCATCCCCTTCTCCCCGTGCCACTGCCCCACACCACAGCCACGGCACGAGGGGCCGTGTGGGTACACGTATACACCAATATATTTGCGCAGATATACACATATGAATACACAGATGTATATATTAGAAGTATTTTATGTATGTAGAGATGTATTTATGTGTGTGCATGTACCTGTATCTAACCTCTGTGTAAGTTCACGTGTGTGTAGGAGTGGTGTGTATGGGATGGTGCATACAGAATGACAGAATCAGGGAATATCCCGAGTTGGAAGGGACCCACAAGGGTCACTGAGTCCAGGTCTTGGCCACATGCACACGTGTGTAAGAATATTCATGTGTGCATCTGTACATATGCATGTTTGTGTGAGTATATACGTATATGTGCGCATACGTAGAGATGTGGTCCAATTAAACTGCATGTATATATATATCTACATACGTATTATCCTCGTATTATCATCATATTATACACACAGTTTATACATGCACACTGCATTAGCTAATAACCAGTGTCTGGTAGCCATCACCTGCCATCTAACACAGTGTAGTATAGAACATATAGCAAAGAGCGTGCAGTATGCAGCATAGAGTACACAGCAAATAGTGTACAGCACGTGGCTGGTGCTGGGCACCCGCGGTGCCACCACCCCATGTTGGCAGCTCCCGGCAGCACAGGGAGAGCACTGACCTAATTTGTTGTGACGCCCCAAACCCGCTGCGTGCTGGGGGCATGGGGCAGTGCTATGGGGTGCGGGATCCCCCATGTCCCCCAGATTATTGGGGCCTGAGTGGGGGGCATGCGTCTCGCTGATTGCCGGGAACAACGTGTGCAGCTCTGGTCACCTCACCTCCAAATGAGAGTGTGAAATTAATTAGAATTAATTAATCAGAAAAGGGTAATGGGGGTGATTAAGCACCTGGGAAAAAAAAAAAAAAGAAAAAACCTGAACGTTGCAGCAGTGGTGATTGCTTCGAATGGGGGGAGTGAGAGGTGAGTGCTGAGGAATGGGTGAGGTGGGGAAGGGGTCTGGGGGGCTCAGTGCATGAGGATCACACTGTGATTGGGGCTGGGCAGGGGGAAAGGGAAGGGGAAGGGGAGAATAGGGAAAGGGAAGGGGAAGGTAAGGGAAAAAAAAAAAGGGGGAAGGGGAAAAGAAGGGCAAGGGGAAGGAGAAAAAGAAGGGAAAAGGAAAGGAAAAAGGGTAAGATAAAAGGGAAAAGGGGAGGTGGAGAAGGAAAAAAGGGAAGGAGAAAGGGAAAAAGGAAGGGAAAGAGAAATGAGAAGGAAAAGGGGAAGGGGGAAGAGGGAAAGGGGGAAGAGGGAAAGGGGAAGAGGGAAAGGGGGAAAGGGGAAGAGGGAAAGGGGGAAAGGGGAAGAGGGAAAGGGGGAAAGGGGGAAAGGGGAAGAGGGAAAGGGGGAAAGGGGAAGAGGGAAGGGGGGAAAGGGGAAGAGGGAAAGGAGGAAAGGGGAAGAGGGAAAGGAGGAAAGGGGAAGAGGGAAGGGGGGAAAGGGGAAGAGGGAAAGGGGGAAGGGGAAAGGGAAAAAAAAGAAGGGAAAAAAGGGAAAAGGGAGAAGGGAAAGAAGGGAGAAGGGAAAAAAGGGAGAAGGGAAAAGGGAAAAGGGGAAAAGGAAAAGGGAGAAAGGAAAAAGGGAGAAAGGAAGGGCTCGCGGAGCTGCGCAGCCCTCTGCTTCGCACTCGGGGCCGAGAGCCGCGCACGGAGCGGGGCGCAGCGCGGCGCGTTCGGGGCACGCGGGGAGAGCCGGCGGCGCTCCGCGGCGACGGAACGGCGCGACCACGGCGCCCCCTGGCGGCCGTGCTGAGGTACGGCGCCCCCCCGGGGCGGGGCGGGGCGGGGCGGCGAGGGCGGAGCTTTTCCAAGCCACGCCCCCTTCCCCCCCCCCCCCCCACTCGCCGCGTGACGCCGCCGTGACGTCACGCCGAGCGCCGCCTCACGGCGCGTGGCCGCGGCCCGAGGTAACCGCGCGGGGACGGCTGCGGGGGGTCCGCCGGAGGAGGGGAGCGGTGGGGGGAGGGGAGTGCCGGGACCCCCCCACACGGGGCCGGAGGGGGGTGGGGGGGGGGGTCGGGAGCCGCGCTGCGGCGGGGCACGGCGCTCTGCCTTAGGCCTTTGTACGTTCCCCCCCCCCCCCCCCCCCCCCCGTCGCTCGCAGGGCCCCAGACCTCAGTGCCGCCCAACGGCCGGGGCTGCTCGGCCCCCCGCCGCCCCCAGAGCCTTCAGCTGCGGGTGGGAGCACTGCCACCGCTGTGAGCGCTGGGGACGGGCACGTAGCAGGTGGCTGCAGCACGGGGGGGGGGGGGGGCGGGGAGCAGAGTCCCGAGGCCCTGAATCACGCGGTGCCACTGCCGACCCCCCCCCACGTGCGGCTCTCGGACCGTCTGCCCCCATACATGGGGCTGTGGGGCAGCCCCACCTCTCCCCCCCCCCCCCCCCCCCTCAGCCCACAAAGGGGGTTCCCGTGGGGCGGGGGAGGCCCCCACCTGCCTCTCCGCGGGGCCGCGGTGCGGTTCTTTAGGAGTCCCATTGCGTTCTTTGTGCCCTTCAGGTCCCAGCACGGCCACTGAGCTGCGAGGACCCCAGAACCGCCTCCGCTGCCGTGGGAAAGGTTTTGTGTCGAACGGGATTTTTTGCCAGCAAATTCAGGCCCACGCACGCCAATATATTCCCTTCTTTGTAAAGGTGTTTGAAGTCCTCGAATTCAGCCTTTGGCCACCTTAAATCTCGCTTCTAAATCCCCGGCGCGGTTAATCACATCCACAGTGGTTTGAATGATGGGATGTCTGGTGGGGGGGGGGGGGGGGGAGGATTTATAGCTTGTATTGCTGATTATACGTTGACTTTATTATATGGCACATATATCTCGCTTGTGGTCACGGCTGAGATTTACGGTCCTCAGGGAGGTGCTTAGGAGAACTTTTAGCAACTCCAGATGTAATTGGAGGTGACTGATGGTGCTGTCACCGCAGATAAACACGTCATCTGCACAACGTTAATGCTCTTACATTGGGGGGAGGTGGCAGAAAAGGTGAAAAGGCTCAAAGGAAAAAAATAGGGGATTGCTTTGCAAGGTCGAGGCATCCCTGCCTGGGTGACTCTGAAAACACTTTGGCCCTCGTTCCTTTTTCTGCTCCCCAGGAGGATTTTAGGGTTTGAAATAGCCCTGATAGGGCGTGGTAAAGGAGTGACAGCCCCAAGTCGGGGTACTCACAGAGCTGATCTTCATGGCTGTGGCACTGATTGGAGGAGGGGGAGGTGGTGATGCTGTGCCCCTGGGGGACTCACTGAGAGCTCTGCCTGGTGGGGGGCTTTGTGCTGGGGGCTGCTCTGTGCCTGACCTGTGATTTCTGCCCCCTTGGAGGAGCAGGGAGCCCCACGAGGGCACGTGCCCCCCAGCCAGCATGACGAGCGAAGTGGTGGAGAACGAGTTTGAGTTTTACTCCAAGGCAGAGAAGTACTGGAAGGACGTGCCTGCCACAGTGGACGGCATGCTGGGGGGCTACGGCCACATCTCCAGCATCGACATCAACAGCTCCAGGAAATTCCTGCAGCGGTTCCTGCGGGTAGGTGGCGTGGGTTGGTGTGCTTCCCAGAGCCCTGACCCCTTCCCTGAGCAAATCTGAGCTCTTCCCTCTTTGCTGCTCTGTGGGCTCCCACGTGGTCGCCCCATTTCTCTGAGCTCAGCCCCTCCCCACTGTCACTCCAGGATGGCCCCAACCGGACGGGAACGACCCGTGCCCTGGACTGCGGGGCCGGCATCGGCCGCATCACCAAGCGGCTGCTGCTGCCCCTCTTCAAAACGGTGGACATGGTGGATGTGACCGAGGACTTCCTCACCAAGGCCAAGAGCTACCTGGGGGAGGAGGGCAGGCGGGTGCGCAACTACTTCTGCTGTGGCCTCCAGGACTTCAGCCCCGAGCCCAATTCTTACGATGTCATCTGGATCCAGTGGGTCATTGGTGAGGGTTGCTTGGCTTTGCGGGATCTCACTGCTTTGTCCCAGGTACCCCACAGGCTTGAGGAGAGCTGGGACTGCTGTAGACGTGAGCATTGCAGCGTGGCTGGGTAGGGGGCCTGACCCACAGAGGGGCAATGGGAGGGCGTTGCACTGTGGTGTCTTTTCCTCACAAACTGTGAGGCCAGGGTAGAGAGGTGTGGCTTGGAGAGAGCTGGGATTGGGCCCACGGGATGCAAGCTGGACATCCCCAAGCTTTCCATATTTGCCCGGATCAGGACAGATCCCAGCTGCAGCCTCCCCTTCTCCTCCCCCCATACATCATAGCGCCCGGTGGTCCCGCACCCGCTAACACCCGCTTTGCCCCCCCCAGGACACCTCACTGACAACCACCTCTCTGACTTCCTGAAGCGGTGCCGCGCCGGCCTGCGGCCCAACGGCATCGTGGTCATCAAGGACAACATGGCTCAGGAGGGCGTCATCATGGACGATGTGGACAGCAGCGTCTGCCGGGACCTGGACGTGGTCCGTAAGATCATCCGCCGCGCTGGGCTGCACCTCCTGGCTGAGGAGCGCCAGGAGAACTTCCCCGATGAGATTTACCACGTCTACACCTTCGCCATGAGATGAAGGTGCCTGGTGGTGGGAGGAGGTCTTTCCAGGACCGGGACAGCGGTTCCTGCCGGGTCCAGGAGGGGTGAGGACTGTGCCTTCACCGCGGGGCCGCGCGTGGCACTGAGGGCGTTGTGACTCCGTCTGTCTGGGGCTGCTGGCGAGGACGGGGCTTCGTCTTCCAACTTGCTGCTGTTTGTGAAAAAGAGGTGTTTGCCAAATACATTTTCCTGCTGTTGGACTTACGCACGCGGGCTGTGTCGGGTGCAGTGTGTTGGCCTGATGCTGCACACAGCAGCACGTAGATGCCTGACTGCTGGGAGCAGGAGAGTCCCCACCCCCTGCAGGAGATGTGCTCCTTGTAGGTTGCTCCATGCTTGTGAGCAGGGAGTGCATCTCTGTGGTGGGCTGGATTCCCTTCCTTGCTCGGCTGTTTGCCCCATTCCCACTCAAGAACTCCCTGTGGCTTACAGAAGCAGGGGCTGAAATCAGCACAGGGTTGGGTATGGCAAACAGGAGAAATCCCTGCAGTAGGCTGTAGGGCTCTGAGAAGGGCCTCCTATAAATCCACAAGCAGCTCTCCCACACATGAAGCAAAACAGGTGGCAGACATAAAGCTGGGTCTCCCACCCCCTGCTTAAATGCTGCAGCTGCCCCCTAGCTTTTAACACCCAAGCTCCTCTTCTGCCACATTTCTGCCCAAGTCCAGCCACTGGCTCGTGCCCTCCCAATGCACCACAGCTCCACTAACACTGGCCCAACTGCTGACCCAGGGCTGAGCCCACACAGAGACCCTGTCCCCCATCCCTTGTGATTCCTCCCCAGCCAGCTGGAGCCCTCTCTTCCACCCTGAGTCTCCTGCAGATGAAACAAGCACCTTGTTGCTACTTAAAAGGCCTTGTTTGATTGTTCATTTTCCATTCCAGACAGCAGGGAAGAATTTAATCACATTATTCCATTTTTCAAAACATCAATTCATCAAGATGCACAGCTCCAGTTCCACATAGTGGGAAAAGGTGAAAAAACAGATGCTGCCAGGAGGGGCAACGTGGAGAGACAACTCTTCTGCAACCAAGTGCCTGTGGATCCCAGGTCCACTTGCTATAAATACGTGCTCAGAGTACAGTTTTTCCTCTTCTACGTCTGTTCCCCGTGACAAACAAAAAACAAAAATGGGGATGGGGGGGGGCTCAGCTTTACAGTGCTTTCTGCACCTCACGAGGAAGCAGATGCCTCTGAGGGGGAGCCAGATGGCTGTGACAGGCTGGGACCTTCCTGCACAGCCCCAAAAGTTGGGGCTTCCAGTAGCAGCTTGGCAAGACAACCCCCACTGCAGCCCTGCTGCAATTTCTTGTCCCCGGGAAAGAGGCACTGGAAATCAGAGTTCAGCATGCAACCACCAAAGGAAAGAGAAGCACAGATAAAAGGAACGAGGAGGAGCAAGGGATTGAGGAGATAGCTGCCTCATCCTTGTAACAAGGACGCACCGTGAAGCCAAGGAACAGCCACCTGACTGCTCATTTTGGAGTCCAGCATTGCAGAGGCACCCTTTGCGGACAGTGCTCTGTGCTGAGTGGATTCAGCACTCTTGGCAAAAGCTCTGAGGGCAGTGAGCAGCCAGGCTGCTGCTGCCAACCCCACTTCAAACTCATTCCCTCCAAGTTCCTGATGAGTGAGGAAGGCACCCACATCTAGGGAGAGACGCAGGATTCCGGCTGCTTCCATGACATAACAGGAGGCATGAAACCAGGGCACGGATACCAGCACTCCCCTGCACGCTGCTTAGTTCCTGGGACAGGCAACATCTCTCAGCATCCTGAGGCACCTCTCCACACTGCCACTCACTCACCCGCCCTGCAGCCAGAGCGGAGACGTGTACAGACACCATCCTCTTGATCTCACCCCTTTTCTTACAAATTCACATTCTTTCACCTTGCAAAAGTGAATCCACCTTTCTAACCACCCTTCTCCCACAGTGTCCAGCTCCCCAGTGCCCAGGAGCCCTCTTCACCCCCAGACTCCACCCACCTCCCTGCAACACATTTTAAAGCCACAAGACCTCCACAGACATGCATGCAGCATTGTGTACAAAAAAGCACACCCCTGAAAAGTCAGCAGAGACACCACGGGCAGAACTGGTCAAGCCATTGGCACAGGGACAGGAGCGCCTGTCACTGCAGGGAGAACTGGTGCTCAGCAGTGATCTGCTGGCTGCCTGGAGGCACCGTGACTGCAGGATGGGGAGATGGAGAGCCATCAGTCAGGCTGAGGTCCTCGTGCCCAGCAGCAGTGTGGTCAATGAGAAGATACCACTTGAGCCTGTCTGGAAGAGGTAGAGCTTTGATTTTTACATCTATTGGCCAAGGCCTAAGGCGCTGCCGGATGAACACCCTGCAGAGATGTTTCAGTGCCTGTGGGGTGTGCTCCAGCTGCTTCACGGAACTGAAGAGAGTCCTGATCTTTTCCTCGTGGTACCTGCAGCTGTTGACATCGACCTCGAAGTCGCTGGGCAGCTGGATGGTTTGTGAACTGGCCATCATGAGCTCCAGCAGAGTCTGACCCATTTGGATAACCTCTGTAGAGATGCTGCTATCTTTGAGGACACTGACGTGAGAGCAGAGGCAATCAAAGACAGTTTGGAAGCCTGACCAGCACGAGGGACCATGGAGGGAGCAGTTGTAGGCAGCACCTGACTCCAGCAGGAAACGCAGCAGTGGGAAGTGGCACGTGAAGTTCTGGAGGCAGCGGTAGGTGAAGGACTCGAGGGACGGGCACTCGCTGGGGTTGGCACCATGGGCCATGAGCAACTGCATAACACGAATGCAGAAACGATTCTGCACCTCTTCCTCCTCCGTGCTGTTGAAGTCCATGTCATCCAGCAGGAAGATGGTGTAGGTGAAGACGGTGTCACCACCTTCAGTGGTAACCCTGGCATCTGCACCTGGAGGAAGGAACAGAACGTAACTCTCACTGCAAAGAAAGGCAGGACACAATTGGGATGGATTCACGAGACACCAAGGCACGGGAGGGGGTGTAGATCCCTCAGTCCCATCAGGAGGTATGAAAGCAGTACTTAAATGCATCATGCACCCATCACACAACCCACGCTGACAGCAAGAATGAGGCCACAGCCACAGTGCTTCTTCCTAGTGGAAAAGTATTTAAAATCAGAGTGCCCCCGGATGCAGCACTCCTCTGGACTTTCCTCTTGCTCAGCACAAAGGAGTTGGGAGGGCAGCACCTGGTGCTGTACAAAGAATTAGCAAGCACCAGGCCTAGAGGGGTTCTGAGCAGAAAGGGGAGCAGGTTGCCCTCACCTCCTTCCAGCAGGAGGCGGATGCTCTCCGTGTTGTGGATCTGGAGGACATCACTGCTGCAATGACAGTGCAACAAGGCGTGCAACAACGCTGTCTTCCCTGCAGCAGGAAAAAAAAACAACCAGATGAGACAGTACTCCACCTGGAAACACTCACTCTAGAAGGAAGGAATCCATCCCACCAACCCAGTGGCTAAACACAGGGGAGACAGCCCTGATGGCAGGCTCCCAGCATCAACGTGATGGAGCACAGCTGTGGGGGCAGGGTGACAGGCCAGGTGTGCAGGCTGGTGGTGGCCCCAGAGGGCACATGGGCCATGGCACAGTGGTTTTTAGAGCTCATGGCCCCCCAATATCTTCCACAGGCTGTACAGAGCTGATTTTCGCCTCCTGCTGCATCTAACGCAGGCAAGATACTATGAGACAACACAGAGGACTAAGGAGGTTCTGCAGCCTGCTTTCATTTCCAAACTAGGCAGAATTGGCAGCAGCAAGGTGAAGGGACCCAGATCCCATGCCCCGCTCCAGCCCACCTGCTGGAAGCACCCCACAAACCGTTTTTGTCAGCTGCATTGACGTTGGCTCCCAGCTGAAGCAGCCGCTGGAGGCATGGCAGCCGCTCGGGCTCCTCACTGGCCAGATCCAGGGGACTGCTCTTGTGGATCTGTACAGGGCAAGAGGAAAATCCAACGTATTAAGGACCATTTGCGAGAACCTCTGGAGAATCACTGATGGGGCTTCATCACGGCCAACATCAGAGCATCCCGTCCCCAAAAGCATGACTGACAGTCCCCTCCCCAGTCTCAGCATGTCCACAGGGAGACACTGATCTACCCCAGCCTCCTCCCACCGCACACTCCACAGCAGAGGCAGGCCTGCTTGGCCAAAGGCGGCCTGAGCTTTTGCCACAGCACTGGAGCAGTGCAGGCAGCAGCTCGGGAGGCCACCAATGGCAGGTGGCACACAGGAGGCCCTGCAAGGGGGCACAGGGAGGGCTGACCCCACACACTGGTCCTTTGCAGCCCCAAGGGAGTTGGACCACGTCCACGTTCAAGCAGTCGATTCTGTACCCGATCTCTGCGGTTGATGTCGGCCCCGTGGCGTGCCAGGAGCTCCACCATGTCAGGCTGGTTGCGAAGCACTGCCATGTGCAGCGGGGTGTAATAAGTGACTGGGTCTGTGGATAAAAACACACAGCCAGAACTGAGGGTCTGCCCAGACACGAAACACGTCAGCCAGGGGAACTGAGACTAACAGTCCACAAAAACAGTCGTTACAGATGCCCCAGGCCCTGCATCTGCAATGGCTTTGCCTCTGTCAAAAGCCCTCAAAGGTGCCAGCTGGCTCCCACTCCCTGGCCATCCCCATATGGCCGGGTTTAGACAAGGCACATCTAATCTATCAAACCCAGAGCGAGAGCTCGAGACCAGAGCTAGCAGCACCCCTCCCTTTCAGTCCCAGCTATCTCTGCCTTGCAGGGCCAGCTTCTCACCACCCAGCCCCTCCCAGCAACCCCAAGGAGCAGAGCCAAGCACAGAACCCTTCTCACAGCCATACCTTCAAAGCTGAGGTCAGCACCAAACTCCAGGAGTACTTCTGCAGCCTCGACAAGCCCCAGCTCAGTAACCTTCAGCAGGGTATAGCTCACACCTTCCTGGTAGAACGGGGAGTGGGCTTCTCTCTCCAGGACTCGTCTCATTGCTGAGAGCTGGCTTCCACTGCTGCCCAGGCAGGCATGGCTGGAAATGAATGAAAATAACCAGTTGCTCACCTGGGCAGCACGTGTGTCCAATGAGCTTGCAAGGGTCAAAGTAAGGAGGGAGAAAAAGCCCTGGTTTCTCCTCTTGTCTTGCAAACTGCTGGCCACAGGGTTAGGCAGCAGCACCGGAGCACAGCTGAACCCCTGCTCGGTTTCCGCTGCTGTGGGTCAGCCGGTTTCTGAGCAGCACACACTGCCTCCCGCTTGCCCTGCTCCATCCCCACGTCCCCAAAAGACAACAGCCCTCGGAAAAAAGGCGGCACTGAGAGAGATCTCTCCCTAGTGCCAACGCCGCTGAGCTGCAGCCTCCATCAAGCAGGCCTTCACCCGCCCGCAGCCCGCTCCGTTACCTCTCCCGCGCGTCCTGCAGCGCCAGCAGCGCCAGGATCTCATCCACCAAGGGCTGGTACTCCAGGGCGATCCTGCGGAAGCCGTGCAAGAAAGGCATCTCGCAGCCCCGCGAGGGCCCGTCCGCATGGCAGTGGCGGCCCCCCCCCCCCAAAACAAACGCGGATTGAACCAGCTCTGCTCTCAGAACAAAGCCGCCCCTCCCCCCGCCCCCGCCGGCACCGAGCGCGCCGCCGCCATCACGCCGCGGCCCCCCACGCCGGAAGCGGAACTCGCCTCCCCTCGGTGGGCGGGGGGGGGGCGTGGTCTATCGGTGGGCGTGGCCTATCGAGGGGGGCGGGGCCGCGGTGCGCGCGGCCGCCAGGGGGCGGCGGGAGAACGGGCGCGGCGCGGGGGCGCGCGCAGCAGGTGCTGGATTGGGGGGGGGGGGGGGGGGGGAGGGGCCAGAGGTGCAGGTGTCTGTGGGTGCCCCCCACGCGCCGCCCCCACTGGCTGTCAGCTCTGTGGGGTTGGGGCTTCAGGGGCTGCCGGTGCCGTGCTCGCCCCCGAGGTGTTGCTCCACGGTGTTCCACGGTGCGGATGGTGGCCGTCCCCAGCCACGTGGCACCGAAGGGCACTGGGCAGGTCCAGCCCACACCAGACGCTGCTGTGGGAGAAATCCTTCGGCACAGCGATAGGAGGCAGTGCTGTGAGTGGGTGTCCCTGCTGCGTCCCTAATGTGGCCCTGCTGTGGCCCTGCCATGTCCCTGCCAGGTCCCGGCTGTAGCTGTACTGTGGCCTGTACTGTGTCCCTGCCATATCCCTGCCAGGTCCCTGCCATGTCCCTGCCATATCCCTGCCATATTATTCCTTATTGTGTCTCCGATGTGTCCCTGTTTGTGTCCCTGCTCTGTGTCCCTTTGATGCGTCCCTGTTTGTTTTCCCGTTGCATCCCTACTGTGTCTCTGATTGTGTCTCCGATGTGCCCCTATTTCTCTCCCTGCTATGTTCCTGCTGTGGCCCTGTTGTGTCCCCTGCCATACCCACCATATCCCCGCTGCGTCCCTATCACACCCCTGCCATATCCCTGCTGCATCCCCTCCACATCCCTACAGTGTCCTGCATCCCTCTGTGTCCTCACCACGTCCATTTCAGATCCCGGTCGTGTTCTCCCATTATCTCCCCCACAGCCCCGCAGTACCCTGTCCGTGGCAGTGCCACGACCCCCCGACCCCCACCCGGGCGGTGACCCCCTCCCCCCCCCCCCCCCCCAGCCCCCATATTCCCACCCCCCCCATCCCGGTGCCACCGTTCGGTGCCGCACACCGGGCCGGCTGTGCCGTGGCAGCGCCCGGCGGGACGGCGGGGAGGAATGCGAGCTGCCATCCATCAGGGAGACAGAGCAGCGGCGAGCCGAAGAAAGAGGGGCATTTTAGGAGGAAAGCCAGGGAAATTTGATCATTAAGAAATCCTCCTGGCTGTCTGGGGGAATTTAATTAAATTGCTGGAAAGGGCTGTAAGCACATCTGGATCCAATATGTGCAGCTTTGATTTTTTTTTTCTTTCTTTCTTTTTTTTTTTTTTTTTGTAGTTCGCTCTTTTCCCATCTCGCTGCTGAAGGGGGGGGGGAATAAAAGGGAAATAGCAGAGCCACGGAGTATTGGTTCATCTGGGACTGGGATTGCTGGCAGGGAAAGAAAGAGAGAGGGAGAAGGAATGAGCGAAAGAAGGAGATGGAAAGTGGGGAAGGAAGGGTTTGGGGGAGAAACCTTCCCATGGGTCTGGGGGTGTACGGTGCTGCCAAAGGCACAGCAGCCCCTGCCCCTTGGGATGCCCCACGGTGTGACACCACCACCGTGGGAGGACACAACGGAGCATCACCCCACGTCGCCTCCATTTACTGCGCTCATTCATTTCTAAGGTGGGAAAAGCGAAGAGGGAAACATTCAGGCCAAGGAGAGCAGGCAGCATCCCAGCGGGGTCGGTGCTGCTGTGCCCCACGGTGTGGGATCGGAGCCCATACTCCGGGGTTAGGTGCAGTGAACGTGCTTGGCTCCGTTTCCACCCAACGCGCTCCGCTGTGCCAGGATCGCCTTTTGCCAGCCCCAGTTTTAATCACTTAAAAAGCATTTTTAAGAATAAGAACTTAAATCCTACAGCTACAAAGGAAATTGCATTAATACAGATTGTTTTGTTTTAAAAGGAAAAAAAAACAACACCTAAAAACAAACAAACAAACAAAAAAAAAGCCCAACCTTGACCCCTACTTCAAAAAAAAAAAAAAAAAAGCCATTAGGAGCTCTGCTCTCCCTCTGAAGGGCCGACGGGGTACGGCTGGAGGTTCAATGCCTCACTGTTCCTGCTGGGCTCGTGGAAATGCTCGAGGAGCTGCAGGGAGCTGCCGGCACCCCGCGGGAAGGTGTGTAAATCTTTGCGTGTCTAAAGAAACTTTACCGGACCGTGAGGATTGGGGGAAAGAAAACGCTCGCCCTCTTTTTTTTTTCTCTCTCTCTCTCTTTTTTTCCCCACTTTCCTTTGGAACTCTGATCCCCTTTGATGGTTAATAATAATAATAATAATAATAATAATAATAAATAAAAAATAAAAAGGTCGTATTTCACCCCAAAAAAATATCGGCTGTCAGAGGGCCCGAGGAAGTGCGAACCCGAGGGGGTTTTGCTGACGATTATTCCCTCCGTTTAATTATTTAATGCTGCGGATGGAATGAAAGATGTCGGCCCTGGACAAGCAGATGGGGCAGGAGGGGGGGGGTCTGACCGTGGGGCTGCCCCCAGCACGACCCACTGTCACACTGGTGGTGGAAAAGAGTGCGTTGGGGGGCACCTCCAGCCACGGGGCCACGTTGTCCCTCCAGCGGCCTCACCTCCGCACTGGGAAGAGGTGGTTATACTGGGAGAAAAGCGGGATGAGGGGATGCACGGCCGAGGGGGGCTGTGCACGGAGCCGCGCGTGGGAGCACTGAGCCGGGCAGCAGAGCGGGGACACCATCCCCACGCTCACGCAGCCATGGGGATGCCGGGGATGGCTGCAGCCTGCAACGCTACCCCGGGGCCAAACACTGGGGCCGATAAACCTCAATAGAAGGAGGGGGGCGGGCGGGGGGGGCTGGGCAGGGCCGTTCGCTCACCCTGGGAGTCCCCCTTTCCCTCCCCCCCCCCCCCCCCCCCCTTCCCGAGGACTCGCAGATTGCCGAAATCTGCCTTCAGCCTCAGTGTGCGGAGCTCCGGGAAAGCCGCTGCCCCATCAGGAAGATCAGATTCGGCAGCTCCGGATCGAGTCGAAATGCGCACCCCTCTCTGCTCGGAGGGAAAGCCCTCGGCCAGCAGTTCAAACAACTCCTCTGGGGGGGCTGGGATGGGTGGGAAGGGGTTCTGCGAGCTCGGAGGTTGAGCGTGGAGCAGACAGAGGCGGTGGGGGGGGGGGGGGGGGGACGCGGGGTGCGGGGTGCGGGGATCCGACGTGCGGTGCTCAGCCCGACCGCCGCCTCCTCCGTCCCTACGTACACACACATCGACACACGCACACACACACCTTTATCTCTTGAATTTTTAAAGAGGAAAACCTCCCTTTTTCTTTCTTTTTTCTTTTTTTCTTTTTTTTTTTTTTTTCCCCCCCTGCCCGGTGGCTGGTTTTCATTAGGGAGGTTTCTCTCTCCAACCCCAAGGGAAGCAGCCTATGAGTTCGTAACTGCGGTGCAGGACGTAATTATCTCATTAAGGGGAGAGAGCCAGGCTGCTCCCAGCGGAGCTGACCTCGCTCCGGGGTTGATGGGGGCCCGGAGGGTGGGATGTAGGTGGAGGGGTGGGCCCGGAGGGTCACCATTTGGGGTGACCCGTTCGCAGCCCCATTTGGGGTCGGGGAAACTCAGCCCTCCCCACGGAGCGCAGCCACTTACACTTGTTGAGAGAAGCACTTAAAGCAGAGCTGGAAGGGGGGGGGATGCGCAGGGGGTGATTCCCCCCCACCCCGGGGGTCGTTGTACCGGGGGGCGAGGGGCCGCCCCGCTCGGTATAGGGGCGTTTGTTTGAACAGCTCCAGAGCAAAGAGCAGGGGAAGAAAGTTTGGGCTGGGAGCGTGGTTTTTTCCCCAGACGTCAGCACAAGGCGGAACAGGGGCTGGGGAGGGAGCCGGACTCGCAGGGCAGCCGGGATTTTTATTTTTTTTATTTTTTTAATTATTATTTTTTTAAATTATTATTATTATTTTAATTATTTATCTGGTGGGGTTGGGAGAAGAGGAAGGGGCCGGGGAGCGGCCCGGCACCTCGGGGTGGGCTGCGGGCCGGTGGGGGTGGGAGCCATGGACTCGCCGCCAGCCTTCGCCATGGACAAACCGTTCGCCCCCAGCACCGTGCGCGGTCCGGAGCCGCCCGAAAACCCTCAGAGCCGGAAAAACTTCAGCGTGAGCCATCTCCTCGACCTGGAGGAGGTGGCGGCCGGGATGAACGGGGCCCCCCCCGCCGGCCCCCCACCCTCCGCCGGCGGTAAGGCCATGCCGGAGCCGTCGGGAGGCAGCAGCGGCAGCGAGGCGGCACCCCAGGACGGTGAGTACCGACGTCCCGGGATGGGCCCCCCCTCTACCCGCAGACTCGGGGCGTGGGGTGACCCCGCTTTCCAACACCCCCCCCCCCCCTCTCTTTTCCCGGTCCGGGCGGAGAGCGGGGGACAAAGGGGCGCGGGGTCCCCCCGAGGTGTGGTGGGGGCCGGGTGGGGGCTGCTGGGGAGCACCGTCCCGTTGGGCTGCGGGAGTGGATCGGGGATATCTGTGGGGTCGGAGCCGACGGAACGGCGAAAGCACACGACGGACGGGGCATAGGGGGCACCGCGCCGTGGGGACCGAGAGACGCGGGTACCGCAGCGGCCGCATCCCCGCTGCCACCGGGACAGGACGGTGCCGAGCTCCCGGTACATCCCGGGGCTGCTTGGTCCTCCCCGCCCCGGTTCTCGGGCTCCGGGAGCGGAGGGAAAGGAAAGCTGCGGGTCCCTGACGCTGGCACACCGGCACGGAGCTGCCTTTGTCCGGCGCTGCCATCGGGGTGTGTAGGAGCCGGGGTTGGGAACGGGGAGTGCCCGGGTGCTCGGGGCTTTGCGGCGTTCGGTCCTGGTGCGTTTAGAAAGAGATAAACCCTCTCCTCCGGCTGCATCCCGGCTCCGGAGTGAGGTTGGCCCCGACCCTGGGACAAAACCCCGCTCAGGGGGCACCTGGAGGCTCCCAGAACCCCGTCGCGATGTAGGGTGGTGGGAAGGAGAAGGGGATGGAGGTGCAGACACACTGCCTGTCCACAGCCTGGACTGGGTACCCCCAAACCTGCCCCGGGCTGGGATTCGGGCCCCATCCCCGGGGCACTGCTGGCCGTGCTGTGGTCCTGACCCGGTGTGTACTGATGCTGCCACCCTGGAGCTGTGTTGAGGAGCTTCATGGGGGAGCAGAGTGGTCCTTGTGTCCCCTCCAGCAGCTCCTATGTTGCAGTTTGGGTAAGAAGCATCCTCCCAACCACACCTTATTCCCAGCACAACCGGACCCCCTCACCCTGCCCTCCACTCAGGATACCAAGGGCCGGGTGCCGATTTCGGGGCTGGCAGCTGAGATTTTTGGTGTTGTTTCCCATCCTCTCTCCTCCTCCTTTGGGTTTTGTTTGCACTTCCCACATCACTTTTGGGACCTTGGGGCTGCAGATGGGACTGTGCATTGCAGCTTTCAGAAATACGGCAGCTCCTTGCAAGGCCATTTTTTTAGCCCTAAAAGCCCATTCCTCATGGGGCAGAGCCCTGATGGGGTTTGGCATCACTGGACAAGGGGGATATTTCCCACTGTCACCTGTATCTGAAGTTATGGGGATGAAGGCGCTGTCAGCATCTGGGATACACCGCAAACACACTCAGGAGTGGAAGCATTTCTCATGATCCCAAATGGAGATACCTGAGCGATGGGAGCTGCAAGCAGCCCACAGGAGGATGAACAAGGAAATGGAATGAGAAAACCCGTGTTGGTGCAAACCTCAGGTTGTGGGACCCACGACCCTGCTTCTGAGCTGCAGCTTCCTAAACCAAGACGAGGAAACCCTAAATAGCATGCAGCCTCTGCAAGGAGCAGATTTGCCATGGATCTGCAGTGATGGCAACGGAGGGGCGTTACATTCCCTGTTATGGGCATCCTCGAGTGAAGACATTTTCCCTCATCTTCCTCTCCACCATCACATCTTTTTCCTCTCCCAGACACAGGCCAAGACTGCACCGCTCAGTGGCAGAGGGAGCAGAGGGGTCTCATCCTCATCCCCATCCTTGTCCTCATCCCCATCCTCACCCTCATCATCTCCCAGAGTGGTGCAGCCTCCCATCAAACCCTTCCACTCAACTTCTGAGGTCTTGAAAGCTTGTTCACCTCCTTTCATTAGACTAACAAATAATGTGTAACGCGAAACATCTGTTAACAACAGCCCTTAATGTTCTCAAGATGATAAAGCAGGAGGGTAATTTTAGCCAGCGGGCCTTGACTGATGGCTTTTCAAACAATGAACTTGCTTTTGGTGCTGCCTGGGGGTGGGAGTGGAGCCGGGCACTGACTCCGATGGGTGCTTTGGGGCTGTGTGGTTTCGGCTGCTCCCAAAAGGGATGGGAGTGGGTGATGCTGTGAGGGGAAAGCCCTGGGCAGAGTGGCTCTTTCCCCATCCCATCACCTGGGTGAAGAGGGGAGAAATCCCCCTTGGTCCCACAGTGAAACAAGAGGAGATGCTGCACCCAAGGGGATGATGCTATGGTGAACTGGTTCTAATGTTGCGAATGAGGGCAGCTGAGAAGGGAGAAGTGAAGCAAGGACCTGGTTAAAGTGAAGCGTGACAAGGGGTTGTTGCTGGGGTCAGGGCAGGGTGGTTGTACCCAGCACCCCATAGGGGCACTTTTCTGCTGGGCTTTTCCTGCCTTCCCAAATGTTGCTTGTGGGATCCCAATGTGGGGACACCTCAGCTGTGCCCACCAGATAATGCTGATGCCCGATATGGGCTGAGTCTGCCAGCACACCATGAAAGCAAAGAAGAGGCTGTCAGGCAGCTAGGCTGGGCTGTAGGATTTACATCACCCTCAGCCCTGTGCCTCTCCCCAAAACAGCATCAGCTGTGGGTGCTGAGCGCAGCATCCCGCGGGGGACTGTCCCCATGGGGCAGAGCCGAGACAGGGTGGCACTGAGGGAGGGCTGAGGGGATGAGAGCTGCTCAGTCCTTGTATGGCCATGCTGGGTGGCACATGGATCTGGGACAGGAGCAAGCCTTGCATGGCCATGATGGCCACAGATGGAGTGTCATCATCGCTGTCCCCATTGCCTGCTTGGGGACATTGCCCACACCAGGCAGGGAGGGATGCAGTCCCCGGGACAAGCAGCTGACTTCTGTGCAGGGGGATGCTGCCTGTCCTCGGTGCCCAAGCACAGCGTTCACCCAGCAATGCAGTATCCATCATGCCTATCAATGGATTAATTGATCGTTGATGAACGTCCTGCAATTAATCCAGGCGGGCTGTGCTGTCGGGGAGCTCCCGCCCCATTTGTTTGCACTTAGTGTGGGGTTGGTGACATGTGAGGGGCTGGGAGCCTGACATGTCCCAGCGCAGCGACTGATGAGTTCCAGCAGCTCTGGGAATCCGAGCACATCCCTGTCAAAACCTGAAGGGCTCTGGGAAGGACTCACCTTAACCCTGTGATCCCCCAGCCTGAGACACAAACCCTACAGCGAGGCTTCCCCTCCCCAAATGGGGGCCCTCCACCATTGTCACCCCACTCTGCTGCCAGGGGACCTGCTGCCCTATGGGTGGGGTGGGGTTGGTGTCCAGATGTCCATCCAAAAGCCACAGAGCAGGCAGGAGTGATGCTCTTCCTACAGGACAGACAGGATGAGAGGCTGAGACCGTGCTAATTTAGGTCAGACTCCGAGTGCAGAAACAGCACAAACCTCTGCCAGGTGCTGGCAAAGAAGGATCCCATGTCTAAACGAGGCTTCTGGCATGGGAACACCCCAGCACCAACCTTCCCACATCCTTTTCTGACCCCAAAGGATGCCACGGGCTCAGTGTCACATTCCTCCCTGCATGGCAGGAGATGCTCCATGCCCTGGGCTGCATTCAGGCTTTTACAGACCAGCAGCACCTGGGCTCTAATTTGGGTTAATTTGCCCACAAATGGGCTGAACACCTCCATAGGGGCTGCAGGAAACCCCCTGCAGTGTGTGCCGGGAGGGAGGAAAATCCTAAACCGAGTGCCTGGCTGGGCCAGGAAAGTCCCTTTATCTTCCTCCCCCCTCAGTTCTCAGCGCACTGATTTTCCTCTTCCTGGAGCAGTGATGCTCAAAGGAACGGGGTTGGAAACCTCTCGTGGTGCTGTGTAGGGGATGGGGGTGCAGTAGGGCCACGGGGGTTTGCCCCACTCTATCGGGAGCCCCCACAGCCCCCCTGGGCACGAGGACACCTCTCTGCCCCCCGGCTGTTGTGTCTGTTGCGATCAAGAACAGCTCAGGGCGAGACTATTTCCCCTCTCCTTTCGGGCTGTTATTTCAGGGATCGAGGCTGATTCACGGGAAAAATATGAAATTTCGACTCCGCGCGGCCAAGATGGGCGAATTTCAACGAATCAGCATTTTAAGAGAGCCTGGGCGTGTGTCTGTAGCTGGGAGGCTGATGAAATGATTTAGGGCTTTGAGGCTGCCTCGTTAGGAACCCTTCCTCCCTCCCAGGGAGCGGAGCTGTCACCCCCTTTCCCAGCGCTGCTTCCCTCCGGCAGTGGGCAATTCTCTCCCCCCCCCCAACACGCACTGGGGCTGGGATGTGATGCAGCTGAAGGGACGGGGCTGGGGGCAGGATGGGGCCGTGGGCTTTACTGTGGTGAAGTCCCCCCGATTGGTACCACGTCCCCAACTGCAGCTGGAAGGGTTTATCCTGTGGGGGGGAGTGGGGGGAGTGGGGGGAGTGGGGCTGGGATAGCACCACTGTGCTGCGGAGCATCCTTTAAAATGAGACAGGAGGGGTCAGGGAACGGAGATGGGAATGGATGTGGGTTTGTTGTGGATCTGCTTGATATGGGGCAGTGGTGGGCAGGGGTCCCCTGCATGGTGTCAGCAATGTCTGGGAATGGGAAACCCTATAGGAGAGGACGGAGTGGGCTTTCAAGGAAGTTTTCAATCACCACATGAGAGTAACAGCCCCAAATTTTGAAGATATTTTTGTAAAGCCCCCACCCTTAATGCACTCCCATCATTACCCCACGCAGAGACCTTCCCTTCTCATCCTTCACTGACCCAAGGGACCACCCAGCGCAAACACCACTGGGGAGCACTGTGGGGGGACAGCACCTGGCGGTGGGGATCAAACCCTCCTGAGCAGGAGGAGCAAAGAGGGTGGTGGGTTTGGGAAGGTGGGGTGTGGCTGGGGGTAAAGGGGACACTTTGGAGGGGACATTACCCTGCCCCAGGCTCGGGGACACCCCTGGGGTCAGGAGGATGATGGAGAGCAGCCCCCACCCTGCAGCCCTTCGCTGGGTGATGCACGGCACCGGGCGGGAGCTAATTGAAGCCGGAGGCCTAACGAGGTGCCCCTCGTACCGTGGGGGCTTCAGAAAGCGGCAGCGGCAGCCGCCGTCCCCCTCCCCTTTCCCTCCTCTTCCCCCTTTGGAGCGGGTATAATAAAGCAGCTTTTCAGCTGCGGCTGCAGTGATAGATCAGGAAGAATTGTATGAGTCTATTAAAGTCTGTGCGTCTCCGAATGGAGACTGCGGCTAAGCCAGGCGCCAGGCGCTCGCATTGAACCAGATGTGCTCAGGCGCCGTCCTTTCCAGCCACTGCAGCTGAGAGGCTGCCGCCTTCACACGCGAGGAAACTGGCGTGCACATGGCAGGGGAGAGGGGGAGCACATGGCAGGAGGGGTGCGGGGTGGGGGGTGGGGGGGGCACAGCTGCGGGGCTGGGGGAAGGATGCGCAGAAGTGGAGGGAGGGCATTGCTGAGGGAGCGTGGTTGTGTGTGTGTGTGTTTGGGGGGGGGGGTGGATTGCACCCGAAAGTGTTGAGAGCTGATGGTGGAGGGAGGGTTGCAGCGTGCTCAGAGCTGTATGGGATGTTGCAGTGTTCAGGGGGTGCTGCATTGCACCTGGAGCTGTGCAAAGCATTGATGGGGGGGGGGGGGGGGGAGTGCATTGCTCACAAGATGTAAGGGGATGAGTTGCATTGCACCCTGAGATGTGCAGGGGGACTGCAATTGCACCCCAGGGGACACAGAGCGTGGCATCCCGAGCTGTGCTGGGCACTGTAACAGGGACAGCGATGTGGCAGTGCAGCTCTCCTGGGCAGGGAATGAATGGGGGGGTCCTGCTGCAGCCCAGTGCACATGGAGCAGCACAGCTGCACGGCCACGGCCGTGGGACACCCATTCCCCACTGTTTTCAGTTTGACAGCCACGTGGCTGTAATTTGGGGGTTGTAAAGACTTTTGAATGAACCCCCACCCAAAAAAAAAAAAAATCCAACCCTGTTATTGTTTAAATTAAAAGAGACTGAAGCATTTCCATTAGCATTAGAGGTTCATAGAACCTGAAACAAATGTCAGTCTGTCCCCTCCGTGCTGCAGCCCCAGCAGGTTGTGTGTCACCCTTTCCCATGGCTGTTCTGTATTACAACATCATGCAGTCAGATCTGTACTGGGACAGATCATGCAGATCTGTGAAAGCCAGAGGGGGGGTGGGGGGGTGGGGGGGGGGGATGGCACACACGATGTGTTTTATGGGATTTATGAGTGAGCACCCAGAGGTGGCTGAGCTGTGCCCAGCACCAATGCCAGCGTGATCCCACTGCACTCCAGGCTGGGTTTTGGGGGGCTGAGTGTGGCAAAAAGGAGCCAGAAGGGATGGCAGTGGTGTGATGAATAGAGGAGTCTCAGCTCCTGTGAGCAGGACCCCAAAGCAGCCCACCTCCCTCAGCCCTCCAGCATCATCCCACCTGCATCCAGCAGGGCTGCGTGTTAACCTGCAAACAGTTAAACGGGTTTGGTCTGGGAGAAACCAGGGGAAAAAAAAAAAAAAAAAGGAGAAAAGATACGAGCCACTTATTAAAATGAATGTTTTACAATAAATTTGGCGAGGGGCCACCGACCTCAAATGAAAACCAGACCAAAGGATGGCGATGCTGCTTGCTGGAGAGGGTTTGTGGGATGAGTGCGTGTGTGCCCATGGGGCTCTCCTCAGAATGAGGTGTGGGGCCGGGGGCTCACAGCCACCGTCACACCACCCTAACGTGTTGGGGACCCCATCCTGGGATGCCCCAGCAGTGGTCGTGGGCTGCAGGACGGGTTTGGGGCAGGTACTTGGTGTTGGAATGGGGTCAGTGACACATCTGCCTGGAAAATGCCCATTTGCCTGCAGAAAGGGAAAAATGTGGGGAGTGGGTGCCAGGGTCTGGTCCTGGTGCCCCACACTGCCCAAAGGGAAGTCCCGTGGGGCTGTCCCCTGGTCCCCATATGCTCTCTTCCCTCGGTCTTGGAAGTGACCCTGATGCAATTAGGGCTGCGTGCTAACCTGGAGGGCTGGTGTTGGGTTTCAGTGCCAGATGCCATCGGGGCAGCCTCGCTTTGGGCCTTTGCTTATTAGATTTCAAGAAATCACCTTTTCTTTTCTTTTTTGTAAATTTTATTTTAGTTTTTTGCCGAGGGGGAGGAAGGCTGGGATTGCCATGCCAGGAGTCTCTGGCCAGGAGCCAGCCACTCCTGCTGTGCAGCCCTGCCTCATTGGTTGTATGTCCTAACTGCTGTGCTGCTCTCCCTGTACCTGGATGGGCACTCCAAAGGGAGAACACTTTGCAGCCAGAGCTGACCTCTCTGCAGAGCTCGGCTATTGCAGGATGGTGGGGTCTGTCCCAGCATCACCCATCCCAGCACCATCCATCCCCAAATCCCATCTCACTGTAGCTCCAGCATTGTCCCAGCCCTCTCCGTTCCTGCCGCCCTGCTTCCTCCACCCATGGGGCCTGAGCAGAGCATTTCCTTGTGCACCACTCACACATCTGTTAGCTATCACGGCGCTGCCAGGCTCTGCACTCAGCTATTTCAATGTGCAGCACCAATGGCACTGGGAAGCAGTGAGGCTGCAGCCTGGGTGTGTGTCTCTGTGTGCTCATGGTGCTCTTGTCAGCCCCCAAAGCCTCATGTGATGCTGCAGCCGATGGCTCTGGAAGGGTGTGAGGCACATGCAGCACTGAGCCCAAGGGATGTGCACTGTGGGTACCCTGAGTCAGTGCCACCCTGTAGCCACGTGGGATGGGGTTTTCTACCTGTGGTGGGCTTGTTCTGGTGAAGGGAAAGGCAGGATCAGGCCCTTAGCTCTGGGGAAACCCAGCAAGCTCCATTCTAGTTCCCAAACCCCTGTGACCCACATGGTCCCACCATGCTTCCTGCACTAAAGATGGGCACTGCCAAAAAGCAGCTGCTCAGCAGCCAGCAGTGGGCTCCAAGCACGGCCCTGCAGGGATGCACAACAATACCCCCCAGTTCATTTGGGCATTTGGGCCACAATGGCTGCCCAGTGCCCACAGCATCCCCAGCTCTGGGGGGTGTGCACAGAGCACCTCCATGCACGATGCTGCCCAAACCCATCCTCCTGCAGTGCTGGGTAGTTGCTGGCTGGTGCAGCAGCAGCCCCATGACCATAAAGGAGCCAGCTGCTGCCTGTCAGTGAGCGGAGCTAAGACCCTCCCGGGACGGCCTTGGCCTCTTTTTTGGTACGGGCTTTTGCTGCTCCTTTATAACAGAGACACTTTTCCCCCAGCTAAACTGGCAGCCTGTAAAAACGTGTCAGCGTTTCAGTTTTTTCACAATTAATGAGGTGAAACATCCTCGGAAACATTTTGCTGTAATGTTTCTCCGGTAGCTGAGACTTACCCCTCTCTTAAATTTTTAACGTCCGCCACTTGATCCGAGAAAGTTTCCTTCGGACTCAGCACATTTGGACCCCCCCCAGTCTCTCCTGCTCCCATTGAGCCTCTGGATTTCTGGGATATAGGGGGCTGGGGCTGGGCTGGAGGGGCAGGAAGCAACCATGGGATGGGGCAGGGCAGCAGGAGAGCCCCAAGGAAGATGGCAGCCTCAGAGCCCTGTTCCCGTGCCCTTAGGGTGGTCCTGAGGTAGGTTTGGATGATGCAGCACTGTCCTGAGTAAAGGGTGCTTCTCTCCTTCCTTGGGCTTTTGGAGGTGATTTGGGGACATCAGCACCTGCAGTGGGGTGGATCATTCCCATCTTTGCTGCTGTGGTTATCTCTGTGCCCCACTATGGTGGACAGACCCATCCCTGCAATGTCCCCATCCTTTGCTCATGGCCAAGCTCAAAACCAACACAAGGTGCCCACACCTTCAGGCTGTGAGGTGTGGGAAAAAGGGATCTGGAGCACGGCGAACTCCTGGGAGGTGGAAATTCCCAGGGCAGAGTGCTCTGCTCAACCCCATCACCACCCCAAGGGCAGTGCTTCCTCCCGATGGCCGCAAGGAATCGGTTAATGGAGCACATGGAGCTCACTGGACGTCATCGCTGGAGCGCGCCTCGCTTCCCTGGAGTATATAAAGGGATGAAGGGAGTCCACATGTTTACCGAGAGAGACCATGGGAGAAACGAAAGACATTGTTTTTCCAAAGGATTTCTTGGCTGTAAAAGTCCTCCACCACCCTGCGGCTTCCCTGATGAAGGCCCAGCGTTAATTTGTTAAATCCACATCAAGTGCCCGGAGAACCAGTTGTTTATTTTTGCTAATTCAGCCAGCCGAGATCAAATTGGGGTTTTATTTGTTAAGGATAAACCTTAATTAATAAAAGCTATTTATTTGGTTAGAGCCGGCTGCAGCCTGAGGGTCAGATATGCCATGATCATTATTTCAAGTAAAACAAACCCAAAACGTCTCTCAACAGTTTGAAAAACGTAGAAACTTAGAGGGCTGAATTTATTTGTCTTAGGAAGAATTTACAGCTAATTCCCTCCAGGCTATTTCAACCCTTAAATTATACCCGAGAAGAAGAAAGAAGGGAGGAAAAAAAAAAGAAGCCAACACAAAAATGCCATTCCAGGAGGAGCAGGAAAGTAAATGGTACGGCAGATTGGATCATCTGGGTGGGGGGGTTGGAATTTCAGGCTTTAAGGTCTTTGGCAAACAAATTGAACATGTAAAATAATGCAACGGGAGAAAAGCTGCGGCTGGAGCGGGGCTGTTGGGATCGGTGATGGGAAATGGAAGATGTGAGCATCCCAGTGAGGTGGGGGCAGCACAGTGTCACTGGGTACTCGCTGATGGCGGGTGGAAGTCAAAGCAGAGCTGGGGAGGAAATCCAGCACGAGTCACTGTGCTGCAGTGCACATCACCCACTTACAGCCCTTGCTGCAGCCGGTCTGGGGCTCCCAACACCTTGTTCCTATGGAAAACACAGGGAAAAAGGGCAAGAGCTGGAAAAGTGAGCTTGCTCCGTGCTCAGCTAAATCAACACACCCTGACCCATCGGCGCTGGGGCCATTGGTTTTGCAAATGATGCATGACCACGCGCTCCCCACTCCCCTCTGCAGGGCTGTTCTCCGTGGTGTGACCATGGCTGCCCTGGGGGAACCATGGGACCCATCCACCCATGAGCCATGGGGCTGCTGAGCCCCCCTCGTCCTCCTGTCCCCAGTGTCGTCCTTCATTATTCAGTAATGTTATCCCTCCATTTCCCCCCTTCCCCTGCATTATTTTTTTTTTCCCTTTGGCGGAAATTGTAATCAGTGGAAAGTAAATACACCGATGGGAAAGCAAGGGTTGCTTAGACGTCCCCTCTGACCTCCGCTTGGACAATCAAGCCAATGCCTCCACCACACTGCCATCAAAACCCCCAGATTATAGCTGACAATGCAGGGGATTGGCTTTCACCAACATCTCCCCCAGCTGTCCCAAGCAAATCTTTGGGGACAAAAGCGACGCGGCGTTGAGCTACTATTGACTCTGGGCCATTACGACTCTCATTCTTGGAAACCCATCAGGTTATTCCACCTTGACGGTTATGGTGAATCTGGTTGCAGTGAATCTCACTCCCCTGGCAAGTACTGCAGGGAGGTTTGTGATACTCATCTGTGTAAAGCTGCCCTGGTTTATGAAGGCATCCCTTATAGAAGCGATGACTGCCGTCAGTGAGGGCAGCATTTATCTGGTCCTGTGGTCCTGTGGTTGGGAAGGGCTCCATGGTGGGGTTAATGGGAATTATATGCATGTTCATCACTGAACCTCATCCCTGAGCACAGCAGAGGACATGGGCATTTAAGGAGAGGAGATTTAAAAAACCCTAGTTTCATTTGGCTAGTTTAGGGCGAGCAAGAGAAGCCATCACTTATG
This sequence comes from Oreortyx pictus, assembly GCA_036925125.1. Classification (NCBI taxonomy): domain Eukaryota; kingdom Metazoa; phylum Chordata; class Aves; order Galliformes; family Odontophoridae; genus Oreortyx; species Oreortyx pictus. The sequence goes on from JAUPFR010000022.1 coordinate 6,028,399, forward strand.
GAAAAGTCATAAAGCCTTAGAATCATTCAGGTTGGAAAAACCCTCTCAGATCCCCAGATCCAACCCTAACCCATCCCACAGTGCCCACTGACACATCCGTCCCTCAGTGCCACATCTTTACTGGAACACCTCCAGGGACAGTGACCACCCCACCCCAGGGGCAGCTGTGACAGTGCCTCCCCACTCTTTCTAGTCACCATATTTTCCCACTATCCAATCCGAGCTTCAGATCCAACAGCCAGAATTTATACCGGCATGAAAATAAAATAGGGTTAATACAGTTTATTTATACGTTTCATAGGGTTCTGTTGAGGGTCGTTGGCTTCGGACCCCAGGTTCAGATCCATGCCCCGGTCCCTCACACCACTCCATCCCACAACTCCTGCTCATCTGAAGGCTCTCGGCTCAGTCCCAGTCCCCGGAAATCTCTGGGTCGACCATGGCCGGACTTCATGTATTTTAATCCAGCAGCTCGTTAGCTCGCAGAGGAAAAACAGGACCAAAAAAGGAGTTTAACTAAAAGGGGCAACTGGAAAGCGGAGACTGGCAGAACATTTGGAGCAGCAGAAACGAGGGCTGCAGGGAATCTGGGGAATTTTATTTGTGAGCCTTTACACGGACTGCGGCAAAGAGCAGCCTGCATTCTCCTGGCTGGGAAAGAGGCCCCGAACCCACACGTATCTCAGGCACCGGCCCTGGTGCCCTTACCCTACCAAGAAGACTGTGTCCCATCTGTGGCCTCATGGGCTGTTCCCAGCACAAGAGGGTCTCTTGAGAACCTGTTGGCAGAGGTTTTGTGGTTATTCAGAATTGTAGGCTAAGATGATCTTGAAACTCCTACTTTCTTCCTGCTTCGTGGTGCCTCGAAGCAGGAGAGCTCAGATCGCTTCCAACAGATTTTGTTCCTTGCTCAAGGCTCATCCCCGAATGTTGCACGTCTATTAAATAAGTACCAAGATAGTTTATTAGCAAGTATTTATTTCTTCAGCACACTCAGGGAGCAGTAATTCCTGCCATCGTGGCCGCTGCACTGATACAGAACAGAAAACCCCAATATAACCCTGCTATGAATCAGAGCGATGCCATAAAACTATTAACATCTCAAATAATTCCCAAATACTTTCCCACCAGTAGGTACAGATTGGATCCAGATGCTTTATTAACGGAAAGAAATAATTACCCAGTACCTCCATGAGGAATACCAACAGCAAGATGTCTTTCCCATGAAGGCAGGGATTGGGTATCATTTTATTTTTTTCCCCATAGATTTGCCAAAGTTTGATGATCTTAGCTACAAAAATTAGGTTAATCTCAGCCTTGCAGAGGGCCCAGGGTTGATAATGGTGAAACCAAGCTAGGCCCTGCACTTGAGGCTTCCATGAGAAGCAAAGGCAGAAATAAGCACGGAGGAAGCAGAGCTTTGAGAGCAGTGTTTGTGTTTGCTCCTGGTGCGTGGATGAGGTTTGATGGCACCATGGTGCTGGAGCTCCGCAGGTTGATGGGGTTGGGAGATCTTTGTGGTGTTTTAGGGTTGAATTTGTTGCTGTCCATGAAAACTGAAGCTTTAGGAAGGTGGGTTCTGCAGAATCTCATGGGGCTTTTGCTGTGATTTCCCCCAGGTGAGAGTCTGAGCCCGAGCCGTGGGGTGGCCAAGAGGAAGAAGAAGCAGAGGAGGAACCGCACCACGTTCAACAGCAGCCAACTGCAGGCTCTGGAGAGGGTCTTTGAGCGGACGCACTACCCCGACGCCTTCGTGCGGGAGGAGCTGGCCAGGAGGGTGAACCTCAGCGAGGCGAGAGTCCAGGTGGGACAGACCCCTCCACCTCCATCCCCACACAGCACCAGGGTCTGGGTGGTGGCAGGGACGCTGGAGGACGTCCCCGCTCAACCTCTCTGTTAACGCCTCCCCTTCCCCACTCAGGTTTGGTTTCAGAACCGGAGGGCCAAGTTTCGCCGTAATGAAAGGGCGATGTTGGCCAACAGATCGGCGTCGCTCCTCAAGTCCTACAGTCAGGAGGCCGCCATCGAGCAGCCCATGGCACCGCGGCCCACCGCGCTCAGCCCTGAGTACCTCTCGTGGAGCAGCTCCTCCCCGTACAGGTGGGTGCAGTACGTGGGACCGTCCCCACCTCCACAAGAGCCCTGTGCTGCTGATGGGGACATGAGGAACTTTGCAGGGCTAAAGGAGTGAGAGGTGGGATATCACTGGGGGGGCTGCCTTGGGAACTCCTGCCAGCCACTGCCAAGTGTTTTGTGGATGGGAGGAGGCCTGGTTCTCACAAGGAGCCCTCCTAGCCTGTGCTAACCCTTCCCACATCCCAATGCAGGAGGGGGAGCGGGTCCCTTCAGTTCCCAGCTCTCCAAAAGCAGGGGGCATGGCTTCCTGGCACATACTTTGATGGGCTCCCACAGGCATCCAGACACATAAAAATGCTGCAGAGCATTGATGGCTCATGTGGGAGAAGCCGGCAACACAGCCTGGGAAGCCAGCGGGATGTGGGGGCTCCCCGTGGGCTGTGCCTCACCCTGCTCCGCTCCCCCCACAGCACTGTGCCATCCTACAGCTCCAGCGGGACCGCAGCACCCACCCAAGGGGTGAACATGGCCAACAGCATCGCCAGCCTACGCCTCAAAGCCAAAGAGTTCAGCCTGCATCAGAACCAGGTGCCGACTGTGAACTGACGAGGGAAAATCCCCATGGCCTCATCCAGAACACGGCGTGGGGATCCTGTACTGATTGGCACCAACCCGCTGCCCACCCCACGCACTGCTCGTCCGACGTCCCAGCACCTCTTCTCTCCTCTTCCCTCTTGAAGGTAGAGTCAAGTCCCAGTCCGAAGTGGCACATCGTTATAGCCACATATGGAGCAAACTTGGTTAGAAACTTGCTTTTCTGCACACCCTTATAATAAAGGCTATATATACACACACATACCCCCCACGCGCTCTTCGAGGACAAACAGACTTACCAAGCGGACAAGAATTTGCTTCCAAACATGGGAGGATCTTGGACCTTTGGATTTGACCAATTTGGGTATCTTGCCCGGAGAGCCAAAGAGTTATTGGGTCTTCTCCTCCCATAGGGACGGCACGCAGCGCTGGGACGATCGCGATGGTGCACGATGCCAATTTTTTGAGCCCCCCTTTATTCTGGGCCTTCACCTCCTTGTGCATCGCCAGCCATGGGGCTCAATGCGACCATTGCAAGCCAACTGCTGGGTCCCTGTGCCCGTAAACTGGGGGGGAACACATCGCTGCGCCCCATCCAGGCACCACCGCCCCACATCCGCGGGTTTGCCAGCAGTTCTGCAGAGCCCCAGGTCATTGAACCATCCCAGGGAAAGAGAAAATTGGAAAAAGCTGTTGGTTTCAGCTGAGTAGGCGGCTCCCGGTGCTCCGTGCCAACGGCAAAGCAGACTTCATCTTCCGGAGACACAGCATCCCCAGCGGCCGCTCTGCAGATGGGCCACAGAGTGTGGGGCTGGAGGCTCCGTGGGGTGTTTTCTGTGTTTCTGAATAATGGAAACTGTATTACCCACCACACCACGCAGCCCAGAGAGGGGGCTCTCGGTTGCAAGGTGGGCACGAGACCTCCAACAGCAGCACCACGTCAATGTGGGATGAGCTGATGCTGGGGCAATAGGGGATTGACTCCATGGACAAATCCAATAGAGCACCCTTCCCTCACCCACTGCAAGGAGCAGCAGCCAAGCAGCCAACCAGCCCTACTCTGTGAGGGGGGCTTTGTCCAGCCAGCATGGTGGGGCTGAGAACAAGTGAATGTAGCAGTGGACCCAAGGATGGCCACAGCAGCCACCAACATCAACACCCATCAGGTCGAGGCCAAAAGCACCCAAACCACTTTGAACGCCCACCCGAGAGCCCCCACATCCTGCCCCCGGGAGCTTCCTCTCCCTTTCCCACCAGGGGAAGCCACACCTGGTCCTTGGTGGCCACGGTGAGCCCATGTGTGTGCCCGGTGGGGAGGGCAGAGCTCCCTGGAGTGCCACAGTGAGACCTGATGGGTCTGAGCACTGCCATGCGGGCAGAGGAGCCCCCTGCAGAGGAACCCCCAACCCCAAGGAACGGCGTTGGGGCGGGGGGTCCCGTTCCCATGGAAAGCACAGGGCTCTTTTTTTTTTCTCGGTTATACAACACGAAACCACAGGGATATAAATGTCGCTGCCTCTTCGAGAGCATTAATGAAAATAAACCCATTTAATAGTTTGCAGATGCCGTTTCTGTAAACCTAAAAAAAGCAGGGAATAAATATTTCTTCACTAAATATCTATATGTATATATATATTTGAAAAACATTCGTTCCTCACCCCGAGGGCCCCTCCCTCGCCACAGCCACACCGGGACAGACATCGGGACGGAGGGATGATGCTCACATCATCTGAGGTCTCTCCCTTTTCTATCTGTACAAGATCCACGGTGGATTTTTAATTCTTTTTTTTTTTTTGCATGTCTGTGTTTTTTGGAAATTTTTTATAAGGGTTTTTTGTTTGTTTGTTTGGTTGTTTGGTTTTGGTCTCTTTGTAAAAATAACTCTTGTGAAATAATGGAGGAATAAATATTTTACTGAGTAGAGATGTGTCCGCACGTGCAGGGCAGTGCTCGCAGCACTGGGCGGGAGGTTATTGGGGGGGGTAACATGGAGGTGGGGTCCCACATCCCATCCTACTGCTGGAGGAGGGGCTGGAAGTGCTGATCCCTCTCACAGAGAGGAGATCCCCCCCCAGACAGCAGTGGGCATCTGTGCTGTCGGAGCAACATCTGCCCCAGCACTGCGGCAATGGACGGAGGTGGGATGGGGCCAGAAGCAGAGCTCCTCACTGCTGAGCTGGTAGGTCCCATCCTGCAGTGCAAATGTGGGTGAAAGCCTTCGAGCACTCATTAGCACTCCACAGACATCATGGGCAGGCATCCGCTGCGGAAGTCCTGCTGGGATGAGCGCAAAGCTGCGGTCACAGCAGAGACCAACATGTGGCACAGCCTTGAGATCCAGACAAGGAATAGAGCCAGGAGATCTGGATCTGCTTGCAAATGTGGACCAGAAGGGCAAGAATGTAGGAATGAGCCACTGGGCCCTGGAGAGCTGCAGGACCTGAGCTACAGAGTGGCAGGAAAAATGCAAGAGGTGCATGGAGAAACTGCTCGATGCACCTGGCTGCTATTGCACAGAGTCCAAAATGAGAAAATGAGTGCTGGGAGTCCCCAGGAAAGGGTTAGAAATCAAGGCAGAAGGAGCCCTCACAGCTGTCATAGAAAGGCACAGCGCAGCTACAGCCTGAAATCCATCGCCCCAAGATGTTGCAGAGATCAAAGGTCTGAAATGGGTTTGGAGAGGGTCAAGAAGTTAATGGTGGGTGGGTCTGTGGCACTGAAACATGGCCCAGATTCAGACTCTGCAGAAAATCGCTGCCCTGCTGATTTCCAGAGGCAGGAGGGGCTCTGTGGGAGGGCACAGCTTGTGTTTCTGGCACCTGCCTTGCTGGCACTCTCTGTTATCCATGGTCCCACACACAGCAGCTCAGCCATCCCCGTGGCCATCGTGCTGCTTGATGCTGCTTCGTAACTCCTGATGTGTGTATTCAAAAAGTGACCCACTGATTTTCACAGACACTTGTCCAACCCCTGCCTGGTCCCCTTGTGTCCTCACGTGGCCAACACAGAGTGTCCCTTTGGGGGTCATCCAGCCCTGAGTCAGGAGACCCTTTGAGGTGAAGATCTTGCAGCTCCCAGGGCAGATTTCTCCAGAGACTCATGACTATTTGCTGCTGGAAATGTACCATTTATTTCTTGCCTGTGCCATCCCAGCTTCACTCCAGGCCCTGTCAGAGCAGGAGGTTCCAACCCATGGTCTGAGGGCTCCCAGGAGCCCTCCTGGCAGGGGTGATACATGGAATTGTTTGAGTTGGAGGGAGCCCTGAAATGTCATCTATTCCAACTATCTGACACCCAAGGTCAGGGCTGGACGGGGCTCAGAGCACCTGATGGAGCTGTGGGTGACACTTTTCACTGCAGGGAGTTGGACCAGGTGGCCTTTAAGGTCTCTTCTGACTCAAACGGTCACAGGAATGGAATTGCCACCTCTCCACCATTCAGCACAGAGGGACTTCTCCATCTGCTTTCTGGTCCCCGTCCACACAGCATTGCTTTGGCCGGAGGGCTGCAAGAACTTTGGTTGCAGATTGCATTTCCTCCCCTGCAGCAGCCGCTTTGCAGCGGAAGGACCTCTCCCTTTGTCCCCAGTCCCCAACAAAAAAGAGCCGGAGATGCCAGCCACGTCACACGCAGCTTCTTTCCAAACCCCAAAAGAAGCCACTTAAGGGCTCCGTGTCTCCATCTCGGGGCCGCCCGCACCCCAAACCCGCGAGGTCACCCCTGCGGAGCTCCGTCCCCCCCCCCATAGCGGTGCGTCCCACGGCCACACGGGGGTGCTGCGGCTCCGCGATGCGCTGCGCTGTCCCCACGCGGGACACGGGGGTGGGGACGCGGGCGGTGCACCCACGGGGCGGGCTGCTCTCGCTTTGCAGGAATAGCATTTCCTCAGGGGGGATTTGCGTGGCGAAACCCCTCCACGAGGGACGAGAAGATGGGGTTTATGGAGGGCTGAGTGATAACGAGCACCGTGGGGGGATGGCTGATGTGCCAGGTCTGCGTGGGGAGGATGGAGACAGGGAGAGCGGGGTGGGGAGGGGAAAGTCCAGAGCCTGAGGACAGGGGAGAGCCGGAGCTGTCTGGAAGGTGCAGGAGGGGAAGGGATGTGTCACGGGGTCCCCACTTGTTTTCCCCCACCTTCAGACTCCTCGGGCTCGGTGACGTTGGAGAGGAAGACACAACACCGGCGGAGTGAATCATAACCAAATCCTTAAGCACCGGGCTTGGCAGATGCGCGGTCCCAGGTGTGTTTTGCAGCGTTACCATTTCAGCTGTAAGGCGGCTGCGAGAAACAAATGGTTGGCACGCCTCGAGCCGGCAAGCACAGCCGGGCACAGCCACCGTCCCCCTCTCCCTGAGAGCTGCGGGGGACACCGTCCTGCTGTGGGGGACATCACCTGGGCATGCCCCTGGGAATAAAGCAGGCCACGAGGCGGCTCCTGTGCCCCCTGCGTGCCGCCGATGCACCGCAGCGATGCAGCCCCAGCCCCGGTTGTGGCCACGCAGGGACGGAGCCGGGCTCCATCCGCTCTCCCACCAGCTCCCAGCATTTCAAAATAAGCGCAATGGCTGTTCCTCTTTGTAATATACCCCGTGGGCCTTTGCTGTTTGTTTTTTTGGAGGCAGGAGAGTTCACATTCCCAAGCTTTCCCCCCCCCCCCGCAGCCAGTACAGCGGGGTTTATTTTTTTTTAATAAAGAAAGAAGCAGGCAGAGCTCTGCACGTAACCTCGGCTTCCCTGAGCTGGGCATCACCCCCAGGCACCGGGCAGGGGTTAGAGGGGGCTCTTAGAGCTTCCTTCCCACCCCAAAGCCCCAATTCCGGCTATGTCCCAGTACACAGCAGCCTGTACTGGATGGAGTCCATCTTATAAAGCCACCGCCTTTCTTATTTGAAAACAAGAAGTACTGGGGGAATGAAAAATCTGTCACGTGGGACCATTTCATCCATCTCAGCCATTAACACGGATGCAGGCACACAAGGGCAGCACCTCCCAAACACCACCAGCTGAAGAAAACAGGAGGAAGCGAGGTGTTGGCTTGCTAGAGAAGGAAGGGACTGCTGAGCTGGGAAAACACAGGCAGCTCCTTTGGAAGCTGTAAGCACAGAAAGGAGAGCAACCACACCCTGGCTGAGCACCTCCAGCCCTCCAGGATGTATCCACCTCCATTGGGAAAAAGTGCAGGCAGGGCACAGAGAGAGCTTGCTTGGGAAAAGCATCTTCCAGCAAAACCTTGCTGGGAGGAGAGCTGGGAGCACGCTGAACTTTGGGCAAGAGAACCAAGCGTGGCTGCACTACCAGCCCCAGCTCCTCTGAATGTAAAATACCTGCCCTCACAGTGCCAAGAGCTGCGGGCAGGTGGGCTGGGGGAAGGGTGCTCAGCTCTCCAGAAGCCTCAGGACACTCGTGGCCCCGTCGGGCTCAGCACTCCCTGCAGCTGGACCCGGACCCAGCTGCTGCCCAGCTGCATCGGCGGCTCTCGAAGGAAGGATGTAGCAGAGCACAATGATTTGTTTTTATTGGGAATACTTGCTTCCTGCCACCAGGACGCATACGCAGTGCAGGGGTTTGGAGACCTTGTGCACCGTGTGAGGCAGCACGGGCTCATTGAAAGGGGTATTATGCAGACATCTGCTGAGCTGGGGCTGCGTGAGTGAGAGGTGGCCAAGAGCAAACTGAGGGACCTGCAGACCTTCTGCAGCCAGGAGAGCAGAGTGCTGTGCTCCAATAAGCTCCCAGAGTGTTCAGCCCAAGGCCACAGCTGCTGCTCTGGGAGCTGCTGGGCTGGGAATGCTCCCTGAGCCAGGTGAGGCTCCAGGCATCCTTCCGAGCTGCTCTTCTTCCCATTGATACACGGTGGGGTCTCAGTGAGAAGATCCCAGAGGGGAGGGCAGCAAGGAGAAGAGCTTTAGTGCTTAGGACATGTGGAAAGGGAGTTCATTTTCTGCTCGCTGCTTTCTCACTGCAGCCTTAGCAAAGTTCTGCATTGTCCTCAGAGCCCTCCTCCTGCCCTGCCTTCCCTGGAGCTGCCCCAACACTATCCCTAAGGACAGCTGCACAGCACAGTGGGGTTGGCCATCATCACACAGCACAGCAGAACAGCAGAACCCTCCTCCCAGGGCACAGCTTGGGGTGCACGTTGAAAGCATCTCCGAGCATTTCCAGGCAGCAGCATGTGGCTGCAGGCACGCAGCTCTCCGCAGGGCGGTGATTTCTGCAGGCTGCTCTGGGCAGTTCCCGCTGCATCCCGTGGTGAGGCTGGGATCAGATCAAGAGCTTTTCTCCCTCTCTGCCAACACCCACATCCACCAACCAAGAGTTCTCACAGAGCCGTGGGACAACGATGTCTTCTCCCTCCTGACTTGGTGCCGCTGACACACAGCTTTCCCCATCCCACGCTGGGTCACTGATGCAGAAAACCTCTTTTCCTCCGGTGACACCCCTTCCTCGAGGACAGGAGCAAGGCAAGGCTGCTCAGCATCCCCTACCTGCTCCCCCTCCCCTCCCCATTTTGATCAGCAGACCCAGGGACCTCGCCACATCCGTCCCACACATCCCCGCAGCACCCACGCACACCCCCACCAGGAGCATCTCAGTGCTGGCACAGCCGCAGAGCGCAGGACGGGGCGGGTTGGGTGCCCTGCTCAGTTGGGTGCTACCAATATGGGGCGGCTGCCAGGAGGATCTGCAGGGCCATGGAGAAGCAGGGCAGCTGTGCCACGCCGTACGCCACGGAGCGTGTGGGAGCCCTGAGCTGCAGCAGGTAGGCCACGGTGTGCACGATGCGTCCCACGCAGAAGATGAAGAAGTGGATCCTGGCCACCGCGGGACTGGGCTCCAGCAGGGAGTACACAGCTCCAAGGAAGAGGAAAGGGAAGATGTTCTCCATGTCGTTGCGGTGTGCCCTGCCAAGGGAGATGGGTTGCTCCTTCCCACCTGGCTCGCAGCCTGCCGATGGGGTGGGTGCAGACCCCGAGCCCCACTGCATGCAAGTGGGGCCAGACTTGGAAAATGGAAGAGTTGTGCTTTGAGACCCCTCTCCTCCCTCTGTGCAAGGCTCCACACAGTCCCCAGCCCCCTGCTACCCCCTCGTTCAGATACAGACCTTGGGGATAATTTGCCCTCCCCAGGGCTGCAAACACATTAGCAAGGTCCGACCTGACCTCACTGCACAAGTCAAACCCCAGACTTCCGCACACCGCCGCTGCTGCAGCTCCAGTTATTTATTTTTATGGAAGCTTGTCCTTTCTGACTAATCTAAAGAGAATGATCATTATTCTTGCTACTATTTTCTTTTTCTTAGCAAAGGAACAGCTCATCTACCTCCTCCTCCTCCTCCCCCTGGCAGCCTGGGGCTGGGTGCTACGGGATGTTTGGTGGAACAGAGCTGGCAGCAGGGCTCGGCACAGCTCCAGCCTCCCTTCCTGTGGGGAATCGGCCCACGCAGGGCCTGGGCCAGTGCCCAGCCACCTCCTGCAGGGGGCCAAAGGCAAGCACAGGACTGGGTCACCCCGAATTCACTACTGAGGACTGAGTCTCACTGTGCCCACTGACCCCCAAATCCCGATCCTTCCACACACACCACGCTCCTATTAATGATTGAGCTGCCCTGGTTCACAGGGTCCTGCCTTGAACCTCAGGGCATTCTACCCAGCTAGGCAATTAGTTAATTAATGAGCCTTCCAGCTTCCTGCTGCCCTGCTGGGGGAGGATGCCAGCTCTGTACTCGCCTGCGGCAGCGCTCAACGTCGGGGTCCTCACGGTAGTACTGCAGCCCCCCATTGCGCAGCGCATCCTCCGGGTTGGCAAACGCCTGCAAGAGAGCATCCCCACGCAGCACTGTCAGGGGGTGCAGCTCCTGACACCACTGGGTGGGCTTTGGGGGGGTTACTGTCATGCAACTTTCATGAGGGGAGGTTACAGAAGTGATGAATGGAGCAGAAAATGAGTGATGAACGAAGCAGTTCCCGGCACACCAGGTATTCCCCAGGTGCCTTTGGCACAGGCATTTCTCTCCATGAAATCCATTGGGAGACTTTGCCAACTTCCTGCACAGAACTTGCAGACACCAAAGGCAGCGGCCAAAAGATAGCAGCAAATGACAGATGGCTTTCCCCTACTGAGGCAGAAAATCCCCTGGCTGCCTCCTTGACACTGCTGCTTTCCCTGGGAGAATGGGATCCACCATCAATAACCTCCCAAAGGAAAATGACGGACGCTCAGGGCTGCCCTGCAGAGACCTGTTTCCAGGCAGCAGCTTCACCTTCCAGTTACAACATGGGCAGTGCCAGGGCTGTGGCATCACTCAGAAACACAAAGGAAAAACCACAGCCCCAACTTCACTCAGAAACACAAAGGAAAAACCACAGCCCCAACTCCAGCGACACCACGACTCAGCAGCAGAGCCCGCTCCTGCCCTTGGCCAGGGAGCAGAAACATCTCCCTCCCACTTCAGTGGTGCACTCAGAAACACCTCGAATGCTTCCAGATTTCGGCAGAGCTGAGCTGTGCCTCCATCCCTGCTGCTGTCCCCACGTCCAAGAGCCATTTCCTCCAGCTATTGTTTCTGCTCCCCATGACTTGGTTCTGCAGCAGAGGTGCAGCATGGAAGGTGCTGCCGCATTGCAAGAGTTTTTATGGCATTTCAATGATTTGTCCTTTAACTTTTTTTCTCTCTTTTCTCCCAGACACGGCAAATTAATGTAAACAGAGCAGCAGCTCACCTGCATGGTATTTTACATCTGAAATTACTATTTAGATTAGGATTCAGAAATGATAAACATCGAGCTGCAGATGGTGGAAGCAAACAAAAAGAGCCAAAGAGAAGCGAGATAGCTATCTGCCACAGCTAGCAAACCTCTTTGCTTTCAACTGAAGTCAAGGAAAATTCAGCTTGCTTCTGCAAAACTCAGTCGGCTTTTGCACGGTGAAAAGAAGAAAGGGATTGTAGTAAATCCAGACAGAAACCCCAGCAAAAGGCAGGAGGGGTGAGGGAGGGAAAGGAAACTGGGATGTACCTTCTTCCTGAGCCTCACTTGTCCGGTGATGATGGCAACGACGTACATCTTTAGAATCAGGATAGTGCTGTAGAAGGCGAATGACAGGAACACGGTGTTCCCCATCATTTTGGGGGACGAGGAGCTCCTGTCTTGGCCCTGCAGAGGAAGGCGGCGCTTCAGCTGTCAGCCCCCAGCCCCAGTGCCCCCACGGGGTCAGCCACGAGCAAAACAGTGCAGCTAAACTGCCCCCAGGTGGTACCCAGACCCCCCCGTGTGCTTCTGCTCCTTGGATGCTCCGAGCTGAGATCCAGCTCCCTCGACACAGCATCAGCCTGCCCTGCAACACCCCCAGACCTCCCCTCCTGCTCATGCCCAGAGCTGCACAGTGCATCCCTTGCCCATCAGCAGCCCAGGGGAGGAGGAGGGAGGAGAAAGAAGGTACCTACCTCTGCTGCACCCTGCCCTGTTCCGTCCCGATCCCACAGCTCTGTGTGGCAGCGTCCCAGTGCTCCCAGTCCCGCCCCACACAGACAGCACTTTGCCCAGACAGCCGGCCCTCCCCTTGGCACCACCTGCCAAGGGCCAGCGGGACAGGGACAGGGGACAGGGGCAGAACTGGCCCCAGCTCCAGCTTCACACGTTGCCCACCAGACCGGATTGCCCCCGGCGGGGTCCCAAAGCCACAGAGGATCCCAAAATCCAACAGGAGAACCCCGGAGCCGCCAACCTGCAGAGGGAAATGCAGACCAACCCGTCCCTGGCACAGCTCCGCTTGCTTTTCTCCCAGAACGCGAATCAGGGGAGCGCGGTGCAGGCTGATCCTAGCCTAGGAAAGGGCATCTGAATTTGGAGCCAGCTTTCCCCAGCCATCAGGAGGGAAGAGCGAGAGGATCTAAGCCTGCACAGAGGGTCGGGGCTTGGCTGCTCCTGCACTGCAAACCTTTAACTCCTCCTTCCCTAGCACGGCCCCAGCGCTGGCAGAGAGCTCTCTGAGCTTATGAGGGCTGGACTGGGGACTCGGTTCCTTTATGAACACAAAAAGGTCTATTTCAGGAGAATGGGTACTTTCAGAGATAGACTGGAAAATGAATGTTCTGGGCATGTGAGTAGTTCTTTCTGGTTTGGACTAAAATAGTTGTTTCCAGCCACAAAATAAGCCCATTAGAAGAGTAGCATGAGTTGCTCCTTGCAAAAGAATCCACCAAAGCACTGCTGCTTGTAGGACTGACTTTGTTCTGCAGCGCCTTTTCACTGCCAAATGAGCACACTTAGCTCCAAGAGGAACCAGAGCAATGAGCAGGAATGTCACAGCCCAGGAGCAGGCTTGGGTCCTGCTGCACGAGGACAGCCAACCCAGCAATGGGACAGAGCAGAGAAGACACCAGCTGCCTTCACTCAGCATCCGCCTCTGCTCCTCCCTGGGGCTCAGCACTCCTCGCTGAGCAGCAGGAATACACACAAGCTCAGTACCACCCGCCGACAAGCCAGGACTCCTCCTGCTATCCAGAGACAGACAGAACCACTTTCTCCACTGGCAGGGAGCCCTGGAGATCGAGAGCTATGGGCTGTCCAGAAGCGAGCCCTGGATCAGCCCCAGACCTACGTTCATCAGATGCACTGAGTGCACAGCCATGCAGAGGGGTGAGCACAGCACCTGGGTGAATGGGGACAAGGGGCAGACGTGGTGCTGTTGGGGTGCCTCACGTTGAGGGGCCTCGTGCTGGAGGACACAGCCGTGGAAGGGCGGCACCTTCCTGGCCCGCGGCGGTGCAGCTGCCAGGAGTGCGTTCAGCCGCCCCATTAATTGGGGCAGAAGGAAGATGCTGATCCTCCTACACGGAGCACATCCTGCTAGGACGGAGCCACCGCCTGAACAAGAGCAGGTCCTGAGGGCAATGCCACACAGTCATGCCACAAAGCCTCGAGCACTCGAGGTCGCAGCCCAAGGACCTGCCCAGTGCTGATGCTGCCAGCGAAAAGCACCATGTTCTGCAGATAAACGGTTAACAGGAGTCAGGATCAGGCTCTGAAAGATTTGAAGATGCACTCACTGGGTTAGAATGACCTCAGCAGCCATGGGAAGAGGGTGGAGGGTTTTGTTGGAGGAGGAACAAGGAGCAGGAAGAAGGAAAGAAAAATGCACGGGAAGTGCTTGAGAGAAGCGCTTAAAAGTAGAAGCCTCTAATAACAATCCTTCTTTAGAAGGGATAAAAGCTGCTCTCATTTCCCACACAGGGAACTGTTTATTTGAGCAGCTGAGTTATACCACAGCATTATAACTGTGTTTTTCCAGTGCTGCTGTGCTGGGGCATTTCCTGGTGACACCTAAAAAGTGAGAGGGCTGCTTGTGTCAGAAATCCTTCCCAGTGGGGCACAGAAGTGTGTCAGGGTGACACAGCCAGGGCTGCAGAAGGCATTTCCCATTGCCCAAATGGGCAATTCCCCCTTTTGCCACCTGGTAGAGGAGGATTCTGTTTTCCCTAAGGCTGCAGCTCAAACCCACGGCTGCAGTAGGTCCCCAGCTGTGCTCTCAGCCCATTCAGTGCCCTCCGTCCCCACCGCCTCCTGTGTCTCCCAGCACACAGCCTGCAGGCATGCCCTGCCCCAGCCATCTCTTGCCCTTTGCTGTGCCCAGCCCTGGGAAATCCAGCAGCCCATGGGAGATTGCTCCTGCTCCAGTGCAACTGCTGCTTCAAGTAAAGACATGAGTCAGCTTAGATATTCCTTAATTAGAGAGAGAGGTGCTCCACCTGTCTTTCTCCCTCAGACTGCAGTAAAGGTCACATCAGGAAGAGGGGGCTTAGCCCTACTCACGATGCACCTTGTGCCCCACATGAGGATGAAATCCCCTTGCTTCACGTGCAGCTCCATGTTCCCCAGCTCCTGGGGTCTTCACTGCAGCACAAAGCACAGGAAAAGATATGGCACCTCAAAGCCTAAAACAAACAGGCAAGCTCCATACTCCGCAGGCTCCGGGAGATTTTGTCTGTGTTGCACTGCAAAGCATCTTCCCTGCAGCTGTACTGGCAGGAGCTATGCGCATTCCTCACATCTGAGGCCTCTCAACGGGACTCTCCCAAAGACCAGATGCTGGCAGCAGCAGAGAGGCCTGGAGAAGGGGTGCAGCATCTCCTGGTCTGGGATGCAGCGGGAGCAGAAGATGCTGCTGTTCCTTGGTCAGCCCCAGCTCCATCCATCAGCCCTTACCAGGTTGCTGCCCTGCTCCCAGCCACCCCAACTGTTGGGCTGTCACTGTCCCCTGCTGTCAGGACAGCGAGGAGGTGCTGCTGGAAAAGCAGCCATCAGGCTGCGAGCACGTGGGAGGCAGGTCAGATTTTCTTGTTCTGAGCCTCACATGGATTCACGCCTGAGCTGTCTCTTAGAGGGAAGAACTCCTTGGCCAGGCTGCAGCGACGCAGCCCAGCTGGAAGGGAGGCTTTGCTCCACTCCTCTCCATTTCACCCAGCAGTCCAAATGCAGGCTCCAGGCAGACCTGCACCTGCAGCTACCACGGGGTTGAGGTGGGAGCTGGGGACAGGGCTGGGTGCACGGGAAGCCAGCATCTCTCACATCATCCCACTGCAGTGACTTGTGCAGTGTTTCTCTTCCCCTGAATCAGATGCGAATAAACAACGTGCAAACACCACTTCATGTCATTGGCCAAAAAGAGGGGCTTTCCCAGCCAGGCTGGGAGGGAAGAGAAATAAGTCCTGCTGCCAAACGTTCCAAAATCGGGAAGCATTTCCTAGACTGGAAGCAAGCATTTGCAGACATACGAAGCAACTACAGATGCTCTGCCGGGATCCTCTTGAGCAAGACAAATTGAAGGGTACAGCACAGTCCTGCCTCCACACATTGCGCTGCAGAAGGAGAACTGGGGCACACTTCATCCCCCCATGAAGCTCTCCGAAAATCAAACCTTCTTTTCAAAGCCCTGAGTTCTTTGCCCCCTCTATCACTCTATCACTCCTAGACTAAACAGCACTAACCCCTCCCACCTCTCCCCATAGGTCATGTTTTCTAAATCTCTTTATCACCAATGCTGATCTCACTTCTCAGAGCAAGGCACTGGGCAGCAGGGCTGCCTTTTTGCAGCAACCCTGAGCAAAGCACCTGACATTTGAGCTCCCAGCTCCTCAACTTTTACCTCCATCAGTCTTTCTGAGCTTGCTTACTAAGAATTGAGGGTGCCTGACTCAGACCAGTAAGAGTTTCTTGGTGGTTTGAGGTTTTTTTTCCACTGTTTGGATGAAGTCAGCCTGTGAGCAATCTTCCTGATACATTTTGAAACTTTCCCTTTCTTTTTCTGTGCTGGTGGCACGATTCAGTCCCATCTTGGCAGCGTTGTTTGCATCTCAGCAGCCAGGAGAAAGATTGTCCAGGTCCCAAATGCTGATGTTTATTAACAAACACCTCCCACGTGTAACGCAAAGAACATCCTCCCTGCAATCAGCCTGGAAAGCAGGGAGCCCTTTAGCTGTGCTGTTGCCTGGGAGCTCTCCTTGCACACTCACAGTGCACGACCCAGGCTGGAGTCACATCCCAAGTGCTGGAGCAGGTGATAAGGAGAACACAGGAATGCATCTCACAGGAGTGCCCTTTTCTGGGCACAGCAGTGGGGATCGCATGCCCTGTGCAACGTAGCACATGGGATTTATGAAGCAATCAAAAGCCACAGTGAGGAAAGAGAAAGGGATATAGGACCACACAACTGTCCAGAGTGATATCCCATCTGTTACAAGAGCAGAATCTGGTGTGAATGATGCAATGAAGCAGAGAAACCCTGCAAGTAACCCCTTGAGCATGGAGTCCCGCACTTGGACTCACTCTCCTAGCATTCCTTCTCCACGTGAACTACCATCAGCACCAGCAACCCACCCAGGTCCCGTGCTCTGACAGCTCTCCTGACCCGCAGGCTGTCCCCGTGTCCATGACGTGCACTCAGAAATCTGCTCCATGCTGTGTTTATGGAACCATGACTGCTTTACGCAGCCCTCCACAAGGAGGTATGCTCTCCATACAAATATTTACAAAGCAGCAGAAGGCATCATTCTAGCGCAGCACATTTCTACTGACAGTGCCATCAACATGGCTAAAACTGAACAAGAAGAGCTCATCCATTAGATAGGAACCGGTTGAGAAGAAGTCATGGGAAGGGATCAGAGATGGGAGCTGTGGGATGGAGGCCAGAGCTGTTCCATGAGGAGAGAAAGGCAACGAAAGGGACAGGAGCTGTGCTGGTTTGTGCTGGAGGGGGACTGCTCTCTCCAACAAGAGCACAGAGCTGCCCAGCCATATCAGCCCTGGTGTCCACCACCATTCCCAGGTCCCACAGCTCCTACCAGTGTTTGGGAGCAGCAGACTGCCCCCTTACACACCCTGGTTTGCTGACCTTTCAGAACCTGAGGATTAATTTAAGCTCTGAATCACTAGGTTTAATTCTCTCTCCCTAGTTGTTGTCACAGATGACGGTAGCGCTCGATAATTATACGCGTCGATTCACTTTCCAAACTGTTGAAATTAAATTACTTCCTGGGACAATAGGTTCCGTAATAAAACACAGTTTAAATTAAGATGACGACGATAATCTTTTTACAGGATCTGCCTCCCCTCTTGTTCATGTCATGGGGAGACACGCTGGGGGTTAGGAAGAGCAGTGATTATTGCTCAGCTTTGTCTAGCATACTCCTCCTTTGATACACGTCTGTGAAATTACCTCTTACTCAGCTTTATCACACCCCATTCACTTTCATCTCTCTTCAAAGGAGATTCCTCCATGCTTCTGATTATCCCAACCATACTTCTTATTTCCCTCCAACGCTGAGGCAAGCAGATGACCAGCACATGACTCCCTACTCACTGCACTCCCACACTCCAGCAGTCCTTTGCCTCATTTTTCTTTCAAATGCCACAGGTCCTCTCTTTGGGGCCTAGGATGGCTCCACACCGAGCTGGTTATTGTTCTGGGGGGTGCTACCCCTAAAATGAAGGAATTTCAACTACATTCTTGCAGAAGACAGGTCTGGGACACCACCCCACAGCCATCTGGCAGCAGATCTGCTCTGCTCATCTCTGTTCCTTTGGTCCCTCTCTGCACCCCAGCATGGTCCCCCTCTTGGCATGCTGTCAGCACAGACAGAACCCTGTTCTCTGTAGAGCATGTCCATCTTCCATCCTCCATTTGCTCCCTCCCCCTGTTAACCACAGGGTTCCCAGCTCTCAAATACATTTCAGCAGTAGCTGGAAACCGAAGCTCTGCATGAAATCTGCTATGCACAGAACTCCATTTTCTTCCCCCTACTAGACAACATATATCCTGGAAGGAGAAACTAAACTTTTCAGACCCTCGTCAGTCAACACTGATAAATGTTTCCATGTCTGACATGTGGGAGTGACTCCTCCCTGGTGGTTCGGCATTGGATGTGAGGCACAACTCAACAGGTGCTCCCCGAGCACTTCGGCTGGACCTTGCAGAAGCAGAGGGGTTAGCACCATGCAGCTGGCCCTGCTCAAACAGAGGGAACCATCCAGGGGACTGAGTGACAGCTTGTCACTGATTTGGGGCTAGTTCAGCCCAATTCTGTGACTAACAGCGTGGACCCATGCCTCTGGAGATGGGGAAAGGAAAAAAGGGGAAAAGCCAGGGAGATGGGCCTGCAAACAGAACAGTGGCATTGAACGTAGGGAGAAAATTTACTAAATATGACAGTGGAATGAAAGATAACACAATGTAATACAATTGGAATTAAAGCTAATAAATCAAACAAATGAGAGTGCCCAAAACCAAAGGCCTTACTCTAACGCTGAAGGCAAGACAGCTCGGGAGCACACACCACAGTGGGGAGCAGTAAGAGAAGGGAGCAATGGCTTGTGAGCAGTTTTATCTTTCCCTCTAAACAGAAAATGGAAACAGAACAGTGAAGTGTTCTGGGATTTGTAGTCCTTCTTCTCTTCTGAGAACCAGGTACCCAGAAATAACGTCAATCCACAGAACTGGAGCAATAACTCTTTAACTCCAAGTGCACTGCACGATGTTATGACATGGAATATCGATAACAAAAATCATAACACCACAACACGGCTGCTCGGGGTTCTGCTTGCAGACACTCCAGTTCATGCTCCTGGACAAGATTTTTTACTATCAGCAGAATGGAGAACAGCTGAGTGAGATTGCTTTGCACAGAGTTTGTGTGGAATGGCATTTGCATGTGCACGAGGAGCACCCAGCACAGCTGCAGAGACACAGCCATCCCCAGAGCTCCTGAAGGCCACACCAATGGGATGACCTCAGGCCCTACAAATCAGTTTTCTCCATCTGGCTGCTGCTGTCCCGTTACGTAGCTGGGGCAGCTGCACAAGAGCTTGTCACCTCAGGAATTCACTCTTTTTCGAGCCCTTGTTTGCAATAGCTGCTTTGAAGGACTTATATTAGTGACCTGCATTTAAGGCTCTTCCATAGGAGATGGGTGAAAGAGCAGAGGGTTTTTGTTTTGTGAGCAGCAAGCCAAGCACAGATTCCAGTCCAACCCCAGACCTACTGAGCACTTTTAAACCTTCTTTCATCTAAAGGTCTCGAAGCACTGGATGGGGGTGTCTGGCTAATAACCCCACCGGTGTATGTACATTGGACGAGGTACAAGCCACTGGCCACATCAGAGGGCCCTGGCCAGAGAACAGCACGTCTCATGGCCTGTAATCCTATTCCCATAGCAACCCTCCCTGGAGCAGAGTGTTTTTGTCCCTTTCACACAGCCTTTGTCTTTAAGTTATTATTATCTGCAACAGAAATCAAGTTTTAAGAGAGAAGTAAACATAGGGGTAGAGTTTCCTTGTTATTTCTTGCTCTGTACAGCCACATGGGCTGGCTCACACGAGAGCTGTTCTGCTTCAGCTGCTTCCAAGCCAGAATAGAGAGCAAAACCAGAAAGCAGATCCCAACCTCGGAGTGAAAGCCAGTGAAAGCCAAACAAATTCTGGTTTAAATTAAAAATAATAATAATAATTAAAAAGGGGAAAAAAAGAAACAAAACAACCCAACAAACCAAGGATGGGTGAATTCCAGGTCTCATGGCATCCCCACCCCACTGAAGAGGGGGCTGCAGCACAGCTAACATCACCCACCCAGCGCTGCTCCTTGCAGGGTGACACCACCTCACCCGGACTCATGCAGCCCCAGCACAGTCCCCAGATCTAATCACTAAACCGCAGATGTCTGCACGAGCAGTGTTTAGTTTACAAGGCAAAACAGAGTCTCAACTGCAAGTGCAACCCGATAGCCATCCACCGGCTCTATCGCTCCCAATTCATCCATTATTCATCACGATCTTGCACAACACCAGCCCTGAAAACAGAGCCCACAGGCAATTAGGTGGGAGCAGAGCCAGCTCTGGGCAGATGTATCTCAACCTCTTCATTCCTATCACCAAAACTACAAGAGCTCGGAGTGTGACTCAGTTTCCCCAAAGCCAATGAGCTGATCCCACCTCCCCCCCCCCCCCCCCTTCACCCCCAGAGCACATAATGATCTGAGAAGGAACAGAGCCACTGTAGTTGCAGGCACTTAAGAACCATCCTGTGTTTGTTCTGAGGGAGCTGCTCTCCATCCATCTCCTTCATTACTGCTGGATGAGTGGAGGTAATATCACTGAAAGATCAAACGTGCACGTCAGCAGCAGCTCTTGCCCTATAAAGGGCACCTCCTGCCCTGCCAGCTTGCCACCTGGCACTTATCTACACAGCATTACCTTTCAAGGAAGTGCCCACAGGAGGGGAGAAGCATGAGACAGCATCTTTGCTTGCCCATGCCAGCTCTGCAGACCAAGTATGGCATTAAGCACCGCCTCTCTCAGTCCTTTCACTCCTATCCCTACCAGGTACCACCACCTCGCTGACCTCACCTGGTTCAGCTTAAAAACCCCGTTTGTCTCCCTCTGCACATTATGACAGAGCCTTTTTCCTGAGCCTATGTTGCAGTCAGAGCAAAAGGCTTTGAGGCGTCCAGATGGGAAATCCTTCTCTCTTGTAGGGCCGAACTCAGCTGCATTTCCTAGAGGGAGCATTCAGAACAAAAGCTCTGAGAGTCCATCGGAATTTCACAGGGATTCAGCAGTGATCAAAGGAACTATCTGACACGGACAGATGTGCTTGGCCACATGCACGATGTTTCCCTCCACCCTTACCCCACGTCCATCCCTACCTTTCCCTGTCGGACTGTACCTCCTCACGCAGCACAGCCGCTCACACCAGCACCAGGAACTCTGGGCTGTTGTATCCCAGACAAAGGTTTTTAAATCCGCTCAAGGCTCTTGAGCGAAGATTCCAAAGAGAGAGCAGAGCTGCCAATCCCTTTGCCATAAAATGTCTTGTTAAGAACTTTCATCATCTGCAAGGCTCATTTTCCCTAGCTGCAAGAGGAGGATGACGGTCTCTTGACTCCTTGGGTGTTGCTAGGATTAGACAGTGTTTGCTCAACATTAACGTAGATGTTGGTGTTTGGTGTTATTGCTACCCTCACATTATAGAAAGGTCATCGAAATGACCGTGTTCCATGAGTCAGAGCCTTCCCACAGCGTTAGTGCGGTCCTCAGAGCTTAGCCAGGCTCTGAACTGATCCCAAAGTACGTCAGAGTGACAGCCTTTTCCTGTCGCTGCCTCGTCTGGGTGTTTAGGATGAGGATGAGTTGGAACGTGATGCTGAAATTGAAGTAGGGAAAGAAAACAAACCCAAACCACACAAACAGGAGGGGAAAATATAAAAATACTCTCGTCGGAAAGACTCTGAGCATTCAGAGTGTCCAGTCAGGGTCAGAAGGCAGCGAGACAAGCATTGTGGAAGGAGATACGTTTGGGTAAAAATAAAAATGAGCACTGAGAAAGAGAGTTTTCCACCTCTCTGGTAGGAAACCTTCACAAGGTCCCCTTTCCAGCCCAGCACCTCCTGTCAACAGGCAGCCAAACCCATTTGCTAAAGTACTTGGAAATATGAAGAAGCCCATACCACATCCTGAAAAAGCCACAGGCTTTTTTGTTCTGGGAAGAACATTGCTTCATTGACCCTAAAGCTCTTACCTGGAAATCTCTTGCGCTCCACAAAAACAAGTCAGGGCTGCACCTCCTATTCCCACCACCCTGCTGGAGACATGCGTGGTTTCTTGGCTCTCCAGCCCCCAGCCAGGCATGTTGACCAGTGCTCCCCCAATCCTCCAGGCTCTGTGCCATATTGCTGCAAGCTCTCAGTGCCAGGAGTGCTGACTTTAAACCAACAGTGCACAAATCAGACCATGGTGGGGCGGGTGAAGGTGACAGAAGATTTCAACATGCAAACTGCAGAGAAAGGGCAGGCAGAGCTCTCAGCTGGAACTTTCTTCTCACCCTTTGCCTTCAGCAGCCCATCTCTGCACCTCTTATTTCCCCTTTGCCACCCCACGCCTACCAGTCCCTGTACTGATGGGGATCAGTGCCAACTGGAGTAATGGAGAGCAGTGCTGTGCTCTGTGGGGAGGTGGGAAGGGCAGAGCAGCATGCTCAGGCTCTGCAGGCTGCACGTTGCAGGGTCTGTGCTCCACTTGGAGCTCCCAGACAGCTGTTCAAGGAAATTGCCATCAGTGTCAGCCTCACCACTGCTATTAGACATCTCAGCCATGTCCAGGCCCAGCTTGAACCCATTTAACTTGTAAGGGATAATGAGATAACAGCATGACATGTTGCAGCTGAAGGTTATTTAAACACCCATCTGGTACCTGTTAGGCAGCATACATCCTATTGTTGTATAGGAAATATATGCCACCTCCCTCCCATATGGGAAGGAAAAGATCTATAGATGTGTCCCATGCTGCTCCTTCTTTACGCGTAAATGAGGTCATTCTCCTCCTCCTCTCTGCTGTTTCTGGCACATCACTTTGCATTTCACACGTTTGGGGAGCTGTGCAGGTTGGTGGGACCTCGCAGAAGGACACAAAATCACAGCGCAGAATTTACCATAGGTGCCTTTTTGTCCCCACAGTCAGCACACTGCCAGATACAAGGAGAAAGAGCAGGCTACAAGGTCTGGAGCCATGTATCCTTTCCAAGCCACTACCCTTTATCCTGGAGAGATTCAGAGCTGCCATTCCATGTCAGCCTTCTCTGTACCACGTCCCGTTCCTGCACCTGCTGAGATCCACCAGGTGAGCACCCATCAGCCACCTTCCTTCATTCCATCTCTCTCTTGGTGAGATAACACGGTTCTCGGTGTGAAGTTGCCCGTGAGGCTCTCGCCCTCTGCGGAGCCGGAGCTGTGAGCGCTGAGCTGTTTGCTGTTCCGAGAAATCACATTTCCTAACACAAGCTCTGCAGGAGCAGATGCGCGCTCCCCTGCCTGCTTTCTAAGGCAAATCTTTCTTCTTTAAAAGTTCCACTCTGTAAATCCTGGACGAAAGCCTTTGTCTCGCACCCCATCTAGCGTCCGCCACAGACCAACGCAGAGGACTGAGAATCAAGGAACAGACCGAAAAAGTCCCGTCGCTTCTTCAGCAGCGTGCTGGGGTTCCCCCTGCAGGTGATCCATCAGCACCAGCACCCCAGAACAAGGAGCCCGGAGTGGGACTCGGGCAGAGAAGGCTCCAAACGCTAAAACCTTATGGCTTCCCACGTGCTTGGCCCCGAGTGCGAGGCAATCCTTGTTTCAAGAGACACCCAATCCAAATAATTCTGTTCTGGTTTCGTTTTTTGTTTTGAGGTTTAACCTGGTCTGAAAAGGCACCTTTCTGCTGTGTTACATCCACGAGCTGCGGAGCTCGTGGTACATCTTCGGGTGATGCAGTGCAGCTCAACCCGAAATAATCACCGCCGTGCTCCCGGAGAATCAAGCAGCAGCTCCAGGTGCCGTGAGCTTCTACTCCCTCAGAGCTGGTATCGTTCTGTTCCAGCTCTTCCTCTGCAATACCCCTCATCCCGCAGCAGTACCCTGCTCCGATGTTTCACTTCGCAAGGAGCAGCGTGATAACCGGACACATCCACCGCACAGAAGTCATGGTTTCTGTGTGCACAGAACGGCTTTGTGCCCGGGGGAGCTTAATTAATTAATTAATTAATTAATTAATTTTCCTGCCCCGCAGTTTCAGTTTTGCTTTCCTTCCTTTTCACTTCTCACCATGAAGCTTCTCCATGCTGGTGTGCTCTCCATCCTCGCGCCTGTGCTGACGCCTGCTGTGGATCCGCTCCGTGCTTACCTCATCGTGGGGGGTGCTGCCATTGGATGGCAGCTCTTCTCCCCTCGCTCCTGGCTCAGGTGCAGTCTCCTGGAGTGCTGCAGTGCGAAGGACACACTGAACTTCTCAGGTAAGGCAGTGGAAAGGGCACGCTGAGCTGAGCTGAGCTGGCAGCGACAGTCCTTCCCAGGGTGGGGAGGGATTCCCAGCGCATCCTTTGGGTGCTCGTGGAAAGAGAAGATCCAGAAGGCAAAGGCTTCTAACACAGCCACTCATTGCCTTTATTCTGTGTTGAACGAGCAGTGATTAGTGCTGCCTCTAAGGTTCATAATAGTGTTTCATTTCCCCCACAAGCAGTCCGGCAGTTGTTTCACTCTGAAACTGCAGGGCGGAAAAAACCTTGTGCTACTTTCTATCCACTCATGCCAGTGCCCGCTGCTTGGAAATCCCCTGCCCCTGTGTCATAGGACTGCAAATACTGTTTCGTTTCAGAGCTGGGATGCAAATTTCAGAGGAAGCTCTCAAGTGCTGGAGGCCCCTTTGCCTCCTGATGCTCCAACACACTGCTTCACATCAGCTCTGTGTTTGGCAGGTGACAAACAGGCACTGCAACACTGCTTGTGATTCTCTTTTACAAGGACATTATATAGCACCAGAAGCATGGGTTTCTAGGAAGACAAAGTGTGCTAGAGCACACAAAAACAGTTACTGAGAATCGAGCACACGCGGAGTATCTCTGCAGATACATAAGATCCCATCCCAGGGCTTTACAGGAGGCAGTGGTACAGCGCCGCGCAAACACATGGCAAACTCCTCTGCAGTGTATGTATGTTCCCCCAGATGGCCATCCAGCTGTAGCCACAGAAAGGGAAGGAACGAATGGCACCTTCTGATTCTACCCTCATTCTTCCAGTTGTGAAGATGGACCTGGAGCGAAAAGTCTATGGGCAGCATCTGGCTGTCCAAATAGTTCTGAGAGCTCTGAGTACGAACCTTCACTCGAAACGGCCCAAGAAGCCCCTGGTGATGTCCTTCCATGGCTGGACTGGCACGGGCAAATCATTTGTCAGCAGTATCATTGCAGAGAACCTCTACCAACACAATGCATGGAGAAGGAGGTTTGTGCACCACTTCAGCACCGTGCTGCATTTCTCACAAAGTTCACATGTCCGTCTCTATAAGGTACATACAACGAGCTACAACTGTAGCTCATTTTTTCCTATTTATCTGCAGTTGGGAGTGCAAACACTAGTTTTGCTTCTTCTCACAGGAACAGCTGCAGAATTGGATTCGGGGCAATGTCAGTGCCTGCCCAAGGTCCCTTTTTATCTTCTCTGAGATGGATCAAATGCCACATGGTCTAATAGACTCTATCCTGCCATTCCTCGACTACCGCGACGAGATTGATGGAGTTTATTATGGCAAGGCAATCTTCATCTTCCTGAAGTAAGGAAAGTCGAGGGCCAAGAGAGAGTTACAGCCCCACAGACACAGTGTAAAGGGAATGACATTTGCTGACAGGTCCGTGGCTGAATCAGCACAGCTGAGCAGCTCAGGGTCCCTGCCTTGTTGTGGTCCTTGTCACTTCCCACCTCTGGGCAGTCCCCACACAAAGAACATCACCTCTGCTCCAGAGCAGAATCACACAGTTACTCAAATCACTGACAAGATCTGAGCACTAAAGATGGCAAAGATACACCTCTAATGAGCTTGTGAATCTCCTTCCTCACAGCAATGCAGGCGGAGATAAGATAACCGAGATTGCTCTCCATTACTGGAGAAGGCTGGAGAGGAGAGAAGACATTCCTGGGAAGGAGCTCCAAGATCTGCTGTCTGAGGACATTTTCAGGAACCCAAACAGTGAGTACAGTTCCTTTGGGCTCCCACAGCTGCTGATGTGTGTGGCTCAGTTTCCTGCAGACTGCTCCGCGGAGCAGCACGCTGCCTTCTGAGCACTCTGATGGCAAAGCTCCCCGTGCTTTTTCTTCCAGGTGGTTTCTTTCAAAGCCAACTGATCCAGAAGAACCTGATCGACTATTTCATCCCTTTCCTCCCTCTTGAATACAAGCACGTGAAGCAGTGTGTCCGGGAGGAGCTGCGTGCTCAAGGGCATCCTGAGGAGGAATACCTCATCATGGAGATTGCCTCAGCAATGATGGACTACCCCATCGAGGAAAGGCTCTACTCCAGCAAAGGATGCAAGACTGTGGCCTCCAGAGTGGCTCTGAGCACCTAGGCATCACAAGGCTGTGCCTCGTGTTCCTGTCGCAAGACCCAACCAGGTGGAAGAACCCACATCGATACCCATCTGTCCGCATCTCCTTCCTGGATGGGGCTAGGATTTCCCATCCCAGAGGGGTCTTCTGTTAAGCCCTTTAATAAATCATAGAATACACCAAGTGTTGTCCTGGTGTTGGCTGCAGGGCCGGCTCCCTACAGCCTCCTTTGGGGCAGCACTTCTGTGCCTCCTGCCATCACCTGCCGTGTCCCCATCACCTGCCACATCCCCATCACTGCCATGTCTCCACTGCCTCCTGTGTCCCCATCGCCTGACACACTGCCTTGTCCCTTGGGCTTTGATGAAGAGGGAGAGGAGGCTGAAGGCAGTGTCGCCGGGGGGGGGGGGGGAAATGGCATTTGGGTGACTGTGAGACAACGTGGTGGGACAGAGTGGGGGACAGGCAGTGGGAAGAAGATGCAACACCGTGTAGCAGGGACGGCACGGAGGGGACACGCAACGGCTCCAGCACCGCGGAACACCATCACCCCCGAGCCTCCCATCCCCGCTCCCGCCATTCCTCCCTACGGCTCCGCCTCTCGGCCCTCCGAAGGGCAGCCACCGCCCCTCGCCCTTCACAAAGATGGCGGCGGGGGCTTCACGGAGGAGAAACGTTTCCCGCCCGGTGGCGGCGGGCCGCGAGCGGTGCGGAGGCGCCATGCTGCGGGCGGTTGCGCTGCTGTGGCTGCTGCTGCCGGGCTTGGCCGCGCTGGAGCCGGTCAGCGTGGGGTTGGCCATCGGCGTGGCCTGGGCTCTCACCGGTTACCTGTCCTACCCCAGCTTCTACTGCAGCTACGTGGAGTGCTGCCCCGGCGCGGGGCACCGCATCAACGCCACCGGTACCGGGGAGGGATTGAGGGGGGGAGGGGTCCCCCTGTGCTCTGCTGTTGTGAGGTCCCAGTGCAGGAAGGACAGAGGGTCCAGAGGAGGGGCACAAAGATGGGCAGAGGGCGGGAGCACCTCCCCTGCGAAAGACAAGAGGGAGCTGGGCTTGTGCAGCCTGGAGAAAAGAAGGCTGCGGGGTGAGCTCATTGCAGCCTTCCACGACCTAAAAGGAGCCCATAAACAGGAGGGGAGTCTGCTCTTTGAAAGCAGGACGAGGGGAAATGGTTTTTAGTTGAGGGAGGGGAGATGTAGGTTGGACGTCAGGGGGAAGCTCCTCACCATGAGAGCGGTGAGGCGCCGGAGTGCGGAGAGGCTGCGGATGTCCCGTCCCTGGAAGTGTTCAGGGCCACATTGGATGGGGCAACCTGGTCTAGTATGAAACGGGGAGGTTGGTGGCTCTGCGTGTGGCACAGGGGTTGGAGATGCCTGATCCTTGAAGATCCCTTCCAACCCGGGCTGTGATGTGATTCTGTGACTTTCTGACGGTGTTTCCCCGCAGCGCTGCGGGAGCAGCTGGACAGCAGGCTGTTCGGGCAGCACCTGGCCAAGGAGGTGGTGCTGCGGGCGGTGACGGGCTTCAGCAACAACCCCAGCCCCAAAAAGCCACTGACACTATCGCTGCACGGCTGGGCTGGCACTGGGAAGAACTTCCTGAGCCAGCTGCTGGCGAGGCACGTGCACCCTGCAGGGCTGCGCAGCAAATTCGTGCACCTCTTCCTGGCCACGCTGCACTTCCCACACCCACAGCGTGTGCCCCTGTACCAGGTGAGCCCTTCCCAACCTCAGCGATTCTCCTTACTCTCTGTGCATCCTTTGGGAGTGAGAGGCTGTGGGGTGCTGGCTGCTGCTAGGAGTGTAGATGGGGGAGTTTTCATGTGACGTTCCTCCAACCGGGGGATTTCTTCTTTTCACAATCCAGCCCTTGAGTGGATACAGTCGTAGGTGTGGTTTCTGTATGAAAGAGGAAACACTGTTAAAGCAAACACATAACGCCTTGTAGCCAGCACTCATTATGTTATCCATGCACTAAGGTGAAAGAACGAGGAAGTTTGATTTGTGAGTGGGGAAAGAATTCACCTTTAAATTCAGTGTCATATCTAAGGGATCAATGCAGAGTTTATCGTCCTCTCTTTGGGAAAAAAGACACAACCAGTGAGCTGGGATGGGGGCAGCTGGGGGGAGTGTCTCTAGGCTCCCTGCACTGCCTCGTGCTACGCTCTCAGCATTTCTCACCTTGTTCCAGGAGCAATTGCAGAACTGGATTCGGGGCAACGTCAGTGCCTGTGCCCACTCGGTCTTCATTTTCGATGAGATGGACAAAATGCACCAGGGCCTCATCGATGCCATCAAGCCCTTCTTGGACTACTACGAGCAAGTTGACGGGGTGTCCTACAGGAAAGCCATCTTCATCTTCCTCAGGTTGGTAGCACCTCTTTGGAAATCAATCTGTACTTACGATGCTGATGGTGCTCTTATGGGACTTTGCTTCAGAGTACAGCAGAAGAGCTGTATGAGAACTCATGAGATCAGCCCAGAGCACAGCTTGCACCAGGGCTCAGATTTTGAGGAAGTTCTCTGAGATAGGTGCACTGTGCATGGCTGGGATGGAGTTAAAATTCTCCAGGGCATTCTATTTGGTGCCTGTGTTTTGCATTTTTGGTTAAAGCAGCACTGACAACACCCTGGTGTTTGGCTGTTGCTTGCACAGCCTCAAGGATTTGTTGTTTTTTGTTGTTTTTTTTTCCTGGCTGGGGAGTGAGCAGGAGGCATGGGTGGGAGTGGGCACGGCCAGGAGAGCTGAACTGTACTGGCATGGGAGTGTGCCACGTCCCACAGTGCTGTGCTCAGTAATAAAAACTGGGGTAGAGAAAGAAGTGGGGGTAGCAGCTTCCAAGGTGAGGAGTGGTGAGAAGCTGGCTGGGCACTGGTCTGCCTGGGTGGTGAGTCTGGGAGGGTGGTGATCTTGGCTTACAGGTTTCTGTTTTGGTAACTTCTTTCATTTCAAGAAGATTTACAGTTCCTGTGACCAGCTTAAAGGGATTCTGGCTTAATGGTGTCTGCTCACTGCTGTAAATTTCTCTTATGAACAGCAATGCTGGGGGTGACTTAATTAATAAAGCAGCACTTGACTTCTGGACAAGTGGAAAGCGCAGGGAAGATATTCAGCTGAAAGACCTGGAGCCCATGCTGTCTGTAGGAGTCTTCAATAACAAGAACAGTAAGTCACTTTCCCCTAGAAAACGAGAAATTGCTTTACTTCGTAATACAGGGTTAATCTCAGCCTTGTGTACCTCACCTACTTTGACTCTGCACTGCTTTTTTTGACCCCACCTTCCTGCAGCGCCCCATCACCAGGCCCTTCTGCTCCTCCACTTCAGTGTCATCCCCTCCCAGGGAATTTTTCATCATATGGGTGGATAAACCTCTCTGTGAATCGAGTCTGGTCTGCCTACCTCACACAGACTTGAGTTTAGAGAATGTCCTTCCCATTTCTTTGTCCTTCAACTCCTGCAGGTGGACTGTGGCACAGCAGCCTCATCGACAGGAACCTCATCGACTACTTTGTTCCCTTGCTGCCCCTGGAGCACAAGCATGTGAAGATGTGCGTCCGGGCTGAAATGATTGCCCGTGGCCACAAAGTGGATGAGAACGTTGTTCAGGCAGTGGCAGATGAAATGACATACTTCCCCAAAGAAGCAAGAATCTACTCCGATAAAGGCTGCAAGACTGTACAGGCCAAGCTGGATATCCACGAAGACATTGCAACAGCCATGGACTGATGACCCTTCACTTCTCTAAAGCACTTTCAGAGCTTTGGGAAATCTGTCTATTTGCACTTAAGGGTTTTGTTTTTGTTTTTTAATTATTTTTTTACTATTGCAGGGAATGTAGCAGAAATCCTAGAGTGAATGGTGTGGGCTTTTACGCTTTCGTTTTTTAACATGAAATCCCACTGTTCATCTCTGTGCTGGCTGGTATCCAAATATTGCCCCCATTTGTATTTTATTTTTTTTTTAACCTATTAGAAGACTTAGGAGCGTGACACCAATGGTACTGGATACAGCTCTCCTGATTTACTGATTTATTTTTGCTAGGGTTATTAAATCCCTTCACTCCCCTGCCCACAGACCTACAGCAGAGGAGCTCTCGCAGGTGGTTGTAGAGAGAGGCTGTAGCTTGTGAGACAGTGAAATGAAGGGATGTAGAGTGTGATCAGGCCTTTGAAGCAAGCTAGTTGCTTGGAGTCTCCCATCTCCACAGCACTTCGATGCTGTTGTGGCTTCTGCACACGAGATTCAGCTGTCTGGGGACTGAATGGCAGTGTTCCAGTTCTTGTCTGGCTGGCATCGTTATCACGTCTCCTGCTATGGTAATATAGGAAATCATGATGAGCTCAGGGAGATCCGTTACTGTACGGCAGAGAAAAGGGAGAACAAAATTGTTGCTCCGCTTCCTTGGGGAAAAAGAAATTGTGATTTTATTTCTTCTGATATTTTTCGAAGGGGACAAAGTGAATTTGCTGCACGGTGACTCCAGGCTGTTTGCCTTCAGGGACGCGTGGGAGGCCAGCTCTGCTTCTTAGGCAGAAAGAAGTCACACTCAAGGATCTGCCCATCGCAGTCAGACACACAGGTCTGCCTGTGGGCTCCTGGGCCTGCAGGCTGTGATGTCTTCAGCAGTCCCCACAGCCGAGGGGCGGGCTCTCCTCCTCTTGCCCTGCTTACAAGACACTCTCCTGGTTGAAGTTATTTTTGATAGTGTATTTTTTATACTGAATTTTAAGCAACAAAAATGCAACGCTGGAGAATCACAGAGGAGGGAGTATGGGAAAGGGCTTCAGCCCTTTTTTTTTTTTTTTTTTTTTTTTGTGGATCAAACACAGTGGTGTGAGACAGAAGTGCCTTAAATTTCATTGATTAATTTTCTTGTTTTGAGGGTGTGGGCTATTCCTGAACCACAGCATCTCCTCCATGGCAGAGGTGATGCCAGAGCTCCAGGTCTCACTGTTACCATGTTAATGGAGAGTGGAGAGCTTAGCATTAACGTTCAGCTCTAAATTAGAGGTGTCAGTTGCTTTTTACAGCTCCACGTGGAGTTTGTCAGACGTTGGCAAACTGGTGGTGCTGATGCAATGTGGATCCAAATGCTAGCTAGCCATTAACCTTGGGACATTGGACTGCAGCTTTCCATATGCAATGTTTTGCTCATTAACTCTCCCATTTGTAAGTGTAAATGTTCTCAGCAGTTTCTGTAACTTCAAGTGCAATCTTTGTACAGCTTCACAACACTAACTGTTACCACAGTACTGCAGCTGGAATGAACTCTTCAGTCAGTTCTCTCTCTTGCCTGAATCATTTTGAGCCGTAGAAACATCCTATTGCATGCAGCTTCCAACCAGCTACCTGCAGAGCTTTCTGCTTCCTCTATCCTGAAGCATTTAATTGTAAGAATGTTAGGTAAGCCTATTAAATACCTTGTTGATGTTAAAGCAGGTTGAGCTGTCTGAGGGACACCGTAAGAAATGCAGTAATACAGCTCGTCAAACTTGGGTCTGAGAAAGAACCACCTCCAGAAAAGCCTTAGAGGCTCTGCTCTGCAGTAGGAACATCTCCTGGGTGTGCAGCTCAGGGGCAGGCTGCCTCCTTGCAGAGGAGAAAAATAACCTAAGAAAGAAAGAGTAAGGTCCTAAGAAAGGCTTTAACATGTCACTGCGTTTTAACCATCGAGTCTCGCTTTACAAGCACAGCATAAGGTCTGGGAACTTTCTCTGTAGAAGGTTTAACTGAAGTAGCAGCTGCTTGTGCTGGACTTTGTAAGAACAAACAGATTTCAGTCTTGGGGACAGCTCAGCTGCTGCCATAGGGTCAAGGCACCGTTTTGTTCAGCTCAGACCTTTCCCCCAGTTTGACATTTCTCCTCCTGCTGTCTGCTCCCATGTCAGGTGGTGCATTAATACAGAACAGCCCAAAATACCTTCACAGCAAGACAGGGGCAGGAGCTCTGTCTGAAACCTGCACTCAGCTGGGGGAGGAATAACTGCAGGATCAGACTGGCAGTGTGTTGCCTGCTCCCAGACAGCTCTGTGGTTTTGGGGAGGAGGTTTGTCAGGGAGCAGCCTCCCCCCTCTGAACATTACCACTCCTGTACCCTCCAGAGGAAGCTCCCATCCCCCTAAGCCACCCAGGGCTATGGTACAATAAACTGCTGCTACAGCACCTGCCAAATGCTCCCACTGATGCTGCAGTAGCACATGAAGCAGAACTAAGAGCATATTCAAGGCTGAAAGAGCCCCAGCACTGCGTGGCTGAGCTGTTTCCCCTGGTGAGAAGGTACCAGACAGTAGTAAAAGTTTATCATTTCCATGTCTGCTTTTTTTTCCATTAACTCGTCATTTTCTGAGCTCATTAAGCCAAAGGGAGATAAGTACCTGAGTTCAGAGCATGTGTTTGCTGACCAATTCTAGGTCTGATAAGTTAATTGGCATATTACACAACTTCAGAGCAGAACTGCAGTGTTGAAATCTTAACGGCTTTTAATTTCTTCGTGGGGAAAACTTCATGATGCTGTTTCAGAAAGAAGCAGCTGCTCCACACACCCGACTTCAGCATCAGTGCATCTTCCTCCTCAGTACGGGCTCAGGAGAAGAAATTAACATCAGAGCACAACGCAAAGAAGAGCAGAAGGCAGCTAAGACATGTTTCCGATGGGAAGAATTTATTGTGAATAGAAACTGGAATGCAAAAGGCTCTGCAGTGCTCACAGAGTCTGACACGCTGCACTAACTTCAGGTGACACATTTCACAGTTTTTTTTTTTGTATGCATTTGGATCCGTCCTCATCCCAACCCTCAAAGGCATACAGCTCTGCCAGAACAGGAAAAAAGGAAATCCCTGCAAGCTGCCTTCTGAATTCTCTACGTAGTAGGGGAGGAGAAACCTCTTTCCCAGTTCCTGGGTGTAACATTTCCCAGAGTCACACCCATTCCCTGGAGCCAGCTCACTTCTCTCCTTCGAGGAAGATCACTCCTAGGAGAGCACGTGGCAGGCAAATTCATCAATTGAAAAAAAATAACCAAAAATTAGGACCAACTACAGTTATGTGACAGGGATTTTTAACTCATTTCCTCTCTACCAAATATTCAGTCCTCCCATTGAACACAGTTCACACCAAAGAGTTTCATATCCTTGACTCTGACTCAAAGAAAGCCAATTTATACCACTATTTTGAGATATTCTTTCCAATGCTGTGCAATACCAATATATATATTACAGAATCTGCCCTTCTTTTCACTGGAGCCAAGCTAGCTGAGGAAATACACATCTCCTACTCGTAATGCCATTAGAGGAATATTCCCACACGAGTTCAGTGAAGGCTTTCACAAACAGGGACTTTACTCATGATTCTCAATTCTCATATTGCCAAGGAGACCATCCACAGGAAACAATTACAATTTGGTCATACCCTCAGTCCCAGTCTCTGTGCCAACAGCCTCCCTGGGCTGGTCCTCACCGTGTGGGAGAAGTCTTCAGCACCATCAGAGCTCTCAATGCACAGCGCAGCTCTCCCTTACCTTGATGGCACGACGCTGACGTACGTGGGAGCCATGATTAGCAATAATAAAAATGGAGAGGCACTGCTGCCTCTTTACATGCCAGTTAAAACAGTGTTCCTTCCTTGAAAAAGTGCTTAAAAATGAAATGTCTCGGGTTCTTCACTTTGTGATTAAGTTCAACTTGCTTCTTCGCAGCAATAAAGCCTCAGAAGTCATAGTAATAATCCAGCTTTGCATCCACAGTTTTGCATCCTTTATCCGAATAAATCCTCTCCTCTCGGGGGAAGTACGTCATCTCGTCTGCTACTCTGGTTAAAATGTCTTCATCCACAGCATAGCCACGGGATTCAATCTCAACCCTGACACACATTTTCACATGTTTGTATTCCAGAGGCAGGAAGGGAACAAAATAGTCAATGAGATTTCTATCAATCAAGGTGCTGTGCCAAAATCCACCTACAAAAGGAAAGAGAAGGGCTTTGTTACTGCTCCTCCAGTTAAACGCTGCCAGGGGGTGAATATCATAGCCCTCAGCTACAAACTGGGAATAATCCAGCTGTGTTTTTAGGGCCCTACACAGCACAAGTCAGTCTAAAATCGAGCCTATTCTCACAGCACTTTCTGCGTTTGTGTGTCTGAGACGATGCAGACTGCTGGACCTCTCCTGAGTGAATTATTTAAGCCCTGCACCCCAGATGCAAGTCTCACAACCTCTCTAACCTAGAGAAGATCAGACTTTTTCTCTGTTATCAGCTCTCACACAGCAGCTTGTCTTGCTCTCTTTCTTCTCCACAGCTTGCATCCAGCCTTACATTTCTTTAGTTTGCTTTCTCTTTAGCACATCGGTGCGTCAATAAATACACAGCACAGAATTCCCCTAGCAAACGTAACACGCAGACATCAAACAAGGTGCACACAGGTCTTCTAAGCACCAGTTTATCACAAGAGCTGTCCCTCAGGCTTCAAACCTGCACTGTGGCTCCTGAAACCAAAAACTGGAGACCACATAAAGCAGAAACCACAGCTGTGAACTATAGCTGATGCATTGACCGCTGTCTGGCATTTCTATGGGACTCTGACTGCCTCAA
Organism: Oreortyx pictus; assembly: GCA_036925125.1. Lineage (NCBI taxonomy): Eukaryota > Metazoa > Chordata > Aves > Galliformes > Odontophoridae > Oreortyx > Oreortyx pictus. Next base: position 6,063,058 of record JAUPFR010000022.1, read on the forward strand.
GAGCAATCCCAGCTTTACTCACTATTTCTGTTATTGAAGACAGACACAGACAGAGCGTTCTGCATGTCAGTGAGCTGTATATCCTCCCTTGCCTTCCCATTTCTCCAGAAATCGAGTGCCACCTCTGTTATCTTTTCAGCTCCCGCATTGCTACAAAAAGAGAAAACAAACTCTGTAACAGAAGGCAGTTTTAAGAGGCACAGTGTGCACAGGGCAGCAAACCTGAGGAGCTGCTCTTTACCTGAGGAATATGAAGATGGCTTGTCGGTACGACACTCCGTCCAGGAGCTCATAATAGTCCAGAAATGGCTTGATGGCATCGATGAGTCCTGCGTGCATTTTATCCATTTCATCAAATATGAAGATCGACCTGGGGCAGATGCTCACATTTCCCCGGATCCACGTCTGCAATTGGTCCTGAGTGCCATAAAAACAGGAGCAGCTGAAAGAGTTTGCGTTGAAAAGACAGAAAACAGGAATTCTGCTTCCTGAGTTTTGTACTCCTTTCAATTGCATTATTTCAATAGCTTGGGTTCTTGACTGAAACAGGGCTAAAAGCTGCATGTAGAATTTAAAACAAAACATCATGCTGGTTCTGAAAAATGAGGACACACAGAGACAGGATGAGATGTGAATGAACTCTCAAGAGAAAGACGTTCCTGAAAACACATCAAAAAGGAAAGGCATGAGGACAAAGCACGAGGCACAGCAACACGGAGCAGAGCCCTGCCAAGCAAGCTGAGCACTTCCAGCAGCGCTTCAGTGTAAGCATCCTCCAGCACCAAAACTCCTTCACAGAGATCAGCTCACGATGTGAAACTCCACCCGCAGTCACTGGCTAGAAGCAGAATTCAGTCCTCAGCCCTTAGTTTGAGACACTCAAAAGTAAACTGAAGATGACACTGAGTCCTTAAAACACCACACGCGAACTCACGCTGCTGTATTACGAGCTCCTCTCACTGAAGAGCTTCGAGGTCGGTTCCAACCCTAACGATCCCACGGCAGCCCGGCCCAGCTGCCCTCCCTTACCTTGTACAGGTTGATGCTGTGAGCGTGAGGGAAATGCAGCGTAGCCACGAACTGATGCACGTAGTTACTCTTCAGCCCCCTCTTGTAGATGCTCTCGGCGATGATCTTGCTGACGAAGTTCTTGCCGGTGCCCGTCCAGCCGTGCAGGGACAGCGCCAGCGGCTTCTTGGCCTGGGCGTTGCCGAGGAAGCCCCGCACGGCCCTGACCACCACCTTGCTGACCAGGTGCTGCCCGAACAGCCGTCTGTCCAGGCTCTCCTGCAGCGCTGCGCAGCACACGGAGCCGTTAGCGGCGGGCGGGACATCCCATCCCGTCCCGTCCCGTCCCGTCCCGTCCCCTCCCCGCAGCCCGGCCCCGTACCGGCGGCGACGCGCCGCTCGTGCCGCTGGAGGCAGCACTCCCTGAAGTAGCAGTAGAGCCGCGGGTACGAAATGATCCCGGTGAGGGCCGAGGCGGCGGCCCCGGCGATCGCCAGCCCCAGGCTGATGGGCTCCACGGCCCCGGCGGGGGGCGGGAGGAGCAGCAGCACCGCCAGGCCCGCCGCCGCCCGCAGCGCTCCCCGCCGCAGCTTCATGGCCGGCCCGGCCGCTTCCGCTCCGCCGCTTCCGGCCTGCAGCGCCTCTTCCGCCGCCGCCATCTTAAAGCCGGGCAGAGGCGCGGCTGGGGGGCGGCCATGTTGGGCGGGGCAGGACGGCTGCCAGTAGCTGCGGGGGAAAGGGACCGCGGGAGATAAGCGGGCTCCTCCCGCAGCCCCTCCTCGGTTCCGGTTAGAATCCATCTGTAACAACGCCTAGACAGAGCACTGTTCTTGCTTTTGCACCCCGCCTCTTGGTGCTCCCGCAGCACCCCCAGCCCCGCGGGTCACACGGTGACCTTCCTCAGAGTGCACGCTCACGGCCTCGTCCCCACGTCCACGCCATCTGCAGCCACAAGAAAAATGCACTGAAGTGCTCCGGGACTGAATCTGAATGGGAACAACCCACAGCAACACTACGACATCCACGCAGCCACTGCTGCTCCTCGTGCTGCACGCAGCCCAGCAAAGGTCTTGGGAACAAAAGCCCAATTCCTACTCATAAGGCACTGCTGCTTTTAAAGGGTCTATTTTGGTGTTTGTTTTCTGTACATTTCTGAAGAAGGGGAGAGAATCTGAAACAGCAAGTCTGTCTTCTCACTAAAACGATGCCAGCCACGAAAGCTGATGTTATTATAAAATAAGCTTTATCACGGGAAAATAAGTTATGTACAAGAGTTTACCAACCACAGTTCACCATCAGCTGCAAACAGACTGACTACGAGATCACAAGGAAAGTTCTGTAGATGACACCAACACGTGGAGGGAGGGACGCTCCCCTCCTCCATTTCAGGGCACTGACACAAAATCCTCCGTGAGAGAAGAAGCACCTCAGCAGAGGCCCCAGCCCACATCCATCAGTATCTCCGATTCATCTTCTTGAACTTCTCATAGTGATAATCATCAGTTGCTTTCTCATTGGGCGGACGTTTGCGATTTGGAGGAGAACCTTGGGAAGAAAGAGAGGGTAATCACATTTCCCATTCTTCCACTGATGTAAGAGAGGAGGCATTTCCTTACCTCTAACCCTATGAACCCCTGTAATGCAATGCAACTGCAGTTCCTTGCAAGCTGAAAGGTTATTCCCTCAGCAGTCAGTGCTCCTTAACCTAGCTTCCCTTGCCATCCCAGCTTTCAGCACACCCCTCTCAGTCAGCTTGGTTCATGCATTTCAGTTGTGACCTTTGCTACTCCACCTATATGTATCCCTAAAACATCCTGCATCCAGCTGTGGGACCTCGTACAGGTACATGGAGAGCCACATCTCTGCATGAGACCCTAACGTGTTCCAGTACCTTCCCTTAAGATATTTCAGATCAGGAACTCACGCTCAGGTTCTGGCCTCTCTGTATCCCCCACTCTCAGTGGACGGGGCTTCGGCTCTTCTTTATTCCTTCTCACTGGTGCATTCAGCTCCTCATGATAAACTGAAGGAAGGAAAATATCAGACACAGTATTTTAGAGCTGCATTACTCACTCAGACATTTCTATGGCACTTATTACTACTGATCTTTAGGAGAAACAACAGAACCTCACGACGAGTGTTCCTGTAATTGTTTTCTATGGCTAATCAATAGACACAAGATGGGATACACCAAGTTTCAGAGGCACTATTTCATCAGAAGTCATCCAAAAATTCTCGATTTCCTTCAGAACGCGCAAACCTGACACCAAATCACCGCTGTCGGTGTGGTCAGGCACAGCAGCAGGCTGCCTTTCCTCCACACGGCTGTGCTACGAGAGGCTCTCCCGGAAATTAATTCCTATCTCCTGTCTAGTAAGATCTATGTATGCTTGACCACCTGTCTGCTTTGGCAGCCCTCAAAATGGATTCTCTCAATTATAATCCATCATTTATAACCACGGAGGAGGCAGACGCATCCAGCACACGTTCAGGACATAACTTAAAGAAAAAAAATCTTCAAATTTATGAGGAACTGTCAACTGGGAGTTCAAGAGTAGAAAGTTACGTCATAAGTAGTAAGTTCCTCTGTGCTGATGGATTGAAAATAAAAAAACATTAAAAAATACCAAGGCAAACCAGATGGCGCTTAAACCAAGCGTCCCAGAGACAGAAACCAGACAGCTGCTTGTGTGAATACGTGGACTAACTTCTCCTGCACAGACTCCATCTCAACTGACTGCTTTTCCCTAGTAGAGAGTCAGGTCAAACTTGCGTCAGGGCAGCTACAGGAGACTTACATCTGTTGTGCTGGACATAGTTAACAGCCATGTTTGTGGGAACAAAGGAAGTTTCGCTGTCTTTCTTTTTGTTCTGCTGCTCTGCCAGCAGCTTGGCCTTGGCCTCTTCAGTTGAGATGATGTTTTTTATTTTTGCACTAGAAGAAGAACAAAGAAAAAAAACCTCATTCCTATTTAAGAAGAGTAACAGGCATAGAAACTGTTTGAAGCACATGCGTTTGCATGTAGTAATAGCACTGGTATTGTACTGATACATATAATTTTTGAGAGGTTGCACTGCTATAGAAACTTTGGTGCTTAGATGCTGTGTTTAAAAGGTAAAAGGGAAGCCAGCATCTTTCACACATCCTCTTTCAGGGCACAACATCTTAACTCCAAAAAGCTGTTGACTGCCACAACAAAAACTGAAGTGCCTCTTTCAAGAGGTCATGCTATCATGCTGCACTGGAGTCCTATTGCTGTGTTTAATTTAACACACAGTGCTAAACACCTCACTAACCCAGACCATCACAGAATGAATCCCATCCCAGAGCCAAACAGGGGCTACATAATCCATCCACACCAGTGCTCTGCTGATCAGCAGCCTCCAGTCACAGTGCTCATCCCTGTAATTCAGGCCATAACTAACAGATTTGTGAACAACATACTCAATTCCCAGATCCACTTCAGGAATGCCACTCAGCATCTGGTTGGACAGCATCTCTTCAGTCTTCTTGGCAGAGGAGACACGGATGTTCTCTGGCAGCTCGTACAGAGAGTCCTCAGCGTTCTTCAGCTTCACTTTCTGTTCTTCATTCTCCACAATTCCTTTTCTCTTCTTCAGCTCCGTCTCGATGTACTTCATCCTAAAGAACAATACATGAGGGACATGTGGTATTTAGTTCTGTTTTCTGTACTTGGTCTCAATTGCTGAGCACAGGAGCATCACTCTCCTGATGGCTAAGAGGGAGAAATGAATGATTTCTCCAAAAGCACTCAGCTAAGATCAAGAACATAAAACAAAATATTTGCATCTCTGACCAAGACGCAATCAGGTCTTCCAAAGTCTCTCATGACCATCAGGGAAGGCTGCAGCTGGTATTTAATGCCACCTCACTCACTGGCCGATTGGCACCTCCCAACTTTGATCATGAAAATGCCTTCCCAAGTCTGGCAGCCAGAAGGTGAAAAGCAGGTGAGAATCAGAAGATGTTCTGGGACACTCAGTATCCAAGATAAATAAATCAACAAACAAGCTGAGGAGACACCCAACCCAGAACTCAGCATCACAGACGGCGTGCAGCTCAACTTACATGTCAGCATCCTCATCCCGCCTGTTGGTTTCAGCTGAGAAGGAAGTTCCCAAGTTGAGATCTTCCTCTTCATTAATCCTAAATGAAAACCACACCGTTACAGTTGTTATTGTTTAACTAATTTGACAAGCTAGGGTAGCAGCAGCTAGTCAAACTGCACTATATTAAATTCTTCAAAGCAGTACAAGTTTTGGTTAATTTATTGCTAGCTGTGACTTACTCCTAGTTCAGGGAAAGGTCTTCAGAGTTCACAAGCACCCACCTGTCCTTGCCTCGTTCTTTCAGTTTCTTCATGTCCACCATCCCCCCAGATTTTATCTTAAACGGGTCATCCTGTAATATAAGATAAAATTACTAAATCCTAAAGCTCCCTTTTAGTTTAATGCTAGTCTTATAGATTCATAGATTCATTAGGTTGGAAAGGACCTACAAGATCATCTAGTCCAACCATCCTCTCTTCAAAATCTAGATAAAAACGGAGGCTGTGAGAAGCTGATTCCCACAGCGATTAACAAAGTTTTCGCAGTTACATCTTAGTAATAAAGTGATGAAAATATCTAGCACTTACCACAAGCGTTGCTTCTTCCTGCAGCTTCTCTCCCACAAGCAGAGCTACAGCACTAGTTAGGCAGATAAAGAAAAACACAAAATTCAGCAGAAAGGAATGTGTTACCAACAATGTTGTCTGTCTTCACCCTTCTCTAGATCCAGCAGAAGGTCTCCAACACTCATATTAATACTAAATGGCCAATCTCCCTAATCCCTCCCTGCAGGTAGAGGAACTACTGCAGTTTTGGGAAGATGAGAAGTTACGGCAGAGAGATTTTAGTGCCGTACAGTGAGTCACCGAAGTAAGGAACAAAGCTGGCTGCTGGTGCACGTTTCAGCCAGCACATCAGCTGGTCAGTGAAGAGAGAGAAGGGAATTAGGGTGAAAATATGAAAGGGCCCAATGTAAACTTTCTGCTCTGTTATATGCGCTGCACAGAAGCAATCTGATTAAACACGTTTCATGAGAAGTTCCAATCTCAGTTGTTTTTTTTTCACAGTTAGGACACAGCACAGACTTTGCAGGCAGGCATGTGTTCCTGCCCCTCACTCACCCTCTGCTCCATCCTCAGGCTTTGACCATAAACTCCTCTGCCACAAACACACCTTTGGCACTACGGGACACACTGTTAATTCTACATAAAGCAGGCAGATACCAACAGAGGGATCTGCTGCAGCATGACACCGTCACACAGGACACACCTTCACACCCCTTACCTCACCCCATTGGGTCGCTTCCTGAGGCTCTGCACTTCTTTGGCTTCCTCGAGCTTTAACCTGAATTAAAACAAAACCAAAAAAAACCAGCCAGCCTCAGTACTCGGTGCCTCAAGTTTCCTTCCATCAACTTTCCCTGATTTCCCGCAGACAACACCAACCCTTTGTACACCGGCTTTGCCCTACGCTTCAGCATACCGACGTCTGCTTTTCCGGACGGGGGATGGATATTCCCTTTTTATCCCGTCTCTAGCAATCTACCTGTGAAAAGCAGCGCGCACGCTCCCGCTGGGCTGCGGCTCCCGCACAGCTTCCCCCAGCTGAGGAAAGAAGGGCAGGCCCTGAGCAGGGCAGCTCCAAGCCCACCCCCCCCCGCCCGTCCCCCGGGCTCACCTGACCTCCTCGGCCAGCTGCTCGTCCTCCTCATCCTCCTCATCCTCCTCCCTACGCCGCCGGAATACCCGCGGCGCCGCCATCGCTCCGTCCTCGCAACGCGACGTCACTACTCCGCGCCGCCGCCGTCCCGCGGCACGTCCGGCGGCCCCGCCAGGAGCTGAGGGCCGCCCCTGCGGCCCCGCCCCTCCCCCGCTCCGCCCGGTGCTCCTCTCGGCCTCACCGCCGCTTCTCCAGCGCGCTGCCCCGCAGGTGAGAGGGGCGGCGGGGGAGGGGGGGGGGTGGGCCCGGCCTTGGGGCGGCTTTCGGGCCCGGGGAGCGGCGGCCGGCAAAAAAAAAAAAACCAAAAACGGCGCGTCACGGCGCGATCCGACCTCGGGCTCCGTGCCGCCCGTAGGCCCCGGGAGCGTAACGGAGGGACGGAGCCGCGGTGCCCGCTTGGCTGAGGTTGCCGGGCCGCCCTCGGGACCCCGCGGGCCGGGCAGCAGCGGTGAGGCCTTCGCTGAACGCTTGCGTTGCGCCGTGTGCTCCCGGCGGCCGCGCTGGGCGCAGCTCGGGGGAGCTGAGGCGCTCCGGAGTTGGTGTGAAAACGTGGTTTTCTTCACTCGGTTTTGGGGTTGGAGGGGGGGGGGGAAGGGCAGGAAATGGGGGAAGCGGGAGCGACAGAAATGGCACTGTTGTCGCTGTCGGCTCGGGCAGTGTGCGTTACGTGACAGCGTCCCGCTTCTCTGTGAAGCTCTTGAGCTTTCTCAGTTGTTAGCCAGCTCTTCCCAGGCCCAGGCTCCTCCCCGCGGGCGCTGCTGTGGTTGTAGTACAGAAATACCGTTCCTTCTTCCAGTTCTGCTGTGCTCCTTCAGTTCATGAGTGCTGCAGGAACGCTGTTGGAAAGGGATCCGTGGGGCTTGTCTTGTGCAGGCAAGCTTTGCAGCTCCCAGGATAAGCGTTGCTGCAATGGCTTATGTGTTTATCCCCTTTTATTATTGTTATTCTGCTGTCAGTGATTCAGATTAGGTAACACTGGGAATTCTTTCTAACGTCCCTGAAGTGGGAAAACAGCAGAGAGCAGAGCCCGTGCTCCTGGAGCTGTTAACTTCATCAGTTCGTGTGAATTTGGGGTTTACTTTTGGCAACAATGTGAGCTTTTCTCACCTGCTTCCTGCAGTCGTTTGGATCCCACTCTGTGCTGTTAATATTGCTTCTCCTTTTGCTCGGGGATGCAAGCTGGGTGGAGCAGCTCCACACAGCCTCTGAGAGGTGTTAGAAATCCGTCCATGAAACGATCAATTCCTCAGAGCCTGAATGCTGATTATCAGTCAGAGATCTTCTAAGTCTCATTCCCTCGTGCGCAGCTTCATTTAAACAGCAATCATGTTTTTGCTGCCCCTGGACACCAGATGCCAGGTCCTTGTCCTGGGCTGCTGCGCCCTTTCGCTTTTAATCTGAGTTTCATGCAGATGAGTTAATTGGATGCGCATCTCTTCGTGCTGTGTGTTTGTGTTTGGCAAGAGGAATGGAGTTCAGTTCACCACGTTTGTTTCCCCGCCTTGCCTGCTGAGCTGGGACGTACAGCCCAGTTTCTAGGGGGTCAGCTGTGGTTTATGGGTCGGGCTGAGCGTTGTCCTGCTTGCTTTGCTGTGATGCTGTGCGAGCTGAGATCACTGCATCAGATTTGGATTTAATTTCATCTCTTCGATCCTTACAAATACCTTAAGTTCTGATTTGCTGATATAAAAACTAGAGTAGTTTATCTTCTTGCTGTCTGTGAGAGCCGTTCTGATGGTAACCAAATGGAACTGCCCCTTCTTGTCCTAGGAAGACCCCTTCCTGCAGTGAGAATGGGGGATACAAGAGACATCTGCCCTCACCTGGATTCCATAGGAGAGGTGACCAGGGATGATCTGCTGCTCAAATCCAAGGTATAGGGTATTGTGGTTATCAGCCCTTTCCCTCCTTGCTGTTGTGCATGCTTCTGCATACTTGCTCTTCATAGAAAACACTGCCTATCACTGTACAGAAGAGGCAGAAACTCTTTTTCCAGTGCTGTTTTACCTTGCACGTGGCCCACCAAGGAAGCCTTTGTCAATCCCATCTGGTGTGTCTCTTGCTGACATTTTACCCTGCTGAAACTTATCTAACACACTGCAAAGCGTGTAATTGGAGGCATGGGTTTAAGAGATGCTTTGAGCCTGCAGGCGGGGGAGGCCTGTTGCATTGAGAAGTTTCTTACTCTTGAAGGACAGGATTACTTCAAAGACAAACAGGCAAACAATCCTTTTTTTTTTTTTTTTATCGTGAATGTGCAGGGAACTTGCCAGTCATGTGGAGCCGTGGGACCAAACCTTTGGGCTTGTCTTCAGGTAAGAACAGCTTGCTGTTTGCGTGTATGATGTGATGGGACTTCTGTTCAATGTGTAAAAAAAAAAAAAAAAAAAATATTAGATCAGAAAGGAAGAGTCATGGTGTAACAGTGCTCTCCTCACAGGTGATTTTCCCCGGTAAGAATGAGCCCTGCATTGGCTGCCTCTGCTGGCAGCTGCAGGGGGAAGCTGTGAGGATGATGTTTGGGGCAGTGGGGCAGAAAGGAACATTTGGTGTGCCATTGTAGTTTTCCTCTTTCTCTCCCTAGATCGGGTGTCCCTATGTCGGCTGTGGGGAGTCCTTTGCTGACCACAGCACCCTTCACGCACAGGTAAGCTTTTCTCTGTCATCCATCTTAAGAGAGAGCTGAATTATTCCCATTTCCCAATCCTTTTCTGCCTTGATCGTTCTGTGCTCCAGGTTGACCCAGCTGTTCAATCATTAACTCCCCTTTGAATTTCTAGGCCAAGAAGCACAACCTGACAGTGAATCTGACCACCTTTCGGGTCTGGTGTTACGCCTGTGAAAAGGAGGTGTTCCTGGACCAGCGGCTGGCAGCGCACGCACAGTCACCCTCGGTAAAGTTCAGTGAAGCAGTGGCTGTGTGCCCCAGCCTGGCAGGGCTGCATGCTTGGCAAGCTTTTCCTTTCCTTGTTGCAAACTTAGCCAAGAAATTTCCACTCTCGTCCAGGCTGCTATCACGGTAGGAACCCTTTCACTGAAGGTGGCTGCCTGTGGTCAGAGGACCAACAGCTTTGCCTTACAGAATCTCCCTGCAGGAAGACTTCCAATAACTTGAATATCCATTCTGATTTATCTTTAACCTCTCCCGACTTCTTCTGTGTTACGTGCATTTCTGGGAGGAGCCTCAAGAGTTCTGACATCTTCATTTAAAATGAAAAATCAGCTGTCAGACTCCAAAAGTGTACTTGTGACACTGCTGCATATTCGTGATGCTTCTTTTAAAGGCTGGCTAGATTTATGTACAGGTTATCTCTCACAGTTCGTCTTTCGAAGCAGGACTTCCTCTGATGGTTATTTTCTGTCTTTAGGATTCTCCATTGCCTGCTCACCCTTTGAAAGCTGTTCCAATTGCAGTGGCTGATGAAGGCGAATCTGAATCGGAGGACGATGACTTGAAACCAAGAGGTAACTGCTTCAAGTTGATGAAGGAGCTGTGAGGGCAACTCTGCAATCTGTAGGACCTGCACTGAGAGGGTCCTGGGAGCAGAGTGCAGAGCCTAGAAAGAGTCAAATCCTCTCTCCTTTGGGAAAGAATGTAGAAAGCAGCACTTCTGGAAAGTGTTTCATGCTTTTCTTGTTTGTGCTTTAGGCCTTACTGGAATGAAAAATCTTGGGAACTCCTGCTACATGAATGCAGCACTTCAGGCTCTCTCTAACTGGTAGGCACTAGGGCCTTTAGTAGAGTTTTTTACTAGATGTCACTGAATATCAGAAGTGGCACCTCTGATCTGACACCTTCCTGGGTTGTGCAAGGACAAACCAGCCAGGCTAGCTGCAGAAAAAGGAATATGCAAAATGCAGTGTTTAGGAAAACAGAAGTTGTGCAGTAGGAAAATGAGTGAATAGCCAACTTGTGGCCGTGTGTAAGACTTGTCTTCAGATGAATGCTGGAAGTAAAACCTTTCCACTGTGACAGAAATATATTTACCACGTTAGAAAACGCGTGATCTTTCTGTTCTCCACAGTGGTATCATTCTAACATCCCACACCATAAGATATTCTGTAGCCATTCTGCTGAAAACTAGTTTGAGGATCTCTGTGCTGGGAACAGATTCAGATGTATTCAAGTATGCATCACTTCTTCCCTTGATTTAGAAACATCTTGAGCATGTTTTCAAAATGCGTTTAAGTTCTGATAAATCCTTAGAAGAGGCAGAGGAGAAATTTCACTGCCCTGAATTCTTCTTGTTCTCTCGTAGCCCACCTCTCACACAGTTTTTTCTGGAATGTGGTGGTCTGGTCCGTACAGATAAGAAACCAGCTCTATGCAAAAGTTACCAGAAACTGGTGTCTGAGGTTTGGCATAAGAAACGGTGAGTGGTCGCTCTGTTCTCATCTGTAGATTTCATGTTTATGTTCGTTCTGAGATACGTCAGCAGCAAAAAGAAATGGCACCTGCAGTGATAAGTCCATCTTCTAAGGCAGTTCAGATTCTGTGCAGACAGGTACCCGTGGATTCCCTCTTGTCCAGGAGCTCCTGTGTCATACTGCTGGTGACAGGAGTGGGCAGTGGTGTCAGTGAGATGTTCTTAATGTTGTAACTTCCTGAAGGAGGAGATTTCTTTACAGCTTTCCTGTTGGCGATGAAGAAATAACGGTGTGATGAGGGAATGCTTTGCTATTTCTGAGTATGATGCATGGAGTAACCAGCACTTGAAGGAATTGATTTGTATGGAAGAAGTGATAGAGTTCTGACACTGAGGTTTTAACAAAAAGCAAAAAATACAGGTGGCTTTTTGGGAAATGCTTTCTGTTGGTTCCAATTCTAGACTAGCTCAAAGCAGAGTGGAAAATAATGTGGCTCTGTTGGAATTTCAAGATGTCTGTTCTGTGAAACTGTAATCAATTGGGGAAAAAGAATCCAGCTAGGAGTGTGAACGGCATCGTGCATTTGCTTTGCATTAGTTACTAACAGGGGATGAGCAAAATGCAGAGCACTACTGCGTATCTGTGCAGCAGGCTGTAGCCTTTGAAGCACTGTCACATCAGTTTCGTATTGGCTTTGACTTAACTCACTTGCTGGTCCCCAACCAGCCCACCAGGACTTAGAGACCAACACGGTGCTGCAGAATCAAAGCGAGTAACCAAGTGCCAAACCCTGCTCTGGAGAGAATCACCAGAGGCAGTTCCAGGTGTGGACAGGGCTTCGAGTTAAAACGTGCTCTGGGGAAGATTCTCTCTGGAAGGAGAGAGTGAAATGACTGCGGGATGTTCTCTCTCTCTTAATTTGTATGTCACCCAGCTTATAGAGAAATCAAGTCCAGGCTTTGCAGGTGCATAATCATCTTTTGTCCTCCTTAACGAGTTACCACACCCTGTTCTGCTGCTTATTTCACTGGATCCATGCTCAATGCAAGCTAACTTTTGTTGTATTTTTTCCCCCCCGTCTCTACCCAGGCCGAGTTATGTTGTTCCAAGCAGTCTGTCTCACGGAATTAAACTCGTCAACCCCATGTTCCGAGGCTATGCACAGCAGGTGAGGCTTTTATTCCAACACTGGTGTGGTTTCCCTTCCTGCAGCAGTTCTGCTCGTGATCTGAGAGAGGAGCTAGAACTGGGGTGTCACCCTTGTTCTGGGTGGGTCTTAGTGATCTGGTGGAGCCCTTGGGTGGAGTTTAGGACACCCGTGTTGTTTTCCAGTCAAGGGAACTGCAGCTAACTAAATCTTATGTAAAGATAGTATCTTTTTCTTTGAGGTTTTTATTGTGGCTTCCAGTGTTTATTTCTTATAAAGAATGAAATGTAAACATCAAACTATGTTTGATTTGAAAATTTACAGAAGAAGTGACAGTAGACAGCCTGTCTAAACTGTGGTGATGGCAGCAAGTCACAACAGAAGATAAAAATAATGATTAGTGAGAGAATTTCTGTATTTAGCTTTGATGTGAAGTATGTTGGAAGTCAGCTCTAAAGAGAAAGCTGAAAGCAAGGCAGAGCAGGCTGGAAGTCAGGCTTTGTTGAAGTAACAGAAACATCATAATTATCGTTCTGAAGTTGTCAGAATGGCAGGTTGCTTTCCAGCAGGTGCTTTGAAGTCAGCATGTCAGTTCTTTTACCACGCATTGCAAGTGCAGGAGCTCGCTCCTTGGTTGTACAGCCTTCCCATTGCCTATTTATTAATGATTTCAGTCTGCCCTCTGTGAAAAGGGTTCCCATAAGCAGAAGTCAGTGTTCCTTAAAATGGTTGTGTGGTTCAGAGTATGTTCCCTGTGGGCTGCTGCCTTAGGTTGCTGAGGTCTCTTGCCTCTTATCAGTGGTAGTGCCCTGATAAATAAGGTCATAGTTTTGGGTTTTGGAACCCAGAAGCTGTCTAGCTTTCCTTAGTGTCTTTCAGATAAATGCATTTGGATAAAAACTGGTTCTTTTATCCGTAGGAGTTAAAGCTGCTTGCTGAGCAGACATGCTTGTTGCTAAATCTCCATGGTACTCTGCTTTAGGAGAAGTCTCCTTATGTTGCAGAGGCTGCTAACTGTTGTGGGCAGAAGTGAGGCTGCGAATGGAGCCACCTCTCCTTCTGGCCCTCTCACTTACCTGATTTCTGGGTGGACGGGTACTAACACAGAGTGAATCCTGTTTTCAGGACACTCAGGAGTTCCTGCGCTGCCTGATGGACCAGCTTCATGAAGAACTCAAGGAACCAGTAGTTGCAGAGACGAGAGATTTGGATATTGGTGACCAGGATGACAAGCACGAGGGTGACCGGAGTCCTTCAGAGGATGAGTTCCTCTCCTGTGACTCGAGCAGTGACAGGGGTGAAGGAGATGGGCAAAGCCGGACCACGGGGAGCATGGCAGAGACAGAGCTGTTGATCCAGGATGAAGGAGGGAGAGGGATCTCCGAGAAAGAGAGGATGAAGGACAGGAAGTTCTCCTGTGGCCATCGGCGCAGCAACTCGGAGCAGGTGGATGAGGATGCAGATGTTGATACCACTATGATGCCAGTGGATGGCAGAGCCTCACCTGAGATGCTCCCAGCTCCCCGTCCTGCCAGCCCGTGCAGGACACCAGGTATGAAACTCTTCCAGCTGTGTTATTTGTGAGGAGACGTGTTGTATTCCTGCCCTGGGTGCAACGACAACAGATAATGTGTGTGTTCCCTCAGTGGGTTTCAAAAGATTTTGCATCTGAGACTTTCTGCAGAGTTTCTGGCAGTAGTGCTGCCTTTGTGCACAACCAGTTCTGTAAGAAAACCAGAGTGAGCTGGGAAGCATAGCCAGGCTGGAGTGCTCACAGAGCTGAGTGCAGCCTGCGTCCTAAAGGCAGTGGTAGCTGACTGCCAAACCTGCAGAAGCATTATTTCTGTCTTTTCCTAGCTGAGAAAAAGGTTTCATGTCTGTACATGGCTTTATCTAACAGGCTGCCCTGGGGAAGTGTTGGCAGTGAGAGATCTGTGGAAGTGGCTGCTGGTTAATCGTGGATTTTGGACTTTGTGGGGAGAAAAGGACGATGCACAGTTTGTGCGTTTCTGTTTCTTAGGGAAAAGAAAAGAGCAGCTGTTAAAATGTAGGTGTGGAGGCACCTCAAACTGAACATATCCCATCTTTCAACACTTATCGTTATGTAAGAGCCTCGCTCTGCCAGCTGGCACTGAAGGCAGCAGTGCTGTTTATGTGGATAAGGGATAAAGGAGCAAGCTGTAAAACCTAATTAGTCACAAGTGTGAAAAAGTGGTGGATTGGTTGGTGGTTTGTTTTCTGTAATTGCTATTTCTGTATGCACTCTTATCCGTGCACTGAGGGTGCTGGATCTGCCAACCTGTGCAAGTAGGACAGTTGTAATGACTGAACTGTGAGTGCAGGGAAAGATTCCGTGCTGGAACGCGGAGCTGGGCTGACACTGACTGTAGCACAGCTGGCTTTCAGAACTGCTTTTCACCTGTGCTCTTCTGCCTTCTCTTCTTCCCAGCAGAGCCTGACAATGATGCCTACGTGCGCTGCTCCTCACGGCCCTGCAGCCCAGTCCATCACGAGATGCACTCCAAGCTCTCCAGCAGTCCGCCTCGCTCCAGCCCTGCCAGGCTCGGACCCTCCTATGTACTCAAGAAAGGTAGTGCAGTGTGCTCTGGTGTGTGCTGGGAGGCAGAGGGGAGCATGTGGAGGAGGAGGGGTTCGTTTGCGGAAGAGACAAAGAATCCTTGGTGGTCTTCGATTAGCAGTTCTGAGTGCTGAGTCCCCCGGAACATCAGCACCAGGCAAAGACTGCAGTAAACCTGCAGGGAAAGTCAGGGCTTGGTTACAGCAGCAGTTCTGGTATGCTCTCACATTGGGGCATGACGTGGTTTCCAGGTGTGTGTCTGCATGCTGTGTTTGTTATTGATGAAGGAGCTATGAAATCCCAAACACAAGCTCTGTCTCTTCAGGGGGTGTGGAGATGTGGGAACATTTGTCTGCCAGACTTGCACGTAGTCAAGGAACCGTGAGATGATGCTGTTGAGAGAGAGAGCTTCTGGGCTCTTCGACATCGTGAGCTCACAGTAATAGAATTAAACTGCAGATATCAATCTGGTGCTGGAGGCATTGTTAGGCTTCAGGGCGGAGCCTGGTTTCTGTTCTTGTCAAACTGGCCTCTTCATCACAAGCAAATTGCAGAACAAAATCTTTCAGCACTGCAGAGCCACCACACACAATGGCATGTACTTACACCATTGTCTCTACAGCTGTTCAGTAATAACATTCTTTCCAAAACTGTGCCCTGGTCTCTTGGCTGAGGTCAGCACAGCCACAGATGTTCTGGCCTGATGAAAAGCACTCTGTCTCGTGTGCATAGGGAAGGGGGATTGTTGCTCAGTAGTGCTGTGTGCTTGGCCACTCGCTGCTGTGGGAGTCTTCTCCAGCACAAGACACCTGGCAAACATGGTAAATGCTAGAGGGGGGGGGAAAGCAAAGTACACGAGTCCTGAACGTGCAGGATCAGTGCTTGTCTTGGGTTTTTGCTGTGTGTCTGTGTGACTCTGCTTTAGACAGGAGACTGAGGAGGTGTTGCTGCGTGCTGTCTGTGTCTTTCAGCCCAGATGCAGGCTTCTGGGAAAAAGAAGAAAGAACTTCGTTACCGCAGCGTGATCTCAGATATCTTTGATGGCTCCATTCTCAGCCTGGTGCAGTGCCTCACCTGTGACAGAGTGAGTCTCCTGGTAGCTGTGGGTCAGAGAGCAGTCTTCTGCAGACCTTATAGGCTTTTATTTTTGACAACGGAGCTTCCTATTCCCACACTGTGGGATGCAGTAGGCCTGCTAAAATCTTGGCAGGTGGGAGGTGTTTGAGACCTGCCATGCTGAGAAGTTTTCAGCCTTCATAGTGATGTTTGGTTATCTGTGCCACTCAGTTGGTCTGGCACTATCACACTCACATCAGAAAACTGATTCCAAGTCTACAAAAAGACGGTGACAGTCCTCCTGCTGACAGTAGGTAAGAAGAATTAGCCTGAGCAAGTTGCTGCTACTGCCAGATCAGGTTTCTGCGGTGATGAAAAGTCAGGTCCTGGCTTCATTACCTGCTCAGGGAACTCAGGCCTCTTCCTCTTGGATATTTCCAGGTTTCTACGACAGTGGAGACATTCCAAGACCTGTCGCTCCCAATCCCAGGGAAGGAGGACCTGGCCAAGCTGCACTCTGCCATCTACCAAAGTGTGCCAGCGAAGACAGGGGCGTGTGGGGACAACTATGCCTCGCAAGGCTGGATTGCTTTCATCATGGAGTATATCCGGAGGTATGTTCCCATCGGGGGGCTTTATCTTCTGGGGTTTGCCCTGTGGTTTCTGAAAGGTGGCTGTCCCCGGCCAGTAGTGCTTGCAGCAGAAATGTCCCTGGAATAGGTCACTATGTGGTACCTCAGCTCTGGTCGGCCTTTTCTTTTCCACATGAGCCAGTTGCTACTGTTCCTCTACTTCTGTAGCTGCCGTTGACGTCTCTTGTGCAGGTGATGATCCCTCACTTCTGCCTTCAGCTCCATCTTGCCCTCTGGAGCAAATTACCAGAGTAGCTGTGCAAATCACATCCAGACCGAGCAGTTACAGTAGGAATGTCAGCTTTCCCTTTGCCTTTGAGCTGAGAACCAGCAGCTAGAAGAAAACCCATCTAGTGGGAGTGTGTAAGCCAAAGTGTCCAACTGTTTTCATGTAACTCTTGCTCCTGATCCCCTCTCTTCTGTAGATTTGTGGTATCCTGTATCCCTAGCTGGTTTTGGGGTCCTGTTGTGACACTGGAGGATTGCCTTGCTGCCTTTTTTGCAGCAGATGAGTTGAAAGGTGAGTTTGCTTCAGCAACGTGTGACAGCCAGAAACGAGAAAAACTGCCTGTAGGAATATTTCACACGTGTTCTGGGGGCACGTTAAATCTCCCAGAAAGCCTGCTTTAATATTTATTTCACTTAGACACTTGACAGTTCAGCTTCTCTTAGAAACTCAGAAATGAGTTTTCCCATCTGCTCAGAGGTGTTGCTTTTCCACTTTGAACCTAGTGAGAGCGTTCTGAGCGAGAAGCAGACGTGGCTCTCAGGTGGTCTTGTTTGAGTACAGTGGCTCCTTTGCTTTCTCTGTCCATTCCTTAAGCCTTAGAGGACTTAAACATTTTGCTGTAATCACTTACAGTGGTGAGCAGTGTAGATTTTTCTGCTAGTTGATTGCATTCTCCTGTTGAAATGCTTGTTTGATCTCTCCTCACCCTGGTTCCCCTAAGAAGCCACTCAGCGTAGTTTCTCTGCACAGGGTGAAAATGTATCAGTACCAGAGCTGTGTGCTCTGAGTAATGGCATAACAGCTTTCTTCTCTTCATCTGTAGGGGACAACATGTACAGTTGTGAAAGGTGTAAAAAGTAAGTGGAACTTTATTACTTCATATTACTGTTAAACATTTTGCTGTATCCTCCCCCTGTTAATCTCCTCTGCTGGGTGTCATGTGATCCCTGCCTTGGCTTGCACCAGAGTTATGGTCTTGAGAGTCCACTAATGTGGGCAGGTAGAAAAAGTGCTGGTTTCAATGGGGGAGAAGAGAGGAAGAAGGGTGTGAATAGGGAGCTGCAGGCAGCTATTGCATTAGAAGGAAGAGGTGTGACAGACTGCTCGTGCCGTGCCTTGTTTGATAAGGGTGTTGCAAGGAGCCTGCATTTGTTGCTGCTGAAATCAGGATCTGTTGGATTTCCAAGTGAGCAAGATGCAGCCAGACTATTGCCTTGCCTTCTGGTGTCCCTTTGCCTGAGCATGTTCTCAGTTTCTCTTTCTCCCTCAGACTGAGGAATGGAGTAAAGTACTGCAAAGTCCTCCGGCTACCAGAGGTGAGTAAGAGCAACTTGTTTCTTACTTTTCTTTCAGCAGACACTGTTTGAGGAGGTAAAGGGGTAGCACTGAAACAGCAGCTTGTTTTGGTGGCAGAGTTCTTTATCTAGACCAGAAGAGATACTCCCATTTTAAGCTGATGAGCCAGCAGGATTTGTAACAGGCAAAAAACCCTTGCAGAGATAAGGTGCACAGAGAGGGGCTGTCAGATCAGGGCACCCACAGCAGAACCGAGCTTTGCAGCTCTGTCTCTGCTCTTTCAGATTCTCTGCATCCACCTGAAACGGTTCCGACACGAGGTGATGTATTCCTTCAAGATCAACAGTCACGTCTCCTTCCCCTTGGAAGGGCTGGATCTGCGGCCTTTCCTGGCCAAGGAGTGTGTCTCCCAGATCACCACCTACGATCTGCTGTCGGTCATCTGCCATCACGGCACAGCAGGCAGTAAGTCCTCCTTCCTCTGAGCGTGTAGAAGAAGTGAGCAGGAACGAGAGGAGCCTGAGCAAAGCAGAATTGTGTTCCAGGGCTGGGCAGCAGCTCTGAATTCCAGCTGTGTTGTTTCCTGTTACAGGTGGGCATTACATTGCTTACTGTCAGAACGTGATCAATGGTCAGTGGTACGAGTTTGACGACCAGTATGTCACTGAGGTCCACGAGACTGTGGTGCAGAATGCAGAAGCCTATGTCTTGTTCTACAGGTGAGCAGTGCTCTGCATGCAGCAGCTCCTTCCTGGCTGCAGCATACTTAGAAATGTGCATGGAAAGCTAAGAGTTGAAGAATTGCTTCCCTTTCTCTTCCTTTCCCTACCTTAGGAAAAGCAGTGAAGAGGCTGTGCGAGAGCGCCAGAAAGTTGTGTCCCTTGCCAGCATGAAGGAGCACAGTTTGCTCCAGTTCTACATCTCTCGTGAGTGGCTCAACAAGTTTAACACCTTTGCTGAGCCTGGTCCCATCACCAATCACACCTTTCTGTGCTCTCATGGAGGTAAGACTGTGCTGCTAACTGAAAAAGCAACTCTCAGCTCTGCCTGCTTGTTTTCTGGCGTGTTAACAAACAGAGGAGAAAAAAGCTCCAGCTGTAGTCCTGTCACAGTGTGTGCTGTTGTAGGATCTGTCTCACTGGCAAAAGCTCCGTCCCACTCAGGGAGAGACGAGACAGTTGCCCCATTGTCCAGCTGGTCAGAGGCACAGGGGAAACAATGCTGTTCAGTTCTCTGCTTGCTTTTAAAAACGAACCTATCTGTGTTACCCTATCAGCAAGGTTGTCCTGCAGTGTTTGTCTGGAGAATGGAGCACGTGCTCCTGGAGGGACCTGATCCCACATTTTTACTGCTGTCCCTCGTGCCTGGGAGCCCTCATTTGTGTACTGACAACTGGGAGGGAAGCACCTGAGTAGGAATTGTCATCTTGAACTGGGAAACTTCCCCACAGTCAGTGACTCCATTAGTAGAGGAAGCAGATGGTGGGTTTTCAGCTAGATCTGTCATTAACCAGCAGTAGGGCTGTTGTTCACTCTCCCTCTTGCCTTTCCTCCAGGGATCCCTCCTAACAAATACCATTACATTGACGACCTGGTTGTGATTCTGCCTCAGAACGTGTGGGAATATCTCTACAACAGGTGAATGTGGCCATTTCATTTTGTTTTCCTGGACAGTCTGTCATCCCGGGGTCCTCCCACGTAGGCACCATCCAAAGTGTAACACCTAACCGTGGCACCTCGAGGGCACGCAGCACGTGGTGTGGGCTGACAAGACTAATCTAAGCCACAGTGAGCTGTATCAGTACATTGTCTCATGACAGTACTGTGACCCTCACTGTGTTGCATAAAGTCAGTGCTCTGCATTCAGAGCAGAGCTGCAGCTGCACCTCCTTCCTCGCTGGAAGCAGTGTAAAAACCCATCTGTGTAGGACTCAGGGCTGGGAAGCACTTCCCTTTTCCTGCAGTTCCTCATTACCCTCCCTCTCCCCGTGCTCAGGTTTGGGGGTGGCCCTGCAGTGAACCATCTGTATGTGTGCTCTATTTGCCAAGTGGAGATTGAAGCACTTGCCAAACGCAGGAGGATTGAAATTGACACCTTCATCAAGGTTTGTATGGGAGGATTTAGGGTTAGGCAATGGGAAAGGGTGGAGCTGGGAAATGGGGGCCTGCTGCAGACAGTGGGAAACTCTTGCCCTTGTTTTCCAGAATATGAGTTACAGGAGATAGATTGTGGGGTTCCCCAGTGCTGTCAGCGTGGGGAGGGGCTGCTGGAACTCAGTAATGCTGCCTGTGGCCGCATGGACAAGCAGCATTTGAAGCCATCCCAGTCCTCTTGCCTGTACGAGTTAGTGGGAACGTATTGTGAAGAGGGTGGTGGGACCCTTCAGAATAAAAGGGGCTGTTCTGAAGAGTGTAAGGCTGCCCTGCAGCTGAAGGAAAGGGCTCTCCACACCTCAGCAGAGACTAAACCTTTCCTGCACTTCTGTTCTTTGCTCTCTCAGCTGAACAAGGCTTTCCAGGCAGAGGAGTCTCCAAGTGTCATCTACTGTATCAGCATGCAGTGGTTCCGTGAGTGGGAAGCCTTTGTCAAGGGGAAGGACAATGGTAAGAAGCCAGAGATCACTGGAGACTGTCAGTCCTGAGAGGTAGAATGAAAATACGTTCATTTTTAGGTGTCCTCCTCAGTAAGCAGTGCACCTGATGAGTACAACTTGAGGCTGCATGCAGTCCATGTGCCTGCAGGTCCCCTGGGTGGGGTGGAAATAATGAGGATTAGCACGGGAAATGAGCTGAACTGTGTTGGGTGGCAGCTTGGAAAGCACAGTGGTTCTGAACGTGTTTGTTTTGCTCTCACAGAGCCTCCTGGACCAATTGACAACAGCAAGATTGCACTCACAAAAGCAGGTGGCCACGTGCAAGTTAAGCAAGGTGAGGCATGTGCTGCTGTCTCACAGCGATCCTGAAAGGTGAGGGAGAATATTCCACTGGGACTGTGTGTCCATCACGAAGCAGTAACAGAGCAAGGTGGTGCTGCAGAGGAAGGCAGCTCTCTGCACATCCCCTGTGTGCCATCCCTGTTCTCCAGTGGCAGCTCCTGCCTGAGCGACCTGCTGACATCACTTGCTGTAGTGAATCCTGCAGCGCTCCATCTCCTGTTGTTGCCATTCCCAAATCTTTCCACCTTTGCCCACCTTTGTAGTGTTGCTTTTGACTTGTCTTTGTTCACCATGTGCTGTGGTCCAGCTTGTGAAATTACACTTTTTGGGCTGTCCTCAACAGACCACTGGGCAGATGAAGACTGCATTTGTATCCTGGTTGTCTCTCAAACATTTCTGCTCTCCTCCTCCTCTGTAACCTTCATAGCAAAGGCCTTTGCCTTCCCTGCTTTTTGCTGAGGCCTCTTTAAACTGTTCCTCCTAGAACAGTGAGGAGGAACGTTGTCTCTGAGGCAGGAGGCCCCCAGCTGCCCGGGAGCGGTGTGTACCTCTCTCTGTCTCAGCTCGTTTCATGCCGTGTGTGGTCTGCCCCTGCTCAGTTTGCTTTGAAGACAGGAAGGAGTGAGTGCGGCAGAATCCCCCAGCTGCACGCTGTGCCGTGGAGCTCCGCGGCTCCAGCAGCAGGTGGCACTGCAGCAGGATGGGAGCGCTGCTGCTGCGTGGCACGGGGCTGTGCTTCCTTGGGACAGGGCAGATGAAGGTGTGCTCTGCTCTTCTGGAGCAGGGGGAGGTGTTGGGGGACCATGTCCCCCGCGATGCAGTGCACCGCGCCCTGCGGCTGATGGCTGTGTCTCTGCTTATTGCCGTTGTCCCTTTCAGGTGCTGATTATGGGCAGATTTCTGAGGAGACGTGGATTTACTTAAGCACGCTGTACGGAGGGGGCCCTGAGATTGCTGTCAGACAGAACGTGGCCCAGGTCCAAGAAATGGAAAACCTGCACGGGGAGCAGAAGATTGAAGCGGAGACCCGGGCTGTGTGATCCGTGCTGGATGGGGCAGGGAAGGTACGGCACGACGACGTGTGCAGATGGATGGGGAGCCCTGAGGAGTCAGACCTATTCCTTCGTGTGGTACTCAAAGGCGTGTGCAGCTCCCACCACCACTTCTGGGGAAGGAGGGTGTCCTTGGCCATCCTGTCCTGTGGGTCTGGATACAGGGGTGGTACTATGAAAGACTGGGAGAAATCAGTTTCTCTGTCTTTCATTTTTGTAGCCTCAGTGGGGGGAAAAAAAAACAACTGGTGGTGAGATTGCAGATGGACTTCAGTAGCCCACGTTTAGACCTGAGCCTGTCCCTTTTCTTTGCTTACCAGAAATCAGCACTCTCAGCTTGTCCTCAGAACACTGAACCTCTGCTCCTCTGCAGGTTTTGCTTTTGGCACTTTTCCTTTTTTAATCCTGTATAAAGATAATGAAATGTTATTTATGTTTCCAGTAAGCAGCGTTGCAACTAGAGAAACCTGTTTATTTGAAGCTAATGAAGGCCACAAGGTGTCCTGGTAGTTCTGTGCTGATGGTGCACAGCTGTCACAACTTCCTACTTCTGCTCTTTATCTAACCCTTGCGACTTCAGTTCCATCTGAATAACTCTGAAATAGTCTGTTTCTTTCAGCCCTGAAGTTACACCTTCACCATCCTGGCAGGATGTTCTGCTCCTCGTATCTGATTTCATGTGTTCAGCATGTTTTCAGAGCACAAAGCTGCGGGACGAGTTCTCCTTCCCACAGTCCCGTTTCCCCACGCGCTCCTGGCAGCGTGGTAGGATGCAGCCTTACAGGTTAAACTCAGAGCTGTTCAGTGGGCAGAGCTCTCTGGAGCAGGACACGGGGCTTCGGAAGCCCAGAACCTCTTCTCAGAATGACCCTGCATCTGTCATGAGAAACAAGGGATGAGTGGGGCCTGAGGTTGGTGAGGTTTGCACAGAGCCTGTCCGGGGGGGCAGCAGGGGGAGGTGCCTGGCTGAGCAGGTCCAGGATGCTGAAACAGCTTCAGGAAGAGCTGCTTTTGCAAGCTCCGTCTGTGCTGGGTCACTTAGCTTCTCAGTGCAGATATCATTTCTCTAGGCAGTGGCTCATTTAATGAATAGAAATAATAACTTGCTCCCTCATCTGCTGCTGTAGCTGTGGCCTGTCTGGTAGCAGCCCACAGTGAGGCAGGAAAGCAAAAAGAGTCTGAACACAGTTATCCCAGCAGGGCTAAAAGTTCTTCCTTCACCTGCGACAAGGCCACAGCAAAAAGGCGTGTGGTTTCAGTGAGCTTTAAGGGCAGCTCAGCAAGGCAAAGCTGGCCAGGCAGAGGTGATCTCTCTGGGGCTGGGGACCAAAACCGTGCATTCATCAGTGCTGAACCTGCCTGGTTCCACGGCATCCCTGGGCTTGGGGGCCTGGGGCTCTGAGCTGCCCATGGAAAAGGGAAAGGAAGGGAGGGCTGTGCTTCACTCAGAGCAGGGAGGAGAGGGCAGAAGAGGTTGAGAGGGAAAAACGTGGCCTTCAGATTTTTTTAGACCAAAAGATTGCCGCAAACAGCAACTCCTCCTCTACATAAAAAGATGTCTAAGTGGTTCGGCACGTTGATGTCCCTGTCTCGTTCATTGGGTGCCTGTGTGCCCCAGGGGGGGGTCAGGGGACGCCGCTGCTAGGATTTCTCACTGTCAGCTTTGTTGAGCACTGCAGCTGCAGGGCCTGTAGGGCTGCATGTCTGTGTTGTCTGTGCCCTTCAGAGGACGCTGTACGGATTGTGATAACACTCCTGTGCTTAAGTGTTATACTTCATGCTGAAAACGTGTTCCAATAAATGTATGTGCATCCCGCGTGCTGTGTGACTGAGCAGAGCCTGTGCAGTTGGTCAGCGCTGTCACACACTCCCTCTGTGGGCACGGTGCAGCCCAGCAGTGCTGGCAGTACCGCAGCGAGCTGCTGAAATGGGGGTGACAGAAATGTCACCCAGGTGTGTAACAGCTTCGGCTGGAGCCTGGGCTGCCCGGAGGCACAGAGCTGGGTCAGTAAGGCTGTGTGCAGCTTGCTCTCTAGCAGCTTGAAACCAAGCGTCACAGCTTGCATCCAGCAAACAAAACGCCGTAACCTCAGCAACTGCAGAACAGTTTGTAACATTCCAGGAGACGTTAACAAACTCCCTTCCCCAGGGATGGGATTATAGAGCGTCTAGACGAACGGCTCTAGTGCTGCTCTGGCCAAACCCTCACTTTTTGTTATCCTCTGGCCATTAGAATACTCAAAGCTTGGTTCTGCATCCATATTTCATTTGAAATGTGACTGCATCAGTGCTTTTCTCAGACCCACGCAGTAGGGGGCTTTGGTTTTTCTGGGCACGGCACAGTTTGGTCGCTGCAAGTCACATATTTCGGCTGAGCTGTGTCAGTTCTTTTTTGCATATTGCTTCCTTCTTCCCCCTTATTTTATCAGGGCTGACTGCAAAAAAGGGGAGAGAACTGTTTGTGCCTCAGACTGATGGAGCTAGCCTCGTGATTTTAGATTCCTTGCCCCCTGCCTCGGTCTTTCTGAAGCAGCAGGAGTGTGGAGGGCTGCTGTACACGCTGCTCCCCTGCTCACTACTCCCAGGCTCAGCCTGTGGTCCATAGACAGGCAGCTCTGATGCAGCTATGGCTGTGACACACAGATGACAAATACTCTGCACTAACCTGCTGCCCTAGGAAGGGGAATAGCTCTTCCTTCAGCGGTGCACAGCCAGCACACAGGAACGTGACCCCACAGCTTCCCTTCGTCATCCTCTGCCTGCACAGCCTCATCCTGATCCTGGAGCCTGCTGTTGCCAGTGGTGCACCTCCACCCTCCTGAATGGCCAAAGTGAATGGCATCCTGTTCTCCGACACGTCCAGTAACAGAGCTGCTGGAGGTAAAGCTCATCTCATTTTCCTCCAAGCCGCTGCTCACCTTGGCTTCAGTTTCCTGCCTTCAGTCATCTGTTGTGCTGTTTCTATGTACAGAGCAATGCTGCTGCTTGTTGAGATAAATCAGTTAGAGCCAGGCTGCCGCTGCCGCGTTCCAGGAAGCACTGAGACATGCAGCACGACTCAGCCTGGTTTTCTCTCTTCTTCTGAGCATTCTTTCTGGCAGACTGCTTGACAGACAGCACTGGTCTGTCCTCAGTTCACAGAGATGTTAATTAGTGCTGGCAAAGAACAAACAAAACTGTTAAAACAGCAGTCTGACCTTAGGTCTGTACAGAGCTGCTTCAGGTGAAAGCATCACCGGTGCTGAGCTGCACGTCCTCCTGCTGCTGCTGCCTGGGCTAACAGGTGAACCCAAAGCTTGAAACGATGACGGAAAGAAACAACCAAAAAACCAACCCATAAAACCACACCACTGGAAAGTCAGATAAAACAGCATCTCCAAGAGAGGCGGCGCGTCTCAGAGCCCGGTTAGTACTCCAAACACCTGCAAACTCCAGGGTGAAAAGCAAAACCAAGAGACAAGGAGCAGGAGGATGCCATCCCTTCTGAGCACAGCAGGCTGTAACACTGCTGGCTGCCTGAGGCAGTCACAGCTGCTCAGCTGGAAATGGCTGTGCTGAGGCAGAGGGGAGCCCAGCAGGGAACCCCCAGCAGACATCTCCTTTTTCACTGGGGAAGAAAAGGGACAAATCCATTCTTCTTTGTCCCTGGAAGACCAAAGGGGTCCAACGAAACGGTGCTTCTGGAATTGAAGGTTTATTTAAACACGGGGATGCCTTTCACTGTTACAGGGTCAGTATTCGCTTTCAAATGGAAGCACTTTATTTGGTTGAATTCTGTCTCCAGAAACAAACGGGCAACACCAGAACCTTCTACAATGGCAATGAAATCACAACACTGCGATGCCACCAAAATCCAGAGATCAGTGCTCAAACACACATACACACACATGTACAAATAAAAAAAAGTGCTCGACGTCATCATGTTAAAATAGAATTTGGCTTCTTTTAGGTTTTTTGACACTTCAGGCAGGAAAAAATAACAAAACAATACGCATCAAACTAAAGGAACTTCTGAAAAATACTCAGCATTAAACACGACTCTCAGTATCAGTAAATATGTTTCTTCTCTATTTACAGATGTTAAGAAAGGGCATTAGAGACTTCTGCTGGGGACGGGCGGAGCAGGCCCCACTTCTGGGCAGGAGAAGTTCAAGCAGAGTTTTTATAAACCAGTGCACAAGTTCAGTCCTTCCGCATTCGTGTAAGGTAAACCCCACAAGAGTCACGCACCCTTTACCCCGAATAAAGGCAGCAGGATGAAGATGTGTAGCTACAACACACGTGACGGACAGGAACTCTTCCTGCAGGGATTTCTCAGAGCCCGGCGTTAGGGAACTGTGTGCTGAGTCTGTAAAAGCTCCGTCCGTGGCCTTCTCATAAAACTCTTCCAAAGAAAATCAGTCAGCTGGAGCTCACGCTCCTCCAGAGCGCTGTTAGAGACACAGCACGACTGCTCCAATGCTCCACAGAGGCTGACAATAATATACTGTCCACCCAGATTAAATATATAGAAGCAAACCTGTATCTAAGCTTTACATAGATGGCACAGTAACAGGTGAGAACGAACTGCTCTCGCTGCTGATCCCTCAGTGCAGACACGAGAACCAAGCGCTGCAGCTGAAGCGGTCTCTGGACACTCGTGTTGGCTGCTGCCCTGCTCGCAGAGGGGTGAGCAGCTGTGCCACACATCTCTGCACAGAGCCACGAGCAGCACTGCTCTGAGGCTCAGGGGTGGGAGGCTGTGTGGTGCCAGGGATGAGGCTGCAGTGACACCGCAGCCGAGGTGTCAGCCCCGCTCAGTGCAGGCTCCACTTTGTTCAGATGAGCACACGGGTGGATGCTGGCAGGCTGTAAGCACAGCAGCACCCACTGAAGGACTGAGGGGATTTTGCTACTGAGCGTGGAAAGGGACAACATCAATTCAAAACTGACTTCAACCCGAGTGGGGAAGAGCGAGGCAAAGCCCGGCACGGAGAGCACGAGGCTCCTGGACACGTTCTGACATGCTGTCCCCGCGCAGCAGAACACCACGCACATGTCTGCAAACTACACCTGAGAGGTTTCATTTCAGGGTCAGCAGCCACAGCAGCTCCCACACAAACCTTCCTCAAGTCGTGGGGGGTTTTTACAAGAGACACATGTCCCCTAAGAGCAAGCAGACTGCCCCCAGCAGTGCATTGATCCAAGGATAAGGAAGGCCCTCAGGAGCTACGGGGAGCAACCGACTCTCACAGGGCTCAAGCACATACAGGGTTATGGTGAAGGCTCGGGGAAACCAGTGCATTTACAGTACAGAAAGCTAGAGCAATTGAACCCTTTGTCAGACAGCTGAGCTCACGGGACATTTGGAGACGATGTGACACAGCGCAGCTTCGCTCCTGCTCCAAACAAAACCATGTGAGGACAGGATGGCTGAGGGCTGGCTTCTGGGCCAAGGTGCAGTCCGTGACAACGTGGGAGAACGAAATAGAGTGCAGTTTCTTTTTCTTTTTTTTTTTTTTTTCTCTTTTATTTTTCTAAAAAAATTCTGTTATTCAAACATTAACTGATGAGAACGCACAAGAGGGCGTCATGCAAAAGAAGAAGGTAGGTCTGAAATGCTGAAAAAACAAACCAACCAAAGAAAAACTGCAAAGAGATTAACGACGAGCCACAAAATAATGTGGCCCTCAGGAAGGTGGGCGCAGGCAAGGCAACAGGGCGAGCATGCAGACTGAAACAAGAGCAAAATGGAGGTCTTTGTGACGAGCAGAACGGGGCTTCGAACCAAAACACCAGGGTTTGTGTGTGTCTGTGTGTGTGTGAGGGAGAGGGGGAAGAAAGGAGGGGGCGATAAAGAGGAAGGGGCGAGAGAACGAGCAGGAAAGAAAGTGTACATACGTGAGCTTGAAGACTTTCAGGCAACAGCAAGGTCATAGGGATTTAATACTTGGCATGAGCATCAGCCTAGATTTAAAAAAAATAAAGGCTGAAAAGTATTAGTGACTTTTTGTGGAAAGAAGAATACTGAATGATGCATGTGGATCAAGTTTAACATCTGCCAATTCAGAGTCCAGTCCAGCTGCTGTAACACTGTCCCCAAGAGCAGCTTACCACGTGTACGCACCTCCTTTCCAAGCTGATGGAACTACCTGCAGGATTAGTGCTAAAGGCACCATGAGAAATGCTGATGGACCAGTGCATACATTCAGATGGACTGAGGGGCAAAGGAGGACAGCAGACAGACCTGCACATGCTTGGGTCTCTCCGGGTGCCCTTTTGCATCAGAGGGCAGCCAGTGGTTCTCTGAGCAGCACTGGGAGGAGCTGGGAGGGGAAGTGCTGGTTATTTTTTATGGAAGGGCTGTGCCAAGCTGGTAGAAGAGCAGGGAGGGCTGGTGAGTTAATCTGAGCCACAGGTAGCATGCCATGGAAAAGAGCAAGCGTCTGAGTGATACTGGGATGGAATTTAGGTCTGATTTTTTCAAGTGGGAACTCCAGACAAGACTGGGAGTCTGGCTTTCCATGGGTATGTTTTAACTGCCTGCAGGGTAAACAGACCATTTTGTTTCTCCTTCTGTGACAAGCTCGCCCCGAGGTTCTTGCACCAGCACAAACACCTTTAGGAATCTAAAACATAAGAAAGACAAAAAGAAAGAGACTGGATTAGAAAGAGACTGGAGAAAAAGGGTTCCTTTAAGAGTAGCACTA
The DNA here is from genome assembly GCA_036925125.1 of Oreortyx pictus. Classification (NCBI taxonomy): domain Eukaryota; kingdom Metazoa; phylum Chordata; class Aves; order Galliformes; family Odontophoridae; genus Oreortyx; species Oreortyx pictus. The sequence continues at coordinate 6,091,838 of JAUPFR010000022.1, forward strand.
CCTGCAGGAGGTTAAAGGAAACCGAGCACCTACACAGGGTTACGGAGGGTTAAGCAAAGCTCCTGAACTCAGGCATCCTTCCCAACACTCAGTCAACCATTCACCCTCAGCCCTTCCTTCCTGGAAGCATTGCTGGATCACCGCTTTCCCCTGGGAGAAGGATGTCAAACCCAGGAGCAGAACCCAGCCAGCACTTTCTCAGCACAACAGCAGAGAAAACAAACAGCTTTTTCCGCTTCAGTCTGCAAAGAGGTACCGTATCTGTTCAAGTGAGCGATACCGAAGAATAACAGGAAGCCAAAACACAAAGAATTCTGCAGATGAGCCCAGAGCAGCCACCCCTTGCACAGCAGGCCACGAAGACCCTTCACTCTTAGGGGAAGTGAAGAAATAAACAGGTAAGTGAAAGTCGTCTTAGCCTCTGAACTCGTGCTTCATCACATTCCCACAGCCACAGGTTTCTGGCTGAGGAGAGCTTGCTCTGTGCCCAAAGCTACGATCCAGAAGTTTGCTTTGGCTGAACAGACTGCTTTATCAGGAGGAATAAAGGATGAGTCCAAGCTTCCCTCACGCTGGTGATAGGGGGGAACATTCAGATGTCCTTCACCTCCACAACAATAACGAAATTAAAAATAAAAAAATAAAAAAAAATCTCCATTTGATGGCACAGAAAGTTTGCAAGGAGCCACAGCAAAATATCCTTCCTGGAAAACAACTGCATTTCTACTTCAGGTACCTCTGTGTGGGAAGCAGGTGAAAAGCAGCTCTGGGCCACCTCCTTTCCATTAATAAAGTCCAACTCGAATGAACAGCCATTAAAGAAACTCGCAGGAATGAGAAAATATAATGTTTATTAGGAGACGACACCACGGTACATGAAGCTATAGAGAGATTTCTGACAGGTGATGATTCTTTAAAAAATAATAAGAGTAGAAATGGAATAACCACACTGGCCAGATGTAACAAACTTTAACACAAAAGTTCCTATGCAGTTCCAACCAGGTGCAGACAGCTGAGGAACCAAAAAGGCTTATCAGCACGAGGACTGGAGAGTTATCAAAACAGCTAAGTTAAGCAGAAGAACAACCTATAAAACCATTCATAGTTTTTTATATATATATATAAAAGGATAAAAACAATTTCAGTTCAAGTAACTTTAGTTTTTAAGTTATGTTATATACATATTTTTAATACCGGGAGAACTAAGGACAAGTATTTAACAAAAAGATTTGTTTTAAAAGCCACAGTCCAGTTGATAGTTAATCACCAGTTCCTAAAGGGTTTGGCAAGCATTAAATAATCAGACAGATCCTAGATAAAAAGTGCATCAGCATGTTTAACTCTCACCTATTGCTTTCTGCAAGCCAAGGCTGGGTCCAGCAGACAGCCACGGTGTGGAGCAGCACGCTGCCCTCGGGGCTGAGGAGTGGGGGGAAGCAGACACACACAGGAGCTGCCACAATCAGCAGCCCATGGCTCTGAACTCACTCCTTGTTCTTCCCTCCCCAAGAAGAGAAACTTTACACAACAGTCCCTACCACTCACGTCCCCCAGCAGCCTTGCACAGCTTTTCTGCTGGGTATCACCAGAGTTTATCTGACAGTTAATTCATGAAAGTTCTCCTGTGTGTCACGTTTAATTTCACAACACCTCGGAATGAAAGAGGGCTTTGCTCCCACGCAGACTGTGAGGTACTATGTTTAATAACACAGGATGGTCAGTCTTGAGCACAAATGTCCAATCGGTTCCAGCACTGACAGCACCAGCACCTGCCAGTGCAGGAAGGCCCCGCAACAAGCTACACCAGCCCAGCCCCGAGCAATGCCCCTCCTCATCCCCTGGCAGTCAGAGCTTGGCACAAGCTCAGAGCACACACTTAAATCCAACAGATCCAGTGCTCAGCCTGAACACTTTCAGCATTTCTAACAGTTTCCTGAACGCATCGCACAGGGAATGAACTGTGTTGGCTCCCATTCGTATCAGGAAGGACAACACTGCTCACAGCTAAACTCATGCCACGGGGCACTGCTTCCATGGGCAGCGGTGCACATGGAAATGTAAGGGAGAGCTTAGAGGTGCAGCAGCTGAGTGAGCGGTACCTAACGATGCAGACATGCCACGTGCATTCCTCTCCTCTAAAGAAAACCTTCTGAAAGAGCTCTCTTAAAACAATCACAGCAGCAAAAGGCGAACAGGCCTACGAAACCTACTCAGAGATATTCTGAAGTGATTTGTACACATCTGGAAAAACAAAAACAAAAAAAAAGGCGAAACAAGATAGGCATCACCGCTCTTTGTGTGACAGGGTTCCTTAACACCCTCTGACTGCAGCTCACCTTCGTAAACTTTCCCAGCTGGCTCACGTGAGGAGCACAGCACGCTCCAGGGCATGGCTGCAGCACACGACTTACCTGTCCTACGTGCCAGGGGCACACGGCTGCCCAGGGCTCTGAAGCTACACTGAGAGCTAGCAGCTGCTCAAGAGTCTTTGTGAAAGCAGGAGCTGAAGTGTGAAAATGCTTTAGCACTGTCATTTTCAGGAATGTTGCCGTTTCCAGTTTAGTCAAGGACTGAATAAAGTCACTTCTACAACACATTAATATTAAATGAGCAATCTGCAACTTGCCACGAGGTTTGCCTTTTAAATGCAGCAGCATTTCCCACAAATCTTCATGCTGCTTCTGGGATGTTTTATGGCAAGCTTTCCGTGTTAAAATATGTAAATATCATAGTGCAGTTTCACTAGATAGTCACACACGCAGTTCATTTAATTCTTAAAGTCCAGCAAAATTAATGGGAAAAATCAAGGATCTGAACTCGTCCCAGCTGTACCAGCACTGTGCTGCCAGCACAGACTGCCCTTCAGGATCACCCAGAGAGAGCACGCAGCCAGCCATGCCTGGTACTTCTGACAGATGGAGATGCCACACCAGCTCAGCTGCCTGGAGCAACCTGCACTGCTGAACACATCTTGCAGCAGAACAATAATGTTGCTTTCAACCATCACCACACACAGCAGGCAATGTCCAGAGAACACAGACATATGAGATGAGGGCTCTCATTCTGTGCTTTCTGTCTCGTCCTGAATGTGAAGCACACAAAACATACAATCCACACCTGTCTTTTAAAGGCTAACAAAAGCAGACAGAGGGGCTGAGCTCTGTTTCACATCTCAGCTGACTCAACATAAAACTGCTACGGCAAAAGAAGACCACAGATTTTCATGTGCAGCAGACAAGGGACTGCAGCATTCAGTACTGAACCCAGGAAAAAGCGAACTGATCAAGTGATAGTGTTTGTTTACAGAGACAGCTCTCCCTAATGTCCGTAAACCTCTATGGGAATGGTTCCATTTTCTTTAGAATTGGATGAGGCAGCTTGTTTCACACCAAGAACTTTAAGGTCCAGGAAACACAATGATCTGAAGGATTAAATGACTGCAAAAGAAATGCACAAATTATTTAGCAGCGGACTTCAAACATACCAATTTGAAACAGACCTAAAACTTCTCAGTGTTTTACATTACCAGGTATTCACATGCTAGCATGTATTCTACCCAGTATTCTCCTGCACGTGCTGCTTGCTTACAAAATACACCTATTTGGGAGGAGTCAAAAGCAACTAAGAAACAGAAAACTCTCTGTTTAAGCTCAGAGTGCCTCCACTGACTGCATTTAAGCAGAAGTCGAAACCATTAGTTATGGGTCACCTGAAAACGTGCATTTCATCTGAAACAGCAAATAGAGCCAAAAGACCATTTTCTGAAATGGGTCAAGACTGGAAAGAACAGGATCTTCCTTAATGTCGGTGTTTTAATGGTTCATCAAGGGTCACAGAGTGCTGTATAGAGAGGCTTTGGCAAGACTTCTCCCTGCCCTTCCAAACACACCAACTAAACAATGAGCAGGTTTTGGTTCCAAAGGTCCACAGAACTCATTAGGCTCTGAAAAGCTACCACACTGAGACACAAAACATTCCCTATGCAGAAAGCCACTGAGTCAGTCTGGGACAAACAACTGACTTGTGGATATGTCTGAGATGCCCCAGGATACATAAGGAAAAACAGTAATTTCTCCAAATGACCTTGTGTTTCCTGCACCAGATTGGGTGTGCAATGGCAGAGACAGAAGAACAAGCACTTACTAGGAAAGGCTGCATTTCCTCTCTACTGCACTAGCCTGCTCTGACCAACAAAATGCATGTTTTGCAGTACAGCAAGCCATATTAGTCCATGTATGAGATAATGCACTTTGTGGCACTGTACAGACTTTTAAAAGGCTCTATATGCAACACAAAGTTGCAGGCTTGGGTATCTCTGTGAAAGCAAACAAAGTAATAATAATATTAAATATAAGTCATAGCACCTTTGGCATTTTTGTCCAAATAGACTTCAACATAAGACGTAGGGACATAGCCCTCCTCATCTTCGTTCCTTCGGATTCGTGTCCACCCATCACCTTTGTCTTCTTCTATTACATAGAGCATCTCTCCTTCTGCTACAGAAATTGTTCCTTCATTCTGACCTGAAAGACATGGTAACAAGGATGTTAAGCTGCCTGCAACAGAAACACAGGTGGAATAGGGAATGCTCATGGCACGCAGGAACAAAGAGCTGACATCAGCCTGAACCTGACAAATACTGCAGCTCATGTGCAGCTGTTACGGCTCCTCCATTGGAAAGCAGTGATTGCAGGCCAGACTTGCAATAACCATAGGCAGGCTGAAACTGTAAGGCTTTGTGTGCACCATGAATAAGAACAAACTTCAGCTGAGAATCATTGCCCTCAGTTATATAACCCTTACGTAAGTTTGTCCTCACAGCAGAACTCCCAAACATGTTACAGGTTTTTCCACCAGTAACAGTGGTTCATAATGTGATCAGGTGATAACACAACTTGAGCTTGGCCCCTCCCAGCACACAGTTCCAGTGAAAAAAATCGCATAGGGTGCTTCAGTAAGAATGGGATGAAGCACATTGAAGGAATGAGATGCACAACAATGTGGAAAACAAATTTATTCCCTCGCTGTTTCTCTCTAGCACTGTAAGGGGATGCACAACTCTAGATTTGGTTGTTCTTCTTGCAGAAGCCCTGCAAGATGCAAGACAAATCACTGCCCTAGTGCCACCAGAGAAGAGAACAATGCCAAAGCTTCATTCAGTCCTTCTTTGCCTATTTAAGCACTGCAGAGTTAAATGAAGGTTTCCCACTTATCATAAGAAACAAACAAAAGCAATAAGTAAAAGCAGAGACAATTGAGCGATACCTTCAAATGTATAGAGAGCTTTACACGTTCCTATGGTTGGTAGTGGTTCTTCATCATCAAATTCATCATCAAAATCTGTTGCAGGTACTTTCATCTCAGTCTCCTGACTTTGCTCTTCTGTGTAACTGCCATCTGGGCTGCTCAAGAGAGGAAAATACAGAGCAACTATAGCGACCAGCCTCAGGAGCAGAGAGGGTGGCTTGTCTACCAAGCACTTACAGCAAGGTGAGCAACTCCAGCTGGAGCAGCTCAACAATTCCTAAGAACGCTGAGGACAGGCTGTTACCACGAGCAGCTGTGGTAATGTGATAGTCAGTTTTCTCTCCATAGGCTGTAAAATGTACCTGTCTCACTTCACAGCAGTGACTGCAGGGGCCGTTATATTTAACAAAAACCAGCTCTTAAAGTTGGAATATTCTATAAGGCTGAAACCAGCATGCAAAACTGCTGTCACGGAGTCCCTGCCCCAGCCTAGTCCCACACCGAGCTCCTGAATGAAGCAGAGCAACAGTTTTCCCAATGATGCAGCCAAAGAAAGCAAGTTCAGTTACCAGCCCAAACAAGGCACCTCTGTACAGATACTGTACCTCTCCCGGTCCTGAGCACAGCTGTTCACTGCTGAAGTGTTCTGGGCTTCGTACAGCCCGCTCTGCCGCCGGGCCTGCTCTGTGCGCGCGGGCAACCTGCCCTCCACCTCAGCCAGCCAGCCCTGCCATCAGAAAGCAGCAGTGTCACACCACTAGTGCTTACAATGGGACACACGGTGCCGTGCTGCAGCTGACAGCAGCTGTTTGACAGACTGCTAAGTCCAGTCACACTGAAGTAAGATGTGTGGCAGCTTGCTGTAGTCTCAGTAGCATCAGAAGCAGAAAAGCTGGGGAGGTTTTCAAATGGATGAGCGAGCAATCAAAAGTAAGAACAAATGAGTGTAAGGAACATCTATTAACAGGCTGTATATGTTTGTGGCCCAGCTTGCAGAATGAAGCCTTTCCTCTGTCCTATAATCCTTCTGGAGTTAATTGTTATGGATACATTTCTAATGGAGCCTCGCATTCCAAATACCACTCGTGCTGTTGAGATTCTGCATCTCTAGAAAGCTTCCTGTTAATGGCACGTATCATCTGATGGCTTCTGTCTTGCTGTTTCTCACTTATGTTCCTCCAGTTTTCCACAGTCATCTGCAGTATGATGACTGTAATTATTTAAGTAGGCATCTGAACCTCTCTGGGCAGTCTAGAGAATCCTGTGTTTCATCTCCTCCTCTACTTGGCATAGACTTCTGGGTGAATTAAGGAGCATGGCTGCTGTCTTACAGTCACAAGAGACAGTGCGTATTCACATTACACAAATAGGCTGAAAGATCTCAATTAATGTAAGTGATTAAGTAGCACTTCTCCATTCACAAAAAATGGACTGAAGCGTTTTCTTTCTGTCTGGAAAAGCACTGAAGCACCTACTTAGAACTGTGCATATGCTGAGCTACTTTCATCAAAGCCACGTGTATTCACTGAGACCAACATCACATTTACAATCCTCCCCATACCTCGAATTTCTGTACTTCTAATCGTAGCTTTTCAATGTTCTGTTCAAGTTCTGATAATCTGTGGTCCACACTCGCTGCATCCCCCATCTGTGGGTTCTTGATATACACGTCTTTCATTTTTGTTAAGGCATCTCTGAGAGACAAAAGAAAAACACAAGTTCCTAGATGAATATCATCCCAGTTCTGGGGGGTGGGAGACAGACAAACAGTTGCATCATTCTTCTTCATCATGGACTGAAATCCAACTGAGTAACTGGGACAGAGAGCCGGATGTGGACATCATAATAACAGAAATGGAGCGATAACCAGCAATTCTCACCCTGCCTGCTGCATTTTGCCTTTTGCAAAGCTAATAGTTTGTAAGATATTTATTTCACACTGCTTAAAAGGAAGCTGAATCCAGATGGTTTGCATTTGTCACAGCGCAGCAACAGATGGACCCTGGGCCACGTAACGCGACCCTGCATCCTGTTCAGCTACACAGTATTTTTACCAGACTGTTTCTGGGAGCTGTGTTTCCTATCAGCCCAGATGCCAAATGCCTACGGTTTCAGTGATGTTAATATTAGGGCCCACTATGATGAATGTAGTACCGTAAGACCAACGCTGATATAATACATTCATGAGATCCCTTAGGGAAGCCTGAGGAGCTTTCATTGCCAGCAGCGTGCTGCCTTTGACCTGAAGCAAGCTGAGCTTAAGGAAAAAGTTATCTGCATGATGAACGCTTCAGAGCTTGGAGATGGATGGGCTTACGAGCTGATTTCCTGCATTTCTGCCTCAGCTATTCAGCTTTTCTCCAGGCATTACTTGGGGGGGGGAAAAGGTTAATGTCAGTCCCACAACTCAAGTTAACGCTCTTTATATTTTGGAATTTCCCACCAAACTCTTGACAATTGCAATCCTGTGCCTGCTTTTGCTTTGTGCAGAGAAAAAGTGTGGGTGGCAAGGAAGTGGGACTGCTCTGTGGTTGAAACCCTAAGGGACAATATTGCAAACATATGAGTCATGATGATTACTACTCTTTAACTCTTACTTAACTGCTGGTGTTAATTCCCCAATCACACACATCACATTCAATTTAAATCAGCTTAATTCTGTTCTGATTTCTTATCAGATTTTAACATTGGGTTACCTCTGAATCAATACAGAAGGGTAAATCTGTAAAGAAACAAATGCAAGTTACCACAGGAGGGAACAAAGCTATGGAAAGTAATCATGTGCAGACTTCCTTTCTCATTTATGATAAAAGTGATGAAATTAAAACATAAAACGATCAGGAACAGGAAGCAATGTTTTGGGATGAACCAGTATCAGTGAAGCTGAGTCTTAAAATCATGCTGTGCAGAAAAAGTTCTGTTTTCTGCATGCTGAATTTTTAATGCAATCTCAGGAGCCAGAATGTGAACAAACACTGAAAGCAACAAATACAAGCTGCCAGAATCAATAGAAAGTGTGTAAGTAAAATGGCCTTGTTCTCGACCACGGTGATAAACTAAGCCTTGTAGGAAAAGCATCCACAAAAGCACTGGACTCCTATTTCCCAGGATCTACTCCTACTTCCAGGATCTGTATGCTACAGATCAGAGAGTCTTAAGATACACTCCAAACAATCAGCACTTTGGACAATGTTATCGAGCTCATAATCACCTCATCTGTTGGGAGGTACCCATGCCCATCAAACATTCGCAGGTGATGTGCTCGGTGCTGAGAGGTCTATGATTGTAACCCTGACTGAGATCATGTTTTACATCCTGCACTTACCTAAAACCAAACAACCCACCTCCCCCTCTACCACCTCAGTCCTCAGTAACAGCTCACATCACACACCAAAGAATATCTGTGCATCCAGCAGCAATCTTTGTCTTGCTCATGACTGAACTGCTAGTCTCCTGCAAGCCAAAATTAAGTAACTGATTACAGAAGACATTTTAAGACGTTTTTAGCAATAAATAAACTTTGTGTCTTCTCTTGGAACAGCACCTTAGAAAACACTAGAACCTCATTCTTAACATCTGTTCTTATGTTTCAGTTGTTTCAGTTAATCTACTTCACTTTCCACTGGAGGAGGTGGCTTACCTTTGATCCATCTCCTTCTGAATGTCCTTGTTTAGTTCATCGACTTTTTGCTGAAGTTTCTTTCTTCTCTGCTCAGGTGGGAGATTGCTGAAGTCTTCTGGCCCTGCTCCCTGCAGAGTGGAATGGAGGAAGAAAAACAACAACAAACAAAAAGCAGAAAAATCAGAGTCAAAACAAATCCTTCAGGACTGCATTTTGAAAATAGCTCACAAATCTGTGCCAAAATCACAATGGTCTGAAGCATTGTTATCATTTATGCTATGAGTTATCAGCCCCTGAATGGTTAGGAATCAGAATGCCTAAGAAACAAGCCCAGGACCAAATACCACTTCCTTACCCAGTGGCTAATGGCAGATCATCAGGAATACCAGAATTCAATGGCAAAGCTGAGGATCTGCTTTGAACCATAGCTTAAGCCAGATTCTACTCAACAGAATCTCATTCTCATGGAAAGCTAACCTTTCCCATTTTCCCCTAGTCCTATACTCACAGCATCCCCCTACAAGCAGCTGGTAGCTTCTACTCCTGTGTCACAGTCATGCCTCTTGAGTACACCATTAACTGCTGGCTTGCTCTACTCACGGGTGTCAAACCTTCTGGCTTGTCCAGGCCACACTGAGTGGAAGAGGAATTGTCTTGGGCCACATATATAATATAGTTAATATAATAAATATAATATATATGATATATATTTTAATATATAATACAGAAATTGCCCATGAGGTCCGCTCTGCACTGAATGTGCTCTCCAGGACAGCATGCTCTTCCTTCTGCATTTGCAGAACACACTATTTATAACGAAGCCATGTGGGTGTCAGAGCACATCCACGAGGACAACTCCAGCCAGGTCACCTCCTCCATCTCCTCTCGTTTAATTTGAGAAAAGCAGAACAGGTTAGCATATAAATTGCTGCCATGTTAATTTTCAGCAGGTAACAGCACATGCTTCTTAGTCTGATTTTGTGTGTAATAACACACTTCAATTTCCATTTTGTGAGACAATGGGAAAGCAAATGCAACACAAATGCAAGAATCAAGTCACACTAATTTTAAAACATTAGCCACATGCAGCCCTGGGAGGTGGGAATTCCTGCTTACATCACTGTGCATGGCACAGGAGATTTCTTTATGTTGGCAGCATTTGCTTCGCAGGAACTCTCACATCACGTGAGGCTGTTTTAGTATATTTTACAGTCAGTCTGCATGCTAAACCCATACATATCTTTTTAAGGCAAAGCAAATGGATGTAGGTTTGTCAATAAATGAGCAGTTAACAGATAGACTGTATAAAATATTCTTTTCAGTTCTATCCAGAAGAAGCAGAGGTGCTTGAAAACATCCTCAGTTATATCAGAGGCACCCAAAGCAATTTGGGAAAAGCTCTTTTTGATTCTTCACTTCAGTTGAAAGCTCTAGGCCAGATTAAATTCAGTATTTATGTTCACAATGCTTCAGACCAAAGCATTAGTGTTGTGTAGAAATGCATGCCTGAGACCGGGTGAACTCACAGAGACTTTATTCCATGCTTGGTAACTTCCCATCAGAACAGCAGCTGTAGGTCCTCACCCAGCAGGAAGAGGCAAGGGACAACTTTTGCACATGCTAGGCACAGTTCATGCTCTCGAGCAAAAGCTGCCAGCGCCATCTCAACCAATAAATGTTGCTTATGTTTTCTAGAAATACACATCATCTTGATTTGTGCAATTCTTGGGGAAAGGCCATATCAACTGTGCTTGGGGAGGATATATTCCCACACACGTGAAGGCTTCGCTCAGCTACGCTACACAAAAACAAGGGGAAATTCTTGGTATAAACACTTGGGACTAATAGGCCAGTGGTTGGCAACAGGCAAAAGAAGAAGGTTTCCAATTAAGGCAGAGATTTCCACCATTCCCCACTCCTACCACAGGTCTTCAGAAGCACAATACTGCAAACAAAGCACACTGAAGTCACTGCACCGTGCAGGGAAGCTGCAGGGTCTGACACTTCCACAGGCACAACACAGCTTCCCCAGGTGCTTCCAGGAGAACAAGCTGCCATGACATGAACAGGTCCAAACTGATATATCCACGGACAACATGTATGTAGGAAGGAATAACAGGGAGGGAGCCCAGCTGGAGGTACTGACTGGTGAGGATAAAGAGAACTTCCAAGCTAATGCAGTTATGGAGTTGCAGAGCCTCCGAAGCTCTCAAGCTGCCACCACTTGATGTGGCTCTGCAATGTGTGCATGAACTAGGGCAGAGTGGCTGTGTTCCCAGAGGGCAAAGGGACACCAACAAGCTACCAGAAACACACTGAGGTGTGGCACATCTCAAGCAGCACGGTACCTGCAACATCAAATTCAGCCCACTGTGCTTTCCCCAATAGCTTCACCCGTTCCCTTTCCAACTCAGTAATGTCACCTTACCGTATTTCAAGCAACCTTCCCAGCTGTATCCGAGACCAAATTTAATATTTATAATATTATTTGCAAATTAAAATCAGACTGAGTTAACCTTGTTGGTTACGGTTTACAGGATTTTAATTATTATTAGTTATTCCAAAGGACTACATAGGGCTGTAAAATGTAGGTGATCATGTCCAGGAAACACCTGAACACAGAACGCAAACTGTGTGGCTACAGTCACACCAAATACATGCATTTCTCTCTGGAAAAAGTCCAAACACAAAGACCTTTATTTCTTTTAACGTCTCAATTTATACTTCTGCAGTAACAGAATTACTTGATACTGTTTTTCTACATTTTCATAGCCCTGGATTACAAAAATGAAAGCTAAACTATGTATTAGAATTAATTTTTTAGCAGCTTATTAGAAAGACTGAGTTCCGATCACCTCTATTAGACTCCAGACCTGTGTATTCAGAGTTATCTGATAAACAGCAAAAAAGCAAACAAAGAAGAGACAAATTTAACAATTTCAGTGTCGTGTCATACGTGGCACAGTGCACATTAAAACACACAGAAAGTTGTGATTAAAACACAGGACAGGCATGCTGTAAATGTGCTTACCAGCTTGAGAGAAAGCTTCATGTAAAAATTGGAGAGATACGGGGTGGGGGGAAAAGAGAAAAAAAAAACAAAACAAGAGAGCATCAGTAGAAGAGGAACTTTTCAGAGTGCTGTTACAATAACATGACACACATTCCCCTCGCTGTTGGAACGCAGGATGGGTAACACTGACAGATCTGTGCAAAAGTTCACAAGAGGGCCCAGTGCTTCTGTGCTGCAGGCAGAGGGCTGCTGGGCTGCCCCGTCTGCTGCCACCAGAGGGATTTTCTCATTGAGTTTTGAATTGCAAAACAAAACACCTGTAAATATACGCAAGTTGCTTCAGAAGAAAGATGTGCTGAAACGCAGCCGCAAGCATCAGCCCCTCTGAGCAGGAGCAGGGCACGGCAGCACGCAGACACATGTAGGGAGAGGTACAGCACTGCTCAGCTCCTGCTGCTCGAGGCATACTGGGGCCTCAGCTCATTTCCAGAAGACAGAGCCCAGCTCTCAGGCACGTGTCCAAATGACTATACTCCTGAATTATCTCCCCTGCTGCATACAATGCTTTCTGGGCACTCGCTTAAGCCATTTGGTGTTCTTAAACAATTCATACAGATACTTATCTCAAACTTATTTTGGCCGCATGGTCAGACAAGGTCAGGACTGAGAATAAGGAAAAAAAAAATCTCTTTACACCAAATTGATTCTATGGCAGCACAGTGAGACGTTATTCAAGCTCCTTAAGTGATATACATGATCCAGTCCTCAAAGGTTACCGCATTCCCTGGTGCAGAGCCAAAACATTATCTTTTAGCTATTCTGAGAAAGGAAGAGAGTGCAAAAAAAGAGAGGTGTCCATTTAAAAAAGTAACCTACACAGCAGCACAGCTTGCCTCTGTGCTACATCACTTACATGTTGGGCTCTCAGCAGCACTGGAGGGCCCCAACTGACAGGTGAACAAATGTGCTCAGCTAGTCAACCACCAGAACTACCAGAGCTCTCTTCCAGGGCTGGAAGATGTTGTGACAGCTGCAAGTCAGAAGGTTTTCCATGAGATAAGAGCCTAACAGTGCTACAGTGCCTTTCTGCTCCAGCTAACTGCTGCTCCAGGTACACAGCCAGAGAACCAAAACTGCACTCATGCTTCCAGCAGTGTGCACTGCAACTGCACTACGAGCAATTCGGGGGCAGCTGTGGAATGCTCCAGCTATGCAATGAGCTTCTGAGTGCAGAAATGCACGTGCTTCTTGTCAGAGACAACTGAAATGTGAAAATAGGAAAACATCTCTTGCCCCAGGCAGTGATCTGTTGTCAGACTTGTGCACATCTTGCCATTCAAGAGTTCTCTAATGGTTGCATCGACAGCTCCCGGATACGGAGCTCTCACAAACAGATGCTCCATTTTTAGCAAGAGTTCCTTTGGGATAGATTTAAAATAAAGGTGGCTCTACACTCACAATATTTTGGACACTCTGTTCAGGGAATACTACATTTTCAAATATCATTATAATTAGTTAGCAGATATAGGAAAACAGATATTCTTAATAGAGAACTCTTCCATTGGAACTGATAGATTCAGCTTCCCTCTCAAGTTCAGTTTATCAGCACAGAAATGTTCAATAATCACAGCACGGTAAAGAAATTAACTCTCTTCACTACAAGGCCATTGAAAAACCAAACATAAAAAAAAGCAAACAAAACTGATCAGTTTGAGAGAAGAATCACAGGAGGAGTCAGAATGAGCTAAAATACACCACAGAAGATATTCAGCGTGGGCAGCTTTTAATTTCTTTATCATTCCTGTGAACTTTAGCATAGACATGATCAGCACAAACTGAGATCCTACATATATACAGACAAGACTCATGGTGCAGAGGAAATATTTACCTCTGAAGCACTCTACAGAAGGCACAGATGTATGCTACATGCGCTACTTTCTAAACACTAGGTCTAAAGGCACTACACTACTGCGGAGAACCATGTGCATCAAGACTGCTCTTCTGCTGCAAACTCAGCAAATTCAAAGGGATTACAGACATTGTATGCCCAATTCTTGCACTGTTAAGTAGGACAAAAATAGAGGATGTATTAAAAGCATTTCCAAAGAGAACATCGGGGACAGTTACAGCCAGTACAAGTTAAGCAGATCGCAGTCAACGAAATGCTGAAATAAGTCATGTTCACAGCTTTCCATTTCTGAAATGCATCGATAATTTTATATGACAGTGATTCAATTTCCATAAACAAACATAAGCAGATTGAAAATAAATCTGCATCGAGCATTCACTAAATAACTGTTTTTGCCCATTCTGTTGGGTTTTCACAACTATAAACTTGTTTACAGCTCCTGGGAGAGGAGCATTTTTGCCCCTCAAAACGATCAAATAAATCACATTGCTACGAAATGAGCAAATCTGTTTCAAGCTGCCAATTCAGAACAAGTCTAGCTTAGTCTTGCAGGGACAAAATGAAGAGCCTAAGAGCCACAAGCTTCAATAACACATGAGAGCACAGGAAAGCCACTGAGTCCATGTGTTATTGGACAGTCACAGACACTAACCTCACTTACAGAAATCAGGGTTGAAATAAATCACTGCATTTCCAGACAGCCCAAAGGTAAATTTCTTTCTCAGTGCTCCTGCAGCAATCCACCCTATACAGTGCTTTCTCTGGGTATCAGATTTAGAGGTCACAAGCTTTGATTCCATGAGCTGTCGTTGTCAGAGAGCTCAGGGAAGCTTCTCAAAGCAGAGTGCTCTACCACCATGGCCAGGAATGTGCCTCTCTCCGCTCACACAAAGGGTTGGCTCACGGTGGTCAAACTGCACTCATAAAATACTTAGAATAAATGCGAGGAACCCACCTGGAGTACCTTTACACATAAGAAATTTGCTGTAAAAGCAGCTCAGCTCACGAGCTAACAAATTCAGAATGTAATTTTTAGTTTTCTATTTACTTTACAGCCAAGCACACTTTAAAACGGCTCCAACAGGAGTGTGAATTTCAGCATTTCCAGGCCTAGCAGACAAGTCTTCCCTGCACGTAACACAGTAAGCTGCAGCTTGCCTCTCACCAGGTTTGCAGTTTTCCATTTCTTTTTCACAAAGCACATTGCCACGGCACTCTGAGGGCGTTGTAAGTGGGGTTAGCGACTGTGCAGCAACGGTATGGGCTGATCACACCATACACGGACTTACAACGTATTCCCTAGCCTCAATGGCACACGTGGGTGTCCCTAAAGTCCTCTTCATGAGTTCTTTGTGAAAATACAAGGACTGTGTCTGCTGGTGAGTCAGCAAGAGAAAACACATCCGTTACAGTGGAGACCAGCACAGCACCCGTGTTTACTGCTTCTACAGCAAAAGACAGCTCGGCGTTTAATAGCTATTAAGTGCAAAGTGGAAGCTTGCTAGATGCTCTGTGAGCATTAATCGAGTTCAGCACTTCTACAATACTTACATCTCATGTTTTTAAAGGCTTGCTTAAACATGCCACGTCAGAAAAGATCTCTCTGCTAGAATAAGCATGGCTTTACCGAGCCCACCCACCCAAGCCCCGGTGTTCTGGCACACACATGCAGTGCAGCACGGAGTACTCCCTTGGGCAGGGAGCACAGCAGGTGAGGAGGTGGTGCGGTTGCTCTTTCTGCACAATCACTACGAAGTCGTGGTCCCTGGGCAGGGCAACAGGTGCACAGTACATCACAGAAGCAAGACAGGATGGTAAGGGAAAACATTAACTGATGCAATGGAAATAAAGTTACATTGGAATGAAGTCAACAACTTCCACTGAAAAGGAAACCACAAAAATCCCTCCACTGAACCCTACTGGGGCCGCTTCAGCAGTGACAGTGGTATCTGCCTGAGCTCCCAGAGCCACCTCCAGTTTGAGCACAATCCAGTGTCCAAATGATGACACACAGCAAATCAGCCCAATGTACACAACGGTTCAAGGGCGTAAGTTCTACCCCTGGATTTGGTTAGTTCAGAAGTATTGCTCTCTAAATAAAGGTGCTGATGTTACTGCCGGTGTAGCAATTAAGCAAAAACACAAAATTAATTTCAACGAGCAGAATATTAAGTTTCCTCTGTCCTCAAAATGGAATTAGAAAAAGCAGAGCAAGCACAAATGAAATTATGACTTATGTAAGTGGTTCCTCATTTTCGTACTCTTCTGGATTTTACTTCCCTATGGAGACAGTGTTGACTGTAAGCACTACGCTTTTATGTCAGATTTTGTCTTTTTGAAGGAGTTATTAGAGACAGTACTCAAAAAAATAAACCCTGAGTTTGAGCCCCTCCTTCAGCTCAGATCCACAGTAAGCACTGCAACAGGTTTTACGTGATTCTTTATAATGGACATTTCTGCTTTTGGGGTTAGAAAAAAGTCAGTCTGATGAAAATAGGGGAACGTGATTAGAAAACCACAGGCACAAGTGTCTGCACCAACATGAGTTTCGTTGTTTTTCTTTCAAACAGACCAGGATTTCACACTGGCAGTGATCACTGATAGTGCTACAGGTGCCTCTGCATTAACCCCACATCTGCTGCTCAGATATCTGCTTCCTTCTGTGAAAGCAAAATTCAGACTGAGAGCAAAACTAAAGCTCAGCTGGGTGCAGGACTCCACATCACTCACCCAATTCAACAGGCTTTCCCACGTTAGCTTTGCAGTCTCTCTTTCCAAATGTAACATCAGATGCTAAAGCAAAACTTGGAAGGAAATTACTGAAAAACACTGCCACTCCATCTCAAGAGGACTTCATGGAGGGATTGCATGGGATCACTGCCCCACGTTCCAAGGGCCAGTTTTGCAATGCATAGTTCTGCTGCTCTATGTATCCCATTACGCTTTCGTTATTTATTAGTTGTGGTCACATTAAGTGCCACGCACCTCTTTCTTAAATTGGGGAAAGAAATGAGTATGACCCTGTTTCCTCTAGAATAAACAAACTGGTGCATGGCCTTTTGCAGGCATTAACAGCTCAGCTTATCAGCAAAGCCAGGAAGGACATGCTTCTTGACAGTTTGAACAATCTAAATCTGAATTACTTCAGTACTTTAAATCTCTCATGGTCACCTGTACTGCAAGGTGTTGGGCTGAACAAAACCAGCAGTGTGAAGACAATGTTCAGAGCAAATGAAATTATTGTGTGTCCAAAGCCAATCATCCATTACGTTGTACTGCTCTGTTCGTTCCCTGCTCGACCTTCCCAGAAGTTGCTCTGCTCTTGTATTTCTGTACAGATCAAATACTCTTCTGCACACAGAGTATCTCTCTGCCTCCTCCTCTCTCATTTCTTTGGTAAGATCTCAATGCAGCATTAGCAACATTACTGCCCATGAGCAAAATTCAGATGTTCTTGGATCTGGCAGAGGGACAAGGAGATGGAGAGGAACCGAGAAAAGGAAATCTTACTGAATTTAATATTGTAAGAGCAGAATTAACGATATTACCCAGCTGTACTGTATATAAAGAGGGCCACATCAGACCACATGAGATGGAAACAGATTACAATAACTCATTTTTCATCTGACAAATAAATGAGATTGGGGTGCATCTGTTTAGAATTTCATTTTCGAAGATCATTAAGCACTTCCATGACCTTTCAGTCTGATGCTCTGTATAACAAAAATCACCAAGGACCTATGAAATGTCAACAACATTCTCAAAGCAGGCAGTACGAGCTGCCAGCTCTTCGCAGCCTCTCCTCCTCCATACTTCTAGATGAACTAAGAGGCCTGAATTTGTCCCTCTGGAAAAAGCCATGATGATCTGAGCACTGGCCTTCAACTCTGTTGGATGAGTCAGGCAGGACAACTGTTTACATACAAACATCCTGGTAGCTAACAGAGGAAGGAAATGAAAGAGAAGGAGAACACAGTGAAAGGTTCAAATGAAGATGTAGCAACAGCCTTCCTTTTTGCATTTTTAATGAACGCGTCAGCAGAAATTAGAAGGATTCCGGAGAAAGCTAGAGGAAATTGTTCTCATTATTTCACTTTTCAAACAAGCCAATTAAAAACAACACAGTACAAAGCATTTGTAGGACTTGCTCAGACTTTTCAAGGCAGTTAGCACGTTATATCACGGCATTTTTTCCAGGTGAATATTGAAAGCAACTGGTCATAACTGCTTATGTGGCCAAACACTCAATAGATAAGAGTTAATACATTGGGAATACGAGTTCATGCACTGCCCAAGGAACTGTAAGCTGGTATTTTTAAACTGAACTAGAAATACTCAGCATTATTTTACATAATCTCTTCAATGAATGGCACTGCTGGAGGACTCCATCACAACGTCAGCTCCCATCACCAGCAGTGCCTTCCTCCCCCACGTGCCTCATTGCACCCCACAAACCAAGCTGCCAGGAGCCAGCCCACCCGAGCAGAGCAGAGATGCCTGCTGCTTCAGAAACAGGGTGGAAAGGCAGTTCCTCCCTCACAGAGATGCTGTGAGTCAAACTGCAATGGAAGGGAGGAGGCACATTTACCAAACCTCCTTAAGGACAGCTTAGAAACCACCTGCTTCCCTGGTGGAGGGCATCAGAAATGGGATTTTTTGGATCCTGCGCTGAATACATCATTAAATGGCAGTTCCTTAGAAAAGAACTGAAAACTGCTCTACTTAAAATAAATAAATAAATAACTTATTTTCTTTAAACTTACTGTCTGTAACCAGATGAGACAAAATACTGTTTACAGCAGTGTTTTCAATTCTCTGTGACTAACCACTGAAGTTCCCCACTGAAATCATCTCCGCTGTTAAATAACTCCAGTCCTCGTCCCTAAATGTCAGTGCAGTCCCTGGAGTGGAATTTGGGCTTTTTAAAGCAGTTACATTTCCTCAATGTTAAAATGTGTTTTTTTTAGAGCTGTAAGGTACTGCACAGTTGTGTCTCCTTCCTGTAATTTTTACAATAATACTTCTAAGGAGTCAAACCTAAGAGCCAAAGCAGTAGGAGACAAGCAACTTCTCAGCACAACTGTGCCACACATGGGCTTGTGTGAAGAAAACAAAACCCATTCTCTTCGTTTTTAAAAAAGCAAGGTTTATTTCAGGAGAAGGGTATGATGAACCTGCAATGCTGGCGTTGTGTCACCAGAAGCTGATCTAGCTCCATCTACACCCAGGTGGATCCCCAAGGTCAGCAGTGGGGCAGCACACTGCTTCAGCTGCTGGCAGGAAAAGCCCAAAGCCCAACCCCTCCCAGCTGAGTTACAGAGCTTGCCTGTTTGACTGCAAGCTTTGCACACAGAATATAATTTTGAACCATGTGCACCGTGGCTCAGGGAAGTGAAAGTCAGTTCAGGCACCAACAAAATCTTCTGACTTCATAGGAAATGACCTCCAGTTCTGAACAGCAGAGTATGTAGAGCTGCTAAATTAACCATTTGTGACTTGTACGTGAATATTACTTCAAGGTCAGCTGCTCTTTCTACGCATCGGACCATTCTCCCTCCTTCCAAAAAAAGGAATGGGTAACTCCTATCAGCAACTGTACTTTTTGTGGTTTCGCTGTGGGGTTTTTGACTGCAAATGACTTTAGTGGTTGGGACTCCTTGGATTTGTCTGCATGTTATGATAAAACACAATGGACTCATCCACCAAACAAAACAAATTTTTACATAACAGAACGTGCAATATAAAAGCGCAAGAAAGAAAGAAAAGAGAAAGAAAGAGAGGTATCCAGAGGAGAACTTACCCCGCGCTTTAGGCTCCTGAAGCAGTGGATTTTGGGTTTGGAGGTCATGAACTCGTTGAAGCGATGGGAGAGGGGTTCCTTTTGCTGCTTGGGAGACTGGGGGCCGTTGGGAACAGCAGAGGGTGAGGCAGAGGCAGGGGGAGGAGGAGGGGGCTGATGGGGGGATGTTAAAAGGGACATAAGCTACGTATAAGAGATGGAGAAGTGACAGAATAAAATCAAAATAAAAAGATAAAACACAAAACGAAAATAAGCATCAAAACCAATATTTGAAATTCAGAGAAAAAACAATTAAATAATTAAATATTAAAGGCCATGGTTCAAGAAGTGGGGGGAGAAGTATTTAGAGTTGTGTTAAAACGAAGGTATGATAAATTGAAGTTTTTAGTAAGTGATGCAACAGAAGAGTACCAAAGCATTTTGACGGGAAGCTCATGCAGACTGTTCCATGCAGTGCTGTCCCTATAAACTGCCCTGCTCTGCTCTGTGGACAACTCGGAATAACGCAAATGGATAGAGCTTTCAAATACCTGAATTTAAATGGATCAGATAAGGAAGGTACCTTAGTGCCCAGTAGAGTTTCTATTATCTGGAAAACAACAAACCACATTCCTTCCTGCTTTCGAATCACACCTCAGTAATGTGCATCAAACTTCACTTCTACAAATTCTATGAATTTATTCAGGAGTCGGTCCTATTATTTCTTTTGCTTCACTAATGTAAGCACCAGACAGCCAACTTTTCTACCAGCACGAGAGGAACGACCCATTTTGATCAGGCAGGCTTTTGGACTGTCAATGTCATTAGTAAAAGTGGTTTGGTAAGGGTCAGAGCATGGGTGAGATCAAAACAGTGAAGCTGCTCTGGGCTTCCATCAGTGCTACTGTAAACTGATATAGTGCAGTCATCCTGACACACTCTGGTATCCTCAGATGTATGGTGCCATGCATTATAGTGTAAAATATGACAGTGAGATGAAAAGGGTTTAATGGCTATGTAAGTTAACACGGTCTTTAAAAAGTCAACTGCTCAGTTAGCTGTGCTCCATTAGTTGTGCTAAAGAAGAGAGAACTGCAGCAATTCCTTGCTCCCCACCACCCAACTGCAGAACGCAGTGCACAGACTGAGGAGGTCACACAAATGAAAAGTCGAAGAGTTTTAGAGGTGCCAAAACAGTAATGACACATCAAAGCTCCCCAGAAGTAATAATGTTAGTTAGCACATGTGACACTAAGTAAGTGGTATGCAATTCCTTCTGAGTTAGGAACAGAAATGGACCATGGCAAAGACATGACAATTAAATTAATGTAAAAACTGCAACATAATTAAAGCAATTACAAATAAAAAGCTTCAAAGATATATTAAAAAAAAAAAAAAACCTTAAGTAACCAAAGACTACAACAAAACATCATATTAAGGCATTAGTCATTAACTTTCTGAAACTGAAGCTCTCTTTAAAATCTGTAATTGCCCAGATCTCAAGACAAGACAGAAGCTACTGGCTACAAGCATACTAGCTAACACCACGCTCAATTTCGCAGGTCAGTACCTTATTTTTCTTGATGAATGGCCATAACTTGCCCTTGGATTTGCCACCAAACTTCGGCTCATACTTCCCATCCGCTCTGGAGTTGGAGAGGCTGGACTCGGAGACAGTCCGCTTCATGGGCTGAGTGAAGTCCTCAAAGTCAACATCTCCCGGAGGCTCGAACCCTGACTTAAAGGCTTCTATTACCATCTGCGAATCCTGAAATGGGACAGATCAAGGACAAGCGTAAACATCTCAGATGAAGGCTGTCATCACACTGGTGGCATAGCAGAACAGTGCAAGGACAAAATGGCTTTTGCTTATGGAAGAAAAAAATCTCTAAAGGGACTCATCTCATCCTGGTAAATTAACACTCTTTCAGAACTTGGGACCAGGATGAGTTTCTCCTTCCGCTCCAAGATTAAAGCACCCTTCCTTGGATCTGTTTTCACTACCACTATGTGTTTTAAAAAGGTACGCAGACCATATTATCCCACCAAAACAAGGCACTGTACCATGTAAAACTGAATGGTCCCAGATACTACAGCCATACACTGCCTGTATACTCCATGCAGTAGTTTTACTTTTTTTTTTTTGACAGAAGAAAAACAGAAATCGAAACAAGAAACAATATATATAGCATTTATCCTAGTCAAGTCTACATACACAATTAATTATACATAAGTGCAGACTTGGACTTCAACTTGCCAAAAGCATTTAGGTCTAATGGTCTCAGAAAACATTCTGAACACTTTTGAACTACTTGCCTTCTCAGGAAGGTAAGCTTTCTATATTACAGTGTTCTAAGAGTTCTTACTCTAAGATCATTAGGGGAGCTGTGCACACAAAAATCTTTTCAGTCTCTAGAGAAGAGCACCATCATCCCATTCGAATCAAAGAACTTGCTGCTTGGAAGCAATTCACAGCTTCTGCTTACCTCCACAGGTCAAACTGCATTCATGAGAAGTCTAGTGGGATACACACATATTCAGGGCACAGGTGCAATTAGGCAAAGCACAGCTTTAAGAAAAGCTTTGCAAAGGTAACCTGGGGAATGCATAGCACATTAAGGCTTGAGATCCTCAGTCTATCAGGTGCACTGTGGAATTCAGGTACAGCTTGTAAAGGGGGGTAAAGCAACACCTCCTCCATTACCTCATCCCAGATTGACATTAAAACTTTTGTAGATGTGAACATTGAAGAGATTTTTAACAATGATGAAAGTAAGATGAAAGAAGAAAGACAAACACACACGAGGTTACATAAAATCCACTACTGCTATTTTATCCTATGCCTAAAGCCTTTTTTTTCATCCTCTCTTTTTTTTCCCCCTCTTTTAATTGTACAGTGTTCCCTCTATTTAGTCAAAACATCCTTCCACTACAATTGAGCTAAAAATAAATAGCATGCTCCACATATCACAAAGAGATAATGTCATAACAGGAACTCCCAAATCCATAACAAATTAATTCTATCTGCTGCTGGAGCAAGTTCTGCAGAGGTTCACTTAGCAGTCACTCCAACCTACCCTTGTAATGTAACCCCTGCGTTGTTAGGAAGGATACACTGAACAGTGGTGTAATTTATAGCTGTGTTGGGAACACAGGGCTAACCAGTGCTACCAGCTAACTCCAGAGAGCTTCCATTGCTTACTGGGAGTTGTAAAGACTTCTGTGAGGGCATAAAGCACTTCTGCTTGCACGGCTGCAGATTTCCTAGCTAAGCCTGAACATCTGCCCACTTTGCTAGCGGGCAGGAGGCAAAACTTTGTCATTTTTAAGCTGCGCAGAATAATTATGTACTTTCCGGACATCACTCTAGTTCTCAACACCACCTAATGAAATAGAGGCCTCGAAAAAAAAGCAGTCTGAGAATCCTACTGGCATGGCAGGGCAGACAGAGATGGCTGTGGAATGGAAGCCTGCTGTTAGCAGCCTGCGCTGCCAGAGTTTCAACTGAACTACAGAGCTACATCCTGACACACTGCTGTGCTACACGGGTCTGACAGTGGCAATCACAGCAGTTCATAAGTGCCATGGAAACCCCTTCATTGGTCAGTGCTGGTAAGAAACCTGAAGCTCAGGTAGAGGTTCTGAACTGCAAAGTTGTGCTTATATTTTGTTTTTCCTTTTTAAAATACTAATGTTGTACGATCAGTTGGGAAGGTTTTACTGACAGCAAAACAAAAAGTTGCAGAACTTGCAGGTTCTTACATCCTCTCCGTGAGGGCTGACTCAGTCTGGTCCACAAGGTAAAGCACTAGAACTGCTGCTCTCTCTGTAATTATTTTCTTTCTGACAAATACACCCTCTGAACTTGCTGAGGCTGTTCAATTTAAAGGCTTGGTTTCCAAACTGAAGCTACAACACCAACAGCAGAGCTTTCACTTACCCTCTCCCCTTCTTTAGTACACAATAGCTGGGTAGAATAAGTGACAATAAAACAAAGAACAGCAGTCAGGAGCTACGTAAGGACTCCAGATGCATCACTGCCACCAAAGTGTCTGAGCTCTTACATCTCCTGTTTGGCGATACTGTGAACTTTTGTTTACCACCATCAGACCCTTGAGATCTCCTCCCAGCTGGGAAACACGTGTCTGTGTGAGCCTGGAGTTTCACATGAAGCTCTTCCTGCTCAGCGGGCTCTCAGTATTGCTCACCATTGTACTAGTTATGTTATCACCAGCTGTCCTTGCACTCAACTTGCCTAGAATCTGACCTCATTTTCAAAGCTGACTACAGCTCAGATCTAGCTGATTTTCCCATCCAAAAATTTTCAGGCTTGAAAGAGATGAGTAAAGGAGATAAACCTCAATTTAAATCTTTCCAAGAGAATAAACTTTTCTGATAGCAGCCTAAGAGCCAAAACTTGCTTCTTAAAGTTTTAGTGGGTGAGATGGGAAAGGTTCGCTACAGCAGCTTACATGAGTGGCCAAAGGAGAACAAGATGTTCGGCTGCTACTGTCTGCCACCTACGGCTGCTCATAAAGCAGTAGGACACGTGCCCTGGAGAACACGGGAACAAGCATACACTTTTATTAGAGTCAAGGTGAGAAACCACTGTTCCAGAGCCATAAAGCCCTCTGTGATATTTTAAGACAAGCCTTTGTGGACATTGCTGCTGCCCAGACAGAGCAAGCTAAATCTTATGTAATTGTTCATTTGTAACAAACACAGTTAAGTACGTTTCTGTTGATATTAGAAGATCCCTAAGCTATCAGTGCTCACAGCACCTTGTCCTAATGTCACACTTGTGCACACAAGGCATCAATCTGACACATCCGTGCGCAAGAGACCAAGCTGAGTACAAATTCATTCTGGCTCAGATATTCAGCTTAAATGGTTTGTGAGTTCCCTTTAGACTGTGCTTGCAGATTTGAGCAGAGTGGGTGCAGCTATGAATCTCTCCCCAGTGATTTTTGCCATAGAGAGTTGCACCCCAAAAAGGGTACGCTGTTCAAACATGGGAATTGGTGCTCCTTCTCCTACCCCAAAAAGAAAACAGTAACTTTCGGATTCCTTGGTTTCCCATGCTGCTCTCTGGGAGAGCAACCGCCGTGCAAAAGCAGGGGATTCATTTCAAAACCTCAGCCTCAGGCTTGTGCTGCCAATTAACTGCAGTCTCCGGGCACTGAATAGCTCAGAAAAGATTCCAGAGAAAAAGACGTATGGGAATTTCGAACAGCCAGCAAGACACATGCTGTTTGTATTTGAAGCACTAATGCGATCCATGAGAAGGGCAGAAAGAGCAGGCACAGACCTCATTTACAAAGGGAGTGGATCATTCTGAAAACAAAATAGGAAACACATTTGCCCTCGTGCTAACCGTACGTCAGGAAGCTCAGCTGAACTCCTTATCAGCCTGCATCAAGGATGCTTATTTTTATTCCTACAGTGATGTTCAAAAATTAAGGTTTACGAGAACTCGTTTACAGATTGCGAGCAAGCCTCAATTCTTCAAATGAAGAATTTAAAATGAAGGAGAAATTTTGCCAGAACCGTTGCAATAATTAATGAAGCCAACATTTTAATTACTTCCATTATTAGAAGAGTATAGAACCCATCTGAATAAGAATTGGTGGTGATTAGGTATCTGGAATAATGCCCATCATTCTCCTTATTCTGAGCAGAATCCTAATCTTCAATAACAGTTATTTCAAGACGTCATTATCCTATCAAAAGGAGAGAATATTCCTAAAAGAAAAGAAAGCATGGCACTTCCTGATGTTAAGTAGATTTAGGAATTAATCTTCCTCAGACAAAGTAGTTTGAGACAAGAGCCCATTATTTGTTTTAGTTCTAGGACTATAAAAGCCCTCATGCTGCAGCTTGGACCCAGCATTTAAATCTCTGCACAAAGCCATCACTGCTGAAGATGACAATCAACAATACAAGCAACGTGACACTTACATTCTTGTGATCAACTGATTCTGCAGCCTTTGTTATTTCATCCAGACACTTCCCAATGATAGGGATCACTTGGCGGTCAACCTCAGCGAAAGTTTTCATGGATTCACCTATCCTCACAATTCTTCTTTCCTCCATCTCTTGTATTTTCTAAAAGATGAGATGTCATTCAGATCACATATCAACAATCACTTCACCGTTTCAAACAATATTTCTTCCTAGCATACGCTGGCTGCTTTAAAATGCATTATTTACATGTATATATATATATATATATATATGTGTGTGTGTGTGTGTGTAGCTATCTATCTATCTATATATATATTTAAGAACAGACAAATTAGGACAGCTGTTCTAACAAGGCAGTAATTGATATAGTTCCTTCCAACATCTCAACACCATTCTAGCAGCAATCTGTGTTACTGTTACAGGGAATTTATCAGTTAACTTTGTATGCTGACAAATGCTCATTTGTCAAAGTCCCAGCTTTAGACATTTCTAAGAATGATTCTTAGAGCTGTTAACATAATTTTGGAAACATTAAATTCTCTTACATTTTCTCCAACACATTGTGAAAGATCTTATTTTCACTGCACTGAAGATTTTTATTCCCTTGGATTTTTTTATTCCCCCCTTTGCCCTAGATATTGATTTCTGGTTTACAGGCAGCCCTGCACACCATATTGTTTACACGTGTGCTTCTCAACATATGCTCCCTGTTCCTCAGTGGATTCAGTGTCACAATCTCCAGCATCTATTGCATGGATTTCTGATTTAGAACAGAGGGTAAGTGGATGTGGCATAACACTATTAAGACAGATTATAACCACAGGATACAGAAGGGCCCGAACAAGAGCTACCTGCTTCATGTACAACTGCAGGAATCTTGCAGAACACTGGCAACCTAAAAATCCTCATCTGTAATTACAGCAGCTAAAAGAAAGCACCAGAGCTTATTTGTTAGTTCATAGTTAAGAGGATGTGCGTGCAGAACTTGCATCCACGAATCAAAGCATTTACTGCATTTAGTGTTAAATACATCAGGCTACTTTTATATGTAATGCCAGGGATACAGTGGTTTGAAATACCATGAGCAAAAGAGAAGATGCTCATTTAGCTAAAAAATTCCAGTTGTGAATAAGAAAATGCCTATTTGCTATGCAATTATTAGCTATTTCTTATCAGATGATAAGCATGTGACATTTCCCCTCCTTAAAGAGGTTACATGTTTCACTTCTTGACTCTTACGACCCATTACAATGGAACAGTCATTTAGAACTTCTGTTCTACAGCATTAATCTCTCTTTGTTCAGCCAAGCACACTGATAGCTTTTTTGTTCTCTGTCTACTGTCTTTCTTTAAGCATCATAAGACAGTCAGCAAGCTTCCTTAAATTCTTTGACATTCGCTATTACAGAATTATTGGGGTTTAAATTTAACATCTGTGAAATCTGATTTCAAAACAGGTTATAAAGGACCGTGAAGCTTTACAGATAGAAGGATGCCCCAGCTGCCTCCTGCTCCAACAATGCAAATAATGCTCTCATCCCCCAGCTGCACAGACACAAGAGCTTAATACAGCAAGACTGTGAACAATTCCAAAGACTATCGCAATCTATCATGACAATTCATTGTTGCCTTCCTCCTAAGAAAGGGCACAATTTTTCCTACCAAGCTCTCCATCTCCCGTGTTGGCAGACTGTATACAAAAACTGCTAGTGTGGACAAAATCACCAAGTAAAAGGACCGAGCCAAAAGACAACACATCCCTTGGCTTTTATCGTGAGATTCTGAACTTCTCTAGAACAGCATCGGTGAGCTTTACCTGGAAGATGTTGGGTATGTGTGTGTAGTAATGATCATGCTGCTCACTGTTGAACTTCTGTAGAGTGGAAGAATATTCTGCTTTGCTGTCTTCTGCCATTTGATGCCGCAGCTGGGCTTGCTGTCTCGCCTAAAGAAACGTCAAAAGAAAATTTTAACCTATACCACTTGGAAATAAATGACTTTGTGTTACTTGTCTTACCACTCTTACCAGTAGGCAGCACAAAAACATCAGCATATGGGTTCTGAACACTTCCACTTTTGGCTTACTCTTACCCACAAATACTTGTGAATCATTGTGAACCTACATCAGTCCACAGAGTGCACTGCTGGAATTCAATTCTCTTTCTTCTGTTAAACATGGCAGGGCCTTGCCTCTCTGTCAAACTGGCATATATTCCTGCATATTCTTACAAGCCTCTAAAATTTCAAATTTAATTTGAATTGGTCAAAGTCTGGCACATGAGAGACTTGCTTTCCTACTTTGCCTAAGAAGCGATAGCTCTCACAGCTCAGATGTGTCGTCAGAAAAAACATCTCTAGTTGTTTTCTATCTTCATAGAATAAATTTTCTGCCGCCGATGGAGCATAAGGCAGTGCCAGTTTCCTCCAGCTAGCATGCAGCCCTTTATGCTTGCAGCTGCTATCCTTTTCTTGCGCTGCAATATGTTCCTTCTGTGAATCATTCTGCACTCAGAAACAGCCTTTCTTCATACTACATGTCAAACATTGTACTAAATTTGTCCCTCCAGTATTTCCTTAAGGGCAAGGGCTTATTCAGGGACACTTACAGGCACTTCTTCCACTGAAAGCTCTGTTGGACAGCACCTCTTTTCTCTAACACACCACTTACCTGTTGGCTAGCAGTATGTTTTGGAGATAGAGGAGGGACAAAACAAACAATTGCCTCATTTCACGTGCCTCAGCCAGCACAGTCATGACAAAACATCTTAATCCACGCTCCCACTGCACTTTCTGTAAAGTCTTATCTCCACTCTCTTTAACCAAGCTGGCACAAAGTAGGCAAGGAAACAGGAGCCTGAGGAGCAGCTGAGACACAACTCCTTCCTATTTTTACCCATGCAGATTTGCTTTGCTACCCAGCATAGCAGAGCACTGGGCAATTACCCTCCCTTCTTTGCCTAGAACAATCTGTCCCCAAGTGACCCTCTCATATTTTCAGATCTCTCCTTACAGTTCTGCTTCCTAAGGCCTTCTGTTATCTCTTTCACTGCCCAACATTATTCCCTAGCTGCCTATCCCATCTGTTTATTTTAGCTGCCTTTTCTCTCCTTGTGGTTGGCCGTTATACAGAAGCTCTTCCTTCTCTCTCCTTTCTGCATAGCTCCCTGCACCCATCTGAATTCGCTCTCTACCCCACGTCACTTGAGCCTTGAGGTTCCTGTCATGCCAATTCACAACTGGCATCCATCCACTCTCACTGGGCTCCCATGTACCCCCTCCATCTCTAACATCACCCCATGCTCCATGGCTGGGAACCAAACCCTCATCGCAGCAGTCAGAGGGAGCCAGGCTGTTCGGCTTTGCAAACTGAACCCATCCTGCTCCTTTTTCAGGCACTCATGGTTTCCTCACCCTGTGCTGCCTATCTTGCCATGGAACAGAGCTACAGGGACTCAGAAGTGTTAGGTTTCAAGCACTCCCTCAAGTTTCTGAAAAACCTCTTCAAGAAAGAAGAAAGACCACTTAAAAAAAAAAAAAAAGCTTAAAAATATTTTCTCGCTATTTCAGGGAACACAATGCAACAAATAATAGTAATATTTTCTAAGCAGTGGGCTCCCATTGAAAGCAGTTCAGAGTGGGGTTATTCTTTGAACTATTCCAGGCAGACAATAGTTTCCTGACAATAAATACATGAAATACCAAATCACGGAACATTTTAGTAATCCTAACTGGAAGCGAACAAATCCTGCCAGAAGGTTTCAAATCTCAATTTGCAAAGAAATAGGCTTCCCTTCCACTTGTCCAGCTCACACATCTCACCTCGTAATTTATTTTGCCACGATTCTGTTATTTTCTTTGTGAGTGCTGTCAGTGAAGTAGTTTCCTAGATCACCTTTCACATTCTCTCTACAAAAATAATAATTGAAGCACAATGACAAAATGCTGGGCACCAAATGCCACACTGCAGATGAAATGGTAGCATAAAGTGGGCAAGAATGTAACTATAATTAAATAAAAAATCTGATAGGGAAAGTTTTCAACGCTGCTTGTTCTCCAGGAGCTTTAATTGCCCACCAGCTCCTGCAACAGAAGCACACGTAACATCGACCTGCTGCAGTGAAATACCAAGGAGCCACAGCAAACCTTTTTCTGCCCAAGTGCTCCATATAATTTATTAAACTTTATCATCCACAAACTCACGTAATGCTACATTAAACACGATGGGAAACAATACTGCCTTGTGCTACAAATGAAAATACACCACCAAAACAAAGTCAGCCACAGAAAGGCTGTAAGAAGAGCCTCCCAGCCTCTCCCTCAAATCCCAGCTGCTGGAGATCAACATTCATTTGTGAGAACCAGTCTCCTCATCTACCTAAGAGCAACCCATTGTCTGAACCAGCTTCTGTGGCAGGCCCAGCTCCACTTACACAGCTCTCTTTTTATCTGTGTAAGTAGCACAACTCAGGAATTTGTCCCTCGACTCTGCTGTTGAAACCAATGAACAAGGACTTGGCTAATACACAGGCACCCCAGCAAACATTCAGACAGAGTTCTTCCTCATGAGCAACCCCATTGGTTGGGTACGAGCAAAGTCACTCTGAGCTAAATGCATACAGGAGTAGACGCCCCGTTTCCAAAACTATCTTACCCAGCCCCAAATAAGAGAAGGCAGGAGATGAATAAGTAAAACTGGGTACATTCCAAAACCACAGATTTCTGTACGAGAGCCCCAGTGACGTTTTCTTTCTGCTGTCCATTTAATGCATTTGGCAAGCTTCAAACAGCTCAAATATTTTTCCAATTAGGTATTTGGTTCTTAAAATATATATTTTTTTGAAGTCGAATTTTTTTTTTAATACTTCATTTGTGTATGTCACTTACTCTAACATCATCACTTCCAGTTGTAAAATGCAATTCAGTTAATCCTACATTTCTGTTTTCTCCTGAAGCATAACGATAAAAAATGAGTTGATGACCTTAAGTTTCATACTGAGTGTCACGGGCACAGCAGTCTGGAGCCACACAGAGTCACAGGAGCTATTTCAGGAGCAATTTACAGTTGAGCTTCACAGAAAAATGTATTTTTTGCTTTCTTCATTGCTCTTTTTGGCATGCATACAGCTTCAGAGCTTCTCAGGCTTTAGAATTAGCGTTAAAAGACTGCCAGATCACTCCTGATTATAACAGAAGTTAGGACTAGGTGCTTGTAATGCAAGCAAAAAATCTCCTCCTCGAGAGGAAGAATAAATGAGGTCACATAAATAAATAAATTAATGAGGTCACTTGCAGCAGCATGAAAAAGTAGGAAAAAAAGCATCTCCATTAAAAAGATCTGAGGAGAGAAGGAAAGCAGCTTGCTCCTCCTGGTGAAAGGTTCTCGGATTCTGCACACATGTGTTAAAGAAATTCATAACCCCTTCCCTTCCCCCCGAGAGGACCTCTGTACCACCTTGTAGGCCCCAAATAAACACGTGCAGTGTACATGGGCATAACCTCCCCTCCAAAGTATCTCTCTGTATTTTTTTTTTTAAGGTAATTCTCTGAACTCACACTGCAGCAGTAAAACCCGGAGGTCACATATGCTGACACACTTGCATGAGGAGCACTCCTAGGAACGAAGGTCAGCCCAGCATCTGCAGCACTATGAACCCTGCAGTGAGCGTGCTGGTAAGCTTTGGGTTTCCACCATCATGGCAATTCAGATTTAAACACAATCTTATCAAAGCAGTATTTTAAGTATATGTAAAGGAAGCATAAACTTAAACATATACACACACACACACATACTTTCTGCTGTTCCTGTCTCCAAAATAAAAAAAGGAACGAAGGATATTTTGCTGATAACGATTTTGTAAGACACATTCCAGAAACAGCAAGAGAGTCAATAGACGCACTGTCTTTTGGGTTTACACAGACAAAAAAATGCAGCTCCTCAAGGCTGCGATGGTGGGAGTGATATGAATAACTGAAAAGGGCAGAAAAAAGCTTTGGCTGCTATTAAGCTGATCTGCTCTGAGTGGAACAGCCCAGCTTCTCAGCTGCTGCTCTGTCTAGGATGGCAGAGTTTCCAGTCAAAATGCTGGGGCAGCTTGCTTTCTTCTGCCCCCTCTTTTTCAAACACCAACAAACCCAGACAGCATGTGAGATGCATCCCCGCCAAGCCCCCGTCTGCCAAAACAGATCTGTCTTTGGGAAATCCAAGAGCAGACTAAAATGCAAACACAAAAATCCAGCCCTCTTCGACTGCCACAACCCTTCAAAATAAGTTAATGATAAAGGCAGACTTGAACACTTGACCAGTTTCAGGAATGCTCTCAATAGCTCGCAGATTTCCAGGCTGCAGGCTCTGGCTGTCCCTGCCCTGATGAGCTCGTGCTGCTGAGCTGTGAGCAGGACACCAGCTCCACCGGCGGCACCGCTGGCAGTGTTTGCAGAAGCATTAATAACCGTGGGATTCCTGCCATAGGCTCGGACACAGGGCCAGGGCTGCAGGCTTTGATTTACATAGCCTCCAAGTCAAGCTCCTTTGTTTACTATTTTACAATAACCAGTTTGGTCTCTCTGAATTGACAAGCAAAAGAAAAAATTGCTTTCCTGAAAGCGAGAGGGCAGAACGGGACGCGCAAAGTAACAGACAGGAAAGGACAAAGACAAGTCCCCACTTTCAATACTAAAAAGAATAGTAAAAAATCTGACAGCCAGTGGATCCTTGAAAACCTTTGGCTAGACAAACTATGCAAATGAGCAAAGAGCTGATGTGATGGAAAACCTTTACAATCAGCACTCAGAACCATTATCTCACGAGTCTGTAGTCCACCTAATTCTGCTAGATGACAGCAGTGCACACTAAGAGATGTATTAAAGCAACAAACCACCACCAGAACTCTAATGAGAGATGAGCTGCCTGAGAGCAACCCAGCAGGCACACTGCACCCATCTCTTAAATTGCACTGGTCCCATCTGGACTCTAAGAAGAATGGGATTGCAGCTAGGACTCATCTAGCTGTGTCAGCCCTCTGCTCTCAGGGCCAGTCCTGCAACACAATCAGAGACAGCTGCAGCTGGCTACAGGAGCCCAGCAGCTAGAGGTCGCTTGGAATCTCACCTCAGTGGACAAGCCCAAGACCTGGCTTCAAACCTCAGTTCTGCAGCAGGCAGAAATTACCTTGCTTCGTGTAAACTGTTGACACTCCCTTGCACAAATTTGAGTGCTGCCATTTCCCCACACATAAAATAAAGGTAATGCTGTTTCTTTTTTAGCCCGTCCAATCGATCCAGTGAGTGTAGCTTGACAAGTGTTCACAACCATCTACGTGGATTGTAAGGGGAGGCCGTTATGTAAGAACTGAGGACAGCAGCAAGCACAGCTGTGTTATGCACCAGAAGTACATAAGGACAGCTCCAAGGCCCTACTGAAATCACCGTGCCCTGAATCCAGAATTTGGTCTCCTTCCACAGCCATCCTCACATCACAAATACTGAATGTGAAAACTGCCTGGGTGTCCAAATGGTGAAGCGTGCGAGTTGGTCAGATGGACAAATCTCTGCTGGCCCCAAGCAGCCTGCCACGCTGCCTGGGGAAACACAGCCCCACGAGGATACCTCCCAATAAATAAACCAACCTAATTTGTTCCAAAACAATTAAGTGTTCGCACAGTGGGTGAAAGGATACTTGAAACTGAGCGAGGAGATTGTTAGAGAAGCATTGGGAGCGCTGGCTGACTGTTTAAATGATTCCTGGAGATCTGTTTAGTTCTAGCAACAAAAGCAATTATATTCTGCAGTATATAAACCTAAGTATGGAATATAAATAATGGAAATTATTTCAGGACTGCATAATACATCTGCTAGATCATACTTTGCATACTGGGCATGGCTCTAGCCATCTCTCTCCAACAAAGATTTTACAAACACCGCCAATGCAGAAGGAATAGTCAGGGCTGAAGAAAGCAACCCGATGAATTTGCTAGCCTTAGCACCCAGCTCTCCGGGTACAGCACGTGCACTTACACTCAACAGCTATCAGACAATCAGCTGCATTCTGAGGCGTGCTTCTTTTATCCCCCCAGTTCCTCTCCAAACAAAGAAATCTGTCAAAATATTTTTTGACAGAATAAAGAATGACTGCAGAGCTTTCAAAGCACATGGCTTGGGCTAATTGCTTTGCATTAGCTTAGAATGTCACTTACACTATGCTTTCAATCCTAACTGCAGCCGATCCTTAACTCAGAGTTGTCCTGAGCTCTCCCCTTCACAACCCTGCCTTGCTCGCTCCATTTAGCGATCCAGCTCCCAGTAGAGCTGCATTGTTATGACATCGTCAAATTGCCACACAGGGCATTACTGCAGAAGCACCTCAAATGGGAAACAAATTCAGATGGATTTCCTTATCCTATACTAAGACTGACTGGTGCTTCTGTTTATCTCCTAACACCAAATACAGTGCCCATATGGGATTCAAAAGGATATTTAGCATGTTTTGCAGCTAATATTACTGCAATCATCAACCCTTAATACCAGAAATCAAAGCTCATAAATGAGCCATGGTTCCAAAAGGGAAACAGCTGCTATATCATCACAGAGCACTGCTGATGGCAGGTTGTAAACAAGGCTTACTCTACGAGAAATGCAAATACAGTGCTAAGGGACTCCCTTCACACTGCACTGCCAATTAGGAAGATGCAGTTCACAAAGGAGATCGGGGTCTGCATAAACCAGGGAGATTATGTTAGTGTCAACCTAATGGCTTTAAATCACGTTACCAAGAAAAGATTGCCCCTGAATGGCTCGGAATTTAGATCTGCTTCACAAGCAAAGATACAGGAGAGTTCAGTCAGTGCTATCAGTGGACAAAAAGGAAAGCAGCTGCCTAGTGAGCAGAACGAAATCTCACCGTGGTGCAGAGAACACGAGTCTTACTCAGTATCCACCTCTCCCAAGAAGAAATGCACAGACATGGGCCCTCTGGAGCTGTGGTCAGGACCAAGCCAAGCTCACCACTCCCACACAATTCACTGAGACACCACTGCTGCACTTCTGTGAATTCACAGCACACAAAGCACAGACGTGAAGTGTCTGGAACTGTTCGTTGCAGGGAGGAGAAGCGTTCAGCACACCACCAGTGACACAAACACTGCAGAGTTTTTCCAGCTCCTAGCATCATCTTCCTGTGGCACTACATTTCCCAAGCGCAGCTTAAGCGAGGAAAATGATTCAATAAATCCCACTGTTGTGGGGCAGATGGCACAGCATGTCCTGAAAGATAGGGCCCCTTTAGTAGCCATGGTCTGCAGAAGGAAGGCACCCACCACCCACAGACTTCAACGAGTAAAACTTTGCAGCAGTTCAGCACGGAGCTGGAGATGTCTGCTCCAGTTGGTCTGCAAGGTCTCAGTGATGCAGCCTTCCTCCTGCTCTGCTCTCTGGGTAAGCATGCTGCAAATAGTATACAAAGGTTTGCACGGATGCTAGCAGTGTTATGATCAGAGATTTCTCTGGGGGCCCAGCTCAGTTCATTTTTCATCGGCAAGATGTGTAAATTCTTAATGAGGAGATTTGCATCCTGCAGTGCAGCAGCTTGGCTGCTGGAAAAGCAGTTTAACACTTGACAGCAGAACTGTATTTTCAAAAGCAGGAAGATCAGCTTATTCCAAGAATCTTTCAAAGCAGCAGTATTTCTACATTTGTGTTTCGTAAGGCACTGCCAATGGTTCAGCTCGTGACTGTGCAATAGAGCATAAATGGACATGTCTGCTGTGGATAAGAGGGGCAGTGCAGACTATGTTGCATTTAAAATTGCCTGTGTTCAGTTGCAGTAAGCATGTGAGAATGCAGAATCACTGAAGCTCCCGTAGTGCGGGTTCAAGATTAGTGAGTCAGTCAAAAGCAGCACAAAATAAAAATCCCACCCCAAGCATTTAGCAACATCAGGACCTTATTGGCTTTTGAGAATTAAAGTCTTAAAAGTGCCAATTTGATCTTCACCACCTTCTAGATCCATAAAACATTGATGTTACTAGTAAAACCACTTAAAAGTGTAACCCCCCTAACATATCAGGAACAAAGAAACCAAACCGAGTGGTTAGCTCTGACTTGAGGGCAGCAGCCTGGGAACTCACATCCACCTCATTTTGTGCTATGTACACGCTGTCATTACCTGGACCCCAACATACAACTGTGCTACCCCTCCAGCAAAAAGAGATTCTGCCTGACACAGAGAAGCTCAAACTGCTATCCTCCCCCCTCCCCCCCAGCCGCTGTGCAAATCAAGAGGCAAGAAGCATCCCATCATCCCATCCCCTTGCATGGTTAGCCCCAACCACTTCCTCTGTAAAAACAGATTTTGAAAAATCTACTTTGAAAATAAACCTTCAGAAATAACAGCCTATATATATATATATATATATTATTGCAAGAACTCTGCAGAGGCACTGCTGGGTACCACATTATCCCATAAAGATGTCAGCTTTTTAGTGATTACAGCTCTAAAGAGAAGGAACAAACAATAGAGCACTTCCTTATATGTACACTGACTCTGCACTGGTGACAGAGACCATTTCCCCAAATGGTCAAAAAACTGAAGCAACTCCACTGTGCTGTTTTTTTTTTCTTTGAAAGAGAACTGCTTTAAAAGCACACATCCCTCTGTGATCCAAGGGAAGCTGAAGCTCACAGTGACACCTACAAGTCTTCCCAGTATTTTCATCAGAGGTTACACCGTTTCCCTTAGTTTATAACAATATTTTCACAGTTGAGCTGTTTGCAACACGGCAGCTCTGACTTTGCTAAACTGCACTGAGAAAATCTTTATGCCAAATCTGCACATTCCCTCTTAAACGTTCTCTCTATGAACACTGGCTGTTAGCAATTTAGAGACTCAATGCAAACACAGGAAGGGGAACATGAGGGCTATAACCCTCTCCTCTGATTTCATTGCTGCTCAAAGCCTGTGAGCGTTGCTGACACCTGAACACAGCTCTTTGGCTCCATGTTACCAACACCAAAAAAGGAAACATCAGGAAGCAAAGCTGAACTGCAGCTCCCTCAGATCAACCGCAGCCTGGCTGGCTGCAGGGATGAAGGCAGCTGTAGCAGACCCCAGAGCAGCACAAATGGCACTGTGTGCTCTGTGTTGAACCAGAGATGGATCCCCAGGAGTACTTTGGGCTTCAGTACCAGATGTTATTTTCCTGAACAGTCCTGGAGAGTAAGTAGGAAAGTCTTCTCCATTCGCTTCAGTACCATTAGTCAGCTTACTTAACCCTAGCAAACTGTAATAGTGAGAGCAATCCCTTCAGCAAGGACATGCTAAATGCTGGGAGCTGGCAGCACTGCTGAGAGAATTTCTTCCTGCGGTTGACAAAGGCTATTGCTATTTAAAGATGGACAGATGCGAGCAGGTTAGATCCTCATTCAGCTGAGCATTAAGTGCATTAGGGATCTGCAGTAACATATTTTTTCTGATTGCTTCTGTCACTGTGATCACTGCAGAATTTTAATTCCATTACTCGGTAATGCACGATACAAAAAATAACTCTGGCGCCTGCTCGTACTGGCAGGTACAAGCTAAAGCAGCCAAGGTGTCCATCTCGAGCCCAAGAAATAAGGACAACCTATCCCACTGCCTGAAGAGCACCTTGCTCAGCCAAAGTGAGCAACAGTGGCTCTGAACACAGCCAGCCCGTCTGCTTTCCTGGCCAGATGGATTTTCAGGAGCAGGACTGCAGCAGCCAAGCTGGGGGCAAGCGAAATTAGAACTGCTGCAACAGGAGGAGGGAAAAGTCATCACACTGCTTCACTGGAAACCAGTGGTTTCTGCACCTCCCTGGAGTGAGTCTGCATGAGCAGCCCTGGCAGCAGCTCCGGGGGAACAATATCTTATTTTCTGGGGGACTTACGTAAGGCAGAGCCTGTCACGTGGTGGAGCGCAGCAAAGAAAGGGCATTATTCACAGCCTGGCATGGATGAACCCAGTTTAACACATGCACTTGGAAAACACTGTTCTCTCTGTTCAGTAATATTATTTCACATTCCACTCGTTTTGATAACCTTTTCCTTCTCCATCTACTCCACGGACTGACTGGAAAGTCGGCTAATGCCTTCTCCAGAGATCAGCCAACACACACGGCTGCAGCAGGCGTTTTGCCTTTCAAGGTGGCACTGAGCTTCATTTTGCAGTAATTTACAAATACACAGTGGTATATAAAAACAACAACAACAACAAAAGCTAGAGTAATTTAGAAGAGAAGCCCCTCTGCCCCACTTTACAGGGAAAGGGCACCAAGGCAAGCAGTGCTTCCTACAATTTACCACATACACTACCTTGCACTCAGATCAGAGAAGGCTCTCATTACAGGTAGAACTAGGGAGCTTCAGATCCTGCTTGACCCTATAGTGTAAGGCATGTCTCTGTGTTCCTTTAACATGACCCCAGCTCAAAAAAAAGAAATCTAGGCTAAGTCCTCATTTTATCTGTCAAATAACGTATTTTAGAATCACTTTATACAGATAAAGCAGAGATGATCCTCCTCTGTCAGGAAAACCTGCCCATGGCCTTACATCTGTGACAACCCCTGACACACATTCATCCATAAAGTGCCCTGGCAAATCCAGAAGGTGACAGATAATCAGATCCCAAGGGTGAATTTTCAACTCACAGCCAAGCATCAAACGACAAGACCACATAGCTGTTTGTTCCTTCCGATGTACAGTAACACTTTGGGAAACTTCCTGGCTTCTTTCTAACAGCAACCCTGATGCTAACTGCTGCTCAACTTCCGTGATGCTCAGCATACTAGAAACTTTTTAACATCCCATAGGTGCAGAAACAAATTATATTAGATAGCTTTCTAAGATTGAATTGACTGGGAACAGAATGGAAGCAGGCTTCTTGAATAGCAAAATCTATTGGTTTGGGTTTTTGTTTTTTTTTGTTGTTTTTTTTTTTTTACAGGGGCAATCTTGGACTATAAAGGATTCTTTGCCTACAGTTTAATTTCATTTCCCATTCTTGCAGTGAAGTATTTGATACAAGTAAATTTCTGCTTTCTTTCTTTTTTTTTTTTTTTTTTTTAAGAAACAAACATGTCCAATATTCTATTTCACACCTATTTGAACCAAACTTTTCAGTGAAGACAAGACTATCTTTACACACTGTAACATCTTCTTTCTGGTCTACATTTCTGCATCGTTTGAGCAGATGAGCAACACCAAAAAGAAAAGGTGCCCTGTTGTAAATGGAGGACCACAACCAACAGTCCTGGTACTACATCACTGCAGTCATTGATGCCAGGACATCTTTGAAGTGCTGCTCATTAAGGAAGGACGTTCACTTCTACCAAGATCACACAGCAACTGACAAGCACTCATCTGCAGGGAGCCCTCACAAGCTCGGCTGTTAAAAACTCTGGGGTGTTAGTTAAAATCAATTTTGCACAAATGTATTCAGAGCCAGATCGGCTATGTAAAATTCTGATACCATCTTACTGAAGAAATTTGAATGCTTGCATTTATAATTTGCATGCAAATACAAGCAGCTGGGGAGATCTCCCTATTTTTAATTAGCCTACGGACTGAGACATTAAGCCTCAGAAGGTTTATACTACCAGCAGGACTGAGGAATTAAACCTATCACAACAGTCACAGGATTCTCTACCCTCTGGCTTACCTTTTCAACATCTGCTTTTGTAACATTGATATCAGCATCCATTTTCTCAAAATACTGCTGTGCTCGATCAGCTTCTTTGCAGTCACGTTCAAACCGCCTTTTACTCTGCAAGTAAAAAACAGGATCTTTCATTATGGCAAAGAAACAATTTCAAAATCCACTTAAAATCCATAACTGACCCTAAAGTATCTGCTGTAACAACCGAGGAGATTCTATGAGATTCCATGTTAAAAAACACATTTTCTGGTCTATTCCTCACACTGCTTCACTCCACCAACATCACTGCTATTTCAGTACCTTCACCTATTAGCATTTCTTTTGCTCTGGTTTACCAGAATCGCTTTCTTCCAATGCTTAAATTCCTCATTTTTATAACACACAACAAGTGAGTTTCTAAGGTGCCTTCATTTGCAAGTAGGGCTTTTAGTTACCAATGTCCCCTTTCCTTATCCTCTCCTCTCCCTACAGTTTCTCACTAGTTCACGATGAATGCTGAGGCCCCAGTTTCAGTGTATTTGCTTCTGAGAAACAGCCCCTTCCTCAGGAGATGATAGCATTTGATTTATGCACACAGGATGGAGCTATTCAGCTTACAGAGCAGTATCTGAAAAGGATCCTTAGGGACACTGCATTTTGCTTAACACTTAACACACTTTTCAAGCCGGATAAAATGAAATGCTACTTGTGATAGGCTGACCCCATGGAAAGCAAAATGCACCAGTTAAACTTTGTCATGCCTACCATTGGATTTTAGACAGTGAAGTTCTAAAAATCACATTTTCCAGCTTTTATCCATATTGTCCTCTAAATAAAAAGTTTGGAGCACTCTGTGAAAACAGTACAAAAATGACTTAAGCACCACACATGAGGAAATTTCTACTTACAGCTTCAAGTTGTTTCCAGCAAGTTTCAATATGCTGTTGTGCCTTTCTGCCATCGTGGAAGTGCTGTTTAAAAAAAGAGAAAAGGAAACATTTTGAACAACAAAAGACCAAATTGCCAATTATGCTCAAGGGGCTCTTTTCTAGCACTGTAAAACAGCATATATTTTTCCAGAATAAAACAGAAATTATTCTGATGTGTTCTGCAACCCTGGTAAATTGAGCAGGTGTATGATGACTGCCTGATGTCTCAGCAGGCTGCAGATGTGTATTTGCATTTATTATAGTGGTTGGTTAGTTTAAATCCAATTAATCCTTTTAGCAATTCTACCTTGTATTATTCACTGTATCCCATAATTATTGGTTTCCCCCACTATGAAATCTGAAGCACTTCTAGGTGAATAGGATCTCTTTAGTTACTGACTGCACGTTAGCTCTAAATTAAAAGTTCTCTCTATGTGGAATGCAACAAAATGCCCTTGATTAGCACACTCTAACAACTGCTATGGGCCTGACTTTCATTCAGGCTCCACAGAAAACCTCTTTTACTTAGTTTCTGCCTATTTGTGAAGCCAACTCTTTTTTTTTCTTGAGAGGTATTCAATACTTTGGGTCCCCCCAGGAACTATTCTTTTCCATACATTGTGTATGTGTGCACACCATGGTGTTACAGGAGCTCTGAAATGTGAGATGTCAGCTTGCTGCTAAGTGACAAGGAACATATCCTGACACGCCTTTTGGAGCAAGACTCATAATTATATTAATTATAGACAGTTTAAATAACAGTTCTTAGCCTTTACACAATGGTCTTCAGCAGAGAATCTAA
The DNA here is from genome assembly GCA_036925125.1 of Oreortyx pictus. Taxonomy (NCBI): domain Eukaryota; kingdom Metazoa; phylum Chordata; class Aves; order Galliformes; family Odontophoridae; genus Oreortyx; species Oreortyx pictus. The sequence goes on from JAUPFR010000022.1 coordinate 6,132,748, forward strand.
TATGCTTTAGATACTCCTCCCTCTATCCTCCACACGCCTCACTCATCCTCAGGGTAAGCAATTTGTCAAAGATCACTGCACAAATCAATGACTCAGTTCTAATTAGGGACCAGGAATCTGAACGTAGTTACAACAGGCTGCTCCCCTTACAAAGCACCTTGCAAAATAAATAACAATCTATAGTAGCAAGAGAGATGCCCATCCACTGCATTATTTACTAGCAAGTAGGATGCTTTACTCGAACACTGACATGTAAACTTCAAAAATAAAGGTCTGATATCACCAGGCACACACAGAATTGGATGGTAAATGATTCTTAAGTAACATGATGCCAGTACGTCAGGTTAGAGAAGCTCCAAGTTCAGAACAGAATCCCTCCACGAACCACTAAAGTTAGGAAGTGCTTGCAGGCAGCCTCCTTCCAGCTGGCCACGACGGACTTAGTGCATCTCCCACTGCAGCAGCAGGCCGTTCCCTCTGTCAGAGCAACAGGTTTCTGGAGAAAACATGCTAGTAACATCTCCCCACTGCCTTTCAGCCTCCACCAGACAAGCCAGCCTTAATGCATGAGAAGTAAAAAGCCCCAAAACTGCACTTCTTTCACACTGTGTCCAACAGACTTCTACTGCCTTAAAATCATAGTAAGCCTCTATGTGTCTGTAGGAACAGACAAGCAGTGCATTGTGCCAAGCACTCCAGGGAATGTTATGCACAGTCCCAAACCCCATTGTTAAGGTGGTATGTGTAGCTGTAAGATGAATATAGGGGCACAATAGTTTTGCCATCAACTCTGGTGACACTTGGGGAGTTCAGACCACGCTATGCTTCTCCAAAAGCTCAGTCACTGCACCACAACATCTAAACACAAACACAACTGTGAAACTGCTGCGTGGAGGGGGAAGATTCCAAGCAGATTTCAGTTCCTTTTGTAGATTCCCATTTCCTTTACAGCACACAGTCGCACACAGGATTTATCTTCCTTACTATGGGGATTTGAAATGTTCACAATTTCAGGCTTGCTTTTGTAATTAAGAGCTTAATAAAACCATCCCAAGGAACAACTGCAATTTAACGCCACATTTTTAAACACTTTGCTGTTAAGCATGGAATATGTGGAAATCCTAAACAGTGAGGCAACACAAACAACATTAACTTGGCTGTCTCCACACTGCACTTCCTGCCTGCTGCCTCCCCTGTCCTCTCCCTGTGTGCTTCCCTCTCCTCCACCTCTGACTTTGCTGGTCTGAAGGGACTGGATCAGGGAACAGCTGACCTGCTTGGGGCCCAGTGCTGCCAGTGAGACACAGAACTCAGGGAAGAGCACAGCCCAGTACTCGAACAAAACACAGCTGCATTCAGGGGCTGAAGGATGAACTTGAAATGAAAAGCATATCAAGTAACGCATATCAAGTAACAAAACAGCCTTCAGCTCCTATTTTTAAACTCCTTTGCTGTTAACCAGCAGTGCAGTTTTCATTTTTGTAGGAGTCATCCATCTTCTTTCCTGATTCGGCTTCAGGAACTAACTACAAACTGGCCCAAGTATGCAACAGCAGAGCAGTGAGCCCGAGCATGAAGGCCACGTGCTGTTCACGTTCTGCTGCATTTTTTGAGTTCTTTTATAGGAATGAGATGTAAAAAAGGCATTTCTGAGAAACCAGAGAGCCCTCGTGCAGTGACAGCCTGATGCTCACAGGTGAACCACATTTTGGAGATGCCACTTGAACAGTCTGTTTATTTCCCTAAGTTCAATCATTTTCTAAATATATTTATAACCCTCAGTTCTTGCTGTGCAGACACACACGTATCCTTGATGGAAAGAGAGAGCCACACACGATGAAAAACGTACTACTTATTCAGAACACTTCTGCTTTTGCAAATCATTTATGCTCAAAGGATGATTCGTGCATCCCCAAAATTCACTTGTGTATGGAAGGGATAGCAGTGGGGCTTTTCAGCCGCCTGTGATTTTGTCACTGTCCCACTTTTATGGTTAAAAAAAACTGAGACTACAGAGAAGAGATCTTCTCAGAGTCATCCAGGAAGTGTGCAGCTTCCTCAAACCCCTTACTATCTTCAACTTCCTCAAACCCATTTCCTCTTACATACTTTAATATCTTCTGATGCAGCGAATGTCTTCAAGCTGTTTGTTTGTTTGTTTAATTTAGCAAAAATAAAGATAAATTCCTCCTAGAAATGGTTTCAGCATGCACAATTTAAAGATTTGTTTATTCTTCCTTAATCAAATGAAATAATAATTGGTTATTCTGCACACGGAGACTGAGCAAATAGGAACTTGACAAATGATTTAGCAAATGGCATGGAAAATTACCGTTCCAGTTAGTCATGCCCATTTCAGTAATCAATTTAGAATAGTTGATATAATACAGACTTCTTTCTTCCTCCAAATTGAACAGCCAAACTGATACACCCTAATCAGCCTTTCCATTTAAAGCCTCCCAGATTACAAGCAAGATACCAAGGTAATGAATCACACTTCAAGCACACCACTCAGACATCTGCAACAGTGGCACTGGTTGTTCTCCAGGCTGCTCTCTACTACATTCACAGCATTGGAAACGCACATGAAAAAGCAGCTCTGGAATAAAAAAAAAAAGAATAATAAAACCTGTGTGGCAGGTTGAATAAAATCAGTAGTACAAAATGTTATAAAACCTCCACAGAAGAAAAATCAAGGGTGCACACAGCAATGAGAATGCTCCAAAACTTCACTCACACAAACACCAACAAGCAGGAAAGCTATTAATAAAATGCTACGGTGAAAGGTTTGGTTTTGAGAGTGTTCACTACTTTATCTCCCCAAACCACCTTTTCATCTATATTAAGCTAGCAATCACCATGCCAACTTCAAGATTTTCCCCAAACCTACTTCACCCAACTATCAGACCCACTAAATAGCTTAAAACATAGCAGTATCAGCACAGCCCAAGCCACACTGACTACGTGACCACAGCTGCCCTCTTTCCTTATGCACTGAAGCACGATGTCCTCAGGATGCTGAGGGTACTCTGAGCAATGGCTGCCCTTCGCCAGGTGCCTCCACCCGTGACTATGGACACTGCAAAGAATCCCAGCTCATGGAACATTCTGTTACAGTACAGTAAAAGAAACAGAGTCTTAGGAAGAGCAGGAAATCCAGGCAACAGCAAACTGTATGCCAAGCATTTCATTTCTAAACCAAGCCATAGCAGTCGGTGCTCTCTCCTCGTCACTGTGCTGCATTTGTAACAGCTGAGGAGAAATCCTGGCTGCTGCACAATCAAGTCAAAACTCTCACTGTCTTTTGTTAGGCTCAGATTTCATCCATGCTGATGAAAACCCTGGGAGCAGCTAGCGAGTCACCTACAATGGAGCGCCTGTTACTGCCAATGCCACTACGAGCAGTAGCAGGGGAGATGTCTGCCAAGTTTGCCTGGTATCCACAAGGGCTGATACAGCCACAGGATGCACGGGGCAGACAAGAAAAGCTTGGTAGAAGATGACTTATTCTCTTTCTTTGAGAGACTCTTTGAGAGCATTCCAAGAAAAGCAAGATGTACTCTAAAGTATCTTACATGGAACCACACAATCCAGAGATTTTGCTGAGGAGCTCCTGGGCAGTCTTAAATGAAAGGATTGCCTCAGTCACTCAGAGCACTGACATGGCAGAGGGGCTGCTCGTGTTGTATCAAAACCCAAGCATGGGGAATAATTGATTTTAGTTGGTTTATATGCATAGCACATCGTTCATCTGACAACAGCCTGTTCAACAATTTAAGAGATATGGTACAAGGCCATTTCATTTTCCCTTCTGTTTTCCACGTTCAAACTACATTACATGTGCACAAACCAGTTACCTTTGACTTTTTGTAACTGGCATCCTCAGCTCATAACTATGGACAATACAAAGTCAGACCCAGCAATGTAGTACTTCCTCTTCTCTATCAAACTATCTGTGTTTCTGTCACAAATGATACTTAAAATACTGACCAGTGACAAAAGCTCTGACAGAGACGGAAGTCAGAGAACATTATTTTTTCCTCAATTTTCCCAGCTTGATTTGCACAAAGCCTTGACAAATGCTTTTCCTCTCCTGACAGCAAAGATAGGAAGTAGCCTCTTGAGAATTCTTTGTTTCCAAGAATAACAACATGGTCTTGAGGTCTTACCATTCTCATTGGTAGCATAAGTCAGTCCTGTGAATGGGGACATGAAATACACACTGATCTATGTACATTCATCACAGCTTCTTAATACTGTGACATAGCCTCCTTCTCCTGTGCAATCTTCAGAGTGGACATTATTCACCTCAACATGCAACTCTGCTGAAACAAGTTTGAACCTAAACAAAGCTGATGTTAATTCAGCTGTGACTGTCTCCTGGAGTGGTGCACACCAAAGGAGTCACAGCCTACCAAGAGCTACATTTCTCAGGCTCTATAACTACATCAGCCACATCAGACAAATGCTATGAGCTGATCACGCCTACTTGGAAATGTGAACAGGGACAATAAGGAGCACAAAGCTAGAAGACACCAACAGTAATGTCTACAGTAAGTTGCAGGTTCACAGTCCGTAGTCACAGCCTTGTGTGACTGCAGTGATGCTGGGGTCCCACCACAGAACTGGTACCTTCTCAGAATCTCCCACAAATGTGCAAGGTTTTCTTTCTGATCATCAACAGTTCCTGCAAGCTTCTACCTGGCAACATAACTTGCTTTTCATTCCTAATTTAGATACCCTATTTAAATTTAATACCTCTACCCCATTCATTTGGGCTGTAAACTGCACATGGTAACAGAACAAGAGCTGGGGAAAGCTCAGTTTGAATGCAATCAATCCAAAGTTTGAAGTACTGCAAAGCATTTCCTTTCAACACATCTCTTTCCCTTCCCACTGTCTGCTTTGCCTATCAAGTTTGGAATTTCTGAAAGACAGCAACGTCCTTCTGTACCTCTGCAGCACAAAGCACAGCTGTGCTCTGAACACAGGCCCAAAGCACATCCACGGCTCAAAGTGGAAAACCCATTGTGCACATGACAGGGCTGCATTCTGCCATCCTGTTTTGTGCTTGCACGGTGCAGCACTCCATGAGAAATCCTGCTGAAAACCACAGGACTATTAGCAGAACAGGGCACTATTCAGAATGAACGAACGTGGCAGAATTCCTCCAATTATTTACTTTTCATCAACACCTGAGAGTCTACAAGAAACAGAAAGCTCTCTGACAAGTAAACCCCCAGTATGAATGCACACAGGGAGAGCGCACATGCTCCACTACGAAGAACCAGACCATTTTTGCCCCTGCAGTATCCATAAGGATGCATTCATTCCCTGCTCTGCATCTATCCTGACACAGAATGGAACGTATTGACACCAGGTAAATTCTCCCCCAACCACAGGGTCCCAGTGCTGCACCAGTTCAGTCTGCAGCAGAGCTCTTGGCTTGTACTCTACTTTCAGGCTCGATTGTATGGAGCCAGCCAATGCCCGAGGGGAGGTGGAGGTAGAGGTGAAAGCAGAAGCAGTAACAAGAAGAATAGTTCATGACTCCCAGATACATTTTTAGCAAAGTTGATGCGAGAGCAGTGGCTACCTAGAGACAGAGAGCAGCTGCCAAAGAGGACACTCAGATCCAGCTTGTGAACAGAGTCCTGGAATCAGAATTGTCCCAGGAATGAGTGTGTGAGTTCCTACCCAGAGGAATTACAGCACTGAGTGCCTTCCTTAGCCAGAGTTGAGAAAATACCTAAATTATCCGTCTTGAGAAGCCTGGAACTGATACTTGAAAACAGCCAACAAAATCCTTGCTGAATACTACACAATAGCATGTGTTGTCTAAGATCAAGAGATTCCAGAAAGAAGTGAAAGTGGGGAACTGTACTTTAAGAGTTTCACTTCACTGGAGAGCTGGGAAGAACTGAAACATGGCAGGGAGTTCTCCATCTTACACACAGACCGTGTAGGTAAAGAGGAGGCAGGGTGGAGGCTTAGCTCCAGAGACTGCAATGACAAAACACATCACCTGGTGCAGTGTTAACATGAATGGGGACTTATCCTACAGAAGAAGAATGCACAGCAAAATAAAATCAAACTTGTGACTGACGTTGTTCTATTTTACAGGTATTTACACACTTGAATACTCAATCCAAATGATATAAGACTGAAAAAGAATATGAGCCTCCCAATTCCCCTTTGTGGTCCTAACCTCAGGAAGGATCACCTTTTACCTACAGCTTACAGCAGCTTCTACTTAACAGCTGATTATGTATCAAACAGTGAGCATGAGAGCTTTGCCAGCGTTTCTAGAAATCCCAAGCCATTCATCAACTCACATCACATGAGGTTTTGCTAGAGCATCAGACCCCTGTGATATTTACACAACAATCACCTTGCAAATCCAAGTGTGATTGATGCATTTGTGTTTTATGGTATGAAATATGCCTGAAGGGAGAAGCAATTTCCTTCTCAGCACCATTTGCTCGCAAATGATAAGCCCAAAGGAATCAGACAAGGATTCATAATTCACACAGTTTGTACTCGTGTTACAAGAACAAGCAACCATGACTGACAACCACCTTCTGCTAAAAGCTGACTTGTCACCATCAGCAGGTAAATAGAGCAGCAGATCCTTTTGGCTGTTCCTGTGTTGCAGCGCTGGACTGATATTGAAATCACTTGCCTGTCATTGACCCTGTGAGCAGAACTTAGGATAAAGCTCAACAAATAAAACAAACAAGCAATACAGTTAGTGCTCACATTCTTTACAAGATACCAAGCCCCTCATAATTATATTTAAAACATCTAATAGATATTGCAATCACCTTATCAATCTTTGTAATTTAAAAGTCAGGTAACAAAATCAGAAGTGACAAGCAAATGCCATAAGGATTTTTTCTTTTTGTGGCTTTTCACATTGTACAGAGTTCATGCAAAACAAAAGGTCATAGAAATGGCTGAGGTCATGCTCCTATCCCAGCTATATGCAAAACTTCCACGCTGGTGGCCAAATACACCCCTGAAAGACTACACACCGTACTGCAAATGAAAGGTATGTCTGTATATTCCATTGCTCTCTTGACAGACTCATTCTCACACTAAACTTGGGGAAATGTGGACATTTTCAGACGCCAGTCTCACACAGCACTTCAACATGCCCATAACATTTAGCGGGTATTTATAAATGCTTCAGTTTTTGCTGGGCTAGCAAGAGTACTTCTCACTTTCCGTATCAGACCAGTAGTTTGGCTTCTGTATGGAAACAAGATGCGGTCTGATGCTCCCATGCCCTGCTGAACTTTGCTTAGCCACTTTGTACCTTGTTTGTGAGTATTTTTAACAATCATGCTCACAAACAGTATCTTATGCCCACTCGTTCCAAGGATAAGAGTTCAAGGCAGGGGACAAAAGCTATCACATCTTAACCGTATGCCTTTCAGAGTTGGTGACACACAAATTAATCAGTTTTAAACATTCATGGTGGCAGGCACACAGGTTCATGAACTACTATTTAAAACAGAGTACTAACAAACTGCTAATTTTAGCAGCCTTGAAAGTGACAGGTTGAAAGAAAGATTCCTCAGTATTGCAAAAACAAAGCAGACCCTGGAGTTCCATTGTCTGTTTTTAAGACAGTTCTGTTGATCAGATCTAGTCGAGAAGCAGGAAAACATGAATCAACCTCCTATTAATTCTCTCAATTGATTTAGTAATACAGTTTCTCCACGTATTTCATGCTTCACACAGTGCTGCTGGACTCTTCGGTACACAAGCTTCTGGCTGCCAGAGCCTTGTGCACAGATGGGTCCCCGACCTCGTTTAGCAGGCATTCTCCTGGCAGTGTAGCTGTCTGATTTTGTAACATACAATTCAAATGGTTCAGTGATTTGGCCAGGGCACGTAACCCACTTTTTTAATGCCTGGTTCATTAATAAAGCTTGCGTTCATTAACTGCAGATTCATTTTGCTTAACATTGAACTCCACTACCACTAATTATCTATCTTATGCAGCAAATAATTGTGAGTAATAAAAAACATGATTACCGATTTCCTCTCCTGTTTCAGCTCCTGCACATAGCGTGTTAACTCTCCAATGATAAGAGAGGTCATGTTCTCTGAAATGACCTCATGCTGTCCGGCATAGTCATTCATTTCATTTAAAGTGGCTAGGAAGGCTCTAGTTGATGTGTACCTGCAGAGGACAAAAACACATTTTGCTTTTAGTCCCTTTCTGTTCAGAAATGCACACTGCAAAGGGAGGTTGAATCCTTCTTAAGCATCTACAATTGCTGCGTGAGACTAAACACGGATTAGCACAGTTTCACATGAAAGAATTTCTCAAAAGAAAGCCTATCCCAAACACTGACAGTTGTCTGATAAATTAATCTTGATTTAGACAGTTTGACATTGGTTCTTAAAATACAACGGTTTCAGAGTGCCAGATGTTTTCAACCAGCACAGCTCTGGGACTTCACTACTCTAATCTTTACCCACCAATCATCATCTAGTTACACTCTTTCAAGTCCTGTGCTCCACGGTACAGAGTCACCACTGTACCCTATCTGGCAAAATCCAATCTAAACAACCAGCCTTCGGTAACATAATGCAGAAAAGAAAACTTTTCCAAGTGCCAGCTGGACATAGATCAGCTATAACTTACAAACTTTTCAGAAAGACAGTGAATTTACTAACCAGGCGTTCAGCATAAGCCCATATATTTTATATTTAAAACCCCCCATTGCAAGGTTTATTTTTTTCATTTTAGATAATCTCCAGTACAACATTTCATGTATTATTAAAAGGAAGAAATGAACATCTGTGCACACAATTTCAAAAACAGCAGATTATGTCACTGGCCTATTCAGCAGAGAGCCAACAGAGCTGCATTTAAATTCCTCTGCTTGTGCTGGTCAGCTGGAAGACAGTTGCTCTGAAGCACTGCACTTGTACATACTAGCAAAACTAGTTATATTAATAGTAGTCACCTGCAATAAAAACATCTTTTTTTAGGTGAATATCCGAAGAAAAAGGGGAGAGATTTAGAGGACAAAGAGATATGACTGGGGATGAAAGGCAAAAACAGGAAAAAAAAAAGGAGACCCAGACCAATATAAGCAACTGCATTCACAGCCAAGCTGTGCTGCCTTAGGGGACGTCCCAGTTGCAAAAGGCAGGGGATCAAAGAACTACAGACTGACAATAAGCTTGAAAATGGGATTTTAGACAGGTTATCTCAGTGCAGCATCCAAGGCAGCCAAAGGCTATATGACAAACCCCCAGATGTTATTTAGAGACACAGGGGAAGTATGCTGAGGTGAATACTCTATTTAAAAGGTCAAGGGATACACAAAATGTTCTGTGCCACATCGCACGAGTCTTTCAGCCCCACTATTCTTTTACAGCAGATGAAGATGTGTAAAAGAAAGAAACAAACACCAAAAAAAAAAAAACAAAAACAAAAAAACAACCAAGCACAAAACCTAGTAGTAAACTCCAAATACCCACTCATGGTATAGCTACCCAAAGGCTAAGATTTCTTCCTAATCCCAAGCACAGAGAAAAACAGCCATTGTGCTGGCAAAATGAGCCTCCTTGTGTAAACATCAGTATTTTAGGAAACAATAGCATCAATAACCAATTCCCACACAATGTTACTAAAAATAAATAAAAACTAAAATGAAAAGGCTGTTATCTTGGTTAATATGAATGACTAAACTAGCTGTGCACAGCAGGTGGGAAGGGGGGCCTGGCCCCAAAATCTGAATTAGTATAACCACGGAGTTGGACTTGAATCCAAACTCACATGAAACGTTTCCCATTTCAAGGTCAAGGGTTCAAGTCTGCTGCCAGGCTCTAAGAAAGCAGAGCAGTCTCCTGCAGTACAAGGCTGCAGGGTCAGAACATCCTACAGTGCCTTCGTTCAGAGCTGATGCATTACTAAACACTGCAGTGGAATAGTTTCAGAAAAAAGTCGGAGTGCTGTAAGGAAAAGGTTACAACTCCAGCTTCTGGCCTGTCCACCAGAAAGCTTATCTTCTAGAAAGTTCTCTTGAAAGAATAACTTTGATCAAGGGAAGGAATGTTTTTAAAGGCATGGCTTACTATCATCCACATGCATTTCCAGTGTCACAGAGTGAAGGAGCTGTGCTCTGACACTTCACTTGCTCTCTGCAAATGCTACATCAGTCCCTTGCCTCCAGGGACTCACAGTCCCAATACCTGCACCAGCAGCAGGTAGCTGGGTGCTGCAGCATCCTCCAACAGCAGCCTGTCATGTTCCTCCACTCCAGGCTACTGCCTGCACAAACTCCATCTCCTACTCTTCAAGGGCCACCAATCTCGTGGTGTTATAATATGATCCTTTAAGTAACATACTGATCTGCCTTGTCAGTCCATTTGAGTCATTTAATACTTGTATGGACTGCCCAAGTTTCATGCTAAAATTAACAATGGCTTCTGCTGCTGCTAGAGCTAATCAGAGTTTGGTCATCCACTTCAAAGAATCAAGGTTGAATAGTCTGGCTTGAAGATTTTAAGGTATGTAGAAAAAAATAAAAATAAAAGACAGTACCCAGAACACATAAAGGAAATTGAACAGTTACAGGCCAAATCCAAACTGCCTTAAATCTCCACTCCTTCATAGCTACTAAATAAGACTGCTTCTGCAGGTACAACCTCTGCACTGCTCTGCCTGACGAGACAAATCCCAGCAGGCAACTTAGCCTTCCCCTTCCTCTATCGTGCATGCTCACCTAGCAGGACATGATGAACATACCTGTACTCTTCCTCCTCTTTGGAGTTCTTTTTGGGTTGATATTTCTTCGAAAGATTCCTAAAATTAAAAACAAATAAGATTAAAATTCCCCTTCAGACTAAGTGGATAGTTTTTGCACGCACACACGAACAGCAGCGCTTCAGTTTCTGATTGCACTGACCAGCCACCTGCCCTGTCAGAAGCGTGTGACTGCAGGTGCTGCTGCAGTACACACGTCTGTACTTCAGTCTGCATAGCTGCAAGACGTTCTGGACCTGAGAAACTCATAAATCGAAGTCATGAAGTCAATGCACCTGAGCTCCAGCACTGCTGAAACACAAGTCCCATTCCCTTCACAGTCCTTAGACACACAGACAAACTGTAAGAAGTGTCCCCAGCAGAAGGAACTATTCCATACCCCAAGCAGCCAGCTTGGTGCAGTGCCATTTCCTGTAGGTGACATTCATGACGAAGCAAGTTTGCTCATCTCCTGAAGGATGCTTCCAAGGAAGAGAAGCAATCCTAGTAAAGCTGTGGGAAGCTGTGCCAGAATTATAAAAAGGGGATAATTCTGCAATTATTAATTCATGCTAGCACAAATGGGAAATGTGATTATCCAAATTAGCAGAGGTGATTGCATCTCATTACTACATATTCACCTAATTATTTCATTTTAAAATTCTGATATGCTTAATAGAAATCTGTGATTGTATCTCAAGTGAGGAAGTTGAACATAACTTGGTCAGCACATCTACCTTGCAATATAACTTCCATTTCAAGTTAAATGGCAGCCCCCAGTCAGCAGGGAATCTAGGCTTTAAAGGATGTGCACTGTCTGTCCACCACTCAGCACGCCTGGCTGATGCTTAAAGCTCAGAATCACAAGGCATACTTGAACTATAACAAATATAATTCCACACGTTTGAAACAGTGCAAACCTGAGAGCAGACAACTCTTACTTGTCAGTTAAGACCTTTTCAGTGCTGCAGTGTTGGGATCTCATGCACTCTAAACTTAGTGTTAGTCCTTTCTGCCTTCCTGCAGCCTCTGCTACCACTCCATGAAGCAGGAGTTCTAACTTTAAAAGTTGTTTTTACTGATTCCAAGTGACATTCAAGTGGTACTGATTGAATCACTGTCAGAGGGACTAAGAATCGTCACTGCCCTATGTATGGCAAACTCTTCAGAGAACTCCCAGGATGCACCTCATGGAAAACAGAACAGAACACACCACTACCAAGCCTGCTTTTTCAGGGATGTAACCCAATCCCCACTGCATGCTGTTTTTACTGCTAACTGGGAGACAGCAGGGCCTCTTGCCTCACATTTCTTACTTGTGTTTTTTTCCCTATGGAATTAAGCAGCATCTGCCCAAACACAGCAGAAGCCAGAACCCTGTCAGACTTACACGGACACATGTTCCTCAAAATGTAAGTACCCCTCCTGGGAGGCCCTCACATGAGCATCTCTATTCCAACCTATTCCCTCTCTGCAAAGAGGATGCTCTGGAACAATGAGCTCTTCTCTAGTTCTGCATACAGCAGCTTCAATTAAATATCAGCACAGAAAGTATTGTGCAAACTGTTCTGTGTGATTACAACAACTCTTACAAACATTCGTAGGCACAAAGAAATGCCTCCACAAATCTGCTTAAAGGGGAAAGTAAAACACAAGGAAACACACTGAAGTATGTGTGAGAATACCTTACAGTGCAGTCAGAATGCATGCCTCCCTTCGTTGCTAATATCATGCCACCCCGTTAATTCTGACATACAAGCTATTGTCTTCTGAACCTCTGAAGGTACAGAAATGCTGCTGGGCTAGGGCAGAAACTAGCAGGAAGCATGTGCTTTCACAAGAAAAGAAGTCAGAAAATATAGTAAAGATAAGCAGCTCAGTTAAACATCTTATTGGTTTTTATGTACTTTGTAAGGCACACAGAATACATGCATTCTATTCATTTAGACTTAATTACTACTTTTCCTCTCCTTTCTTCTCCCATCAAAATAGCATGCAAAGCTTTAACCAGGATGCTTCCAAAAAACAGAAGTGATACTGAATCCAGAAGTGATACTGAATCCATTAAGAGGCAGTATGACTCTCACATGCTGAAGTTCAGCATGCAATTATGCAGTGTCACGGCCAGGATATCGGCACTTCTCGGGTTCAAGCTCATAAAGCAATGACCTTCAAGTCTAACTGTGATTAAAGAAGCAACTAAGACTTAAGAAGATTCAGAAAAGATTCTGTGCTACCCTGCCTCTGATTCCCATTTGTTTGCCTTTCATTCAGCATCATTCTTCTGCCCTTCCAGCTTGCTTCTTTGTTCCCTTACTTCCACTTCTTTGACATCTTGTTCTTTCTCCCACATTTATCATACACCAGAAGTTCCTGGTTCCCAAAGTATCCTGACATGCAAGGCATTTTTCTTTGACTCTGTCCTCCTCAAAGCTATCTATCCATCTTCACATCAGACTTTTGACGCTTTCTGACACTCAGAGCTTGTGTGCAATGAGGCAGGGACAGGCTAGAGGAGGACAAGGGAGCACCACTCTGTTACTGGCAGCACGTATCCCACGTGTCCATATCCAGTTCAAAACAAAGTTCAAAACAAAACGCAGCAATAAGTGAGCCCTCCACATCACCCCCTTTACACTAACCCAGTGTGACACACAAAAGGTTTGCCACAGGCTTGGGGAAGTTTATTAAAAGCAGATGTATGATTTATTTTTATTTTTAATGGATAGAACTGTTTTATCTCAACATTTGACAGATCTGCTTTGCCTTTTCCCTTTTATACTTCAGACTCTCGGATGACTCCAAACAGCACTGTGTTTCAGGCCTCCCCAAGGATGAATGCATTATTTGTCTTTAAATCTCACTCAGGGTGAAAGCACAAACGCAACTATGAGCATGGAATTAAAAACAGAGAGAAAAGAAGGGGATTAAGTTTGCTCTGTAAGTCTGGGACAGAGTAAGAGACAAAACTCAGGTGTTGAGAGCCTCTGAATACCTTTATCAGTGACTATCTCCCACTTTCCTTCAATATATTACTTATTCTCTTGATTTCACAATTATGCTCCTTACACCTAAAATTTATCATCCCAAAAAATTCAGAGGTTAAAGGGTGTAATTTTCTGCACAACAGCCTTTCTCACACAGATACTGTGCTGGGCTTTCCCAGTTTACTCATACTATGTTTCTTCCAGCTCACTTTGCCTTTGTAATTCAACCTCATCTCCATAGGATGTGAGCAATTTGTTCCTGCACAACTCATTTTCAATTTCCTGCTTGTCTATAGCAGATACCCTGGGGAATCCTTGTGGCATTCCCCTGAGAAAGCACATAACCATAAAGGCAGGGCTTTATCCACTACCAGTTCCTAGTAAATAACAGGCCATCACTCATCTCAAAAGCAATTTAAAAAAAATCATCTGGGCTTTTTTTATTATTATTAAATAGACATTGTGCTTTGAGTACATACAGATCAATCAGCAGCATAGATCTCATTCTTTATCAATACTGAGAAGATGGGAGGAGCACTGATGTACATAATCAGAACAAAAGGTGTGGATGTACTGGAGGGGTTAGGAAGCATTAGTCTGTGCTCCCCTCCCCAGTCAGCTGTCACTCCCATCACTGCTCCACTCCCTCTCTCACCCTGGGTGGGTTAAGAGCTAGCCATCATGGGAGGGTTCTTCATCTCCTTTCTTCTCCATTCCCACTGGAGCTGATCAAGATCCAGTTTTCTGGGGCAGGTTTGCACATCCTCATATCCTTACGTACAACCCAAAGTTCTTACAGAAAATACCTAGCAAGAGCTCCTAGTAATTCAGCTGCTCAGGTTAAATTCATAGGATTTCTGCTCTGTTCAGGAGACACATTACAAGAACCTCGGCAAGCTTGTAAAACTGTCAAAACACAAATCTTAGGCTGCAATCTGACTCATACGCAGACTAAATGTCCAAGTGTTGAGACTGACTTTCTGGCCTGCAGTTTCTCCAACACCAGTTTATGAGCTTGTCATACAAGAAGAAGGGAAAAAAAGAAAAAAACCACCCTAAACTTTGTCCTACAGCAAATTATCGCTGTTGTGCTGAACTCTTAAACTCTTCAGAATTTATTTGCAGTTGTAGTTTCATGGGAAATATTACAATGCTATCCCCCAAAGCCCAAGCCTTTAACCATGAGTACATCATGAGTAAGCCCCAGTATGCTCCTCAGCCACCTAAATATCTTCTCTGTTACAAAGCACATGCTTTTCATCTGAGATAACAACGTTGTTAAATTAAACTTGCTTCAGTTCTTGAAAGTAAAACTACTCTCCATCTAACAGCAATCATTATAACCCAAGCGAATTACTACCACTGCACCATGAGTTTATGTTTGACCACAGGCACTGAACAGATGCAACTCGGAGCACAGACCTTTGCATGCCAACTTACCTAAGCTGCTTTGCATAGCTGAGTTCAATCTCTGTTCTTTCCTTGACAAACTTGATGTATTTTTCCAGAACATCAATACCCCACTGCGTGTGTTTTTCTAAATTGTCAAACTGGTCCTGCAATGAATAATAATAAACAAAGTTTAGTCCCATTGAACCAAGGTAACTAAAAATAATTTCCGAAGCGCATATCACTTTTTATGCTTTTATTAATATTTTCCATTACCACAGTGAGACATTTTTTAGCAGCACAGGTTCTTACACCAACAGAAATCTGTTCTAACAGGATCAGTAACGCTCTTCATTTTTCGTTTCTAAAACACTTCCATTGCAGAAACCTTGGCCATCTCACCAAACACAACTTTCTAATGCAAACACGTAAGACAAGTGACAAGAAATGCATTCCCTGAGCAGTATTAGAAGTTCTGTGAATCTGAGATCTACACCTAAATAATAATTCTGATCTTAGTCTAACAAATACATTTGTAGTACAGCTTCGTCAGTCTAACGCTCTGAGAATACCACTTAGAACAGGTAAAGCTTTCTACAGAACAGGATTTACTTCCCCTGCAGCCTCAGGATGTGCTCGAAAATAAAAGCCACACTAACAAAAGATTACGTTCATTGTGTTTACAGCAAGACTTCTTGTCTGTCCACATTCACATACAGATGCTGCTTTGTTCTCCGGACACTGCTGCCCTCAAAAATACAGTCACACATGTTTCCAATAGAATCCTTTTTCAATCAAAAACATTCCACAAGTCTGTTTGGGATTTGCAAATGCCAGAAGAAATTAAGCAACTCTAAATCCAAATTAATTACCTAAGCCAACTTATTACTATATACTGAGCTAACCTAAATTACCTTTTTCTATTTTTTTCTTTAATTTAGCTACTTCATCTGCACTCAAATTCCACAGCCACCCGTTCTATATGGCATTTTGAAAGTCAGTGCTCCCACAGCACTTGAAAACATTATAAACTGTGCTACACTGCACACTTATCCACGCTGAAAGCAAAGCAAGCCTTTAATATCAGCCTGAAATGCATGGCAGCTGGCTCCATTATGTGTTACAGGGAAAGTAAAAAACACATTTTGTACATCTGTGGCACAGAGGTTAGATTTGTCATGTTTTCCAAAAAACACAAATACAAGGAGAGATTTGGGTCAGATGCTTAAAGCTTCTGACAGAAGCGGAGCTTCTTTCTGATGCTGAAGATTTGGTCTTGTGATTTCCAGTTTGCAGGGCCATCATCAAACGTTATCGAACCAATACTTCCTTAGAGGCACAAAATAACACAGTTACTACAAAGACTGGCTTAAGAATGTGCTGCTTTTAAGCAAACACTACTTGCTGCATTGTAGCATTTCTGATTCTGGTGCTACATTAGATCGGTATCAGGAAAGAAAACTTCAGCTCTGCGCAAAACAACTGCAAGCAGAAGCTGCTGCTTGCCAGCAAAACTGCCTTAACTGCTCTTCGAAGAGAAGAAATGAGAACCACGTTACAGGACGAAAAGTTGCAAAATTATCAGGGAAGCAGTTAAAGCAGCAGGTAACATGCATAGAGCCAGACACACGGGCTTCCAGCATCTCCCTGCTTGCTCTGCTTTAGCATCAGGTTCTACTTCAAAGCCATGCAGCCAAACCAGACTAGTTAGTTTAAATTACGTCAGTTATCGTTAAACAAAAAGGCACCAGAAGTGGGGACAACAGCAAAAGGGCAAGTGTACACATACCAAAATAGTACAGAACTTCTAAGACTTGTGCTCCAGGAGCCACGTGAAGTGGTTGAGGGCAACAGAAAAAACTCAAAAGGCACAGAATAAAACCCGGACATCCAGCAGCCACCCTTACACCAAAGGTAACCTCGTTCACTCAAAAAGAGGATGCACATCTTCTGCAGAAAGGGAAGACATGTACTGAGCCAGCACATATTTGCATGTAGACAAATCCTTATTTCAAACAGACCTCACAGCTGGGGAGAACAGAGCCGGGGTACGGTGCAGAGCTCTGCTCACCACAGGGCTGCAGGGAGGAAGCAGCTCTGCACGAGGCAGCTCCTGCACAGCTTCACATCCACAGCCCCAATCCGACTACGGCAGCATCGAGAAAGTGCTACAAACACGGCCTTCCTCGGATTCCTGCTCAAGAGGTCATGCAGCCATCCCACGCTCTGCTCTTCCACCATTTACATTATTCAACATAAACACACGCACGTAAAATAAATACCCCATAGAGCAGCCCATTGCTGACAAGTTTACACACACTCACAAGCGCTCCCAACTTGTCTCAGGGAGGGAAATCCATGCACTACCCCCTCTAAGCAAATTAAACCACCCTTATTGCACAGATACATCACGTGAGCAGCAAGAAACTACTCGAGCATCTTCACCTAACTGTACCCAACGAGGGAAGGTTGGGGCCCTGTTAGGATGGGATGCCTTTCAAGGAGCTCCTGCCCTTGGAGAGGGTTTAAACAACACAGGAAGAGCAGGTTCACCCTGGAAAAGCAATCCCACTGGTGGCTTGTCTATGCCTGGTGCTTTTTAGAACAAGAGTCACCAGCAATACGCAGCTCTGCTACCACCACCACTTCCCTCAAAGCACCATTTAGATTAAAGAATGAATAAAACCTGAAGGCTGTTCCAGGCTGCTGGCTCGTTCTGCCCCACTGTGCCATGGATCAATCTGCCAGGCTGCCTCAGGAGCTTCACTTTGTCAGGTCTGGAGAAAGCCAGCTCCATGCTGAGCAGCGGAGGTGAACCCCCAGCAGTGCGGCTGTCAGACACGCTGACCGTGTGAGCACACTGACTTTTCTATTTATACAGCTCACAAAGGAGCTCGTCCTGCACTGAGCGCTAACCAGAACAACCCTGACCAGATAACCTGTAAGCACTGACCTCTGCTTTCAGGAGCCAAGGCAAAGGTGGAAGTCAATTCCTTTCTGCAAACTTTGCTAAAGATCAGTTTCTATCCTTCCAGGTTTGGCCTCAGCATTATTTCAGCAAGCCACCAACACCCCACAGCAATGTCTTATTTTGGGGTCACACATCCCATATTTGGTACTTTCCTGTGTTCCATAAGGATGAAATAAAGTCAGCAAAATTGGGAGCGTGAGATTTCAAAGGAAAGACATCCATGTCCTCCCTGCATCCCACATCTGCTCAGTGAGGCAAAGGCTCTATGCTAAAGCTAATGAAGCGCAGGGACAAAAAAAGAGGGTACGCAATACTTCGGTTGTAAAGGTAATCTTCAATTCATGGAATTGCAATATCTCTGGCATGTGCAATTGGTACTGAACAAGAGTTTGTGCAAAGGAGCTTAAAGCAAACTCTTGTAGCAATTAATCCCAGAATCACGAAGAGGACAGTGCTGCAGTACATCAGCTACTACTGTGGTTCACTTAAGCACTTTTAGCACCAGGTGTCAGAAGCTTCTTGTACTCAAACAGCAAAACTGGATGAAGATCTCTGAACACGAAGCTCAGTAAAAGCACCCACATCCCAGGAAAGCCAGGAAGAAGATCTTAGCAGCTGGGGAAACATCTGCCTTACAGAGCAAAAGTGGAGCTGGTGAGGACTCGTGCCACAGCTGGGAAGGGACTGCTGTGAGCCAGGAACAGCCTGACCAGAGCAGCACTGCCAGAGCCTGGATGCACAGCAGATGTGCTGCAGCCGGGCAGGTTCCTCAGTGAGCTGCTGTCTCAGCTTTTCATGTCATTCTACACATTCTCCTCCGTTGCTTCTTGATGTGTCCTCACTGTTGCAATGAGGGAAGGCATTAGAAAACAAATTCCATCAGGCTTTAGCATTCTTTGACAAAAGCAAGCAAACAAAGCAAGAAGCATGACGCAGCATTCCAGCATTCGGTGAGCAGGCTGTCACCAGTGCAGGGGGACAGGAGGTCAGCCTGCACCTGTCTTCTGTAAGGAAGAAGCACCAACACCTCCTCTAGAAGGACTCACTGCCTTCCTCTGACTCAGAGGCCTAACTTCCAGAGAGCCAAACCCCAACTCCTCCATTTTCAAAGCCCCTCACTTTTCACTGCGGCACCAACAGCTCGCTGCAAGGAGCGGCGGAGCTTCGACTGGCACAAAAGTGCACATAATTAAACACTCAGGCGGCTGTAACTTACTCCTCCGTCAGATTCCAGCAGCTCCCACCCCCACAACACGTGCCAGCACAAACACTGCCTGCCTTCCCCAGCACCCGAATGGCCCAACACAGAGCATGACCCCCAAGGAACTGCAGAGCTGAGCACAAGTTGTGTCAGACACACGTGTCCTCATGTCCTTTCATTGCTTAACGTACTCCCCAACACACATACGAAAACATTAGCTCAAAAGAGGAGAGGACATCACCAAGCTGAATGGGAACCAGGCAGCCCAACAGCCAGAGCGCTTTGGGAACTTCATCCCAAAGGCAAAGTGTTTCTGACTTCTTGGCCATTTCCATTAATTCTCTCCCAGTGTTCCCGAACAACTTCATGCTCATGCATTCTTTCTGAACCTCAGCTGCAAGCTTTTTGCACCAACAATGCTTAAAATGGAAATAGTTCTGTCTATTTGCTTTTCCTTGCTTTAGCTGCTACTTTAAGCTGTCAGATTCTCTCACTTCACAACTATTCCTGATGTTACACTCCCCAGCGCAGCAAAGTCTCCTGGGAAGAAGAAAGTTAGCCATTAAAAAAAAAAAACAAAAAAAAAAAGGAAATAAAGGAAGCAAAGAAAAGCTCTGTCCCCAGTCTAAGCCACATAACATGGAGTACAACCAATTATTGAGCAATAAAGCAAATGTTACTCCTGCTGTCTTTAGAGATCAGGTCAGTACCATACACCCTTCAAGAGAGCTTTCATTGTGAAATCCTTCAGCTCAGGACTCACTCAAACCCAACAATGGCAATGATTTGTCGCCAATGGGCTTCAGCTACATCAGAAATTAAGGGATGTCCTCGGTCTTCCCCTGAGCTCTAACTTCAGGCCTCTGCAGCAAGGTGACAGTGTGCAGCAAGGTGACAGTGTGCCTGCACTCAGTAAGCACTTCTCATAAACAGAACGGCTGCACCGCACAGCAGCAGCTCAGGATGTCAGCTTGGTTTCTCGTGCAAACAAAATACCAGATGCTGAGCGACTGTCAGAACATTCTGCAGCTTTAACCCTGGGTCCCCTGTTCAGATCTGCTGGGATCACACCTGGCTGGCAGTGTTTGAGGTATCTGTGAGCAGGCGACGCTGCGCTGCTCCCACAGGTAGCAGCAGTGCCAGGAGGGAGAACTAACACCCAAACAAAGACAAGCAGCAAACGCGTATGCTGCAAATTCAGAGCTAGGAACAGAAGAACAAAGCCTTTGTATTTAGCATAATCCTCCTCCATTTCTAATCCAGCAACATAAGAAGAGACACATGATTATTACAAATTAAAAATACTTATTAAGACTTTTTACTGCCTCACTCTCCAGGGAATTCCATTTCATTTCACCACAATTGCTTGTTTATCCACCTCCTAAAAAAGTGCCTTCGAACAGGGGGATTTCGTGCTATTTTTTACCTCTGGTTTATACCTTCTCCCTCTTTTTAACAACAGAACTAAAATCATCTTACACATTTATTTAGGAAAAAAACTACTGAAGTGAAGATTGAGAACACAGCAAAGTATTCAAATTCCAGCTGACTTTCTTCTCTTAAAGTGCACCTTAACAACTTCAAATGTAAGGAAAATAAAAAATAAAGAGCTGTCGAGAGGTTCCCGTGCTCAGTTAAGTCCCACATGGCACCGCAGCGAGAGCAGAACCCAACAGAGCTCAGATGCACGGATCCACACAGACCTGCAGTAAAGCTACATGCAAATGTCACAGCCCTCAGGCACATTAACAACGACAAGAATAGACGAGGTACAGACACATGGCTCTGCAAAGGACAAGAGGAACATCGGTGCTGTACTGGTGAGCACAGGACACTGACCTTCTGTTTCATGCAGCACAGGTGAGGGCTGGCAGCAAAGCGATGGGAAGGGGAGAGCATCTCTTTTTGGTGTACACTCAAACGATGCTGTGCTTTTACTGGATGTTTTGCATGGGTAATGAGAGGATTAGCTTAGCACATCCGGTTCTTGTTTACAAAACTGTTTATGATCATACTTTTCCTTTCAATTTTCCGTTGGTATTTCATTTCATTTTAACTTTCAAGTATTAAATCCCTATGGACCTTCCACCTTTAGCCTCAAAACTCTGAGCTCTACTCTATCACCTCCATTTCCTCTTTATCTCCAACCTTTAAACTCATTTTCCATATGGACCTCAAGGTTTTTATTCTTTTACCTCTTCTGATTCTTCTGAGAACTTGACCCAGATGGGAGAAAGAACCCAGATCCTTGCTGCATTTTCAGGAAACTCAGTGCAATCCAAGCAGGTGGGAAAAAAGCCACCAACCAGGAGTGGAAACAGATCACATTTTATATTGAAATGTATTTCATGTTGCTAGATAAACTCATCTCTAACAGTCCTACTTGTTCCAAAAAACACTAGCAGTTAAGCAATCCGCGTTTCAGCCTTAAAAGCCTTTCTGTTTTCTGCCCTCTGTCGAAGCTGCAGAGCAACCCAAGTTCCAGTCCTCATGCCAGGTTTATCTGGGGTATAAAATAATGTCACCCCATTTCAGGAGAATGGCCGTGCACAAAGGGTGGCAGCAGGGAGGAACTGTGTGAGGGACCAACCTTGCTCATCCCCACCCAAACACCACCTTCCACAAACTCAAGAGTGACCCCTCCTGCCAACGGAGCAGAAGTGCTGTCTCACAGGCAGGTTTTGCCATGCCCTCCCTAACCTACCTGGATGGAAACTCAGATAAAGACAAACAAGTACTGAAAGTCACTGAGCGTACAGCACAGGGACCAGCACATGGAGAGTACAACAAAAACTGCAGTCACAGAGGCCAGGGCAGTTCTTGGAGCATGAGATCATCAGGGCTGACAGGGAACGAGGTGAACTGCAACACTGAACAAGAAGACAAAGCTGTGTGGGTATAACTCCAACTGGAACGCTGGCCAGCTGTACTCACAACACCATGCCCAAAGCTCTGCAGCAGGGATCCTGACCGCAAACCTCAGCGCAAAACAAGGCCTAGCAAGGTCTGCGAGCAGGGCTAGGATGCAGAGCAGCTCCCTGAGAAGCAGCTTGTGGATCAGGTTGGCACCAGGACACCTCCACCTGCCAGGTCACTGGGAGCACGGCCTGGCCGCTCGCATTGCTGACCCACTTTGACACTCATTATGGAAGCTTTGCAAAACCCGACACGTGGTTCGCAGCAGGAACCTCTGTGAAAGTTCAGCTGCTGCTGCTGCTGGCCAAGTTCTCATAAGCTAAATGCCCAGCTCTCTGCTGAAGCTCAAGCCATGAGTCGGAATCACTGCTTTGTGTGAGCAGGTGCTGCTGGTAGGACTGCTGGTAGGACCAGAAGCCAGCTGCCTGAGCTGCAGGGGGTCACGTCTGCCCCTCCACAGCCTTCCCCAGTAAAGCCCACATTGGACAGATCCCAAACTCTTCACCTCACCATCCTGATGCCAAACTGAGCCTTCTCCTCCCCCTCAGCCTGCTGCATCCTGCAAAGGATGCGGTGAGGCAGAGCTTGTGGTGCCTTGCTAGCAAAAGAGCACGTGGGCAGGAAGGAAGGTGAGAGGATGTGCCACCCGAGAGGATGTGGCTGCTGCTGTGGCTGTGAGATGAGACAGCACAGAGCAATGGTGCTGGGGAGGGGACAGGAGACGTGAAGAGCTGAGCTGGGATAGAGTTGATGAGCAACAGGTGAGAAACAGCAAGTGAACCAAGGGGAACCAGACAGAGAGGGACAGTGAGGCTGTCCTCGTGCACGCACAAGGACAAAAGGAAGCCTGGCTTTCTTAGAACAGAGACTCTGATGTGCAGACCTGGCTGGCACACAAGGATAAGCTTCTAGTACAGAGAAACACACAGACAGAGCTTTATTCAATTGCCTGAGAAGCCATACTGTGATGGTACACACTTGACATAACTCATCTGTTACCAGTGGGAGTTGCTTCAAATTAAGTTGCATACATCTCTCAGAAGAGGAAACCCTCATCTCACGGTGCGTCAAAATGGCACGCTCTTGGAAATGAACATGATAGCTTCCTTCAAATACAGAAAACCTAAGACACAAAAAAGATCACTTGCTATGTCCATGGTGCTTTTCATAGATGGCCATGCTGCAGCAGCAATTCATTCCCCTCAAATAAGTTTATACATTTTGAGGTTTGAGGCACCGCGTGAGTTCGCCACAATGAGAACCATCTGTCATAAAGAGACCGCTCAGCAATGAACACTTCTTTCCAAGCATACAACTCCACTTATAAAACACACACAAGAAATCCCAGAATGGGACAGAGTTTTGCTTCAAAATACATTATAATGCGCAAATTACAACCCAGGATATAAGAAAGCTCTTAAAGATCAAAGTAATAATACCTCAACTATGGCAAGAAGTAAGGTCAGGAATACCAACCATACTTAAAGGCACAGTTCAGCCTTTTTCTGTACACACTCAGTTACTTACACTGGAGATAAGCATGTATGTGCTGCTTTTCCTTTAGGTGGTACCAACCTAAGTTGGTTTATTTGTCAGAAACACGGGGGGAAAAAAAACAGCAGAAGTAAGACCTTAAAATCCAAATAGGTTTCTTCACTCATTAGCCAAGCAAAGCCTAAGTAAAGGCTGATAACAATTAAGTCCTACTGAGGCCCAGAGAGATGATGCATCTCTATCATTAGCGTTAATGATATGGCAGGACTCATTTAAAAAACAAAGAGACAAAACAAACAATGCTAACCTCTTCCTTCAGCTTGTCCTGGGGGAAGAGGGCTGGGACAAGGACTGCGTTTTTGCTGACAGTATCCAGAGCAGCAGACTGAGAACTGCAGCGACCCACGGGGATCCGTCCCTCTCGTGTGTTATAAACAAGAGCTTTGAAAGCAGGCCGATGCTGGTGCGCATCCCTGCTGCTGGGACGCCATAAATCACAGGCTGCAGACCCGAGCTGCCTCCCTCAGGAGTTGCAGCATGGTAACAAAGCTAAATATATGTCACTGTTGTTCCAGGAAGGTTTTTCAGTTGACAGTGTTGCAACTTCTCAATCTTCCCCAGCACCATCGCACTTCCTCGATTTAACACAGCTCTTCTTCTATTCTGCACTAATTTGAACAAAGGCACCTCTGGAACTAACTCCCAGTAAATCTCCTGGTGCCTGCCCGTATCTCTGGATTAACTGTTGACTGATTCTCATCCTCTTTCTTTTTTTTCTTCCCACTCTGCGAATCCCTCCCTCAATAATACCAGCTGTCAAAATAAAGATCAACAGCATCTCCTGCCCACACAGCTTTCCCTTCGGGCAACTGCGTGCTAATTATGAAGAACAGCTCCTGCCCGTGGCAGGGGTGACCACAATAGAAAAGCAAACAAGTACGCTGATACATTTAACAAAAAGACACTCGAAGACCATCGGGCCCTCTTACAAAAAGTTATACACAGTTACAATGTTAGGATCTGATCCACAGGAACAGTACTTGGCCTTGGTAGGGAAAATAACCAACTTCCCAGGGAGCCAATGGCACACTAGATTCATCACGAGCCATACCCACGCAGCTCTATGGGTCCACAAAGCACGAGATTTCAGTGTTGTCAAACGGATGGTGCTGGTGTCAGGATACAGCTGGAACTCGGGGAACCCTGAACTTCAATCCCATCCTGTTTGTTGCCTTTGGAACAGTTACACTTGGGTGCTGTGTTTTTGTTTAGTTTTAATAAAATAACCACTTCAAACGACAACACGAGTGAAATTTCAGCTTTGAAAATGAAAAGCCCTGGATCTTTCTCTCTCTAAACATGGCCCATGTGGGCTGTGTATATAAAAGAAAGCAAAGCCTGGTACACTCCATCTCTCATTTTCTCATTTCCATTAAATAATTCACCTATCAGCTGAAGGAGTGAGCATGTGTATTAAGCCTCGTTTTTATATAGCTCCTAAAATATATATAAAATAATGTACCCCTCTTTGCCTTCTCCTCTGGCTGTGAAGCCCTGAGAGCTGAGCAGGGTCTCACAGTAAGCATGGTCCTTTTGGGACATTTACACCAAAGCTCAGAAAAGAACAACGTTGTAAAGCTGCCATAACTCTGCTATGCTGGTGGCTGTCACCCAGAATCATTAAATGCTTTCTATGACTCTTTCTTCTGTTTAAATTGGAGCAGTGGAGACATGTTAGGTCAACTACATCCACAGTCCTTCCCTAAAGTTTTAATTAAAGGGGAAGGTCTCAAAACAGTCTGCTTCCTCCTCTCTTTTCCAAATTAAATGGACCCAACAGCTGATAAAGACTAAAGTACGCCTTTTCAGATTAGGTTCAAAAAGCATTTAATATCTTAAATACCATCACATTACAAATACAGTCCTCAAATTATCAAGGGCCACTTCACACTCGGGACCAAAAAAGATTACCACTCTGCCTCAAGTACTCCTATCTGCTACTGCATTCCATTTACAACCCAGAAATTAGATCTGGTGCTGCTGTTCTGACCCAAGAAATAGCTGACATCCAGAGCAGCAGACTCCTCTAGTTACTTATTTCAGAAATTCCTATGATTCAGGAAATCTGATGCACTGAGTAGAACGACGCTTCCCCTTCTGAGCATGTGGCATTTTAAAGGCCTACAAAGCTACGCATGAAGCCAACTGAAATCTTACACACAAAGTTGATCACTTCAAAATTGGGGTTTGACACAGTTTTTCTTAAATACAATAAGACCCAGTGCTCTCTACAGCTACGAAATCAGCAGCCCAGACATTCAGCTAACATCCTTCCCATTACCTATTACTTATCCCAGCTTCTGGGTGATCAGCTCCTCAGATCAGGGACTAACCCCTGCTGGATGTACAAACACTGCACTGCTTCTGAGAGCGAGGCCTTTTGTCTGCATTTTTCCAGGCTGATCCTACCTGCATAGAGTACTCAAACTTACAGTTGAATTTTCGGGTGCAAAAGATGAGAGCACAGAACCCACCCACGTCGGACAGACCGGAACATGGCCAAACTCACGCTTGTGTGGCACCTGTACAGCTCAGGTATCTCAGCAGGAATCAGAAACATCAGTGCATCACAGCCACTGCTAGTAAGGAATAAGTATCCTCTGATAAGTGATGGCATCTTTTCCTCTGGAGGGATAGACCACATACTGATTCTCACATGCTCGCTTCTGCTCTGTTTCCCTTATGCTCGCCCTCAGACACCGCGGTACGACTCGCTTTCATTATAATGTGAGCTCATGTCAAAGTTTAAACCAGAAGAAAAGTAATCACATTTCCCTCAACCAAGTAATCACTGTCTAAAGCCTCTCTGAAGCTGCACAGGGTCCCTCTGGGCCCCCAGCAGAAGCCTCTCTCAGTTCTCAGTAACAAGATCCCAGCAAAAACTAAATGCATGCACCGAAGTAGGTGGAATAAAGAGGGGGAAACGCCGTGTAAAACGCCGACCCACCAAAAGCACACAAAGCATTTGTTCAGTAGTGAAAATGAATAATTTAATGGAGCAAATTACTATACAAGAACCAACTAAATAGCATCCTTCAATACAAAAGAAAGTTCTCCCACATACATTTTGAGTTTGCTGGCAACAGGGCAGCACACATGTGGCCGAGCTGCAGCCGTCTGGGGAACGTGCCCGAGCCACAGAGCTCCCCACGAGGCACAGGGCGATCACAAGCATCTCAAGAGGAAGAGGCAAAAGCAACCCCATCACACAGACACTCATGAAAACCCCATTCACGCAGAGAGATTGTATTTTGTAAGATAGGAAGAAACAAATGCCCCCTATCCTTTAAGCATGACGCTGATAAAACATATGGAACCATAACACAATCATCCCTCTCATCCATACGTGGGAAATGTGCAGCACGTCGGCACGAAAGGAGCGGTAGCAGCAGCAAAGTTCCCACAGCTCTGGCAGCAGCCCTGCACACCAAGGGGCCGGCACAGGGGCACGGGGACAAACCCGAGGCACGCGGGGAGCCGCAGCCTAGCCAGCGTGCCCACAGCACATCTGAAGCAAAGCCAGGCTGGGAGCTCTGGTGGACAAAGCTCCAGTTCAGCTCACTGACCAACAGAAACTAAAATTACAGTTTCTAGAAAGTAAGTAGGGCATCTGGTGTCTGCACAAACCTAGCCTGGCTTCCTACAAAACCTCCAAGCCAGACAGAATGTTTTAGGGAAATAAACCAACAATTAGGTTCTCTTTTGACCAATATGACCTGGAAGCCAAAGCATCACGAACAGATAACATCTCATTTTGAGTAATCCAGCATCTTCTGATCCTTTACATATGAACTGCTTCCTCCAGCAAGGCCATTCCACTCACATCCTGGACAGGCAAGTCTAGCTGTGCAAAAGGGGGTCACTGAGTTTGCTTGAAACAACAACCTCACATCCTTGGGTTCAACAAAAAGAAGTGGATATGTTAGAATACATGTTATACCAATGGTAATGACACCACGACTGAGGCTCCGAACCCTCACAACGCTTCATTAAGCACGCATCCTCACAGCCCTAATGGGAACTACATCAGGAAGAACCTCTCTTTTAATCTAGCTTCTAAGACAGACATGAAACAAAAGCACCGGCCAAATTACAACAGTGCTTATCGGAGCGCAGATTAAAAGCCCCATGTCTGTCACACCAGTCTGACCACTTCCTGCCCCCCACACCCCATACCCAGTTTCACCCATCTGCCTCAATCCATTATCACTGTAAGAATGGGCAGCACCGAATGCTTTCACCCCATTCTTAAATGTGCAGCTGTGACATTCAGTCCCCAGTTCTGAACAATTGGTTATGAGCTCACGCGCCTCCGATGGATGTGAAGCTCTGCTGCAGCAGGTAATCAGATTATGCTTTGTCCACCGATGTAATTTCCACTAACATACGTGGCTTTAAATAAAAGCACTGACTTTATACCTTAAAACAAGTTCACAGCTTTCTGAAGCTTAAAAACCTGAGGGAAGAGGGAGATGAACAGAGCTGCTGGACTGAAACACATCTTTGGGGGAGAAGGGGGTGCTGGTAAATTACACAAAGGAAACATGAAATAACAGTTCCGTTTCATACCAGTTCCACTGCAGCATTAAATACCAACTCACAAACCCCAGTCGGCACAATGGAAAGTACACATCAGAACACCAGGCTGACAGCATCCAGCCCATTACCATCACAGTGTAAAGACAACTACTCCGCCTACGTAGATCCTAAAACTAACTGAATGCTTATTAAACAACACAATAAATGTATCCGTGCCCATTTACATAAAAGCATTAACATGAGCCTCGTGTAATTGAAAGGAGCTAAATCAGAGCAGAATGAAACTCCAAGACCATTAACACTACCAGGAAAAGGTTCTTACTTTGCTAAGCTCAGAATGCAAAACATTTTTCAAACACAGATCTTGACATTCTTCGTAAAGCTGGTAAGGCTACAGCAGGCAGAAAAGAATGTAAAACTCTCCTTTAAGTAGTTTAGAGCCAACAAAGCTCCTGGTATTTTAGTGACACTGCAGACTCTTGTAACACTGAAGGCATTTAGAAGTGCTAGCAAATTAATATGCTGCACCAATTCATTTGGTGAACAATCTCATTCAGATCTTAAGCTGCTTGTCCTGTGTTCTGAATGTGTTAGCAGGCTGAAAAATCTGAGGTGCCAAAGATATTTTCTGAAAGAGCGCTACAGTTTTTCCAGCAGACAGCAGCTTGCTGTACTTGGGGCTGATTACTGGGACAGTGATGGCAAGCATTCTGTCACAAAGATGAACACAGAGACCACCACGCAGCGGTGATGCTATCAGTTAAATGACTAACACACACCATGGCCCGATGTTACTAAAACTGTCATAACTGAAGTGACAGAAAGCTGCCAGTGAAGCGTCAGCACCACAGCACAGCGTGCTCTACAGGAGTACTCTTAACAAAGTGCTTTACTAAGGTCATGTCGAACACGGGGATGCTGTGCACTGAGCACAAACAGTGAAGCTTTATCACATCATCCCGGCTTCCACTCTTCTGATGCTTTTGGAAGATCAAGCACAAGACTATCCCAACAAAAAAAATCCAAACAGAGGGAATGCTTCCATTAGAACGTGCCAACCGGGCTGTCCTACCACGGCAATAACAAAACAGAGTATCCAAAAGGACGGTGAGCACACTGCTGCTCTTTTCTGCCCTGGTTGTGGGAGTAAGCAAACAACTGTCTGCTCTGTTTCAAAGTAAAGGATTCTCCAGTAAGAGTGCACGTGGAGCAAAAAACCCTACAGGTTGTACAAAGTCTTGAGACACAAACCAGCTTTCTGGTGATGCCCACGTGTGGGTTCACAGCACAACTGCCTACAGAGAGGGATGAAGCTGCTGCCTTCTGCTTTGGAGCACAGCCATTCAGGTATCTCAACTCTTTCTTTAAGGAATAATTAGCTCCACAAAAGAAAAGAAAACACATTTTCTGTTCTCTTCCACAGGGATATGTAAATAACACCCCCACTCAACCATACAAGCCTAGACAAGGAGACTTTCCAGCAGATGCCATTAAATATTGATGTAGCTGTATTTCTTTTTTTTTTTAATGACTATTTATTTGAAGCAATTAATTAGCACATTGGAAGAACAGTTCTTTGAAACATGGCTGAGATAATCAGATTTTTTTAAGCATTCAGTGAATACAGACATTCTATCAAAGATTATCTATTTTGGGTACCTATCAGGGTACTGCATTGGTTTTCAATACAAGACACAATAAAAATAGCTAACTTGAATTTTTATCTCAGAACAATAATTGATTTACAATGTGAAAACAAAAGAAACCTCTCTTAACAATAGTAGGTGCAAGAGAAAGGATTCTTAGCTCCCCAGGCTGGGAGAGCCAGGAGGTGGGGCAGGCCGCAGAGCTGTGTGCCAGCCCCATGTCCTTCCATGCCACACACTGCACCCTTCCAACCCTGCTCACCTGTAACACCTGCAAGGTAGGGCCCACAGCGGGGATGGGATCACAACGGCTATGACATCAGCTCCCATGTTCATTAAACAAAGTGGGACTTCTGGAACAGCACAGCACCTCAAGCTTACTCAAGCAGAAGGCAGCAGATGACAGTGATATGATGGCTGTGTGTTTGTGATTTCTTTTTCATGGGAAAGTAAGAGTTGTTTGAAGGATGTGATCAAACAAGGATATTCTGCATAAGAAATCTCCCCAGAATGATCCTACATCACCTGGCAGCAACTTAGGATCATCAAGTCGCTCTAGAGTCCTATTTAAAGTACATTATTTCAACTTCTGCGACAGCTGGTGTATTCTGTTCACCCATAAGATGCCTTCTTTGGGTGAGCACAACACTTCCTGACCCTGAGCTGCAAACCTGCAAGGTTATCACACTACGCTTTGGTCAACATTCTTGGAAACACACCTTCCAAATTCTGAAGTGTGCGGTCACTTGGGTTAATCTTACCAGCAGTGCAAGAGAGAAAGAGAAAAGCAGCATCTATCAGAAGAATCAATCTACTCACAGAAAGCAAGATGCACAGGGAGACAATGGAACGTAACGAGATAGGAACAGAACAACTGGTGCTGCTTCTGAACATCAGAAAAGAGAAAATTTACTTTACCAGAGCTCAAGTCTGAAACATAACTACTGCACGTAGAACTGGAGCAGTCTGAGAGGGGATATGAGAGAGAAAAATGCCTTAGAAAAGCACGTCTGAGAATGGACCTGAGGTCCTGAACATTGCCCTGCCTCGCACAGGCACTGATGCAAACAGTGACAGATGTTCAGAGAACAGTCAGCGACACTCCGCTAAGCATGATGATCTGCATTTCTTATTAACCTCAAAAAAACAAAGGCAATGACCAATACTGCAAACAGACAACGGGTGCATAAATAAAGAGACCAGGCTTTTAGCTCCTAGCAGTATACTCAAGTAATTGAAATTATAAGAGGAAGGTCTGAAGAATAAGGTCCAGTGCGTGACTTAGTACAACAACAGCATGAGACACAACTCATTTCTAAGGTAAAAGACATGCAAGTAAAGGCACACAAACTGAGCAACTCTACAAAAGCACAAGTGTTGTGCGAGACAAAACTATCCTAAGGGCTTCATACTGCTTTGCTATCTCTGTCCTCTAAAAAGAAATCCCATGAGTTCATCCTCTCTGTAAAATTAAAAAAGCTTTAACTTAAGCAAAAATAGTAAATTTCACTACAGATAAAATCCTCCAAGGTATACATACTGTTCATGCTTTTGCTCTCTTGCCACCTTTCTCATATCTATTCCATTGCACTTCTGTCTGGGTGGAGGGACAGCCTAATATTTATAGAACAGTAGTTGATATTCTATCTTGGGTGAGGAAGATTGGAAAACTTATGTGTTCTGTTTGATTCTGTATTTTGCCTTTACATTAAGAAGAAACGCCATCTTCTAAATCTGGACTTAAACACCAAGATCAGCTACTTACTGCATCTTATGAAGTTTTCACATCAAGCGCTTAGTAAAAGGGGAATCCTTAAACAAACTGAGCTATATGCCTGTGGAAAAACCTAATCTCAGTGCATAGATGTCCCATGCTAGGAAGCCTACCAGTCCCAGGGTAACCTGCACCAACTCCCACAAGCGAAAAAAATAAACAATAAAAATCCAACACCACACACAACAAAAACAACCACATCCCTACCTTCCTCCTCTTCCTCTTTCTCTCTTCCTCACAGGCCTGCTTTCCTTACTTCAGCTTTCATCCCCTACATTTTGAAGCCACTTTGTCTGTCGGACTGAAAAGCACAGAGCACAGAAGAAACACCCTTGGCTGTGGAAGAACAAAGGGAGCCTCCTGCACAACCTTTCCCAGCATGGATTAGAGCAACTGGTCTTCCTACAGCAACTGGAGCTTCTGGGCACAGTTCCCTGAACGTCCCATGATTCTCCACCTCTTTTGTAACACAGATAGACCATTTGCTTGATGAACATTCGAATCATCTAAAAAATATGAACGGATATTGACTTGAATCTGTTAGATGTTTTATCTGCCAAGCAGGCAAAGAAAGTTTGGCCTCTGGACCAGATTCATGCAGGGAGGGAAGAAGAGGAAAACAAATCCACTCTTAACTATATTCATAAAGGATGAGGGGAAGAAAGGGAACTTCTCACAACTTGGGAAGAACACTCCCTCCCACTGGGAGGGCAAGGAGGCCCTTCAGACACTACCTTCCACTTCTTTGGAAGCTACAGCTCTGGTTCACTTGAAACTGTTACTGCACGTGGCCAAGAAACAGGTAGTTAAGAGTTCATTTTCCCCACTAATCTCAATGTTTACATCCAAATACAGGAGTACTGGCTGCTAAATACAACCTGGTGGGCCTTGAATCAAAGAGAACTAAGAGACCGATGTTATGGTAGAATACTTCCATAGAGCATCCCTGAACCTTCATCTCCATGGAAGACCAACACACGTGTCTATACGAAAAGAGCATCTGCCAGCTCCAGGGGGAACTTCCTTCTGTCTTCACAGGCAGGATTCACCAAGAGTTATTGAAAACAGTGAAACCTTCATCAAGTCCTCATGTCCTCTGTAGGGATTTGTTCTTTTATGGAAAGGATCTCAATATGCTGTAGGATGGAAAAACCACTGTTTACCTAATTTGGTGTGCAGACTGAGGCAGAATGAGACAGTCAGTAAGAAAAGAGGAAGACAGAAGAAATGCCATGTGTTCTATTCCCCCCCCCTCCTTTTTTTTTTTCCCTGTTGTTTGAGTTCTCACACGTAGAAATGACATTCATAATTATTAGTTTGCTCATTCAACAAGGTTATTCATGCATTAAAGTTAATTCTTACTTATGAGCACTTAATATACAGAATAGAGCTCAGTCATACTATTCCATTCCTCCTCCAAACTAATGACAGCGTTTCCAGAAATGCTGAATGCACTCATGACATTTTTATCCTCAAGAGACTTATGTGTAATTGCAGACTCTGTAAATGCACACTAGCAAACACTGTATTGAAACGTTACAAAATTAAGACAAATACAATATAGATAGGAACCCACGTTCTAAGTATTGACTGCTGAAAAATAAGCCAAGGAAGAAATCCCCAGTACGGTATTTCCTTGCTTTAAGATACTTAATTCTACTCATTTAAGATTTGTTGCGACCATATCTATTTTTGGAACGACCATGGAGCATGTACAAAAAGGAGACAATGAATAGAGCTATGTAGTTCATGTATTTTTTCCCTTTCCTTCCCTAAGAGAATCTGAGCATTAAGCACTGCATGACACAAAGGAAACATATTAGTTCTCTTCTTTAAGGGTGATCTGTGCCCGTGGCCTTTTTCTTTCTGTTTTGGGTTCATTTTCTGATTATTTTCAAAATTCTCCTTATCCCAGAAAGCTTCTCGTGGTGCATTAGGGCTTACACATTAGTCCCAGACTGTTTAATTTAGCCCTAATACCTTGAGGAAGCTTCAGAATGGATTGTTGCTATTCTGATTAAGGAATCAATCTCACCCCCTGCTGGGAAGGTTGGATGAATGCCTTGCCCCCAGAGGGAAATCAATATTGCTCCACTGGCCAGCAACTTCCAAACACTGCATGCTCCAACGCATTACGAAGAAAGGAAAACTCTAATTTTAAAATAGTGTTCTGAATTTCCACTATTTTGACACTTGAAAAATAAACAAACAAAAACCACTTGCTGGGCTCTTCCAGAAGCAGAGGCTGTAGCTCACGGCCTCATTCCAGGTTTGTTTTGTTCCCAGATGTTAACCCATGAACAGACCACAAAATATAACTAACTATACCAAGCCAGTGACAGATTTGGTGCTTAAGTCAATGTGAACATCTGTACTTCACGTATGGCTCCCATGCATATAAAGGAAAAGTCTGCTGACCTTGAGTGAAGGCAGTGCACAACTGTGACATGTTATTTGTAACTCTTGGTGGTTGGGGGCAACTGCTAATAACCAAGAGAAATGTATTGCTCAGCCTAGAGGAGGGTTTTGTAGGCTGCAATAGTTCAACACACTCCCACAATCTCTAAAGGCTGGCACTATTATACACGACTTTCTACTGGAGATGAAGTATTTTCAAAGAGCATCAACAATCCAGCCTCCAAACTTTCCTAAATTAGGTGGATGTGTTTCAAAGTAGCATGTTTCTTGCAAAAATTGCCTCCTCATAATAATTACAGCTTTCCTATTTCAAGATAATTTCACGCCAATCACACTGAAGCTCTGGAAAAGGAGCTTTCAACAATGTCATTTAATACTGGTGTTAGGATGACACAGTCGAGAATCAGAGCAGAAGCTACAGTGGGAAAAGGGGAACAGCCTGCAGTTATGCAGAAGAAGAGGTGCAGAGGCACTCAGACAGTGCTGCACCAGCAAGGGATGCACGCTTCCAGGCTTGTTTGCTGGGCTGCCTCACTGCATCTCAGAAGGCTGCACGCAGCCACAGAGGCATTATTTTGTCTTTAAATAGCAAGGTTTCAACCCTATACCCCCCATTCCAAAAATAAGGCTGTAAATCCCCAGGGCGCTGATTTAAATAGGAACCGAGTCACACATATCATGTGATACACATTCTCATTACCTAAAGGGCAGGCTGGTGTGTCTGCCCAGCACACAGTTTTGGTTTTCAGGTGAAGCACACACCAGCCACGTGTGCCTTGGTGACTGTCCTCCAAGAGAACCCTTCACAGCCTTTATGATCAGCTGCTGACGTGAGAAGTAGCGCTGAAATTGCTGGCCCGTACATATACTGCTGAAATAAGGGTTGGGAGGTTGGTTGGTTTTTTTTTTGCATATGAAAAACTGAAGCAAAGCTTTGCTATGCAGTTGTTCAATGTTTATATGATAAGAACATATGTCAGAAAGCACTAGCTGTGAAAAATGGATGTTTCATACTCCAGAGTTGCAAGGAAATACAGGCTCCTGAGCAGTACACAAACCTCTGCCCTTGCCCTTCTTGTTATGCCTTCCCTGTGACAACACAGAGGCAAAATATCTCAGCCCGTTCCACGGGCACAGAGGTGAAAGGGTGTTTGTGCAGGACTCTATCACAAGTCGGTTTGTGCACCGCCAGTTTTCCTTTTCCTTCACCAAAACCTTAGTTCCACATCCTTAATGAATGCCACTCCTATAAGCCCACACACTGGAGAGATCAGCAGTCCTCAGGAGGGAAAGAAGTATTTCCCTTCCTCATTTTACTTTTGTCTGTGAAAACACCCTCGGCCTTCACTCGCTGCTCTGTGTCAGTCATTCTTTCTTTTTGTAAATACAGCATAAGTGTGTTCAAGCAGAATTCTCTGCATAAGAGGAAAACATCATGCAGAGTGAAAAACATTATCTGGAAGTATTATAAATCAATTTGCTAGACAATTCCTCAGAGCTTTCTGCACAGAAGTGGATGGAAAACAGCAGTGCATATGCTTTTGGTTAAAGCTCTCACTCAGGGATGCAGTCAGGTATTCTTGCACAGCGAATAAAGATGCAAAATGCAACCACAGAAATCAACGTGCAGACGTTCAAACCAGTATGTCAACTCTGCTGAAACATTACATGGAAAAAGCCACATAAAAGTAATAATGCTGCGAAACCAAACATGCAAAAACAGCTGCTAGGTTTCTTCACTACTCTTTCTTATTTCTCATCATCTGCTCATCCTTTGCCCCACACTTCTTCCTTCTCGGTCCTTTATCCTGATCCCAACACATCACTCCCATTGCAACTAGCTGGCAGACAGGGTGTGCAGTGTTAGTTAGCATTTCAGGTCCCACCCAGAGTTCAACCCTTCTATACCCACATGCTCTGTAAGTAATTGACTCTCAGTTTGTCCTCTGGCTAAAATACCCTTTCTCCTCCTGAGCTCATTTCTGCTATTTCTTTTTCCTTGTTTTCCCCAGCTCTCTCATCCTCCCCAAGCTCACAATCAGAACCAAGCACATCGCCAGGTTGTCTCCCCTCAAGCAACCCCACTCCCACCATCCTTTGCACGTTACTTTGCTGACCCAAACTCCCTTAAGCAAGCAGCTGCAGGTTTCTGTGACTAGTTCTCAGTCAGAGCTCCACACCTCCTTCCCCACCACCTACAGACCTAAACATCAAGGAGCTTCCTCTCTGCTCACAACTCTTCCTCTGCTCCTCACCCTTGGGTGAACATGGCAAGACACATTCCCATTCTGCTCAGCTCCCACACTGCTGTGATGGCTGTCACTGAGGAAACCCTATCTGGACAGACAGACCCTTGCTGTGACGTGGTGCAGCCATGCTTTCAATTCCCTTTTGCTCCTTGCTGCAGCCCACAGTCTCCCAGCTCACAGAGGCAGGCTGTTCCCCCACGTAGCCCAGCAGGAGTACAAGAGTGCAGCAAGGCCTGCCTCCAGCCTGGGAGGGGAGGACTGAGGCACACTCAGCTTTCTGCAGGCAGCGCCATTTTCTTGTCCTGCACGGAGTGCTCCCAAGCCAAAACGTGCTCAGGCACCAGGCACACCACTACTTCTTACACCTTCAGCACTGATACTTTCACTGAGCATCTGCACAGCAGTGATTTCCAAAGATTTGCACGTCTGCCTAATTCAAGCAGATTTTCTCAACACCACATCTCTGTTCAAGAGCTATTATCTGCCAAATTTCTAATACTTCCTTCAACGAATAGGAGCACTACAGCTTTCCAGAGCCAAAGTGGTATTGCATTTAGTATGGGCAAAGCACCAGTCCTATTAACAATGGAAAAATCCTGACTAATGTAGATACAAAAAATGCGAGGCAGGCATAAGCAAACTGCAGTCTGAACATGCCAGTTTTAAGCAGCAGAAAACGGAAGACCTCAACAGAAAATGTTAAAAAACCTTCACAATAAAGAGCTACCAACTTCTGCAATAATGTTGGCTGAGGGAGAGAAAACTAGTCAATCTACCCAACAAGAAATTAATAGTTAATAGGAGCTAGCATTGAAATTTCTGAGAATCCAGTTACTAATAAACTAAAACCTAAGACTTCATAACATCTCTGCAGGATGAGCATCCTCCCAACACTAGATAATAATCCCTTATCTGCGTGCAGTGCAGTGAAAGTAAAATTCCCAGTCTCCAAAATGAAAGACTCATGAGAAAAGTTGTACCTGCTGTTCAGAGGGGTAAACACCACACATCTCCCTTCCCCTTCAGACGCAGAGCGACTAGCAGCACCCACACCCATCTCACCAAGAGGGAAGAATTTAAGGATTATTTTTTTCCTTTCAGATACCAAGCAGAAACAGCTGAATGCTTAAGGCACAAAATGGCCAGACAACATGCACTCGCAATGAGAAGTCTGTGTTATTTCCAACAGCGATAAACCATCACAGCACTTCTGCAGGACGCAGCAGCTCACTGGGACTGCTGCTCTATACCA
The DNA here is from genome assembly GCA_036925125.1 of Oreortyx pictus. Classification (NCBI taxonomy): domain Eukaryota; kingdom Metazoa; phylum Chordata; class Aves; order Galliformes; family Odontophoridae; genus Oreortyx; species Oreortyx pictus. The sequence goes on from JAUPFR010000022.1 coordinate 6,170,415, forward strand.
GGCATTAGTGGCAGTGACTCCATTTCAAGATCCATTCCTTCAATCAGTTTCTAAGGGCAGCTGGGAGATTGCTGTTGCGCTCCTGGTTACTTCTGCAACAGGTCGTGTCTTCCCCACATTAAAGAGGACAGCACTGCAATAAAGCTGCTTCTCTGTTAGCTTTGCAACATGCATGGCTGCTTCAGCGACAAACCCTGAATAATCAGCACTTCCTTCCTACGCTTTAACTGCACTGCTCTACGCTGCATGTAATCTAGAAACCCCATCTAGACATGCACGCTACTTTTTAACCATTTTGCATTTCAGAGCCAAAACCATTGCTTGAAAAGAAGCACAAAGACTGCAGTATGTCAAGAGACAACAACGTTTTTCCTCTCACCAACCTAACTAGCTCTGTGTTAAAAAAAGTGTGAAAAAGAAAAGCGGGGTTGCTAGGGATGGGAAGGAAGTAGAGATGTTTCATTTGAAAAATGTAAGATTACGTTGAAAGGGGAAGTTATTTTAAAATATTTATATGAATGCTAAGGATACTCAACAGAGCATTGGATTGGGGTAGCTGGATCAGGTTCAATGTATAACTAATGTCAGAAGCATTATTTCAGACAGGATGAAAGTGAGTTTCCAAAAATTCATTAGCAGGTTACCTTCACTTTATTGTCTTTGTTGTTGATTGCTGGAAAGTGCATTATTAAGTTACAGTCCAGCAGTGGCTCCTACTCCTCATGTGGAACACGGCTTTTGAAATCCTGCTCTAAAGGAATGTTTCACAACATGAGTAACACTAATGAGCTGCGAGGAGTCCAGAAAAACATTGTCTCATGTTTGCCTGCCTTCCCACTGGTTCAGGAGAGCTGGGGATCTCGGGCAGCTGCGCTACAAATGGGAAGATTCTGTGAGTAGGAGGGGAAAGGAGCAACAAAAAAAGGTATTCTGCAGCCTTGACTCACACTGAAGGATCATTAACCTCCTGTTCTTTAATGAATGGGTAGAAAATATGAGAAGAGGCAGTGACAGAATTATAGCAATCCTCATCCTTAAAGCAAAGCAGAATTGTAAATGAAATTACTCAGACGTTCACACATCCCAGACTCAGCAAGTTCCTTAGGAACAAGAGTTTCTCTACTCACAGTGCCGGGAAGCACCATGACCTGTACACCAAATCCTCACACACACCCAGATCCTGGGAGACTTCAGAGAGCACCAGGAGCGTTCCACCACAACACATCATCTTACATTTTAAGCATATCAACTACTTTCAAGCTCAGGAAAAGGACTACAACAGCATTAATCTAAAATGCACTCACTCAGGCTGCAGAGCACAAAGGTGTGCCCTGCAGAACTACAGTGCTCCGCAGTGACTCCCTTAATTTCTTCATCAGTAATCTACAAACACAGGCTGACCACTTAAATCGGCAAGTGATCCACTGCAAAATATGGGAGATATTAGTGTCAGACATCTTTACTGCCTCAGACCTGTGCAGAATGTTTAGCTACGGAAACGCGTGCCTTGCTTTGAAGCTCCCACCTCCAGCATTCTGCACACAGCTTTCACAAAGAGCCTTAGAATCCACGAGCTCGAATTATAAACGTGATGAATTTACCCCCTGACCTCAATTTTTTTCATCCTCTCGCTGATTCACTTTCTGGGTGCCCTATTCTCTGTCACCCAGCCATTTTTGCAGGTCAAATTCCAACCTCCTCCAACTGTAAAATCTTTTAAGATGCTACTGAGTAGGAAAAAAATGTCTACTGAAACGCAAAGGGAAATGAGGGTTAGGAGACACAAGGTTTCTGCCTCTAGTTGTTGAATGATGTCAAATACATTGTAACAGTCAACTCACAATAGAACTCACTTTTCAAGAAAGCACTTGCCACCCCCCCAGATTTACTACCTTGCGAAGGACGCATCCGGCAGCCTTTGAAGGTTAGCTCCATTACCTGATGAAGGAAACTCAGATGTCAGAGGCAACCAGTGATTCAGCAGGCAGTCACACTCCCCGTCTGTGTCACTGTCCTACCAGAGTTTGGATGCTTTCCCTTTATCAACAAACCCAGGAGCCACAGGGGTCAGGGGTCACTCACACAAAGGACCATGAGACAGATTTTCATTTTCTGCACTCATCTGTATTGGTGTTTGCAATAAAATTAGGTTGGGGGGGGGGGAAGTCAATTAATAGATCAAACATAGATCCAGCTCTGCAGAGCCTCTTACAGGGAACAAGCTGACAGGAACAGAGGCTTCATTTAAAATTTAAGATGGGACTTAACTACAGTGCCCAGATAACTACACTGTGATGCCATCGAGGTCACAACCACCTAAGGACTCCAGACGGATTCAGAATGTGACTCATCACTATATGCATCACATACGTGCTATAAATATTACAATACTGCAAGAGAACAATACTACATTCAATGAAAATTCAAGATCACAGCTGCTCAAACACAAATTCTGCCGGTGAATTAGGAGTGCAAGTACTGAGAGTGGAAGTGATCCATCAGTTACACGCAGGAAGCAGGCACCGAGTGCTCAGAGCTGCACCTATGGCTCATTGTCTGACAAAGAGGGTCTACACGAACCCACCTAGTGCCATATTATGAATGAAATGTTACTATTACTGTGGGGAAAAAAAATACATCGCTTTCTAAATCACAAACAGTTTAGAGACAACTCACTTTGTAAATGGAATTACCTCAGTCAACTAAAGTAGCCATATGCACAAGCTGTAGTTTTTTTCCATGCTGAAGTGTACTGGAACAGCACAAACAAAAGGCACAGTCCCTAAAGTACCCATCATGTGAGGAGTTGGCCAACAGAGCTCCTTGCGTAAGGACAGCAAATTAAGCCCTTCGCAAACAGAGAATACTCACCTTCTCCAGCCTGAAAGGACAGTGAGAGCTGTTAGCAGACACACAGCCACACAAAGGTCAAGGGAAACCAATTAAATCACGTCCCCCCACTTACTCCTTGTTACACTTACATCCTTACTGGATGGGGGGGAACCCACTGCCTTGCAGAGCCCGTAGCCCTGAAACACTCATAGCAAAAAAAGATGAACCTTCCAACATTTAATGACATCTCTGCCTGCACTTGCCATGCTGTGACAGTGCTCAGAGGAGCCAGAGATTTTCCTGGACCACTTCACCACAAATTTACACGTACCTCCCCTACACCACATACTGTACCAAAACTTATCATCAAGAAACTTAAACGTCTCCAACTTGAGGCCACAGCCTTTCCACCCAAGACAAGGAGTGAAACACTGAGGTTAGTTTTAGCACAGCTCGCTATGTAATTCCAACCACTTCATCCCACAGAAGAGAGCCCTGCTGGGAAGCCCGGGTGAACACAGTAGCATTTTACAGCTAAAGCATTCCCCAGAGTAGCAGTATGTGACATACTGGTGTCCCTATTCTTTCTTATTACCTAAAAGAGGGAGAAAGAGCTGAGTATGCTTTCAGAGCCCGCTGACCCCAAAGTGCACCTAACTGAAGCAACAAGTTGCATCTATATGCCCACCCACCCACAACCTTTACTTACCACATTCACGCTTAGAAAACACTGTGAATTGCAAGAATCAAACATGAAACCAGCTTTCTAACCCCCTCACTGCCAGCCCTTACAGCTACTCTCGAACTGGAGTGGAAAAGTAACTGTTTCAGTCCTACTTCGACTTCACCCACCACTCCTCCCCCTGGCCTGTGTAGGTTTTGAGTGCAATGGGCAGAAAGCTGCGCAGGCACCGGGCACACCGAGCAGCACAGCACTGCCAGCCACTGCCACCCACATGCAGGAAACCCAGCCCTGTACACGATGAGACCTTCAGGTTTTGCTCTGTGACACCTGATTGCTCAGAGGCCACGGATGATCTCGTCATCCTGAGCATTTACCCTCACACTGGATCCAAATGCTGCCCCAGTACCTCCAACCTCTGCTGGTTACGGGTGAAGCTCATCAACGAAACTCAGCGCTGGAGTCTACATTCAAGTGAAACAGCTCTAGGAATTTTGCAATACCATCTGCGACCCGGAGAAACAAAATAACCTGACCACTGGGCTACAACACCCTCTTGGGAATGACTTACATTTTGACAAAGGGATTTCAGCACTTCTGAGGCTTTCTGCCAGCAGCTTCCCCTCCCCTCCTGGCTTCTCCTCTGTTACACTGACCCACATGTGCTCAGTCTGGTAGACGGGCACCACAGAGGCACAGGGTGCAACACAAGCCTGTTTCAACAACACCGATCTTCCTGCAGATGTTAAGTTTCTAAACAACAACTGGAAACACCTGTTACCCCCCAACTTCCAGTCCATCAAACAGCCACGGCGAGCTCTACACCAGTCACACCCTAAAACGGGCATTTTTAATTCATGACACCTGTTTGTATAACCAACACATGACCACTTAAAACAAATACTAAGTTTTAAGGCAAATAGAGATCTAATTGTGATTAAGAATCACCAGGCTCAACAAGAGGCGGTGGCGTGCGTGAAACCCAAGCTGAGTGCACGGTCCCTTTCCTAGGGAAAGGGGGGAGACAGAGAGGGATGCCAGCATTCTGCCCTAGATACCAAGAGCACTGGAAAGCAATTCATTCACAAAGCTCTGCCTAATGCAGCACACAAGACCTGCCAACCCGGCACCCAGCCCCGCTTCGCCTGCTTGCTGCATCTTTCTCCTCCATAACCTGCTGCGCTTCTCAAGCTACACTGAGGACGTGAGGAATGATACTGCTGAAGATAGCAAAGCCAGGATTTCACCAAGAAAACTTAAGGATAAAAACGTTACAAACACACAACCGCATACACCTGCGGAGATTACACTAAACGGCAACAGCCACGTATAAGCACTCCTTTCCTTGCTCCTGTGCAGAAACATCTCAGCATCGACCACAACCTTAAAAACACAAAAACAGACACGGAGCCCATCCCGAGAACACGGAATTTATTCCTCTGCGTCAAAATGAGGATAGCGAGTGGTCACTTTAACGGCGTTCAGACCGCTTAATCTCCCCGCAAAGCACACACGGTGCAGAAAGCCACGCCAGCCGCACATCTCCCCAGACAATCCCGTGCGGCAGAGATGCTTAAACAAACGAACCAAAGCAGCATCGCTACGGTGCTCCATCATCCCACACCACCTCACAAAACACAGGGCAACCCCTCGGCGAGCACCCGATCCTCAGGTTACTGCGGATTTCTGGCTCCGGCGTCACAGCGAAGCGGGATGCTCGCTTAACGTCCTGCCCAGCAGGGCTGCGGTTAGCACGGGTAACACAAGCACGTCCGCACGCAGGCAGCACACGGCCCGGCTCCCGCAGCCCCACGGCGGTGCTCCTCGCTCCCAAACATGGCTGCACCGCGTCCTCTTTGTGACCGAGCCCACGTTTCCCTTCTGCCTCTCCCAGCCCCGCGCGGGGCACGGCCGCTCCGTCCCGAAACCGGAGCCGCTTCACGCACACGTAACACACACAGAGCACGAAACAAACGCAGCCCCGCTCCGCGCGGCGGCTCTGCGTGGGCTGCTCGTTCTCTCGCCCCTTTCCGCGCGCCCGTTACGCGGCCGGCCCCGCGCTCACCCACAGCTCCGTGCCCCAGCTCATGGCTCCGCCGGCGCCGAGCGGACGGCGGGCGGGGGTCGCCGCCCCGCAGCGAGGCTTCCTTCCCCTTCTCTCCTCACGCGCGAAGAAGCGGATCCCGGCGGCGAGGCGAGGCGAGGCGAGGCGAGGCCGAGGAGCGGGACGGGCACTGCTCACCGCCGCTCCCGCCTCATCGCGCCGCAAAATGGCCCGAGCGGCGCCGCGCGGAGAGGCGGCGGCGGAGCGGGGCGGGAGGGGGGGAGCGCTTGACAGCTCCGGCGCACTGCGCACGCGCGCCCCGCGGCGGTTTTGGGGGGGGGGGGGGTTGCCCGAGGTGAGCAGCGCGCAAGCGCGGCCGCCGGCTGCGCGCCCCCGCGGCGGGAGCGCGCCGCCCCTCTGCTTGTGGGCGCTGTTTCTTTACGCTCCGTCCGCGTACAAAGCGCGGGTTTTGTGATTTAATTTTCAAGCAAATGTTTCTGTTCCGGAGATTTGGATGAATAAGTGAAGCCCACACCCTGCAGGGAGGGGCTTCCCCTCGTCACTCTGCTCCCCAGATACACACACGCACCCCGAGCCGCGTCCAGGAGCACTGACTCTGCCATCCGTCACCACACACGGGCAGGAAAATAATCAAGTTACCTGTCTGCACCCAGACGCGTGTATGGCAGCAGTCACGCAGACCCTGCAGAAGTCAGCTCGCTTCCTTGCCAGAGAAATAAGATTTCTTTTGTGCTCATCTTCCTTTGTAACAGCGTTTATTCGAGCTGCGTCACTTCATCTGATTTCATACTTCTGCTTTTCAGCTACAAGGAACATTAAAAGACCTTTAGATTCCTGTTTGATGCTTATTGCTGCGTCTGTTCAGGAAACATTTACGTGGGGGTAAAACGGGGGAAGCGCATTTGTTCACCTGAGAAGGACAGAGCCTGCTCAGAGAGGGCTGGGAGCCTGCTGGTAACTGCACAGCTGCGGCACGCATTACCTCCCCTGGATTTATGCCCTTCTCCTTTCACTGGATGGCACCCGGATATTAACCTGCATGAGAAAAAACATCAGGAAGATAACTGAAGTGATTCCAACAACGGTGAAGATGAGCGTGATGCTAAGAATGCAGCTGCGTTTCATTCTGTCCCCGTTGGTTTGAACAGCAGAGTAGAACGCTACTATGCTTGAGGTGAGGCACAGAGCAGGCGTTGCTTTCGCTCATCGTTAAACGTTAATATCTTTAAAGGACTACATCACAACTAAGAGACATACTGTTCAACTCATTTTGCAGAATACTTCTTCCTCCTGTTGCCAACATATTTGAATATCTGAGCCTGCCATACTGCCTAAAGCACAACCACAGCGTCTCGAGGACTTCTACCTCCACAGGCCCTCAGCAGAAGGATATCAGAGGCTGCTGTCCTTCCTTAGCCCTACATCCACCCAGAGCACGTTACAGAAATGGAGAACACGATTGCATCACAACTATTTGAGACCTTAATCCATAAACTCTTGAACAAAAAGAACGCATTGAGTCCGAGAGCAAAGCAGCACTGGTATCATCTGAGGAAAATTTGCAGTGGAATTTCCTTCTGCACAAAGACCTGGGAGGGGAACAAGGCAAACCTGTTACACCAGCATGGGCAGGGAAACCTGTCCCCACTGAAAGACAAAAAACACATAACTGGTTATTGAAAGGTACGGGCCAGAAATGCGAGTTCTGCATTAGGGTGGTACATCAGAATCAACAATACCAAAACCTGGAGAGAAAAAAAAAAAATCATTCAAATCCTTGTGGATTGGGGCTCAAGAGAAAAGCTCAGTAAAACACATTCCAGATATTTCTGGTAGATTTTTTCCTCCCATCTTTGTTACTTAGTCTGAAGCTCTCCACGACAGGGATTGCCACTTACATTACTGCTCTGTTTGTGCACTGCCCAAAACAGCAGAGCCTGCAGTTTGATTTGTCCTCAATTACTAATGTAATTAACAATGATGGGAGCATTAAGAGCCCTTTATGCTACAGTATGATGTGGGAAGGCTTATCAGGCCCCAGCCTCAAAAGAACAGTTGAAAACAACACTTAAAAACCGAGTATTTATCTCTCCATTACCTAATTTACACAGTGCAAATTAGAACAATACAGAAACCAGTAGGAGTTTTCCCCTGGCTGCACTACGAACAAAACCATTCAGATCTGTTATCCAGATACAGACATATTCCCGTGAATTCTGTGTCTGTATCTCTGTTAACTGTGCACTCCTTGCACTAGATCCCAAGCAGAAGCAACTCCTTTAAAAAAAAAAAAAAACAACCAAGAAAAAAACAACTTCAGAATAGCTACCTTCCAAATAATCTGGTAACCAAGAAAGGTAAATCAAATCCCACAACCACAGGTTAACCTAAATCCCCACTCTTTGTGTTTACTCGTGCAAATCGAGGAAAATCACAGCTTACAAAGCAAGTGTAAGTATTCCTAACTTCCGGAACATAAAAGGAAGAGGACCCACCTTTCCCCCCCATGGTTATCATCCCTGCAGCTGCTTCCCTTTTATTTTTATAATTCTACCCAGATCATCCACATCCAAGACATGTAACGTAGATGTTGGTTATAATCTATGGTATGGTGGAACTGAAACAGCACCAGGAAAGGAAGAGGACACACCTTTCCCTGAGGCGATCACCATTACAGCTATTTCCTTTCTGCAGTTACAACTCTACAAGGCTCATTCAGACACACAGCAGGGGACCTTGGTTCTCTTTACATGCCCTATCAGGGCCCGGAGCGATCTGATTAACACCTGATAAACCTGAATGGCCTTGGTCATCCTCACCTGGGGCCTCCACACCCCACACACCCTCTGCCAACGGACACAGGAGCCCTATTTAAGGGTCAGTCTGAGGCTTTTTTTTTTTTTTTTTAATACTTAAGCTATACATTTACTTCTAATTTCAGCATCTGAACTGCAAAATGATTTCCTGGTTCATTCCTGCTTTAATGTTGTAAGCTTGCCTGATGATCTCAGCTGCTATCCCTGGGCTTGATTTGCTTAGTAACTGTAGGACTGCTGCAACCCAAACAGTGAGGTTGCTACCCTCCTGACTATACTTTTGTACTGTGTTCTTTAGAGAAAAGACAGGCTTTGCTACTCTGCGATATACCCATAACAGCAATAACTGAGTTCTTGACCTGCTTTAACTTTGTACTGAGTTGTACTTACAGGCTATCTGTATGCCAAGTGTTTCCCAATGTTGTGGATGCTTTCCTTCCAATCTCAACAGTTACTCGTCATATGCTTCCAAAAAAAAAAAAAAAAAAAAAAGATCTGTGAAGAGTCCTAATTATGTTTAGGTACACGTGGGGAAAAAACAATGGAGAAATAAAAGGATTATAAAAAAACTAAGCATATGTGAACATAGTTAAGAATAACTGCTAGAGCAGCCCATTTACAGTGAGGTTTATCTTGTCTGGAGACTGCAGTAAAACATCAGTGAGATTTACTCCTGCAGTATATTCGCTACAGAGAAAAGAAAAAAATCGTGTATTGACGGGAATATAAATTTAAGTATAGAATCTTTTAATGTATACATCCTTTGAAAAACACGTAGGCATAGAAAGTTACAGATTCTAACTTCCACAGATTGCTCAGTCTAGGCCAGTTGTGACTTAGTCACTATGATATCATGAGAGCTGGTGGAAAGCTACATCAAAGAGAAATATTCAGAAAACCTTAGTTTGTGGCATAGAATTCCTTCATTGTTTTTAGAAAATGCCTTCTGATTTGGAGAGGCTGATCGGCTGAACCAGTGCCCAGAATTACACGGGAAAGCTTCATGCTCTTTGGCAACTGCAGTGGTCACAGCGTTACTGAGAGCAGCGCAAGGCACAACACCTGTGCTGCAGCTGTGGCTGCACACAACCATTTCTAATGAGTCTCTAGGTTTCCAAGGGAGGTCTGAGCACAGGAATTATAGCAATTACAGCATTAAAGACATTAATTTCGAGAAAACGTGGACCAGAACCATGTTCTCAAAATAAACCTTCGGACGTCCGGGCAGGGTGTAGGTATGAGCACCACGCAGCCTGGTGCTGAAGGGACATCTAGCGGCTCGCCCGAGCTACTACCTCGAGAAAGAATAATGGGAAGAGGTTGGTTTTCATACTCAGGTCTATTTTCTGCTATCAGCCCAGGTTTCTTTGGTGGCGCTGAGAGATCTGTGTTTATTCTATTACCTAAGAGAACGAGAGAAAGAGGGGGAGATGAAACTAAGAGGTAACACGTACAGTAACACCTGAATCACCACTGAACAAAGGCGGGACATTCCACGTAAGCACACTAATGCAGGAGTCAGGATTTTTCTCTGCCTACTCACCCTGAGGTGCACTTCGTATATATAATACCACGGCAGCTTTTAAGAAAGACAAGCAACAGAAATTTCTTGTCTGACAGCTATCTCTTGAGACATTCAAGACCCACCTGGATGCCTATCTGTGTAACCTGGTCTAGGGAGCTGCTCTGGCAGGGGGGCTGGACTAGATGATCACTAGAGCTCCCTTCCAGCCCCTACAATTCTGTGATACTGTGACTTTGTCACCCAGTTGATCCCAGCTCAGGGTGGAGGAAGCTGCACAGCCGGCACTCCACACTCTGAAAGGAAAAATGAGAAAGTTGGGAGTGATGAGAGGTGACAGAGCTGTGTTTTACCACACTGCAAAGGCAGACAGATCACACCATGTATCCCCTGGCGTGTCGTTTGCTCCTGGTGAATGACACAGACCTCACTGAAGCCGTGCCCGGGCTGCGTGAAGCTTCAGGTGGGCCACGGCGATCAAACAGCTCAGTAGTTTCTAAGCCGCTCCGCTATGGAAGCGCAGCGAGATGTTCACAACTAACCCACCAAGTCCGCCGCTCAGCTGAGATAACGTCTTCCAGCGGGTCAGTGCCGCTCAGACACCGCCATCACCGCAGCTCCCGGCCCCGCGGGCTGCGCTGGAGGCGCGAATCCCAACACCACCTCAGCACGGGGTTATAAAGAACCGAGCGCGGGGTGTCCGTGGGGCAGCAGCCAGGCCCGGAGACACGCGTGGGCATCCCGCGCCGGTCACGTGCTCCTCCCAGCGCGCCTCGCTCCCGGAAGTGCCGCGGGAAGAGGATGCTGATGCTGGAGTGAAGATGGCGGCCCGCGGCCTTCCCGCCGCGCTCGCTGTGGCCGCGCTGTGGCTGGCGCTGCTCCGCGCGGCTCCGGCCGCTGCCCGCGTCCACCACCTCACCCTCAAAGTAAGGTCTGCGCCGCAGCATCCTCTGGGCTCGGTTCCGAGTGGGGGTGAGGAGGGCGGTGGGCCTGGCCCGATGCCGTCTGCTCGGGCCGGGGGTTTCCTCCTGTCCCGCTGCGTGTCCCGGCCCTTCTGCGCTGCCCGCCCCGCTCTCCCGCGGAGTCTCGGCCTGTTGGGGCCGCGGTTGGTTCTGCTTTCGTCGTTATTCGCGTGCCCGTGGCCCCCACGCGCGCCGTGGGGAAGCGCCTGGCGCTGCCTCGGCGGGTGCGGCCGCGTTCTTCGCGTTTATCAAACGATTGGCGGAGGCAGAAGGAGGAACGGGTGCTGACTGCTGTCTGCTTCCGCTTCATAGGCTTCAGGTTGTGGGTTTTGAAAGATCCCTTTTGTGGTCCTGTTCCTGGGGCAGCTGATGGGCAGCAGGGCAGGCTGTGCTGGGAGCTGCAGCCCCGGCAGTGCTGCTGGGTTTGTCATTGGAGGGCTGTCCTGCGGCTTTGCAGCAGGTGAACGGCAGTGTGGGAGCGTACCAGAATAACGCAGGAGTGTCCTTCTCAGCCTGAGTTGAGAGGAGGCATAATTCCTGGCTAATTTATAGGGAGTTTTCTTGTTTGTGTAGCAGCCTAAAATGCAACGGAATGAACGTTGTTTTGCCGGAGGAAAAGTTAACTTTCCCTTGAAATAACAAATTAGGAAACCTTCATGGGTTGCTTTGCTGTTTTGAAGACTTCCTGACCAACAGTTGGGTGCTGGAAGTTTATGCTGAGCTGATATTTCTGTGACTTAGTAAACTTCGGAGCTGATTTCAAGCAAACCTTCTCAGCAGCAAACGTTTGTGTTTCTAGTTCCTATCCAGACATTTCTAAGCTGATAGGATATAAAATGCTTGATTTTTTTTTCTTCCTCATTTTTACAGTCTTTGTGATTGTAGTTGAGTAGTGTGAGTTTCATGATCTTACTTTCATGTAAGTTGCAACACTGACCTACCGAACACCAAGGAAAACAGAAGTGCTTCCGTGGCTTTGTGCACCTGGATAAACGTGAGCTCTATTATTGCAGTCTCTTTGTTTGGCTTTACAGCGTTGTATGTAAACATCCGGTTCTCCAGCGATACTCTTCACAATGACCCGACCCTTCCTGCTGTTCTGTGTGCTCTGAGGCTGTGCCATTAAAGGCCACAGCTTTGAGTAAGCATAGGGGCGTCTTCAGACAGGCTGCTGTTGCTCATTAGAAATGCTTTCTTCTGCCTTGGTCAATAATGTACTAACGATGGGAGGCTTTTCTGTTTCTCTGTGCTATGAGTGGCTCACTGTTGTGAAAGTTGCATTTATCTTTATGGAAACGTGCAGAGCGAGGTGTTTTTCTGGAGTTCAGGCTGAGTTTGTTTGAATTGTTCTTTTAGAATAACATCACTGAAGATGACTTTCTTCCTTGGTGTCAACGGTTTACCGGGCTGGATTGGTAACCATGACACTTGGTAACACTTGTTGTCAGCTTTGTTAAATTAATACAGTAACTTCTAAAAAAGAAAACAAAATACTTAGAAGAGTTTTAGAAAATGCATGGAAACAGTTCTCAGAGGTCTCCAGAACGAGGTGGTATTGTTTCTGGTTACCAAAACTATGGTGTGTATGCTGGGGTTGCTTTTGGAAGGTGTGTTTTGTTTTTTTCCCCACTCTCAGCAACTAAAAGCTGTGTCGCTGAAGCCTTATGTTTTGCACAATGCAGTGGCAAACTGCTTCGGAGAGTGGGGAAGTTTGTGTGCCTGACAAATGTCTCAGCTACGCAGTTAAGTTTAGTGCTTGTGTGCTGCTGAAATTCAGAGGTTTCTAGAGATCTAGCAAGAGGAGCTGTATCCAGCTGACAGTGCTACGAAGCCATGTGTGGTGTTGCTTTATCTTTGTAATTCACTGGTTTCCAAAAGGGAAGTGAAACCCCCTCCTATGTAACGACAGTGTCTACATTTCAACTTCATTTTAAGCTTTCATGTGGGAAATGTTAATTTCCAGTGGTTGTTACTGTTTGTAAATTCTTGTGGCTTTTTTATTTTGTTAAATCTGGGATTTCAGTTGCACAAGTTGAAAAGACCTTCAAAGCATCTTAGTCTTATACAAATTACTGGGCTTACACAGATAACACAATTCGTTTTGTGTAAGGGTCAGTGCTCTCAGTTAAAATTTTCTCTGTGCTGATAGCATCATCCCAATTACATTTTGAGTGAAGTGTTAAGTAATAGTAATTAGCAGATTCTGTGCTACAAGATCTTGGGTAACACTTCCCTTACGTGTTCAGAGGGTGCAGGGTACTCACACTGAAGTATTCCTTTGTACTGGTTCACACCTTTGTTATAAAGGCACAACCCTGTGTTTCTGAAGTCAGAAGTTGAGTAGTTATAAATAAAAACCCTTATTTTTCCAATTTGCTAAACCTCTTGTGAGAGGTGAGACATTGGTGAGCCTGCATCTTTAAGCTGTCAATATGTGGAGTGAGGAATGCTCTTGGAGCGTGTGCTTGTTCAGGATCTTGTAAAGCTGAAGGATTTGTGAACTAAATCTGTAAACTGTATGCACTCAAGGCTGATACAAAGTCAGGGAGGAAAGTACACATTGTGTTGATCATCGTTTGTTGGTGGGGAGCATATTGGTGAACCACTGGAACACATGAACTCCGACTGAACTGAATAGTGCTTGCAAGGGTTTTGAAATAAGCAGCTGTTTCTGATTGTGTTCACAGCATGCAGAAAACCTTGTGGCTGGGTGATGCTCCATTTCCCTCCTTGCCCTGCCCCTGACACCCACACAAATGATTATCCCTCCAGAAGTGGTTAATACCATACTGTGTGTCTAGCTAAAAAAGCTACTATTAACCCTGTGGCTGAGAAATTACACTGAAAGCCCTGTGAAATCAGCCAGATGGACTATAGCCTTGAGTGTGTAAGTGACCTAGAGCTTGGAGATAGCACAGCTACAGTACCGTTAAACAAGGCATCTGCTGCAAGCCATGTGTTGCTAACTTTCTTTCCCCCCTTCTGAGCACAAGGGGGACCATATGCTATTTGCCAGGTTAACCTGATTCTATTAGGGTGATCTCTTATCACCGCTAGATTACAGGTTGGCTCTGTCAGGACTTGTGTCCTGCTGTCATGCTGAGTGGTGTTTGTGTAAGGAAAGGTTTATGCAGAGGCAACAAAATCAATGTTGGGGGTCAAGGGGGAGAGATGACTAGGCTTTAAATTTGCTGCTTCATTTTAGTTGTTCTGTTCTGATTTTCCTTCCAGTTAAAGATTCTGTAGGATTGAGAGTTTGATTCCGTACCTACTCAGTAATTTTTGAGTGCTAAGTGTTAGGGATATGACCTTTCCTTATCTGATATCATGGTGGTGTTACTGCTTTCATGTGAGGTCCTTTATGATCTCCTTATGGAAAGGGGGGTAGTCAAGTCTACTTGAACTGTTTTCAGCTGAGCTGAGCGTATTCATGCAGTTTTTTTGCCAGGCTGAGAGGGGACGAGTTATTCTGCAACTAAGATGAGGAGCAGAAGAGAGGACTGGAATTCCTAATAGAAAAGCCAACCCAAGTGATTCTGTTTGACCTCGCTATTCCTATTTGACATTAATCATTCTTTATGTCTTGAGGCCTTGTGTCTCAGGTAAGAGCACCGTAGCTGACTCGTGTCTCTCCATTCTCTTGCAGTGGTAGTCACTAGGATTCAAACAATATTTTTCTTGATTTTTTTTTTTATAGCTATACTTTTTTATCAGCAGTCCCAGAAATTTAATTTCCTCCAGGATTTTTTTTTCTTGCAGCTTTCTCAGGAGTATAGTCAAGTGATAAGCACTGCCACGTTTGTTTGAAGCTCATGTCAGGGTTGTTGGAAGAGTTGATGGATTCCAGTGAAATAACTGACTATATCTGAAGGTATCCTAAAGAAACTTGCCGTTGGTATGATGAAATAGATGTTCTGCATGAACACTGGGGTGTCAGTCTTGGTCACCTGACTTCTTTAATTGGTCCTGCAGGTGGCTGTGTGTTTAGCTCAGCCAAAACAAAAATGTCTTTGTGTATGAGATTTGTAAACTCTTTTCTTTCTCATAGGATGATGTGAGGCAGAAAGTACACCTGAATACCTTTGGCTTCTTCAAGAATGGTTTCATGATAGTCAGTGTGAGCAGCCTTTCATTGAAGCCACCTGTGGATGCTGATGACAAGAGCAGCTCAGCAGTAAGTCACTTTGCATCCAGTCACTGCATTAAGCATCCTGGGAAATTACACTTGCAGTGGATTTTTTAAACTTGTTTGAAGTGTCGTGTCCTAACTGGTAGTGCTGCTTGCTTCCTTCCCTGTTGTGAGCAACCTGTGAGGATATGAATCCAACAAGACGGATCATTAAATGCTATCTGTTCTGCTTTAAGAACTAATTTTAACTTATCAGATCATCTGCTGAACTTGTATGTCTATATATATGTATTTTATGCATAAAATAGAATAGTTGAGTTGGATGAGACTTGCAGAGATCCTAAGGGTATTATATTTGAACGATTTTATTACCTATATTGCCTGTAACTTCTGTTACCTGTATTACCTGGGTAACAAAAAAAAAGTGGATTGTGCCTTAACCATAGCACAGTTTAAGAAATGCCCTTTTTGACTCATTTTGTGGTGGCTTGGCTTCTCATCCTGGGGTGGCTGAGCTGTTATTTGACAGATTCATCTTAATTGTCTCATAGGTGGGGTTCAGTCTGGATCGAACAAGGAATGATGGGTTCTCTACTTACCTGGTAAGAGAGATGAATTTTCTTTTCTATGCTTGAGACATCTCATAGCCTGCCTACTTCCAGGTGGGGCTGGAAGGAAGAAAGGGCCTTTTCATATGGGCATATGTTAAGAGTAATCCAGTTTTGCATCTTACTGGACTAAAAATAGTTACCTCTACCTGGGGGAGAGCATGCCTATTTCTTATAAACAGGAAGGTACTTTGAAGATGTTTTGCTTTCACTGTCAGGATGAAGAAGTGGATTACTGTATTTTGAAAAAGAAACCTGAGCAAGATGTTTCTGTTGTAATCTTACTTCTGGACTTCAAGAATGATGTGTGAGTAAATGAGTACTTTTGTTTTTAAGGTTATTGGCATATTTTGATAGGTTGATTTATTTTTTTTTTCCTTTATGATCACATGTTATGGCAGCCTCTTTAGGAACATTGATTGGCTTCATTTTGTATTTAAAAAATAAAAAATAAAACTTGTTTTCTCAGTGTGAAAGTACGGTTCTCTGCAGAAGCTTCTGCCCTGCTGCCTAAAATTTCGTTTGTGTCTGAGGAGAATGCCACTGCCTTGGTTACCGAGCCACCAAAATCTTCTGAAGATAAAAGTCCAACAGAAACTAATAAAAGTACACTTGGCAAAGGTAAGTTCTGCTAAACCTGACTGTGTGCTCTCTCTGCTAGTTTCTGGTTAGTGTGCGTTCTTCAGTGTGTTGTGGTCACGCTCTGGGAAACCTCTTGGGCTAGACTTTGTGAAAATGGAACATGCTGTCTTTATTTTGCTCAGTTGCTTGAGCAGGTCAGGGTATGAGACTGGATAACACTGACAGCATGTAATACAGTTGCAGACAGTATGAAATGGAGCTTCAGCCTGAATCCTGAGCTGCCTCATGCATCATTTAGTTGGGGGTGGAGGGTGGGAAAGTTTCTTTGGGTAGGGTTTTGCAGAAGGTGTAGTAGTAGGGGAGCCTGTCTTAGTATTTGATGCGTTCAGAATGAATGGAAGTGGAGGGAAGAGTCCTGGGATAGTAGGGAGGGGTTGAGGAACTATTTCTGTTAATGATTATCTTGGAAACTGCCACGTGGATCAGAGTAAGGATATTTGAGTAAGGTACTGGCAACGTGTAAGAGGTGGTAGTCTATGAGGATGTCTACATGTAAACATTCTAAATATGCCATTAATATTTCTATCTCTAGATGCAAAGTCCAAACAAAGTACAACATCCTCTCAGGTAAGAAACTATCTGCTGATCTAATTCAGAAAGAATGTGAGGGAGAACTCCAATATAGGCACGGCCAGAAAGTTGAAAGAAGTGTTTCATTGCTCTTAACACCCTTGTAAACTTACAAAATGCAGTTCTGATTGTTTGGATGTAACCAGATGAAGTAGGTACCTGCTGTGAAATCTGTTTTTCTTTTTCCCAGAGCATAGTAGAACAAGAACATCCTGTTCACAACGACAGAGGAACTATCTCATTTCAGGTAGGGCTTCTGCCACTGTCTAGTCCTGATGTGTTCAGACAGTTTCTTTGTTTTAGCACACTTCTGAGTGCTGGTTTCTATAAAATATTTGAAATTGTCATGTGATATAGAACAAATTTATATAGCTATGAAAATGTGTGTGGCTGGGAAAGGAGCAGAATGGCTGCCTTTGCATTTGGGCAGATATGATGAAAATTCTGTGGTTTTCATGTTAGAGAGAGGATGCTTGCTGTTATCTCTCCTCTGTGGTGAAGTAGCTTTAACACTGATGCCTGAAGGTCTTGGGTTTCTAGAGAGTGCAGTCTTAGTGTTTCTCTGTTTCGAATGTTGTTAAGGCTTGCCCGTGTGCAGGTATCCTCAGAACAGTGCCTTTGCTGAAAGGAACCAAGTGATCAGATTTTCTAGCTCCAGCAGAGGTAGCTTTTTATCGGTGCAGCCCAGTTGTTGAATGAGAATGATGTTGACTTACCTATTCCTTATTTCCAGTTTTTCTTTAACATCAGTTCTGATAACCAAGAAGGTCTCTACAGCCTGTATTTCCATAAGTGTGTTGGCAGTGATGGGAAAACTCATGATCAGCAGCTATTTAGTCTCGATGTGAGTATGGCTTCTTAAGTGTGATTAACTCATTCACTTCAACTAAAATATAGAACTTTCAATTCTAGCTTGTATACCAAGCACATGTGGTATGTGAGTGTATATGCAGGGTGGGAAGTGATTCAGAGCTGTGCATTTAATCTCTGTAGTGGCATTTCTGAAGGCAGCAACTCCAGTAAGAATTAAAATACAACTTTTAGAGAAATGTTTGGAAATATGAAGGCTACATGTGGGCTTGGTTCAGTGTACACAGTTATGACTGATACTGTAATGGGGGGATAGCTAAAACAGCTCATGTTTGGCTGCTGTCAAAAAATCTTTCTCTTTACACAGTTACAGATAGTAAGGCTGTTGCAATTGAAATTGTTGGTATTTATGAATCTGCAGGATTTGTTTGCTTTTTCTGTCCAGAATCAGAATGCATTTTTACAGTGCTAGGTGAATATTCCTGAGGGGTAATATTTTATAGCGTATATCCTATGTCTTTTAACATTCAGGTGTTCAGTCCTGTGCTGTGTTGAGCCAGGGCACAACACAACAGCTCAGGATGTGGGTATAATTCTAAAAACGTTTTGAAACTTCTGAGGATGAAGAGCTGATTCTATATAGGTCACTCTGAAAGTGATGCCTCTTATTTATTTCCATGGAAATGGCAGCAGGTACAAGGAGCACAGTAACACTGTTTGATAAAGCAAAGTTTAGTTATGAAGCACTATTTTTCAACGTAGTCAGCACCATTAGCTATGCATTTTTGCCAGCACCCACCCCTCTGCTCTGCTAATATCCACTGTTTGTTCTCCATAAATGTTCAGCAAGTGTTGATGAACATCAGTAGGTAGAATTTATTCTATGTGAAGCAATTCAGTGGCACTCTTCTGCTTTATTGCACTTCTGTGTCAGACATCACTTGTCAGACTGCCCTGCTACTGCCCATCTACCCAGCAACAAAATGTATTGGAATACTTGTGGGAAGGGTCATCCTGTAGTGCCAAACAACCAACATTCACCTGTGATGTCATGGGTCGATATAATAAAATAGGAGGCATTGCTTTCAGAGTCGCCCTCGTGTTGTTTTCTTTCAGTCCTGTAACATAACCTGTTCAGAAAGGCTAATTGTAAATGAAAGAATCTTTCCATGAGTGCTTTAGCTAAATGTTTTTTTTTTTTCAACTGTCCACATAACATACTGTTAATATTCAGATAGAAATTACGGAAAAGAATCCGGAAAGCTACCTCTCAGCAGGTGAGATCCCACTGCCCAAACTTTATATTTCCATGGCACTCTTCTTTTTCCTGTCTGGGACTGTGTGGATCCACATACTTCGTAAACACCGGTAAGCAAACAAGTTCTGTTTCCATGACGAGCATGGGTTTGCCTTGCTTGATGTTTTTGTTGTTTTTTTTTTCCCACTTATTATGCCCAATTCAGATTTAATCACTTAAACAATTGTGCCACATTTAGAGTTTTATGTTTAATATATGCATCATAGTAGTTAAGACATCAGAAGCATGCGTGGCATCAGAAGCAGCTTGGATCCTCATACTCAGTTTGGAGTTCATGTGGTGATCTGGTTGGTTGGTAATCTGGAGTTCTTGTTTAAGTATTTGGTGAAGCTTACCTGGTGGTATGATCTAGGGACTTGGGGTTGGGCTGGATGATATCCATTTGAGTAATGTAGTTATTTTCTGACTGTTATGATCTGTATGTTCTAGATGTTCATATGAATTGCATCTTCTAACCTATGTTTTAAGAAAGTAGTGGTAGAATGTAGTAAAATGTTGTTCAGGATGCTGTAAAAGTTTGAACTGCAGCATTAAACAGAACCACTTTATGCTGATAGTCAGCTCCACCAGGGGGATAATGTTTGACATTTATAGATAAAGAAGTACCTTTGCAGAAGCTAAAATTTACTGCTGGCATTTAACTGGTATGTTTTTCTTCCCAGAAATGACGTCTTTAAGATTCACTGGCTAATGGCAGCCCTCCCTTTCACAAAATCACTGTCCTTAGTCTTCCATGCAGTACGTATAACTTTTCTGCCTTAAGTTGCTTAGCTGGGAGCTAGAAATGTGAGATTCAGGGTGTGCTGTTAGAGGAATTTGTATCAAGGAGGAGAAAAGAGTAGGAGGGAAGGGGGAGAGAAGTGTCTTTCCAATTGAGATGTTGGTACTGAACTGCAGCTGCGTGGTGGAAGTGATTCCATTTCCATCAGCAAACTGAGACTTGAAATACAATTGAGATCATGGCCTGAAGTGGGGTAGCAGTGTGCATATGTGTGAGGCTTGAATGTGTTCCATAAATTCTTATGGTTCAGTCATCTGAGGCTGCCCTGGAATCTTGAGCAATGGTACTGTTGCAGCTATATGGCTTCTGATAAATGTTAATGAATGAAAACCTTGATGTCTGTAGCACTGAGGGCTTCTTATTTAGCTGACTGTGTGCTGTACCATAGCAGAATATATATTATTGTACCATTATAAGCTTTAACACGTTCATTACAGGAAGTCTCTATTGTATTGACTTTGCCTTTCCACTGAAATACATCATTAATGAAGGCAATGACAAGCATTTAATTCTGCTATGTTTGTGCTAGTTTTGATCTTCACCTTCAAGTTCATGCTAGGATAACACCTTCAAAAACCTGGTGTCATCAGGTTTGAATCTAATTTCCAATGAAGGTGAAACTAAAAAGTGTCTAGTTCCCTAATGCAACTGAACTTGAACAATGAACGCATTAGGTTACAAATGCCGTTGTTTAAGTATAGCTAAACCTGGAAGCTGTGTAGGAAGAATGTAGGTTGTGTAAAGAATATTTGCTAATGCTTGAGAAGTAGAGCAAATGGAGGTTCTCTTTGACACTAAACAATCCTAGAATGTTGGGAGCAAGCATTATCTAAATTATGAGAGGAGTTTATACACACTGATGGAAAATGAAACTTGAGATGACTGTTGAGCAGACCTGTTTTATAGCTGTGGGTGGGGTGCTGATGGAAGTCTTACAAAGCAGCATGTTATGTTTTCTGCTTCCAGATCGACTACCACTACATTTCTTCTCAGGGTTTTCCTATTGAAGGCTGGGCTGTTGTCTATTACATCACTCACCTGTAAGTATATCTGAAGATTTGGTAGATTAAACAGTGAAACTGAATTCCCCTTCCATCCCAGGAAAGCTGGAAATTACTACTTCTTGGTGCTGAGCTCAGAGTGACAAGATGACAGTGAGCTCAGTGTGAAGGGAAAAGCTCTGCTTGCAGAGGACAGCTGCAGAGAATTGGTACTTATGTGGGCGGAGGCGTAAAAGGAGAAGAAATGGTTTGCTCCTCTTTGTTCGTGCTAATATTCGAGTATCTAATTTGCTTTTGGTGTGAATAGTAAGAGGGTGCAGCTGCCAGTGTGTTCTCCTGTTCATGATGGTAAGTGGATGATTCCCTCAGGAAAAGATTGCATATAGTGATGGTGAATGAAGGGTAATGTTGCTGTGTAATGCATGGTTGCAAGCAAGGCATCTGTTTGCTGGAGTAGGATAAGCACTTGCCAGGGTTATGAATAGCAAGGCATTTATTTGGGTTTGTGGCTTTACTGACTGTAGAAGAGATGACCTGGGCAGAAGAAGCAGTATACAATATCTCCTTGCATTATCTGCTTCTTTTTCAGATTTAAGGGTGCTCTTCTGTTCATCACTATTGCCCTCATTGGAACAGGCTGGGCTTTCATTAAACACATTCTTTCAGATAAGGATAAAAAAATTTTCATGATTGTCATCCCGCTTCAGGTAAGGACTGAGCTGTGTCAACAGTTACTGTATTGTGGGAGAGCAGCTTGTGGAAGCTGTAACAGGCTGTGAATCCTACACAGAATATAAATTACTTCTTGTATAAGCCTGTGAGCTGAGTTAGTATTTTTCTGAAGCTGTGAAAGGGCCAAAAGTTATGTAATTTTTCCAACTTTTTATATCGGGTATTAGATAATAGCTACCAAATAATATCAGCAAGCAAACAATTAGCTGTAATGTAGGTTTAGTCATGCTGGGACGGAACTTGGGCTGCAAAACAATATTAGATTACCAAACAGAGAAATCAGATGAAAGTTATCACTTCTCAGAAGTTTGCTGAAATATGGGCTTAAGGGAAAGGGAGCACTGAAATTTGTTAGGTCCCTTGGGTCTGAGGGACATCTCTCTCTCCAGGATGTTAAAGCAATCTGTGTTCATCTCCTACACAAGGAGCTGAAGTAAATGGGAAGGCAGCACTTCTGTTTGCTGTTGTAGATAGAACAGCCTTTCAGCTTTTGGGGATGTGATCTGTGGCCCGTCTGCAAAATTACAAGTATGCACTTACTGAGGTTCTTTTAGAACTTGGGTATGGAGTACAGCATGTTGTGAATGACCAGCTTGAATTATTGCCTTGATTTAGAATAATGTGGTCAGATTGCTTGCTGTCTGTGTTTGCAGAGCACTGTTTTTGTATTTGCAATAGATTTTCATTGTCTTTACTGAAACAGTAGATTGAGCATAGTATGCAACAGGAAGGGGTGCCTTCTGAATGGCAGCAGAAATACATTTCAATCAGTTATATATAATATAATCTTTTATATTATTATTTTTTATATACTTTTATATACTTATATATATATATATAAGTATATATATAAGTAATATACTTATATATATTACTTTTATATTATTTTTATATACTTATATACACTTTTATATTATATATATATATAATCTTTTGAAAGTGTGATATTTGACTTAGAGCTGCAGAGTTAAAACTGAAGTTACTGAATAGGCTCTTTCTGTGGGATATCTTTTGCTGAACTGGCAGCCTGCATCTAATCTATCCTTGGAAAGCTTCTGAAACTATTACATACCTTTTGTCCTGTAGGTGCTAGCAAATGTGGCATACATCATTATAGAGTCAACAGAAGAGGGAACAACTGAATATGGACTATGGAAAGAAATCCTTTTCCTGGTGGACTTGCTGTGTTGTGGTGCCATCCTATTTCCAGTGGTATGGTGAGTTGCTGTGTGTGATCGTTTCCAAGTCCTGATACCATGAGCTGTCTCTCAGCTGATGGGTGTTGGTGTTAGAGGTTAAGGTGTTGCCAAAGCAAAGAAGTAAACGTCTGTTGTTTGTTGGGTCAAGTCTTCTGTATCAGTCTTAACACTTCAGTGTTGTGGAAGATGCTTGCTTTGGAAGTGTTCAAGTGGGAGTGTCTTTTAAAAGCATGGCCAGGGTAGTGCAAACAGCCTGCCTTTGAAACTTGGAACAGTTCAGAAGCGTTGATTCTCTTATGTTGAAAAATGGGGTTTTATTACTGACTGGGATTGGAAAGTAGGCAGCTAAATTCTAAAACAATGATGTCTGAGATCAGAGCTTTCAGCCAGAGTAGGGCTGCATATTTACTTGGTTGTTTAGAAGAAATAATCCCACAGGGAACATTTCCCTGCCCTTCCTTCCACTCTGCTTGGCAGTGAAAAATGTCGGTTATATAAAACTCAATGAAAACAGAGATAATTCAGATAAATGCTATTGTTGCTGCTTGCCAGTTAGGCAGAACATTTATATTCCAAATTCATTTTAGTCTTAATTGAAAAAACAGCTGCATCTAAAGGAGGATTTGAAGGAGCTTCTTGGTTTTAAATACGGAATATTCTAATTTTTCTCAAATATCTCCAGCATTTTTCCTGAAATGCAGGATTACGTTTACTAGACAGACACGTCTTCATTCAATAGTGTGCAGCTTTTGAGTGTTTTGGAGAACTGTTTCAGAATGTGTGTTACTTCGTAGATATAAGCTCCACTGTGGCTTGCTAGGGTGTGTTTCAGCTGCACTTGCCTTCCCAGTTCTCTGTGTAAGGACCAAACCCAACAGTCTTAGTGGCCATGTGCCAAGGCAAGTAAATGTCTTCCAAGAAATGTGCACAACCCACTTGACGCTCCCCCAGTCCAGTCAAAATGCTGCAGCTCTTCTGAAGATGACAGTATTTGGGTATGGTAAATAAAATCAGTGGGATGCTAACTTTCATTGTAGAGAGATTCTGATTTCCTATGATAAAGGAAACTTTCTCAGTCACAGTTCTTGGGACATAATGCCAGAATCTGTAGGTCCTGCATGGTGGGATGCTAGCTCAAAGCTTGTATTTGTTCTTCAGATGTAGTTCTGTTATGGAAAGTGTTGGAGTGAACTGTCCTGTAACTGTTTATATAGTGTACAGCCAGTGTTCCTACATTGTCATGGTACCAGCATAAACTGGCAGTGAAACCTAGGGCATAATCCTCCTTTTTCATCTGTGTAGTCTTAGTGCCTCTGGTGGGATGAGTCATGTGAGGAAGGCAGCTAAGCCTTGGTCCTTGAATTTCCATTCCTGCAGGGTAACTCCTGTTACATAAGTAGCCTGTGTAGCCATGTAAGCTGTAATCAACTATTTAAATGAAAAGAGCTTAAAAGAGCAGTGAGGTGCCAAATGCTTGGCAGTACTCTGAAGAGTAGCTCAGCTTACTTGTACAAGTGGTAAGCATTATGTTGGGATATGCCCCAGTTTCTTGCTCTGCTCTGTCCCAGCTTTCTGTAGGCTGAAGTAGGCTTTTGCAGTTTAGCTTTCTTAATCATAAGGAGATGCACATATTTGAACTAAATGCTTGGGATGGGGGTGAAATATATGCAGTGCCACACAGGCTGTAAGGCACGGTTAATTATGAACATAGCCCAGGCACCAAGAGCTAATAAAACTGTTAGAGTTCTGGAGGGCTGCATTGAGAAGACCTTATTCTACTTCTTAATTTTTCAGGTCAATAAGACATTTACAGGAGGCTTCAGCAACAGATGGAAAAGGCAAGTGGCAGTGATTTTCTTACTGTTCTGTCCTACATACCAGAAGGTCTTGCCAAAATTTCAAACACGATGCTGATTTTTAAAGTATATAAACTAGAGCTGTTATTGTTATGTTGCTACTCTCCTTTTGTGGTCTTTCAGGAATAACTTTTGGGAAACACCCTTTTTTTTTTTTTATGCATTGCTTTGGCAATTCTTATATGAAATCCATGTCCTGCTGCCAAATGCTCAGGTTAGATACTGTATCTTGTTCTTAAGACTCAAGTTTAGAAGCAATCTAGAGTTAAATCCTAGAATTGGCGTATGTTTTGAGTGGTAGTCAACCTAACTTAAATATCATCAGAAATCTGTTCTTGTCTGGACAGAGGGAATCGACCATAGTAGGAAAAGAAACATAAATTGGCATTGAGTGCCACACAGTTCTCATCTTGTCCGTGTTTGTACAGCAGTTTCAAGGGCTGCTTGTGTAAAACCAAGTTATGTTTACTGTAGCAGTGAAAGTGAGGTGATGGATGGAAAGTCAACCCAAATATGGCTTTTGTAACGTTTGCTTTTCCTGCTTTGTCTTTTCACTTCCAAATAAGTTCTTCAGTTGGCTGCGGATTCAAGTCATGGAGCATAGCACTGGCTTCCTTGGAAGCAGGCAGCCACTTCAGTGCTGTCATTTGATGCGCACTGACTATATGTGTCCTGGAATCTTTCTGCTTTTATTGTTCTAAATCTGCTTCAATTTTAGGTGGTCTTTGAAGCAGTCTTAGTCAGTTGAGGACTTTTCATATGTAAGGCCTGGTTCTTAGCTGGAGCAACTGCAGTGTGGATTAGCATTCCTGTAACCAGGCAGAGCACACAGTGGAGTCTGCAGCTGCTCTGAGGACTCCAGGGCTTGTGCTTAGATTTGTGATGGAAAACCAATAAGTCTGCCTGAGGGTGGTTACCTTGCACTTGATGGTTCGTATCACAAGATGGTGCTATGGAGTTGGTTTGATTAACCTTAAAACACTGGATGAAGGATGAAAGTGAGGTGGTGAACATCAAAGATGTTCAACGTAAGGACTTTTCACCTGTCTGTCCATCATAGTGATGAGTGGAATCCTTATCTGAGTAATAGTGTTGTTTCTCATTTTTTTTATTCTGGAAGATTGTGCTAGTGTATAATGGAAGTAAGAGTACTGTGGTCTGACAAGTGCTTTCATCCTTATAGCTAGACAGTGATGTACACAGCAACCCCTTGGACTGTCCCTTAGACCTCTGTCTTATGTCACTGATGCACACACACACACACAGCAGTGTT
The DNA here is from genome assembly GCA_036925125.1 of Oreortyx pictus. Lineage (NCBI taxonomy): Eukaryota > Metazoa > Chordata > Aves > Galliformes > Odontophoridae > Oreortyx > Oreortyx pictus. Next base: position 6,196,213 of record JAUPFR010000022.1, read on the forward strand.
CTTAACAATGAATGTTTTGTGGGTCAACCACTGCTGTGACCACTTCATTGTAGGGATTCTGCAAATTTAATAAGTGTGTGTTGAGATGGCACAGCATAAGGCAGTGGTGAGCCTAATAATAAGGAAATAGTTAAGAAGAAATATCAGGGAAAACACGGCACAGACTTGTGCCAGATTGTGCGCAGCACCCCCACAGGGATGGAGCTCTCATCAGATGTTAGATATTTAGAGGTGGTTGACAGAAGCCCACGGGGAGCACTACCTGATGGTGTCATGCTGCTAGTGTGCCTGGTGAGGAAACTAAAGATGATTTGCTTGCACTGTAAGTAAGGCGGAATCATACACAGGCTTGTAAATGAACCATCCTGCCAGGAACCACATGCTCTTGACTCTGCAGGCTTCCCTTGGAGGCAGTGTTCTGCAGAGGTGCTGCTCAGTCTCTTGCCTTCTAAAGAAAAGTATCACCAGCACGAACTCTGAATTTACCAAATGAAGACAGTTTTCTCCTTAAGTGGTGAAGGCTACTGAATCTTTTCATATGCAGTCTAGCTGCTGCTGTGTCAGACCTGTGCAAAGAGCAGACTGAATCTTGTGCAGAGTTCTGGTCGAGCTGGCTATTGCTAGCTAGGATTTATTGTCTGGCTTTACCTCAGAGGCAGTTTTCCCTTTTTCTCTTGCACAGACTTCATTAACTCAGTGGGTGTCTTGGGGAATGATATACTATAAATTCAGTAGCTGTTTTTCCTGTTGCTGGGTCTTCAGGTGACCTTCTTGCTGGTGAGGAGGTCCTAAGGAAAATTATTTTCACTTCCTGTGTCCTTTAGAACAAACTGCTCCAGGACTTTATGGCTCAGGCTCCTGCTAATGTTCCTGACTGTTTGTCTGTCTTGTTGTCCTCTTCTAGCTACTTCACAACCTGTTATTAGATTGTGCTCCCTTGGGTCGAGTGCAGTCGTGACTGCAGTCTGACTAGAATAGCAATAAAGTAGAAAGCTGGCCTGACTACGAGTCTTCAATCTGTTAGAGCTGTGCCTGCAGTAGGGTTTTATTTTAACAATCTGCAGTTATATAAAAGGCTTGTTAAACTGCTGGTGATTTGGAGTCACTAGCTAATGTTCACTTAAACTTATTTTTTTTTTTTTAGTATTTTTGGAAGTGGGAAAGCTAGAGAAATATATCTAAAGCTATGACTTATCCAGGAGGACCTGCAAGCACAGATGTTATGGATTGCTGGTGAGGAGTGAGCATGGCACAGTCATTCAGCTGGGTCTGAGCTGCCTTGGTGTGGTTTTTGTGTTGTTTTTTTTCCTTGGAAGATGGTCTTTAACTCTGAAGCAAAATACTTGACATACATAAGCTTCTTATCCTCCACAGTGGTGGGTATTAAAAAATACAACCCCTTTTTTTTTTTTTTAAGAGTTTTTCCTTCCTCACTTAAAATCATCACCTTAAGCAAGTGCCTACCTGCAGCCCTTCTGGTCTGTCGTTGCGTTTTTCAGAGGGAGCCTGCTCTCTGTGCACTTCTGGATCTGCAGTGTGGATGTCCTGCTTGCAGGTATCAGGAAACAAGCCTTGCAGACTGAGTTAGGATTGTTTGAGCCAGAAGTCTGCTCAGCTCTCGCTACCTTGTTCAGAGGCATTCTTAGAGAAAGAGGAGAAAGGGCTTTGTTGAAGGAAGGTTCCTTATTTTTGTTCAAAACTCCAAGTTCTCAAGAGATCACTGGGCCTCTTGAGTCTCATAACGCACTCTTACCTGACATCTGTTGTTTGAGAGTGGAGTGGAGGGCTGGAAACACCACTGCAGCTTTTGTTCTGCCAGTACCTCTGTGTCTTGAGAGATGTGAAGCTTGGTGCAGTCTGATCACGAACAGTTAGCTATTTTCCTGAAGCACTGCAGCATGTCATAGTTGGCAGCAGTGCTAGGGGAAATACGTTGCAGTGTATAGCTCCCAGGCAACATTCCCTGTGTGCTGTGCGTTGGGTAAATGATGAATGCTTCCATGCTTGTTCCCACATCAGAAAAAAACCTTTTGCCATATTCAGCATTATCCTGCTTCTCTACTGTGAAAACACTGTGAGCAGAGTGCCCTGTCCTGCGTGGCACAGAACACACCCTAGTTTAGCTGAGCTCAGCAGATGTTGGCAGGAATGACTTCAGAGACCTGAGCTTAAAAACACCTCGGCAGCTCTCTAGAGAGAAGGAGGGCATATAGTGCCTGGGTAAACACGCTCCAGGCAGTACACAGGCATATCAAAACCTTGAGATAAAGTGTAGTGATTTCAGTCTCAAGACCTCAGTGGATAGCACAGAAGAGCTGGAAAATACTGAGAAATGAAATAGGCCTGTGGTGTTGCAGTGTCCCACTTCCAGGCACCCTGGGTGGCTGTCCAGGGCCAAAGTAGCAATTACGTGTTGCAGACACATTGCTTATCCTGTAGTGTGGAATTTCTTGTGAGTGTGATGGGGAACTTCTGTGCCAAATGGCTAATGTGTTTCATAATATTCAAGATTAACTAGTCTGTGCCACCTTCTCATGCGTGACACTGACAGTTATTATATCTGTGTGCTTGACCTCTTTTATTTTTCTGCTGTAGGAATGCTTTTAAGCAGAGTGTCACAGAGATTATTAAGCCATACTTCTCAGAGTTACTCCTGGAGTAGCTTTTTGAGGTCTAAGTCTGCATGCATGACTTCATTCATGGGGAACAGGAGAGGATAGAAAACTTCCACTTAGTATTTGGGAGCGACACAGATAGTAACTCATGCATTTGAGATGCTATAGCATGCAGTGCACTGTGGGAATATTCTTATCTGTACTTTGTGTTTGCTCTAGATGTTTTATATTTTCTCCTTGCATTATGTATTGTCTGAATTTGAGCTTCCTATTCTCTGATCTGCAGTCCTCTTACTGTTATTATATACTGACTCTGAAAAGTTGCTTATTACTCTTCAAAAAGCTATTGTCTAGTGTGCAGGGCTGTAGTGGTGACTTTCTTCCTTTCCCCATCTTATGGGCTGCTTCAGCATTTGAAATTAGCATAGAGAGTAATCTGAAACAGTGACTGATTTTCCAGAACTCTGTAGCGTGTTATTTTTCTAAATGCAGATGGGGCTATTGCAGGCATAAGCTGTTAAAATAAATGGTTATGAAGAGGAGAAACTGAGAGAAGCAGGGTATAGGTGTTATAAACCTTTCTTGGAAGATTGCTTTTATCTTAATTAGTCTGTGAAAGCGGTGGAACACAAGTATGAATTTATTTGTGAAACCTTTGGTAGAGAGTCTCTTTTATTCTTTTTCTACTCTGCAGTTAAGTACTGTTCCTTGAAGAATGGTTATCATACTCGAAACATAAATTTACCCAACCTTCCAGCATGCTGTGATTGCTGCTGCTTTATCACAGCTTCACAGGTTGGGACTGCAAGTGATTAAAGTTGTAAGTGACAGCTGCTGGCCTAACCTCTCTTCTGTGTGTTGCTGTTGATGTCTGTACTGCCAGGCTAGGTGAGCCTAAATCTCGAAGTGTCCAGTGTGGCAAGACTCAAATGTTACTGCTTGGAGCACCTTCAGCCTGTGAAAAAAGCTATTTGCAGGCTGCTGATGCCAAGCAGTGATGATTTTAGACTTCCTTCAGAACAGTGTGTGCTGTGACTTTGAGCAGTACAGATAAACTGGCGTAGCTGTGCATTAATGCTGGCTCTAGCATCTGACAGTGGAGAGGAGTGTTTCCAAAGTTGAGGCAGCTTCTGGAGAGCACCTAGCTGTGGTAACCAAGCAAGCTGGCTTCCACAGGTGACTTGTCAGTATTTTTACTAGGTGTTTTTTGTGTAGTTGTTTTTTCCTTTTTTTCCCCCCCCCCCCCCCGTGCTTAGCTGCTCCAGGTATCTAGATGTAATGCTGATTCTTTAATATTGATTATCATGATACATAGGTGAGATCTTGAGCTATGTTTTCTCTGTTGAGAGAGCTGCCTGCAGTAATTCAGCTGGCAGCCAGGCCTTTAGCTTCACTCTCCTTTCCTCCTATGCACTGCCTGAACAGAAATGACTCCCCAGCTCACTCAGTTGTTGACTGTAAAGCACTGATGGGCTGGCAGTTTGAATCACAGCTGTTGAGTTGGTGTTCCTGTAACTACAAAGCCTGGGAATTCTTGTGGCCTGTCATTGCACCAGTTGGTAGCAGTTCTTGAAGATGGATATGTTGAGTTCAAAATAGATCTTTCTGTACAAACCGCTATGTGGTGAATCACAAGATCTTCATGGTCACACTTAATGTAGTTCTTTAAATAGGACAGCATTATTTCATGATTTAATGAGTTTGTCCTGTGAATTTTCATGTTTTAATCTTTCCCCAAGCGTATAACGGGAAGCTTTTAACGTTAAGCTATCTAGTAGACAACTTTACCTGTGAAAATCTGTACTTTTTTTTTTTTTTTTTTGCTATTTAAATGTGCTTTTGTGAGGAGATGATGATCTGGGACAGTTGCACTTACAGATGTAAGTCTGGAGCTTGAGCACTGCTTTCTGCAGTCCAGAGTACGATATTGCAGAATTGATGCTATTCTGTGTTCAGTGTTTCATATGCAGTCCACAAAGAAGTGTGTGGCAGTATTTTCCAGTTGGCAACATGTCTTCATTGGCCTTAAATTGCATCTCTGTATGCTGTCAGCATGTCTTGGATTCTTTGCCTCTCCTGTTGTCACAAAAGCACCAGAAGTCTGTATCTGTTATCCTGCTGCACCTATAAAACCTGACTCTCAAACTGGAGCTGACAGCTGTTCCATCTGTTGTTGACCTCTGCTCATCCACGTGAATGTGCCATGTTCCTCAAGAGCTGATGTAATCTGTCCAATAAACGCAGCTAGCCTGGGGCCTTCGCTTACATGGTTTGTGACTGAAACGTGTGCATTTGCAATGAGAAGTGATTAGTGTGACTTCCCATTTCACTTACAAATTACGACCGAGCCATGAGTGACAGAGACTACAGCTTAGCTGTTGAGCAGCAGCAGAAGTGTTTTAACAAGATGCAGTGCTTCTCAGACCCACAATTGCCTCCTAGAAAATTCGTCCTCTGCGGAGTGTTTCCTGACATGATCTGTGCCTTCAGCTGATCTGAGCAACTTTGTGGTAGTGTCAGGTGGCACTGCCCTTGCAGCAGGACTAAAGCAACGGTGTGTAGTTGGCTGCAGACAGATGAGCATTAGAGGAAGACTCTATACTCTAGTGTGTTTACACATGAAATTTAGTGATCTCATTGAATTGTCTTTTAAGAGGTTGACTACCCCAGCCTAGGGATTATCCAGTGCTCAGTCAAGCCAGAATAACTTTCCTTTGAGCAACCAGCAGGCTGTGGGGATCAAGCTTTAAATCTGGAACTACTTAAGTCCTAATTTTGATCACTCTCCTACCTTGTAAACAAGTATCATGAAAAACACTCATTTTAATCAACCTTTTGATGGGTTTTTTTGTGTTCTTTTGACAGCTGCCGTTAATCTAGCAAAGCTGAAGCTTTTCAGACATTACTATGTTATGGTGAGTTTAAAACAAAGCAAGCAAAACCCAAACAAACAAATCCAGCAGCTGTGTACCTATGCATGCAGAGCTCTTGGAAGCCATTCCAGTTTTTTACTGGATTGCTTGTTTGAAGCTGCTATAACTCATGAATGAGGTGGAAATGCTGCCAGTGCTGTGCTTTGGCATCTTGGCCAACTGGGTTTCAGACCTCAAAGCAACTTCCCTTCTTTTCCAAGTAGTTGCATCCTTCTATCTTTGAAATTGGTTCCAGCTATCTGTAATGTTTACTAATTTCCTCTGGGGACAGCTTGAGCTGCCAATTGAATGGATGGGCTTGACTAAAGTACAATAAACTTGGTAAAAACTAAAGTTGGAAGCAAATGGTGCCTTGAGATGCATGCCTGCAGCTTCTTATGAAGTCAGTGGAAGCCTTGAACATACCTTCCAAGAGAGTATATCCTCCTTAATGATTTCCAGTGGTCTCATTAACAGACTCTTAAGCAGCGTTAAGAGTAATAAGTTACAATACTGATTCTTGAATTCTACAAAATCCAAATGCTTAAAGCATTTTTTTGATGTAACTTCAGTATGTTGGTAACAGCTTGAGTCATTTGGATGTTCAGCAAGCTGTAGAGCCCTCAGCCTGTGTCTTCCTTGTTTATCGAAGGAGCATAATGGGGCTAATCTGACATAATGAGGTGTCTGGGAACTGCTTAAGCTATTTCTCTGAAAAAATAGGTTCTGTCAGGATGATGCTATTGTTCTCACTCACAGATTGTGTGTTTCCTTCCCACAGATTGTGTGTTACATTTACTTCACACAAATCATTGCAATTCTCATAAAGATTGCTGTTCCATTCCAGTGGAAATGGCTGTACCAGGTATTTGTCAATAATGGAAAATACATCCATCCCTTCATTTTATTTTTTCTTATTAATCTGTAAAAATGACTGCACCAAATCAAATCCTTAATTTGTTTTTCATGTTGTAGTAGGACATATCTAAGCACAGTGATGCATTCTGGCTTCTCCTCACTACTATCACTGATCACTCCTGGTGGCAGGAGTGTTTTTTTTTTTTTTTTTTTTTTTTTTTAGTCTTGTTTGACCTGCAAGGCTGCTGGATTATACATGAGATGTCTGAAAGTAATTGCATTATTGATTTTAGTCTTTCAATTTAAAAATGTCTGAAGGAAATTAATCAAGAACATAGAAAAGAGGAAAAAAAAATTACTCAGGTTTGCCCTGTGTAATTGAGGCCCTGGGGAGCTGGAGGAATAGACTTTTGCTTTTCCATTTACAGGCTTTATTTGCCTAGTGACTTTTAAATACTTGGTTTCTTAACATATAATCCAAGTAACTGTGCAGGCAGTCTTTGGAATGTATTAACTGTTGAAAATGCCAAACAACTTCAGGATATATGTATTTTTTACTTGTCTTTTAAATCTTGCTGGCTATCACAGGAGCAATGTCTAGAATTGTAACTGTATTTAAAGTGACAGGGGAAGTTGAAAGAACAAAGAGCTTGACAGCCTTTAGCCTTGGATTAATGATAACAGGGTTGAAATTGCTTTTTTATTTCTGCTATGACACAGGCTTCTTGGCCATTCAATCTTGAACCTTATGAACGAGGAGAAATGTTTTATAACCATGAAGGATTACAGGACTGAATTTCAATCTTGCCTTTTACTTGCAGCTGCTGAATGAAATGGCCACGCTGGTGTTCTTTGTCCTCACTGGGTACAAGTTCCGTCCAGCAACAGATAACCCTTACCTGCAGCTTTCCCAAGATGATGAGGATGATTTGGAGATGGAAGCTGTGTAAGAACCTCCTTTTACTACCCTCTCCTCTTACTACTGTATGTAGATGAGCATGATGTAAGGCCACTTCTGCTTTGAGGGTTTAATCTCAAGATCTGCAGAAACTTATTTTAAGTAACGCTGTGCTGAGGAGATGGAGATTTTTAGCAATGCTCCTCAGTGTTCCATCCCATGCTACAAACAGTGAGGTACCACCAATGCAGTAGGACCAGGTTAGTGAGGACAGGCTACAAAGTGGAACTCGACATAATCCCAGTGATTTTTCTGAGGACTTACTCAGAAATGCTATTCATTTTTTATTTTTTTAATCCAATAGAAACTTCCCTAAGAAAAGTAGCATTCTGAACTTGAGTATAGTTATAATTGCCTCACTGTTGCCTTAATAGGAGCAGAACTAGCCTAATCTCATAGTAATGCATTTTATGCATAATTGCAATTCACGTTCAGACTCAGAAGTCTGCTCCTGAGAGTTTCATTTCAGTTTTTCAAGTACCCTTTACCTGATTTTGAGTAGAATATCTCAGTACTCTTCTTTTTATTGCAGGGGCAAAAAAGTCAGTGTGTTTGCTGCCCTCATAGTTAGGTCAGCAAGAAGTGGAGCTTACTGGGAAATTGCTACAAGGATAGGTTTATGTCATGCAGGGACTTCAATTCTCTGAAATGTCTTTAGTAACAGATCTTATTGTCAAATGCTTAGTTATTTCTGTGTTGGGCCCATAAAAATCTGCCTTTGTTAGAAACTGAATCCAAGTAGTAGGCAGTGATGGTAAAATTGGGTTACCACTTACGGTAATTGGCTAAACACTTATGGGTGTTCAAATGGTTTCAGTTTAGGTGCTGGTAAGCAAGCATCCACGTTAGGAAGGCTTGATCTGAACTGTAAAATGTGCAAGATTTGTTATTGTACAGAAATGAGCCTGATGGAATTCTCTGTGAGCCTCTTCCTAGTAAGGTGTTTTGTACTTTTATGTTTGGAGTTTCCATTGTTGTGCCTTGTGGGTTGTTTCCCTTAGCCTAGCTGGAATTGTTCTGTTCTCATCTGGTTCACCGTGAGTTTTATTCCATGTGGACACTTGGCAGAGGATGATCTCTTAGTGTCTTGAGCTCTCTCCCCTGGCTCCGTCAGGGAGGCCAAGCTTACATGTATTTGAAAGGCACGGTTTGCACACCTGCTGTGATAGGTGAAGCACTGCAATGCAAGTGTATTAAACTTCTTATTGATTTGATCTTGCTGGTCCTAATTTTGCTTTTATAAATATTAAATGTTGTTTCTATGGGGAGAAAACATCGAGGCTTTATTTGAGCAAGTGACTAAGTGCCTGACTGCATCCTGAGTAACCACTGTATGAGTGCTTTGTCTTTCATGTGATACATTCTGACTTGTCTTCATGGTGCTCTGCCCTGTCTTATTTCCAGGCTTTATGGTGGTGGGTTCTTTCGAACTGTGCTTTTTAATCTTTTTTTTTTTTTTTAAATACTTGCTGCAGAAGCATTTAGTTACTTGAGACTCTATAGCCAGTAGAGGTGAGAGCTGAAAGGTCGTTGTGCCTGATTTCCAGCCTTGCTCTTCTTCCAGCAGAAAGAAAGATACTTTTAAGTGCTGCTCTTTACTTTAATGCCAGTTTTTGGGCAACACAAACTATACAAAGCTCTGTCTGGCAGTAATGTAAATATTGCAAAGGACAGTGTTGCAATCTATATAAAATATAAAAGGAGGACGAAGTGCCTGTGGCAGATGCAACACAGGGCACAAATCTTCCCTCTGTAGTAATTTTCAAAAACATGAAGAGCAGTGAAGGTGACTTGCAGTAGGATTGCAAAGTTGGTGTAGGGTTTTTTTTTTCCCATCTAACATGCTCCATCTTGGGAGAAAGCATCCATAAATGTTACAGGACTTTCTTTTCAATTATACCAGGCTCAATAGAAGCTGCCTGTGTGCAGAAGAGAGGATGACTAAACCTGAACTAAGGACCAGTCTGTTCTTTTTCAAATAGGGTCAATAGCCATTCATCATCAACAAAGTGCCTTTCTGTGTATTCTATGTTGGGCAGCCTCTCGAGCCCGTTCTGTCAGTATGTGGGCTTGCTGCTGACAGTTTGTTAGACTAAAGTACTCTGCCTGAAAAGGTGCAGCCATACTTGGCAGAAACAGTTGTCAGGCTTCCAGTCCTAATGCCGTTTCTGGGACATAGACACAAAAAATGAGCTGTACAGTAGATGAAGTGGGGTGAGGAAGGGGAGAGGAAGTAGTTCTGGTTTTTCTTACTCTTGCAGTAAGCTAATTCATTAGCTTAATAATCACTGCCTTAGATGTTAGGTGCCAAAGAGCTCTTCTACAGATCTGAGTTGAGATTGTGTTCATAAATGTGTGTGGGATTAAGATATTTCCATGGAAGGAGGGCTTGCAGGGATAACAGTTGATGGTTTTATGCTTAATTGAGTAAATCCATTTTGCTGAGTGCGTGGAGACTGACTTTGTATTTTCTTAACACCCCAAAGCAACTGCAGCATAGCAAACTGTTGTGGTAATGCTGACCTACCTTTGCTTGTGCCCTGGGATCTGGAGTTTCTCCCTGTGTCATGAGACAGCTTGTTCTGGGCTGAGACTTGAAGTCCTGATGGGTTTCTTTGCTCTGCCTTCTGTTTGTGCTTTGTGGCAGACTGATTCATGATGTTCTTTGTTGGAAGTGATTTTCTTTCCCTCTGACAGCCTCAAAAGGTCTCTCTGGAGAGATTGTTTAGTAGGAAGGGTTTGTTGCATTTTAGTAATGGCTGAAATGCAGAAATGCAAGTCAGCAGTGTTCAGCTGGGGAATGTTTCCTTGCAGTATTGCAGGTTGGAGCTGAAGTTCTGAGGCTGCTCAGGGCATTAGAATGAGAATTGCAGTGATCTTGACCGTAGTGCTGTTAACTCTGTTTCCTGGGCTTTAGAACACATTGTCTGAACTAATTTTGAGAGGGAAGAGAATGGGAATACAGTGGGAAGTTCATTGTATGTGAGCAGTCAGACAGAATCAGGCCTTAAGATCTGCACTGCTTGCTTGTCATAAGGCAAGAACAGCACTTACCAGATGAGCAGCCTTTAGCTGCTGGGGGATCCACCCAGCTCCCAAAATCTTTCAGTTTGTATCTGTTTGCCCCATCCCTCCATGAACATAGGAAGTGAATCACTCCCTTTTGACTGCAGTCTCTGATGTTTTGTCATCTTCTTGATATATAATAACTTTGTAATTGTGTTGAAGTACAGAGCTAAAATCTAGACCTTGTGCCTGGTGGAATCTTACTGGTGAGTCAAGTGTCACCACTGCTTTGGTGTCAAGCATGAGCAAAACATCTATTTATGTATCCCAGTATGATTGCTGTTGAATTGTTTTGGTAGTGGCTCATTTCTTGGTTCGCAGTCCTCTGTGATCTTAAGCTCATCCCTGAAGAATCAATACTTAGTTCCTTATTCTGTGTTTATGAAGTCAGTTATTTCTGAAGGGTAAACTTCATAGTTGTTTTTCTGCACTGTCCCATAATTTTCAGACCATTACTTGCTTCAATTTGCCAGAACCTTTCAGTGTTCTAGTCCTGTTCTCAAATATTTAGCTCTTAGAGTCTTCTGCAGATTTAATAAGCAAGTTCTCTATTCCATTACCCAGGCAATTACTGAAAATATTGAGTAGAAGTGAACCCAGGACAGACCTCTCTGGAACCACACTCAGTGTTCTTTCATTTTTGACAGGAAACCATTAAGTACATCTCAATGCATGTTTTTCCAATTAGTTATGACTCTGTGTTGATAGTTTTGTCTAGCTCATGTTTCCCAAGACTTTTCCTATGTGACTGTGGGAAAGCTATTGTAATTGGGGAGAACTTATGAGACATATCTGTTCCCTGCTCCAAAAAGCATGGTGTGGTCTCTTCTAGGCAAATGTTTACCAATTCCATCTTCTTTAAGCAGCCTGGTTGTTTTTTCCCTTTTTTTTTTATATATATATATTTTCATAGGGAATAAGATTAGTATTCAGTCAGTGCTTTTCTGGCCCTTCTTATTCCCTTAAACGTAAGCTTATCTAGACCCACTCTGGAGTGTGTTAACCACTGATGGTCCCAGTCGTGTCACTGTGAAGAGTCACAGGATGTGCTAGTTTTTGTTTGGGTAAATTATTCTTAGAGTACAAAGACAAAAGCTGATATCTAATGTGGGACTAAAGGTGATCTGGGAAGAGTGTTTCTGAAGATTATTTCTCCTCCAGGGTAATGCTGTGAAGATGCTGTTAGCTATTTTGATCAAATATTCTTACATGGCAAACAGCAGGTGAAAGCACGTAAATGCTGACAGCAGCAGCGTCAAACAGGGTAGTCTGATGTATGCTTGCAGGCATCCCTTGTGAATGCACTGTGCTACTGGCACTGCTACTTCCAGCATCCACCACAACCTTTGCAGGAAAAAAAAAAAGCAAACGTGTGGAATGAGAATCATATTGTGCAAAAGAACAGAGCATATGTCTGGTGTGTGTGTGAATAGCCTGTTTTGTGTGCTGAGGGAGGAAGGTACAGAGCTGAAGTGCTTGTTGGATGGCCAGGGAGAGTTCTGATAGTAGCGGTGCTGTTCTGTCTGGGAAAACGAGTTTGCCAGGTGTCTGAACACTATTATGTGGCTTTGTAGTTCAGTAGTCAGATTGCCATGACAAATCCAGGCTTGGCTTGGTATAACTGGAATGACCTCTCCTGTTTTGTTGCTGTTCATTGAGTGGTTTTGCTGTGAACGGGAGCTGGTGTGCGTTAAGCTGGTAGTGATCACTTGGGGCAGCATCCATGATGTGTGAACGTGAATAATACGTTGTTCCTGTTTATAAAAAAAAAAAAAGTCAAAGGAACAAGCAAGCCTAATGTACATTGTTGAGAGTGTTCAGCTGTAGAGCAAAAGTTTCTAGGCGAGCTGCTCAAGCTTTAGCATATAAACAGCTGGTATCACGGTAACAACCCCATACATCTCTCAAATATGAGCTAATATTGGAATGCTTATTCCATTATGGAGTCTCTAATGCTGTCTCTATGGGGCTTTCCCTGTCATTAGAGAAATAATTGAACGATGCTGTGGTTTCATATAAAGAAACTTCCAAGCTGTGTGCTGTATAGATCTTGTCTATTAGTCCACCACGATTTCATCTGCTCCACCCTAAGAAGAAGCTTTTAACTATGGTGCTGTACTCGTTCTGCTGATACAAATGTGTTAAACGTTTATTTCTGATGCTACATTTAGACACCTAGTCTGAATGGGAAGCTGTGAGCCAGCCTACATTTGTCTGTTCTATTTTAATGGCAGATGGGGAGTCATGAGACTCCTGAGGACAGCAACCTTGTTCCCAACACCCATCAGTGGTATGTCCAAGACAATACCTGGCCTGCAAAATGGTAGCAGTAGGAAATAGAGAACATCCAGACTGATAGATCTGGGTAAAAAGACGTTTAGGAGAAGTGTTATTTGATATGTACAGGAAAAGCATGGGCATTGGTGGGATGGATGTTACAGCTCAAGTTCTCTTCTGACATTTCTTCCTTCTTTTCCAGGGTGACAACTTCTGGAGTAATGGAGGGCATGAAGAAGGTCAAGAAAGTGGTGAATGGTGCAGCAGAGCCACGGGGCGAGTGGGAAAGCACAGCGTGATGAACTGGCCTAAGGCAGCACTTTTGCAGAAACTTTTTTTTAATTTATTAATATTACTTTCAGTGGAAGGGAAGCATTTAGCACTTCCCAACACTGAAACTACAGAGTGGGGTGTGTCAAGGGGGAGCAAAGCAGTGCAGAAATCTAACTATTCCTCTGATTATTTAAAAAAAAAAAAAAAAAAAAAAAAAAAAAAGACAGACATCTCTCGGTACCTGCAAGGAGTGTGAAGCTTTCCTGGGGGTTTTGGCAGCTTTTTCTTTTTTCCCCTTTCTGGATCAGCTAGGAATTCTGAATTATTTGCAGTTTCATTCTTCAGGACGTGCAAGTCTAATGTGAAGAGAGACCTTTAGTGTGTATGTAAAGCATATATTTTATATAATACATTTATACACACACGTGCAAGTAACATGTATACTGGGAAATGCAAAGTGACACAGAAGGTGGGGGAAAGAAGTTGAAATGTAAGTAGTTTTCTTATGAACACTCCTTTTGACTTGGACAAAATATTGCAAAGCAATTGAGTTGGAACACTGCAGTTGAGACTAAGTGGGCTATTGGATCAGGTGACTCCCTCCAGTCCTCGCATCAGTTGGAACGTTGGTAAGTGTCTTGTCTGATTTGTGCAGGCTTTTACTTGAATATGTCAGGTCTTCAGATGTATTGCTACGTAGGAAGCAGGCGACTGTTTTCCATTAGAAGCACTAGCTCATAGCACAATGAGTGTTAGTGTAGATTCTCCACTGCTCATAGGATTGTTCTTGATTCATGCCCACCTGACAAGGAATACACAAGGTATGGGACTGTTGCCTACTTTTCAGGGGTCTGCCGTGCTATCTTAAACATGGCATTTCAAGCCATGACCCAGAGTGCATTGTTCTACATTCTAAAATAACTTTCAAGATTTTTTAAAAGATACTCCCTGGTACAGTGTAAGAGTACCAGAATCTCCAGTGGAAATCAAACCAGCAAATGTACTGCAGCATAAATCTCTGCTCCTCCATTGTCCTGAGTTGCTTTGCCTCTCTGGATGGCTATATATACCTCCCTGACCACGTAGGACAGTGGCATTGCTGCTGGATATGAGCTGAACTGGTCGAAATGGTATTGCTGTCAAAATCAGGCAACTGCAACTCCCAGTCGTAAGTGGTTTTTATTTTTCTTTTTCAGAAAAGGAGTGATTTATGGCTGGAATATGCAAGTCTTAACTATCAACTGCAAATCTGCAGTGGGACGTTATAAATGCGATGTGTGTTTCATCTCTAGTGCTCTCTGGTATTGCTAGGAAGGCACATTGGTGTGTGTAGCTGTAGTAGTGAGGCATAGCAATTGGTTGTTAATTTGTAGGAGGATAGAAGTGGTTCACTGATGTAACAAAGCTGAGCTCTAAGAAAAATAAATCAAGTATAACTCGCTGACCCAATAAAGCCTTAATCTTTATGTAGAGCTGTGAGATGCACTTTACTCAACAGGTACTCCTGTCAGTAACAGGGATAGGCATCTTCATAGAGCTTCAGATGTGCCAGCATCTCTTACAAACTCATCTGGGAATCTGCTCTTTTCCTTTTTTGACTGAAGGGTCTGCATCTCTGGGGTACAACTGATGGAAGGACTTCCATGACTGTTCTTTCTCATTCTTTAACTTCAGAAGAGGGTGGGATTTTTATTCTGTTGCTGTTTGTTGAAATGCTGAACCACTTCTTAATCATCAATGTGGGCTGCAGAGCTCTTAGCCAGAAGTCTGTACCAAGACTTGCTGCTTGAAGAGCAGCATTGTTTTCTCTGATTGCAACTTTGTTTTGTGGTGATGATTTTATTCATCATAGAAGTAGTAGAAATTAACCTACCTGCTTTGATACCTGGAACTGGTATCTCTTCAGATAAAGCATGAGAATAACCCTCTTATCTTGGTGCAGAGTCCTGTTCTCTATTTTCCTCTTTGGCTTGTAACTACACAATAATTGCAGCAGTGGTGGGTTGGCTTTTGCTGTCACTGTTTTGCAAAGATACAGTTCTAGTGACAACAGAGCCTATACCACAAGGAAGGCTGTTAGGTGATGGGTGAGCCCTGTAGGCCTTCTGCATGAAAAAATGTTATGTGTTTCATAGCTGAGACTTGAGAAATTGGACTAGAAACAAACATAGGCAGCCCTAGCACATCATATAGTTAAATACCTGAAAATCAGATCCTCTCATTCTTTGCACATTTGCTCTGTCCCTGGGGAAGTGTCACTGTCTGTATCCAGAGGGCTGCTTAGACAGACTGCAGCCCTTGTTCAGAGTTGTCTGCTGGAGGCATCGAGTCAGTTGGCACTGAGGGATTTAAGAGATGAGCATTTGTTATCAGCAGCAGAAGTGCAATAATGCGTTTTTTAATGTGGATTTGATGCTGTCTTAGAACCTGTTCATATAATTTTGAATGAAATTGGAAATACTGATGTTTGTGGCATTTTGCTCCCAAAATGTTGGTGGCTATGCTGGGGTCCTGGTGTGTGCTGAGCTGGTTCTGACAGCTGGATATTTGTACCTCAGCATCAGTGAATCACTGAGAGAACAAATGATTTTACCTTCATCTCAGGTTTCTTTTTGGTGTATGTGTTTTTGCTGAAGTTGTATCAAGTGTAGGTATGTTCACCAACACCCTGCCTTCCTAATCAGAGGCCAAAAAGATGGGTGACGACTTCTTGTCTTGGCACAAAAACTGGTGGTAGCCCTCGAAGTGTTCTTAGAGCTGCTTCCAAGTTCAGACCTGAGCCTTAGCAGTCAGCTGGCACTTAGTGCAGGGTGCTGGCCAGCATTACAGTGGGGACTAGTCATTCATTAATGAGGAAACAAGTCAAGGTTCACGTGGATGAACAATTAAAAAAAAAAAAAAAAAGTGATAAGTTTTTTTTTTTTTTTTTAGTGCAGCCATTTCCAAAGTGAATTTCCACGTTCCAGTGTAGAAGTCCTCAGAGTGGGTTGAAAAATCTGTCCCTGTAGTGTTGCATGATTAGACAGTGGCTGGAATGTTGGAGGATGGAGACAGTGCCTGCAGTTGAGCTTTGTGCACAGCATGGAGTGTGCTGTGCCACAGAGCATCAGAGGGAGGGCTGCTCCCTCCCCCTTCCTCCCAGAGCAAGCCCTCATCTGCATGACTTCCTATTGCTAGTGAAAAGCAGCGGCTTAGGGCTCACCAGGCAGGATAATCAGTGCTCACCTCTCAGATGCTGACTGTGCCTGTCTGGTAGGAAGCTCTGTCCTTCACAGGCGGGAGAAGTAAAAGCTGTTCATGGCTGTACAGATCCTCCTGGGATGGAGCCTTACTTTCCTGTGTCTCTTACTGAAGTGAACAGCCGAAGCAGTTGCTGAGCATGCAGCAGTGTAGCTGGTGTGGGTCCTGGAAAGGGCAATCTGCTGCAATCCTGAAGAAATGTTTGTGAGTGCATTCACACGCATTGCTGCTGTGGAGTACTCAGCATCCTCTGCAGAGAGGAACAAGACTGGCTCGCTCTTTGGTTGTAATGCAGCTTATGCCCCAATAAATCCCTATTGATGGTGACATGCAGATGCCTCTATGCATTCCTCCTTCCTGCTCTGACTGTTCAGCAAGCTGTCTTCCATAGCAGACCTCCTTGCAGCGCAGCTGCCAGGCTCTTGCATTCTTGAGACTTGAAAATATTTTCCTTGATGTTCATCAAGAGGAGTATTAAAAGAAAGGAAGACATAATGGGGTCATCTGGAACGTTGCTACTGTTTCCTCAAAACGTAGCAGTTCTGGTTGAAGAAGCCACATGCTGTCCTATTAAGCTGCTCTTTAATGTTGTCATCTAACTCAGCATGTCACGGTCTGTACAGCACATTGTTCAGTGTTTCTCTCCAGCTGAGTGCCCTGTTCCTGGATTTCCACGCTGGCATACCCTGGGAGCATGTTGTAAAAAATTTGCTGCATTGCAGTATTTTGTCTTGGAGCTAGTAATGTGGGAGATGTATTTTTCTAAGCTAGGTGGTGGACACTCTGTCGTGTGAGCGTGCATCCACCGTGTGTCATTAAGTACTGTGACATTCCTTCTGGACATAAAGGGGACATGTCCTGATCACTCCGGCGTGCACTGGAGTCCAATGGAGGACCCTCAGTGTGTTAACGCTTCTTTTTCCTTATGGTACACTTCTCTTACAGAGGAGGAATGCAGGCTGAACAGCGGCAAACAAATAGGCGAGGAGTGTGTCTATTTGAAAATTGCCCAGCTGCATTAGAAGCAAATACTGGGTATTTGTAGGTTCTGTTGAGCTCTATGAGAACTGAAGTTGCATAGCTCTCATGAAATCAGGTAAATGTGCAGGTACTGAAGGAAGTGGTTGCTCTTTCAGTCTGCCTGCTTTGTCTCCTTCAGTTTGACCTGTAACAATAGCTAACAGACTACTGTTACTTTAAAGCAAATGTGTTTTATTGATTCTACCTTCTGACCTCCGTTTCAAACGTAGAACACTCCCCCATTTTTCACTTCGGTAAAAAGCATGGAGATGTGGTCTGCAGTGGGTGGGAGGTACAGTGATTTGTGAAATGGAACTGGACTTAAACTGTCTAAAGCCCGTGCCCTTGTGTGTAACTTCAGTCACCTGAATGCTTCATGAGAGCTGAGGTGGTGCTCCCCAGGGGCACCTGACCAAAGTTTGTGTGTTCCCTGGGGCTGATTGCTCCATCAGTTTCATTTGGCTTTTCTTGTAGCCACTGGTATGATGCTGTTTTGGCTTGTTAATCACTTATTTAGCAATGTATAGGAAGCTGTGTGGTTTTTCCCCCCATGTATTTTTTTTTTTTTTTTTTGCTTGGAAATAACAGTGCTCCTGTAAGAACTCCATGTGATGCCCACTTGCACGTGGGTGGAACGGGGCTTAAGAAAAATACTGAGGTGTTACACTTTTGTAGATTGATGGTAGCAGAAGAAAGTGGCTCAGGAAGAAAGGCACTCCTGGTTGGTTGACTGGCTCAAGAACCCACTTCTGTTCTGACTGCTGCAATCCTGTAGAAAGGACAATTCTAAATAAATTTCTCCCTGTGGGATTTCACCTGGTGTTCTGCTCTGTGTAATGAAGTAGAGCCTGACCTCCACGTTATCACAAGCACTTCCTCCTGTAGCTAGGATACCCGAGCATTGGGCTTGTACCTGTTCCCTCAAAACAGAGGATGGGTCTAAATGGCTTTCCTTTCCCTTCAGTACCTATTAATAATTAATTCTAGATCCTCTTGTGTCATTACGCAGCTTTAGGGCACCTTGTACAATGTGGCTCTGAATTCATTTAGTAAATGATCTCCAAGAGAGCTCAGAGACTTTCCTGTACAGTAAGGTCCTCTTCCAGGGTTTTTGGTGACCTATAAATAGCCTTTTCTTCAGTTCCTGTTCAGATGCACAAATTTTTTTTCAGTATTTTTTTAAGCTTTATTAAAAGAACAGCAAGAAGTGTTTGGAGAGAAGCAAAGTAGATATAAATCAGGATGTTCTGTGCAACTTGGCTTCCCTGCTGTGATGCAAATGTATAAAATAAAGATTGAATGACTAGACAGTTCAATGTATCTTGTTTTCTGCTTCTGAATTGCTAGTAACCAAGCTGACCCTCTGATTTCAAAGCCTTTTCCTTTTTCCCTGTGCCTGACCTCCAATTGCAGCTTACAAGGCCACAAAACACCAGTGTACCTGTGGTGGATGGGAGAAGCTTTTTGTTCGTGCTCTGCTGCAGGGGTTCCCTGAGCAGCCTCCTCAAGCAGAAAGGCCTCTGTTACCATTACCATCATAAAGGGATCAGCTGGAAAAGAAGGTACCCATGAGATGTCGGTCTGACTGTGCATTTTGAGCTCTATAAACTAGCTGTGCTGGCAGGGGTGAGGTCTGCAGAGTACTTCTATGAAGTGTTCTTAACAGTCCGGCGCCTGCCTCAAAGCATATGCCCCTCATCACAGAATGTGGGTCTTCAAAATGTTTTTTACAGTTTACCCCTCCATGGTAGCTTGAGAACTATAGGATAGTGCCAGAAATAGATGTGTTCTCTACCCTGCAGATCCTAAACAGGCAGTTCTGCATTGCCTCAAGTCTTTAGGTGGGTGGTGTGTTTTACCATGGAACTAAACTGTATAAAGGATGTGGATTTTGGACTAAATAGCCTGCTATAGAGTGAAACTAACTTGACATGATGGGGATGGCTGATTGTCCCACTGGGACAGTCTACATCTGTTTCATGCAGGTAGTTCTTGGATGCTTGCTTTCTCCAAACTGCACACCTGCTGTATCAGTCCTTTGGCTCCTCACAGTGCCAGCATCCAAGCTCATCTGTGCTGCACTGCACAGGGCTCCAGTGGAGTTGGTGCACTGGACCCAAAATAGTTAACTGTACTGACAGGCAAAATATACTAGGAGAGAGGTGCATAGCATAGGGATATGTGGTGGAAAGACTCTTTTGAGCTTGAAACTTAAGTGTGGGATATACAGAAAGAATCCTGGTTTGGCTGCCCTCTCAAAAAGAGAAGGGGAGCCTCTGGTTGTAACAACTCCTAGCACGTGTGGTCCATTGCAAGCAGGGACCATCTGGTAGACTTATACAGAGCAAGGAACGACCCAAACCAGAGCCCTGATGAAGCTTTCCTGAATATGTTGTGTTTATACCCAGGTTTCTAGGTATTCCTCTGTCCAGAGGAGGTAAATGGTTCCACCTGCTTTAAGGATTTTCTGTTAGCATCTGAAATCCTGAGCTGCCTTGATCATTTGCCGCTCCTTGTTGCGATCCATGCTGCCTGCTGTCAGTGCTCAAGCTCTTACAAGGTTATCTTTGTGACTGCAAAGATCTGCCTTCTCTTTAAATCCTGCTTTTGCCTTCTTTTTGCCTTCTGACTGACAGACTCTAATGAGCAGGACTGTGTTGCAGTGCCCTGTATGGTGAGTGGTCAATAAAAACAAATTGCTTTGAACAGAGGTAATAATGCAGCACAGCTGATCCCGATACTGGGGTCCTCAGTTAGAAGCCAAAGGTTTTCAGGAGTCTTGAGACATGCACATCACCCATTCCTTCTCTCCACTCCCATCCATGGAACTAAATGCACTTTGGGGTGACATTGCTTTCTTGTGACTGTTCTCCCCTGTGGAATGGTTTTAGTGGGATGGTCGAGACACAGTGCGTAAGATCACTTCTGTCATCTTGTCAGGAGGAGCTGAACAAAATGAACAGGTTTGCAGGGTGGGACTGTTGCAGAAGTGCTAGATGGCGTCGGTCAGGATTGGAATGGAGTGGGTGGCTTAGAGCTCATTACTGCTTCCTCTTGGGCTGGTTGCACTGAGCGTGGCCAGGGACTTCCAGCATCCTCAGTGACAGGAATTGTCTGCAGCAGGGTTCTCCTGCATGGAGGGTAAACAAAATTTTTGTCCCAGGAAACTGAACTCCTTTACCACCTGTGATTTTGAGCTGTTGTTGTAGGGCAGCACAGCTGCCCAGTGGCAATTTGTCACCCTACAAACGCATCCTCTGCTCTTACAGGAGGTGTGGAAGAGCATTTGTCAGTGCCTCAGCATGCCTGAAAATGCCTCTCCTGTAGAGCTGTTCTGCAAGAGGAATCCCACACCTGGCCCAGCTATTAATGAAGATATTGATCTGCATCTCCTGGGTGGAGCCCAACTTCTGTGTTTTGGGATGCCTCTTGTGTCGGGAGGTGTTGGCCAAACTGGTGGGACTGCAAGGAACGGCTGTGGTGAGATGAGAGATGTGGGCAACGGCAGAAGATTACAAGAATTAAAGCTCTCAGCCTGTCTAAGTGATGATTAGAGAGCCAAGATGATGTAGCACAGTACAAAATGGCTGCATGGGGAGAAACTGCAGAAACGAACTGGGAATTCATTAGCGTGGCTCAAGGGCTGTGATGCGGAGAGATGAGATGAAATGAAAGCAGAGGAAAACAAGATGTCAGGAGAAGCCTTCTGCCAACGAGACTGGTTTGGCTGCAAACAATCTTCCCTGGAGAAACGGAGGAAGTTCTGTGTTCTTTCAGATAATGAACAGCGGACTGGACAAATCACTGCTAAATGTACTGTAGGGAGCAGTCCCTTATCAGCTCTGAGCTGGACTAAACGCCGGCTCGCTCTCCTTCCATTTGCTTATCTCTGTGTGAAGCGTATTGCATGCATAATTTCTGCTTTAGGGGTTCATTTTTTGACTGTTAAACCTCGTGTGTACCTCGGGTGTGCACGGCTGTTACCTGGGAAGAGCAGGAGAGTTAGAGTGAAGCTGCTACCTGTGCTCCCTCATCTGTATTCCGGGTAAGTCAGGTTTAAACTGCTGCTGCCCAAACTCAGCAGAAAGTCCTGCTGCCATCAGACCTGCTGCTATTTCCCAGCTCTGCAGTGCTGTGAATCTCAGTGCTGTTCTGGATGGGCACAACCACAACCTCTGAGGGCAGTAAAATTTGAGATCCGGGTGCAAGTTGTTTTGGGATGCTCGAGAGGGCTTTCAGAGCCTCTCCCACCGCCGTCTCGCTGCAGGGTCTGCTCTGCACAGAGCTGCTGCAGCGGTGCTGTCATTGCACGGAGCCTTTTGCTTTCCATCCCGAGCAAGCGTGCTGCCTGCTCTCAAACAGCAGCTGAAGGCTGGAGGAGGTGGCTGCTGCCCCGCAGGAGGGACGGTGTTCTCCAGGTGCCAGCTGCGATTTGCAGTGTGCCACCACCGAGGGTGGCACCGCCGCCTCCTGCTCGGCTTTGTCTCAGCCAACTGCTCCCTGCACGGGGACACGGAGCCCAGCTGCTGCCTCCCACAGCCGCCCCTCTGCGTTCCCACATCGCCATCGCAGTGACAGCCCTGCGGGCTCCAGAGAGAACGGCCTTTTAAAAAACAAAAACAAAACAAAAAAAAACACTCTAGAATTGAGCGGAGAAATTCCCAGCGTGGCGAACTGTAGCGCTCAGCACATGGGCTGCTGTCACTCCTGCAGCCTTTGTAGGGCTGTGCCTATTTCCAGAGCTGTGCTTTCCACGTCTGCAGTTCCGCTTCCTTGGGAGGAGAGCCTGCTTTACCCCATGACCCGATTTGTTGCATTTCTGCTGTGTTTTGTCTAAAGCCGCGCTCTCTGGAATTAATTTATAACAGCGACAGCCCGTGGAGAGCTGCTGGGGTTCGTGCTGCCGTGCTTGGGGTTACAAAGGCAGATTCCTGAGGGCTGTGGGGGTCCGGTTGGGGCTGCCCCCAGCCCCGTTTCTCTGAGATCAGACCTGTCCATGGCACTGCTGCAGCGAGGGCAGGTTGGCACCCGGCAGCTCAGGATGGGACGGGCACTATCCGCTGCCTGCTGCACCAGGAAACTGAACTCATTCCGCTGGAATTTTTTTTTTTCACCCTCCTTCTCGGAGCAGCAGCTGCTTGTGGCCTGGCAGTGCCGCTTCACCCACGGCCTCTCCGCTGCTTTCCTCCTGCCTGGCTCAGGATCGTTAAGCATTAACCTTAAAATAGCCACTCTTTTTGCAGCTGGTATAATTAATGTGTGTGTGTGTGCGTTCCTCCCCCGTGCTTTGAGCTTTCCCCACTGCTGCCCCGCTCCCTGCGCACGGGGAAGCTCTCAGCAGAGCTCAGAGGGAACAGAGTGCTCCGTCCCACCCCCGGCTCCATTTGTTGGTTTTGGGGCTGCCTCCCAGCAACTGCCACCGCTGCTGTTATTTAAGCAATGGCAAGGTTCAAGCTAATCATTAGAGAAAGCGAGTGGCTTGCGCAGTTTCCGATCGCTTCTCGCTGAGATCTGAGCTCCCTATTCAGCTCTCTCGGAGTGTGTGTGGGGGGGGGGGAGTTTTAAATAGAATTAAATCACTTCTGCAGCGGCAGAGCTCGTGCTGAAGTGGCCGACCCGTGGGCTGTTCTCCCGGTTGCTCCGGGCCGTGCCACGCCGTGCACACCCAGCGCAGCATCGCGGGCACGGCTCGGTGCGCGCCGCCGAGAGGAGCGCGCTGCGAAATGGGCGTGCTGCTTCTGCGGCAGCTCCGGGCACCACACCGCGCCGTGCTGCGCTCCCCGCAGCCGGGTTTTGCCGTATCCAAGCACAGATCTGTGGTGGTTGGTTCTTTTTTTGTTTGGTTTTTTTTTTTTTTTTTCCTCCTGGCTGTCGCTCCAGGAGCCCGGCGTGCCCGGGCAGCTCCTGCGGGGCCCGCGTTGCAACGCGGGTGGGAAGAGAGCGGCGTTTAATCTCGTGCATCGGCGCGGCTCACGGCGGTGCGTGCACACGCGGGGACATCCGGCCCTGCGTGGTTCTGAGCTGGGGAAAGCAGCTCGCCCCGCTGTGCCGCAGCTGAGTGCACGGGGCCGGGAGGGACGGGGCTCGGGGACAGTGCGCTGAATGAAGGCAGGATCGTAGCGGGGATCCCGGCGTGAAAGCGGGGAGCCGGCACCGGGGTGGGGGGGGGGGGGGGGCGGGGGGGCCCTCCCTGCATCCGAGCGCGTCCCCCCAAGGTCACTCCCACCCCGCACCCCCCTCTGCGCTCACACCACCGCCTCTCTCCCTCCGCATCCTCCAGCCCTGGGCGAGCATCCCCCCCTCCCCCCCCAACCCTTCCCACCTCCGCCTTACAAGAGCCCGCTCCCTCCTCCTCCCCTCCCATTGAGCTCCGACGCCGTCGGGCCGAGCGCGGCGGGGCCCCCCCCCCCCGCCCTCCCCCCCCGCACCCCCAACCCGCGGAGGGCGGGGAGGGAGCGCGGAGGGAGCGCGGAGAGGGGCGGGAGCGGCCGCGCGGAGGCGCAGAGCGGCCCCGCAGCTCCGCAGCCCCGAAGCCCGGCAACAAAGAGCGCACCGCTCCGCTCCTCCCCGGGATGTAGGGCCCTCCGTGCCCCGCTCCCGGCCCCGCAGCCCTCCATGCCCCCGCGCTGAGCCCGTTCCGCATCGCCATGGGGAAATCCAACAGCAAGTTGAAGCCTGAAGTTGTGGAGGAGCTGACCAGGAAAACGTACTGTGAGTGTATAGCGGGGCCTGACCGCGGCGTGGAATGGGGGGGGGGGGGGGGGGGGGGGCACAGCGCGGTCCCGGATTTGGGGTTGGAGGATGGGGGGGGGGATAGGGGTTAGCGGCGGTTGCGCCCCGCGGATGCTCGCGGGGGTGCGGGTACCGCGGCGGGGACGGCCCCTCCCGCAGCGCGCAGGCTCAGCCCCGGCTTTGTTGCGAGGATTCCGCGCTGAGCCGGGAAGGAGGAGGGAGAAAACATGGAGAGGGGCGGTCAGGCAGGCAGGGCAGCGCGGGGCTCTCCCGCAAACGCTGCGCTCCTCGGCCTATTGCTCAGCCCCAGCACCGCGGAACCGGGGCCGCGTCCTCCTCCGTCCATCCCTCCCCCACCACAACCCCGCGCTGCCGTGCCCTGAACCCCCCCCCCCCCCCCCGGCCCCGCTCCGCAGCCCCATACGCCCCGACCCCCCCCCTCCCCTCCCCCCTCCCCCCTCGGGCGGCACTGCCGTGTCGCCCCAGCGGTCCCCGACGTTCGGTGCATTTCTCGGGGGTTCCTTTGTCGTTTCGCTCCGAAGCGGAGCCGGGATCCCCGCGCTGCGTTTGCCCGCTCCGCTTTAATATCCTGCTCCCCGAGCCAGCGCCTTTCCCCTCGCATCTTCGCTGTGATCTCACTCTCGCGGCCGATGCCCGAACCGTCGGCTTTGAGCAGAACCGTCTTTATTTCGTTTCATTCCGAGGGATGCGCCAAGGAAACAAAGGCTCCGGCGCTCCGAAATCCCCCCTCCCGCTCCCCAACCCCCCCCCCCCCCCCATCCCCCCGTTTGCTTTAACCAGAGAACCGGCTCCGTGCCCCGCCAGACCTGCGAGCGTTCCCACTGTCATTGCTGCAGTCCCACGGCAGCGCTTACCCAAAAAGGCAATAGATGAGGATGCAGCAACTTCTCCCATACGGAGAGGAGACATCGCTGGTGCATTGCACACCCCCGCGCGGGGCTGCTCCTGTCACTGTGCAGAGGGAGGGGGGCACGGCCCTGGAGCTCAGCTCAGCCCTGAGAGCAGCGGTGCTGCATCACCTGCACAGTGCCCGGCGTTGCGAGCGGCTTTGGCTGCGGGTGAGCTCTGCCCCTGGTGCTTTACACCACCCCGTGCTCGTGTCCGTGCTGGGAAGGTGCTGCCCCGTAGGGCACACGGGCAGCAGGTCCTGCTGGCACCCGGTGCAGTGGATGCGCGTGGGGACATCCCCTGTGCTGGGTGAGGCCAGCACAGGGTCACGGCCTCATGGCTCCACTGCCAACTTTCTGCACCTCCTGGGTGCTCTCCCCTTCCCACCACACCTCCCTAAAAGCCGCCCGTCCTCGTTGCTCCCAGGTGGGGTTGTGTCTGTCTGCTCTGTGCCTCCTCCCAGGCCCCACGCAGTGCCCCAGCAGCACGCGGTGCCCACCAGCTTCAGCCGTCCCTAATGCCAGGCTCAGTTCGTTGAGCTCGTTGCGCCGCTCGTGTCTGGACTGAATTACTTTCACTGAGTGCTTCTGCCCCTGGTCAGGGGTTGGCAGGGAGCTGATGGTGGGGACCTGCTTCTGTCCCAGGGGTGCTCCCGCTACGGTGAGAGCTGTGGCTATGGGTGGGATTTCTCCCCCAGTGGGATTTCCTTCTGTTGCATCATTTTCTGTTTGCCTGAGCCGTGCTGTCCCATCTCCAGGTGCCCGTACCCCAGCGCTGTGGGGCAACCAGAGAGGGCTCAGCCCTCCAGGCAGCCCAGGTTCCATCCATGGGAGGAGCCAGCGCCGAATAATAATGAATAATAAATTATGTAATTCTTTGTGCTTCCATGGAGCCCTTCACCCGAAAGCTCTTGAAGTGCTTTGTCGACATTAATGTATTAATCCCCCCCACGCCTCGTGGTGACGGCTCACAGCGGGTTGGGTGCTGTGTCGTGTGTCCTGGGAGGTGTTGGTGGGGCTGTCCTGGCAGGGACGTGGGTTTGTGCTCAGTGTGCTCCCAGCATGGGGGTTGGGAATGGGATTTGGGAAGGTTGGGAATGGGATTTGTGTGGCCGTGGTCAAAAGGCTCTTCCTTCAAAGTCTTGGGATGTGGGGAATGTTGTATCCAAGTCTTGAATGCAAGTGGGTGAGAGACGATGGCCTTAGGTTGTGTCAGTGAAGGTTCAAGTTGGATGTTGGGAAGCATTTCTTCTCTGAGGGAGCGGTGCTGCACTGGCACAGACTGCCCAGGGAGTGGAGTCCCCATCCTGGAGGTGGTCCTGAGCTGTGGAGATGTGACACTGCGGGACATAGTGGGATGGATATGGGTTGGACTGGGTGATCTTAGAGATCCTTCCCAACGTTAATGGTTCTGTGGTGCAAAGCACTTTAATTGCAGCTGCGGAATATATTTTTGGGTCCCAGGACCCCTAACCATGTTCCACTCACTGCTCCCTGTTTTGTGGACTTTCAACTCACTCCAGCATTGTTACTTTCTGCTCTTCTACAACGAGCCACAAAATTGGCTCAGCTGCGTGCCAGTAATGCCTCGAATTAATGGGCATTAGTTTCAGAGCAACCTACAAACAGATCGATTTGGAGTTACGGGGTACAGCAGCTGGCTGAATTCTGCAAGAGAAGAGTGAAAACACTCCAGTTTTCAGGCAGGGAACCGCAGGGCTCCTCGCTGCCCATGCCCTGGCTCTGCCCTGACAAGTGTTGGGGTCCCCACCCCATCCCCAGCCCCATGTGTTGGGGGGACCACGGCTGGTGGCACCTCAGGCCCCGCTGTGCTGGCTTTGGGAGCATCACATTTCACAGATCCCCCGGCACATTAATGGATCTGCTTAACCGCCGCGCTGACCTTTGCTGCTGCTGTTATAATTAAGGCTGTGAAACAAGAGGCTGCGACAGCATCAAAGGAAGCGGCTGCTCCGGGGAGGGACTGCGATGCGCTCCTTCTGTTCTCAGGGCGATGCTCACGCTGTGCCTCCCTGCCCTCCTCAGAGCCAGGGGTACAGCCCGTATCCCACACAGCCCCCCCAGCAGCCCCTCATGGCTCCTCGGTCCATGATCCCATGGGTTCCCTGTGCGGGGGATGGAGCTGATGGGAGTACCGTTCATTTATCCCCAGATGCAAGGACCATCCTCAGCCCCTTCCTCTGCTGCACGCAGCTGTGGCAGCTTTTGCCCTGAACCTGATTTCCAAAGCCTGACATCGGCCCCTTAAATATTTCATAGAGTCTAAAAAGGATTTTAACTGCGTGTTGGTTTTCCTGTCCACGCCGTGGCCCCGCTCAGCCCGCAGCCAGCAGAGCCCGATGCTGCGAGCAGTGCCAGACACACACACAGTTCCCTCCACGTTTCCCATCTCAGTCGTAGTGAATGGTGCTGATGGCAGTGCGCTGCCCTCAGCATCCCTGAGCATCCCGGTGCTGACAGTATTTGTCCTGGGGGAGAGGAGTAACCCGGCCCCAGAGCTGCCAGGGCTTGGGATGGGGGTGTGCCTTTGGCTGTGGGATGGGCACCTACTGGGACTGGGTGCTGCTGGGGTGAGAGGGGTGGAAATAGAGGTACACAGGATTTGGATTATTGGGGATGGCCCCTCCATGGGGACCCGCAGCCCCTTCTCCTGCACCGCAGTGGAGAGGGTTTCTGGAGCAGCCTGATCACTGGGACCAGGGCTGAGCCCAGGGGGCAGGAAGACAGTGAGCTCTGCGGTGTGTAACCGGGCCATTGGTTACATATTTAATCCAGAACTGCAATGAACGCGAGCCATCAGGGCCAAGCAGCCCACATTCCTGAGGTGCTGACGTGGGGCGGATGGAAGGACTGCCGTCACCGGACGCAGCTCTGCAGAGTCCCCAGGCACGAGCCTTCAGGCCGTGGGGATCACCATCTGTAGGGTCGGGGGCTGCGCTTGGGCTGAGGGGGGTGCGGGTTCTGCCATTTTCCCCCTGGTTCCACGTGTGGAAATGCAGGTCTGGGGTCCCACCGCCTGCCCCGATGCGCGTGAACGCCGCGGTGATGTTGGAAGTGGAGTTCACGACGGATTTATCCTCGTGCAGCTCCTAACTGCGCGTTTGGGCCGCGCTCAGGGGTGGAGTGTCGGACACGAGCTGCAGGGTGCGCTCCGCAGCGCCGTCTGACTGCGCGCATCAGCGCCCCATCAGCTCACGCGTGGGCGCCCCACTCAGATGCGCATCAGCACCCGACGGGGCCACGCACGAGCGCGCAATTAGCGCACACGGCAGCGCGCAATTAGCGCGCCCGCGTTCTGCCCCTGGGGCTCACTCGTGGTCACTGCTGCCCTCGCTTCCCATCCACTTCTGAGGTGTGTGCGCAAGTGCGTGATCTGGTGGACGCACTCCTTACCTCAACCAGGCCGTGCACCCGAGAACTGCACGAGCACCGACAGCTTCGTGCAGGAGCACCCTGCGCCCAGAGCCCCCGTGTGCAGTCCATCGCCCTTAGTGCGAGGGTGAGTGCCCCATCGTTTTGCTCACACGTGCTCCGCGCATCCCACGGAGGTGAAGGCAGAGCGTTGGTGATCTGGAAGCTGAGCGCTGCCTGTGGCTGGAAATAATTAACTCTGTTTTCCTGCTCTGGCAGCAGTGACCCCGCTGGGCTCGGGGGAGAGGAGGGGTCTGTAAAGTGTTGGGGTCTGGATTGCTGCAGCTTCTCCCTCATCCCTGCAGTGCTCCGTCTCCATTTCTGCCCTGGTCCCACCGCATGGGTACGGTGCGTCCCCGCTGCCCTCGCAGCCCTGCAAACACCAATGAATGGCTGGAGCAATGATTAACCGGAGGTGTTCTTGCTGCAGCAGCAGCTGGGCGGTGGGAAGGGAGGGGGCACGCGGGGGGGAGGTGGTGACAGTGCTGTCAGTCCCTGTGTGCACCCATGAGGAGGAGGGAGCAGAGGAGGGGCTGCAGAGGAGCAGTGGGTGCTGAGATGGGATGGGGCCATCAATGGGAGCTGAGATGGGATGATGGATGTGGAGACGGGATGGAGGCACGGGTGCCACGAAGGGGCAGCAGCAGTGAAGCTGCCATACAGCACTGTGCCTCCAGGCAGTGCCTCTCTCAGCATTATGGTCCATCACCCGTACCAGCTGTGAGTCTTCGCTCGGTGCCTTTCATCCCGCAGGATCCCAGGGCACGCCGCATCCATTAAACCTCTGCTTCGTGTGCTATTTTTTGGTGCCCTGTGGGGAGCACCACCCCAGGGCCGTGCTCTGGGTGCTGCAGAGCAGCGGGTTGCTGCTCCATGGGGATGCTCTGCGGGTAATCCCTCGTCCTTGAGCTCTCAGGGTCAGCCTGCCCGTGTTGGATGGCTTCATAATTGATTTGCATCAGCTCAGCATCGCGCCGCGATCGATGCCGGCGGGAGGGAATGAATGCAGCAGCCGGCGTGCAGATGCAGAGCTGTGTGCTGGGAGCTGCTCAGCACGCCGATGTGCTGAGGATGGGGTGCCCGGACCAGGAGCACGGCTTGTCCCTGCATCACACGGCCATATCCTCCATCGGTGCCATGCTGAGCATCGCCCCCAGCAGAGAGCTTGGCTCTGTTGCTGCAGATGTAAAGCTCAGAGCGAGGGGGTCCCTCCCTGCAGGATGCTGGGGGCTCCTGGTTGGTGCCCGCAGGCAGTGCCCCGGGCTGGCAGTGCCCTGTGTGTGTGTGCCAGGGAGCCGTCTCCGTGCGCGTCGTTAGCAGCGTTTCTCCTGTACTAAAAAAAGCACACATTTAATTGTTTCCTGCTGGAGTTGAAAGCTCCCGGCACCGAAATAGCGCAGAGGGGGAAGCACGGCCGAGAGCTGCACCAGGTCCTCCTCCTCCTCCTCCTGCTCCCTTCAGCAGCACCTGGCAGCCCCAGGTACCTGCCTTCCCCTCCGTGACCCCCTGAATGTCCCCAGAATCCATCCGTGGCACAGCCTCAGCCCTCCCATGCCCCCAACCTGGTGCTGAGCATCCCCACGCCCTTCTCCCCATGCTGCCACGCAGCCCCCATCTGAGCACTGCTTTGTGCTGCAGCCACCCCCTCTCTCCCACTGCAGACCCCCTGCAGCCTCCCCCGGTCGCTCTGTGCCTTTCTCCAGGCATGCAGCAAATCTCTCTGATGGAAACCCTCTTTCTTTTATTTGCCTTCCGAGGTAATTGGCATCTCTTGGTGTGCTGGGCTCTCTATTTTTATCAGCTGTTCGCACATTGACACATCCCCGCTCCGCCTCGTTATCCCGGCTCATTTCAGCCCTCTTGCTTTTTTATTATTACTATTTGGATGCACGAGGTGAGGGAAATGATGAGCAGGGCTGGCAGGGGCTCCCTGCTCGCGTGCTCCCATGGGGGTGGTGATGATGGGATGCTCGGGGCGCTCCGTGCCCACGCTGTGCCGCAGCCATGCCCGAACCTCACTCCATCCCATGTGCTCAGCACGGTTTTGGCAGCAGCAGGACTATGGTCCCTTTGCCCATGGTGTCCCAGCAGGCACAGGGAGCACCCAGGAAGGTGCTAGCAGGCCTGGAGCTCACATATGGGGAGTGCACTGAGAAAGCACTCAATTCCTGTTTTTATCTATTTTGACCTCTATTTTTTTCCTTTTTTTTTTTTTTTTTTTTGTTTCTTTTCTTGCAGTTACAGAGAAGGAGGTGCAGCAGTGGTGAGTAGCAGCGTGGCGGTGAGATGGTGGGGGTGCTGGGGGACCCCTCCTGCTTGGAGCTCGGTGCAGGAGCAGGCAGACCTTGGGGTGCATGCTCACAGGGGAGGGACACCAGCACATAGTGATTTTTCCCCTGCACGCTGCATGCACTCTGCTCCTGCTCTGTTTGTGGCTCCGGTGGCTCTCCACCTTTCCTCCTGCTTAGTCCCCATGGAGACTCTGGGGCCGTCCGGATGGTGGCATGGCTGTGGGGGGACAGTGCCATGTACCCCAGTGCAGCCCTGAGCAGGGACAGAGTCACAGGAGCAGGGATGTGGAGGCAGGGACAGCTCGTGGCAGCGTGCTCTCACCCCATCCCCTCCACCTGCCCAACGCACCGCCCTAGAAAAGCCACCGTTTCCTTTTCATCCCCCTATCAAACCAGTGAAGATTTTCTTTCTTTATCGCTTTTTCTCATCCTTCTCCCCCCTCCCGATGAGTCATAGCTGCAGCAGCACGAAGATGTCACCGGCACTTCACTTTCCCACCTCACCACCCCCTTCCCCTCCTCCCCCAGCCCTCGGCCCGCTGACAGATCTGGGTGAGGGGTTGTGTAATGCTGCTGCACCCAGTGGGGTCCCCACAAGGTCCATGCATTGTCCCCAGACTCACAGAGCTGCCTGACCCCTTCCCTGCACCCTGGCAGCGTTGGAGAAGTTGCACCTCCTCATGGCAAAGCTGTCCTTGACCATGTTGTCCCAGGAGGGTGCAGAAGCCCTGCTCTGCCCCCAGTCCCTATGAGGGGTTTTCACACATGCTCACACACAAAGGCTTTTGTGCTGCCTCAGCTTACCTGGCTGCAAAGCTGACATCCCAGGGCACTGCCCTGTGGTGCTTGGGGCTGTTCTGTGATTACGTTTTGCTACAACTCAGCTGCAGCACAGGAGCACGGAGCAGCAGGCTGTGTGCTGGCTGGGGGCTGCTGTGCCAGGCTGTCATTCCTGTCCCCAACAAAATCTTCATCCTCTTACCTATCTCCATCCCCAGCTCATCCCCATCCTCAACCTCATCCCCCGTACCATCCCTATCCCTGTCCCTTTTCCCATCCTTTTGCCCATCCCTATCCGATCCCCATCCTCTTTCCCATTCCAACCACCTCTCCCATTTCTGTCCCCATACTCAACCTCATCCTCATTTCCAACACCATTCCCATCCCCATCCCACCCCTGTTCCCATCCCCTTCCTTCCTGGCCAATGCTCACCATGTGGTTGTGGCTTGGTTCCCCATTCTGGGCACCATTTGGTGTCACTGGTGCCACTTGGTGCCCATTGGGTCCTGGGTCCTAATATTGATGGAACCTTAACCCTAACCCTCCCTCCCCAGGTACAAGGGCTTTATCAAGGACTGCCCCAGCGGGCAGCTCGATGCTGCCGGCTTCCAGAAGATCTACAAGCAGTTCTTCCCCTTTGGCGACCCAACCAAATTCGCCACCTTCGTGTTCAACGTCTTTGACGAGAACAAGGCAAGTTAGCACCTTGCTGGGGCACGGTGAGTGCCCCGTGCATCCCACTCACACCCCAATGACTCTCACCCCTCTGTCCCCCCCCTAGGATGGGAGGATTGAGTTCTCAGAGTTCATCCAAGCACTGTCTGTCACCTCCCGGGGAACGCTGGATGAGAAGCTGAGGTGTAAGTGCCGCCTGTGGGCCCTCTGCTTTGGGGTGGCTGCATGGGGTGTGTGGGGCACGGTGACACTCTGGATGTGGCCCCAACATCTCCGCGTGGCTCTTCACAGGGGCGTTTAAGCTGTATGATTTGGACAACGATGGTTACATCACGAGGAATGAGATGCTGGACATTGTGGACGCCATCTACCAGATGGTGGTAAGTGTTGGGGTGGGATGGGACTGGGATGGAGCGTTGCCCCACCTGGGGACACCGTCCCCTTGTCAACATGTGACTGTGTGCCCTCCTGCTGCCATAGGGAAACACTGTGGAGCTTCCCGAGGAGGAAAACACACCCGAGAAGAGAGTGGATCGGATCTTTGCCATGATGGACAAAGTGAGAGTGCTGTGGTCGTATGGGGGTGTATCCCTGGGGGCTGGGGGGCAGTTCTGGGTCCCCGCTCTATCTCTGCTCCTTCCCCTCCTCAGTGATCCCAGTTCCAAACCACGGCCCCGGGGATGCCCTGGGCACTCACTGCCCTGCTGCTGTGAGCATGGGGGGCTGTGTGGGGCTGTGTGGGGGATTGGGTCTGGGTCTCAGCACCACTGCTATGGTTTGCAGAATGCAGACGGGAAGCTGACACTGCAGGAGTTCCAGGAGGGCTCCAAGGCCGACCCCTCCATCGTGCAAGCCCTCTCCCTCTACGACGGGCTCGTATAGTCCCAGGGCCG
Organism: Oreortyx pictus; assembly: GCA_036925125.1. Taxonomy (NCBI): domain Eukaryota; kingdom Metazoa; phylum Chordata; class Aves; order Galliformes; family Odontophoridae; genus Oreortyx; species Oreortyx pictus. Next base: position 6,229,144 of record JAUPFR010000022.1, read on the forward strand.
AGCGGCGGTGAGTCTGGCATGGGGGGGCTGGCATGACCGTCCCACTCACCCGGTGCTGTTCCCACTTTGGTCCCCAGGGGGGCAGGGATGGGGGTCACCCTTACGTGATTCCTCACATGGATTTCCTTCCTCTCCCTCAGCTAATGGGGAAGAGATGCTCTCTGTGCCATCCGACCACCGCAGCGACGCTTGCCTGCCCCTCTCCGGCCCTCCTCCACGTCCCGCGAGCCAAGGATGCAGCGCAGCGCCAGCTCCTGCCGCTCTCTGCGCTCCGAACCACCGCCGTTGCCATTTGCCAACTTCTGCTTTTTTTTCCAGAAAAAAAAAAAAACAAACAACAAACACCCAAAAAAGACCGTGGTCTGAGCGGCAGCGAACACCCGAAACCTGGGGGACGGGGGGAATGGGTCGGAGTGGCACTGAAGGCAGAGTCCCCCCCCTGGCCCCGAGCCCCCTCTGCTCCTCATTCCTACGGTGTGGGGTCGGACTGTGGATGCGCCTCTCTGGGACGCAGCTGGGGATGGAGCCCACAGGGGCCATAGGGATATATATATTATTATTATTATTAATTATTATTATTATTATTTTGGTGAGACAGTATTGTGCTTTTCCTTTTTTTTTTTTTTTTTCCTTTTATTTTTTTGGTCCTTTTGGTGGAAAGCAGAGAGGGTTTGTTTTTTTTCACATGTCCGATACCTTTATTTATTTGTCGTATCCGTTGCTGCTGCGTTTTGTGTCCCACTTGTGTGTCCCACACCTCGCTGATGGCCCCTGCCACCTTTACATCCCCACACACGACTGCGGGGCACCGGGAGCCTGCAATAACCAAGCCAAAAAACCCCCTCCACCACCCCTCCACTCTGTACACCATGTGCTGGAAGGGGCTCTGTATTTCTTTCCCTCTCCCCATAGCCCCATTCCTGCCTTCCTTTCTCTCTCTTTCCCCTTTCCATCCCAACCAGGGTCGCTCAGCCCCATCCCTCTGCTCTGTTCCCCAACCTCTTCTCCCACTGGGCAAGGTGAGGAGGCAGCCGGTGTCCGGAACGCTCTCCATTGCATCTTTTCATTTTCTTACTGCATGAGAAGTATTCATGGAGCCGAGCATTGGGTTTTGCTCTCAAGTGTGAAGTGTTTTTGGGGAGGTGCATCTCCTCCACCCGTGGAGCCGTGCATGGCGATGGGGTGGGGCCGCCCCATTGCTTCCCATTGAGGACGTGGGATGTGCTGAGAACCAAGAGCAGAGCCGGCGTGCACCCACTGCCGGTGGTGGCAGCAGAGCAGGGATGGTCACACAGCCCTCGGCCTCGGATGTGTCCCCAGGAGTTGTCAACTGGACATGGAGGATGTTCTGAGGGGTGTCCTGGCCGCCCACAGTTTCCCTGTGGGGCTGAATCCTATGTTCACAGTCACGACGGCCTGGAGCTATGGGGCTGTGGGATGAGAACGCTTTCTCTGCCCCACTGACATTTGGGATCCCGCAGCTTTGGGAAGCCAACGCCTCCTGATGCTTTCAGACACCTTTATAGAGACACTTCTCCCCATTCCCATGGTGACAACACATCTGCTGCCACTGGGAGCCCACCGTTCTGCCCCAGTGTCTAAGTGCTGGGGATCCCAGAAGGCATCACTCACTCCTTGCCCCCCAAAACCCCTCTTCTCAACGCTTTGTGGCCAAAACACATCTCTGTTGGGCAGATCTTTGCAGTGCCTCAAACTCCATCACCTCCCATGTGCCGGACAGGTTCCCTCCCAGTGGCACCACTGGAGCTGCACTGGACGCGATGGATGCCCCATTGAAAGTAACACCAGACAGATGCAGACGTTTGCTCTGACGCTTTCCCCTTTGGAAAGGCCTTGGGTTTCTTTTTTCCCTGTTGTGCTGTTTTTCCCATGGGGCTCCCTGCCCTGGGGACACCCCCAGCTCTGTGCACACCAAAGGGGGGTCCCATCTCCTCCATCATCAGCATTGCTGGGACCCACAGCTCCCGGTGCCACTGAAGTATGGCTCGAAGCTTCTCACGCTCGGGAATGTCGGCCTTCACCTCCTCGTGCCTCAGTTTCCCCACCGGTGTCCCCGTACCATTTGTCTGTCAGTGTTGCCTGATTAAAAATCAGTGTCCGTATTTCCTTTCCTTCTCCGTTTGCACGCTGTTGCTGCTCTGCAGCCGCTGTTCCCTGGGTCCTTTGGTTCCTTTTGGGGTCGGGGTGCCCCTGGGGGGTGGCAGTGCTGCAGGAACCCTGGGCTGAGGAGCAGCAGAGCTGTGTTCATGGAGGTGAAGCTGTCTGTGCGCCCGTGTCTCAGCTTGCATGCCCCGCTGCCTTGCCTTGAGATGAATCCAAGAGCAAACCAAGCAAACCGACCCGACTAAGAACGGAACAAACAAACAGAAACAAACCCCAGGAACTTTGTGACGGTGGAAATAAAAGCTTCATGATGGTACCGATGTGGTCTGCGATGCGTTGTGGGGAGTGGGGGAGATCCTGTGCTCCAGGGGCCGGGGTGTGGCACCATCCAGTGCTGTGTGCCCTGAGCAGAGGCTGTAAGGGACTGAAAATGGGGATGTGGGGACACCCTGCTGCTGGTTTCTGGGGCTGGGTGCAGTACTCAGACAACGTATAGGTTTGTACATACAACAGATTTACAGCTGTTCCAGGAGAGGGAGAGGATGGGTGCATGCTCCGGATGATGGGGTTTGGATGTGGGCTCCTGGAGGCAGTGCTGGATGGGAGCACCCCCAGCGAGGAAGGGGTTAAGCCCAATTTCACACAGGTGCTGCAGGTACTGGGAGGACTGGTGGGTGATGGGGAGAAGCTGTGGGTAGATGTGCCCCCCTGCCTGGGTCCTGTGGTGCGGGTCACAGCCTCACCTGGAGCCCATCCTCACTTGTGGCCCCTCCCAATCCCAAGACAAGAGTCGGATGAGAGTTGAGCAAACCTGGAGAGTGCTGGGGGTGCCTGCATGCTCTGAGCATCCCCACGTGCCTTGCTGCATCCCAAGGGATGTGTGCATGTGACAGACATGAGGTTACATGAGGTCGATGTGCAGTGTGAGTACCCCCATGTGTCCCCAGCCCTTCCCATGATGGTGGCTGTGGTGATGCATGGGGCTGGAGCCCTGGGAAGGGGCACCAAAAGGACAGGCCTGGGGGAGATGTTGCCCTGTCCTTCTGTTGGCAGTGCCATACAGCACCCCGGTGAGGAGGAGAATGTCACTGTCATCATATCCAGGAGGTGACGCTGCACTGCCCGGCCCCTGGGGGACCATATTTCCATCAGTCATTCTTTGCAGGGGGATTTTGAAGATGATGCAGTCTGTCCAACACTTGGGCAGCAGTGCAAAGGGACTTCTGTGCTCTCCGTGCCCTTACCCAATTTGTGGGCATCAAACTCCGCTGTCCCCTGCTCGGGTTGGAAGGGCACTGTGCATCCCTTGGATGCTGGCTGTGCTCAGAACCTCGGGGCTGGTTGGTGGGAGCCCTGAGGGCAGGCAGCCAGCTGTGGAGCAGGGCCAGTCCTCCCCATCCTGCTCGTTCCTGTGATCCCTCCCCAGGGAGGCATTGCACACTTGGCCCACTGTCCTGGCTGGGGATGATGGTTTGGGTTCTGCTGGTTTTGTTTTTCAGAGGTTTCTGCATGCTAGGTTGTTTTTTGTTTCTTTCTTTTGTTGTTGTTGTTGTTGTTGTTTGTTTTGTTTTCATCCAAAAACCAATATCCCTCATGGGAAGGAGGTACCATTTTCCAGCCAGCTGTAATTATGAGAACGGCATTCGATAATGGAAACATTTAGGTCACCTTCGCAGCAAACAGTGCTACCTAATAAGGCCGTGTCTGGCCAACCTGGCCTTGCCTGGCATGGGACGCTCAGTGGGCTCTGCTGTAGGCCACGTGCAGGAATCACTGGGAAGTCTGTGTTATCGGCTCCACGTGGAGCCAGTGTGCTGTCTGGAGGAGCTGCAGGAGGTGTGAACACGCAGCACAGAGCTGCTCCTCATGCCTTACCCTAACTGCTCTCTCCTCTCATCCGCAGAGCCCCACACCCTCGAGTGAGGCAATGCCACCGGCTGCAGCAGCAGGGAGCATCACCTGCAGGAGCACAGCGAGCACTGCAGGATGGCTGAAGCTGCCTCTGTGTCTGGGCAAGCCCCGGTCTCACTGACGGAAGGTCCAGCTGGAGCCAGAAGTTCGCAGCCCTGGTTGTTTTGGGATGGATGCTGCCAGCTTGCCTCTTCCTTGTGCCCTAATTACTGGGATGGGATCTCCCACATGCAGCTCTCTGACTCCAGGCTCTACACCTGTGTTGTCTCCATCCAGGCAGGGCTGGCCTGCTTCAGCTTCATCTTGCAGATCCTGGGTATGGAGAAGACAAAGATCCAGGGGGAGAACAGTGGGGGCCTCACATTTACCAGTCTTTCTAGCACGTGTTGTGCTTTGCATCCCTATTTCCAGCTGAGCAGGGACCACTCAATTTTGCTTGTATGTGTGTCATTTTGCATTGCAGTTTCCAAGCTGTGTTGGCCCTTGGGTGTCCCATTTTTGGAGAAAAAGGGTATCTGGGGCCTCCACCTGCTCTTCCCCATCTGGCTAAAGGACTCCCAACAGCTGCCCCATGGAAAGGTGGCACTGCCCGGGTCCCCAAATTGTACTGGGCTCTGCCATTGCCCACACAGTGCGCTTAGTGTGAAATTTGCTGGGAAGGATGTTGCCTTTCCTCATTTGCTTTAAATCCTTCGGTTCATACCCACTTTTCCTCTCTCCCATCTCTCCTGTTGCTCATCTCCCTTGGCTGAGCCCAGCAGAACCCTCCCAAAGCAGATGCTCCGTGCAAACCCCCCGGCCCCCGCATCCCTTCGTCTCTCCCCGGGGGCTTCCTGTGTTTGCTGCCAATGATTCAATTCCCATCTCCCAGGAGCCCTGCAAAGTGCACAGGCTCATCCTCTTTCCTGCTGCCTCTCGGGGAGCACTCTGCTGAGCTGAGCGGAAGCACTGGCTGCCCTCCGTACAGCGCTGGCATTTGGCTGCTGGCACTCTGCTGCCAGGAGCGGCAGGGAAACAAACAAGAACTTGGGCCTGGGGCCAGGAATGTGTGTGCTGATGCAGAGCAAGGGCTCGGGGTGTTGGCGGATGCCAGTTTTGGTTTCACGCTTGCAGCATCCCCCTGCTGATATATGGCACCGTGCTGCACAGACCTGCTCCATCTTTGGGAGCTGTGCTTGCAGCCAGGTAGGGATGCTTCTGGACACACCCCAAGCAGCTCAGGGCGACCTTGGCTGTGATCAGCCCGCAGATAGCAGGTCTGGGGGTGAGGGGAGCAGGAGCCCCACTGGGCCGGGGAGCAAGCAGGGAGGGCACAGGATCCCCAAGCATTAACCATGTATTAAAATCCTCTATGTTCCCATGCATTTATTTATTTATGGTTTGGTTCCAAGTAAGGGTTTCCTTGTGAAGAATGCAGTTTCTCCAGCTGTCCTCCCTCTGTGGCCTTTCCAAGGGACAGTGCCTGCCTGTGGCAACGGCACGGGGCAATGTCCAGCCCTGCACTGGGTCCCTCGGTCAGTGGGGTTGGGATCAGACCTTTGCACACATAATGCAGACAGAGGCTGTTCCCCAAAAGTCATTTCTGTCCCATCCCACTGCACTGGCTGGAGAGACCCCAGCCCATTTGTCCCCGTGTTTGGTGATGGCACTGTGCTGGGGTGAGGTTGCTGCTGCCAAAGCCTGTGGTCACACTGCGCTCTCATCGAAGTGTCCCTAAAGGAGCACTCCCTCTGGATGATGGGCTTCTCACGCTGAAAGGCCTGCTGCTGTCCTGAGTGCATGCACAAGGGTGGCTTTACCCCTTGCGCAGCTCTGCCCCCTCCCCACCTGCCCCCAGCACCACGCTCCCCCAGAGCTGCAGCTCTCCATTTTCAGGGCTTTCAAATAAGTTCTTCCTTCCCCTGCAAAGCTGTGCCCGGCAGGAAGGCAGGCAGCTATGGGGCAGCCACCCTCTGCCCCTCGTTTTTCCACCTGATGGGCCCTGGGGGGGTGACACCCTGGAGCTGCATGGCTGCAAAGTGGGGGACTCAGGTGGCTGCGCTGGAAAAAGCCCTCGTCCCAGCTGGGATGTGAGCTGCCTCTCCCCTCCCTGTGCACCTCCGGGCACTTAGGGGGCAGGACCCCACTGGGGACAGTGCCCACGGAGGGGACAGTCCCTCGGCAGCTCCGCCTGCCCCCGCCCGGCTATAAGGGAGGAGGAAGAGGAGGAGGATGCTGGACGCTGGGTTGGAGCACCGAGGGCAGTTGTTTCCGTGGTCCTGAAGAGCGGGTGAGTGCAGGTACAGCAAGGGAAGAGTGAGGGGAAAAGGGGCACTTTGCTGTAGGGGGCTGTCCCTGTCCCTGGCTGACCCCTCCCCTCCCACCCCCTGCTCTGCTCCACCATGGGTGGATGGGATGGGCTCAGAGGAGTGGGACAGGGGGGTTCTCAGCCCCTTCCAAACGCTTGTGCTGCACCAAGCCCCTTCTCTCTCGGTTTTTGGGCACTTCCCCTTGACTGTGTCCTCAGCTTGGCCACCTGCAGGGACCTCAGCTGGCACCATCCCATTGCCCTCCTCACTCTTCCTGGGGATACTGGGAGCAGGACGGGGCCCCTACGCTTGCACACCAAGGCATACTCTGCTTGTCCCACAGCCTGTCCCGCCAGCCTGCCTGGGGAAGGCAGCTCCCCTCCTTGCCAAAAGTTTCAGCTTTCTATTCAGCCACTAGCACCCCACCCCACCTTTTATTTCTCTCAGTTTAAAAATAAAATCTCAGTATCCCTGTGGGGCAGAGAAAACAGAGGCTCTCCGGTACAAAGTGTAACCAAAGTCACAAGGAAATTGCTGCAGTGTAATCGTAAGGGTTGAGAAAGTCCCGAGATGTTCCCCTTCGCTGAGCTTTGTTTGCTTTGATTTACTGTCACAAAAGGCTGAAACTTTGAGGCTCTCCCTTCATGGACAGAGTGGCTGAGCACGAGCCCTGTGCCTGGAACTGGTGGCCCTGGGCTAGGGGATGTGTTCCCACACCCCCCTGGGTAAAGCAGTGTCTGAGTAAGAAAATGCAGAGGTGTTTGCTCCATCCTCTGCTGCTGGTGAGCCAAGCACGTCCATTCTCAGCAGCACTCAGTCGGGGCAGCAGCAGCAATGCTGGATGCTGCAGAGGGAAGTTTGGGGTACAGGGACTGTGCAAATGCAGGGTCATGTTGGGGCTGGTCCCTTCTGGGAAGTGCAAGTTGCCCTTCTTGTAAATGCTCAAGTGAGAGGAAAGGAAAGGGAAGGCTGAGCCCGGCGTGCTGGGCACACACCCAGCTCCGTGCACACCCAGATGCCTGCAGTTACGGAAATGCTGCTTGCACAAGACTGGGTACCTTTGCACAGCAGGGTGAGGAAGCTGAGTGGTGGATATGGGGCTGTCAGACCCCTGTGTGCTTCAGCAGAGCTTCAGGGAGAGCCTGGATCCGAGCGATTCTCCATGGGGTGCAGTGTGGGGAAGTGCATCCCACTGCAGGTGTGGGACACTTGGGGAGCAAGGCACAGAGCATTCTCTGCTTGCAACAACAGGAGCAGGATTGTGCTGACTTGGCGAGAGCAAGAAGGTTGCTCAGGGTGGGATTTGGCCAGCTCTGTCTGCTGTCTCCGGCCAAAGGTTGGCTGTCATCACCTCCGAGGGGCCTTGGGTCTACTCCCTGGCTTGGGGACAGCCCTGAGCCCCTTCCCACAGCCAGCACAGCCCTGGGGTTCCCTAATCCCCCCTTCAGAGCCCCTTGAGCTCAGAGCTTTGTCACCTCATTGCTGGCTGAAGTCCTCCATGCCTTCAGCCAAAGGGCGAGGAGCACCGAATCCCTGTGCAGAGGTTTCCTGCGTAATTAGGACAAACGCCCACTAACTGTTAATTAGACTTCGGGCTGTGGCTGGGGGTGCTGCTCACGTGCTTGGCTCAGCCAGGATGTGTCGGGTCATGCCCATGCACGGTGCCTGCACTACTCTGAGCCCAGCCCCACACTTTGCAGGGTGTTCGGGGAGCACACAGATGGCTGAACCCAGGGAAACCGTGGTCCTCGCCTACAGCGGGGGCCTCGACACCTCCTGCATCCTGGTGTGGCTGAAGGAGCAGGGATACACTGTCATCGCCTTCCTGGTGAGCCTGGGGGCTGCTGGGGGGGGGGAGGGGCTGGGGTTGTAAGGGGGAACAAAGGGATGTGTGGGGTGCATGGAGCGCTGGTGAACCTCACCCTGTCCATGCGCAGCACAGCTTGCCCCTGCTGGCTAACGACTCTGCTAATGGGGCAGAGCCAGGGGGCTGGCAGAGGACAGCGTGGCCCCAAATGCCAGCTCAGATGGGGGGAGCTCCTCCTGGCCATCCTGGATGGCCCCGAGCCCAGCATGGCTCTGGTGCTCCATGAAGAGTGGACATGCCCTTACTTTTGTGCATGCATCCAACCCAACTTTTCTCACTTTTCAAGGCCAACATCGGACAGAAGGAAGACTTTGATGCAGCACGAAAGAAAGCGCTGACACTGGGGGCTGAGAAGGTACCTGTACCCCTCCCACTGGGGCTCTGAGCATCCCCCAGTCCCATCCCCATGGGTTTGGCACCCAAACCTTTCGGCCGCATTTCGAAAAGGGGAGAATAAGAGTCCCCACAACTTGTCCCCATAGGATGGCACAGGCACAGCTCTCATAGGAGCTGGTTGTCCCCCAGCTACCCCTCATCCCAGTGTTCTTTCCATCCTGCAGGTGTACATCCAGGACGTCTGCAGGGAGTTTGTGGAGGAGTTCATCTGGCCAGCAGTGCAGGCCAATGCTCTGTATGAGGACCGCTACCTGCTGGGCACCGCACTAGCCCGGCCCTGCATCGCCCGTCGCCTGGTGCTGGTCGCCAAGGAGCAGGGGGCCCGGTACATCGCCCACGGGGCCACGGGCAAGGTGAGGGGCTGGGGAGCGGTGAGACGTTTGGCGAGTGCTGGTGGGATTGCAGAAGTCGGGCAGAGCTCCGGTTTTGCCGCTAGAGGCAGCCAGAGACCGTGGGAAGGATGCTCGGGGAGGATGCTGCGCAGCCGGGCACGCCGCCGCTCCGCCCTCCGGCTTTAGTCCCAACCTGGGAGGAGGACACAGGACTTGTGCCACGACGTCCCAGAAAAGCACAAAGCCATGGGGCACCTCCATCGTACAGTCTGATTTTTGGGAGGTCCTGTGTGGAAGCAGGAGTCGGACTCCTTATGGGTCCCTTCCATCTTGGGATCTTCTATGATCCCCTCCGTGGACTCTCAGGGTGACCCCATCACAGGGTGTGCACCCAGGACCTCCTCCCATCGGGCCTGGCCATGGTCTGGGTGTAAGGCAGGTTGGGTTTGGGGTCCGTGGTGGAAGAACCCTGTTGGAAAGGGGATGCACGCAGAGACTGAGGACAGAAGGGCATGCCAGCAAGACATCTCCATGGCCACAGTGACTCCTGTTCCTGCCCCACTGCTTGCCCCACATCCTTCTCCTGATTTACGCAGCACCATCCCTCTGAAAACACCCACTGAGGGTGTCCTGAGGATCCACCCTGGGGATCCTCGGCCGCTCCTCGGACCCCCACCTCCCTGAGCCATTAAGGCACAGGCAGCACTGCGGGTAACTCGACCCTGCACGGCCCCGCTGAGCCCACAGCAACCTCAATGTGGGCCATCTGCGGTGTCCCTGCTGCAGGAGCAGATGGACGTGTTTTGGGCCTGTAAGGGAAATGAGTGCTCTGTTGGCTCTGCTCGCTCGCGTGTAATAGTCCTGGGGGATCTCCCAGCCCGGTTGTAAATGTATCCTTTGGGCTGAGGACAAAAGGAGGGGGGTCCTCACACCCCTTGGTGCTGGGGGAAAATGGGTTTGGTGAGCACTGTCCCTTGGAGGAGCCAAGAGAATGGGGCTCACCCCTTCCAGATACCTGCCCTCGTTAGCTGTGCCCCACCAATTAAAATAGAGAGAGGTTCAGAGCATCCTCTTGGATGGTGAATTCTTCCTCTCCCCTCTCCCTTCATGAAGAAATAAATACTCTGATCAGGGCTTCGTAGCATCACGTAGGCTGGGAAATGCCTTCAGGACCACCAGGTCCATCTGCAGGTTGGGTTTTCAGGGCTCTCAGCCCAGGGGAGCACCACTCTTGGTGACCCCAGTGCCCATGGTGGAACAGAGTTTGAACCCCAGAACATGTTCCCTTTGCTCTCTGCTGCATTTTGCTCCTGTTCCTGGAGCAGGGACACAGCTGGGCCCCCTGATGTTGCACGTGGCATCATCCTGGGATCTGCGTGCGTATACGCATGTGTTGCTGTGTCCATGTGCACAGCACACGTGCTGTCTCAGGGACCAAGCTCCAAAGCAGCCTCCACTCCCCCATCCTGAAGGGGCTGAAGGATGCAGCCTCTGTGGGTGGATGGGTTGGGGGCAGCCCCTCAGTGCCTGCTGTGTGTTTCAGGGTAACGACCAGGTGCGCTTCGAGCTCAGCTGCTACGCACTGTGCCCCAGCATCAAGGTAAGGACCCAGCCCACCTGGGGAATTCTGCTTTAACACAGACACAACCTCTCCTTAACAAGCTGCCAGCTGCACTGACGTTTTGGCATTTAAGGGGGGGGGGGGCTGTAATGAGCCTTAATTGATCTGTTTTTACCCCAAACACCACGAGGCTGCTGAGCAAACAGCATGGTGGCAGCTGCTGGATGATCGATGCCTCCTGCTTCCCCCTGGCATCCAGCACCTTGCGAGGGTCAGGGTTTTGGGTTACTCCACCATCGTGTGGGGAGATTGAATTTCAGCTGGGGGAGCGGGTTTAGGGGGCAGAGGGCAGCGAGCCTCATGCTTCTGCTTGCCTCCAGGTCATCGCACCATGGAGGATGCCTGAGTTCTACCAGCGCTTCCCTGGGCGCCGCGAGCTGATGGAGTATGCCCAGGTAGGAGCAGTGGGATGTTCCTATGGGGTGCAGAATGCTCGCAGCACCGTGTGGGCGATGGCAGTGAGAGCCACGCAGCATTGCTGCAGCACCCTGCTGGGCTCTCCTGGGGTGGTGGGTTTTTTTCCTCCTGTATATATTTCCCCCCCTCCCCATAATTACCTGGCTGCTGTTTGTAACCCATTTTCCCAAGGAAAAGGGTCCCAGCTCAACGACTTGTATAACAGACAAAGCAAACGTGCTCCTCTTTGTTGTCCCTTCCCTTTTGAAGTACAAGTTGCAATAAAACATATTAGAAGTTTTGCATCAGGGTTTTTACGTGCCCACCAGGGTACCTTTTCTCTTTTAGCGACTTCACGGAAATGCTTGACAACTCGGCTCAATCAATCACAAGGGAAAAGGCAGCTCTGTGCACACACCAGAAAATTGCTTCAGTTTTTAAATAGCTGCCATCCAGGCTGCCTGGCAGCACGAGGTGCGGGGCCACGGGGCTGGGAGCTCGGCACAGCGCATCGAGGCCGCGTGTTGAGGATTGTGTTTGCCATCTGTTGGCGTATTATGAAGGGGAGACTTTACGAGAGCTTTCCATATGTTGCCAAACAAATTGTCAAATAGGGGAGTTATTAAGAGCACAGCGTTTTTATTATAGGGAAAATGGAACATGTGTTTTGGGTTTGGGTTTTGTCGTGGTTTTCTTTTTCTTTTTTTTTTTTTTTCATTTGGAAAGGGGGGGGGGTGAAGGGAAGTGGAATGGGTTGGGGCCCTACTTAGAGAGAAGAGGTTGGGGTTGAGGGTTTGCAGTACCTCTTGGCCTATGGCTGTGCTCCGCACTTGAAAGAAAAGGGAGGTTCCCTTCTTCGTGCTCAGGAGAGGGGGATGTGGGCAAGTCCTCCATGCCTGGATGAGCTCAGGGCAACACAGTAATTGCTCAGCATGAATTAACAAAGATGAAACGTCTTCTGCCAGGATCCAGGAGGGCACTGTGATGGGGACAAAGGCCTTGGTGGGGCTGAGGTCTGCAGCCCAGCCCTCACGCTCTGTGTATGGCAAGGGGTGGGAGCTGGGGGGCTGGGAGATGTGCTGCTCTGAGGGATGGGGCAGGAGAGGCATCATTCTGCTCTTGCACCCAGTGAGCTGCACTCGCCTTCTCTGCATGTCAGAGCTTGTGGCTGTGGCCCATTTGAAGTGCAAATGTGCTGCCTGCTCTGTAGGTGGGAGCGGGTTGGAGTGGTGGAGCTGCCCAGTGATGCCCTGCAGCCTGGGGTGAGGGTGCCAGCGGCCCTGTGAGCTGCCAGGACCTGTGTGATGGTGTGCTGTCTCCACTGGCATTGGCTGTGGGGCTGAGCTGGTCCCTCTGCAGCCCTAGGAGCTCTCTCAGGCCCTTGCTGTGATTTCAGGTTGGTGGGTTAAGGACCATGATTTAACAGTCAGAAGATTCTCCTTCCTCCAGCCCTGTGCCAGGGGCTCAGGACACATGTGGCAGAATGCTCATGGGGCTGTGGGGACACAGGTGTATTTCCCCTCTCAGTAGAACACTGGTGCTGCTGAAGGCTGGAGGTCATCCCATGGTTTTTGAGCCATGTCTCCTTGTTATCTCTTATTTCAGAGAATCCCAGCTGGGGAGCAAGCCAACCTGGACCTAGATAAAGATGCTTAATGTCCATTCTGACATCTCCATCACTTGGGTTAAAGGCTGCTCTGGTGGGGCTGGGTTGGCCATTCCTTTTCTGGCAGCATCACATGAGCACTCTGTCCATACAGTGCCCACCATGGCGGCCCTGTGGGGGAGCCAGTAGAGCACAGGGTCGGGGGCACAGCTATCTGTGCTGCTGATGCCTATGGGCTTGTGCCTTTGTGCTTCTGGAGCTGAGTCCCACGGAGGCTGTGCTGGAGGCTGGCTCGCCCTGTGGGCTCACTCAGCACTGCTCCCCTTCTCTCTGCAGAAACATGGCATCCCTGTGCCTGTGACACCCAAGGCGCCCTGGAGCATGGATGAGAACCTCATGCACATCAGGTGAGCAGGCAGCTCTGGTGGGGCAGGGACCTGGAGCATGGAGTTACAATGTCCCCACTGCATGGGGGAACATGACACATGGCCAGCACAATCCTTCGCAACTCTGAAGCAACAGCTTGGGTTGGAAAAGACCCCAAAGATCATCTAGTTCCATCCTCCTGGGCTGCCCTATGATGAGCAGAACAAGGCTGGCCCCAAAATCTCCACCTTTCCAAAGTTGTGTAGTTGCCCACGTCCCACGTGGCACTGTCTGTCTCTTGGGTCCCTGTGCTCCTCAGCAAGGTCACTGCTGGGTCTCCTGGAGAACCATAACACACCATGAGATCTCCCATCACCATGAGATGGCCATGCTGTGGGTGGTAGTAATGATTTGAGGTGGTCCCAAAGCTCCACAGACTCACAGTGCAGTGACATCTCTGTCTCTCTCTCCCTCCTTCCTCGCCTGCTGCAGCTATGAAGCCGGGATCCTGGAGAACCCCAAGGTAATCGATCACGGCCGGGTGGCAGCTACAGGGCTGAGGGCGTCTCGTGTGTTTGCAGCCTAATTGGAAATTTCACGGCAGGCCGTGTGTGGCGGGGAAGCCCTGCCCAGCCCCCCGCCTCTTGCAGCACGCTAATTGCCAGTGGTGTCAATAGGGGACGGGCCCATTTCAGGGTGACACTGGAGGGGACAATGTCATGGGACAGCAATAAAGGAGCAATTACACTGATGAGGTGCTGGTGGCTTCCCCAAGTGGATGGAGGAGTTCTGGCTGTTCCCTGTGGCCCCTTTTGCTTCCTTTTCTTCTCTCCCTGGGAGGAAGCAATGGCTTTGAAGTGACCTCCTCCATGGGACCACCGCGTTCTCATGGTCTGCAGACTCTTGGCACTGCACCACTTGGGTGGGATGTTCAGCAACCATTCAGCTCTCCATCAGCACCAATTGGTGCTGGGTAGGAGCCAGTTGCTGCTTAGTGGACCCTGGTAGAGTGGGCACATGCCTATAGCACAGAGATGTGAGGATGAGGAATGTGGAGAGGGCATCCTGGGTCCACACCAGTGTTTTCCCCCTTACAGCTTCAGCATCCCTCTGCACCTTTGAGCAAGACCTCATGGTTCTGCCCAGTCCGTTTCCTTCTCAGTCTGGAATTCTGAGCAGAGAATGTTGCCTTCCCTGAGCATCTTTGGTGAAGGGCACATCACCCTCTGCTGATACTGGGAGGTGGCCGAGTGGTGTCACCGCTGTCCCCTTCCACAGCCCAGGATGAGGGTGGCCAGGGTGCCAGGCATGGCGGGTCCCCTCCCAAAGCCCAACGAGACTGCCAACGAGGGATTTGAAAGCAGATGGTTGAGCTATTTTCTGCCTCTGTGAGGCCCGATTGAAGGGCAATGAGGCAGCTAATGCGGAGAAAGATAGAAATTTACTTGCTTTAACTTCATATGGCACTCTGAAAGAGTTCATTCAGTCCCGGGCACAACAATATCAGCCGGATGAATAAACCATTTGCGGCATCGATAGCTCTGCATCATGGTTTACTTCATGGACCATTTGCTTCCAATTTCTTCTCTTCTTGCCCCGTTTTTCTTGCTTCTTTCCCCCCCCCCCTTCTTTCCACGCACTCTTCCTTTTTTTTTTTCTTTTTTTCTTTTTTTTTTTTTTTTCCTCTCTCCCCTTTAAAGATGACATTGCAGGACTAGCCCCCCTGCAGGGAGGGATAAATAGGAGGCATTGATACACTGCAACAAACTATTTGTCATTTGAACTGTGCTTTTAGGAGAGAGAATAAAAAGAGGACAGACTCACACCGTAATGATGGAATGCAAGCCAAATGTCACTTTTATTTCTATTTAGTTATTTTATCTAATAGGGGTTTTCATAGTTGGCTTAGAAAATTGGAAACTACCTGACTTTGACTTCCAATGTTTAGTAAAGAGTTTTTAATACTTTCCATTTCTTCACCCCCCCCCCTCTCGCGCTCCTCATCTTTCCTTTTGAACTCCAAGTTTTCCATCATCTCCAGCGGGTCTGTCTGGTTAATAAGTGTGAGCGAGGCTAGGAGAGGGCAGGTGATGTAAAATTGAAATCTGCAGCCCGTGTAATCCGTGTGCTTGGGGGGCATGGGGGAAACACGCATGCACTACGTAAAACAAGGGGAAAGGGCAAAAAAATATTCATAGGACATCCTGAGTTGGAAGGAGCCCGTAAGCATCGTTGGGTCCAACTCCTGTCTCTACCCAGGACCACCCAAAAATGAGACCTGTGTCTGAGAAGTTGGACTTGATGACCCTCATGGGTCCCTTCCATCTTGGGGTACTCTGTGATTCTGCTTTGCACTCTGCTCAGTGCTGAGGAGGCAGGAGATGGACACAGGAGAGGCCCCAGCTGGGGCTGTGGGCAGGTGACTGGGTTGTGCTGTGCCTCAGTTTCCCGCTCTCCTTCCCAGCTCAGGGGCTGCACACGGGCTCTGCTGGGTCCCCTCTGTGGTTGCATAGGGAACGCATGTCAGTGTCACCAACGTGAGAGACAACAATGCTGTCCCAACCTGGATGGGGCAGCAGCCACAGGGGAGATGCTTCAGCTTTGCTGAATTGCAATGCATTTTGCTTGCTAGGACAGAAAGCCTTTTTGTTATTATTATTATTATTATTTCTTCCTCCCTCATCTGCTACGTGCTTCAATTCACCACCATCACCCCAGCCTCCAGTGGCCCAGCTCTAAAGGAGATAAGATGCTTCTTTACTATAAATCTTGGGGGAAAATATACATAAAGGTTGATGCGCTCTGAAATGGGTTTTTGCTTTGTTCCTCTATTTTCCCCCTGTGTGTATTAACCTCGAGGACACCATGAAAGAGCCCATGCGACTAGAGCACCTGCTGGGGTCAGCCCTCCTCATTCGTTTTGTCGGTCCGCACGGAATAAGCTGGGTTCTGGCCCCGCCGCAGCCCGGCTTATTCTGCACTGACCGCAAAAAGTCGCACTTTTCCCTGCCTGACTTGCTTCTCCGCAGCTATTCCACCTCCAGCTGTGGGGGCGTCGAAGAAAAAGATGAGATCAAGTTGAGGGGAAAAATTGTCTGATTTCTCCGTCCCCTTTGTTCCCAGGGCCCCCTGAGCTCTGGCGCTGCTTTGTGCCGCGCTTGCCGCATCCCATTGCTTTGGGATGGGGATGGGTGCTAACCTGCTGAGTTTTGGGGGTGCTGGTGATGCTGGCTGTGCCCATGACACCAACTGTGCCTTGTCTCTCCTCCCTTGCAGAATCGGGCCCCCCTCGACCTCTACACGAAGACATGCGACCCAGCCACCTCCCCAGATGTCCCGGATGAACTGGAGATTGAGTTTGAGGAGGGTAAGAGCTTCCCCAGAACTTGCCCTTGGCATTGAGGCCACGTTAGGACCAAACCCTGCTCCCTGGTGAGGGATGCAGCCTGGAGCATCCCTATGGATGAGATGGGTTTCATCACAGCTTGGAGCGTGCTGGGTTTCTTCCATTAGTGTGGGTAGTCTGGGTATTTCCCCTGTGTCTCCTTGTCCCGTAGCGCTCAATCTGGTGACAGTGGGACCCCACTAACAAGGGGGGGAACCCCAAGCGCTGAGGTGCAGCGGGTGCAGGTGACGCTGTCCATGGTACTGAGGTGGCCCCTGGGGATACGCAGGTGGTGCTGATGCTCATCAGACCCCGACAAGGGGATACAGTGCTCCCACTCCTGCAACCCATGGGCGTCCTATGCCACCCCATGTCTCAGAGGTCCACCTCCTCCCTGCAGCCCCCAGCTCTGGGAGCCCGGTTCCACTTCTCTGATCCTTCCCCTGTGAGGCGGAGCCCCCATTCAGCCCCTAGTTAATTTATTTGAAGTTTTAATCTAATTATTAACTATTTTAAAGGCTAAGCAGCTTTCACCAACGACGGCCCCGACAATGTCGGCTCTCTGCCACGCGGACCCCGGCCAATGCCCCAGCGAAGGACGAGAATAGAAAGAGCCGGGGCGAGGGGAGGGCGCCGAGGGGGGGCCCTGGCGAGAAGCAGCTTAAGGTTCATTATTGCCGCAAGTTACATTTAATAGCAATTTACAACTGAGTTTATAAACCCCTGGAAAATAGGGGGTTTAGGTTGGGGGAAGCTGACAGAGCCCGTCAGTAGACACGGCTCTCGCGGGCGCCTCGTAATAAAGACTAGAAAGGGAGTCATTGAGCGCTGATTGGCAACTGATAGCGCGTTCAATGGTAATGAGGAGGGCAGATGGAGGGGAGATTAGCCTCCAACTCCGCGCAGCTTTTCTTTGTGGGCCCCGCAGCCCCCTTGTCAGCTTCCTAATACATTTATTGCTCATTTCACACTGCTAAAGAAAATGCCTCTTTTGCTATTCAGACTCACCCCCCCCACACCCAACCCCAAACCCCGCTTGCCTCCCTCCCACCCAGCACCTAAAAATGAATATACACAAAATATTTCATGTATTAAAAAAAAATTCTTTAAAAATGCGATCAGGAATTCCTATGGAGCACCCCACCACGGGGTGTGTGTGTGCATGTGTATACACACGCGTGTGCACACCACCACGCCCCAGACGTGTTCCCCCCCCCCCCCCCCTCTGATGGGTGGCTCATTTGCCACCTCCCTCCTCCTCCCACCCCCGGCCGGGGCTGGTGGGACAGAAGGTGCTGCTCCCTAAGACAATTGCCTAGCGTGAAATTCAATTAGTTAAGGGCCTGGTTGCAATTTCACAGGCCCTAAAAAAGAGAGCGGGGGAAAAAAAAGGGGAGGGGGGCATTTTTATGGCCTTTTTATTTATTTATTTCTCTTTTCTCCCGAGGAGGTTCCCCCTCCCTTCGCTCCCCCTGGCAGCAGCTTGGATATGCCTTTTTAAGAAGTTATTTAGAGTTCATATCTGTCACATCTATTTAACGCCCGCGGGGTGATGCTGGGAGGGGATCCCATTGCCACCCCATCCTGCCCACCGCCCTCCTCTGCAGGTGTCCCTGTGAAGGTCACCAACAACAGGAATGGAGTCACCCACCACTCGGCCCTGGAGCTCTTTGTGTACCTGAACGACATCGCGTGAGTGCTGTGTGATCCCCTTCCATGTCCCCCAGCATTCCCCAACTGGGATAGAGTTGGGTTGGTGTCACTGATGGCAAAGCAGCAATGGGACAGCCCCTGTAGTGCCAGACATGAGCCACTCGTGCTGGCACCAAGCAGAGAGTATTTAGGCTTTGGTTCTCTGTGCTCTCTTACTAATACCTGCACTTACTGTGTGTCCCAAGGGGTCAAGGGCCACCCTGCAGCCAGGGTAGCACCCTCTGTGTGCCTGCTTCTGCCACCCAGAGACACTCAGTCCCTGGCACCCTCCTCTATGCCTCTGCTTTTAATTCCTCCAGAGCTGAATAGGAATGAACTTTTCCATGTAGTTCTCCTTTTAAATGTTAATTAAGTGGTTTTAAGATGACTTCAGCCATCACACAGCAGCTGCCCATGCCCCTGTCCCCCATGCTGCTCCCCTTGCCCAGTGCCATGGGGCTCTGCCATTGGCGAGGGAAGCAAGAAGTCAGAGCCAAGAGAAGGGGAAAAGAACCATCATCCTTTTACCCATCCAATCTGGGGATCACTGGTGATGCCATGTGAGCACTGTGCAGAAGTGCCCATGCCACCATTTGGGGTTCATCCCCTCATCACCTGTCCACCGATCTCCTCTTCAGGGGCAAGCATGGCGTGGGGCGCATTGACATCGTGGAGAACCGCTTTGTCGGGATGAAGTCCAGAGGTGAGCAGGTGCCAGCCCAGCCCTAAAAGCAGCCACAAAAGGGGAAGGTGCTGGTGGGACTGGGTGGGGGCTCAGGTGACAGGTGCTTGGGCTCTGTGCCATTCCCTTCGGCTTTTAACCAGTATTTGGCCACTATGAGGACGTCTCTTTGGGTCCATAGCTGCCTGTGCCGTGGTTTGCACCAGCCCCAGTGCCACCAGAGAGCCCAGGTCTTGAGTTACACCAGTCCCCAGTGGAAAAATATCATTAAGTCATAGAATCACTGAATCATTAAGGTTAGAAAAGACCGTTAAGATCATCAAGTCCAACCCCAACCCTTCCTTGGACTGGCTCTCTGGGAGGCTGCAACCACAAGCCACCAGTTCTGGATAAAGCCAACCCTTGATTTATTTATACCTTTCTGATGCTGTGGTTCGCATTGATTCCCCATTAAGATCAGCTCCATTGGAAACCTCTGGAGGCAGTGAGCTGCCCCGTGCAGAACTGAGGAGCCAGAAACAGCTTGTCATCATTTCCCATTCGTAATCATTTCACTCTCCTCATTCTGCCTCTTTTGTCTTAAATCTCATTAATGCCTAATTAGAGGCTCCCTTTCTTTACACTTGCCCTCTGTGGCAGGGCATGAGCAAATATTTTGATAAAGCTCTGCTGTCTGCACAGCACCAGCGAGAGACAAACCCCAAACCGTGGGGTGCCAACCTGTAGAACTGAATTAAAGCCAAAAGAAGGGCAAACAAGACCAGAAACCCAAACTGCATGCGCCAGCCGGTGTGCATTAGCATGCTGGATGCTGAGTAATTTGTCAAAATGTTTGTTGTTGGG
Source organism: Oreortyx pictus (assembly GCA_036925125.1). Classification (NCBI taxonomy): domain Eukaryota; kingdom Metazoa; phylum Chordata; class Aves; order Galliformes; family Odontophoridae; genus Oreortyx; species Oreortyx pictus. The sequence goes on from JAUPFR010000022.1 coordinate 6,248,653, forward strand.
TTGGTGGTTTTTTGTATTCTTTTTTTTTGTCTTTAAGAGCCACTGACATGCTCTAGTGACCCTTGCAGCATTTAATAATTTCGCTAAACCCCATTTATCTGTCATGTCTGTCTGCTGCATGACATTGTCAAGCGATTGCTGGCGCATTGGATGAGAGCTCTGCACAGTGTTGCTGCTGCACAGGGATGTGGTTCCTGGGGGGCACTCTTAGCACCTGATGGGACATCAGTGGCTGTTGGTGACCCCCTCACCCTGCTTGCTATGGGAAATCACAGCACGGGCACAGAGCTGGGGCTGCAAATGAGTTTTTCCCATCTTGATGCTGCCTTCCATCCATCCCTTCACCTTCTGACCCCAAGTGGTTTGGAAGGGAAAGGTGCACCAGTGTTGATTTTTGCTGGCCTCCTCACTGAGATTTGCTAAAGCCAAAGCGGGTGGGGGGCTCAGTGTGTGCTGCACTGGTCTCGGAACCATGAGAGCTGGGATTTGGGGCGCAAATGGTCAGCAGGACTGGCTGGAATTGGGGCAGTGTGTGCCTCTTCCCATTTTTATTACCGAAGTACCTTTCTATCTCTGGGGGGGCTAATGAAGTGGAATGAATGAAATCAGGGTGAGAAAGCAGGAAGGAGAGCACAACCGCTGCCCAAAGAGCTGAGCTCCATTCCTTGGGAGCTTCTCTTCTCTTTTCTCTTCCCATTTCCATGCTCGCACTGCTCAAACCCTCTCTCATTTGCAAGGATTTGCCCAGGGGTAGAAAATCAGGCAGGCCTTCCTGCAGGCTCGTGGCCCTAATGCCATGTCCTGTCCCATCCCACCAGCACCGTGTGCCACCCATGCTCAGCACAGCAAAGCCACCGTCATGGAGGAGGACTGACAGCTGAGCTTACAAATTAGAAAATTTTAAGCAGCAGCAGCTGTCTGCGTGGCTGCCCCCCCTTTCCCCAGCAGTAATTGCGGGGTGATTGCAGCTCCGGCAGCCCGCATCGTTGACACCTCTGTCTTTTTCCTGTAAACACGGGGAGATGAAAATAGACACTTGGAGAGGCTGTGAGTGTCACTCTGAAGGTGTCTCTGGGAGCTCGGCTGTCACCTCCCCGCCTGGCACAGCAGTCCCTGTGCTGCTGTCACTGCACGGATGGAGTGAGTGGGGAGGTGGGCAATGGGCAAGGACACAGAGCTGGGGCTGAGACATAACACCAAACCTTGGGGTCAGCCTGAGGGGGAAGGAGAGGGGATGTTTGTGGTGCCAGTAGTGCACTTGGTTTTGGAGTTGGGGTTTGGAGCCCCAGTGTGGGGCTGTGCTCATGGGGATGGGTCCTCAGTGAGCACCTGGGTATGACGTCCCATTGGGATTCTCATCTTGGAGGACACTTAGCTCACAAGAGCCTGGTAGGGATGGGGGTTGGTGAATGAAGTGTGGGTTTTCTTCTCCTCCTTTCATTGAGGATCACAGATAATGGGGGGCCTGAGTGGTGTGTGCGCACTGCAGGAACAAGAGCCAGGCTCCAAAATGCCCACAGCCCCGCACTCTGCCGCGCAGGGATTTGGAGGCAGTATTCCTCTAACTTTTACTGTGACCAAACCAGAATTGTTGTTGTTTTTAGGGAAACAGCCTCATTTTTTGAAGTGCCAGCAACACCCTGCATACAGTTGCTGTTTGTCCAGGGCTGTGCCATAGCGTGGGTGCCCACTGGGGAGGGGACAAGGCTGTGACACCAGAGCAGTGGCCGTGCCCACTGCTGGACAACCCCACCCTTTCCCATCACTTTCCATATACGTGGTGCAAAATCCCACATTGTCTTTAAACATGCTTTAAACCCATTGAACAAAGGGTGCGGTGCCATCCCCAGTCCTCACACAGCCAGGGGTGGATGGGGAGCAGCTGGGGGGGTTTCACCAGCCCCAAGTGGGGTTGTGCTCCTGGTCCCCAGGTAGCCCCATTTTGGCTCAGGGCTCACCCGCCAGCCGAGGAGAGGAGGGGATTTCAGACCCGTGCCTGTGCCCCGCATCGTTCGCTTAATTACAGGTTTTCAGCTGCAGACCGTTGGGCACGTATCTGTGGGGGGATCGGTTCCCAAACCCTGTCATTTAGCCTCGTCAGAGTGCCTCTTCAAAGAGGGGAATCTAGAAATTTTCTCCGCAAGGTGCGGAGTGGACTGTCTCGGCCCCAGCATGAATATAATGACAGATGCATTTTACAGCAAGCTGGGACTGAATGCGCTCGACCACAGTTCCTTCTGTCAGCCAAGTCATTATTTTTTGTCATTTGCTGACAGTTTTGGTCTCATTCGTTTCTCTCTCTTTTTCTGCTTTTCCCCCTGCCTGGAAAAATGGCTAGGTATCTATGAGACCCCAGCAGGGACGATCCTATACCATGCGCATTTAGATATCGAGGCCTTCACCATGGACCGGGAAGTGCGGAAAATCAAGCAGGGGCTCGCCTTGAAATTCTCTGAGCTGGTGTACAACGGTACGTATGGACCCCACTGCCACCATGGCCACGCAGGGTGCCAGAGGGCAGCTGTGGATGGTGGGGAAAAGGCGTGTGTGCTCGTGCCCAGAGAAACTGTGGTGCAGAAGTGCTCAGGGGATGGATGTGCCTGTGGAAGGGGTTGGAAGGGGATGGTGTTTCCTTCCAAACTGTTTTGTGATCCTGGATGGTGGTTAAGTTTCATTCCAACCCAGACTTGTGGTTCTATGATGCTATGTTGTTGTGAGCCCCCCTGACCCTCCACCCTACTTGCATTCAGGGTAAGTAGGCTCCATGCAGGGTGCCGGCCACCTTCCATGAGTGACCACTCCTGGCACACACCCCAGCCCAATGCTGTTGATTTCATTGAATTTCACAGAATCATTGTGTTTGGAAAAGACCTCTAATATCTCCAGCCCTAACTCCAACCCATTCCCACCAACCACATCCCTCCACAGTTTTGAAACACCTCCAGGGATAGGATTTGTCCCACCCTGCACAGTCACACTGCTGATCCTCCATCCCTTCACCACCATCCCCACCTCTCCTTTCTGGAGCCCATGTACTGCTTCCCCTGCGTTGTGGGGCCACAGCAGGACCCAGCTGTGCACAGCCAGGAGCAGTGATGGGAGTCACCATTGCCTTCCCTTCAAATCACAGCACATGCTTCCATTCCCTGCATCAGCCCGTCGCTGTTTGATAGCTGCCTTAGTGCTGTGTTGCCTGTATGTCGGTTATTTATTTTTAGTTGAAGCCTACAGCTGTTTATTTATTTATAAACACTCACTGTTGGGAAACCACAGGACTACAGGGCTGCTCAGGTGTTGGTGGGTTCCTTCCCCCGTCCCCACCTCTCACGGACCTGCAGGGTGTGTTCCCACCCAAGTGAAGAGCAGATCCTCACCCACCCACTGAGGGTGTCCGGTGGCTCCTTAGGGCTATGTCAGAATGGCAGCGGGTGCCTCAGCCCCATCAGCCCTCCGAGCTGGCCTTCCTGCAACACCTCATTATTGTCACTAGTCCCCAGTTTCAGGACAATTAGAGGTTATCTTCCCCTGTCCCAATTGATCCCTTTGTGCAGCGCTGGCTTTGAAGCTGCTGGGTCCCGCAGGTAGGGCCAGGTGCGGAAATGCCATTGTCGGTGTCAGGGGGGATTAGGGCAGGGAGGGCTGCTGGGATGGATGGCTGCAAGGGGGGAATTTGTTTGCAGTGGGGGGCCGAGGAGGGAGGGGTGCTTCCTCGCACCTGGAGTTGTCAGAGCAGCATTTAAGTGGCTGGTTATTATTTTAATGTGTCTCAGATTTATTTATTTTTTCCCTGCCACGGGGACGCAACAGCCTGAAGTCAGCCCTGACATTTGAAGAGTTGTACCTGTAGTGTGTTTGTTAAAAAGAGGGAATTATTTGCCCAGCTGGAGTGGAAGAAAGAGATCCCTGAGCCTCTTGGCTGTGCCATAGGGTGGTTTTGACCCACAGAACTGTGGGGTTCATGCTGATGCCTTGATGTGATGCTGGATACTGAATGCAAGGATGAGGGCTGAGCACTGAACCACCGAAGCATCTGTTGCACTCAGGTCCACGTAACATCAGTTATATCCCAAAAAGGAGCCATGCACTCACCAGGCTAGGGTTGGGCAGATCACAGAGTAAAGGATGCACAGTGCCCCAGTGCTGTCTTGCATGAAGGAGACCAACAAAACCCAGGTTTGTTTCTTAATGGCTTCAGCCCGAATCCCAGCTGGGAAAGGAAAGGTGAGAGGGCACCGGTGTGAACAGAGCAGTAGGGAGATGGGGAGATAAAGCCCAGGGATGACCTGAGGGCAGTGAATGGGCCCTTTCTCTCTCCCCCTCTATCTCCCTCTCCATCTCCCAGGCTTTATTCCGGGGTCTCGGGGGCCTCCCCAGGTAATTATCCTGCTCAGCGACAGGAGATGTGCACAGGGTATGGCCTCTCTGAGTGCCTGTGGTGGCCTCACCAATGGCAGTGCCACCACCCACGCCAGGAGCTGCTCCCCGAGGCTGTGTTTTGGGGGATGTGATGTAGTGCTGGGGGGAGTGAGCCCGCGAGGGAAAGCAGAGCCCTGTTACTCTAGACAGGGTCAAGGAAGCTGAGCCTGCAGGGATGTAGGGATGTATGTGCCCCGATGGGCAGTATGATAAAGCCTCGGGGTCAGTTCTGTGCAGTGATAGCTGGAGGGAGCGTGGGAGCAGGGCTGGGGCTGCCCCCTGGGACACCACATCCCAACAGAGCAGAACCCTCCTTCCCCGTCCCAGGGGACAGCAGCTCATCCTCACACTGGGGGTTGCAAGTGGGTCCCCCCAAGCCCACATTGCTCCGGTGGAATGGGTTCTGTCCCTCCATCCACCCATCCATCTGTCTGCCTGTCTGTCTCCACCCAACCCCCCCCGGGATGCCAGGCTTTGAGGGGAGGTTTTGTAATAATCTAACGAAGCTTTTCATTTCCATGAGTGGAAGTTCCACATCCAGAGGAGCTGGGAGGAAAATGTCCACTGTGTTCTTCATTGAGCTGAGGATTCTTATCTCCTTTCAAGTAGGGATAAGATGTGCACAAATCCCTATTGCTCAGAACTGAACCAGCCCATCCTGGCACCTTGTTTCCCTCTCCCAGCCCCAAGACTGCATCTCTTCCCTTGAAAACTACCCAATGGTTTCCTTGCAGAACTCAGACTGTGGTGGGGTCGCCCTCCATGTCCCCCTGCTCCCCAGCTTCCCCATTCTCACTCTGATGGTGTCTCTGCCTGCAGGATTCTGGTACAGCCCTGAGTGTGAGTTCCTGCGGCACTGCATCACACGCTCGCAGCAGGCAGTGGCAGGCACCGTGCACGTCTCTGTCTTCAAGGGCCAGGTCTACATCCTGGGCAGGGAGTCCCCACACTCACTGTACAATGAGGAGCTTGTGAGGTGAGTGGGCTCGAGGGCAGTGAGGGTCCCATCCTGTCACATCCCGTCCTATCTCATCCCATTCCGTTCAATCTCATCTTGTTCCATCACATTCAATCTTGTCCCGTCTCACCCCATCCCATCCTGTCCCATCCCATCCTGCCCCATCCCATCCCAGCCCACCTCCCCACCCACCCATAATGCAGAGCACAATTTCTTCCCAGCCAAGCACGAGCTGTGTTTTGAAGTCAATATTATTTTTCCCCTGGCTTTTCCCTTTCCTTCGTGTTGTTTTCTCTCTCGCTTTCTCACTCCCCCCAGCCCTCCCTCAACCCCCTTTCAATCTCTCTAAACACTTTATAAGCCATAAATACACCCGAATGAGTTTAGATCAGTCGGAGTAAATGTCAAATTATCTTCTCTCTTTCTCTTCTCTGGCTTTTTTTTCCCCCTTCCCTCCCCCTCAAAATCAACAGCTCCTAATAATCCGTCCCAACCCTTCATTATGTTCCGCACTCTCACTTGGAGAGATTAAATGAATAAAGTAAAAAAAAAAAAAAAAAAAAAAGGGAAAAAAAGAGGGGAAAAAAAAAAGGAGGATGGAGGGGGGGTGGGACGGAGGGAAAAGAGAGAGGAGAGAAAAGCAGGGGCACTTATTCTCCCTGCGTCTCCAACCATTTTCCTTTTCTTTTTGATTTCTACATCGCTGGTTTGAAAGCCTTTGAGTGACGGCGTCACAGGAACCCGAGAGAAAGCTGTGAGAGGCAGAGCTGTGTGGAAATGCCTCTGCACAGTAGGTAGAAAGTAACGTAATTATAGAGCAGGTCAGAACCACTCGAATGAGCAAAAATAAAAGCACAGAGGTTTTTCTGTAGCCCGTCAGGGGAGGTAAAATCATTGTAAACTCTTTTTTCTTTCTTTCTTTTTTTTTTTCCTCCTTATTCTTGCTTTTTTATATATTTTTTTATTTTTTTTAAAGGTTTGCAGATTCTGAGAAATGAGTTTGGGGGATGAAAGCAGCAGAGATGGGGTCGGTGGGATGGGGGTGTGCAGCGTGGCACCAGTGGGACAGGGGCAGCGCTGGGATGGAGCATCCCTGCTTGGTGCGAGGGTGACGTGTGGGAGATGTCACCTGGAGGGACATGTGGGGCACAGGGCCAAAGCATCCCCAGTGTCCCCAATGTGGTGACACCCTCTCTCCCCACAGCATGGACGTGCAGGGGGACTACGAGCCCGCCGATGCCACCGGCTTCATCAACATCAACGCGCTGAGGTCAGTGTTGGGGGGGGGGGGGGTCCCGGTGCCCCCCATCCCCACAGGATGCGGTGCAGGCCCGAGCTCCCGCCGCCCACTGACAGCTTCCCCTAATTACAGCCTTCCCGCTCATCCCTCCTCGGTTTTTTTACTTGTTTCTCATGCCCCCCCTCCCCAACTTAAATGCTGTAAAGCATACTGCATTTACATAATGGGCTCTTAATTTTTCCACCGCCTGTTAACTGCTTTGTTCTCCCCCAACGTGCAGTGTCCCCTCACCCCCCCCAGAGATAAATTAATTACATTATCTCATGGAGGAAAAAAAAAACACAACCAAATAAAAAAACCATAATTAAACTGTACAGGCCTTAACAAACGCCTGCTCCTCACGCCTCCTCATTCTGCTTAAATTAATTGAAAGGAAATGTGTGTTATTACTGTTAATTTACAATTAATTTATCCTTTTTTTTTTTTTTTTTAATCTGGTTTCCAGGCTGAAGGAATATCATCGTCTCCAGAGCAAGGTCAGCACAAAGCAGGATGAATAGCAATCAGTGGCACGCAGGCATTCCTCTCCCCTTTTCTAATTTCTCGAAGCACCGCCGCTAATTGCGGTGGTAATTTGTAACTGGAACTCCATCTCCCAGAGGTGATGCCTTTGTCACGGGGGAAGAAAGTGGTGGGACAAGGGGAGAAAAATAAATTTGTGATGGATTAAGGGCTGCTGAAGGACTCTTGCTTGGATCACGTCACCGTTGGGAATGGGGAGTGGTGGTGTCCCGTAGGCTGTCTGATGGGACACCCTGACCCTATGGGGTTGGGTGGATTTGGTTATTTCTCTTTCGTCTTCATTTTGGTACGTGAAGTTCTGCCCATGTTTAAAAGGTAATGGGGAGAACCTTGTAAAGCTTTGTTAAAGGGAAAATATTCCAAGGGTTTCAGCAAGGGGTTGGGGACAGCGCTGGGAGCTGGGCACCAATGGTGCAAAGGCTGCAATGTGGAGAACGCTCCCATCCCACCTGGAGTGCTGTGAGGATGGGGATGGACCTGGTTTGGGATGAACCCAAAGGTCAGTGTCCCCTGCCCTGTGTGATCCAAGGGGATGAAACTGTGCAGCCCCAGCCCTGATGGCCGCATGGGGACGTCCAGGCATGCCCTGCTGCCGAGCTAGCAAGCATGACAAGCTCTGACATCACCGCTGGGAAAATAACATGTTATTTTCCCAGCTTGGATGTTACTTTCCCTGCTATTACTGGCAGCTACCATCTTGGGTGGAGAAAGCAGCAGAGGGCTGTCAGGAGAAGGGGATAAATGGGTTTCCAGGCTGGTGGAGCCTGTCCGACCCCCATAGGGTGTTGGGAGATGCTGTGCCCCATTGCTCTCTGCTATAGGGTGAGGACACAGGGCTGTGACCTCTCCTGGGTGCTCCTGGTATAAAAGCAGAGAGGGAAATGCAGTGCGATGGGAAAACAGAGCGTGGCAGCACTGAAAAGCCAGCTCAGACCTGTTGTGAGCCCTGCAGAGGAAGAGGCTCTTGGAACTCACTGGATCACAGAGTAGAGGACACCCTACCAACCACTTTCCGTTTGCACTGAGTGCAGCTATGTAGGGCTGATGTGATGGGATGCAAAGTCCTCATTTAATTGCTGTAGCACCTCAATTACTATCAGCCCTTCCCATTCCTGTGATTTTTGTGGTTTCTCTTGGTGGTCTCCCAGCATCCCCATATCCCTTGTAGGGCAGTGTTGTTCTCCCCAGTGTCAAGGTGGGCAGTGGGATGCACCCAAGCCACCCAGGAGTTCCCCAGCAGAGCTACTATGGGATGACAATTTGGGTGCCCCATCTGCACCCTTCTCTCCTGTCTGGGCACCAGTCACCACGTGCCGTGGGGCTGCTCTACAACCCTGCCAGGCTCCAGGGAAGGGCTGGTCCGGGGTCACTGCAATCGATATCTCATCTGCAGGCTCTCCTAGCGGAAGTGATGGTATATTGGAACATGGTAATGGGTCTTGTCTAGTGGAAAAGGCTAATCTTCCCCAGCTGTACAGGATCTCCGCAGGTGTCCTCGGCTCTCCCTGCTGCCACCGGCCCTGCAGCAAGCCATGGAGCACGTGTGGCTCTTTAAAGCAGCAGCAGTCCAATTTGCTGCAAGGGGCAGCCACCCACAGACCTGCAGAGAGGTGGCCTGGGGGCTCCCCAGTGCAGAGCTGGCACCTGGTGTGGCACCACCACCCAAAGAACAGGTGGGCATGGCAGCGTGTGTTTGCTTGCTCAGTGCAGAAAAGGTGACATCTCCTCCAGTCCCACTGCCATGGGATGTCACCACTGTAGGAAAGAGGATGAGGAGGGTGTGGGGACAATGCCGGGAGGGATGAGTGCCACCTGCAAGCGAAGGTGAGAGGGAAGTATGTGCTGCAGGGAAAAGCAGAGGCAAATGAGCTCCTAGCTGCTGAGCTGGCCTTGTTGGCAGCAAGCTCGCTGCCCGGCAGGGATCACCTCATGAGGATTGCTTAGCCCGAGGGGCTGCTCACAGGTGTGTGCAAGGGCAGCACAGCTCCAGTGGGGACTCCTGGTACTGGGGGGAGCAGCAGAAGGCAGAGGTGGCCCAGGGCAGCTCAGCTCCCAGGCACTCTGAACATGCCCGCCAGGGCCTGATGTTTAAAAGCCGCCCAGCCAGCGCCGACTATTGCAGCCTGCTGCATCACTATGGCAAAATCAATTTTCCCGTTTCTCTGGAGGTAGAGGTAATTACTGGGTTTAAGGTTTAATATGCACATGGATTTTAGAAAGAGCATTGCTAAAAACAGCTCTGAACAATACATGGGGTTGGACAGCATGTCCTGGGGGATCAGATGGAGCCGCCACAATGTGCAGAGCACTCAGGTGTTGTCTGCATGGCTCGGGGGCAGCATGGCACGGAGCATGGCCAGAACCCATGTGGGTTGTGCCAAAGATCCCATTGATTTCTGTTGCAGAATAAGAACAGTCTGCATTAGGAGAGAACTGGTGGGGACCAGGAGGCTGTTGGGGTCATGATTAACTTTCATTTCATTGGGTGGAAAATGGGGTCCATGCAGGGAAATGGGAGGGCAGTGGGGCCATCCATGCGTCGCTGTCCCTGCCACCTGCTGGGACTCCATGTCCCCACCTGCAAGGTGGATGGGAGGGAGCCTCCATCTTTCCCAATGTAGGGGATAAAACCCACCCATGTCGTTTGGGGCAGGTGGAACTGAGGATGCTGTGCCACAGGGGCACTCCACGTGATGGGTGTTCACTCCCCATTTCCTTTTGGAGATTCATCTCCAAATAGTTAAAGGGGCCCATCCCACAGCTCGCAGGACTGCAGCACAGCACAGCTCTGCAGTGTTTGTGTATCTCCAAGGGAAAGCCATCCCCCGGTGAGGTTGGGAGCCGCCAGCCACCAGCTTCCCAGGCAAGGGGGAGATGGTCGCCTTTGTAAACCCCTTAACAAGGTGGCTTTGTGTCCTCTTTTAACAAGAAGTGCCCTTGCTCCTTCCCTGGGAGGTTCCCAACGGCGGCGCGGAGGTCCCTGAAAGCCAGCTTTATGCTGCTGGGGGCAGCGGGGATCAGAGGGACACAGGGGCCCTTCTGCATGGCCGTGACAAAAGGCTGCCCCAGGGGGACGGGGTGTCAAAGCACGACTGGCTCGGGGGAGACAAGGGACCCACAGATCTGCTGCCCAGCGCCCATCTGGTCACTCCTTTGCAACAGCCAGGGGGGTTCTCTCTGGTGCAACCCCCCACTGAGAAGGAGCGGTGGGAAAGGGGCTGGGGAGGGACAGGTATTTTATGTTGACTGGTGGTAAATGGATCTGCAGGGAGTGAGGGCTGAGAACCAAGATGTGGCCCATCCCTGTGCACTAAATGCCACATTGGGGTTGGGAAAATCTTGGTATGTCATTGGGCCGGTGTCCCTACAGCCAGAGCATGACACGTGCATCGGAACAGGAACTGCTGGACAGTGATACTCAGCCATGGGGACACCTCTGTCCTGGCAAAGCCCATCTCACATCAGCCTTTGGGTCCCATGTTTGGGAGTTCCCACTCCTTCCTCATCCCCACATGTCGCCCCCTCCCCCTGCAGCCATCTGCCCTATGCCCCGCTCTCAGATTTACTGTCACATATTAAAACTTTATGCCTTAGCACCAGGGTCAGCGTGTCACAGCTCATCGATAGGTTTTTTACCTCCCCTTGGCAAAAGCACTTTGGCCCCAGCCCTTCAAGATCGCATGGGGTATCCCAAGGCCCCCAGTGCTCCCTTGGCCCACCCCAGTGCCCCAGCTGGGCTCCCTGACCCCGGCACCAGCATCTCCCCCAGGTCAGGTGCAGTTGGTGTTTCCATGAGACCCTCCGGGCACAGGGATTGGACTTTGTTTGTTTGCACATCATCGTGCCTGGTTTAGTGCTCATCCCCCACACCCTGAGCTGTGTTTCAGCTCAGAGCAGGGGCTTTGGGGTTTCCTTATTGCAGCACATGTCAGTGGCTCCCAGGGAGCTGTGTCCAGCTGTCAGGTTGGGAAGGAGAAGGAGAAATGAGATGCTGGAGCTGAGGCTGCAGGGAAAGCATAGATGGGGGCTTGTGTCTCTTGAAGCTGGGTGAGGATTTGGTGTTTTAACTGCTGTATATGGTGCATGGTGTCTGGTGGATGACCACATTGGCTAAGCATGCCCAAGCAGCAGGTTGTGACGGGGCTGGGACTTCACCCTCCAGCCTATCCCCAAGGGAACTCTTCCATTGCTGTTGGTATTACGGGAATCAGGGCAGAGAATACAGGGCTGGCAGCGTGCCCTCACGCCCTGCTGCACTGCCAACACCATCCATGGTGTCACCCTCAGCCCTGCCACCATGTGCCTGGTACAGGCCCCTGTGATGCTCACGTTCCGTGCAGACCAACAAGCACGCATGGCCCTCAGCAGCTCTGCCTTTTCCTTTCAGCATCTCCCTCTCACTATTTATTGGTGACTTTTGTCCTTGGCCAGCTTAGCAGCTGAAAGGGGCTGTATTATATCACACGTAGGCAGCTCCTGGGGGGAGAGGGCCGTGCTTTCTGCTGGAACAAAGCGCGGGTTGGCTAATTCCCCTCTCCTCCCGCAGCACCCGGGTCCCATCTGGTTGACACAGTTTGCTGCAGTGTCTCCTGCTATTAAGCCCTCGCTTGCCTGTTTGAATCCTTGGCGCTCCCCCCGCCCCATGCCCTCGGCCTCTTTTTTCTTGCTTTATCTTTCATTTTCCCCTAAAGCCAGGCAGAACTTGCTTAATAGAGTGATGTCAGATGCGTGCAAACCAGACCAATAAAACCTAATGCATCCCCCCCTTTGTCTGCCATCCTCTCCAACGCCTAACATTTTCCACTCAGAAAGCCACTTAAAACACATCAGCAACAATCCCTCACAAAACAGCCACTTGTTGGCTAATTGTGCCAAGTACCTGCGCACACCACTGCTGCTCTCCTGCTGGGAGGGTGGGATGCTGCCACAGAGTTGGGCTCCTTATGGGGCAAGGGGCGTTCAGAACCCCATCATCCATGGGACCAGCCCTATGGGGAGGGGTGTGGGATGGGAGCTCACTGGGGGAGTCAGGATGGGGAGTTTTTGCCCTGGGGCAGTGACGCTGATTGCTGGAGATGCACTGTGATGGGGCGGAGGTGGAGGGGATTGACCTTTTGCCTAATGGAGCATCCAAAAATCCCTCCCCAGGGATGCTTTGGGTCTGTCATTGTGAGATGTGGGAAGAACGCGTCGGCAGGTGTTTAATCTTTCCCCTTGCATCCCTATGGGAGAGGGTGTGCCTCAGCCTGTGTCCCCTGCGATGCAGCATCCTTCATCTATCCATCCTGCCAGCCCTCAGCACAACTCGATATGCTGCAAGAGCAGCATTTCTGCCAGAAAACTTGGGCAGATTTTCACACTGCCATCCCCTGTGGCTGGTGGCACAGCCCACGGCCGCTGTGCTGGGCAGGCAGCCCAGAGCCCCTCTGGCGAGCACACCTGCCCTGGCTCACCTGCGTACATAAATGTCACACACACAGTGCAGCACAGGGAACACAGCCAGCAGAGGCTCTGCCTTTTCACTTTCCTCACAGGGAGCCACACTGCAGCCTTGGTTTAGTCCTGATGCTGAGCTCTACCACCTGTTCACAGCCACTGAGCGATGGGAGACGGATCTGCAGGTTTCCACCCGCTCCCCACATCCATGCTTTGGGGCACAAGGACCCGGAACTCTGCAGTGGGGAAGGAGCTTTCTGTGCACACCTGGGCATCGAGCTGTGTCAGGGGAAGAAGGGGTTAAGCAGAGGCGGCAAAAATCAGAGGATTACAGGTTTGTTGCCGGACGGTCCCATCTGTCACCAGCACAAAGACGAGCCCTGTCTGGGGCTGGGCTGTCAGCGAGGAGCCCGCCACTACATTAGGACTCCATTAGGGGAGACTTGTGGTGGGAAATGGCAGCTGTCAGGGCACTATCATTTCTCCTGTAATTCCCTGTGCTTGCTTCTTCCCTGCACTTAAATAGCAGGTCTACCTACTGGGCCATTTTTTTCTTCCTGCTGCTCCTCTTCTGGCTTTAAAGCTGCAGCTCTCTGCTCAGCCAGGCCCTTGTCCTGATGCCACACGGAGACACATCCTTCACATTGTGGCTGGTGGCACCTAGCCCAGCATTCTGTGGACTGTCACAGGTGGCAGCAGTGCAACCCAGAGCATCTCAGCCTTCCAGCAGCAGGGAACATCCTTGTTTGTTGGTTTTCTTATGCTGGGTTAGGACAACGTGATGTTGACATGAACCACTGCTGCTGCCCTGCCCTTGGTGCACCCAACCCAAGCTACAGCTGGACCACAGAGATGCATGGCACGGTGGGATGGGACCTCCTTGACCATGGGCTGTGCTGGAGCAGGATTTTCCCTCCCAGGTTGCACAGCCTTTCCGTGCTCTCCCAGGATGTTGTGGTTAGGACCAGCACCTTGGGCTGAGATACTCCCCATGTGGGATCCATTACACCATGGTACATCTGACCTGGGGACAGAACCACGGACAGCACAGTGTCCCCAGCACCATGCTGGATACATCATCCTACGGTGCACCTGTCCTGGGGACAACAAGGTGTCCCCATGGGACAAAGTGGCCCAGACCTTCAGGGCCTTACTGTGCTGAGGACCCTTTTCCAAACTGGCTCCTCCCTGGCTCTGCAGCCAGCAATCAAAACAAACACTTCTGCTGGAAAGTGCACTGCAGCAGTGCTGGAAATAAATAACTAATTTCTCCCTCTATGATCTCAAGGAGCAGGAGAGGCGTGAATAGCAGGGCCCGGTGTCGGGCTGACTGGACTCCCTGGTGCGGTAATTCAGAGGATGACAAACATAAGCCAAAGAAAAATGTTGAAAAATGGGCACTTCCTGCAGCCCCGAGCAAAGGAGCTATTGCAGGGTTTGGAAATAACGAAGGCAAAAAGAGGGAGAGGGGGGAATTTTCTCATTGAGACCAAGTGAAGTGCCAAACAAGCTGCTATTATGGTGGTTTTGAGAGGCACAGGGAGGGGGAATTCAGGGGAAGGAAGGAAGGGAGAGGGAAGGGGGAGAGGACTCAGGGAAAGGTGAGAGCGAGGGAGAGGATGAGAGGGATGCAAGGAGCAAAAGGTGCAAGGAGCACGTGGGAGATGGAGATGGGAACAGGTGGTGTGACAGCGGTAGGGCCGCTGCATGCCGTGCCCCATCCCCTGTCTCGTACCCATTCCCATCCTGATCCTCAGCCCCCTCCATCCCCCGCACCCATCAGCACCAAAAGAAAAAAAAAAAAAAGAGACAGAGAGACGGAAAGAAGGAAAACAAAATATCTACAGTTGTCGAGACAAGGGGAGAAAAATAGAGGCAAACATCCATAATTTTCTCTGTGGGGCTTTGCAGTAATTGAGCCATTTGGATAAAAATAAAGGCAGCAGGCCCTTTAGGTAAGAGGGGCTTTTGCAATCCAAGAAGCCTGAATTATGCGCCTTGTATCACTTGAAATCCCCCACCCCATCGCCCCCCTCCACCTCCCCCACGCGACACCAAACCACTTTCCCTTTTCTTCTTTTATTTTTTTTTCCTCTCTTTTTTTAAGTACCCTGTCAAACGTCGTCCAACGAGAAGAGAATTTCAGCTGTCACAACTAATTTCAGTGCGTGTGTGTGTGAAGGTGTGTGTGTCTCGGGAGTGGGGACAGTGGGGGGAGAAGGGTGATGGAGACATAGAATCACTCCTTTCTTCTGCTTTTTTTTTTTTTTCCTTCAAAAGGAAAATTTACATCAGAAATTTGTTTCTGGAAGTGTTTAAGGCCTGTAATTTCCTCCTTTTCAATTGCTGCCTGATGTCTTGTTACTGCTTCATGGGCTCCATCTTCCTCTCTCTGCAGCAGAGATTTACGTTTTGCTTGTGTTATCCATGGTCACCCAACACACCTTTTGCTGAGCAGCTGGCACCTGGTGCATCCCTGCCATGGGAAAACAGTGAGATGAAAAAGCGAGAAGCAAAGCTCTGAGTGCTCTCTGCCACGGCTGCAGAAATTGCCTCAATCATAGAATCATTTCATAGAATCACAGAATGGTGGAGGTTGGAAAGGACCTTAAAGTCTCCAACCCTCGCTGTGGGCAGGGCTGCCAACCACTAGATCACGGATGAAAGATGCTGGTGATGCAGATGTACACACCTGGCTGTTACAAATCCTTCCCTCATCAAGCCATGTTCCTAATCCCCAAACGAGCAGTCATTTTGCCTAGGTATGAGATCTGCAATGATTTGAGAAGAGGAAATGTTGGCGTTTGGTCAGAGAACAGCACTGGAAAGAGCAAAGAACAGCTGAGGAGGAGAGCAAAGAGAACTTTCAACATTTGGATCACGGTTCGATGCCGAATGTAGCACTCTGATCCAGCAGCTTCGGGAAACCGGCGCTGGGGTGAGAGATGGGCACTGTTAGAGCAGGGCTCACCTCTGGGGGCCACAGGGATGGAGCTCCTGGAGCGGGTGCAGGGGAGGGCAAGAGAATGCACAGAGGCCACGGCACCTCTGCATGGGGACAGCGGAGAACTGGGGGTGCGCAGCCTGCAGACGGCTCTGGGGAGACCCCATCGCATCCCTCCAGTGCCCACGGGAGAGCGGGGAGGGACTCCTTAGCACGGCATGTGACGAGGGACAGCGATCTGAGGTCAGATCTACGTTAGAAACGTCCACTCCGAGGGCAGCGAGGCGCCCCATCCCTGGAGACGCCCAAAGCCGCACACGGCGCCCTGAGCCGGAGGGGGGGGGGGGGGGGGGGGGGGGGGTGACGGCTGGGCTGCACCCACAGCGCCGAGCCCGGCCCCGCTCCTCACGGACACGCGTGGAATCGCGTCCCCCCCCACGCCCCCCCCGCCCCCAACAACCAGCCCTGCGCCCCGCCCCCCTGCCCCACTTCCGGCGGAAGTGGGGGGCTCTTTCCCTTTCCGGGTGCGGGTCCCCGGGCGGAGCGGCGGGACGGCGCGGCGGCGGCAGCGGGCGGGCGCGGGGCGCGTGTCATGGCGGAGCTGGCGCAGGGGCAGAGCGCGGCGCCCGTGGGGATCAAGCCCGAGGGCTTCGTCGACGCCCTGCACCGGGTCCGGCAGGTGAGCGCCGGGCGAGGCCGGGCCGGGGGGCGGGAGGAGGCCGCGGGGCGCCGCTAGGCCGCGGGGCCGCCCTGAGGGGCCGGGCCGCCGTCCCGCCCAGCGCTCCTCACAGCGCTGCTCGGGAGCCGCGGCCCCGCGCGGGGCTCTGCGGCAGTGGGTCGAGGCTCTGGGAGCTGCGTGGAGCTTGCGGTGTGACTTAAGGGAGGCCTCGGTTAGGTTGTAGGCTCAGCAGCAGCCCCGGTGTGGGGGAAGTGTGCTTTCCCTCTTGGAATGGAGAGGGCGGGGTGTGAGCTGCTGCCCCAGAAAGCGCTCGGTTCGTGCAGCGTGGGGCCTGCAGCCGTCGCCACCTCTGTGCCCAGGGTGGGATGCCCGCTGCCTGTCTGCGTCTCGCTTTGTGGAAAGAGGCTTTAGGGATGAGTAGCTGTGGCTCTGCTGCATGGATGTCCTGAGGGTTCCTTGTGGTTTGTGCTCTATTCCCCTCACGTGGGCTGTCCCGGCTCTGGCTGAGCTGCGCTCCACCTGTGCTCAGTAACCGCACTGTCGCAAAGTGTAGCGCACTAGCTGCCAGGCCTGGTGCTGGAAGACTGACTCGACTCTTTCCGATGTTGCAGGCCAGGTGGCAAATATCTGCTGTTTCCCAGACTTGCGTTTCTCACTTAACGGAGAAACTCTGAAGAAACTAAGGCGGACTCTCTGACCTTTCAGGCAGTTGCTCTGGTGGGACTTGAGTGGCTTACCATCGCTCGCGGCTCGCTTGTGAATCAGTGCGGCAGCAAATCCAGTTCTGCGCAGTCTGCAGCAAAGCGTACTGAGGCGCTCGCTGTTCCAGAGGAACAACACCCTGCTCCTTCCCAGAAGAACTCCCAAGCCAGTTTGCCCTTCCATCTGTTCATTTGCTTCTTAACAGTAGGCGAGTTGTGGTAGCTGCCTCCCAGGTGAGGCCAAGTGCATCCCTTCTTTCAGTGGCTAACACAGCACTGTGGCTTTGACAGTGTGTGATGTCTGAGAGCTTTCCTATTACCCTGACTTGGTGCAGTAAAGTTAAAGAGGTGTATTCGTCTTGACTTGGTTGTCTGTATCTAAAGGCCTCTTACTGCATAAGCATCACTGAATTTGGTAACACAATTGCCTGCTGGCAGTTGAATAATCTTTCAATAACTTGTTTGTGCGCAAGAAAACAGTCAGTTACTTGCTGATCTATGTTGGATGTACCACAGTATGCACCACCTGTCTAATGAGTAACAGGTTGAGTGTGACAGTGGGCTGTCTTGGGCTGCGTTAGACTAAAGCAGTGCTAGCCAAAAACCGAGTTGCATCTGTGTGGTGTGGCTGCTGTTGTCATGCTTGTAGGTTTGTATGCCTTGTGTTGACGAGTGGAGAAGAGAAGGAATCCTTTGATATTCTTTTTACTATGATTTCGCTGTTAAGTTTATTGTACTTGGAAGAATACATTGGATTTCCATGAGCATACAACCAAAGTTAGTCTGATCAGGTCTGAAATACTTAAAAATCCCCAAAGCTGTCAACTTCAGGTCAGGCACTGCGGTGCAGCAACGTCTGTGCTGTCTTTCACTCTGGAAACAAATGAGTTGAGAAAAGCACTCTCTGCATGTGTTCTTGGGGACGCAGTGGCCCGTGTTCTTGTGATGTGTTGTACGCTACCTGTTGAATGTTGTAGTTTTGTTTTGTTAGTATATGTTTGATGAAAAATGTTATTGGCAAGAGACAGCTCTTTCCCTTACTGCCCTGGCAGTCTGCAGTGACACTTCCAGGCTGGGAATCGGGTGGGATGTAGGAGCAGTTGCAACTGACATTTCTCTGGAGGTGATGGCAGAGCTTTCACTGAATATGTTCAGTGCAGCATGTTGCCTGGTGGTCCAGTACGCAGATGTCAGCTTTTGTACTGCTTCTGGCCAGTGCCGTAGCTTTTCAGAGTGTTGCTTTTGCTCTAAGGATGGAGCAGAGGAAAAAAAATTCAGTTGTAGCTCTTGCTTCCTGGGTTGGACTGGCATTTGTGAAATAACACTTAAATTATTTCAAAGCTCAAGCTACTAAATTAACTTCTCAGGAGAGCCATCACACTAAACCTGAGCTGTGGTACACTATGCTTAGTTATTAGTAACTAAATAATTCAGGACAGAGAAAGACTTTCCTGATCAATCACAGTAACTGTAATCTCCACTGACACTGGGATGTGAGCTGATGTGGCAGTAAGACATCTTCAGTATCTCTGAAAGAAATGACTGCTGTGTTGCTCCATGCTTGTGCTGGACTTGATTGGATTTTTTTGTGTACTCTGAAGTACTTGAAATGTACTAAAGAAGACCTTCTCTAGTGAAGCCCATCTAGTGAGATGGGCTGTTCTGTGTCTTCCATGCCACGTCTCAAGCGAGTGGGTTAGTTTATGGGTCGTAGGTGGTGACTGATCTGGATGTTGGAGAGTAAGAACGGATGTTTGTTCCCCTCTTCAGTAATGGGATCACAAAAAAAGAAGCAGAGCTGCCAGCGCTTTGGATGAAAGTTGATTTCTTTTGGACTGTCCTTGGGTCTAGTTGTCACTGACAGAACGGTGTCGTGCTTAATTCTTACCTTCTCTCTTTCTTGGCAGTCTCATTTTCTGTAGGAGGTGTAAATATGTGTAGAGTTCTTGTAACCTGCCTTATGTACCCTGACTCTGAAGTTCCAGGAATGATGAAGAAGAAAGACTGAGGCTTGTCAGCCTGCAGTGGCCGATCGTGGACACCTTCAACATGGATGAAGTGGCCTAAAGGTTACTGTGAGCCAGCAGGCTGTACGTGTACATCCCTTTCCAGTCTCTGATTTCCTTGGAGGGAGATCATAAGACTTACTCTTCCTTGTGCTCTTTTGGAGTGCTTTTTCATTTCATCCTCAGCTGGATTTACATCTTTACAAGATGGCAAGAATATTCAGGAAAACCACCTGTGACCTGAAACTTAACGGAGTGCGGATGGCTTTGCTGCTTCCTGTGGAGCTTTGGGGGAATGGCTGTCACACAAGTGTTCTGATTGAGTGGAAGAGAGGCAGAAGCACTAGAACTGTGTGCAGGGTCAGATGACAGTGCCTCTTGTTCTGTATCCTGCTCCTATCCAGAACTGCTGATGTGATTGGTTGTTGCTGTTTTGCAGGGCAGCTGGGAGAGCTTTTTCCTAGAAGCCAGGCCCTTTTTCAAAGCTGAGTTCTGCAGGTCCCGGTGTCTGAGTCTTGTACCTAGCAAAAAAGTTTCATATCAAAAAGTGTTTGGACATTAAACTTCTTTTTAAAGGGTTTTAAAGGTACAGAAGGATGGAAATGCAAGATATTAGGAAAACATGCACACCTTGAGCAAGTCCTACTTATTTTTATTTTCTTGGCTTTACCTTTGCAATTTTACAGCTCAGATTTATGCTCTGTCCTTTAAATTGTTTGTTGGGGAGCTTTATTTAGGGGGGGGTTCCGTGTGGAAGCAGCTGTGTGCTAGTGATGCTTTTTCCAGTGTATTTCAGAGCTTATCAAAATGGATGTGCTGGGTTTAAAAAAAAAAAAAAAAAAGCCACTGACATGTAGAGGGGCAAAAGCAGTGGAGCAGCAGCTAGCAGTACATTACTCAAGGTCATTTAGGCAGATAAGGGCTAGGTCTGCTTGCTTTTGCTGTGTTCTAACTTTGGTGCTTATCTTGTTGCCAAACCTGTCGTAAAAACTGAGGTTCCCATTGTAAGTTGAACATGAGAAGTTAAAATGCATTTTAACTGTTACACCTACTTGAAAAGCTTTAAGTCTTAATTTTGCAGGGTGTTTTTCCTACCGTAGTGAGATGGCATGTTGTCTGCATGTAATCCCAGGCAGCTGGGAGGCTTTGGAGATAAGGGTGTGAGTTTCAGTAAAGGAGGGAAGGAAAAAAAAAAAAAAAAAAGAAAATATCTCAAAAGCTGATAGTATGAACATTGCTGTGACTCTCCTGTTTGGCCCTACGTTTGGGGCTCATGTGCTGGGGTGATAGCTGTGTACAGAGCACTGGTTGGGATTTACAGTGCTCTCCTGCTCTGGGAGTTGGCAGCTGGGGTGCTACATGCTTCATGCTAGCTTTTGCAGGCCAATCTATTTTTCCCTGTGCAAGTGTAGTGTGTGATTTCAGTTCCAAACTATCCGTTACTTACAGATTTTTTTTCTCCTCAGTGTCTTCTAGCAGAAAGATTTCACAAAGGGCACTTTAAAATCCAGTGTTCTGCCAGGGTGTGTTATACCTGACTACAGTTCATTGGCGTATGTTTTGATTGTAAGTTATGGTGTTAAAGCTGTCAATAGATTATTATAAGACTTTTTTTTTAATGTCTTTTTCAGCATTGAAGTAGTCAGGAGGTATCTATGCTCTTTATACCTTCATTAAAGTCCTCTGCATCCCAAACAAGGGGGAAGCAGGTGAGTCAGGGGCTGGAAGTATGGATGTGGTACAGCATCCAAGAAGAGCAGAGCATCTCCTCATGCTTCCTAGTGCAGAATGAATGAGGGCTCGTTTGTGTTCATTTCTTCAGAAGTATATTTCTCTGAGCTTAGTGGTTCTCGGAGATGTTGATGCTCAGTGTGCCCTGTGCTAGGTTATGGCTGAGCAGTGCTTCCTCTTTGGGGTCTAGATCAACCACACTGTGGGTTCAGTGGTGCGCTGTTGCATTTCCAGTTGCTCGTCCAAAACTAGTTAAAATCCTGTTGAAGTAGGAAGGATTTATTCTCTAGCCCCTGGCACTTGATAAAACCAAGTTGTTGCCTTTCTGAAGGAGAGCTGGTAGGAGTGGTCAGAATGTGAGAAAATGGTCAAAACTTGGAGCCCTTTCCATGCAAGGCGTCAAGAATATTTTCTATTCTTTCTAAAAGCAGTGCCCTCAATCTGCCAAGGTTATTTCATATAGCATTTTTCACTACCCTATGGTTCTAAGTCTCATGTGGTTGTTTATTCCGCTGCAGCAGTTGATGGTGTCAACAGCCAGAATTACTGGAGATGTCTTTTTGTTGCAGTAAAACTTAATTTTAGAGACACCTTTAGTTATGTTTGTCATTTGCCCTTGCCTTCGTTTAAAGCCTATCTTTGTAAAATGCTCTTTTTTTCATCTGTTCCTTTTGCTGATTCTCTGGTGATATGCCAGGTGTAATACAGCAGGATCGTGCTCCTAGCAGAGATCCACTCAGTGATTTTCTTTTGGCTGGAAAAGAAAGCGATTGCTGTACAACACACAATGTGTTTGTTCTGCAGCTGTGTTCTGCACTGTAGCGGGCTACTTCGTGTGGACGAGGAGTGCTGTGGGGCTGTGGTTTGCCTGTCCCTGAAGGGTGCATTAGTTGAGCTGGTTGGCTCTCAGACTCGGCTTATGTTGGTTAGCCTGAAGAGCAGGTCAGAGAGCTGGCCCCTGTAGCATCAGTCCTTATAATTGGCTCCTGGATGTCAAAGATGAGTTTAACGTTTCCCTTGTGTTAAGCAATGTCTCAGAGTGTCTCTCACTTATTTTATTTGCCTGAATGTCTCCTTTTCCCTCTGAGTATCCTCCTTGCCTCTCAGCCCACCCCAGAATGGCTGTTTCTCCTCTGAAGGCTGGAAGCAGAGGCACAGGCAGCCTTAGCTGTGCTCATGCTGCAGGAAATTGAAACTTATTCTGTGCTGATAGTTTGCCCACTGGCTTATTCTTCGTACAGTAAACTCAGACTGATCCCTTTGACAGGGAGTCCCCAAACCTGTCCTTGTGCTGTGTATTTGCACATTCTTCTCCCTCCACCACCCCCCACCCCTCACTGACGTGCAGCTATGCATTTTTGTGCATCTGGGTATGCATGAATGCAGCAGAAACGTGTGTCTTCCTACACAGCTATGATGGTGGCATCCTCTCCAGGACAAAGCTGGGGGACTGGATTTAGCTTGTCTGCTGAATGAATAAACAAATCTGAATGTAATACTACAGAGGGAGTAAATGCACACTCATGACAAGGAAGAGGAGCTGGGCGAATGCAGACTTAATTACACAAATGTCAAAAGCAAGTGGAAGCATGTTTACTTTACAAATAAAGC
The DNA here is from genome assembly GCA_036925125.1 of Oreortyx pictus. Lineage (NCBI taxonomy): Eukaryota > Metazoa > Chordata > Aves > Galliformes > Odontophoridae > Oreortyx > Oreortyx pictus. The sequence goes on from JAUPFR010000022.1 coordinate 6,270,957, forward strand.
ACTGCTTTCCTAGGACTTTTATAAAGCCATCTATGTAGAAAGTAGCAGCCAAGCGAACGTTGGATGGGGATAAATGCTTTGTTGGAAGAAGGAACGTTTGGCTGTGGAGGCTGAAGCTGCAACTATGCTAATCAAGTTTTTATCATCTGTTTTTATAGATTGCTGCTAAAATTGGAGATATTCCTCACTTGAATAATTCTACAACACTTGTGGACCCGTCAGTTTACGGTTATGGAGTGCAGAAACGGCCCCTTGATGATGGAGGTAAGCTGGGTGTGATTAATCAGTCTTGTGAATTCACTCCTGAATTCCATCTGTGGTTCCAGTTGTCTTTTTTAAGGGCAGAAATCAATGCAACTTGTGTATAGAATTTGTTTGCAGGATTCCCTGTGCTGTTGTATCTCGTGTAGCACTGGGCTCCTAGGCATCAGTAATAGTAATGTGAAGCAATTCTTTTCTTAGTTCTTGGACTCTGGGGATTAGCGATCTAATTCTGTGGTTAGTCCTGTTCCATGACAGTTTGTGGAGGGCACTTCATGGAATCGTGCTGGAGCCTGTGTGCAGAGTACCAGGAATACATGGGCAAGATGTCCCTTGCTTTCTGAGCCTGCTCAGGGTATAGGGACAACATTCCCTATTTCCACGAGTCACATCACAGCAGTTGAGTGGCTGTCTCGGTCCATTTGCTTTGTCTTGCGCGTGGATTTTAATGAAAAAGACTGTCAATGCAAGTTGATCCAATCTTGAAGGAAACTTCCTATATTAAGTGTGATTTTCATGATTTTTCTTCTTAAATCTTTGAAGCATTTAATGCTGCCTACAACCAATGAATAATTTACTGGGTAATTCTGGTAAACCTAATGAGTTGTTTATGACATTGTAAAATAAATAATTTGTTTCTTGTCTTTGGGAAGAAGAATTGTTAGATGTTTTCTGTTATTACAAATCTAGTGTGCACTGTTAAGAGGATGATGTCTGCCTTGTGGTACCTGCTGCTGCTTAGATGCAAAGAGCTCACTTTTTCCTGTGGCTGGTTATTGAAAAAGTGGCCATCTCTTTCTCTCCTAGTGTTCCTACTGAGACAGACAGCCCTGCAGGTTGATTGTTTCCTCCGTGTATACACTTAAGAGTACTGAATAGATATGTAGAACTTCAGCTCAGCACTTCATTTTGAAGACTATTTTTTTTCTGTTTAATACGAAGCTATGTAAAACAAGGGCTAAAAATACTGCCTGTCTGCTTCTCATGCTGAAAAGGAGCACAGGAGGAGCTGCTTTCATGTGGAGCCTCTGGCTTGTGAACATATGCCACAACCCACTCTGCTCTCTGGCATTGGCTCTATTTGAGCAAGAGGTTGCTGCTTGTTCAGTTTGGTGTTTTGGGAAGGAGTGGGTTGGTAGGTGTGAGCTGGAGCATGGCTGTGTTGTTGTTTTGTGCTGGTTTCTGCATGGGAACATGCTGGGCTGTCCAGCAGCGAGCTGTGAAGCCTGCTGGGTTTTTGGTGATCAAACAGATGTGTTCAGTGTGAGTCAAATTGCTAGACCAGCTGCAAAGAAACAGTGTGCAAACCAGTTCTGGTCTTTTTCCTTTCCAGCAGTTTTCAGCTTCAGCTCTGCTGAAGGCTGTTCTTGAGCAAATGTCTGATCATGGAGATTATTTCATCTGAAGGTGTTCCTTCTGTTCCTGAAACGTTGGAGCTGGAGATGTGAATAGATTCTGTTTTGCCATTGACTTCAGTAGTATTCAGTGTAAATTTGAAGATTGCTAAACTATGCTGAGCTGTCTGAATGGCTTGGATAAGTGGCTGTATGAGAAAAATCACACGTGTAGTCCTTGAGGAACCAGCTACTCGGAGCATTGGTCCTACTGTTTGTTTTCATTGATTCAGCAGAGTGAATGTGAGAAACCCAACCTCCTAAGGTGTCTTTAAGTGCATTTTTTAATATCAGGAATAGCTGTAGTGCCTGGTAACAGTCCAGGTTAGACTTTGTACTTAAACTTTTACCGGTGAGCACTATTACTTGCTGACCCTTGTTTGTGTTGACACAGACCATGTCAGTACTGCTGCAGGCTGTGCTGTAAATGCACGTTACCTCTGGTTCCTCGTGCTGTGATAGGCAGCCCCACATAGCAGGGCTTGGCTCTGGGAAAGCTCTGCACAGCAGCTGGACTCCTGAGCGTCCTCTTGGCTTCCTCACCTACATCTGTAGGTTCCACAACTTCTAGATCAGGGAAGCACTTCTGTTTTGGATGATCTTTTACTTCTCCAGTAGCTGCCAAGAGGACTGCATGACCACACTTTGCTGCATCTCCTGCTCTGAGCTACAATGTGGGGATGTTGTCATCAAGAGGCGAGGGTTTCTATCTTTAAGCATGCTTTGGATATGTTAAGGTGTGGGGGATTGGATATGTTCTGCTACTGTGGATAGCTTGAAAGCAAATGTGGTGGTAAATCTTGTTTGTTTACCTCTGTATGCTGTGTGCTTGTGGCTGCGTGCAGCTCTCACTGCTCCCTTAGCCCTGTGTAGCTGTTAAAAAATTACTTCTGTTCCTAAGACGGCTGGAAAAATGGATTGAGAGAATATGAGAGTATTTAAGGTGACAAGAAAACTGTCTGGCTTTCAGGGATATCTAATTCTGCCTGTCCATTTTTGTAAACAGCTGCCGGCACGGCTGATTGATGTCAGCTTAGGAAGTGGTCTTAAGACAGGATGACAGTGCGCTGGTCAAAACAAATTCAGCTGCTTTTAGAGCATTTCCAGGAAAAATAGACTTGTCATAGTATTGGAGGCCAGACAGCGTGAGTTCCTTTTGCGTTTCCCTTAAAGTAACATTCATCAAAAGCAAATAGCTGCCGGGGCTGACCCTGGCGACCTGGCCCATTGGTATTAGATAAAGTTGGAGAACTATTACTATTTTTTTTTTACCTTCCTTCTTGAAGGATGCTTCCAGAGGAGGAAAAGAGGACCACTGAGGCCGGATCCCTCCAAGATCCGGTGGCATCTTGCCTGTGGCTTGCTGCTGAGGTTACTTGCAGGTGCTTGCTGCACTCCTCTTCACAGCCAGCAGCAGCTCCTGACCTCTGTCCAAATTAATTTGTCCATCTAGTTAGCGGCACAGTTTAATAAGTTTATTTAATGTTAAACCAACCTTGCAGAAACGGTGCTCTTTGCTTCAAAGGAAGCATGGGTCTTGTCTAGAAAGCCAGTGATTACCAGAACCTCAGCCTTTACGTGCTCTGTTCTGGACTGCTTTGAAGACATTTCCAGTGATGTAGCTAGGGTTCAGCAGCAGTGCTGTAGCTGAATGCTGGAGCACCCTTTGAGTCTGAGGAAACAAAGACAAGACCTTGGAGGAGCCCCACGCCACCTCCCCCCACCATCCCCAGACCTCTGTGCTACACCCAGATACAGTTTGTTCTAATAGAACCTGATTGTGTTAAAGCCTAGGGGCTCAAACACACATGATCCTGTTGTATGTAAAACTTGCATAGCTCCAGCATGTTTTCATGGGCACCAGGAAATCTTACTCGTGTCTTACTAAAATAAGGTAGCAGGGATGCTCCTTGATACATCTGCGTGAGCAGCAGGACCAGGAGAGAAATCCTCTTGGCAAAAGGCTTAGTGTGCTGCATGAAATGGCAGCTTTCTTCAAAACTGCACGCATCTTTAATAAGGTAACGTAAAGGTGCGTGCGTTTTCTGTGAAGATTCACAACAAAAGCAGGCAGGAAAATTGGTTTGGACAGTTAAATTAAGTAGCCACCAGTATTTAAGGCTGAACAACTGCGGTAATTGTTACCTTTCCTGCAGCTTCCTGAAGTATATGGTGATCCAATTTTGGTTGTAAAGCATGAAATGCAGCCCTGTTCTACTGCTTTCCAGGAGCACTCTGGTTTTGTTCTAGCCATGAGGATATTCCTGATGACATTGTATATTCCTATCGTGCACGTTAATTTAGTGGGAGGCACTGCTCTGTTCTGTGGGGTGGAAAAAGAAATCTGCATTTGTTTTGAGTGTCTGTTAGGTAGAATTCAGTTAAAGGTGAAGCCTAAAAGAAGAGTGAAGAGTTATCAACCAGCAGGTGCCATTAACAGGAAATTGTGCTTATTTTATTCAGTATTTTTCCTTATTTGCAATCAAATGACTGCAGTTACAGTTAAATTGTACTCAGTAGATGTAAAAAGGGGGAACATGTACGTGGCTTGTCAGAGTTCAGCCCTCCCCAGCAAGATGAGGAAGGTGGGGGAGCAGGACGTGTGCTGCCCCAGCCTTGCCTCTCTATAATCTTTCACAGCAAAGTGAGCATTTTAGGGAAGGAATTAAACTTTCAGACTGTTGGGACTAGGAGCCACGCTATCTGTTTTCCCTGCAAATAGAGAGAAATTGTATCTAACTTGAAGTAAGTTGCCTGCAGCTTTCTCTGCCTTCTCTGCTGCTCAGCTCCTGGGGCTGTCTGTTTGCAGAAAGATTAATCTGCTTTAATTAATGGGGCTTCGTATGCTTTTATCTAATTGGTTCAATGAGTGGATGTAAAGTAGACACGATATCTGTCTGCCGATTCAGCTTTCTGTGCTTGTACAGTTTTCCTCCAGGAAGTTGTCTTTTCCAAGCGTGACGTGGTGTTACAAAATGATTTCTCTTCTGTTCCTTGCATGAACTTCGGGATTTGATTATAGGATGCATATCCATCTCATAATTTGTGGGCAGCAACTGCAGTGTAAGAGACTGCAAGGAGATCTGCTGAGGTGAATCCAAATGCAAAATGGCTATTTAAATACTGCTGAGCGTTAGGAGCGCTCCTTCCCATGTGTGGGGATGCTGAGTGGCCTGGTCCTGTCCTGCAGAGCTGCTGTTGGTGGCAGAAATGCTCCTGAGCACTGTTTGGGGCAGGATGGCAAGATTCTGGGTTTGTTTGATCGTATTTGCTCAACTCTGCAGTAGCAGCTTATCAGCAAGAGCAAATATCCCCCATTACATCACTCGCCTTTTTTCAGCTGCAGCATTGACACTTATCAAATTAGAGCTTTTTACGTTCGGGGTGAGAATATGCAGAGGCAAATCTAACAGAGTCAATAATGCAACAGTTGTCTTATCGCCGAGCTGGAGAGAGTAATAAAATACATATGCTGCCAATATTTTGGTCCTGAACTATTATCGAGGTATCGACACACCACAGAAATACAGTATTGACTCTTTTTGTCCATTTTATTGGAGTGTTTGGCTACAAACTTTATGGCTTTCTTTTTTCCTACCGGATTCTGTGTGCGTGGGATGTATCCGCTTCTGAACCCTGACAGCTGATTGCCAATTTATTTCAGGTCAGAGAACGTGCAGGTTGCTGCAAGGTGGTTTGAAACAGCATCTGTATTATTGCAGCTCGTGTGTTGTTGGCCAGTTCCATTTGTTTCGCTTCTCGTGCCCTCCAGGCGTGCAATATAATCTTCAACTGGTTGTTAGGACCAAATGCTCTGGTTTTTAGCCAGTTTGCTGCAGGCAAAGTCCTGTAGGAAACCCAGCAGGGCATGTGTTCCCACTTTGCATGAGTTGGTCTAATGATATTTTCCCCATTAACGTTTGGAAGAAAGATCGAATCTGCAGGGGTTGGGGGAGAAGTCTGTGTGAGGGCTGTCAGCTGGGAGAGAGCTGCTAATGGTAAGGGGCCGCCAGCTGACATCGCAGATATGCCTGGAATGTGTGCATTCAGTCGGATGCGTTGGGTTTGGGTGCCACGAGGGTTCTTAACAGCCTTCTTCCTTTAACAGGTCTCCGTGTAAGTGGGCTCCATGGAGCACAGATAAGAGATACAGAGAGAAGTATGTGCGAGCAATCTTTCGTCTAGACTAAATCTCCGAATCTGCTCAGCTGTTATGTTTGTTTTTAATACGTACTGATCACTTGACGTGTCTTTTCTCCCCTCGCAGTCTCACCTCTCCCCCTTTCTCTTTTTTTTTTTTTTTCCTACTTTGGGTTTAAATCGGGAGGGAGGGAGGTTAGTTGTGGGGATTTGGATTTGGGCAGGCAGGATTTTCTCCCATGACTCTCAGCATGGGGAGACGCAGATCAATTCCCTATCCTGTGTTCAGCTGGACACTGGGTTATGGTGTGTGCTGATCAAGAAATCCCCTCCTGTTTTGTACCCCGTAACGCATTCATTTCAGCCGCTGAACCTAAATTACTGTTTTGCTTTTCTTTCTTTTTTGATGAAATGGTAAGAACTCTTTTTCTATAGGGATGAAGTTAGTTTATCCGTGCTAATGCTTTGATTTTTTTCTCCTTTTTTCTCTCTCTGCCACAGTAGGTAACCAGTTAGGGGCCCTGGTACATCAAAGGTAAGCAGTGGGTTATGTTTTATTATTTATTGATCAATTCTAATTGTTTATTGATCCACCATCTGTAGTAGTGTTAGAAAGTCAGAGGTTGGGAATGTGGAGAAACTGTCAGCTTGGGTTTTCTCCAGGCTGAGGCTTCTGCTAACCCTTTAAAAGCTATTTGTTGTTAGGAGGAAAGAAGAGTTGAAGTGAAACTTGTATTTGATTCCTGTAGCTCTGCAGGACTGAGCAGAGTAAATTCTTTCTGCTTTCCCTTCTCCTGCCTGGTGGGGAGGAAAAGCATGAGAGGAAAAAAAAAAAAAAAGGCAAACTGGTGCTTTGGTGGAGTTTGAAAATGTTAAACAAGCAGGTGGATTTATATATATAATTTTTTAATTTGTTTTGTTAGTGTAATATGGGTGATTCCTTTGATTGTCAGAGGTAGTCTGGGGAGACCAGAGCAACTGCAAATTGTGCAGCATCTCTTAACATCTAATACAAAAGTAAATTTCTTAGTTTTTTTCTAATCCTGCTCTTAAGGAGTTGCCTGTCTGAGCAGGAGGAGAGCCTTTCTAAAGCTGGGTTTCCCTTCAGGCTGGTTGCAGTGCATTTCCATGAGAACCTGCTGTTTGCTGGGGGCCTCAACAGACAAGGCAGGGAGTGTACTGTAGAGCACTGAGCTTGTCATGGTGAGGTTAAAGCTGACATCCAGCTGGGGCTGCATGGAAATGGTGGGCAGCGTTGTCTGCTCTGCTGCTACCTGCCCACCTCTGTTCTGCCAGGAGTGGTGTTTGTGCAGGGAATTATGCACTGCTTTTGAGACTGCTGAACAAATTGTGTATAAAAGAGTTTGCGAGCTCTGTATCTGTTGTTGTGTTTGATGTTAGGTAGAAATAGCAAACAAAAGCCCTGCAAGGAATTTCCGCTCTGCTTCACTGCAGTCAGGTCTTAGGAAATTGCTTTGGGTGCTATGTGTTGAGGCATAGACACACTGAAAAAGTCCAAAGAGCAACGGATGGGGAAGTCTTGAGATGGTAAGGCTTCAAAGGATGATCAGAGACAGCTGTTAAAAATTCCAAAGAGAAGAACCATAAGGACAGGCAGGCAAAAAAGAAAATCTGAATATCAGGAGGGTCATTCATATCAGCGTTGGCATTGGTTAGTGTCTTTTGGCAAGAGCATATCAAAAAGTAGCAGGCAGAGGCTGCAGCTTGGAAGGGGCAAGTCTAAACATTGAAGAAGCCTTGCTTTTTTTCTCTTAAATCTGTCTGGAGCCGGAATGACAAAAAGAAGTTCTTCCATTGACAATAACAGACGGTAGAGCAGAAATATATCCAGTGTAGGAGAAATGAGGTGCCTTGTCTCTGCAGACAGGGCATGGAGAAGGGCCGAAAGGTCTCTTCCAAAGCAAACAGTTTTAATTGTGATGTAGTATTTACTTCTGTGTGTGCAAAAGCTTTATGCTGTGCCTGGTTTCCGCAGCAGAACATCTTCTGTCATCTTCTGAATTGTTTCTTGTAATGTCTTTTCACTCTTTTTTCCCTCCTTTTCTTTCAGGGCTGTAATAACAGAAGATTTCAAAGTGCCTGATAAAATGGTTGGATTTAGTAAGTACCTTGCATGCTTTTGGTATGGTTTTTCTGTGCAGGAATGCTGCATATTCTGATAGAGTAAGACACGGATCTCAAGTTTTTGTGCTTGCTAGCCTTGAGTGAGCCTTGTGTGATGATCTCTTTGTGGGGATCACATTGTCTGCATTTAAAATCCATGTGCAAACTGCATGGAAAAGCTTGGTGTCCCAGTAAGAAGAGCAAGTCTGTGTGGTACAGGTTACTGAGAACTTCAGAAGTTCTGTTCCTTACATGTCAAATAACGTGCTATATAAATTTCCCCTCACTGAAGCATTTTACTTTTGAGTATGCAAAAGTGTGGGAGGTGAGGGAGGAAAACAGTATTTAAATGTTAAAACAAGACTTGACTCAAGGCAAGATGAGCAGAATTTTAAATCTTTCATACCTTTGCTGCAGGGAAACACAGCCAGTGTGCATTGCTCAGCTGAGGTTTTTTCCCTAGACTTGTATTCTTGGTGCTGTTCTCTTCTAAGCTTGATCTTAATTTCTCTCTTCCTTTTGATGGTCATTACTCTTTCTTTCAATGGCACCCTCCTGCTGTTGTGACTGCAGAGATTGCATTTACTCTTCCACTGTTAGGTATCTGTGCATCTCTCCCAATTTGATATACAGAGAGTAAAAAAGAAAATAACCGCCCAAGATAATTACCCCGTAGGGCGGCGTGAAGCTTTTTCCCTTCAAAACTGTAACTCTGGAATTCCCGAGAAGGAGGTCTGTCCTCCCATCAATCCTTTTTGTTTATCTGTCCTGGTACCACACGTGTGGAGGAGGGGGGAGGTCAGAGGGGATCTGTAGCTGGATGAGATGGGACCTGGTGTGTCAGTGCATCATCCGTGTATTAATTGCAACCCTGGTTCAGCAGCAGCCAGAAGCAGGAGGGCTGGGAGGCTCTGCAGGAGCACCTTGAGCCAGGCTTACCTGTTTGACTTGACAGTTCTGCTCTTCTTCAGCCTGCGAAGTATACAAATGGCGTTAGGCACACACTGTCCCTCTTCAGTGTGTCTGTTTGTGGTACAACTGTTTGCTGACCCTCAGTGTTAAGGGAAATGGGTATTTGTTTTCACTTACAGTCTGATGGAGCATTTTGGTGTGTAGCAGTTTTGAGTGCAGACCGGAGAAATGGCATGTCTTTTGAAAAGAGGTAGTAAAACAGGAATTTTAAAGAAATAAAAGCCAAAGTCTTTAGCTCTTTTCGTTTCTCAAATAACTGGTTTATTTGTTCAGGCTGAAATACACCTAAATGACTCTTCCAGCAGCGTTCAGACGTTCACCTTCTTTCTTACATACTATGTATTTCCATTCCAGTGCTGGACAGAGTTGGTTTTTCTTTGTGTTGTTTTGTTTTTCCATGCTTGTTTTGGTTTGTTTTTGAAATTTTACCATACTGTTGGTGCCTCTTCTGCAGTCCTGTAGTCAGACTGTACCTTTATAGGCAGCTGCAGCGGAGTGGAAGGGGGGAAGTTGCTGTGCAGTTTTTTGGGGAAAGCCGGATGTTCTGATGGTTGTTGAACTCATTTCAGTAATCGGCAGGGGAGGTGAGCAGATCTCACGGATTCAGATCGAGTCTGGCTGCAAAATTCAAATTGCTCCAGGTAAGAGCCTCTTTTGTGGTGGGTGAACAGGTTTTAGCACTAAAGAATGCTGTGTCCGTTGCATCAGGTGCCTTGCCTTGGTCATCATTTGTGAATGGTGGTAATGCATTATATATTAGTTACATATTAATGTGTTGGGAGGGCTGTTGTAGGGCCGGGCTCCCTGAGGAAACAGGTTTGTCAGGTGCTTTAGGGAATTGAATAGTTAAGGAACTGTCCTTAACCAGCAGATGGGTACAGTATAAATGGACAGTCCATGTTTTTTAATCAGAAATTATTTCTGCTTAGTTTACTCCTGGCAGTACCATTTAGCTCTGCTCATGCAAATTATTGCTGATTAGTCTGCTCTGCTTCAGCTCCTGGCAGAAAACATTTCAGGAGGGTGGCAGCACTTGTTCATACAGCCTGCCTTGCTTTGGAAAAATGGGAGTGTGCCATTTGCTGTGCTAGTGCTGCAGCCTGATTGCTTTGAGGAAGGCTGTACTACAAATGCTGTGCAGGAAACTGTTGATGAATGTAATCTAGGTATTAAGCCTCCCTTTAATTGGTGGGGAAGGTTTTAAAAGAATACAGATGTCTATTGAAGCTGGATGTCTCCTGCTCTGTGTGCAGAGAGGGAGCGTTTTCATTAGTACTTGATAGCTACCGAAACTGCTGCCGTTTCTTAGTTCTATATATTATTGTAGGATTTTTTTTTTTAGCTTGCATGACTCCATGCAAGGAGTCAGCCCTTTTCTGCCTGCCTACTGAAGGTAGTTGGGGTGCTAAGAGTCAAGAAGTATCTATCCCTGTTGTCTTCTTGTTTCCTTTGTAGACAGCGGTGGGATGCCTGAGAGGCCCTGTGTGCTCACCGGGACGCCAGAGAGCATTGAGTGAGTTCTAATTTTATTCTTCTCTTTTCTCCTTCTCTCTTCTCCCTGATGCTGTGCTCTGTCAGTGGTGCTACTTGATTAGCCACACCAGCATATGTTGGCCTAGAGAAACTTGAGGGTCCTGGAACACAGAGCCTCTTGGTCTGATACTTTGAACTGTGCACCTCAAAGGCTTTTTTCCAGTTTCAGTTCGAACCCTGTGTAGAAATGTCCATGGAATTCCCCTCCGCAGGGCAAGGTTGCTCCTAGGGCACCTAGAATGCAGTTTTTGAACTGCAGCTTTCCAGGATATTTAGCTAAGATGTTGAAGGGCACTTCTCCCCTTCACTTCCCTCCTATTGAGCTGACATCCTTCCAGCTGAAGAAGGTCTGCATGAGGCCTCCAAAGCCTGTTGGTGCCACTCCAGAGTAACCTGGAGGTGTTGGTGTTGCTGCAGAGCAGCGTGAGGCCCGTGGGTGTGCTTGCCTCTGCATTGCTGCCAACAAAGAAGCAAAGGACTGAACCAAAAATTCTTGAATTCTGATCCCTGCATGGTAGAGACATATGGCTAGCCAGCAGGGGTTTCTACTCTTCAGGCCTATAGAAACTTTAGGGACAGTGTTTCCTCCCTCCCCCTTCCCAGGAGCTGAGTTTGAGACTCTCACAAACCAGTTGAGGACCTTCTGCTGGAACTGGATCCAGGATCCTCAGGCTTACAGGAACACACTTAACATATGGAGCTGCTCTTTCTCTCCCCAGCCTTTGGGTAGGTGGGTTTTTTAAAATCCATCTGGAAATCTTTGAGTTGCATTTGATAGTGAAAGTACATGGGCACAAAGGCTGTCTCTCTAAAGAGAAGACAACCATCATTCTTCTGTTCCCAAGAGATCTAAGGGTACTTAAATCTTCTTGCTCTACCATAATGATGCAAGCAGTGAGCCAGAATAAATATAGTTGGTAATCTCATATTACAGGGCAGGTGATGTATTCTTGCCAATACTGAAGTGTTTTTTCTCCCTTTGCTTAAAGGATATTTCAGAATGAGAGCAAAATATTAAAAAAAATTGGGATGCCCAATGAAATGCAGTTGGGGCAGAATGGGGAGAGGTACAGTTAAGACCTCATTATTCAGAAATATGCAGTTAAATGTCTTTAAATAAAAATTAAAAAAAGAAAAGGAAACGTGAGAACATGCAATACTTGAAGCAGAGCAAAGTGTTAAGCATGTGGAACTAGATGAAATTTTATTTGCTTCTGTGGTGAAATTGTTGTTAAGTTAGTTGTTTGAACTATGTTTTCAGGTTACTCGTAGAAAAATTATATGAAGTGAGGAAACACTTCAGAAACATCAGATATCTAGATTGGTTTTGTGTGAGGAGTATTTCTTTTAGTTATATCTGGAGGCTGACTAATAGAACTTATTTCCCAGTGACCCCTTCTCATCTGATATGCGTGCTGTATCGAATGTCGTAATCTCAATTGTCACACTTTATACAAAATGTCAAGGTAGAGGAATAAAACGTTCCGAATCTTGCAGAATATTTGAATCAGGCTTCCAGGCATTCCACCTTTTGCCTTGTTTTGTGAGGAAGTTGAGAGAGGGCAGCACTCTGATCTTTGTGCAGCCCCAGATCGCCATCCCTTGAGCTGTCTTGAGTGAATGCCTGCTTGCAACAAATGGTTTCATACCATTTCTTCAAGTTTTTAGAGAGGACTCTCTGTGTATGGTGCCTGATGTGGCTGGGTATGAAGTGGGGAGTGGGAAAGACTCTGCTTTAAGACTGAGCAGGGAACTGGTGGCTTTCTTCTACCTATTTGAGAAGTGTTGTTGGAAAAGAGCAGAAAAGTTATATATTGATGATAGCAGTCCTTGTGATGAAAGGAAGATGTCAGCTACTTCTGACGTGCTAAAATTGCTCGGAGAACGTGTCTTTGCTTTTTTGTGTCTGTCATCTCTTTTCATGAGGAGTAGAAGAACCCAGTCTTTCACTGGTTGCTGCTGCAGTGTCCTTGCCTTGCTTTCTGGTGTAGCTTTAGCACCTGCTGCTTGGGGAAGTGTCTGTGTTAGAGCGGTGATCTGGTGCTGCTGGTAAAGGCAGGCAGAGAAGAGCAAGGCATTGCCTGTGAGGGATCAGAGTGGTTCACCAGTGTGCTGTGTTAGTATTGAAACCTCGTCTGTTTCTTCTTGATCAAGAAGGAGAACAGAGCCTGAGGTTGTTTTGTTGTTTTGTTTTTGTTTCTTTTACCAAATATTACATATACACGGGGGAAATAAGTTTAGAGGAATTCAGAATGTAGAGCATCTTCATTCAAATTATGCACCCCAGATTTAACAGCTCCTTAACTTCCAAAGATGTCGGAGCATGCTGCTGTTCTTCCTTCTCTCTTCCCCTTAAAAAAAAAAAAATCAAGCTGCTTATGAGTAATCACAATAGGAGAAATTGGATACCACCCCCCCCCCCAAAAAAAAAAAATTGTGCTAACTGGTTTCCTCCATCTTTTTCACTTCTCTCCCCGATTGCTTCACATTCCAATGGTTCCAAGTCTCTTGGTCACACGGAACAATGTTGTCTAATGGTTGTTTCCCTCGATTCTTTTCCAAGACAAGCAAAACGGCTACTGGGGCAGATTGTAGATCGCTGTCGGAACGGACCTGGTTTTCACAACGATGTTGATGGCAACAGTACGATTCAGGAGATTTTGATCCCGGCATCCAAAGTGGGTCTAGTCATCGGCAAAGGAGGTGAAACAATAAAACAGTTGCAGGTGCGCAAGATGCATTTACTTTAGGGCTCTCTTCCCTACTGCAGCTTCTCTAGATCGACAAGAGCGTGCTGAAATGGAGAGCCTTTAAATGCTCTAACCTTCTACAGCAGGGACTACTCTTCTGCCTTCGGAAAGCTGGACTCAAATCCAACCTTGTGTTGCAAACAAAATCGGTTTAGCTACACATGCAGTGGAGTTTTCACAGAACTGTGAAAAAAACTCATGTGCTTTAGATAACATTTGGTGCGTGCTGCTCAGGATGGGATCCCTGTAGACAAGAAAAGTCTATCTCTAGTCTGCTGCTGCAGTAGTTTTTAATGCCAGCCCTGCTGTTGTAGAGTGCTCTGCTTCTTTTTTGTTGTTGATCTGTGATAAAGCTGGCATTTGTCTTCCTTTTTTTCCTCATCCCACCTTTTCTAATTAAGTGTTTTGTTATGTATTAATCCATGTTCATAGAGGTTCTTTATGCTGACATCCTGTACAAGTTTTTAAAGGATACAGGGTTCCAGAAAGGAACCTAGGTCAAAAATGCAGGTTTTTGGGTTGCCCTCTGTCATCCAGTAGTTCTAAGGCTGATCACATAACTGCTGTGTGGACAGCTACAGATTTTGGAAAGGAAATCAGTTGCCAAGGTAGAGGAGTTCTATTTTTGCAAGAGATTCGGCTATTTAAGATCTTCAGGAGTAGCACACTTCCTGGCAGTCCTTTACACTCTAGGACTGTTACTGAATTTGTGCTCTAAGTACTTGTGAAGAGCTACAGTAGTGTTCTGCAAAGCTGCTAACATGACCTACCTAATGTCTAGTAACCAAAAGTAGTCCCTTGGTTTTAGGGACTCTGCTTAGCAAAGTGCTCTGTGCTTTTTCTTCAGGAGCGAACAGGTGTGAAAATGATTATGATTCAAGATGGTCCGATGCCCACTGGAGCAGATAAACCTCTCCGTATTACTGGAGATGCATTTAAAGTACAGGTATGTAATAGAAGTAAGCAGTTTCCCCAGAGTGTTGGGGAGAAGTTTAAGCGTGTTTGTGAACATCTAATGGAGTCAAATCCATTGTGAATCCATCACAAATGCTATGATCCCTGCTGGTTTTGTTTGTTCTGTAGAGTTAAGGTTTGAGTAGAGCGAGTCAGACTAGCAAGTATTGGCCTGTTTACGGTATGACCTGGGGGCTCTCATTCTGTGTAGATACTAGGTGTGGGTAGAAGAGCTAAGCAGGAAGGTTTGGAGAAAGTAGAGTTGAAACACTTTCCAGTCCTGAAGCAAAAGTTATAGCTACGTGTTACTTAAGCAGTTGGGTTCACAGTGACTAACTTTAGCAGGCATTTGAGAAAGTTTTATGAAAGGCTCAGTATCTCAGACAGCCAACTGACACAGGTAATTAAAAGTAGAAGAATAAAAACCATGTGAAAACTACAACTCCTGAAACCAAGGGGTTTGCTTAATATTGATATGTCATTCTCCTTGTGTCAGGGTTCCTCAGGTACAGTCATGCTCTGCTTTCAAAGCAAAAAACCACAATCATCCGGAGCCTGGAAGACTGCACATGATAGGGGCTCTTGATTTAAAGTTTAGGTGTGGCATGTTCCACTTCTTAGCAGGTGCCTTTCATACCTTGCTAAATACTTAAATCTAGCTTAGCATTCCTGTCTCTAATAAAAATAGTTCTGCTTCATTGGATCTTCCTAATCACAAACTGCTATAGTATAACTGATGTTGGTCAGGTATGTCTGGGTAGCATTTTTCAAGCCACTTAACGGTTAAATCTAAAAGCCCAGTTGTATTAATTTCCACAGTTCTTACACTTATTGCAAAGGTATAAATATGTAGAAAGTTTAATGAGATTCTTGCTGCTTTTAACCAAGTCATACTGTGAGTGCTGATGCTTTCCAGATGGTTTCTTCTCCCTTGCAACATTTGCTGTTGTCGCATCTTCTGTGCCATAAATCATGGCAAGCAATTATGAAGACTTCATAAACTGGAAGATCTTTGGGGCGCTTAAAGTTCAGCACACTTAGAGTGCACTGAAGAAGCTCATTGAGTCCTTGGTTTTGGTGGGAATCTCTGCATGCTGCAAAGTGCAGAGTTCTTAACTATCTCATATCTCTGGGAAATATCTCCAGTGCCCTTATTTCTGTCTTAGCATCTCTGAAACATCTTGAGTTGTCCCCTTCTGTAATAAATGCCATGGGGACATGGAAAATGCATAAGAGTAGGAGAGGAGGTTTGCCAGTGTCCCTCCAACTTGCAGATAGAACCCAAACGTCTACAGCGTGACAGGAAATGTATAGAAACAGAGGTATAGCTTTTGATAGGCAATCCTTTTCTTTTTTAATGGTGACTTACTGCAGGCTTATTTCCAAGGTATGCTTTTACTAGCTGGGCGTATATGCACGTTTGTGAAAGGCCTGGGAGAGCTGCAAGTAGGTAGGAAGAATATTCATTTGTCTCCAAATAATATAAATAAAACAGCTTTGCTGGATTGCTGCGGACTTGAGTGTAACTGTCTGAGTGTCAGTAAGCTCGCTGCTGCTCACCTGCCTCTTAGCAGATATGCTGACTGCTGTGCTGCCAGAGCATCTGCTCTACTGCTGATTTCTGCTCTGTCCGGTAGGAGAGGATAAGTGGGGAAAAAAAGTGATTGTTCTAAAAGCAAAAACTCCCATTCGAAAGACTGAAGTACACAGTTGCACACAGGAAACTGCAGCCTTGCACACCCGGCAGCCTTTGACATCTTCCACGTCTGATGAAAGCAGATCTCTGACGGTGGTGAATCAGCCACTGTTGAGGCCCTAACGCCGAGATGGCGAGCAGAATATTTTTTAAGCTAACTGTAACTTCTTTCCCCATGTAGCAAGCAAGGGAAATGGTACTGGAGATCATCCGAGAGAAAGATCAGGCAGACTTCCGAGGCGTACGCAATGATTTCAGTTCTAGAATGGGAGGAGGCAGCATAGAGGTATGTTTTCTTCACAAGTACTCTGCTAACCTCCCTGTGGGACGGGCAGTGGGTGGAGCTCCTCGAGTTTCATGTGTAACCTGTAAGCTTATTTTTAAATGCATTGTTTTCTGTTGCCAGATAAAGTGAGTCTGGCTGCAAAGGGGAGTTCTCATGGACTCCCAGATGGCACTTCTCTAATTGTCTTTTGAAGTTGCATTCTTGTAGCGCAGAGTTCATTTAGTGGGGAAGGAATTTGTGGCCACGTGTTTGTTTTTCTTACGGAATATCGTTGTGTAGCCTGGAGCTGCTCAGCGTGGCCCATCTCCTCGTTAAATCGGGCTAACTCAGTCTAGTTCTGAGCTTTCATACTGCTTTGCCTTTCCCATCAGGTCTCTGTGCCCAGGTTTGCTGTTGGAATTGTGATAGGAAGAAATGGAGAAATGATCAAAAAGATTCAGAATGATGCTGGAGTTAGGATTCAATTTAAACCAGGTTTGTGTGAGGATGGAGAGCCATTACTTTCTGACCAGTGTTCCAGTTTGGGATCGCTGCAGTGATTCTGCTCTGAGGTTACAGCAGCTAGGCTTTCCTCATTTAAAGATGCATTGTCTCTTTCTGAAACCTGTTTAATGACATACTTCTTCCTCATGCACTTTCTGTTTTTTCAGAGAGTAAGATTATATACGTCTTACTTACAAACATTAGATGTCACAACAGTAATGGCTTGACTGGTAACTGTATGGACAAACAATATAACACTTCTGTTTCCTGTTAAGGAATTCTCCTTCAGGACATTAAAGCCTTTGGGGATCAGGAGTTGATTAATTCTAAGTAACTTTCTCTGGGTCCTTGGCTGTCTGATCACCTATCGAAGCTGCCTTTGTCCTCTTAAAATTATATCAATCTCTCTCATGACTTTTTGACATTTGAAAGTGTTGTCTTTTAAATGCTGTCTCCTCTGCAATGGGATTTTGTCTCCTTTCAGTATGTGGAAGTGTGGCTGAAGGTGGAGGGGAGAGAGAGAGTTTGGGCTAGTTGTTCTATGTGAAAGTGCTGCTAGCAGTGGTGGTACTAGAAGGAAGCTTTTGTTTGTGGGTTGATGATTTCTTCTTTTAATTTAGTCTTTGCCACTTCTCTTCACAGATGATGGGATTAGTCCTGAAAGAGTCGCACAGGTCATGGGGCTTCCCGATAGGTGTCAGCATGCAGCACACATCATCAGCGAGCTTATTCTCACAGCACAGGTGGGTTCTGGAAGCTCCTGGGAGGAAAGTGCTTATGAGAGAATGTACTCTCTGTGCACGGAGCTGTGTGGTTGAAGAACATCAGTGTTAAATTTTTCCTCTCGTAGGCCACACATGTTGCTTCCAAGGAGAGAGCTGCTGGATTTGAGTTTTGCTTTGTTTTTAAAATGTGACCTGGGCTGATACAGCTATGGGAAGGTTTCCTGTTTTGAGTGAGGCAGTATCATGAGGCCTTGTTGTAGCTCTATGTTGAGTTGTTTTTCATAGTTTATTGAAAGCAGTGACCTTGTGGAACATAGTTCAGCATTACAGTGGGACAGAGGCTGGAGGCTGTGCCCAGAAGGGCTGGGTAGCACTCTGGGCAGCAGAGCATTCACAGTGCTCTACCCCCTCTGCCACCTCTGCAGGCTCCAGTCCTCAGGTCTGGTGGCTGTGGGAGGCACGGGAGGGCAAAAGACTTTCACGTATGCAGTTACTGTGTTTTCTTAGACACAAATGTACTGCATTGCCCTGGAGCAAGGAGAACAGAGATGAGTGAGGTAGTAAGGCAAGCTCACGTGGAGAAAGTTGCACATTCCCTTTTTATTGGGACATAAATAGATGATGACTAATTATCAGGTCTGGAATGGTCTAATTTGTCCATTAAGGTTAGGTCTTGATTTCTCTTCTTGCCTTGAGATTTGGTTTGAATACTCACTTATGCCAGATTTTTAAGATCTGCCCTGGTAGCCTTAGGCTGCCTGTGGCCTTTACTTCTGCAGAAGTTAGTTATCCAAAGTGGGTATGTCCTTTAAGTGTCTTTGAACTTAAAAGCTTCCTTTGGAATTTCTGGAAATGGCGCATTTCAGCTGAGTAATTCCAGAAGTTCTTTAAAGAATGACACATGAAAGAGTTTGGATGCTAACTTGTGCGTATGTCAGTGCCAAGATCTATTATTGGTTGTTCTAAGCAGAGCCCCCATCACTGAATAAAAGTAGCTGATGCTTGTTTATAGGTTTATTTCAGCAGATACAAAGGCATGCATTTTAAAAAGTATTTTTATCTTCCTGAGTCAGGAATGCAGCCGTAACCTACGTCACTGGCACTTCTTTAAACTGCTCTAAGTCTTGAACGTGGAAGTCCAAGGATATCTTAATTCGGTGCCATTGATTACAGTGCAGTTTAACTTAGCTTGCTTTATTTTGTTTCTAATGTGCATCGAGGCAAGCAGAAAAAAAAAAAAAAAACACTGATAGAAATTCTTTGCCTTCCAAGGAACGAGATGGCTTTGGAAGTTTGGCTGTCACCCGGGGAAGAGGTCGTGGCCGTGGGGACTGGAGTGTTGGAACACCTGGAGGCATGCAGGAAATCACCTACACGGTGCCAGCTGACAAGTGTGGTCTCGTTATAGGCAAAGGTAGGTCTGGTGACTCTAAACATTCAAGCTTCTGATTTTTCTGTCTTAGGATGATGACATTCTTGCTGCCTGACAGTTCTTTGTAAGTGCAGCTATTTAGTGGCCAGTGAATACAGAGCAGGAGTAAGCTAGAAGCGCTCTTTGTTTACCTGGTGGTGCTCTCACTCGTCAATGTACTCTGCAGGCCTTCCTTCACAGTATGTAAGAGAGGCTCTTCATGTGGAGCTGTCAGGCAAGCCCCTTATAACAAGCAGCTGCCTGAGAAAAGTCAGTTTCATTTGCAGATCCTTTTTTAGAGAACTCATTTAGAAGGCAGTTTATCAGGGACAAGCAGAACAGTCGTTTTGGAGTGCTGGATTTCTGTGAGTGCTGTGTGATAAAGTGAAAGATCTCCAAATGTGGTAGCGACTGTAGCTGCTTCCAGCCACGTCCCTGAGGTGTGTGATGAATAAAGCAAAGGAGCAGGTTTGTCTGTGTCACAGCTGACATCTGGGACTGGCACAGAGCAGCCTGGTGCCCTGCCTGATGTGCACCTCATCTTGCTCAGATGAGTGTATCTTGCTGCCTCACCCGTTGAACCAATCCATGCGAAGCACACAGACAAGGCACCTGGCCTTCATCTTAAGAACCAGCACGCTGCCAAGTCACTCCTAAAACCAAAGCATCTGCAGCAGTTGTTGCAGTGCATCAGGTAATGCCAGTAATGAAGTCAGAGCCACGAATAGCTCTATTGCTCTGAATTGTTGCAATGCTTTTGAATTAAGACACTGACATATCAACGGAATTGTATTTAATTTTTTGTCTGCTTATTTCAGGAAGAATGACATATACCTAAACCAGCATTTAAGTAATCACAGTTGGCTTTTAGTGTCAGCAGAGGTGAGGTGCATAGAATAGGAACAGATTAGCTGCCACAGTGAAGGAGGCAAAGGCGTGAGGGCATTGTGCCATGTTTCAGTGGCACTTAGTTCCCTGCTGCCCTGTTGGGCAGGAGTGAGCTTGCAATGCAACGTGTTGTGGCCTTTTCCCTGATGCAGCCCTGCTGCACCTTGCTTGTCCCCTCCCTGGCCCCCGTGGCACCCTGACTGCTGCCTAATTGTATGAGTAGGGGCACAAGCATGTAATGCAGGCATGTCAGGTGTATTTCAGGTGTGTTTCTTTGCTGTAAACCTGTTCACAAGCCTGAAAACTTTTTCAGTATGACTCTCCTCATTATGCAGATATTGCAGAGTGATTGTACTTTATCTTAGCAAACAGTCCAGCTGGGTAAAGATCAAGCAAAGCAAATTTTAAGCCCACCAATGAGAGCTATATATATGGAAAAATGAAATTATAATGAAACTTTATTGCTGTATCCATTAGTCATCCTTAATAAAGGAACAGAAAAGGTCACTTGTTGTTCAGCGGTGCACTGAAGTGGAGCATTTGTGACTACAGAGAGCACTGTGCTGAAAAGATAAATGCAGGTAGTGGAGTTAGATGTCCCAGCATTCAAGTGCAAGGCCTGGCACGGGCTGCTGTGAGGGTGATGGGTGGCTTTTTACCTTTGTTTCCACAACAGCAAAACAAGGATTCTTACCCAGCCAGATCAGAAGCTTTCTGGAGTGACTAATTACTAGTTGTATGGTGATTTGAATGCTTGTAGCTTTGTAATACCACCTTGCAATCAGTGCTCTTACAGTGCCTGTGCTCTTAAATACTGTTGCAGCATTCATTTTTTTGTCAAGTGAGTGATGGCTTTAGCATTGCCATTTGTGGTCTGGATGGAGATGGATGCACTGCAGTCTCCATTTGCTGAGGCAAGATGTTGTTGTCTGATTCTTCTTGAGTCTTCTCCCACTGTCTGTGGGGCCTTATAGGGGAGAGGGGACATGAATTTGGGGGTTTAAACAGTACCAATTACAAAACCTTTGCTCACCCCTGTTTTAATTTCTGAGCAGCTCCTAGCTGTAGTGTGTTTTCCCTGTGGTACAGAGCTTGCCTGTTCATCCTCTGTATGATCTGGCTGGGTTCTCTGGGCTTTGCCTCCGAGGTCAGCACCTGAGCAGTGGTTACCTTGTCCCCCTGGATGTAGGATATCAGGTGTGGCCAGGTAACTGCTGCTGTGCTTCCAGCTCTGTGTCTCCACTCCAGTAACAGGGAGAAGAGGGAGATGGGGAAGTTTGACGTAGCTGGGTCCCTATAGTGCGTGTGACAGAAGACCCAGGGCCCTTTTCCCATGAGTATTGCTTCTTTGCTTTGGAGTTTGAGCCTTTATGAGCTGATAAGAAGTTCCTGGCTCCCTGGAAATCCTGTATGTAGCTTTTTCCTCTAGAGGGTGGGTAGGTGCAGCTTTTCTTCTGTGAAAGACTCGAGGAAGGGTGGAGACGAGCACCATACACATGTCAAGTGCTTTCTCTGTTTGGTGGTGCATGGAAACAAACCGCAGCCTCTCTGGGCCCCCGCTGGATTTCCATGATAAATACAGCAATATTGACAGATAACGTGGCTGGCCTGGCACTTGTCAGCTCTGCCTTTTAGCAGGTTTGATTAATTGCTTTACAATTTCACGTCCAGCTGGGGGGCCACTCTTGCATCACTTCTGCCCCCCATCAGGTAGAAGAATGGAGTGGGGCTGTTGAATGCGGCTGCAGACAGCCACCATGTGCTGAGCAGTCACTGCTTTAGGGGGCAGATGAACTCCTTGCAGCATCGTGTTGGCTGCATCACTTTGTTTGCACGCTGCTGGAAATTAGGAAAGCTTGGATGGGAGGGGGCACTTCGACATGTAGCAGAATGGAGGGTGAGGAGGGGGAAAGGCTCCGAATCCTGCACGGGAGCAGGATTCCTGCAGCCTCCCACCAGACCTGGAGGACAAACTCACAGGATCCTTCTGCATGGCCTAGGAGGGAGCTGATGAAACAGCCCCAGCAGTGACCAGCTTGGTACTGGATGCCGAGCAGAGAAATAACTTGAAATCTGCATCTTCCAGTCTGATGAGAATGCTTTGGATTTCAGTCCACTTTTGGAAGGAGAAACTTAGTGTGCTGTGTGAACAGCAACCTGTGTTTGTGCCTCTGTCCCAAGTAAGAAAGTTGTCCCACTCCTTCAAAAACTAAAATGTGTTTGGGTGCCATGCTCCTGTGTGTTTATGAAGAAGATGAAGTAATTGCTGACTCGGATTTTGCCTTAATGTACGAAAACAAGGGCACAAGGACTCAGTATGAATCTGCATCTGACAAAAGCATAAAATAAAACGTCTTGCATTTGAAGCTCTGTCTTGTGGCTTTCCCATTCTTGTCTGAGAGCAAGTGGCTTTGCTTTGGCTACACAGTAAGATCCCTGTTGTCTGCCCAGGGATGTGACATGACTACCTTTTGTTAAATGCATCTTCTTAAATTCATTTAGAAAGAGTTAATTGCCCTTTGGCAACTTTTCCTCCTCCCTTCCCCAGAAAGGCTTTAAAATGTTAAAAAGGTCACGAGTCCATTACAATGAAATGAACAAGTGTCTGCAACATCCACAGTTTGTTTTTGAAGTTGTGGTGGATGTATAGAGATGGAAATGTGAGCAAAACTGAGGAGATTTTTAGAGACTCCTTTTAACGAGAACCGACCAGAAATCTCTGGTTACTTTGCTTTACCTCCTGCTTGCTGTGTGGCAGTTTTGATTTGTGATTTAAAAATTGTTAAACTCTTTCCTTCCTGTTACCCTTTAATTTCTCCAGTTGAGTGGAGCTGGTCTGTAAGTTGTGTGAGCTTCCAAAGGAAGAATCGAACCATTGTAGTATCACTGAAGCTTTTGTGAAGCAAATTTCATTAAGAGACTGGGACCTAGCAGGTCGTCAGGAAATCAGCTCTGTGCTGGCTGACCCTGTCACAGCCTGCTCAAAGCACTGTTGCATCTAGGTGGTGCACTGCGTGCCATAAACTTAGTTACGCTTTTATGGAAAGAGGTGCTGAGTATCCTCTGTCTTGATTTTTCTTTTCTTCAGGTGGTGAGAACATCAAGAGCATAAATCAGCAGTCAGGAGCCCACGTGGAGCTCCAGAGAAACCCACCTCCAAACACAGACCCTGGTGTACGAATATTCACAATCAGAGGAGTTCCACAGCAAATTGAGCTCGCTAGGCATCTCATAGATGAGAAAGTTGGTGTAAGTTCCATCTCTGCTGATCTTGATCTGTCTCTTTCAGAAGTGGTGTTTTCACCTGTACATATGTGAAAGCCTGGACTTACGGGATGGCATGGGATGTACACTCTTAACCTTATTTAGCTTCAAAACCATTTGCCTGTTAGCAGCCATCTTGAACTCTGGCGTTCAAGCATCCACTGGACTAACTTCTGCTGTGGTCCCAGGAGGATCTGACTCCTGACATAATCAAGTGTAGTGTGCAACTATAATAAGGCATGAGAAGGCTGCCAAGTGGGATTTTGAAGGGAAGACCGTAGCATTACTGTGTGAAAATGACACAATCTTGGCATCATCACCCTAAAAGTAACGCTGAACTCCTTGCTCCAGTAAATCCAGGATGATGTTTATCTTCCACTTAATGCAGTGCTGTGGTATTGAAGCTTAATAATGTCAGACTGGAATACTGCTGAAGTGGGAGACTTGGGTAAAAGAAAGTACGGAATACTGAACTGGAGAATAGTAGGACTGAAAAGCAACCTTTGTGTTGAATTACCTGAGACGAGAAGGCTTGATACCAGCCTCAGGATCCAAGCTATTTAAAGGAGAACTTCCAGCTGCGCTGTAATCCTTTTACCCTCTCTGTGGCTGGCCAGAGTTGCTTTTGGAGCTGAGCTCCTGAAGTTTGCTGACAGTGCTGAGAACTTTGTCCTTGGGAGATCAGTCTTTTCTTTCAGGTGCTGGGAGTTAATGGAACGTATCCCAGGCTGTCTTCTCCCCTTTCTTACTGCTCCTATTAGCTATCTCCACCCTCTGCATCGAGCTGACATTAAATATTTCTGGATTCCGTGACAGGGTACCAGCATGGGTGGACCTGGAGGATTTGGTCAGAGTCCATTCAACCAAGCACCCACTACACCTCATCAAAAGTAAGCTTCTGCATGTCATCACAGATGGGTTGTGGGGAATGGCTGGGAGCTGTAAAAACGTTGAGAGAGGAGTGGTGGGCTTTGAAGGGGCAGTGTGCAAGTGCAGCCTTTTAAGGAGAGAGCATTCAGAAGCAATAGGCAAGGTGAGATGAAACCTTTAAGGTCGACTATGGGAGGGATTTCAGCTATGAAATTACAAACAAGGTAGGTATTCCTGCCTCTCATTCAGTGAGAGCATGGAAAGTAGCTGGAGCCTCATTTGCTGGGGTGTTCTTCAGTACCGTGTGTCCTTGACTTCACAGACAGACAATATCCGTGCCGTTAGCGGTTGCACCGATGCGTTTCCTTTTGTTCTGTGTTCACCTGTTTGCTCAGCAGTTGCTGACTAGATGTAATAATGTTGTTTCTTTGGCTGACTTCATGCGTGTCACCTGTTCAGTATCTTATTGTCTGCTTCAGCATGCCTTTTTATCCTCTGCAGTGGTCCTCAGGCGTTCATGACGCAGGGTTGGGGCAGTACCTACCAGACGTGGCAGCAGCCTGGACAGCAAGTCCCAAGTAAGTGTTTAGGGCTTGGGTTTGAGAAAGGCTGGTGTTCTCATTGCCTCTAGACACAGATTGATCCGTAAGACTGCTTGTGTGAGGTGGTGTTAGAGCTTGGAGTAAGCTGAAGTCCACCAGTAATGCTTTTTGTGCAGTTAACTGCTTGTTTCTGCTCCCTTTGTGCAGAAACCGAGTTCTCAACATTTCTGCCATAAGCTTCCTCATGTGAGGATTCTCCAGGCAAGCACTTGCTATTCCCACTTCTCCTTAACAGGCACTCTGTGTCTGTTAGTGAGCCATCCCATCTCTCTACTCTTAAACTCATCAGTTCTTGATAATTTCTTTTTGTACATATTCTTTATGAGCACTTCTCAAATTCCCTCACTGATGGAAAGACTGGGAAGTAGATGCGGAAAACGGAGGAGATAAGTGTGGCTCCTCTCCTGCTTCATTCACGCTGGCTGTAGTAGTGCTGTCTAATTTCCTTTTGGGATCTGTTAAGAACTGCTCAGCCTCTGCAGCACTGAAAGCATGGAATGTGACCAGCCAGATACTGGCATTAAGATAAAAATGGCAGTGCACAAATATCCTCAGTAATGAGTTCAAAAGCTGCACCCAGATCACCTCTGCTCCTGGTCTTTCTCCTTTGGCCACTGATGCTGAATCAAGCTGGCTGTTATTCCTCTGGACTCAGAGTGTTCGCTTTCTCACAAAACTGTTCAAAGTTCACCAGGTCGGAATGAGAGGTTCCCTGTGTCAGAGTAGCTGCAGTGGTGCTGTGGTGGTGATGTTGGTAATGGTGTTATCCTGTCTTCAGCAACCTGAGTGATGGTTTGAGCAGGTTCCTGGTCTGCTTGTTAATCTCAGAGCTCATGGGGCAGGCTGGGTTGCCTTTCACTGCTTTGGCTGGTTCAGCAATGAAGTAGATGAAGTTTAAATTCCCTCCCTTTGAGGTGCCTGGGATGGAGGAATAATCGATGTAACAATGCCAGCAACTGCATTTGTGATTCCCTGTGACCTTAATCACATTTAATGTCAATGAAATGGTTCGTATCTGAAATCTGGAAATCCTCTGCAGTGTGGTGTTGACTTTGTGTACTTCTAGAAGTGGGTGTGGGGTGTGTTAAACTTTGAGAAAGTGTATTTGGAAGAGGGCTTCTGCTCTTCAGAAACTGCAGTTTAGAAGTCATAACTCTTCTGTAGAGCTCTAGAGACAGGCAGAACATAAGCAGCAGTTGTGCTTTCAGGATAGGTGGGCTCGGAAAGGATTTGTTTGTACAGGAGTGGAATAGCATGATGCTGAAGAGGAGGATTTTCCCACTAGGTTGTTTCAGAGGAAGAATTACTATTCACATCCATTCTTGTGCTCTCCCAAGAGCACTGAATCTTCCTGAAAAGCAGAGCAGTCAGAGCAGCAGGGAAAGCTTTATAGGGGAAAAAAAAAAAAATCTAACTTTCAGCTTTACATAAAGCCTTTGCTGAATAAATGCTTATGAAGCATGCTTTGCTAATTGCTGTGAGAGATGCCTTTAGAAACTCACCTTACAAACTTACCTTCTTCCTTGCCTCCTTCAAGTGTCCTCCTGCCCATCCCACCAGACACAGGGGGGAAAAAAATCTCCCTTTCCGTAACATCTGTGAGCTGTGTCTCGTGCTCGCAGCCCTTGGCCTTGGAGCCTGGTGGTGTCGGACATCCAGACCCCTTGAATTCCCCAGTTACCAGTAGTGTGGCTTGTCCTGCTGGGCAGCTGCTTTGCAATGTGTTTGTGAGGTTTTTGGTGACTCCGAGAACCCCTGAAGCATGCCACCTTGCAGTGGTTGTTCCCCTCTGTGGGATTAATGCCACAAAGGTGAGTTCTGGGGGCAAATACTTAATTTCTGCTGTTGAACACGATGGAAAATGTCAGTTCCCTGGTTTCATATCTACTTAGGGTCCTCCGTATTCCTGTTTGTAGCCAGGCACACTGAAGGCAGCCTTGGTAAGAAGAGAGGACAGACAAGATAATGCTGTGCTTTCAGCAGGCCTCACTGCTTTCTTTTCCTGCTGCAGATCACAATGATACCCAGTCAGGCCAGGTGGAGTTCACCAAGGCATGGGAGGAATATAATAAGAAACTAGGTAAATTCCAACTTTGACACTCCTATCAGAGAGCAGTCTGGTGGAGGGGCCCTGCCCTGCAGCCACTGTCGGTGGCTCTGCTCACCCCCTGACTCCCAGGGACAGATCCCAGAGTGCCCTGGTTGTGGGAGGAGGGGCAGCCCCCACCCCTACACATGTATTCAGATTTTAATTACTTCCCCCATCTTAAATAAATTAACTGGCCAGAAAAAAAAAAACCAAAAAAAAAACATTTTGCCGTGAAATGCATTTAGCTGCGTGTCCTTTCAGCCTGCTGCGGACTGTAATTCTCCGAGAAGAAAAGGCATTGAAGGAGGTCCTTTGTTGGCATTAGCAGGTGGACAGTTGAGGCAGCCTTGACCTCTGCCAGGAAAGGTCCTGACTTGCAGCGTCGGTCAAGTCTTTTAACCTGCTTTTATGCCCCTGGACAGGACACTGCTGCCCTGTTCCCTCCACCCACTTCACACTCACAGTGCATTACGTTCCCCCTCTCCCCCCACTTTTAGATCCCTCCTCCAGGCTGTGGTGTGGGGCTGGGATGGAGCCGAGGTGCTCAGCTGAGTGCTGCTCTGTACGTGTGCTGCCCTTGCCTGCAGGCCGTGCGTGCAGCAGCTTGTGCTTTCACCGTGCCTGCCTTGTTCTGCAGTTTTCTGAGTGCTGTACTTTCTGTTCAGGGTTGGTTGGTTGGTTTGCTGCACGTCTGGCTGAGGGCTCTTTGCTCTCACTGTGGCTTCCGCAGCCGGCAGGTTGGACTCTCCCCTGCAGCAACACTTAGACATGCTGGCTTCATGGGAGGTCAGTGCTAGGTGCAGGCAGGCTTTGAGCTCCGTGGTCTGTCCGTGCAGCTTGTAGTGCCATGCCAGTGCAGAGGGCTTCGTGGATGCTGCCGTGTGGGGTGGTGCTGGGGCTGGCAGCTCACTGAGTGCTGACCACGTTGTGTGGGTGGGCATTGCCACCAGGACTTGTTGGGATGTGTCCCACTGCAAGAGCAGGAGATGCAGGCTGCAGGTAACTGCAGATGTGGCTGTTTCCACAACAGCTCTGTGGCAGGGGGCTGAGGTGATAGGGCTCTGCTGTCAGGGTTTGAGCCCTGGCTCCCTGCGCTCGGTGTGAGCGGGGTAGAAGCGTGGGGTGCAGATGTGCAGACCTACAGCTCCCAGACAGCGTGCCTGGCCCCGAGCAAGTCCTGACAGGGTGTGGAGGGGAGGGATGGAATTTGGCTTCATGCCCTTCAGCGGCCCTCAGGTGAGACTGAATCAGGAACTTGAGCCCTTCCTTGGCATTCCCCAGGTGGAGGATGCCCGACCCTGTAGAAACGTGGAAGCTGAAGTGTGGCAACTGTGGTAGAGCCAGAGGCTGTCTAGTGGAGAGGTAGATGTCACTAGCTGGAAACTGTCACCTGTTCCATATTGACGTGCCCCTTATTGTCATCTTTGCACAGGCCAACAGAGCCAGCAGCAGAACAGCCATCCCGATTACAGCAAAGCATGGGAGGAGTATTACAAAAAACAGAGTGAGTGAAACAGGGTTGTTGGAGATTAAGGAAACTCTTGGCACAGAGTTCACTCTAATCCGATGACTTGCGTCTCCATCCCCTGCCATCGTTAGCTTCCAGCCCTCCGCAGTTCCCTCTGGTCCCTCCAGTTGGTGATGGTGCATGTAGTTCTTCCACTGGAAGCTGCCGTGGTGCCTGCTGCTGGGCCTCAGGAGGGCTGCTCCTGCTGAGCTTCAGCTCTCAGCACGCCCCGTGTCCGTGCTGGGGAAGCGTTACACACAGCAAGAATCGGTGCTGACAAAACAAAACCCAGAGAGTTGAAGCTGGGTTGTCCCAAAGGTAGGAACGCTCCGCACACAGGTGTGTGGACGGTCGTGGCCCTGCCTTCCTCCGCTCCGTTTTGAGGCGTGTGGTGCCAGCTTCTGGATTTGCATTTGGCAGCCTGGGCTTCGTGTCACCCAGCTGCTCATCTCTCCCTTTCCTCTCCTCTCCCCTCCAGGTCATGCCGCCAGCGCTGCTTCTCAGGCGAGCTCCCAGCCAGACTACACGATGGCCTGGGCAGAGTATTACAGACAGCAGGCTGCCTACTACGGGCAGACACTAGGGCAGGCGCAGCCCCACAGCCAGGTCTGTATTCACATCCCCTGAACCCCAGTGCTGTTGTGGGGTGAGCCGGGAGGGTTGTGGGGTTGCTTTCCTTAGGGGCTTTGCTCGTGATCCCCGAGCTGTTCTGTGGCTGTTGAGGGTATTTACATAAAGCAGTGAGGTAGAGCAGCACTGCTGTGTTGTGCAGAGTTTGTCTGTGAGCTCTGTGCTTGGGGAGGAGCGCTTACCTGCCCTGAAAGTGGGGGGGGGGGAATATGGAAGAAGCAGAACCTGTCCTCCCCACGCCCTGCGGGGACGGGAGCGCGGTGAGCAAGGTTGGCAGTGCTGCACATGGTGACGTCCTCCTCTCCCTCTCTCCACAGGAGCAGTAGAACAAAGGTCCTCGTGGCAATTATTATTTCCC
Source organism: Oreortyx pictus (assembly GCA_036925125.1). Classification (NCBI taxonomy): domain Eukaryota; kingdom Metazoa; phylum Chordata; class Aves; order Galliformes; family Odontophoridae; genus Oreortyx; species Oreortyx pictus. The sequence goes on from JAUPFR010000022.1 coordinate 6,299,894, forward strand.
CCCCCACCCCTTCGGAATCATTGTGGAAGAAAACCTTTTTGTAACAGAGGTTTCTAGATTTGCAACATTTTGATGAAGACTTTTCTGTTTGTTTGTGGAACACTAGCTGTAGGATAATCGATACTGAACTTTTCTAAGAACCAGGAGCAATGAGTAACGTACTAAACCCGTGGACACGGCGTCCTTTGGTGTCTGAGTTTGTACAACAAAACCACACACATCTATACACACACACACACACACACACAGACCCCTGGGATCCCCTTTGGACGGAGCTGGGGACGCTGACATTTCAACGCGTGCGTTTGCGTTCGCTTCTCTCCGTGTGGGGTTTTGTTGGCTTTGGTTTTCCCTTTTCGTTTTTATTTTTGTTGTTGTTGTTGTTTTTTTTTTATTCTTATTTTCTCCCCCCTTTCTCATTTCCAAACCTTTTCTGTTGCAGCACAAACTGTGGCTTGGATGTCTTAGGCGGTGTGGGACAGATCCTCACCGGAAAATAAAATAAAAAAAAAAAAGAAAAACATAGAAAAAAAAAAAAAGAAAAAAAAAAGAAAAAAAAAAGGATTTTAAACAGTATTTAAATATTCTTAAATATGTAAATGCATTAAATGTTTTACTGCTTCCTCGCATCTTTCGGTCCCCATCGCGTTTCTCGGCGCTGCGGGCTCTGAGGAGGGCTCACACGGAAACGCACTCATTTGGTTTTTGAAGCGATGCCTTTTCCCCCCTCCCCCGCCCCCATTGCCACCGTTGCATTGATGGATCTAAGACCTCCAAGCTTGTTTTAAAAAAAATAAAAATAAAAAAAAAAGAGAAAAAAATAATAATTAAAAAAGAAAAAAAGACCTTCCTCTATGCTCTCAGAAATATAAATGCTGTTATTTTTAATACGGAGATGGATCTGCTCTATGGGTACCTTTGACAAACACTGTGGGAGCGCGGCGCTGTCGGCGCTGCTTTTTAATTCCAGGGTGGTTTCGTTTCGTCCCCGTTCCGTTTCCCAGCTTTTATTATTATTTTTTTTTTGTCGTTGTTGTTGTTGTTCCTTTTAAATATTTTCTTACCTAATATTTGTCAGATTGCCTAGAGAGAGAAATGGATCTAGTATTAACCACAGTACGCGCTGAATAATTTTGATTTAATAAAAGAGATGATATGATTTCGGAGCTGCCGGCGGTGTTTCTTGCACGGACAGCGGTGCCCTGTCCGGGCACTTCCCTCCCAGGACGTCCCCTCATCCCAGGCTCCCTCCTCATCCTCCCTTCCACCCGAGGCGCCCAGCTACAAACCCAGCGCCGGGGAACGTTGAGCGCGGCGTTGGGAACGGGTAGAAAACAAAACCAACCCAACCAACCCAACAAATGTTCTTTTTCTTTGGCTGACAGCTGCCTTTTACGCTCTGCCCAATAAAAAAATTGCCACAAGGCCGAGTGGTGGGAGAAGGACTCCGAGCACTGCGATCCCATCTGCAGAGTGGAGCAGCGCTGAGAGCCGGAAGAGGAGAGATGCAGAGTCTGTAAATATACCTCCAGAGAATCGAGGGAGACAGTGAACGATGGGATGGTAAAAGGCACTCGGAAAGAGGGGAGAGGGGGGAAAAAGGGCTGGAGGAGGGCGAGGGGCTGCTGATGGGAATTGGGAGCGGGCATTACCGAGAAGACTTCCTTCTAATTCATCTTCCAAGCTCCGTGCCAAAACAGCATTTGGCATGGTTCACAGGGAGCAATTGTGTGATAATGAACCCTAAGGTGTCCCTTAATTGAAGACTGAGTATTACAGATTGTGCCAATAGTCGTAAATGGCGCAGGATTGTGGGAGGATGCATTTTCTTAAATGTATCTGTAAGTACAGATTAGAGAGTCTCCCCAGTGAAATACCCATACTATAAATTATGGAAATATCTCTTTCTGATGCAACCTTTTATTGAGGGGGTGGGGCAGCGAAAGAAATAGTTTGCAGGCCTTTGAAATTTGGCCTGTCATTAAGATGGTGCCTGCAAAGCTGGGATTTCAGCTGCAGTCTGCTGTCCTGGCAGGCTAAAGAGCCTGAAATGTTCCCAACTTCAGCAATTTGTTTTCCATTACTGCTGCCCACGTGGGGCACAGGGACCATCGAACCTCTGCTGGGTGAGGAACCGGGGCTGGAGCTGCTGCGTGCCCCATTGCCTCCGTGGGGCCCCGGGCTGTGAGCACTGGTCCTGGGCGTGATGGGAGAGCATCAATGCTATTGATGGGAGGACCTCATTGTGATGGGAGAGCATCTGTGCTGTGGGAGAGCCGTGATGTGATGGGGGGATCCCAGTGTGGCAGGAGAACCTCGTGGGAGATGGTCAATGCAATGGGAGAACCCCGGTTCATGTGAGAATCCAGATGGGATGGGAGAGCCTCTGTGTGATCGTAGCTCCCCTGGTGTGATGGGGGAAGCAGTGGGGTCCCTCCTGGCACTGCCTGCTGCTCTGAGGGCCGCGGCTGAGCTGTGCCGTGCAGTGCAGGAGCTGCCATGGTGCCTTCAGAGTTCCTCCAGGAGAGGGGCGGTCTCCTGCTTGGCTTTGTGCAGCTCTAATCCGCCAAATGAAGTGCGTTTAAGCCCTGGTGAGATTCTCAGGGAGGAGGGTGTTCTGCCCCGTGCTGTGGGCAGAAGGTTTGGGAGCGGGAGGCTCTGGGCAGAGCTCAGAGCTCCGGTGCTGCTGAAGTCCCCCCATGTTGGGCACCTCATCGGGCGCGGGGCTGTCTGCAGAGCAGAGGGCACGTGCTTTCATGCTGCATGATGTTTTGCCTGAGCACTGCACAGAGCATCGATCGGAGGACCTCAGGAAGGTGGGTGGGAGTGCTCCCAGCCGTGCTTCCCCGCACCCCAAAGGCGCGCGGCGAGGTGCAGGGGGCAGGTAACGCGACCCCGGCACATCTTCCCACCCTTCCCCTTATCACTTGAGGAAATCCTATTTCAAGGCCGCTCTGAAGCAGCCTCTGATCTCCACGCTCCCTCTAATCCCGGCCGGGCCGGGTGCAGGTGCCGCAGGACGGGGGATTAGCAGTGCCGTCCCTTTGTGCGAGCCGTCACTCGGCGCTCCGTGCTGCGGCTGCTCCCAGTGCTGTGGCTGTTGGATGGGGAGCGTGGGCCGGGTCCCGTGGTGAGCAGCAGTGGCCGTCGCTCTGTTTGTTTTGCAGAGAATGGGGACGACAAAGGCCGGGGAGCTGATGAGGTCTTGTTGCCATTGTCACCCATCCCTGCCTGCACCGCGTGGCCCCGCAGCCCGACCCTGCTCACAGCCAACCGTGGGCATGTGGTGGTGGTGGGACGTGGTGAGGGGGGTGAGATGCAGAACCCGGTGATGGGATGAAGAAGAGGTTGGGGAGGGGATATTGATGGGATGCAGGAGATGCTGATGTGGTGGTGAGATGGAGAGCTGGGGGTAGAGATGACACGGCGGTGCAATGCTGGTGAGACAATTGTGGTATGTGGGAGAGGCGGCAGTTGGGACACGACTGCACTGTCCCCAGCTCACAGCTGGAGGGGAGGATGCAGGCAGAGATTTTGCCACTTCTCCAGCCCCAAACTCTCGTTGCTCTCTCCTGTAACCTCTACCCATGAGGAGTACCCTCAGCACTCAGCCCTGGGATGGGGTTGGCTGCAGGGTCTCGATCCCAGCGCTGTGGGGCTGCGGCCGCTGTGTTGTGCCACAATCATCCCTTGTTTGCAGCCACCTGAGCACTGCTGAGTGTTGGGACAGAGCAGGGAGGGCATGGATGGGCTTCTTCCTTCTCTCTTTGCTTTTATGTACTGCGAGCTCCTCGACAAAATAATCCAGGAGTTAGAAATTTAAGGAAAAAAAAGGGAAAAAGCAGAAAGGCAAGAAATGAAGCGAGAGCAGAAGGCAGAGCTCTCAGCACCTCCCTCCACAGCTCTGCTGCCTCCCGCAGAGTGAAATGGAGGCAAATAATGTCCCGAAGCTCCTTCAAGCACTGTGATCAGCCTGGCTCCGGAGGCTGCACTGTAGGATCTCCACACCCCAAGCCCCCCAGACCCAACCGGTGCTGCTCAGGGATGTCCCAAACCCACCCAGAGGGATGGTGGAGGGTGGGCACGGGGAGGGCTGCTCAGCTCCATCCCACGGCTGCAGCACTTTGGAGAGGGACACTTCAGAGGTCCCTATGGGGTAAGAGAGCTGGGGGACGCAAGGGGCTGCCCAGCACAAGGCGTGTACCCCCAGGGGCAGACAGACGGGCACAGGGACGGCACTGAGGGCTGTGTGTGTCCCCGTCCCCCTCCTGTCCCCGTTCCCAGGCAATGCGGACACGGGGAACATTTGGGTGCATTCCCATAACCGAGTGCTGCCAACTGCTGCCTCGCAGGGCCGGAGCCCCTCTCCAGCGCCGCTGTTTGCTTTGCAGCCCCCTTAGCCCTATTGAGGCTTTTCAGCCCCGGCCCCTTCAGGGGGTTGAAGTAGGTAAAACCTGAGGAAGAAGCTATTTTCCTCCCTCCCTTTTGAGCCCTGCCTTGTGCCCAAAAGGCCCCCTTGTTTCACGCGTGCCAGTCACCTGGCTGGGCCCCCGGCCCCTTTCTCTCCCAGCCTCCCTTTTCTTTCTCTTTTCTCTCTTTTGACTTTTCCAGGAGCCCTCGATCTCCAAACGAGCTTCAGATTGGATCCAGATTGAGGTCCCTTTGTCTTTCAAGGGTTGTACTAAGCTAATTAAATGTGATCCCAACAAATAAACGCCGATCTCCCCATTACATTCAGGCCTGCCTTTCAGGCAGCACCGGGCGGCCCCTCGCCCCCGCCCGCTGCGCGCAGGGTCCCCCTCATTGAGTCCCGGCCATTGAAAGCACTGCCAGGATTTCTTTTGTGCCGGGGGTCTCCGAGCCCTTTTTCCATCAGAAAAGACCCCCAAACAGCAGCTCGGCCTTTGTGAGTTTGCAAGCAAACGCCAAAGAAAAGCCCCCTGAATGCTTTAATAAATGACACATTTAGCAACTTCGGAGGCGCCTGGCTCCTGCGGCAGCCGCAGGGGTGCGGTGATCCCTCCTGCCCCGGTTCCCGCAGGGTGCAATGATCCCCTGCTTCCCCCCTCCCCTCCCCTCCCTTTTCCCCCGGCTCCGGGGCACTTGCAGCGCGTGGAGGTGCAGGGGATGCGGCCGCTGCACCTGAGACGTTCGTAGCCACGCTCCCTCTGCCCGCGGCTCGGAGCGGACGATGGGGTCGGACGCACCGCGCCACGCCGGGCGCGGGCACCAGGGCGGCGGGCAGCGGGGAGGGCACTGCCTGGCTCTCGTCGTTGCGGAGCTTTTCAGCTCGGACCCCGCGTGTCCCTTCTACCGGTATTAGCGGTGGTAAATCCAAAATCGTCTTTAATGATTTTTCACCCCCCTCGCACCGGGTGGGGGGCCGCGCTGGACTTTTCTCAGCTCAACTAATATCTTTTTAATGACTTTGGGAGGGGGCAGAGCTCTGCCCTAGAGCCTGGATTGCTCCAAACAGATGTTGGGGCAGAGGGAGGGGGATGCTCTTCGCTGCCAGGGACTTTCTTCTTCTTAGAGTTCAAACGAGAGGGGAGCTTTCAATCACCGCTAAAAATGTATTTCTCCCCATTGAACAATGGGCTCCTTTCTGCGCCCGGGGGGGACTGCGCTGCGCTCGTGTTTCTGGTGCCGGAGAGGAGAAACTGGAGGTTTTAGGGCAGGCAGAAAAACTCCGCTCCGAGAAGGGCTCTTCGCTGCGCCGGTTATTTCGTATCTCCTCATCCCGGTTGCGTTCGCTCTAACCTTTAAAAAGAAAAAAGAAAAAAGAAATAAACAAACAAACATATAGCTAATAACAGCGCTAATTAAGAAGCAGCGGCGATCCGGCCGCTCTCAGCCGCGGAGCGACGCGCGGATCCAGCACCGCCGCAGCGCCGGGAGCGGCCGCGATCCCCCGACCCGCAGCCCCACAGCGGCCGGCAGTCGCGGCCCCACAAGAGTTAAATTTTAAAGCAAATCAAATTCCCATTGGCCACTGTATATTATCTCAGCAGTCTTCATTTGATACCTCTTTAATACAGAAAGGAGCTTTTCAAAACCCTTTTCTCTCTTTTCTCCCCGCCACTCTTTAAGAGCAATAAATGTTCAACTGCAATAACTATAAATCAATCTCAGCTCTGTTCAAATCCTATTCATGCGGAGGGCTGGAAGAGGGGAGAGAGCTCCCCCCCTCCCCCCCACCCCCCAAAAAGCAGCTGCTGGGCTCTAATCTCCTTTCTTGCACTGTCATTCACCCTCATTTTTCCTCCATCACCCCATCCCTGCAATCTTTTCTTGTTTTGCTTTTCTTTTCTCCCTTTGCTGCATTATGATCCCATGTCTCCCCTCATCAGACCCCAACCTTGTCCAGATCCTGACCATCCCCTTGTAGGCTGTGAAAGAAAAGAAGAGTCCATGGATGTCAAATTGGTCTCAAAAAGACCATGAAAGATTGATTTGCTCCACTTTTCTTCTGCCTGACATTATTTCTGAGGGTCCTGAATGGGAAACCAGAAAGTCTGGGACTGGAATAAAGATGTTCTCTCTGTAAGGGGGAGACGGGGGGGAAAAATGCCCATTTACTCCTGGCCCATCAACCCTGCAAAACAGAGCAAAAGAAAAGAGGACTGTGGCTATTCAAAGTCAGACCAATATGTACACCTCCCAACAATATGCCAATATACTGAGGGCTTCTCTATTAACACCCATGAATATTAAAGTGCTCACTAAACGCTCAGAAGGAACTTTGGGAATATACACATGAAAATACAAGCGGCATTGTGCGGGGCTCGGAACAATGGGGCGGCGATAATGGCCCTTCTCTATTAACAGCCATGAATATTAAACTTGTTTCCTCTTAAATGTTAAAAAGGAGGGATAGCTGCGATATTAAAAAAGAGAAACGAGAAGGGGAGGGCGGCGGAGGGGGGTGGGGGTTAAAGCACCTAAGGTGGGGAAAGAGGTTTGGGAAACAGCTGGGGATATTTAAAACCCAGCACAAAACGGGAGGATTTTTTTTTTTTCTTTCTCTCCCACCTTTTTCATTCCCCCCGCGCCCCCAACTCGAGGAGTGGGGCCGCGGGTTTGGGGGACGTGTTTTTGTCGCGGGACGCGATGCGGTGCGGGGACGGAGTGCGGGGACTGCGCGTCCGCGGCGGCGGAGCGGCTCCACCTGATGCGCTGTGCGCGGAGCTGCCGCTCTCTTCGGAGCTCAGAAACCCGAAATCAGCTCGTTTTTACGTGCATTAAAATCAACCCCGAGCCCTGGCAGGATGCGAACCTTCCCGCCCTAGGGGAGAGTTTTTCCTTTTTCCCGAGGAAACACATTCGGTAATCAACATTTGGGGAAGGTCTGTGACATTCGCACACCTGGATGAGGTTAATGGGAAGAAGCGGTCGCTCCAGGGCTGTAGGTAGCAGCGCTCCGAGTGCTGCCCCGCACCGAGAGAGCGGTCCCCGGGCTCACCCCGCCGAAGCCGCCCGGGGCTGTAGGGTCCCGGTGAGTCTGGGGGCGGCCCCGGCTCTCTGCGGGGCTCGGAGTATCGGAGCCGGCTCTGCTGGGTGAATTTGGGGGCCCATCCTCTTCTCCCCCCGCCTCCCGGCCCTTTGCAGCCCCTCGTCCCCATGAAAATCAAAAGAACGGGGATGCGGAGAGGGCTCTAAGCTCCGACACAGCGGGATCGGGTTTAAATCCAAGGAAGGTTAACCCTTTGCTGAGCCGGCTCGGAGCCCCGGGGCAGGGAGGGGAGGGCTGCTTCTGTAGGGACCGCTCTGTCACTCCATGGGGACATCGGTGGCTGCGGGGCGCCCGGGGCTCGGGGGGAGCGGGGATCGCTGTAGAAGACGGGAATAATTTGGGGTTCAGGTGCAGGGATATTGCGGGCACAGAGTTCAAGAGATGGGGACGCGGTTGCGTTCCGCACTGCCCCGCAAAGCGCATCGAGGACGCGGGGCTGGGGACCCGCTTGTCGCATCCGCGGGAGCCCGAGGCCGGTGCGGGGCTGCCGTCCGTCCGCGTTTAGGGAACGGCTCCCGGTGCTCGGGGTACCGGGCTGGCACCGAGCTCCGTTGCGTCCCCGGGGCCGCTCCCCGGTACCGAGTGCGAAACCCTCTGGGGACGTCCGGAACCGGGTGGGTCCGGTCCGCCGGAGCTCTGCCCGTTACCGCTCGGCGTCGGGGACCGAAAGGCTCCGAGAAGCGGTGTGTGGCCGTTTCGGGGGGGCAGATTTCGTTGTGGAGCTCCGCGGCCCCAAAGAGCAGCGTTTTGTCCCCAGAACGAGCTCCGGGGCCGGGTGGGAGCTGCCGGGGGCGAAGCGGAGCGGTCGGAGCGAGCGATGCCCGACGGGGCGGGCGGGGGTGCGGGGGGTGCCGAGCCGGTGCGTGTGGATATGTGTGCGTGTGTGTGGATGCGTGTGTGTGTGTGTGTGTGTGTGGCTGTGTGCGCCGTGTCCCTCCCTCCAGCCACCCCACCCCCGGGGAGGGGAGGGATGGAGGGGAGGGGGGCTCCGACGGCTCGCCTCGCTCCGGCAGCCCCAGTCGCTCCTCCAACGTCAGGGAGGTCATTAATAACCAATTAGGAGGGTCAATGAAGCTCATATATAGGCGGGCGGGAGCCGCCGAGCCGCACGGAGCCCGGCCGCCCGCCTCGCCCCCATGATGGGCTCGGTGCTGCCCGCAGAAGCCCTGGTGCTGAAGCCCGGGCTGAAGCCGCAGGGGCTCTCCCTGGCCGAGGTGATCACGTCCGACATCCTGCACAGCTTCCTCTACGGCCGCTGGAGGAACGTGCTGGGCGAGCAGCTCTTCGAGGAGAAGAGCAGCCCCAAGACCGCCTTCACGGCCGAAGTGCTGGCGCAGTCCTTCTCCGGAGGTGAGTTGCGGCCCCGCTCCCCCCGGGCGCGTCACGGCGGCTGACGGCGAAAGAAGGGCTTTAAATTCATGTGGTTAACTTGGGCTTGACCTGAGAAAGTTCCCACTTAAACCGCGGGGGTGGGGGCCGGGGCTCCGTCCCCGCCGCATTCAGCCCCGCACAATGTCCCTTCTCGCGGCCCCGCTCCCTTTTCCCCCTCTCGGATTTCTGTTCCTCTCTTAATTTACCATGAAGGCTAATTCCATTTCCATTCACGATATGTCAACCATCTCATCTCCCCATTTTGTAAGAGGAATTCCTGGGCCCTTTTAAACAAGCCCTCGCGCCATTCAGCCGCAATGTACCGCTACAGCATTCCTAAAGGACTAATGAATTTAGAATTAGCAATTTCTTTCGAGTTGAGTTTAATGAATGCAGATCACTTTAACAGCGTGACAAATTGCTGGATGGGCCGAAATAGACACCATTTAACCCCCTTTCCCAGCCCCGCTCCCTCTCCCGGCCGGGGCTGCTGTTCCCAGGTACCGCTCCACGCCCGGAGGGATCCGGGTACGGCTGCGCTGGGGCCCGGACGGGCTCTGTAGGGCTCAGCCCGGGGCTGCGGGCACGGAGCAGTGCAGTGGGGGTGCTCCGGGGGCTGGGGAGGGCTGGGGCGCCCCGTTCTGACCCCGCTCCCCGCTCTGCAGAGGTGCAGAAGCTCTCCAGCCTGGTGCTGCCGTCGGAAGTGATCATCGCGCAGAGCTCCATCCCCGGGGAAGGGCTCGGCATCTTCTCCAAGACCTGGATCAAAGCCGGCACCGAGATGGGGCCGTTCACGGGCAGGGTGATCTCGCCGGAGCACGTGGACCTGTGCAAGAACAACAACCTGATGTGGGAGGTAATGGTCCCGCAGGTGACAGCGCTTCGACCCGTGCTTCGTGAGCCCTTCCCCGTGCCTCAGTTTCCCCGGCTCCCCGCAGGGCAGGAGCTCCGGAGCGCGGCCCTCAAAGCGTCCCCAGACCCCACTGCTCGTGTCACCTGCTGCCCTGCCCTTCCCACGGAGCCGACGCTCGCGGGTGGGCGCTCCCCGCCGCGTTCCCGGCGGCACAAAGGCTCTGCCCCGTCCCTGCTTTGTCCCGGCCCCGCGGTGGTGCTGTGGGTGTTGGGCACCGCTCCGCTCGGATTCCAGGCTCGCCCTTATCATTACCATCATCGCTTCATGCGCGATAAAGCTGCTTCACTCTTTCCGCAGCCCCACAAAGCATCGTCCACTCCGGCGGGTGCCCTCCTCCTCCACGCGGGGACAGATCCTGCCTGGGTGATGCCGAGCTGCCCCTCTGGTTTGGGATGCAGGGAGCCGGGCTGTGCCCACCCTGTGACCGTGCGGCTCCGGCACCTCCAGCCCGGCTGCACGCTGCTCAGCCCCGAGGCCGTGCCGGCTTTGGGGTGGTTATCTCCGAGCGTCCCCTGGCACCGGGGCCGTGGGAAGGGTCGGCCAACCGCGGGCAGAGTCACTCCAGTGCTGTGCTCCCCTGGTAGGTGTTCAACGAGGACGGCACGGTGCGCTACTTCATCGACGCCAGCCAGGAGGACCACCGCAGCTGGATGACGTACATCAAGTGCGCCCGCAACGAGCAGGAGCAGAACCTGGAGGTGGTGCAGATCGGGAACAGCATCTTCTACAAAGCCATTGAGGTATGCGGGGTGCCGAGACCCCACCCTGCTGAGCCTCCCTTGGTCGTGGGGCTGCTGCTGGACCGTCTGTGGGAGCGCCCGGCACGCACACCTATGCGTGGGCTGCGGGGAGGAAACAAAGCTCCGCTGTCCTCTGTTCCCTCTCGGTGGGTGCACTGGTGTGTGCTGAGCAGAGGGAGAGCAGATGCTCCCTTTGGAGCATAACATCTGAACAAGCCCTACAATCCTGGCTCAGCTGAGGCTTTGGGCAGGAGCTGTCTCAAGAAATGGGATTCAGTGCAGAACCCCACCCCAAAACCGGCGGCCGCTGTGAAATCCGGGTGACAGCCGTGCTCTGCTCCGCAGCTTTCACCTGGAGGTCACAGCGGCTCCGGCCATAGATGCGTCCCCATGAACCACTGCTACTGCAGTGGGGATGTCACCAAGAGAGACAGAGGTGGGAAAGGGGACAGCTCCACCGCACCCCGATGCCGTTGGGAGGGGGTGTTGGCCGGGCAGGAGCGCAGGCACCCGCCTGTCCCATGGACATGGGCTCCCGAGAAGCAGCTGCTCTGTGGGCAGGAGGCACACCCAGCAGGGACGGGGACAGGAGCAGTGGGCTGAGGAGAAGGAGCTCCGAGCTGCTTTCCCCATCTGCCCATCCCTTCGCAGGCTTTCGCCGCGCCCATCTTTGGGACCTGACGCTCCTGCGGGCGGCTGTGCCTGGCGTGGTGTTAGAGGCATGAGCTTAATTGGTTTTGATTCTTACATGGTGCAAAGGAGCAAAATAATTCCAGGCAACACCGTGCGTGTCAGCCCGCACAGAGCTTGCCTGGCCGTGGGGTGGGACGGTCATCTGTGTGGTGCGAGCAGAGACTTTGCGCGGAGATAAGAGATCCGAGTGCCAGAGCACGCGCCTTTAATTCCCTGCACGCAGCGAAGCTGAGAGCTCTGAGCTCTGTGTGGAGGGGACGTGGATTTAGTTCCGTTTGCTTGTGTTGAGAACGATTCATTTTCTGTGATACGAAAATGACAGAGAGGTTTGGGATGGGAAGCGGTGGTCCCATCGCTCAGGTCCTGTAACCACAACTGATATCCACATGCTGAAACACACGGAGCTGAACTGCCACTGCTTTCGGGTGCTGAGCAGAGCAGTGCTTCGGTGCCCTGACTTACAGTGGTGCTTCGTGGGGAAAATGCTTTTCCTGAACTCTGTGTGCGGAAAGCCAACGTCTGAAAATCAGTGTTCTCTCGCTTCTAAATAAGATTCGTAATGCTGGGGTCCTGCAAGGGGAAAAAAGGTGTATTTTTGCAGGGTGGTGCCTTACACGGTTGCTGCGGTGTGAGCACCTCCATCCTCCGGCCTTGGCTGCGCTGCGGGGGCTGCTCGGGCGCTGCTCCTGGCTGCTCACTGCAATGTGGGACCAGAACCCAAACCTGGGGGTGGGAGGAGTGCTGTCACCCCATAGAAACAGGAGCAGTGCTGATGGAAAAGCCCCTCCTGCCCTCTGCTTGGGCAGGTGCAGACCGCGGGGCTTTGGTGTAGGCAGCACCAAAGCTGGTCCGCACTGTGCCGCAGCAGCCGCCGGGAGCTCAGCTGGTTCCCTGCGCTGGCCGAGCCCCCGGCTGCCTCCACATTTCCACTGCGGAGGAATAACCCAGCTGGGGTGGGAGCTGCAGCAGGGAGCTGTGCGGGTTCTGTGCAGAGCACTGTGCGTTGGCACTGAGTCCGATCTCTGCGTCGCCGCTCCCTGCTTTGGTCTCTTGCAGCTTGCTGCAGTTCCTGGGTACACGATAGCTCTGTTCTCCGTGTCTGCGTGGGCTTCCTCGCCTTCGTCTCCTTGAGCTATGGGGATCCGCAGGGTCTGTGCCCCACTGCTGCTCCTCTTCCTGCTCCCGGACCTGGGGAAGGTTGGGGTGCAGCTCAGTGCGGCAGTGCATGGTGCTGAGCCGTCCCTGCCCCGTGTCCTGGGAGTGCCGCAGACACGCAGCCGTCCTGACGGCAGCGGGAGCTTGCAGGAGTCCGAAGCTACCAGCTGAGGATGCGGGTAGAGCTGCTCGGTGTACCATCCCAGCACCCAGCACTCATCTGTGTGTCCTTCTCCAGATGATTCCTCCGGATCAAGAGCTGCTGGTTTGGTACGGGAACTCGCACAACACCTTCCTGGGCATCCCGGGCGTCCCTGGGCTGGAGGAGGAGCAGAAGAAGAACAAACATGGTAGGTGGCAGAGAAACAGCCATGTCGTTCCCTGCTCAGCCCGTCCCCAGCTCTGAGGCCGGGGTGGGCACGGGGCGGGGGTGCCACAGCTCTCTGAATGCGACCATACGGACCTCTGAGCAGTGCAGCATGTCCCATGCTGGGCACACAGCTCTCTGTATCCCCACGATCCCGCAGAGAGGAGCAGATTGACCTCATCTGTAAGACAGAGCCCAGCTCCTCCAAGGCAGAGCCTGCAGCTCGGGCAGATCCCCTGTGATTCAGGACCCCTGGTGTCCGTGTGCCAGCAGCCACTGCCTGAGCCGGCGTGGAAGGAAGGAGCCCCAGCACACTGCGAGGTGCTGGGATGCACTCAGCTATTTCCCTGCTCTGCATTTAGCAGCACAAACCCTTCCTTCTCCGAATGGCCGGTGCAGGAGGCTTCTGCTCTCTGCCTGTCTCCGGCATGGGCAGGCAGCAGAGCTCCTGGGCCCTTTTGGGAGTGCTGTGCTCAGAGCTGTGCCCCCCCCCCGCCCCTTCCCGGTGCTCCCTGCTCTGAGCGAGGCAGAGCCCAGCAGGGCATGGGGAGAAGCTGGAGCTGGAGCCATTCTGTCACAGCCACCGGTCCCCGCTGACAGCTTCTTGTCACTCTCCTGTGCCGCACTCCATCACTGCCCTGAGTGGCCGTGGCGTGCAGCTGGGGCACGGGGCGGTTATTTACGTCTCGGGAAAGGGGCGAGCCCAGAGGGCACAACCTGACCGTCCCCTGTGTTGCTCCCAGAGGACTTCCACGCGGTGGAGACGGGGGCCAGCACCACGGGGCGCATGCGCTGCGTCATCTGCCACCGCGGCTTCAACTCCCGCAGCAACCTGCGCTCCCACATGCGCATCCACACCCTGGACAAACCCTTCGTGTGCCGCTTCTGCAACCGTCGCTTCAGCCAGTCCTCCACCCTCCGCAACCACGTCCGCTTGCACACCGGCGAGCGGCCCTACAAGTGCCAGGTCTGCCAAAGTGCCTACTCACAGCTCGCCGGGCTGCGGGCGCACCAGAAAAGCGCCCGTCATCGGCCCCCCAACGCTTCCCTGCAGGCTCACTCGCCCGCCCTGCCCGTGCCACATCCCGCCTCCCTGGCCCATCACATCCCCACCATGGTGCTGTGAGCCCCGGTGTGGCGGCAGCACGCTTTTGGATGGCCGCTGCCTGCAAAGACTGAGGCACGCGAGGAACTGGGAGCCCGTGGAAGAGCAGGGGGCAGAGCTGCTCTGCGTGCTCAGATTGCTTTGGGATCGGCACCGTTTCTGTAGGGTTTGGTGGGATGGGAGCGTGGGAGGGCACGGTGGGATGTCCCGTGTGGATCTGCCGGTGCGCTGGGGCTGCACACGGATGAGTCGTGGTTGGGTTTTTCAGATAATTCGATAGGAGGAAGAATTGCTCTCGTTCCTTCCCGTCTGTCTCAGTGAATGCCCAGCAGAGATGTGGCACAGTCATCAGCTTTGCCTATGGTGGCTCTTCCCATGAGACAGCTTTCCCTCCCTGGCAGTCCCGCTTCAGCCAACTTGGGTTTTCCTCCCCGTCCGCATTCAGTCCCCTTCGCCCCGTCCCTCTAGCCCTGGGGTCAGCCCAGTGTCTGCAGGTGGAGTGGGTGAGCACAACTGAGGGATGGGACACCTGCCCTGCGAGGGAGGCAGAGAGCTGGGGCTGTGAGATGCCCGAGCTCAGGCTGGACGGGGCTCTGAGCCCTGACAGAGGGCATCCATGTGGGTGCCCATGTGCATTGCAGGGAGCGGGACCACACAGCCTTTAATTCCCCCTTCCAGCTCAAACGGTACGAAGTCAGCACAGCGCAGTGCCCATCCCCGGGCAGTTTTCAGGGCATCCTGATCAGCACCGCTCCCCGCAGCCCGAAGGGAACTTCTGCTGCCCTCTGGGGACTGAACACCCATCCCCAGGACAGCACGAGGCGCCCTCTGGAGTCCTGCACACGTCGGAGGAGCTCTGTACCATAACGCTTGAAAGCTGTTGTACTATTATTAATCATAAGGTGTATAAAGTTCTCGCAAACCGCGTTTTACTTCCAGGAGGAAAAAAAAAAAAAAAAAAAAGAAAAGAAAAAAAAGAGAAAAGAAAGAAGGAAAAAAAAAAGTCACTTTAACTTTGTAAATATTTATGTAAAACATTATTTACAAAACTTTGATATTATATATTATTTGACTGTACATGTACACAGTGTAAATACGTTTGTACCTCTCTCTTGTACTCTAAATAAAGGCGACGTGGGACATTTATCGTTCAGAAGACGGGCGGCTGTGGGGGTTTGGTTTCGCTGTGTGACGAGGGGAGGATGCGGAGGTTTGGGAGGAGCACGGATAGCGGGCACAGCATCGCGTGTCGGAGCACAGGGAAGCTCTCCATGCGAAGGGCCGGGCGGGCTCCGTGTGCTGCTGGTGTGTGCCTGCACGGATCGATGCCAGCTCATGGAGGTGTAGTTACAGCCCCGTGCCAGCTCTCGCTGGAAGGATCCCGTCCAGCTTTGGTGTCGAGGCGGTGAAGCGCTCGCTGGAGGCCGTCGCCGGGCTCTGCGTTTGCACAGCAGCTCCAGCTGCTGCTCGAATGGGATGAAGCGAAGAAAGCTTCCTCACAAAGGCGTTATTCACTGATGGGAAAGGATTTTTGAGGAATGGGCATAATTTGAAGCCCTTGGAGGATGGGCACCTTGCGATGTGATCGCTTGGGTGCACTATAGGATCATATGGGTGCACTATAGGATCGCTTGGGTGCACAATGCCATCACTTGGGTGTACGATGTGAACACTTGGGTGCACTATAGGATTGCTTGGGTGCACTATAGGATCAGCTGGGTGCACTATAGGATCATATGGGTGCACTATAGGATCAGCTGGGTGCACAATACCATCACTTGGGTGTACGATGTGAACACTTGGGTGCGCTATAGGATTGCTTGGGTGCACTGTAGGATCACATGGGTGCACTATAGGATCGCTTGGGTGCACTGTAGGGTCAGCTGGGTGCACTGTAGGATCACATGGGTGCACTGTAGGGTCAGCAGGATGCACAATGCCATCACTTGGGTGTATGATGTGAACACTTGGGTGCACTATAGGGCCACTTGGGTGCACATCCCCCGCCTGTGCAGTCCGGGTTCCCCCTCATCACTGAGGGGGCTGAGGCAGCTGCTCCAGACAACCCCTGGGGTGCTGTGCGCTGCTCCCGGTTGCCCAAATCGTTGTCTCCTTCCACCTGGGGCCGTGCCTCCTGTCAGACCGAGGCGCCTTCGTTTTCCCTGAGGAAGGGATGAAGACGCTCTGCCCGTATTAAACGCGCCCCGCTCCTCCCTGCCAGGAACCAAAATGGCCGCCCCGCACACAGCCGACATCGCCATTCACCGCGCGGCCCTCACTCAAGATGGCGGCGCCCACGCTTCAGGCGCGCTTTTGCCCGCAGCCAACATGGCGGCCGGAAGTCACGCGTCGAGGGAGCGCCGGCGCCGCGCCGCCCTCACCGAAGATGGCGGCGGTGGTCATGCGGCTGCCCGTGGGCCGCAAAGCGGTGGGGCCGAGCGGGCCGCGGGGCGGCGAGAAGCACCTGGTGGTGCCCGGGGACACCATCACCACGGACACGGGATACATGAGGTGGGGAGGCGCGGGGAGGAGCGTGGGGCCGGTCTTGGGCTCTCCTCACGCGTCCGCGCTGTCTGCAGGGGTCACGGTACCTACGTGGCGGAGGACAGGCTCGTCGCCTCGGTGGCCGGAGCCGTGGAGAGGGTGAACAAGCTGGTGTGCGTCACGCCGCTGAAGACCAGGTGAGCCCGGGGCTCGGCTGCCCGCGGGGGTCAGGAAGGGGATGTGTGTGTGACGCTGTGCTCTGTCCCACCAGGTACAACGGCGAGGTCGGAGATATCGTGGTCGGGAGGATCACGGAGGTGAGGACCTGGCGGGGGGAGGCGGGAGCACGGCGGGAGGCCCAGCAAAGCTGAGAGTGAGGCGTTGCAGCCCAGCAAAGCTGAGAGTGAGGCGTTGCAGCCCGGAGAGCGGCCTGTCAGCATCTAAAGGGGCTGTGGGAAAGAAGGGGACGGCCTCTGTGCAGCCGACTCTGCCGTGACAGGACAAGGGGAAACGGTTTCAAACTAAACAGGAGAGATTTGCGCTGGATACAGGAAGATTAAGATCTATTACAGTAAGGGCAGTGAGGCACAAGATAGTCAGGGTGGTGGTGTGTGCCCCATCCCTGGATACACCCAAATCAGAGCTGGACAGGGCTCTGTGAACCTGGTGGAGCTGCAGGTGTCCGTGTTCATTGCAGGGAGTTGTGCCACGTGGCCTTTATGGGTCTTTAACTCTTCCCTTTAACCCTTAAAGACCCTTATGGCCTTTAACCCTTCCAACTGAAATGGTTCTGTGATTCTCTGACAGCCCTCACTGCACTGCCCAGTCACATCCTGTGTCTGTCGTGGTGGAGCTGGCAGGTGCTTTGCTGTAGTCAGTCAACTGCAAGACTTCCCACTCTGCTGAAGAGATTTTATTCGTTTTCTGAGTGTACATTAACATCGTTTTTCTTCTCCAGGTTCAGCAGAAACGATGGAAAGTGGAAACCAATTCCAGGCTGGATTCAGTCCTGTTGTTGTCATCTATGAATTTACCTGGTGGGGAACTGGTGAGTGCAGTTTGCGCAGAGAAGTGCTTGCGTGCTGTCTTCTGCAAGGCAGGATGCTCTGGAGCCCTTCTCACAGTTAGCACGCAGGTGGTGTTGATTTCCCGTGGGTGACCAGGTTGTGTTTTATATGGTATCCTAAGGAGATGATCCTCCCTTTGTGTAGCTGTTAATTAACGTTTTCTCATTGTACACGATGCATAACTTTTCTTTCGTTGTCCTTTTCAGAGAAGGAGATCAGCAGAAGATGAGCTTGCAATGAGGGACTATCTGCAGGAAGGGGACCTCATCAGTGTATCCTTCCACTGCTTGTACTCGGACAGAAGAGTTGAGAGCATGGGGGGGAACAGCCAGACCTCAGCCAGGCAGGGAGAGCTGTGCTTTTGGCACAGGACAGCAGGAAGAAGTCTGTTTCCTTAAGAGGCACTGACAGGCAGAGGTCCAGTCTGTATTTTCTGATGGAGCTGTATCTCTGCATACAAGGAGTCTGAAATATGGGAAGGTAAGTTGCTCAGAAACCTAATTTTGTTCCAGTTGGATTGCATGAGTGCCTCGCCCTGGTGCTCAGTAGTCTGTTAGAAGGACATACCTTTGTTAAATACAGTGCAATTCTGTCCACGTCAGTAGAATTTCTTTGAATTCTTGTCAAGGTAGCAGCAGGATTGGGTTTGGGGGGAGATCTTTAAGGAAAAAAAGCTTTGGAGTAGAACATGGTGTTATAACCCTTGTCAGCAGGTTAGGAAGAATCTTAGGTCCCATGTGGGAGCTCAGCAGAATTCTTCAGGGCAGACAGAATGCCCTTTGAACTGCTGCTATCCCTCTCCACCGTTACTGTGTGAGTCTCTTTCTCCCACCAGTTGCTTGGAACTTGAGCTCTGGGGAGAAAAATCATCTAGCTCAAACTTTTATCGCTCTTCTTCCACAGGTCATTGTCCCCATGGCTTGCTTCTCACTCCTGGGCTCTATTTCAGGCTTTTTGCAGTTGGCATTTATCTCTGTTTTTGCGCATTGAAATAAGCCAGGGGGCCACTGGAGCGTAGGCTGCAGTTGGGAATTACTAGACCAAGGGTATTAGCACTTAAAAGATGAAAGCAAAATGTGCTTTTTGCACAAAGGGTGAAGGACAGCGACTGGATTAAGAGGAAGAGTGTTCTGCTAAATTGGGCCTCTCACTCCTCATTTTTTCCTGCTGGATGGTTGATGTCTAGTTACAATCAAGATATTATTAACATTTGTGCTAAGCACTGAGGGTATTTTTCATCTTCAAAGGACTGCACAGGCATTAGCTAATCCTCCCAGCACTCCCAGAGGCAAGCAGATTTTATATTCACTGTTTCACAGGAAAAGATGTTAAATTGACTGGTTCCTAGACCAGGAGTGGAGTGCATGTCGGTGACTGGGTATTAGCTGTGGTAGCACACTGTCTCTCATGCTGAGTTTCATGGTCTCCTCTTCAGCTCGGCCAGGGTGTGCTGGTTCAGGTCTCGCCCTCCCTTGTGAAACGCCAGAAGACACACTTCCATGACTTGCCCTGTGGTGCATCTGTGATCCTAGGCAACAACGGTTTCATCTGGATCTACCCGACTCCAGAACAGAAAGATGAAGAAGCAGGAGGCTTTACAACCAACTTAGAGGTGAGGGGACAGGGAAAATGATGAACTTTGTTCTACCAGTGATGTTTTGCTAGTTTTATGTGATGCAAGAGGCATTTGAATCACTGAAGATGTTCCATAAGTGGTATTGGATTTGTGGCAAAACACTTTATTTTTTTTTCCGGTAGGCTTGCATTATTTCCCCGTGCATTCATCTCTGTTCCTCTGTCCTTCTTCAGCCAGTTCCCCTGTCTGACCGGGAGGTGATCTCACGGCTCCGGAACTGCATTGTAGCTCTGGTTACTCAGAAGTTGATGCTGTTTGACACCAGCATCCTGTATTGCTATGAGGCGTCCCTCCCTCATCAGGTATGGAAACCAGTGCTGTTTACTTTATTCCACAGCGTGGAAGGGATTGGGAAGGCTGAATCAGTTGCTGCTGAAGTCAGTGAGTTACATTGTAGGGCTTCCTCTAAGCTTTCCAAAAGATGCCTAGTGAAAATGTGAACTTCTGCTCTCATGTGTGACTGAATTGCTTTGGACATGTATGATGGGAGAACTGCCAACAACTGTCCTGGCAGAACTTAAACAATCACAGAGATAAGGTGCACAGCAAGAGCCCCAACTGAGGGAGCCCTCCTGTAAGTGCAGAATGGCCTACAGTAGAGGTTAGGATTTGATTTCTTGTGGTCTTTATAAGAGGTATTACCCCTAACAAAGTTATCTTCAAGCGCAGTGCTAGTGGCTGCTCTTTGGTGCCAATGTTACTTTTCTTTCTGCTCCAGATCAAGGACATTCTCAAACCGGAGGTGATGGAGGAGATTGTTCTGGAAACCCGACAGAAGTTGCTGGATCTGGAGGGATAGTGCCAGAGAGGTCATTTTCAAATTCCCACCATGGCAGCTTTCGATTCTCAGTACTGTTTTTTTTTAATGAGTGTTCCAGTCATCAACATTCATTCCACACTTCAAAAACTACCACAGTGGTCATTTAAACTCCTCAAATATCTCCTGAGCCCTTTTAGGACGATAGTACTAAATAGTACTCAAGTACAATAGCCTTTTAGTGCAGCAGCCCGGGAAATAGATACCCGACCTCTACGAAGACTCAGATGCAATTGGGACATATCTCATGACACTTGTTGCTGCACATAGTGCTCCTTAACTTCTAGAAAGTTAGGGAGGAGGGGATGTGTTTTGTGATTGGTTTCTTTCTCCCCAGAGGCTTTTAAAATGGTTTTGATTTTCCTTTGCCATGATACAGATCTGCCAGTCTGTCCTTTGAGGTTTTTTTTTTTTTTTTTTTTTTTTTTTTTTCTGAGACTGCATGTCACAAGTGCAAGTCCTTAGACTATTTCTAACCACACTGTGTGTTTGCTGTTCATGGCTTCTGTGTCCCAAGGGCTTGAGATGGAACATTGCTATCCATGTGCATCAGGTGGCCATGGATGAGCAGTGCCTTCTCAGTCTGTGTGTATCCTGCTGGTCCCTTTTACATTCGTGGTGTGGTGAGCTCTTCCACTGAGGAAGCTCTGGTGTTTTCTATTCAATGTTTTACATTTCAATAAATTTCTTGTAGTTGAGATAGCAATTCATTGGTGTGTGCATTGGCTTACCTTCCTCCCAAATTAATTTGGTCTAGCTCAGAGAACTATAACTGCCTTGTTTTCTTGTACCAGGAGATTTAAATGGCTGAAGCATCCTCTTGCCTCCTCTTCAATAGTTGTTCAGCCTTTTCAACCAGTTCACCTCCTTCACCATGTTTTCCACATGGGGTAAATAAGTAGATTTCCTGCTATTGTTCACAGTGGCTTTCTCTCAAGATTTCTTCTCTCCAAGATGCCATGGAAAGGTGTGTCATGCAGCTTTGTTGGGGGAAAGGGGGAGCCCAGCAGACACTGGCCAAGTGGCCGCATCCTGAGGGCAGTGGCTAGATGGTTGCAGTCAATCACCTGCCTTCCCTGCCTGAAAATGGATGTGATGCTTTTGTTTCAGTATCCTTTCAGATCTCTGGTGATGTATTAGAGCTGTTTGTATATGTATGTGGTGTGCATATATATTTTTGTATTAGAGCTGCACGCAACATGGTGTTGTTGTTGTTAAGACTGAGACAGCAAGGAGTCTGCCCTAATTATCTCTGAATCTAGTTACAGTGTTCATGCTTGCCTCAGGCTAAAGGAAGAAATCTCACAATCTCTTCCTTGTAACTAGAAATACCCTTCCTCGCTTCTCATCTGGTTCGGACTGCTCTGCCTGTGGTTGAGAGTAAGCACTAGGTGGCACCTCCGCATCGTGTTTGTAGTGATCTCCAGCAGCTCTGCTTCATTTCCTTCCAAAAAAAACAAGGGCTGGATGCCTGCCACCAATGCTGCTGCCTAAATACTAGATCATTATGGAGCACAGTGGCTAAGGACAAGCAAGGACATGGTAGTCCGTTCTGCTGCTGCGAAACTCAAACTGCGCTCTGTGCTGCCTCTTAAAAAAGCACTTAAATTCCTGAGGATTTTTTTTTTGGTTGTTTATGCTCAGTAAATTAATATTCAACTTGAGAAACAATGAGCTCAAGGCTTAGACTGCTTCAGCTGCTCATTGCCTTGGGGATGTGGGTACGTGACTCATCCAGTTCCGGGCACTTCTTTCGTTCTTTGACCTAAGAATTGGAGCAGCAGCAGGAAAGGTTTGCTTATCGATCGTTTCTGATCTAGGGGGGGAGGTGACGGCCCTGGAACTTTGGTACTTTTCTCTGTGGCCACGAGGGGTCATGGCTGTTCTCTGCAAATTCAGCCGGGGCTGCGTCAAGCCCAGAGCTAAATTCTCCGACAAGGCTTCAGCGAGGGCACTGGTGGCAGTTTCTGCAGCTCCATCTAGCGCAGCTTTGCAAACCAGCGGGGAACGAGAGACTGGAAGGACAAACTCGCTGGGGAAGGGGAAACTTCTTGAGCGGTTTGAAAGGTATCTAAGAGAAGCACCTGCCCACCAGAAGTTTAC
Source organism: Oreortyx pictus (assembly GCA_036925125.1). Lineage (NCBI taxonomy): Eukaryota > Metazoa > Chordata > Aves > Galliformes > Odontophoridae > Oreortyx > Oreortyx pictus. The sequence continues at coordinate 6,321,858 of JAUPFR010000022.1, forward strand.
TGTGAATTTGATTGAATCCCTGTGTTTTTTCTCTCAAACAGTGAGAGTTCTCAGTGCTCAAAGCAACTGGATGTGCTGCTGAAGCTCATAGTTTCCATAGAGAGAGGCTTTATGTATTGGTTATGACCCACCATATAGCAAGTGGCTTTTCCACGCTGCCCACCAGGGATGAATGAGGAGGTCTGCCAAGTGCAATCGGGGGAGCCAGGACCCCTCTCTCCATTGCAGGCTCACATAAGAGGGCAAGCACTGGTGAGTGCTGTCTGCAGAAACGAGAGCACGAAATCTGCAGAAATAAATGTCCTGTTTCGTGGTGCCAGTGTTTTATTCATGTGCTAATATGGAAAACAGCAACCCCTCCCTTCACTCCCTGTTAATAACCACTGGGATTTCAGATTTGTGCTAATGGATTGTTAATCCAGTTACTGCTGCTATTATGTTACTTCTGTATCATCTGCGTGCAGTTTTGCTGTTCCCATGAATGGTATAAATGCAAAGCCCTGGAAGATACTGAAATTCCACTGAGACAAAAGGCAGCCTTCAAATGGTCGTCTCGGGTTCCTGAGGACCAGCAATTAATGTGCTAAAGTTTGGCATTCAGTAAAGAAGTTTAATATATTGTTATGGAGGGAATGGAGAGAACATCATAGCAGCTGTAACAACCCACACACAATGGAAGGAAAACAGAGAACGTACTGGAATACCTTATGGAGTTCACTCTGCTCCAGTCCTACTGCAGTACCTGATAGAGATTATCCAGAATGCTCCAGGCACATCCAGAAAGAAATAACTTTCCCACTAAAGGATGGTGTTTTTGCTAACCTGTTAATACTTCTCTTTCAAGTTGCTCAGCTTGTGTTGATACCTCTGTTTCGTCAGTTTCTCTCAGCCCGTGGGAGCATATAGGGTCTGTGCTGGAGCTGAGAGGGCAGTTACATCACTGCAGCGGGAAGAAGCTGACCGCCATTACTGAGATAAACCTGCAGACGTTCTGCAGAGGTGAAGACACGTGGCCTTGTCTCAGCACAGCGCGCTGGAACTTCTTGTTACTGCACGTAAACAACTTCAGTTACCTGCAATCTGAGTCACTGGTGGGGAAATGCGGTACGAAATGGTTTGGGATCCGTGCTGAGAATTAGCAGGCTGCCACAGCAGAGGTGCAGGATCCAGCAGGCCGGAGTGAAGTCCTTCATTTCGAACGCTGTTGTTGAAAGGTAGAAAACATGTCTGCCACGGACCCTGAGCACGGTGTGGGAGCCGTGGAGGATGTCTGGATTTGTCACAAGGGAGGAGCTGCTATAAACAAGCCAAACCTTGAGCAGCAGGCACAAACTGCACGCGCGTGTTGTCCTATTGTGAGCGGGAGCGACAGCAGACCTCTGCCCGGGACGCCCTTCCTCCAAACCGCCTCCATCCGCCTCTGTTCTCAAGGTGAACGAGAGGACAGACGGGAAACGTCTCCCGCGTCAGCCCGCGCTCCCGGCCCGGCGGGCTGAGCAATGCGGGGCTTTAACTTCACCTCGGTCCGGCGGGCCGCCCTCCATCCCGTTCAGGTAACGCGGGACCCCTCGGCCCCGGATCGCCACAGCCCCGGTTCCCCTGGCGGCCGGGGCCGGGCGGAGGAGGAGGAGGAGGAGGAGGAGGAGGAGGAGGAGGAGGAGGAGGAGGAGGGGCCGGAAGTGGTTTTCCCGCCCGCCCCGCCGGTCGGGGACGGGGCCGCGCCGCGGGTTCCGGGATCTCCCTCAGCGCTCCGCCGCCCCCCGCGGCCCTTTGTCCCCCTCCTCCCGCCCCGCCCCGCCCCGCCCCGCCCGCGGGGATGCCGCCGGCCCGGCCCCACCTCCGGCGGCGGACGCGGAGCGGGATCGTTCCCCGCGGACGGCCTCGCGCCTCGCGCCCGGCGGCCCACGGGCCCCTGTGAGGCGGCCGCCACCTGCTCGGGCCCAGCGCTGCTCGACGCCGTCATGGCTCCCCGCGGCACGCCCGGCTGCTCGGGCCCGGCCCGGCCCCGGCAGAGGTAGCGGCGGGCGGGGCCTCGGGGACGGCGAGCTGCGGGCGGGCCTCGGGGTCACCGCCGGGAGCTGCCCCTGCTCCGACGCGGGCGCCGGGATGGTGCTGGCGGGCCCCGTCCGTACGTGAAGCCAGACCTGCGGCGCTTTGGCCTTTGCGAACCCAATGCTATGCAAAAGAAAAGGAGAAAGAGGAGAGAGAAAAAAAAGAAAAAAAGAAGGAAACCTCGACGCTGGTCGCGGTGGGAATGAGTGTTTCCTGCCCGGGGTGAGCCTGCGCGTGTGGCTTCGTGTCCGTGAGACGGACTGATCCTCCTTCGTGGAAGACGCACCGCCTGTACGGGAAGGCGAAACTTCGGCGTCGCTCCTTACCGCGTGCTTGGAACTTTTAACTCGTTTGTGTGTGTGTTTGTTTTTTTCATAAAGCCGCCTCGGGAGCCGTGCTGCTGCGTGTGCCCGTCTCCAGTGACATCACTGCGCGCCCGCCTGGCACGGGAGCACGGGACTGTAGGGGCTGGAAGGGCCCGCTGGCGATCAGCCAGTCTGAACGTTCTCCTTCCAAGCTCCTTCCCAACCTGGAGGATCGGGGATCACGGACTTCTGCAGAAGCTTCTTGTCCTGGGAGAGGCTGCCCAGAGTTGCTTTATGGGGCAGCAGCCTGGAAAAGTTCTTGGGGACCAAAGGAGGCCGAGTCTGCCTGCCCTGCACTTCATCAAAGGAGCAGGGAAGAAGGACTCATCGAGGCATGGGGGCCCGCACTGCAATGTCTTTGTGGAGCACGGTAAGAGATTTCAGTTGGTTTCGCTTTTGGTTTGATTTTCATTTGCTGAGTTGGATGTGATGAGGATTTCTTGCATGCTGCAATCGTACTGTGCTTCTTGGAAGTTGTTTTCTCTCCCTTGCTTCCTAAGGTAGAACTTCTGTTTTTGTTTGTTAATGCTTCAGTTATGTCAGATCACTTGGAACCCGGTAAGAGGTGATGGAACAGCTAAATACAAAATACAAGGAAATAACTCTTTAACATCATATAATCTTCTCATTTCTGCCTTGGATATGTTCTGGGTTAAGGTCTGGAGAAGTGTTTCATCCTCTTGGAGTTGTTTGTTTCATAGATACCACGCAAAGCCAGCTGAGGGTGATGCTGTTGTGAGTGATGAGTGTTCTTAATTATCTTTACCAAAGGGGCTCAGCTACTTGGAAACAAAACTAGACTACTTTTGGGAAGTTTGTGGATGCTGCTGCTGTGACAACTGATGGGAGTAAAGTAGGTTCTTGTTAACTTGCTTGGCGTGCTTACAGCACTGTTGGTTTGTGGTTTCTCATAGCTCGTTAAACAAGTAACTTGTGCTCGAGTGTGTTTAAGTGTGAGAGCCTCCAGGTGGCCAGGTGAGGTACCCTCTCACCTCTCTGCCCCAAATTAAGAGGAGGCAGAGAACCTCAGGAAGTAACAAAAAATCGAAAGCTTGGTGAAACTGCAAAGAAGCTCAGATGCCTTTTCTTTTTTTTATTCTTGATGAGATTTCAAACTGAACACATCTCTTTCTAAAGGCACAGGCAGGAACACGTCGTTTCAGCGACGCTTTTCGGAGTAGTGCTTGGTTTTGTGTCCTGGTGTTCCCTGGGAGGACGTGCACCAGGCTGCGACCTCAGGCTGGAGAACAGGGTTTTCATAAGGTTTCTTCAACAGTTCTGACCTCCCAAGAAAGTTTATTTGCAAACAGAAACAAAACTGGAGCCGTAATCTTCATATAATTAACCATGGAAGTATCTGCTGTGTGTGAGTAGTAAGTGGAGAAGCTTTGATTCGGTTTCATTTCAGCTGGGCTTTCCTTTTGAACCTACTCTCTGTTTCTAGAGGGAACCAAGCAGTCCTGTGCAGCGTTCAGCAAAGACATTGTCAGAGGTGCTGTGTATGTATGCACTGCTGTTCTGAAATATTATTTTGAGTTATGCTTATATTATTTCTTCTGGTTTGTGCGCCGGGAAACTGAAATGAATTATGGCGAGGTTAGGGTATACAAGGGCTTACTGAACCCTTTGGGGTGAGAAGTTGCTGCTGGGTTTTTCCAAGTTGTGCTGCCAGCGCTGTGAAACAGCTCTGGCCTCAGTTTGGTCACTGCTTTTACTGCTTTGGGCAGAGTTTCAAGGTCAGGGGAGATACAGAGAGTGCACAGTGCAAGCGGTGCGATACTGTCACTGCCTTTGGTGGTTTGGTGCGGCAGAAGAGCCAGGATTTCTCCTGTTTGATCATCTGACAGGAATAGGCAGATGGTAACTTTTTGCTGGTGTGACCTGAGGTCAGAAGATCCCAGCGCATTTGCAAGGAAAAATAGTGTCTACAGTGTCCACGTACCACATGTCTGCGAGAGACCCCGGTGTCTTGACTTAGAAAAAAGCAAACTTGAAAGGGGACGTTGAGGTCAGTACATCTGTTAGGAGAACTGCAAAAGATCACCCTCACTTATCCACACGAGGAAAGTTTCTTCCTTTGAATAAGTGAAGTGGTTCTTCACGGTACAGGCAGCAGAAGGCTGCACCACCACTTCTGTGTTGTTGGTCTCTGTCTGGGCCTCCTCGTAGCCTGAGAAATGGTACTCTTAATTACCTATAAAAAATGAAGATGAAAGAATGGCTGTTTTAGCAGGTTATTCTTCTTCCTTGATTTTTTTTGTTTAACAGGTAACTTTTCATTTTGAAATGCACATGCAGCCTGACACGTTGACCTTCTGGCTACTTATAGTTAATAGACAGAACAGTATTTCATAGGGAGGCTTTCCTGTGGTGGAAATGTCTTATGGTAAAGCAGCTCAGAACCTTGGCTTGGCAGTTTCAATGTGAATCCTCCTTGCTGTGTCCTCCTAAGGCTGTTTTGGTGCAGATTGTTTCAGCTCTTGACTTATGTGCAAGCTTGAAGTTGCAAGAAAGTATAAAGACAATGTTTCCCTGTGCTTTTCTCAGCTGAGCACTGAACTGCTTTTTGGGGAATATCTAGCTGAGAGCAGAAACTTGGCCAGTGTCTGATTGGTGGGAAAGACTTTGTAAATGCGGATTGAATTTTGCCCAGTAGCATCTTGTGCCTTTCTGGGACATCAGGTTCAACATAGCTCTGTGTCAGTGGCAGAGAAGGAGGGACGTCAGCCCACGTGGGGTTTGAGTGAGAGGTTTGGATTTAAGAATGGGAACCTATGGTGGTTTGAAGCATAGGTCATTCAGGTGTGCGGAAGCTCCGATGTACGTCTTTGTCTTTGCTGTCATTAGTGTCAGTTCTGCAGTGCCAGTCAGAAATTACTGATTTGGAAGGAGAGAAGAAACCTGAAGAGATTTTGGGGGTGAGGCTGTATTACAAGCTGCTTCCCATTGCATGTGATGGATCACTGACAGGTACAAAGCCAGTCACATAACCTTCTCCTTGTTCTGTGTTACAAATGGTAGCCATATTCTTACTGCACTGTAGAAGGGTCAAAGTTTGTATGAACTTCACAGCCACATATACAAAGAGGAGGAACTTCCTTTTGAGTCTGTATTGTGCCTTTGTGCTGCCAGGCAGTGCTAGCTGCTCAGCTTTGAGCTGCATTTTCCCTTCTACAAGAGAAAGTTCGAGAAAGTGATAAGGAAGTTTAAACAAAGATGTTTGTCTTGCTGAAAGGAGAAGGAGCCACAGGAGTTGGTATGTTCTCCCTGTACCTTGGGTGCTGAGTGCTGCAGTCAGACTGCTGTAGAGACTTTTGTGCCAGCTCTTCTTGTGAGTGCTGCAACCACAAAGTTAATGATACAAAATAGTTGGACAGCATAAGCTTGCCCAGGTTGTCAGCTGGAGATACTGGGGGGGGGGGGGGGGGAGAGGGGAATAAATGATAAGTATCTTTGCCCATGTTGGTGATTTAAAAAAATGTCTCTTCAAAGAGACTTTTAAGTGTATTTCTTTCATGTTAAGTTGTGTGTTTCAACTGTTTTGATTGTGAAAGCAAATGAAATGCTTTTTTTTTTCCTAAGGACTCAGTGCCTGACCCGTGTATGCTCTACTATGGGCTGTTATAACTATTTGATACTGATTATTTGTATGAAATGTTGACATTTTTTCATACCATGTGGGGAAAATACATCATTCCAAGAGGAACTGGTGGTTCTGTTGTGAACAAAACTCTGTCGGTAGCTTGAGGACTTTGGAGCAGACTTTTGCCAGCCAGCTGCTCCAGGAGGGCCCGTTGTGATCAAGCATTAATAAGTCTTTGTACATATTATCCTTTACCTTAGGAGTGAGTGCAATACATCCGCTTCATACACAATATAAATTTATTAGGTAGCCAACTTCCTGTATGTGGGAGTCATTTAAATGGGATTCTTTCTGTAGTAGATCTCTTTTCTTTAGCACCTGGGTGGTTCCAGGCTTTGCCTTTGTGCCTTTGCACTGTTCCTGTGGGTGAATTACCCCTGCTGCAAACCCTGGGACAGGAAGGGGACTCCTCCTGCTCTGGGCTCTTCCTCTGAAGCTGCATCATTAACATCAGCCTAATGGAAGCCCCTTAGGAAATCCTCTCTTCAGTATCTGTGTTGGTGTTCCAAACTGACAAAACTTTTTTCATTGTTAGCTTAGAGATTTAGCGGCTCCCAAACTTTAATTTCCACCTCTATTAGGGGGGAATTATCCCCAGCCTTTGAGATCATTGCTATGTATCCACACTTTGATGTGCTTCAGTGTTAATCTGGTTAATGCTGACATCTGCTCCACACAGAATGCACATTTGTGTACTGCCTCTGCCTGCATCCCTTTCCATCACACAAAGCTCTCACTGTAATTCCTGTTCAATTACTAACACCAGCATGTCCCACTAAGAATCCCCTGTGCAGAACTTGATCTGGGGTTGGGATGTGTTAGGAAAGGGGCCTAAGACTTGCTAAACTGCTTTCCACGCGCTGAGGTGGAAGATGAGGCCGGGGAAAGGCTAATCCTCTGCCTGGGCAGAGGCAGCCCTCCTCTGTGTCTCTCTGAGACCTTGCTGTGTGTAAGCAGCTCATCTCCTTTGTGATGAATAAGTGTTGTTGCTTGTGTGCCAGAGCTCCATTAGGAGATTGTGCTGGTTCTGCGTTTCTGTTATTTGCAAATTTCAGTAGGAAAGGGACATGAGGAGATGAGGACATGGAGGCAGGAGGAAGCTGCGGGGTATTTAGGACAGAGATGGGGGCTCACCTCAGGTTCATCATCATCTCACTTCGACATCTGCCAACAAACTTGTGACCTGATCAGCTGCCCGTGGTCTCAGTTCCCAACGTGACTGCAGTGGGCTCCTGTGCAGTGACCCCAAGTCTTTCCACCTGGATTTTTGGGAAAGCCGAGCTGCCGTTGGGCGTGCTGGCCACTAGGTGTCTGTTCTGAATCCTTCTCTTAACTTACTCTGGTTAGAGCATCCCCTGCAGTAAGGAGTGTCTGCGAATTGAGCACTGGGGTCCGAAGGGACAGCTGTGAATTTGGGAAATAGCGCCTGTCAGATCTCTTTAGTTACTTTTAGAGCTGCGATCTCCCCGAGCTCGCTCTGTGATGGAAAGGGGCCGGCAGGTGATGTTTGCTTTTGCACTTAATACGAAAACTGTGCTCCCTCATCACCTCGAGCACCATTTCAGCTCATTCTTCATTTCCTAAAACAACAGAGAATAGTTTTCAGTGCTGTCTTCCTTTTCCCTTCCCTTTCCATCTGGTTTCCCCCACCCCTTTAGCTATGCCACGCCGACTCCTTATAACTGTACACATCTTCTTATTCTCTTCCATGAAATGGTGCGATCCTCTCGGTGTAGGAATTAATGCCATAAATCCTCTTGCTGCATTGTCTCCAGCATTTCCGAGGGGGAGCTTCTCTTGGCAGTGGTGTGCAGGGAATGGCAGAGAGCAGTGGTGTCCCGGTGCCAGAACTGCTATCACAAAACTAATTGTGGAGTTAAACTTTCATGAAGTCATAACAGTGCTAACAAAAGAGGAGCTGTAATCTAGTAATGCTCTGTTTTGCTCAAATCACTTTTGGTTGGGAGAATTTTATTGCAATTCGGAAGATTTAGTGTGTCAAGCAGAATAGTTTCAGCTATAAATACCTGTGCTCGAATAGTTTATTATTTTTATTAGCTCTGCGCTCTTCGTATTCTCTGCGAATCTGACAACAGATAATGTTGGTTTAAAAGGTGCATCCTCGTTTAGGCAGAATTATTGTAGCAGTTCTTAGAGCTGCTGTTGTCTGGTTACACCTCCTGTTTGCAAATGGCTTTGGATAGCTTGAGTGAGAGGCACTGAATTAATGCCGAGCTATTATTCCTTCTTAAACATGTTCAATTTGATGGATTAGAAACGCATTTAAAATTACTTGCCGTCTAATCTTTACTTCTTGTAAGGCTGATGGATTCCACTAAATACGTTTGCTATCTCTATTTTCTCCGGACGTGTAGTGATTGAATGAACAATAGATGTCCCATACTGGAAGCTAACTGGAGCCGAGCACACGGATGAATTAGTGTCGGCGTGGTTGGAGCTCTGCAGGCAGATGCTGGTTTAACTGCTGTGGTTGCTGTGGCGTTGCCCCTGCAGAGTGTGGCAGTGCCTGTGTTTGGTGCAGGTCCCTGCTGGGCACAGTGCTGTGGCAGTGCAGCTGCACATGAGATTGTGGAGTTTCAGGAAAGTTGAATGAGAATAGCTGTCAGTGCTGTGCTGCTGATCAGGTCAGGATTCACAGAGGTGAGGTTCTGGAGGTGTTCCAGGACCGCGGGGATGTGGTACTGAGGGATGTGGGTTGGGGACCTCAGAGGTCTTTTCCAGCCTTAATGATTCTGTGAACTGTAAAACGCTATCACGAGAGATCTACATTCTGCTTATTAAAATAAGCAGCGTGAATCCAGTGAGGCACATGGGGTGTCTTTGGTCCAGTTCCATAACTTATGTTACCCTTCCTCCGCTGAGTCGGTGCTACAGGGCCATGAGTAACACCCAGGTCAAGGTGAAAGACGCAGACACCAGCAGAGCAGATTCTTCCCAGCTTAGACATCGCTGCCACCCACGGTTTTTCCAAATTAGGAAGCGGTGGGCTTCAGCACCCGCTCATCTGCAGCCCCGCTGTGATGTGCTGTCCCTGGGCTGAGCTCCGGGCTGGGGCTGTCCCCCCACGGTGCTGAGTCAGCTGATAAGGGAGGTATAAGTGGGGGGACATAGTGCTTGATTTCACAGAGATATCCTGTTCATTTTGCTGTTTGCTCAAGGAGCTCCATAGATGTCCCTGGTTTCTAAATTCCAGATTTGGTAGGACAGCAGCTCGACTGCGGCTGAGGCTCCATCTGCTGAAGCTGTGCTTCTGGAAGCTGACTTACTGCTTGCAAAATGCTCCCCTAAGGCAAATCAGGCCCTTTGGGGAAGGAGGCTGAGGGCTGGAGCAAATCAGACAGGCATTTTATGTTTCCATTATTAATACAGTATGTTTTACGGTTCTCAAATTGGAATTGCTAGCAGCTGAATTTTAAAAATGCACTACTACTAAAAAATTTAGGAGTAAAAGTGACCTGGCACAACTAACAGTGCTCTCTCCTGCATGGAGACTGCTGGGCATGGCCTCATACAGTCACTCTCGGGCCGAGCCCCTCCTCCCTGCCCTGCCGTTTGCTGTGCCTGGCTCCTAGCAGCAGATCTGGGTCCCTGTAGTCCTCTGGAGGGGACTGAGCCCACAACAAGGTGTGTTATGAAGCAGTGTTGGGCGATTCCTGGCTTGTAAGGAGATTCTGATTTATTTAAAGTCAATGCAAGAATGCAGCAATGCTGCGAGAATTACTGATTGTGGATACAAAGCTGGAAGTACTGAAAGATTACAGAGAGTAGATCGGATGCTTTCGCTTTTTCTTTTCCTCAAACACTTTACTGGTGAGGCAGAAAAAATACAACAAAATCTTCAAGCAAAGTGCAGCTGGGAATAAGAAGGCCCCGGGAAGGCTGCGGGTGAGCATAGGGTGCACCTGAACCTGGACACTTCCTTGCTGCGTGGCTGCTAGCAAAGCAGTGCCTGCACCAGTCCCTGCACGCTGCAGCACCTCGCCCACGTCCCGTCCTGACTGCTGATCGCAGAGGTGAGCAAGCAGGCTGACATCCAGGCCTGCTGCTTTGATGTGGGGGTGACTTCTAGCCTGGAGTCAGACCTGAAGTGCTTGGGAGCCGGCTCCATTAAGTGCTGACCTTGCCAGGGGCTTGCTGGGGTTGCAAGGCAATAAAAGCAGATAAAGCAGGAGAGGAGGCGAGGGCTGAAACGTGCTTGGCTCCTGCAGGGCTCTTCGTGCCGCTTCCTGCTGCGTGGGCAGCTCGCACCAGCCTGCATCATGGCCCCTGGGATGCTGAAACACCACCTGTGTGCCACAGGCAGTCTGCACCACGGACCTTTAGCTCCTGCTTTCCCATCTGCCACCTTCGCTTCTCCTCCCACCACTGGCTCTTGCACGCAGGAGGACTGAAACCTAACAAACCCCCCAGAATAGAGCCCATTGCATGCAACCTTCTCTTTATGCCTGGCACCGGCTCATGTTATGTCTGAAAGATTGGCTGAGCTTTTTTTCCAATCCCTTCCCCTCAGTACAGGGGTTGTCCTTGGGTGAAACGCCTGTTTTCGTGCTGGGCCGTTGGGATCTGTGTATGTGTGACCAGTGCTGGGACAAATGAACTGCCATGTTCCTCCTTGCACCAGGGAGCAGTGGTGCACAGTACCTGCTTATCTGTGACTCGAGACAAAGCAGTGCTCCTGTTGTTGTTCTGACTCAAATGATTCCATGATTCTATGAAGTTGCAACTTCTTGCTCCGTTAGCCCACGTGAAGGAGGAAGACGGAGAGGTGACGGAGTGGCACAGCTGCCCAGGGGGTGCTGGGGTCGCCATCCTGGCAGTGTCCCTGAGATGTGGCTTTGAGGGATGTGGATGCGGTGGGCTGGGCTGGGCCTGGGGATCTCAGAGGCCTTCTCCAACCTTCACAATTCTGTGGTCTTGTGGGAGAGGGATCAAAAAAGGGAGTTGCCTGAAGGTGCTCAGGGATGGGATCGTTTGCGTTTGTTGGTTTAAATCAGAAGCGCTGCAGATACACAGAACGATACGAGCATTCATTTTCCTTTCTCATTCAGGGGTGGGAAATACAGCATATTCTTCTCTGTCATCACCTTGTGGCAGATGCGTATCCTTCTGTCCTTTGTAAACCGGCGTGGAGTGCACCGTGACATTCTGCGCACATCTTGTAGCTCCTCACCTTTTGTCATCCAGTGTGCTTAAAGCTGTTGCTGTTTCTCTCGGAGGAGCAGCCCTCTGTCTTCACACTGGATTCTCTCTGCAGCTTGGCTGCTCGCTTTGTGTTCTGTCAGACTATGGAAATCCTGCTGTCGAGCTGAAGGAACTGAAATCCTTGTTTAGGAAAGCAAATTGTAATTTGGTGCTGCCTGCTAGAAAAGCTGTTGGCCCGCGCGTGGAGGCGACCTGCCAAAGATTTAAAAAAGAAAAATTGGATTTGATCCTCTTTTTTTTCCTGTTTTTAAGATGGTCAAAGCTGGCATGAAGAATGGTAGTTTTCTAAGAGGGGTTTTGTCTGCCCTAAGTAGCAAAAAAGAGCAAGCCTAATCCTGTTTTTCTTCTCGGGTCACCTTTTAAGCTCTGGGCTATATTCGCTTGCTATTGAAAATAGTATTTCTTTCTTTCTGCCCCTTCACGTACAAGGAAGTAGATGTCTTGCCCCCTCGATTTGCTGTTCTGACAGCTTCTTACCATAGTTCCGTGTGCTTGCTCCCTCCTCCTATGCTTTGGGAAGGTGCTGCCTGGGTGCAGCTGTGCTGGGACTGCTGCTCAGCCCACAGGGCTGTTCCTGCTGCTGTTCCACTGGGGCTGCTGAGCTGTGCCAGTGGCCGTGCTGCTGCTGCAGTTCAACGCACAGGTTTCCTCCGTGCTGGGAGGAAGTGGCAGCAGGATGGCAGCTGGGAGCCGTGCGGAGGCCATCTTGCTCCTGCCATCCTTCGGGCTTTGAGATCTTGCTCTTCTTTTTTTTTTTTTTTACCTCATGTCTGGGAACGTTTTATCATCCTCCTCTTTCCCGTTCCGAGCAATTACCATTTATTTTATCTTCAAGCAGCAGCCTGTGGCAATAAATTTTAGGAAACTCCTTCCCGCCCTTTATTAAGCCCTACATAATGGCTTCCGCTACTCACTCATACGTTCATTAAGAAGAATTAAACGAGTGCTGGCGGCCGTTAGCAGAGCATTTAATAACCCCTCCAAGGGAAGGTGCAGCAGATCGGAATAAATGAATGGGAGTGAAAACAAATGAAATAACTATATAGAAAACGCTTAACTAATTTGCTCTTAAAAATCATTAAAAAAAAAAAAAAGAGACTTATTTACATGAACGTAGCATTTTTGCAAGTGCCACTTTGAGGTGCTGAGCTCCGCAGGCAGTGACAGTGTGCCTTGGCTGTGGGGTCTCTGAGAGGGGCTCTTTTAGGGTGAGAAAGGGCATTGTGGTGTGTCCTGCTCTCCTCCTGAGCTGCTGGTCGCAGCGAGGACACGTGCCCAGCAGAAGCGGGGTGCACACCACATCTCCTGTGCACCCTACCAGCTGCAAGGGCAGCACTGGGGCTGGTCGCCAGTCCTCACATCAGCCCCTGTCAGCTCCCAGGTCCTGTTAGAAGGAGCCTGCCGTACCAGCTGATGCTTGGCTTAGTGGGGAGCAGAGGCCAAATGCCCCAAACACAGATCTTCCACAATGCAGGTAGTTCAGCAGGTATCTGCAGGCAGTTGGCATGGGATATCTTGCCTTGTTGCGAAGTCCCCCAGTGTGGAGGTGAAAATGCCTGTGTTCAGAAGTCACTCAGGTACTGCGGGTGACAAGTTTTTGTTGAGATCTTGTGGTTGCTTGTATGTTATCTTTGCTGCAGTCATTGCTGATGGCATTTGAGGAGCTCAGCAGCTTGAGGACAATGACACAGTAATTACTGTTATTGAACCAAAGATGCGGTTTAAGAATTTTACCTGGATCACTACATTTGATTGATATTTTAATTTGCTTCTGACAGGTGAAAGATAATGAGAATCAGCTTGCGATGGAGAATTCCTAATTTTTTTCGCTACCTATATAGGCTTCCCATTTTAAATTATTCATTATATTTAAAGAATCAACAGTATATGAGAAGAGCTAATCTGCCCAAATCCAATGCGCTGCTAACACGCCCTGAATGTCTTATTCTAGCCCCTGTGCCAGGTAAGAATCCAGTTAATAGCTTTCAGGTGCACTGCAAATAACAGGAGGGAGATAGCACGGATGTTTGTTTTGAATGAACAAGCGTGTATAAGAACGTGGATGTTTGCATTGCTTTTTAAATGGCCCAAATCCCCTTTCACTAAAGGCAGGAGGACTGGGAGGAGGGGGTGTGTTTGGGATCTGTCTGGTGCTGTAGTACGTGGGCCACGAAGTGTTATTAGAGCAGCCTGCAGCGTAGCAGAGCGGGGCTGAAATGCTGGTGGTGAGCTAACGTATTACTTGGGGTCGCTCCCCTGCTAGTAAGTAGCAGTGCTGGCAGTTCTCGTTGTTTTCTTGTGCGCCTGCGGTATTTTGCGGGTGGGCCCCGGCTTCCGAATGCAGGCAATAAAAACTGCATTTTTAATAAAAAGGGATATTAAAACCAAATAAAGAACAGCCTTTCTTCAGTATTTCCCTTTTTATTTTCCCCATAATTTTCACTGTGGCTTGAGCTGGAAGTACTAGAGCTGGTTTTGCTCCACTTCAGTAACGCTGGACGCTTTTGTCCCACGTTTGAGAAGCTTGGTTAAGGGGGACAATGTAAATTGCAAATGCTTGCCCTCATGCTAATAAAAGCTAAAAATTGTAATAATATCTTTATTGGTTTGAAACAATTCCCTGTCCCTTTCCTCCTCCCCGGTAATGTAAGCCATTCAGCATGCTGACATTTGATCTGGAGCCGAGGCAGCGTGGAGGCGAGCAGCAGCTTGCTAATGGATTTCTGATTGTTCTCCTGGTCCATTCCCATCTTGATGAATGGTGCAGTCGGCTCTTGCAGTCTGGGGAACTGATAAAAACACTTTGCCCTCATGTTATTACGTTTCTCCAGGAGAGTAGAAAAGCAGATTTCCTTTGCTGTCCCGATGGCTTGCTATCCTGCTCAATTAGAGAGAGGTATAAAGAAGCAGCCTCCCTATTTGAAGCTGAAATTGGTTTTACAGCTTATATTAGGTCTGTCTTAGGTGGCTGGTGTGGAATCCCTGCTTGCTCAGCTTGCTGCTGATGTTTTATGGCTGCTGGTGTAGGGCATCTCGTGGGGGCACGGAGCACGTGTTTGTGAGCAGGGTGGCTGCCTCCCATGCAAAACCCCTTTTTGTGCCAGACCTCTACGTGTCAGGGTAATGTGGAGCTGTTATGCAAGGATCTGGTATTGTCCTGCAGCAGTTAGTTTAGGAAATTGGTTTTTACGGGTTTGGGATGCCTGTGCCAGGATTTGTGGGGGCTAATGGGAAGATCCAGGATAATCTTTTTGTTGCAGTTGTCAAAATGTTTGTTATCCCATAACATTAAAATAACAGTGTTGGAAAAAGCTTAATATAAGAACAGTTCATTAGAATGTTTTTAGTCAACTTAATGACAGCATTTGCACCCTGATCGCTATGCGTAACAACTTTATTCAGCTCTTCCACTCTCTTGATGAATTAACCTCATCCCCATGACGCTGTGAGCTGTGAAAGTGAATTTCAGGCTTTGCAATTAAGGTGTCTTGAGTTCTTTCTGATTTGTCAACATGACTAATGAGAGGGGCTGCGTTGCAGCTCCCTCCATAGCTGCACTCCTGGACGTGGAGGCGTTTCGGGGGGAAGACCTCAAGCACCCTGATAGCTGTTGGGGGGATGACGTAGGAGGGCATAGGGGATCCAGGAGGTTCCTGGGTTGTGTTGGTGTGATTTACTTCCTTCTCCATGTGATAAAGGAGCCAACAAAGAGAGGTGTTCTGCTGGACCTTGCACCAATACTAAGGGGCTTGCTGGGAATGGGAAAGTTGGAGGCAGCCCTGGCTGCAGTACCCATGGGATGGTGGAGTTCAGGATCCTTAGGGCAGGGAGAGAGATGAAAGGCAAGCTCACAGACCTGGTGTCTCCAAGGATGTGCATGGAAGAGTCCTGTGGCATTATACCCCAGAGGAAGGGGGGGTCCTGGGAGCCAGTTAATGCTCAGGGATCACCTCCACCAAACTCAGGAGTGGGTTATTCCTGCAAAGAAGTTGGGCAAAATGTGGTGAGAGGATGGGAAAAAAGCTGCTGATAGCAAAAAGGAGGTATGCAAGGAAGGCAAGGAACATGAGTGGAGCGGAGAGACATTGTCCAAGCATGCAGCCCTAAGTTTTGTGGCTGAAAAGTTGAGGCCGTGCCTTTCTTTCCATACAGTCTCATTATATTCTGCAGCTACCTCTGTTGGCCTTGTTCAGATAAACAGTATTAACTTGCATTAAACCCAAAGCCTGTATGCATAAACTGTGTTGTCTTTCTGTTGCACAGATAAATGGTATTGAGGTTGAGTCATCTCCATGCAGGCAGTTGCCTCCAGGGAGTGCCAATGTGCAGTGGAGGATCCGGCTGTGCTCGGTAGCAGCATTTATGGGGCTCATCTTCTCATGAGAAGAGCAGTGTTTACTCAGCAGACACTGCCTTTTGGTGGGATTTGCCCCTTTCACTGTAAGAACCTTTTAAGCAAGCTCTTCATCTCACCCTGGAAAGGAGAAGGCCAGTTTGTCTTCTCTTGCTGCTCGTCACTAGCTCTGACCAGGATTCTTGCTGTTCTCAGTTTTCCTATTCTCACAGTCTTTCTGACTCAGGTCACTTCGGAAAATGAGAGCCAGCGTGAATTCCCCAAATCCAGGATGGCCAGTGGATCGCTTCCAAAGGCCTCCAGTGTGGACTGCTGTGTGCTCATCACAAGATCGCTGGGTTGGGAGGCAACATGTGACAGTGCCCAGCTCGTCCCAGCTGGGGTCCTCTGTGCTCTTTTGTTTGACTCCTGACAACAGCCAGTCGAGTTTTTCAGCTGTAACAGTTATATCCCTGTCCTGAGGACAGGGTAATTCTAGATATCTCTATGGGCTTCCATTATATCTTCATTTATAGCACAAAAAAATGTAAAGAAATGTCATTCTTTTTCCTGGACGTGCATAGCATGTGGCTTAGGAACTGCTTGTGAGCTTCGTCTGCTGTCTGCATTGCAGCCACTTGGTTTTTGCCTTTATTTGAACGAGTGCCAGCAATACGGCAAATTCAAATGTTTCCAAACTTTCCCCACGACATCTTCTAGGGGAAATAACCACTGTGCCTGAGCCACCAGGAATCCTTCTTACCAGACGTGTTCTTTTCATTGCTTACAGCCTTGCAGAAAGGCAGCGTTCTATCTGCAGGCACAGGCAGAGGAGGCACACGTCCCTGTGCGCTGCCTGGGCCGGGCTGTCAGCGTTAGGCCTCCAGCAGTCCCATTTATCCACACGTGCCTTTGGAGGGGTTGGGACACAGCAGGTCGGTTTCTGCCTTTTGTTCACCGCTAAGCAATTAGAAGATGATTTATGTCTTTGTTTCTGCTTTCAAATCCCTTCAGAAAATGATGGTATGTTCTTAACCCAAGAGTTATGATATTGAGACGCTGGCGTAAGGCAGAAGCTGTTCCTCATCTGCGTCAGCGCTGTCTTCGGTGCTGGGGCACTCTGCTGCTCACTGGGCCCTGTGGCTGTTACTTAATTTTAAGTGAATAATGAATTTTCCCATTCAGCCAGAGCTAGGTAAGTGGTACAAGTGATGTACGTGCTAGATCCCTGCCTGGGAGCAGCGATGTGACTGAAAATCAAATGCTGTGCTCGGGCCATGGCCTCATTAATGCTGGAGGGCCCATCTGCCCCCTGCTAGCAGGTAGTTGGGATTCTATATAACCTCATCAACGTTTGTGTTGTGGGCATGGAATTAGTGCCTAGCTTTATTGATTGGTTAATAGCTTGGTCCTCTGCTGTTGTACCTGGTGGAGATTAATTAAAAAAAGGAATGGGTGACGCCGTGACCTTGTTGTTAATCTGAGTGTGACTGGGCAGAAGTAAGAAGTGCGTTGTGTGCTGACGTTGGTTTACTGCCTCTTCTAGATTCCCTTCCCTCTGCCCACTGGTCTATGCCTGGCATTTTTTCCCAGCTTGACATAAATATTTGGCTAAGGCTAAAAGGATGAACAGAATTACATGCTATCAGCAGAATTAGAGGAAAAGAAGTTCTTCTGCCAATCACATTGTGTGCTGGGCACAGCAGAGACTTTGCCTTAATGCATCTCATTGTGCTTGGCGTATGCTAAGCAGGATGGAGATGAAGTGGGTGTGGGTCATCGCCCACTGCATGGTTCCCAGGCCCGGGGAGAGCCCTGGTGGGGCTGGAACCAGCTGCACGTGGTGGTGCTGGAGCTGTACCGTGACCCCAGCGCGTTCCTGGGCTCATTCCTGGCATAGCTCGGCTGTCCACTGCCCCTGGCCTGCTGCTGCACGAAGGTGTTTGTCCTTGCAAGGATACAGCAACCTCTTCCAAAGTAATTTAAGCTAAAGAGGAAAATAAATCAATAATGCTGGAGTAAGTGTCAGATAATGGGTCCTGCGTCTCTGATGTTAGGGTTGCAGTGAAATGTCGAACGGGTGAGACCTTTTGCTGTGGGTTTTCTTCCAGGGCAGTGATCAGTCTGAGAACAGCTGTTTGCACGAGGCATAATTAAAGTTTAATTGGGGATGTCCATTAGGAGGTTAGGACACCAGGAGAAAATAAAAATGAAAACAAACATGAAGGTTTGAATGGGAGAATTTAAAGAAGGAGAAATGGAAGAAGTGAGAGCTGAGATAGTGTGGGTGCGAGGCAGCAGCAGGAGGATGGCTGAGGGTGTGTGCTGGAGCCAACGGGCATTAGGAGAGGTGGGCTTAGGGGGTCAGACCTCGGGAGTACAACAGCCTGAATTCCTCTAGGACAGGAGAGAAGCTGAGGAACATCAGGGCATCAATTTGAGGAGTCAGGAAGGAAAAGGGAGAGGTTTTGGGGTGGTGGAGGTGTGCTGGGGTGAGGGGACCAGCAGCGTGCCGGGGAGCAGTGCCTGGAGGAAGCGTTAGCCCTTGTGGCCCCAGCAAGTGTCAGTGAGTGTTGGATTACAAAAATGCCTTTTCTCCAGAGTACCTTTGTTCATCTCTAAGTGTCAGCGTTGTGTTCACAGCCTTGGCTTTTGTCATGTCGGAGTTTCATGGGGCTTTATGTTAAGTGTGTTTTGCACAGGGGAGGTAAATTGCTGTTTGAGTATTGCATGTTCTGGTGGTGAGAGCAAAACCCACCGATCCAGGCCTGCTCCAATCAGTCCAAAGGTGCTCCCGAGCTCTTGTTTTTCTGCTGGAACTGAAGGCTGGGGAATGCTCAGTGCTCTATCCCTTATCTTCCCTCTGGCTTTGCTGGAGCTGAGGCATTGAGAAATACAGTGCCCCGTCCTTGGCTGCATGGGAAGTCTGTACTGGGGCTAATTGAAGGCTGGCGGTCATAGAGTCATTAAGGATGGAGAGTCGTTGCGGACTGCCTGCAATGTTTTACCCTACAGATTCTAGCCATAAGGAAAATACTTCCTTAAACAAAATACGTAGGCAGGGTCTATTTAAACAACCCCTGGAGCTTTTTGAATTGCATGCTGAAATATGTTTGAAAATCGCACGTTTCCACTGAGATCTCTGACGGTGAGCATTTGCGTTTTGTGCATTTGGGCTCGTTAGACTCTGAATGGAGGGAAGTGCCTCTTCCCAAGAGCAGGTTTGGTATCCGTGGACGTTGCCTGGAGCAGAGTCCTGGGAGCTGTGGACACACGGGGCTGTGTGCTGGCAGAGCTGATGACTTTCCTCTCTGGGTGACCCTGGTGAGTCCTCAGACCTCTGCACATCACAGCCCAAACTGGAGAACCCGAGGCAGCAGCAGAAGCCTTGCTGGGAGCTGGGAGCCTGCAGCCACTGAGTTATTCTGGGGAATGGGGAAACGAAGTAAGACATGAATTAGCGTAAGGGAGAGAGCACGCGGATTGTTTTGATAGAATTATTTTCTCCTCAAATATCCCAAACTGCCTTAATTGGGCTTAGTTTGAATGGGTGAAGTGACTTGTGCCATCCTACCTTACAGCAAAGAAAAAGCAATATACGTACTTGCAGTTTTCCGTTTTGTCAGACTGCTTACAGAGCCTGTGGAAATTGAGTTAATCAATATTTCTATTAGACACGCGCTCGGGCCCCATGCCACAAGCACTCATTTTTAAACCCTTCAATCTTGTATCATTTATGGAGATTGTATTGTCAGAAATAGAGCCGTAAATAATTTATTTTGCTGCCAGGGCTTTTCTAAAGGTCTCTAGGCACGGTGCGAGATTTCCTCCAGGAGCTGTAAAGCTTCCAGCTCCGTTTGCTATGGCAAAGGGATTTTTTTTGAGAGCGACGAGGAGGCTGGTGGAAATGATTGGTTATTTCAGGAGTGGCTGGCAGCTGTTTCCTTCGCATTGCTATTGTAATCTAGAGCAGAGCAATTAGTAAGTGAAATGATTCCCATGCTCCGTGGTCTGTGCGGTACAAGCGGAGGTTCCCGGCGCACGCAGCTGCCTGCAGCCTGGGATGTGGCGGTGGGGGGGATGTGCCCTGTGCACTTTGCTTGGGGCAGTATGCACAGGGATCCTGCTTCTCTGCGGGCGCTGCCATAAGGGGTGCCCTCTGCGGGCACTGTGGCACCCCCATAGGTGACGTCCTTTGGGTTCACTACCATTGGTGATGTCCTTAGGAGAGACTGTGGGAACTGCCGTAGGTGATGTCCTTCAGGGGCACTGACGGGGCTCCTCCTGTCGTGGTGTGCAGCTTCTCAGAGGCTGGCAACTTTGCTGATTGAGGAGAGAATCCTGTAGAGCTAAATAAACGCTGGCTCTGGACTGGGAGGCTGGCAAGAAAGTCACTATTTCCAACTGACTCCTGAAAGTTTCAGCTGGTCAGCAGCAGCCCTGACCCGCGTGGATTGGCGGTGGCTGACGTCGATCTTATTGATTCCTTGAAACATCCGTCCCCTTCAGTTACACATGGAGAAATCAACGGTGTCAAATGCGTTAAGACTATAAGCAATTGAAGAGAAAAACTCTGCAACAGCGCTGCTGCACTGGGGGTAGCTATTTCCAGGTGTGGGATGTAACCCACGGATCTGTGCGCACTAAGGGGATGGGACTGCCCAGGGCAGCTGGGGTTGAAGTTTCCTCCTGGAAAGATGTTTTCCTTCGCTCGGGTTTGTTGTGCTCTGGACGCAGCGGCCGTTCATAGCGCTGCCACGTGGTGACAGCCTTACCAAGTAAACCGGTGCTGGCAGGAGGGCTGGGGCTCGCTGCCTGCACTGTGCTACCCTCTGCAAGCCTCCGTGTGGGCTGGGAGACGTTTCTAAGTGCTGTGTTTTTACCTTACAGCTGTAAATAGGTTCTTTTGCCAGTTTGCTCTGAGTGTCACATCGTCAGCTCCCCTTAAATCACATCGGGTGCTGGTGGAAGAACTGCTCTATGGAGCAATAAAAGGAGCTTGCTGACAGGTTCCTACTGCTGGAGTGTTGCTCAGAGGGGCTGTCACCTGGGGGGACACCTCCCCACAGGTTCTCAGCCTCCCACAGGCTGCTGCTGTTCCCTGCTCCCTGCGGGGATGCACACAAAGGCACTCCAGGTGTCAGGGAGGCTTCCTGCTTGCCAGCTCACGAGCTGACTGTTTTCCAAATGAAGAAAATTCATTTTAAGCATGTTTCCTCTGTGCCACCTTTCTGTCCATCAGGCAGCAGCTGCTCTGTACATAATGACTTGTGAGGGGCAGCAGCGGTAGCACCCCAGTTTCTCATGCTGGCACAGCAGCTGGCCTTGGGCCGTCCCTGCCTGCTGCTGGGCTCTGTGCCTCTCCCATTCCCACTCCATATCTCCTTCCCTGCCCTCCCCAGCCACTCATAAATCTCTCGATGGGACATCAGAGCCTTCTGTTCACAGCCTGATTTCCGTTTCCTGGCATAGTGCAGAGCTGATATTCTCTGCGTTCTCTATCTAAAGTTAAAGAACAAAAAAGGATGAGAACTCTCTGCCTTTGTGAAATGCTGTGTTGGCCATTATCTGAGTTTCAAGCTTGTTCCTAATGAAGTACAGCAAGTACAATTACTCTGCCAAAGACCAATTTCTGTCCGAGTTGTGGAGGTGCTGCAGTCCCACTTTGTAGTTCTATTTTTCCCTTTACCCCCTGTGATCAAGGGAAGCTGATGCTAATGTCTGAATGAATGGCTCAAAGCTCACAAAAGCTGCATCTCACAATGCATCCATCACCTTGGAGAGCTTGCATTTTGAGAAGAGGATGACCACTGCCACGTTTGTGGTGAGATTTATTTTGGCCGTTAAAATTGTATACATTTATCTTCAACGTGGCTTCTGTTTATTGCGTGTTTAATCCTTTAATTCCACTGTATTTTATCTTCCATTTTCACTCAACTCCAGTAAAATTCTCCCAGAATGTCAGAGCAGAAGAAACAAAAACGAGCAGCTTGCTCTTTTCCGTGCTCCTGCACAGCAACACACTGGCTTTTGAAACATTTATGAACCCGTCTAGTATTGAGTTGTTTTAGTGGATTTCGTGCTGCTGGTGCCAGGAGACCCTTTCTGGTAGATACAGTCCTGGAGCAAATCGGCAACCTCAGGAATTCAGGATCAATTTGCTGGTGTTCTGAAGTCTTGTGAGCTACAAACAGCGTGGTAATTTGTGTTATGTCCAATTCACTGCAGTGCTGCACAGCACACGATGGAAGTCAGAACACTGCTGCTTTTTGTTTTCATATTATGCAGCAGTATCCCAGGGTTGTAGGGAGGACAAGAGCAACACCGGGTAAAGACGAGAGTTTCCTCTGGAATCATCCAGCTGAACAGGTTTGTTGGAGACAACAGATGCTGATTTAGCCCCTGCTCATGTAAGACTTAAAATACCGAAGTTACACTGGCAGGTTTTCAGAGCCCACATGGGGAAGGATAGTGGGATGCCATTTTATTTATTTATCTACTTATTTATTTATTTTTGCATTCCTCCTTTTTGTTGCATTTCCTGAGACACTTAACAAGCCAGTTTTGCAGCGGTGGGCAGTTCCCAGCTCGCTGTGGCCATGCTGCTGACGTTGCCTGGCACGAGCAGCTGCCAGGTGAGTGAATGTGTCGAGCTGCAGTTGTGGAGGGAGTGGAAATAATGTGGCCTGAGACATGTGTATGTAATTTGTTCAGATGATTCAAGCGAGAGCCATGGCAACTGAGATAAACAGAGGAAAAGATACTGGAAAACCGGCAGCAGCTTCGTTTTAATGGCACAGCCCTCGCTGCAGACAGCTCAGATGTTTACTATGAGAGCTCTGTCCTCTTGCGTCTTCCTCCCACCGCCCCCATCGCTTTGCATGCACTGAGTCATGAGATCGAAGGCTTCTTGGGTAAAGCACTGCAGGCCAAATTCCACAGCTTCTACTGGAGCAAAAAACCATTGACTGTCCTCAGATCCGGACTGCAGAATTCCTTTCCCTTTTTTCGTGGATGGGAAGGGACCTTAAAAATCACCCAGTTCCAACCACCCCTGGCAGAACCAGGCTGCCCAGGAGCTCCATCCAGCCTGGCCCTGGGCATCTCCAGGGGTGGGGCACCCACAGCTTCCCTGGGCAGGAGTGCCACAGCCTCACCGCCCTCTGATTCACCTTAGATAAAATAATAGTAATAAGAAAAACACACCTGACTTGGTTCTCTAATGGCTCAGGTGTACTTTCTGCAAGCACTGCAGGTTTTTGGCTAGGTGGGAGCGCTGAGCCCACGTGGGACAAGCTTCTGCTTAAAGCTGTTGGGTAAGTGTCAAGGTGTTGTCTGAAACGGAAAGAGTAGAATGGAGAACACCGCTGCCACACTTCAAGTGTGAAGTTAGAGACTGGCTGTTGCATGGCTGCAAAATAACCAAGGCTTCTGCCCAGAGAGATGGTAGAGTCCCCATCCCCTGAGGAGCTCTGGAACCATGGGAATGTGGCACTGGGGGACATGTCGGTGGGGTGGGCTGGGGTTGGAGCTGGGGATCTGAGAGGGCTTTTCCATTGGGGTTGTGTAACGTGTGCAGTTGGGTGTGCTCATCCCAAATCCCACCCCCGGGGGGGATGTGGTGGTGACTCACCTCCGTGAGTCATAATTCCTGACACTTTGCTAATTGCTGTCCTCCCTGCGTCCCTGCTTCCTGGGCTGCAAACCCAGTCCAGTGGGAAGGAATGTGCTTCCAAGCAGTCACAAAACTGGCCGCTTTCCTGCAGCAATGCGTTCAGCCTGCCCCAGGGCTGCGTCTTCGTGGCCCCTTGCTTATCTTCTCTGATGCTTTAGAAGTGAACGACGAGATGGAGAAGTTTAGGAAAGGAAATGATTAGCTGTAGAAATAGGGGCCATACCCCGTGATTTGAAAAGCACGCTGTGTGTACAGTCTGCAGGTTAAAACTTCATTCAAGAAAATCTGCTCTTTTTGATCATGAATTGGCTTCTCCATGCTGTCATTCCACGATGCTGCCAGTACCAATAAAAAAAACTAAATCTCAGTAGTTAATATATAATCATACATATAGTATAATAATAATAATAATCTACACAGAGTGCACTTACCCTCTGGATGCATTTTTTTATGTTTTGTTCAGTACAGAACTCCCACTGTCTGTACAGAGAATGCTAAGAATGTGCTGTACGTGCTGTTTTAATTAATTTATTCGTATGACTGACAGTGTGGATTAAAGCTCGTTTTGCAGATAACCCCCATGTCATCATTGTGACCTCTTGGTTCACAAACCAGTGAAGCCTTCCTCTGCTGCTTCCTGCAAGGAGTGAGGAACAAGCAGGTTTGTGTCAGATGTTGATCTTACTTCACCTGGCAAGGACCCCTTCTTCTGGACATTTTGGTTAGTGCTGATGACAGAACAAGGCATTCTTATCTTTCTCTTGATTTTTTTATTCTCCACTTCATTGTTCAGCTTGACATCTTCTTGTCACTCCCAGCTCTCTTACTGCAGTGGCATCTCACAGAGCAGACAGATGTGGGAGGCTACAAGCAGAAAAAAGGTTTCAGCTGCCATTGCTATCAGGCAGCAATGGGAAGTCAGGAGCCCAGTGGTTGTCTTGCTGTTGCTACCATCCCTGTAAGGAGCACAGACACAGCACAGTATACTGCAGATTGAGTATGTGATACAGACACTGTGGAGTCCAGTACAAGGAAAGCGGAGTGAAGGGATTCAGAAGGAAGAGGGAATTTAATCTCCAGACGTGGAAGACACTTCCCCAGTCTCCTGTTTTCCACTTTCCACTTGGTGACTGTTCAGGTCTTTGTGTAGGATCCATCCATTGGCACGAGCACTCCCAGAACATCTTTCCTCTTTACCTTCCCAGATCTGCTGCAGGTTGATCTGAGGAACTGGGAACCGACGTGGAGAAGCTGGGGCAGGTGTTCTGTTGGTAGGGAGCTTTGAGAGGCTGCAGCCCAAAGGTGGAGGTGGATATCTAGTGGCACGAGGGGACAGTGATGTGACACAGGCTGTGCTGAGCTGGCTGGGCTGCAGGAGAGGCGGGCCAACCCTGCTGGGTGTGCAGTCAGCAGGGAACTATTTTCCACTGGATCTCAGGGTGGAAACTTGAGCATTCCTAGAAGTATTCCCTAGGAATGACAGTACTGGTGATTAATACATTTCCAATGAGAAAAGAAACTGAAGTTTGTTCCCTGCTTCCCAGGGGTGATGGCTGCGCAGTGAGAACACCTGATTTATAGGGATCTTTAGTGGCGAGTTGGTGACTGGAAACGCTTGGAGCCTGTTTTGAAGCTGTGCAGAAGAGCATGCTTGCGTCATCCTGAAAATGCAGTGAGTCAGTGGGGTCCTGAGGGAGCTGTAACGGCTCAAACAGAAACTTGGAAGAGGAAACGGGGACGGATTTAAAGTTGCAGCATTGGTGGTTGCTGCTTGGTTCGGGGATGTTCCGCGTGTGTGCAAGGCAGTGGTGGTGAAGGGGTTCGTGGAGGGCTTTGCTGCTGTAAATACAAGTGAAGCTTTATAGCAGCGATCCACCCGGGGCAGGGTGTGGAGCTGGAGGAGGGTGTACAGCTAGCTCTGCTTGCCATTATACTCAGGATTTTGGTATTCAGGGAATCTCCGTGAATTCCTCATTGCTGTGCATGTTTTGGTACGTTAACGAATAACTTATTGGGAGGGGGCAGGAAGGAATGCAGGAGGCAGCCCCTGGATCAGCCACTGCTCACCACCACCACTCCTGACGTTCTCATTTGGGGGGTCCTGCTGTTAGGTGCTGTGCTGGGGCTACCACGTGCCCAAGAGGAACCGATCCCCGGAAGAAATCCCCCTGGGGGAGGTTGTGGGATGCAGGTGGTGGGAGCACTTGCTGCTCCTGGTGCCACCAGCACTGGAGGTTTTGCTGTTGGGCCCCTCTCTGCAAGAAGGACATTGAGGCCCTGGAGCACTAAGAGGAGGAACGGAGCTGTGAAGGCTCTGGGGCACAAATCTGATGGAAGTGCACTAGGACAGCTCAGCATGGAGAAGAGGCCCAGGGAAGACCTCATTGCTCCCTGCAGTCCCTGGCAGGGCACTGTGGTGAGGTGGGGTCATCCTCTGCTCCCGGTAACAGCGATAGGATGAGATGTGATGGCCTCACATTGTGCCTTCCGAGTGCTGGATACCAGGGGGCATTTCTTCTCTGAAAGAGCAGTGCTGCACTGGCACAGCTGCCCAGCAAGTGGTGGAGTCACCATCCTGGGGATGTTCCGGACCCGAGGAGATGTGGCACTGAGGGATGTGTCAGTGGGCATGGTGGGATGGGTTGGTGGTTGGAGTTAGTGATCTTAGAGGTCATTTCCGACCATAATGGCTCTGTGATTCTGTCCTTGAAATGTTTTCTGTTCCTCTTGCAGGTGAAACAATGTGGATCTGTTGTGATGCTGTTGGTGTTTTGGTGGTTTGATTTCAAAACTTTGAGATGCTAACCACTGTGGTATTTGGGGGCCTCCAAACCACAGATGAGTTTATCTTTGTATTTATGAAGGGGAGAAAAAATATCCACAGAGGACCATAACAGTGAAGTTAAGATAAAGTTTTGGACTTCATAAACTCTGTTGGATCCTTAATATGTATGTTTCTTTTTTTTTTTTTTTGCTCATTTACAAAACATCTTGTTACAGCAAACAAAGTGAGACCATTCTTCCCAGTACAGATAGTAGAAAACACACACACACACACAAAAAAAACCAAACCAAAACAAAACAAATCCAACTTGAAGAAATGTCCCCCAGGGACAGGGCCCACCGCTGACAGCACAGCTTTAGCTGCTGAGCTTCGCCTCTGAGCAGCACCAAGGGAGGTGCATCAGAAGCAGCTGTTCCGTTCTGCTCTGCAGAACTAAATGAACCCTCATCCTGCTCCCAGTGCTTCCCTGTGGCTGTAGCTGCTTGCAGGCCCTGGCAGTGTCTGCAGGGGGTTCCTCACCCAGTTGCTTCCCCTGCACCTGGGTACGGCCGGTCCTTGGGTGTGCTTCC
This sequence comes from Oreortyx pictus, assembly GCA_036925125.1. Taxonomy (NCBI): domain Eukaryota; kingdom Metazoa; phylum Chordata; class Aves; order Galliformes; family Odontophoridae; genus Oreortyx; species Oreortyx pictus. The sequence continues at coordinate 6,348,503 of JAUPFR010000022.1, forward strand.
ACTGGGCAGCATGTTGGTCAGTGCATCCCTCTGTGTCTGTGGGCTGTTTTGACGCATCATCATCAGGAACATAAAAACGTTTTGTGACTGTGATGTACGCACACCTCGGTGTCGTGGTTTAGCTTTAGCTCTCTTGCTGTAGCTAATATTCAGACCGTGAGTGCTCCATCGGTTCATTGTGATTGAAGAACAGTCTGCTTCTCAGCAATGCTTATGCAAATTAATGACTCATATCTTTAGAGCTGAATTGAAATATCTATAAAATTTTAGAGTTAGGCGGTAATTGCATTACCATTTTGCAACTTGTGAAAGATTTGATTTTGTTTTTTTAACTCCTGAGGCGTATTTCAGACCCGTGACCTCATTCCCATAAAGCAAAGCTATTTCATTACATCATAGCTGGGCAATTTGACTTTTGATAGCTGGTGTTTGCATCTATGTTGAATCCATTAAATATTTGCCTGCTTAAAAAGCTGCCAGGCATGAAACATGTTGGCGTGTAAATGCCTGAGAAAGTATTTAAAATAAAAAAGCAAATTTTGGGGGCCTTTTAGCTGGCAGTTTTGTTGAAAACAAGAGCCGTCATTTTCCCCTCCATCGTCACCATCTGCTTGGTTTCTAGAAAAGAAATGATAAATGATTTTATTTTATTTTATTTTTGCCTTTGCAGCTGCAATATTTGATTGCAGTCTGACTTCACTAGTGATACATTCGGAAATATTTCTGCAGTTAATTGGAGTTCATCAAACCCACAGTGGGTGACCGAGGCCGTACTCAAATGGGGCTGTTCTGCCGTGGGCAGGTTCCCCTGCGTGGCACATTGCCCTCGTTGTGCACAGATCATGGTTCGCTGTCTGACTAAGTGAACAGCATCGTACCCAGGATCTCCTGACATTCCTTTTGCTCCAATTAAAGCAGACTACAGATGAGCTGGATGAGGGCTGTGTGAGGGATGGGAGGGGATCAGTGCATGTTTGAAACAGTGCCAGGTGTCTGCAGACTTGGTGTAAATGTTGAGCACTTGAGCTGTGCCCCACGGAATCAAAGACCAGCTCTGGCTGGGAGGGACCTGAAAGACCACCCAGTTCCAACCCCTTGCCATGAGCTTGTTGCCACCGCGTTCTCCGTTACCATTCGCAATGGCCGACCATCTTTGAATCTTCTTGTATTCCACCACTAACACCCCCTGCTGAAACAGGTTAAAACGTGCTTTTATCACTGTTACAACTTCCAGTCACCCTTTTCCATTCATCAGACCTTTTCTATCACCTCCTTCCTGCCATCAGTCCGCATGGAAGAAGCATCCCTTGGGATCCCATGCATCCGCCCGGCCGGCTCCGGGTGACGCAGCTGGGGAGGAGCTGCCCACAGCCCTGTGCCATGGGCCTTCCTTAGTGCACAGCTCTGTCTGCTGCCTTTTCCTGGCACCCTGAGATCTGGAGCTGCAGAATTCATTCCTACCCCCCTGGTAACACCTCCGTGCAACTGATGGGTCGCGCTGAAGAAAAACCACGAAGAGATAATTGCCCAAATACTGTAAAATGGCTAGTTTCATACCGACAGCCTCAGATGGCGTTTGACCCTTAATACAGATGGTTTCACTTAATGGATTTTGTTCAAACAATCGCTGTTCCTGGAAGTGGTTTCAGAATGGGCTGTTCCTCAGTGCTGTTCATGTTTGCTTTTCCTTGCGATGCTACGAGTGGCTGGGGGAGGGCACCTCCAGAAAACGGCCGCGATCGCTGCTGACGGGCACTGCTGGAAGCTGCTGCCTGCTCCTGTAATATGCTGCAGGTTTCTCCCTGAAGTGGTTTGGGGCACACTGTGCTGCAGAGCTCACGAAATTTCAGTTGTTCTGCTCTGCTGGAGACCTGGGGGAGTCCCAGCGTGAGATCCCTGCTCCTCCTGTTTCCCTAGGGATGTGCTCCTGGGTGTTCTGACACTGGAAACCTTTCTCCTGGATGCCAGTGGAGCATCTCTTTGCAAGTTTGGGGAAACCTGACTGGGGCCTGAGCTCTGCTGCACGGTGGGTGGCTTGTCCTGAAGGCAGCTGGCACGAGGACCTTTGACACTTGGAGAAGGCGGAGGCACAAGCAGGGTGATAGCTTTGCCTGCAGTTACAGGGAAATCAGTGGGAGAGCTGGGAATACAGCTGTGGTGTGTCTGCTCCATGAGAGTATGTTTAAGCTGAATGGATAATTTCCCCTTATTTTTCTTTTTTTCCTAAAATATTTTTCATCTTAAAAGCCAGATCAAGTGTGAGGGTTTGACACTAAGCAAAAGCGAAGCGAGCTATTATCAGCTCTTTGCGGAACGCTAACCTGCTAATCCTCCCAGCGACGTGGTGACATCCTTTATCCAGCGCTCCAGGTGTAATTACAAGATGAGAGCTCACATAATCTGGGGGGCTTTTCCTCTGCACAATTCTGGATCTGATAACTGCAGCACTATGCAGCTGAGCATTCCCTGTGCAATGTGCTGTCTTGCACATGCTCTATGGACTCTGCCTTGCCTTCGTCCTCTCTCAACTCCAGAGCTGCTGCAGGTTTCTTGTCTGTTTCCTTCCCCAAACCTCCTTCTGCTTTGAGATTAATTTTAAGAGAGGCTCTGCTGGCACCCTAACTAACATGCACATCGCCAGAGGATTAGGGAACACTGCAGCTCTTTCACCCTCTGCAAATCCCCTGGCTGTGCTCCAGGAGCGGGGCTCACACAGGCTGAGCTGAAGGGAGTGGGGAGGAATTGGGGACATGTGTCCCAGCCCAGCTGGCCGGCTCCTCACCTTCCCACCTCCGGTTGGCTCAGGCATAGCTTCCCCTGGTCCCAGAATGGCAGAGCCATTAATGTTGGAGAAGACCTCTCAGATCCCCATGTCCAACCCCAGTCCCTGTGCCCACTGCCTCAGTGCCACATCCCCACAGCTCTGGAACACCTCAGGTAGGCAGACAGGTAGGGGAAGGAGGGAGTGAACAGAAAGGAATTCTGTCTGGCTCAAAACGTGTGGGTAAGGCAGAATTTGTGGTTATGGCTGATCAGTAGCACAAATCTCATTCTTAAGCCGTCTTTCACTGTTTTCTTGCATAACTCTTGTACCTGGAAAAGCTGAAAACAGTGGCATTCCAGCATCGCATGCCATTTTCTAACTCTAAATGCAACTATGACAAATATTGCATCCTACACGTACTGAGGAAACTCATTCTGAAAGGAATCAAACACTTCTGCGCTGATGAAGCCTGCATGGGGTCTTTGCTTTGTCTTCATGGTGCAGCCTGGAGGGACTGTTACCTCTCATTTCCAGAAAAAAACAAACCAACCAAACAAACAAACAAAAAAAACCCCTCAAAGTGCTTCTTTGAGTATTGTTTTTTAATGCCTGAGGCTTAACAACAGCGTTTGAAACAGCTGTAAAGTCTGAGCAGCAGGCCTCGTGCTGCACTGCACCCCGTGCACGAAAATGGATGCTTCTCTTCCTGCACTTGGAGCAGGAGGTGTGTGCATGGCTGCGTTTGCTTTTCTCCATGGTGAGATAGCTCCGTCCTGGCTGCAGCCTGAGCGTGTTGGCCCCCACACTCAGCAGAGAACAGAACACTCCTGCCTTTACATCACCGTCCCAGTAGGGCTCTTCCAGCTCCTTGTGTTGTATCCTGATCGTGCAGCTCAGTGCTGGGGTGTTTGGGGATCGCTGCCGTGGGCACTGCTTGTTAACTGGAAGCTTTTCCTTCCTGGGAGCGGATATTTAATTTCTTAAGCTGGGAATAATTAACGCTGTGGAGCACTGGGCATTTCACCTGTAAACCTAAGGAGGGTCGAGGGTAGCTGGAAGTGGATGAGCACTAATTCAAGTCATTGTGGATGGGGGTGGTTTTTCTGGTTTGTTTTTTTTTAAGCACTTCTGTTTTCTCAAAAAATATATACTTCTCTGTGAATGAATTAGCTGCAACTTGAAGCCCTGATTGGAAGGCACTGTCTTACTAAAATAATAATGACAATACTTAATAATGGTAATAAAAATGATTACTCTCAGGAAGCATGTATTATGATTCCATAAGGGCTTTTATCAGTGGATACTGTTGCCCTTCAGAACCTAACTGTTACGTCCAAACAGTGACAGGCACTTTGTTCCTGTGTGTGTTACGTGAGATTTTCTCCATGTTTGCTGAATTCTGCCGGCAGCAGAGCAGGGCAGGGAGCCCAGGGCTTCTTCCAGGTGCTGCAGTCCTGCCCCGAAGTGGGGCTGAGAAGTGCTTTGGGACCTTATTACACATCAGCGTTCAGGGCAATGGAGTTGGGTTGATCCTGGGGCTGATGGATACGTCCCTGTGCGAGCTGTGCCCCGAGCTCTGTGCAGCACGATGGCGTGGTTGGGTGTGGTGAGAGGAGAGGTGCTTCATCAGCTCCAGTAACGCCCATTCAGTCCTGTTCCTCCCAACCAGCACTGTTCTCTGGTTCTGTGCAAAGGTCCCTGATGTTGGCCAGAGCTCATGTGTTCAGTGCAGTCTGTCTGAATGGCAGGTTTGGAGTCACAACAGCACACGTGTGTCTGCGGTGCCTCTCGCTGCCCCGAGACAGCACAGGGGGAATATTGCCTCCTCCCCATCCTCCTGGGCCTGCTGGGCCTAATACAGCACAGCGCTTGCTGGAAGGACTTGTTTTCTTTTCTTCCTCTCCCCTTCCACCCCCTCCTCATGTGTAATTTGATCTCCAAGGCCTGGTCTTCTGCCTTGGCAGATTTTTCAGCTCTTGAGTGGAAGAAGTTAACTGCTTAGGTGCTGTCAGAGCAGTGCAGGCTGTGCTGGTCCTACTGGCTGCTCTGGGCAGCGTGCTGGGGTTGCACAACGTACCTGGGAAGTCAGCAACTTTGAACACCTTGGTTTAACCTCTGCTTTTATCTTCTTGTTTGCATTTTCGTGTGTTTTTATTAAATAAATTAAAAGAAAAAAAAAATAAAGGAAATGCTCCCACTCAAATTCTGAGTCAGAATTTGGCAAAGAAACTTTGCAAAAAAAAAAATTTTGTTTTCTGATATTTTGCAACTGTGCATCTTTTCTGGCTCTTTGCTGGCTGTAAGCCCTTTGCTCTGGCCTGGCAGAAGATGCTGAACGTGGTCGGGTCGCTGAGCTGCTGTCCCCTGCCCTTGGCAGCAGCTCTCCCTGCCCTCTCCCTGTCCCATGCTTTCAATGAGCCAAGCAAGTGATGAAAGTTCAGCAGTCACAGTAGGTGCTTTGTGTTGTTTGGTGTCCTTCAGGTAAACCTCTGCTTTTTCAGCTCTGGGAGGTGCAAGGTGCCTCACTGCCTGCAGATGTTTCAGAAAGCCTTTAGTGGAAGAGACCAAAAACTTTCAGTGGTTTATAAAGAGCCCCTTTGGACTTGGTTTAACCTCATGGATTTCAAATGCCCATGACACAGGCAGCTTTCAGGGGAGCTCAACAGCCCTTCTTGCACAGTCTTCCAAAGACAGCTAGCTCTGCAGGAATTCAGCAGTACCCTCTGCCTTGTTGCTACCTTAAAAAGGAGGATTCTGCCCTGCTGCTTGCAAGGAATTTCAAATAGCTGCACGTCTCTGTAATCCCACCACTTCTCAGCAAGTCCTCGGTCCTGAAGATTGCAAATAACAAACATCTGTTAAATCAAGGAGCAAAACCAACAAATGCACATGGTGCATTGAAAACCTTTGTTGTCTCGTTGGTGAATGCAGCGTGCTCCTTGCAACCTGCTGGGTTTGTTTCTCCCCAGGTGCCAGAGGCACTGGTGTCTCAGAGAGCTTTGGGCTCTTGGTTCTCAGCTGCCTGTGTGGGTTCTGAGGGGGGGAAGACTCTTCACATTCAGTTGCTGACCTGTCCTTGTTTGATAGGTTTGTGAGGGAAGGCTGCTGGGGGAGTAGGGGAGGAAATACCTGCTCTAGAGAGATCATAGAGTGAAGCTTTTGGTTTAAATGTGCTGTTTTAACTAGCAGTGATATATGCTCTTGTAAACATGCCAGCTGAGCTTTGAGAAGAGCTTTAAATGGAGGTAGAGTAACGGCCTCCATAAGCATTCCAAACAGGCACTGAAGAAGGAAAGGCGGAGATGTTGACACAAAAAGCAGGAGGAGAACAGCAGCAGCATCTGTGCTGTGGGACTGCAGCAGGGCACTGCTGGAGGGAGTCAGATCATGGAAGGCACAAAGGTTCATGGCACAGAGTAGAAATCAGCCTGAGCCTGTCCTGGTGTAACCACTGGTGATGTCAGGGCCTGTCTGAGTCCTCCTGATCCCCCAAAAAGCAGCAGCCAGAAGTCCTTCAGCATCCTGGTCGCTCAGGTTTCCTCCTCAGGTGTGTGAGCAAACGTGGGAAGTCTTAGTGAGCTCACGTAGTCACTCCGTGTGCAGCCACCAACAGGGGCTGTTCTCAGCCTCACCTGTGACGTGGCAGGTATTGCTAATACAGCATGAGTGTCACTGCCTGTGCGCAGCACCGAGGGAGAGGAGGCTGTCTGGGTGCCTTGGGAGAAGACACGTTGTCCCCTGGATTCCTGTGTATCTAAGAGTAGATGGAGGATCTGAGGACCCAAAGGAAAATGAAGATCTGTCAGACAAAGTGGAGCACCCTCAGGAAAACAGGCAATATTGCATTTGCTGTCAGATGAAAGCCCAGCTCTGGTACAGCTGGGTCTGCAGCACACGCTGTGTCATTCGAATATTTCAACATTGGTTTCTTTGATCATTTCCTTATACTCATATTTATGTAATCAGGTAATGGTGTTAGAATGTGTCATGCTGCTGTGGGAGACTTCATCAGAGTAGAGTGAGCCACGAATGCTCAAAATCTCGAGTAACCATAGTACTGGATAAGAATAATACATCTTATAAATGACACGAGTCAATTACTTGTTGCTCTATGCATCCACAGACAGCAAAGTGCTTTACAACCTATATTCAGTTCCTTTACACCTGTGGGGAAATTCTCAGCTTCATTTACAGAAGAACACAGGAAACCCACAATGGTAAGGAACACTGCTGTTTTCCTGGTACTCTCCTTTGCTTTGCCCACTGTTTTGGGCTCCTAATTCAAGTGACTTTGTCATCTTAGAACAGTTGAATGCACCTGTGCAAAAATCCCCAGCGTTTGGGCCTTGCAGCTCCATCATCTTTCTGTGTTTCAGAAGAGGGCTTTAAAATGAAGCTCTGCTTTTAAATGGGTGACGAGCACTCAAGCTGTTTTTAATGGTATCACAAGAAAATTCGCTCCAGCTGTTAGCAGGGTGGGAGCACGCCAAGACTCACTTTCTGCTCATGGAGCCCAGTCCTTTCACTGCCGCTGTCGTGTGTATGTGGATGTGATCACTCACTCGGAGGAAGCTGTCCTCAAATGTTGCGTAGCTTTAAGAACAGGATGAGTAAAATATTCTCTTAGAAGAAGCTCAGACATTAAAGCAGTTTGCTAAAGAGGCTTATGCTCTTGTGTGAGCACGAACAATAAGGGCTAAGGGCATGCTGGGTTGCATTAGCAAGAACATAGCCAGCAGGTCAAAAGCAGTGATTATTTCCCTCTTTGGAGCTGGCAAAGCCACACCTGGAGGACTGTGTTTGGTTCCCTCCTCAAACCAGGAGATGTCAAAGCAGTGCAGATCGGGGCTGCCTGGGGACAGGTGATGCCTGGGGGAGAGCTGCCTGTGCCTGAAGGGAATCAAAAGGAGATGAAAAGGAAGGCATCTCACTCTGTATGGCAAAACAAAACTGTTGTGCCATTCTGCAACAGAGAGACCGAGTTGAAGATTGCATCAGTCACTCCATAGTCCAAAAGTCTGCACGCTTTTCATGACAGATTTCACCCTAAGATTTGTATACAACAAACATAAAAGGGATTAATAGATGTCAGCCCTAAGAGTAGCAGTGTTTGTGTGACGCTGCCAATGTGGCTTTTATTTCTGTATCGCCAGCTAATTTCATGGCATGCACTAAGTGAAGAGAGCGCTTGCTCTGAAGCATTTACGGTCTAGCTTGCCATGACACAAATGAGGAGGCACAGAAGGATCAAGTTTGTAGCAGAGGGACCACACAAGCTTGTCTGCATAGGACAATAAAGGGAATTAATTTAAGGGTTTATCTGCAGAGGAAGTTGTCCCCAGATAGCTCTTTGTGCTCAGCTCCCTCAGTGGAAGCATTGCTCCAGCAGCAAGGTTCTTCTGCAAGTGGGTTAATTTAATTGGAAACACGGCATTCTTCTTCTGGAATACGAACCCCAGGAGTTCAGCAGGAGTGTAATCCACCATCGTCGTGGCGGTGCTGTTGTAGGAGCCCTCATTGTGTTGGCTGGGTGCTGCCGCCTCCGTGCTTCCAGGGGAATTTTACGGGAATTCCTTGCTCCTGCAGCTGCAGCTGAGCTGGAGGCAGGAGGGGATGCTCGTCACATGCAGACATTGCGTGCAAGGTGCCGGATCTGCTCTTCCAAAGGTGCCTCACTTTGGTTCCCTGAGCATCACACTGGGCCTAAGCACAGGATGGCCAACGCAGCTCTCAGCTCCCCTTTTATTTTTCATTTTTCCCAGTTCTGCACCAGCTCTTTGTCTCAGTGCCTCCTGAACCTGAGTGGGCAGGGAGCGAGCGGAGGGGCGTCAGTTCCCTTTGAGCCTCTCTGGCTTCCCTGGAATGGAAATCCTCCTCTAGAAGTGGAGGGAGGAAGAGAGGGCCTGGGGATGGCATCGCGGTCCCTGTTGCATGTGCAGCCATGTGGAGCTCCAGCTGCACCTCGACTCTTCCCATGGTTGTCAGAATTGCAGGGAGCTGAAATCCTCTCTTTCCTGGTTTGTCAAATAGGAATGTTCCTGTTGTCTTTGAGAAAAAGGAGGAAAGCACTTCAAACACCATGTTGGCCTTACCTTTCTGCTAGAAATGATGTGGCTATTGTTATTTAAACAAATACTGTTATTCCGCATGGGCTGAGGACCAGCCACTTCTTTCTAAGCTGTTTTCCAAGCATACCTCCCATGGCTCAGAAGACTGAAGCAGTGTAACACTGCAGAGTGGTGGACGTTAATGGCAGGGTCCTTGGGTGCTGGAAGGCAGAAGAGCAGGAGGCAGCCAGTAGCCTCACCACGGCCTCCCTTGGCCTTTCTGCTCCAGGAGCACCTCGTGCTCTGAGCAGCACGAGCATCCCGAGCTTTGAGAAGACAACGAGGATCGCGTAGCGCCAAAAAAACCCTACAGCTGCATTCACAACCATTTCAGTCTCCTTTCTCGACAGCCACCTCGAATCTGTATGCCGATACGCAATATACAGATGCCGAATGTGCGTACCTCCCCGGCCGGCAGCAGCAGGGTTAAGGAGTGAGGGCGTAGCTTGCTGCCTGCCGTCAGGAGGCCGGCGCGGAGCTGAGGCGCGGAGGCTGAAGGGGGCCCTTTGTTGGCAACGCTCGGCCTCAGCACCCAGCACCGTGCCCTCCTGCTGCAGCGGCCGGCTGGGGGGGATGGCTGCAGCCCTGTCCGGGCCGGGGGACAGCCGGGCCCCGGGGGCTCCGTGCCTCTCGGGTGCGCCCTTCTAGTGGTGTGGGGAGAGCTTCTACCGGGTAAACTTTTTGAGCGAGAGGCGCCGAAGGGAGGAAAGGAGACCGCACAGCCGAGGCCAAACTCTGACAAATGAAAATGTTGGAGATTTGCTTGAAATTGGTGGGCTGCAAGTCGAAGAAGGGGCTCTCTTCCTCCTCCAGCTGCTACTTGGAAGGTGAGCGGGACGGGAGGCCCCGCTGGGGACATGGGGAGGCCCTTTCGGGGATGTGGGGAGGCCCTTTAGGGGCATGGGGTCACTTTCTGGGGATGTGGGGAGGCTTTCTGGGGAGCTGGGAGCCCGCTGCCATCCCAGGAGCCGCGGGGTTGTGTGTGCATGACTTTGGGACCAGGTGATTTTCATTAAGCGCAGCGTACAAAGGGAGCCCGGCTCTACCATTTATGGTTGTGAAATGTCAAGTGATCCCGCGGCCGATCCAGCAAACAAAGCCGTCCCCGTGGGCCTGGGTTCGGTTGTGCCTGGAGAAGGATCTCCCTTCTCTTGGAAGTGAAAGGAGTAAAGTTACTCTGGGCTAAGGAGGAGAATCTAGACGGTAAATCAGCTTGCTCAGTGCAGCAAAGTACTTTCTGTGTGTGTTACTTGCAGTCTGTTGGCTCGCTTTGGCTGTCCCTCTCCGCTGGAATTTCCCAGGCGGCCATACAGCCGAATCTACTGGGGCGATTGCTTTGAAAAAGTGATTTTGTGACTTGAATTGAAACGTGTTAGTTCAAACAGTTGGGGTGGGCAGGAGCTGAGTGCCCAGGGCCGGAGGCGACGTGCGCGGAGCCCAGCTCAGCCCCATCGGGCACAGCACGACCTCGGAGCCGCGTCCCCTCGGCCGTGGCCTTGCTCCCCACATCCCGGTGCTTTGGCCGGGCCCCAGGAGGCCACAGCCCACTGTGCCATGTTGGGGCGATACATTCCTCGGCTTCTTTTGTGTCGCTGGATGGAACTTCGGTAAAAATAAGCTGCGTGCCAGGAGTACTTTGCTAACTCATCAAATCAGGGGGAAGAAATGCAGCCACCTGACCGCGCGCAGCCTATCGCCGGCGGCTCTTGCTCAACTCTCGAATATTCAGCGGAGAAATGTTCCTCAAATTCATAGTTCAGGAATCTCAAAAACTACAAATGGCTGCTGATGACAAACTGAGCGGGAGGGACCTCAGATGAGGAGCCTGGGCTCAGTAGTGGCTCTGAATAACTTTCTGTTGTCAGGGGGCTTTTTTTTTTCCCCTTTCTCGCTGTCCTTTACAATCCTTTTTAAAAGTTTCACGGCCAGAGCGGTGGGCGGATGGGTGAATAGTATTGTTCTTTCCTACGTGACCCAACAATTCTGTGAGCTCTTAGGTGCATCAGACCTTCACTTGTGGCACTTCGCCGCAGCACTGCTGGCTCTGGGCCTCCTGCTTTGCAGCCGGAGAACGGGCAGAGCCAGGGAATGATGTTACCCGTGCTGTTGGTGCAAGTTTTCTCTTTTGTATATGCTACAGCCTCTCCCCCTCCCCACTTTGTCATGCAGCATAATAGGATTAGAGTGCAGTTTGACTAGCTCCATGTAGGCAGTATCGAATTAACAGCACAATCAGACACAGTAAATGCTGCGGTGTTTTCACCTTCAGCTTCTCTGAGACTGTGGCTGTGTATGCATTTTTTATAAAGGGATGAGAAATGAGCAGTGGAAGAACTTTAAAGCACGCTCTGTCAGAGCAGCTCAGCCTTTTCTCAGCACAGCATGGGGCACAACTGCAGCCAGCACCCACGGCTGTGTTAAAGCACCGCAACCCAGATCTTAATGCATTTTTCCTGCTGCTCAGATGCTGCTCAGATGCGGGTAGTGCAGGACCCACCTGATGCACTGATGGTGGACCTCTTGGAAAGCAAAGCAGGAGGCGAAGGGAAAGCAAAGGAGGGTTTTCTGCTATTTCTACAGCTGAAGAGACCCCGCACAGGTTTCATATTCAGGTTGTGGTGAGGTTGAAAGCTGTGCTGGGAAGACTGAGCAGAAGAGCAGTGGGAGCTTTTGGCAGTGCCTGGCATAAGGGCACAAGTGAAAGGTGTTTGCCTGCAGTGTGCTTCACATAACGAGTTCTTACAGGTGGGGCTAATCATGGTGGAAACCCCTAAAGCTCACAGGCCTATAGAGGGCAGGCTGGCAGGCCCCCTGGGAGGGGACAGGCTTGTGCTGAAGCCACCAGGTGTGTCCCTGGGAGCTGTGTGCATGGCCAGTCTGCTCCCTGCACAGCTGGCATCTCACTGGAGCTTCTGGAAAGATTAAGGAGATTATGGCGGTATCACTGGAGGATTTAACTCTGCTCTTGTCTTAGTTGTATGGCAAGCTGCTGAAGGCATGAGAGGAAAGCTGAGTTTCTTTACTATAGCAGACTGGGAAACTTTGGAGAGAGCGAACAGACCATTGCTTACATGGCAAACTGGTTGCAGCCAGGAGTATAGATGGGATTTCACCAAATTCGGTCTCTTTTGTTTTCCGTGCTTCAAAAATCCCAAACGTGACAGTGCGTGATAGTTAGCATGAGGCTCAGATAATCAAATTTGTTTGTAGTATGATAAAACAAACTTCTTGAAGGTATTGTCTTGAGGTTGTGGTCTGCAAAACCTCACAGTGTGGCTGCTCCAGGGTTGCTGTGTGTAGATGCACCTACCTGCAGGTTGGCCAAGCAGCCAGAAGTATTTCTCTTCTTGGTGGTTCTCAGAATGATCCCTGTTAACCTGCAGCAAGGAGGATGGTTTGTGGCATCCCCTCAGTGGTGTTGGTGGTAGGTGCTGTGTCAGGAGGAGTAATTTGGTGCCAGGGTTGGCACAGCTGCCCAGGGAGTGCTGCGGTCACCATCCCTGGAGGTGCTCCGTATCAGTGGGCTGGGGTTGGGCCTGGGGATCTGAGAGAGCTTTTCCAACCTCTGTGTCCCATGGCAGGGTGCAGGCAGACTGCCCTGCATGCTGTGTGTTAGCACTTGGCTGAACTGAGACCTTGAAGATCGCCTTAACTTGGTCTAAAAGAGATTTTAACTGATTGTTTGATTACTGAGCTTCCACACTGATGTTTCAAGATGGCCATTTTTTGCTCTCACTTTTATTCCCCCTAGTAAATATTATTTTTAAATGTGAGATATCTGAACTTCTGTCATCTGCTTCCTCCTTTTTGCCTTTGCCAAACTGAATAATTCCACCCTCCCTTCACACCAAGAAAGGGTAAAGAGTAGAAGGGACGAGGCACAGCAAGCACTGCTGCCAATCTGATCTGGAAAGCAGAACGTGTCCATGTCCCAAATAGGGGCTGAAATAGTCTCGCTGCCTTTTTGGGCTTGCTCTACCACTGAAAAGCAGAAACCTTGTTTAAAACCTGTCAGCATCCTCTGTAAAGCTGAAAACTGGTTTAGAGGCACTACTCAAGCTCTTTGTTTTCAGACTGAAACAATTTCTGCCCTGCCAGCTGTCAAATTGCCCATATATCATTTTTTTTCTTTTTTCCAGCGTTTCTTGTTACAGTCATAGCTTGGGGAGGAGCAGCCCATAGCCATGGCCTCCCAGGGAAGAGCCTTCTGTTTGTGTCCTCCTTATGTTTTCTGCTCCTCACCTCCTGGCCTCGCATCTGCCATTGCTTGGTGCAGTTTTTGCTTTTAAATAAGTTTTCTGGCTCTGTAGTGGCTTGCTAGTTGTGTGCTTGCTGCAGTGGTTCTCGCCTGTCCCATCCTTATTAAAAAAGCTCGGCTAATGATGCTTGCTACCATTTCCCATGTGTTGTGGTGAGGAAAGAATTATCGTTTCATATAGCTAGAGCTGTCTTCAGACCTAAAACTGATCGTCACAGTCCCATGTTTCATCTTCCCCTCGCAGTCCCAAGCAGCTTAGGAAAATGGGGCACTACAGCCCCATTTAGATCCACTGTTCCTCTCTATACATCACCAACTGTGATGTATTTCACTGGAGGGAGATGGTATTTACCATCGTTAAGGGGTTACAAATGGAAAATACCCAGTGAATGAGGTGTAGTGGAACCTGCAGGCTCCTAGAAGAGTGAACTCTCCAAAAAGAAATTAAAAAAAGATGGAAGATAACAGAATAATTCCTCAGAGGGAGTGGGAGAAGCCCACTTAGGGATACTTAGCATTGGACAAGACAGAGCACTGCAAAGGATTGTAGGCCCTCTTTGTGCATGGGCAGTGAGGCAGGAGCCAGAGGAACCTTCTTCTGTATGTGGGTGCTGGTCCTTCCTACGTGAACGTGACAGCATCCCATCAGGAATAGGGAGTGTCAGTGACCAGGAAGAATATCAGTGGGACAGAGAGGCACAGGACTGGGAGTGCGCTGAATCTGCAGTGATTCTGCCACTTACCCTAATTTCTTTTAGGTGAAAAGGAAGGAAGGGGGAAGGTGAGGAGAGGAAAAGCTTTAGACAGCATGTGCTTCGACTCCAAAGAGATTACTGAGTGTATTCTGTTCTCCCTTGGTTTGGAAACCATGTGAAAAAAAAATGCCAGCACAGTTTGTAAGAGCACAGGATGTTTGTTTTGCAGGGAGACAGGAGGTCTCCTCCTTCCCCCCGGGACTGCCCTGCAGTCAGCTGTAGAGGAACTGCTTGTCATGCTGTGCTTCCGCCTCTTTTCCAGCCCTTCACTTACATTTTTAAGGGAATTTGTTTGTGTTGGTCTGGACCAGTATTGTTCACATCAGAGAACTTCTTACACAGTCCCTAGCAGTGATTCATGGCTTCGCATAAACAGTAATTAGCAGGGGATAGCTATGCTTATGAAATCTTTTGGTGAACAAACATAAATATCTCCTGGTACAAAGTTAATTCGGGGAAAAATAGACATCCTTCTGGCTGATGCCTCAGAATAAAAGCTCTTGCTGTCTCATTTCCTAGTCTGCTATTGAAGAGCTGCTTTTAGCTGGTGGGTGGGGAGCTGAATGACACTGCTGCCCTGGGACTCCTCCCAGGCATCCAGGTGCCATCTGAGCCTGGGTGGTGATAGCAAGAAGTTGTGGATTCTTGCTATCAGGTGCAGCAGCAAGCTTTGTGGCTGCCTGGAGGGAATCTCAGCTTTGTGATAACTGGTGGAGCTCACCAATGGAACTGGGCTTGCTTCCTGCCCTGTCACCAAGTGAGGACACCGTCCTGTGGCACAGCAGCTGGGCTGTCTCATCCAGAGGCATCCAACCCATTGAGGGCCTCAGAGGTGGTGTGAAACTGGAGGTAAGACCAGTGTAGGAGGTGAAGAAGCTGTAGTATGTTGGAAAAGTCCCTAGATGTCATAAAATCACAAAACCATTTGAGTTGAAAGGGACCCATAAAGGCTATCCGGTCCCACTCCCTGCAGTGGATGGGGACACTCAGAGCTCCACCAGAGCTCAGAACCATCTCTTGACATCACGTGTCTGCAGGGATGGGGTGCTGCCACCTCTCCAGGCAACAGTGTGAATGAACTGCACTGTCTGATTGCTGCTCACGTCTGGGCAGATTTACCAGGGGATAACTCAAAGAGAGATGGATGCTGCTGACAGCTGGCTGAACAGGGCACCCAGATGGACCTGTCCTCTCTTGTTCTCTTGCATCGTGGATTTGTGTTCTGAATCTGCTTTTAGCCTCCTCTAGGGGCCCAGACCTTTAGCAGTGTGCGTTGTGACAGTCCATCAAGCTTCTTCCCCCTCATCCTGCTCCGGGCTGTGCACGGGCCTGGCTGTGCTGGAGGGGAGCCTGCCTTGGCTTTCCATCCTTCCTGTTGAATCAGGCCGTGTGGGGCAGGCGTTTTCCTTCCTCACCGAGGTTACGGCCGGCCTGCAAGGCCCGCTCCACTCAGTGTTGGGCCCATTGCTGCTCACAGCCGTCTGCTGGCCGTGCTTGCATTGTAAAGTGATGATAGCTTCGTTTTCTGAAAGGGGATCTCCTGCTCTGACAGCCCCTTCCCCAAGGCATGGATGTGTGCCACTGTGCAGTCACTCCTGGGGTGATGCATTGGCACAGGGGAAGGTACCCCAAGCTGTCCCAACCTCCTGGTGACATCCTGCTGGCCTTCCCCATGGTTTGGAGGGAAGAACTGGCAGGAATGAGTGTAACTGAATTCCCCAACCTTCTTGGATATGCCTCATATTGACTGAGTGTTACATACATAATGTGCGTCAGTGTGCACCTTTGGAGCTCGGGTTTTGGGAATCAGTTTTCTCAAGGCATCTAAGACTCCTACAAAGTGTGTGGTGCTGTGTATGTTCTCGTTGTGCGCTCATTTTGAGAGCAGCAGGTGACAGAGAGATAACAAAAATGGCCCCACTTTTACTCGAATAAGAGATGATTAAAAAATAGTATGAAATACAGAAGTATCATCTAACTGTGTACACCACATCTTATAAATCTCATCCTGCCTGACTTTCAGCGTTTCAAGTTCTGATGCTTTCATTTGTAAGGTAGTTAAGGGATTTACCTTTTAAAGGTCTTTGCTGCTTTCAGGTCTAACCATCACAGCACTTGAGCAGGACCAAAGGACTTACAGAGCAGCTGACCTGAGCAGCACTGCCTGCAGGCAAAGGGTTTCCTTCTGCTCCACGGCCAAGGCGGGCAGCTCGTGTGCTGGGAAGGGGCCCTGCAGCCTCAGCGCTGTGTACATGTGGCAGGAGGTCTGCTGTAAGGAACAGTCCGGGTTTGTCCTCTGATATGTGAGGAACACAGATGTTGAGAAAAATCATAGCACGTGGACTAAGCAGATGGCTTACCAGCAAAAATGAACCTGCTTTTCCCCCTCTCTCTCCCTGCAGAAGCCCTCCAGAGGCCAGTCGTGTCAGATTTTGAGCCCCAGGGGCTGAGTGAAGCCGCCCGCTGGAACTCCAAGGAGAACCTCCTGTCCTGTCCCAGTGAAAATGACCCCCACCTCTTTGTTGCACTGTATGATTTTGTGGCGAGTGGGGACAACACTCTCAGCATAACTAAAGGTAAGAGCAATGTGCAGGGTGGTATTGGGAAGCAGTGGGAAGCGTAGACAGAAAAGCCACAGCGGAGCAACTGAGTTATATGCTAAACCCTATGGAATTTTTTTTACTGTGGGAATTCTTCTTAAACAAATACAAATATTTCTGGAAGTCATAACCTTTTGAAAGGTTAAAACCGACTGAGGTTTTTTGCATTGGACAAGACTGTCAGAGGAAGGTCTCCACTAAGAACAGGAATTTGAGCTGAGAAATCGAACTAAGGTGACTTCAGATGCAGGTCTCTGTCATTTTTATTGTTCTCCAAAATGCAGAACTCCTGTGAAAAATGACTGTACGGATACGGTGTTTTCTGACTCAGTGCTCCCATTCCTTATGTGCACTTAAGTTTGCCTACTTGCTAATCAGAATGGATTTTTGTCATTTATCTGCTCCTGATCTAGCCCCATCTAGCCAACTCAGCTCAAATAAAATTTGTTGGAATTTTTTTTTAAGATCTGCTGCAGAAGACTGCTGCAGAACTGCATGGGAATTTCACAGACCCTTGGAACATGCATGTCATTTTATTTGACTTCAGTGGTCCACTCAGGCTTCAAGAAAAGCATTTGGTCCCTGCTCAGTCAGATACCTATTCTGATGATCTATAAGCCAGAAATAATCCATCTTTTTTTCTCTACTGCTAGATTTGCCTTGTCTAAATATATTCTCTTGTTGTGCTTAGGTGAAAAGCTCCGTGTGCTGGGCTACAATCATAATGGTGAATGGTGTGAGGCCCAGACGAAGAATGGACAAGGCTGGGTACCCAGCAACTACATCACCCCGGTGAATAGTTTGGAGAAACATTCCTGGTACCATGGACCAGTGTCACGTAACGCTGCTGAGTACCTCCTGAGTAGTGGCATCAATGGCAGCTTTCTCGTGCGAGAGAGTGAGAGCAGTCCAGGACAGAGATCTATTTCACTGCGATACGAAGGAAGGGTGTACCACTACAGAATAAACACTGCATCTGATGGAAAGGTAGGCTGCGGGCTGTTTGTGCTGTGAAGGAAAACCTTGCTGGGGTGCTTTGTGCACTGACTGTTCAGAGTCGAGAAGTAATAATCGAAACGTGCAGTTCTGAGCCCCAGTCGCAGTGCTCAGCGTCCACAGTTAGTTATAATGAACAGTGAAATTTTGACCAGGCTGTGATGGAACATGCTTGTTTCTTTAGCCAGCTGATGAGATGTAACACAGCTCAGCTGCGAAACGCCATCCTAGAGCTACATCAGAGCTGAGTGCAGTAGGTATCATCAGTAAGTTGTTATCTCGCAATGGATCTTCATTACATATGTTCAAACGAACCTCTAGGGCTGCCAAATCAGAGAAGTCTGTGTCTGTTGCTAATAGCTCTGTAAGTTTAGGAACAGAATAGCTTTTGAACTATTCGGCCTCATTTTAAACTACTGTTCTGATTTCAGTATTTCAGTGTGACCACTGAAAACGGGTAGGCATCTTCTAATTTGAGTGGACCCCTTTTCTAGTGTCACCTTTCTTCTTTTCTGTCTTCATGTGCTACAGCAGTGCTGCGATGCCCTGTTTTGTGGGTGCTGCAGAGAAATGTTAACATAAGAATGAGTTTTTCTGCAGATTTTTGTTGGAATTTAGTGGAAACGTTTCTGCTGGCATTGCATTTCAGAAATTTTTGTTCTTAATGAATTTATTTTAAGCAGTATCTCTTTTGATCCTGTGCAGAAGTTGCAGCGTGGGTCCAGAGCATGGCTGCTGTGGCTCTTCTTGCCAGCATCTAGTAGCTGTTAGTTACTGAAAGTGATGTATATCCAAGTTACGGTGCTTTTGTTCTTCCTTTCTCCTCCTTTGTAGGCACTCTGTGGTCAAAATCAGTGCTGTGAGTTGCTGACACGCTGCATGCTCAGAGGTGTGCACGTTGACCTGCAATATCCTTCCTCCTCCTGTCCCTGTAGCTGATTTCCCTTTGACTCACATTGGTGCTGGCAGATGAGCAGTGCGCACATGTGAACGTTCTGAACCCAGTTCTCCCTCAGTCAGTGTAAACAAGCATGTGCCCCTCATGCCACAGCACGTTCTTCATTCTAACTGTAGGAGGTTTTGGCATATGAAGGCTTTAATCCCAGCAGAGCTGTTTCTATCCTCCCCAAAACAATAATTTGTTCAGGCCTGTATTGGCCAGGTCAACTGTTCATTTTCCACAAAGTTGCTTGAATTGGTGTTTTTTTTGATAAAATGTGCAGGTCAGCACAATGCACAAAAGCAGAGCTGCAGTCGGTGGTGGTTGGAAATACAAAATGGAAAAGCAGCAGTGAGCGAGGGCTGCAAGCACTGGGCTTTGGGAGGAGGCAGCTGTGTGCTTAGGGAAGGGAATTGCGTTGTGCCATGCTGCAATTAGCAGCCTGGCGTGTGAAGTCACATTTGTTTCCATTTGTGTTAACAAACTGGGCAGTGACATGCTGCTCTGCTGCCCACCTCCAGCCTGCACTGGGCTGGGGACGCCGTGCTCTTCCTTCTACCTGACAGAGTTTAGGGGCGAGGAATACAGTCAGCCAATATCTCTGCTTTCCCCTTGTGAAATGGAGGCTGCTGGATCTCAGAGCTGCTGCTGTCACGCTCCATTACCCGTGTTGCAGCACAGCGTGGCTCTGCAGAAGGAAAGCTGCTACCTCCAGCTCCCTGGGCACCTGGGGCCGCCGCAGCCTGCTGTATCGTTAGTCAGCCTGTCTGAGGAGTTTAGCGTCAGCAAGTGCTGCAGGAAGGGTGAATGGCTTTGGTGGATTGTGTCCTGCAACTGCGAGAGCAACGCATTATGAGAGCAGAGAGGTTTTACAGGAACGTGCTGCGCATCGCAGAGCCCCGTGCAGCCTTTTTGTTGTAAGAAAAAGCAATAGGGAGGGATGGGAGGTGTGCACATCTCAGCTTTAGCATTGCTCATGCTGAATACACTGAGATTCAGCATCGGTTCCTCAGGGAATTTTTCCCATTTTAATGGGACTTATTTTTCCAGACCACCTCTTAATGGTTTTTTTTTTTTTTTTGTTTTGTTTTTTTTTAAGGAAAACATTCCAAATGACCTTTCTTGATTCGGCTGGCATGGTGCAGCTAGTCATTGGGTAAACCACTTCCGTGGAGCAGGGCACTTGGGTTTTCCTGACTCGGTAGCACTTGAGGCAAAGCCTTTATTCAGTGACCAAACTGAGTGAACAGCATTGCCCAACCAGTCTGTGAACTCCTGCTGTCCTCAGCGTTAGGGGCACAGGACATGTTTTGCTTGAATCTCTTGGAGCTTCCAGTGGCTTAACTAGATGCAGGTTAGCTCCTTTACCATGGATTTCAATTGATTTTTTTGGTGTAGGCTTTTAAGGTTGTTGGCTGATGGCAGGGTGGGGAATCCCTTTGGGTAAGGATGTGCTTCACGTGGATCCGCACCTCTACCTCCAGTCAGAGGGAAAGCAGTCTGATGGGGGAAGCTGTGGATAAACTGACTTCAGGAGTCAGTGGTAAGAGTTAGTCACTGAGAGAGGGGAGAAGAACTGCCTCCAGAATGAATATGTTTGGTGGGCAGATGTGTTTTTTCATGTAGGCAGAAACTTGGTGTGTATGAAGGCACGGAGTGCTGTCCCAAGGCCTGGGCAAAGTGATCCTGAGTTTTCTTCCCCAACCTGCTGCAGGTTTGCTGTGAAACCTTTGGCCATCTGTTTAATTTCCTTCTCCATCTGTAACAAGATCATATAATCTGCCTCAAGACCAGAAACATTTCTAGTTTCTGTGAGACTCTGAGATCATGAGATGCCATCATAAAAGCAAGGACGGCTTCCTTCCCCCTGCTTCCGTAATAATTCTGAGTGGTCCAAGAGTTCAGCTCAAATTTAGACATCTGTCCTCATTGTTGTATGCATTTTGTACATTTTATTCCTCAGTGTAACATGGGAACAGCTTGTAGGACTGCTCACACTGCAAGTTGTTCCCAAATTGATGTTGTTTTGCATTCTGATTGTGCTGGCTAACGCTTGGTGGTCTGAAGAACTGTTTGCTTCCTGCCATGCAACTGTAAGAGCCTCCCTTAAGTTGGCACCCATCTGTTCTCAGAACATCTGTTTTTAAGGTGATTTCACTGCTGGCCATGACAGGTGTGGAGGTTTGATCTGGTTACTTCCCCAAAAAAGCATTTGACTCAGTTTGGTTAGGAAATGAGCACTTGCTCTTCAGGAGAGTGCCTCTGTTTTCCAGAGCTTCCACAGGAGCTTTGCAATGAGCAAATACAGCAAAAGTAGAGTAAATGTGTCATTACCAGAGTTAATTGTTCAGCAAGCAGGCAATGTTTTTGTTCAAGTGATTTACAGAAAGGTTGGCCACCTCCACTGTAATGGAGGTTGTGATTCCTCAGCAGCAGGAAGGTCAGCAGGAAGGTCGGCTCCTCAGTGCCTTTGTTGGGTAAGGTTTGTGTTCCAGGAACGTTATAGAGGGCATTGCTCTGTTGCAAAGGGCAAAGCTTGAGAGCCAGCAGCCGCCCTACAGCTTGTAGCTGTCACCAACCCATCTGTGGGGTTGTGCACTTCTGCGTTTTGCCTTTTTTTTGCGTTGTGCTGTGTGTCTGAGCTGAGCATTTTGTCTTTTGCATATCCGTGACATACGTAATTCAGCAATCCCTGCCAGTTCTGTCATCCTCCATCCCTAAGCCTTTGCCTAATTTTCAGAAACTGAAGTGGGGAGCTGGGGAAGCAGGATGCTGAGCGGCCTCCTCTGTGTCGCTCTGACTGCCTTGAGTGGTACAGCTGCCCTTTCCACTCACGTTTTCATTTTCTTTATTTATTTGTAGTGCTCTTGTAACCTTCAGAACATTTGTTCTTCTCCAGCGCCTCTTATTCTCATTTTTATAGTAAATAGATGCCTGCAAAGGAGCATCCATACAGAATCTGCCAGTCAAAGGCTCTTCACATGTTCGACCTTTTTTCTTCCTTCCCCCCAAACATATTTTTCCCTCTGCAAATGCATCTCCATGTTCTGTTAGACACATTCACTTAGTACTGGAGCTTCACAGATGTGTTTTATCTTTCCATCCAAGAGTTCTGTCTGGGTGGAGGAAGTAGTGCTTGGCTGCAGGTCTGGGATTCTGGGATGATTGACGTCCCTGTCAGCTTCCCCTCTCTGTGAAATGAGACAGATGGATACTGCACATGCACAGACCGAACTGTTCAGTGCTTATCCAGTGAGTCAGAAGGTTTCTCCCCCTCCTTCCAGTGCTACCAGCATTGCTTTGTTCTAACTATATCTGTGGCTTTTGTCACCTTCTGTAGCAGAAGATTGATCTTGAGTGGGAAATTGGAAATACAAAATTGGTGTATGGAATCACTTGTCCATCACCTTTCATGAGCTTTTTGGCTCAAAATGGGGCTTCTCTTTGGATGTTAAAAGGTAACAAAGATGGGTTACTGTGCCTGCCAACAGATTCCCACTCAGTGATAATGATTTTACTTCTGTTACCGATCTGTGCCCATCGTGAGGGTGAAAGTAACAGCTAACTTCCTCAGGCCAATAGCAGGGAAGATAGGAGTTTATTAATGAAACTTCAAGAAGGTAAAATGTCATCACTGAAATAATGACAATGTGATCAAGACACCGAGTTAGGAAATCCCTGCTGTTCAGAAACTTACTGACCAGCCTTTAAAAAAATAAAACATTTCAAGCCACAGCATGCCAGCATAATGCTATTTGGAGTCATTCCTTCCGTGCTCTTTCAGCCAAGAGAGTGTATTTTGTTCAGAACCTGTGCATTTCCCATGCAGATGTTAATCTTTCTTAGCTCTGGGCTTCTGGAGAGCAGGTGGAGCTCATGGCGTTGCAGATTGAGTAGAAGTGATGCAGTGCTTCTTTTTTGTGACTTTACAAGGTAGTTTCTGCAGGGGATGTGAGTGGTGTGACTGAGCTTTCTGTGTCTCCTTGCTCCCTTAGCTGTACGTCTCTTCGGAGAGCCGCTTCAACACCTTGGCAGAGTTGGTCCACCATCACTCAACGGTAGCAGATGGGCTCATCACCACTTTGCACTACCCGGCGCCCAAGCGCAACAAGCCCACTATTTATGGGGTGTCTCCAAACTACGACAAGTGGGAGATAGAGAGAACTGACATCACTATGAAGCACAAGCTTGGCGGCGGGCAGTATGGAGAGGTGTATGAAGGAGTCTGGAAGAAGTACAGCCTCACAGTGGCTGTGAAGACCCTGAAGGTAGGACCTGCGTCTCTGGGCAGTCCCATTTGTCTCCTTTTTAGCAGGGAGTTGAGGCTGGCTACCTTCCTCCAGACCCACGTGATCTTTGGGGCTGGTGATGGCTGTGCCTTTCTGTACTTTGGCCTAGAATAATAGATAATAATAGATAACGTGATGAGATTATGATTTTATGTATAAACTAACCAAAGGAGAATGTTAACGGTGCAATTTTTGCTTCATAACGCATGAAACCTAAGAAAATTAAGTACTGCTGTGATGTCCCTTGAATTCAGGAGGTGGAAAAGGTGTGCTGTTCACAGGCAGATATGGTAACACAAGCTGATGTATTAAGGAAGGTTGTGGCCTGTGACTCAGCCAACATAAAATTCAAAGGCTGTGTTTCAGGGAAACTCTTAATGATTTGATTGTCTGTCTCATGTGGCATGTTTCCCAAAAGACAAGCTCCCTGTGTACCCCATAGTCTTAGGCAATTGTTCACAGCTGTTTATTATCAGCAGATACAAGAGGAGGAAAAGGGGTATCTCAGCTAAAGTGTATTACAGTTCGTAAGAGAGCTTAATGAGGGACTGGATCATCAGTTCTGTTCCTGGCTCTGCTCCCTTATTTCTGAGCCTCGGTTTCCTTGCCTCTTGAAATGCAAATAATGCTCTGAGTTCGTAAGGTCGTTGCTTAAT
Organism: Oreortyx pictus; assembly: GCA_036925125.1. Taxonomy (NCBI): domain Eukaryota; kingdom Metazoa; phylum Chordata; class Aves; order Galliformes; family Odontophoridae; genus Oreortyx; species Oreortyx pictus. The sequence continues at coordinate 6,371,868 of JAUPFR010000022.1, forward strand.
TCATTTATGTTTATAAATGTGTCTTGAGATCTTCTGGCACCATCCGCACGCATTGCATTTGATTGCTTAATAGGAGTTTGATGCTAACTTGACACCGTGTTTTCTCTCCTCGCATGGGGATGTGGTTTGGTCTTGCAGAAACAAACAGAAGAGGGCTTTTTATTTGTTTCTTTTTGGATTTTTATTTTTTTTATTTTTTTTGCAATGGAACTTTTGAAGTGGAGAGAGCTGTATAGATGCGTTCGTGTTGAGGACAAAACTGCCTCGATTTGGGCAAAATACTCCTTCCTTCCTGACTGAACAGTGGCAACCTCAGCGTTTCTGGATTGCTATGGCCGCAGAAAGAATTTCCATGTTGGCCTTCTGTGTATGGCGGAGATTCCCGTTCGGGTTCCCCAGCGGAGAGCTGAAGCAGCAGCTTGAGCAGGCAGCGGGTGACACCTAGTGTTAGGGCCACCGCAGCGGGACTGCGGGGCGAGCGCGGTGTGGTGGGAATGGGATGTGAGCAGGGTGAAAAGAGAGTCTGTACCACAAACCAGAGGGACAGATTGCTTCCCCGAGCATTCAGCTTGCTGCAGCTCTGACACGAGGATCCCTGATGTCTCCTGTCCTGCTTCTGTGCTGTAGTATCATTGTCCCTTTCCTCTAAAACCCATCAAGAAAGGCAAATGATGTGTTGTGCCATCAATCTCTGTTTGTGCATTGGAGGAACCTTAATACAGACCATGACCGTTTCGAATATATCAAATAAATATTTAATGAAACATGACTGAAAGTGGTTCATAATGTAATATGGAACAGAGTGTGCCACTGGGGAATGCAAGAATAACCAAAAAGAGAATTAAGAAACACTTCAGTCTGCAATTATGCACACTAAAACCATCCTTAAAAGCAGATTTATACTCCACCTTCTTTAAGTCCATCAGTCTACTACCTGACAGGTGGGGTTATAGCTCCCTTCAAAGTATTGGGAAATATTTAAAAATCACATTTACATTCTAATTCTACATGGGAAAACAAGCCCTCAGCAGCTTCTGCACAGACGTTCAAGTGACTCGCTTCATTTTCCTGCCAGAGAATATTTGTCAAAACTTCATAGGGTTCTTTTTGTTCCTTCCCCATCTATTCCAGAAGATGGATGGAGGGGAGGCAGGGCTGAAGGCACCAAAAATCCTCATGGCTTCGTGTTATCGAGCAGAGCTCAGGAGCACCCGTTTGCTGTTCAGTGTCCTGTCATGTCCAGATGTAGCTCGCAGGCAGCACGGAGTCTGGATCACACGAGGAGGCAGAAGCAGCACACATGGTTTTTCAGTTGTGTGTAACTGGCAAGTGCTGGGCAACGTGTAATGGGCAGTGGATGCCATTGGAATGTTCCATTGGAAATGCAGCGAGCTGCACGGGATGCAGCAGCATTTCAGAGGGCCTGCTGCCGTGACGTGGTGTGCTCTGTATGTGCTTTTTTGCACCTGATCCTGTTGGAAAGGGGCAGAGCAGCTGCAGGGACAGGGCTGGAGCATCATGCCTCAGTGCCTGTGCCCCAAACTCAGTGCACCAGGGCTGTTCAGTGGTTGAGCTGTTGGGAGCTGCCCAACGTTTTCTGTTTTTATGTTTTACCCCAGCTGATGGGGCAGCATGGAGTCCTGCTGTCCCTTAGTGAGGCTTTGTGCAAGCCCAAGTTGAGACGTGATCCTCTTCTGCTGGGAAAATACTGTGTTGCTGGAAGTGGTGTATTTATTCAGTGGCTCTGTACAGCGGAAGATGGAAACTGGTAAAATTCTGAGATCAGATTTTCAGGGAAATCGCTGTTACTGTAATTCTCTGCATGCATCCTTCCTATTAATTTGGTCAGTGAGAGGCAATAGATTTAAAACCACGGAGCAGCAATGCAGAGGAGCAACCTCGTGCAGTCTGCATAGCATATATAAGATAAGCGTGTGTTTAGGGTCGTTTTGCAACCTGGATTATTAACCCCGTTTCCTTTGCCAAAGAAAATGGTTTACAGTTCTGTTCCCCAGGACCTTTGGGCGATTCGTTTTGACAGAGCGTGTTCAGAAAAACACAGCTGCCAATCAAGCTAATTGGCAACGAATAGTGAATGATGGATTGAAGCTGTTTGAAAGAGGCTCTCATCGCTAACTGCAGAGCAGAGCGCTGGCTGGATCTTACAGCAGCAGCCCACTGTTATCATTCTCACCAGCAGCAGTAAATCCTTTCCAATCCTTCCTTAAAACACTTCGTCCATGTAGGCTGTCAACATTAATCCACCAATGAAAAAAAATATGGATTTAGAAAGAAACATTGCTTTAGGAATGGATCTGTATTTTTGCACCACTTTGAAATGACCTTCCGGCCGTGGGGGTATATTTGCTTGAGAATATGTATCTTCTGAGCAAGATTGTATCTTCCTCAGCTTTCTGTTGTGCCAAGCAGCTTTATGGTGCTCAACAAATAGGCAGTGACACATCTGCCCGGACCCATTACGTCATGGGTCAGGCTCTAAATGCCAGGGATGAAATCTGTGAAACCTCGGGCTCTCAATTCCCCGCTGTCGCCGTGCTTTCCTCTGGCAGTGGGCTTTTCTTGCTCAGACCCACTGAAATCAGGGCCTTGCATCTCAGCAGTTTCTCAGACCTTTGCTTGGGTGTTGCCTTCCTTTTGATTTTGTTCTTGTTTCATTTCTTTCTGTGCTGTTGATTTCGTGCAGGGTTTTCATTTTTTTCTTGTTAGGAACAGGCGCATTGAGCTTTTTCCTTTTCAACTCCTGAGTGGTCCTATGAGAGGCCCTTCACAAAAAGGATATGGATTTTCTTGCCCAAAAAAGCTCTTACAATAAGAATGATAAAAATGTATTTTTAAAAAATCCTACAAAAAAAAAAAAAAAAAGCCCCAACAAAACAAAAAATGCTCCTCACTCCCTGGCGTTGTGATGTGGCTACAGGGAAAAACTACCTTGAAGGAGCCATGGCTTATGCTGTCACTTTGCAGTTCTTTTTGTGTCCTCGTGCAAAACTCCGTTCCTCCTCTGTGCATGCTGTCCTTGCCAAAGCTCTGCTATTGTTCTGCAGGAGGATACCATGGAGGTGGAAGAGTTCTTGAAAGAAGCTGCAGTAATGAAGGAGATCAAGCATCCGAACTTGGTGCAATTATTAGGTAAGTGATAAATACCAAGCAGGGGGATTTGAACTAAACCCTTGTGCAGTGATATGGATGTTAAGGAGCAGATAAGCTGCTTACCATACCAAGGCTTTAAATACAAGCACTTAGTGTCTGGCAAAATTCACAATTTGTACCGGTAATACATGATTTTTAATGATCTCGTCTCCCTAACGTTTTAAGTTGCCAGAGCCAGAAGCAGGAAATTAAAATCCCCTATTAACCAGTTCCAAGTGAAACTCATTCTCTGTGCAAGCCCCCTATTTACAGCCTTTAGAGGCATGCATTGCCTGAGACCACAAACTTGAAGAGTTCCCGGTACTCTCAGATGCTCCTAATGAACTTTATCTTGCTCTGTAGGGGTGTGCACACGGGAACCTCCTTTCTACATCATTACGGAGTTCATGACGTATGGGAATCTGTTGGATTATCTGCGTGAGTGCAACCGGCAGGAGGTCAACGCAGTGGTGCTGTTGTACATGGCAACCCAGATCTCTTCAGCCATGGAGTACCTGGAGAAGAAAAACTTCATCCACAGGTATGAAGGGCACTGAGTGCTCTTGAATCTCAGGCACAGAACACCCCCCGATTTATTTTAAGGTTGTCACAGCCTTCACTTCAGCTGCAGCCCACGTCCTGTTTTTAATACCCTAACATGCTATGTTCTGACCTGTCTGTAGGATGGTCTTCTAATAGCCTTTCCATTTTTTTTTTTCCTTCTTTGAAGCAGATGTAGGTTAAATACATATCAGTGCTTTTATAGTTTGGACAGATGCCTGAAATACAAATGCTTCCTCAAGAAACAGGCTCTTAGAAGCTCACATAAGCCTCTTCTCCTTCGCTGGTTTCAACAGCCATTGTAGGCTGCTGCAGACAAGTGACACTGCTGGGTGTGTGCTGGTGCTCACAGCAAAGCCATCCTCTTAATGCCACCTCCCTCAGTGGCCATTCTTGTTTATTTCACTTTTTTCATCCTCCATAGAGATGATTGTCCACCGTCGTCCAGATTGAGTATTTGACTTCAGTAAGTGCCTTTGCAGAGTCCCAAAGACTCTGACCTTTAAGTGTGCTGCAATTATGGCAGGAGCTTTGCATTCTTCGTCTGCAGGAGCGACCTCCTAGCAATATAATGACACATCCTGCGCGAGAGATGAGAGCTGCTGAGTTCAATACAAGATGTTCTCTGTGCCACAGCGTGACCTTTCCTGCCCAATTAGCTAGAATATGGAATTAGCACATGTTTTTTATAGAGGCAAATATGAAGATCGTGTGTAAAGTTCTAGGTGTTCCTCTAAGACATGCGTTGCTTTTGCTGCCTGAAAGAGCTCTTTAAATGCTTCTGTCAGTCAATGAAGCCAACGGTGATGCTGCAATTAAAATTTCCACCCTTTGAATTGCTCTGTTGAAAGTATTCCATCCCTTCAGCCCGTAGGAAGTGAGCTTTAAAAACCGCTTTGTGTGAATCCCATTTGTCTGCTCTCCTGTTCATTTCAATTCATTTTATTTCTGATGACCCATTTATCTAAAATAAATAGTAGTGTTTTTCCTTATCAGCCACCCCCACACCCACCTACCCAATTATTTTAAGAGTGTTGTCACAATTCACATCCGTGGATTCAAATGCTGGGCTGTGACCTCGTTTAATGAATCAGGAAGGAGGAGGAATTTGATTATGAAGAGGAGCTTTTATTTAGACATACATTGTAGTAATCAGAATTGATAAGAAGATACATTGAAGAACATTGTGAAAACATAATGGGCACCTAGTAAGATGTACTTTTTTTTTTTTTCCTGATTTATTCCCATTGAGCAGAACAAGCAAAAGAAACAGCGGAGTCTGCCTTGTATCTAGAGAATATCTCACCTTTTCTGGTGGCATCAATTTTTAGTTCAACGTAACATAATCTGAAAAAGTGTTTTTAATGAAACCTGGTATTAGGAGAAATGTAATTCTGTGCTTTACATTTTTTATGCATTGCTGAGGGTGCTGGCAGAGTGTTTGAGCCAGGGGGGTGGCAAGTGCAATGTGTGCATCTGTCACCTGCCAAGGTGAAAAAACGTGGAGGGAAGGCTCGATCTTCTTATTTATCCAGTCTGTTGGAAACAGAAGTACTGATAGCATAAACCAGGATAGTTTAAAAAGGGCAAAGCCTCTCCTGTTCAAAGATCGGGGCTGAAGGAGTGGGAAGAAACTGCTGTCCTGCAGCTGCCCACGCAGGCTTTGTTCTGCCCCTCGCTACGCAGCTGCGGTTGCTGCTTTTGTGGGTGGCTGTTGCTGAGTCGTCCATATGGTCACTGATGACTTTTTTGGGGGGTATGGTACAAAAATGTTGTTACACCTGGGAGGGAGGAGGGCACAGCTGGGAGTTAAACCTAGCAGGGGTTGAGCAGGGACTGGGAGAAGAGGTCTGGAGGGGCGAGTGGTGCTGTCTGGGTCAGTGAGAGCATTAGAGAGGTGGGCAGGAAGGGGAAGCACTGCAACTTCTTTAATTCAGTGCTCATCCTCAGCTATTGATAACTTGAGCACTGACATTTCTTTACATTATTTTTATCCTGAGGGTGGCAGCTTTTATTGAAAGTGAGGGGGCTTCTTGAAGCTTTCATTTTGCATTTGGAAAAAAAAAAAAAAAAGTTGGAATGACAGTCTCACAAAGCCAGAATGGAAAATAACTTTCCCTCTTACATGTGTGCGTAGAGCTGCATAATTTCTGTGTAATACCCTGATCAGAATAATCACATGCAGGCCCAGGCTTCTTTGGGAACAGCAAATTTCCTCGCTCTTGCTGGAAGTGAGATGATAGACTTCTGATTGCCTGTTTTTGTTCTTGTTTTTAGGGACCTCGCTGCCAGAAACTGCCTTGTAGGGGAGAACCACTTGGTGAAGGTGGCAGACTTCGGCCTGAGCAGGCTGATGACAGGTGACACGTATACTGCCCACGCTGGGGCAAAATTCCCGATCAAGTGGACAGCACCAGAGAGCCTGGCCTACAACAAGTTCTCCATTAAATCTGATGTCTGGGGTAAGAATTTGCATGTACAAATTCATTCAGATTATGGTCTTGTACAGCCTTTGTTTCCAGGGCTGTGAAACGAGGACGCTGTGAAACATTTCAGGAGGGAATGCTGTGCTGTTGTATGAGCCTGTCAGAGTGCAGGAATTAATCTCTGCCAAGTCGGCCTTTGAGTGGAGAACAGACCTGGTTTTACGTGTTTGAGTCACTGACAAGTATGAAAACAAAGGACACCGTAGTGTTTATAGAAATGTATGAAATGGGGCTGGAGGGCACCCGTGCTGCTGACTTCATGGAGCTCTGGCACAGAGCTGTGAAGCAATATATTGTTTTGTCGCCAGGAACTTTCAAACTGCTTTAAGGAGGAAAGTGAGGATCTAGTTCATTTTATGTTAAAAAATTATGTGTATATCTGTCTGTCTGGTGATAGCTCCGAGCTCGTCTTTCTGCATTTTAAAAGAATAATCTTTGGAATGAGATGAGCAGAAACAGAGAGAAAATTTGATGACAAATGGTTATTGAAGAGCCCTGAGGTGCTGGTGATAAGACTAGGCTTAGCTAAATGGAGCTAAATTCTATGAAATCTGACTGCAGAAAATCTCATTCTACTTTTTTATCAGCCTTTCTTTGGATTTTATATCTCTTCCATAGCTATTGGTCAAATTCTCCAAAGTGCCCAGTGACATACGATAGAAGTTCGCGGGACTTCATCCCAGGGGCGCTTTGAAAACGTTACCCTGAGCATCCTCTATGTATTTAAAAGATCAGGCAGCAGTGAAGTTCTCTGGAGTTTAGAGGAAACAGTGCAGAGAGAGAGGCTTTGTTTTGAAGGAACTCGTAGGGCATGGCTGATACAGAATGTTTCAGAGATGAGGGAGCTGAGCTAAGCGTTTCTTCTGCCCCGAGCTGGTGTGTGACGCTGCCGGCCGCGCCGGGAGGCTGCAGGGAACCCTGTCGTGCTTCAGTAGTGGAGTACTCTGGGAGGAAAGATCTGAAAAGAATATTGGGTATTCTTTAATTAGGGTTGGTGTGACCTTGCAGAGTGACAGTCAGAGCGGCGGACTTAGGGGATCTGATCAGAGCAAGCTGGCTGTCCCCAGAGGTCACAGCTGCTGCTGGCCATGCCAGCGTTTAGATGCTTTTCACCTCGCTGCCTCAAGACAGAAATCAAAGAAAATTGTGCACAGAAATGTCTAATGTAAATTGCCCTTGGTGGTGTTACCATGTAATGTGATGTGATTTCCTTACTTATGCAGAATTGTAATCGCTTTCTCTTCAGTTTAAGACCAGAATAGGGTGACTGAACCAATTACATGCAGGTTGTTGAACTGGTGTTGAGTCTATTCTGCATGGCTGACTCCTGGGTTAGCTGCCTGACCCTGGTGCTGACCTGTATCCCTGCTGAGTCGGGGGACTTGAATGCCTCTCCTGTTTGAAGAACCTTTTTGTGCTCTCCCTCTTTCCGCTCAGCTTTCCCCGTGACCAAAATGTCTCACGCAGACTTGGTCTCGTTGGTAGCAACTGCTGAAAATCTCATCTCACCACAGGGCCCCTGTTTTCCCTTCCAGTCTGCAGCTAAACAAGGGCACCCCAAAAAAAAACACTGAGCTATTAAAACGTGCGAGTCCTCTAGGGAGAGACTGCAGATGAGAGGAGCTGTCAAACTGAGAGAGAGACTGCAGTGCTGCAGTGAAACAGTTTCAGCTAATCCACTGTGAAGTCTCTTAATTGTGCCTTTAATAGGACTTGAAGGATCTCAAGGCGTTCAGGTTTGAGACAACTGATACATTCAAAATTAGTCTAATTCTATTCTGTCATATCGCGGGAGACTTGTCTGTGCTGACGAGGACACTTGTTCCACTGCTCGAACGTTGGAGCTAGTGCTGAGCATGGATCTGAGCCGCTCAGAGCTGGTTTCAGTGGTGACCCCCACTAAACATCTTCTCACACTTAAGATGAAAGCAAAGTCGATTGACTTTTTTTTTCTTTTCTTTTCTTCCCACTGCAGCCTTTGGTGTTCTGCTGTGGGAAATCGCGACCTATGGTATGTCCCCTTACCCTGGGATTGACCTGTCCCAAGTCTATGAGCTGCTGGAGAAAGACTACCGCATGGAGCGGCCCGAAGGCTGTCCAGAGAAAGTGTATGAGCTCATGAGAGCATGTAAGTGTTCTTCAGCCCTGCAAATGCCAATGCTGCTTTGCAGCTCTTCAGAAATGCAATGAAAGTGGCTGGGTCTAGTCACATCCAGCCAGACAAGAGAAAACCCCTGTTGGTTCTAGTGAAGATGTAGTGCTGTGTGGAGGTGCTTGGGTAAAGCTGCTTCTCCCAGAGGATGGAAGCACTGTGAAGCTAGCTGTTCTTCCCTGCTGGGAGCCCACAGGCCTTGGGGAGAGATTTGCTGTCGATTTCAGAGGTTTTTTTTTCTCCTTTTTCCTGACTGCTTACAGAAAAGCTTGTGCTGCAAGGGTGAAGCAGGAGAATGGTAGGCTTCTTAGGGGACCGGGTTTTGCTTTGCCACTTGGTATGTGACTTGTGGTATTCTTCCCAACGTGCTCAGCACCTTCTGTTACTTTGGCTCGGTGGTTGTGGATGCCCAGCACCATTCTCACCAAATTTCCACATTGGTGTTTTCTCTTGGCCATTTTATAAAAAGGGAATTGTGATAGCTAGCACGTCCTGGCTAACATAGTGGGTGTGTAATGCTGGTAGGAAGCTCTGAGTGCTGATGCTTTTGCAGGCTGGCAGTGGAGCCCCTCCGACAGGCCCTCCTTTGCAGAGATCCATCAGGCATTTGAGACCATGTTTCAGGAATCCAGCATATCTGACGGTAGGTCTGCGTCCCTCTCGGGCTGGCAGTTCCAGGGACAAGGGGCACCTGTGTCCTGAACTCTGCATGTGGTTCTCAGGGCCACAGTGTGTTAATTGTGAAGAGCCAAATGGCTGACCAGCACTAAGGAACTCCCTCCTTGTGCTGTATCATTTCATTTGTGCAATTAACTCGGAGTGTATTCTGTGTATTACAGTGATATTTTCTCTTTTGTGCATTGCAGAGGTGGAGAAGGAATTGGGAAAGAAGGGCATGAGAAGTGTAGTGAGCAATTTCCTTCAGGCCCCAGAGTTGCCAACCAAGACACGAACATCGAGGAGAGCTGCTGAAAGCAAAGATGTGAACGAGGGCTTGGAGACTGCACATGCTCGAGGCCAGGGGGAATGTGGTAGGTTTTAATTAAAGTCATTATTCCTTCAGGAAATAATGTAAAAACAAAATGCATGCCCAGGTCTTTCCCTAGGAAAATCCGTGCCTGAGAACAGGTGCCATCTTTGTGTATCAGCATTGTATTGCTAGGTGACAGGCTGCTGGGTTTGCTTTCTTGTGTTCAGAAGTCCTTTTATCGTTTATTGCAGAAAGGCAGGCTGTTAATCTTGGGACCAGATACAAACATAGAGCGTCTGGGAGCGTGAAGCCTTAGCTGGTTGAGCAATTGGCACTGTACCTGCAGTTGTTTAGAGGAGTCCTAGGAGTTCTTTTAACTTAATGGCAGTTGCATACAGCTCCCTACAGACCACAGCTTGAGCACAGCTCTCTGGTCACATTCTCTTCCCATTCTCTGCTAGGAGCTATCAGTGGGATCTCCCACTGCATCCTAGTGCTGGGTAATCTGCTATATTCAAGCCTCTTTACACTACCACGCTGCATAATTTAAAGCAGCACGATTGCTCAGGTTTAGCAAGCCCCATAAGGGAGGTTTCTTCACTGTTTCAACGTACCAGTTTTGTGCTTGCAGCACTGAAGAGCATTACTCTTGGCAGGTACCAAATATAATTGCGGCAAGGGACAAAGAGATATTTACAGAATCTTCCATGAAATTAAACTCTATTCAGTCAGTTTCTCCAAGCATTTCCCTTCCGTTCTGAGGTAACAAACTCAGTGGTTTTATACAGCAGATTTGTATCCAGATTTGAAAATAACAAGATAAAAAACAAAGTGCAGTGTTTTTTCCTGTTTAAACATGCCTCATCTGACCATTCGTGTGGCTGACCTTTTTTGGGTGATGACAAACTCACCCAGTGAGCAGTACATGTTTCGGTAGCAAATGTATGACTAGACGAAGAAGGAAAAAACAAACAAACAAAAAAAAAAAAAAGCCACACAAGAGGGAATGTAAAATGTTGGAAAAAGAAAGTGTAAGTGGCTTAAACTGAAAAGAGTTGTTTACAGGAGGGCTCATGGACGTGCTGACATGAATTGAATTGGTTTCTAATGAAAATGCAAAGAATCTTCTGTTTCTTCTGGAAAAAAAAAAAGTGAATATTGAGCACAGTAAGCTCTATTTTTATTATAACTTAATTAATGCAACGTAGTGCTAAGACCAGTGGTAAATCCAGCCTGCCATATATAGGAAGTATAATTGCCTAGTTTTGTAAGCTTTGAAGTAAAATAACTTCATTTAAGTGCTTAAGGACTTGGAGAAATTCAACTGCAGCAGGAATAATATGATTTTAACATTATGCTGGCTATTATTTCACTCTTTATTGTGAAGAACACATTTCCCGTAGAAATTTCATTGCAATTTGCTCTTCAGTTGTCAGTGTTCTCATAGACCAGGGGCTGGAAGCTGGTCCTTAGTGAAAGCTGCTAGTTTTCCCTGGTTCTCCACAGCTCCACTGTGTCTGGACGCAGTACAGCCATGGCCTCCTAAAGTGCTATAGGAGCTCTTCTGGTTGTCAGGTCTGCCTCACTTTACGTATGAATGGTTCAGCTGCACCTGGTCCTGTGAAAGCATACTCTGTTTCCTAAAGTACACCACTGTTTTTCTTCTGACTCTCCCTCCTCAACCACAGTCTTATCCTCAGCATGATGATCACCAGCACGTGACTAAGAAGCTTCCTTCTTTTGATCTATGTGTCTGCTTCATCTCCCTTCTTACTACCTCCTTGAGCTCTAAATGTATATGCTGCCCTAAAGGCATTGAGTCTCTTGAATTAGCATGCTATCTGAGTGCCTGGCCTGGAGTGAGACCCCCAGTCAGTCAAATACAGAGACGTGCAGGACTAAATATAAATTTATTATAAGCCACTATTCATTTTTAAATATCTCTTGTAAGTGGAGAAGGGGTCACCCCACCGTTTCCTTTGGAGTGATCCTGCTGAAGGAGACTGTTACTCCCACTTTCCTCCACTGTTGTACTAAGCTGGTGATCTTCATGGTGATGTGACCTGAGGCGTTCAGCTGCCAAGGGATGCCTTGGTTTCTGCTTGTGAAAGAGTTATTTCCATTCTCTATGAAGAATGACATCAGGGAGGGAGGTTAGGAGTATCAGAAGCTAAAAGAACAAGGCTGGATTACACAGATTTCTTATTAATTCAGAGGGTCAGCTGTTCTAAAGGCAGCAATCTCACAGGGACTAAAGAAGAAGCCTCATTATATTTATCTTCTCAGTATGAAGTTTAGACAAGTCTCCAGATGCAAGGATGGGAATCTGAACATAGGCAGTTTGTGTTTGTATGTTGCTGTTTAAATCAGAAGCCTCCGGGAACGTAGTTTGGCAGCCAAGTCTGGCCACCTTAAAAGTGAGTGCATGGAGGATTAGGGATCACACAGTGTCTGGGCTTCAGCGTTAGCTGTACTTGTGTTACTCCTGGTCTGAAGGTGGTTTTCTTTTCAGAACCTGCACCCTTTTGGAGGTGCTGAAATGGTTTAGATCATGGAAGAAAGCAGCTTGTCCTGGCTGTTGAAGCAGAGCTCAGTAGTCTCTTTTCTTACCCTTGCAGACCCTCTGGACCATGAACCTGCGATTTCTCCTTTGCTGCCACGGAAAGAGAGAGTGGCCCTGGAGAGCAGTTTGAACGAAGATGAGAGGCTGCTTCCAAAAGACAAAAAGCCCAACCTCTTCAGTGCCCTTATCAAGAAGAAGAAGAAAACGGCCCCTACCCCTCCGAAACGGAGCAGTTCCTTCCGAGAGATGGACGGCCACTCGGACCGCAGGGTGGGTGGGGAGGAGGAGTGCAGGGATGCTGGCAACGGAGCTTTCATTGCACCTCCCACAGAAGCAGCAGACCCCTCCAAGTTTCAAACCCCAAGCAACGGGGCCGGTGTCACCAACGGGGTTGTCACTGGGAACTCTGGGTTTATGTCTCCGCACTTACGGAAGAAGTCCAGCACGATGAGCAGCAGTCGGGGGGTGTCTGGTGAGGAGGAGAGCAGCTCTAACTCCAGCAAGCGTTTCTTAAGGTCCTGCTCAGCCTCCTGTGTGCCCCACGGCGCAAAGGACACGGAGTGGAAATCTGTGACTCTGCCTCGGGATCTGCAGTCCACGGGACGCCAGTTTGATTCCTCCACATTCGGGGGACACAAAAGTGAAAAGCCAGCACTGCCTCGAAAGCGGGCAAACGAGGCCAAGACTGACATTGCTGTCAGGGGGACAGTGACCCCCCCTCCGCGGCTGCTTAAGAAAAATGAGGAGACCGCCGATGATGTGTTCAGAGATGCAGAGTCCAGTCCTGGCTCCAGCCCTCCCACTCTGACTCCAAAACTTGGCCGTAGGCAACCCGCTGTCCCCCCGTCCTCCAGCGTGCTGCACAAAGACGATGGAGTCAAATCCAGTGCCTTAGGTACCACTGCGACAATGGACCAAGGTTCTGCTGCCAAAGCCAGCTCTGCTGCATTTGCAGGTGCCAACAAGGCTTCTGTTGAGGAGCCGCGGCTGAGGAGGCTCAAGCAGACCTCCGAGATGGCAGGGAAGGACAAAGGGAAGTTAGCGAAGCTGAAGCCAGCCCCTCCAGTTCCACTGTCTTCATCCTCTGTTGGCAAGTCTGGAAAAGTATCTCACAGTCCCAGCCATGAAGCAGCAGCAGATGTGGTGTCTGGTCCTAAATCCAAACAGTTGACTCAGGTTGCAGATGCTGTGAGCAGCGAAGCTGTCAAGCCAAACCAGGCGGGGGAAGGTGTGAAAAAGCTAGGGATCCCTTCTGTACCAAAGCCACAGTCCTCTGCAAAGCTGCTGATGAGCACAGCAACCCCAGCTGCCTCTTCCTCGTCTGTACCCTCTGCCCCAGCGGGTGACCAGCCATCATCTACGGCCTTCATCCCTCTCATATCCACCAGGGTCTCTCTGCGGAAGACCCGCCAGCCCCCAGAGAGGATTGCCAGCGGCACCATCACTAAGGGGGTGGTGCTGGAAAGCACCGAGGCCCTGCGGCTCGCCATTAGCAAGAACTCTGAGCAAATGGCAAGCCACAGCACTGTCTTGGAGGCAGGCAAGAACCTCTACACCTTCTGCGTGAGCTACGTGGACTCCATTCAGCAGATGAGGAACAAATTTGCCTTTCGGGAGGCCATCAATAAGCTGGAGAACAACCTGCGGGAGCTTCAGATCTGCCCGGCCACGGCTGGCAGCGGTTCTGCGGCCACGCAGGACTTTAGCAAACTCCTCAGTTCCGTGAAAGAAATCAGTGACATTGTTCAGAGGTAGCAGAAGCCAGTTGGAAAACAAAATAATAAATCACAGTGGGCCAAAGTCGACTGTGGAGAGAGTAACAGAGTGTGTGGACTGACAGGACTGGGGCGTTCGGGTGTGGGCTGTACGAAAGGCGCAGACTGTCGCTGGATGCCCCAGCTCCAAAGAGCAGGGCTGTGTTCAAGAGGCACTTCCCACCCTCTCAGCCCAGATTCCCTGTGTTTCATATACTTGTAATCGTCTTATCTGTGGAGTTCCTGCCTTGTGGACTACGAGTCTAAGTGCTGATGTCACGTCATGCCTTTTTATTAATATTTTATTGTTCTGGACAAAGCGTTAAGACTGAAGCCAGGCTGATGGACACTGAGATGCCATCCTCCTCAGGAGGACTTCCTATTGGGTTTTTGTTCCCTGCCTCTGCCCCACTGTACGCAAGGCTGAGTGTCTGAATAGCAATATACCGACAGCAGTTCCTGGGAGAGCTGCAGCATGCGTCCCTGGCCTGAGTCTGACATTTAACCTGGCATTAATGCAGCAGATTTGGAGCCTGGGAGAGGAGGGGGGTGAAGTTGTTAATGCAAACTTTTAAAAACGATAGAATGCTACAGGTAACGTTTACTCACATTCTTCCTATGATTCCACCTGCTGCCCTTTGTGTCTGTGTTTGCAGCGTTTCCTTGATGCTGTTGAGCCCAGCTGAGCTGCCTGGGTTCCTGGTGTTGTGGACATCACCCACGAACGCAGCGGTGTTGGCAGATCTCCCGTGGCAGTGCTGGAGGACCGGCAGAGGGCTGAAGGAGGATGCTGCAGTCGTGCTCTCGTGATAGCTGGAGTTATTCAGGCTGGTGCTCTGGGCGGGGGGTGGCAGAGCAGGTGTGGGAGCAGCAGGTTGGTGCTGAGCAAGGCATGGCTCCGTGGGTGACAGGAAGGGGCTGAGTTCAAAGATACCACTGTGCCTGCAGCAGTTGCTTCAGTCGTGGATGGGTGAGAGCTGCTGTTCCTCTAGGTGAATTTGCAGCCTTTTCTGTTCCGTGGGCCTGGCTTCTGCTCTCCTGGTGAGACCAGTGCCCTCCCCTCACCATGCCAGTGCCAGCTCCCCGTGGAGAGCTCGGGTGCTGGTACTTCGGGGTTGGAACTGTCGTTGCCTTCACGGCTGCGTGGCCGCACCCGTCCTATGGGGTTCAGTGAGGGGACTGAACTGAGCCCAACTGATGCAGCACGACTGGGGACTAACTGTGACCTGTGACCATAGTGAAAAAGCAAGGTTTAGGGCTATTAATGGTGCAATTTAACTCTTCTTAACAGCTCCAAACAAGAGGAAAAAATCAAACAAACCACGTTTTCTATGTCCTGTTCCCCCGTAACTCTTGTGGCCCCTCTTGTGTATCTTAAACACTGATTGCCTTCAATTGTATTTTATGCTGTTCTCTTTGGAACTGACGTTTTGTATATGACTTCCCGTAGTTCACTCTGTGCGTTCACGCCGTTCCTCGCCCTCACAAAGAGCCGTGACTTAACACATGACAAATGTTTAAAAGAAAATACACACTTCTGCCACAGGCTGCCTTTAAAAATGTAAGAAAAAAACAAACCACCTTGGACTGTCTCTTTCCTGGAGGTACTGTTTTTACTTTGATAACATATTGTGCCACTATATTATACATTTGTATCTCGTTATTACACACTTTTGTAGACTTGTCTTTTTTACAGTGTGTAAATAGCTCTGTCCTTCATCTCTGTGATGCTTCAGGGGGTTGTTTCCTCTTTAATTTGGTCCAGTACAGATTGTTTCTGTACACGACTTTCAATTCTGCCTCCTCTCTGTCTCTACTTTTCATTTTGTTTTTTTGTTTTTTTTTTTTTGATTCATTTTTTATTCCGGTCTCTCTTGCGTAGTATATTTAAAAATAAATCAATGTTGAGGAAAGCCCGTGTTTGTCTGTTAAACGATGTTTTCAAAGCCAGCTTCCTCTGCCATAGGACACGTCTGGACAGAGGCGTCCAGGCAGAGGGGTTAGCACTGAGCACCAGGTGGTGTCTGAAATGAGATGCTCTGCCTTAATTAATGAAGATCACTGGAGCTGGAAAGACCATGGAGATCATCTAGTCCAACCATCAACACGAGGTGCTGAAGAGCAGAGCAGGATGGGAAGGAGGAGAGGGCAGGTGAGCGCCATGTGCCCCAAACCCTGCAGTTGCTCAGTGGTGGTTTTGGGTTCTGTCCTGGGCCGCCC
Source organism: Oreortyx pictus (assembly GCA_036925125.1). Lineage (NCBI taxonomy): Eukaryota > Metazoa > Chordata > Aves > Galliformes > Odontophoridae > Oreortyx > Oreortyx pictus. Next base: position 6,387,724 of record JAUPFR010000022.1, read on the forward strand.
CATTTCTGACCCCCTCGATGACCCCTGGTGCACTGTGTGCCGCAGCACGGGCTGTGGGAGCTCAGCAGGAGCTCTGGCTGTGGTTGTGTGGGACCTGTGGGGCTGAGGGAAGATGGAGGAGCTCCTCCTGCCCCTAAATAGGATCGTTCTGGTGCTGTCCATCCCTGCTTGCTGCGGGGATGGGCTGGTGGCGTGGGGAGGCAAAGGTCAGTTGACCTGGCTGGGGAAAGCCCTGGGTTCTGCAGCCCTGGGAGTGAAGGAGGGATTAAAGGCTAAATTTAGCTGAGTACAGTAGGAGTTGATTTAACAGATCGATGCATTTAACAGTTTGATTGCTCCAATTTTCAAGGCTATTGAGCTTGAAAGTGAGAGTGCTCTAGGGGAAAAATAGCTGTGTTTGTGTTTTTGTTTTGCTTTTTGTGTCTTCGAAATTACAACGTTCACTCTTTCAAGTTTTCCTTTAATGTCATCCTGCCTTGTCTTCTGAGAAGTTGCTTGTCATAAGATGCGAGACGTGGTCAGTGTTTTGTGCATAACTCTTTTTTTTCCCCGTGATTACAGCCAGGTTGGTGCTGGAGATGTGTGGGAGCACTGCCCACCCCAGCTCTGATGGGAGCAGCTCCCCGCCTCCTTTGGCTGTGTGTTAATCCTTCCGCCACCAGTAAAGGTCCTGTCCTTGCTCCTCGAGCTGCTGGTGATGCAGTGGTCCCTGTTAGGAGTCCCCTGGCCATACTTCAGTCTGAGCCAAGCACCCATGTGGGTTCAGGAACTGTCCTTTGCCTGTTGTGTGCTGGCAGTGCAGAGGGATGAGGACAGACATGGCTGTGGGGGCCTCCCACTGTCCCCCAGTGCAGCCCCTTCCCCACCACCTACTGCCCAGAGCATGGGGCCATCTCAGAGGAGAACTGTGGGCACTGGTACAGCTCTGCCCCAGGTGAGCACTGTAGGAAGCGTTGGCTTTTGCTTAGAAATAGCATAGAGAAAGGGTCATAGTCCTCACTGGGCACGTGGCTTTGTCACACTGCTCTGAACCCGCTCCTCTCCAGGATGATGATCCTGGTCCCAAACCGTCCCCTTCCTCTCCTCCCCTCCCTCCTGTTCCAGCGCATGGTGAAACTGATCACTGCATATTTACTGATGTTATGAACACTTAAAGGAGGAAAAAAGAAATGTTGCCATAGAAACATCGATACAGCTCCCCATCCCCAGCACTGGGAGAGCGGTGCACCCACACCCCTGTGCCCCTGGGGGGCTCGTGGGGAGCAGGGGAGAGAGCTCAGAGTGTGTGTGGGGGGGGGGGGGGGGAGGGGGGGGAGGGGTGCTGAGCATGGTCCCCCAACACCAAACTCAGCACCACCTGCATCCCTACAAACCCCAAATCCTACCCGTCCCATGCCCACACTCCCTGCTCCATCTGTCCATCCGTCCTCCTGCAGCCCCTGACCCTCAGATGTGTCCCACCCCACGCAGTGCTCTGTCTGCTCAGTGGGTATTGCAGTGCACCTCTCAGAGGCAGATTTATATATATATATATGTATATTTATTTATTTTTGTTTCCCCAACCGAGTCCTGACACAGCCTTTGATTCTGAGGGTGCAGTCTAGCGCTTGCAGGTGGTTGCCCTGCTGCACTTCTGTGCCTGTGATGAAACAGGAGCGTCGTTCGGTGCTGAATTTGCCCTGAGTGCAGCACACCAGGCAGCTGGAGCTGGGATTGCCAACAGCTCGGCCTCACCAGGAGCAGTGTTGGTATTGGCAGTGCTAAATCTGCCCAAAGGAGAAGGTAGAATGGCTGTGATGGAGGCAGGGGGGGGGCTGCGGGGTGGGCTCTGCCCCAGACTGCTGTGCTTTTGGCACCGGAGTGTGGGACAGAGGCACCCGAGGGCTGTTCCAGTGCTGCTGTGCTGCTTGGGAGGGTGTGGGTGAAGGAGGGGACGAGGACGCTGGAGATCAGCCAGGGCTGTGCCGCACTGTGGGGTCGGCTGCATTGGGTTGCTGTGGGGAAGGTTTGCTTGCTTTCGAGGGGTGCCTTAGGGATAAGATGTGTCCGCGTTGGCACGCAGGAGCTCGCACGTGCAAGTGGCAGTGTGACACTAAAGCAGGATCTGCTGCTGGAGGGACTTTTTGTTAATAGGAAGGAGAGCACAGAGCGCTGCTCCGCGGCCGCAGCCACGCTTGGGCTGTCCCTGCAGCATCACCCCGCTGCAGCCCTGCAGCACACCTCCCTCTGGCTCCAACAGCAGTCCCAGCATGGCACGCCCAGCTCCGGGACCCGCTCAGCACACCATGTCCCCGAGGAAGGGACGCAGGGCTCCCTCCTCTTCTTCCATCGCTGAGGTTGGGAGATGCAAGGCAGGGCTGAGTGCGAAGCAAACACGGTGCCCCCCCTCCCCAGGGCACCCCGGCAGCCGCCCCGCAGCGTGCTTTGCTCCAAGGCGAGGCATCAGGAGCCGTGGGGAAGCAGCTCACCCCGCAGCCCTCACCTCCCGAAGCGGAAGGCGAAGCCACCTTTCTTCCTGCTGTATCCATTGAGCTCCTCTGCCAGGTCCCCCAGCGTGCTGCCACGCTTCTCCGAGCCCTCCTGCCGCCCCTGTGGGCCCCCTCCATGCTGCTGCTTGTAGCCCTGCAGTGCCCGGGCCATGCCCAGCAGCGTGCCCAGCTCCTGGCTTCGCCGCTGCATCGGGGCCGTCCACCCGCAGGGACCCACGGTCTCAGCCGCCATCCTTTGCCAGCGTGGCTCCAGCACATCCCCGGGGTGTCGCGGCTCGTGGGGCGGGCAGCAGGTGCCCAGGCTCAGCAGGACGAGGCAGGATAGCGAGTAGGGTGCTCTCATCTGTGGGGTGGGGCACAGGGAGGGAGAGAGATGGCAAAACGCTCAGCATCTTTGGGGGCACCGAGCGCTTCCTTCCATGGAGCATCCCCTCCGCGTTACCAGCACTGCTACAGGGCAAACACCCGTGCATGTGCTGCAGAGCCCCCCTCCCGCACCCCTACAAACCCGCACCCATCTGCTCTCTCTGCATCTTTTCTCCTGACCTCTCCGTCTCTACACCCCGCGCTCGCCGCCTGCAGCCCCGCAGTCCCTCCCCTGGTCCTCTGCCAGGCCTGGCGCGGTTCGGCTTGGCTGCACGGGGCCGTTAGCGGGGGCAGGCTGATGGGAGCAGCTGATGGAGCTGCAGCCGCGTGCTCCTCTTAGCAGCACTGCGGGGAGGACTTAAGTGCGTTCACCTGAGCAGTGCTCAGCTCCGAGCGCGCAGGTCCCACCCGCAGCGCCCCACTAATGCGTGCAGGGGAAGGAGCTCGCAGCCATCGCTCTGCTTTATGGGGCTGAGCGGTGCCCGGGTGACCTTGGGCAGCTCTGCAAAACTTCAGAGAGGGAGAACGGACTTTTAGTTTGTTGTTATTTCTTTTTTTTTTCTTTTGGTAGGAGTTGCTGCCTTAAAAATCACTGCTGCTGTTGGGGACTGGGGGGTGCCTGCCCCGTCTGGCTGCTCTGCAGCGGAGCCTGAAGCGCCGTGGGTCTCAGCTCCCCTCCTGCTGTGGGCTTTGCTTTGGGGTGCTCCGTGCCTCCATCCCACTTTACCCTCGACCTGGGCTCTCCCAGCACAAAGCCAAACCCACGGAGCGCCTTGCCCTGTGCCTGCCCCATCCCATCCCGGGGTGTCCCCCCTCTCCTGCAGCCCAGCGATGTGTTTCTGCTGTCCCCATCACTCACCTCTCTGCCGCGGGTGATGCCCTGCTCTGCACTGCCCTGCGTGCGTCCGGGCTGAGCTGGCCATTAAATACCTGCGGGTGCTAATTGCCTCGTGCTGGAGGCTGGGCTGCTGCGGGGAGGTGGGGGGGGGGGGGGGTGGGAACAGAGGGGATGGGGCTGGCCAAGCCGCTACACCGGGGTTAATGAGCCGCCTTCGTTTGGAGGAGAAGATGAGCAGGAGCCGTGCCCTCGGCTTGGAGCCAGCGGCAGTGACGCTGGTCAGGGACACGAGCACTCCCACCTGCAGCCCCATGTGTGCCCAGCGTTGTGGGTCCGGATGGGTGTGCAGACCCTGCAGGCCCTCCCCCACTCCCAAACCCGCTCAGAACCGCACAGAGAAGCCCAACTGTTCCCACCTTGCTTGGCCAGCACCCACAGCCACCGGCTGCTCCCAGCGCCCGGCACTTGGCTGTCCTCTCCCACATCCTGGGATAGGGGTGAGCAGTGGGTGAAGGGATCCAGAGCCCCACTCGGTGCTGTGCTCATCCACCCTTTGCGGCCTTCCCCCAGGTTTGGGGTCCCCATGGGGTTCCCGAAGGGCTGCCAGGTACTGCTGTCCTTCTGGTGGTGGCTCTGGGCCGTGACTGAGGAGGAAAACACACCACTAACGATGAGTTCCTTTTATTAAGGAGTTCAGAAAGTCCACATGGACAGCGCCGGACACCACTCACACACAACAGAGACCTCACGGCACAGCAACACGACGCGACAAGGGACACAGCTCCTTGTGTCCCCAGCACCAGACTGCGGCCGTGGCAACCCCTGATGTCCCCATGGTCACCCCGGGGAGGTGGCACTGGCAGTGGGTTTGTCGCAGCCCGGTGTCGCTGAGCGCCGTGAGCTCCCAGCACTCATCCTGGAAAATCCATCACCTCGGGTTGCATGGAGTACCTCTCGTGCAATACGAAATAAAACTCGTTTGGGAGTCCTGGGTGGGACGGGCAGGACGCAGGGAAGTGCTACCAACACACTACAACACCCCATTCCTGTCCCTACAGAGCTCGGGACCGTGAGGACCCCACACGTGGGCTCTGGGTCCTTCTTCCCAAAGGCGAACGCTGTATGAACCAGCCACGTCTAACCCACCGAAATCCAGGAGCCAACAGCAGAGGTGGGCACGGCCCTGCAGCCCCTCGGGGTGCAGCGGGGGCTGCTGCTCCGTGCGGGGTGTGGGGGTCCCCGTGGTGGGTTTGGTTGGAGCTGTGTCTCCGGCTCAGGGCGGTCGCAGCGCATCACTTGTCCCCGGTCCCCTTCGGGCAGAGGGATGGACAATCGCCCGAAGGAGAAAACGCTTATCCGGTGCGGGATGAGAGGAGGGGAAGGCTTAAAAAAAGGAGCACGTCGGGGGAAGCGCAGAGCTGCAGCTGCAGGAGTGAGCCTTTGATCTCGCCGTGCTCCAGCACTGCAGCTGTCATCCCCTCCTCGGGGCTCTCCAAGCAGTTCTCCGTGGGGTCGGGGTCTGCTGTGGGGCTGTGTCCTCAGTGCTGCGGGAAATGATGCAAAAGGTGCAGGGGGTCCCGGCTTCCCCTCCCCCCACAGCGGTTTCACTGCTTTTTTTTTGGACAAAAGCCCCCGTTGGAGCCCTTGCGGGGGCCTCTCCCGTGCCCGTGGGGCCGGGGCTGCTGCACCCCTCGGCAGCACGGTGCCTGGTGGGCTGAGGCTGCAGCCCCGTTATCAGCGCCCTGCAGATGCTAAGTCCCACTCAGGGCTGCTTTTTGCAAAACCTTAATGGGATTTGAAGAAACGAAAGGCTTTGAATATCTGCAGGTGCAGAGCCAGAGCTGGAGCGTGGCTCATTGGGGATGGAAATGAATGCGGGTCGCCGGGCGGGGGCTCCGCGGGGGTGCTGCTGAAGCAGAGGGCAAGGTCGCAGCTTTTGGATGGTGAAAACCCATCGTGTATCCAGGGCAGGAGCTGTGCGGGGAAGGCAGGGCCGTGCTGGGGGTTGAGCCTTCCTCGCTTCCTCCTCTTCCTCCTGCTCTCTGCTTTCCAGATGCCACCGCACAGCTTTGTGCTGTGCTTGGCTGTGGGCGTCCGTCCCTGCAGCACTGTGCCCATTTGCTGTGCTTGAGCAGGGGCAGTGAGGTCTGTAGGCGTCCCTTCCCCTTTCCAAGGATGGAGAATGTTTGCAGGCAGAGGAGGAACCACTGGCACTCACATGAGCACCAACCCAGCAGAGCCCTCCCTGCCTCCAGTAGCACCGTAGGGGCTCTGTGCCCCAGAAGTGGCCACCAGCCCCTCAGCCCCCTCCCCTCCTTGTGCTCTGCTCCCCACATCCCCACTGCACCGCGAGCACTGAGCATGGCCCAGGGAGGGGACACCCATCCCTGTGGGGAGCAGAGGGCATGGGGTCAGGACAAAGCCGTCGCTCCCGGGGAGGGGGAGATGCTCCCACAGAACCCCAGGGCAGGACGGCGGCGTGGGGTGCACCAGGAGGAGGAGGGGGACCATGGGGCAGTGGGAAGGGCAGGGGTCAGGGAGGGGCTCGGTCCATCCGCTAGTTGTCCTCCCGGACGGGCCGAATCTTCATCTCGGTGAACTTGAGGGAGTATTGCCAGCCAGTCCAGGAGGACCACTCGATGCCGTCGGCATAGGAGCTGTGGTGGCCCTTGAGGTACTGCCCGTTGAGGTTGGAGGTGTGGCAGTTGCGGTACCACCAGGCGCCGTGGTAGAACGCCGCGCAGTTGTTCTCCGAGTGGTCGTTGTCCAGGTCCTTGGTGGTGAACTTCATCCCGTTGTGCTTCAGGAAGGAGTCTCCTGCCACAGGTAAAGGAGCCGTGAAGGGCCCTTCCCACCCCTCTCCCCGCCCTTGGGGTGGTTTCCAAAGCCTCATGAACCCCAATGGAGCTCCTTGGTGCCATATGGGGCACTCACCACTCGACCACAGCTCCCAGTGGATGCCACAGGGGTGTGATTTGTTCCCCTGTGGGGCCCTACCTGCTGTCCCCGAATAGTCAGCGATGGAGATGGGGTACCCATCCTCCTCAGGGTCAACAGAGAAGAGCCCCACACCGAAGCTGCCGTAATGTGCGAAGGCAGTGCCGTTGTCGAAGTCCTCCAGGTCAACGCGCAGCTCATAACTGCCCTGCACCGTCAGCACGTGGATCCGCTTCAGCCCTGCACGGAGCAGGGTGAGCGGGGGTCCCTGGAATGCACCGATCCCCACTTCCAACCCCCGCTGCCATGGCCAAGAACACGCATCCAGCCCACACACAAATGGCAGTACTCCTACCCCTCCTAACCCAGCAGTTGCCCCGCTCTCCCTGTGGCTGCCTGGCCACGGCATGCAGGACACGTGTGTTGGGTTTGGCTACGAAGGGTGCACTGGTTTGGCCGTTGGGAGCGCTGGTTTGGCCCCGGTTCGGTCACTCGCAGAGGATGCCCCACGCACCTAACCAGTGCTCTCCCGTCAGCTTCCCGAAGCCGTCCCTGTAGGCTTCCCAACCACGGAAGAAGTTCACGGAGCCGTCCTCCCTCCGCTGGAACACCTGGGGAGACGCAGGGGAAGCCAGGGCAGCTCCGGGCTCAGCACGGATCGGGCTCAGCACGGATGTTCTTCCCTTCCCTTCCTCCCCCCCACCCCCCCCACCCCCTCTGTTCATCAGCATCTCACGCCCTGTGTGTTTTGCCCTCTTTTATCTTCAGTTTCGAGTTTGATTTATTGACAGCGATCCAGAAAACGCTGCTCCCCGTCTGACCATTCGAACGTAATTAAGCCTCCAGCCCTGGATTAATTGCATTAAACTTGGCCTCTCCATCCTGCCCGCAGGGGAACGGAGCCTATGAGAGACGGCCCCGGAGCGCCGCGCTCCCACGGCCGCGATGCTCAGAGCTGCAGCAGAGGCACTGCCATGCCCAGTGCCACCTCCCCGGGCTTCCCCTTGCCACCCACGCGTGTGCTTTCCCCCGCAGCACCCACTGCCCACCCACGGGAGGCCCGGCTGCTTTGGGGCCGGGTGTGATGGGGCTGGGCTCGGGTCCAGCGCCGATCCTGCTGTACTTACCTTCTAGAATTAGAGCCTTAATTTTAATCCCCGCTCTGAGCGCTTGAGAAGCTGCGGCTAAACCCATTTAAAGGGGCTTTCGGTGGGTGAGGGGGTGGCGGGGCCGGCTGGGAGCCCCGAGCTGATCTCCCCCCATCCCACACCGCGCAGGGCAGGCAGCGGCGGCGGTGCCGATGCTCCAGTTTAATCGGCTTTGACCCGAGGTTGTAAATAGGCCAATTTTAGGCTCACGGGACACGTCTTCACGAGCTGAGCCCCCCACGGGGTGACCGCGGAGCTGGGGGCCGGCGGTCCCCGCTTTTGGCTGCACGAACCCCATAGAGTTCCGTGCGCGGTCCGTCCTCGCGTTGGGAAGCGATGGGGGTCCGCAGAGGGGGAATAGGGGCCGGGGCTGCAGGTGAGGGGTGCTGGGGGGGCTGGGGAGCGGAGCCGGCCGTGCTCGAGGCACGGGCTGCCGGCTCCTTCCCTCCTCATGAAATATGCATCCCCCCCTCTTAAGCAAAAAGGATTTCGTTCCCCGCTTTAAAGCTCAGGCTGAAATATTCATCGCCCCTTCTCGCCGCCTGGCTGCTCAGCGGAGCGGGGCAGGAGCTGGAAAGGGGACAAAACGAAGGGAAAGGAAAAAAGGAAAGGAGCGCGGCCCTCCTTTGGGGTCAGCGTCCCCACGGCCGCTCGCGGGGCGGAGATGCTGAGCGGCAGCGATGAAGAGGAGCACAGCGTTCGCAAAGAGCCCGGCACACGGAGCGGTGTCCTCAGGCGACGGGAGGGGCCGTGCAGCCGGGCTCCGTCCCACCGTTATTGCTTTAACATCGCCGCGATTAGCGGCAGTGCAGGCGCTGCCGTGCGCTGCGGGCACGGAGCGGAGCTCGCGCGTGGGGATGGGGGTCCCCGCAGCCGGGGACGTGCCTGGCACCCCCTCGCATCTTTCCCCGCCGCAGCTCTCGCAGCTGAAGGCTTAGCTCGGCAGCTCCCGAACTCAAATGGATTCAGCTGCTTCCACCCACCTACCCACATGCAAATAAACCCAAATGTCAGGAGTACAGCTCCAGAGGAGGAGAAGGAGGAGGGGAGGGAAATTTCCCAGGCTCCTACACCGCAGCATCCTTACCTGGAGCCCACGGGCCCCGACGTGCCCCAGCACCGTGACTGGGTGAGCCCCCCCACACCCCACGGGGACGTATGGGGCCGGGCTGGGCTGTGCCATGGGGCGGGGGGATGGGTGGGCTCCGGAGGCTCTGACCCTCAGCTCTGGAGTGCCGCAGGGGCTTCGATCCTTTGTCCCCCCACCAAGGCAGGGGCTCACGGTGTGCAGTCCCTCCCTTCGCACCCTCCCGGCCCCGCTGGAGCCTTCCCAGCTGCAGCAGCTTTAAATAAACCTCTGAGTGTCTGGCTAATCACCTTGGGCTGCTCTTCAGGCAGCTCTTGACTGCGTGGCTGGGGGAGGCTGTGCACGGGATTTGCGAGGACCCTCTGTGCCCTGGGAACCATTGTGTGCCCTCTTTGCCCTCTCTGCCCCCCCCCCCCCCAGGATGTGGGGTCGCCGTGCTGTGCCTCAGTTTCCCCAGTGTGAACCCAATGTGCAGCTCTGCTGGGGTGGGCTCAGGGTGGGCCGAGGCCGAAGGCTCCTCAGCCCCTGGAAGGCGGTGGTGGGGGGGTTGCTAAGCTGCCTCCTGGCACCACTTAAAGCTGCTTAGGGGAAGCAGATCGCGGGGATTTATTTCCTAGAGCGCCCAGCTGGAGGGGTGCAGGGCTGTGTCCTCACGGAGAGGCCGCCTGTCTGCCCTGGTCACCACCCTGCGGTCCCCACTTTGTGCTCAGGATCCCCCTGCACTGGGGGCACCCAAAGGAATCTGGGGGGGGGGGGGGGAAGAGGTGGGGGCTGCATCCCACTGCTGCATCCCACTGCTGCATTACTGTGATTATGGGGCTGTCGTGGCCGTGGCACAAAGCGAATCGGACAGGGCGAGTTAATCAGCGCTGCAGTGGAGCTGCCCCCGGGCGCCCCTTCGTTAGCGGTGCACAAATGAGCTGGGGTGGGTGATGCTCTGGGTGTGGGGGGTGTGAGGACACGGAGCTTTCCTTTGTGCTTCCCCCCCCCAAAAAAAAAATGGGGAGGAAAGAGCTGATCAGCACCCAACGGTGCCCTCTGTGCTGGGGCCGGGGGATGCTGGGTGTGACGGAGGGCAGGGGGTGTTAGTGGCCCCCAGGCCATCACCTGGAGGTGCAGGGGTCCCCGTGTCCCCGTTGCCACCACGGTGTGCTCAGCCCTGTGGAGCAGAATGAACTCCAACCACGGCACTGCTCTGCAGCCCAATCCCAGCAGCACCCAACAGCCCAACCCCGAGCTCCAGCCTTCTGAACCCTCGCCAGGTCCCTGTGCGCAGCCAAGCCCCATTCCCATGACACATCCGAGTGACATCTCCCACCCACAGCCCCCATATCCAGGCCTGGGGACATCGCTCACCGTCCAGCCGCCCCCATCGGTCGTCATGTCGCAGTAGACCTGGAAGCCCGAGGGGTAATGTGTGGGGAAGATGGAGTAAATCCCATCCTCTTGCTGTCCGCTCACATAGATGTCAAAGCAGTCCCGGGGCCGGGAGCCTGCAGCGTGACACGGGGATGGGGTGGGAAGAGGGGAAGGCTGGTTAATTAATGATCTCATTTCAAGGCTTGCCATTTCTTCAGGCTCCCAACCTCGCTGCTTCGCTCTTTCCCTCCAGGGACTGGGACGAGTGGTGCTGGGAGGGATGGAGGGACTGTCCCCATGTCCCCACGTGGTAGTTGGGGCAGGACAGACCCCAGCAGGGGGCAGGGGGCTGATGGCTGGAGGCGGCCATGGGCACAGTGCTGGCAGCTGCAGAGCAGCTTACTCAGCCCCATCTCAGTGCAGCAGCGATGAATGTGACCGCTCCCAGTGCTGCACGCTGTGCCTGCAGTGCTTGCCCCAGAATAGAGGAGAAGGGCCACTTCAGGCTTTGCCCCTCCTGCATGGATGTGGGGAACAGGTGGAAGTAAAGTGGTTTTTGTGGTGCCTGCGTGGGCTATTCTATGGAGGTCTGGGGGCTGTGTGGTAAGAGACACATCTCCCTCCTACCTCTTCTCCCACTACCATATCAGAAGTCTTTCCATGCTGCTTTCCCCATCCCAATTGTCTTCTCCAACCCCTCTTGGCACGTAGAAGGCTGCTGGGAGATGCCCCATGGCACGTTCCTCCCCATGGCAAATCCCTCCCTGTCAGAGCATCCCTCCCCATGGCACAGTCCCACCCGGGGCTGGGGGTTCACCTCTCACCGTTGGAGCAGCCGCGGGGCCGTGCTCCCCGTGCTGGGGCTCGCTGCAGGTCGGCCTTGAGCCGGGGCCGCACGCTGCCGCGCTCCTTCTGCAGCGTGTCCAGCACATCACTGACAGAGCTCACCAGCCTGGCCATGTTGGTTTGGCTCTCTGAGAGGAGCTGCAGGTGGGGGACATGTGATGGGGTGATGGGTTGGGGTTAAATGGAACTTCAGCCCCTTCTGCCTTCAGGGCAGTGATAAATCCATCCCCGTGCACAATTCCCAAACACTTGTAGGAGAATAATTCCCAGCCAGGCTACAAGGTGGGGATGCAGAACAGAGGCAGATCCCACGTGGTGTTTTGGGTTGATGTTTTTTCCCCTGGATCTGCTCCCTTGTGATGCCCAGTGCATCAGTGCATTGGGAGTGAGAGCTTCTGAGCTCAGCCCGCGGGCAGCTGGGGACAAGGAGCAGCGGGGACACGGGGACTTTGGGAGGAGCTGCGTCCTGAGGCTCTGCCTTCCCCTGAGGTGACCCGGCTGGAAGAGCTCTGTGGGGTGAGGGCAGGCAGGAGCAGAGCAGTGGTGCTGGGAGTGGAGAAGGGATGGTGCGGAGCTCAGTCTCCAGCCGTGCTCTGGATCTCACTGTGATGCCCAACAGAAACCCCCCCAGCTTACCCAGGTAAGATTTTGGTGGCTTTTGGGTGGGGCTATTTGTGAACAGGGCTCCAGGGTGGGCAGGGGGGTGACATCCCCACAGCATGATCCAGGACACAGAGACCTCAAATAGCTCCAAACCCCCAAGCCCTCGCACATGGAGCTGAACTTGTGCTGTCTCCAAACCCCACCAACCACCAACCAGAGCTTTTCCCTGCATGAAGAGCAGGATCCATGCCTTGAGGACACCCACCTGGATGAGCCTGCCCTGCTCGCTCTGCAGGGCGCTGAGCTCCTGCCCCATAGCGCTGTGCCCCTTCTTGAGGCCATCGCAGTCAGCCCGCAGCTGCACGGTGTGCGTCACCAGCTTGGTCACCTCGTCGGCCACCCCAAGCAGCAGGGCCTTCTGCTGGCCCTTGGTGGCCTTGGCCTCAGCGTCGTGCTCGGCGAGGGCTCGCAGCAGGGAGCCCTGCAGCCCCTCCAGGCGCCCGACGCTGCCTGCGGGGTCGGGGCAGTTGGGGTCGATGAAGATGTTGATGCGGGAGCTGTCGGCTTTCTCGATGGTCACCAGCGCGTTGGCCTCCTCGGGGTTGGTGCTGATGACGGGGGGAGGCTCGGTGACGGGTGTGTGGTAGTGGTTCATGAAGAGGATGGCCCCCGTCACCGTCACAGCCAAGAGGACGGCCACTGAGAGCAGGACGGTGCACAGCACGTAGCCACAGCTCATCCTCTGAGGACACAGAGAGAGGGGACATCGGGATCCATCCAGACAGACAGACCCATCGCCATGAGGGGTCATTGGGACCCTTTAAGATGGACCCATCACTATGAAGGGACCATTGGGACCCATTTGAGGCACCACTGGGACCCATCTAGGTGGACCCATCACCATGAGGTGTCATCGGGACCCATCCACACAGAGCCATCCCAGTGCCCTTCCATCACGAGGTGGGTTGGGACCCTCACACGGACTGGGATCAGCCATGGTGACGGAACTGAGAAGTGGAGCTCATCCACAAAGGACTTCTGCCCCAGGGTTGGGGCAATGAGAGATGGAAGCAGAGATGCCCATCATGAAAGCAAAGTGCTTGAGTCCCTACGTGGAGCCCGGAGGGTGGCTTTGCCTTCATGCCCTGTTTTGAGGCAGATCCAAAGGACTACCCCAGAAACCAAGCCTTGTGCCCAGGGGACACTGGAGGGGCCAGGATGTGGGTTTTTGTGAGGTAATATTCTGCTCCAGCTCTGGCAGGGAGGGAGGTGACACCACACCCTGGTGTGGTGCTGCAGGAGGGGATGTGTGGACACCAGGGAGCCCAGCAGTTCCAACGTGGCATGGGTGAGCTCGGCAAGCAAAACTGCTGAGCCTGCCTGGGAACCACGGGTATGAAATAACAAAGATGGTGAGCAGAGCAGCATGCAGCCGTGCGTATGTTTTATTGAAGGCATGATGCTCAGCAGGAGCAGCCCCAGCCCTGGGAACTGCATGCCAGCTCCCCACTGCCCTGGGAGTGTGGGAATGCAAGGAGAGAAAGGGAGAATCCTCTGCACCCTGCAGTGAGGACAGTAGGGAAAGCAAAGGGGGAGGGAGGGGAGCACGGGCCATCCCCAGTGGTGTGGGGAGGATGGAGCCACGCTGAGCAGCAGTGGGGATTGCTCCCAGCGGGGCATCTCCCCACATTGGGGTGATCTTGTCCCATTGTTACCCCACGGAGGAGCGCTTTCTCCCAGGCTCAGCCTGCAGGAGCTGCTCCGTTCTTGCACAGCCATCAGAGCAGAGGGTGTGAGCTGCCGTGCCGCCCCTTCCCATTCCACCTGCGGGACACGGGCGGTGATTTTCCCCTGACCCCGGTGCAGCTGTCACAGGGAATCGCGGCGCTGCCAGAAAGCCATCTATTTGGAGAGACAAAGACTACTTTCTCCAGGAACGAGGAGAAAATTGCTGCATCTGCAAAGATTTCCCAAGCCCTGTCCCCTCCCGTGCACATCTATCTGGAGTGACACCTTCCTTCAAGCACCCTTCATTCACGCTCCCGCAACCATTTGCATTAAGGTGACCACGGCTGCGGCAGCTGGAGGGGTGTGGGGGGGAGGGGGGGTGGGCACGGCTGCCCCACACAGCCCCAGGGGTGCTCCGGGTTGTTCCACATGGGGCTCAGCCCCAGAGTGATTCCCCCGACAGGACGAGGCAGTGGGGGGTGGAAGTGGAGACGCACATCGCTGACAGCCCCATGGGAACAGCTGGGACCCCAGAAGCACAGATGCAGAAGGACAGGGCAGGACAGCTGCTGAGAAAAGGGGAATGTTGGCTTATTTGGGATCCAAGCAGGGAATGCTGCTGGTTTCCAGCCTTCCACCCCCGACATTGCCACCTTCCTGCCACTGCTGGGTGTAGGAGTGAGGGGACGACCCGTCTGCCAACACGCACCTCCACCTGCAGCCACGAGATGCTGAGCAGTACAGCCCCCCCCATCCCCTGGCGTTGTGCTGGTGGGTTGTGTTACCTGGCAACCTGCAGTGGGAGAGGAGGGAAACTCCTCCGGCAGCACCTGGAGCACTCTGAGCTGGGGTGAGGGTCCCCCAGTGCCCCCTGCTCAGCAGCACTGTGCTCAGTGCCTGGCACAGAGCCCTGCCAGCACCGCGTTCCTCGAAGCTCTGGGGCTTTCTGCTGCCCATTGCACGGCCTTGCGCTCACAGGTCATCTTGCTTTTGGGCAGCCATAGGTCGTCCCTCTGCTGACAGACCCTGCTTATCGATGTCCTCCTTGCCAGCAGGCCTATGTCCCCATGTCGCTTCTTTCCAAGGAGTGAGTGGAGCTTTCCCTGCAAACCTGCTCTGGGTGCTGGGGGTGGGAAGGATGCAGCGGTGCAAAACCCAGCACGGGTCCTGTCCGGGCCACCAGAATTCTGGTGGCCTCCAATCTGACATCTGCTGGCAGGTTGGGGAGCAGAACCGCTGCCTGTTGCTGGGGCCAAGCCCGGCTCTCAGTGTGCACACAGAGCACAGAGACAGAGCTGGAACCAAGGGTGCTGCTCCTGCTCGGGGTCCCTACACTCAGGGGACCCGAGCTGTGCGGTGTGAGCTGCCCAACAGGGAAGCATCCTGGGGCTGGGGTGCCATCATCACCCCACCACACGTCCTCTCCTTCTTGGCCCCCAGGAACACGAGCAGCCATGTGGGTGCAGAAGCAGCAACTCCAGCATAGAGAGCCAGAGGGAGGAAGGCTCCGGGCAAGTGGAGCAGAGCCGGAGCCAAGAATGGAGGGCAGCGGTGGGAGAGGCTGCCCCGTGCCGAGGGGATGCTCCTCAAGGAGGAGGTGCCCTTTACTCCAGCCAAAGGCACCGCTCTTTGTCGCCAGGCAGGGCTGCTGGGGCAGCTCCGTGCCGTGGGATGGGGCAGCCCCAGAGCTCTCCCCGTTCCTCTCACCAGCCAGAAACAGAGCAGGACCGCGGCTGTGCTCCCCGCAGCCCAGCCGTCCTCCCCTCCTGCCAGCTCCATCTGGCTCCAGAGGAACCCAACCGGAGGACCGCCAGGGCCACTCCATCCCACGGCTTGCTTCGGGAGCTCACTGCGCATCCAGGTTGCTCTGCCCCTTCTCCGCTGGGCTGAAGCAGCTCTGCTCCAGCCTCTCTCCACCTTCTCTCCTGCTCAGCACTGCCCTTCCCAGCCCCTCTGCTCGTTCCCAGGCACGGGCCGAGCTGCATCCCGCTGCCTTCTCTCCCCCGTGCTCGTACAGCCCGGCACAGCCCTGCACAGAGGACAGGCTTCCATCGGAGCCTCCGGGAGCTGGAAGCAAACTCTGCTCCCTCCGCGAAGACGTGCAGGAGCAACCAGCTCCGTGCTGCGACGCCCAGCCCCGAGTGCGCTTCCCTCATCCAAGGGAAGGGGGAAAACGAAACGATGGACACGGGGATGAGCGCGCCCCTGTTGGGGATCCCCCGCCCCTGGCAGCGGGGTGCAGGTGGAGCTGAGAGAAAGGAGACTCCATCCCTCAGCTCGCAGGCTCGGCGGGGTCCAGCTCCTTCGCCTTCTGTTCCCACGCCACTCGCTCCCACTCCGTGTCCCCCCGCGAGGTGCGAGGCAGCCCCACGCCACGGCCACGCTCCCCTACCTGCCGCCTGCGGATCCGCCCGCACCCCAGCGGCTCCGGCTGGGGGAGATGGCACACGTGCAGCCGCCCCGCAAACAGGCTCCGGCACACGCACCGCGACGCCGGCCCCTGCCCAAAACCCGGCTCGCGTTTGGCTGTGGCCGTGGGTGTCCAGGTGTGGGGGGGGGAGCGGAGGAGAGGGGAAGGCGGCTGGCTGCGGCTGCAGCGCGCTGCCAGGACTCGCAATCCCCTCTAAGAGGTGATTGAAGCGGTTGAAACGTGCGGCGGTCAATCCGAGCCGGGTGGGAGAGATCGCCCGCGGCGTGCCCAGCGCTCAGCGCCGGAGGGGGATGCGGGAATCCACGCGGAGCCGGGGGATGCGGGAGGCAGCGGGAGGGGGCTCGGAGCGGTGCCCGAGGGATGCTCCCGGTGCCGGGAGAGGAGTGAAGGAAGGGGTGGGGGGGGGGGGGGGGGGGGGGGCGGCTCGCCCCCGTGTGGAAGTTACCGTGGGGTGGGGGTGGGGGGGGGGGGGGGGGGGTGACACGCGTGGGACCCCCCGGCCCGTACCTGCGGTTTCTCCTGCTGCCCGTCCTCAAGTTGCGAGGCTCCTCCCATGGTTTTCCAGCGCTCGTTCCCCATCGCGCCTCCAACTTCGGCCCGAAGTCCCCGAGCCCCCGCCCCGGCGCACCCCGCTCTCCGCGCAGGGAGGGAGGAACGGGCGGCGGCGGCGGAGGGAAAGGAGGGAGAGGAGGAGGAGGACACGGGCACGGACGCGGGGGTGGGCCCTCCCTCCCCGGCAGCCCCGCCCGCCCCGCTCCCCCCCCCCCCCTTCGGCCGCGGGCAGGGGGCAGAGGGAGAGCCGAGTGTCGCCCCCAAACTTCCCCCAAAACCCTCGTCGGCTCCCTCCGTTCGCATACCCCACCCCACCCCCGGCAGCTCCATCCGCTCCGGATTCACTCCGGAATCACTCCGGTTTCACACCAGTTTCACTCCGGATTCACTCGAGATCCAGATGTGCCGGCACAGCTGGAGGAGCCGCAGCAAGGTAAGGCGCTTTGGAGCGCGTGACGGGGCTGTCCTGGGGGGGGGTCTCATGGCCGCTCACCCCCTTCCCATGGTTACAATCCTGGGGGCAGCGCTCTGCTTTCATGGGGCTCAGCACCACGGATGGGTTTGCCCTTAGTGGGAGGAGGGGTCTGGGAAGAGCCGGGGCGGCACTGGGATCGCCCCCCCCCCCCAACTGGAAAACACTGGGATCAGTGCTAAGGGTTAGCCAAAGCGCTGGGCTAAAAAAAAAAAAAAAACATAGTTCTGTCCCGTGGGGGCACCAGCAGGACCCCCACCATGGGGGTCTGCCCGCCATTGGCACCGAGTGAGGCTTTTTGCCCAAACCTCACCGTTTCCAGCCCAAAGGAGCAGCGTCCGCCTGATTTACCGCCACAGCTCTGAGCGGGGATGTGGTTTTGTTTCCCGTCCCTTTGCGGCACCTCCCTTAAATCTTTCATCCGCCGCATGTCTGACCTGCAGGCAGGAGCTGCCGAGAGGTTCAGAGAGCAGCGGTGGGGGGAGGATGGCGTCTCCCCGCTGCCAAGAAACCCCTGGGGATCCCCCCCAGGAGGGGCACGGGGCAATGGAGCCCTACGGTGCAGGGTGCACCCCGGTGTTGGCTGTCTGCCGGGCAGGTGCACCTCCACCTTTGGCTCTGGTGATGCCGTGTGGATGTAGCAGGCTGGGCGATGCTGATGAGCAGCAGCCCAGCTCCTTCCCTTACGGATGAGACCGTCCAACTCATCACACCTGCGGCGGTCTGTGCCGTTCTGGCAGCGCGAGGCCCCGGGTGCCAGGGGGATGCTTGAGCTGAACTCCAAACAATAAAAACTTATCATTAAAAAGAAATGTATCTTGGCTTCACGCGGCCTGGCAGCGCGGGGAGGAGTGATTCAGTGGCTTGTCAGCCCTCGGTGTTAGGCACGCCGAGCTGAGCAACTGGACACTCTCCAAGTCCAGCAACTCATTTTCTGCAGATGGAGCCAGGACCGCGCGGTTTAATTTGCAGTCCAACATACCTTGACATAACCCTCAGCATCATCACGGGTGCTGCCATGGGATGGGTTGAGACACTCAGGTTGGCCCGGGGTGCACCCCATAGGGTGCCCGTTGGGGTCTGGGTGCGGGGCCAGTGGCTCTCTGTGCTCTGGGGACCCCGAGTGATGCTCAGGGTGAACCCTCCCCATGGACACTGCTTGGGCTCGTTGCTGACTCACAGCGTTCTGTGTCTCCTCATGTCACCCACCATGAGGACGCAGGAGAGGGCACCCCTGGGTGGCAGAGCCCTGCTGGCAGTGTTGCTCCCATGAGTGGCTTGTGCTGGGCACGGTGGCACTGGCCCTGGCAGCCAGGGCTGTGCCACGTGGGATCAGGTGCCTGTGGAGCAGCCCAGGGCTGGGAGTGTGGTGGGATGGGGAGGGGGCTCCTCCCCGCAGCCCAGCGCAAGTCGATCCCGCAACTATGGGATGATTCATGTCTCAGGCTGTGGCCTGAGGGCAAAAACAGAAGAAATGTTTGATGTGAGGCTGCGGGCCCTGTTGGGAGCTGCGGCTCTGCCCGCCCTGTACAGGCTCTGCCCTCATTGCTTGAGGGTGCTGGGCTGGGCCCGGGGCAAAAAATGACTAAAGCAACTTGGGATTAGAGCTGTGCACTGAAATATGGCATTTCAGCACCGTGTTTGGATGCTGTCTTCTGTGCTGCGATTGGAGGCAGCGAGGAGAGCTGCACGCACTGCAGCTGGGCTCGCGTCGGCCCCGTGCTTTCCAGATGAGGACAGAGACCTGCGGGCAGGGGGACACCCCAAGATGGTGCTGGGGCTGGGGTCTGCACCCCCAGAACACCACAGAGCAGGGGATGGGCATCTGCAGGCTCAAAGCCCGCAGGTTTGCAGCCATTGGATCAGGGCAGGAGGGGGCAGAGATCCCCATTCTCTCAGCGATCTCCCCATTGCTGAGCGGGGCCAGGGGCCGGGGTTGGCTGCCAGGAGCCAAGTGCTGTGCTTGGACGTGTGCCATCAGCACCCGGGAGCCGTCGCTGCACACAGGCGGCGTCAGACATCATCATAATATTAATAATGAAAGGGCAGCGCCTTCAAAGATCTTCGCCCCTGCGCCGCACGGCTGCTGAGCGCGGAATGCAAAGGAGCTGCGTGAGCCTCATCCCAAGCAGCTGTGGGGCGATGCCAATCCGGGTCACATAAAAAAACAACACAGGGGAGCCCCCAGGTGCTCCCCCTGTTTGGTTGTGGGGTCCCGGTCTCACATCCCCTGTCCCCCTTTGCCCGGTGACCGCATGATTTTATGGTTCTCCTCCTTGCCAGGGTGCAGAGCACCCGCTGTCCGCTCTAAACGTGGGGATGTTAAGGGGTGGGAGAGCTGAGCATCTCCTGGGGGGCAGAGAGGTGAGCTGAGCTGTGCTGCAAATGGGGACTGAGACAGCCTACAGGGCCACGGTTGACCCTATAGCATCCCTGGGTGTCCCCATAGTTCATCACCCTGCAAGACATTTGGGCTTCAAACGTCCTTTCTTAATGCCCTATGTATACCCCCGAGTCTGGGTGCTTTGTGTGGGTCTTGGCATCATGGGGCCATGGGCAGCACATCTCTGCTCCTCTGCCCCATGCCAGGAGCCCTGGTCTGGGAATGAGGAAGCCAAACCCCTGTGCTGGGTGCAGAGAGTGCCACCCATACCCACTCTGTACTCATCCGATACTTACCCCATAGCCACCCATAGCCACTCCATGTCCACCCCATGCCCACATGCTCTGCACACACTTTGGGTCCCAGTGGGCTGTGCTCACACACCCCATTCACTGCAGCATCACCGGATCCCGCTGTGCTCCCGGGTCGATCCTATTGTGTGCAGCCCTCCTTCAGTTTTATTTTTTCCCCCCTCCAACCACAATAAAACCCCCAAATCCTCCACGAGTGAGAAATCTCTTTTTGTTCCTTTATTTTTTCTCCGCTGCTGCAGAGGATCGATCAGAGCTGATTCTCCATAATCCTCCCTTTCTGTGGGGGAAGCTGGCATCCCAGAGCGCCTGGAAGGGGGGGGGGGGGGGGGGGGACAGATCTGGTGTGGGTCCCACTAAGGGTGCTCGGGGCCACGTGCTCATGGCACCCAGCATCCCAAACCCCCATCTCCTAGCAACTTCCCTGCGCTGCCTCCCTGCGATTCCCGGCGTTCAGGCTTTGAAGGGCAGAGCTTCGGTTCCTGGATGGGTTTGGGAGCGTTTTGTCCTCCCGGCAGCCGGCCCTTGGGGGATGCTGCTGATCCTCCAGGCAAAGCTCGGCTGTTGGCAGTGGGATGCTCCGCTGGGGATGGGATCCCAACCCCTGGGAGCTCAGCCTGGAAGCAGAAGGGGGAAAAATAACGTGTTGGTTGAAAAACAACATTTGATGTGGGGGAAAAACAAAACAAAAGGAAACGAAACGGGATTCTGTTCGGCTTTGTTCTGCTGGTTAATGAACGGCTCACTATTTGCAGGCTGGGAAATATGTCCACAGGTCGTGGAGCGCTGGAAGGGACAAATCACTCCTTTGCTGTGCATTATTAACATACGGTGGTAAAAAGATGACCAAAATGCAATTTTAGAGGGGGAGGGGGGTGGGGGATTTGTGCAGGGAGGGTTTCCCTTTTGCTCCCTGCACTACAGCAGGCAACGAGAGCAGCATCTCACCCGGCAGCCACGCTGCCACTGCTGCTCTGATGGGAATAGGTGATGTGGGATTGCAGTGAGCACCATGGGGCTGCCACGGGGATCCCCCCCATCCTCACTGGAATCTGCAATGATGATGGCAGAGAGCTCAGCTCGGAGCGATGCTCTGCCTGCCCAGAGCTCCCAGATCCCACCAGTGCCTCCCAGTGCAGCCCAGCTGCTGTTGGGGTGAATCACCGTCAGAACAGTCCCAGCCCGAGCCCTGGGTTTGTCCCTGCTCTGCAGCAGCTCGGCTGTTGAGTGCTCCCAAATCCCTGTGGTAATTGGATCAGAGCGCTGTTTTCCATCAGAATATTAAATGGGAGCCCCCGCCCCGGTCCGGGCGGCACGCTTTGGGATATAAAGACACGGTGAATCGTGTTATGGGGGTTATTTCTCCTGCTTTAAAGTCAGAGGTATCACAACAGCTCCTGATTTGTCACAGAGCACCGCGGCCCAGCTCCTGTTGATGGTAGGCTTTGGGGAGGGGGGGGGGGGCATCACCAGCCAAGCACTGAGATCACACAGCTCGGCACAGCGATGGCACCCACGGGGCTTTGCTGTCCCCAGCTCGCTCCTGTCCCCCCATGGGACCAGCACAGGGCCTGGGGGGTTCAATTAGCAAATGAGGGGGCTCCAGCATCCTGCCCTGGTTATCGGTTTAGCAGGGCCTCTGGTTGGGGTGACCATCTGGTGGCATCTGCTGCTGCTCAGCTGTCACCGGTCTCTTGGAGAGGGGACACACGGGGCAGGCACCAAGGCACAGGGAAAGGAGCAGCCGTGCTGGGCACACCCACGGCTCTACCACAGCAGGAAGGGTGAACAGACAGATGAATGGATGGGTGGATGGATCATAGAATCATTAAGGCTGGAAAAGCCCTCTCTGATCCCATCCCACCATGCCCACAGACACATCTCTCAGTGCCACATCCCCATGGCTCTGGAACACCTCCAGGGATGGGGACTCCCCCACCTCCCTGGACAGCTGTGCCAATGAATGAATGGGTGGATGAACGGACAGACAGATGGATGGATAGCTTAGAAAAAGGAGGCAGAGCAGGACAGACAGATGAGCCTCCCTGGCAAATGAGGCGGCTTCAGGTGATGCTAACAAGCCCATTAATGGGGTTTATCAAGGGAGGCTGCTGACTTTATCCGAGATGCTGCTTTTGGGCTGGGAGAGCCTAAGCTCCTGCTCGTTAATTAGAAAGGCTGAGGAGGTTTGTAGCGGTTGGCCTCACTTGTGAGCAGCCGTAATGTGATGAGCGATTAGGGACTCCGAAGCTTCTCTACTGGTGTCATTAAGCTACTGATGAGCTCAGTCAAGGAAAGGGCATTTTTGGCTGTGCCTGGAAGTGGCTGAGCCTGCACCACTGGGCTCATCCAGGGCTGTGAGATGAGTGAGGAATGTCCTGGGGACTGCCACAGCTCGGTGTCACCGCGTGTCCCTGGGTCAGGGCTGGTGACCCTCAGCTCATGCAGGAGGTGAAGAGCTCATGGCATGAAGGATGTGGGATGTTCCTGCTCACTGTGTGATGAACAGAGAGAGAATTTGGTTGTGGTCACCTTCAGAAAGGTGCTTCCAGGCTCTCCTACAACCACAAGCATGGTGAGGTGGGGGGATAGCAGATCTGCTGTGCTTTGCCTCTGTCCTCCCTCATCTGCTGCCTTGGCAAAGCTTCCAACAACACTGCAGTATCCTGGCTGGCGTTGCTCGGGCTGTATTTATGGCCGCACTAATTAAATACTCTCTGCAATCAGTGCCATGCGTGACCCCACTCTCTGAGCTGAGGCCTCTGTGTGCCATCACTGAACAGGAACACGACTCCCACCGTCCTGGGGAACTTCTAACAGCGATTTACTCATCCCAGGCCTCCCATTTCTCTGCTTTGTGACATTTTGCAAAGTTCAGGTTTACAAAATAAGCCGGCGCAACGAGGAGATGCTCCGCGGTTATTTACACTGCACTGATTACCAACGACTTCACCACGGATGGGATCCCAGCCCTGCGGGATGGGGCTGCTGAACCACCCCTATGCCCATGTTCCTGCCTTTGTATGGGGCCGTGGGAGGGTCGGACCCGCAGCTCTCACACACCTCGCTGCAGCCCCGGTGCCGTGTTGTCAGCTCTGATCAGGAGCCGGATCACTCGGCCCCGCGCTCACTCTCTGGATTTAATTAACGGGGCCTTTCATCTCTCCCCTGAAGGAATCTGCTATCTTCTGTCTTCTTAATTAACGTTCATTAAGCAAAATCAGAAGAACGTTTGCTCCTCACCGCCTCTACCGCTCTTAACCCTTGCGAGGTGCCAGGTTGGTGTGGGGCAGCAGTGTTGGGGCAGAGGTGTTGGGGCAGCGCGTGATCCCCATGTCCACACCGCACTCAGACCACAGCTCTGTGTGAACAGATTGGGTCCTGTTGCACTGGGGAGACCAGGACAAACACAAGTTCCGATGGCTCCTTTGCATTCTCTAGTTCCAGCTCTTTCATGTCCTGAAGAATGTGGCATTCCAATAACCAACTTGAGCTGTTCTTCTTGCCGAGGTGATGCTTGCCCATGGCGAGGTGACATCAGAGCTCTTGTGCAAACTCACTGTGCAGAGCGAGAAGGAAAGATGCCTCCAGCATCTTGTTCTCTGAGAAAAGGGAGTGATTTGGGACTGGAACCAGGAAATATTTGGATGTATTTGGACGTATATGAATACAGGAAAGTGTGATGCCTTGTATGATGGTCTCACAGACTGCCATGGGTCTGTTCTCAGATTTATGCATCCCAGGAGCTGACCCCAGCCCTGGCTGCACCATCACCCTCCGTCCCAGACCCCTCTGCAGGAGGGGATGGGTGACTGGGGAAATCATCTCCTGGGTGCATGCAGAGCCCAAGGGTTCTCTTGGAGGTGGCCAACCTGTTAGAGCAAGGTAGCAAAACAGCCAACAAGCCTCATCCACACAGGACCCCACCTTGAAACTGGCCGCAGAGACTCTAGGGGTGAATACTGAGCTGGAAACCCTCCTCTTTCCCCGCAAACCTTTACCGCTGGCTGCTGGCTCCCAGGCAGATGGAGCTCAGCTCTCGGCACTGGGAAATTGGCCGTTCCCAGTGGAGCTGATCAGGCTGTCAGCGCTGGGTCAATATATGGTAATGGGGCTTTGAAGCGGCGCTGCTGCGGGAGCCGCTGCCGAGGACCTCTGATTCACAGCTTCCCTCCGGTGCTTTCTCCCAGCACTGTGCACAGAAGAGAATAAAATAAATAAGAGGAGAAGGGAGAGGAAGGGAGCTTAAATTATAGATGAGGG
The DNA here is from genome assembly GCA_036925125.1 of Oreortyx pictus. NCBI lineage: Eukaryota > Metazoa > Chordata > Aves > Galliformes > Odontophoridae > Oreortyx > Oreortyx pictus. The sequence goes on from JAUPFR010000022.1 coordinate 6,411,537, forward strand.
CTAAGTTTTCTGGGTTTCTGTGGGCAGCACAGTTTAGTGGAGCGTGGGGAGAACTGGAGCTCCTCCATTCACCCAAATTCTGCAAAGGCAACACCGCAGAGTGGGGCTGGTGGGAAGGGTGAGGCATGGCACCATTCCCTTTGGTCTCTTTGCCATTGCTCTCCTGTCTGTGTGCATCCTAGCACACAGCCTGAAGGGTGCCATGGTCCTGGCACAGACTGCGTGCCATGAGTATCCTCTGCTGAAGGGCTTTGAGGACCAAAAGGGGTACAGTTTCCTCACCCATGCAGGCACATTTTGGATACCCATGGCAGATTAAGGATGGGATCCCCACTTGTGGGTGCTGGTGTGGAGGGTCACAGAGCTGTGTCCCGGGCAGGCTGGTGAAAGCGGAGAGCAGTGGGACCTATGGGATGGGAGGAGAAAAGAGTGGTGCTTCAAATCTTTCCACGCTTTCTCCTTGCTTTTCAGGCAGTGGGAAAATCAGCAGCCCCCATGAATTTGAGGGAAAAACGAACAGGTGGGAAGGGAATCAGTACATCCCTGGTGCTGAGAAATAGAGATGCCCAGCAACCATAGACCCAAACCCACACATCCCTAAAGTGAAGGGACAGGGAAGCATCAGCTGGGGGGATCACAGCCTGCCCAGCCCCACCCGTGGGGCTCAGAGTGGCCTTGTGGGGAGCTCCAGCCCTACTGTCAGTGCTGTGCACGGAGCATTTGACATTCCCAGCAGCATCCAGCAGATGGACCTCAAAGCGAGAGGAGGTGCCGGGCTGGGGGCCTGTCCCATCCCATCCCATCCCATTGCATCGCATCCCATCGCACTGTGCCGGCTGGAGGAGGCTCAGTGCGCAGCCATGGCTCGGCTCAGGGTGCTGGCCCTGATGGGACTAATGCTGGCCACCGTGGGCTCGTCCCCCTGCTACGACCCCCGGGGTCAACCCCGCCGCTGCATGCCTGTCTTCGAGAACGCCGCTTTCGGCCGCGTCCCGCTGGCCACCAACACGTGTGGATCTCCGCCTGAGGACTACTGCCTGCAGATGGGTGCACGCGATGCCAGCCAGCTGTGCCAGCGCTGCGATGCTGCCGACCCGCTGCTGCACCACAACGCCTCTTCCCTCACCGACTTCCACAGCCAGGAGGAGAGCACCTGGTGGCAGAGCCAGTCCATGGCCTTCGGCGTCCAGCACCCCAACTCCGTCAACATCACGCTCCACTTGGGTAGGTGCGGGTTGAGGGGAGTGCTGGGTTCAAAGCGGGGTGCCCCATGCCCCGGTGCAGGCTTTGGGGTGCAAGGAGGGAGGTGCTCTTTGTGGAGAGCTCTTTGCTAAGAGCATCTCCTGGTCCCGTTGTGAGGAGAGGACAGCGGTGCATGAGCGCTGTGTGCTCCCCAGTTCCTCTTTGCAAAGCTGATGTGGGTTCGCAGTTCATTCCCACACAGTGCTGAGGATGCCATGAACATTTGTGGGGACTCACAGCTCTGTGAATGCTGTGCAGCCCTGGCAGGGTTCCCCAGCTGAGAGCCGACCCTCTGTTTTAAATACTGTGCTTGCAGGGTGCGTAAACCCTGTGGGATCATGCCTAGCATGTTAAAAAGGATCTTTTTTTCTTCCCTGCGTTTTGCTGCCATCTAAACTATCTTGGCTATTGGCCAGCACTATAAAACCTTGGTTCTCTACTGTCTTCTGCCGTCGGTGTGCTGCGGGGAGGGGGGGTGGGGGGGAGTATGGGGCTGCAGCACAGGCAGGCAGCGGGTCGGTGTGTGCCCTGCAGGGTCACTGCGTTCCCAGCCCCCTGCGAGCAGGCAGGCATCTGCTCTGGGCTCCCCCTGCACACGAGAGGCGATGTGGAGCAGTCCCATTCAGGGCTGTGATGTGGCACAGAGCTCCCTGCATCCCCTCCTGAGCCAGTGCATTCCCCTGCGTGTGTACCCGGGCTTCTTGTTCCTGTATGCCCCATATATCTTGCAACACTAAAATGTGCCTGGCACATCGCTGCCTGACCTTTTCCATCGCCTCTGGGCCCCGTTCTCAGCCCTGGCTGCAGACAATTTCTTATGTTTTAATGCTCACACTCGGGTTACAGAGGAAAAACCCAAATGTTGGTGCTGAGCCCAATCCTGCAGCCCCTGGGACATGGCCCCAAATGATTCCTTGCACCCACACGTGCAGTGATGGGTCTGTGACGCACACGTTGAGCCCCCATCAGCTCACTCATGAGGCTGCATAGTGGAGCAGCCTGGGAGTTTGTTAATAGGGTGTTGGATGAGCCGGACAAGTCCTGTGCTCACCTGTATGCTGCTGATTGGCATTAATTAGATTATCCTCCCTTGAATCTCACTTGTCCACAAGGCTTCAGCTGTGCATTGCAGTGTGTGGGACTCGGACAGGATCACTAACCCTGAGCACTGTTGCACCCAAAGTACACACACGTTTGCAAAGGAAAAAGGCACCGGAGCACCCCGGGGAGCTGGGAGTTTTGGTCACCATCACTGCCCACGTCCCTGTCCTGTGGTGTCCCCACCCTGCAGTGTGCCAGCCCTGCACCCTGCCAGGGAGACACCGTGGGCTGTGCTCTGGGTTTCTTTGGAGGAAGAGAACACAGCTTGGCTGACGAAAGAGACTGTCTGGAAAAGAAGCACACACCGCTCAGGATAACCGCAGCATGCTTTTTCTGCCTGAGCTGCAGCCCCCGCGTGGGCCCACTGACCTCCTCCTTGCAGCAGGGTCCCCTGGGGTGGGGGCTGTTTATTGACACAGCTCCCGGCTCCAGCCCTCTCCCGACCCCTCTGCTTGGCCAAGGGTCCCCTGGGGCCACGCTGTCTGGGAACGGGCGCCTGCGGGGCTGGGACAAGGACATCTCACCAGCATCGGTGCAGCCATGTCCTGGGGGCTTTGGGGAGAGGTAATCCTGGAGCAGCCCTGTCATGCTGCCACTGCACCTTCCCAGTCATGGTCATCCCATCACGGTTGGCCCAGTCCCCACTCCCCCAGTGCCGGTAGCTGGGCTGGCTCAGCTCCCCTGCAGCAAAGTCGCGGCACATATACGACAGTATTCATATGGGCCCAATTAAAGGCTTGTTTTCCTAGTCCCGGAATAACCCCTCAAACATTCCCAACTCATTATCTTTTCAAATAAAGCCAAAACCTCGCAGCTAATTGTTTTGCGCAGTCAGGAGCGGTGCTGCGATGGAGCAATCCGCTCTTTGAGCCGGTCCTTCATCTGTGGCAATTAGGCAGTTCTGATGTTTGCTTTGGTGTAGTTTCCCTCCCTTTTTTTGGCAGTTCTTTCAAGCTATTTCAGAGCTGTGTTGGCCACCCCAGGGATCGATGTCCTCTGTTTGTCTTCAGCCCAACAAAGGCAGCAGTAAGGCCGGGTCCCGGTGTGCAGCTCTCTGGAAAGGGGCTGCCCTTGAACCACTGCCTCTCCATCCTCTCCCCATTGCACGGGGGGATGATGATGAGCACCAAGACCTGATTGTTCCCAGCTGCTGCTCAGGCCCTGGCTTTGCACCAGCTCCTGGCCCACACGTTGCCTCCACGCAATGACCCTGATGTTGCAGTGAAGAGCTGGTTTGGCACTGGGCAAGGTTCGAGGTGTAGTTTCCAGACGGATGGATGGCAAATTTGACCTACCCTGGTAAAATGCCAGCAGCCACGCAGGACGCTGCACTGGGATGATTCTGGCCCCGGTGCTATTGTTGGCCATTGTCCCAACTGGGATGGGAGAAGAAGACATTGTGGTGGCTGTGTCCACAGGAAAGTCCTACGAGATCACCTACGTGCGCCTGAAGTTCCACACCAGCCGCCCTGAGAGCTTCGCCATTTACAAGCGCAGCCATGCCGACGGCCCCTGGGTGCCCTTCCAGTTCTACAGCGCATCCTGTGAGAAGGTTGGATGTTTGGAAAAATTTCTCCTCTGAAAGAGCAGTCAGGAATTGGTATAGGATGCCCAGGGAGTGGTGGAGTCACTGCCCCTGGGGGTGTTCCAGAACAACGGAGATGTGGTACTGAGGGAGTGGTGGTATGGGTTGGGGTTGGACTTGAGGACTTTAGGGGTCTCCAACCTCAGTGATTCTATGACTCTTTGATTCTAAGACCTACAGGAAGCAGCAGAGGCAGTACCTGCAGCCAGGTGAGGATGAGCAGGTGGCATTCTGCACCGATGAGTTCAGCGACATCTCCCCGCTGAGTGGTGGCAACGTGGCTTTCTCCACCCTCGAGGGCCGACCCAGTGCCTACAATTTTGATGGGAGCCCCACTCTGCAGGTGCCAGTGGGGTGGGAGAAGGGTGGCAACATGGAGCCCTGGGACTGGGGGGAGTTAACTGGGATGTTATGAATAAATTCTCCTCCAGAAGAGGAGGTCGGGCACATTCCCCACATCCCCTGCAGGAGTGGGTGACTGTCACCGACCTGCTCATCTCCCTGAACCGCCTCAATACCTTTGGGGATGACATCTTCAAGGACCCCAAGGTGCTGCAGTCGTACTACTATGCCATCTCTGACTTCTCTGTTGGCGGCAGGTGAGGACTGCAGGGAGGGACCTGAGAACACGCATGGGGCTTGGGACAGCTCTAGAGCTTAAATTGCATTTTGAGGGGCAAAGCACCCAAATGGGACGCAAACGCTGGTGGTGGGGTCACCACTGCAGCCCCCTGAGAGCTGATGTGGGGCAGAGACATCAGCAGTGCTGTTCTAGGGTTGTGCTACACCCTTCCCCAGGCAGGGAGGTAGAAAACCAGCCACAAGACATTACACTCCACCCCACTGAGAGCTGCTTGCCCCTCGGCACAAGGGCTGGGCGTGCTCCAGAAACCCCTTTTGCAGTCTGACCCCCTGGGTGGGAGCAGCTGGAGCTGCTTAGCACTTTGCATGGGCCACCCTCAGCGTGTGACCTCCCGGATGGGATTGCCTCAGGGATGTGGCCACCCCAGCACAGCAGCGTGTGAACCATCCCCGTTCAGCAGCACTCAGAGCAGCTTGGGTTTCCTGCAGGTGTAAATGCAATGGTCACGCCAGCGAGTGTGCGCCAGACGAGGCAGGACAGCTGTTGTGTGTGTGCCAGCACAACACGGCTGGCACCGACTGCCAGCACTGCCAGCCCTTCTACCAGGACCGGCCCTGGGCACGTGGCACTGCTGAGGCTGCCAACGAGTGTCTCCGTGAGTAGCACCCGTATTGGGGAAGCGGTAGTGGTGAGCACATCCAGCAAGGCTGCTTCAGCTGGGGAGCACCCCATGATCCCTATCCCCAGCAGGGATAACCTCTGTAAGGTTAACAAAATGAGTAATACTAAGTGGTGTTGTTAACTCAGATATTTTATAGATGTTGCAATTAGAAATATTACTGAGATGGAAAAGGGACAATTGACATAAAGAGAAGTGCTCACCCATGTCCTAGACTCACACTAGGAAGCTACAGAGGAGCAATCTCCAGAAAGAGACCCTTCTCCAGTGGCAGTCAGCCCTTAAATGGAGTCTAGGAGAGGTGAAGTCAGACTTCACCCCTTTTGGTCACACAGGTGCATTGCCTTCACCTGCGTTCCTTTGGTGACTTGGTGCTCACCTCAGGTGATCAATCAGCAGTTCAGGCAATGATTCAACAGTTCCCATACACCCTCCTCTGAGCCCCATGACCCCAACCAGCCCTCCTCTTCCCCTTAGCTTGCAACTGCAGCAGCCGCTCGGAGGAATGCTTCTACGACGCGGAGCTGTTCCGCCGCACCGGGCATGGGGGGCACTGCCTCAACTGCCGCGACAACACGGCCGGGCCCCGCTGCGAGCAGTGCCAGCAGAACCACTACCGCTGGGAGCAGAGGGCTGCCTGCCAGCCCTGCCACTGCCACCCCGCAGGTGTGTGGGGTGTGGGAGGGAGGGGAGGGCTTGCTCCCATGCTCTCCAGCCTTGGGTTGTGCTAGCAGGCTGCTGTACCTTGCCAAGCTCACCTTTTGGGATTTTGGAACAGGTTCATGTAGGGGGTTGGGTTCGCCATGCTTGGGGTGGGCTCCTCGCTGTGGCACAGTTTCTTGAGCACAAGGTCCCTCTATCGCCTGCTCCTCAGCTATGGATGACTCAGGTTGGCCATGTCCCTGCAGGTTCCCTGCAGCCCCAGTGTGACAGCTCAGGGACCTGTACCTGCAAAGCCAATGTGACGGGCTGGAAGTGTGAGCGCTGCAAGGATGGGTACCACAGCCTGAGTGAGGGTGGCTGCAGGTGAGGGGTGCCCTGGCCATGCTGGGGCATGGGGTGTGGTATGGGGCTTGTCCCATACCCACATCTTGTCCTGGTCAGACCCTGCGACTGTGACCCTGCGGGCAGTGTGGGCTCCTGTGACCCCAACACCGGGCACTGCACCTGCAAGGAGAGGGTGGAGGGGCACCTATGCAACAGGTAAGCATTACAGGATGTCGGTGGGGCCATGGCTCCTTTCCAGCCCAGAATCAGTCCCTGGGATGCCACTATGATTTCCTGCAGCTGTACCTTCCCTGTGCCATGTGCTCTTGTTTCATGCCCACACTAGGTGCCAGCCTGGCTGGTTCAATCTGCAGCCCCACAACCCCACTGGCTGCACCAGCTGTTTTTGCTATGGCCACTCTGCTGTCTGCACGGCTGCAGATGGCTACGAGGTGACCCACATCCGCTCTGACTTCAGGGAAGGTATGGAATTCCTGGCCCTGGGTGAGGTGGAAGATACGGGAGGAAACCTGGGAGGTTAGGCATGGCTGGGGCTGAGCATCTTCTGGTTGGGTCTGAGCACCCCTCCCACTTGGGGATGAGCATGCCTCCGCTTTGGGGCTGGATACCTTGCTCTGGGAGTAGCTGGTGCTGATGTTTGGAAGGGAATCTGTCTTTTCTCTATTATGCTGTCAAATCTCTGTTTTTGTCCCCACGCCCAAGAGGGGCAGGCTCTTTATCAGGGCATCCCTCCCTCCTGTGTTCTGTCCATGGTATGGGTAGGACTGCAGGGTTGGGCACACAAGGACTGCCAGAACACTACAAAAAAAGGGGTCAGAAAGTTACAAACGAAAAGGGTGGAGGGAAATTCACCCCCTTATCCCCTCCTCTTCCCACCTGTAGCCAGACTAGGGCCGGGCAGGAGGTGGGCTGGGGGATCTTCCCATTGGCATCCAAGGACATGTGTGGATGTGGGATGCTCGGGGAAAGCATGCCATCTGCCGTGCAGCAGGGGCACGGCTCGGGCACCCACTGTGGGTAGGGGCACCCATAGCCATGTGGGGTACCCGTGTCTGGCTCTGCATTGCCTGCAACGCAGGGTGCAGACAGAGCTGAATGCACCCAGCCAGCATTCATCCTGCTGGCATTTAAAGCCCTCTGCCAATTGCTGTCCGGTTTTGAGCAGCCTTGAAAGGAAAACAGGCTTCATGCAGTGTCTTCCCCCCTTCCTTCCTGTGGTCTCGCCGGTTTGGGACCGCTCCTTTAGGGAGGGCATGCAGGGCTGGAAGAAATAAATAACTGTTGAGAGCGGGGGAGAGTTTCACCGATTTCCAAAGGAAACCACCATAATGCAATTACACCCCGTCCCTTGCTGTGCTTCCTGCACATTCCAGCCCACAGTGCTGCAGCACAGGCAGGGGAGCAAAAGTTTAAAGATAACAACTTCCTCCAAATCTAAGAAAATAAACAGATGGGAGGGGGGGGAGGGGGGCAACCGGGGCCACCGTTGAGAGCACAGAGCTGGGTGAAGCGGGGTGCTGCAGAGTGCTGGCTCCTGGAAAGAGATCAGAGGGGCTCACGGACAGAGATGGTGCCCCAGAAGCAGCACTGAGGGTGCTGGGGGCATGGGGGGGGGGCTCACTGCTCCCCTTTGTGCTGTCGCATAGGGCTGGAGGACTGGGCTGCAGCTGTGGGGGCCGTGGCAGTGCCTCTGCGCTGGGCTGATGGGGAGATCAGCGCTGAGTGGGATGAGGAGGAGCCGCTGGACCTCCGTGCACCGGGTACGTGCTGAGCTTCTGGGGTCTGCTCTGCTTCGGGTGACATCCCGCTGCTAAACTGGGACCAGAGACCCCAGAAGAGTGGTACCTCCACGTCCTTTAGATTTTCTTCCCCTTTTCTTCCACAGAGAAGTTTCTGCAGAACCAGCGACTCAGCTACGGGCAGCCCCTGTCCTTCCTGCTGGGAGCAGAGGGGAATGGAACCAGGGCAGAGAATGGGGTGCCTCTGCTTGGGGTCCAGCTGGTGCTAGAGGGTGAGGGGCTGGAGGTCACCATGTCCAGCAGCGAGAGCCAGGCACAGGATGGGAAGCAGGCTGTCACCTTCAGGTGTGTCGCGGTGCTCTTTGGGGTGATTTTGGGACACCAAAGCCAGGGATGCCGTAGATTGCACCGTGCACCCGGGACACTGTTGAGGAGCTGAACTGTTGGGTAGCTGAGCTGAAGCCTTCCTCCCATCCTTCTCTCCCAACAGGCTGCATGAGGCAGAGGAGGGCACAGAGCCTTTGCTGTCAGCCTTCAGCTTCCAGCGCCTGCTCTCCAACCTCACCGCCCTTCGCCTCCACGTGAGCCATGGCCCTGGGCTAGGTGGGTGGCTGTGGGCAGTGTCCCACAGGGCTGGGAGCAGGGGAGCAGCAGTTAAACCTGTGCCTTTATGGAGCATTTCCAGGCAGGATGGAGCTGAGGCCACTGTGCAAGCCCCATCCCCGCTCTGCTCTCCCCCTTTGCAGGCAGGCTGTGGCTGAGCCAGGTGCAGCTCACATCGGCTCGCCGCGGTGCAGGCACGCAGGCAGGATGGGTGGAGGAGTGCACATGCCCCCTCGGCTACACCGGGTCCTTCTGCCAGTCCTGCGCACCTGGCTTTAAGCGGGACATCCCCTTTGGTGGCCCCTTTGTCACCTGCGTGCCCTGCACCTGCAATCAGCACGGGGACTGCGAGCCGCTCTCAGGTGCGCACCCAGTCCCTTTGCTTGCCTGATCATAGCGTGCATGGGGAGCACATCCGTGTCTTTGCTTATTCCGAGGAATGCTGGAAGCCATTCTGGAGGTCAGGGAAACACAGAGCAGAGGCTTGGGGTTTTTGCCTGGCTCCCTGTGCATCCCTGCAGCAAGCAACAGCACAGACCGGTGCTGGGAAGAGATGGAGATGAGGTGATGCGTGAAGTACTCAGATGGAGCTCCTGGCCCGAGCATGTGGAAAGGAACAACAAAACTTTATGGGCAGGATGGGAAGGGCTGGAAGAAGCATTTTGCTCAGCGTGTGCCTCTGCTCTGCCAGCAACATGCAACACCAGGCTGCAGACAGCCTGCATCTCTCCGGGAGGGGCTGAGCCCTGGGGACTAGGACAGAGCTTTGATGTCCTGGCCCCTGCGCTGTTTCCTTCCACTTTTTTTTTTATTTTTTTCCTCCTTTCTGCCACCTGCTTTTCCTTTGCTTGCCATTGCCTGTCTCTGCCTAAATATGGGGAAAATGGAAACGCCCATTCCCTCCGGCACAACCTGCCTGCTTTCACCTGACCCCCTCTTTCTCCCTCTCCATTCAGCAGTGTCTGCGTGGAGGAGGGGGTCCTTGAGCATCCTTCCTCCTCCTCCTCCAGCTCCTGGCTGACTGCGGGCAGCCGTGACTCACCAGTTCGGCTCGAGGAGACGCTCGCTCCCCGCTGGGTCACAACCGCCCGCTTGTGTTTTCCATCCCAGGCTGAGAGCGCGGCAGCTCGGCGCTGGGAAATGTGTTGTCCATTACTGCAGGCGCCGGCAGACTTGGGGCACGGTGCTGGGGCTGCCTGCACCCACCTCACCCCTGCACAACGTCCTCCTCCTCCTCCAAGCAAGAGCTGGGCAAGGGGAGGGGGGAAGTGTGACTGGCTGCGTTGGGAACATGCAAACAGCGTCACACCTTGGCTGGAGCTGGGTATCCCTCCTGGCTCCACATCTCAATTTCTCACCTTGCAGGGCACTGCCGCTGCTTGCACAACACAGAGGGTCCCTCCTGCGAGCGCTGCAGCCCCGGGTTTTATGGTAACCCCTTCACTGGGCGCACTGATGACTGCAAGCCGTGCCCATGCCCCGGCAGCTCGCCCTGCACCCAACTGCCCGGCACCGGGGAGGTGGTGTGCACCCACTGCCCCCTGGGGCAGAGAGGTGAGGTTGGGATGTGGGGAGGGGGCTGTGATGCAGCTGGACCCCCCTGCACATGTTTTTTGTGTTGTAGGGAAGCGCTGCGAGCTGTGCGATGATGGGTTTTTTGGGGACCCCTTGGGGCAGAGGGGTCCCGTGCGTCCCTGCGTCCCCTGTCAGTGTCACGGGAACGTGGACCTCAATGCCGTGGGGAACTGTGACTCCGTATCCGGGCGCTGCTTGCGCTGCCTGTACAACACAACGGGAGAGCAGTGCCACCAGTGTCGGCCGGGGTTCTATGGGGACGCACTGGCCCCCAGCCCCACTGGGAAGTGTGCACGTACGTATGGCCAGGGCTGGCCCTGCTGCCCCCTCCCCAGCCCAGACCCTCCCATGAGGTGGGCAGAAGGGATGCCCACTGGGTTTAAGGGCTGTGTTAGCCACGAAAGCTCAGCAATGGGCTTCTGTCCCCTCTCTGCACTGCTCCACGTTGGGATACAAGCAGCATTCTGTCTCCATAGCATGCAACTGCAACCCTGACGGCTCAGCTCTGGGGCTGGAGGGCTGTGATCCAGGCACAGGGCAGTGCCAATGCCTCCCCCACGTGCTGGGCAGAACTTGTGGGCTGTGCCAGCACGGCTACTACGGGCTGCAGCCTGCCGTGGGCTGCAAGAGGTGCGTGGGGCACGGTGGGCATGCTCTGTGCCTTGCTTCTTGGGGCCTGCTCATTGTGTTCTCTGCTCCTTGGTGCACAGCTGTGAGTGCCACCCCACGGGGTCCCGGGACAGCGGGTGCCACGCGGTGACGGGGCAGTGCTCCTGCCATCCAGGTGTCACAGGGCTGCGCTGCGACAGATGCGAGCACGGCTTCTTCGGCTTCTCAGCCAAGGGTTGCCGAGGTACTGGGCCGGACAGCTCGGCCCTGAGCACGGGGCTGGCAGCTGTGGTGTGACAACTTTTTGCTACCACTGCAGCATGCAACTGCTCCCCGCTGGGCTCCACCAGTGTGCAGTGTCATGAGAACAGCACCTGCCCCTGCCGCCCTGGCTTTGTGGGCTACAAGTGCGACCGGTGCCAGGTCAACTTCTTCCCTGACCCACCGAGCTCCAGCTGCCAGCCGTGTCCCAGCTGCTATGGGCTGGTGAAGGATGAGGTATGCCCCGTGCCCTGCTGAGGTGGTGGGGAGCTCCAACCCCATGCTGCGTTGCCATGTTCCCATGTCTCGCCTGCAGGCGGAGCGGCTCAGGGTGAAGCTGCAGGAGGTGGAGGAATGGCTGCAAGCACCGGGCTGCGAGCTCCGACTGGGGCAGCCCGCTGTGATGGGAGATGCAAGCCGGGGAGATGGGCTGAGCACACAGCACCTCCTGCAAGGTATGAGACAGCCCCACTGGGGCTGGGGAGCAGAAAGCCTCGTGTCACCCCTTCAGGGATGCTGGGTGCTGTGACGTGACTGGGTGGGCACAAGGGGGTCCTTGTCAGAAATGGGATGACCAGGATGGGGAGGATGGCCTGGGAGGGCAGTGGCACAGAGCACTGCAGCCTGCTGCAAGCCAATGCCAGGTGCATGTTGGCACCCTCAGGTGAGGAAAGATGAACCCCACAGCTGTTTTGGGGCAGCTGGTGATGGGCATCACTGTGGGCTGAACGTCCACCCCTTGGGCTCAGCAGCCCCAAGCACCCATGGGGGCCAGCACAGCCAGGAGTCACACTAAGCAGCTGTTTTCATGCCCACAGGTGCCCATGCCACGCTCTCGGTGCAGGTGGGACGGCTGTCGGGGATGCTGAGCAGTGCAGGGAGCCGTCTCAGCAATGCCATCAGGGCTAGTGGCTGCTCCGGCCACGGACCCTCCAAGACCTGCACGCTGCTGTCAGAGATTGGGGCTGTTCTGCAGTCAGCACAGCAGGAGTTCCTGCATGCTGCTGACACTCTGGCTGCCACGGTGCGGGCTCCCAACAGCAGTGGCTGTCTTGGGGCAGCAGGTCCATGTGGTTACGGCATTGGGGTCTCACTGCTGTTGTTTGTGTTGCAAGGAGATTCCCCAGGAGATCCCCCTGCAGCCTACCAACTGGAGCCGCTGGGCAATGGAGGCACGGGTCCTGGCAGAGGGGTATGTTGGGCACCACAGGGACAGTTGCTGTGCTAGGACCTTCCTGGCACACACTCACTCTTGTTGCTGGTGAAAATATGTTAGCCTGACCCTGTCCGATGCCAGCACATAGAGGCCAGACTCAGCAACACCTCCTCATGTCCCCTTGTCCCTGCAGGCATGGGGATACTGCAGCACAGGTGGAGGTGATGGTGAAGAGAGCGTTGGGTGCCTCCAACACCAGCCATGAGCTCCTGAGGATGCTGCTGGAGGGGAGAGTGGCACAGGAGGCACAGCAAGAGCTGGAGGCCAGGTGAGGAGCTGGCAGTGGAGGGGGCAGGGCAATGGATTCCCTCGCCCCTGGCCTGAGGATATGATTGAGTTCCATCAAACCCATTGCACTGCAGCATTGCAAAGCAGAGAGTCAGGGTGCTCTCTGCTGGGGGTGTTTCAGGCTCCTTCCATATGTTCAAAACTGACACTTGTGCTTTGAAGCACTGCTTAACCCTGGGTGACCACGGCATCCTGCCCATGTAGGTATGGGGAAATCCAGCAGGCATGGGAGGAACTGGGTGCTGGCATGGCCGACGTGGCAGTGGAGGCCAGGAGAGTTCTCACGGCCATCCAGGAGGAGAATGCAGGCATGGCCAAGAAGATTCAGCAGGCGGCTGAACCAGGGCAGGTGAGCAGCATCCAGCTCCTGTTTGCATCCCATGCTGTACTCATCAGCACTGCTCTGCTCCCTCCTGTGCTGGGAGGTGCCCTCCTGGAGCCGCTGGTAGCCCTCTCCCCACAGCAGGTGCTGCTGGTGCAAGCTGGGGCCCTGGCGCAGGAGGTGGCAGCACTGGAGCAGGCAGTGCAGATGCAGGAGCCAACAGCTCAGCAGAGCATCGCAGCGTCCCGCAGCATGGCAGCTGGGCTGCTCCAGGACCTGCAGGGCACTCAAAGCTTTGTGCAGGTAATCACTGCTCAGCCACAAAACAGATGATGAAGAAGCCCTGTGCCAGCTGGAGCTGTGGGCACATTGGGTGCATCCTTCTTCTGCATCCCACACAAGGCACAGGTCTGGGGCTCCAGTGGCTCTTCGCCCTCTCCCCAGCCTCACTCCTGTCCTCCCATCCCCAGCTCCAGGACCGGGCTGGCTCTGCTCATGACCTGTCCACCTCAGCAGTCTCACAGGGGAAAGCAGTGCTCTCTGGTGCAGAGTCCCTCCTGGGCAGCTTGGAAGGTAAAAGACTCCAGACGGAACATTTCTGCTCACTGCCTGGGTGCCTGCACCAGGTGCCCAAAGGTTGGGTGTCCCTGCAGGCATGAGGAAGGTGCTGGGGCATCGGAAGGGCCGGGCTGCCCTGAGAAGAAGAATGGCACACGTGAGGGACAGGACGATGGTGGAGGCCCAGAAGAAGATTAAGCAGGCAGAGAAAATGCTGGGAAACTCCTTGTCTGTCTCCAGCGTGGCCAGGAGGAAGGCTGGGGAGGCTGAGCACGTTGCTGGGGAGAGCAGTAAGGTCTGAGCGGAGGGATGGGGGTGCAGGGAGTAGGACCCTAGCTGCTGTCCCCTGGGGTGACTGTCCCCACCTCTGTCTGCTGGCAGAGGGCCCAGGCTGTGCTGCAGGGCAGCAAGCAGGCTCGCAAGCACACCAGGATGCTCTCTGTGCGTGTCAACGGGACCCATCAGGAGCTGTCCCGGCAGCAGCGCATGGCTGAGGAGCTCAGGGGGAGCCTGGAAGAGGCAGAGCAGGTGAGCCAGGTCCCCTCGTGTGGATGTATCCCATCCAGGGGCTTTTTGTCTGCAGCAAAGAGCATCAGGAGCAGCAAGGAGTAGGAAACGCCCTGGCGCTGTTCCTTGTCTGATCCAGAGAAGGGTCAATGCTGTCCCTGATTCTGGTGTCTGTCTGTGTTGCAAGGTGGGGACGGAGGTGAGCAGGATGGCAAAAAGCCTGCAGGAAGCCCGGGGCTCACTGATGGCAGACATCGAGACCCTGAATGACCTGCTGCACAGCCTGGGTGAGAGCTGGGAGCGGGGCTGGGGCTGTGCCTCCGGGTATGGGGCCCTGCCTGTGCCAGGGGGTGTGGGGTAACGGGTGTGCCAGTGGGTTATGGGGTGAGGATGTGTCGGTGGGCATGAGATTAGCACTGTCCAGGCTCAGCTGGATGCCCTGCACTGGAGGTGGCTCTGGATCCCAACAGAGCTTCTGGTGGGACCGTGTGTCAGGGAAAGACATTGTGTAGAATGTACCAGGGTGTGCAGAGCTTGTGTTCGTGCCTAGTGTGTGGACAGTGCTCTTCCTTGGGAAGCAGACTGAGATAAGGGCTGGAAATCATCACCCACACATAAGGGAAAGATGTGCCCAGGCCATGCCTGGAGCCACAGTCCCATTTGCTTATCTGTGATCACTGCCCTGCCTCCACGCCCTGCTGCACCCGCTCCCTCCCGCTCACCTGGTGCTGAGAGTCAGAGCATGGCCACATCCTGCCCAGCTCCTGCCTCTGACCCTCACCCTCTCACCTCCCCCAGGTGGCCTGGAGCCGGGCACAGAGGCAGAGGCAGTGCTGGGTACTGGGCAGCAGCAGCTGGAGCGGCTGCGGCTGCGGCTGAGTGCTCCAGGAGCCCTGGCCATGCAGCTAGGGCAGCTGCAGAAGGAGGCAGAGCAGCAGCAGGATAGGATCCGGGCATTTGAGAGCGACTTAGCTGAGATCCGAGCCGACAAGCAGAACCTGGAGGACATTTTGCGGAACCTCCCCGAGGGCTGCTCCAAGTGGCAGTGATGGGTCCCTGGCTGCTGCCCCAGCACTGCCCTCAGCATTGACTGTCAGAGTGAAGGACACCCACTTCACCAGCATCATCCTTCCCGCTGCTGCTTACGTTGCCCTCCATACAATACTGCACTCAGGTCCTTATCCACACTGGTTCTGGTTCTCACTTAGCATCCCAAGTGCTTTCTGCCACCAGCTCTGTCCCTCAGGCCAGGAGACAAAGCAGCCACCAGGGACGGATGTGGTGGGGAAGGAGCTGTCACTGCATTGGTTTCATTGGGCAGAGAATGAAGGACTGTCACCAATCTCCTCCATATACGCCCTCCATCCCTCCTCCCCCACTGCAGCACAGAGGGACTTCACAAGCTGGAGCTCAGCTCACTCGTTAACCTGCTTCGCCTGTGCTCACAGTGCTGGGACTCAGGTTTGCAGAAGTCTGGTGCGATGTTACTTGTAAAACTGTTGCTGCAGACCTTGGATTCCCGCAGCTCCATCTTCTAAGCTGGTCCAGAGCTCTGCAAAGGGCGCAGCATTTTCCTGCCCTGAGCAAAGCCATCTCCCCCTCTGCCCAAGGAGCAGAATGGCAGGGGCTCCCCTCTCGTGGCCGGGTGACAGCTCAGCAAAAGCAAAGCCACGCAGCAGCGAGAGCACGGTGTGATGTGCTCGGCAGAGAGGCGTGGAGTCACAGGCACTGCTGTCTCCCTGAGAAGACAATGACATGCCCCAGCTCAGCACACCAGCTTGCTGCTGTTGCAGAAATGTCAAGCCCCTGCCTCGTGTGTGTGGCTGAAGACGTGGCTCATCCTCCCTCTGCTCTTCCTGGCACTCTGTGTTTTCTTAGCCGGCGACACTTGCCTACAGCTGTATCCATTAAAAATTCTTCATGTAACACGGAGCTGCCCATCCATCCCGACGGGCCCACGCTGCACGTGTGCTGCTGCTTTTTGCAGGGGTGCCCCTGGGGTTCAACGCAGCCCATCCTGCTGCCTCCTGCTAAGAAGCGAGGGGCTGAAGGACACCTCCTGCCTTAGATCCCGGCCGGGACACACATCGCTGATCTCCCGTGCGAGGTGCAACGTGCACTCGCACACCACGGCATCGATCCCAGATCGCAGCTCGGACGGCTGCGGCCCCGGCACCCGCGGGCTGTGCGCTAGGGGGAGACTGTCCCCTTCTCGACCCCATCCCATCCTTTTCCCGTCCTCATCCCGACGCTCCGCAGCCACGTCCCGCCCGTCGGGGGATAACGCGAGCAGAGAGTGTGCCGCTGTGTTGTTTTCCAGCTTACTCCTTCTTGAAATCGATACTTCCCAGCCCACAGCGGGCACGCGTTCCCCGTGGAGCAGGGAAGGGGTTAACGTCGGGGGCGGGGGCCCTCCAGCCCGGCCCGACCCGCCCCTACTTAAGGCGGTGGAGGGGGACGGAGCGGTTCCGTGCGATGGCGGCTCCGCGACGGCCGAGCGGAGGGGGACTGCGGCGCGCCCCGCAGGATGGGCGGCTGGAGGAGATCAACAAGGTGCGGGCAGGGGGCTGAGGGGGGGGTCGAGAGGAGGAGGAGCCGTCCCCAGCCCCCCCCCCCACCCCCCAACCCCCCCAGCCCGCGGCAGGTGCCCCCTCGGCGTGGCTAGACGGAGCGGGGTGGGAGCGCTGCGTGCGGTGGTTCTCCAGCCCCTCTGTCTATGGGGTTGCCCTCCGAGCCGGCTCTTTCCCCGTCCCATGGGTGCTCTGTGGATTTCCCCTTGGGAAAACACCCCAGCGGCAATGGGAGCTGTTGTTCCTCCATCTGTCCTCCTTGCTTGTGTTGCTTTTAGTTCCTCTCTTGGCTTTTTCTTCTCGGAAGAACTTCTGAAAGGGTCTTAACTCTTTAATCACGGCGAGGGGAATGTGGAGCAGTTGGGTGACCTGCAGGCCTCGGGTGGTGGGAATGTGGCTCCTGGGTGTGCTGAGCTGTGTGCCCTGGGTGTCAGAGTCTGGTTGGTCCCCCTCCCTGTGCTGGGGGTTTGCCCCATCCCTTCCTTGGTATGGCTTATGGGGTCCCTCCTGGCTGAGAGCCATTCTGAAGGTGAAAAGAAGGTTTTAACCTTGAAACAAAATCACTTAAGAGTCACTTTAGGGTCGCTTTTAAGTGAGGTTGGTGATTTCTTGCTGATACAGGCAGTGGCCTCTTTGTGTTAGAGGTGGAGAAATCAAGAGCTGCACCAGCTGGGAGCTCAGAGGAGGCACTGGGCTTGCCTTGCTATGCCCTTGTATTAACTGAGCAAGGAGAAGTGCCAGCGTGTTCCTCTCGGCAGGGCTGAGAGCTGAGGTGGAGGTTATGTAGGTCACTACATAAGGAGGGAATTAGGTGATTACAGTCCAGGAGGTGCTGCAGGGTAATGGGAGCACTTGGCTAAAACAGAGCCTTTGGAGCAGACCTCTTGAAGGTGGGTGAGGTGCCCCACCAAGAGGGCAGTGCTTGCTCGGTGTAGTGGGGGCTGCTGCGAGCAGCCGTGCAGGGAAGCAACTCCTGTTTCCCACCCTGTTGCAGTGCAGAGCTGGCTGGCTGTGGCTGGAGCCAGGGAGGGGGCTCCCACAGTCCGCATTCCTATCAGGCATAATCTCATTGTTTCATCCCAACAACTAACTCCTGCCCAGCCCTGTTTTCCTGGCTGATTCCTACCCTGGAGCTCTCCCTTGAATAAGGGTCTTTGGCAGGAGATGTCTGGAGTGCACACGTGCTGCTGAAAGCCAGCTGAGCCCGGCGTTGGATTCTTTCCTCCAGCCTCAAGAGCTCCTCTGGGATCCTTTCCTGGCTGTTCCCATCTTCCTGGGGATGGCTATCACATTGTTCTGCCTCGTGCATCAAGGTGGCAAGCCTAATCCAGCACAGATTAGTTTCAACCTGGTTTCACCTCCTAATGTGCTGGGCTGTGGGGAGCAGGTGCCTGCTGCTCATAACCAGGAAAGGCATGAGCATCCCTCAGCCCCTTCGTAGCTTCTGCAGGCAGAACAGCCCTGGGAGAGCCTGGCTTGCTGTCTGGAGCCTTTCTCAGGAGTGAGGAAGGATCTGGCCTTGCTCCGATTGTTCTGCAAGTAGCTGAGACTTGTGTGGCTGGACGTCCTTGCCTGGAAATGTCTCTTTTTTCAAGAAAAAGCAGGAGCTGGGGAGTGGCTGGGCTTATTTTTTAAGCAGTTCTTATTAATAGAACAAGCCCCTTAAAATGGGAATGTTAGCAAAGGGCTCTGGGAGGAACTTCAGCCGCTTGGACTGTGACTGAGTCACTGGCCCTGGGGACTGAATGCCCGTGCACTGTTGTGAGCTCTGGCCTTATCACTGTGGTGGGACAGCTTGCAGACAATGTGCAGGATGGAATGCCTTTGAAATATGCTGCTCCCTTTGGTTTGGGACAGCTGAAGTTCCCCTGTGAGTGAAATGCATGGAGTCTGGGTGCCAGGTGTGAGCCTGGTGTCCCCCATCCTGTTTCTGGACTGAAGCTGTCCTTCTGCCTCCCCCTACTCTCCTCTCCTATCCCCTGTCCTGCTGATGTGCACAGCTCTTCCAGGACAGGAGGGAGCTGTGACCTGGTGATGCTCTGGCTCGATTTTGGTTCTCAGGGAGCTTTGGCAATCCCCTCTTACAGAGGCTGTTCAGTGGGTAACACAACTCTGCTCTCTGGTGACTTCAGCAGGCTGAACCCAGGTCTCAAAGCCCAATTGTCCCTTTGTGCTGGGCTGGCACATGATATCCCTGGGTAGAAATAGCTGAAATAAATAAAAGCAAGTTGGCTGAAGAGAATGAAGGAAGGAACTGGGATCATTGCTATTCCCTACAGCTTTCAGCTTGAGCTGATGCCCATGGTGTGGAAGACAGCCTGTGTCTCACGGGTTTAGTTACCAGGGTCCCTGGTGTCCCTTTGGGAGCCTGCAAGGTAGCAGACACATCTGTCCAGGTGGGCTTCCGAGGAAACTTTTGCTTGGCTGCACGTAAAAACTTGCCTGAAGGAGGATGGGGTTGGGGTGCTGATGTTAACCAGAAGAGATGCTGTCCCAGTACTACCAGTGCTAGAGATCCTGTTGTCTCACAGGGACCCCATCTTGCCTCTGTGAGCACGGATAAGTAACATGTACAGAGCAGGGAACAGCCTCAGCTCTTTCCACTTGAGCCTCTGGAGGGGTTCTGTGTTGGACAAGCAGTGCATGAGCTATGCAGATGTTAATGACTTCTGCTCTGAAGAATGCAGTGTTGTTTCTGAACACAGATCGAGTCATTAAGTCGCTCGAGTGGGGCGGTGTGGGAGGGCAGGAGCAGGACCCTGATGCTGATGGGGCACAGTGGTGGGGCGGGCAGGGCATGCTCTGCTCTGCACTCTCGGGCACCTGGAGAGTTTGGAGGTGGGGCTGGGGATGAACAGTCAGAGCTGACCTGGGATTTCCTCTCTACACTGAGCAGTGTAAAGGGAAAATGAGTAGACTGAGATAAAGGGAGCACTGTTCCTTTCAATTCCCATCCTCTCCTGTGTGCACGGTGTTCTGCAGACTTTGCATGTTCTGTCTGCTAGCCCTCAGAGTTGACCCAGGAGTTTAAAATCTGAGATGAGTGCTTTTAGCAAGGAACAGGAGTCCTTGCCTGGAATAGGACCCCAATCCTTGTGCTGTGTGTGCTTTGAGCAGAGATGTTGGGAGCTGAGACCGTGGGTGAGCATGAAACAGCATGAGGGGTGTCATGCAGATGGGAAGTCAGAGGCACTGGAGGCAGGTAATGGCAAGGTATGGAGGAGTTAGACTCATTTTTAACCCTCCTGGCACTGTTGCTCTGATGAAGCTGCCTGGGAGTTGTGTAGGTCTTCTGAGCAGTGCTGTGTACATATGTGCCTTTGGGCTGTTTCCTTCCCTTTAACCTTGGGGATACTCTTTTAACTGTTTTAGGAATTTCTCTGTGACCCAAAGTTCAGTGACGAGGAAGATCTGGAGGAGAAGTTGGCGGTGTTCAAAGGTGAGAACTGGTCTTCTTTTCTCCTATTTGCTCTGAACAGATTCTTTTCGTCAGTGCTTCTCCCTTACCAGCCTGAGATTTCCTGCCGAATAACAGAAGGGACTGAACTGAGATGGAAACCTCCCCCGTATCGCTGGGACTCGGTGAAGCTCCCTGGAGGTGCTGCTCCCACCTGAGTCTTCGTGCTTCCCCCACTTGCTCTCTCAGGGCAGGGACATGTCACTGTGCAGACATCCTGCCTGCAGGCGGCTGCTGCAGAACCTGCGGCGTGGGAGAGCCCCCAGAGGAAAGCTGCTGTCTCAATATTGAGTCAAGCTGGCTGCTGTCATGGACGAGGCAGTAGCTGGTGGGAGGACTTCTTCCCTGCTTCCTGAACGAGTGTTTTTTCTCCCCTGAAGTTTCTTCCATCTGCTCCAGTCCTTTCCAAGCACTCAGTACTGCAGCTAGCAGCACTAATGTTTCCAGTCCTACCCAAAGTGTGTCTAGCTCCACGTTCAGCAAGTGTGGGGCTTAGGTTTGGATATTAGCTGGGCTGGGGGCTAGAAGAGCAGCTCAAAAGCATGGTTCTGCAGGGTGTCCCCTGGAGTTTGTCTCCCAGAGTACTGAAAGGACAAAATCTGGCTGTTCAGAGTGCAGCCAGTTTATTCTCATGCAGTGGCTGAAGGCAGTTGTTTTCCCCCACAGCCTCTGAGAAAACATGCCTTCTGTGTCAGTGCCCTCCAGGTTTGTCCTCAGCCTGGCTCCAGCCAGACCAAGCCTGACCTTGCTTCCATTTCAGGTGTTGTCTGCTATTTCCTTGTGAGTTTTGGCCAGAAAGTCTAGCATGGAGAAAGCTGGCTGGGGTTTTGTCTTGCCCTGCTGGAGCCTCCTGTGCTCTCCATCCTTTTCGTTGCCCTCTGTGTGGCTTTGGCTCTTGGCTGTGAGATGCTTCAGACCGCATCCACCTGCTGCACTGTGGGTTCCTCCATGGGCTGCACATGGGGATCTGCTCTGTGTGGGCTGTGGAGGGACTGCCTGCTGCATCCTGGGCTCTCCCAGTTGCTGTTGCGCTGCTTTTTCCCTTTCTTAAATGTACTCAGAGTGCAACCAGCATTACCTGTGGTTCAGCTCTGGCCCAGCAGTGTGTCCCTTATGGAGCTGGCTCTGATCTGACAGGAGTTGCCTCAGGTGGATGTGGCTCCTCAGCTACCAAGCCAGGCTGCAGCCCTGCTTTATTTTCCCCTTCACAACTAGGGCTCTTCAGACATTGCGCGCACAGAATTCCCTGTAACAAGAGCCCTTGGCATCTCCTCCTTCTGCCTCCTGAGTTTGCCTCTGTGGTTATCCTGCTCTGCAACACTGCCTCCATCTCCTCCAACAATGGCTCATTGTGTGAGGGGGGAGCATTTCTCTGCCAGTCCTTTTGCTTCCCTCTCCAGCAGGAGCCCCTCTGCACTCTGTGTAAATGCAGTTGAGGGGGAGGGACTGCAGCACAGCTTTGCCCCACCAAATCCCTGCAGCTGGGACAGGAGGGAAAAACAAATGTGTGAGCTGGGGCTTAACACATGGTGATGTAAAGCTGCCTCTGTTCTCTGTGCCTTTGGCTCAGTGTCAGCTGAGGAGAAAGAAAAACACGTGCTGGACACAGTGCAGGGGTTATGTCCCCAAGCACTGACCCCTGCCTGGGTAGGTGGTAGTTCATTTGCACAAGGTCATTTTGGTGTGGAGGGGACATCAAGCATCTCTTTGGCTCCTGAGCCTTAGTTTCATCTGGGATGAGTTGTTTAGTGCTCAAAGAGCGACACTTGATCCTGTCTGAAGCATGCAGTGCTTTGCTTAGTGCCTGTTCTCCTCTAGATGTGTTCTGTTGAGCCCATGACAGCAGTCCACCGTATGAAGCTATGCCAAGCAGCTCCTCTGCCTCCTGCCTGAGGCTGCACACCAGCCTGGTTCACCCAGCACAAGTCCTGGGGCAGAGTCCAATGTGTCAAATATCCCTGCTTCCCTTCAGCTCCCTAAATGAGCCTGCCACTTCTCAGTTCACGCTTCTCTGCTTGCTGGTTGTCCGTGGAACCAAGGCAAAGGGATTCTTCCCCTTGGGGAGAGGAGCAGCCTGGGTGCACTCAACTAATTTGTGTCCTTAGAGGCTCTTCTGGGGGCTGAGTGCTAACTGAAGGGCAAGTGGAGATCTCTCCAGCTGTGTGGGGATGCATGATGGCAGCAGGCATCTTGCTCTTTTATTTAGCAGAACTGAGGTGATGGAGGCGAGGAGCCCTGCAGTGCAAGGAGCTGCGTGGTTTGTGAGATGGATAAATCCTAGCCTGAAAAGCTTACAGTCTAAATGGGGAACAGCTAGCAAGGAAGAGGAGGGGTAGAAAATGCAGGTGTGCCTCTGCAAGGATCGGAAATAGCAGAGGACTGAAATCCTGCTTTCCTGGCTCAGCTCAGTGCTTTGTCGTGGCATGCAGTCTTTCTTCCTGCAGAGCTGTCCAGGCTGCTGTCTTCAGGGTCTGCGTTTCTCTGAGGACACTGGAGCTGCCTGGCATGGGGAGGTTTGACACCAGCCTGAGAAGGCAAACAGGAGTTGCATTCTCTCTGCTCCTAAGCACAATTTTGGCTTTGCCATTTTCATGTGGTCCTTGAGTATCTCTCTGCTGGCAGGTGCTGCTCCAGAGTGCAGCATGGCATTGGAAGGGCCGTGCAATTTGTCCCTTGCTATTGCAGGAAATCACGTCACATAATCCCCTCCTAATCCGATCAAGCTTTGTCTTGGGAGTGCTCAGGGTTTTGCTTTTCTTGCTACTCCGCCTGGGAGGTTGTCCCGGAGCTTTGTTTTTTCTGGCTGGAAGCATTTTAAGGCTACCCATGGCTAGCTGATACCTTGTTCTCACGCCAGTGTTTTCTTCTAGCTCAAACAAAAGCGGCCACAATTAAAGAACACTTAACTCCCGAGCCCTGGACTTGAGATAAGAGTACTAAAACTGAGTCTTGAGATCATCCCCCTCTCTGAACTGTATCGGTCATATGCTCAAACCTGTTTTACTGCTGTAAGCAGGCTGTGCTCCAAAGCCCTGCTGCCCCCTGCTCTGGATCTCCCTGCCAGAGCAGCTCTGACCCATTAACTTGCTTTTGTGTCTATTCCAGAGAAGTACATGGAGTTTGACCTGAACAACCAAGGGGAGATTGGTGAGTGACACAAGGACGCTGTTTCTGGGCTGGAAGAGCAGCAGCCTGCTGCTCCTCTTTGCAATTGTGATTCTGGGGAGGAAAATCATGGGCTGTTCTTGAGACCAGCCTTGCTCAGCTCCTGGTCCCCAGCTGGGGGATTCCTGGTTCTGCAGCCCCTTGGCTTTCTCTGTCACTCAGCTACTTTGGGATCTCAGTTTTCTCAATGCTGATCTCCTCCTGAATCTGCTTAACATCTCTGCTTCTCTCTGCTCTTAATGATTTATTCTTTTTCTCCACTCAGGCCATTTTCTTTTCAATCCTCAGCATCTCCAGAGCGGAGAAGCTGCAGGGCTCGTGCTGTCCTCAGCCTTGCATGGTTGGAGGAGGAAGCTGTGTCAAACCACGAGCACTTGTGTGGAGAAGCACTTGTTTGCTGGGAGGGAGGTGGAGGGAAGAAGGGGAAGTGGGTGTGTGGCATGGTAGAGAGATGCTGCTTTAGGACTGGAAAGCAGAAGTAAAGATACGGGTTTCTCCAGGACTGGAGCAGGCACCTAAAGGCAAGCACTTGCATTTAGCCCTTGCAGGAGGCTTCAGCCTCACTCCCCTCCTCCACCAGCCCTTAGGCCCTGCTGCGCTGCCCTTCCTGGAGGGAAGGGGCTGCATGTCTCTGTGGCCTGGTGAGAGCAATGGAAGGAAATGGCCTGCAGTGCTGAGCAGGAGTGCTTGCTCCCAGAGCCTCTTTGTCTCCAGCTTTAACCTCAGTTGTTGCTTTCTCCCTTCTGCATCCTTGTGATTCTTGGCACTGCTTTCTGAGCTTGATAGCAGTGTCCCTACGTGCCTCTAGAGCGCTGTTCTTCTGCAACAATATGTTTTTCTTTTATTCACGAGCTCTGTGAATAGGAAGCACTGTTCCTTGCTGCCTGTTCAGCGGTGGGGCTGCATGAGGGCTTCTCTGTGCTTTCAGCTGACAGCTCCATGCCATCAGCCCTGGCGAGTAGGTGAGCTAGGAGCTCCAGCCTGTGTCTCCAGGATGGTCTGGGTGCAGTGCAGTTATTTTTGAATAGTGCTCTTGCCTCGCTCTTGCAGACTTGATGTCCGTCAAAAGGATGATGGAGAAGATGGGTGCTCCGAAGACCCACCTAGAGCTGAAGAAGATGATTTCTGAGGTGACTGGAGGGGTTAGCGAGACCATCTCCTACCAGGACTTCGTTAATGTGATGCTTGGCAAACGCTCTGCTGTACTTAAACTGTGAGTGCCATCCAGGAAGGGATAGGGGATGTGCTGGGGGAGCTGGGAAGCTGAATCTCTCCTGCCTGGCAGAACTGGAGCTGTGCCTGTTGGGTGGGTGTGGTGGGAGAGGAGGACCCTTGTGCAAGAGGAGGCAGGACTTGAGCAGTAAATGATGGTCTTGCTGGCTCCTGTAACCCACAGGAAGCTCCCTCCCTGCCTGATTTCTTTGAAACTTGGGCAGTAGGTGGAGAGGGGACACCAGCTTGGGACAGCTGGCTTGCGCTGGAGGAGGTTTGCTCTGCTACCAGCTGCCAGCATTTGCCTCCCACGGCCTCCTCTGCCCTCTCAACAGGGCTCTCAAAGTCCTGCTGTAACAAATGGCTTCCCACCGCTTGCTTGGCTCCCTCTGGTAGCAGGGTGGGTTCTCTTGGCTCTGTCTCCGCCCCACTGAAGCCTGTCTTTTCCTTTCTCAGCCACAGAGGCTGATCCTGCTTTTGTCTGCAACGACCATGAATAGGAGCCACTCCTCTCCGTGCCCCCTGCCCCTTTCTGAAGGCAGCTTTAGAAAGGCAGCCAGCTTTCTGGGCAGGTTGGGAGGAAGGATGTTGGAACGTGTTCCCTCTGTGCTTCTACGTTTTTGCAGGCAATCTCTTCCCTCAGTGCCCTGTGTCTGCAGATCGGGATGCTCCTTTTCCAATCACATGCTCTTCTGACAATTCTGCTCCTCTCTTCACTGAAGCAGGCTGAGCCTGCATCCGGCCCCATATCGTCTATTCTTCCTCCCAACTACAGCAGCTTTCACAGATGGGTCCCTTCTTTTGCTAACTAACAGATGCCCCATTGTGTGTTGAGCAGTGTTTAGAGCAGGAGCAGAAATGTAAAACTCGTCCCAAGAGCAGTGCACTCCTTTGATCCAGCGTGGCAGCTGGCATTCCCTGCGTAGCTGCAGTCCCCAGGGAGGAAGACAGTGCTGCTGGTTGCAAAATGCTTGGGATTCTTCTAGCTACTGCCTTGCTCCTTGTCTCTGCCCTCTATCCTGGCCGTAATTGCTATTGCTTGGTTTGGCTTTTGAGTGTTCTGCTGGATGGATATGCACAAGGTGGGCCAGGGATGGTGCTTGTTTTGATGCCTCAGGAGCACTTAGCATGCAGTGTGCAGCCAGGGGATTTCGGAAGTGGCTGTCTAAATGAAACGTGCTAATCCTTTGGGCTCTGAGAGGAAAACCAGCAGAGGCTTAGGGGACACGCTCCCTGAAGCTGCTGGAAAAGTAAAGCTGCTGGCTGAGCTGGCAGCACTGCCCTCTGTTGGCTTCTGTCCTCTGTTAATTATCAGATGGCCATTGCATTGAAGGAAAGATAATCCCACTCTCAGTGATGAGTAAAGATGCACCTGTGTTTTTAATATGTATTACCTATTGTGTTTTGCAGGGTCATGATGTTTGAAGGAAAAGCCAATGAAAGCAACCCAAAACCTTCTGGTCCACCTCCGGAGAGAGATATAGCCAGCCTCCCTTGAAGAGGACAGGCTGGAAAATTGGCACTGTTTGCTTTGCTGGTCTGTAACAGAGGTTACCTGTGCTTTGTTACTCTTTACTGTGAACAGTCCTAGTTTTCAACTAACATGCCTTAGAGGAACAGCAAGGGAAGCTGGTAACCCCAGCTCACGTCTTTCTGCAGCATCCCTTAGCTAACTTGATTTTCTAGACAGAAGCTGTAGCACCAAGTATAATGTGAGACCAAAAAAAAAAAAAAAATCCTGTGATCTTAGTTCTTTCCTCTGCCCTTCTTGGATTTCTCAGCTAAGAAGGAACTTTCCACCCAGCTGATGGATTCAGAGCTGTGCTTGTCACAACAGGTTCCCAAAGAGCCTTGCTATCAGATACAGAGCTTCTCTGGCAAAGCCCCTACAGCAGCTTCATGGGTGCAAATAAGTGCCTTCTGTTCTGTCCTATGCTTCCTGACTGGATCTGTGTCCTCATCAGCCCCAGGAGCAAGTTCTACACAACCAGCATGGGATGTCCCTGAAGTGCCTGGGTCCTCTACTTCTGGAAGACCTTTGCCAGCTGTTGGGGCTGGGATGTTGTAAGGGAACGCTTCTCACTGAACTTAGCAGCTAAAGGACATTCATTGGGCTTCACCTTGAACCAAGTGCTTATCACAGGTGTTCAGATTTGCAGAAGTCACCTCCTGAAGTCCCCACCTCCCTGAAAGGCAGTAGGGCCATGGTGCCCTTTTGTTCTCAGGCCAGTTTACTGGGCTTTAGTTCCTTCCTCTGCAGTTTGCCTTAGGACAGGATCAGAGCAGCAGGAACGTGTTCTGTGAGTAACCACGCAGCCAGTGTCCTGCTAACCCCTACCAGAGATCAAATTAGAAACTGTGTTAGTTGCTGGCTACAAGGCAAAGACAAGAACCCTCCATGGGATGCTGTAAATCGAATGCAGACAGACTCAAGGGTGTCTGTGCAACCCTGATGCATAAATCCAAGTGAGCCATGACTACAGGAATAAGTTCTGCAAAGTCACTTTTCATCTGAGAAGAAGCCACTGGCCTGATGCTGTTTTTAGCCTTAGGTCCTTCCCCTCACCCCTTCCTGGTTTGGGTTTGTTCTGCTTTTCCTTGGCCTCTGAGACCTGTTGATGAGCTGTAGCAAAAGAGGCAAGCAGAAAGTAACAGCCCCAATCTGCAAAGGGGCAAGCTGCAGTCCTGCCCTGGGGAGGGAGAGGTCTGACACCAGCAAGTGAGGAAGATTAAAGCTACCTTGAGATCCCCTTTCTGATAAAACTACTTGGATCAGGCCAGGAGCATAATTGCTGAACAAGCTGTCAGTCAGTCCAGGTGTAGAAACAAGCCCTGTGTTAAGCCTTTGCAGCCCCTCGGGAAGGCTGTAGGGGAAACTGGAGCTTCAGCTGGAAGGAAGCTAGGTGACCGAACTGGGAGCCCTGCGAGCTTTTCCAAACCAGCTGTGGGTGAGGATCTTTCTCCATGCAGCTGCTCTCTGACTTTGCAGGCTGCTCTGCATGTGTTTCAGCTTAGTCCCGTGGGACTACCAGACACACTTCCCTGATGTAGAAACCCTAAAGCTTACAAACTAAGGATGGCTTTTAAGTGTGGACTAAGTGCAGGGACTGAGCTGTCCACGCTCCGGTTTCTGCAGTGAATCTTGCTCTACGCACAACTTCTGGAATCCAGATGTTTGCTCTTTGTCCTTTCCCCATTTTTCTTAAACGTTCTTGGCAGCTTTGAACTTTTAAAAATCAGTTTAATAGTTTTTAAAGGAAAATGCAGATGATTAACTTGACTAGGCTTATTGTTCCTGCCAAAGGCTGCACTTTTACAGAAAACAAAAAAAAAAAAACATTCTCACTACTGTTCGCATGAAAACCAAAACTATAATGGAGAGAGAAATTGTAAGAGCAGCACCAGTCTGCTGAAAAGACTGAAAATAAATCTCCTGAAGCCACACCGTGTCAGCGTATTGAGTTCAGTTTCTCTGAAGTTTGGTCCAAATGATTGATTGCAGATTAGCTGAGCTGTTTTCCAAGTTGGTTAATATAAACCCCTCCAACAGATCCTGGAGGTAGGTTTGGACTGCCTCCATCTGATTTTTATCAGGAAGAACTGACCCGATGCCTCTGAGTTCATGTTATGTAATACAGAGGGCACCTCCTGAAAGCCAGCTTGACTTTCAGTGAAGAAAACAGGTGGGGCAGTGCTCTCTGAGTGCTGATGGAGAGCAGATGCATGCAGCTCTTTTCTTGTGA
Source organism: Oreortyx pictus (assembly GCA_036925125.1). Classification (NCBI taxonomy): domain Eukaryota; kingdom Metazoa; phylum Chordata; class Aves; order Galliformes; family Odontophoridae; genus Oreortyx; species Oreortyx pictus. Next base: position 6,439,560 of record JAUPFR010000022.1, read on the forward strand.
GATTATTTTTTTTCATCCTCTTTGCTCTCGAAGCGAGTGCCTGAGGTCCTTTATCTGATGTGAGTTATCAAAATGGAGGCCGGTTCTTCCCGGGGAAACAACCGGGTATGATTTAACCACGCGTTCCTCAGAAGGACAGAGCTGCCCTTCGATCCCAGCGTTGTTTGCTTTCTGCTGCCTCTGGGAACGCGCCTGCTTGATCGGGCTAGCTGCGAAAGCTCTTGTTTGCTTAGGAGCGTCAAACAGGAGGGAATTCGGCTGTGTTTCGCCCCCGTTCAGGTCACTGCTTTTCTATCCGTGGAAATCCACGTCCTTCCAGCCCTGGAAAAACGAGGCGCAAGCTCCAGAGCTGGGGACCGCCCTCCTCTCCACGTCCCCCGTGGGGTGCAGTGCTGGGAGCGGACACCTCCCAGCATCGGGCAGGAGGAAGCGAGGCCAACGAGCTCCTTCGATCCCGGCTCCACCCCGCACGCGGGGTGCCCGCTCTGAGCCACTCCCCAGCTCCGGGACGCACGGAATCAAGGCCGTATTAAGCAGTCAGAACCGCTCGCCGCCGCGGTCCGCCCGCTGGAGGACCGTCTGTACATCGGGCCGCCGCCGACCATCGATAGGAGGCGGCTAGAGCGGCCCCGACGGAAGCGGAAGTGAGCGCGGCGCCGCGTGGGGTTCCGCGGTTGTGCGGCAGGCTGCGGGGCCCGGGGCTGCGGGACCGCCGCCATGGGGGAGGACGGGGATTTGGTCCCCGAGCGGGAGATGAAGGTGGGTCCGGCTCCGAGGGGGCGCCCCGAGCGGCGGGGTCGGGCTTCGGTACGGTTCCGGCCGTGAGGGAGGTGACAGATCGCCGCGGGAACGGGGTTCTGGCGGTTTGGTGTGGGCTACGCGGGTGGTGGGCCCCGGGGGGGGGAGGGGAATCGCAGGGGACTAATGGGCTGCGGAGAGGTGTGTGCGTGATTCGTGGCTTTGGGGGGAGCTCTGCGCGGTTTGGAGAGCGCTTGAGAGTTTCCCGGCAGCGTCTGGGCAGGGCTGTGGAGTGGAGGAGGGATGGGCTGGCTCAGAGCGCGGTGGGGAAGTGTCCTGGTAAAGTTGGGGTGTGAGGGGGGGTGGCTTTGGGCTCTGCTTGCGTTCTTGAAACACTGGGAGAGCTGGTGGAAGGAGCTCACCTGGGGAGAGGAGTGATGTGTTTCAGAGCCCTCCTGGCTGTTTTGCAGCCCACCTCCTAATGAGAACGGCAGACCTGAGCAGGTGTGGTTGTTCGCTGTCAGAAAGAGTAAATTGGAGTCTTGTTGCACTCCGCGAGCTGGCCCCATCCGTGTGTTTCCAGAGCATTCCTATGAGGCTGTGTGAGCAGGACATCAGCACATGTTCCTCCAGCCCTCTGAATCTCTTTGTAGCTGCTTTCTGCTCAGACACATTCAGAAACGAAGAAGTTGGCTTGTTTGCTTTGCAGAAGATTCTGTGTTTCTGCAGCCCCCTCAGCTTGCAGAGGTGCAATTTCTCTGTGCTTTGTCAAAATGAAACGAGAATCAGGTGCTTGGTTTGAGTTAGTGCTGTGGTCAGTGATTGGAGAAGAAAGGAGAAGAGAGGCTTGTTCCTGGTGTGAACATAGTTGCTGTTTCTTAATTCAGTTTGTGTGTTTGCAGTTGTATCTCTCACCTTGCTTTTTTTTCTCTCCTTTCACATAAAGACTGTGAAAGTTATGAGATAACCAAATGCACAAAATAAGTCTGTACTGAGTAATTGCTGGTGGTGGGTGGAAGGAATAATTGTGTCTGTTCTGTGTATGATAAACTACAGTAGCTAGCAAAGATGCAACCAAATAGTTGTGTGCTTTGTAGCTTTTAGGCAACGCTTTTTGTTCGTTTCTCTTTCTTCTCCCACATCCATTGGCTAGTTTCAGGTATGCTTCTGAGAGGAGTTAAATGTTGGAGGCAGATTCAGCTCCTACAAGTTTTATGAAAACAGGCTGCTGTATAGAAGAGTGCTTCAACCAGTGCTTCCAATAACAGCAGATCTGTGATCTCAGCCTGTTGTAGGCAAGACAGAAAATGTGATAGGATGTCTAGCGATGGCATGCTCTCATGGGGAGACTTTTGAGCTTGCTGTCTTACAGAAACTGAAGCAAACAGTTTGTGTTCCCCAGCATATATGTAGTTACTTTTGAACTCTTTTCCCATAGGATTTTCAGTTCAGAGCGCTGAAGAAGATCCGCATCTTTGATCCTCCTGATGATCTTCCTAAAGAGCGGTGCAGCCTCCTTGTAGTGTCGAACAAATATGGCCTGGTCTTTGCTGGTGGAGGAACCAGCCTGCAGATCTTTCACACTAGAGATCTTCTCATGCAGAATCAGCTTGGAGAAGATCCCAATAACATTGGTAAGATGCATTTATATCTCATGGTCTTTGCACATGCTCTTAAGTAACCAGTCTCTAACTGTGAGCATAGATGTGTATCAGAGAAGTTTGGGACAGGTTTCTAACCCCAAACAAGCTTGGACTTGGACTGTGCTATAGGGGGGAAGCAATGACTGTTCTGCCACCTCGATACCCTATGCATTTAATGGCATAAAAACTTGGTGGCTATAAAAGCTGCTTGTTTTTCATTCTCATGTTGTCGCTGGTAACTCTACTGCTTGAAGAATCACTGTGTATGTACCACGAGTAAAACCTGGAATGTGTCCCCTTTTTTTTCCCTCCAGGTTACTGAGGAAGGAAATTTGAGAAAGTTGAATTTTAATAAATTTGAGACTATTAAGGCTGCATTGCTAGAGATAAAGGGATTTGGTTTTGCTCACTGAATTTTTCTGCATCGGTTCTGACAGCTGCTGTTTCAACTAACTGTATTGTTATAAAAATTTTTGCTGTTTAAATTTGTACCCTTCATCCTCTCTTCCTTTTCTGTTTTAAGTGGAGAATGTCCAGAGTACCTCAGTTCCTGTGAAGTTTCCAGTGCAGCACTTGGCACTAAGCTGTGATAATCTCACGCTGTCTGTCTGTATGATGTCTGGTGACATTGGTTCCTTCATTGGCTTTTTTGACGTCCGAACATTCTTTAATCAGGTAAAGTTTACACTAAGTGTTTTGTATTACTCCCCCCTGACTTCATTAGGGGGATTGTCATGCCTTGGGTGATGTTTTCTGCCCCTGTGGGAGGTATCTTGTAAAGAAGTTTTTTTTATAAGTAAACTCAAAATCTGTTTCTTGGTATCCTAGAATGGTTTGGGTTGAGAGGGACCTTAAAGATCACCTGGTTCCAGCCATACACTAGACCAGACTTCTCAGTGCTTCTAGGGGCATCCAGCACTTCTCATGTCAGCCTGTTCCAGTACCTTACCACCCTCTAGATAAATGATTTCCTCCTAATATCTAATCTAAGTCTACCCTATTTAGTTTAAAGCCATTACCCCACTTATTTCTATCAGTTGTTGCTTTATAGGTAGGCCAAAACTGTTTTGGATGATGACTACAAGAAAATTATGACTGTGAGTTTTTTGAGCTCAGCTTGGACTGTCTCAAACATTTTTCTTTCCTAAAAGACAAAGCAGCAGAAGCGTATGTTTGCATATCACAAGCTGGCCAAGGACTCGGGAAGTGCAGCAACAGTCAACGACCTGAAGTGGAACCCTGCTAGTCCCACCATGGTGGCTGTCTGCCTGTCCGATGGGAGCATCTCTGTCCTGCAGGTCACAGACTCTGTGAAAGTGTATGCCACGTTGCCTCCCTCGGTAGCTGTTACCTCTGGTGAGTTTGAGCCTTGGGGGAGGCACAGAGTGTTGGATACTTAAGAATAAGAAGTGGAAAGACAGGTGTAAGGAGACAAGCTTTTTGTCTCAGGAAGAAGTTTCTTAATAAAAGAGATCATGAACAGAAGGATTTAAACTCCCTGAGACTATGAAAATGCATTGCAATGCAACTGCTCTTTCCCAGTTGATTGGAGGAGCTGCATCTTGGGAGTTAGAATCACACCTGCCTCTTTGCATACAAATAAGTCCACATTCATTGTATCTGTTGGATTTGTTCTGAGCAGTCTTGCTTTCTCTGGGGCTGGATGGTTCCCACAGTGCCCTGCCCTGTCTTGTCCTGACCCTGAGCAGCCTTGGTGTGAAACTGAACTGCTAATATAATCACATTGATAATTACCACTGCCTGTATCCCTCTCAGCCAAATTTAGCGCAATCGGTGCATCTTTGTGGCAACTAATATAATTTTTAGGCCTCTGTCTGTTGTGTAACTTGTCCCTGTGTGTTTGTGTCAACTGAAGTGTGTTTGAAATGTTACTGTATATATTCCACAGTCCGGCAATATAAAGCTGTACAGAGGCGTATGGGAGTGAAGTTTAAGTTTGTCTGAAGCTTAGTTAGTAAGAGGATTAAGAATTTCAGCTCTTCTTTCTGTTGTAATATAAAAGGCAACACTGTGGTATTCACAGAAGTTGTGTTCAGATTCATAGGGTTCTGCAGATGAAAAAAGTGTTGCTTTAATTTATTGGTCCTGCTTCTAGAGGGCCTTGTAACTCTGTTTCCTTAATGCTCATGAAGTTCTCTTTTTTTTTTTTTTGCTTAGTGTGTTGGAGCCCAAAGGGAAAACAACTGGCTGTAGGGAGGCAGAATGGCACTGTGGTACAGTATCTGCCTGTAAGTGTTGTTGCCATGGACACCCTCTCACAGGTTTGCAGTGTGCTTTAACGTTTTTTGCATCTCAGCATACAGAATTTGGGTTGGGTGGCGTGTGGTCTGAGCCATGCCCAAGCACTTCAGTAATGTTAAAGTGTCTTAGACCAGTTCTGGGTTTAGTTTAGGGTTTGCACCTGCCACTTAAGTGTAGTGACTTCATAGTGGCATGTGATGAGTGAGTCACTGCAAAACAGTTCTTGGGAGTTTCTCTGAAACTTGCAGTTGAGTTGGTTTAGGGGCTTTTTTTTGACTTAGTACTTAAGAGTATTTTTATTTGCAGAATCTGCAGGAGAAGAAAGTCATCCCTTATCCTCCCTTTTATCAGGCAGACAATCCTGTTAAAGGTACGTTTTTCTGTTTATTTTTAACTTGCTTCCTCCTTTAAAATACTTCTTCTCATTCATCTACTGTTACAGTTAGTTACATTACATTCATAGTACCCTGGTTACATAATAACAGTATAATGCTTTTAATTATTTGGAAGAAGAATTACATGTTTTATCTCTGGGTTGCACAGAAAGACTAACTGTAGGCCAAAGTCTTGGTCTGTTTCCTTATCTGCTAGCAATGTCAGTTTACTTTTATGCTCTATGCACAGTTAAAATCACTCTATAAGGATGTATTTTGAAGTGTATCTGACTGAGGTGTTTGTTTTCTTGCCTTTCAGTTTTGGATGTGCTGTGGATTGGCACATATGTCTTCGCTATTGTATATGCAGCTGCTGATGGGACACTGGAAACACCTCCAGAAGTGGTCGTTGCAATATTGCCTGTAAGTTAGCAACAAGTCACAGCTACAGAGAAGTTTGTTGCTTGTTCTTTATGATAACGCCAAGCTGCTTTTATTACATATATTGGCATCATTTGGAATGTGAGTTTAGTGTACCTTGATGAAGTCATATTTATGGGATATTGCTTGATTTCTGCATTGGGCAGTAAGTTATCAATGTTGGCCTTACAGAAAAAGGAAGAGAAGCGACCTGAGAAGTTTGTGAACTTCATGGAGCCTTGTTATGGAAGCTGTGCTGAAAGACAACATCATTACTACCTCAACTATGTTGAGGAATGGTGGGTTGCAAGAATCGTGACAAAGACTTTCCCTTGTACATGTTTGAGTAGTCTGTGCTTCTCCTTGTTTTATTTCCCTTCTGTAAACTATGTGAGATCTGAGTACGAGCCAAATGAAATTGCCACTTTGAAAATGCTTTCTGAAAGTACAGCTGACTTCTCCTTTATTTTCATAACAACATACTCATGCTCTGGTGACTGATTTTAAAGGAAAAAAAAAATGTAAACATCCTACAGAGATGGAGCCAATTGTGCTTCCTTCATCTTGGAAGGAATAGTCTGTTTCATATGGTATTTTATTTTTTATGAGTTTGGATAGATCGTAATGATTTGCAGAGCTAGGGACTTTGCCATGGATTGTCATGCATCTCGTAACCTACTTGTGTCCATACTTGCAGGGATCTAATTCTGGCAGCTTCAGCAGCTTCCACAGAAGTCAGCATTCTTGCCAGGCAAGGAGACCAGGTAACACTTTTGTTCCTGTTGCATTTATGTATATGTACCTCCTTTATCTTGAAAGTCCAAGCGCGTAAAACTTTCGTAAGACCTGCAGCATGACATCAGGGTGTGCTTTTAAAAAGCAAAACAAAGACAAACACCAAAACCAAGTAAACAAAATCCAAAACATAAAGGTTGTGCAAAATATTAAGGTAAATGTAAACCATAGAAGAACAGGAGATCTGAATGACACAAGGGATAAATGGAAGGACAGTATGTTGAACCAAGTACCACAACTCTTATTTTTCATGATTTACTTGGTAGTCTGAAAATGGGGTCAAATTCTCTGTAATAAAGTCACTTGCACGAGGTCATCAATTGAAGTAGAGCATGAAGAGTGTACGTCCTTGAGTTTGACTTCAGATCTGACATGCAGTGCTGTGGAAGAAATGACAACCAATCCTGTGAAGAACCCTGGTGCTTCTGTTGTTTATTTGTCTGACAAGTTCAGATAGCTGTTCTCCAAATTTTTTGTAGTCTCATCTTTCAGTTGTAGTAGACTAATGACATGAAGGAGGCTAGGCACAGGAAAACAGTACTCAGATTAATATATAATTGATGGGTTTTTTTTTGTTGTTGTTGTTGGGTTTTTTTTGTTGTTGTTGTTGTTTTTGTTTTTTTCAGAACTGGGAATCATGGATTTTGGAGGACTCCAGCAGAGCGGAGCTTCCCGTGACAGATAAAAGTGATGATACTTTGCCTGTTGGTGTTGCTGTAGACTACACCAATAACATGCCTATCCCAATCAGTAAGTAGTGTTGGTCTTGTGAAATAGCCCAATAGTAGCAATATATGAGATAAGCTTGAGAAGCAGTCCAATGCTTTAGGGACCTGGGAAATTATCCTAAAAGCAGGGCTGAGACATAATTGGTCCTACTTTTTTTTTTTTTTTTTTTTTTTATAGGAAGCCCATAGCATGTGCATAACTACATCTCTGTAAGGATTCAAACTTTAGATACAGTCCTTCCTGAAAGCTTGCAGCAGATTGGGATATACAGTAACAGACATGGAAGGAAAAGCACCTCAGTTGAGTTTGCATTTCACAGAACTGGGGTAATAACGAGGTTAAAAGAGTCATATTCTGATATTAGGGATTTCAGACTGCTGATGTGGTTTTCATGATGCTTGTCGCTTCTGTCATTTTGCAGAACTTATTTAGTACGTTTGCAGTGGTCTAAAGGGGAAGTGAAGGGTTGGTTACAAAGCCAGAAAAAGCAAGGATCGTTGAGGTGAATGCGTAGGTTTTAATTCTGCATTAAAGCACAGGGCCTGTACTGACTGAACCCTGCTGTGCTCTGCATTTGCCTGGTTACATTACTGGTGTACCTCCTGTGCTGCCTGGAGGCTCTTCAAAGCACATTGTCAGAGGCTGAAGCACGAGATACATCTGAGCTATTGTGCTGTACCTCAGTGAATTCTGAAAGCTCTCTTTTGCCACCGAGAGACATTAAAATAGAGATGCCTTCAGGCAGAGTGGAAGGTAGTGCAGTTGTTCCTGAAGAGCACAGGAGGGTGCCGATTAACTGGGAACTGCAGCAGCCTTTACCTGAATGACAACCTACAGTAGGGAATTGAGGTCAAACTTCAATGCAAAATTGAATTTGAAGCGTTTTCTCTGTTAACCTATACGTTTATTGGCTTAAGGAATCTGTCTGAACAGCCTCGTTAAGCCCAGATTGTGCTGCCTTGGAGTTTTCAGAAAGGTTTTCAGAGAAGCTTTTTGATTACTCTGTGTTCTCACTGAGTGTAGTCAGTTCCTTTTTGACCACACATTATTTGACTTTACAGTTTGTAACAAGTTTGGATTGAAAAGAACCTGTATTTGTCCTGGAGCACACCCACATGGAGTTTTCCCTGCCCCAGCAGGAGGCAGTATTAGAGGAATGTGGCCCTTCACTGCGCCAACCAACAAAAAAGCATTAATATTTAAATGATTGTAGCAGAATTTCTTTTCATTCTAGATTTACTCTTTTTTTTAATAAGTAGAGTTTACTCGTAATATAAAGTGCTTTAGGAATATCTGGACTGATTTGGGGCCTTTAACTGTGCTGAGAATACTTGACATGATGCAGACTCTTTCTCAAGAGCGTGCTGATGAGAGTGGGAACAGGACAGGAAACCTTGGTTGCTGGACTGATGTTTGTGGTCTCTGGCAGGTGATGAGAAGACGCTTCCTCCAGCGCCAGTTCTCATCTTGCTCTCTACGGATGGTGTGCTCTGCCCATTTTACATGATCAATCAAAACCCAGGGGTCAGATCACTTCTTGTGACCCCAGAGCCATTGCCAACAGCAGGGGAGAGAGCACCAAAATCACCGGGTAAGTGCTGCAGTGGGTTAAGGAAAGACTTGTGTTTGTGGATCTTTGTCTTCATCTGTGAGTTTGGTATTCAGAAAGATTTGCAGTCACAGAAAATGTTGTTTGTCTGTTTCTATTTATAATGATAAGGGGAACAGTTCTCGTATGTTTTGTTCTCTTCAGTCAGTTCTCCATCTCTTTTGTACATCCAGATGAGATAATGTAGTCCTGTTCATCTTAGGGGATCTCAGACAGTTTTCAGACAGTGTGTTTAAACTCCTCTGTGCAGTCAACCTTTGGGGAACAGGGACAGAACAATTCTAGGAGGCTTTCTGCCCAGACTTGGGGTGGTAGGACTAGAACTGCAGCAGTGACTGTAGGCTCCACTTGACTCAGATGCTGTGCAGACCTAGAGCAGGATCTATATGCTCCCAGGAGGAGGTGATTTTCCTCTGTGTTTTGCCAAGGGAGGCCATGATATGAGCTAGCATGACTGCAGAAAGAGCTTACTTGAGTTATAGCTTTCTTCAGCACTGTGAAAATAGTGTCAGGAGGTGAAAAGCAGTAGTTTTATCTGACTGTATGTTGGGTGCCATAAACAATGGAAAGTAAACAGTTTCTTATGCTAAAGTAGATGGGTCATTTGGTTGTTCTGCTTCTCTTAGTTTATGCAGTAATAATTGCAAGCCCACCATTTTCTTTCCTAAGCCTGCTTTTGGTTCTTCTTCTCCAAACAATGCATCTGTTTGGCAGCCTGCCTCTCTGCAGAGCTATCTGATTTGTGTGTTGACAGCCTGTTTTATGTGAGACAGCAGGAACCTCATTAAAAGCAGTGGAGAAAGGTGAAACCTTTTCACTGGAAATTCCAGGCAATGTTAATCCAGTTAGATGCAAGTAAACTGCAGTATTGATCACAGCGTGAATTTTGTGCACTTTCTGCTTTCTTTGCTGGATGTGGGGACTGGAAGTTCTCTTCCCTCCTCACTCTTCTTTGCTGTACTGTCCTCCTAGTGAAAGAGATGATACTATTTGATGGGACATTTAGGTACTTGGCCTTGTGGTACCTTTTGACATTAATGCAACCCAATGAGTCTCTCCTTTACCTATTTGTGTTTCTGCAGGAAGTACTGTCACAGCTCCGACCACTCCACCAACTTGTTTAAAGCCTGATGCAGTACCAGCTGTTGCTCCTGCCCCAAGTCAGCCTCCTGCAGGAGATGGAGCAGCTGCTTTTTCCTTTATACCTTCAACTGCGAAGGCGCCTGGCTCCACAACCAGTGAACCTTACTCCTTTACCAGTGATACCTCCAGTCAAGTTCTGGCTCCAAGTCTGACAGGAGCAGCAACATTCTCTTTCTCCTCCGCTTCTCCTAAGGCATCCGTAACACCTGCTCCTCCTGTGGGCACCACTGCAGTCACAGCCACCTCCTTCTCCTTTGGATCCATGAACTTGAAGCCATCTTCAGAAAGTTCACCTGTGCCTGCTGCGCAGAAGCCATCTTTTACCCCTTCAGCTTCTTCAGTTAAAGTGAATCTCAATGAGAAGTAAGTATAAAGATGCTGTAGTGCAGTGGCTGGAGAGTTAGTTTAAATCAGTCCAGGTGTGTACAGTGTGTGGTAGTTGTGAAGATCACGCAATGGTTTGAGGTGATTCATAGTTAAAGACTCTTGGGAAACACTGGGACTCAAACACTCTTGTACTTTTTTTAGTGCAGTGGTGGTAGCATGAGTTTCTTTCGCTGTTTGTTGAAGGTTCCTTATCTCCAACCTTGGGAGTAATACGCAGAGCTGGAGGGAGCTGCATCCATAGGTGATAGATTTCTTTTTCAGTGTGGAGGAAATGCCAGACCTCTTGTTTTGGTTCTTAGCTGAATGCTTGCTCAGTGGATGTAGGACCTGAAATCTTTGAATCTTATTCATGCTGAGCTGTTCATGGCAGCTGAAGGAGAACTGATGCTGTTTATTAACTAGGCAAAATAGGTTTGAATGATGGATGTTCTCAGTTTTCATGTACTCATTCTTCCCTTCAACTCCTATGACTTGATCCCATTTTCAGAAAAAGCAGTTTGAAACGCAGAGCTGTGTTAGTTGGAGTTGCTTTCCATGGAGAGCAATTTTTGTGTAAATGTTTTTTAAGAAATTTCTGATCGTTCAGATGATTATTTTTTAATTAGAATAATCTTTGCTACACCAAGATCTGATGGTAGCTCTTAGGGCTTTTTAAATTTCATGTTTTGTGTATAAAGCAAATGATACGCTTGTGAATTGGCTGAATATTCAGCTCTGCTGCCTTCAGGGCCCAAGTGTGAAGATGAATGGAAATTCATATTTTCTTGCAGAATTTCTCTTTGAGCTTTGTTGCAAGGCTGATGCTGAAGGGTGGCTCAGATTTGCTATAGTTGGTGCTTTTGTGCAAAATGAAGAGGAACATTTTGAAACAGGGTAGGACTTCTTGCTGGGATTTGGTTTTTCCTCTCTGGTGGTCTATGGTAGCAGACTTTTATGGTTCCAAAATACCCCTGATGGTACCTTCTCACTATTTCCAGCTTGAAATTTCAGGTCTGGAGCTTAAGTCATTGCTGGTCTCAGAGACTGTTTGTTAGAGCTTAATGTTTCTTTTAGATGGAGAGAAGCAGCTTGGACCAGTTCAGAGCTGAAAATTGCTCTGTTTTCTTCTGCAGGTTCACAGCTGTAGACACATCATCTCCCACCACCAGCAGCGGTCCTGCCAGTTCCACCATGTTTTCGTTCTCAACCACTTCAAAAACTGTTTCTGGAGGTCCTCTGAGTCAGCCCATGACTCTCTCAGCCTCTCCTACCACACCCCTGAAGGCTTCAACCCCTGCACCTGCTGCAGGTAGGTTGCACCACTGATGCATGCTGTTGGAAATAACGTATTACAAACCACCTTCTGAAAATGTTAAAAACCAAATTACTACGTCCATCCATTCTTATTTTTCCTGTTGCTTATACTACTGCAGCAGATGTCGTCATCTGCCCACTGTAATACTGCCATGGACTTAGTACTGAAACTGTGAAGTTTTTCCATTTGTGTGGTTTGTTTCCTTGCAGAGACAACTCTCCGTATTGAAATAATTGTTCAGATTTTTAGGCTTATCCAGGAATTCTGACACTTCCAGTGCTCTGTAATAGTGCTCTGATTACTGTTTCTGGGCAGTCATACAAATCATTATTCTGTCTTACACCTGGAGTGTCTGGAGTTCAGAATGTTCAGAAGTGAATTTAAATTAGATGGCATTCATTTGTTAACAGAATAATAGTCCACCTCTGAAATGAGTGTGTGTCTGGGGGCCTTGGGATCCTTTGTTTTTTTTTCAGTAGGGCTTGTAACACTGTTGCTGTTGGATTTACCACTGGTGATTGTAGTTATCTAATCACAACCTGTTTTCTTGTGCTGAATATGGATTCATAAATTACTGTTCCTCTATTTTTAAATTCCAGCGGCGCGTCCTGCTCAAAATATGCCTGCAGCATCCTTACTACAGAAGACAGCCAAAATCACCCCTTCAGCAACAAAACCAAGCTCTACCCCGGTAATGAGAACTTGAGTGGATTCCTCTTAGCGGGTGAATGCTTTCATAGCCCTTGAATTGCTTTGAATTACTTGGACTGATTGAATAATCTTAGGTCAAAGAACTGGCTCTCCTTAGACATAAATACAAACTGCAAGTCAGTGGGACCACAGCTGTGTTCCTTGCATGACTTTTGAAAAACAAAACTTTGCAGTGTATTGCCACAGTCACAGTTGCAGAAACTGATTCTTACTGTTGTTATGGAAATGAGCATTTAACAGCTTTCCTCTCTAATCAGCAGTCAAGAGCTGCTTTCATGATATCGAGGCACCAATTGTAGATAACAAAGTCAAAATGTAATACAGAGCAGCACACAAAGATTTCCTTTGCTTTCACAAAGCTTTAGTCACATGTCTGGGGGTCTGAAGTATTACTTCGAACGTGCACATGTCTTTATATTAGTTTGGAACAAATGTTTGTGATTATTGCAGCTGTCTTTCTGGTGACTGGTGTCTGGAGTTCTAACAGCAGACTTTTAAATATTCAAAGCTCCCTCGTGCTAGTACTGCATAGTTAATATTGTGGGGGGGGGGTTGTTTGTTTATTCCTCCAGGGCAAATCAGCACTCTCCAGCACTGCTTTAGACAAACCTGTCCACCAGTGGAAGGATTCAGACCCTGTCATTGTGGGAATCAGAGAGGAGGTGAGATTTTTTTTTTTTTTTTTCCTGGCAGTTTTCTTCATTTTAGAAGCTGGAGGCATTGCTTTTCAACTTGCAAGTGTTTTGATGATGTCTTTCAGTAGTTTAGGAACCAGAATGGAGAATTTTCAGATGGTGATAATCCTGTTCTGTACTTGCTGTTTGTATGTCCCGTTCAATCATCTTTAATTTCAATCCCTGTGTTGGAATAGTTGAATATTCTTTCCTGTTACTTGGTGAGAAGAATTTCCTGCTTTGGTTATAAAGTGGCAGGTGTTGGTGTGGCTTTGCAGCAACATCTAGTGACTTTCGTTCCATAAAGTGGTATATTTTAGTGGCTGCATTTACTTCTTTACTTTGCAGATTGCACATTTTCAAAAGGAAATGGATGAGCTAAAGGCCAGGACTTCCAAAGCCTGTTTCCAAGTGGGTACCCCAGAGGAAATGAAAATGTTGCGAACTGAATCAGATGATCTCCACACCTTCCTCTTGGAAATTAAAGAAACAACTGAGGTGAGAAGTGTGACTGAGTATCTTCAAACTGTTTAACTCCTCAGGGATGATTGTTGTCACCTAGTGTTTCCACTCACCCTGCTAGCATTGAGTAAGTGTAGATCGAACCTCTTAAGTATGCAACATTTGCACTTATTGTTTCAGATGAACATTGCAAAAGCTGTTGTGTTAGAGATGGCAGTGGAAAAAGGTCCCTTTGAACCTTATCCTATCTGTTTGATTTGCAGTCACTGCATGGAGATATCAGTACTCTGAAGACAACCTTGCTGGAAGGATTTGCAGGGGTAGAAGAGGCAAGAGAGCAGAATGAGCGGAATCGTAGCTTGGGGTATCTACACTTACTTTATAAGAAACCTTTGGATCCCAAGAGTGAATCACAACTTCAGGTATGAAGCATGGTAACCAGCTTAAACTCTAGAGCTTTAAATGAAATCTGAAAAAACACCCCCAAAGACTCGTGTGCAAGTTCCCAGTGGTTTTGTTTTGCCTTAGGTGTTTGCTGTTTCCACATAGTGTAGTGAAAGTGTGATTAGTTTTGTTTCCCTGGGTTTGCAGTGCATGCAATTAACAGTGATGAGTCAAAATTTCTGCTGAAGGGAAGAATTTCACCTCAGATCCAAATCTGTTCAAAGCTTAGAATGTAACGCTTGACTTACTGTTTCTTTTTAGTCTGTAGTGTTTGTTCAGAGGTTTCGGTTAAAGAAATATTTTTTTTTCAATACTTTGTAGAAGTGCTACTGGGATTATTTTTATCTTCTGCAAATGCCCTATAGAGTAATTTGGTGATTTATTATGACTTAACAGAATTGTGTTGTTATTTTTATGGATGTCTGAGCATTAATCTAAATGATACTCTGAAAGCTGGGGCACAAAGGAAAATAACCAGCAGTGTAAAGAGAGACTTTCAGATTAAAAAGGGAAGGTCAAGGGTGAAGTACTCTTCATTCTCATCACCTGAGCTGTAACACTATATAACCCTAAGGAAGATAGAGTGAATGTGCCATACAGTTGTACACTTTTGTGCCCTGATAAATTCCCTTAAAGGTTTGGTTGGCAGGCTGGAGGCATAACTGAGTGTCATCTTTGTTGCAGTAGGTATCAAGAACACGCATGCAGACAGTACTAGGAATCCAGAGTAACTTTTTAGGTCTCATCTGTAATTTTCACCTGGATTTTGTAGATTGATTCACAGTCTGAATTTTATGCCTTTGATGTCTTGTATTTCTCTGTGGAGAGTTTATACTTGTGACTTCAGAGAGATGATGGACTTGACATGCATATTTCACTGATGCTGAAAGAGGATCATGTGAAAAGAATCACAAGAGTAGGAGAGAGGTGGATTGGTATGTAAGGAGACAACTTTCAGTTCAACTTCTGAAAGTTGACTAGAAAGCCTGCTTTACTCCGAGTTAGATTTTGTTCAGTTTGCTTCACCCTTGTTCTCCCTGGTGAAAAATGCTCCCTTGGTTAGCTTCTTATACTAGTTTTAGTGGCAACCATTAAAAAAAAACCATTTCTGATGTCCAGACATTGATTTGCTGTTCAGAATTAACATTATATAATGCCTGTAATTGCTGGAGAGAAAATCAGTGCCTTGTTAATGTGTAACAGAAGGCTTGCAGTAGTACTGGATTTGGTTTCAGGTTGGTATGTTACATTAGAATTTCATGCTGTATCTTGAAAACGTTTGCAGTGGAATCCTTCCTAAACAACATTACTTGGCTGGTTCATCATTGTGCTTAAGTGAACATTCTGTTGAGATGAGCTGAAACGAAATGTGGTTTTCATTTCCATTTTATGAAATGAAAATCAAAGGCGTGCTCATGCTGTGACAGGTTGGAGGGATGACAACTATGAGACAGAAAGCTGGGTTTGGTTAGGAGCAGGTCTTGTAGCGAGAGATGTCTCATTTCATTGTGCTGGTTTTGCAACCACGTGGTTATGGATAACTTAATTATCTTCACTTTTTTTTATTTCCAACCTCTAAAAATCAAGTTAATAATTTTGTTAATGCAAGTGGTCTGAATGATGGTATTCCAGAGCCATATGAACAGCCCTCAAGGATGCCATCACCTACAGCTGTTAGATATTTCAGCGTCGTGAAGTGGGAGCAGTTGACTCATGTTCTGGAAGTGAAGTTTGAAATCAGATTTGTTTTGTATGATGCCTGATGTGTGTACCACCCCTGCTGAGTGGACGTGGCAGTGTCTTGCAAATGTTTTGCAAAGTTTTATGGTTCAGAGCTAGGAGAAAATAGCCAGGCCAAACCCCACGCATAGTCCACAAATTAATAACTAGATTTTGTCTGTGTTGCTTTCTGTCTTGTTGAATAAAATTTTCCAGGCAAAAATATGGGTAGGTTTCACATGCCTTGCACCGACTGAACCTTGAAGGATCTTCAGCTTGTATTGAAACTGAGGGCTCTGAAGTGAATTAGAATCTGGTGTATTTTGCATGGCAGGAAATTCGACGCTTGCACCAGTATGTGAAGTTTGCTGTTCAGGATGTGAATGATGTTCTGGATTTGGAGTGGGATCGGCATCTGGAACAGGAGAGAAAGCAGAAGTAAGTAACTGAAACTGGAATGTAGAGCTGTGAGGACCTCAGTGCCCCTCATCAGCAGTCAGAAACCCTTTTGCCATTTAAGAGTGCAATCTTCTTTTATGGGGTTAATGAATAAAGTTCAACGAAGACAAGTAAATAGAGAGCTGTGGGTTCAGATTACTTGGCTGTGGAACTTTGATCCATGCTTGCTACATCCCCTTGCCTGGCAAAATAGTGCTCATAATAGAAAAATCTGTAAAATTAGCTTTATAGTGACTAAATGCACCCATTAGTGGGAGCTAATGAAACCTTCCTAATAAATAATAGATCTGGTAAATGAGCTAAACAAATAAATTTACAGCGTGGCCAGAGGAGAAATGTGTGTTTGAGACAAATAGAATTGCCTTAGCCTTTAAACCAATTGCATTTGACCTTGTGGAGTAGAACTGTGTGGAACCACCAAGCCACTTTGTATATGCTCGCCTGCTTGTAGACAGATATGTGGGACCATTCTCATCTGTGTTTCTTGGTCTGATGTCTTCAGGCGCCTGCTCGTTCCTGAGCGAGAGACTTTGTTTAACACCCTCGCTAATAACCGGGAAATAATCAATCAGCAGAAGAAGAGACTGAATCAGTTGGTGAACAGCCTGCAGCAGCTCCGCCTGTATAATCAGATATCTCAGTGGAGTGTTCCCAGTGATACATCCTCTCTGAGCAGTGCTCAAAGGTATGTGACGTGCACGTTCCTGGGTGCTGTTGTCACTGCTCTCTTGTCCCCACCAGTGTGTGTGTCCCCCAAGAGTGATGGTTTGTGGACGTGGTGTGTGAGAGCAGTGCCTCCTAGAAATGATACATGATACACAGCTATGCCCAGGTAATACGGAAGCTCATTGTTTATATTTGTGTGACCCACTGTTTGATGCTTATCAGAAACTTCCCTTGAAAGTTATGTTTTTATAATAGCCTGCTTTTTTTTGGCCCCTTTTTTGTTCTTAATGACTTATTTCTGCTGATCATGTTTGATTGTTCTGCTACATCACAGTTTTGACAGTGACCTTGAAAGCCTGCGCAATGCCCTGATGAAAACTACTTTGGAATCGCGTGCCAAACCCCCGCCTAAAATACCTGGTAATGTGTTCTTTCTTCCTGGTATTCATACACAAATGTTAACTTACTGCTTGGATATAGACTTAATAACTCTCTTTATGTTTTCCAGCTAAATTATCCCCTGTGAAGATGACACAGTTGAGGAATTTTCTAGCTAAGAGAAAGACTCCTCCGGTTAGGTCTACAGCTCCAGGTAAACTTTTAGTTATCTTAAAAGTCTGGAATGCTTTCTATGAGAGTGAGTTACCTCCTGTGGGAACTGGTGCTGAAATTGGCTTATGGCAGCTACTCACAGCCTCTACCCTTACTTCACTGCTCCCTCATCTGCCCTCATTAAGAATTTACTTCAGTGACAATCTTACTGAAAGTTGCATTTGCTGACAGTTAAAAAGTCATATCCTAGTAACATTTGATTAAATCAAGGTAGTAGAAGAGCACCCTAGGGTAGGGTGTCCTAGCTGTAAGGCTGGATGGTTCTCTCATCTTAGTATACGCATTTTTTGTTTCTGTTGTTGTAGCAAGTTTGTCCCGATCTGCCTTCTTGTCCACAAGATACTATGAAGATTTGGATGAAGTTAGTTCAACATCCTCAGTTTCCCAGTCCCTGGAGAATGAGGATCCACAGGCAGCAGACCAGGAAGAGGAGGCTGCTCCTGTCCAAGTCCCTCGTCATGCCCCTGTGGTCCGCACTCCATCAATCCAGCCTGGTTTGGTGGCTCAGCCTCCGTCCTTTGGGAAACAGCACCCCTCCTTGGGTACTCTGTGTGAGTTGTTGTGCAGTGTTTCTGCTGCTCTGCATGTGTTCCTGTCACTGTCTTCAATCAGTTGCCAGTGCTTCGAGTTCTGGAGAAATGAGATTGCAGCAGGGAAGTTTATATTGCTAAGTTCCCAGAAGCAGCTAGCAGAGTGGCATTGTAATCTCATCAATGCACTGAAGTACCTAAATGCACTAAAGTACCTGACTCGCTGACTGCATTTTGACAGCCCGTTACTTGTAGATCATGCTGGCCGTAGGTGGCACTGTCTTCCTTTAGTAATTTGCCTTATTTCTTAAAATACTGCCCCTCCAAACAGAAGGCTGAAGTACTTCTGCATTTGGTGAGTGTGCATAAGGTTAGGCCTTCTGAGCCCAGAAACAGTAAGAAATAAGTTACGTATACTCAGATTGTCTTTTCTGCAGTCAGAGAACGTGACCACCCTAAAATGAAAAAGAAGCTGTTGGTAGAAGTGACTTCAGCAACAAACTGAAAGTTATCTGGTACACTGAAATGACGAATACTGCAGTTTACTTGCTGAATTCACTGAGATACTTAAACTGCCTGTGCTAGGAAACTGTCAGCTGTCTTAACAGAAGGAAGCTCTGTAATCATAGGAACTGCAGTTTGCAAAGGCTTTCAAGTTTTCCTGACTTGAAAATATACAGTGAACTGTAATATTTTTTGTTTGCTGTTTAGTGCCTACATCTTCAAACAGAATCATACCACAGGGGGCAGACAGCACAATGCTTGCAACAAAGACTGTGAAACACGGGGCCCCTGCTCCCACCGTCACTGTTCCAGCACCACAAGCAGCTGCTGCAGCAGCTCTACGGAGACAGATGGCTACACAGTCCCCAGGTAAAAGGATGGCTGATTGCCCAAGTGACTCCTGGGCATTTGAATGTGGGCTTCACAGGAATTCAGTGCTCTCAAAGGAGAAGACTGTTGCAGTGCAGCACATCTCTGTGTTGTGCTTCTGAGATATCCAGTGGCTTTTGTCTTTTTACTGTAAGCTACTGGTACAAGATGCCTGAGAAACTCCCACATCACCTTTCTTTGTACCCCATCTGATCTGTGCAGTGGCAGAAAAGCCAGTGACTTAGGAGACCTCAGCACAGCTGAGGAGTTGTTTTGTTGGTGTCCTTACTGAAGGCTGAGGTGGCCAACCATCTGGGCCAGATAATGCCGCATACCTTCTAGTAGCTTGCAAGGATTTCTTCTGGAGTTACACTGAGAGACACAACATTGATTGCAGTGTTTAATATGGGGAAGGTATTTACCACGTTTCTCTTTTTTCTTAAAGCTGTGAGCACCTCCTTGACTGAGTCAACTCTGAAGAACGTTCCCCAGGTAGTGAATGTTCGAGAACTCAAGACTGGTGCACTGACTCCAGCTGTCTCTGCAGTAATAGGGTGAGTGGGATCTCCCTTTTTTCTGGTAGCCTTCATTATTGCTTTTGAACTAGAGCACATCTACCAGTGCAGAGCAGTAGCCTGACTTAATGTGAAGTGGTGGGTGCATTTAGAAATGAGTCCTTAGTTTGTGGAATGAATGGAAAAAATATATTCTTTCCAGCTCAGGACAAGCCAGTAGTAAATTGTTGAATGAACAAACAAGGCCAGCATTAACATCACCCTCCATTTGTCTTTGAAATGCATTTTAATACTTTCCCTCCTGCAGAAATCCAGTGGTTTCATTGTGAACGCTCACTTTGTGTCACTAATACCGGTTGGTCTCTTTCTCCAATGGAAGTTCACCTCTCTGTTGCTGAGTGTGGTCTGTGGACTTCAGCTGTCCAGATGCTGTTCCTTCTGCTTCCTTGTCAATTACAGAGAAAAACTCTGGGGTTATGCCTCTCCCATCTGTTCCATGACTCACCCTCTGGGAGAGGTAGAATGGCACTCTTGCTTCTCTGAAAGCTTGTGTTAAATTTCTTGACATCAGATTTTTGACTGAAGGGCTGGGTGTTGATCACTTTGGAAGAATACAGAGCTGCAAAGCTGTCATAAGGAAACTATGAAGGTTGGTTTCTGGCATTTAACCTTGAATTTAAAATTTCTTCTGAGTTAGCTGTAACTCTTGGCTTTCCTACTCTCTGCTGCCTAGAGACAACAGCCAGCTCAGCTCATTCCAGAGATTTCTGTCTTATCACCAGGCTCTGTCACCAGCCACAGAACTAGTCCCTTCCTCTGTGCTGGTTACGACCTTGAAACTATATTTGCTTGATGTTCCTGCAAGTGCTTAAGACCAAGATAATGCATGGCCATTTCTGGGATGGGGAGGCAAGGGCATTACTGAAAAGTATGACCAAAGTTGAGGTTAAATCACCACGTATGTCTGATTGTAAGTCCCCACGGAGCTGCAAATTCTTTATCTGGATAAGTGTGGACTGTACAAGTAGTTCTTGGGACCATTGGTGTTACATTATTTCTGATTTTTTGTACTTGTGTTTATACCCTTCACTCTATCAAAGAAGAAAGTAAAATTCCTTTTGTGTAGCTTTCAGAAAAGGGAGCAGTCTTACACTGGTGGAACTCAGCTGCCGACACTGAAAGCTAACCCAGAGATTCTTTTGCATTTTAACTAGGAAGAAGTTTGGGAGGTTTTTATTAATGTATTTTCTTCTAAATGGGTAAAATTTGCCAACAACTCTGCTTGGGAAATTTTGCTAAAAGCAGCATTGTCAGGAGAGAGTTCTTCACCTGCTGAAAGTGGGTTATCTGTAAAATCAGCTTGAAGGGATCTCCCATCTTCATCGAATCTGTAATAAAAGCAGCAGAGTACTGGCAGTACATAGATCATAACATGAATGAGTGATATGTATCCGAGATTGGTGTTCACTTGAGTTGTAGCTAAAGACATGCTTTACTTTCAAATAGTTCTAGATGGGCAGGATAGATTGGATCTCTCTAATATATAGAGCACCAGCTGGCTTGTTATCTTGAAGGCTTTTTACAGTCTTATTTTGACGTCATTAAAACGTACTACCTAACAGTTGTACCTGGCTGAGCCTGCCAGCCAGATTGAGCACTAAAATAAAGAGCATTCACCAAGCAAAGTGAATTCATCAGTTTTTTGCTTCTTCAGAGGTACTGGCTGTCTTCTGCCAGCACAGCATGTTCTACGGGTTGTTAAGCAGTAATGCTCTTGCAGTTGTTACCAGTTGTGCAGTGGCCTGTGACTAGGTGTGGTGGTGGTTCCAGCCCAGTTATTTGTATTTAGTTTTCAAACTGAAATCAAAACTAGCATTTTTGTTGTCAGAGGAGCTCTGGGTCAGGTCTTGTGACCTTTCTTGGGAAAAGGTCCCACCATATCACGAATATCACAGACTTTCCATTTCCTTCTTTGTCCAGGGTTTGTGTGAACTTGAAATATGTTGAAATGAACGGTGTGCATCCTCTGCCTTTGTCATACCTAGTAGGAAACTTCTGTGAACTGGCATGTAGCTGACCAAATAATGCAGTTTGGGGCTTCTCATGCTTTTAACTTTCAACGCTCAGATTCTCTTGCTGTCTGGAGTTTCCAGCATTGTCCCTTTCTATACTACAGAGACTGCTTATTCTGTTAGGGAATACCTGTGTCAAGATGGAAGGACTCCATTAGGGTAAGAGATGCTATTAAGTGTTGAACTTGTTATGCTGCTGGCACTGACCATTTAAGCTGGTGAGCTGCTTACTTGAGATGCTAAAGCAAGATGTCTGTGTTCAAGCTACAGTGATTAGGTGCATTTATGGCTCACAATGTGTAGGATGCTTCACCTTGGAAGTAGCTGTCGTTCTGCAGTAATTGTCTGTAGGCTCTACATGCAGTTTATTTAGTGGTCAAAATTCCAAGCCTGTTGTGGATAATGTAGGTTAGCCTTATCACACTTCTTGTCATGACTTCTTTAATTCTTATACTATACTTCAGTGACATGGAACACCTTGTTTTTTTTTTTCTCTGCAGCTTTGTCTCCTTGTTCAGTGTTTCTGAGGGTTGTATGTACTTACATGCATTTGTCTGGGCTCTGCACTGTAAAAGAAGCTTCTTACTTTTGTTATCCACTAGGCATAAAATTGTAATCCCCTTACCTGCTGATTTTTTTCGCTGGCTTCTTGTAAAGTGGAAGGCTTGACTCTCTTTGGAGACAAGAGTGTGTGAAGATGACTTGATCATTTAAGTCTAGAGCTTTAAATGCATTTGCAGACTTCCTTTGTTGAATGTGGATGATTCATTTAAGAGGTTTATTCCGTAATCAGATTTGTTCATTTTTGAGTTGTGCTTGGAATGTTTAATAACGGAGGTTATTCAAGTCTTCTGGAAGCTGGGCGTTGTGAGGGACAAGCAAATCTACTTGTCGTTCATTTAATATTTTTAATATTTCTTTTTCAGGTCATCAGTTCCTCACTCTGCAGCCCAGGCAGTCCACCAAGTTCTGGCAACTGTTGCTACAAATCAGGCTAAGCAGGTATCTTGATACAGAACTTTCCCTGTGGTATACCGTGCCCAGACATGTTAAGTACAGTTTGGGGTTTAGTTGTTGGTAAACAGGTCATCTAGCAGTGTCATTTCACAGCTTACCCTGTATTCTTAGCAGTTTATTTATCTGTGACCTAGGTTTATTTTTATGTCTTGCCTTTCCTTGCTTTTGAAGATTCTTGCAGCTTTTCAGTGGCTACAGCCTTGCAGCAGTAAGGGTTGCAACTAACAACAAATGAAATGGTGTTAGGTGAATGTACTCAAATGTCACCCAGAAGAAGTGCTAGGCAGTCAAGGCAAAGATTCGTTTGCCTGTCCTGTATTTCACTGGAAACATTTCTTATTGGTGGGCAAGCTGTTATGGCAGCGCAGTGGAAAACCATGCAGCGCTCTCTTTCCTTTGGAATCGCTGAGCTGCTGCACATGAAGCCTTGCTGGCCTCTGCAAGAGACTTGTTGAAGAAGTTGGGTACTGACCTAGTGTTTAAGTGTCAAGGTTTAGGGGGTCCAAAATTGGAGGGTGCTGCCATGTCCTTTGACCACCTTCCTCTAGTTCATTATGCTTGAGTCTTGTAATTGACAAAGGTCCTTCTGATCTTGGTCTGATATGTGCCAACTGCATTGACTTAAAGCATCTTTGTGTTTTTTAGACACCTCAAACGAGCTCTCTTAAGGGGCAGGCTCCACCTTCTTCCGTATCTGCATCTTGTCCTGTGGTGTCTACACCTGGTCCCACGTCATCCAGCAACAAAATCTCAGGTAAGCAGTCTGTGGAGGAGTCAGAAACAAGGTCTGGATGTCAGAGAACAAGGACCTTGAGGAAAAAAGATCTGCCTCCGTTGAGAGGCTGCTATGCTTATCTCAAGGGCAGGAATTAGGACAGATAAAGTACAGAAGAACATGAGAGCGGTGTTGTGTGCAAGCCTGTGTTTTGCCTGTGTGCCTTTGTTTAGAATTTGGTGATTCCTCTTTCCGAGTGAACTCTGAATATGTAACTTGTAACAGCAAACGTTTAAAAAAAACACCTAAAGATGGTGGCACCTGTCTTTCCTCTGATCAGATATGTTGTTGCCTTACATCTTTGGAATGATTCAGGTAGTCTGTGGTGATGTAACAACAGCAGGAATGTTTCTATGCACAAGTATCTGATAAATTTAACTGGCAAGAAATCCTTCATTTCCAACTGATAAAACTGTGGGCTGTGTCCACAAACTCTTCTGTTGTTTTTTGATAATTAGATGACGTGAACTGTCTTTTTTTGTAATGCTGCTTCTTATAACTTACAGGACAAGGGACGGTGAAAACTGTTACAGCTGTGACCTCTACAGTGACATCAGTACCAGCAACATCTGCACAGTTTAACAAGGCTTACTCATTTTCATCTGTGGGGTCTGTATGAAGTTCAGTGTTTCTTTGTAGTTGATGTTTGTATGAATGTATTTGCTGTTACAGGAAGTGTTACCTACAAGCTGCAGAGCGCTGTAAAATGACACCATGGGTGGTTTTAAACTGTGCTCTTTATTTAGAGGAAAAACGAGCAGTTGCAGGAAAATCATCCCTAGTAAGCTGCCCAGGGGCATGTGAGATGAGAATTAATTTAGACTTTACAGCAGCAAGAGGTTGAACTTCAGAAGCTTCCACCCCCAGAAAAGAATGGGGAAGAAACTGAATATGACCATATTAACATTTGCTTCAGAAGATTGTTTCCAGAGAGAATAATGTTGTTTTTCCTAACGTGGGCATACCTGTGCAGGTTTCCAGAGCTGGTAGAAGTTTGAGATGCAGAAGTGCTGAAATTTCCAAACAGGGCTTGAAATTTGTGCTGGTGGTCAAACTGGCTGAGTTACTTTTTTATTTGAAAACAATGAAAGAAATTCCATGTTGTGGTTTGAAAAGTACTCTGTGAAAGTGAGTAAAAAATCATCGTGCCATCTGGTGGCTTCTGTCATGTAGCAGTAATGCAAAGCAAGGCACACAGTATGAACGTGTGGTTATTCTGAAAGCTCTCTTACAGAGTGTTTCTTAAGGGACTGAAAATCAAATTTCATTGATCATATTGCATCTTTGAGGAAGAGGAGTTGCTGCTTACAAATAGTTGTTTGAAATTCCCTGCGTTTAGGTGTCTGATATCAAAGTGAGTTTCTCTTTGTGAAGCAGGTAACACTAAGTAGTTCAGAACACGCTCATACTTTCAAGTAACTGCTTTCATTCCGTCTTAAACGTTTCTTTGTTGGCTGTCAAGTGGATGTTATCTAAATGCCTTGCAGTACTCCTCAAAAGGCTAAAATAGTTTTCTTGAAACACTGAATTTCAGATTCAAAAAGCAAACAAACCCTGCCTTTGTCCCAGGCTGCAGTGCTTCAGTCTATAAACCATGTGCTAAATACAGCACTGTTGTCTGCGATGTCTTAGTTCTGCAGCCTGACTACTACATCAGCAGCTGGTCCTTGAGAATCAGTGGACAAGGCAGTGAGGAAAGCTTAAAAAGCCTCAGGGGATGAAGGTCTCTGGTGTGTACCCCATTGCTCATTTTGAAAGATCACAGCGTTTTTGCAAGATGCAATTTTTTAGTGTTCAGCAATCATAGGAACTTTAATTTCTGTCTTGCTGTGAGTGATTTTTTTCTAGTGAGCTCTGGTCACTGCTATAGCCTCTGCTGTTATAATGGTTTGGCGTGTGGTGTTTGGCTGCTGAGCTGAATGGGGAAGAAACATATCAGAAATGAAAGAATAAGGGAGGATGAGGGGCAGTTCGAAGGGTTTTGAATTCTGACTCTCAGCAGCCCTCCTAGAAGTTTTGTCAGGAAGAAACAAATGTCTAGTTGGAGAAACTGTTCCTGTGCATGTATGCCTGTGTGTCTGACCTAATACAGACTTGCACAGGAAATCTGAGTCTCAAGGTTTTATTAATCATGGGGCTGGAAATTTCAGCGCATTGAGCTCAAAGTCATTCTTTCCCTTTCTCCTCTCTCTTCCTAGGTCTGGGTTTAATTTTGGTGTTGTCACGTCAGCTGCTTCATCACCGGCGCTGCCCAGCCTCGCTGCCTCACAAGGTTAGCTTGGAAGAGTGTGCAAACTGCATCTGTCCTCTGCTAAGAGAATGCTTACTCTTCCTAATTCATGTGGTTCTTGTTTTATGTTGCACTTCTATTATTAAAATTGCAGTAGCTGCAATAACATTGTATACGTATGCTGGATTATGTCCTGTAAGGTAGGAGAATCTAGGCCACCTGCCTTTCAATTACGGGGAAACAAAATATTTGATACCATGACCATTCAGGGGTATTTTTATGAGAAGAATATCTGCAATCGTTTCCTCCATCATTAGTCTGTAGATATTAACGTTGCCAAGGTAGTCTGACATACAAAGCTGGCATTATGTGAAGTGAACGTTTACTCCCCTCCCATTATTAATAGGAGCAGCTTTGTGTTGCTTATAAAACTGACTGGACAGTTGCAGTGTATAGGCTACCTTTCCACTTCATAGGTAGATCATATTCACCTGGTCTGGAAAGAGGGGCCTGTTGTAACTGCTTTACAATTGTCTTGAACTTAACTGACTTGTTTCAGCCTTGAAAAAGATGCTGCATGCTCAGCAGTCTCCATCCTTCTCTCTCTCCCTTGCAACACTGTTAGTTGCTCTAATGCAACACCTCTTTATACAAATCTTAGCTTATGTCCCTAGATTATCACAGCCACAGAAATGCTACCAATATTCTGTTGACCTTAAGCAGAAACAACTAGCTTGTCTTAAAACTTGAAGATCAAGCTAGTGTAAAAGTTTAGGTAAATAACACAGAATAAAGGAGTGGGAGGTGCTGGAAACAGAACTGTAAGACGCAGCCTTAGCAAGGGCAGTTAACTTGCATTGCTCTGTGGAATGGCAGCATTTCTGCCTGTTAGATGGTAATGGAAGAAGAGAAGGAATTTCAGTGTTCCAGGAGGAAACAAATGGTGCATTTTTCATTGTCAATTAATGTAGAGTAAAAAACAAGGATAATGCCTTAGTTGTGCTAAGAATCTTTTGCTTTGTTACTTGATCCCCATGCAGATTCCTGTCCTTTGTCCAGATTGATTAATAGTCCAAACAGCAACTCAGTATCTTCAAGGCAGAATTTCAGAGGTGCTCTGAAATGACAGTTCATCAGACAAAGCTGGCTCGGTCCCCCTTAAAACCTCAGCAGTTTCACACTGTTGGAACAGCTTTGGCAGTTATGTTTGGGAGCTGTTCTCTAGTATTTCAAAGCTGAAAACATCTGCATAGAAACAGCATTCAGTGTTCTATAAATGGTTGAATTTATAAAGAAAGATTCAATTCTGGAGAAGATTTTTCAAGTGCCAAGAGGTATGACTTGAGCTCTGTTCTGACCATTGGTTTACACAGAGGAGAGAAAAAAAAAATGGTTAGTTGGAAGCTGGGGCATGTGTGTGTGACTATATTTGCCACCATAAATCTGCCCATAAAGGCTTCAGAAAACGTCACTGTTGTAGTACCCTGAATGCACATGAAAGCAGCAGTTTTCTGATGGTTAGGAGGCTTTAGAGGTTTTAGGCAAAAGCACTTTCTTGCAATCTCTATAGCGCTGAATCATGCTATTGTTGTTTAAAGAAAAAAATAAAAATAGAGCTTAGCATATCATAACTCAGTTTGTAACTTCTGTCTTTCATTTACAGCCCCTGCTAAGGAGTCCACTCAACCTGATTCGTTTTCTCTTGCTGGGGGTTCCAAATTTGGAGCAGCCCCTGAGAGCTCCTTTGCTTTTGGCTCCCTCAAGCCAGCAAGTGCTTCAGGAGCCGTAGTAGCAAACAGCTCTTCAGCAGATGGCACTCAGTCAAGCAAACCTGCTGCAACAACATCTTCCACTCCCTCCACAGCCTCTGGCAAATTGGATATCCCTCCAACTAAGCCAGGGGACACCTTGTTTATGAGCAATCTATCTGGGGAAACTCTCGGGAGCTTCTCAGGACTGCGTGTTGGTCAAGCAGATGATAATGCCAAAGCCACCACTAAAGCACCATCTACCAGTGCTGCGGGAACACAGTCAACGAAAGCATCTACAGCACCTTCTGGGTTTGTCTTTGGTGCCCCCCTGGTATTAGGAAAAGCTGTAGAAGCTACTTCAACATCAGCCACATCAGCTGGCACGGCACCCACCTCCGTCAGCACCAGTGCCACAGGCAATCTGTTTGGCAGTGTTCAGATAACCAACACAGGGTCTCCTGGGATATTTAATCTTGGAGGCTCTACTGGTAACAAACTCACCTTTCCTTTTGGTATTCAGCAAGCGAGCAGCATGAGCACATCCACCTCTGCCCCTTCTACTCTCCCTTCTTCAACATCTCTCTCATTTGGGAATTTCTTGAGTTCATCACAAGCTGCTGCCCCAGCTGCAACTTCTAGTAAGGGTGGAGGGGATGCCAAATTGCCATCTACTTCAGAAAAAACATTGGAAAGTGAAGTGCCTGAGTCTTCACCTCCAGCGACACAGGCTCCACAGCCACAGATTCAGCTTTCAGAGCCTGTTAAAGAGCCCCCTGCATCCCAGACAGCTGCTGGGGACACTGGCACCGTGGGCTCCAGTACTGCAGCAGTAGCACCTCCCCCTGATGCCATTGCTGCTCCTGCTTCCACAAGTGAATTGAAGGCACCAGTGCCTCCTGCTGCCTCAGCCTCTGTCCCACAGGATCAGAGCATCTCAGTGTCGGCCTCTACAACAACCATTGCCTCTCCTGCAGAAGCAACAAGCACACAGGCTGCTGCTGATGGACCTACATGTGTTCAGAGCCCAACTGTCAGTGCCTCGGTGTTTGTCCCCACCTCTGCAGGCTCCTCAGTGTTCTCTCAGCCTCCAAATTCCAGCTCTTCTGGCTCAGCGTTTAGCCAGCCTGCTGGTGATACAACTGCTGCTCCTTCCACACCATCTGTTTTTGGCCAACTACCATCAGGTACCACAGCATCAGCTGCATTTGGACAACCCACCACTGCCACCGTGACCACGCCGGCTGCCAGCACGGGGTTTGGTACTTCTGCGTTTGGCACCACCACAACTGGGGGCTTTGGTCAGCCAGCCTTTGGCCAGGCACCGACCTTTGGGCAGCCAGCGAGCAGCTCTTCGAGTGGTTTTACCTTCAACCAGTCTGGATTTGGGACAGTGCCTACCTTTGGCCAGCCAGCAGCTTCCACTGCAGCCTCAAGCAGTGGCAATGTTTTTGGAGCATCTTCCAGCACCAACAGCGCGAGCTCCTTCTCCTTCGGACAACCATCTGCCAGCACTGGGGGTGGGTTGTTTGGACAAAGCAGCACTCTGGTGTTTGGGCAAAGCAGCAGCTTTGGGCAAGGAGGATCTGTCTTTGGTAGCACTGCTGCTGTTACTACCACTACATCATCTGCTGGGTTCAGCTTCTGCCAAGCCTCAGGTAAGAGCAAACTGCAGAGGCACACATTATTCCAGCAGTGCCTGTCATTGGGAGAAGTCAGACTTCTTGAATGCTTCTCTTTCCCTCTAGCACTTCATTTTTCTCAATTAGTGACAGTAGGAGCTGCAGTGCACGTGGAGGGGAAGTTAATGTTGGAGTCCAAAGAAGTTTTTGCTCTGTTTTGATCTCCATTGAACGCCTCTGAATGTAGGCTTTGCAATCTTGCATTCATCAGATTCCAAGTCTACCTTGGCTTTAGTTTGCACTACGTGTTGTGCTGTCTGTTGCAGAAGAATTGGGCAGGATTCAGCACAGCCCATAATATCTCAAACTGTTATGTTGTAAATTGTTATGGTGAAGTACCAGGGTAGCTCTGAGGCCATAATCAGGGGTTTGAATGCAGATGCATTGCTTCATTCTGCACTGAGTCCATGCTACGGTGGCTGCGTAGCTGGGTCTGTTGTTATATAATGATCTGTCATGGCAAAAAGAAAAAGTGTTAAGTCCTCAAAATTATGGGTTAGTGAGGAACTAATCTGTTAAATCCACTTTTCTTGTTTGGAAGCATCTCAGATTAAATATAGCTGTAACATGACCATCAGCTACCTGTCTGTACAGCTGAATTGGACACTTGCCCAGTCCAGACCTCCTTTGTCAGTTTCCTTTCATTGTTCACATTGCTGCAGTGGTTTTCTTCCACAGTTTTGTCTGTCCAATCTTCAGAGAGCTTCCAGGGAAAAGTGAAACATACGTAGTAATATTAGAGAGCATGTATTTCCAAGGAAGGAAACCTAATTAGGCTCATTTAATTAAAAGTGATGGCACTGTAGGCAAAACTGCTTCATTTTAAGTTCATTTTAACTACAGTAACAGAGAATAGTTAAACTGGGGGGAATGAACTCTGCTTGAGAAAGGTGCTCCTAATTATAGAAGCTGCAAGTTTTATTACAAAATGCATGTTTAAGTGAACTGGGAAATGGAATGAGGAGTTCTTTTTTTAATCAAAACATTTCATTATCTATAAAAGGAACCTTTAGGTAACAAAGCACAGATCCTCTCTACACAGGGGAAATCAAGATGCTGCAGTGCTTGTTCATGACTTGCAGCATTATTGTAGCAATGCTGAGAGAAATTGAGTTCTCTTATATTGGTAGCAACAACCTCACGAGTGAAAAGGCCTTTTATTTTGTTTTTAAATTGGCTTTCAAATACACTGTCACTTGAATTTATTATTTGTCGACACATTTGAAATGTTACCAGCCTAGATATGTTTGGTAACATCATTTGTGTCCTGGTGTTTTGGCACAGGAGATCTGTCCTTCCCTGCTCTGCACTCGTATTGCCTTCCTGACTTGTCTTTTATCCTAGTAATAGTTCTGGTGATTTACTGTCCTTTCTTTTCTTGACAGGTTTTGGTTCTAGCAACACAGGTTCTGTGTTTGGGCAAGCAGCAAATACTGGAGGCATTGTCTTTGGGCAGGCAAGTATTTATTGCATTTGCAGAAATAAGGGACTGTTACATACAGTGGATTTCTTCAGGGTACTCTTACCTGTTTCGTGTAGAAAAGGTGGAATTTGAGGTGGTCAGTAAAAGTTGTCCCGGGCTGTACTGAAGGTATTTGCTAATGTGGGAGGCACCAAAACTGCTCCTGCATAAATGCTTTCCAAGGGTTGTACAGTGACAAGCATCTAATCCCAGGGGAGATAAGGTAGGGATGGAGTATAAATCTGCCTTTACTCCCTGCTAAATGGGCAGTGGAGTGTTCCTTTTTACTCACATGGGTAATATAGGGCATTTTTCAAAGGCATGCTTTGTTCCGTAGATGAGGTGTGAGACTTAAGTCAGATTTCATTGTGTTATGTGTTTGAAGAGTCTGCTGGTTCTTCAGCTCTTGGTACTCTCAGAGGGATAGGAGAATCACCCCTGGGGGCGTGTGCTGCTTTGATTTTTGTTTCAGTCCCCCTTCTTGTGTCCTAGCAGTCGTCATCTTCCACTGGAGGCCTGTTTGGATCTGGAAGTGGTGGGAGAAGTGGAGGCTTCTTCAGTGGTTTGGGAGGAAAGCCAAGTCAGGATGCAGCCAATAAGAATCCTTTTGGTTCCTCCAGTGGAGGATTTGGATCTGCAGCTTCCCAGAGTAAGTGAAGAAAACAAGAATACAAAATGTGCTCTCATTCCCATCTGCTTTGTGATCCCATCTGCTTTTCTGCTGTTCTTTGTCTTTGAGTGAATTCTGTGTTGACATGAAAGGCTTGTAGGGGTAACAGAGGCAGACGGTATATGTGATGTGTTCTTCTGTAGTTTTCCTTCTAGGTTTATGGAAAATAAGTAGGGCAGCAATTGCAACAAGATGAGAAGTTCAGAGAATATTTATGTTCTTCATGGTATTCTGTGACTAAAGTGCTTCTTTAAAATCAAATACTCTAAGTTCTTGTCATTGAATGTCTGCTTCCAACATAGTTGGAAGTGAGGAAGCTTTAGTTATTTGTCATCTGCCCCAGCACTCTAAAAAAAGTCATTGCATCTCATGCTGAAGTGAAACCAAGTCAGTGCATGTGATGGACAGCAGTTCCTTCAGCTTTCTGTCCTTGACACGAGTGTCTTTATGCAACACGTATAGCTTGGTGAAACTGGTTGAAACTTGCTGCATGAATAAGCTCTCAGTTATTGCTTAGGGTATGCAAATATATTTTTTTAGTGGTATATTTATTGTTAAGAAAATTAAATACACTCAGAAACTGTTTTGGGGATGTAGTCCCTTTTGGTAAGGAAGCAGATCTGTAGAGTTCCTTTTATCAGTTCTTATTCTCATTTGGTAAGCTGTGTGGCTCTGTCCCAGGGAGGTGGGTCTCTGCCCAGTTTTTGTGATACTCATAGAGATACTGTCTTAAAGCTTTCTTTAGGAGAAGGAGCTCAGTATTTGTCCTTCTTTTGCCCTGGTTTTCAGCTAGAAGGCATCACGTCACATGGGTGTTGTTGTAGCTAAACCCATCAGCATGAGAGGTGCCAAACCAATCCTCCCGTGTGTTGCTTCTTGCCCAGCCAACCAACGTAACAAAAAGAGTCAGGGGAAGTAGTAGGAATACAGCAAGGTAACCCCAGGTTCCTTTGCAAGAGGGACTTTAAAAGGCCTATTAGAAATCCTTTCCTAGAAGCTCTGAACAGTTAACTGTTACTGCAAGAATCAATCATTGCCCACTAATTTATTTTTATTGCTAGACTTGGATTAAAAACACATTAGTCTTGGGATTTCCAGGCTAATGGGTCTTGGTAATACTCTTAAGATTTGTGCTGAGGTGCATGTCTGCTATTCTCCACTGTAGCAATTAGTTCAAGGTTTGCTCATGCCTTCTGTGCACGGCTTTTCCAGATCTGCTTTTGTTATCTGTATCTGTATGCCACAGAAACTGCTGATAACTGTTTCTTAACTGTGGCTTTTGTTTCATAGAGGCTGCCCAGCTTTTTTTATTTCATCACTTGCAAATTGGATTTGACAGAAGGGGTGGAGTCCAGCAGCTAGAAAGCACGAAGGGGGGAAAGCGGTGACTGAGGTGTAAAAGTGGAGGAACAAAGAAAAGCTGTAGAATTAGCTGCACGAGGCTAAAAGTAGCATATAAAGTATTGTGAGAGCAAATCTATTTCGTTTATTGCCTCTCTAATGAGCCACTGAGATTCATGGTTGAGGTCAGTCCTCGATCCTTGTTAACTTAGTCCTCCTTTATTGCAGTATTGGGTTCTGTGATGAAATAAAATGCATGGTTCACTGGGGAAAGGTTTCAGCTGTTCTCCATTGGCCCGCTGGATGTGCAAATCTCTGTAGCCTTGTCAAAGACAAAAGCTTGGGTCACCTCTGTGAGGTTGGCAAAGCGTGGTTCCTGCTTTAAGGCCCTGTAATTCATCGTGTTAAGAAATACTGGCCATTGCCATGAGAATGGAGAATCTCTAGTGGTGGTGGATGGATGTTTGTGTTGTCCAGAAAAGCTGATTGTGGCTGCTTCAGTTTCTCATGGGAGTGACTGACTTCTACCGACTACAGCGTGGACTGCAACAAAACAGATCATCTGTCGCTGGGATGTGCTAGAAATCTCAGCATTATGACCCCACTATTATTAATTAAGGCTGCAACAATAAAGTGCTTTTAGTGGTCCGTGAGATCCGGAGTGGCTTGGTGGAGCTACAGAGCCCTAAAGAAATAGGAAAAACAACTTCCCTCTGCAAAGTGCTCTTTCCTGTGCTGAGGGGCTGAGGAAGAAAAAAGCTTCCCTTTTCTCCTGACCAAGCAATGGAAGTGATGTGTTGGTCCAGAATGTTATGTATTATGAGCTTCACAAGTAACCTTCATCTCCCCAGATTCTTCTAACCTATTTGGGAACAGTGGAGCCAAGGCCTTTGGATTTGGCAGCTCATCTTTTGGAGACCAGAAGCCTACAGGCACTTTCAGCTCTGGCGGTGGCAGCGTGGCGTCTCAAGGCTTCGGGTTCTCCAGTCCAACCAAAGCAGGTACTTTGTTCACTCACTCTCTGTGAGCGCTCATGTTTACATGTGAGCTATGTGGTAGAGCATTCTGCCACGTATATATACCTGGGCTTGCTAAGTGTGCAGGAAATGTGTGTGGACGATTAATCAGGATGTGTTACTAGCATTGCTTGTTAAACAGTAAGTAACCTCCTAGTGTAATTTAGCTGGTGGATGCAGGACAGAGATTTACAATCTACTGTGCAGAAAAGCATCAAATAAACTGCATTTTCAGTGGTTCATTCCAGAAATTCCCATTGTGGTTTAAAGGCAGAGAGCTGTGAGAGTTAGTGCTGCTCTCATTTAGTGTGCAATGAAAAGTACAGGCCATGGAACTGAACAGTTTTTTCCTCTTGTAGATGCTTCCTCATGTTACAAACTTCAGTCTGGGTTTTGTAACTCTTCTTGTTCCCATTTTTTCACATCAGTGAATGCTCAGGTGGGATAGCTTCCTCCATAACATGGATATCAGGCATGCCTCAGCTCCCCCTCTTGGGAAATCATTCTGAGCTGTCATCACTGCTTTTCTCTCGAGTTGAGCTGTTGGTTCTGTTGATTGAATTAGTTCAAATCAAATTTAGGGGATTTTACTGTCTCTTCTTTTTTTTTTTTACTGTCACATGCCCCACCCCCCCAAGTTATGCACTCATTACTTACATGTTTCACTTTTCTTTCTCCACTATTTCCACTATTTTATAACACATGTTGTGAAAGAAAGTGTATCCCAAGCAAAGCTTCAGCCCCTCTGATAAACACTCTAACTTCCTAGAGCTGGGGGTAATGAGATAGCTGATCTATGTTTAAATAATTCAGGCTTAGCATTTATTTATTTCCAGACCCTTTTTGTTTACAGCCAAACAGTATCCATTACCTTGACAAGGACTAGAATTTCACCCAGGGTATTAAAATGTGTGGTGCTATCCCAGACCTCAGCCCTAGTTGAACAAAAGAGCAGGTGTCCTTCACATTCCACAGTCTCAATTAGAAACAGGCCTATAATATCAGTAGATGAGCATAGAGCAGTGTAGAAGTCTCTAGAAGACAGTATCTTCTTTTTGTAACAATGAGAGCATCTCTGTTCCCTGTTGTATGTATGATTACTGAAATGTAGTTACTGTGCATGCTTGCTGTCTCAAGATTCTGGTCTTTGTACACAAAGCAAGTAGAGATCCTGCCACACGATGCAAGCATGAGTGATACATTACCACTTTACTGCACAGCTCTGGAGGATGAATTGATTTCATGTTTGCATGCTCAAGAGGCCCAGAATGTGGTCTTCTGTGGGTAGTCCCTGAATTTGCTTAGAATTTTTACATGTACTCAGGGCTTTTCTTGTCCACCTCTTTTGTAACAAATTATCCTGCAGTCTGAAAGCATTGTAACAGTGATTTGTATTTATTTAGCTCATGAACAAGAGGAACGCTCCATAGTAGACATTATCTACTTGGAAAATATAGTTTTCTTCTTTCTTTCTCCACTGTTGTTTACGTGATATTCTTGTCCCTTTTTTTCTCTTTTTCTTTTTTTTTTTTTTTTTTTTTTTGCCTCTGTTTTGCTCAGGTGGCTTCGGTGCTGCTCCAGTGTTCGGCAGCCCTCCCACTTTTGGGGGATCCCCTGGGTTTGGAGGGGTGCCAGCATTCGGTTCAGCCCCAACCTTTTCAAGCCCTCTGGGCTCGACGGGAGGCAAAGTGTTCGGCGAGGGTACAGCAGCAGCCAGCGCCGGAGGATTTGGGTAAGCCAACGCGGGGCCAGGGTTTGGGAAAGTAAATATCCTTGCCTTACAGCTCCTCCTGTGCTTCAGCAGAGTAAAGGCTCTAATTGGCATAAAGCAAAAGCCTTTGCCCCAGAGGAAGCAGTGTATGACTTTATTTTAATGTTGGAACTACCCTGTTGAATCTTTAGCTGCAGAGGTTGGAGAAGGAGGGGAATGCCAGACCTTGTGCATGCGTGTAAGTGGAGGCAGGAGCATGTTCTGTGTGCACACGCGGTGTGTTCAGTGGGAGACTGAACAATTTATGCCAAGCAGGGAAAGTAACAAATATCGTCCGTGACGCTGTCGAGCCACCTTATCCACCTGTGAGATCTGGGCTAGAGATACTCATGAGAATTCAATCTGTTCCCTCACCTTTGGAGGGCAGGAGGAGGCACCGTAGCAGTCTGTGGTCCCAGAATGAGTTGTGTTTATCTCACACTGATGGTTTTTTTTTTGGTTTTTTTTGGTGTTTCTCTACCTCTTAAGCTTGTGCGTGGCACCTGAGCAGGTGGTGCTTGATTCCTTCTTTAGCTCAGCAGATAGAGAATTTCAAACCTTGCAAAGCAGCTTCTGCAGCAGGCAGCAAATCTACCTCTTCAGCACTGTGCCACCTGCATGCCCTGTAGTTATATCCAGAATTATTTGACCCAATTAGAAGAAGTGATAAAAGGAAACTGGTCACCTTCCCAGTCTTAGTGCTTACACATTTCATGAGTGTTTGCCTTCGGTTTCAGGATGAACTGCCTCTCTGCAGAACATCCTGCAGTGTACTTGTGAATTCCCCCACGAGGTTGGTTAGATACCCATCTGCCAGGGCACCATCGAGCTGTGGGAGGCCTCAGCTGCGTTCTGCAGCAACACCCTGAACTCTGGTGCAGCAGATTGGAGAGTCCCTTTGGAAAGGGTAAAAATAGCTTAATTAGATCCCTGCAAAGAAGGATGTGCTTCACATCAAGTAGTACCTTCTTCCTTTCCATCTTTCAGTCGCTGTGCTGAAACCAAATGCACTCAGAATCCCCAGGCAACTTCACGAGTCCTGCCATAAAGCTTTAAGTGATAGTTCAGAGTGTGATTTAGTCCTGTGCAGGACTTCCTTTTTGCCTTCCTCCTTAGGAGAGAGTTTAAAAATGGCAAAGCGAAGTTACTTGCCAGTGCCTTCTAACTTAAATACATGATTCATTGTTCCTCCAGTTCTGAAGGATCTGCTTCACTTGAAAAATGATTTGGGTATTAAAAATAGAAACCACTACACTGCTTTAAACAGTCTGAAATTCCGACTGTTTGTGAGCAAATGAGGTTAGTTTGTGAAAGCAAGACCTTAAGTGCCTCTCAATGCTGTTTTATGTCAGTGCTTCACAAAAGACCTGAACATCTGGGCAAGATGGGTTTGATTCGGTCGTTCCCAGGCGATGACTGGATCTCACGTCTTCTGTATGTTAAATAAATAAATAGAATCTCTCCACAACTTAACTGTTCTTCTGCTCTCATGGCCTTTCTGAACAGGCATGCTCCTGTGGTTGCAGCTGGAAGAAGCACTTTGAACCATGCTTCCTTCTTGCTGTTTTCACCACTGCTTCCTGTCAGACATGATTGGTGTGTTCAATGGCATGGTCCTGAGGAGGCAGAGCACTGTAAAAACCTCTTCTTCTCCAGTGCATATCTTCACCTCTCTCCTTTTCTATAACAACAAAACCTGTTCTGCCCTTGCTGGGAAGACCACATCTGTGGTTTTGAACTGCAAGTGATGTGGACCAGGAGCCAGCCAGGGCTGATAAATGAAGCCAGAGCTGCAGAGTCACCCAACTGCCCAGTGTGCAATGCAGTGTGCACAGTCGACTGTGTAGGCTGGGAGAGGTGATGTCCTTTAGCAGGTGAATTGCTCGTCACACAGCTGCAAGAACTGTCCTTTATCCATACAGAGATGTTTTGATATTTTTGTTGCTTTTTTTTTTCCCCATTTTTTAATTCTCAACTAGATCTGGATGGATGGAGAGATGGGTTAATGTGCTGTCGCTTTGTATTTTAAGTCAGAAATGACAAGAGTGCATTTGAAGCACAGCCTTGCGGAGCTGGAACACTGTTTAACGTGGCTGGCAGCCTGCTCAGGGGAGGGCTGGACTGGGTTGGTGTTAGCAGCACTGTGTGCTTGCAGATACTTGTCATCTGAATATTTTGTGTCTGTATTTTGCCTGGTTTAAGAGAGAAACGCCTGAAACCTCTATTTGAGAGCTCCTCTAGCATTCAGGTTTGGAAGAAGTGCACGTGGGGGGTAGAGAACCATAATGCATATCATGGTCTCATTAGTGTGTCATGCTGATAGCTCTACAAAGCTTGGTTGCGTGGAGTGGGTGGAGAAAGGAGATCAATTTCCATATATAAAAACGTGTTTCTTATTTCAGTTCCCAAAAGCAGTTAGGGAAATAATCCAAAGGTGTGGTGGGGAAGTGCCAGGTAGGTGCAGATCCTCAGGGAAGCAGTGGAGCTTTGTGTGCTTCCAATTGGGCTGGGGGAGGATTTATCTGGGAAGACTGCAGGTGGTTTATGTGGCAGTGGGTAAGGTCCTGTCTGAAAGCTGGGAGCCTGAGTTGTGCACCCTGGGCTCTGCTGTATGCTCTGACCACGAGCAACCTGTAGTAAAGTGCTGTTTGCTGCCCTGATTGTGAAATACAACAGTGCTGTACTTTTTGAGCTTTAAGGATGAATGTTACTCAGCGTGAGTGAAGGTCTTCCACTCCGTGGCTGGTGTTGGCATTGCCAAGCACTTGAAAACGTTCTTTGTGTTCAGTATGAACTCCTCTGCCAGGTGTATGCTAGGGATGGGGGCTGAGCAGACATTCCCATGTCCTTCCAAATCGAGGAAATCCATTTCCAGAATGAACGATTGTAGCTATTTGTATCAAATGCTCTCACTATGTGTGTTTAAGGAGTGTGCTGTTTTCACTGTGGGGACAGACTTCTGGTGTGAGTGAAGGTGAGCTTACAAACACAAATTTTCTCTTTCAAACTGCAGGTTTGGTGGTACCAGTAACAACACAGCATCGTTTGGCACACTAGCAAACCAGAACACCCCAACGTTTGGATCGCTGTCGCAGCAGAGTACTGGTTTTGGCACGCAGGGAGGTGGATTCTCAGCTTTTGGCACAGGTGGAGGAGGTAGGAGAGCTCAAGTATAGCAAATCTAACAGGTCCCGTGTCTCCAGGTTTCCCTGGAACTCAGTTCCCTGTTAAATATTGAGCGTGGTCCTTCTGTGTAGGTACTGTGGCCTGGAGAAGTGAGCTGCAGAGATTAATCTGGCTTAATCTCGTGACTCCATCATTTGCTGTTTTGCATGTGAATAAGTTGCTCTTCTTCTGTATACTTCATGCGATTATTGCTTTTCACTCCTTTTTATGGAGTTGTTCTTCTCAAATGAAAATACTGAGGAGCAATGAATATGTCTTCCATGCCATGTGCATGGATAACTGTATGCAAGTGAAGAATGTGTGCTTCCAGATTGAGCTAGAACACCAATAGCCAGGTTTTGCACATGGTAAAGCCCAGTTGCAGCAGTTTACACAGGGCAGAGAACAGAGCCTTTGGGAGAACATTCATTGGTGGTCTCCCTGCCACCACTGGCTTGCTCTTAAGCACAGGCTCCATCCTCAGGCCTCCTGCCTTCAGGAAGCAGCCCTCTTCTTTTCGTGGCAAGGTGAGTGGAGCAGGCTCATTGTATGCAGTTGCTGTTAATGAGGCTAACGGATCAGCAGTGAAAGCACAGCCCTCCCAGGAGCTGAGCCAAGTCACTTCTAGATGGAGATTTGACTTCCATTGTTTGGGCATTGCTTTCCCTGGCCTAAGGCAGGAAAGAGATGTTTTTCTATTGGTCTGTGGGAGGGAACGTGTACTGCACATCTCAAGCATTCACTTTTAACTGTGCTTTTTCTATTTTTGCATTTCTTTCAGGGTTTGTTTTTGGATCATCTAACACGTAAGTACCATCTCGTGTCTGATTCTTCGTTAAGAGTACAAATAGAGCCAGAGTAAAACAGTTGAATGGTGTATGAGAACAAGCGTTGGAAGCAGCAGTAACACACAAGTTCTGATTTCCTTTTTCATGGGCTCAGGGCTAATAGTCTACACCCTGGATGTGTGCTTTCCAGTGAGGTAAATAGGTAGAGGAGAAGGTTTTCAGTTAGGTGACACTCATCCCAGCCTCATCCCTCCGCATCTCAAGCTCACAATGCGTGTGCTCAAGCTGTGCATGTGAATTTGTCAGGCTGAAAGAGGGTGTGAAATAAATCAGTTCCTTTCTGGCTGAATTGAGATGGTGATTTACAGCTGAAGAACTGAACTGAGAACTGAGGGTAACGCTGTGATCCACTGTGCCACTGACTCGATGGATTACCTTTAGCAAGACTCTTAAACCTTGTTTCCCTATCAAGTAGAGCATTTCTCTCTCCTGATGGTAAGCTTTAGAATGAGCAGTTATATCTAGCTAGTATGTATTGAGGCAGTGTCAAGTAAAAGCTGCTGGAAGTATCAGTAAGTTCCCGTAATAAGCTTCCGATGCTCAGGACACTGAAGTCTCTTTGAGATCAGATCTGCTAAATTAATTCTGCCTGAGGGGAATTCCAGCGCTCACTGCTGTCTTCTTTTCTTTTTTTTTTTTTTTTTTCTGCTTCACAGATCTTCCTCTGGATTTAGTGGATGGAGAAGTTAAGAACATCCTGAGCTCCCCTGGAGAACTGTGCTGTAGCTCCTACGTTCATGAGTCACATATGTGATCAATACCCAAACAGCTTTTCTTTTCAATACAAACTGTCAGACTTTTTATTTTCCCCCTTAAGTATCCTTATTTTTATGCAACAACTGTCCTCGTTCTGTATTAAACAACTTCATCTGTCTTTATACTGCTCGTGGTCAAAGGGCTTATCTCCCTGGATGGTGAAGAAGGAAACTTGTGCAAGGTGTGGTTGCCAGCCCTGTGCTCACAGCTCACTGTTAGCTTTGCTTTTTGTTGTTGTTCCCTGTGCCCAAACAAGGGAGGAAGCAGCTCAAGTTGATTTCTGATACAAACCAGCCCACTTTTCATTGAAGCAAATGATTGATTATCCTTGGCTCTTAAGAAGGAGCTGAAGCTTGCCCTGCTAAATTTAAGTATAGGATGGGGCGCATGCTTATCTCACTGAAGTGCTAAATCTGAGTCATGTGTGAGCCAGAGGCTTAGCAGAGAAATAGGAAATTATCTGGGAAGAAATGCAGCGTGCAGAGCACGTTCCCATGGCAGTAGCATTCAGCAAAGAGGTGGGAAGTAAAAGCTTTCTTATTTTTACCTTCCTCTGAATTTGACAGAGCTCAGAAACTCGGGTTGTGGGGAAAACTTGTGGGCCTCGAAGGAGAAGTGTGACCTCATCCAGAGGCATCCATGTTTCTGCAGCTCGTGGCTTTGGCTGCTGGTTTCTGCTGTCAGCTCCGTGTTGTTGTTCTCTAACGTGTATGAGATTGTACTTCTTCCCTGTAGCTCTTGGATTCAGGCAGTAACGTTGAAGAAATTCTCATATGTACTCAAACATACCGAGCAAATGTTACAAAGAATGCCCCGAAGGCGTTCTGGACAAACGCTTTTTCTGTTTGTTGCATCTGACCTCCACAGAGCCTCTAAACGATGGGATGGGTTTTTGTTGCACTGTGAGAAAAGCATTGGATAGAATGGCTGATGTGTCACTCCAATACATGCACATTGGGTGGGGTTATCTCGTTGGTCCTAATAGGACGTTTTGGAGTACTTCTGCTTTTTTCTACTTTCAGCAGAAACATTCTGAAGTTTCCTTTTCTGAGTAGCACACAGCACAGTAGCAAATGTCATTTTGTTTGGTTGGGCGTGCAGTCCCTCTTTGGACCTGTAAATAGCTGGTAATTGCTCGTTTTCACATGTGTTATTATAAACCAAATACCTAACACCTATCAGCAGCTCCTGAAGAAGTCATTCTTTCTCAAGTCGACCTAAAACGTTTGCATTCAGCTGAACCTGGCTGTGGAAAGCATCCTTCATCTGCACCTGGGGGTGATGTGAGTTGGGGTCCCTTTAAGGAGGACCCCTGAAATGTGGATGTCGTGCACAGGGAGGGCTTGTTTTCAGGCTTTGCAAGGCTGCAGGCACTGTGAGGCTGTCATGTGTAGCCTGCCTTTCTGAACCCTGGCACGCTGCGTGTTGAGATAAAGCCCTCCCAGCAGTGCTGCCTCTGTTTTGAACCTTTCCTGCTAATGGAAGAGTGTGGGATCACAGCACCAGCTCTGAGGAGAATGTATCCTGAAAGGAGCTGGTTTGGAGAATGGAAGGAAAGGCTGGAGAGCTCCAAGCATGCCCTCCCCATGCGTCCTCAGCTGCACGTTTCCTAAGGCCTAGGGGTGATCCTGCTGTTCTGTTTTCCTTCCTCTTTATAAATAGCAGCTGGCCCCAACGACTGACCTGAAATTCCTTGCGTTAATCTCGCACTGCTGTGGCATGCGACACCTCCTGCAGGGCCCTATCAGCTGTGCTCCCCCGGATAGCCAGCAGAGCTCTGCGGTGGAGGAGGTCAGCTTGGTAAGAATGCCATGTTGGCATGCAGAGCCATTTCAGGTTTCTCTTTTGGAATGATGGGGGCAGTTGGGTTGTCCCTGCTGTGCTGCTTGTTAGCTGGTTGGCTCTAATGAGTGCGGGTGCTGGTCGAACACATGAGTTGCTCTCTTGCAACGCTTCCAACGTCGTGGCTGGAACAAGCCCACCCCTGAACCGCCTGCCCTTGGGGAATGGGTGCTGCTCCTGGTTTCCATAGCAGCTCCTGGAGGAGCTGAGCAGTGTGGGGAGGCTGATCGTGACCGTGAGCCTGCAGGAATGCACGCAAATCGTAGCAGAGTCGACTTCTCAAAGGCTGCGTTCCCATTTCAGCAGCAGAGGAGGTGGTGAGGCTGGGGCAGATGCTCTCCTGGTGCTGCTCTGTGCCTGTGAGTGGCAGCCATCTCCTGTCACCCCCTGTACGTGTCCTGCCGGAGCAGCCCTGTGGGCTGCAGTGACATTTTGTTCCTCCCGTCTTGGTTTTCATGTGTCCTGCCCTTGTGCATTGCTCTCAGCATTTCATACAAGGAAAAATAATCCTGTGTGAGGATCCGGCATGGCAGCCCTTGGTAGTAGTGCTGAGGGAGGTTCTGTTCCTAAATAAATGTCACACTGAGCCCCAGGTGCTGGGTAGAAGCAGCTCGGGGGGGGATGAGCAGCCCTCAGTGGGCTGAAGTGAGCCCTTTCTTCCTCCACTTTCTTCCTCCAGGAGCAAAATTGGCTCCCAGGAACAGTTGGACTCCTGTGGGGGTGCACTCCTTCAGCACAGGATCCCAAGGTTTGTGCCACATTGCCCCATATTCAGTTCTCTCCTGTCCCTCGCTGCTGAACATGAGCTGTGTTCCAGAGCTCTCTGCAGCCCTGGGCAGCTTCACCCTGCTCTGACCCTCCTGCTGCACTCACTGCCAGGGCTCTGCACCCAGGAGGGTTCTGGGGTCACTGGGCTGTGTTTGTAAGGGCTGCCCTGGGAATCCCAGTGCAGATTTTTGGAGGAGCTCTGTGCATGCAGCACACGTGGCACAGTTTGGGTATTCAGTTGGTGTTTCGGGGTGGTTCAGTTCATGTCAGTTTGTTGCTACGCTGCTCAAAGATGCTTGCTTTAAAGCTTGAAAACATGGAGGAATGAGATTTGGCATTTGCAGCTGCTGCGTTGGAGCAGCTCACAGTGATGTGAGTGAGATAGGAGAGGAGACCTGATTTGTATCAGCAGAGGGAAATCCCCTACAAAAGCCCCAAGCAGGGACGGGGGGGGGGGGGGAGCTGGGTATTGCTGCAAAGTGAGGAGCCACCGCCGCCTTCTGCTTCAAACAGAGGTTAGGAAACCTCAAAGCCACGCGGGACAACCTCTGGGAGGCACAGTGTGGTGTGTGTGCTCAGCAGCCGTGGGATGTTGGCCCCGACCCGGCAGCAGTGCCCATCCCTGCTCCATCAGACAGTGTTGGTGAGACCCAGTGCTCGCAGGCTGCCACCCCCTGCAGCCCTCTCCCCTTCCTCCCCCTTCAGGCTGCATCTAAATTTAGCCTGCTATCAACAGATGAAGCCGCAGAGTTTCCACTGTGGAAATGAATCCCACCCCGTCCCCTCCATCCATGTGAATTCCCTCCCACCCGTGACACTTCGCACCGCGATGGGAGTGGGGGCACAACACACAGCAGCGTGGAAAAGGCCGAGCAGAGGTCGGTGACCACCTCAGCAGGGTGCCCTGCAGGTGCTGGGTTTGCTGCAGCGCTGGAGGCAGCCTTCTGCTGACGGAGCAAGCAGCATCAGGCAGCAGAGCCGCGGGCATTGGGCTGCTCTGCGCTCCCATTGCTGCTCTGTCCTCCCATCACACGGCCTGCTAATGAAAAATGCAGGATGCTGGCTGCTGTTTTTAACCAGAAACCTCCTCGCTCTGCCTGATGCTG
Organism: Oreortyx pictus; assembly: GCA_036925125.1. NCBI lineage: Eukaryota > Metazoa > Chordata > Aves > Galliformes > Odontophoridae > Oreortyx > Oreortyx pictus. The sequence continues at coordinate 6,482,867 of JAUPFR010000022.1, forward strand.
CATCAGAGCTGCAACAGGGAGAAAACAGAGAGCAAAAGGAGCATCTCGCAGCCTGGAAGGAGCGTGCAGAGGTGGGGTGATGAAAGCAGCCAACGCCCCAACGATGCCAGGCAGGCGGGTTTGAAAACTTCACTTTATTTTTCCGTCTGTTATAAAAGCGGGGTTTCGTTTTTACATCGCCGTGAGTGTCCAGACTTGGTACATCGTGGTTTTGTTTTCACAGTATCTCTGCAAGACCAAGGACGAGTCTTATTGCTGTGCCGCGAAGCCGGGGCCGCCCTCACCCCTCACCTTCCCAGGGCTGTGCAGAATGAATGGGCCAACCCCCCCCCCCCCCCCCCAACCCTCCTCCCACTGCATGGGGTCTGGGTTTGCTCTGCTGGGCTCCTGGCCCTGCTGTGGAAGCAGTGCTGCTCAGCACTGGGTGCTGCTGGCAGAGCACTGGGATGGCACAGTGCTCCATCCCCTTCCCGGTGTGTCCTTACTGGTTTTGCCCAGAGCAGCAGCTCGCTGTCCTGGGTGCAGGATGTCTGGGTCCCCATCCCACCCACCCAGCTGTCAGCAGTGCTGGCAGCACCCGCCCCTTCCAGCCACTCCTTCCTTTCAGATACAGCCCATCTGTCCTCGTCAGTTTTGCAATGAAGCAGCATTGGGAAAAAAAAACAACCATCACTTGTAACCACGAAGCATGGAGCCTCAACCAGAGGCAGCAGCACTTCCTGTGCTGGGTGCGGCGCTACGGATGGAGGTGGAGGGGCACGATCCGAACGAGGCACGGGATAAAGGCATTCTCTGGGGAGGGAGAGGTCCATGCAAAGCTGACCCGAAGTGAAGGGTGGGTTTTACATTTACTGCTGAGCTGGGTCTGTTCAGTGCAACGGGACAACTTAGCCAGGAGGTCGGTGTGGAATTGCACGGGTGCATCCAGTCCACCAGATACGGGGAGGAGGAAACAGATGTACTCGATGTGCCGGGAGAGACTGAGTCCAACACGAAGTGGAAAAGGACATAGGTGTTCCCTGAATGTGATTTTTGGTGACTGAGAATAAATCTTTCCTTGGAATTCCTTTGTGCAGCTAATTAAGACAACTGGGCCCGATTTGTTCGACCCATGCTGACATCAGTGAGAACTGTAAGTACTCAGCACCTGGAGACAAAGTGAATACCAGACATAAATACCCCTTCTACTCCCACCCACCGGCCTGCCTGGAGCAGCTGAGGTGCGTGCAGTGTTCCCAGCCATCACCCACAGCTCCCTTTTGTCCTCTGCTGCATGTATTGCCTAGGAGAAAATACAGCCAAGTCCCGAGGGCTGCGCCGGTAGAGCTGTAGTTGGGATCTGAATCCATGTACGAAAATGGAGTTTAATAGAGAGCGATTGTGCAAGTCAAAGCCACCCTGGCTTCGTCCTTTATAGTCCCAAAGCCTAGATGTAGGCAACCTTTGGCTGTTGGATTTGGGGTTGATCCAGTCCAGTCGTTTGCAAGCTGCTTGTGATGCCAGACTGCCTTCCTGGTAGAAGGAGAGAGCAGCTCTGCAGCGTGGCAGGGAGGAGGGCACCCTGCCTGGGGGTGGGGGCACGCTGCGGGGACCCCATGTCTGTGTTTGCTGGTTTGAGGCGGTGGTGGGGCGTGCTTTCCCCACGCAGGGGGGGGATGCTGAACGTGTTGCCAGAATAGATGGCGTGGCTTTGGAGAAGCGAGGAAGGAGAAATTCTTGTTGTGTGGGAGGAGGAGGTGGCAATAGCAGCGAATGGTGCTCCCCCAGGGGAGAGGCTTCTGAGCAGCGAGCGTGGGACCGAGACCTGCTCGGACCAGCTCAGCAGGGCTGGGAGCGCCTGCAGCTGGGCTCTGCTCAGCCCCAGCTCTTGAGGCCGTTGTGAACAAGAGGAAGAAACGTTATCTGACGGAAAGTGCTGCCACAGACTGTGCTCTCCCCCATCCCCCACCTTAGAGCCACCTTCCCGCACCTCCTTTCTCTGCAGAAATGCATCTGGCTATCTCAGGAGACGCCTGGATGAGGTCCTTGCTGAGACCCGGGTTCTGGCTCCTGCTCCAAATGTGCTTTCTTGACTGGAGGATCTCCACCCAAGACATGGGTCTTCCCTGCTTCCCACCCAGTGCAGGATCCTTAGGTACCCAACCAAATGGATACGGTCACACCTGGGGTCCTGTCTGCACCCCGTTCCTGGAAGCTGTGTAGATCACGAGGTCGTTGGGAAGAAAATTACCTACAAACCCCAACGTGATTTGTTACTGTAGGAAGAAGAGTTTTTCGTAGCTTTTGCTTCTAGTGTTCGCTATGAATAGTGCCTATTGGTCTCAGACGTGGCTGTTCCTGAATTACGGATATTGCTGGGTAGACGTGGTGGATGGATCTGCCCTCGCTTACACCCATGTGCCTTTGGGCACAGTGGGACATCCCCCTCTGGTCCGGTGACCCCAAGAGCCGTGGTTCCAGCTGCTGCCTTTGCCCATGAGATGATCCCGCGTTACAATGACGAGAAGCGCGCATGGTGCGAGCACGTCTCCTCCCGCCAAGAAGGGAGATGGCCACGGAGCTCCGGCTCCGAAGACATCCTACAGCAGTTTATTTGCATTGCTTTGAAACTGAGATGATTTCCGAGCTTCCTCGTTCCACGTTTTTAAAAACCGATTTTGCTTTCTTGGCGCTTCTTCCAATTTCATGCCCTTTCTGTTCACCTGTGACGCGCTGACGACGCGCTCCTCGCTCCAAAGCTCTTTTCCCACAAACTCCATAGAGAGGACATTCTGCCTGGTGGTATCTTTGCTGCTGCTGTTGTTGTTTCAGACATAGCTTTAAGGCAAAAGTTTGGCAATGCAAAGCAAAGTCTACATAAGGCCGCATGACTTGGATTTGCAACTCAGAACCTTACAGCTTTTTTTTTTTTTTTAAAAAAAAAAAAAGGAAAAAAAAAATCCTGAAATAGTTGATCGGTTGCTCCAGGAACTTCTGTTCTCAACCAAAAAGGAGAAGAAAAAAGACAACTCTTAAAATCCCAAATAAAATGTTATTGTTCTGGGCAGTCCGGGCAAGCTAATGAGACTGAAGTTCAAATAGAACTGAAATAGGGAAGAAAACAAAGAAAGCAATACGGGTAGACATCAGTGTCCGTTTCTTCCCTTAGGAATCCAGTGATGAGACAGACCCCGCTCAGAGGTCTCCTCTTTAGCTTTAGCACAGTGAAATCCGTCCCAATGGGAGAAGGTAGAATGGTTGCATTTGTTGAATGACTTAAAAGTGCTTCATTGATTTTGCTCAGATTATACGTGGTTTATTCTAATACCTAAGTGATCGCTTTGCGTTGGTTTTGTTCATGTTCTCCCTCTCAGTGCCGGGACGCCAGGTTTTTTACTATCGGTGCTTGGGAGGTATCACCACGAGCGGTGCTCCATCCTTTGGCCTCCACATGAGTACCTGAGCATCGTTGGCATTGGGTTTGACAAGGGCACTGGGTGGTATTGGCTCATTCTTGCTGAGGACCTGGGGCTGCTCTTGAGCCGAGGGCTCCTGCAGCTTGGCACGCTGCCCCAAGGGTCTGCTGGGGTTCACCTCTATGCCCAGCCTCATCCTCCACTTGATAGTCTGCAAGGTCACCATTTCGTTGGTGGCCGTGTTGGTGGCGACCAGCCACGTGGTGAAGCTCTGATCCCGGTGGATGCTCGTCAGCTTGGCCACGTTGCTCTCACTGACGGGCACTGCCCACGTCACGCTCGGGTAGAAGTTGTCGTTCATGCTGATGTTGAACTTGGACTCCTTCTTTGTGGGACCCACGATGGTGCAAGTTTCTGTCGTGTTTCCGTACCAGGGATAGTTCACTCCGTCTGAGTCACTGATGGCCTGGATTTTACCCTCCAGCAGATCTGGAAGCTCCCAGCTTGACCTGCAACAACAAGAAGTTACGGATAATGCATTAATTAATTTGTTTAGAACCATGCAGGACTCCAAGAAAGGAGAGGAATGAGTCAGGAGTGCACTCCCCTTTGGCTTTTATCGGGTTTTATCCCTCTCATGCAGGAACCAGAGAATCACGAAGGCTGGAGAAGACCTCTAGGATCCCCAAGCCCACCCCCCAGTGCCCACTGCCACATCCCACAGTGGCACATCTCCGTGGGTCTGGAGCACCTCCAGGGATGGTGATCCCACCATTCCCTGGGCAGCTGTGCAGTGCATCACCACTCTTTCAGAGAAGTTTTTCTTAATATCCAACCTGGAAGAAGACCTTTTTCCCACCCTCCATAACAGTGAGGACTCTCTCAAGGACTCAGCTTGCCCACGGAGCTGCTCTGCCCACTGCTGCCTCCTTCCCCCAGACTCCCATTTCCCCTCACTGCTCTGACGCTGAGCCCATGCTTGCAGACATGCCCTTTCTTTCTGGCCAAGCTGTGCTCCCTCCCTGTCTGCGCGGCGCTGGAAGTGTAACCCATCCCAGTACAGCCCAGGAAGGGCCCGGTTCAAAGGCCGGGATGAAGTTACAGTAATCAGAGAAACAGAGGTCAGCGGGGCGGTAACGTTGCCCCATCCCAGCACTGGTGGCACTGCTGTTCCAGCCCCACAAAAGGTCACCCTGAGAAGGGGAGCAGCCCTCTGCCATCCCACAGTGCCAGTACAGGGGAGCTCCCGGGGTGGTTAGAGACACGATGCTGGGACTAATGCGACCACCTCATAAGGCTGACCACTAATTAGTTAACGAGCGTGAAGTGGCTACGTGTTTGTAATCAGCATTTTGCTATACACATCTGGCTGCCGCTGGGTGAATCCTCGTGGGATTAGTTGATCGTTTTCATGGGTACCTGCAAAAATCTGCAGGTGCCAGAGTGGGATCTGGGGGCAGCACCGCAGGGCTGTGGATGTGAGGATATGGGATGCGGCATCGGAGCCTCCTGCACGGCTGCTGCAGCCTTCTGCTCCCTGCAGCCAGCAGGCAGAGGGAGTCCTTTCCCTGGAAGACAACGTGAACCTACAGCAGCCAGAAGGAGACCCCCAGCAGCCCTGCTCCAGCTGGGGATGCTCACTTGCTCTCCTCCAACCCACAGACATTCCAAAGGATGAGCACAGAGGACATGGGTCACTGGGCTGCTCCCTGCAGCATGCAGGAGGCTGAGCTCAGGCTCTCTCCTTCCCTTCCAGCACTTGTTTTAGGGGTACTGTCCACGTGGTTGGTTCCCAGCTTAACTGCAGCCAGGGAATGAGATGTGACAGTGTTCTGAAGGGTCACAGATGAGACACGGAGGTGTGGAGATGGAAGGTGCCACACTGGGCTGTGCAGAGCTGCAGAGGATGCTTTAGGAACAGGATCAGCTGGGACTTCTATCCTCACAGCACACACAGCCAAGCTGTGGGACCTTCTGCCACACTGACAGCGAGGAGGAGCAGCAGCAGGGGCAGACAGATGCCTGCACAGCCCAACCCAGGCAAAGGCCCTTCACCACAGCACGGACTGAAGGAAGGAACGAGGAAGAGGAAGCAGCCCACGCTTTGAGTGGAGTGGCTCATCCCGGGGCTCCAAAGCCATTGCTCTGATCTGTGCAGCTTAGTGATGAGAAGATGACTGAGGCCGATGATCCCTGAGCAGACAACAAACAGAGGCTGCTGTAGCTGCTGCTGGAGGCTGCTCTGCTGCCAGCACACCTTGCATGTCTGCACTCAGTAATGCAGCAGTGGTGGCTGTGGTGCTGGAAAGAGCGCGATGGAACAATCTTTGGCTGCATCAGCACCTTTCTGTGGTGGTGTTGAGCCAAGGGAAGGCCTGAAAGTGCCCAGTAAACACTTTGCTGACAGCAGCAGGGGTGGGCAGGAAAGGCATGATCCTTTCTGGTTTCGGGAGCTTGCTGTGGCTGATCAGCCCCAACACCAGTAGGTTTTGGCCTGTGATTCTGTAGCTCCAAAACCTTCAATCGTAATGAGCATCACCAGAGGCTAAACCAAACCCATCATAACAAACATCCTCTTGCTACCAGGAGAAGGCACTCTGCCCAGCAGCAGCCCTGAGATAACCCTATAGATCAGCCACGGTGCTGGGTATGAGCACCAAAGGCTTTTCCTTCAGCCCTGTGTGGGTGGCTGTGGGAGGGGGGAGGTTGGATCTCACCAGAGCGAGGTGCCCACTAATGTGCAGCCATGGCACAGTGCTGCCTGGCTGTCCCAGCAGCTCTTAGGGGCAGGAAATCTACCAGCAACTCCTCGAGATTCACAGCTGATCCCATTCAAACTCTGCTTCATTTCTCCCTCTGTTTTGCACGCCGCCGTCTGCGCTGCTCCCTGCACGTCTCCATGGAGATGAAGAAGCAGGACCGGGTGATGCTGGTCCTGCTGGTGCTGGGTCCTGCAAGTCCTTGCAGGTCAAAACCCCACGGCTTAGCCCCCTGTGTGGCACAGCAGCATCCTGACGCAGCGCTTGGGGCGAGCAGCAGCAGCACTGGGACCCAGGGGGTTTCCCCCAGTTCTGCAGTGCAGTGACAGAATGCTTCCATTTCCTCATGCCCAGGGTGCTGTGCACCAAGCAGCGTGTGCCACGAGCAAAGCAACCCCAGCGTTTCCACGCGATCGCAGCTTTCGTTATTTTTCTCTCCTTACCATCTTAAAAACACCACATCCGGCCAAAAAATCATCACTTCCACTTTAAAGATGTGCGTGGAACGGATGCCCTCTGCATCTCTACCATCCATGCACGAGCCTGCTGCACAGCTCCATCTGCTCAGAGCTCTGCCCCAACCCGCTGCATGGCTTGGCCCAACCCGTGGCCTCCATCACTTAAATCCCACTGCCCTCCCAAAGAGCGAACTTCTGCCCGTGGCTCAAAAGCGATGATCCAGCACGGGGAGACCGCACCACATCCCGCTTTGAGAAAAACAGGGGAACTCGTGAGGAAAAGCAGCACAGGTGTGGGTGCAGGGGGAGCCCTGCAGCAGTGCCTGCTTCTCCGGGCTGCCTGTGCCTGGAACTGGGGATGCCCGAGCAACAAATCGTCCTTTGCTACAGATGGGTTTGGAGCCAAAAAGCCCCCAGCTTTCAGGCCTGCTGGAAGTACTTCTACAGTCAAGAGAAGCTCAGCTGCTCCCTGCCTGCTCCCGGCCAGGTGCTGTGGTTTGCACCTCTGGGTGCTTTCAGTGTGAGCAGAGGGGATGTGGGGAGCCCGTCCCTCAGGGCTGCTCCTCAGTGCGCTCTGCATCTTCCTGCGTGTATTTGCTCATGTCTGAGCTGCCAAACCTGCGCCTGCAGCTGGGCAGGGACGGAGGGATGCGCACGCAGAGCTGATGCTGAGGCCTCCAGGAGGGCACTGCGCTATGTCCGAATTTCTCCTCTCCAGTCCTACCTTCCCATCCTCTCCCTCAGCCCTCCCCATCCACCCACACTTTAACCCATGCGGGGCCGAGCCAGCATCATCCCCCAACACCCCCCCCCCCCCATCCCTCCCAGGATCAGCAGAGGGGCAGCAGCTCCCAGCCCTCCCTCCGTGCCCCCAAGGCCAGGCAGCCCCCTCTCCTCCCAGCACGGTGCTCTGAGCTCCGGCGCTGTGGGGCTGCACTGCCAGCACCATGAGTTGCAGAATTGCAGCTCTGTGCAGGCACGCAGCGCTGCTGCCGACCGCACCGTGGGCCAAAGCCTGCAACAGAGCGCCGGCGGAGGGCTGCGGGGGGGCTGGCAGCTCGCAGCGGGGAGGTGACATTTCCATTTGACTCATTCTGGTCTCGCTATGACTGTCTGACCGCTAACACGGGGGTTTTGGAGTGCAAATAGTCCCTACGTTCCTCCTACCTGGCAGAGATATATATATATATATTCCTATTCCCACTCTTCCATTACACCGAATGAAGCCAATGTCATTTTTTCTTTTAGTCTGCCCAAGGCGATGCACAGCATTACCCCCCCCCCCTCCCCGGTAAACCCATCTCAGGGCTGTCTGCAGCCAGCAGTGCAGTGAGCAGGGCTTCCCTCGCAGTGTCCCCGTGCCCCTGGTGTGCTGGTGGCACACTGCAGCACGCCACAAGTGTCAGCCTGCGGGCTGCCCCCACGCACACTGTGTGATGGGGGGGGGAGGAGAGAAGCCGGGGTGCCCTTTGAGGGGGGGCTGGCTCTGGGGCTGCTCCCCATTTGCCAGCAGCATGGTTTTTTGGTTTTTTTTTTTTTTTTTGAGCATGTTCCCACCAGAAAGACAAGGACACCCACTGCTTTAAAAGGCGCAGGCACCAGCTCCCTCGCTATCCCAAAGCATCAGAGAAAGTCCTGCTAAGTTGTGCAGAACCCAGCCGAGCTGGTGGCTCATCCCATCCAGGCCGCCGCTCCTTGCTCTCCCTTCCCACCCCACAAATGCCCCCATCCACACACGCACGCACACACACACGTGCTCCGGAACGACTTACATTCCCTGATCCCCGTAGTGATTGTAGAATTCCATGTGGCTGCACGCCTGGATCCAGCCCACGATCCACGTCTCCTTCTTGGGGATGGGGGGCACCAGGACCTGCGCGGAGGCGCGGAAGTGTGGGGTGCGGTAGCGCAGGACCACGCTGGAGGACTCGTCGATGCTGGTGGGGACGGGATCGATGGAGGCTTTGACTTCAATCACCGAAATACTTTCCCGGAAAACTTTGGATTTGCAGCTAATGCTCTGAATACAGCCCATGGCATACCCCGAATACAGTCCGACGCAGCTCCTCGGGTACTCCAGCAATCCTGGGGAATATTAGGCATTGAAATTATCGGGTGCGAGATCAATTACAGATCTTGTCGGTGCGTAATGTCACCGCTGGTATCCATAGGATAGAAGATTCATCGCGTGGAGCCTCAACGTGGGCGTCCGCTCCTGCGTGGGGGATTCGCTGCGCTCCAGAACCCGAAGGGCCTTTCCAATCGTTCCCCTCTTAACGACCCTTTAAATCTCTCTCTTTAGGTTAGAAAAAAAAAAAAACCAAAAAAAAAAAAACCAACAAGTCTCCCGAGTTCAGTCAATAGCGGTGCTGCCGTTAGCTGATATATTTAGTCCTTCCTTCGCTCAGATGCGGTCTGTCGTTCCCCGTCAAGCGTGGGGCCGGCCGGCATTTCCCTTTATTCTTTGGATGAAAAGCAGAATGTTGATAGACACATCTATATAAATAATGAAATAGTTTGGAGCCCCGGCTTGTCACAACCGGTGTGGATTTCCACTTCCTGACTCGCAGTTGTTCACAACTTCCTTTTCGCACGAGAAATTACAATGATAACAGAAGGGGGGGAAAGAAAAAAAAAAAAAAAAAAAGACGAAAAAAAAACCCCCAACCCCCGAATAAAGAAATAAATAAATCAATAAATCGCCCGGCACCAAACCCTGAAACCGACGGCAGGAGAAACGCGACCGAGTGCGTTTTCGGAGCTTTCCTCCGCCGTCTGGTTGGTCGCTTTCTGTTTTTTTTTTTTCCCCGTTAGAAATAAGCGGAGCGCTCCGTGCCGGGGGGGTGGGGGGGGCTGTGCGCGGAGGACAGCGGCACTGCACAACCCCCCCTTCCCCCCCCCCCCCCCCTCAATCCCCCCCCACCCCCGAGCTGCCCCCCCCCCCCCCCCCCCCTCCTCCCGGGGCCGCTCAGCACCGCACAATCGCCGCCCGTCACATCCCCGGCGGCGGCGGCGGCGGGGTGGGCTGGGGGGGGATCCCCGCTTTCCTCCTCCTCCTCCTCGGAGCGAGCGCTGTCCGCAGCTGTCCGACCTTCCTCCCGCTCCTCCTCCTCCTCGCTCTCAGCCGGCGGCGCTCATGGGGCCGCCCCGCACACGCGTGGGTGCCGCGGGGAGCAGCTCCGGGCCGCGGCCGTGTGCCGAGCGCTGCGGCGTGGGGAGACTCCTGCGCGCTGCCGTGCGCCCTGTGCAACGATTATGATCTTTTGGTTTTGGTTTGCTTTTTTTGGGTTTGGTTTTTTTTTTTTTTTTTTTTCTTATTTATTCTTATTTCTTCGCTTCTTCTCCTCTGCTCTACGCCCGGGGAGCTGAGAGAAGCGGCATCGCTGCCTCCGCCTCTCCGCTGCCGCAAGCTTCCTCTCTCGCAATACATTCACGCATACGGGGACGCCGCCGGTCTCTCCCCCCCCCCCCCCCCCCCCATCCTTCCCCGCTCCCCCCCCCCCCCCCCCCCATTCCCCTCCCCCTCCTCCGCCGGGTTTCAGCCTTTCAGCTCCGGGGGTCGCGGGTGGGCAGCGTGGCCGGGTCAAACTTTGCGGCGAGCGGCCCGAGTGCGGTGCCCGTGGCCGTCCCCGCGCGGTCGCGGCCGCTGCCCCGCAGCCATCGCGGTCCGGAACGCGGCGGAGCGGATCCCACTGCCCCGCACCGCCCGCCCTGCTGCGCTCAGCCCCAGCCCTCCCCCCGCATTTCGCTTTTAAACTGCAGCTGTTGAAGCTAAACGTCCTTTGCAGAAACAGCATTTCCTCCCACGTGGCCGTGAATTGTGGGTAATGTAGTTTTTCTGCAAATAAACGATAGGGGATTTTTCCTCCTTCTTTATTTTTCCTTTTTTCCTTCCCTCCTTTTCCCTTCCCTTCCCTTCCCTCCTTTTCCCTTCCCTTCCCTTCCCTTCCCTCCTTTTCCCTTCCCTTCCCTTCCCTTCCCTTCCCTTCTTCCTTCTTCCTTCCCCTGCTTCCCCTTCCCCTTTGCTTCCCCTTTCCCTCCTTCCTTCCCTCCTTCCCTCTCTCCTCCCTCCCTCCCCTCCTATTTTATTTTAACACAGATGCAATGTTTTTTCTCTCAGTTTTGCAGGTGAAGGTTTTTCTCTCGGTCGGTCAGTTCACTGAAGGGAAGGTCTCACTTGCCAGACCTGCAGCCCTGTGCTGGAGGGGCTGGTTCAAGCGATGGAAACACAAAGCTCTCTGAGCAGCAGCTGGAGCAGGTGGTGGGAAGAATCAGTCCACATCCCCTTTGACTCTCTCCTAAAGGGGAACCCGCTGCACTGCGAATTAACAGCTATTCTGGTGGTGCCTCTCAGCTGCTCGGAGCTGAGGAAATGCCCGGTGCTCCTCCGTGCCCCACGCTCACAGCAAACTCAGCATTTTGCAGCAGCAAACTCAGCATTTTCCAACATCCGTGCACTTGTTGTCTGCCCTCCGGCAAAGGTGGGGGCCACGGGGTGCTCGTGGCAAGGGAATGATGCAGGCAGGGCACATCCCTTCCTGCTGCTCCTGCTGGCTCTGAGGTGCTGGGGGGATCCCACACCTTGCAGCTGGGTGCTGCCCTTCCCCAGCGGGGCATGGGCAGGGTGTGCACCGGAGACCTTTGTGCCAATGGTGTGGCAGGGAGTGGAACAGCCACGGTGTATCCTTATGGTTTTCTTCCCGTGTTTCTCAAAACATTGGCTAAATATTTACCTGCCTGAAACCTCGCAGGGTCTCTGCGAAGGGCGCTGTCATCAGCCCCGTAACAGAGAGGAAAACTAAGAATGAGTCCAGGAAGCACAGGCAAGAATGAAATGAGCATCTCCCAGTGAAGAATCCAGTTTCTTCAGCAACCTCCAGAAGGTGCTGAAATACTTTGACATTTTCCGAGACTCTTTCACACCTCTCAAACAGGCTTGTCACAGTTTCTCAGAGCATTATGAATTTGGTGAAGCTGCATATTCTGCGCTCCCAGCTCCTCTGAGGTTTCAGCCATGCTTTGCTTCAACTTGGCATTCTCCGGTGTTCTGCTCAACTAGGAAATGCCATTATCTCACTCTAATTAAATCAGCTTTTCATTTTTCTGGATGGAGAGTTCGCTGGGGTTTGATGCTGGCCACGCCTGCCTCTGTTGCTCCGGTTGGTGCAGACTGTGCCCTCCACCACGTGTCACACAGAGTGGCTCCTGTGCCTTGCTGGTGGAGCTGGCTTTGAGGCCAAGTACCAACTGGGAGGAGCTGGTGATGCTGGGAGCTGCTTTCCTTCTGCTGTGTGCATGATGCTCCGTCCATCGCTGCCTCGCAGCGTGGTCCCATCAGCCTCATGCTTTCCAGGTTTGCTGGAAGGCAGCGTGTCCTCTTCCCCTTAAAATAGAAGCAGCCCCACCGATGGGACACCAGGCCGCCCTCCTCTCACCAGAGACCCGGTAGCAGAGTGTGCTCCCTTCATGCCTGTCACAGTGTCATGCAGAGCAGAGCCCCACGTCCGTACCAGAGGACGGACAGGCACCAGATGAAACCAGCTCCCGGTGCTCGCAGAGTATTTTTTCCCAGTGACACCTCCCGAGGAACGTGCTCAGTAATAGCTCAGCATCCCCAGCAGGGCAGGGGACAGGAGGTGACGAGCCAAGCCGTTCTATTTCTGCAGGTTCCTGGCCACCACCACGTTAACCCTTTGTGCACAGATGCTTGCAGCACAGCAGCCTGCAGCTGGCATCAGGGTGTGCTCATGGGCTGCCTCAGTCCCAGCAGTAATTGGCTCCCTGAGCTGGAAGGAGCTGTGCTGATGGGTTGGGAAGGAGGGGAAGAGCTCTTCCCGCAGCCCACGGTCACTGTCACATGCTCAGACAGGCTCCTGGAGGATGTGGTTCAGAAATAAGTTGATGTGTGTTATTTTCCTTTGATTCCTAAGCAGAACCCAGGAGGGAGCGAGGGCTCCAGCGTGGATTTGCTGGCCCAGCGTGGCAGTGTGGGTGTCAGATGGGCACGGACTGGATGTGCAGCTCAGCCCGAGGGATTGGAGAGCCACAGATAACGAGCACAGCGATGTTCTGGTGCCTCAGAAAGCCACGAACCACCCTTCATTTAACACTTAAGCTCTCCTGTGCAACCTGGATGATGCTTTTAAAGAGACATGGCTGCCATTTCCCAGTGTTACCTGTGCTAACATCCAGCTTCATAACTTCATCATTTCTATGGGTAAATACCGGAACCAGGAGACCAGAACCAAGCTGTGCTGCTTGGTGCCACGCTCGTCTTTCACCTCTCCCTCCACGGGACCCCGCCAGGCCATGAAGCCCTCGGTGCTGGGGCTGCTGCCACCGCTGCCGTGCGCAGCTCAGGGATGTGGCACTGCTGTCACCTGCTCTCAGCGCGGGATCTGCGATGCGGGATGACACGGCAGAAACGCGTGCAGTATTTAGGGCACGCTCAGCGCCGGGGGCAGGGGGATGGGAATTCATTAGCGGTGCAGTGTCTCTTTTAATCACAAGGCAGGTGCTGCTCGGCTGGGGCTGGAGGCAGAGCGGCGATGGATGCCACGCAGGGGCATGTGCTGAGCTGGAAAAGAGGATGGGGCTGGGGGTGTTTGCACGGCGCTCACATCAGGGAGAGGGAAATGTTACTGAGGGTGCTCCAGCGGGAAGGAGACACAGAACAGACCAGGCCAGGAGGGAGCCAGGCTGTGCCCTTTGCAGGGAAGTCCCCGAGTGATGCCCGGTTCAGAGGCTGCACTGACTGCTGTGGGAGCGCAGTCATCTCTCTCAGCACCGACACTCTCTTTTAGTGATGATGCTCTGACATTAAAATGTGAATTCTACTATAAAAAGAAAAAAAGAAAAAAAAAACAACAACCAAAACCAAACTACATTTCCCAGTTTCCCTTGCAGCTCTGGGAAATAAGCTATTGGAAGATTTAAATAGACCAGGCCAGAAGCAACCAACCTTTGGCACAAAGCATTTCCCTCCTCTTCTTCCAATCTATTGGCTGTTTAACCTTTTTCCCTGGCACTGGAGTGGCTGCCAAGCCTGGCATTAATTTTCCTTCCAAGCTTGCTAGGCCCATGAAGTAAACAGCCATGTGCATTCCTTACTCTATATTTAACAGCTGCAGTCTGTGCTGGGGGCAACTGCAACAGAGGGGAACCTTTGTAGCTTCCCAAATTCACAGCTCGTGAGGGTGGGCGTGGGGGAAGATCTCTGCAGGGAGAAGAGGGATTTCTCTCCTTCCCGGTATTTGCAAAGCAGGTTCAATTAGCGAGAGACTGCAATGCCAGCATCCCAGACACGGTCCAGAGCGCGAGACAGGAACAATGTCCTCAACAGGGCTGAGTTCCTCTCCCTGAACCAGCCCCCGAAAGGGACCCAGGAGAGCAGGAGCTCGAGCAGGAAGCAGAGCAGCCAAGCAGCGGCGGCCGGCACCCAGAACAGCAACCCCAAGGAGAGGAGGCAATCGCAGCAGCTGCCCGAAGAGGACTGCATGCAGCTCAACCCCTCCTTCAAGGGAATCGCCTTCAACTCCCTGCTGGCCATCGATATCTGCATGTCCAAGCGGCTGGGAGTGTGTGCCAACAGAGCCTCGTCCTGGGGGGGTGCCCGCTCCATGATCAACCTGCTGGGGATAACGGGGCACGGCATCCCCTGGATCGCAGGCACGCTCATCTGCCTGGTGAAGAGCAGCACGCTGGCGGGCCAGGAGGTGCTCATGAACCTGCTGCTAGGTGAGTGGCAAAGCTCCGTCCCAACCGGACTGCCCGGCCCTGGTCACAAGGGCTAGTGGCACTGGGGCTCCTCCTCTGGCTGCTCCCACTGCGATGTGCTCAGTGACCTTTTGGGGGGAACGCTGTGCTTATCGGCCGCCTTGGCAGCTTCACGCTGCTCCTGGGAACTGGGGGTGATGGATGTTGTCTGTAGGGGTGTGGGGATCCTGGTGGCTGCTGTACCCATGGAACAGTTCTGCGCAAGGGTGGGTCGGTCCAGTTGGGCCAAGAAAGTGTCTGTGAGTGCAGGTGGACGCCAGCAGTCGCGGCGTTGATTTATGGCCTTGGTGGTTTGTTGAGTCGGGGGAAACATAAATATTGTAAATTTGATATGTGGATCAGAGCCTGGGAAAAAAAAAACCAACAAACATTTCCGTCCCCTCTGCTCCTCCTTGAGCAGACCCTGGCTCCACACCTCAGCAGCCACCTGATGGAGTCCTGTCTCCTTCCTTACTGCGGTTTGATCTCACATCCTTCATCCCAGGAGGGCCCTTCTTGCTTCTGTCCCCTTTTCTGTGTGCTCATTTCACCTGGTGGCCATGAGGACAGCTCTGATCTCTCTGGCTCTCCTGCTGGTCCTTTACTTGTAGTCAGTCATGTCAGAGCAGTCAACATCCCAGCCATGCCCCACATCCAGACCCCAGCCCATCCCATCCACCTCTCCCAGGGCCCTGCTCTTCCCTCTCTTCCCCCTTTGTCCTGCAGCATGGTGACGATGGCCGTACTCACCCCAAGCTCTCCACCCTCCCCAAAAACAGGCATTCAGAGCTCCTGCTTTTGGTCAGCACAAGGGTTGAAGGCATTAGGTTTAGGCCTTTGTTTTTCAGGGAGCGCTGCAAGAGGACATAGTGAGGCTTTATTTCATTAGTGTGTGCCGTATGGGCGCCGCAGTACAGCCCGGGTTTTTTTCCAGAACTTCATCCTTCAAGGAGGGCAAAGAATTTGCTGAACCGATTTGAAAAGCACAGCTGTAGCTTCGCTGTTCTCCCCTTTGCCTTTGAAGAGGTTGTCCTCGTGCTGTGACATCCAAGGAAGGGAGGCCATGGTGGGGAGGAAGCCAGAATAGCATCGGCGTGATGCAGGGCCCGCCGACGTCAGCACTTCTTCCCCAGGCTGCTCCGTGCTCTGGGTCAGACCCTCGCTGAGAAAAGAAGCTCCGTCTGTAAGGGCACGAGGATGAAATAGGATGCGGCCGACATCAGCCGGCAGTTTCCAGAGATCTCTTGACCTGAGAGGCTCCGACAGTTCTGGAGCCTGAAAACCAACCTCTCTGGGTCCAAACTTTTTGAGATCCTTACAAAGAGTTAATGCCACTTTCTGCTTGAAACCAAGGAAAGCCTTCCTGCTCTTCCATTGCCACCGAGCAGGACAGATGCAAGGCCAGCTCCAGGTTGTGCTGAGACTCGGAGCGCTGACCAAGGCGCCTGCAGTCTCTCAGCAGGACTCGTGTTGCTCTGCAGAACAGGATCGTGGCCTTGGATTGATATTTGAGGTATTGCAGTCAGGAGCTCCTGATCTCCGAGCAGCTGCTGCTGTAATGCCTGCATTGCTGGTGGATGGAGGAGTTCAGCAGGGGAGCTGGGGGCTCAGACCCACACCACCCACCGGAATAGGAGGAGCAGGAGGAGTGTGACAGTGCTGCTGCATCTGGCATCCCGGCTCCCTCTCGCTGTTGTTTTCCTACGACTGAAATCCAGCAGGTCGGTGGGGACAGCTCCAAGGGAGAAGGGAAGCTTGCTGGTGCTTTCCTGGGCTCCTGGAAGCAGGGAAGCTGGGGTTGTCTGCAGCACCCCGCCTTTACCTCCCCTGGCTCTCCGCCCTTCCCCCTGGCTTGCTGAGGGTTTGATACATCAAGCAGAATTTCTGATGCAGTCTCTGGGCAGGGAGCCAGCCCATCATAGAGCACTTGTTTAGGATTTGCAATCAGGCTTTCAAGGCGAGGAGACAGGAGGCTGCTGAAATGGGACTGGGAACCTGGCAGGAGCACCACTGCAGATGGAGGGGGGGAACTGCGCTGGAGGAGCTCTTTGGTAGGACCTCTGCCAAGAGGTGTAGGAGCATTCAGGGTGAGGGGTTCTGACCTCCCTCCCTGGGACACGCCATCCATCCTGACTGCTGATGTTGATTAGCAACCTCCAGCAATGTTTTCCCTCCGCGGTTGTCATCTGTGATGGAATTTATTGATTCTCCTTCTCATCGTAATCTTTTTCCAGCAAATGCCAAACAGAGAAGCACGATCTGAACCTGTTACTGAAAAGATGGAAGAAATCAGCTGTCTGTGCCCACTGTCAAAATCCCTCTGCCAGAACGTGCTTTCAGGAAGGCTGCCTTGGTACTGCCAGCTCTGGCTGTGAAGGAGTCAGGAGGAAAGTCTGCTCCCCCTCTGCCAAATGCAAAAATCAGGACTCGGGAAAGCTCCCAGTTAAAGCTTGTTTTATTTGTGGGCCACTGATGGAATTTCAGGGCGAGTGAGGCTGTTCTATGCAATCACAAGGACCTCGTGAAAACTGAAATGCTTAGAAAATCCAGTTTTCAGAGGGTGAGCAGGTATAAAGCTCCCACTGTAATCAGTGGAGCTTCTCTAGAAACAGACAGCAGTGCCATTAAACACTGAAGGGAAAGCAGTACTTTGGTTTCTGGTTCTGATCCATCTGGTGGGAATGTGGATCCAAATGTAGTGATTCATTGACTGCTAAGCCAGCAAAGAACATTTGGATCATCGATCTAACCCACGGCAAAATACAGGCGGTAGCACATCCCTTAATTTATTCCTGTTCAATTTGCTGAGGGAAAAAACCCAAACACTCAATCAGATGTAAAATGTTGAGTGGCAGTGAACTCGTCAGAACCATTCCTGCATTGCTGCAGTGGTAGGTGTTCTCACAAGCGCCTTGCTCTTAGTTTGACTGTTCCCTGCCCTCCGTTGCCTCTGCATGCCATTGTCTCTTCAGCTGAATAGCTCTTTTATCCAACATCCCTTCTGCCTTTCAATATTTTGGACAGTGCTCAAGTCACCTCTTCACCTCCTATTCATTAAGCTAAACAGACCGATCTCGTTGAACCGATGGTCTTTCCAGGTCTGGGCACCTTCTTAGAGCAGGGGGGGGATGGAAAATGGTGATGTGCTCAAAGTGGTGCTTTCAGTGGGGTCCACCTCTTGTGCTTACAAGCAGAATTGGCACGCTGTGTGGTTAGCTGTGGTCCAGCTGCGTGCCCTGGCTGCAGGGGGATATCTGGTCGGTTAATGCTTGCATACGGTGCTGCTTGATTTGAGATATCTGGTTCTGCTGTGGTCGTGGCTTTGTGAAACAGGGCTTCAAACCTCTTGGCGTGCTGGAAAGAGGTAGAGCCGAGCCTGGTGGTTGCTCTGGTCGCAGTGACATGGGTGGTAGCCCTCACCCATCACCAGCTGGCTCCTCATCCTGCTGCTGCCGGGTGGGTCAGATCGTTGATGCTGTCATCAAGCATTGATCACCACCAGGGAGAGCAGAGCTGAGGGCATGCCACAGGGAGCAGCACAGAGGGCTGAGGGTGGATTGCTTGCCACAGGAGGAGTAAAGGAGGGGAGGCCGTGGCCAGTTTTCCATGCCTGGAGGTCACCAAGATTTTAGTCCATGCTCTCCCTATGGATGAAGACCTAGCGGTAGTCCATTTGGGAATAAAGCCTTAACACTCTGAGGCATAGTAACCTGCAGAATGGTGACTTTATCCTGAGCCTTATATATATGTATTTATAGATATCTATGGAGAGAACTCTGAAGTCCATCATGCAGCCTCCATGCAAGAGCAGACTGACAGGAAAGTGGTAGTTTAAGGGGGAAATGGAGAAAGAAATGCCTTCCCTGGGTCCCTCAAGACCCCGCTAACCCTCCTGTAGCCATACACAGGGACTCTGTGTGCGGAGCTGCTTTCCTTTGGAATCCGTGCAGTGAAAATTCAGATCGTACAGCCCGCTGCTGTTAAAGGTCACCGAGCAGATTAAATGCCCAGGCAGTACAGACAAACTCATCCCGCTGAGCCTCGGGGCTCAGCAGCCCAGACCCAGCAGAGAGGACGGGGAGCTGTGCTGGCAGATGGATCGGTCCGGACGCAGCAGAGCTTGCTAAGCTGAGAGCCCCAGAGATGGTTTGGGGCCAGATGTGTCTATTTTTTCCTTTTCATTTTCCCACTGTAAGGCTGGGGATTTTCTGAGCTAGACAGGGCTGATAGCATTTCAGCAGACGAGAGAGCAGCCCAGGGGTTGGCACCCTGTGTGCGTCCCTGATTAGGAATGCTCCAGCCCCTGTCCACTCTCTGCATGCATCTAGACACAGGTCCAGCCTGACATTAAATATTCCTCTTCATCATGTCAGGCTGCTAATCTGCCCATCATTTTCCTGCCTTTAGTCCTTCCGTAGGTGCCATCCTTACCCCATACCCCTGGTGAGCTCAGGCAGCTCTGAGCAGCGAGCAGTGCCCAGCTCCCTGCCCCCTTCCCTTCCTCTCCTGCGTGCTTTATGGCAAGTGCATTCTGTTCACTGCAGGGCAGACGTGCAGCCTGCAGTGTCCCCGCATGTAGAGGACAGTCAGTGACAGACTGGAGCCCGATTTGCTGTGGCTGCAGCAGGCACAGGGGATATTTCCATGGATCTGTGCAAGGTCCTTTTCAGATCCAGGGTTGAGCAGCCCCCACGGTCAGCATCGAGATCAGGTTCTGGGTGCTCAGTGCTGGAGATGGCATGAGCCCTGAATCCCTGTGTGCAGCCTTTGGGGAACTGCAGGAAGCTTAAATCTGAGCAGGCAAAATATTCCCGTCTGAATGCAGATTGAAAGAGAAAAGAAGTGCGAGGGTTGCTGAATGGGAAGAGGAGGAATAAACAAGGGAAATGAGTCATGCTCGTGTCTGTCACTCCTTAGCAGCTTCCCATTGCCCTGTTGGGCAGGGACATGAGCTGCTGACTGCTGCGAAGGGCTGAGCAGGGCTCTGTCCCGTGGGGCATCCTCAGGATGGGTGAGCAGGTTTGTCCCCAGCTCCTCGGGAGAAGCAGAAGCAGCAGAGGTGCAGAGGGTGAGCAGCAGGTGCAGGGATGCTGGGTAGCAGGTCCCAGGCCAGGCTCAGTGCAGTGTGGTGATGGGATCAGTCACTGGATTTTTTAATTAATTGCACAATGCTGATTTCTGCCATTCTTCCACTTCCCCACGGCCACATAGCCCAGCATACCTTTCACCCAGTGGCCAGAACCCTCTGCTACTTGTTCAGCCAAAACATAACCTTCCCCAAAACACCGCAGCGCCTGATTCATGAGTTAACTGCGTCGTGCCATCCGTGCCCTTTGTCAATTCTTGTACCTAATAGTGCCACGTCTGGGGAAGAAAACACAGCAGTGGAGTTCACTTCCAGAGGAGTGAAGCTCATCTGGCTCCTCTGGAGCGAGGGGACGATGCTCTGATACCTGCATCTTTCATTAGTGTCAACTAGCCAAGGCTGCAAATGGCTCATTTTCCAGGTCAGGGAGCCTCGTGCCTGCAGGAGGTTTGGGAAACTCCTTGCAGAAGCAGTAGATTAGGGTTTGTAAGTAACAACTGAACAGCTTCAGTTCAGAGCAAATGTTGGGGGAATTCTAATTGTGAATCGAAAGAACTGTTTCCTAGGAAGGGTGACATGTGGACTGTCAGAGCTAGGTTGTGGTTGGACTTGATGATCTTGAAGGCCTTTTCTAACCTGAGCAATTCTGTTCTTCTGTGTGGCTGAAGTTGGCTCATCTGGGAAACAAAGCACCTCCAGAGCCAACCTGGGCTCTACATGTGGCCTCTGCCACCCAGCTTGCCCTGACAAAAAATGGGCAGGGGATGGGCACACTGCTCCCACTGAACCCCACTTTTCTTCTGCCATGTGCCTGGGCACAGCAATCAGCCCCATGTGCACCGTGTCATGTGGATCAGGGCTGTGCGAACAGATGAGGCCAAAGGCTTTTTTGGCTTCCTCCTGTTTTTCTACCCCCCAGCGCTGCACCCAGTCTGGTTTTCAGCTGTGGTTTTGATATTTATGTAAACATCTCTGTAAACAACTCAGCTGGAGCCCACTCAGTCCCTGGGAGATGCTGTCTGGCTTCAGCACAGGCAGGTGATGCCCATGGGCAGCAAGCACAGCCCCTCGTCCTGCTGTCACCACAGCTCGGGCTGGGACAGAGAGGACCTGGCAGGGACAGGACATCAGCTGTATCAACTTCCCTTTGGGGAGAAGGCTGCAGTTGACTTGCTTTTGCTAAGCAGTACCATGGGTTTGTCCTTGTGCTCTGCCTGTGCAAGTCTTGCCTCTCTGCTCCTAATGTGCTCCCAACACGCGGCAGTAGGAGCAAGGCAGATAATTGTTTTCCTTCTCTTATTAATAGATATAAAATGTCTGCCCAGGGGGCTTGCTTTCAGCTCATTACTGTGTATCTGATGCCAGATGTTGGCTATTGACTCTACCAAGGTGATCTCTGATGCTGGAATTGTCGCAGATGGGCAGGGCTCTCTTGTTGGGTTTGTGCTGTAAGGAAGTTTTGGACGTTAACAGTGCTTTCTGTGGTCAGATGGGCTTGCAGTGCTTCTCTTAAAACAGGCTAAAGGGGAAATTCTGGATCTCAGGAAAAAATAAAAAAAAAAGCATGGGAGAAGTAATGGGCAAGATCAAACTCTTCCTTTGGTGGCTTTGCTGCTGTGTGTGCATGGTGGAAAAGGCTTAAAACTACAGTTTCTGCTCCTCTAATCTCACCTCTCTGCCATCTTTGCCACGCATCTGAAGGCCCTAGGACTCTGTCTGTCTGCTCAAACAGCAGCAGTCTCCTCAGGGCCCCTCCTGGGGCTCTGTCCCCACCAACCTCCACTCCTCCAGGCCTGCAGGGTGCGTGTGTGCCTGTTTCAGAGACAGGAGCTGTGTGTGCATGTTGCAGGTGGACGGGTGCTGGTTGCACCCCCAGCTGCGGCTGGGCAGGCTGCTTCCTCGAAATGAAGGGAACAGAAAGTGCAGGAGGAAGTACAAAAAGAAAACACCCGATGGAGCACACTTGGGTTTGGTTCTTGTTTTCTGACTTTTACCAGCAAATTAACCCCCCCAGATCTCATGCTGGCATGCCATCAGATCGAGAAACACGAATGAATGAGTCTTTCAGCTTTCTGGTCACAGTTTGATGAATATCTAAGCTAGCAGTGCTGAAGGTCCATTTTAGTCATCCCCTGAATGAAAGGATCATTAAAGCACACACCTACCTCCCTGGGCTGCCCTGTATGGGAAGAAAAAGGAGTTTGGCTGGGAAGTAGAAATGCCAGAAGCCCTGCCTGGTACTGGAGGGATGGGTGAAGAGAAGGAGGATAAAGTAGAGATGGGTTTTGCTCCAGAGCAGTTTGGAAAGTGATTTGGTGCTGAGAGCTGGAGCTCTGTGGTTTGGGTTTTGACACAGAGCTAGCGGTGCTCAGCTGGGAGGTCAGCTGCCAGCTGGGTGACCTGCAGCTAGAACTGAACCTGAGCTTTGCTTTAAGGACAGCAATGACCTTTGTGTGCTCAGCATTGCAAACTACCCTTGACTTCTGCCTCTGTCTCATTTTGCAGCCCTGCTGTTGGACATCATGATCGTGGCCGGGCTGCAGAAGCTGGCCAAGCGCAAGGGTCCGTACGACATCAGCCCCGGGCTCTTGGACTACCTGACCATGGACACCTACGCGTTCCCAGCTGGGCACGCCAGCCGTGCTGCCATGCTCTCCAAGTTCTTACTCAACCACCTGGTGCTGGCCATCCCACTCCGCATCCTGCTGGTCCTTTGGGCCTTCTGCGTCGGCTTTTCCCGCGTCATGATCGGCCGGCACCACATCACGGACGTGCTCTCCGGCTTCGTGTTCGGCTACCTGCAGTTCAGGCTGGTGGAGTTGATATGGATGTCTTCCAACACGTGCCAGATGTTGATATCCATCTGGTGAATGCCGGGGACTTGATGCCTTTCCATCTAAAACTAGCAAATACTTTGAGTCCCCCTCACGGTATTTTTTACCTATTGTTTGTTGGTAACTCCCATGAGTAGTGGCGTTTTTTAATGTTGCTTCCCTGCCTGGAAAAGAATGTTTCTTGCAATGGATTGGGTTTTATCACCCAATGGCCATACCCGTGTTGTTGGCCACGTTCTCAAACTGTATTTGGACAGCAATCAAATTAAGCTTCATGGGTGAGAGAAATGAGCTCCGTCTGCCTCACTGGGGTGGTTCACCTCGCACCTGGGTTTGTCCTCAGCACAGGCAGCGCCTAAGAGCTTCCTGAGGACTCGTCTGTTAACTTTTTGAAGGATTTTGGCCACAGATGCTTTTTTCTTTTTGTAAGCTAAGCGACTGTGTCTTGTGCAGAGTCAGGACACTGCTGACATTTCACAGATAATAAATAATTGTGAAAATCCTGCCCAGTTTGATTCTTCTGCTGAGGGAAGGGACAGGGGACAGCTCGGGGTGGCTCTGAGGTTTGTGCTCACCACAGGGTGGGTGTGGGCAGTGCCCAAGCTAAGTCCCCTGCAGCCCTGGATGCTTTCTGGTGCATGCAGCAGGGCAGCAGGAGGCCAGGACAGGCTTGGCCCTAACCTGACTGCAGAGGAAAATCCTGAATACATCTGTGTCTCACCCAGTGTGAAACAAGGAGGGCACTCCTGACCTTCCCCAGCTATAAGGCGGAGCTAATAGATGTCTGTGAAGTGCTCTGATGGGCTGAATGTGGAGTGGGATGCACCAACACAACATTGCTGCTTTCTATTTTTGCTGCTGCTTTCTTCCTTGAAAACCAGCTGCTCCCTGCCCAGGTTATGGTCATAGCTAGGAAAACCCCATATTCTGCACAAAACCTTCCCATTGTCGGCAGTTTCCCTCCATTTAGAGGAGAGTTTGTTGTTCGATAGATGGCAGAAGGTACAACTGGAACCCAGTATTTTCCTGGCTGGATGCTTCTGCAAATGTGCCTGTCCTCCTGGCTGAACAGAAGCCCAGTGGCTTGCACTGCCAGGTGCAATCAGACTCCCAGCACCCTGGGGAGCAGCATTCCTCCAGGGCAGGCTGGCAAGAAGGAGGTGGCATGCAGGTAATGACTGTTGTAGGTTGCTAACATTTGTTGCCCTTTGATAATACAAAAAGATGATAAATGGAAAAAATCTAACCCTGGCAGGTGTCTTCAGCTGGGAAATCAGTGCAGAGCCCTGCACTGAGGCTGGAGCACCTGAGAGGGATTTGCAGAGGTCTCCGTGTCCTTGAAGGATCAACATCCTGCTGATCCAGAGGAAGGGTCTAGTTCAAAGTGCCCCAAGACCCTCATGCTAACTGCATGGAGGTATCGGGGAGGCACAGCATGGGTGCACGGCTGATGCTGAGCCTGCCTGCTGTGCTTCTCCCCTCCATGCCCAGGGTACCAGCATCGCTGCAGTGAAATCCAGCTTCTGTCTCTATGGCAACGGTGAGGGATGGCGGGGAACTGCCATGGGGCTGCCCCCCCCCACCGTGTCCTTATGTGTCCCCGGAGCTGAGGCAGACTGGCTTCCAGGATGGGAATACCACTCGTCCTCCCTGCTGTGGGCTGTGCTGGGAGCTGGGGGGGATTCAGCACCCTGTGGGTGAATCCTGAGTGTTTGGAGGCACGGAGGGTACAGCAGCAGGAATAGAAGGGAAATCTCCCTGGGCTTCGAGTTTTGTGGATGCCATTTCTGCCTCCCAGCCCTGGGCTCCTGTCTGTTCCAAGGACAGCAATGTCCCTACAGCCAGGCTACAGCTCCAAGATTGCTTGTCCCTCCTTGGAGGTGTTTGGGGATGGGGATGCATCCAATGGTTGGAGCATCTCAGGAATATGAGTGCTTTCCCTGAGCCCTCAGGCCCCCAGATTTAGCCAAAAGAGATCCGGGAAGGAGCAGTCCTTCCTGGGGGGCCGCAGGCAGGTGGCTCTGGGCATCCTCTGCTTTCAGCTCACCTAACAGATGAATTAGGAAAACGCCTCACCGGGGGGAAATAGGGGCTCAGCATTACATGCAGTCACACAGCTGGGAGAGCTACAGCAATCGCACTCGTGGTGCTGCTGCGTGCAGCCAGGGCTGCTCCTCCCTGCTCCCTAATGCTGATGATGCTCAGCAGCAAAAAGGGATTATAATTAGGGAGAAAACATGTCTGAGGTGCCTAGAAAAGTAGCAAATCTGGATTATATCTGTGGACATCTGTGGGAATCACAGCTGGGGTGTCCAGCTCCCCTTCCCCAGCCAAAGCACATGATTTATTTGAACACTTTGTGCACTGGTGACCTCTGTGATGAGTAGGGTTGCAATGGGTTATGTCCTTCCCACAGCAGAGCTATCCAGGGCTGCTGGGGGTTCCTCTCTGCAGCCCCAAGGTGACAGCCCCTTGGGACAAGGCTGTGATGAGCAGGGAAGCACAGGCACTAGCTGGCACCCAGGGAGCAGGTTTGTGGATTTGAGGGCTCAGGAGCATTACATAGGCTGTTACACAAGGTCTCTCTGCGATAGCAGGGTTCTGGCTCTAGTTCATCCCTTTTATTCTCTCTGGGGTGCCAAAGGAACCCACCAGCTCCCCCAGCATAGCCTCAGCAGCTGCACGCTGCAGACTGAAGTCTCCTGCTCAGAGTCTTCTCCCCAAGTCAGGGAGAACAGCTGCGTGACTGTCAGTTGAGTTTTTACATTAAAGTGATAACTAACTGTGTCACTCCCAGGATATGAATTCAACATATCGGGCAAAGCCCAAAGGCACAGGAGGGCTCCTTCCTTTCCCAAAGGTGTACACTGCAGAGCCAGGGAACCTGAAACAGACACAAGGCCAGCAGCTGTGGGTGAGAGGGTGACCAAAGGGAATTTTCTCTCCAGCATCAACCTAAGGGCCCCTGGTAATTTCCTCCAGGTAAGGGAGCACTCATTGTTACCCAGTTCTGTGTTCCATCCAGGGCTGGGCAGGCACAAGGGGTGCTTTGCTCCCCACGTTGCAGGGATTGGTGTCAGCAAAGATCCCCAGGGTCATTCCCCAGGATGCGAGAGTCAAAGCGGATTAAGAGTCCCTCAGCTGATCACATTTATTTCATTATTTGAGTGAAATCCCTTGTAAATACCATCCCCCCTTCCCTTTTCTTTTTATAAAAATAGAAGGCAGGCAAGAATTGCAGATTTAGGGAAAGTTAATCGTAGGAGTTGTGTAAAATCCTTAACCTCTTGTGGCCTAAGCAGCCACGAAGGGGAGATGCTCCTCCAGCCCCCGAAGCAAGGCAAAGCCCTCGTGCTGAGCAGGAGAAACCTCTCTGGCTGGGAAGAATTAGAGCTTGGCCACGATGAAGTGCTAATTGCAGCCTTGGAACAAATTGGCTCAGTGGGCTCTGGGTGAGCGGGATCACACCTCAGTGCTAGGAGCGGGGTTATATTCTGCTCTGGGGTTACTCCGAGCCTCTGGGTGGATGGAACTGTATCTGAGGACCTGGGCATTGCATTGGGATCTCACCTAGTTCGACTGTTTCTTACAGCCAAATTTCTGGCTTTCTCTCCCCAAAAAGCACCCTGCCCTTGCTGAGTCCCCTTCCCCACAGTATCATCTCCAGGGCCCTATCTGCTTTCTCAGCTCCTCCCAGGACCAGCAGGCTTCTGCAAGACCATCAGAGCTGAAAAGCCAGACCTGCAGAGATTAATTAAAATAAGAGCAACGAAGTTGGAGCTGAGAGCTGCAGTGGTGGATGCTAGCAAAACATTTGCCCAGAGACCAAAGTGCTCCAGGCGTTCAGTGATGTTTTTCTCCAGCTGAAGAGTGTGCAATAGCTACACACGTGGTGTAAAGGAACCTGCTGCTGCCATCTGGGTGCAGGTGCCCTGCGAGGATGCTCTGTCCCCGTTGGGATTTGCACCTCCAAGCTGCCAGCACTGGTTTGTCACGGTTTGCTTCCCTGGGCTGCAAGAGGGTTTGATTTGCTTAAAATCCTAAACCTAAAGATGTGCATTAGTAGCACGGCAACGCATAGCCTTTGTGGCCGGCACACGCCAGGGGTTATATAAATCACAGATTAATGGGAATCAGTGAAACAGGGGAGCGCATGGAGGGAATGACTTGGCAGGCAGGAGGGAGGGAGCTGGTAAAATGAAATGAAACCCCTCAGCTTGGTTTGGCTGCCCTGTCCCAGGCAGTTACACAGGTTAAGAAAGGCTGGGGGTTGTCCAGATCCCCTTCCCCCTCCTACTGCTCTGTGATAGGTCGGAGAGAGGTTCCCAAGGACACAGAGGGATGTTACAGCAACCCCATACTTTGCAGCAGGTGCATGGCAGGAGGGAACAGAGGAAAGCAGCAGGTTTGGGGCACTCTGCCCGTGGGAGCACAGGATCGATGGGAGGATGCCTCTGGCTGGGAGGAAGGCAGCTGGGCTCTGACCATCAATCACGTCCCGCTGGGAAGGGCTCGTCGGGCTGCGGGATTCCTGGTGGCATTCCTTTTTTCAAAGCCTCCTGCAATAACAGTGGCCGTTTCTCCGCTTCCTTTCTAGATAACCTTTTTCCTGCTGCCCAACATGCTTATCTGCTGCAGACAGACTGGCAAGATGAACAGGAAAGCCGATACCTTATCTCTCCCTTTCAAGGAGCTTATTTAAGTGCTGGAATGTGTCGCAGTGGCAAATGATTGTTACAATCCAAGTGAAGTACATGGACCCACAGACAGGCCCTGCAGGGAGGCAGCACCCATTTAGGAAGAAGACCCACAACACTAGAAGATTTCAGGGCTTTCCCACCTTTTATCTATCTAAAGACATCTCTTGAAGTGCAAAACATTAGTTTAAAACCAAAGGCGTGTGCTCCTCACCAGCCCATGGGTTACCACTGTGGGCTGCTCCCGGCTTGCACATGGTTCCTGTGTCCCCCTGATACGGCTTATCTGTGTCTGTCTGCTCAGCACTAAGTGAGGGGCATGGCAAGGGTTAATGCCGTATCTGCACAGCACCACGCTGCTCCTGCTCGCCCTTCCATCCGGGCTCAGTGCAGGAGGCAGTAAGATGCTACTACATCCATAAAGTTAGATAGACTGGAGAGCTATTGGGCTAATTGGAAAGAGCGGAGCTTGGCTGCTCAAGCAGCCCACAGAATGAGACCTCCACAGGGATGCAGAGCACAGCAGAGCCTCAGCACTTCACTTCTTTCAGCCACCGCAAGTGGCAGCGACAGCAATAGCAATTGCAGGCGCCAGGGGCTGAGCGCTGTGACAGCAGAGGGGACAGGGAAAGCCCGCACTGTCAGACTGATGTCCCCAGCAGCTGCTGTGGAGGGGTGTGACAGGGGTATTTTGGTCCTGTTCTGAGTGGAAAACAAGACAGTGATGTTGGGTGCCAGGAGCACTGCTGGGGCAGGGCTTGGGCTCAGGTTGCTCCTGCTGCTCCAGGCACACAGCAGCCACTGGAGAAACCACACCTTGGCAATGCACACAGCTGCCATGGGCTGCTGCATCGGAAAGTTAATCAGTTCCACATCACTGACTGCTTTTCCATTGCAAAGCAGAAGGAATTGCCATCCCAGAGCAGAGCTCGACCTGCCCACATTGCAGGGCTGAGGGCTCCAGCAGAAGCACAGGTGACATTGTGACAGCCAGGATGAGACCAGGCACTTTCTGGGACACCTGACCCCTAACCTGCAGCTTTTATCCCCTGCAAAAGTCTTGCAATTAGACACTGTGATCTATGTGTCTGAAAGATCTTCCACATTTTCCTTGTGCTTTGCAAGGTCTCTGGCTCCATCCCTTTGGGTGGCAGCAGGACAGCAGCCCCATCACAGCTTATCTGGGGGCTGCAGAGAGGACCCTACAGGAAAACAGGACTGCTGGTGAAGGCTGTGGTGCTCGTTTGTCTCCCTAAAATGAGATCCAGTTATGCTGACAGGCAGTAGGGCTCCAATTGCCACATCCTGCTGTAGTTTATGGGGCTGAGCAAGTTGCTAGTGATCCAAACGTGTCCCAGCAGCTGAGTGTCCCTGTCTTGGGGTGCCTTAGACCATCAGAACGGGGCTGGGCAGTGTGACTCCCGAGGGCACCCAGCTCCGACATCAGCCCCCACCTGGCTTTCCAGTTGTCCCTGTCAGTGTAGAAAGTAGGAATGGGGGGGAATGTATCTGAGCTGCTTGGTGCCTGTGTCTTGTGATCCTGAAACCCAAGAGCCCCCCCTGACTCAGCAGGTTATTAATAACCCACTGGCCGTGCTCATGCTGCAGTGCCTGCCAGTCCTGGCATTGCCTGTCTGCTCCACGGCCAGGCAAGCTGTGTGCCCCGGGCAAGGTCAGGGGCTCCTTCCCACTCCATCCCCACGCACAGGGCTGGGCAGAAGGCGTGTTAGGGCTCTGGGCAGTCCCTGAGGCAATCTATGCCTCCTGCCAGCACAGGAGAAGCTCCTGGTGCTGCTGAAATCATCCTCATTACACCTCTGCCCCAGGACCTTTGTTTTCTCTTACCTAAAACCAGCCCAGTGCTGGCTACAGGAGAGGTGAATTGGGTTTCTCAGATCAGAGCACCCTGCCTGCCCATCCACAGATGGGGTACACTGGGGGACTCCACACTACTGCAGACTCCAGCTGTACTCGATCCCTGGGGCCAACTGGGTGCGCTGGAGTCTAAATCTTCACGGGACCACTTTGGTCCTTCTTTGCCCACACTTGCCAGGGCAGTGAGGCTGAAGCAGAAGAAGCACAGATGCCCTCAGGGGCCCTGCAGGTAGGTACGAGACCTCGGGGGAAAAAATGGCACAGCAACACCACAGTGAAGACACAGCCCAGGTTTGGACAGTTCCAGCTGGAAAGTGAGCCAGGCAGTGATTACCATGCCTGGTGCTCAATAGCCAGGTTAATTAGCACTCCCTGGGCAGGTTTTAATCAGCCAAGTGCTGTCTCCAGGCCTGGATCAGCCCTGGCTGCAGCTAGAGCATCACTTCCTTCCATCCTGCTCTGCTCCTGGACTGCTGCAGCTGCTGGGATCTTACTCTGCAGCGCCCTCATGGAAGCCCTGAGGTTTTGCTCTTGTCACCATAATTTTTTGGGATACTATTCTTGGCATTAGGAACGGCATCTCAAAATGCTCTGATCTCCCCCTGCTCAGGCTGGGTCCTTCCTGGCCCAGCAGCTCGTGGCAGAGTTGGGATCTTTGCCGAACACTAGAGGATCTCCCAGAGTCTCGCTGGGAGGAGCAGCTCCACCTGTCTTAGGATGCTTATCCTCCTCCTGGCCTCATCCCTTCCCCCCCATCCCTGACCCTTCTCCTTTGCTCTCCTCTTGAGCCCGGTGTGCAAACTAGTCCCTGCCCTTGATGGGGACCGGAGAAGGCAACAGCACAAATTTCCCCACCAGCCCTTTCCATCCTCTCCCTGCTGCTCTTTCATTCCTCCCTTCTCCCTCGCTTCATTTGGTCTTTAAGATCCCCTCCAGCCTAAGCTGTTCTATGATTTCCACCCACCCCGGGACTCTCCCTCTCGTTCCGCATCCCCTCCAGCTTCCTCAGCCCCGTTCCCACCTCCTCGTGTCCCCCCACCCAAGGACGAGCCCTGGGCTCGCTGGGGACGGGTTTGTCGCTCCCCCTAGTGGGGACGCGGCAGGATGCCGCCGGGCTGCGGGGACGTGGGAAGGGCCCCGCGGGTGGGTTTAACCCCACGCTCGGTTGTGCCCCCGCCAGTGTAACGCCCCACGTTCCATGCAGGAATCCCAAAGGATTCTCTGTCGGATGTCCCGGCCTCTCCGGGTTAGATGTTCTCGGGTTGAGCTGCCTCTTCCCAGGCAGAGACACTCAGGTCCCACTGAAATATTTAGGAATCGCATTCATAATTAAAGAGCAGCCTGAACTCACAGGGGACTTTGTGAGCTCTCATGAGGCGGAAGGGGCAAATGTAGACTGGAGAAAAATGGTTCAGTAAAGCGTAGTGGCATTTCATAAATCCTCCATGGAGAAAAAAGGAATGCTGCAGCTCTGGAGGTGGTCCAAACAATGACCTTTTCCTGGGGGCTCTGGAGGTGAATCCCACAGCCTCTGTTAATCACAAGTTATCATTTCAGCCCCTGTTAATCACAAATTATCACTCTAGCCTCTGCTTGTGCCAGATGCACACGCTGGCCAGGCTATGCTGATCCCATTGCAGATCTGAGCTGTGCTTGCCTAGTCTGCTTGCTTACAGCATTTCTAACAAAATCACTTATTCTCTTTAGTTTCATCACATTCAGAGGCAGCTGTTAGTTCCCTTTGGCAGGGGGAAGCGAGATATTTTTGAGCTGTGAAAGAACAGCTGTCTTGCAGCACATGGAGCTGGGGGATTGGATGGTTGCGATGGAAAGTTGGAGCTGTGAACCCAGACACATCCCTGACGTTATATTCCTACACCTGTGGTCATTTGTAGGGTTTTTAGGTGGGCAACAAAATTATGTGTGAGTTTAAATCTCAACTGAGTATTAGGCATTATAAATCATAGAATATCTCGAGTTGGAAGGGAACCAAATGGATCATTGTGTCTAGCTCCTCAAAATACCTTTGATAAATTTAAGGCAACTGGATTTTCATCTGTCCATACATTCCATTTCTGGGAGGTCTGAACCTCTTCGACCATGCGAATCTGGTGGCTAACTCTAGCCTGAAATATTTGGCTGTTTGTCCCTGAAGTTGGTTGTGGTTTTCATGACTGAAGTGAATGAAATAGCATTTTCTAAAAAGCAGGAGTGTGTTGGTAAAGTATCCACACTTTGATGGCATTTTGTTTGTATACAGAGCCTGCCGTTCCCAGGGAACACAAAGGGCTAAAGAAAAGGAACAGCCTTCACCTGATCCAGCAGCTAGAAGGAGCAACAGCTGCTTGGATCTGCTCCTACCAGAGAGAACTAGGAAGAAAGCAGCAGATCAGATGGGTTGGGAGGCCCAGACTCACTGGGACTGAAGTCAGTGTATCCATCCTGCCCTGGCAGTGAGATCTGAATGACAATGGGAACTGGATGAATTCAACTGATGTTGTAGAGTTAAAAAAATGAATATGCTCTGCAAACCGGCCCTGAAAGCAGTGCTACTGGAATTGCGCTGCAAGACCCCAGGTACCTAATTAGCTACACAGAGATCCCCCGTTCTTCCTGGCAGAGTTTGGGTCCAAAGCCCTGTTCACTTGGTACTAGGCTTGAATTTCCCTGTAGCAGTCTCAGATGACTAATGAAGTCAATGCAGGCATGAGGCACAGCTTGATTTACACACAGCTGAATTTGAAATGGATTTTCACGCTTCGGGGCATGAGGCAGCCCCTGCCTCATAAGGTTAAACAGCATGTTCTTCCGTGTGCAAGTTACTCCACAACTGCCCACCTTGTTTCCTCTGCAGCAGCTGGTGTTGGCTGCTGACTGAGATGGATGGGAAACGAGAAGGACCACGGTCTGACCCCGTAAGGCAGACGCATGCTTTGCGTGCTCTGAGCGGCCTCTGGATGGCGTCCACACAGCAGGACTGTTCAGCTTCTTCCAAAGGAGAGGGGATGTTTTGTGAATGACCATAAGGGGAGTAAGGGCCTGTTTTGTGCTGCAGGCTGCCATTTCCAGCTGAGCAAAGCGACAGCAGAATGGCATAAGAGCTTTTAGCCTTCAGTTTGCACTGCTGTAAAGCAGTGAATGTAATGCTGTAAAGCCTGAATGATGCAAGCCATGGCTGAGGATTTATAGATGCAGAGCAAATGTTTGAGGAAGAAGCAGAATATAATAGTAATTCAATTAATCTTAGGAAGCCTTAGAGCACAAGACATTTCTGTAGATACAAATCCTATACCAGGGCTGTAAGCCCTCTGCAGTGGTTATTTTCTATTTGACAGGATTCTTAATTAGTGGAAGAACGAAGCACTGGCTCCACTTGTAATTAATCCTGGGAAGAGGAAGCAGGAGGTTGAGCTTGACTCTCACATCCAGGGGAAATTCGCTCAGATCTCTGGAAGAGGTCAAAAATCAGTGTGGGCAGCAGAGTGGATCCTGCATAGAGCTGTGCATTGAGCCTCAAGCAGGCAAACCAGCTTGTGCTGGAGCCATGCTTTTCTGTGATGGCTTTTCACTGTTCAGACTGTACTCATCTCTGAACATAGAAGCCCAGTTCCAGAGCAGTCCTGAGCCACGAGACCGGACAAAGCTCCATGGAGTTGGCTCAGCAGGATGCTGTGCACAGGTGGAAAAGCCATCAGTTTGCAGGAGCTGTGGTGTACGTACATGATAATGAATGTAGAATTGTCTTTCATTTGTTTACTGCGTCCTTTTGATCTCCACAACAGGTTGCATTAGTGTTTTCTTTAATTGGCGCATCAGTTCCCTTGGCCTTGGATTGTTGCCTTGGAGATACACCAGAGACCTTGGGAGAACTGCTTATTAAAGCAGCAGGTGTGCATAGTGCTGACCTGGACAAGTCTGTGAGTCACCTGCCTGTGGTTTGGGTTGTAGGTGGGTACATGAGTCACTGAAAGCGAGGGGATCCCACAGTGTCCAGATCCTGAAGGGCAATGCTAACAATGCTGTGAGGTGTTTGCTGTTACGGTGCATCAATACCGTATGGTGGGAGGTCAGCAATGCAAGGAAGGAGTGTGTGCGCCTCTGTCTGTAAAGGAGAGAAGCAGAAGGCGTTGCTGAGCCCGGAGAGAAAACAATGTGACGGGGAAAGTGAGAAGAGATGCCAAAGGGGTAGGAGCAGCGTGATATTTTGACATAGAGACATAGAGGGTATCCAACAGCCAGGCAATGGATTTTGTGCATCTCTGGGTAGCTCAGTGCCTGGCAACTTCAGTAGCTGTGCAGATGAACCGTAGGAACAACACATATGGACCAGAAAATGGTTCCTGCATTTCTTCTCTCTGTATCGTCCTCAGCGTGTTTGAGATCAGACATCTCCCGTGAGCAGCATGCTGGATCACAATTTTTGCAGGCTCGTTTGTCACCGTGCTGACATCACCAAGATGGTTCAAAGTGAGCATACTTTTGCAACTTCAGTGCCACCTTTGAGGCAAAGCAGGGGAATGTATTGCAATCTATGCGGAAACCCTGAAAATGTTACATAAGCCCAGATTTTAGGGATTTATAGCGAGTTTTCTCCAGCCAAAACCACCCCAAAAGGGCTTGCTTGTCATTTCCGAAAATGGATAGATATTTCCTATAAATCCATGCCTGGTGCATCACAACATGCAATAGGGAGAAACTGATATAACCAGGGGAGGTTCAGGTTGGATATTCTTCTCAGAAAGAGCAGTCAGGCGTTGGCACAGCTGCACAGGGAGGTAGTGGAAGTCATCGTCCCTGGAGGTGTTCAGCAGCTGTGGAGATGTGGCACTGAGCGATGTGGTCACTGGGTACAGTGGGGATGAGCTGGGGTTGGACTTCTGGGCCTTAGAGATAATTTCCAACCTCAGTGATTCTATGAGTCTGAGAGTGCAGTGTCTGGAGGACAGGGATGGAGAAATAAAGGGAGGAAAATGGTCCATCCTTGCATACAGGATGACAACCCCCAAGCTTTAAGATGCCCTGGATGGAGAATTGTACTTTGCAGCAACTTTACTTTTCCAGTGCAAAACTCTTGTCATGGGTGCTGCTCACACTGCGCTGTCCTCAAGTTCTGCTCAAGGCCGAGGAGGGACTCCTGGCCTCACAAGGCTGCTTGTATTTTATGTCTGGATAGAGTTTTGTCCCAGGGCAGGAGTGCCTGTCTTGCTCTACTGAGTTCATTTCCATCATCCCTGGGAGAAGAAATCAGTACGTCTGGAGCGAAGTCTTCCCAAGGGGCACATCCTCCATGAAGGAGGAGCACTAGGACAACTTCGCCAATGCCTTTCATGGCTCGCAGGGCGCGATGAGGTGTCCCCTCAGCCGCTCCCACAGCGCTGCGCTCAGACCCGCGCATCTCTGGACACACTGCGGGGCCTCAGCGGCTGCACTGCAGTGACGGGCCCGGAGACGGGGGAAGAGGAGGAGGAGGAGGCGGCCGCCGCGCAGCAGCTCGGCCCCTTGCTCTCCTCCTCCTCCGCCATCTTGGGCCGGCCCTCAGCCGCCGCTCCGGCGGAGCTCTGCAGGCGGCGCTGTGAGGAGCGCGGCGGCGGCGGCGGCGCCGTTCCCCTCCCGCGCGGGATTGACAGGCCGGGCCGGGGGAGGAGGGGGAGGAGGAGGGAGCGGCAGCGAGAGGCCGCATCGCCCCGCAACCCGCCGCGCAATCCGCCGCCATCCGCCGCGCCCCGCGCCCATCGCCGCTCGGCACCCGGCTCCTCAGGCGCTCCCGGCTCCCAGCCACCCCCGCAGGTGGGTATCGGGGGCCGGCGGCGGCGGCGGCCGCGGATATTCGGGGCGGTGAGTGGGACCCGGGGGGGTGGAGGAGAGGAGGAGGAGGAGGAGAAGGGAGGGAGGGGAGGGTGAGGGAAGGTGGGACGAGGCAGCCCTAAAATGGAGCCGGGGCCCGGCGGCTGCGCGCCCCGCGGCCTTTCCGCCCAGCCTGGGGCCTGCTCCTCTGCAAGGGGCCGCCCCATTGTCCCCGAGCCGCCCCCGATGAGGCCCGGGGGTGCGGGGCTGCCTAGGCCGCGGGGCTGGGGGCGGCCCTGAGGGCCGCGGTTTGTTTGTTTGTTTGTTTGTTTCACCGCCGTCTCGAGTGTGACACAAAGATATTTTCGTCGTGCTGCTGTGCGCGTCTCGGCAAAACAAGGAGGGGGAGGACTGGGCTGGGGGGGGGGGGGGTGGCATCCAGAAGGCTCTCGGTTGTTTTGTTGTGGTGCTGGAGCCTGCTGAGGGGTTAGTGAGAGCTGAAATGCCGCCTGGTGGGAGGGGGTTTCACCGAGGGAGGAGGGGAGAGGGCGTGCATGGTGCTCGGGGAGTGGGTTTGTGAAGGTGCTGTGGCTGGGGGAAGGAGTTGTTCGTCGCTGGCTTCTTGGGAGCGTGGCTGCTGCAAGCTGCGGGGTGGCCCTGAGCTGGGCCCTGGGCACGTACAGAGGGTTGGTTTGTTCAGCAGCGGTGGCCACAAGCGGAGTTTTCTCGTTTTGCGTGAATACCAGCAGCCCTTTCGTCCGTGGAATCAAACCTGACCAGGTTTCGGTGAGCGGGGAGTTGTGGGTTTCCTTAGGAAAGTTGCTTTTGATTTGCTCTGATGGCTTTTTCTTGTTGTTTTTGTGTGCTGAGCATCAGAAGGGCTGGATGGTCTCCTCGGGTTGGGCTTATCAAACATTTGTGTCTTTGTCACTGGTGTTTGGAGTGGTAACGTGATAAGGAAGCGCTCAGGACCTCAGAAATACCTGTTAGGAATAGGTGGTGAGTGCAAGCAGGTTGCAGTGTTTGCATCATCAGCTGAAGTCAGCCCGGAGGGAGGGCATCCCACCCGTTTCAGGACTGAATCAAGGTTCATAGGGAACGCTTTGGCTTGTCTTAGCCCTTGCCTCATTGAAATACCTGTCAGTGTTTATCACCTTAATTGAAATACTGTATGTGTGCCTCAGTTTGTTCAGGAGCTCACCCAGGGTGCTTCAGGTCCCTGTGGGTGATGCTGCTTCCTTCAGGGCTGCAGTCGAAGAGGTTCTTCTAGCTAGCAGAATCTATTTTGGGGGCACGATAAACAAGACCTCCCCCATATGACCTCCTGGAAGTGGTGTAGTGCTTTCTTTTTATAGTTAAAAAGTTCAGATTAAAAATGATACCGACAATCACAAATACTGCTTGAGATTGGTGTTCTTTCTCTTAATTACACAGTTCCTCGAATCGATTACGCTCCTCGGTCCAAACACATCTGCTGATAGCTGTATGTTGGTTTTGTGCTTGATTGGGTTCGCACATGGAATATAACTTCATTCCTTTCTTATTCAGAGTCACTTTCACTGGTGTGCTTTTCTGCACGTCTTGAGTAGACAGCACGTCACACACGTCATAGGATGTTTCCAGTCTTCACTGATAAGAAAATCCGTCTGCAGGACTGGGATGTCTTTCCTCTTTAAAATAAGAGAATAGTAAGCATAGGCTTTTGTGCAGATGTCCAGAGCTGGTGTTGCATGATGCTCGTCACATTCTTCACGTGGAGTTTTTATTTATATTTAGTTTGTAAGAACTATTTTTTTTCAGGGAAGGAGCCCACTTTTTTTTTCCTAAATTCAGGGATGTTTTTCTTTGGTCATACAGTATATGTTTTGATGAACTGTTGGCTTTTTTCTATTTTTGTATGTGCATGAGAGCTAAAAAATGAAGCACGGCCAACCTTGCTGAAGTGGGAACAGTAAGTAAGTAGCCCATGTGAATGCTGGAAAACAGAGGCAGGATTTTAAAATGTCTTAGTTTTAATAAACGCGAGTAATGTTTCTAAAGATTCTTAATAAAAGGATTTAACTTCTACAGTGACATTTTAATAAAGCCTTTTATTAAAGCTCTCTGTATTACCTAACTTCAAAGGCTCATTTACTTGAATGGCCTCCTCTTAAAAGGAGGGCTTGGGCTGTGTTTTGCTTGAGCCTGATGCAGCGTGCCCTGGTACCTGAGCAATGGTATGAGGACACGTCCTCAATCTCGAGTGCAGACAACTGTTGCTCTTTGCACAGCTCCTGTGCGGTGTCCTGCGGGCTCTCCAGTACGGGCTGCTGCTGGTGAAAATCGGGACTGTGGTTTTGGTATGTCTTCTAATGCCTCCAGTCTGCCTGAGCTGCACAGTGCGTGTCAGATTGTCCATTACAGGATCCCTGCCTGCTTGAGATTCAGAAGCGTGAGTTGCTCAAGGACTTCATTATACTCACCTGAGTAATTGGAAGTATTTGAAGGCGAGCTGGGCTGACTTTTAAGCGCTGCAGCGCTGAAAATAATAGTGTGGAGTTGTATTTTATGGTGTTACTCTGTACGAAGAGATCTGGCTCTAGTGGGGTTTCCACTTGTAATTGCATGT
Source organism: Oreortyx pictus (assembly GCA_036925125.1). NCBI lineage: Eukaryota > Metazoa > Chordata > Aves > Galliformes > Odontophoridae > Oreortyx > Oreortyx pictus. The sequence continues at coordinate 6,520,118 of JAUPFR010000022.1, forward strand.
TTTCTCACAGGAATAGGAGCAATATGAACAGGGAAAACTTGCTGAATTGAGGGAGAGGGTTTATTGCAAGGACTGCAATTCTGTGGTCATCCCTTTTCTTTAAAAGGTTCCTCCTGTGTTCTGCAGCCTGGCAAACGATTGTGATGTCTCAGTAGCACTCTCGCTCTTCTTGCTATTCATACCTTGTAAGTGGGTTTTGTTTTTCATGTGGCACTGACTCATTCTCCTAATAGGTCGATAATTTCACAGCTCCTTATCACTAATTTGTCACTTGGAACAGAAATGCAGTCAGGTATCATCAGGCAAAGCAAACAGGTAAAAGCTGGGGGACATGCAGTTCTCTGCTTCAGCGGAACAGCTCTTTCTAGCTGCAGAAATTAAGTGGCTTTGTTAATGAAGGTCGTGGTAGTGTATGCCTGGAGAGCACCTTGTGTAGGAGGATTTGCAGATAGGTGCTCAAACTGACCGGTTTGGTTAAAGAAATGTCCTTTCCCATAGGAGAAAAATGGGGCTGAAGCAGAAGATCTTGTTAGCATATCAAGCCTCGCTGAAGTTGCACGGCTTTAGTTAGTAACTTGTGCTAGCATTCAGGATGTTCTGTGCGTGGACGTGCTTCCTCTGCAGAGATAACTGAGAAGTTAACAAGCCCGTTGGGTGCTTTGTGTTTTCCTCTGGAAGTGTTGGAGCAGTAACTCGGGTGGGCTGGGGGCTGGTGTGATAGCACTGTATTGCTCCTAGTTCAGCTGTGGGATGGGTTTGTATTGAAGCTGCTTGGATTGCTGTGCTGTGAGGTCTGTGAGGACAGGAGGAGAAGGTTTGGAGTGTTAAGAGGTGTTTGTGGCGTTCTGAAGGGGGGCACTGTATGTGTTCAGTGCCTGGTACTGAGCACCTAGGTTTGCAGGAAGGCACAGGTGAGCTGGAAGGGATGAGAGAGCTCAAGGTTGTATCTTTCAGAATTATGGAATGTAGACCTTCCAAGATCATCAAGTCCAGCCCTCTTAAGGGACTGTAGATGTTAATTTTTGGAGGATTGCTGAAAGCAGTCTTGCTTTGGTTGCAAGGGAAGAAGTAATGGCAGGATTTGGCACAGGCAGAAGTGAAAGAGGAGGGCTGGTGGGCCAGACTTGAAGTATGGAGGCTTCAAAATGAGACACGAGGACAAGCAGCTGAAGGCTTGCTTAATGGCACGGTAGGATATGGCCAAGAGGACTTCTTTATTGCAATGCAGTGTACAGGGGGCTTGGATTAACTGCTGGGACCATCCTCAGTAGCCTTTGAATTTCAGGTGAGTGGCACAAAGAGGAGCAGCCTGCAGTATTTGCAGGGGTGGCATCCTGTTGGAAGGGATTTGGCGGAGGAGTCCTTTCTGGGTTGCTGTTTTGATGTTTGGGGCACTACATTTGCTGTTAATGATGCTGCAAAGAGCAAACAGGTTTGAAGAGATCGTGTTGGGACTTCACCTCCCACAGGCACTTTTTGTGTGGGAACACAGTGATTTTTTTTTTTTTTTTTGGATGCGTTTTGCAGTGGGGTAGGTTTTTCAGCTGTTCCTACCTGTATGTGGGCTGGGAGCTCTGTACAAAAGCCTCGAGTGCTCTTGTTCAGAGTTTGGAGTGGGCTGCGAAGCCGGCAGGGGAGTAGGGGCATGCTCAAGAAATGTTTCTTAATGGGTTGAAATAGTACAAAGTATGGGTTTAACTTTTTCTTAAAGAACCCAAGAATCGAGCTCCCACCTAGCAACCAAAACTTTATGGCCAATCATGTGGGAGTGGTTCCACGAGATTCAAGCCTTACTACAGCGGTAGTGTTCTGCATCTGAGCAAAACGTTGCCTTTAGTGATGGCCGTGATCCTGCTGTAGTAAAAGCGGTGTAAGGAGCTGGCAGCGTTCTTTGAGAACACCAGCCTGCTCCTTCAGGGTTGCCCTGGCCCAGGACTTCGTGCTGCTCCTGGCTGTGCACACGAGGAGGGCAGAGTGGTTTAGAGAGTGGTCTCCGGCCCCACGAAGTCAGAGGTGGAGGATCTGTTTCTTGCTCTGTCACTCAGCAGAGCTGCATAGTTCTGTGGTGTCATTTTGCTCTCTGGAAAACAGGAACGATGATGTTTATACACCTTGCCAGTTATGCACTCAAAATATCTATGTTAATTAAAGCATCTGTGAAATGCTATCGCTTCCTGTCCAGCTCAGTGTAGTCCAGATGTTCTGTGCATGGTCTGAGTGGTATTGTTTTCTACAAGAGCATTACAACCTCTCCCTGCTTCAGAGTACTGAGCCATACTGCACTTCAGAGTACTGAGCTGAGCTGCACGTAACGTTGCAGTTTTTTCCCCACTTTGTACCGGTGTCCTTTTCCCAGCAGATTCTTTTTAGCATTCTCAGCATTCATTTGTAGTGCAAATGGCTCCTGGTGAATTGGAGTCCTGTAAGAAGGGTTGCTGTGAAATGCTGCATTGCCCTGGTATTGTTAAAACCAGAGAACCTCAAGGAATACTTTCTTGGAAGCTTCAGTATCTGCAGTGTAAGTGAACTGCAGGCTTGTCTGAACTGCTTGTAATCTTATTAATGGTTTGAACCTGCTGTGGCAGTCTTGATGGCTGTGGGAAGTGGGTGAAATCTGATAGATGAAGATCTATTCAGCCTTTGCCAGGGCAGCTCTGTGCCCTGCAGTGTGGCGTTGGTGCTGGGCTGGCTGCAGAGCTGCCTGCCAGAGGAGCTCTGTCAGCTCCAGGGCAAGGAATGGGTCTGGACGGACTGGCTCAGCTGAGGCTTGTGGGAGCCTCTCTGTTGTGCACTGAGGGATTGGCGTTTACTGCTTGCAGTTTGATAGCGTTGTGTTTTGTCTTTAGACTTTGTTAAAATCACCTTCTGTGCTAAGCCTGAGTGGGAGCTGAGGCTGTGAAATTAGCAGCTGGTCTGAAAGCATGATGAGGTGTTCCCAAAGCCTGGATCAGGAGGAGCAAGGCATGCTGCCACAAGGTGAGCTCCCACCTCTCCGCTGCAGTGTGATGTGCCTTCCTGAGAGAGAAAACAGAGCAAACAGAGCTGCTTACTCAACAGCTGATGGCTTTTAGATGGAAAGAGCTTGCTTTCTTTCTGAAAAAACGTTGTAACCCTGAAGACTGCCAGCTGTGCCCTGGTTTCACCTTCTGGATCTGTGACATCTCTGATCTCTTGGTTGCTGTAAAACCTGCGCTCACGTGGAGGTGAAGCCAGTTCCTGAGCATGGGACCTGATGAAAGATTTGTGAAATGCTCATTGCAGCTTCCCTGGAAGAATGTGTTGTTGCTCTTTAGAAGGCATCTGTTCCCTGGCAGCAGCCTGGATTGCAGTCCCTTGGCTTCTCCCCTGTCCTGGTTGTGTCAGGCTCTTTCAAGGTGAGCTGAGGGGGCAGGCAGCATGTTTCACCTCGTCCTGGATCTCACCTTGGATATATGTAATTGCTGAAAGACTGTGTGGCAGGAATTTCAGGACTCCGTGTGCAAATTAAGAGAGAATTTTAGAGCCTTAAAATGCAGTGGTTTGATTTAGTTGTTAGCAGTGGAAGTGTGTTTGCCAGCTTAGAGCCAGATGTAGTGGTTTGATCTGTCAGTCAGAAGAACTTGATGCAGTGACCTCAGAACTTATGTGGGTGACTTCTCTACCCCTGTGGGCTTCTCCAAAGGCAGAATTGGGTCCGCTTTTGGTACCTGTGTGGTCTCTTCCACTGAAGGATACACCATTCTAGGCCTTCCAGATGCTGCTCCAGTATATCCCTTTGTGTTTTGACTTTTTTTGACTCTTTGCTCCTTCACGATTTTACACAAGAGCTGCTTTCTTTAAGGATCTTAGCAGCTCTGGTTTGTGTGGCTCTTAACTGCAGAGCAGGGTCAGGGGTGTGCAGGGAGGCAGGGACAGACACCTGAGCTCTGGGACTGCCTGCAGTGTTACTCGAACAACTGCTGTTTCTCTGCCTTGGTTACCTGTAAAGTAGAACTGATAATGTTGCTTTGGATTCCCCTCAGGAGATCTGGACTATCTACTCACAGTCTGTTGTTGTTCAGATACCTTAAATGCTCAGCTTACCTTACAGTTCAGCTGCCAGGAGGCCTCTGAACAGGTTTTACCAACAGAACATTAAGATGGGGATTTCTCTGTTTGTATTAACACTGCTGGTTTGTGATCAGCCCTCCTTGCTTCAGTGTTGAGGGAACAGGATGTTGTACCTGTGTTTTCTCCTTGGATGTTAAACTCAGAGGAACCAGAGCAAGGTGAAGCAAAAGGCAGAGCCTCTTTAGATGTTGTGATGGTTGTGCTTCAGCTCTGGGCTGAAGTTTGTGTTGGGACCAATCTCCTCTAACACCTTTATGGCCTGGATGAGAGAGCAAAGAGTGTGATGCTTCTAGTAGTCAGTGCTTCCAGGTTGCTCCACTTCAGATAACTTGCTGCTTTCCTGCAGTAATCAATTTCTTGTTCTGAAAGGTAGGAAAGCCCTCCAGTGCTGCTTCTTGAGTTAAATATACAGTTACTCCTTTGTGACAAACTGGTACTTAAGGGTTGGTTCCTTCATTGTTGCATGATGAGGCATCTGGGCAGAAAAACCTCTGCTTTGGTGCTACAAGGAAAGGAGAAGGAGTTTCATGAGCATAGAAGCTTGTAAGCACTTAATGTGGGCTGAGGACCAGCTTTCTGCATGGATTTTTTTTTTTTTTTTTGTCTTCCCTGCTGTAGTCTTGCATGCTCAGGGTGAATTATTTCTTATCTTTGTCTGTTTGCTCAGTTAATGGAGTTTGGGGGCCCTCTTCAGGGTGGGGGATTGTCTGTCCTGAGCTAGTTAATGTTTTTTGTAAATACTGTTGAGCTCTTCTCCAGGCTCCAGTCTTCATCGTGTTTCTCACTAAGCTACAAGTCCATGCTTCGTGTTCTCTGCTCTATGCCTGCTCTGCACTGGGAAAGCTGTTCAGCAGGGAAGTGAGGCATCTGTAGCTCACAGGCCACACCCTGGGGCTGCCCGGTGGTTCAGCAGCAGGAGCTGTGATTCCTGACCTTTTGGTACGTTTATAAGTGGGGCAGCAGGTGAACCTGACGAAGGCAGCTGAAAAAAATCAGGCCAGGTCATTTTATAGAGCATGCCCTCCGTGCTCCCCTGTCAGGCTTTTTCTCTGCATGCAGAGTATCATACCCTGGGGTGAATCCTGTGCTGTCCAGAAGATTTTCTCTCTTCTCTGTGGTCCTGCTGTGTCTCAAAGGCAGGCTTGGCTTCAAGGTGTGATGGGCAAGCTGGCCAGCAGGCAGGTCTGCTGGCAGACAACCTCTGACAGGATTACTCAGCTAGCAGCATAACCTCTGCAATAAATCATAGAAGATGGAATCCTGGGCTCTCATTTCTTACAGGGAGAGAAGATTTGCAGGAGACAGTGCAGAGAGCAGCTGGAATTGTTTAGAATTAAACGGATTGCAAGGAGGGTCCCCCGGTGAATCACGAGCCCTGTTTGCTAAGGGATTTCCATCTCTGCACTGCAGAATGCTGACTTGTTTCTCTCATCTGGCAGGATTTCTATTTATTTATTTATTTATTTTCAGTGTTTTGAACAGATCTTAGCAGCTTCTTCTGGGCAGTGAGACGGTGCTGTCAGAGACAGGCTTCTTGTGGCCTGGGCTTTGGGTGCGGCGTGTCTCCTGCACAGCTCCTCTACGTGGATCCTATTGGCTTCATATTTGGATGCTGATGGTCCCCTCTTTACTAAGCAAATTGCTTGCTTTTCTGGTACCTTTCTCATCAGGGTGGTCTTCCCTGCCTGACCCAGAGAGGACTTCTGCAGGACAGAAATTCAGCTGGCACCGAGCCCTGGGAGCATCTGGTTGTGCTGTTTGGCCAAAGCTCTTCTAATGGCAGCCAGTGGCATCTTTCATTGCTGAGGCAGGTGGAGTGGGTTTCATGGATAGGAGGCTCTTGGTGGACGTGTTCCAGAAGCAGTGCTATCTCCCTGTTGACACACAAACGTTTAGCTCTGATGGTTACTAGTAAAAAAAAAAAAAAAAGACTGTGTATTTAAGGAAAAGTGAACGCTACTGATGTGTAAAACCATACCATGTTTTTTCAGAGAGCTTCATGTTACTGGTAACACTAGAAACCACAGTAGACTTCAGTTTAGCATCAACTCTAACCAGTTTCTCATTTCTGGAAGTACAATTCAGCTCTTCCAATCTGTGAATTTCTTAGCGATTCATATAAAATTTATGGTCGAGAGTCCTCCTGATCTGAAGAAAAGCCTTTTCAGTGTTAATCTCCATCCTGTTGCTTTGTTTTGTGTTTGTGACAAACATTTAAAGAGCAGGGAGTGCAAGTCTGCAGTGGTCCGAGTCTTTGGTACCCAAAGGTCAGACCCAGGGTAGCACGATGAGGACATGAAGACACAGAGGCAGAGGAGCTGTATGTTCAGAAAGTAATTCTGGTGTGTTGTTTGTACCCTGGGGCCTCTGATGTAACCAGTCACGCTGCAGTGTGCTCGAATTCCTCTGAGATGCTCAGTATTTCACACTATGGTGCTGTCCCTGGATATTGTTAGTCTGGAGAATGGGAAGAGCCAAGCTGAGTGCTAACGCTGATAGCAGACCTTCCCCCAGAGACCTCTATAAATCCAGAGACACCTTGCAGAAGTGCAGGTGGTAATTAAAAAAAATTTTTTTAGTTCTCCATAACAGAGAATTATGCCTTCTAACAATCAGTCATGGAGACCCTGAGTGCTGGTCAGAGGCTGTCAGTTTTCACATGTCAGCGTCAACCTTCTGGGTCTGACTCCTAATAATCATGCAAGCTGGCAGTTTAGTTCTCAATTAACTTGATTTTTCTCAGAAACTGCTTTGCTCTGCAAGACTGGAAGAGTTTGACAATCTCTGCCTGGGTTCCCTGTCAGGCTGTGTGATGGGAAAGTAGGGCAGCGTCGTGATGGCCTTTGGAGGCTGTGTGTGTGACACGGTGCCAGCTGACCCAGGGACAGCTCCGTCCTGCAGCTGAGGACACCATCAGCGAGGTCCTGCTGGTGGGGTGGCTGCCACGGGGCCCAGCACTGCTGGAACCTCTTTGCATGCAGAAATCCTTCACCTCCCTGTGGACTTGTGTTCCCCTTTGCAGTGCATGCTGCTGTCTAACACACGCACACAGCTGCATTTCACGTTTTCAGCTTCAAAACATTGAAGGAGTTCAAAGTACTTGTGAATTTTACTTATCCAGGCAACAGTTCTGGCTGTCCCGGAAGGTTTGACGAGGGGTTCGTTCCCAGCATGACCCCAGCTCCTCTGCTCTGAAGTGGTTGTTTATTCCTCCTGCATCCTTCTAATGATATCAGATGTAATCAGGAGGCAGCTGAGACCCAGTTACATAACTGGTTGTCAGGGTTTCTCTTTTGGCAACATTACCCGTGTGCTGTTTTCACACTGACTTTCAGGAACTTGGGGCTTTTCTGTTAACTGGCTAATTCCTGAGCCGGATGTGATGTTTTTGTTTTTTCCCAGTGCGTAATAATTTGATCTGGTTGAGGTTTTCTAAACCTCAAAATGGATATTATTGCTTGGGACATGTGAGGCTGATGTGGGATTGGTGGAGTCCGGGCCAGCTCTCTCCTTAGGGCTCAGTGCATATCTGTGAGTGAGGTGTCTGTGGGATGGTGTGTGGTTCCCTCTGCAGTTCACACTGCCCGCACCCAGTGCTCGTTCAAACAGGACATTGTTCAGTGCATCTGCTTTCCTGCCAAGTCTGCTCTAAACACAGTGTTCTCCCTTCAAAATACGGTGAAAATGGGGAATTGAGGTTTTTTGTTGGCGTGTGGTGATCGTCCAAGCAAAGGTGGATCTTAGGCTCCATTTCTGGTTCCATTAGCTGCTCTGCAGGAGAAGGTGTCTTGAGGATGCTGGCCAGCACTGGTGCCCCTGCAGGCCTTATGCTACAGGCCAGAGTGGCAGTGTGGCTGTGAGGGGCTTCTGGAGGAACCTGGTGGTGTTTCTGAGTGTTGTGTGGGTGCTCTGTATCTCTCCGCTTGCTCCCTAGCACACCAGATAGCTTTGCTCTTGGTTTTAATCCCTGCACTGCAGGGCATTCACTGCAAGGTGCCAGGTTTATTGGTTTGAAACTTGCTCCCTGGCAGCAGTCTTTAGGTTGGCTCTTGATTCTCTTCAGGTTTGCAGTATGTCCTCAAACTGACTCTCCTGCACGGCTGTGGAAGGTGCTTATTTTGTTTATATTATCGTGGACTAATCCTCTTACCCAGAATTGGTGTTTGATAACGCATCACTGGGGGAAGTTGTAGCCTGTGATCAGTGACTGTCTTTTTCAGAATGCTGAGTGATTTCTGGCTGTGTTGGGAGCATGCTTTCAGCTGGATGAGTTTCAGAAAGGGCGAACGGTGGGTAGGACTGATATATAATGCAGTGTTTTGCTACTCCAAAACACAGTTGCAACTGTAAGATATGACCTGAGATGGTATGAAACCACTGCCAGCAGTTTTAGTCTTAAAATGGAGATTTTACAAGAAGAAATCTGGAAATGTGAATGACATTTGAAAAGGTTAGATTAAATTTCTAGGTTTGTGGAAAAGTGAGAAAGGAATTTTAAAAAATAAAATAAATGGAAGAAACATTCATTGAAAGGAAGCAGGGCTTCTTTTTGAGATAAATGTTTGTCTACAGGATTTGTGTTCCCTGTTTCAGCTTTGTCCTAGACTCCAAGAGCCCAAAAAAGAAAGCAGAGGGACTGCTTGAGTGATGGGTATGAATCACAGTACATTGTGCAGGCAGAAATCAGAGTGAAGAATTAGCAAGCCATACCTGTCGTGGAAAGCACATTGATAGCTGAAAGTGGTGCTTGGAGGTGCCAGCGACAGAGAAAATATGGTGTATTTTTTATAAAATGTTTTCGGGGTTTGGAGTTGAACCTATTCCATTACAGCTGTTCTTTGGACAACTCAGACCTCTTTTATAGCAGCAAATGGGGAAAAGGAATTTGAAGAAATAATTTTGTTACCTTCAGTAAGCATAGTCTTAAATGGAACAAACCTAGCTACCAGGACTCTGGTAAAACCCAATGATAAATTTGAGTGGTGGAAGTGATACCGTTTTTCCCTTCTTGACAAGGAGTTGTTGTGTGTAGCTGCTTGTTGGTAGGATGTATTCTTCTAAGCAAGGACTAAGTTGACCATGTTCTTCTGTATTCTCATACTTGAAGAAGTTCATTTTAAGTGCTGAAGTTGGCAGAAGAAAAAAAAAAGATGCCATGAGAAATGTGTTCCTGCAGTTATTTTAATGTAGTTTATGAATCATAAATCCCACAAGATTTTTGCTGCTGGGGGGGGGGGGGGGGGATGGATGAATATGATAGCGAGATCTAGTGTCAGCTCTGAGTTTGTCTGCAGTTTTAACAGTTGTGCGTGTTCTGCTTTTTGCTTAACCGTGGCGAGGCAATCTGATGGCACTTTCCTGGTTCTCTTTTGTTTAAAGGCAGATTGGGAGCGGCGCAGAGAAATTTCCTTACTAGATGACATTTCATCGCAATGTCCGATCGTTTGGGGCAAATAACCAAGGGAAAGGATGGGAAAAGCAAGTACTCGACTCTCAGCCTGTTTGATAAGTATAAAGGAAAGTCAATAGAAGCTATCAGAACTACAGGTAAGGAATACCTTCAGAAATCTTCTGGTTAGGTTGGGTAGGATACCTGATGGGTGGCAGCGGGGTTACTGAACTGTGGGTATCTAGACTTGAAGGGAAATGATTGGTTTTGCTACTGAGCAGCTGGGAGACTGTGTGCCCTTTCATTTAGCCCGTGTCCTTGCTGTGAAGTGGTCAGGTTGCAGACCTGACTGAAAGGTTTGCTGGAGACTGTGGTTGTTGTAGAATAGGGCAGTTAAGCTGACTAACTTTAGTACTTACCTTGGTAAGTAGTACTTATTGAGGTGGTCAGAACTTGTGCGTAGGTGAGAGCTGAGGACTGAAGATCCCTGAGGAAGAGCCTGTGTTGGTTTTGCAGTGGAGGCATGATCAAAAGGGGTAAAGTGGAAAACAAAAACAGGAGCTGCTTAACTGGAAGGCTCTGGATTTGATGTTTGAGTAGAAAAATGAGGTATCAGCTTAGTAAATGTGATTTTATGAGTAGAGTTGAAGAATCTAGACCTCAGGATTCCTGGGGTAGGTGTCCAGTCCGTCCTAAGAAATGGTCTTGGGTGACTATTTCCCGAGGCTGTGAAAGGGAGATCTGCCTCTGTTGAGAAATGGAAGAGGGGTATTTATCTGCACCATTAGGTAAAAGATGGGGTGTTTTCTCTTAGGGTGATTACTTGTCTCCTTCCCCTCCTCGTAGGATGCTGCCTATTAGCCAACTTTGTTGGTGTTCCTGAAGGAAGTGATCTTATTTCATTGACTCTTGGTTTTGTGAATAGCAGCAACGATTCTGCTTACTGGGACACAGTTGAGGTTACTGGGCTAGCAGGATACAGCCACCACCTGATCTTCTTGTGTTCCCTTCTCACTAGTTATTCCTAGACATGGCTTACAGAGTCTTGGAAAAGTTGCTGCTGCTCGGCGCATGCCACCTCCTGCAAACTTGCCTAGCTTGAAGTCTGAGAACAAAGGAAACGACCCCAACATCATTATAGTACCCAAAGACGGTACAGGATGGGCAAACAAGCAGGATCAATCAGACCAAAAGAGGTAGGTAGATCTGCTTTTTGCTATGTTTCCTCAGCCAAGGGGCAGCAGCAATTCTGCACTGCTGTGCTTTGTTGAACCTTAGAAAGATCAGTTCTCTGTTTTTTAAGCCAGCACAGAACCAAGAGTAGCATGATATTTAGCAGCTGTTAATTTGCAAGTTGTTGTCTTGGCCTCCTTTCTGTTTGATCTCAACCTCTGCTGTTTCTTCCTAGTTCCAGTGCGACGGCTGCACAGCTGCAGGAGTCGCTGCTGCAGCAGGGTTTGCAGAAATCTGTCTCCAATTTACAGAAGCCGACACAGTCAATCGCTCAGGAGGTAGGCACGGGCAGTCTCTGTCACCATTTTCCCTGCGCCCAGTCAGCTTGAGGGTTTCCTTTTATTGTCTGTGTTGCCGTGTGCAAGTAAGGATTGGCAGACTGTAACTTACAGAACAGCTACTGCGTAATCAGTTCTTCTCCAATTGACTCTTGACTCCCAAGTTGCTGTGCCTCAGGAGTGCTGAGCTGCAGTTACACTGTAATTTTGTGCACATTGCCTCTGTACCTTTCAAGCGTGTGGGGAAAGTCTAGTTTCAGTCTAGAAAGAATGGCTGGAATGCGGGATGGCTGGTTAGCACTTGTAAACTATTTTACTTTGGGTCTAATTCATGTGTCGCTTGGTGACAACAGATCCAGCTCTTGCTCCCAGCCTGATGAGACTTGATAAGAAGAGATCTGGTCATGTGGGAGAAGTAGCCAGTGTCAGGACCTGAAAAAACTATTGGCAAGTAAGAAAGCTTCCTCAGAGAGTGCAAGGACCTGTCCCCCTGTGCTGTGGATTTCATACTTCGAGTTTCAGCCCTTGAGACTCAGGAAAATTAGGACAGGTTATGATTTGAAGAGGAAAAGAGTGGTTAATGCATGAGAAATAGGGTAGCCTTCATGCTGAGGTGTAGCATGGAACAGATCTGGAAGATTAAGACATCCAGGTTGGGAAAATGCAACAGAATGAAGAGAAGGCAGTATTAGAGATAGGAAAGGAAGAAAAACGGTTTGAGGAAATAGTTCTTGGAGGTGAGAAGAGTAGAGTTAAAAAGCAAAAAGCAGGGCCAAAGGGAGTCTTTCCACTGTGGCATCATAGTGCTTCCCCACATAGTGGGGAGCAGTTGACTTAAGCCCCAACGAGAAACAGGGGAGACCTGTGATAGCCAGTGACATCTGGGTGATGTAGAGTTTTGAACTGTAGCAGGTACTACCCGGGAATTGTGGAGTAATTAACTGATCTTTGGGCTTTTTTTTGTTTTGTTTTGTTTTGTTTTTTTGCTTTTGGTTTTGTTTCGACTTTATTATATTTTCAGAGTACAAATTCAGTGCCAGGTGGACCAAAGTCATGGGCACAGCTGAATGGAAAGCCAGCAGGACTAGAAGGTGGTGAGTATGATCCACAGAAAGGGAGCTGGATGCATGCTTATCTCAGGCATGATTTGGGGTGGACTCCATTTCTTTCTGCGCTCCCTGTCTAGGCTGGTGCACAATGGAACACAGCTGTGTTGGTTACAGTACAGTGAGGCCACATGAGTCCTGTTCTGAGTCTGAGTAATCTATTGGCTGGAATGGTGAAACCACATTGGTTCACGTCTGTCAAATGCAAGACACAGCTTGAGCAGAACCTGTCGTGTTGTTGCTCTGAAGCAAAGCCAGTGCCATCTTCCTCAGCCCAGAGCAGTGTTTAAAAAGAAGCGGAAGAGAGAGTGGAGGAGGAAAGGGTTTGGATTAGGAGAAAACAGCACTTCAGAGACTGGAAATTAAGGCATTTCCATGGCTGGTAGCATGGGGAAATTGGCTTAGTAAGGTGGTCTGAAATGAGCCTGTAATGGTTATGTTCAGGGAGGCTGTATGCATGGTCCTTGGCTGAAGGGTCAGCGGTGGAATTGGCATTGAGCCTGCTGCAGGATGCACTTGTTTACATCTTGGCTGATGCCTGATGTCTCCTTTGGTAACTGCAGCTTACCACTTCTGCTCGACTAAGGATCCTGGAACAATGTTAATATAAATTGGGAGTTTAGTTGACTTCAGATGCATTCATTTCCACATACGAGGTAATTTCCAGTCTTGCCTTTAAAACTGTGGTGAGAATACCAGTGCGGTTCCAGTTTAATGTGGATAGACCTGGAAGCCATGAGGCATGAAACGTAATTACAGAGAGTTTTTGTCTAAGAATTGAGCCATAGATAGCAGAGGGGGAAAGAAAGACACCAAAACCGTGGAAGAAATAAACCAGTACTAAAAAAGACACACCAAACTTCTCAGTGTATGTCTAGGATTGTAGTGGGAATTATTGCTTGCTTGTTGATGCTTCTACTGTTCAGCCCTGCCCAGCCCTGCCCGCAGGGAAAACTGTAACACTGCCTAGGGATTGGGATGGAGGAGTTTGTCCTGAAAGACAGTTAAATGCTGTTAATGTTCTCATTGTTATTCTAGTTCAGTAGAATGCAGTAGAAAAGATGAACTCTTAACACATCAGCTGATGTTATGTGCAGCAGTTGGCAGTTTCTTCTCCAGAAATCTTCGGGGGGGGGGGGGGGGGGGGGGGGGGAGATCTTGTGCAGTGTGCAGATTCCAGAAAGAAGGACTGGCTCAAGTTAACGGCATTATCTTTGCCCTAAAGAGTAAAGATTAGACTCTTCTGTTAGATCTTCACTGGTCATTGCTGGTACTTCTAACGTGATAATTCTGAAGGAGGATTAGCCAAGCAACATGAAGAAACAGTTCTGGAAAAAGAATAGTGCAAAAACGGGGATGAATTCTTGTTAGCTGATGTTAGTGAATTTAGGAGAATTGCTGTGTTTTGTTTTCCAGTCACTGCCAGATCTTCTTAAGAGAGAGGGTGCTTTCATTCTAGGGTAGCTGGTGACTCAGCAAAGCAATCTTCCAGTGACAGGAGATGAACCTGGCCTGCTCTGGCCAGTGATGTGCATCTTAAAAATGCTGCAGTGAGGAGGAGAGCTGGGGAGCAGCATATAGCACTTGGTCCTTATCTGTGGTCTTTCACCAACTATATTGCCAGAAATTTAACAGTAGCGTTCCCCAGTGGAGTGAGATTTGAGCAGAAGTCTGAATAGAAATGTCAAGTACTTGATAAGAGAATATCATTTATAAGTCATCTTGCAGAATTTGTATCCATGCCTCTGAATTTTGTGCTGCACAAAAATAATTGAAAGCCGAGAAAGTTTGCTCTGACTTTGTTGAATGTGAAAGTTTAAGTGAAAACTTCAAGAGTGTGGAACTTTTTGGTGAGGACATCTGTTTCAGTGTTGGTGCCAATTTCTGAAAGCTTTTAGGATGTGATCTGGGGTGCAGGTATGACAGTAATTTGAGTTTAAATTTGCTGGATGCGCCAGTTCTTGGAAAATGCATTTCCAGGTTGATCTCATCAGGGAGTTGAAAGAGTGAAAAGATCTTCTGAGTCCCATACTTATTTGTCTGACAGGTTCAAGGGCCTCAAGCCGACTGTTATCCTTCTCTCCCGAGGAATTTCCGACGCTGAAAGCAGCTGGCGAGCAGGACAAGGTTGGCAAAGAAAAGGGCGCCTTAGATCTGTCGTATGGGCCAGGACCAAGCCTCCGCCCCCAGAGTAAGTGGATGTGTTTTTCTGCCTTACCCCAACTCAGGACCTCAGCCCCGAACGTTTGTTTTGGGCAGTGGGTGCCATTTCACAGTACTGTCAAATACTCCATCCCTACTTCTGTCTTGTTACGGGCTCACGTCATTTTGCTTAGTGAAGGCTGTGGATTTGTATGTAAGGTTCATCATGTTCAGTGCTTGAGTTCTGTCTTCCAGTCTGTTAATACAGACTGTAATATACTGTCGTTTTTCTATAAAACTGCTGCATATGGGAATAGAGAAGGGTTTACTTTGTTCTGTGACTTTCAGTATAGTGATGCTGCAAAGCAGACATCTTCCCTCAGGGTAGGGGAGAGTTACAGGTGAAGTGAGAGCATGGTTTAGTCTTGTCTTTGAGTGTTTCTGTTTGATTTAATTGCCTTTAATTTTTCAGGATGAGGAGTGTGGTGGTGAGTGGACCAGAGTTCTGGTTGAAATTGAGCCTTACTGGAAAACAGGGACACTAGTTGTGCAGTAATTGCCTAGTAGCAGCTGATGCTTCTGGTCTCTTGGGAAAAATAATGTGTCTGGAAATTTTACTTGGTCCCCAACGTTTTTTTGCATTCTCAGTGTAATTAAGGCTTGACCAGAGTATTTTTGTTCTGAGTTTCTGGTGAAGTGGTTACATTCACAAATGTTAACATAATTGTTACCTCCTTTCCAGATGTCACCAGTTGGAGGGAGGGCGGTGGGAGGAACATCACCTCTGCCACATCTCTGACCGCCTCCCCTGCTGAGCTGGGCAGCAAGACCTCTAGCACTGGAGACGGAGCCCCCTCCTCAGTGAGTGCCAGCGACCCTAAGGAGCCGTCTCTCCGCCCAGCTCAGCCTGTCCGCAAAGGGGCTTCGCAGTTCATGGGGAATGTCTACCAGCCACCTACATACCATGACATGCTGCCTGCTTTTGTAAGTTGCACTTCTCACGAAGCCCCCTCATATCTTTGCTTCTCATAGTATGCGTGCATGTTGATTAAGTCAGCTAAGATAGCATTTTCGTAGACTCTCAACTGGCTTCTGGAGCTTGCTCAGGGATCCTTCATCTATTTTTAGTTTTCCCTATTGTATGTTTACCCTTTCAAGTTAGAATTGCGTAGCACTTATGTGCTCCAGGGAGAAATGAAACAGCCACAGCCTTGCTCAGCTGAAGGAAAAGTTCCTGCTTTTCCAGAGCTGGAGAGGTAATGTATTTGTTAGACAGCTAGACATTAAACGTTTGTTTTGACTTTGCATAGTTGCAGCTGCAGTGCCTGTGTGTAACCTAATCTGAGTAAGCCTCCTTGTGGCAGTGAAAATACAGGCTCTTCTGCTTTGTCTTGTTCTAGATGTGTCCACAACAGCCATCTGAGACCCCTGCACCATTGGACCGAGGGTCCTTTCCTCTTCCTCAGCTTCGGCTTGAGCCCCGTGTCCCTTTCAGACAATATCAGATGAATGACCAGGATGGGTAAGGTTGCCACGGCAGTCCCACTTGAAAGGCTGATTTGGTGTGTGACACAAACCTTACACTGTGCAAGGATTTGAGCTAAAGATCAGTTGTGTGGGTGAAGTTGTAGGTAACCACAGAGAGTGCCTGAATTGTACTCAAGGGATCAGTGCTTTGCTGTGACTACAGCAGCATCTGAAATGTTGCAGGACACTGAGCGCTGTGTGTCTGAGGAACAAGTAGATGTGTAGTGTAGGTGTGTGTGATTGTGGACTGGCAGGTTTGCAGCCCTAGAAAGTGAGTACCAGATATATAGAGAAGTTTTGCTGAACAGAGAGAGATATTCACATTCCTTCGATATCATCAGTAGAAAATGCCTGATTCCCTGTTAAAAGTCAACTACATGTTCCTTTATTTCTAACCAATATTTTTGCATCTCCCTGTAGAAAAGAGAACAGGCTTGGCCTGTCTCGCCCAGCACGTCCACTTCGGCAGCTGGTAGAGAGAGCACCTCGGCCTACCATCATCAATGCAGAGAACCTGAAGGGGCTGGATGAACTAGATAATGATGCGGATGATGGATGGGCAGGTAAAGTACCTCTATCCTTTAGCTTCAAGCAGTGACTTAGCAGGTAGAGCAAAGTAATTACTCCTCACTGCAGTGTGGAATTGCCAGAAAGTTCTGGTGACTCTATTTCTCTACTGTAAATGAATGAGAGGAAAGGCTGGTCAGTGCAGTTGTGAAGGTGCTCTTGGTGTACATGATGACCCAATGGATCCTTCTGATCCTTCCATCACAGTTCTCTAGGAACTGGATCTGAAGACTCCTGAAAGCTGAAAACACCAAGCAGCAGAAGAGTACAGGAGTGATGAAGAGTTAGTCCCTCCTTTTCAATTATGGCAGTATGCAGTTACCCAGTCTAGTTTGATGGCTGTCTCCTTACTTGCAGCCTTCTTTCGCAGGCTGTTCACTGCTTTTCTTTAGAGACCAACCTGCTGTTCAGCGGTATGAGTTGTTGCTAATGACATAATTTCCAGAATCTGTGCTGGATGTTCTGTTTTCAAAATAGCATCTAATTCAGTGCCAGAGAAGGCATGAACTTTTTGAGGGTGTGGCAGGAATGATTTATTTCCTCTGATATGACTTTTTTCCAATTCTGCCTTCTCAGGCATTCATGATGAAGTGGATTACTCTGAGAAACTGAAGTTCAGTGAAGATGAGGAAGAAGAAGAATCTCTTAAAGATGGACGGCAGAAGTGGTAAGAACAGACTGCATTCACTTCCATGGTTCTCAGTGAATACAAGCATCACTTAATAGTTGCTCTAAATGTTGAGGCTGATTATTTTTTTTTCCCTGTCTTGTACTGGGGTTTTGTTGATTCCACCTGCCAGCCTTTGAGCGGGCCTCGGGTGTGCGTGGGTCATGGAGCTGAGTGCCAGGTGTCACACCTTTGTCAAGCTGCACAGCAGTGAAGTAACTCCTTAAGCACCTTAGAAGTAAATATAAAAAAAGCCCATTGCTTGGTCTGGTGGTTGTTTAGTTTAGATTGTTTGTTCCTGGTAAAGTCAGTTGCCTTTGCTGCTCGATGAGTAAGTCTGAAAGTTTTTTTTTTTTTTTTTGAAGCAAGTTGCAAGTGTAATAGCAAATCTGTTGTGTTTTTTTTTTTTTTAATGACAGGAACAGCTGGGATCCCAGAAGGCAGCGGCAGTTGTCTATGAGCTCTGCAGACAGTGCAGATGTCAAACACACCTTGGAGGAGGGAAAAAACTGGGGCGACTCAGTTGGTTTGTCTCGGTCAGTCCGGAAAGTGCAGGATTCACAGCAGCCTCCAAGGAAGATAAATGGCTGGAACTCTACATCTGAATACCAGGTAGGTTGAGCTCATGTGGGTGGGCACATTCTGCTGAGCTAGTGGGTGCGACACATCGCTGTCCTTAAAAGGCCTCCTAGATGCTATTCTGAGCATGGCATGTTGATGAATTTCTCATTTCTTTGCTTATGTGTACTGCCCTGCCACTAGAAAGAGAAAATTGAAGCTGATCCCAAGCAGTGGGGTTGTCAGACAGAAAATGGATACCAAAACAGATAGCAGTAACTCCTCACCAAAAGGGGATTTGTGTGCGTGAGGATAGAGGGATGACAGCAGGCAGGAGGGGATTTTTCTCATGATGGGATGCAGAGCTTAAGTCATACTTACTGATAAATGTTTTTTTCTTTGGTAGAAGCCCTCAATGGGAAGTACTCTCAGACAGCAGTCCCTCGAGGATAAAGAAGAAAAAGTGCCACTGAGACAGAAGTTTGTGCATTCAGAGATCTCTGAGGCTGTTGAACGGGCCAGGAAACGACGGGAGGAGGAGGAGCGGCGAGCCAGGGAGGAGAGGCTGGCAGCATGTGCTGCCAAGCTGAAGCAACTCGATCAGAAGTGCAAACTGGCTCAGAAGAGTGGGGAGACCCAGAAACAGACAGAGAACGAAGATCTGCGACCTCCAAGCACAGAGAAAAATGCCGTGCAAGAAAATGGTCACGTTTTCCGTAGAGGTACAGAAGCATTGCTTGCTTTTTTGCTATTGTGCTGGTCTTTCACCTGGATTGTGGGGGAGTTCGGGGAAGGAGCATTTGTGGATAGTGTTCAATAAGTGATTCGCCACACATATTCTATGGAGTATTTTGGATTGATGGTTGAGGGTTCATTTGAGGAGAGGGGGGATAAAGAAGCAACCTAACAGTTAAAACAAGCACAAACTTCTTTGGTTATTTTAACTGTGCTCAATTAGCTGTGCTGGCAGAGACCTTGTTGGAGTGGGCTTCCTGGACTTCTCGTAGTCAGATAATGCTGTTTTGTGATGAGGCTGCTGGTCACAAAATCATTTTTTTGGGAAGTTCTGACACATCTGAGGAGTAACAGCAAATAGACTTTGTCCCACAGTTCAGAAGCAAAAGGCTGATAGCAGAGGGGGACAAAAATCTATCACTTAATCAAGAACTGTCAGAGAAATCACAAAGATTGTGAGGTGCTACGTATGACTGTAATACAAGTTCAACCATGTCAGGATGTGTCTGTGCTTGTGTATATTTTGCTCTGGTGATGTACACACAAGCTGTGCCCTGGGCAGTACTCATCAAGGCTTATTTTCTTCTCCCCAGCAACCCCTGAGTTTCACACACAGGATGTCTCTGGCTATCTGGAAGAGGAGACTCCTGCCCCAGCAGCACCCCAAAGCAGCAGTGAGGAGGAGCTCAGAGAAGCTCCATCCCCAGCACAGGAATTCAACAAATACCAGAAGTCTCTTCCCCCACGATTCCAGAGGCAGCAGCAGCAGGTAATAGGTGTGATACTCCTTCCCTACTTCTTTGGACCCCCGTGTAGCAGTTGTCTGCCTGATTTTCATTGCCATCAGTGTCAGGTAACCAACTCATCCTTGGGCTGGGAGGTGACAGCTGCTGGTTCTCCTCCAGCCTTTTTCACTGTTCTTGATTACAAATGCATACTGTGTAACACGCATGAAAGGGTTCTCTGTGTTGATTACATGATTTTTTTCCCTCCTGTGCTGAAGCTGTTGTACTAGGAGCTTTCTGTGACTGGGGAGAGGCGTGGGTAGGCCAGGTTTATCACTTGCCTGGGAGAAAAGTAGACACTGCTGTCAGAATTGTCGACTTGTCTGGCACTGTTATCTTTGCATCTCCTGGCACTGTGACATCTTAGGTCTATGTGGTGTGTAGCAGAGCTCTGGTTTGCAAATGTGTGCATGTACTGGAAGCCAGGGACTTTCACCTTCCCGGGTCCAAGGTCAAAAAGCAGCAGTGGCTGTGTTGATACTTAGAGATCCAGCAAAGTATCTTACTACCTTTGGCTAGTAGTAAACCTGGTGAGTGCTTGTTCTTATTCCATGGGGTCAGCCATTTGCATTTGATTTTCTGCTTGCTGAATGCTTACCCTGTTTGCTATAGGTCGCCATTTGCCTGCCAGGGTCAAACTGTGCTCAAGTTGACAGGTGGTTGAACTGTACTTACAGGCTGAACACGAGTGGTGTAGAGTGGCCTGCTTCTTGTTCCACTTCCTCCTGCCTTTGCAGAGGGAGGTGACTTTTTACATCTGCTCTAACTTTCTACACAACCTTTTTTTTTTTTTTTTTCCTGTGAGGCTCTTGTTGATAACTATTCTCTTTGAACCACAAGTCTGTGTATGATTCTATTTTGTTTCACTGACAGTTCTTTCTGGGCACTGAGAAACCAGTCTGAATTGCTTCATGTGGCTTATCTCTTTCCAGGCTTTTCAGTACTTTATTCCTCATACGTGCTGTCCTGCTCTCCTTGCTGCAGCAAGCCTCCATCCTTAGGGCACAGAGGGGAGAACACACAGGCTTGTGATAACAGAGTTAATTGTCATTCATCATAGAATAACCATTTGAAATGTGGTACTATCATCTGTGCTGCAGACCTTAGTGAAGAGCCTGCATTTGGCTTTTGCTTGGAAGCTTAGTAATTACTCAATCTCATGGCTATTCCCCGTGACATTTTCATGATTCAAATGTGCAGTGGCAAATGTTGCTGGTGTTACTCTTTTAAAGAGATGCTCTGAATCTAAAATAATTGGATGTCTTTGCTGTTGCACTATTAATACCTCAGGTCATTGTTACTGGAATAAGATGAAATTTTCATTGTATTTTCTCCCACCCTTTGTGTTGTTAGTGTGTTTTAAGAAGTTTGTATTTTGGGTGGCTTCTATTGCTGCTTTTGCTGCATTGGTTTCATGAAAAGAAAAGTCAATGCCATCAATACTGTCTTTTATGAAATATTTTCTCCAAGATCCTGGAAGACGAGGTGACTTTGTGTTTATTTTACTTTTCTCTCCTCCCATAATGACTTTCAGTTTCAGACATAAGTTTGCCTCTTGCTCTGCATTAGGGATTGCCTTTTTTTTTTTTGTAAACAATTACTGCATTTGACACTGCAAGCTTGGTAAGAAAAGTGTGGTGGCAAGCTTGACAGGTAAACAGGTGTATTTCCTGTTATTTAGAGCTGTGTGTGTTTTGAAAACTTTCTTCAGTACAGAGAGTTCCCTTCAAAACAGGTTCTTCTTGGGCCTTAGGCAATAGTTAAATGTTGAGTTAAATTAACATCATAACACTCCTCATCTAAAGGAAGGTAAACTGGCCGTGTGGGAAATGAAAAACAACCCAGTGGTGTCAGTCCATCTCCGGAGGACGCACAGGAAATACTATGAAATATTAACAGCTCTCCTAATTGAATTTAGAATGTTCTTATCTAATCTGTTTAGCTAACATGAATAGGACTATTATACACACACACTAAATAACTTACAATGGCATTTCCTTCACGGAGCAATGCCTTCTGAGGTATTTAGTTCCAGTTAAGGGATGATGTTTGACAGGAAACTGTCCTATATCTCATGGAAATGCTGAGAAAAATACGAATTCCTGTCTTGAAGCTCATCTCTTTTATTTGACTATGCAGTGGGCCCATATTGTGTGACCTGATCTCTTGGCTGCATTTATTATGTCCTGGGTAGTTTAAGAAAAACAGCACTTGCTGCATTTTCAGTTTGTGGTGTAATGCCTTTAACTGCTCTGCCTTCCTCTCTGCTCTTGTTTTTGAGCCTCTTACACAGTGAGTGTGTTTTCTATGGTCTGGACAGGTTGCAGATGTGATTTCTCGCACCATGACAGTTATTGTCAAATGGCCCATCCTTGTTTCCTGCAGGAGCAGCTGTACAAGATGCAGCATTGGCAGCAGCAGCAGGTCTATCCTCCCCCATCCCATTCCCATCGGACGTTCTACCCTCCACACCCCCAGATGCTTGGCTTCGACCCTCGCTGGATGATGATGCCCTCTTACATGGACCCTCGCATGGCTCCAAGTCGCACCCCTGTGGATTTCTACCCTTCAGCCCTTCACCCTTCAGGTGAGATATTTTTGTTGTTTCTCTTTGTCATAGCAGTTGACTTGATCAAATATATGTAAAGCTGCTGTAGCTGTTCATCAGTCCTACGGCTTTGGGAGTTGGTTTTCCAGATTTTAGAATGCAAGGGTCATCTTGGAGCTTCTACAAATGCCCAGGTACTCAGTGTCCTCAGGGCTGGTATTTCATGTGGTTTCTGGTCATTGAGGAGATTGAACTGTTGAGATGTGGCTCTTCTATCTTGCTGTGCTTCATTTATCTCACTTCAGCTCAGTCTTATCCTGGCTGGCTGGCTGGCTTCAATAAAGCTCTAGGGAGGAGAAAGTCAGTTGCCATGGGGGACTACTGTGGAAACAAAGGAGACTAGGAGAGAGAGCATATTGCCTCTCAATCCTCTGCACTGTTCTGGGAGATATTCCTTAACAGCCGTGGAGCCATGGAAGGTATAAAGGCAGATCTTTGCCTTTAGAGTAGAAGGATCATTTTGTGAATTATTGGCAAATGTAATGGGAAAAATTGTAGTTTCTGGGAAGGTACTATAAGCATAGAGCTTACCTTGTTACTGATCTTCAGAGATTAGAATATAAACACTAAGGTGTATAAATTACTCCCTTGAGTCTGTGACTTGTTTTCACACACCTGCTCGTTGCCAAGCCTGTGATGGTGAGCAAGCTGGTCTCTGAAAGCTGTGTCACCTGCTATATTGTTCCAGGTGTACTTCCCAGATGTGTATTTCTTAAGTACAGGGTCATCTGTGCAGAAAGGCTGCAGAGATAACTGTAGTCACCTGCAGTCTGGGAAGGAAGGGGAATCCAGCTAATGATAGATTGTTAATTCTTCCTGATATTGAGATTGTAGTTTTAATGATATGAACTCTGTTGTGACCAGGAATTATGAAGCCCATGATTCAGCAGGACTCCATCAGTGGGAACAGCTGTCGATCTGAAGATCAGAACTGTCAGGCAGAAAGGAAGGCTTCTCCCATGGACCCTGTGCCAGTGTGGGGCCCAGAGGGTTATGCATCTCTGCAGAGCAAAGGGTACTCCTTATCACATCAAAAGCAGGCTGACAACATGACCATGGAGGGGCTGCATGCCAGGTGAGTGCAGATTTCCACTGTCCTCACATATACTGTGATGGGAGGCCGTGCTGCCATAAGAGGGAATCTCCTACTGAAAAGCAGACTTAGAGTTGACCTAAAAGATGTCAAACAGGCCAGGATACTGATCTGGTAGCACCATTTTGTTGTTGAGTTTTTATGTTTTGAAGATGCTTACTTAGTTATGACTTAACTCAGTCTTTCTGTCTGATGCTAGTCTAGATTGACTAGCATGGAGCCTTCTGGGGCTGCCTGTTCAGTAGGAGTGAGTAGCTTGTCATTTACATGGATAGGTACTGAAAATGATGAGTCAGAAATTCTTGTCATTTCTAGTTTGTCTCCTAATTCTTTTGGACTTCCTGAATTCAGTTACTTGTTGGGCTGAATTTCCCATTATTTCTGAAGTTTGCAGCCTGTCATAGGAACTGCTTTCTTTATCATCCACTGATTTGTCAAACCAGATAGTACAGCCTGGGGCCATAGCAGATCTGCCCAGCATTCAGGTACTTACAGGCTCATTGTCTCATGATGTAGAACAAAACCTAATTTATTTTTTTGTACTTCATGTGCCCAGCTTGGGCCCTTGGGTACATGCTGTGCTTTGCATTGGCTGACTGTTCTGTATCTGTTTCCTTTATAGAAATGGCAGTTCTTACTCTTCCTCTCCTGGAAGGCCAGAGAATCTGAGCACCCAGCGAGATCTCTTTGAGGAAAGAGGGGAGGAATACCTGAATGCTTTTGACAAGAAAGCCCAAGGAGACTTTGACAGCTGCCTGTCTTCTCAGAGACTAGGCCAAGATCTCTTATTTCAACATCAGGAGAGTGTGCAGGAAACCTGTACTTCTAGCAACCGCCATGCAAACTTGAGATGTTCACCTCTAGAATCTGATTTTATCCAAGCAGAGAAGAAACCTGAATATAATGGCTGGGATATCAGCCACCATCAGAAACCTTCAGAGACCGCAGCGGAGATTACTGAAGAAATTCCCAGGAATGAGCAGTCATTCACTGCTGACCCTTGGAAGAAAGAAGGAGCTGATACCAAGCAGCCTGCTGAAGAGACAACAGAGTGGGCCCCTGAAAACCGAAGCACGAGTGTTCAACAGCAGGAGCAAATTGGGAGGACACGGCGATCAGGCCCAATCAAAAAGCCAGTCCTGAAAGCCCTCAAGGTGGAGGAGAAGGAGAAAGAGATGGAGAAGGTCAAACTGGAGGGAGAGGACACCTCACGCCATCTGAAGGAGAAGGTGACTGTTCAGAAAGTAGAAAAGGAATCGGATGATTCTGCAGCTTTACTGAACTCCACACGTTATCTGCTGGATGACAAAGGTTCTTCCCAAGCCACCCTTGCCCGAGAGGCTGAGAAGTCACAAGAGGAAGAAGAGGAGGAGGAGGAGGAGGAAGATAAACCAGAAAGAACCTGGGAGAACAAGCTCTCCAGAGAGTCCAGTGATCTCCCTCCCACAAAAAGAAATAACTGGATCTTCATTGATGAAGAACAAGCCTTTGGTGGGAGAGGTCAAGGCCGTGGGCGAGGGAGAGGCTTCAGAGAGTTCACCTTCAGAGGCCGAGGCACTGTTGTGAGCAGTCGGGGGGTCTATAACAACCAGCGGAGCAGCCGAGGCAGAGGGCTTCGGGAGTTCAACCAGCCAGAGGACTTCCCCAGGGGCAAGCCAAGGCGACGGATTGCGAGTGAGACGCATAGCGAGGGGTCGGAATATGAGGAACTCCCCAAACGTCGCCGGCAGAGGGGCTCCGAAAACAGCAATGATGGCTCTGTACTGGACAGAGAGGACAGTGATTTGAAGAAGGGAGACTTCAAAGAGTCTTGGAGGTCCAACAAAATCTATTCAGATGATCACACTAGTCTGGACCCTAAGATGAGGGCACCAAGAGCTTTTGGGAGGTCGCTGCCACCAAGACTAAGCAACTCTGGCTATGGGCGAAGAGGTTTCATGGGCAAAGAGCCAACCCAGTGGCAAGGCAGGAGTGGGGGAGCGGGGTGGCAGGAGTACAGCCACACCTCTCCATCTGATGCTTTTGGGAGCAGGCAGCAATCTGACAGGGACTACGTTCAGGATTCTTACAAACACACGGATTCTTTCTCTAGCCGGGTTTTTGATGAGAGCCATCTGGATGACAAGAGGCACTTCTTCCAGGAGGATTACTTAGCAGATCAGGAGAACATAGAGAACAGGCCATTCAGGAGGCGGCGTCCCCCCCGTCAAGACAAGCCCCCACGCTTCAGGCGCCTCCGGCAAGAGCGAGAATCGGTCGGTCAGTGGAACCCTGAGGAGGGAGGAGGCCCCAACCTGCTGCCCAGCCAGTGGGCAGGGCGGCCCAAGCTGAGCACTGCAGAGAAGAGCAGCATCTCGGGCAGACGGTCTCCTGAGCTTTCCTACCAGAACTCCTCAGACCATGCCAACGAGGAGTGGGAGACTGCATCTGAAAGCAGTGACTTCAGTGAGCGTCGCGAGAGGAGAGATGGAGTCTCAGAGAGTGAGGGCCAGCTGGAGGGTGGCCTTGGGAGTGGTAGCTTGGGAGAGAAGAGGGAGCTAGCAAAGAGGAGCTTCTCAAGCCAGAGGCCACTGGTGGACAGGCAGAACCGCAAGGCTGAGCCAGCAGGATATGTGGAGCAGACTGTCAGGACTGTGGGAGCAGCTTCACGATACGAGAGCCAGCAGAATGGAGCGCTCATGAAAAGCAACAGGTAAAGTTGCTATCTCATGTGCAAATGTCTGTTGTCTGGTACACAGGTAACATGTCAGTGGAGAAGGGCTGGGCTGTGATTGGGGAGCTCTTGCCATGTCTCTTTCGGTCTAATGCAGGTGATTTGCAGCATTATTTATCCAACCTTAATGTGTCTATATTTGCCTGAGCAAATATTTTCGTAGACCTTAGCAGGGTTCTAGTGTTGAATGATAAAGCAGTGCTGGGTGTTTCTAAGCTGGTGGGAGGAATTCCTCCTGTGAGTACTGTAAATTAACTGACACTAAGGATTAAGTATTTTCTCCCAAGTGTCTTGTGAAGAATCTGATGATCCACCAGCGCTGGGAAGCGGATGCTGGGTTAGCTGTGCCTTGCTTCTGAGCTGCTTTCGTGGCTACTTTTTTAACATTCTTCTTTAATAAGAGCAGGAGGTGAAGGTTCTTGGGAAGCTTCATCATACTGAACTTAAACACTAATAAATAGGCAAATTGTTCTTTGTGATCTGTCATCTTGTAACCTGTCTCCACCAGCTCATGAGAAATGTGGAAAGAAAGTGGGGCAAAATGATTTTTCGGTGGGGGCTCAGTGTTGCCATCTTCCCTCCGTCTATCTCCTTTCCTCTCGCCTTATATTTGGCAGGGAATGTGTACCAAATACAGAGAAGAACAAGGCTGCTAGTAGACTGGTGTCTTAGGGTAGGAGACTGACTCAGAAGCGCAGAGCCCGCCCTGCTGGGATAAGCTAGGATATTGACTTTGTTGCAGGTGCAGCCTGTTGTTGACTCATGAATTCAGATATTGTTCTGTTTCCAACCCAGTTACCCAGTAGTCCTTGTTACAGACTCTCTGCTCAGAATTAATGTCATCTTCTGTTGAGCAAACAATGGGGAAGGATGTGATTAGGAGCCTGGTAAGGAAAATACAAACCGTGTGGGTTTTTTTTCTTGCTACTTTTCATCTTCTAGGGACGAACCTGATTCCTTTCTGTTCTTACCTTGTAGATCTCCAGAAGAGGGAGGGGGCCTTGGCAGCACCAGTGGTGGGAGCAGCCACTCCATTTACAGCCTGGATAGGGCCTCTCTTGCTAATGCAGAGAGTGCTGAAGGGACAGGTAAAAAGTCAGAGAAGGAGCCCAAGTCCACCGTGCAGAGAGCAAGTGAAAAGGGAGAGACACTGTCACAGTTTGAACTGAATTATGGAAGTGAGTAGTGTTATTGTCTCTTCTTTGTTTAACCATTAATAAATTGTGTCTTCAAGCCTGGCTGGTTCCAACCCACTTGAACTTTAAATATCAAGTTAGATTATTGTCCATTTGCTTGAACAAGAAAATTGCAGAGCTTCTGGACACATAGGGAAAACATGGAAGGGAAATAAATTTAAAACCCAAACTTTCAGCCAGATCTGGCGTAGCAGTCTCATAGATGTTTCTGCAATAGAAAGTTTGGTTCTAGAGAGAAGTGAGGCTGTGTTTTGATCTGAAATATTACATTTCAAGCCCCAAGCAGTGCTGCTGACTAAACTTGCTTATTTGTTTGTAACAAGTGGGTCCAATTTAGAATGTGCTCTAAATAAGAGCAGTTATAAAGCTTGAAATGCGTACACTTTTTGATCCATGTACACTTTGTTTAGGTACCATCATTGATAGTCGGGTGTCAAGCACAGCAGAAGAGAATGAAGTAGCATCTATAGCAGGTGAAGGCTTCATTGAAGTTCTTACTAAAAAACAGCGTCGTTTGCTGGAAGAGGAGAGAAGAAAGAAGGAACAGGCTGCTCAGGTGAGGAGTAGGAGACAGAAACGATTTGAACTGATGTGTTCTTTTTAAACTGTTGTCACAGGAACAAGGCTTCAGAAAGCATTGGGTAAGTGGAAAAATGCAGTTCTCCAAAGTAGAACTTATGCTGTGTAAGGCCCAGGAGGTTCTCTTTGGCTCTGTTGAGCAGGGGCTGTTGGTCAGAAAAGAGTGGTTGGAAGATTTCTGATTGTTCTCATCTTCTAAGAGAATTGTTTAATTGTGAGTGGAATTGTCTCAAGTGACACACACAGAGCTGCTTTGCTCACAGTGTCTGTTGGTGACTGTAGTTGGTGTGATACTGGGAAGCAGTGGAGCACTTCTACACTCTCTTGCTGTATCAGCAGCACAGTACTTCTGGAGCATGGTCTGGTAGCTTCCTTCCAGGCTTGTCATGTTTGAATTTGAGCACCTTACCTAAAGAAGCTTGCAATTTTATTTTCTGAATAGGGGAAAGGACTTGATTTACAAGAAAAGATGTCCGATTGCAATGTGGATAGCTTAGTTAAGTAATGTTTAGGAGAGGGGTATTTGTCTGCTTTTATTAGAATGTTCAGAGAGGAAAAGAGAATGTTTTAGTGTGAAAGACTTAGTAAAGTGTAAAGGATTAAATGCAAATAAAAAGCATCATTAGAAAATCCTTCCTGACCTTGTAGTGGATAGAGTATGTCTCCTGAACGAAGTTACAGAAGTCAGATTGCTTGGCATTTTTTAAATTAAGCTGAAGATAAAATGTGAATGGGCATTGAGAAAAGTTGTGCGCTTTTAGAAAGATGTGGTTCTCTTTTTTGTTGAGAGCATAGCTCTGTGAAAGAGCCATCTCTGTATTGTGAAATTACATACTGATCTAGCTTCGTGGAGTGAAGAAGAGGAATTAAGCAAATCAGATCTGATGTACTGACAATTCTACACTCCCTAACGCTAAAAAAAAATGTCATGCTGCTGAAGGCAGTATTTTTTTCACTTCCTTGTGAATCACAACTGGCTTTTGATGGCTGGACTCATGTTCTTTAGAGGTCCATTCCACCCTCCACAGCTCTGTGATTGTGTGTGGCATTGCAGCACATCAAAATCCAGGGATTAAACTTGCTGGGAGGAGGCTTTATTAACCCAGATCAGTCTAACAGCCTGTGCTTTTTCTATCTCAGGCACCAGCTAAGGCCCGTGTTCTTCAATCTCGGATTCCTCCTCGATTTGCAAAGAAGCAGAACAGCTTGTGCTTGGAGCAGAGTGATGTAACTGTGTCTGGAAACAGCTTGGGCACAGAAATCTGGGAGAGCAACAGCCCAGGTAAGTTGGGGAGTGTTTGATTTGGAGTCTTTCACACAAGCAGGGTGTCTGTGCTTAAGAGGAGATGACTTTTTTCTGATGATGTAAATGGGATAGGTACTAACAGACTTCTGGAGTGAATCATAGGTCGCCAAGATAGGAAAAAACCTCCAAGATCATGTAGTCCAACCATTCACCTACCACCAGTATTTCCCCACTAACCCATATCCTGTAATGCAGCATCTGAACATTTGTTGTACACCTCCAGGGATGGTGACTGCCACCTCCCTGGGCAGCCCACTCCAGCATACCTGACCACTCTTGTTGAGAATAAATTTTTCCTCATATCCAACCTTAACATCCCCTGGCGCAAATTGAGACCATTCCCTCTAGTCCTACTGCTAGTTATGTGGGAGCAGAGGCCAACCCCTCACCTCCTTTCAGGTAGCTGTAGAAACCTGTAAGGTCTCTCCTGAGACTCCTCCAAACTAAACAATTCCAGTTTCCTCAGCTGCTGCTCCTTGTAAGACTAAAACTTGTGCTCCAGACCACTCACCAGCTTCATTGCCCTTCTGTGGATGCGCTCCAAGGCCTTAATGTCTTGTAGTGAGGGGCCCAAAACTGAACACAGTACTTGAGGTGCAGCCTCACCAGAGCTGAGTACAGGGGAGCAATTGCCTTTCTGCTCTCAAGTCTGTTCAGAACTGTACTATTAAACTGTCCACCTCCTGTTGTTGGGCATGTCAGTCTCCCAGTCCGTTTTGTGAGCCTTTTTGTATTATCAAGGTCCTAGCATTTTCTAGGTTTGTTGGCCTTGATCTACTTCAGCCGCCTTCTTATTTTTCTCTTCTCCTATCCTTTAGCCCTGAATAGCTAGTGCCTCCCTTGTTTCACTCTCTCTCCTATTCTCACATTTTTGAAGAATCTCTTTCCTCTGTTGTCTGTCCTCCACTCTCTGCAGCCTATCTTCTCTGCCCATCTCAGCTGACAGGGGATCAGTAACTTTTTGAGGTAGTGAAAATATCCTTTCTTCAATCTAGAAATGAAATGTTAATTGTGCAACATGCACAGTGCCCGAGATATGTTCACAGTTCTGTTTAAAGCAACTGATCACTTCCCTGTGTTTTCTTCCAGCTCTTTCAGTTCAATCTCCTGGAAGTGATTCCTGGAGCAAGCCTGTAAATACCTTTAATGGTACTGAATCTAGTTCCACTGAGGTAAGTGGGAACTCTTGTGCCATTCAGGTATTGTGTATGTAAAATTTTAACATAGGTGGCTTTTGCTTCTCATTGCTCCATCTGTGCTTAGTGACCGTCAGCTCTGCTTGTGCAATTTTAAACTCTGCAGTTCTGATTTGAGCTTCATGCTGCTCTAACCTAGAGGGCCAGGTGTTGTTTAGTGTTAGATGTGGGCTTAAGTCTGCAGTAACTATCTGGTAGGTGTGTTCCAGGGTTGTGCTCATAACTGGAAGCAATCTCTGTTGTCCGGAAAGGTGAAATACCATAGATAATGGTTTTTATGCCTCATTCTTGTGAGCAGTGCATAGCTGTAGCCTTAATACAGGGATGGCAGAGGAAGTTTCAGAATGTTTCACCCGTGGAGACCAGAGTTCAAGTCTGGTTTGGTGCACAAGAGACATAAGTTTGTCAGTCTCAGCCTATTTGGCACGTGTGCTGCTTTCACCTTATTCTGAAGCCACAGTGGGGTTAATGCCTTGGTTAGCCTGTCTCAGGGTTGTGTAGCAGTAAAGCAGTAGCTGAGGGATGGTGCAGGTCAAGACCAACTCCTCTGTAGTTAACCCACAATGTGATTTCAAAAGGGGACGTGGTCTTGCTGTTTTCTGGGATATTTTTCCTCCTTTGTGGATTTGGGTCAAAGTCCGGGGCTTTAACGCATTTCGTGCTTTGCATAGCAGGGTTTTAAAGGCAGCCAGGGGGATAGTGGCATTGACTTGAGTGCGGAGTCTCGGGAATCCTCCGCGACCTCCTCTCAGCGCAGTTCTCCATATGGCACCCTCAAACCAGAGGAGATGAATGGGGCTGGCCTGGTGGACCCAAAGCCTGACTGCCAGAAGGAGCAAGTGCAGAAGCAATCTGATAAAAAGGTAATCTGGATTTGCAGCCAAGCCAGAGCACATAGTGAGAGACCTTGTGAAGTGGTTCTTTTGTTCTTAATAGCACTTTTAAGGCTTGAGATAAGGTTAATTGGTCTTTTTGTCTCAGCCTCTCTGCTTTCCTGTTAAGGATTCAGATCAAGGCTCAGGACAGAACAAGGAACACAAGCCTGGACCAATCGGCAACGAACGCTCCCTGAAAAACAGAAAGGGTTCGGAGGGAACGGAACGGCTGGAAGGGAATATTCCCCCTGTTAATGGGGTGGAAATTCACGTGGATTCTGTACTTCCTGTGCCACCCATTGAATTTGGAGTAAATCCTAAAGTGAGGATTGAATTTAATTTTATCTTCTTGGTGATTTGAGCTTGTTGAGATGTGAGAGGTGGTTTGAGGCAACAGGATTGTTTAGAGGAAGCTTCCAGTGTATACACTGTGGATTTGTCTTCAATTTCATTGGCACAAACCAGGTACTTAAGATGTGTTGGCCAGACGCATAATATTCTTCTGTAATTAGTGTCCCAGGGACCTGTTGGGGTGGTGACAGATGTGACAGACAAAATAGTGGCCTTCTAAGCCTTTGTGCCTCTGGGGGTTGCCTGCTGCTAAGTGCTGAGAAGCATCTCCATGTTGTCTTCCAGCAAGGCTTACTGAAGGACAGTCTTTAGTTTCTAGTGTCATGATTCAGGCTAAAGTCATTAATCATGAGAAGCAGGCTGGTGGCCCTTGGATCTGGATTTGAATGTTGTGTGTTCCACTTCCTCAGGATTCTGACTTCAGCTTGCCACCTGGTTCTGCTTCTGGCACTGCAGCTAACCCTGTCGCCAAATTGCAGGATGCCTTGGCCAGTAATGTAAGTATCCCTTTTTTGTTTTTGTTTTGATTCATCTTACCCTCTCCGTGGTTAAACCTCAGATGCTATCAAACAGAGAAAGCTTGTTTCTTTGCAGTTGGCTTCACGCTTTATGCTCAGGTGTCTCACATGGTTAAGATCCATAATGGGAGTTTGTGCCCCTGAGGTACCTGGATAAAATGAGCATCACTGGCTTGGGAGTGGTACAGGGAGCAACTCTGTTACCATTCAGTGACATGTGTAGAGTAAGTGGTTTTACTGATCTGAGATCGCCAGTGTCCTCCCCCTGAGACGCAGAGGAGTGCTGGTAATGGACATGATGGGGATAGTGGTGTTTTTAGTTCTGGACTGGCAGCTTCCTCAGAAGATCTCATCTGTCACAGCACAACACAGAACTGTTATCTTTTTAAGCCAGGATGTTTGAGAAGTTTCCTAGCTTGTTCCAGCCATCTGTGTGTTTCATTATTATACGTGTAGGTGTGAGCACACTGAAAGCCCAGCTTGTAACAGCTGTGGACAGTGATGTAAGAAACTCGCAGGGCTGCTCTTGAAATGTTTCCAAGTTTGTAGGCTGTTAGAATTTTTGCGACTTGTCTTAAGGGGTTTTTCTTTTGAGAAATTCTCTTTCAGAAACAAGTATTGTGTGAAATTGAGGTAGATCCCAAATATGTCTTCTGCAGATGTATGTTACTGGGTCTAGTTGATGTTTCAGTGGATATTGGTGTAACTGGATGTAAAGGATGTGGTTGCACACCATCAAAGCTTCATTTATTCCATCAGCTGAATGGATAACAGTTCAATGCAGTACTTAACTCCTGCTCCTCAGGCTTGAATCCTTTGAGGTGTAGTTACTGCAGCTTCCAGCTGAGGCTGTAGTACTTCTCAGACATTCACCCTGCACCGATCTCCCCTCAGGCAGGGTTAACGCAGTCCATTCCCATTCTGCGAAGAGATCATCACCTCCAGCGGTGCATTGGCCTGAACCCAATGTCCTTCCCCACTGCAGAGCTTACTCTTAAGGTAAGTAAGCTGGCTTATATGCTTCTGCTCGAAGTGGGTACATTGTCTGCTTGACCAGAGTAGTGATGGTGGAGTGGTCTTTCTCCATGTTTGTTTTAGACACTGCTAAATCTTTTAATTATTTCCTGTGAAAGTTATGTATATTGCTGTTCATCATGGATGAAGAGGGATGAGTTCCAACAGTCCTGGATGCCAAAGTCCTCATTTATTGTAAAAGTAAAATAAATGTGCAGCAGAGCTTTCTGGCTAGTGACTGTCTCAATAAGTGGGTCAGGTGACTCTTCAGTGATCTCAGACACCTCATGTTTAAAAACAGCAACAAAAAAAAAACAACAAAAAAGAAACACCCCACCTTGCAGCCCCCAGAACAACTTGTCAAATACCCAGAGGGATGAGTGTTTATGAGGGATACTTACCACTGGGAATGGATGTGAAGCCCCTTGGTCTGAGACCTGTTGGCTCTCGACTCTGATTAGAGTGGAATTGGATTGAGCAGTTCTAGACCTCAGTATTATCCTCCACGTTTGAATTGTCTGCAGTTATCGCCCTTCATTTCCATAGATGGAGTCTGCTCGTAAGGCTTGGGAAAACTCTCCTAGTTTACCAGAACAGAACTCTCCAGGAGGTGCAGGCTCAGGCATCCAGCCTCCTTCCAGTGTTGGAGCTTCCAACGGTGTCAGCTACAGCTCTTTTGGTGGAGTTTCTATGCCTCCTATGCCTGTGGCGTCCGTAGCACCTTCTGCATCTATTCCAGGTATCTGCAAACTGTAGCAGCAGTATTTGCATTGTCTGATTGATAGCTGAATCCTCTACGGATTCTGGTAGAGAAGAGCATCCGTGTAAATTGAAAGGCTGGTTGGCATTTAACAGATCTGTAAGGAGAGTTCAGGAAAGAGGGACTGCTTCTTGAGTGTTACCAGTATAATTTTAACAGAAGGCTGACTTTCCTCTTGGACTTACCTGTAACTTAGTAGGGGCTCTTCTTTGTAATGCATCAGCAGATCTTGCTTACCCTTCACTGTGTACTCAGTAGAATAGAAAGGAAGGGAAGAAATCTATGGCTGAGACACTCAACAATCCCAGTAATCAGCATCAACCATTCTCCTACTCATTTTGTGATTTGTAACTTTTGTGTATGTCACACATTGTGAGCACGTTCTGCTCCTTTTACGTAGTGGAAAAAAAATGTTCAAAAGTTTGCATAACTCTGGTAGGTGAGAAGGTGTTGCTATCCTTGAATTATAAAGGGAAAACTTAAACGCTGTCAAGTTCAATGATGTGTAAAGTTAGCAAGAAATATACCTGGAGTCTGATTTCTGGATCCCAAAGGACCTCTCCTGCATGCAGTGTCCTTCTCATTTCTCAATTCAAGAATGGAGTGCAATATGCAGGCAAGAAGTGATAATGAGTCAGACACTGTAGCTAATCTGTTCAGAAAGCACGTTATTTTCAAGTTAGGTCATTTATCTCCCCCATTCTCACCCATGCATGGTTTCTGGCATGTAGGAAGAGCTTGGAGCATAGATTGCCAGTTCCTGAGCTGTTAGTTTTGATGGACTGGCAGGTCTCTGTAGTGTGCTGTGCCTATACCTTGAATTACAACTTTTCTTCTCTGATATTTAGGTAACCATATCCCACCCCTGTATCTGGATGGCCATGTATTTGCAAGTCAGCCCCGCCTGGTTCCTCAAACGATACCTCAGCAGCAAAGCTACCAACAAGTAAGGCAGATATGTAACTAGCTAATGGTTTTTCCTGAAATCTTTCAGGGTGGTGTGTAAGAAGTGATGTTTATCTCTCTGATATCCCAGGAGAGCTTATGTATGAAGGTACCGTGAATGCTGCTTACCAGTAGGGTGTTAGAGGTTAGTGAAATTAAAGGGAGGGATTATTTGTTTGCTTTCAAAAAAGACTGGGTTTAAGTGAAGCATGTGCTGAGAAATCTACATGAGTTGAAGTGACCAGTAGTGGCATGAAGCTGCATCAGGGAAGTTCAGATCAGATATTAAAAAAACATCCTTCACTAGGAGGGTGCTCAGATACTGGAGCAGGCTTCCCAGGGACATGGTCGTGGCACAGAGTTCGAAAAGCATTTGGACAACATGCTCAAACATGTTTATTTTCTAGGCAGTCCTTCGTGGAGCCAGGAGTTGGACTCAGTGATCCTTGTGGGTCCTTTCCAACTCAGAATATGTCTGTGACTTGCAGTGAATTCTACAGCCAGTCGATACTGCTGGGAGATTTTGTTTTGTAAATAGGGTGTTGATAGAGTTGAGGAGAGGGAGCATGTTGGCAAATGCCTCTTGCAGCACTCCTCTCTCAGGTACCTGTGCAGTCTCTTTCCTTGCCAGTATGCTCCTCTTTTGTATGAAAGGCTGTGCAGAGCTGCAGTGTGGGTCATTGTCACAGTGCATTAACTTGTTGAGGAAAGGTTTGGCTTTGTAATAGCCCAGGAGAGCTTTTGGTTGCTCTTGTACCTCTCACTCATCTAAATTTCTTCTGTAGGCTGCTGCTGCTCAACAGATTCCCATTTCCCTCCACACATCCTTACAGGCCCAAGCTCAGCTTGGCTTGAGGGGTGGTCTGCCTGTTTCTCAGTCCCAGGAGATGTACAGCTCCATACAGCCCTTCAGGTAACTACTTCACAACTTTCCATTTCCTTGTGGCGTTTGTATAGCGCACTTCTAGGACCGTGGCAAAGTCTGTCCTTGAAACGTTCAGTTGCAGGGCCTGCCTTCTCAAAGGATGTGATCTGTCTTGGGAAACATGCAGAAGGAGGATGTTTGTGGGGTGAAAAGCAGATTGCTTAATGGGAAATTCAGAGCCAACAGTTCACTGGCTTTGGCTTATTCTGGGAAGAAGACTGCAGAGTCAGTTTGATCAGAGCTGAGTACCTGCATAGGATAGCTCGATAGGCGAGTGTGGACTCTGAAGTTTTTCTATATAATGACTTCAAGGACTTTTTTCTTCTCCAGATCTCAGGTGTATATGCACCCCAGTCTGTCTCAGCCCAGCACCATGGTCCTGACAGGAGGCACTGCTCTGAAGCCTCCGTATTCCGCCTTCCCAGGCATGCAGCCCTTGGAGGTGGTGAAAACCCAGTCTGGATCTCCCTATCAGCCCTTGAATGGAAGCCAGGCGCTGGTTTATGAAGGCCAGATAAACCAAGCAGCTGGTATGGGAGCCTCCCAGATGATGGACTCTCAGCTTACACAGGTCAGGAGCAGGGCTTGAGAGGCGCTCTTGTGTGGGGTATCACTTGTTCCTGAGGCTGTGTTGAAACGGATATTTGTCTTAAATCATGTTTGTGTGAGCTAAGTTCATTACAAAGAGGTAAAAGATTTTTCCGTGAGACTCTTCTGTGAGCTATTGCTTCAAAAACACAGCACTTTATTTAAAGAGATTCTTACTAATTACTTGTAGGTCATTTCAGTAGGGACATCTTATGTTGAGGAATGTCTTCATCCTCCACATAGACATGTGCAGGATCAAATCTTGCAGTGCTTCTCAGGTAGAAGGCCCTGGTGTGATAGTTGTCCTAAAAGTGCTACTTCCAAGAGCCAAGAAGGTAAATTCAGCCTTAGATTTTTATTATTTTTGTCACAAAGTGATGTGGTACCTCCCAAATCCAGCAGTTCTGAGTACTGCCAGGTAAATGAAAACAAACGGGAGCTTGTTGAGTTATGAGCTGCTTCTTGTAAGTACTCTTCTAATTATTAGCATAATCAATTTGAAATTCATTGCGGAAGATAGAGAGGTAACTACTGCTTTCTCTGTAGAGTTCAACTCCCCTAAATACTTTGGTGTGAAAGTAGAGCAGACTTTGTGGCTCAGGTATTAAAGGTGAAAACAGAGTGTCTGATGCTGCTGTTGAATGAAGAGAAAAATGGCACATGCAGAGATGAGGAGGAAGACTGAAAAACTGGATGAAGGTTCTATGCTAAGGAGCATAACTGCACTGAGGAGGAAAGCCCTTAGTGCAGTTATGTTAAACTGATGCTGTGTTTAAAAACCCATCTGGCAGAGTGTCGGCAGTGCTACCAGCACATGCCTTTTGGTGTGAAATTTCCTCTGATGCATTAATTTGCATTTAGCCAGTGCCAGACTGCACTATTTTTGACATTGTTTGTAGCAATGCTTTGCTTTCAGGATATTAGGAGAGAGCATCTCAACCCAACACAGTAAACACTACTACTTAAAAGTAACCTGCATGTCCTTATCACACAGCTAACCATGCCTGTGCCTGGCTCCCAGCTC
Organism: Oreortyx pictus; assembly: GCA_036925125.1. Taxonomy (NCBI): domain Eukaryota; kingdom Metazoa; phylum Chordata; class Aves; order Galliformes; family Odontophoridae; genus Oreortyx; species Oreortyx pictus. The sequence continues at coordinate 6,556,885 of JAUPFR010000022.1, forward strand.
CCGCTGCCCCGCTATGGCTCTGGCCAGCAGCCCCTGATTCTGCCACAGTCCATCCAGCTTCCTCAGGGGCAAAACCTGTCTGTAGGAGCTCCCCGAAGAATTCTTCCTCCTGGATCACAACCTTCAGTTCTTGCTGCCAGCAGGGAGGTGAGGATTAACTGAAGTTTTCCTCCTTGATTTTGCTTGTTAATGCAGAGACTAGATTGTTGGGAATCCTTAAATATCAAAGGCAAATACTGGTGTTAAAGTAAAGGAGCCGTTTTCTTCTCATCTCCAAGTCACAGGCCGGCAGTCTTTCAGGTTTTACTGCTGGTCATCATTCTGTTTCCAGGGATCCATATCCTGCCTTGATCCAGTTTGGAGTCTCCAGTTTTATTACATGTTTACACAGGTTTCCCCAGAGTGCTTGAGGGGTGGTGAGCTCCAGACAGAGTTGGAATACTGCCCAGGTATTTCACACTGTTGTGAAGCTTTTCCATTTGAGTAGGTATATTAATGTCACGTCTGGTTTGATGGATTTGTATCATAAGTTTGTCTATTCCAGGGTTGAGAGAGTACAGCAGTTAACTTCCAGGTTTGGTATTTGCTTGTGCTACTGGCTTGTTAGTTTAATAGAAACAGTTCTTCTCACTTCAAATCCTAGTTTTCTTCATCTGAAAAATATTTCTTCTTTTAATGGGCTCATGGGTAGAAGGGCAGAAGTTTAGCTTAAGTGTTCATATAAAGTAACAGACTTTCTCTGAAAGCAGAAATGGTATATGCTCTTGTTTATTTTTCTCTGTAGTCGTCCCAGATGGAAATGAAAGGGTTTCATTTTTCCGATGGTAAACAGAATATGTCCTCTGGAGGGTCTGTACCATCACCACATGCATACAGGTAAATACTTGCAGAATTTGGCCTCTGTAGTCTGAGTGAGGAGGAAGTAGCATTCCTCGTTTGCAGTGATGTGGTGCATGTACGTTATCCCTGTATAAGATCCACTTGGGTTCTCGTGTGTAGAATATACTTAGTATAGTCCAAATGCTTGTACCAACATGTATGATAATGGTTTTCATTCTTGGTTAGGGACTAGTGTGTCCCTGGTGCGGTCATTAGCACTTGTGGGAGTTGTGTGAACTTATGTTTTCAACATCATAAAGGCAAATTGGAATTCTGTTTTTGTGTGTTTCTTGTTTAGGTAGAAAATGGGAATCACTGAGTGAATGTTTTAGTTCCAGCATGGTCTCATCTCAAGATGAGAGGCAGTAATATGTAAACGTTCCAAACTTTCAGGTCTCTAAGAATCTTTGAGACTGAGACTTTCACTTAGTTGTTTTTTTTTTTCTTTCTTCTAAGCAATCCATATGTTTTCTTTTGGGTTGGGTAGTTCATGGGTTCAGACTCGTGCTCTGTCTACTGCTGCTTTCTGCTGTTTTTTTTCTTTCACACATGAATAAGGTTCTTGTTCCATTGTAGAATTTACTCCATGAATGTTGTCGACTCTTCGATTTCCAGGCCTAGCTCTGCCAGCCCAAATGGGAAGCCATCTGGACCAGCAGTTAGTATGGGCTCTGTGCAAGGACACTATGTGCAACAGGTAGTGTATGTCAGTGCTCTGGCCCAGTGCTTTTGCAGTATCACCTTTGTTCCCTGTACTTGAGAGAGTGATAGCATAGTAAAGCTATATGTGGAAGTTATTTTCCTTTCAGGGAAGGCAAGAGAGTGGACCAGGTGGGTGCTGTATTGAGACTATGAGTAGTGCTAGGTGATCAGAGCTCAGGAGAAGTTAGAGAACTGGATGTCATATGGTGCTCATGTTAAATTTTTGGGGGTACTTGAGATTCTTTGTGTGTTCTAGGATAGCAAAGGGTGGCAGAACAGAGGAAACAGCTGCATTTGGAGCAAATTTGATGTTTTGTGTGAATGATGGTCATGGGTGTTTTTTCTAATGCTTCCTTTTCTGTATATCAAAAGGCAAAGCAACGAGTGGATGAAAATAAAGCCAACCTGGGAGCAGTAAAGCTGCAAGAAGCAGCCTCCACAAGCCAGATGAAACCAGTGCGCACAGGAGCGATCAAACCTCAGGCAGTAAAAGTGGAGGAAAGCAAAGCCTAGGAGCGCCACTGATGCACAGCTGGTCCTGCTGGCTGACAGGCCCTGCAGCTGAGACTGAACCCCACTGGATCTCGTGAAAATCTCACCAGACTTACACCTGCTCCACACTGACTGACTACAGTGACACTGTTCAAGTCCCTCTCCTAGCAAAGCAGTTTGAAACAGTGGATATGACATTGCCCTGCTTGCTTTTGAAACAAACCAACCATGTGACTTTTAAGTGGCTTATGCCTTTTTTTTTTTTTTTCCACCCCATGCCCCATCCACAGGTAGCTGTGATAGCTCACTTGGCAAAGCCCGTCCTCCTCCTTCCCTACTTCTGTCTCAGCAGAGTGGCAACTGAAGGAGAGGGGGTTAGTTAGAGGTTTTTCATTTTAAAGGCAGCTGAGGTTTTTACAGAGAAAAAAAGCTATATCCTTGTTTATAGCAGAACTTTTATATGTTCTCTCACTACTTTTATTTTTTTTCCCCTTCTTTCTGCTTTCCTTATTCCTTCCACAACAGAAGTCCCATTGACTAAAATTATGCTCTGACAGAACTCCTCCTGATTTTTATATGTAGTTCTGTGCAGTGCTGAGGAATCAGTACTCCTCTAAATTGAGTTTGATTGGGTATATTTTCCCCAGATAATTTAGCCTTTCAGATTGAGTAAAAGCAAAGCAAACGACCACGGTACGCTTATAGCGTTCATTAATTTTTCAGTGTTTTTGTTTTAAGCTAGAAGCAGTGCTTGCGTTAGAATAAATGTGTACTAAAGTATCTAGTAGATCAGTGCATTAATCTTGAAAGTTGCACCATGTTAACTGTAGCTTTGGGGTGCCTCGTGCACAACAAAATGTGGCATTTTCGTTTTAAGGAAAAACGCATCAAACTTCTGTTGCAGGCTCCTCTGGATCTAAGGGTTTTTTTGTTTTTGTTTTTGTAGGTTTGAGATTTCTTTAGTGACTGCCAAACACGCAGCAAAATGTAAATCATGGACTTGCAAAATGTAAAATCTGAAGAGAAATCTCCTCACCACACATGGGTCAGAAGAGTTGGCTAGAGCCAACGGGTTTGTTTGGACTACTTTTTGTAGTTGTGATGCTCTCTTAACGCTCCCTACTTTGGCTGCTCTAATTCCTTGTCTCCCGAGACTTGTTCTATATTGTGCTTATCCCTTGGGGCTGCTCTCCTAAGCTTTGTTCTTCTCCCTTTTCCCTAGGTCTTTCTGTTCCTCTCATGGCCTCTTGTAATATTTGCTTAGAAACACATTAGTAAGGGAGCTCCTCTGCAAGGCAGCCTTTTTAGCACACTTAGAACCTCCTTTTTTCTATTGGAAGCGCATGGATTCAGAGTCTGTTTGGAATCATCCTTTCGATCTCCTTCCACAGATGAACAGCAAATGGTTCTCTTTAGTTTTGATGTAATAGCATATAGTGTGTATACTGTGTCGCAACCTTACACTTCTCACCAGTATTTATTTGATGGTATATGAAAGGAGGGTCCCAGTGGGAGTGGGTTGGGTTTTTTTTTTTTTTTTTGTTGTTTGATTTTTTTTTTTTGGGTGTGTGTGTGTGTGCGTGTGTGTGTATGTAGATTTTAGAATGGACTTGCAAGTTCCTGAAAGTTCTTGGAGTCCTTCAGCTGACAGTAGTCATAAGTAAATTCAGCTACTTCCAGCTATAACTTCGTTTGTGTTGTTTAGCTCTTCAAAAATGTAAAGTAGGCTGGTCACTCTGGAGTGAGGGAAAGAGATTCATTTCCATAGTAGATGATAGCTTGCTAACTGGCTGTGCTGTCTGCATCTGTTAGATGGCAGCAAGTCATTTGTTGGTGGTTCCAAAGAAAAGATATTTTGAACAAAGAATGTATTTGGGAAGGGATCTGGAAGGTGTTCTTGTGTGCTTTTTTTTTTTTTTTTCCCCCTTTATGGAAAATATTCTTCATAACTTTCTAGGGATGCATTTGAAATTTTAAGCTAGGTATAAATAAGAATTTTATACAGTAGCTTTAAAAAGAGCTTAGAATCCTAAACTAACTTAGACATAGTAATGTACCTTTTCCATAGGATTCCCCATTGACTGTGGCAGAGAACATGAAGGGAAAGGGGATAGGATGGTACTTTTAAGAAGAATAAGAGCTCTTTTATTTCTCACGTTTTATGGTTGGTTTTTTTTTCTTTTTTTTAAACTTCAGAGCAGAGTGTGCCAGCCATCCTCTAGCCATCCTCCTTCAAAGTACAGGGTTTGAGATTAAGCGACAAATATTTCCCCAAGCTTCAGACAATTCCCAGACTTGCTTGCTCACCTGCTAGTCCTGCTCCCAACATTTTCCAAAGATTTTCCACCAGTAAGTCATCCCACCACACTTTTTATTTTCTTCCGTGGAATATTACGAACAACAGAATTGTTTTGTTTTGTTTTTTTTTTTCCATTTTTTATTCTCCTCCTGCCCAGCTGGCCCTGCTCACGTCAGCCCAGAGCCTAACTGTAATGGCTAAAGATACTCAACCCCGGGCTCCCTTCTTCTCATGTCTTTCTGATCCTAATAACACCGCTTAAACGTTACAAAGAACTAACCTCTTTCCTCCCACCTGTATGACTCTTAAAGGGTCAGATGTGTTGGAGAAATTGGGTTATTGCTATACGCAACCTATTGCAGTCCCTCTGGTGTAAATGCCATCAGAACTACAATACTTCCTGTTGAAAAAGGTCACCCTTCTTTCTCTTTTAACCTCTCCCATCCTTCCCCCAACAGAATAAAACACTAGAATTTATTTATACATATTTGATGTTGTAGGTCTAGGTGAAAAAGTAATTGTTTCACTGCTCTATTTATATATTATGTCTGAATTATTCTGTGTAGGAAAGGCCAAGAAATGCATGTAAGCTTCATTCCATTCCTCTCCTTTGTGTGACTGTCAGCAGCAGTTGACAAGACACTCTTCCACTTAATGGAATTTTGTGTGATGGAACGTGGTTTTAGAGCCCAAGTTTCTAAGGTGCAATATCCTTCTCCGGCATATCTTTTTGTTTGTTTGTTTAAAGCTAGTACAAGGTTACAGCAGTGCTCCTGAGTCAGAAGCAAAGTCTCTGATTCTCAAGGTGCAGAAAGGCCAGGGGTGCTGGAATGTTGGTAAGAGATTCATCTTGGGAGATAGAGAATGACAGTGTGTAAAATGCTGATGTTTAAAAGGGGATACTTCAGTTTACTGTCTGCTGCTGAACAGTAGGGCCCTAATGATATCTTTCTTTGCAAGTTGCTTTCATTTTGCTCTCATTTTGACTGGAATTCTGCTACTAAATAGTAGGCGCCTTCTGCTGGAAAGATGCAGTGTGCAGTGGGTGGGATCTATATTTTCAGCAAAAATGGGTGAGGCAGAAGTGTTCAGAGGCTGACTGTGCTGTGTTTTGTACAGCTGCAAGTCTCAGTCACCCTTGTGAACCAGCTCTGTGCAGTGATTCACAGCCTAGCCAGCTGCATTTGGTGCTGCTTTCCTTTCCAGCTCAGCCTGCTTTTAGCCCACAGCGAAAAACAATAAAAAAAGGTTAAGGGGGGGGGGGGGGGGAAAGCTGCAGTGTGTTTTCAGATGACAGGTGGAGGCAGCACAGTTGCTGAAGAAACAGGTATTGTTATCTTTCCTAATCCACTCTTGGCTCTGCCACGTGACAGCTGTGCAGTGGTCAGCCACTCGGAATGTTGTCGGCCCGTTGAACTCCACATGTGTTTGTGTTCGTGCAGACACACTGAACAGTTTCCTTGCAAGAATGCTGCGTAGCTACAAGCTGCCCTGTGGTTCCTGTGTATCCATGGGTGTATTCTAAAACAGCGAGCTTAGCTTTGTTTGCTGTCTCACATTCCAGCAGGCTGCTGCATTCACTGCATGCTGAGATCTCGTTTTGTTGCATTCTGCTGACCTCCGTTTTGCTTCCAGCTTAGCTAGGCGTGAGTCAACCCTTGTATTATGGGTTATTTTTGATGTCCAGCAGCTCAGTTTCTTTTAAAGACAGATGCACCTGTAAATAAAGGTCGTTTTACAACAGGCATACCTGGGTGGCCCCTCAGACAGGTGTTCTGCTGGAGCAGGCTGGGAAGAGGCAGCAGCAGTGGGTTGGCTTCGAGTTGTTGATTCTTTCCCCCCCCCCCCCCCCCCCCCCCATAGACCACCGGATGATCCCCGTGACCGCAGACCCCCCCTTGGTTCCCACAGGTCCCCGTGGCTGCAGCCACAGCCGTGCCCTGGGGGCTGCAGCCCTCCCTCTGCCTCTGGATCACATTCGTTGCTTCTCAAGGGGATTCTGTACTCCGAGCTTTGAACCTCATGACGTGTATAGTTTTGTTTTCTCCCCGCTAACCTCGTGACCTGTATAGTACTTTTATTTTTATTTTTTTTGGCCTTTCCTTTCTTTGTCTTTCCATGTAGACCAGATATTTGAAAGGGCAGACGATGGATAATTGTGTAACGTGCAACCTGTTAATATTTTTTGGATACTCTTCCTTGGACCTGACCTCGAATCGTGGCATCACCAGGCCAGTTGCGGCACACTCTTTATTGCCCTTTTTCCTCATTTCAGTACCTATTGTTTCTCCTTTCAAATATGTGATTGTATTAGCTCTTTCCATATGAAAGAATTCTCCTTATTTAAATAATAAAAAAAAAAAAATTAAAAAAATAAAAATAAAAAAAACGGCAAAAAAAAACCTCACAAAAAAATAAAGCAGATGATGCTTTTCTCAAATATCCTCTCAAACCGTTCGGTTCTTCGGTGGTTTCGAGGCCGCCGAGAGGTTGTTTATTGGGGGGGGGGGGGGGGTGTTGCTATGGCGACGCGCTTCCCCGCCTTCTTGCCCCGCGCTCCACACTGCGTCTGACGTCACTTCCGGCGTGACGGGGCGGCGGGCTGAGGCGATTCCGGCTGCGGTCTCCTCAGGTCGCGCCCGCTGCCCCTCCCCCCCCCCCCCCCCCCACACAGCTCTGTAAGGCTCGAGGGGGTGGGGACACGAGACCTGGTGTTGAGGGGGTGGTGGTCCTGCCCCACCTCGGAGCGCTCAGGGCGGCCGCGAGGTCCCTTGCAGGTGGGGAGGCTCGGGATGGGAGCGCCGTGTTGGTCCCCGAAAGCTCTGGGGTTGGGGATGGAGCCGGGCCGGGGGTAGGAGCGGTGGGAGTGGTGCTCCCCGTACATCTCAAGAGGGGGACGGGGCGGCGGGGGACATTCAGCATCGTGCTGTCCCTCCTGAGGCTCGCAGCTGAGGTGTGGTGGTTCCGTTCACCTCTATAGGGCTGTGGGAAGTGTGTGAACGAGGCGAGGGGCCGTGCTCCTGCCTGAGGTTTGGAGCCTGCTTGTGCTGCAGGGAGAATGGGATCTTGTTTCCCTGTCGTAGTGCCCTTTGGGCTCCCAGGGCAGCGTGTAGCTGAACAACACTTGTGTTTTGTAGGTCGCAAGAAACAAGGGCGGTGGCGCTGCGTTTGGTGGCGGTGATGTGCTCGCATCCTGCTTTGCTCGCCCCTGATCAAAGCCACGTGAAGGGATTTATTCCAGTAGCTTTCAGTGATACTGAGGTGAGGAGCTGCAACGCCAATTCCCTGGTGTTTCCTGGCAGCATGCCTTGCCTCTATCAGCTGTGCTTAGAGAAAGTTCAGTCCTGCATTCTGCAGCACTCCCCCACTGCAGTCCTGCATCGCTTTTGGGTTTCCAGTACCCAGCTTTTAAGGGATGTTTGTGGGGCCACCCCATGAGCAAATACACCCAGTTCGCAGGCAAGTAGCCCTTCTTTTTTTGGTGTGTTTGGACATGTGTCTTGCCTTTCAGCAGCATCATTTTGGGATGGGAGCTTTGCTTAGCGCAAAGAGGAGAGATTTAGATAGATGTCAGGAAACTTTTTCACTGAGAGGATGGTGAGGTGCTGTCACAGGCTGCCCAGAGAAGTTGTGGCTGTCCCATCCCTGGGGGTGTTCAGGGTCGGGCTGGATGGGGCCCTGGGCAGCCTGATCTAGTTCCTGATTCAGTGGGTGGCAGCCCTGCCCACAGCAGGGAGGCTGGAACAAGGTGATCTTTGAGGTCCCTTCCAGCCCAAGCTGTTCTATGATTCCATCTTACTACTGAGGACAGAGACCTACGTGCGTGTAGGGCGAGTGAAAAGTTAAACGTGTGTGGGCAGAGGGTAGTTCAGTAACACCGTTCAGAGTTACCACTGTAGCTACAGCAGAGAACAGACAAATACTGAAAATGAGAGCAGAAGATAGTTACCATGAACTGCTGCGGAAGTAGCAGTGCGTGTTTGCCGTCAAATGATCTTCAGCTAGCAACCAGATTTTGAGCAAAATGGTGATTGCTGTGCTTCTCTGTTCTTGAAGGCTTGGACAGACCTTTGACAGGATGTTGGGATTTCTGAAGAACCCAGTTGTGGTCACTGCAGAGATAAATGTCAACCTTGTGGCATTGACTGTCATGGGGTTGATAAGCCGTCTGTGGGGGCTTTCCTATCCACGTGCTGTTGTGTGAGTAGAACGGTTTATTTCCTACTAGAATGACATGGACTTCTGTTTTTTAAGCATTTCCAGGTAAGAATAAGGGGATAAAAGAGCAGAGTGACTCCCTAGTAGAACCCTGAAGGGAAAGATAAGGGGGCCAAAACTGCCATGCTGTATTTATCGTTAACCTTCTGCCAATGTGTCAGTGTTTCTTTCCGTACCCAGCAGAGTACTTGTGATAAGACCTGTGTTTGTATCTCTTGTGTTTCAGTTTTGATGAAGTTTATTACGGCCAATTTGTTTCCCTCTACATGAAGAGAATCTTCTTTGTGGATGACAGTGGCCCCCCACTTGGCCATATGCTGCTAGCTTTGGGAGGTAAGGATGCCTCCTGAAACTGAACAGTGTCTATTGCATGTTGCTTTGAAAGAGAGAAGTGCTGGTTGGAAGTAAGTTGTCAGATCCTGTCACGGGGAAAAGCCCGAGGCAACAGAGAGATTCTGATGTGGACAGAATTGGTATTTCCTGTGTTTAGCATTGGTACGGGACTGTTACCTGAGGACTGGGGAAGTGGTAGAGCCACGTATCTGTTCCTTCATTGTTATGCAGTTTTTTGGATGAAGGGGAAAGTAAGATGAGAGCTGCTGACTAGAAATAGTAGGCAGCAAGCAGACTGGGGCCTGAGTTCTATTCTGTAGCTGGGAAATGCACAGCACAGAAATATCTGTATGGGAAGGAGAGGTTAAATATACGTATAACATTGTCACAGAGAATCTATCGTTCCCATTTTATACTCTTTGTACCTTTACGTATTATCAAGCACTGCTGCAGGTAAAACAGTACAAAAGAGGATCCTTTTGAGAAAGAGGGCTCGCATGCATAGGGATGCTGTGTGTCTGAGGACCAGTTTAGCACCAGTTTTTGTACTTGATTTGATGCTGGAAGTTCTGAATTGTTGCTTATGTTGTAGGTTACTTAGGAGGATTTGATGGAAACTTCTTATGGAACAGGATTGGAGCTGGTAAAAACTGATTTTCACTGTCTCATTCTTTTGGGAGAAAGGTCGTATTTCAGCAGCTGACATTCCTTTTGCCTGACTAGTGGAAAAAAACGTTCTGACACCTTCAGTTCTCCTCTGAAGTAAATCTTCTGCAGGTCTCTAACAGAAATTTAAGTCACTATGTTTCTGTAACACAAACTTTTAAAATCACTTGAAACAGTTTAAGCAATACAAGCCTCCCAGTAAGGTACTGAAGGCAGCAACTCACTGAATGTCATCGTGGTTGTAAGGAGTTCTGTATCGATCTGCCTTATCTGCAGTGAATATCTTCCGTGTCTGCGTGTGTAACTGTTCTCTCTGATTTCAGAATACAGCATGAACGTTCCTGTTTGGTCCTTGCGGCTCCTGCCAGCGCTGGCTGGTGCTCTCTGCATCCCGTTAGCGTACCAGATTTTGGTAGAGCTGCAGTTCTCCCACTGTGCTGCGCTTGGAGCTGCTCTTCTGATTCTCTTAGGTAAGTTTGTTCTCCGTACAGGGAGAGAACAATCTTCTGCTTTTGAAATTGTAGAGCACGCAGAAGGTGCACTGCCTTGACTTTTGTTACCTGTTTGGGTCTCCCAGCACTGATTTTCTTTGCCTCTTGTAGGCAGACACAGGGGCTTTCTCTGCCTCTTGACAGACTGCTGATTGTTTTTGTCTTTAGAGACGCTGGCCATATATTTGGTTCATGCTGCAAAGGTTTTGTTCCTTTAAACCCAGCTCCTCCATACTGTAGCCAGTATGTGAATTGGCTCTCCAGAAAGGGGCGGGCAGCTCCTTCTGCTCAGTAATGGTGTTACTGTCTGAGGTGTTTTTCTGATTTTGTGTCTGTCTCTTTTTTTGGCAGAGAACTCTCTGATCACTCAGTCAAGGTTCATGCTTCTGGAATCCATACTGATTTTTTTTATCCTACTCTCAGTTTTGTCCTACCTGAAGTTCTACAATTTGCAGAGGCACAGGTAAAGCTGAATTGTCTTGCATCCTTTTGCATATTGACTCTTTCAGTTACAGACTGTGTGTTTGTTTTTCTTTAAGTCACTTCGCTTTTCTGTAACTCATCTCATACAGCTGCCCTAACAGTTTAATCTTCTGAGCAGAGTTAAAGACTGTTTTAACTGGTACTAAGGTTGTCTTTTTAATTGATTATAAACTTAAAGTCCCCTTGGAGCACTTCTTTATCCACCTGTTTGTTTTTTTTTTTTTTTAACTTTTCTTTCCATACACAGAAACACAGATGATAAATACATCATTTCTGCTCCCTTGTTACCACTTGCAGTCACTGAATCTAGGGATCATTGTCTTTTTTCTTGTGACTTCACACATGCTCTGATCCTTGCAGGCGATAAACTGAAGTAATCTTGAGTAAAGTAAAATCATCTGCAGACTGAGCCAAGCAAGAGCCTTAATGCTTTTCTTTTCTCTTAGCATCAGAAGGGAGATAGTGTTTGGTGTTGTTTTTCAGGAAACAGGGAGGTACATCTGAGAACATCCTGTGGAACAGAGTTTGTGGTTTGGGAGGTTCAGAATGACTGCCTCTGAGTAGGATAAGGAATAGCAGATCTGTTCTGAATTCAGGTCGCTAAGAATGTGCTCAGATGTCACCATAACATTGTTTCCTTTGTCCTTTTATTTAAGTTCCTTCTCCGGAAAGTGGTGGTTTTGGCTTCTGTTGACTGGAGTAGCTTGTTCTTGTGCTGTTGGGTAAGTGATGGCACGTCGGTCTGTGTTTTGGTGAGCTGACACTCCCACCTGTCATCTGAGGTGTCAGTGGTGCTTCAGATTTTCAAGACTTGTTCTTGGTGCTGTTCTGAGCAGATACCTTCATGATTTTTTTATGAGTTAGACTGTTGGTGTAGAGAGGATGTCATCTCTGAGTGGACAATACCAAGCATTAGAGGGTCCTGTGTGAGAAAGGTGTTTCGTGGAGATGGCCTTATGTTACACAATTGCATCAGTGTTTCACCTCTCCCTCCTCATCACCTCAGGCTTCAGTAAGTCTGAATTTAGGGACCCTTTGCTTTGTGATGTGCCAGCTTGTTATCTGGAGGGTTCACTGTCCTTGTCACTGCAGTTATTTAATGTAATGAGCAAACAAATGACATCATCAAGTGTTACAATGCCTTGAAGCTTATTTATGTTGTTGTACCAAACTAGTCACAAACCTAAGCCCTTGGAATTAAATGCACCGGATCCAGGAGAGCTTGAACATTTACATCATGCGCTAAATAATGGCTGTGAGTTTGTGTAGTCCCTGTTCAGTTTTTTTGCGTTCTCTTTTCAGAGTGAAATACATGGGCCTGTTTACCTATATGCTGCTCTTGGCCATTGCAGGACTCCACTTCTGGCACATGTTAGGAGACCGGAGCTTGTCAAATGTAGGTGGCACAACATGCAAAATGTATCACATATAACTTAGCAGAACAGGGGCCACCTGGGAGCCTTGCAAGCCCACAGATAATGGTGCTGGCTCTAGGTGTTTTTTACACTAGCATTCCTTGTTGTCGTCTGCAAACCCTCATGTCCTAGAGTGGCTTTTCAGCTCAGTTACTGGGGAATATGGAGTTAAGTTTAAGAAAAGCATTCGTGTCTGACTGGCTTTTCTGCTCTTATCTGTGTCGTGGTGATTTGTGGCTCAGAATCGTAGTGTTTCACATAACTCCTGCTGGCTCCAGTTCAGATCCTCAGTGGAGATTATCCAGCTGTCCTCAAAGTTAGTGATGAGTGAGGGTGATTGGGGAAACTCAAAAAAGAGCAAACAAAGCTTGTTTATCAGCAAGTGTGCTGATATGTTTGGGATTTTTAACACTTGGAGCATGAAACTAGTGAGTTCTCTGTGTTCTTCCAGGTTTCCTTGCTGTGCCATTTCCTAGCTAGAGTACTGACCCTCCTCGTCATCCCAGTGGCCATGTACCTGTCCTTCTTCTATGTTCACTTGACTTTGCTGTATCGCTCTGGGCCTCATGACCAGATTATGACAAGTGCTTTCCAAGCCAGCCTAGAGGTAAGGGAAATGTGGTCATGAAACAGATTTGTAACGGGAGAAGGGGAGGAAATGTTACTTACGATCGCTGTTAGAAGGTCTGTGTTCTTGTTCCTTGGATCCCACGTATTTGTTCCCTTTATTTTTACTACTTTGCTGCTGTAATATGGCTTTCAGTTGAAGAAATGAGGACTGAAATCCAATAGCAGGTAAAAGCTTTTCTCCCAGCGAACGAAGGCATTGCTCTTAAGCTGAAGATCTGTCCCTTCCTACAGGAAACTCTGCACTGGGAGATACCGTACTGAACTCTTAATTGAGTTCTTATCTTGAGAATAAGTTTAAAATGCAAGATGAGCTTCTGTAGAAAAGTACTTAGTCTGCCCATTGAAACAGCATGAAACAGCAAGGGATATTCCTTAAGGTCCCAGTACAGGCTTGGGTGTATTTGTTTTCTGCTGAAAGTGCTGCAAGGTTTGATTGTTGTAGATAACATCGGATGAGAAGGCCTTATGCTAAAGTACTGCTGTGTTAAAGTGACAAGTGAACTCTAAGCAGAATTTAAGCAACCTCTAGGTTGTTTCTTTTTATTCCCACTTATCCTGTCGTTATGTTTCTCAGGGTGGGCTGGCTCGAATCACTCAGGGCCAGCCCTTAGAGGTGGCCTATGGCTCTCAGATTACTCTGCGGAACGTGCTGGGCAAGCCCATGCAGTGTTGGCTCCATTCTCACATGAATACTTATCCCATCAGGTGAGGAATCTGGTTGGTTCTGTATCATTAGGCATGCTCTTGTTCTAAATCAGTTTGGGTCCTGGCAGTTTCTTCATTAAGCCTTCTGAGAACAGTGCAAATGCATGGATTCTGAGTGCTGCGTAGGAGTGGAGCCAGTGATGTGATGCTGCTTTGTGTTCCAGTGACTGTGGAGCACAGAAATGTGCAGTTACACACCTGTTCTGTTTTGTTTGTTTTACACTTCTGAAAAGGTACGAGAATGGCCGAGGTAGTTCCCATCAGCAGCAGGTGACCTGTTATCCCTTTAAGGATGTGAACAACTGGTGGATTGTCAAAGATCCTGGAATGTGAGTATGCAGGAGATCTAAATACCAAGCTGCTTCAGGCATGACTTTGATATAGAGGCCATGTGGGATCATGAGCAAGTAATTTCAGCCGCAGAGCTGGTAAAAGTGGCTGTTTGCACCGTGCTCCTCAACATGGTAGAAGCATTACTGAGGACTTAAAAATTCTGTCTGAGCTGCATCTGCCCAGTTTGTGGGTTGTGCTGTGCACAAGGGGAACTTTAAAGAGTTATGAGACTGATGGGAACTGTTCAGGTGCTTTGCATGAAAGTGGAGTTCTGCCTTTTGAAGTGTGTGAGCTGTGGCATTTAGAGTGTTTTGATGAGTTCTATCGAAGTTGAATGGGCCTCAGAAGGCAGTAGGAATCATTTCTGCAGAATGAGTATTTCTTTGTACTGAAAGCATGGGATGAGCTGCAGAATCTGCCGTGTGAGGAGGGATTCCAAGTGGGTGTCTGAGCGTGAGAGGGCTTGGTTTGTGCTAAAGCATTTTGCCATTCAGCTGTCAGTGAAGGGCAGGACTCTTTGTTTTCACAGTTCTGCCTCTGAAACCTCTTGTGTGATATCGTTGCACGCTGATCAAAAAGTTGCTTTTGTAGGTTTCTTAGGTTGCTCTGGGAACTGCATAAACAGTCCTACCCAAAGGACCATGTGCCGTTATAAGTCAAATCTGCACTGGAAAGTTTGTCCACAGTGCAGAGCTTTCAAGTGGGGACTCCAACAGAATCTTTGTGGGAACAGCAGATAACCCAGGATCTACTTAAATTTCCTCAAAGTGCCCTGGAGGATGTGAAGTTCTGCTCTAGAACAACAAAGTACAGGCAGCAGCTGGGTGAGCTGCAGAGTTCCTCCTTGCCAAAACATGTATCAGCCCAGTCCAAAAGATAAGAGTTTGGTCTCTGTGATGGAAATGATAGCCATTGATCTCTGTTATGATCGTGCCAAAAGTGACATCAGTTGTAGTAACAGCGCCTGCCAGACTTCTGTGAAGCACTTACGTTTCATATAAGCCACCAAACAACTGTGGTGTGGGAATAATCTGAACTTGTTCCTGACTGACCTGAATTCGGACCACTGACTTAATGGCTGGGGTGTTGGTATCCCATTGCCAATCCCCTGAGTCATTCTGCCCTTAATTTGCCTTTGTCTTGATGAGCTTTCCTTCCATTCTGGTGTGTCCCATAGATTACTTGGTTTTCCTGTCTTAATGCCTAGATATCTGTCCTTACTGTGGTATCTTGACCTAACGGTTTGCTCGTGACAAGCTTGCTTAATTCAGAAAAAGGAATGTGACCACTTCCTCTCGTGTGTCACTCCCCCAGGCAGCAGCTGGTGGTGAGTAACCCACCCCGTCCTGTCAGGCACGGGCACATCGTGCAGCTGGTCCATGGCATCACCACTCGGTACCTCAACACGTGAGTCCTTTCCTCATCCTTTGCTCTGCTGGGATCTCTGGCTCATTCTGCTTTGCTGTGTCTCAGTTGCACTAGAAACTGGTCGATTCCCAAAATGGTGGGGCTAGGATAATTCACAGATTCCTAAATACGTAGCCCTCTTGGTGAGGGCTCACCCTTCCCTGCCTCCTCTCCGGCATACTCAGGCAGTGTTTTGGGTGACAGTTAGCCTGAAGCCATCTGCTGCCTCCTCTGTCTTCACCTGCGTGAAGGGCACACTCAGAGAGTTAGCAGGATGCGTTGGTTCAATGCAGTGTGCCATGGCTCATTGCCATGGATTCTTGGCTGCTCTGCAAAGACTGCAGTATGAAAGTGGCCTCCTGGCTGCTTCTGAAAGGGAGTCAGCCGGTGCCGGAATATCGCTCTGATTAGGAAGGGGGGGCATTCTGCATCCTGGGTTTTTGCTGTGTTCCTTCCAAACCCGATTTGTTCAGTTTTGGAAAACCAAGTGAACGGCGTCCCTGTTTGTCACAAGCAGTGCTTGTTCTCCAGCCCGGGATAGCAGTTGTCTGTATTGGCTTCCTCTGTGGCTGCTGCTGGCAGCTCTTGGTAGTGGGTAGTGTTCTCTTTCAGAGTAAACAGTGTAGTCTTTTTACACGGGTTATTTGCTTTTTAACTAAGCCGATCCAGTACCTTTATGGGTATGTTTTTATTTGAATTTGGGAAATGGTATTAGAGGATCCGTGAATGCTTACTTTATCTTACAGGCATGATGTTGCTGCCCCTCTTAGCCCCCACTCCCAAGAAGTTTCCTGCTATATAGATTACAACATTTCCATGCCAGCCCAGAATCTCTGGAGAGTGGTGAGTAGTCAGAGGGAAGGGAGGAGCTCATCATTTTCCACCAGAAGTAGCTGAGACAGAATGCCAATCAAAAGACATCTCACCATTGCAGGAAATTGTAAATCGGGAGTCTGACACGGATGTGTGGAAGACCATTCTGTCAGAAGTGAGGTTTGTTCACGTGAACACCTCTGCAGTGCTTAAGGTAAATGGATTTACGTTTATTTGCCTGCAGTTTTTCCTCCGTGCAGCTCTCCTAAGCTCATAGAATACTGATCTCTTTGTTCCACGATGCCTGAACAACATGAAACAAACATAAATGAATTCAAGGGAGCAGTGAACGTGCTCGGTGTGGTGGCGTGTGTCTCGGGTAGTTGCTTCATTCTTTTCCAGCGTGCAGAGCTGTCCTGCTTCTCAGAAAATTATGACCACTGTACACAAGTGAGCCTTAGATGCTGAGTCTGTGCTCAGTGTGTGACAGCAGATGGAATGGTGAAGGATCCCCTCACAAAGTTGGCCAGAGTCGCAGACTTTATGGCTGGAGCATCTGTTCAGATGTGTTGCGTGGTGTCTCATCCTGTACTTTGTAACAGGCCCTTGCTGTGATTGTACAGTCAGGCTTAAGAGCTTCCAGCCTGAGGTTCAGAGTAGCAGGGCTGTGAGTTGCACTTTCACTTTCAGCTCAGCGGAGCTTCTTTACCTGAGTGGGGATACCGGCAGCTGGAGGTGGTGGGAGAGAAGCTGTCCAAAGGCTACCACCAGAGCATGGTGTGGAATGTGGAGGAGCACAGATACGGGAAAAGTATGTCTCAGCCATGTTCCCTGAGCATAGTTCTGTGACTGGGGGGGGCTTCCCCCTGTAGGGATGGAGGTGGGTGTGTTCCCAGGGTCACTGACACCGTGATGTCCTTGCTGCACTCAGCCCAAGTAGTGGGTTTGGGCAGTTTTTCTGTGATCTTTAGTTCTACCACAGTGTCAGAATCCTTATAGATCTCCTCAGAGAGCTCATATAATTGGACTGCACAGTGTTGTAGGACTCCCTGGAGTCTGAGCAGCCAGGGCTGTGTGATAAAGGCCCCCCCTTAGTGGGTTTCTGGCTGTTATGTTGTTATTGTTTCTGAACAGTGGTGTCTTCTTCCAGGCCAAGAGCAAAAAGAGAGGGAAGTGGAACTGCACTCTCCCACACGGATGGATATAAGTAAAAACCTAAGCTTCATGGCAAAGTTCACAGAACTGCAGGTAAATGTGTTTCTTTCATTCTTCCTTCCATTGCAGAGCAGGGACCAAATAATCTCTGCTGTCTCTGAGACTTTGTTGTTTCTTCCATGCTGATAGAGTAGCTTGGCTTTTTTAGTGGAGAAAAAATCTGAATGCTTTTAAGCATTAGATGATAGCACGACTGTGCTAACTGAATGATGAGTGCCCAAGTGATGGTGTAAGGAGAGAGAGGAAGAAGAGCAGTCAGGCATGCAGAAGTTCTCTGAAACTGAACTGCGGTGTTGTTTGGTCTGCAGTGTCAATGCCCCTGACTGATATTTCCAAATTTCACTCAAAAAAGTGCATTATATAAGAACAGATAAAACCATTTTATTGATAGATATCCAGTCTGGTCTGAGAAAAAAAAAAACAAAAAACCATGACAGATATGAACAGTCTTTCTCCACGCTTAGGTTGAGAACATCTGACATCTGAAGCTGCTCATCTCTGCCTGCTATCTGTTCTAATTCTGAAAGCCTTCTGCTTCCTTTGTTTTTCTAGTGGAAGATACTCACGTTGAAAAATGAAGACACGGAACATAAGTACAGCTCCTCTGCTCTTGACTGGATCACAATGGACACAAATATTGCATACTGGCTACACCCAACCTCTGGTGTGAGTAACACAGGGGGAGTAAATGTGAACCTGGGGAGGAAAGGCTTCAGTTCTGACATGTCTGAGTGAGAGCAGGGTCGCAGTTCTGTCCAAGTTGCTGGTCCAGGATGGATTCTTACTGTCTTAAGAATTTCTAATATTTCAAAGCAAGCAGCTTTTTCTTGAGGATTTTTTTTTTCTTTAAGAAAAACTGCAGGTTTATAGTTTCCATTCAGAAGATGAGCTGATCTCCAGTAGCATCTTTGAAATGCCATACATAACAAAAGAGACTTAAAGTTTATCATCAGCTTTTTGATAAGAAAAAGCTCACATTACCAGCCATGCACACTATGACATTTAATTTAGCAAGTATATAAAATATTGATTAATTTTAACGTACCTAAAAGAACTGCAGTGTGTTCCTGCTTCTGGCTTAGACCGTCTTCTGTCTGGCAGGCCCAGATCCATCTCCTTGGGAATGTTCTCACCTGGGCTTCAGCTAACATTGCTGCTGTGGTCTACGTGTGTCTGTCCCTGTGGTACTTGGTTCGACGGAGGAGAACAATTTATGATATTCCTGAAGGTCTGATTCCATTGGGGAATCTCTCGTGGGTATCTCTTGTTCTATTACACTTTAATGGACCCAAAGCTGTACTTTTTTTTTTTTTTTTAATAGCTATATGCTTGATTATTTTAGCACCTTTTCCTGTCCCCTAACCCTGACATTTTTTCCTCGTGGCACATGAAGATTTTGGTCATCGCCATGTGACTATGACCTCTTGAGGCTGGATAGGAGCCAGCACAGTGCTTAAGTTATTCTCTCAGTGTTAAGACACCTCCAGGCATCAGATTTGATTTATACTCAGACCTTTTGTGAGAGACTTACTTACTTAAAATAGAAATAGATAGTGGCTGTAGTGGAGAGAAGTTTATTTCAAACAAGCCCTGGCCTTTGAGAGACTTTAAATTTACAGGGTCAGTGCTCTGAGCTATCCGAGTCAGGGATGTTCTCCTGTCTCCTGCAGATGCATGGCAGCTGTGGGTGTCAGCTGGGCAGGTCTGTGTTGGAGGCTGGGTTGTGAATTACCTGCCCTTCTTTCTGATGGAGAAGACACTTTTCCTGTACCACTACTTGCCTGCCCTCACGTTCCAGATTCTCCTGATTCCCATTGTATTACAGCATCTCAGCGATCATCTCTGCAGGTATGTAGTTTTTTTCTGGTAGACAAGTGACACAGTTCTTTTCTCCAGGGTTGGGACCTTGGCAAGCTGCTGCAGGAAGGCAGTGGCATTTTCCTTTGGAAAAGGATAAACCACAATTACTCTTTGTTTTGGATGGGGTGTTGGCTAGCACTGATGTCATCTGACCGCTCTTTCCCTCTCTTGTCCCAGATCTCTGCTTCCCCAGAGCATGTTCAGCGCGCTGATCGTAGCCTGGTTCTCCTCAGTGTACCTTGTGTATCACACGTTCAGCCCTGTGAGCTATGGGGAGCCCCTGTCTGTGGCTGAGCTCAAGGCCTTGCGTTGGAAGGACAGCTGGAACATCCTCATCCGAAAGCAGTGACACTGACAGCCTCACTGCAGGTAAAAGAAGGCAGCACACCTCTCATTGGAAAGCTGAGAGTTTATTGGTAGTGTTATTGGATGTTTTAAGTCTGAGCACCGTTCCATGGCCTGCTACCAACAACAGCTGTATTGTATTTACAGAGCTGCAGCACGAGTTGAAGGAATCGTGGGGTCAAGGAAGCCTGCTCTGACCTGTGCACATTGGCTCAGGTTAAAAACTTTGTGGGTGACTCAGCCTGTGCCCTGACTTGCAGCAGCAGGGAAATTCACAGGGTGGCAGAAGGTGTGAGTTAAGGACTGGGGTTTCTCATTGGGAATGTCTCCTCGCTCTGTACGAGCAGTCACTAAGGGGCACAGTATTTCTGCCACAGCTGATTTTATTTATTCAGTGGCTGCAGCAGTCAGATCAGAGCTGACCAAGAACACCAGTCCTGAACAGACCAGGATGCTTTCCTTTCTGCCCTAACAAATGCTATTCCAGGCTGCCTTCATCTTCTCCCCATGAAGAAGGTATGATCAAACACTACAGTCATTCAAAGTAGGATTTAGTTACTGTGTTGCTCCTCAAAGCTGCACTGATAGCTAGTGCTTCCGTGCAGTATCTTATACTCTGTCAGTCTGACTTACAGAAATGTAACGCTGAAGAACAGTGCTCAGTAGTAGATAACAAACCTTTACTCACATCCACTGCTGACAGTGATACCATGCACAGACTGCATTTCTTGTTTGTTTGTTTTTTCTCTAAAGCTCAGCCATTACAGTACTGAAACGGTTTAAACAAGGTGAGAAAGAACTGTTGATTGTAAGAGCACCTCAAGAAGCATTTCTTGGTGTTGGTGTAGTAGACACAAAAACCTTTTCTATAAAGTGGTTGTTTCTGTTCATTGTTTGTTCACATCTTTATTAGCCAAAGTAACACACCCGTAACCAACACAGCCAGATTTAAGTTTAGAAAAAAATCAATCATAAAATATCAAAAAGTCCCCCACCCCATTCTTAAAATCACTCCATAATTACAGACTTGAGAAGGATATAACAAGGACATTTTCAAAGGCCCAATTTCATTTTGCATTCTTTGCCTGAACCTTTAGGTTGCTGAAGTTACATGTTACATGGGACAAATGGCAGAAATTGGGATGTCACTGTTTGTACTTCCAGCCTCTAGTCTGTTGGGTTGTGTTGTGTTGTTTTTTTTTTGTTAGAAAATCAGAACATTCATCCATTCAGTTACCGTGACCCTGGCTGATGGTAAAACAACATTTAGATAGCTGTTTGTGGCAGCACAAGGAGGGCCTTGCAATTCACAGCTTTCCCCTTGTCAGTTTTACCACCCAGCTCTGGAAGTAGATGGATTCTGCCCAGCAGAATCTGCAGCCAGCAGTACAGAAATGCCCTAAAAGACACTACCACTGACAAGGTCAGGTTTCCGTTTCCATGAGCAACTCAATCCAGTTGGAGCTCACACATTCAGTTAACTGTGGTAAAAGGAAACACTGTTTGGGTACAAAAATAGAAGCCTTCTCTGCATACATCACAGCAAGGTGCAATTCCTTCATAGGAACAAGTACCATACTGCTTCTTGGGCCTGCCCCCTCAATGAAGAGTAAGTTTCCATGAACAAATGGAAGCTTCTCTCTAACTTGGGGGAGAGATTCCTCCATGGTTGTGCTCATAAGGTTGTGGTTCCTGCCCCCACAAGCTGCTGCAGGGTGCCAAGGAGGTTGGCCAGAACAACGTGAGAACATAACAGTCCAAGCAAGGTGGGAGAAGAGTAAGAACTGTACCTGCTTGTTGAAACTGACAGAGCAGGAGCCTCTTGGAAGAAGAGACTGTTCAGGCAGTGAACCTTGCTGCTAAGTGTTATCAGGGAAACGGGGTCTCTAAATGCCTGGTTACTTTCAGGATAGACTTCAACATTACATTCCATTTGGAAAATTAAGACGGCAAGCAGAATTGCCTTAAATGAGCTCACTGAGTAATAGTACAGATTCAGACATCTTAGGGAGGAAGGGGAAGGGTTTTGGAGGGGAGAGGGACCGTAGTCCAACTCTTTCCTCTCTGTGAGAGGTTTTGCACCACTATCACCTCCGCTGCTGTGATGATTTCAAGGGCACTTCACCGGTCACGTTGTTGCAGTCTTTCTTTCCCAAAGTTGTCTGCAGTGTTGGTCTGAACCAGAGGCAAATCCTTCAGACTCGGGTTAGTGCGGACGGCTGCTGGACTCCAGGTGGGACCGCTTGCCAGCAGCCAGCACGCTGCTGCTCTCTGCTTGCTCAGAGAACGGGCGCTTGTAGGTCCGACCGTGTCCGTTCACTGCCCCTCGCTGCCACTTGCAGATGTCTCCATTGAGGATGTCCTGAATGTGCTGGACTATGAGGTTTATGGCCACTGCAGAGAGAGGAGTGGGAAACATGAGATAGACGTAAGCTTCCTTGGCTGAGCTACCATACGTGGAGCACGCAGCCCTATCCGAGTCAAGTTTTATCACACAAAGCTTTGCCCACCCTCTGCAGCGAGGTCAGACCTCGACAGAGACCAGCAACTGCAGCATCAGCTTTAAACTCAGTGTCCTGTTCTGCATCTACAATTCCTTATCGCTTGTTGCGGCTGATAACCCCAGTCAGGCCCTGAGAGCAGCTCCCTGCCCTGCAGCCCTCCAACACAACAGCACGCCCAGAAGCACGCCAGCAAGGCGCTGCCACGAGCTCTGCCCTCCCAACCCCAGAAGTGGTCTCCCCAGAGAAAGCAGGCACAGAACTGAACTCCCTTTTACCCATGTTGTCAACTCCTCGGGGGATGATCACATCTGCATACTTCTTGGTCTGCAAAACAGCAACGGTGGTGGAGATGTTAACGGGAGAAGCCTGTCTTGTTCTTACCAGAATCAGACATCTGAGCGCGAAGATGGACCAAGTGTTACACTCTGGTGTGGTACAGCTGTGATGGTGACATCTCCCGCTCGCTTTTGCACTTCAGAAGGGCACAGTGCTTTCAGACTGGCTGTCTGCATCAGGGCTGAGGTCTGCTCCTTAAGGGCTGGATCTAATCAGCATTTCACAAGCCACTGCTAAACCTCTGCTGAGCGCCAGCACACGCAGCGTGCACGTGAATTCCCTCCTGCTCTGACAACCTGGTCGTGATTTCTGCCATTCCCAGGGCTCTTTTCTTTCCCCGTGCTCACAACGGTGGCCAATTCAGGACTGCCCATAGAGTGCTTTTAAAAACCCCAGCATTGCTCTGTGTTCTAGGACTGTTTTATCTCCATATGGGATATCGCTCGCAGATGCTTTCTACAAACGAATTCCATCACGTTGAGCGCCTCAGCTGCTCTCGTGCCGTACAGCCTCTACACTGGTCTTCCTCTGAGGTTCTCTGCCGTCCCAGGGACCCACGCTGCTACAGCCACAGCAGTGAGAAAGCGTGTGCTCACAGCGCTCACAAAGCAGGAGGGCCCTCCAGCTCATCAGAGCTCATACAGGAGAGGCAGAGGGTGCAGCGTGGGGCTCGTTCCCGACGTGCAAACACCCGCAGCACCCGCAGCTCAGCCCATCCCCAGGCGGCCCCGCTCGCTCTGCCCCCGCGCTCGGTACCGGCAGGCAGAACTCCTCGAAGGCAGGCTTCACAAACGTGGTGTACTGCGTGAGGATCTGCTCCAGGTCCCTCCCGCGCTTCATATCGCGCAGAACTGCGCCGAGAAGATACGAAGAAAAAGCCCTGAGTTCCTACCGCGGGCACGGGGACGGGAAAGGAGCGGAGGAACACGCGCGGCAGCGTTACCTCTGCGGGACAGCCGCACGTCCGAGTCCGTGTCCACGAAGAGCCGCAGGTGGAACATGTCCCGGATGTCCTGGTTGTAGAACACCAGGATCCCCTCGAAGAGCACCACGTCCGCGGGGTACACCACGGCGGTGTCCGGCAGCCTGCCCGGGGACAGCACCGCGCCGTCCCGCACCGCCCTGCCCCCCCCCCCCCCCCCCCGCCCCGCAGCGCCGAGCCCCGCGTACCTCGAGTGGCTCACGAAGTCGTACGTGGGCACCTCCACCGTCTTCCCCTCCACGATGTTTCTGAGGGTCGCGCGCATCAGATCGTTATCAAACGCGTCTGCAAAAGGGAACGGGGGCACGAGGGGGGGGGGGGGGGGGGGGGGGGGGACAGCAGCGCGGTCACGGCGAGAAGAGGGACCCCGCGGAGCGCGGGCTGCGGGCGGGGCGAGGACGCGCCGTTACCCGGGTGGTCGAAGTTGTACTGCCCCTTGAGCGCCTTGGCCTGCTGCTCGGCCGTCAGCACCTTGTAGAAGCTGTCCTGGCTCAGGATCAGCACTTTGCGCTGCCGCCGCTCCACCTCGTTCTGCCCCAGCAGCTCCATGATCTTCTCGCACACTGTGGACTGAGGGCGGGCGGCGGCTGAGGGCGCGGCGCCGCCGAACCGAAGCGGACCCGGCCCCTCAACCCCGCGCCCCGCAGCCGCCCTCACCTTCCCGCTGGCGGTGCCGCCGCTGACGCCGATGAGGAACGGCTTCGGGCGCGGCCGCTCGGGCTCGGCGCTGCCGGCGGACGCCATGGCGGGAGCGCGGAACGCGGGCGGAGCGGCGCCGCCGCGGGGCGCGCTGGGAGATGTAGTGCGCGGTGAGCACGTGACTGGGGGGGGGCGGGGACAATGGGGGCGGGTTCGGTGGAGCGGGGCGGGGCAGAAGTGGGCGGGGTCTGGTCTGGGGGCGGGGCTTATTTTGGGGTTGAGAGTCAGAAGGGGCGGGGCTTATCGGGGGGGCGGGGCCGCGCAGACACGTGTGTCCGCAGCGGGGCGCGGGGCGGCCCCGTGGGGCACACGGGGTACACAGAGGGCCCCCGTGCGTGGGGGCGCACACGTGTACGTGTATATATGGGACTGCACCGTATGCATCTGTACCCGCGCGGACGTTTCTCAGTAGGGGCGTGCAAAGATGTGCGTGTGTGTGTGTGTGTGTGTGTGTGTGTGTGTGTGAGCACAACGCCGTGCAGCGCTCAGCCCTGAGCTGTGTGACACCACGCCTGCCACCGCCAGCGGTCAATGATTAACGCGGGGCCGGGGCCGCCCGGAGGGACGGAGGCCGTGGGGATGGAGGCCGGGGCGGGGGCCGGGCCGCGGGTGGTGGCTGCGGCCGTCAGCAATGCGGCCTTCGAGGGGGACCCTCCGCCCTACTCGCCGCCCGACCCCAAGAACGCTCAGCTGCTGTTCCCGGTGCCTTTTCCCCACCGGCCCCATCCCCATCCGCCGCCCTTTGTACCGCAGCCGCTGCCCCACGCTGCCGTACGTAGCCCGGCCCGCTCCCCGCGGCCTCCAGGGGCTCCCGCGGCCGCTCACCCCCCCCCCCCCCCCCCCCCCCCCCCCCCCCCCCACTTTGCCGTGTCCTTGCAGTGCGTGGTGGGGCCGCCTGGCACGGGACCTCCAACCGCCGCCCTACAGCCGCCCAAGGACTACCTGGTGGAGTCGGTGCTGGTGACGGTGTTCTGCTGCCTGTTCACCGGGCTCGCCGCCCTCCTCTACTCACACGAGGTAAGGCCGGGCCCGGCTCAGCCCCCCAACGCCCCCAACCCCGCGCCGTGACCCCGCTGACCTCTCCCTTCTCCCCACGCCAGACCCGCACCGCGCTCGGCCGCGGGGACGTGGCCCAGGCCCAGGTGGCGTCCAAGAAGACGCAGTCGCTGGTGCTGCTCAGCCTCATCCTGGGGCTGTTCGCCTCCTTCACCTGGGTGGTCTATGTCCTCGTGGCCCTGTACCGGTGACGGGGGGGGGGGGGGGTCCGCCTGGTCGCGGGGGCACAGAGCAGTGACAGCACGGAGCCCGGTGGCCGTGTGCAGGATCAGTCCCTGCATTGTCGGTGCTCAGCGACTCCGCTGGGGGCTGCGGAGCAGCACAGCTCCGGGGCACAGCGGTGCCGTGCAGGGCAGGGAGCGGAGCCAACAGCCTCACAGGGCACAGCTCTGGGCGTGTAAAACCACGACGCGCTCTCCTCCCTCCCCCCCCCCCCCCAACCCCGGTCATTCGGAACGCACAAAGGCACAGCCCCACATCTGTCAGTTTCTCTAGCAGTTCTGCACGGCCGTGCAGCACCGCCTCTGCTCCTCAATAAAACGCACGCAGCCAAAGCCTTCGTGTCCTGTGCACCGCGGCCCCTTCCTGCCTCCCCTCCTCCTCCTCCTCCTCCTCCTCCTCCTCAACCTGGCACTTCCCCCAAAGCCCCCGCGCTCCGTCAACGTCTGGGCATCCTCCATTATTTCCAGAGGAATTCTGAACCCAGTCCAGGACTGAAATAGCGCCGGCAGCGGCCCCGGGGATATTTCGGGCTGCACACGGGCTGGGC
This sequence comes from Oreortyx pictus, assembly GCA_036925125.1. Lineage (NCBI taxonomy): Eukaryota > Metazoa > Chordata > Aves > Galliformes > Odontophoridae > Oreortyx > Oreortyx pictus. The sequence goes on from JAUPFR010000022.1 coordinate 6,582,517, forward strand.
TGCAGCAATCAGAGCCCCACACCCCCATCGGTGCTCAGAGGGGACAGGAGCGGACGTCCCCTGCGGGGCCCCGTGCTCCATATGCAGCAAAAAGGGCAAAGGGCAGAGGAAAAAAAAAATAATAAAAAAACCCGGATGGGGGAAACGTGAGAAAACACGAGGCCACACCAACTCGAGGAGCGGATTCGATTGTCACTTTAATCCACAGACGGCTGCATGCACTGTAAACGGGACCGCCAGGCAGGTTTGTTACTGGTATTTATTCGTCTTTAATACAAAAGTTACAGGTTTGAAATGTTTGCGGGAAGATGCCACCAATCGGGACTGGGTTAGTGGGGAATATATCACACAGCCAAACAGCGAAGGGCCGGGGGAGGCCGGGGAGCAGCACGGGGCTGACAGCAAAGCACATCGCTTCCCCCCACCAGCTCAGGGCAAACAGAGACCCCCAGGGCTCCCCCAGGGGAGAGGTGAAGTGAGGGCCGGGTTTCCCCATCCCTCTGTGCGTGGCACTGAGCCCCAGCACAGCTCTGCTGCTCCCCGTGTCCCAGCACGTGGGGACCTGGAGTGATGGGGCCATTGTAGTGCTGTCCCTGCACTGCCACTCCTGCAGCACGTGGCCACGAGCAGGGCCAGCAGAGCCCTGCTCCAGGCTGCGTTTGCCTTTCCATCTCATCGTGTTGCCTTCTTTAGATCTTATTTACAAAGAATCACTTCCCACTCTGGGGATTGCAAAGCGATGTCCGGGGATAGTGTGCAGCCCCAGGGCTGTTAGTACCATGAAAAAAGGTTTCCAAGTGTTCTGACTCAGGAGCCACAGCGCAGCTCAGCACAGCAGAGCACAGCAGAGCCAGGGCCCCGCTCCTGCTGCTGCTGTGGGGCACAGTGTGCACCTCAGTCCTGAGCCCGTGCTGCGTCACTGGGAAAATGGTGATGTCAGAGCAGAGCACCGAAACGCAGGCGCTGCCAGGAGCTGGGCAAGGCTTTGCAATCTGCAGAAGGAAGTGCTCACCACTCGGATCCACCAGAACAAACAGAGGCTTGGCGAACACTGCCCTGCGACGGAGAAATAAAGCGAGGATGCTCTGCAGAACATCCCGTGTGAGCCACGGCCCTGAGCTGCTGCGCCGTGCTGGAGCTCTGCAAAACCCGGAGGGTCTCGAGAGGGGGTCACACCCACAGCACGAGCTCAGAACCACGACCCACGGCTGTAAACAATGAACGGGGACAGAAAGGAGGGAGGGGACAGCCCGGGAGAGGGGATGGGGGCACAAAGCGGGGACGGAGGGGCTGAGTAAGGCACACGGAACAGGAGGGGAGCACGGGGTGCGGGCAGTGCTGGGGACGGGACCTAAAGGGGCTTCTTCCAGAGCGTGGTCACAGAGCACAGCACCGTCGGGCATCGGGATGAGAACCATTTGGCAACGAGGAAAGGAGGGGGCCGGGAGTGCTGGGCTCCTTCCAACCCCGGGGAAGGGCTGCTGGCCCCTCCGGTGCTGCAGGGCAGCCCCCCTCCCCCCCCCTCCTTTCTTCCAGCACTCGGAACAATGCTGTCACCGGTTGTGAGTTTTATACACACAATGTTTTGCACTTTTTTTTTTTTTCTCCTCTTTTTTTCTTCCTATAAACCCACTGGTATTCAGACATGCATCAAAAAGAAAAACCTCCAATGGATTCTAAATACTAATATTTACAGTCGTATACTACAGAATTTACTGTGCAAAAGCTAGTACCATCACTACAAGGTACGGGCCCACAGGGCGGGTGAGCACGGTACCTCGGGCAGTCCACGTTTCCAGGGGTTGGAGGGATCACTGTGGCTTAAATAGTGAGATCTGAGAGGAGGAGGAGGAGGAGGGGTACGATGGCTGGAGGCAGTGGCTACCTGCCCACCATTCAGTGCCTCTTCTGCATCCACGAGGGTGCCTTCCTCCTGTGGAGAAGGCGAGAGAGACCTGGGGCGAACTGAAGCCCCCTGTAAACACTCCCAGAGCTCCGGCAGGCAGCGGGGCTCCTTCCCCACATCTTCCTGGGAAAAGCCTCAGCTTCTGTCTGCTGAACACCACCACGGAGATGAATCCGCGGGCGCTGAGCTCTGCTCATCCTGTCCGCGATGGAGACGAAAGCCCGCGTGTTTCCAAACACCATCAGTAACACCTTTGCCTGGGACCCTCCTTCCACGAAGCTCTCTCCCTGGCTGCAACGCTGCTCGATGGCACAGAGGGACGGGAGGAGGAGGAGGAGGAGGGAGGTGATCTCTGCTCTCCCAATGCTCACAGCCCCGAGGTCACCAGCAGCCCGGGCAGCGGGTGCGTCACCCCGGCACGGGTACAAATACTCAACTCCAGTCTCACAGCTGCCCTCTGTGCGTGTGCCGAGCAATTCTCCTCGCTCGCACAAACCCTCCTCCTAGGTTTTCTCCTCTCGGTCTGTTTTCCGCCTTGTAATGTTCCGAGGTTTGATTTTGAGGGACAGTTCCCACAGGGCCTCCTCCGCCAGATGGTCGCTGAAGTCGTTGAAGAATGACACGATGTCGTCGTTTCTTTTGATGTCGTAATGTCTGCAGAAGCACAGAGAAGGGCTGCAGCGAAACGAGGGTCTCAGGGACCCCTCCCCCCACACCCCTGCACGGAGCCACCCCACTCTGACCCCGCACAGACGTGAAGGAGGGGACAAAACATCATCTCAGTGTTCCTGAGAAGCTCTGTTCTCAGCCACAGCAAAAACTGCCGTGGAAAGAAAGAGCAGGAAAACCTGATGGCAGTGGGTTTCTAAAGCAGTACTGGAAAAAATGCCATCGCAACTCCGTAATCTTATCTGACCCAGGGAGGAAAGCACACCACGAGCAGAGCCGTGCCACTGCCAGGACTCCTTACATCTCCACCTCCACGCTGTCCCTCCTGTGGCCCCACAGTGCCCAGATCAGACCCCCACTGCTGCACTTACACCTGCTGGAAGCACCTCATGCTGTCCAGGATGTTAAACTGCTGCCAGCGCTTGGAGAAGTTCACCTTGCTGTCGATGTAGTCTGGGTTTCCCAGATGAACAAAGGTCAGGTCCTGCAGAATTAGGCCTCTGAAAGAGAGAAAGGGGCATGGGGCCAGGGAGTAGGCAAACAAGCACAGAAGTTTGCCATACATGGGCAGGAGAGGCAGCCGAGGGCAGCAGCCACGCAGCACCTGGCCAGCTCCAGTTTTAAACTGGAGGAAATGCCTCCTGGCAGCAGATATGGAGGTGCTCAGGTGCAAAGCACAGCTGAGAGCAAGAGCAGCTGTGCTCCCTCCAGCCCTCTGTACTCCCCCCACCAGATGACATTCCCTCCTCTGGGAATTTTACAATGGAAGAAAGCAAGAGCAGAAGCTCTACTGGTGCAAAAGCAGAGCCAATGTGCTATTGACTACACGGAACCCTTACTGAAGAAGGGGAGGGCTTCAAGCCAACAGGATGAAGCACCTGTGTTTGCTAAGGGAGATTCCTAATGTGACAGCTCTTCTCAGTCATCAGAATCTGAGCTGTTGCAGCTTGAAGCTGCCGGACCCACTGCAGCTCACTGGAAATCCTGTCCTACAGTGCAAAGACCCCAAGGGAAGTAGATTTAAAAGGTGTCAGCTACAGATTCAGCCACTGAATCCTTCCTTTGCCAGCTGCCTTCGCTAAAAGAAAGTCCAGACAAGAAGAAAAGCATCTGAAACAGCAGCAGCAAGTGGTTTGATCCATGGTTATAAAAGGGAGTCTCCACAGTGGGTGGAGAAATCCAGTCATCTTCTACTGGGAATGCAGTGTCACAAGGGGAGCTGTGCCAGGGGCTGCCTCCCTGGGGCAGACAAACTGCTGATGTGGACAACCATGTGTCATTTCAGGGGTAGGGCAGAGTGCTGAGCTGGACAGAAGCTGCTGGGAAACAGCTGAAGGAACTGCTGGAATGCACCGAAGTAACGGCAGGAGAAAGGAAGCACGGACTCACAGGTATGGGATGCAGGGAGGCTCCACATCAGCCAGAGCTGCTCGGTAGGCGCGGAAGGACGAGGAGCTGTCGATCAGCGTGCAGTACTCAGCCAGGCCCTGGCAGAACACAGAACCCCAGTCACCCCTTTCTCTTTGTCACCTCTCACCCGGGGGGTTAATGCCATCCTGCACACACCACCAGCGGGTCTGCTCAGCCTGAGCATTCACCACCATCCCCACACCCTGCCACGCTGCTGGGCTGTCAGAACTCACACTGCTGCTTCGTATCACAACCACAGTTATGTTTGTTTTTTTTCCCCTAGATGTGAAAACCTGCCCCGTCCCTCACCTCTGAGGTTTGTTTCTGCCACTCCAGCCTTCGGATGGGCGCGGAATCCAGTGCAGAGAGAATGGCCAGATAGGAATTAAAATTATTCAGCTTTCGTAGGTGCTGTGGAGAAGGAAAATACACCACTTACACAGAGATCTGTGACTGGCACGTCCAGCTCTGCTGCTAAGGAACAACGTGGGTGATTCACAGCAAGAACTGAGCTGATACCTTCATAATCTTTATGAATTTAAGGAGCAGCCTCTCCCGGTCTTGGGCTTTCTCTTGTAGCATTATTATTGAACGGACCCTGGAAGAAGAGGCACAGAAAGGTAAACTCACTCGAGCAGATCTCAGATTTCATGTGTTTTCATTTACAAACGTGACAAGCAATAAGGATGGATCACCAACACTGAAAAGTTTCTGCTATCTCCAACTGAAATGGAGCGCTCTAATTCACAACAGGGAATGAGAACAGTGATCATTCACAGAGTGCACTCCTTCACAAGGGGAATGTCTGTCTGAAGGGCTCAGTGGTACTGACAGTAATTCCTCCACATTACGGAGCCCTCCACAACACTCATGATTTTGTTTCTCCTGTGCTCCACGATCTCTGACAAACCTGCATCCATTTCCTGGCCAAAAACATGCAGGTGATCCCACTTAAAGGAACCCAACTCAGCGAGGAATATCTTGAACTCAAGGACAGTGAGGTAAAGCACAGTTCAGTGCCACGGTTGCTCTGAGCTCCTTACCAGTAGGACATGTTATTAAAGTGCTCTGTGAACTGTGTCAGGTTGGGGCTCTTCTCTTCATTTTGCTCTTTCGCCCACAGCAGAACTTCTGGTATCTGCTCAGGGAGAAATACAGAGGGGTGGGAGAACAGCACACGTTATCATGGGATTTCTGCCTTAAGATTCCCAGCCACAGCCTCATGGTCATTTGCTGACATAGGGTCAGCTGTCTCCCACAGTGCAACAGGTGTGCTGGGAATGCCAGAGATGGCAGAGGGGATGTGGTCGGGTCCCTCCCTCTGCCCTCACCCTATCCCCATCTCTGTACCTCGATTTTATAGAACAGTTCAGCATCTAGGAGGGTCAGCTGCTCTGCTATTTCATGACTGTGGAAATCATGCAAGGTGCCCGGCCTGCAGGAAAGAAAGAGTGAAGAAGACAGCATATGAAAATGTAACTTCCTTCCTTTCTTCTGTTTTGGACTGAGAAAAGCACTGTGTCCAACCAGTAGGACGCAACAGGCACGTGTGTGCTGCCTCACCTGGCTGCCACCCCACGGGCTGCGAGAGGTTTGATGGAATTGGTGTATCTCAGCATTTTCTTCTGATCCACTTTATCGAGGATGTTTTTGCGCAGCACTCTGGCGAGGCTCAGCTCCCCGTTGCAGACCAGCCTGAACACCAGGTCCATCAGCAGCTTGAGAATCTCCTCCGTCAGCTCCACCAAGCTAGAAGATGGCAAAGGCAGGGATGGCATCAGGGCTGTGACTCCGGGCTGATGGTATTTGTTGCTGACTGTGCACCTCCCACCCCAAAATGATGAAGGCAACTCACCACAGCTCATCCACCACTCTCACCAGCACGAAGAAGGTGTTCTTACTGACCCGCTTCTTAAATGTGTCTGGGAAGTGGCAGAACTTCTCATATGTTGGTTGCAAATTAAAGAATCAACCTCTAGCACCATCAGCAGCTGCCCCCAGGAACATCAGAACTGATATTATTCTGCCTTGACTGAAACTGGTGCTCAGATTCCAGGAGATGGAGGACACTCTAATTCACGTGGCACTGAGCTGCCACCAGCTGCAGGGGTCCTCATGGCTCGCAGAGCTGATGCTAGCAGGGCAGGGGGACCCTCAGACTATGGTCTCCAGGTGGAATTTAATGAGCAGCACTCCTCTACTGCCATCTCCCACACCGGTCTGAGACATCTCTCAGGTCTCAGATCTCAGACATCACCTCCACCTTTCTCTCCGAGTTTGCTGCAAGGGGAATGGCAGTGAGGGAGGCAGCAGAGGCTGGGCATGCTTCCACCAGCTACACACAGGGAGAAACAGCAAACTAAATATCCATGAGAACCTGCAGGAATGCCCCAGCTAACACTTCCACTGACACCTGCCCTCCAAGGACATCCTGCTGTGTCCTTGGCGGCACCGACCCCAGCAGGAGCGAGGCAGGCTGTCCCTGCTGCACATGGCAGTGATGAGCTGCAGCTCAGGGCAGGGTGACATCAGGCTGCTTCCATCGTGTGCAGGAGCACAGCCCATGAGGCCGCTGCCCCACGCAGCAAAGGGAGCAAGAAGGACAGAGCCAGAGGGAAGTACTGCAGGCAGTGTGCTCAGCCAGCAGCGTGCCCCGTGCTGCCAGGAGCACTAACACTCACACTGCACGTCCAGCCCGGCCTCATTAGCAGATACAAGCTCAGAGCTGGAGGCTAAGAGGACATTATCTTCCGTGCTGCATTTCTTGTAGTAAGAGGGAGAACAGGACGTGACAGTTTAGCCATCACTGGTGTTAACCTACATCTGCCCAAGCAATTCCCGCTGGAAGGACGGACACACGATCCCCATTCTACAGCCCAGATGTCCCAAACAAATGACCACTTCCCCAGTTTCCAAACTGCCCCCAGGACACTACGCTCAGTGCTCTGCTCCCTGCAGACCTGCCCCGTGGCATTTCCTATTTGTGGGCAGCAGAGATGAAGGCAGTGCAGCTCGGGGCACCTCCAGGGCAGCACAGCACTATGATCTCAGCAGGTTTGTGACTGGCCAGCTCACCACAGCCCCCTCCACAATGCCTGCTCTGCTCCCTGGGGCAAACTGACACACATGGAAAAGGATATCTGTACTGCAGCTTCTTGATGAGCTCTTCAGGGGTGATAAATGTCCTGTATGTAGTCAGGAAGGCTTCGCAGTACAGCACCAGATCTACACAGAAAGACAAGGAAGCCTCAGTCAACCCTGCTTGCAGAAAATGAACCTTCGTGTAAGGCTGAATCCAATCTCACCGAAAGAGGACACTGACACAGACACATTCTGACAAGAGGAGCTGTACAGGAAAGCTGTGCTGTTGTTTCTCACCAGCAGATGGACCCGAAGGCACAAGAGCAGGAGCAAAGCTGCCCTGTCCCCCAGGCTGGCTCCCATTTGCAGCACTCCCATTTGCTTTCGAGCTGATGCGACCACCAAAGGGAATGGTGGAACACACCTGTCTGTGGGACAGGAGCTGAAGTAACAGATCACATACAAACGCACTGGAAGCCCTGGGGATGCTCTAAAGAGAAGATCTGACAATGAGAGGCAGCACGGCCACTTCCCTCCTGATCAGGAACACACACACTGCAGTGGGATGGCTTGGTGCTCAGCCCCTCTGCCCTTGCTGTCTTCCAGGAAATCTGCCCCAGGGCAGTGTCAATATCTGATTCTCTTCATCCAGAAGAAGAGTAAATTGCACAGCAAAACCTGACTCTGCCCCGAGTGTGACCCTGCCACGACACACCATTGCTGCCATGCGGTCAAAAATGGAAGTTAATTAGCCCTGATATCAAACCGAGCTGTGCTGCAGTCAGCATCTGCAGTGGGATGGCACGCTGCCCTGCCTGGAGAGGCTCCCGTGTGCCTGCTCAGGCTTGGCCACGCACGTTCCACCAGGACAGGGAGCACCCCACGTGCTGCAACACGGGCCCACTGTGCAGGGCAGGGTGAGGGAGCAGGAGCCCCACGGAGACACCGCTTCCTCCTGCTCTTCAGTCAGAGCTGAATCAGCTGGAGCCATCGGAGGTAGAGCTGTGAAGCTGGGTGGTCGTGGCAGGGGTGAGCCCCAGGCTCGCTCCAGCTGTAATCCTGCACTCACACGCGGCTGCGAGCACTTAACTGACCGTGGGTTTTGCTCCTCAAGACCACAAGTCTCCTTTCATCCCTGATTCCATTTAGCTCTTTCAGAAAACTCGAACGGACAAGAAGCATCATGCAACAGGGCGTGGAGTTCCATTTATTCTGGGTTCCCATCTGCCCAAAAGGCAACGTGAGGTAATACAGCTGGTCTGCTCTGGCACTCAGAGCTGCCAAGAAATTCATCTTTAAAGGAAAGCCTCTTAACTATACCCCTCTGTGCTGTTTGGCTGATTGATTTACAAGCCCTGAATTCTTCTCATTGTAAGCTTAATTCATTAACCCTCTCAGTCACCCAAACGCTGGGTTAGCATAGCACGAATTCCTCCGTGCTCTGTTCAGAGCAGCAGCTTGGCAGAGCATGCAAGGCTGAGCCCTGTGACTGCTCTGAGAAACGCACCGCTCCCCCTCTGCCCATCCCCTCTCCCTGTCCTGCTGTGCATTTCGATTCCTGCTCTGGTTTTTCTTTATCTCAGTGGCTCTCCACAGCCTCCACCTCACTGCCTGCAGCCTCCCCTGAGCTCCCCAGTCAGGAGCTGGTGGTCGAGCACACATCCCTTTGTCAAGTGGCTGCATTTAAACACAGTGGGGAAGTTCTTCCAATGTGAAGCTTTTCTGGAGAACATCAATTTTGGCTTTTCTACATGGGACTTTTCCATCTGGATTTTTTTTAATGTACTTATCTAACCGTGGTGCAATGAACTGCCTCCTTCTCTCCAGCATGCTCCTAACTTTGGTCCTCTGTGCCTCAATTCAGTGCCTGACGTAAATAGGGAAATATATCTGCCAAGGGAAGGATTTTCTTGCTAGCTGAATGGTGCTATAAGTAATTGGAAACACCTTATGCTACAGTATAAGAGCTGCCATTTAAAAATGCACATGAAAGATATTTCCCCTTTGACTATCAAACGTCTAAAATATGAGAGCTGAGTGGTTCAGAGGGCTAGTACATTTCGCCCTGCATCCCAGGAGATAAGGAGATCAATTCTGGTTAAGGCCATCAGCACAAATGCATTTGGCAGGTTCAGAATCACTCTCTGGAAACGCTGCAAGGACCGTGTTTGTCACAGCTCTCAGAGAGGAGCTGCTCCACGTGGCTGTGACGGGGGCTGCAGAGAGCGTGGGGTTGGAACAAACAGAGATAGGGGCTGCCAACCACTGTTTCTCTCCTCCACATCTCATTTCACGTGCTGTGAATTCCCTCCCTGCCCTGGCCTAGGTGTAGTGGCATGGAGCTGGATGAGGAAGTGAGGCAGGATGAGAAGGAGGGGCTGGCAGCAGATCAGCACTGAGTGCCCACAGGCACTTCCCAGAAGACAACAAGTGCCCCCAGAAGGCCTGGAGACACCACAGCAGGGCGATGCGGAGTTAATACCAGCCCTGCTCTTAAATGGAACCACCAGGAGCTTATCCAGCTTACCTCTGCTTCACCAAAGATAAGCACAATCCCCCCCCCCCAAGTCAGGGGATGATTAATGCAGAGCTCTCCACCCTGGCCCAGCTGGAACAGTCACATCGTGACTGCTCCCACCACAGAGACGCAGAAGCCCACATCAGGTCATACTGCCCAGTTTTGTTCTGGGGCATCCACTGTACCTTTCCTGTCAGTCTCCGTTGCGTGCACTAACAAAATATCTCCAGATCCACCACGGACATCCGGCCCATCATCTCCCTGCAAAATGAGAACAGAAGAGCTTTACATACAACCCAAGCTCCCTTCGGCCTGGTTTACCACCTCTGGGGTTCAAACTCAGCACTAACTGGCAGCGCACACAATGTTCCTGGCACTGCTTGCAACGCAAGCTGGGACATGATCTCAAAGTGTTGGGCTAATCCTGGAATTTGAGTCAAACATTTGGTGTCCCAGATGAGGATCTGGGCTGATCACCACTCAGGGTCTCTGATTCCTTAAAACCAGGCTGTGAAGCACAGTGACAGCTGAACCTTCTGGCCACAGAAGAATGAAGAGAAATATCCCAGACTCCCAAGTGCTCCCAGAAGAGCAGCAGCTCTGTGTGAACTGACTCAAAGTGCAGGATCACGTACCACAGAGGCTGCGGGGTGAGAGGTCGTGCATTCAACTTGTGTCTTCCTGGAACATCAAAAACCTAGCACGTTAATTCCCTAATCTGGACCTATTTGGCTGGAGGTCACCTGAAGCAATCCAACAACCAGGAGCAGAAGAACAGCCCTGCTAACTCCCTGACCCCTGCCTTGCTGCTCTCTGAAAACATCCCTCTTTTAGCTCCTGCTGTTCACAAGTGACAATATGCAAAACTGATCTATCAGTCAGCCAGTGGTTCCCACGCTGCAGGAAGCGGCGTGCAGGAGCAGTGCTATATTGTTTAAAACATGCAGACCATAAAGGAAGAAAAATAAAAAAAAGAAGACAGAAGTTGAGGGCTGACGCAGATCAGCCACTCCAAAACGTTCAGCAATCACTGTTGTTTCTGTGCTTTTTTGTTTTTTTTTTAAGTTGATGAAATATTCCTGCAGGTCAGACTGGAATCGTGCCTGACTTCCCTTATCTAAGCCTGTTATTTTATTATGCAAAACACTGAAAATAAACCCCTTAGACTTACAGCCATTGAGCAGCTATGTCTGAAATGTGGATCTGTCAGGTGACCCTCCGGCAAGATGCATAAAATCCTACTTATGGAATCAGCAATAGCTTCTCACCCTCTCCCCTGCATCTCAGCTGACCAAAGAACACTCCTGAAGTGTCAGTGACAAATTCTTCCTGTTTTTCAGGGCCCTGATAAATCCGAAAGCTTCAAAAGCTTGTGTACTCCCTCAGGCTGCATGGCACAAACAGCTTGGTTGAAGAGCACAGTAAGTAAAGGTGTCTGAGGGTGCACCCAAGCTACAAACAAAGCCATTTCTCAAATATATGAGCAGTCACTTCAGGTGTTTTTCTCCATCAGTAATGCAATGTCCTGCTTGGGAAACCTGCTAACCATGCCTTCAGAAAATCAGAATAGAATATAAACCAATATTCAATATTCAATATTCAAAATTCAATATTCAATAGAATATAAACCAAACACCATGAAAACTTACGCTGAAGGAACCTACCTCTTGCTTCAGAGTTAACCTAGCCATAATTTCACTGTGGTCAATAAGGGAGAGCTCATCCACTTCTTCCTCCAACTGTGACGATTCCAAAGCATCTGGTGACTGCTGCTGCCTGTGAAAAAAGCAGCCAAGCAGCCATCAGTGTCAGAACCCATCTGATGACAGAGGGATGCTGGGTCCACCTGAGCTCTCAGTGTACAGGTCCTCATTAAGCAGCAGTAAGTACACAGAAGGCCTGGAGGTAAAGCTTTTGCAAACAAGTCTAAATGTCCAGCTTTAATTCTGGCACTTCGTGCACCTCTTGAAAAACAGACAAAGCTTTAGGACCTGCCTGGATTTCTGGCAGAAAGGATTTCACTATGCCCTGCATGAATGCACGCTTTCACACCTCCTTAATTCACCACATTATGAGTGCACACAAATCTAAGCCCTCCCTCAAACGTCCAGAGACTGCACACACTGCAAATGCTGCCACCATGGGTCGTGAGCCGACCAAAATGTACATACATAGGGATGTCATGCTCTATTTCTGCAGGAAGATCTGGCACCCCCACCACTTTTTTGGTGCACATTCACAACCCCAGTTACTCCACACACAGGTGCTCTTGCATCTGGGCACGTTCCCTATGCTTGGAGTCAAAAAATGGGAAAAAAAAAAAGCACACATCCCTTACAGCTTTCCCCAGGCAGAGGTCAGAATGTGCTGCAACAGTCTGCACTGAGCTTTGCAGAGCGCTGCTGTATTGTCTCCTTCACTGCAGGGATTAAAACCCTCAAACCAACTGCAGGAAAAAGGGGGAGGGAAGTTGACTGTCACACACAAAACAATGCTGTTCTCTATTTTTGCCTCAGAAATGCAATTGAAGAGCAATCTCAAGCAGCAGGGAAGCACTCGCTCCACTCCTACTGAAGCCCATCTGCTACAGCCTGCACCTCTTCATTTACATAGACAAATGATAGCTAAGAGCATTAGAAGGGATGCAAAGCCTCCTGCTCTGTGGCCTCCTCCAGCCTTTAACTAGCAGGGTTAGGAAGAAATTCCCTTCTCCAAGACTATTTCCCAGCAGTGACACAGACTTTTTTTCACACGTTTCCCTGGAAGCAGGAGGGAGCAGCCAGAGTCTATGACAGGACTGACAATTAGATGGATGTGCAATGATGAACGCAGGCTGCATTAACCCCTACAAGCTCACTGAGTTAAGCAATGACATCTTGCCTTGATCCTCCATCTGCAGCAGGATCTCACTGCTCAGCCACCGTGCAAAAAACCCAACTGAGTGGGCATCAAACATGGGGGGCTGAGGGCAGAAGAGGGGACCACGAGGAGCCCTGGCAGAGGGCAGGGCGAGGGGAACACTGATGGTGCTCTGCACGCCTCCAGGCAGGGAAGCAGCTGCAACAGGGGAGCCAGGCTCACCTCTCAGCACCATCTTTGCCTTCCTTCCCCATGGCACTGCTGTTTGAAGTGGAGTCTTTGGAATGGCCGTCTTTCACAGAGGGAGATTCCTGCAAAGAGAAGGAAGTTTTTCATTACTGCCTGGGATCCTGCAGCACGGCCAAGCTTGTATTTACAGTCTTGCTGCCTCTAAATGGCCCTTTACTGTAAATTCCTTCAGAGCAGTTAAAGATTGATGCAAGTTAACGCCAAATGCCAGGAAAACACAGAAGTTAATTAGACAGGAAATTTGGGACCATCTCTGGAGACTAGTGTAATTAGTATTGTTTGCTTTTAACATTGTGAAATGATGCTGAAAGTTACAACACAAGTCAGCTGTTGTCTTGAATTTTAACCCTCTCGTTGCTTTTCTTTTCACAGCCCTTACTGTTGAGATACACTTGTCTTCTGCTTTAACCAGAACGGACACAGCCAGCTCCAAGCTCTCCAGTTTCAGTCCCCCTCTCAGTTACAGCCCCCAAAAGACCAGACCGCCTTGGGAGGGGATGCAAAGTGCCCTTCCTACTTCCTTCTCCTCCATCAGAAGAGCTCACACAACGATGGAACGTTTCCACTCTGACAATTCATGGCTAAATGCAAAAGAGCAGAACCATCCGAAGCTGGTATGGACCAGCAGGTGGACAGCTCAGAGCAAACAGAGTTGCAGCATTTTAAACGAGCCATTTATTAAAGAGGGAAACAGCCACGAATAATAACTAATATAGTTATATAAATATAACTAATAATAATAACTGGAGATATTAAACTAGCAGTGCTGGAGTTCAGAATTATTTAATGTCATGCAATGCGGACCTTGGATGTTCCATGTACTGAACAGACAGGACTGAAAGCACCTCTGCTCTACCCAGCTGCGGTGGGGAAGGTGCACCAGTGAGCTGAGATCTGCCAGTGTCTGTAGAACTTTTCCAGGCTGCATCTGTGAAGTCCTTTGCTTCCAAGTTAAGAACCAGTTAGCAGCTGCCCAGAGGGCTGGGGCTGCCTGGTGAAGGGGAGCAATGGGAGCACTGTCTCCTCGGATATTTGAGGCCAGCAGGGATAAAGGTTTTGGAAACATCCTGCAGATGGGCCTTCCTAGGTGAGGGCTGGCAGAAGGAGCTGCACAGAGCTCTGCGGTGACACAACAGGAAGGTGGCACCTCCCCACCACAGGGTACACCCCGTGTCCTCAAGGAAATAGCTCAGAGAGGAGGCTGGAGCAAAGGAAGAAGCGGTGCACGGTGTACCCAAGTGGGGAAAGGAAAAATACAAATTAAAAAAGGGGATCACAAGGCTTTATTTATTGAAATAGGAAAGCCAGAACGGTCACAAGAGTAAACACAGACAGAAGACCGTGCTGGTCAGAGTGCAGCTCTCTAAAAGGGAACCTTACGCAAGCAGCTCCAAACAAACAGCAAAGCACAAACGGGTCAGGGAGGAAGGCAAAACCGTCCCTCCAGGGCCCTCCGCACCAGAACAGGAGGCCACCAAAGCCTGCAAGCCAGGAGAGGGCAAGCAAAGGGACCACCAGCGAGGGGACAGGACACCCCGGGGTGTGCAGGGGCCGGGGCCCAGTGTGAGCTCAGCATGCACCAGGCAGCCCCTTCCCAGTGCGTGGCCTCTCCCGGTTACTTACTCCTCCAGAATGAGGGAGTTCCCCGTTGCTCTGGCCAGAGGAATACAGATTGACGTATTCACCCTCACCAGCCTCCTCACTGGCGTTTTCACTCTAGGGGAGACAGGATGAAAGGAAATACGTGACGGTGTCCCTCGGCAGCAATGGCTGGTAGCAAGCACTTGTGCCCTGCGGTGCTGTCACCTAGGTGGGAGCCCATCCTCCTGCTGCACGTTCCCAGAGGTGAGCACATCAAAGCTCTCACGGACAGTCCCGAGGGCCCTGAGCTGCAGCAGGACAGCAGCAGGCACTGCTCAGCGAGAGCTGCACAGTGCGCATCAGCACTCCCAGGGTGCAGCTGTTAAGCGTTTGCAGCCAGAGCACAAGCACTGTCCATCTGATGCCAGCCCTGAGGAGCCATGCTGAGCCAAACCTGAGGGCTGCGGGGTGTTACAGGGACCCAAGGCAACCAGGATGCAACAGCAAGGTCCAAAGGGTGAACAACTGCGGTGCCTCTTCTAAGCACTTGTGAAGAGGCAAAGTTGAGGCCCTGATCCCATCAGCTCTAGACTTTGCAACACGCAGATGAGAAACTGCCTTGTGAATGAGGTGTATAAAGAAGTAAGCTGCCAAACCAACCAGGGACCCTGAGCCAGTCAGAGAGGGAACAGCTTTCAGCCCAGCTCCAGCACCACATTATCCTTTGCACTGAGTGCCACCAGTGCTGGCAGCTGGGGACAGGAGGAGCCTGCAGAAAGTAGTGGTCTGTGCAAAGGAGAGTGCAGAGCTGAGCTAACCCACTGCTCCCTGGGCTCGCCAGGGACTCGGGCAGCAGGAGAGCAGCTCCTGCAGGATGCGAAGCTCTGCGAGGAGCCAGCCTCACCAAGCACTCCTTTACCTTCCTCTGCTTTGTGTCACAACTGCAGGAAGCTATAGCAACTTCTCTTCCTCTCCCCTTCACCAGCATTTGACATTTTATGTTTCCAACACCATTCTCTTGAAACCTGTGGGGTTGCTCAGATTTGCAGCCACTGTTTTTGTACTCCGTGCATTCACACGCACGTTTGGAAGGCAAACCACAGCTACGAACACACGTGACATTTCTTTAAGACAAAAACAAGCCCGGCCTTGCGCTCAGGTGTCACCTCTGTGGATAGTCTCACCGAAGGCGTCTGCAGAGAATCAGTGAGAGAGGTTTCAGAAGGAAGGCAGGCAGGAGCACTCCCGTTAAAGCTGCTCTCCTGCGAAGAGGAGTTTGGCACATCCCCAGTGCTGGGAGACGGGCTGGCCGTGGCTGGCACCGCGAGGTCAGAGCTCGGAGACGGGTGGACGGGCGGAAAGGGCGCGGTGGAGCAGGAGGAGGAGGTAGAAGACAGGAAAGGAGGTACGGAGACTTGGTTGTGAGGCACAAAGTCCTGCGAGTAGGACCTAAACACAGACTTGTACTAGGGGACGCGGAGATGCACAACACAAAAAAAAAGATGGGGAAAGGAAGGAGACAGACAAGAGAAAAAGTGATTAGATCAGCGGCAGCTTAGCAGTGACAGCACAAGGTAATTCTAACAAAGGCACCTCTATGCCCCGAGGCAGCCCTGAACAGAGGCAGCCTTATTTTCTCCTCCACGTGTTAGAGCACGCACTGTTACCTGGGCGGGCAGGTTTGATGGTGCTGTGAGCCCCTGCTCAGGGCAGCAGGGGTGGTCAGCACAGAGGGACACCTGGGCAGCACCTGAGTGGCTGAAGGGATGCGATGGCACACAGAAACCATGACTGTGAGCGTGCTGGAAACATCTCAGTGGAGAAAAGCAGTCTGAGGGCTTGCTGCTTTGCTGGGATTTTCCACTGGATCCCAGTTTCAAATGCTGTTTGCTCCAGCCCTGTAATTTAACAACTACTGTGTCAAGTCTGTTCCAGAATACACAGCTCCCGGTGAGAAGAGACTGCATAGTGCCTTCAGAGTTACGCTGAAGGATAAAGGAGATTACAGCAGTAGATGCTTTTACTCCTTTCCATCTGAGAAACACTGGGAGTAAAAATGATAACTGCCCTCAGGAGCCCTGAATTCCTTATCAATCCAATCCTTTAATGCAGTGCCTCCAAGAGTCAGCTGAAGAGATGAAAAGAGATCATCTGCATAAAGCTGCATTTCACCATCTCTCCTAATCATCAGATTACTGCTCAGATAATATTAAGCAGGGTGCAGTGGGAGCACGCCGTGCCAAGAAAAGCACGAGCAATCCTCTGCCTTTTAACATCTGGTGCTAGTAAGATTTGCCATCAGGGTGACTCCAAAACAAGAGCAGAGCACAGCTGACACCCACCAGAAAAAAATAAATAATGAAAAGATAACAGTGCTAAACCTGCTGGAGGGGAGTTTATTTTAAAACCTGTGGAGCTCAGCCACTAGTGAGATCTGCACTGCAGCCCTGTGGGCTGATGAAAGGAATACCCGTGCCGTCCCACAGCCAGGAGAGTTCCTGAGAGCGATATACTGCAGGACAGTGTGCTACAGAGCTCCCAAGCAGTGCAGCAGGCTGAAAAGTGACACAGTAAAAGCAGAAAGGGAAAGAAAGGCATCAACTGGAAAATGCTTTTTTTTTTTTCTTTTTTTTCCAGGAGAATTGAGTTAAATTGATAAAAACCATCGCTGCACCTTGCAGCAGCACCCAGCACGGTGGTGGTCTTTATTTCCCTACCTCTACAACATATAAGCTTAAAAATCTGAACTGAGAACTGCCTCAGGCCCCAGGCCTGGCAGCAGAAGTTCCTCCACTACAAGCTGGAAAGGAAACAAAGGTCAGAGGCCGGACTTTACCTTCTACCAGCTCAAGCCTCCAGCAGCTCCCCTCTGCTGTGCTGCAGCTCTGGCAGTGCTCTGCATGCACCCAACTCAACTCGCGGGCCAAAATACAGAGGAGCAGAGGGAGATGCTTTGGAAAGAGAGCTTAAAAGACTACAGAAGAATAATCAAAATGCAAATCCCTACCGTATGCCTGTGGCTAAAAGGAGATGGGCTCTAGGACAGGCTCCTCTCCCTTCCTGCCCATTTCTTCACAGCTGAGCAGCTCCGGCTCCAGGGACACCGTCCTCTTTTGGTGCTGCCTCAGTAACAATGACAAGTCTAATCTCTGTATTTGCTTTCTGCCTGGATAAATGCTCTGCATTTATTCATTTTCACTTGCATGGCAGAAAACACTAAATCCCTCGTAAGACCCCTGGCTCATGACATCACCTTGGCTCAGCAGATTCATTATGCCTGCTCTATCTCCCTGGTATTTCATGATCTCACTGGTGCTAATACGCCAACTAATGCCCCAAGTCAGTCCCAGGCTCATCCCCAGAAAAAGAACAGGAGCAAAGTGAATGGAGCACGTGCACCTCCCACCAACACACTTGCAACGGCTCTCGAGAAGGTGCTCAGCAATCTGCTGCCCCAGAGATGAGACCCACTGCGACCCAGGAACAGTCATTTAATGATGCTCTCAGCTCGGAAGGGAACAGCACAGAAAAGCCTTTGGCGTTCTGGCATTCATTAGCCAAGCTGCTCTCAACTTCCAGTCTCCCCATACTGCTGCATCTCGCAGAAAGCAGCCAGGAAGACCCCTCCTTCCTCCTGCTCAAGCAGCCCAGGAATTCCAGCTATGCAGCCGTGCTGGGACAAGAGCCAAGAATGCAGCATACTTTGAAAGTGGAAAAACACCCTGCGGTGGAGATGAGGTCCATATGGCACCATTCCTGCTGCCCCCACCCAGCCCAGCCCGGCCAGCAGCTGCAGCAGGAACTGCTGCCATGGGGTCTGGGAGGTGTACTGTAGGAGCCCTATCATCCCATAAAAGCCAGGCTTATTTTGGGAGGGAAGAGTCCATTCAAGACAACTGTCAGAATGAAACCGGTCCTCTGCTCTCCACAAAATCAAAGGCAACAGTTTATCTTGGAAACTGATCAGTGCTTATTTTTTTCTCTGTTCTTATGGGTTTTTGCAGGGTCAGCAAGGCCTCAGCTTCAGCTGCACTGACATAACCCCCAACTCCCCAGCTTTGCATTCAGTGAAGGACTTCAAAACAATCTTTGGGAAGCAGATCTTTTGAGAAAGGGCATTTTCCTCTTTCCAACTGCTGTTGGTCTCCCAGCCACGAGGGATTCTCACCTGCAGCAGCAAATGGCCAGCACGGAGAAAAAGAGAGCGGGGAGAGACCCCTCTCCTCTTCCCACTGAAGCAGATTTATATAAAGCTCTATTGCTTGGAAAGTATTTCCACAAGGCGTGCTCTGAGCTCGGAGCAATCTCCTGGGAGCAGCAGGAAGGCAGCTTGTCCAGACCTGACAGCTTACATGCACTGAGAGCAGCGTGGCACACACAGCCCTTCCAGAGATGGCATCTTTCAACATCTTCAATCTGCTGCCTTTGATTTTTTGTTTCAGAACAGCCTTCCATCATTAGCAGGGGCGTTACAGGATGCCCCAAAGGTCAATGACGTTACGAACGTTTATTTGGGTTAGATGGCAGGAGATAAATGCTCTAACAGAAGACTTATTATTTCAACATCCACTAGGCACAGGGACCAAGGAACAGGGAGAAAGTGTGAGTAACAGCAATCTGTATCCTAAACTCAGATCATCCTAAACTCAATCAAATGGTTGTCAGAGCACCTGCAGCATCAGCAGCCACAGCTCTTACCTTGTAAGCAAAGCCTTCTCTGTCACCCCACTGACTCCTGACAAATTAATCATGATCCTGCCTCCCAGATCAGATAGAGCATCCGACTCCCAAAACACGAAGCTATCAGAGGAAGGGATCAATCTTTTAGATTTCCTCTGCTAATGCTATTAGAGAAACGTGGGCAATGTCCCAGCACTGCATGCCCAATAGCAGAGAACTATGTTCACAAAATACGGGGCATTGTATAAGGTTACACCCTCAGAATATAATTACACAGACAACTATTGGAAAACACTTCCTATCTCATGACACAATTCTAGGCTTCCAGGTACTTTTGCTAATGAGGAAGGAAGTGCTCCTACAAAGAATGGGTGGAAACACAAGCTGCCAAAAGGCTTCAAGCACTGCCACAGGAAAGGCAGCAACTCCTCCTGCTTGAATGCTTCTCAGCAAAGCCTCTGACCTGGTCACACGGCTATTTTTAAAGAATGGTCAGCAGAGCAGATGGATGGATGAGGTTTTCCGTTCCCTTGGGAAAGGCTCTCCTGGCTTCTGTATGAGAAAACACAAAATCCAAACTTCTCCTGAACTGGAATGCAGTGAAAATGGGTGGGGAGGGGGTGAAAACATTCGCAAAACTTGCTGATCATGCTGTCATGCATCCCTCCTGAAACCATCAGAATTCAATCTGATCACAACCACAGCTTCAGCTCCTGTTTGCCTTGTAAGCAATACCACCATATCAAGCAGACAGATCTTGCAGGAGCAGAGCACGGAGATGAAGCAAAGGCTCCTAAAATGTCAGCCACGCAAAAATCATGGCACACGGCCTGTGGAATCAGCAGGGGGACTGCTTCCAGAGCCTACACAGGGACAGGTGGTGCAAAATATATCTAAACCACGTGGGGAAGTGGCTTTCAGAAGCAGGATTTGGTGATGCTGGCACACAACAGCACTACTGATACCACCACCCAGCCTGCAGCGGGAACGAAGATAAATGCAGAAGGAACACAAAGCAGGAAAGGCCACACAATGCCCGACACTCAAGAGCTGGTTAAATGGATGCAATCCTTGTTTTCCCCTTCTCTCTGCTCCAAACTAAGGAGCCAAATCCTTATAGGACAGAAAGGAACAAACACGCTGTGTTCCCGTGGTCCTGGATTCATAGTGGCTCCCACCATTAAACCAGTACACGAGCCAAAATAACTCAGCCCCTGGTGAAGACTGGAGCTGCAGTGTGGGCTGCCACTGGAACTGAGCTACAAACAGAAGGCCAGGAAAACATGCAGAGCACATGTCTGGATGGCGAGCATCTTTAAGCACTTATCTGACCCTCCTTTTCCTGAGCAGACATTAAGGCACAAAGAAGAAGGAAAAGCAGTTGCTGGGAATTTTCTGTGCATTTTCTCAGTCTGCTGAAGATGTGTGGGAACAAGAGAAAACAGAAGCGTTGAATTAAGACTTTTCATAAGGAAATCACTTGCAACCCTGTTGGAACTGGGTGGCCTGTTTGGATCTGGAAATGTTTCTTAATTTAAAGGAAAACAAAAGACAGAACAGCGTTTTGAGAAAGGTGAGATATTTCTCCACGGTGGAGGATATAGCCCATTTTCTGCTAGTGGCGGTTTCATGCCTCAGAGGAACAAGTGCACCCCTTGTTTCAGCAGAGAAAACCTCCTAGCTGTGAGTGAATGAAAGTCTTTCTGCAGTCTTTGGTGGAAAACATGTAAAGAGACAGCAGTGCATCAGCTCCTGACTGATTTCTTCTGTCAGTGCAGTGTTCCCCCGCTGCCAGGAAGCCAGCGGATTTGACTCCTGCCACTGGGACATCTGCCCAGCCATTTCCAGTCAACAGCAGAAGGAGCTGAGACGGACAGCAGCTCTGTCTGCACAATAAGAAGGGAGGGAGGTGATCTGCTGGAGACAAACTACTGCCAACGCTTACCAAGGAGGATGCTTTCCTACTGCACCTCCTTCCCCACTGTCCAACAAAAGAAAGTTGCTCTCCGAAGAGGTGGGAATCCCTACAATGAGTCCTGACAGTACAACCAAGCTGTGCCAGCAGTGTGAGATTTGATGGTGTGATGTTGGGGAAGATGATGCTGTTTGTACTGTACCAGCCCACACTGTGAACGTGACTCCTGCTGGCACAGATACCAAATGTGAATGAGAATGGATGAAAGCCAGACCCAAGTTCCCAAACTTACAGGATTTGTGATCCAGTCGCTCACAACCTTCCACTACCCAGTAACAAGCTGTGATCACTGAGACAATTTCCCACAAAGAAGGGAGAAGTGTGATCAGTGGGCATACAGAAACGTGGAGCAGTGGATAGCTAACTCTCAGCTCTTACCATGCTTACTGCTCACTACAGCACACACTTGAGTGAGAGAGTGGGGAATATGAAGACGTGAGAATGACAGCAACACAGTGCAGCTCAGCGTCCCTCGCATGAAACAGTCATTACAGGCAATGCCCAGGAGCAGAGCGCAGGAAGGGCTCTGGTCCTGCCGAGTGCAGGGTGTCACCCTGGGAGAGATCCAAGCCTTAACAGCTGTTTCACATTTCTGTCTCATTAGGAATAGGGAAAATGGGATAAACTATGGTTACAGTATTATATGGGTCAGCTCTGAAGCATGTAAGGACATCGGTATTTTGCAGCTCAGAGACAAAGAGATGCTGTCAAATGAAAACAGCATTTCTGCCTGTCAAAATCTAGATCGTAGGATTATCATTATTTGAAGGCATTAATGGAGAAGTCACCATTTTTAATTCAGTTTACTTTCTTTGTCCATCTGACAGAGCACTGCCCAATTGTTCTCATTGTTACTCATAATTCAACCATTTATTTTTCCTTTACCAAATCCTTACAAAAGTAAGGATTTCCTAATGCAATTTTAGCATTTCATCAAATAATATATTCAGAATAATACAGTCTGAATCAAGAGTAGAACAGTTCAGAACTGTTAAGCATGCAGTAACCACTTAAATCAGGACACTTCTAAAAGTGGAAGTGCCCACGTAATTTTAGAACATTACGGGATCATATTTATAGCCTGTCAATTAAAACAAAGCCAGATGTGCTTTTATCTGGTCTCACAGCTCTGTGTAATGCAGAACTGTACACTTCACAATTTCTGCCCTACTTCAGATTTTAAAACTGTTTTCCACAGATTTGTAGATTCATAGATTCATGGATTCATTAGGCTGGAAAGGACCTACAAGATCATCTAGTCCAACCATCCTCCCACCACCATCCCTACCCACCAAGCTACTAAATCAAATCCCTTAGCACCTCATCTAAACGCTTCTTGAACACCTCAGCCTTCCCTGCTTGCAAGGTTGTGGCACTGCTTGCTCTCAGACCCGTGGAAGCCAGGAGCTTTCACTCACTGCATGTGAAGTAACATACTTGTCCCTGAGTACCTCCTTCTTTGGGCCCAGCGCACAGCATCACTGTCATTCATTTTTAGAGAGTGAGTAAATGTTGAAACGTGAAGATGGCAGTGATGGAGTGGGAGGACAGTTTTCAAATATTTAGTATTAAACTGAAGCACTTCTGAGCTTTCCTTGGTCTTGCCTGATACCATCTTCTCCAAAATCAGTGTAATTTATAAAACACCCAGGTTGCTGTTAAAAAAAAAAAAGTCTGTTCTCAGCTGTCATCATGCAGGCAATCACAGCACAACCAGACAGTTTCATATGCAAACATCTCCCATACTGTTGAGCCACTGGAATCCCATGGTTAGATTTAATTTCATTACATTAACACTCTGTTGTTGCTACCATTTAATTTAAGCAGCTGATTGTAGATTTAAGCAGTGCTGTAAGACGATTCTTATTTCAATTTACATAATTTTCAGCTCCTCCTGTGGTTCTATCTTCTGACTGCTCACCAGTGCTGTAGGAGAAGAAACTCTGCTCATTTGTTAGCAGACCTGAGCTTGTTTGGGACCGTGGAGATGTGAAGAGATGTAGACAAGCGAATATGACATGAATGATGTGGCAGAGGCCATTTTTTTGGAAAAAAAAATTAAGGAGCCGTAGCTACTGTTCCATGCATTTGGCTAAAACCATCTATTTCAAGGCTGGCATCTCATTATTCCTGCAAAGGCCAGATTCACACAGCAGCATTTAATCTGCTCATCCACATCGCTGGCGTTTTGCAGCAGAACAAAAAGACTGTGCAGTGCCTGGGGGGGTGTGCAGGTCAGAGCAGTGTGCCCCAGCACCCAGATCTCCTCTCAGTCCCAACACAAACGTACCACGGAGGCACGTACATGAAAGCCACATCTTCCCTGTCTTCCAGTAAGATTTGCACACAGCTTTCATCACCTGGCTCACGACAATTGAGTTCAACCCACCCCCCTCCTCCCCCCAACCCAGAACTGGGAGCGTTCAGTGCAGGGTTTGCACAGGAGCGTTTCATCACCAGCACAAACACACACACGGGTTACAGAAGCAACTCACCGAGTGCACAGGAAAGGAGCTGTGCCGGTTGAGAAAGGAGTTAGAGACTGACATAGTGAGGCCCTGAGCGGCACCGGTGTCCTCGGGGGTGAAGGGCACTTTAGTTTGCTGGACACAGTAGGAGACAGAAGGGAAAGAAGAGGCAGCATAGGAGGCCTGCTGAACAGGGGGAAGAAAGCAAGAGACAGGAGAAACAAAGAAAGAAAGCACAGAAAAGGCTATGAATAAAGAAATGCTAACTGTAAAACAACGCATACAATGGCTTGTTAAGCAAACTGCTATTCATACAGTTCATAGAGCCACACACCAACGTGCCTTTCCTGAGCTCAAGGGGAGTGTCAAAAATCACAGTTCAAACCTTCTTTGTTTCACAAATCCCTTAAAAATAAACAGCCCAGGACAGATGTGCCAGGGGAGGCATGCTGTTCCTCACTGCCCTTCTTCTCCAGGAGCAGGTGCTGAAAGGAGCAGGTACAAGCAGCTGCCCCACAAGGATCTGCCCCTTTCAGCTGGGCAGCAGCTGACTGCTGCAGAATGGCAGTTTTTTTGTGGTTTTATTGGTTTTGGTCCATTTGCAGATTGGAAACTTGAGACCGTGCCGTGTGGCCTGTAGGCCTTCACAGTACTGCTGGGATACTGCTCAACAGGACGTCCAGCAAATTGTCAGTCCAATTCAAAATGACAGATCATCTGCACAAGAGGGAGATGTCACACTGTAAATAACAAATACTATCAGGAATTGCTCCTGAATTCCACTACAGTAAGGGCCCGAGGAAGGCCAAGCTGGATCTAGGCTTTCTCAGCTCTGTTGTATACAACACACAAACACTGCATGCACAAGCTATGAAACTTCCAAGAACAGACTTCCTAATTGTTATTTTAGAGGAGTCCATCCAGCAGAGTTGCTGGATGTCCCTGTGATGTCCCTGTGAACTGCTGCTTCAGAGCAGAGGAACAACAGAACCAGATGGCATTCACAGTGACTGCTGAAGGAGCCATTCTCTGCCTGCACCAACTGGAGATGAAGGCAGAGGCACAAAGCTGCATTTAAAGAAACCTCTGCTTCAGGGGAACTGCATGCAACATCTCGACAGTTGCCATCATGACAGCAAAAGCAGGGCTCTGCTCACACACGTGGTCCTGTTCTGCTAAAGCCACAGCCAGTCTAGGTTAGGCAGCATCAGCAAAAAAGGATGCATTTTTAAAGCATATTAACTATTCCTTGAAAAAAGTTAACCTAGGGGACAATATAAACAAAACCCTAAGACTGGAGTTAAACAAAATAAGAAAGAGAAAAGAAAAAAGACCCTTAAAAAGAACTATACAACAAAATCCTACTTCCAGTGAAGCTGGAAATAAAACTGCTGCTGCCATCTCTGAGCTCGGGGCTTCATCCCCCATGTTGAAAATAGCACTCACCATAATATTCAACCCACCACCCAATGCATACACACACATGGATGTGGCTTTAGGTGCCAGGAGTCCAAAAAGGCCAAAAGAAAACCATAAAATCCCTTTTTTTCTGAAGACAGTCAACATTCTCATTAAATGCAAATAAAATAAACTGAATTTCACACACACACACACACACAAACCAGAACACACAAAAGGAACAATAAACAAAGCAAAAACAAACAAACCAAAACCCAGCATAAAGCAACAGTGAAAAACAGGTACAATCTGGAATCACACACGGGGGACTAATGTAGGAAAAAATGTGCAGGAGTTAAATAAGAGCTGTTCCAAAGTTCTGTGGCTCTGGCAAAGACTGAGCCATAAAAGCAGTGATCATGTTTAAATGGTTATTATCAGTGGCATCCTTGACAACAGTTGCAAAACAACACTGGGAACAACAGTGCAGCCACCTCTCAAAAATGGTGCTGCCCAGTGTGTCAAAATCTTCAAAGTAACAGACATTACATGTGTCTCTAGTCTGGCACAGACTCAGCCACGCCATGTGGAAGCTGAACATCTCATTTCTTAAGGGCATTTTAGGACTTGCAGAGCTTATGGGGAAGAGTCTGAATGCAGGGTTAGAAAGGAACAGAAGGGTTCAAAGTAGATGATGCAAACTGTCTAAAAACATGTTAACAAGATGGCAAGGAACACAACGTGAACAGCATCAGTGAGACCCCCTCCCACAACCACAGCCTGTCAGAAACAGGAGGAACAAACAGAGCTGCTCCTAGGAGCAGCTGGGAAGGGCACCGTGGGTATCACTCACCAGCTGCCTCTGCTTCGGTGGGAGAGCAGGAGGGGGAGCCAGATCTTGAGAGGGGTCTAAGCTGATAAAGGAGTCGTTGAAGCCATAGACCTCCATGAGGTGCTTGTTCTTCTGCTGGTAGATGTGCTCGTTCTGTGGGGTCTGGTAGAACATGGATGGCTGTGGCTCTGAGTAGTCCTCTACGAACTGCATGTACGCCATCACTGCAACACAAAAAGTCACACTCAGCGCTCCTGGCCTGCCACGAGCAGGCAGAGTGCCTGCCCTCAAAATAAGAGTATGACCACGCTGCTCTCAGCTGCGCTTTGCTCCAGGCCAGGAGCAGCAAGGTAACTCACACAGCAAGCTGCCATTCACCTTGAAGGAAACAATCAGAGAATGTCCTGTCCTGCAACTCAGCACACATTGGAAGCTGTCATAGTGAACACATTTGGCAACAGTTTTGCTTACACCAGTGAGCTCTCCTAACAGCAGCCCAAGGAGTCTGATTCAGACACTTCTGGTCTGAGCCCCATCCCTCACACAACCCATGGCAATCTGGAGAGCACTGCTCAGCAGCTAATGCTCAAACCCACCAAAAGAAGGAATGACTGCAGTCTGCTTTGTAGGAGGTACAACTCATCCTGCACAACGATGCAAACTCAACAGCAAATAATTCCTGTGCCTATAGTTAAGCCTCCTATCTATAGATAGACTGCAAGCTCTCTCATTCTGGAGATCCTGCTTCCTCCATCCTAGAGAGCTGATTAAATTTATTGGAGAACACCTACCTGCAACACTGAGCATCTCTCTGTCAGCTATTTCTATGCTACTGTTGGCACAAGAGACTGATCTCTCAGAAGTGTCACTGACCATGACTTCTTACTTCCTCAGCTCAAAGCCAACATCCTCAGCTCTCTCCTTTTCCAAGGCGTCTCAGCATCTTTAAATTTGCAAATGAGTACAGCTGGTTCAAAAGCATTTCTGATACGTGGTTTGACTGAATTATTAAATGGGATGAAGTCTTATCTGTACAATATCTTTCAAAAATCTTTGAAAAAATCCCAGGCAGGTCTGTTTGTGGAGCTCTGACGAAAGATTAGCTCAGTATTTTAGTGTGACAGGAGAAAGACATCCAGTATCATAGAAAGATTACTACAAAACCCCAGAGTTATTAAAGGGCAGGATTGTATTTAGATGAAAAATACATAACTTTCAGTTATGTATCTGAGATAATTGTATTTAAGTGTCAAAGAAAGAAATAACCAGGGACTTGCAAATACGCCGTCGCGTACAAATTACTCTGTGATCATTCATCCCTCCTCCTGATAAACATGCAGTTGTCAGGCCTTGTAACTCTGGTCATTAGGCAGCAATTATTCAGCTCCTGCTAGCATTTCAGTTGTGCCGCCGACATGAATGGAGGATTTCAGTGAGAGCTATAAATACAGCCATCACAGCACAGTATTCGCTGGTTCCCACACCAGCTCCAAGGCAAAACCCTCTGTTCACCTGCCAGTGCAGAGAGACAGGCCAGCCTACTGCAAACAGGATGCAGCCGTGCAGGAAGGCCCCGCTCTGCACCTGTCACTTGCACCTTTTTGCAGATTTCCTCTGCTGTTTTAAACTTTGCTTAGAAACGGAGCTAAAGCAGCTGCCCCTTCCCACCGAGTGACATCCATCCTCCAGAAAACGGAATCAAGAAGTAAAAAGCTCAGGAAACCTCAGCTGGTACATTTTGATCCTGAGCGGTAACACCTGCTGTCCCCATCCTATGACCCCACACTGCTCTGCCGGAGGACAAGCTGCCCATGTCCCGCAGCACTGCACAGCTCTGCCAAGGCTGCTGCAGTCCTGACCTTCAGCTGCACCAGCCCAGCTCCTCTTCCTTCCCCAGCCTCCCCAGCACCACGCAGAGATGTCAGGCATCATCCCTGGTGCTTCTGGAAAGGGGAATGCCAGAAGTTTCCATCTGCACGCACATGTGTCAGTGTGTGCTGATGCCTGCTCACCTGCTTCTACTGGCACTCATGACATAACAGCCAAGTCCAAGCTTACTCCACTTCCATGGAGTTGAATTCTAAGACCTAACAGTGAAAAGATGCGTGCTTTGCCAAAATTCTCTCATTTGAAATCATGCCAAAGGTTTGTTGGTGCAGAAAATACAGAATTACCAAACCACTGCGAGTTTTCAAGCACCTACAGTTGACTACAGTCTGCCCACTAATGCCTGTGCCCTGAAAAATGTCTTAGTATCACACAGCTGCTTCACAGGATAAGTTCTGAACACATCTTAGGAAACACATTCCTCTAGTAGCAAAAGTGAACTAAGGACAAAGGCCCTTGGAGAAGCACAGAGGACAAGAGCTCGAGGGAAAAGACCGCATTTTTAGAGCTCATCAATTTATTAGGACAAAAGCCAAGAATTTTGGCTTGGCAGAGCTGGTACAATGCAGCTGACACTGCGAGATTCAGACCAAGTCTTCATGCAGAGTTATCTACAAAATCTGTGCTACACTTACTGCTCAGATCCGAAGACCCCTCAGGATCAACAGCTGTGAGCTGCTGGGTTCAGAAGTTTGTTTGGCACTACAGGCTTAGGAAGTGATGGTGAAAAGCACAACACACTAGATGCCTGCGTAAAAATTGAGTTACTACAACTCAAGGTAGCGAGCCTGAATGCTGCTGAGAGCCTTAACTCAATCTGGAAGGGAATAATGAAGAGCTCTTTTATCTCTGCTCTTTATGAGGCTAATGCATCCCGCTGCATGGCAGCTCCTGTGCCTCGCTTGTTACAACTAGTCCAGGGCTGGTGAGCGTGTCTCCGCTTCTACTTTGTCTTCATCTGTTTTCAGGTGAGGCAAAAACCAGTTGGGATGGTGAAATACAAACCTGGCTCAGCAGCAGAGGCGGCAGAGCACAAATTAAAAAAGGCATCAATAAAATGCAGCCAATCTTCAGCAGGAGAGCAAGGCAGCAGGACCACTCCTGAGATGGCTGTTTGCAGAGGCTCTCCTCTTCCCCCCCACTCTCTGGTGTGGTTTCTAATGAGGCAGAAATTTAAAAAGCAGATGGGAAATTACATCACCAGCTCAGATCAGGCTGCGTGGCCTGCAGCAATTCTGCAAGGAGGGAGGGATGGGGGCTGCAGCCTCCACTGTGAGCAGCCAGGGTGGGGTGACACGGGGTCTGAACAGCACCTTGGGAAAGAAGGGAGGGGTGAGAGAGAACCTCTCCCATCACGGCACCATGCGCAGCTTATATCAGCTCTGAACCAAGCCAGAAAGTATTTGAAAGGAGGGAGAGAAAAAAATAAAAAGTAAAAAATTCTCTGTCTGCAGCGAGGAACCCTCCCTGCAATCTGCTCACAGTGCTGTGCCTGTCATTCCTGAAGGAGCTGAAGCTGCTCAGGGATTTCTAGCACACATCAGCTCTGTCCACATGATGGTCTAGGGAGCCTGCTTCGGCAGGGGGGTGGACTAGATGATCTCAAGAGGTCCCTTCCAACCCCTGCAATTCTGTGACTCTGTGAAAATCACAGGTGCTGTTCATGCTGCAGCAGGAGCTTGGCCAGCAGTGATGTGGGAGCCCTGTGGCCTCAGACCAGCAGTTCCTGGGGTCTGCAAGGGATTCCTGGAACGTTATCAGCAACAAGGTGTATCTGCAGTGTCGATAAGGCACAGCAGTATCTGATGAATAAAGCCACTGCAGGTCTGAGCCAAACTCCTGGTGCTGCCTGTGGTACAACCAGCCCTGCACAACAGCACCAGATCCATGTGCACAGGCAAGAGCCAAAGTAATGGAAATTCTCAAGCTGCACCACATCTCAACTCACTGGAGAAGTCAAGGTCAAACAAGCCAGTCATTGCTGCCACCTCAGGGAGGAGAGCTGCTTTTCAAAGATGCTGGTTAAGCCCAGACTGCCCTCAGCATGGCTCCTGCAGTTAAATGCTGGCTGCTTACAGGGCACCGGGCTGCATTTTGTTCCCACTGACAGGGAAGGAAACGTGAGTAAGTGCCTCAGTGCTGGTTTGCAAGCTGGCTGGGGGCAGGATCTTGTTATTTCTGACTTCAGGCTCTTCATGGCAGAAGCTGCTCCCTGCCCATGTCTTGTACAGCAGGAGTACGATGCTGGTGCTCAAGCAGAAGTCTGGAGTAATTTGCCCTTAGCACAGTAAAACAACAGTAACTCATGCCTGTCTAAAAGGTTTATCACTCCCCTGTTTAAATTATAGAGATGTCAACTCTTGGAGGTCCCTCAGCATGGATCACAGCAAAACACATGGTTAACTCAAGCAGGATGCTATATGTTATTAATAAAAGACCAAAGTCTCTGCTGCATTATTTCCTGACAACCACCAAAAGATGACCCACAACAAAGGGACTACAACCAGGTCACCTCTGCAACGGCTCTGCACCTTTCTAATAAATCCATGCATCTCTTCAGGGTCTCAGAAGTGTGCTGGGGCTGTGGGAGCAGTGCTGTCTCATCCACGTGGTTACACATGAGGGTCTACGTGTGCTACCACACCACCCAAGCAGGGTTTCACTGCCCTTTCTGTGTCAAAAACAAAAGGAAAACTAACAACCACAGATCTGTGATGCCATACGCCGTGGAGTAAAGCATATAAAACAAGTCCTTCCTGTCAAAAAAAGCAATTAAAGATTTGCAGCAGTCAGTTATTAGCCCAAGTACTCTACTACAGGCTTTGCACCAAGGATGCTTAATCAAACCCGCAGAGCTGTCAACACATTAGGTAACACCTTGTCCATTCCTAACAATGCAATCTGATAATCCTCCGAGAGCCTCTGATAGTGCCAGATGACAGTTAACTCTATTCTGACATCAAAGGGAGCTCACATGCCAGGCTTTGCCGCTGAGGTTAAAAGTGTGCATGGGAAACAAAGGAGAAGCTGGAATTTAAAACTGTTTTGAAGTAATTCCTTGACATCTCATATGGGAGGAGAAAACAAAGAGATGGGGCTTAAAGTGAAAAGTAAATAGGCCAGGTCTCTCTTTCAACCATCACACTGCCTCCTACCCAGGACCTATCCCAGCACCTCTCCCTACTAAAGCTGTTTGCATGCACAGAAGTGAGTTTCCCCACATCCACCCCAGCCTGCAGGGTGTAACATCACCTGGATGCAGCCCTCAGCATTCAGCTGCAAACTCACAGGGCCTGACCCTACAGAAACTCCTTGCTGTATTACATCCCTTTGCAGTTTATACTGAATCCAAGTATTTTGAACAGCAGGAGCCATAAAAACCAAATCTATGCGAATGGCAACATCTACCTCCTTTCCATCATCGGTAAATCAGCATCTCAGCTCCTTTTTAGTTGCTTTCAGTATCTTTTAGTGTTTGCTTATCAGAGAGGGGCAAGTGATTTTCAGTGTACGGGGATGCTGAAAGAGACTACTGTACTCTAAGCTTCACTTTCAGGTGATCTGATTAAAATCCCAAAGGGTTACAATTCTGGGGGGGGTCACTGAGGCAGAGGAGAAGCTTTCCTCCACTTATTGAAAAAAAAAAAAAAAAAGTGTGTGGCATAGTAAACTACATAGGCATGGACAGAGCACAGATCCTGCTGCACAAGACACCAATCTCACACCCTTTTCCCAGTGAAAGCACAGTTAATTGCAGGAATGAGTCAGAAGGCCAACTCAGAACCTTCAGCTCCTCACTTCATCAGCTCTTCCACTTGGGCTGAAAGCTTAATGCTGTTCACACAGACTGTCCATATATTACCTCCTCATGCAACTGCACAGCTAGCCAGTGACTAATAAAACAACACATCCCGCTGTGTAGCCCTCAGCCCTTCTCTGACAGATCAGTATGTCTGCTCCTCTTTGAAAGAGGTTTCACATGTTTTTAACCATGAACATTAAGGAAATCAAAATCAGGTCACGAGCTTGAACTGCAGTCAGCACTGGTGTGCCAGGAGTCTGGCTGGGGATGCAGAGTCTCTGCATTTAGAGGCTGCTCATTTTAACGATGTGGGATACTCTCAGGCATCCAGGAAATGAGATCCTGTAGCAAAACAGCAGCATTGGACAGGAGGTTAATAGTGTTGCCCTGCACAGTTATGTGAGGGACTATGTTCCCACTGCCAAGTAACTGCACTGGCAATGCTCCTATTGGACATAAAAGTTGCCTTTTCTCTGAGCTCTTGGAGAGTACCCCACTCTTTTCTTCTGAGCAAACATTCATAAATATGGGGGAGATAGAATGGACATGAAAAAGGAAAATGCTGTCCACCAAAGGATTGGCACTTTCCTTCCACGTCTGTGATACTGACCGTGAGCAACTTCCATACTTAGCTCCATGTGATCAAAGGTATTACCTTGGGGTCACCATTACTTAGAGGTCATTACAAGCATGGCAACTGGAAGAAAAGGGAAAGGTAAAAGTAAAACCCAAACACGAGATCTTGCTTACTGTGTTTGTTTTTCTTCTCTGGCAGAGGAGGTGGTTTCTCTGGGTCACTGTTCGAATCTGGAGCAGTAAAATCAGCAATGAATTCAACTGGTGCTGAAGAGTTTCCTTGTTGGAAGGGCATCACAGGAGCAAATGGCGTGCAAGGTACTGATGAGAGAGACCCTGCATTCTGCATATCATCCTCTGAGATGTTATCATATTGTGAAGGATGTCTCTCGTATGAGACCCTGCAGCCCGAGTCTGAAGTCTGAGAGGCTGCACTTCTCCTCTTCTTTTCTGGTAAAGCTGGAGGGGTCTCTGTTGGCTGCACAGCTCCTGAGAGGTTGCAGAATTCCAGTGGAGAAGAGCTATTCTGTGGGAGCTGGAAAGTGTGTCCATGGAAAGGGGAGCCAGACTCGCCCAGGGACTCTGGCAAGGGGCTGAGGATACCTGGCACTTGTTGAGGTATCTGGTCAGCATTTGAGAGGTCCTGCTGCAGGAATTCATAGTCCGGGTCATAGTGATCTGACTGATCTGGTTGAGAAGAGAGAAAAGAAGAACCAGCCATTAGTTTCCCTCTTCTACTGTTCAGCCCATCTTATTCCACCAGTTATCTAATCATTTCATTTCATCAGTGTGGTATTTCCTTGCAGAAGGGACCATCATGCCCTACCTTCTGTAAAATTCAGGCTTAAAACTTATATATGCATTTATTTATACTGGCAAACAAATAAGAATTCAATAGGTACTAAATGACAGAGATTATTTCACATTTATATTTTTGTTTTCTTTCCTGGTACCTGGTAACATCACTTAAGTCTACCAGTGTTGCTATTTGCTACTGATGTCTGCAGAAAAGGTTGAAACCCACAGAACACTGCACTTGAGAGCTGATTTGAGTTTGAACACAATCATCTCTAGCTAGGGAAACACGTTCCCCTGGGCTTTATCCTATCTGACAGGGTATCATTTTGCATCGAACTGCCTGCAGTTAACTACAAGATGACAGTTGCAAGCACAATCCATTTACTTCTGCAGCACAGCTATGACAGCTCCCAAATCACAGTGATGGGGGCTCCTGCCCAGCCCAGGCTCACCTAATGTTTCACAGCTTGTGTTGCGGGAGCACTGACCACTGTCCCGGTCCAGAGAAGAGAGCTGCTCATCGGACTTGCTGAGTTTGCCAATGCTGCTGCACGGTGAGAGGCGAGGAGATTCTCCTCCGTAGGAGTGGCTGCCACCTGACAACCTTCTCTGGGCATAGCAGTCAACATCAAAATCCTGAAGCAAAAAGCAAACAAACAACCAAAACAACAGATCACCCTCACTCTTGGCAGCGAGCTAGAAATAAGATACAACTCAAGGAACATACACTTTGCAGATACTCTTCAGAACACTAGGAAGGGAGCGGAGCAGTGCTGCTAGCCCTCCCCAGTTAGACAAGCCCTCCAGGAAGCCAGAAAGCTTCCCACTGGGTACAGGGCAGAGGGCAGAGCAAACCCCCCAAGAGAGCCCTGTGTGCACCTGCTGACAGCCAGGGCACGCTGTGATCCACAGCAGATGTCACCAGCTGTTGAGACTGGTACTGGGTAACTAGAAGGCAAGAAGTGTCATTAAATAATTGGGGCTTTATTAAATATTTGGTCAGTTTTGTGTATGCCAAGGGTAAATAGGTGATAGCAGGATACTGCTAATGTCAGCTTTCGGTGCCTATGACTACGTTTCAATTTCAGAAACTACCTCAAGCTCATCAACCTGCAAGTGAACCTCGCACGTATTCCCACCCCTGCAAATCAATCTAAGTGAGACTGTACCAGTTAACTGCAAAACTGCCACAGCTTTTCTGGGTCAGACAACTGACAGCAGAGGCTCCCTAAGTCAGAGTTCCGGGGACTGAGAGCAAGATCTGATTTTGGCGCACGTTAACACGATTCAAGTCCTCACTGCTGAGTCAGTAAGTTCCTGAAGGTGTAAAGCAAAACCATCTACTTACAGTCTTGTAAATTCCGCGTTAGCACAAGTGATAGAGTATGACTAATGCACAATGTCACAAGTTTTCTGTACTTCTACCAGAAAAATTACAAATTTCCCCAAAGCACCACCAGCAGCCAGAGCAGATGCTTAAACTACTGCTTAGCTTACTGACTGTTCCACTGGAACAGGCTTCCTATGTCAATCTGCTACATGATTCTTTGCATTATTCACTACAGTGATGTTCCTGCTGCTAGAACTCCCATCCCAGCACTCTTCCATATGGGGCTGCCTGGACAAGCAGGAACGTGCTGAGAACGTGCTCAGGTCACAGCGTTCCTCTGAGCTTCTGCTACACTCTGCAGCACATTTCCTTTGGATTTCACAATGGGTTTATGCCATTACCTGTCTGTTGATTCCAACAGGCAAACTAGATCCACTGGTGGCTCGACTCATGGGGGCCACAACTGCCACTCTGGTTGGGGAAGGTGCTGACTGACGCTTTTTAGGGGGCAGGGCTGGAGGAGGGCTGCAAGACACAACAGGTATAGATGCTTCCATTAGCACCAAAAAGACTTTCAGAGCTTGTTTTCCAGACAGCCTCTGCCTTGCCATGATCAAAAAGCTCACATCCAAAGCTGACACGGAGCTATTCAGCAAACCCTAACAGATACCAAGTGAACAACACTCTCACAGGAAAGGTCCTGTTCAGAGACTGATTTATTTTGTTTAAGCTCGGAGAAGGCACAGTATTTCAGAAACAAAAATAATTGCTGTTTTAAAAATCATTTTAATGAAGCTAATTAGCACAGCAATTATTTTTACATAAAAGTGGCTGAAGTCCAAATTACATGTTTTGGTTGACCTGAACAAGGTTTTCAGTTCACAGAAATTTCTCATCTCTCCTCTTCAAACTTTTCAGGTTTGAGAGAGGTTTCAAAGTTGCAGCAACTTACAGGACAGGGAAATTCTCTGTGCCCTTTTCCTTGAAGCAACAAGACTGGCACCACGCAGGCACGCTGCGTGGACCCAAGTTTTGGCATTAATCAGTTTCAGATACATTATCATACACTCATTGGTAGTAACCACTGAGATTTTAACCACTGTGTATTTCAGTTTTGCTTCTACTGACAAATAATTCTGGCAATCATCAAGTTTGTGAGCACAAATACTCTGTTCCTGGAATGTAAGAGGAATTTTTTTTTTATACATAACCCATGAGAATTCATAAAATACATAGCAACGTGGTGTTTTTCTGCCAGCCACCGTCCTGTTGATGCTGCATTTTCAAATGAGCTCAAGATAAGAATTTTCACACCATCTATTAGCACCCGGTGCTAAAGGAGCACAACACCATACACACACCAAAAAGCTGTAAACTGGGGGTTTTCTCTTCCTTCCAAAATAGAACATAGAAACTTTCATGTGGTTACTCGCAGAACTGGGTAAGAACAGCTAAGAAGAAGACTTCTTTCACACAGCAGTGACTCCTTTCACTCTTAGTCTGATAAACAATGCAGAGCCACTTGGATGTGCATGACAGGTTGATAATTGCCAGCTGAGGTTAACAAAGCATTTTCCACTGGATACAACGGCACATTATGCAACCAAAGCAGCACAGGATGCTGCTGTACAGAGCTGTACAGAATATGGTGTGTATTTACATAGTTTTAAACAAAAGCTTTAATGCATTTATGCAGTGCCTCTCATAGGAAAGTCTCAGGCACTGTACCACCCTCTTGGGGAAAAAGGAAACAGGAAAGGAAAACACAGACAATGAAGAGTACTGCTCAGAACAAGACAGAAAGAACATAAAGCCATCAACAGATTCCAGGAGCTGGGAAGTACTACTCTGGAGGACTGGAAATTCAGAAGCATCACTAACCCCCAACATGACCTCTCACACCCATTTTGAGAAGAAAATATAACAACTGCTAATATAAATATAAAATATAATATATAATAATATAATAATATTATATTATTATATAATATATATATTATTATATAATAATATAAAATATAACACTGCTACTTTTCAGCCAGCTGGCAGGCCAGCATTACCTGTTTTCTGCCACACGAATGCAAGGCAGAGGTGGTTTAGGAGGTGCAACCTCTTCGTCCATGGAGTCTGTCAGCAGCTCATTTGATTGTGTCATATTAGTCGTTTTGTTTAGGATCTCCATTTCTCGGTCTGTAAGGGGAAGTTCTGATGGGCTGTAACAAGCAAAATATAGATTGTAGATCACAAAGTGCAGCTGGAATGCAGCATGCTGACACATTAACACATATTTTAAACCAGATGCAGTAAGAGAAACCTACATTAGGAAGAAGAATTTCCATCTGCAAGTAGAATTGGAATTGCACACAAAATACTGTGTGGACATGTCATAGACAAGTGATATTTCATTGCCTGATTTTGTTATCTTCCCTACCATTGCATATTATCCTATTCAAGTAGTGACACTGCAACACATAAGACTACAAAAGGCACACAGTGTTGTCCACTGTGGAAAACAACTCATTACTTTAATCCAACTACCATTAACCAGAAATTGCCTCACATCAAGCTACTGTACTAGATTTGCATGCACAAGAAATGCTTGTGAGTGACCCACCTGTCAGATTTACATGCTGGTAAACTGGGTTTAACAGGGCTTGTGGGAGAGGGATGCTCCTGCTTCTCAATTGTGAGTTTGACCAGCTCCTGGTGGATGGGGAGGAGAGAAGAAAAAGAGAAGAATCATTACATGTGTAATGTTGCACTCAACATACTAAAACAGAACAGGATTCTACTACAGTAAACTCTTGGGTGCCCACTTAGGGGTTAACACTGACATGGGTGGCAAGCTGAGCTGATCTAAGTTCAGTGGAGAGCCACACAAATGAGGTGGTAAGGGAGCAGCCTGTGCCCAGCAGCAGTTTAGCCATATTTAAGTTCACGAACTGTAGTCCTGTGGGGATTCTGCACAAACCCACATACATTTCTTTTTGCTGTGCTTCCTCTTTCATCACAAATGTGTTCCAGCCCCCATAATCCCTAGATAATATCAAGTTGACTTTACATACATAAATGCAAGTACATAAATGCTTTCTGCATGAAGTATTTCAGTTGGCCAGTGAAAGTGTTATATCGCTGCTTTATATTTCACG
Source organism: Oreortyx pictus (assembly GCA_036925125.1). NCBI lineage: Eukaryota > Metazoa > Chordata > Aves > Galliformes > Odontophoridae > Oreortyx > Oreortyx pictus. The sequence goes on from JAUPFR010000022.1 coordinate 6,619,685, forward strand.
AACAAGTGAGTGCCATGTATTTGTTTCAAAAAACTGGTTTCTGAAAGATGTCCAATGAGAAATTAAACACTGAACACCTTTATTAAAGGGCCTGCTTCCCCTGGAGCCATCCTTTAACTTGTTCGCAATGAAAGTCTTCATCATTCAGGGAACTACTGAGGCGTATCTGTTATAGGCAGATAAGGTGGAGGATAAAGAGATAAGCGCACGATAATCCCGAACTCCAAATCTGCCAGCAGTCAAAGCAACAATCACTCATTCCAGAAGGATGGAGAGAACTTTTCATGGGTGTCTGAGGCCAACAAATAGATCTGCTGCTCACAGACACAAACATGTGCCCGCTCACAGTTAGGCTGGATAGCTGGCAGCACTTCCTGACAGTATTGGCTTCCCATCATGTTATGCAAAGGAAACTATATGAGATCAATTTTATTTATTAGCAGCCTGAAATACAATGCCATCATTCCAGTATCATCTTCACGTCTGTGCCTGCTGAGGTCAGAAACTGTCATTTTCTCCTCCAATACAATAATCACAAAGAGAATAAAGCAGCACCCTGGATGTGCAAAGGATGGAAAACCACAACCCATTTCAACACATCCAAGTGTACCTGCATTCTTGGTATGAGCTTGGGCACAAAACCAAATTGCACAGAGTCCACCAAACGCACAACAAAACACTCAGCTTTAAAGAAGCTGTCTTGGAAAATCCCCCACATGGGGAAGGCCAAGGGTGCACAAGCATGGCACATACAGACGACCATTTGGCCCAACACTATGAAGACATTCCTGTCTGGGACAAGCAGACAAGAGCCCTGGCATTTTCTGGGAAGTACCTCAACTAGCAAAAGCACAAACAGACTAGATTCCCTGAATCCTGTCTTTTCCTCCTCTCCATGAACCCCAGAACAAGAACTAGTGTTTGGAAATCAAGCCAAGATCTTCAGTGTACACACAGAGGTAATCAGCATGCAGCTGAGCCAGATGCACATTATGCTGTTCCTTATCAGCAAGTAAAGAGATTCCTGCAGCAGTAATTAATTAAAGCCTCTCCATAAACTTACGCAGCAAACTGGAAATTCCAAAATGAGATGGATTTTTAAGAAGTTATGTAATCAAAACAAGGATTTTTTTTCCCTGTTATATATAGCTAGCAAGGCTTTATAACCCGCGATCAAAACTGCAAACAGCACAAGTGAACAAGCAGCTCATTTGTGTTCAATTCTGAAAATAAAGGGGGAAGTAAACACTGAAATGTGGAAGTGGATCTTGTGTGATCTGCCAGAAAAACAAAAAAGGCTCTCCACAGCAGAGAAGTGTCCAGCTTCTCAGTTCTGCTTCCAGACCTGAAGGCTGGCTTGGCCCTTCTAAAATAAACCTTGTTCCTCGCTAGGCAGTAAGAGATTAGTACAAAGCACTTCCAAACACTGAGCCACTGCTGGACAGACGTTCACATCTACCCAGACAGCCTCACATCTGCTCTCATCGTGCTACAAGTTGACCAGACATAAGCCAGCTCCAACTGGAAGGCCAAAATAACTTGTAGTCTAGCAGGAAGAGGAGACTGATACAGCTCAGGCTTAACACTGCACGGATGTGCCTGCACTGCTTCCAGCCTAGGCTGGCTTAGCAGACCAGGACCTTCCATTCACCCATCCCTCCATCCTTTCATCTAGGCACACTGCCTTGGTTGGGAAGCAAGAGGTACCAGGTGCTTATACCTTGCTTGAAGTGAAAGGACAGTGGGTGTCCAAGTTCCATGCAACTGTAACCTGGATCCAGTGATAACACGGGACTGTGTAGATTCAGTAGGTGATAACAGGGTGAACTCTCTCATTGTTTATCTGGCTTCTACTCTTCAGCTGTCAGAGTGCTGGCTTTCACGTACTACAAATGGCTGCTGAATTCCAACAGTAACAGAAGCTGAGACTTAATGCTGAACTCTTCTCCATCCTGCTGTGCAAACTTCATGCCCGCTTTGCTTTTCAAATCTGGAGCTTAAAGTTAAAGGGCATACTGTGCAAAATAATCCTGGAAAATCTATCCACTTTAGGTGATGGAAATGTTTTCTTTCTAAGATATTTGTTTTAAAGGATTGATGTCACACGAGGGTTTAGTATCTGTGTTTAAGTAACATTACAGAGATATTCAGAGCATGCAAACAACGTATCAAGACTCCTGAAAGTATAATAGTCAACGCTTGGGCTATTCACTGGATTTTCCCATTCAATTCTAGATAATAAAAACTAAATGGAGTTTAAGTGCAGTCAAAGATAGCATTTCCTGACACATCCATCCAGTTGAAGAACCTGCTGCAGCTCTTAAAAATCTACCCAACATTTCCTACTGTATTTGAACTAAACATTCCTCTGTCAGTTCAGTCCTGTTGTTACAGACACTCAACCTTCTCTACAGTACTCAAAACAAGATTCCTAGGAGATATGTCAGTCTCTCTGTCCACACCAAGCAAACTTTTAACTGCAGTACTGAAACAGCTGAATTCATGGCCTCTGTGGCCTTCAGCAGAGAGACAAGTCTGGAAAACAGCAACAAATAATGAGCACCAAAAACTTACAGGGACACAGAAGGAAAGCTAACAGCTTTTCCTGGGAGGTGCAGGGAGGGAATTTAATAAGCGTGTCTCACAAAGGACATAAAGGTTTCCATTCAGTGTTTCCATTAGAAAAAATTAATCTTCAGAAAAGTGAGCTTAGCTCATCACCTGTCCCACACCCTAACCTGACTGCTGAATGTGCTGATGTATCACTGACAAACACTTTGAAATTTATGCTAAAAGATGAAGCTGGAATCTTTGATTCTCTGTGGGCATTGTTAGGAATCATTTCCATTAAATTTTGTCTAGACAGAAAACATGCAAACTCAGACCTGTAATCTGCATAGGAGACTAAGAGAATGGGAATTACCTGCTGAAAATTTAATACAATGCTCCATTGCAGTCCATCCAAATACCAGGGCAAACATTTACAAGCGCACACTAATAGCCAAACCATTTGTGCTGGTCTTTAACCAGTACACCAAGCAGGACCATTTCACTTACACAGCAGTTGATTTAAGAGGTTTACTGAAAGAACAGGATCTTACCAGCACTTAGAAGCTCCTGACTTCCAGCTAGATCTCTTCTCAATTACAGAAGCTGTATACTTTCTATAACTTGTCTCACGTACCTTAACTCCATCAAGAACAGCTTTTATGACATCTTTAACTGTTGTCACCATCTCTTTGTCTTCTGAATTCACACCTTCCAGCATCACTTGATCAGACCAGCGAATGAGATTGGCCAGACTCTGGTATACTCGGCTGTAGCAGGATGAGATGGCAGAACTGGATGGCAGGGAAAGAAACAGTCAAGAAAAAAAGAAAAAAAAATCAATTACGGAGATATTATCAAATGCTACTAGAGAGTGCACGACTTCAAGTGCATTTCACACTGTTAAAATTTTGACGCTATCCACTGCTGTGGTTCTCCTTTTCATTCTGACATTCATAATTGGTGTTCAGCAGGTGACAAAGCCTGGGCTTTCAGCTCCGTTGCAGCTGCTCTACTGTTCTTTAGAGCCAAGTGGAACAACAGGATGAAAGTACAAGCAACTAATAATCTGAGCTGCAAGCCAACACAGCAATGTTAAGAAGAATGCTCTTTCCCTTTTAATTCACACCCCCAACCTATGCCTCAACTTCAAAGGTAACTGCTGTATCCTGCATTTATGCCTAACTGATATTATTTCAGTGTTATCTATGCTTTCCTTCTCAACTCCCCTCAGAAACTGTCTTACGTAACTGTGAGCTGACTGTATCATTCCTTTACAAATCATTTTCTCACTGTTTATGATGCCTGAAAACAAGTAATTAAAACCTGCTTCTTTACAAAACTTGAGCTGAATGAATTTCAGGTTTGGAAGAGGAAGGGTGTTGTTTTGTTTTGCTTTTAATGAGAAACAGAACCCACGCTATTGTTCCGAAGGAAAAGAAATGAATCTTGGAAGGATGACAACTCTAAATAGAAGTTAACTGTAACAACAGCGCTTAGAGGCACTTTCCTGGCTGTTTTGCAAGTGTTTACTTCATTACTAAACAAGGTGTGTTAACGGTACTGCTGATGGCAATTCTTTGTGAAATTAAATCAATTTCAAATTGCATCAAAACCATAAAGAGATAAGAGAAGGTGCAATCTCGCCATCATTACACACGAGAGCATTCCGAACCTTCCCATTTCTCCCTGGCACCCATTTTACACTGGCTTAACTCCAGTAATTTCATTACCTGTGCGAGGAGCATCTAACCCACAAACTTGAGTGAGATTATTTAGGTGAGCGCTGTTTACAGAACCAGGGGTAGAACTATTGTCAACTTACAACCACAGGGATACAAACAATGGCAAGTGTTTCTTCATTTGTTTGTTTTATAAGCACGGTGCTTGCCATTTGTTCTAATTTTAAATGAAATTAACTTAGTAGGAGATATTTCCTAAATAGGGCCCTCCTCCATCTCTTTCTCTGGCTTTGATTGCTTTGTGATTAATCTTCGGTCTGCTTCCTTCTAAGGAGGCAGTAATTGAAAGCCTATTTTGTGCTAGATTTAATTACTTTTTTTTCTCGATGCAAATGCTTCCCCTAAAGCAAAAAGAAGTCCAACAGTAATTGTAGGGCTTTCTTCCACACTGACACAAGTCCTGCTCTTTTCTTGAGGGGGATTTACCATCAAAAGCACCCCTTTGTGTCCTGCCACTACTCAAAATAAATAAAGTGCATATGTAGTCATGAAAGGACAAGGCTTTTAGAGAATGACAAATCCCCTTTTTTTTCTGTGAAGCCAAACAAGGCAGAACACACACAAGGGATCTGTGCTGCAGTCCAGAAAGAGAGATTCATCACTAAGTAAGGAAGACTCCCCTGACTACTGACTGCAGAAATTCTGCTTACAGGCTAAATGTGGATATCCAACTGTCAAGGTTATATTACCTCACTTCTAAGGAAAAGGGTACAAGGAATTTGAAGAACAGAGCCATGTGAAATACTGCTGCTGTTGAAGACCACTTAGCTGATATTTATTTCCAATATATTCTTGGAAGGAAAGATCACCCAGTGGATACACAAATCAAAGCAAGAGACTACAAAGATGACATTTTCTATCCTAAAAATATTTGCTGACATTTTACATGTTCTCCTGATGTAACAGGAAAGTTTGTTCTCTCTTTTACTAAGTGAAAGCAGGTGCTTGTCAGGAATTTAATGACTGCAGGAAACCTGATAGCAACGGAAGAAACTTTTGTGCCTGAATCCAGAAGCCTGATGAATGCTCCAATTCTAACAGCTATTGCTCTTTGTACTTCCACAAACCTAACCTAAATTGCAGCCCTCCTGTCCCAGTCACAGCTCTGGTACTCACCCATTGTCTCCTTCCTTTTGTACTCTCAGATAAAAGCATGCCCTAAGTATTGAGACCAGACAGTGCTAAACATCTCTGTTAATAAAATATTGGCACCCTACAGCTGTCTTAACCATATCATAAGCCTTTCTTGCAGCACAATTGTACTAAACATCTCCAAAACAAAAGTTTTGGAGATATTTACTGTGAAAACAGGAACTGTGAAAAAACTGGCAGGATTCATAAAAAAATACATATGTGCATTTCTCTGCCTCATTTTGCATGTGTACTAGTTTTGCTTATTCCTTATTGTTCAATGATATTCGTTTGCCTTTTTTTTTTTTTTTTTTAAATCAATTTCTCCATCACCTATAAACAGCAGGCGGAAAGATCACTGCAGCTTGGCGACACCGCAGATTCTTTTAATGGATGCTGAGCTTGGCTTTGGCAAATTTCTACATCTTTTCTGACTTCAAACTCGTTGCCCAACTGGTTTAAATGTAATATAGTAGGCATCAGAGCAAACCTATAAATAATCTGTGGAGAGCACACAGAACTTGGACTGGCTAATCTACTGAGGTGTATCTGTTTATTCCTGTTCTGTATCTGGTCCCATCAAATAAATAAAAAAACCCAACAAACCAGCATTCAACAGTGAGGGCTGACTTCTCTCCTATCAGTATGGATAAACTGAATGGATCACCCTGAAGATAAGCTCTTTTTCAGGCAGAAGCTACTGGAATTTGTTAGCTTTTAGGACACCACTGTGGACTTCAAAAATAGTAGAACATCCGAAGAGAATCAGATGGTAAATGACAAACGTCTACATTTGTGCTAAGAATCAGCCCTTCCTACTCTCTAAAATCATTCTAACTCGTTTCATCTTGCCAAAGCATGGACTTCTACACAGCAGGGAGTCGTGCTTGAAGATTATCCAGTATTTAGTAAAAATGGAAGTCAGTCTATTTGCTGCTAGGCCGTTTTCCATCTCACATGCCACATCGGAAAGTAAGAAGCTGAGGAGCCTGCTGGTCTGCCCTAGCTCCGAAATCCAAGAAGGAAAGTTACCTTTGTTGGATGCGTGGATCAGTTTGCACCAAGGGGAGGATGGCTTCCAGCACTTTACTTGCTGAGCCTGGCAGCATCTCTAGCACTTTCTTATCAATTGCCATTTTGTCCACAATCGTTTTAAAGTAGCGCAGTGCACTGACGACCTCCTTCTCCTTTTCCTCTAGCCATGAAACGTTCTGAAGAGGAGGAAAAAGTGAGAGAAGTATTAAAACCTCAGGATTTTTAAGGGAAAAGGTACTTCAGCTCACCCGAGGAGCAGTGAAACTGAAAAGGCATACTCTGCTTCAGAAAAGTGCCCTTCCACCAGAAACATTACTCTTTTGAGTCAGTGCAAAATTGCACTCACATTCTGACTTTCTGAATTACAAGATGTGTGTTCCAAACTGATGCCTAACGAGATCAGATTTTGGATAAGATTAACACTACTGATGACTTCCAGGGCATGGCTTTGAAACCAGTGCACCAAACTGGGAGCGTGAGAGAAAAAAAACAAACAGATGAAGCACAGACAGTAACGACAGTGTGAGACAGGAAGCAATAAGGAGTGGCTTTAACAAAGCTGTCCTTCTCCTAGAAAGAACCCACATAAACCAGAAGACCTCTCGAGCTCCAAAACACTCCAAACAAGCCTCCAATCCACAGTTATTGTGACATGTACGGTGTTCACCCTTATCACCCTGAGTAATTCTACTGACTCTTATAGGGCTGATTGTATGAGTAACGGCTACAGCCTGGCTTCTCCATTTACAAATAAAAAACTCCTCTCCAATCAGACTCCAACCTAATTCATTTTGTGATGGTGTTGGAACAAGGGAACCCCCCCACACCTTCCGGACAGACAGACCATGAAAGCCAAGTTTTGGCATCAGTGAATGAATGCTGCAGAAGGGAACAATTCATTGTTATATGGCTGAGCTGCTGTCACCAACTTCAGTGTCATCACCATCACAGGGAAAGGAAATGCAGAAGTGATGCACGATATCCTAATGGCATTCTGGACAGGGCTATTCTAAAGAAAAAGTTTAACTGAGTAAGCCTGGAGGACTTTTAATGCCACAAGTAGCTCCTAAGCGAGATTTAAATTAACTACTGAACATTGCTAGAAAGGAGCGGAGAGCTTAGCAGAGTCAGGTTTCATCCATTAGCTCTTCAGTAAATCCAGCTTCAAGAATTAATGACCTATGGGCATTGTGAGCTCCCCATACTCTTGTCAGCAGTTGAACTGCTGCTTTTTCACAAAATCAGGCCAGCAGCCCAAAAGGCTTCATGAAGAACAATTTACAGGCAGCACTGGTTAGTAACCGGGGGCCAGATCCATAAAAAGAGTCCCAAGTCCCATCTAGTTCTGACTTTTGAAGCCTAAGTCCAAATCCACTCAGTCATTTCCACCTCACCTGGGAAGCCCTAAGCTTCGCTGCTGCCTCCCCTTCTGACAGAGCTGCTGGCTGGGCACTTCCATTCCTGCTCCACAGCCCACCCACAGCCACTGATGTCAAAAATCACATTTCCCATTCTTCAGCCGTGCACCCTCACCACCGCACAGCCCATTCCAGGCTATGGAGAGGCACTTCATGTGAAATGACCACAGATTTCAGGGATGAGAGGAGCCTGGATGTTCCACAAGCAGCATGCCTATGGCCTGCGGTCAGAGGCTCTCAAACAGAAGTGAAAAAATGCAGATCGCAGTTCCTGCTCTGATTAATGTTTATATATTCATTCAACAACTGTTTCCTGTAGAAAGGCTTGTGACTTAATAGCTTAAACACTCTCCTGGACACAGGAGGGATGGGCTTCAGTTTGAGAGTTCAGGACTGAGAATGACACATGGAAACACAAAGCTTTCCACTGAGCACATCAAGGCATGAATACCAGCCACCGGACACCATGTGGGACACAGCCCTTTTTTCCATGACTTCCCTGCTAGCTCATTTGGAAAGAACCCTAGGAGAGCACCTTTTATGAATCAGTTTCTCAGGTCCAAAGACCTTGTAACCATGTGAGAGTATATATACACAAACATACACACACAAAAAAAAAAGCTGGCGTGTCCTTCAGGTTCTGTTACAGAGCTCAGATACATCAATGTCAGTTGTTGCAACAAAGCTGAAGTTTCTGGTGTTCAGTGTTTTACTCACTGAGGCTTGAGAGTAGCAACAATAAATCTCACAAGGTTAATGATATGAAGCTCTTCCACCAAACACTGCAGTGTCTCCCTAAAGCCAAAGCAAAAACAGGATGGCATCCTTCTGGGCTGGAGAGAAGACTTGGAAGTAACCTCTCATTTAATTCCCTCAAAACTATCGTTACAAATCATATATGAAATGCAGATGGGTTCCAGAGAGCCATACAGAATATATCCACTTGCAGAAGAAGTAACAGATCGCTTTTTTCCCTGAAGTTTTGCAGTAAAAACTCCATCCTAACTCTGCAACAGCAGTGTTGAAGGACACTACTGTTCCTACAATATGTCCTCAGATAAGAACGAGAGACGGCCCAGTAGAGAAAAGGAAGCCCTGAAAAGTATTTTTGCCACATCCAGGTATAAAAAGAAGGAGAGGAATGTGCACACTGAGCATAACCTTCAGGTTACGTGCAGCAATTTTACATTAATTTTTGGTATTAATTTTTCTGCTCCAGAGTGATTATCTACTTCAAGAGTATAAAAATAGCACCTAGTACTTGAGAGGGAGAAAAGGATTATTTAGTACACCAAAGTGTGTCTTCTGACACACTTATCTGTTAGCACATCTCTGTATTCCAGTGAGGGACCCTGGTGACAGTTCAGGCGCATCCTCTTCTCCACTCCCCTCCACACTGTGCTGATGAGCTATTTCCAACTAATTGGATCGACAACACTGTGGCTATTAAAATAGATAAGGAATACACCAGAAATCAACATTTAACAGTACACAATGCGTATAGCTTAAATAAATATCTACAATACTAACAACGATCTCAAGTCTTCTGTTTTCCAATTTAAAAATCCCATTCTGTACACAAAAAAATGCTACTACGTATTTGCTACAGATAAGCATTGTGAAAATAGCTCTCATTTTATAATTCCTTTCACTTGTGGTCACACATCAATTTAAAGGAAAGGCTGCTGCATTTTCTACATGCGTTTTAGTGAATCAATCAATAAAAATAAAACTGGGAGAAAACTTCCCAGTAAAATGGTCCAGTGAGTTTTTAGAGCAAAGGCATGTTCTACAAGGTATGCCTCTGAACTGATCTCAACATACCATCTTCAAATACTGTTGGAACTAACAGCCTTCAAGAGAGTGCTCTCAGACGCTACTTGGCAGCAGCCCGGCATGCATGAGGAGCAATGCAAGGTGCTCAGCTTCCTGGAAAGCATATCTGCTGCCTCCTGCAGAATGAAACTACAGCCTGGGCAGTAAAAGCCTCATCCCCTCCTGTATGATGGGGCAGAACAGGGCTACAAGTCCTGCAGCCACTTCCAAGGATGTTAAGCACATCACACAGCGTAAGACAACAGCTGTACCTTGCTGACTCTCACAGTAACATGACAACAATCCTCAGCAGAGATGATCTGAAAAGGTTTGCACATCTGGTGCTGCACACTGGAGGAGGCCTTCAACAACAACTGGGAAAGATAGTGAATTATCATAAATAACCTCAGCTGTTCTTAACTTCTGGCTTAATTTGTACTTGAAAATGTATTGCGACTGTACTGTTACAGAGATAGCCTCCATTCCACATGATCAGGCCATAACAACAGAAGAGATAACACTCATACATCTGCGGTGGGAAGGAGTGGAGATCTCAGCTCTTACAGAGACTGAGGTGCACTGAATGTGAAGAATGGTGCGCTGGAATCAGCTGCTCCTTGAAGGCATCTGCTTGACTCTCCCTGCTGATGTCCTCAGAGGTTGAGCACATCTTTGGATGAGCTTCAAGGATTTGCTTGCCTGGCTTTTTAAGATCACACCCCAAAACCAGGCAGTTAACTGGAAGCTGTAAGCATAATCATAGGGTGTGCGTGTTGGGAAGACGTGACAGGCATTAAACATATCTGCAGGATTCTGCACAGGACAAAGTCACACAGAGAAAGCAGGGCTGTAGGCTTTAAAATCCTGAGTAACAGAAAGCAAGGAACCAGTGAGACTAATAGAACACGTCCTTCATTTGCTTACTTTGTTTGCTGTCTTCTCTGGTGTTTTCACTGTCAGGTCAGCTTGCTTTCCTTTCTTGGAAGGAGTTCTCTTTATTTTTGGTGAATGAAACTTGCCCTTCAACTTCATAGTGAACGAGGAGAGATGGGAACGCTCAGAATCTAGAAAGACACAGAAACGCATTACAAGGTTAGGGTAAATTGGCTGAAAGCAGGGAAGTCATGTTACAGCGTTAGCTGGGAAACCAGCCTATGAAAAACACTGCAAATCTGTTGAGTGGAACAGGATTAAAAAAAAATAATTGTGGCTCTCTATTATGTTTGCAAGCGCAATATGACCACCATTTCCTGCTTCCCCTCGGAGGCAGCAACGCTGAAGTGCCAGGGCAGGAACAGCAGGATCCTATTCCTCTGTGCCTTGTAGAGGGAGACGAAAAACACATCTCTTAAAAGCACTCAGCCCCAGCAGATCCCAAAGCACATTACAAAGGAGGTAACCACCGTTCCTCTCTTGCAGATGAGGAAATAAAGTCAAGGGGATGGAGTGGCTTGTTCACAGAGCAGGGAAAGAACTCAGGTACCTCACTCATACCTTGCTGCAGTCAAGGAGACGCCAAGCAGGCACCCAGGAAAGGAAAACACAGGCTGACCCACTGCCATGCACAGGTTGCTGGTCCCCAGCTCTACAAACTGGGCAGCACTGCCTTTGATTGGGGCTCCATCTGAAGAAAAGTAGCAGCCCTTGCCATACACAGCAGATTTCACACCAAATGTACCAACACAAGCCACAAGGACAGAGGGAACAGCATCAATACTGGTGCATCCCTGAAGAAGCTTAATTACTGAACCACTCAGTCCTTCTGAAAAGTGAATTCTCCAAGTTTTCCGATGATCTAAACGAAGTCCCAAAGGTTCGCAGCCATGGTGCATGCAAACTTACTGGTGAAAGATGTCTTTATCTGTTTATCCAGCAAGCTAGATAAAACTAAGCTGCCTTGAAGGGAGCAATTTAGAGTGTATTTTAAGCAAACAGCACTTTAATAAATGAAGGTTTGAACTGCCTCTCTAGCGACCCAAATAATTCAACAGAAGATACTGAGCTTACCTTTAACTACATAATCAAGAAAAAGTAAGTAGTTTTGCTGTATGTTTCAGTTTTCTTTTACATTATTTGGGAACCGACTGCACTGGCTGCAATGAGTCAGAACGACCCAGTCCCCGCGTGCAGCACTGCACCACCTTGTTAGCATGCATGCTGCAATTAGAAAATGCTGCTGAGTTAAATCTAGCACCCCAAAGCTAAATACCACACTGCAGTGTGAACACCACTCCTAATACTCAGAAATCACCTAACCACAACTCGAGGGAAGGAACCTGTGCTGGTCCCCCCCCCATAAGGGCTGTCTCCCCTCAAACTTTCAGCAGGCAGGGCGTTAAGACCCTGCCATTAACACCCTCACTGGAGCCAAAGCTCCTGTTAGTTAGGTCCTCCGGATCGAAAATTTTGCAGGCCCCCCTATTAATGGAAGCTGCACCAGTCTCAGTTATAATCTTGTCTGGCTGCAGACCTGTTCTCCACTTACAGGGTTCTCAAGTTCTCTTTGCAGCACAGTCCTGCTCAGAGCACTGGGGAGGGAGGCACTAGGAACCTCGGCCACTGCAGATAAACGCAGGGGTATCAGTTGGTCTCTGAGGAATCACTGGCAGCAGCTGGCACCCTAACTTAGCAACAATTTACGTCACTGCTTTACATCCACAGGGGGACCTCCAAACCCTTAAAACCTCCCCGGCTCCACAGTGTTGAAGGTCACCACTGAAAACAGTGCCTTGCTGCTCTCATAGACCACAGAACAGTAATTGTTTGGTACATCACGGGAGAACCTCTGTACACGTGCAGATACGCAGGCCAAGAGAAGTCACGGCTCGGAATCCATTTCAGAAAGGACTGGCAAACAGTTACAATAATGAATCTACAGGGAAATAACGGTAGCAGCAACAAATTACATCTGGCTCCTCCATGTGCAGCAGCGAGATCCAAAGTGCTTGTCTGAGTGGGAAAACTTTCAGTGCCTACAAAACCCTTGCTCTTTGCTTGTTTTCAGTGATAATTTAGGCATGCAGAGGCAAGAAAGCAGGAAGACCTCAGAAGATTGCAATTTCCATTTCCCTTTCCCATCAGCCGTCTCTACCCAACTTTGCTCAGCAGGCACACAAACGGTTGAAGCAATGAGTGCACGGCCATTCAAGAAGATGTCTTGTCCGTGGGGAAATCCTCTGCCAACAGCAGATCCCCTTCAGTACTGCCAACAGCATACCCACTGCCCTTTGATTTCTTCCCGTTCCATCACATCAAATGCAGCACTCTGAGGGGACAGAGACTTGCAGAACAAGGACAGGAACAAGTGGAAGCAGAATGGGAACTCCTGAAAATAGTACTAACGAAGTAAAACAGCTGCCACATGCAAAAATAAAGGTTATTGTTTGAGCAACCCCGTTAAAGATCCGTTTCGACAACTACACATTATGCAGCTTTTTACTACTGTCCTTGCACCTACAATAAGAGTTTTCCAGCTCCCATCTGCTTGTAAGCTTCTGATGCATCAGTAGTTAGCCAAATGAGTCACAAACTCATTCTCCTAGACTCAGTTGCTCTTGGCACTTAAAAGAGCTCTCTTCTTTTTCCAAGCATGCTGCAAACGCATCATCCTTAAGCAGTCAGGTCCTACTCTTATGCAGCACCTTTGTGAAGGTGAAGCAGCTTGTCTAAACAGAGTGAGTCAATGACTCAGGTGCAGAATCTCTCCATTTCCAAACACGAAAATCACACTGCAACCCCCAGACCCCCTTTCTGATATCCGTGAGTCAAGCAGTGGAGCTTGCTGTGATTGTACTGGGCTAGATGACCTTTAAATGTCCCTTCCAACTCTAAGGACTCTACTATCCCATGATACTCAAGAATATAGCGTGCCATGCCTGTCCAGTTAAAAGTTCAAACAGTGCAGCATGCCTTCACTGATCAAATAATTTGATAAGAGAGAAGAAAACAGAGCCACGACAGAGCTCCAAACACTTATCCTGTCCCTCTACACCTTCCTGCCTGTCTGCAGTAACCAGACTCCTTAATGCAGCATTGAGGCTGTTCCTGAGCTTGGGAATCTGCCCATCAGAGATTGCTCTATCAAATTACTCCCTCCCCCTGTTGATGAGGAACTGGCAGTGTTTCACTGAATTCCAGCACCAGCTTCCTGAGCTTCTCCTTTCTGAGGGCAGAAGTGGGGTACAGAGTCCAGACATCAATAAGATGAATGGGAAAAGACAGGGTAATAAGCTGGATGTAGTGATTTCAACTGGAAAGGGGAAAAAAGACACCGCTGTATCAAAGCACTTCTGTCTCTGAGGATCTGCTAACTTCCCATCCCCTCCTGTTCCATCTGTCTCGACGTCTTGTGGCCGCACACCACCGGAAAAAAGAAAAAAATCCTTTCAAAAAATGACTTTACTACGGATCCGAGTTTCTTGATTCCTGACTGGAAGCTTTCATACATCACCCGCTTCATGGCTAATTCCATTCCCCTATTAAAGAGGCTCCCGTGCTGTTGTGTTTGAACGCGCTCCAGCTGTTGAGTCACGGCTCTGAAGCCCATCTCCCCCAGGTCGGCACGTGCCTGGGCTCTGACCACACACCGACCTCGCAAACCTTCTTGGGTGTGCTCCTATGGCCCTGCTGCTGGCCACAGCTGCACTCACAGCACAGGCCCACGGCAAGGGAAGGTCGATGTGTGTGAAGAAACTGGACTGCTGAAGGGAAAGGCAGCACCTCAAAGCCCCGCGTCCGCGGCACTGCTTTCACAGAGGAGTTGTTGTTTTCCACTCAGGTTCGAAAAGCCTAAGTCAAAACACTTGGGCTGGTGAATTCCAGCAGCTCAGCCTGGCAGCATGCTGTTCGCTCTGAAGTCAGAGTGAAAGCTCAGCACTGTGCAGAGCTCAGAGCGGAGAGCAGAGCATCTCCCATCCGCTGCCAGGGGACCCGAGGGGACCTTCGGAGGGAGAAGGAAACCCCCCTGTATGCTTCTGGGCATCTGGAGGTGTTCATGTGCTGCTTGGTGACCAGCAGGCTCCAGCCACAGGGATGTACAATTCTGACCATCCAACCTGGCCACTGTTTGCATCACGTCCAAAAAAATAGACTTTTTTTTCTTAAACTTCAGAAGACAGTACCTTTTCTATCCCCAGCCTGAAAAACAAAACCCTCCCATTCTGCATGCACTCATACCCAGAAACCCTGCAGCTTTAGAGGAGAGAAAGCCTTAAAAAAAAAAAAGGGGCTAAAGTTCATTTTGCAGCTTGAACCGATTCTGAAGGCTTGTTACAAAGAATGAAGAAGTCTAAAATCTTATCCCACAGCCCCTTTTAAAGGCCGTTTGGGTCTCTGCTGGATGTACGTATTCAAAAGCTACCAGATTAAAAATA
This sequence comes from Oreortyx pictus, assembly GCA_036925125.1. Classification (NCBI taxonomy): domain Eukaryota; kingdom Metazoa; phylum Chordata; class Aves; order Galliformes; family Odontophoridae; genus Oreortyx; species Oreortyx pictus. Next base: position 6,634,745 of record JAUPFR010000022.1, read on the forward strand.
ACAGACATCTCTCCCCATGTCATAACAAAGCCATCGTGCACATTTTTAATCAACTGCTCCTGCCATTTGTGCCACGAGTCCTTTGAAGGCAGAGGTGACTTATGTAATGAATTACACAACAATGCCCATTAAAATGGCATTTGTTCCCTGGGGCATAGCTCGATCATTTGTGGAAGACAAAAGGCAAGTTGCAAGGCTTCAACTAAACCCTTGCTGACAGGGACTTTAAGGGTTCAGAAGCAAAAGGGGAAAATAATGAGATGCAGTTCAAAAGGACCTCTCTGCTGAGCCTGCCCATTGGGTGCTGCTACCGAAGGAAGCAACAGCAATGGGGCTGCCACTCTTGGTCCTCTGGACCCAATTCTGCTGTCAGAAAAATGAGAGGACAGTTAGATCGGAACGGGCAGACAGGTACAGGAGGGTGCCTGATGACAACCACAAAACGTTCTGCAAGGCACAGATCTGCCAAGACATTATGTGAGTATTACTGGAGATCTGAGGAGTATTAAAGGAACAGAAAAGGAGGAGAACTGCATCTATACTCTCAGCTTTCACACCTGCCATGCCCAACTCAACTCTCCTTGACATGGCTTTCTGCTGCATTTCATGCCCTCTTTCTCCAAAAGCCCTGGGGATGGTTTAGAATTTAAAGATGCTGATGTGTAGCACTCGCATGATGCTGCATGATCTCCAACGATGAGCTGACGTCCTGAACACAGGGAAGACAGAAGAGAACGTTCCTTCCAGGCTCCTGTGCGTACTGCTGCTGCGTTATGGGCACGCTACAGAAGCCTCAGACCTACCACTGCTACCTGAGCGAGTTTGCTTTTCTTGACCTTGTCATTACCCACAGAGACTGAAGCCAAGAGAACTTATCCAGAAACAAACAAACCAAAAAGACTGGGGTGGGGATTCAGAAACAAAAGGGAGGGTCCCATGTCCACCAGGAAGCTCGCCCACCCTAACCTTTGTACCTTAGGTGGGGCTGGCTCTCAGCACCAAGGCCCTCTCCAGGGAATACTTGTCAGGAGAGCCTTCAGATCGCAGAGGAAAACGGCAGAGGAGGGGCAGCTGAGGATCAAACAACGGTTCCCGAGTGCTGAGGAAACTTTTCCTTTAACATCACGTCACCTTCGAAGCAGCCAGCGTTTGGAAGCGGAAAGACCAAGTGCCCTTTTTCTATTTTGGCAACATTACAGTGAATGAGCATAAACCAGAAAGCATTAATGATGTGCAATGACAGCACACAAACTTCTATGGAGAAGGGAGGCTCAGTTTGCTCTCAGCTGGCCAGGCTCTGCTCAGTGACTCAGAGGCTTCATTATTTTTTATGCCGCCCTCTGGGGCCTCCGGAGGAAGCAAAACATTTTTATTTGTCAGAGAGCACATTTTTATTTAGATTTTTTCTTTTTTTTCTTTTTTTTTTTTTTAAAGCAACCATGAATGAGACATCCCCAGCTGCAGCAACCTCATGTGGAAAGAGCTCGCAGTGTTTGCGAGGGAGCTGGGAGGCACACAGGGCAACTTATCAATTCGGCCACATTTCCCAACTGCAGCAAAGAGGGCTGGGTAAGTCAACAACATTAATTTTATGGTGCATTAGTAGTACAGCTCTTCTTTCTTCCAGCTTCGTGTCTGGAAACAAATCTTTGGGCTGTGAGGAAGAAAAGATGCGCTACACAAGCCAGCAGGGTCAGAGCAGATAGCAGGGTGACCTCCCAGCCTGCTTTCAGCCTCAAATATTTCAGAACAGAGGAATCGCTGCACGCAGACACACAAACTCAGAATCCCTTTAGCTGCTGATAATGTTTCAGCAACGCTACCCAACAGATTTACAGGAGGAAAAAAAATGAAAGGCACAAAGCTACAATTCATCGAACCAGGACGGAATCTGCAGGAGCAGAACTTTGCTACCCGAGTTTGGTTTCCCTTCAGCAGATCACAGCTAGTTTTGAGACCTCTGAAAAATACAGTGTAATTTATTGATAAGCAGCAATCAGGACTTCTGCTCTGCTTTATCTGAAAGAGCCACTCCAGCACTTTGGTTCCCTATCAACCCACAAGCAGAAATGCTGCCATTTACCGAACCACTAGCAAACCTTTGTGCAGCATCTGGTGAGTCTCTGGTAATTTCCTACTTAAGTACTGATTTTGCACAGCCCTGCAAGCCCGAGAGAACTAATGGGATTACGACACTGGTAACACGACTCGTAGCTCCCCTGTGCCAACAGCACTAAAACAACACAAGAGTCAAGCAGCCTCCAACATCAACAAGACTGCTGAGCTCCATGCTCACCCTGCTCTATACATAAAAACCACCGAGGCTGCTAGCTAAACATTTAATTTTAAATTGAAAAAGCAAACCCAGAAACAGGGCATAGATTCTGCATCACTTCAGCAAGCAGCTCAGACCACAGAAATCACAAAGGATGCGAGGGAATCTGTGTTCACCAAACATGACTTAATATGGGGTCCGTGGGCATCCCCACTCGTCTAACAGCTTTATGAGGATATAGGCATGACAGTGATTCAGACATCTAAAAATAAAGCCCTGCAAGCTCAAGTATGCCTGCGCACTACCTGAGTCACCCCATGCTGCAGGGACTGTGAGCCACAGCTAAATCATTTCATTCACTGCTGCTGCAGTCAAGCTAAAAACCCTGGTCACCGAGCCTGGCTCTTTCTCTCCCTCCTCTCTTCTAGTCTCCTGTCTTCTCCTCTCATTCCACATTTAGATTCTTTCCACAGTGTGAAATCTTTGCTAGACTTATGTCTCAATTGTACGGCTGTCAGCTTAGAAACTCAGACCTGAAAGATTATAACCCAATGTTGGCGGAGCTGTTTATCCATCTCCAAGGTGACAGAATGGCGTCAACGCGCTCTCCAGGACAGCGAGCAGAGCCGTGTTATTTTAGATGCTTCAGGGAAAAGTGTAATTGCTCACAACCTGCCCGCAGGTTCAACAGCTGAAAAACAAGGCAGTAAATGAGCCCTGAGTTTGCATTTGTCCCACAGCACCAGATCTGAATGGGAAAAAAAAAAAAAACCAACAAAAAACAGGCCTCTTTCATCCTTGGAGAATAACCTCAGCTCTCATTCATTAGGTGATAGGAAAAAAAAAGCTGGCTCGGCTCTGACTGACACAGTTTCCAGTTGCTTTGGTCATTACTAATTATAGTCATTTTATTTTTGACCCCTGATTGCAGACTCTTTGCACATTCAGACTCGACTGCACAGCTAAACTCTGTTTTCTGGAAGGCCTGGGAGTAACTGCACACACTGCCCAGAAGGCACTCCCCACACTGCTCTGAGCTGAGCTCAAGAAGTAAGATCAAAACATGGAAAACATTTGCTCGAACATGCTCAATTTTATTTTCTTCTTTGGTGAGTGCCATAGATTAAGGGCAACAGTCCAGGTGAGAATGTGATGTAAGCTCTTTTCCAGGGATGCTAAGAGATGAGCTAAGCTCTCTGAAAGGAAGCCTCATCCCTCACTGCTCTGCCTAGCACCATGTCCCCAGGGCTCAGCTGCTGAAAAGCAGATACTCAGCTCTGTCAGATGAAACGTGTCTGCACAACTCCAGAGCACCATGCTGGGGGCTCACATTTCTGCAAGAGAAAGAAATGTGGATTTCAGGAACCAGGCCAGCACCATCTCCTCCAGCAGCACCGCTGTATCACTGTAAACTTCCCTAATACTGCTTACTCAATAAAACAAGGCAGCACAGGAGGGCTATGCAAATCACTCAGCTTTGAAGCACCCTGTGCTCTCGCCCCAGAGGGCCAGCTCTCTATTTCCATGTACACAGGCACGTGCAGCAGCACTGCAGGTGTGAAATTTCTGATGCAACCAGGTCAGAAGCTGCTTTCGCATTTGTGCTGCTTACACAAAGGGTTAAGAAGCTGCAGGCCATATCCTTGGTTCTGTACCCTATCCTGTAACTGATAGGATCTGCAAACAAGCCGCCACTTTTATTGCCTGCCTACAGGCAGTAGGAAACTTCAGTCCTCCATAAGCACAATTTGAAACATCAGTGCCTCCAGTAAAGGGGAACCTAGATGTTAACTGAATGGAGCAGACCAGGAAGAGGAAATAGTGGCCTCTGTCTTTGTCAGTCGTAGGATTAGCACACACCCAGACCAATACAGCAGGAAGCACAGGGTGCTTTAAGGAGCACAAGTGAGACGTCTGTATTTCACTCCACTGCACATAAACACTGTGAGCTGCAATCGCAGTGAACAATTATTTGCACCAACTCTATTTCATCCTACCTCCTCTGGCCTGAATAAAACCTCCTAGCTACACCCCTCCTACAGACAAAGGTCTAGAAGAGATGGCTACAGAGACCTGCAGTTCTCCTCCAAACTTTAAAACAAACCTAATTTAAAAAAAAAAAAAAGAAAAAGATGTAGAGCAGCAAACTTCCACAGAAGCAAACCCTAACAGATCTGTACAAGTGTCAGCAAAAGCACTGCAGGAATCTGAAGAAATACGTGCTGACTGCAACACACCCGAGCCTTCTGAAGACTAGCACAGAAACACTCACGACAAACGTCACTTGTTAATTTAGCGCTGGAGGAGAAGCAGCTATTTCAGAGTGATGAGTCTGAAAACCCGCTCAGCAAAGGGACAGCTGAGCCTTCCCTCTCTTACAGCTCAATTCTTTGCTCGAGCGCAGCATTATTTCTTCTACCGCCCTGGGTAGCTATATTTAAGCAGTCGCTGAGAGTTAGCAGAATCGGCCCTGCTAAGAAGCAGTTTCTGATTTTTAATGGGCTTCCAGTTTAGCGATACAGGAAGTCAGCTTGCACTTCAGGCAGGAACACCTTCAGTGCTAACACGCAGCAAATGGGGGACAGCTAAAGGGAAGTAAACCGAGACCTGTATTTTACCAAAAACAAAGCTGAGCCTTATCTCAGCATCTCGTTGCACTCCATGCTGAAACAATTCTTTTATCACTGAATAAATCCCGGTGAACTGACAGCTCCTGACCAACCCCTTCCCTGTTGCACCCCGTGCAGAGTGTGCCATTGGGGTTCAGAGGTGAGATCCTGCCCCACATACAGGCCTGCCATGGAGTGCATTCCAAGACTATGATCCTCTGCATGCAAAACAGTGCGTTTCCAAACCCACTGCCCAGGCTCCATGGCAGAGAGACTTAGGAATTTATAAATAATTTTCTACAGTACTTATATTTAATTTTGGTTTTGACGAAACACCATAAAACCACAGCGACCAAAGCTATTTAAATCTCTGCAAAACAACACGCAATCGTCTGGCGATCCTGCTGCCCAGACCTGAAAGGTGAATCGATACCAACTGCAGTTGGCTGTGCGCTGAGCAATAGCTGGGAGCAAACAGCAAGCAGCCTGCAAGGAGCAAGCCCAGCCTGCGGGGCCCTGGGCCAGGCTGTGGGTCAGGCAGGCTGTGCTGCTCCCTGGGGCAAACCTGGGGCTTTGTCAGAGCTTTAGCATGATTAACTCCATGCTTTTACATGTCAAACCCATTCTGCAACCTACCGATTTCTGTAGCGGATTTAGCTTAGCGTGTCACGGCAGCGGGCTTCTGAAAGACAAAAGCGTGTTTAGAAAAATATCCTCGGTGCCATTGTTATAGGGTAAATACCTCCCAGACCTTCTGTGTCTAATGCTGCCACCTGATAATGCGTGCCTAACCTGCACAAGCTGCAGCTTTGTTCCAAGGGAAACTTTACTTTGCCCTTGCCAGAAATTGAGAGCTTTCAGCTGGGTCCAGCCAATGAGTCAACAAAATGATGCTGCAGTACGGCGACCAGAACTGCTGCAAGCCATCCATCAAGTCACCAGCAGCCCGCCAACACGTGATCCATGTATATTAATACCATTTCGTAGTGTAAGAAGCATCTAGTGGCAGCCTGGTTAAATGCCATAGCTTTATAATTGCTGTCTAGTACCAAGAGATAAAAAATACCTACGTCTAGGATAGTACGTTTTTAAGACTCTGCAATAAGGAAAATAATGGTCTATGGACTACCATAGCTCCATATTTTCTCTGTTCTTACCTGAAAACTCATGCTGTGTGCATGAAGAGGAATAAAAAGAGAGGATGAGGAGAAGATGGGGCACCGCTCAGCAAACTTTTTGCTTGGAAATCTTTCCTTTCTACTCTATTTGCAGATTCACCTAACGTAATCAGCTTGCTTCCTGCCCCAGTTAAGTGGGTAAGTGTCCCCCACGTACTCATGAACTCTGCTCTGAAGCTCAGCAAACAACTCTCAGCTCCATCCACTTATGAACTGCTGATGCCTGTAGAAGAATGACAGACGGAAAGGATCTTTCCTGCTCCATTTCTGGCAACGGTGCAGTAGAGAAAGCCTTTGAACATACTAAATGTGCCATCACTCTTCATTAACCTGAAAAACAACTATGTACCTATTACAGAGGCTGCAAAATATGACAGTCTCTCAAAGAAATGTTGGAAGAGGCACATGACTTGGGAAAACTGGCGTAATAAAGATATATAAAGAGCCCCAAGTTCCTCCACAGAAGACCCCTGACAGCCTCTATAACTTCAAACACTGCATTTCCATGTCCATCCTGATGATAAACACAAACCACAGATCCAAAAGGCTCCTAACAAAACGGCCTGATTGCCACTTTGCTAAAAACAAACAGCACCCTACATAGCAGTCACAACCATAAATCACAGAACTGAAACCATTCATATGGAAAGTCTGAAAGAAGAATCGCAGCTAAAAACCTATAGAAAATGCTTCCCTGACTTCAATACATCAAGCACATTCAAGTTAATTTGCCATTCACTGGCAGAGAACAGAGCATATGAAGAGCTGAGCTGGTTTTCTGGCAGCTGTAAGAATCCATACTTCATGGGAGATCACTTGAAACTCTTAATACCTTTGTAACTTATCACGATAAAACATATTAACATTCAGAGCCCTAAGAACCTTACAATTCAGACTTCAAAATGAGAGGGCTTTTTCACCCAAGGAAAGTCAAGTGAAATCAAGGGGAAGGTTGGGAACTCAAGCACCGTATTCCCAATTGATTTCCTATACTACATGGCTTCACTCTGGAAAAAGACAGTCCTCTTGCAAACTGGATTCAGCTAATTAGAAGCCAAACTAGAAATGAAAGGAAATACTTTGGATAATTCTCATATTTACAGGAAACTGTTTCTCAAAGACAGAAAGATAAAGTCCAGCTCTGCTGAGCAGAAGTGGCTGCCAAGCTCCGAGGAGGTTTCTCTTGCAGGCACTGTCCCCACCACGCAGCAGTCTGTTCTCAAAACTGTTTCCATCTATTTCCCCCCTGCCAAGGACATCACAGCGCTTAATAGTGTTTTCAGTTATTCTTTTCTGTTTCTTTAAAGGATGCTCTTGTGTTTCCATAAGGAATAAAGAAACCAGAAAAACTAAACCTGCTCCTCCAGCAACTTAAAAACAACATATTCCATTGTAAAGCAGAAAATCCTGTTTTGCGCTCTCCGGTTAAGAACCATGTCTGCATTTGCAAAACAATCCAAGAAATGCCAGCTCCACCGAACACTTGGCAGCTCAAGCATCCAGTGGGAGACCAGTGAGCTGCAGACCCAGCAGCAGAGCTCCAGGCTTACACTTAGGTGTCAGTCTGAACCCAGCTTACCACCAAGCAGGCATCCTGTATTTACACAGCAATCTGCAACGATTCTTTTAGCCTTTCAACGTCAAATCCACCACCTTTGTGCCTCTGCAATGACTGCGTGGTGGTTTTTCATTTTATGCAGCCGGAAATTCATGGCATAAAAGGATAAGATGTACACAGGCAGAGCAACTGATGCTTGCCACCCAGCACACAAAAAGCTAACGCAGAGCAGATGCAAAAACGCACTGATAGTGGTGGGAACCCTAACTAAATGATGGCAGCTCCATTCTTGATGTCACCGTGGCTGACACTAAAGGACAAAAGGACTAATTTTGATCCAGAGGACACGGAATGTTCCTACAACCTGCTGGAAGGACATGCTGCCAGCCAACAGGAGGCAGGTGGCAGACAGTTGGGCAAAGCCACCCAGGCAATAATCAGGTTACTGGGATAGAAACAACCAGTGTTGTGAGCAAATAAGCCTGCGTAATCAATCTCACCATCTACAAGAAGTTCTTCAGATGTAACAGGATGAATGAATGCTTACAGCTGTTTTTTTTCTGCGTTTCAAACTAAGAAACCACTGTGTCATATTCTTCGTTAGAGATTGGGATTTGGAGGCTCCATAAGCTCCCCCTAGTAGAGACATAACCCCATTCGTTTTCTAACATTAAGTCTATCAAGCTTATTTCATAAAATCAGCAGCCAAACCAGAGCCTAATAATGAGATACCTATTTTGAAAAAATACCTAGAGGAGAAAAAAAAAAAAAATAAAGGAATCGTTTTCATCTAAAATACCATAAATCACTTTATTTACAGATTACAGCTTCGGGCTCGCTGACGGGATTTCTCTTGTTTCCATCACACCAGCATCTGCTCTCTTCACGTGAAACCAAAAAGATTCCCAAGGACATGAGAGCACTTTCACACACTGGACCACTCATATCTCAAACAGTCTGCCTAGTTCTGGTAGCTACACAGCATCTGATTGTGTCTTATTACTGTACAGAGAGACAGTCATCTCCAGGTGGAAGGTAACAGCCAAGCATGAGAAAAGCCACAACAAGAAGAAATTATAGACCAGATATGAGAGCAAGCTACACTGCTTTCAGAGCAGTGACTGCTGCTAGGGGCTATACAGAGCCCACGTATTGCAGATTAGAATTTAGACTGAACTGTACAGGTGTAATCTGAAATACAGTCATGATATTCCAGGGGGTGAACAGCTTCAGAGAGCATCACTGTTTCAGGAGGAGGCTGCTTCTCCTAAACTACCATCACCTTAATTTACAGCTTTTGTCTGTCTGTTAACAATTTTCTATTACCTTAATGTCAGTATGACCATTTCACCTCCAGAGAAGCACAGCCCAGAAAAAGAACTCCAAAGGTCAAGCCCGTGCAATCGCTGGATCATAAAAAAGCATAGCCATGTCATAGGAAAGCTCACCTGCTGGGACCTGATGAAAAACGAGAAAACAAAACAAGGAAACCAAAGAAGGAAACAAAAACAAACAAGGAAAATCCTTAAACAAACAAAGACCATCTTTGAAATCCGCTCAGTCTGTCCACGTAAGCGTTGCTCGCTCGTGGTGACCTTCATTTTCAAGCTCGTTTTACGTTTTCAAGATGTGTCATTTTATTTTAAAAATACGACCTACATCTGAATTGCTGTTTAAGAGCACAGATGCACACAGCGCTTTGCATGTTAAATACGTGGCTTTATTGAGGCTTACATTTCACACATGCCCATTATTTCAACAGTTAATCTGCTCTGACATTGCTCATTGTTACGGGATCTAGAAAATAAGAGCGCGCCCATCATTAAGAGTTTGATAGCAAGTAGGCTATCTTCTGAGGGGCTCAGCAGACTGGCAAGGAAAAAAGGCTGCCCAGCTGTCAGTCAGACTTTTTAATCAGGCTGAAACACTTTGCTGCAGAGAGGGGCTTCAATCTCTCCAATCCACACTGCCATCGCTCATGCTGCTTTCTTAATTAGCAGCAAGTGGACAACAGCTGTCAGTAGCCCGGAGGCCAGAAAGTTATCAGCAGAAAGAGACACGTGTTAGGGACAGAACTGTGCGGGGCCAGCCTGGATCAGTCCACGTAGGACTCCACAGCCAGAATAGATGCTGACACATGGCCCTGTACAGTCACACCAGGAGGATGCTCTCGCAAACAGCTCTGGGCTGGTTGCTTTAACATATGACTAACTTTTTTTTTTTTTTTTTGTATCTGTATTCCCGTAACAGGAAAAGTTAAGCTGAGAATAGAAGGAAATGGGAAGGCCATCCTAATGTCCTGATGGAAAAACGTGGGGGTCAACCTGAATGAAGTCTTCAGGTCTGCTCTGGAGGTTCAGAGCAAAAAAGCAGAAACACGGGGAGCTGGGGGGAGATGTTTCACTTACCCAAAAGAAATCCTACCTGAGGACACAGACTTCAGAAGCAACTATAAGCCTCAAACGGCATGAAGAAGAAAAACTCCACCAAGTCATCATTTCTGGATCAGACCCCCTGAATGCAAGTCACTGACTGTGACACAATGTGGCTCCAGCACAGATCAAAAATACACTTGTGTCCTAGAGGAAATACTGTCTGGTCAAGCCTACCGTGCTGTTATCTGACAGCTTCCCACCTCTGATGGTGGCCTGGCTTGGGCTAGGAGACCCTGCTAAGGAAATGTGTCTCGCAGAACCTGCCCTGCTAACAGAAGCTTGCTACAGGCTTCACTCCCGAGGTACAGAGGACAGTAAACATGAACCAACAAAGAAATGCTTTTTCATTTCAAAGAAATAAAATAACAGCTTCCCTGTTGGACGCAGTGATTACTGTAATTTGTGGAAACGGGGGAAACTAAACGCAATTTGTAAGCGATCAAACGCGCTGTTATATTTGCCCGCTGCCCATGGGTCGAAGACAATCTGCCATCTCCCTAACGACGACCACTTTAACTTCTTCAGGAAAGGTGGGCTTCTTTCAAATTTGACTGTAACCTACCCAGAAAGCATAAATTTGGAGCAGTTTTCTGAAGCCTGTCTGGTAGGCTGAAGTTCTGGCACTTCTAAATATACATCGGCTCTGTGAGCTTGAACCTACACAAGGGAAGCTGGGCTGCAGATGGAAGCATTTCCCCAAGCTGCCAGTAGACCAGCAACACATTTAAAAACCCTCATCAAATTAAGTGCTTAATTACAACTCAGACTTTGAGACTCTGGAAATTAGGATAATCTTCTGGGAAATTTATTAGCCTTCTGCAAAAGAAATTACAACATACAAGCCAAAAAAAGCACAGAGCCTGGAGAGCACCATCCCATCCAAACACATCTTGCACTAGATTCCTCACCCTAATTCCCAGAGAACGTTTGAGGTGAGATCCTCAATTTAATGTCAGACTCTCAAGACTTGGTGAAAAATTAGGACTGGCAAAACTAGAGTGCCACATTACGTAAAAAGCTGAGAAACTTCTGTCGAGGAGAGCTGATGGAAAACTGGCTGCCCAGGGATGTTCACAGGCTCAACCAGGGGAGCAAACAGAGGCAGGGTCACCACGTGCACTGCTTGGAGATGTTCTTAGCACAGCCACCCACATTTTGCCAGCAGATCCTGGCCGCAGCCTTGCCTGCCTGCTCCACTCCTCTAGGTGGCATGCTGTGTGCACACAACATACCTGCACCTTCTGACAAACAAAGTGATGCTGTGCTATGCAGTGCTGTGTCTGTCACTCTCACCACCCAGCAAGACCTCAAACGCTGTAAAAACGTGACTTGAGAACCCACGGAAAGGACACACAGCTCTAATAAAAAACTGAGCAGCCGAAAGAAGCTCATGGAGAAGCAGACACCGTCTGACCAAAGCAGCAGCTTACATGCTGAGATTAAATGAAGCTAAGGTGGAAGCTGTACTTACTGTTCTCGTCTCACAGCATACAGCACTCTTCAACACCACCCCATCACAGAGCAGAAGGGACAGTAAATGCTTGCACAGTGCTCCAAAAATATAAAGCTCTAGATCAACTCGAAGAAACTATTACTCATTTTCCTTTCTGATTCATGAAGTTATTACATCAAAGAAAACTGAGCTTTGTTCCTCAAAATAATCCAGGACATCCCACGTTTCCCACTGCTACCACCATCATGAGCCATGTTCAGCACCAAGAGAAGCTCCACTGCTCACCCCTTTGCTGTGACATAAGTACCACTATTTGGGGACACATCCCAACCCACCCCCAGAGCAACACCGCTGAGTCAAAGCCTCATGACACATCTGGGCAGGATGTGTTACAAAGCATTAAGAGTGGAAGTGCGAAAAAAACCTAAAAGCTAGGAGAAGCAAAAGGTGGCAAGAGGTGATAAAGAAGAAATGACATCCTCGTGTCAATGACGACTAAATGAAAAGCAATTCGAACACAGAGCTCAGCGGCAAAATGAAGGAAGTGCTGAGCTGTGGGCTGGAATATCTCAGAAGCAGAGCCAGGGGATGTTACACTGGGTCTGTGTGTGTAAGAGATCAACTGCAGGTGAAAGCTGTCTAACCGAGGCCTTGGCTAAGGAACATCAGCACCAGGAAATCCTGAAAGCCACAGAGCCAGGACAGAGCCCAGCTCACAGTGACAGAAGCTGCTGCATCCACTCAGCATGGGATAAATGAAGTAAATTTGTACCCTGGAGCGAGAGCGTGGGGAGTGTCCAGACAAGCCCTTACAAACATTAACCAGCCTGAAGTTAAATACCTCTCTGTAAACTATCCTCCAGACTTTGACACCGTTAAGAAACAGAAACTTCTTCCCAATATAAAATTCGAAGGTAGTGAAAATGTGAAAGCAAGTTTTTGATACGGCTTAACCGCATTTCAGTGCAGATCATCTGAGCTCACGCTGCTCCCCACTGATCTCAAGGCAAGACTTACTCACGATGAACAGCTGCTCTGGCAATTGTCAGCACGTACTTCCTGACACGAAAAAAATATATATATATCATCAATATATCTCAGTACAGAAACCCACACTCTCTTTAAAACAATCCACCACAGGGTTTACTTATCAACTGGCTGCGTGCCACCGACACTCCCTCAAACAATGGTTACACCCAGCACACAGCTCAGTATGAAACAGCTGAAAGGGAAGATGTTTCCCACATATTCCCAGGGTCTGGGACTTACACTGTTCTAATGCAAGAATAAATATCATCTCCGAGTGCACAACCTATTTCCTTCACCACTGCCCCAGATTCATACGTGAACAAAACCCATCTGAGCTTTCCCGTTACGCTCCCGACGTTCAGCACCAGAAAGAAATCCCAGCATCACACAAAACCATCAACTGAATGAGAAGTGCTGCAGATTAGGTCTTAACCTCTCGATAACACTGCCTGTAGTAGCAGCAGTGGGGCTGTCTGCCAACCGTGGAGAGCTCTGAAACTCTGTCAGTGCTGATCTTATGCTGAACACAAATGTCTGGGAGCTGCCTGTGCAGCCACACAGATCTCCTTGTCTAGAGGTGCTGCCACAATGCAGCCGCAGTGAGGCAGGGTGTCAATGCAAACATTATTGTATTAATTGCATCTGTTGATTAAAGCAGCCCAAGAACAGCCTTGTTTCAATTGCTGGCTTTATAATTCAGTACTGAAACGCGACTGTAAGTGTTAGATGGATGAGTCAACAGACAAAACACAAAGGCATTTGTGAAGAGCGTCTCACTGCAGTAATCTGACAGGCTGCACAGCTACACAAAACAGGGGACTTCACTCACACAGCTTGCTCACGTATCCCTTAACTTTTTCTTCTTCTTTTTTTTCGTTTTTCCAAACTTTACAGTCAAAGCTGAGGAAACACACGCACTGACACCCGCGTGCAGAAGAGAGATGCTTAAAGATGCACGTACCATCTGAAAACAGTGCCTAACACTGCTTTTTAAGCTAAATCTTCTCATTAGGCAGTTCACAATGGCCCTCCTCCACATTTTGGGAGCTCTGGGGAGAGGAGGAGCCTTCAGCCTGACAGGGGAGCACAGTTCTGGCAGATGAGCCCAACACGGACACGGCGTAGTGCTTTCCTTCCAGTCCCACTCAGCTGAAATCATTTCTGCTGTTTCACACGAGAACAGCAGCTTCAGACCACCAAACGAACGCTTCGTCCAGACTGATCTCTCCCTCATTCAAAACCAGCTGCAGCTCACCTCCTTCAATGCTGGGAGAAGCACCTGGCATTACTGCTGATCAGTTCTCATCTGCAACAAGGCGTTCACACTTGCAGATAACAAACTGCTCAGCCTGGCTGTGTTGTTTTCCTCCACTCTCACTGGAGGCTGAGGTGACACGGAGCACTCTGGAGCAGGACATGCTCTAAGACATTTCTCATTGCAATGCGACGGCCAAGGACAGGTCTGCATGATGGCACTTGGCACCAGCTTACCTGCAACACCTCGTGCCATTATTAAGGTCCAAAGGCACACACAGGGCTTCCACTGGGAATTTGCTTACCTGGGCTGGGCCGCAGTTCCTGGTATCTTCTTGCAAAGGAAAGCACCGTGCAGGTTTTTTCTCCAACATGATTTTCCAAAGCAGGATGAAAGCAAAGCAAAAGCAGAACGCACAACAGAGAACAGGGCCAAGGACTCCAGTAACTCACCCCAAAATGCACATGCACAGAAAGCGAGCAGCACCTTGGGCTCTTGACTACGCCTGCCCACAAGCCTGGCTGCTCTTCTGTTAAACATTTGTCACAGCCAAGCGTGAAACTCAAGAAGAGAGCAGCAAAATGAGGCACTGCCTTGGTGCCATGAGTGCCACTGCCACCCTGTCCCCGCTGCCTGCTCCAGGCACAGTGTCACCCATGCCCTGCACTCTGCCATGCTGAGCACCAACACGAAAGCCATTCCCCTTTCTCACAGCAGATGCCTTTTTTCTTTCTCTGCAGAGCTTCGAAATAAGACGTGCTTTTCATTTGCTGTTATTGTGCAAAGCAAAGGCAGATAAATGGCCTCCTAGGTTTCACCCAAAGCCGACACAATTACTGCAAAACCTGCAGCTTGCAGCAGTAATGATTGTGGTTTATCTTGTTTTCAGTTGTGCAAAGCATGGAACGAAATAAATAATAACTGTAATCTAAACTGGGCTTCTCCTGACAAGCAAATGACTGAAACTTGAGTCAGAAATCACATTTCACCCATGGCAAGAGTAACCCTGGCAATTCTTCAGCTGGTTTGGTTCAGGATAAAGGGCATTTTACAGCTGCATGAGTTGGAATATTTTGGGAAAGGGAGATGTTTTCAATTCCTTCTGGTTCATTTAACAAAATCTAAACATCAGAGCTTAAAATAATCCTGATGGACAAAGCGGCCCAGACCTTTCCATCCAGTACAACATAACCACACACTGCATCAGAGACTACTCCATATCCTCTCCTTTGGTAAAACAGAGGGAGGGAGAAAAATAAGCCAGAGCATGTACACAGAAGAGCAGAAACCCCTCTACCCAGACCGATTTGTTTTACTCTGAAAGTATTGACAGATGAGTAATGAAAACTGCTGCAGACACAGACTCCTCTTTAAGCAGCATCAGTTAATAAACCACAACCACAGCTGCAAAAATATTGAGGAATTTAACCAAACGACCCCTTCAAGGGCACCGGAGGATAAGACAGGAACTGATTCTGTGACTTGGTAGCATCCCAAAAACTAACATAATAACGTGCAGCATCAACACAGCGCTCCTGTCCTGGATACGAGAAGGTTGAACAACAGCTTTGCCACATTTATGCTACTGAGCATGATGATTTCTTGTATTATTTCATTTCCCCATTACGATAATGCTTGAAACACGACACTAGGTCGCCAAAGCTTCTAGGATCAGAGTACCTCCAGAATTAAATGATAAAAACAAATGAAAATAATAAAACACCCACAGCCTGTGAGCTCTCCCCACGGAGCACGCCACAACACTGCTAACCTTGCAGCTATTTTGCCTAAGATATCAGCTCTGGATCCCAGACTGAGCCAGACCCCATCAGGAGCCTCAGGAACACAATGCACACACCGAGGATGGCTCTGGAGTCAGTTATGCCCTCACAGGACGGGGGAATTTCGTGGCTGCTGCCAGCAGGGCTCCATCAGACCATGTCACCCGAAGCTGCCATCCCACGTGCTATTATTTACACAATCCGTGAGCACTCGCTGAGCTCGAGAAGCATCAAAACAGTGACATCAGCACTCACCGACCTTCAGCTGTGGCTTCGATTGCTGCTTAATGCAACTGCACACCTTGCTGCCAGAGCTGCTCAGGATCTGCAGACAGACTGACCTGCCAGCCACCATCCCGGGTCCCTGGTGTTCCTCTTGCATCACTCGAACCTTGACCAGAACAAGAAGCATAAAACACCATCCAGGTGGCAACGCTGGATGCAGACAACCCTGGGCAACTGCCAGCGTGTCTTTTGTTCACTAAAAAACCCCAAAGAAGGCAGCCAGCCCCAGGCAATGCTGCACACTGTGCCAGGGTCGGGCAGGGATGGCCGTGATCCCTCACACCGCGGCACTTCCCAGGCTGCCAGCCAAACGAGAGCTGAGAGAGAATTCCATGCATCTCACTTGCGGTATACCTGACGTCTCCAAGGAGCCCTAGCCATATTACAGTGAAACGTACACCTCAGGTTTGAGGTCGGCTGAACAAGGCCGTAATTCAGGAGAAAAACCTACAAGTAAGAGCTGCCAACGCGTATTTAAAGCGTTTGTGTAAATGCTTTCACCCGAGACAGACGGGAGCAAAAACGTCTTTGTTTCAAGTCTATCTGGAAGCGCACAGTCACAAGACCCAAACTGCCTCTGCGTGGTTTTCATGAGATGGTCTGCCACTTTTGCTGCGATACTTCAGCATTCACCCACCCCTCCCCATCCCTGATCCTCCCGATCCATCCCCAGCAGACATGAACAAGCAGCACCATGCTTTAGCACTCCAGAAATGATGTGTGCCATTGGCACTGGATGGGGGAGTGGAATACAGGACAGCAGCACCTTCCATTTCCCAAGAGCATTCACACACACGGGCCAACGCTCTCCATGTAAGTCCCCATCAATTAATTGAGCACCAGCCAACACTGTTGGTAAACCTTCCTGGTTCCTCAAACTTACTGTTCTTGTTCATGTCATTTAGTCGAAGGCGTCTTCTAATTAGAAAAGCAGAATCCACACACACACACACACACACAAACACACAGAAATCATTCGAGTGTCAAAAATACCCCCAAAATGGATATTTCTTTGCTTATGAAAGTTTTAGCACTCATCACTCCTAGTGATGAAACCCAAGCTGCATTGGAAAGTCAAGCAAAAAGTGGATGGGAAACCATCTGTGTTTTATTTCGCCATACACGAACCGTCAAATTCACTTTCATAAAGCTAGAACCCAAAAGAAAAAAGGGTAACCCAGCACCCAGCAAAAGTTTTTCTAAGCAGTACTGCCCTGTTCTCTGATGCTCACCAGCAGAAGGATCCACCAAGCACAGCTGTCTGGCACTGGCTGCAATGTACTGCACACCCAGAACGAAGGCATTGATTTCCCTGTGTGCCCTTTATCAAACGACGTTCGGTTCCCAAAGGAAACTTTCTAAATATGGAATTAATTCCTGCGGCTGTTGTGTCCCATCTGCAGCACTGAGGACAAAGTGGCAGCCTGGGAAGCACAACAAGCACACCAGAAGCTGGGGGATGCAACAGTGGACGTTGAGAGCATGCTCCTCTGCCACTGGTCACTGGAGATTACCTGCAGAGTTAACAGACCTACAACCACACAACTGAGGCTTAATCAACCAATCAGCAGCACCTTTTTACTCAAAATTTGCCAGCTCTGCATCACTATTCCTTGACCTTAAACCTCCAGTGATGCTTTCCCTTTTCGTTCCGGAAACCTACGAAGGAAAATCTCATTTACTCTCTTTCAAAACAGAATAATCCCGTGTTGTTGGTCCGTACGAGACAGGAGATGGAAGTTATTATCTCCTCTTCTTCTGCCCCTGTGTATATCCACGTCTTCCTTGCTCGAAGCACAAGAGCACTGTCTCACAAAGTCCAGGGAAGATGAGCTGTACCATCAGCCACGATAGCAAACAGAAGTCTTGAGGACCTCTAAGTGAAATAAGGAACACAAACAAAAGTGGACCAACAACCTCATCCATCAGCCCCCTCAGGATGCTTCACATAAACATCCCCGCATCTCTAGAGGCCCGTAGGGACATTGTTTCTTTTCCACAGAGACAAAAATCATTCCCTCTACCAGCATCCACGCCACCCACTACAAGAGGAGACCAGAAGTGCACTTTCAAGCTGAGTACCAGAGCTGTCAGTGTGCCACGCTGCAGTAATGTGAATGGACGGCCCGTCCCAACCTGCAGCATCCTGCAGACCTTCCCCTTCTGCCTCTCTGCTTTCCAGCAAGCTTCCATGAAAGCTGCAGGCTGCCTCCTCCTCGGCACCTTTTCTCTTCCTGTCCTCTTTGACTTTCCCCTATCTGCTCTATCTTCACACAACACAGCCTACCTTACTATGGAGTAAACCAAAGGTTAACCTACATGTCCATGAGACCCACGTCTCTGCATCACTGACAGTTGTCAAAGCATTATCCAAAGAAGCAGTTGCAGATGGATTCCCATCCTTGGAAGGAACACCAGGTTTCCTCCACTCACACAGCACCGTGCGACAACTAAAGCCATGCTGGTGGAGGGCAGATGGGAAATATCCTCTGCAGGTGGAAGTATGGACCTGGATAAGAGGCATCAGCGTTGGTGCTCTGACTGACAGCAACCTCCCACACATCTGTGTGTGCCAGGAGGTCAGCGAGAGCCAGAGGGAGTTACCCCACGGAACCACACACCAGCAGATATATTTAGCCACTGCGGTTCAAGGAAAACGACTGCTTGCACTGAAAATAAAAGTAGCAACTGTTTCCAACTCTTTCACAGACTGAGGCACTTCGGATTGTGCACTGAGTCCTCAGAAGAGTTTCATTCTCAGACTGCAAGACAAAACATCCCATAGGTATCCTTACTTGGCTTGAAAACCACCACCAGAGAAACCACTTACACTGCTCAGCTGCCAAAGCTCCACCAGCCCCGAAAGGCTTTGGTTATACTCAGAAATACTCAGAAAGGGCACAACCAAACTGAGACAGAACGGTGCCTGGCAGCTCACCTGCACTGCTCCTGGAGAAACAGAAACCACAGATAACTGTAAAAAACAAACATACGCAGGATCATTTCTGGGCTAAGAGAGCGACCCAAGAGATGGCTGCAGTGCAAAAAATACCCTCTGAAGAAATGAGATCCCAGTGAACTGCACCTCAGGCACGATCCTGAACGGTGCGAAGCAGCATGCAAGATGAACAGCAAGGACCCTCTGAAGGTGGGAATGATCTGGCCCCCAGGACTGTGCTACTTTCCTTAAGAACATAATTCCTCCCTTGATGATGAACACTGGATGAGGCCTGAAGACAACAGCACCTTCAGTGTGCTGGGAGTAAATACCCCCAGGTGAGTCCTGAGCTGAACAGAGACAGCTGCACGGCACTCCAGGCAGCTAAATGCCTGGAGCAGTGGTCTCAAACAACCCTCCACAGACAGCAGTCCAAAAGGCAAGCTTACAGGGGATGTGAAAACCCTGCAAGAAGTCACAGGATTAGGATGGAAAGCATCAAGTAGAATAAACCTTCAAGGTACAGCGTCCGTATGTTCTTTGGTTTTAATAAAGGGCATTAATGAACAGACACTCTGCAGAAAAGCCCGTGTTTCAGACTGATGGTGTCTCACTGCTTTCTTACTCTCTCTGTGTGACACAGAATTGTTCAGTTCCCTGGAGCGTGTAATCCATCAGGTAAATAAATACAGGGATTCACGTATTGTCATGGCAACAGGAAAACCAAGCAGAATCTGTGGCCTGCTCTGCTTCCTTGGCATCCTGCTTTGGATGGAACAAGTGCCTTCTGTAAGTGAGGACCAAAAGCACAGATGCATCAGTTCTAGAGCAAAGAACATCCGAGGCCTGATGCTGCTCTCCTCCTCGGGTCACAGGGGTTCTGTTTACACATGGTCTGGCTGAGGCCTGACTCCAGAACCAGTAACCAAACCACACTGCTTTGTCCTACACCACCACGTGGCTCCACTTCACTCCCCCTACAGTGCCCTTCTGTTGGGCACACAGCAGAACTGCGAGGCTCCTGAGGGAGCCTGCCCTCTCCTCCCTGGTGGACAGAACAGGAGCTATTATTCTTCATTTATTTTGGTATTTTATTAAGCACTGGCAGGGACCCAGGGAGCAGAAGCACGTAAGCTCTCCAGGGATCTAGCTCTAACGATGTTTCTGTACCCCCAGCCCCACTAGATGAGTGCTTTGTCACTCCCTATGAAATGCAGATAGCCACAACCAAAGCCCAAATGGTTCTGAAGCTGTTTAAGGAGACAAGTTACCAGACAACAGCCTGTTTTACATACAGCCTAACGGGTCTTGCTTGTCTTCCCCTTCCCATAAGAAAAAAAACCCAAACACAAACATACACAAATAAACAGAACTCAGATCTCACAGAGTTTGTTTCATGACTCTGCGTCCTTTGTTCCGACACTGGATACGTTTGGACAAATATTATCCCCGAATGACTGCAGCATCACAGACTGTGTTTATCGAGTGACCCGATCCGCCCAACTCTGTTGTCAATCACAACTTCCAACTCTGAAACGGTTTCCAAGAGCGCTCAGCACCGAAGCAGCTGCTTTCCAGCCCTCCCTTCCCCTCCACTTTACCCTTAAGACTGCGTTTCTCTTTCCAACAACACCCGCCTTGAAGAAAGGCAGACGGAAGCAGCCGAAAGAGGACGCTTCCCCAGATTTACACTTTCTCTTCCTCAGCCAATCACCACCACCCTAAAAGCACGTCTCCACGCTACGCCTTCACCCCACCACACCTTCACAGCACTGACCTGAGCGCGGATCCTGCATGATGCCTCGAGTTCTCCAGCGCGTTGCGAGGTCGGGTCTCTTAGGTACGGGGTTTTTTGGCCTCTCTGCTCTACCGCTTACGGAACCGCACCGCGTTTTCGTGCGCCTCTACAGAGTCATCTCCCAGCGTTTGAACTCTTCACGCTGCTTCGCTGGGGCGGAGTTATATTTACTATTCTCGCAGGGTTATTTACTGCACGCGAATAAACAGAACGGGATCACTCATTTCTACGTCTGCAATTACCAGCCTTAGCACTGTCAGCGTTTACTGAAGCCCCGAGCCAAATTCACCCCTAGCAAAAACAAGTCAGTTCGGAGCTGCTGGTTCATCCCAGGTCTACGGATGCTGCTCACCCCGTCCTCACGCCGTGACCTGCTTCCAGGAGAAGAAGTGGCAGTGCCACGCCAGTCAGCACGGAGAAGAGAGAGCCAGAACCCGCCCAGGGATGCCACGCGAGGGATGGCGCATCAGATTCACCTCTGATATTTCCGGAGCAGCATTTGTCCCACGATGCGATGCACACTTGTTGGGCAGTGGCTTAGTGCTGCGGGCTGGAAGCACGCCTGCATGCCACCAGCAGCACTCCTGCTCCTCCAGAACCCGAGCACAAGAGTCTGCGTCCTCGCACAGCGCAGCACAGGACAAACGAGGGCTGAGTGACCGCGGCACAGAGGGCTGCCCCCAGCCCCGCTCTCCTGAAGCAGGGACCTTCCTAAAGCGCTGACCTGGGAACCCCAGGGCTGCACTTCACACCTGACTCACGTTGCTGCCCCACAGCCCTCAGCAGGAAAGCATCCAGCTGCTCCTTCCCGTCAGGGGGACCAAAAAGAGAGCTGTCTTTTTATTTCCCCCCTCCACGCCACGTAATGAAACCGAATAACTCCAGCGTTTCATTTGCTGCTCGGGAGGAACCGGGGCAGCTCCGGTGACAGCTGAGCACCACGCAGAGCTGCAGAGCCCCGAAGGCAGAGCTCCGGCCGAGCCCTGCCCTGTGCCACCTGCACACCGACCTGCCCCGACCCCGCACCGCCGGAGGAAAGTTGGACAAGTCGCCTTTAGTCGCGTAGGCCCCGAAGCGCTGCAGCTCTGCTGATGCTTTGCTACACCGAAAGGAGACGGTGCGAGGGAGGAAAGGAGTGGGGGGGGGGGGGGGGGAGGGGAGATGGAGTGGGGGGGAGAAAGGAAACGAAACAACGGCACAAAAAAAGGGGGAAAAAGAAGGAAGAGGAAATAAAAAGGAGAAACGGACCGGCAAACGCGGAGAAAAAAATAAAATAAAATAAAACAGAACAGAAAAGAAAAGAAAGAAATCCACCAGGAAAACAGCGGGCGGAGGGCGGCAGCGCGGCGCGGCACAGCAACACAGCAACACGGCACATCATCACGGCACATCATCACGGCACATCATCACGGCACATCATCACGGCACATCATCACGGCACATCATCACGGCACATCATCACGGCACATCATCACGGCACATCATCACGGCACATCACGGCAGTCCCGCTCTGACAGCATCCCCCCCCGCCCCGCAGCGCCCGTCCCGCCTCGCCCTCCCCCCCCCCCCCCACTCCTCCCGGCCCAGGGCCGCTCCGGGCCCGCGGCAGCTCCGGGCCGCTGCGCGGAGGGCGGTTCGCGCAGCCGCCGTTCCCCCGCCGCCGCTCACCTGCTTTCTCGATCTTGCCGGACATGTCGGAGCCGGGATCGGCGCTCGGGCCCGGCCGCGCCAGGAGACAGCAGCGAGCGGCCGCGCCGCCGCCGCCGCCACCTCCTCCTCCTCCTCCTCCGCCGCCTCGTCCCCGCTGAGCGCCCGCGATCCGGGAAAGGCACCGCGGCCGCCCCTGCGGCTCCGGCGGCGCTCCCTCCCCCCCGCCCAGCTCCGCCGGGCCGCGAGGGGAAGAGGCGGCCCGGGGGCTCCCGCCGCACACGCACACGCGCGCCGGGCCGCGCCGGGCCGCAGCGCCGCCTAGCGGCCGCGCCGGGAAACGCGGCGGGCGGGGCGCGGCCCCGAGGGAGGCGGTGCTCCGGTGCGTCCGCCCCGTCGGTTGTTCGCGACGCGGCTCTCGGCGCCGCCGCAGGAGGAGGACGCGGCCCGGCCGAGTGCCGTCGGGGCTGCCGGCAGTCCCGCAGGGAATCCCGCAGTCCTCTCCCGGCCGCGCTTTCTCTGTCGCCTGCGCCCGGGATGCGGTGGCGGCTGTCGGTGGCCGAGAGAAGCGGGGTCCCTCTAGCGGGGAAGAGCTCGCTGCTGTCGGACCGGCAGCGGGCGGCCTGAGCGCCTGGCGGAGAGTTCTTCTCTCACGTACGAGGGGTGTAAAGCTGTGCTGCCCCACTTCGTGCCGCTGGCAGCACAGCGGGAGCTGCAGTGCTGCGCCGCTGCGGGCGGGCGGGGGAGGAAACCGCTGCTCTTCCACGCGCTTCCTCGGGCACGCGTGAGCAGCTGCGGATCTGGAAGGGCTTTCCTCTGACACCGAGCCTCCCCGCAGAGCCGTGCGGACCGACGTGCCGCGTCGTGCTGCCGTTGCACGGCCGATTTGCTCCCAGATGTTGGATCTGGGGGAAACCAGACGGCACCAAACGCGCCAGCAAGGCGCCGCGACCCCACGGCCACGCGCCGCGACCTCTGCGTCCGACCCACGGAGCCGGGAAGCTGAGCACGAAGGGGCCAACGAGATTTCCGAGACGCGCAGCCACAGAAGAGCACTGCCGCCCTCTAGTGCCCTTCCCCGGGCTGCTCCGCTCCGCTCGTGGGGCCGCGGGACGGGGCGGTGCGTGTCTGTCCGTGCGGCAATGGTCGGGAATTCGGTGCCCCGCTCAACAGGGGTCACCGTCCCCGGGGGGTGCTCCAGAGCCGTGGGGATGTGGCACTGGGGGACGTGTCCGTGGGGTGAGGTTGGGCCTGGGGATCGGAGAGGGGACAGACGTGCCACAGTGAGCTGATGCGTGGGACATCAGGGCTGCGCCAAACACCGTCTGAACGAGAATTCCCTTTAGAGTACGTCCCCGGTTTCAACCTCAGCGCCCTGCTGTTTGGCTCGGCGCTGTCTGACAGCTCCTGCCCGGCGGTCCTGGCCGCGGGATGACCCGGTGAGCTCCTGCTGAGCTCCCGCACCGCGGGGCTGACGGAGGACTGGCGATTTCCCCATTCAGCGATCCCTGTCCCGCTGCCACCCGCAGCCGTGCGGGTCCCGTCCCGCACCCGCAGCCCCTGGGACCGCTCTGCAGCCCTGGCAGTCGTCCTATTCCTGGCACGTCGCTGCCGGGACTTGCCTCTCCCATCGGCTTTTTCCTTTCCCCGCTCGGGTGCGGGCTGTAGAGGGCAGCAGATGCCGGCGGATGGGCCGAGCCATCGCTGGGCGCCCACAGACGGGGACCGTCGGCCGAGGGGAGCGGGTCCGGCTGTGTGTGTGCCGGGCCACAGTGCAGCCCCGCTCCCCGCCCTGCTGGCTCACTGCTTTGGCTTAAATCTCCCGAAGGAACGGGACACCAAAACTGAAGGCGCTAACCAACAAGTTCAGGCAACTCCGCCGAGCTGGTCCTCACCCACGAGCTGGGGCTGAGGTCTGTCAGTGGGGACGGGGAAGGTGCAGGGAGCCCTCCTGGCTCTCAGCCTCTCCTGGGCACTCATTTCCACCTGCAGATCCCGAGTGCATCTTGTCGGAGTCATGCACGGCCCCAAGGCCATCCCTGCAGCACAGCTGTGGCATCAGTCGGTGCCACTCCGCAGCAGCGAACCCACAGCCAGGCACTGCAGCCACAGCTCAGAGATTGGAAGAAGAAGAAAAAAAAAAAGGTGGAAAAGAAGAAAGGAAAAGAAAATGTGGAGGATTTTCTCCCACCAGCCACCGCTGCTGCTCCCATGGAGGTGGGTGCCACCACCCCTGTGTTGCAGAGGCCCACGAGCAAAACTGGAAATGATCCACCCAACTCACAGCCACAGCATCACTGTACAGAGTGCTCCTGAATCCCGGCTGAGCTCCCAGGTGACCCTGCCTGCCTCACCCTATGGAGCAAGCTGAAGCTCAGAGGTGCCCTGTGCACCCCCCACTGGAAAGAGCAAAACCGAAATGAATCAAAAAAAGGAAATGAAAATCAATACTCCAAAGTCAGATAGTAAAAATTCTGTCATGGCCACAGGGGTCACCTGGAGAAAAATGGAACAGGAGGTGACAGCCCCGCTGGGCAGACCTCACTGCCAACACAGTGCCACCTGCCCACCTTACAGCAGCAGTTTGTGTGCACGGGGACCTGGGAGGATGGGGAGAGGGTCCCCCTGAGGTCTGTGGGGTGAGGAGGGGGCTGTCCTGTCCCCAAATCAGGGCTGGTCGACCCCACACCGCTCCATCACACCACGAGCCGCAGCCCACGCGCGTTCCAGACGGCACTGTCAGTGTGGGGCACGTAGCCCTGATAACGATGCAAACTTCAAACCATTATTTCTCAGCCCAGAGTGCTTCTCTCTGTCACCAAGCCAGCACCGAGCACTTGTTCAGTGCCGTTTTTCCTCCTCCTTTTCTTTTATTCTTCAACTTGACCTCCGATTCTGGCTGGGAATTTGGGTAGGGTTCTTTTTATTATTTTTTTTTTTCTCACTCTCTTTCTCTATTTATTTTTTCTATTGCACCAAGTGAGCAGCAGAGAGAGAAACTTCCCATGAAGTCTGTTTGCCAACAGAGCTTTCTTTAGCAGGCGGACAATGGAAAAGCAAAAGAGAACGCTCGGGGCTGGATGTGGCATTTCCAGCAGCACTGTGGCTGCTCCCTGCCCCCTGCAGCCGGCCCAGGGGTGACCTTCAGCTCGGTGAAATGCTTGTGTCCTTGCCCAAGGTGTGCCTGCACGCCCTGCTGCTGGGGCTGGAGCATCTCGGCTGTGCGGTGGCCCTATCCCAGCACTCACGTCTGCTGCCGTTGCTATCAGTTTTATTTCTTTTGGTCCTCGTTGCTGCAGCCTGCCTGGGGAGTTGCTTAACCCCAAATCCTTAAGGGTTTATTTAGCTCAATTTCTGATAAATCTGGAGCAGATGGACGGCAGAAAGGCAGAGCTCCCACTGCATGTGGATGGGTCTCAGCTAGCCATGAGCCTTTAAGGAAGCACGTGGGCTAGCTGCCCCTAGGGACAAGCAACGGGCAGCCCCTTCCCCAAAGCCAAAGGGGTTTGGGGTGGAGGAAGAAGGAAGCAAACCTGGGAATGCCACGATGATTTTATCAACTTCACCTTCAGCAGGAGCCAGAGCTCCTCGCCCCGCCTCAACACGGATGCAGCAGAAATGGAAAAGATCCAAAGGAGTGCAACAAATAGTATCAATAATCCATGAGAAGAGATTAAAAAGACTTAGGACTGTTTAGTTTGAGAGGGGATGGGATAGAGGGGAAGGTAAGGAGGGCACGGCAGAGGCATGCAAAGCAATGAGCAATGCCTGGAAGCACGGACTGCCCTTGCAGCACCAGGACAAGAGGCACTGGTGTGGCTGGAAGGCAACACCTTGTGAAGTGACAGTGGGAGCTCCAGCTGCAATAAAGGAGGTCAGATTGGAAACCCAGGAGCAGTGGCTTGGGGACAGAGGGCTCCAGAAACATCCCTGCTGTATGGGGACAGTGTGGGGAGGGTGGCACAGGTGGGAGGAGAGAGCTGAGTGGTTTGGAGGGTTTTGCTCTCAGAAGCCAAAGAAAAGGATTATACAGGAGCTTGTCAGGAGGCCAGTGACATTTATAAAGTATTAATCCCTGCAGTGCGTGCTTGATAGCTGCTCTGTGCTGGCTCCTGCCTCTCCCCACTCAGCAGTGCAGCTCCAGGAACTCACTGGGAGATTTTCCCTCTGGTTGCTTTTTCTAGGAAGAATCCCACCCCTTCCCCATGCCACCCTGCTCTGATGCTCCGCTCCCCTCCCATCCCAGGACCCCAGCTCCTCCCCAGGCCCCATCCCCAGTGCCACCTCCATGAGCTCAGCCCCACTTCATCCTTAAGTGACAATTAGTGGACTCCGTGGGACTGCTGGGGGGGGGGGGGGAAGCACACGTGCTGCCTCCATACCCTCTGGCACCCACACCCACTGCCGAGTGTGCGGACCTGTGTGTGCGTCATCCACCCTTGGGGGAGAGAAAATGAGTGACTGCGGCTTTAAAACAAAGATTAGATGCAATTTTTCCCCTCTCCCCCTCCCTTTCCCTCTCCTTTTTTAAAGGGAACGTGTCAAGGTTTCCATCAATAATAGATAATGGTGCATCACTCTGGCAGGTTACACCCTCCGGCTGTTTTGATATTTTCCAGAGAATTTGTCAGCAATCTCACTGCAAAGGAGGGTTGGGGGAGGGGGAGGGGGGGGGGGGGAGAGGCCTCATTAATTTTTTGTCATTTGCATTCCTGCTGTTAAATAATGTATTGATTGCTCTTTCTCTCTCCCTCTTTTAATTCTCTCCCTTCTGCGCTGTCTCGCAGCCGCTGGCCCCGCTCCGTGACGGATGAGTTGTCAGAGGCAGCCGACAGCTCACACTGCTGCCGTGGGGCTCAATGTGACCCCCAGAGTGACAGCTCTGGGGCTGGTGGCATGGGGACAGCGCAGCTACGGGATGAGAGTGCATCCCTTAGGGCCACATCCACACATCTCCTGAACACCTCCGGGGATGGGACTGCCACTGTTTCCCTTTGCAGCCGCTTCCAGGTCTTGACCACCCAATGCTCAGTGTAAAGTGGCTCTGGTGAAACGTAGAGTCAGAATCATCCAGGTTGGAGAAGGCCTTGGTGAGATCGTGGAATCACAAGGTTATCCAGATTGGAAAAGAACATCGTGAGATCATGGGATCATTGAGATTGGAAGGACCTTCATGACATCATGGGATCACTGAGGTTGAAAGACCTTCATGACATCACGGGATCACAGGATTATCCAGAGTGGAAAAGACCTTCATGAGATCATAGATCCACGGAATCATTAAGGTTGGAAAAGACCTGTAAGATCACCACGTCCAACCGCTGACCCATCACCACCGTGCCTGCTGAGCCATGTCCTTCGGCTCCACAAAGGGGATGTGGATGTCACAAAAAAATGTAGGGATCACCCACCAGCCCAGATGCTGGAGCCGTGGTGGTGGCTCCCAGCTGTGCAGTGACAGACCCGTCCCCTCCGCTGCCCCCAGGTTGGGGTGCCCTTCCCCAGAGCAGGGAATATGGGGACATTCAGGGCTTCTTCCTCCTCCTCCTATTAGGAAATCTTCCACTTGGGTTCTTCCCATGCAAGTCTGAGGATTCCCAGTGCCTCAGTCTGAAGACCCAAGGCAAGGTCTCAGGGAGACAGCATGGGGTCCAGGCCCACGTCTGCTGAGCTAAACAAGAAGTTGCACTTAATTAAAGCTGTGCTCAGCTTAATGCAGCATGCTTCCTTTTTAATTAATAACCACTTAATTACATAGTTAATATTTTAATATTTCCTTTTAAAAATGTCTGATTTAATGGAGTCACTGCCAGCTATTTGTTTAGTGTGACTTTTATGTTTATCTTCCTCTTTCATTTCTCATTTCCCCCTCCACCGGGCGCTCCAGTCCCCGAAGCTCTTGGTTGATCTTTGCAGTTGGAAATCAGCACTCGGGCTCTCAGGCGACGTCCATCAGCCAGAGGTGCTAATGGGAGTCATTAGCACTCGGGTTCTGCACCGCAAATACATCAGGGAGGAGAAGGGACCGCGTGAGGATGGAGTGGAGCGTTCAGAGAGGAGTGGGACTGGGGCTGCCTCCAAGGTCACCCCTTCCTTGCGAGGATGGAGGGGTTGGATGTGACCTCCCGCAGCTCTGCAGTGCCTCTCCTGAGCCCGTGGCTCCTGGCACACGTGGATGCACCGAGGACACCAAAGGAAAGCTGCCATGGCTTCCTATGCCCCCTCCTTCCCTAGCTGCTTCCTGGCCCGCAGATCATTCTGCAGAGCGTCCTACAGAGTACGACAGGGCATCCCACACCTCCAGGGCTGTATTCCAGCAGCTGCAGCCTTCTCCTTGCTGTGGGATTCCGGCCCCAGCTTCTCTGCAGGGGCACATGGTGGGGAGAGCGGAGCTTTCGCAGTAATCTCCGTGAGCAGCCTGTTAGGATAATAAAGCAAATAAACGGAAGAGTTATAGCCGAGGCACTTGGGGCACTGTAAAACAGGCTGAAAGCAAATACAGCACCGTTAATCCATCATAAAATAACAGCCTCTTACGATCCCGAATGCATCAAAATGAATGGGAGTGCGGCGGGGTCACCGTTTAAACAGGGAAGTGCTGAATGCGAAGCAGCGCTGGGAGCCATGGTGGGGTGGGAACCAACCCACGTTCACGAGGATCAGGAGAAGGACCTGGGAAAGTCAGGTTGGGGAGGGCATGGGGATGTCCCTGCCTGCGCATGGAGGTGGCTCTAAAACCAGTAACACCAGTGCAAACCGGTGGGTGAGGTGCAATGCTGTCACTGTGGGGTGTCAGTGGGGTCCTCTCTGTGAGCAGAGCAGCCCCCGGGTCCCACGACACCTCTCCTTCATTAGCAGCCTCCTCATTAAGTCTCCCCTGCCCTTCCCAGGGTCAGCTGCTCTCACCTGCTTAATCCAGGGAGATTATGTTCTGGTCTCTTCTTAAGAAAAGCCAACCCTCCCTCCTCTCCCCCCCCCCTCCCCCCCCACCAAGACCCTCCTGTCTGCGTTCAGTTCTTTTCATTTCACCTAATTTAATTCCTTTCCAGCTTAACGAGTCGGTGGTAACGAATAAGATGAAAATTAGGGCTTAATAAGCGCGAGGAAAAGAGAGTTCTCACTGCCGACGAAGGGAGCACAGCGGTGGGAAAGCACAGCAGTAACCCAAACCCATCCCAGCAATGGGGGCAATGCTGGGACAATGCCTGCCCTGGCCTGGCTCACACTGGAGCTATGCTGTGCCGTGCCATGCTGAGATGTGCCGTGCCATGCTGTGCTGGTGGGGGATGCCCACCACTGTGCCAGGCCGGGCAGTGAGGGGGGTGGGCACATCTATTTGCAGGGGGACGCATGCTCCTGCTGGCACTGTGCACTACAGAACTAGAAATAATCAGCCCTTAAAAGCAATTACCTCCGCTGAAATGGGGCAGTGCGTAAACACCGAAGGCAGGGGGTGACTCACATGGGGAATTTGTAGTGGGAAGGGCTGTGCTGCCCACCCCCACGTCTGCACCCATCACCAGGAGCAGAGGGACCCCCGATTAGCATCCCTCCTCTCCACCTGCCATCGCCAGGACACAGCAGCACCGCAAGGATGCTCCAATCCCCCCCAAAAAGCTCTACAGATTTTAAACGATGATGGGGATTACAAACACCAACGGGTGTCCCCTGGGGGCCCAGCCCCGCTGTGACAAGTGGCCCCAAAGACCCCTCCACGTTAAAACCACAACCGGAGTCCAGAAGCACCCGCGGTGGAGATCGACCACCTGATTAAGGGCGCATTGATTGCCCTAGCCTCATTAGCATATCGTTAGCGCTGGCCTCTTGGCAGGCTGCGACCCGGATGGATTCAAGAGCTCAGTGCATTGGGAGCGATGGGAAATCAGTACGCAGGGGAGGGGGCAAACCTCAACCGGGGCACCCAGCTCCTCACCCCGCGGCTCTGGCCACGGCCATGCCGCTCCCTGGGCACACACCATCACAAGGGGCTGAGGGCACAGGGCAGGGCTGCTCAGGGCACCACCACTCCTGTGCCATCCGTTGTTTTTTGCGCGGTGAGTCAGGAGCCCCATATAGGACTCCCATCTGCGCCGTGCCAGACTGCGCTGCGGGCCCCCGTCCAACTGCTGCTGATGAAGTGGTTGGGTTGAGTTGGTTGGATTTGTTTGCTTTTGTTTTTTTTTTTTTGTTTTTTCTTTTTCTTTTTTCTCCCCTGTAACTTTTGCACGCAAAAGAAGCAGGAGGAGACGAGGACTCCTCCACGCCCCTCCCAGCACTGCACTGAGGGCATCATGCAGAACCACAGGACCCCGATCACCGCAGGGAGTGGGACCCGATGGCCTTTAAGGGCTCCTTCCAACTGAACTGACTCTGTATCCATGACACTGTGCCCAAGAGTTCCTCTCCTTGAACACTGGGGATAGGTTCGAGGACGGCCATCCTGTCCCAGACAAAAAGATGCCCTACAGAGGCCGGCACATGGCTCACAGCCACCGCGTGGCTCTGCCATGAGCTCTGCCCCCACAGTCCCCCTGGCAGCACAGAGCCCATAGCTCCACCACTCCCAGCCCATCACTGCCCATAAAAGCCCACGGGGGGGGGGGGGGGGGGGTCTGCATTCAGCACATCCCACTGAGCCGTGGCCTTTGGAGAGCATCTGCTGAATGTGTGTCCTTCCATCCCCGGGCACCGCCTCCTCCATCAGTCTCTCGTTACCACAGGTTGATTTAATTCCAGTAGCCAATAGGTTTGCCTTTTAATTTTCAGCATCACATTTAATTAAAGCGAGGTGGGTCCGGCCCCATCAAAGTCTGCACAGCCCCAGGGGAGCGAGAACACCCGCGGGAATCATCGATTTCTCTTTGTTCCAATTAATGCTGGGGCAGCACTGCGGGGCTCTGCTCGAGGCATCCTCTGCCCAGTTCCACCAGTTGGTCCCAGATTGCTGAGCTGGGGTGGGTTGGATGGACAGACAGAGGGGAAGGGGACAGAAGGATGGACAGAGGGAACTCAGGGGAAGCAGGTGGCTTCGCTGGATGCAGAAAACTTCGGTTCTTGGAGTGAACTTTGGATGCTGCCAAAAGCTGGGGGGGGGGGGGGGGTTGGGGGGGTGCCAGCACAGCTCAGCCCGTGAGTCAGCAGCGTCAGCTCTCAGCTCACCGAGCAATCTGCAAATGGTGCAAAGCTGCTTTTCACAGTTCACCTCAGCTGCTAAATGGCCTCAGATTTACAGCCCGGGCGCTGGCACTTGAAAACAACCGAGTTAATGAAGGAAGGGATGGGGGGGTGGTGGTGGTGGGGGGGAAGGGCTCAACAAAGCCCACAAGTCCCACGATACCATCCCAAAGCACAAGGCCATTCCCCACCACGGGGGCACCCCTTCTCCTTCCCCAAGATGGAGAGCTGCACCCACACCCGGCGAGCAGCCGTGCTGTGCCATGCTCAGCCCCAGCTCTGCTCCTCCTCTTTTCCCACAGAAATTGGGAATGTCAGCCCCATGACAACCCCTAATTCTAATGGTGTTTGCTCTCTTTTGAGATAATGTCATCTTAATGCTCTCGACCCGGCTGCTATTAATCTTGCACCGAAGACCATTATACAGGTGGTGAGGGGGGAACAGGGGGAGCTGCTGCACAGATTGATCAGGCACATTACAAAAAAGTGATGTGATTTATGTCTGTATTACACCACATATTGGGATATTTCTTTAATGTGGTCCCCGGGCAAATACAAGTACGTGCTACGCACGCGACAGCATTTTGTTTGCACAGGACATCATTAAATCCTAGTGGGACAAACACCCCACAGCCTCTCCACAACACCTGAGCCTGCTTCTCTCTTTCTCCCCCAGCAACTCCAGGTTTCAGTCCCTCTCCTTGCACAATAGCACTGGGGGATAAGCACTGAGCTCAACCCTCCTCCTCCTGCACCCCAAATGCATCAGCCTGAATGCAGTCCTCATGGACACCCCAGTGCACGCCTCTTCCCCCTGTCATCCCAACATCCCTATGCTGTCCCCACTGTGCCCACACTGTCCCCTGTGTCCCCATACCATATCCAGCCTCTGCATACCATCCTCAAGTGCTGTAATCTGTGCTCCTGTGCCACCCCCAAGGCCCTCATGCTGTCCCCATGGTCCCCATGCTAACCCCATTCCCCCATCCCCTGGGTCCCCGTGCCATCCACAGTGTCACTGTGCCATCCTCAGAGTTCCCGTGCCATACACCATGTCCCCATGCTGTAGTGCCATCCTCAGTGTCTCCCACATCACCTCCAATGTCCCAGCTGCTGTCCCCAGTGTCCCCACCCCAAGGTCCCCATGCCATATCCCATGTCCCTGTGCCATGCTCCCAGGAGCACACAGCTTAGCAGAGGACACCAGTGGGACATCAGCTCTTTGCCCGGAGCCATCTCCGACCTCTCGCAGTGTCGGGGGCTCACAGCTGCCTACCTCTGTTTCACTCAGCCCAGAACTCAGCTTCTCTTGTCCAAGAGCATCACCTCATGGGTGTGACAGCATTCCCCGCAGGGACGGCCGCTGCGCTGTGCCCTGGGACCTCTGCAACAGCTACTGAACGGAAAAATCCCATCAACATCCATCAATCCAAGATTAAAAAGGGGTTTAAAAACCCCTCACTACCCCAGGGATGAACCATGAAACATAAACCTTCTCAAATGCACATTTTACAGAAACCCAGTTTTCCACACCCCATAAATCCCAACGCTGTGTGTGGTTACAGGACGTGTTGGGCACGGGCATGGCTCTGGGAACCCTCCTGGCCCCACTCCTCTCTTCTGGATCTTGCAAGCAAAAGGCACACTTTCACAGTACTGAATCACCTCTTTTCCCCTCCTCCTTCAGAAAACCTTTTATAAGTTTCCTTCCACGGCTGTTGGGGTCCCTCAGTGGGAAGAGCATCTTCCACGGCACTGATGTGGCACAGAGGGATGCGCCCATGGGTGGTGGGTGGGCCAATGTCCCAACCCTGTCCATCTGCACCCCATCCCACATTGCAGCTTTTTCCTCTTCTTTCATCAGAGAAAACCAATGATCAGTGATTAGTGCCACTGCTGAGCTTTATGGACAACCAAAAAAGGCCCCGTGTGCTGCAAAGGAATCCCCTCTGACCTCCCAGCTGAGCCCGCCCTGCCAGGGCTAGCAACAAGGAAACCCAGCACCATCATTTCTTCTGATCACCTGATAATAAAAGGGAAGAAATAACAAGTTCATAACACGCACACATCCTGACAGGGACTAATTAGCTGATAATAAAACCGGGCTCTGAGCTCCGCTAAGCAAGATGGAAAACAACTCAACTGCTCGAGGGCAGCTGTTCTGGGGATGCTGCTGACCCCTTCTGGGTACAAGGCTTGGGTCTGACCCTGCAGCACTGCTGGGTGTGGGGAACCCAGCAGAGTAGCTCCTTTCCCATTTGCTTGGGGAAAATCTCCTCTGAAGTCAGACACCAGGTGAGAGTGAAAAGCTAAAGCCCTGCCTCACCATAGTGCATTGGTGATAAACTGGGGGAATTTGAGGCTTCTGAGCTGCCTGCCCAGCTTGACCCCGAGCAAGGAACCAGGTCCTGTGCTAAACTCGGGGGGAGGGAAGCCCAGGAAATTAGGATTAAGGTGCTGAACTCGCTGCTAAAACCTGCACTGAAGGCAGCTCGAGGCTCACCTGTCACCCTGCTGTGCGTATTTGAAGTAAATCTACAGCTCTGTAACAGCACAGGCAGAGGGGCAAAGGGCAATGGGAACATGTAAGGTTTATGCTCAGCAGCTACTGAACCTCACAGCTCCTGTCTTAGTGGGAGCAAGGAGAGCTGGGTTCCCTGCTGAGCCCCAGGGGCAGAACGTGGGTGAGGAGCAGGCAGTGCTGCTCCTTGAGGGGTTTTTGGCTCATCTTAAAAAAGAGTTCCCAGATCTGGGTGCAGCAGAACTGGCAGCCTCAAGACGAGAGTCCTCAACAAATGCTGTTTCCATTGATTCTCCACTGGTGCTCTCAAGACTTTGTGCTGCCTGAAAGCCCAGTGCCTAAGACATGAATGCAGAATCATTACCTGATGCAGAGCTGGAAGGCTTGGAGATAAATATCCTGCTATTTAAGCTGCACTTTTACCTTGAAAAGCAATTTGCAAGCCCGCAGAGCAGCCCTGACAAGCCTCACGGAGCCACACACAGCAAGGCTGCGGTGCCATGCTCTCACCCTGGGACTCAGAGCACATCTATCTCCTCTCCCTTCATCACCACCAGAGCTTAAGACAGGTTTGAGGAAGGTGGAGACACCAAAAATAACAGGCAAAGCACTGCAAGAAAGTCCTTCCCTGAGGGCCTGGACCTGGCTTTGAATTATGGGGAAACACAGAATCATGAAGGATCAAAAGCCCTCAGATCCCCAAATCCGACCCCAGCCCACCCCACTGTGCCCACTGACACATCCCTCAGTGCCCTCTTTTCTCCCAGACCTGTGCTCAGTGCTCCCCTTTTTCTCATTTTACTTGTTCATGTGGATTGTTATTGATGGTGCACAGTTCCTAATTAACCCGGGCACTAATTTAACAACAAATAAAAAAAGAATGGTACTCGTTTCCAAGGAGACATTACAAACTTCGTAAGA
Source organism: Oreortyx pictus (assembly GCA_036925125.1). NCBI lineage: Eukaryota > Metazoa > Chordata > Aves > Galliformes > Odontophoridae > Oreortyx > Oreortyx pictus. The sequence continues at coordinate 6,669,602 of JAUPFR010000022.1, forward strand.
AGGTAACAAATATACAAGAGAGGGAAGAGAACTAAAAGGCTCTGGTTTGAAAATTAAAGTTGTTTGCCACGGCTTGATGGCTTAATCAGTCGATCAATATTGTTCACAGGGCAGGCAGGGAGGGAGCCACGAGCTGTGATGAAAAATGCATGAGGGGACAAGGGAGACCTGGGAGTGGAAAATTAAAAAGTCAGCCTGTTACATTTGTCCAATATTGGCAGAGAAATTAAAGTGGTTTGGGGAGGGGTGCTGGGAGGGAAGAGGGGAGCTGCGATACGCACCGCATATCTGCCGAGGGTTCCCTTCCTGGGAGCAACTTTCACATTAATTAAGCTGCTTTCGTAGAGAAAAGATGGATTTTGTAACCTTTAGCACTCGTGAGCTCCACGAGAACAGTAGGAGAGGTTTGCACATGGGAAAATAAAAAGGGATTTGTGCCCATCAGGGGTGCGATGGGGAGAGCACAAGCAGCCAGGCCTTCCTCTGCAGCACGGGGTGAGATTCAGGCACCTTTGTGTTATAAAACACAGCTCTGTAACTTCTGTATCTCAAACAACAAAGCAGCAGTGTTGCTCAGCACGTAGACTTTTCCTTCCATTAGTGACCGTGCAGTCAGGGCTGCCTGGCAGACACAAGCATCAGTCCAAGAGCAGGTCCAGGAGATGCTTCAGGAGCAGGAGCCAGCTGCTCCCCAGGGATCGCAGTCCTTGCTGTTGGCCTCGAGGATCTGAGCGGTTCCAAAAGCTGCAACAGACTCTGATGACAAACAAAACGTCAGGCTGCTCATCCTGCAGGGAAGCTGCTCTCTGCCACCCATCTCTGCTAACTAAGCGTGCCCAGCACCCAGGCTCCAGAGCTGGAGGAAGACAGGCTGAGTGCTGTACCATGAGAAGGGTTTCCATTAGCGCCCATCTCCTGGATCCCAGTCCTTGCCTCCCAAAGTGCCTCTGCCTGGCTTGGAAACTCACAGCTCAGTGATCATCAGGCACCGGGCAGTGAGCAGCCTGAGCTCCAGGACAATGAGCAGAGACACTCTGCGTCCAACTGGCTGGGATTTATTAGCTTGACAAGAACTCACACTGTGCAATTCCACTCTCTGAAGTGGAAATATTCCGAGCTGCTACACTTAAAAAGACTGCAGGGATTGGAAGCAGTGCTCCTCCCAGGGCCCCCGGGAGCAGACCCCTTCCCATTGCAGTTTCTCAGGGAAGAAACGTGACATGCAGTTCGTGCTACACTTCCCAGCACAATTATTTCTGTGCTCGGGTAACTACAGTGGACTTTACGACTCTCCATTAGGTTTGCCAATTACAGGTTTAAGTTTTCAGGCTCAATTAACACGTGGAACTGGCTGCTGTTGTTTTCTGCAACTCATTATCTCCAAGCGCCAATACATGATGCCACATGTAATACTTCTGTGAACTCTGGGATTTGCTTTCCACACCATTATTTAAGCAGAAACAAAACGGAGCAGACAGCGGTGCCTAAAGCACGCTGGGTACCATATTATGACCTTTTTATTATTAAAAAAAAAATGCTTACTCCATCGGAAACCCAGGCCTTCCAATTAGTGCACTAATGGGATGGATGGCAGGGCTGCTTATTTACAAGGCTCTCTCATCTGAGATGCACACGCTGTTCCATCTTGGGTGATCTTCATATCATGAAGGCTGTTTGGGTCACATCACAGCACCGGTTTTTATCAGGTAGCTCAGCTGCAGTTGGATGGGACATGGTATTGCCTCCCTCCTATGGCAACGGTTCTGCGCAGTGATGGGGGAAAAGGAGTTGAAAAGAAAGAATCAAACACCACCAACCTCTTCAAGCAAATATGTTTTCACTCTTCCTAGACAATGCTGTGCCTCCAGAAGCCATACACACTGAATTTCCCTTCGAACACCTCTCTCCTTTGTAGGAGCCAGTCTTGCTTCTGTTCTGTACCTACACCACCACCAAAGCCTCTGATCTTCACATCACCAAAAGCTCTTCAGGAGGGATCTCAGAAGCTGTGCTGAAGGGCTAAACTGTTTTCCTGCTTTCAGTCCCACTCCAGGACAAGCAAATGACACACGCTGTCACCGCTCAGACACATTTCCTGACCACTTAATACATGCAAACATTGTTAAATTTTTCGTGACGATTTTAGTAAAAGGAAAAATCTGTTCCCCTCACTTCAAAAAGTGCACTGCATCTGCCAAGCTGCCGCGTGCCTCTGAAATTCCATGTTTAATCAACACCATAATCTCTTCCAGAAAAAGACCAGCACAGATAAGCAGCCTCGCAACAACAAAACTCTATCACATCAGCATACATGTTTAAATGTTCCCAGTTTTTCTAAAGGAAAGAGCACCTATAAAAAATGCATGCTAATCCCAAGGATTCCGCTGATTAAATGAAGAAATAAATAGCACAAATCCCAAAATACAAAATTTATTTCAAGCTTGTAAAAAAAGTCAAATTCAGTTGCAAAACACAAACCGTACAGCGACACTTTCATTAAGTCCTACTTTCGTTTAGGGCGAAGATCATTACCACCAGACCTCCCCACATGGATGATTCCAGCTGAGCAGCATCAAGGACTCACAAAGAGCTCATTACCACCTTCTCCAAAACCCACCTGTCTCAAGGTACCTCGCAGAGTGAGGACTTCTAAAGAGCAAACTGTATTAGTGCAACCTCACTACTCAGTACAGAACGGATGGGTCAGAAGCAGCACCAGCAGCTCTCCTCCCAGCTCAACACCTCTCACTCCACGCATGTCACCTGCTGAGCTGTGCTGCTACTGCCTGCAAGTGTCGTGGAAGGCTTCAAGCGTCCGGAAATCCCTCCAGGTGGGAGGCAGGCCATCCTGCAGGAACTTTCCACAGCGTTGGCACGGAGCCTGGAACAGCTTTATGTAACTTCTTAACCAGGTCTAAGAGAAAAAAGGGAGAGGCGTTAAGAAACGTGGATCTGGACATTCCCTTATGTCATTGTTCTTGCCAAGCAGCGATCCCAAGGACAGGGAGTGTACTCTGGGTACACAGTGATTTTATACACAGAATGTGCAGAAGATTACAAGGTCACTACGTAGCTGAATTCCCACTTGATTAATAATATTTTGCTTTTTTAGACACTTAAGCAAATTTGTTAATGGCAATCCACACACTCTGAGCAGGAGGATTTTGCAGCTGGAGAGTCTCCGCAGAAGGCAAATGTCCTAACACTCTTCATATTCTTCTTGGAATTTAATTGTTCCTGATGGGTACCTTCTTCAGCTGAATATTGGTTTGTCTCTTCCTACGCCCATCCATCTCAGCCCCACTGCAAACACACTGCAACAGCCTGAACTCTCAGTAGCTGAAGATGCAAGCCCTTTCACAGCAAAATGACTTCCTCCCTAATGCAATTTTAAGATCAATACTCACTGGTCATAAAAATACTGCAAGATTTTAAATCTGATTACAATGATACATATCTATAATCAGCGATATTTATAAATAAAAAGGTAACTGATGAACTATGAACAGCAAGAACAGGTGTTCTAGGTGCAGCTCCTGCCTCACGAGTGCTTCTTCCCATCATCATACATAGCAATGAACACTGCATAACTCAATTCCAAACTCAAGGAGATACACAGCTGAAAAATACCCGGAGCAGCAGATTTATGTTGCGAGGGACGTGCATGAATCTTGTCATTTAAAGTCCCATTGAATTACATCGATGAGAGAAAATTGTTCTCTGAAGAAGAGGTCAGAGGAGTTTATTGAAACAAATCCTTCCATCTTCATCAGAGTTTCTCTACAGCAACCAAACCTTTGGCCATCAATAGCTCTCCTCCAAAGAACTGGCTCTTCCATGGCTTCTGCACTAAGTGTGGGGACAAGGGCAGCAGAACACTACAAGTAAATTGCTGTTATTTACTTCAGCTCGGATGGACCCTGCTTGCACAACAGAGAAATCGAATTTTCTGAACCATAACACAGAAACAGTAAATAAGCTAAATTGTGCACTTGAGACATCTGTGGAAAGGGAAAAAAAACAAGCTCTCTGCTGCCATCAGAAAGCTGGGGCTTCGGTACACCCTGTCATGCAGATTGCACAGCTGACATGTGAAAGGACTCATGTATTGACACTTCTGTTGTACATCTGTTTTTTGCTTCGTTAACATTTTTAGCAGTGTTCTGTCAAATCAATAAGGCAGGCCCACGGCTCACAGACATGCCACCCATTTCTATTAAACATTCATTTTCAGACACGTGTTGAGATGTGGATTTGACCAGGAAGAGCTGCTTTCACCTTCTGGAAGCCACGTTCACGTGTGCTGTGAGAGAAACAACCTCCACACATCTCTCATCTCAGCGGCCTTCTTATTAAATAAATGAAGAAACAAGCACAGCAGGTAAGTGAGTCTGACCTGAAATTACATACTGGAAAAGAATGACATAGGAGAACCAATGCTACCTCACACAGCCCCAGAATGCCAGTGGCAAAATTAGATGGTGGATTCTAAAAAGTCTCAGTTACACTGCTCCAAGTGAAGGGGCAATGTCACAGATGAACTAAAAAGTCTGAAGAGCAGAGAAAATCTCTCCCCAAAAATCTCCTTTGAGAGACTGCAGGGAGGAGAACAGCAACCATATCCACTGCTAAAATTCATCTTTGTAGAAGGAATTCTGAATCATAAACCCTTGTGACTACCAGGACTGCTTGCATACAAGTGTATTCCACAAAGAAAAATCTAAACAGGAGCAGAATTAAAGGTGATGAACTTAAATCCACACATGAAGTTACAGCAGTATTTTATCAGTTTTACTCAGTAATAGTGGAATACCTCAGCAAGCATTTCTTCTGTCCTGAGAGCCACCTGCTGCTGCACTGAGCATGTACCCACAGTCCATCAGGAACCGGGTCTGGGCTCAAAGGAGGTGCATCCCCATGGATTCTTCCTGATGACATTCCTGCCTCCAAAGGTCTCCACTCACATCAGTAACTCTCATGATCTGCCATGCTAGGCACGTTGATGAGCAAGCTCACCAATGCGACACTCACTGCGAGTTTCCTCTCACTGGGAATTTTCACTGGAGCTGGCTTTATGTCCAGAAGCTGAGTCCTTGCACAGTGAGAGCAGGGTGAACAGGCTGGACTGTAACAAACTCCATGGGGCAGTTTTTCCTGCTGTCTTTAGAGATGACCCAGACTAACTTTCCCAACTGGTATCACCAAGCAAACAGCATGGCTTCTGACAGAATGCCCGTGCAAAGCTCAACCTTCAAACACCAACTGTCCCATGGTACTGAGAAAGATGTTTCATCCTTGCCCAGGTATGACATGTAAAGAATTACAGTCCACCTCTGCTGTCTAGCTTGGTGAAGTTACAACTGCATCACAATTGCCTCGTGTCATTAGCTGTCAGCATACTGAAACCTATCTGGAAGTAGTTATCTTGAAACCCACTTACCATGAAAGATCTGACTACCACGTCGGGCATCTGAGGCAGCTGGTAGTGCAGCAGGGCAGTGGTTGCATGATCCGTCACCTGTGCCAGACAGAAGGAGAACAAACCCTCATTCATTCTGCAGCTCAGACAAAGCAGTGGTACTCTGAAGAAGAATTCCACAGGGAAGCAGGAAAGCGAGCATTACATGACTGCAAAGACACTCTCAAGGAAATTTTGGGTAGCTTTTCCCAGCTGCCTTCCACTCCCACTGTGGAGTTTGATACAGCAATCATGAAAACTAACTTCCTATGCACACAGTGAGATCAGCACACCTTTGGAAATTCAAACACATGGCAGAAGCTAATGAAGTAAGTAGACTGCTGGCCAATGTGAGCAAGGTGTTACAGGAAAGCAGCCAGCTCAATGCTACATGGAACAACACCAAAAGAAGGACCCAGCCCTGCAAGGTATCTGAAAGACAGAAGGGAACAGAGAGACCACCTCTATCAACTGATAGGGATAGCAATTTCTAATAAAATAAAACAAAAGTATGTACCACGTTACAATAAAAGCCTCCATGTTGAGTAATTCATCTAACTTCCACTGCCTACAGCACTAGAGCAGAACCTATGCCTCTGTGACTGAAACCCTGCATGTTCTGTGAAATCATGAACAAGCAAAGTTACTGAACAAACCACGTCAGAGGAAAATGCTTTCATTTTCTCTTTAGATGTTCCTGTTTTTCACTCTGGTCTTTTTAAAACAGGGAATGTATTCCCTTCACATATGTAGATGCCTTCAAGAAAAAAAAAATACAATAATGCAGCTAAAGTGGAGATTCCTGGCAGAGGTCAAGAGTTTAAAAAAAGAAAAAAAAAATAGAAAAAACAAAAAAAATACTCCAAAGCTTTGAGTTTGGTCTGTTTTATTGAGGAGAAAGAAAATAAAAATATGCCCTGACATTTTAAAGGAAGAACGAGGATACTCTTCTTCATTTCTTTTTTTTAATATGAATACTTAAATGTTTGAAGTTTTATAGATTTCAGGTTGCTTATGTTGAACAAATAGAAATCGAGCTCTCATTTCCTCCGAAAACAGGAATCAATTAATACGATTATGGTCTATAACTACTTGCATTAGTAAAAGGTTCCTGATAGAAAGCTTTTTAATCTAGCAGACAGAGCCATAACAAGATCCTACATCTGGGAATTACAGCGAGATAGAATACAAATGACACATAAAGCAGTAACAGCAAGGATAATTTCAGGTAACAGGAGAACGGAGCAACGGTTCAATAGCTTTGCAGTCATCACAACTGTTTTTAAGTGACATAGGAGGGGGGAGGCTCCCAGACAGCGACGGTAACTCCCCAGCAGTGCCCATCCTTCAGTTGGAGCTTCAGGGCTTCCCAAATTACACGGCAGCCAACAAGTTGGTTGCAGGCTTCAGGCAGAACTTATTGGCCCAAGTGTCCGGGCTGTGCTATTAAGGAGCTCAGGCAACAAGGCCAGCAGCACGTCTGCATCCTACCACTTGTAAATCCATTTATGGGCCTCATCAGTAATTATCAAGAAGATGAAACGCTCTTCTCGGGCGCTGCCTATCTATTTCCCAGGGCCTGGCTCGAAAGTACGGTAAATTACAAGTAAGAATGCGTGAATCGAAACTACAAGTGCTATTCCCAACTAACTCCATTTGTTCCTAATTGGCATTTAGTCTAATTCAGCAAAGTGAATTGCTTCGAAACGCTCTGAATTTCACTGCAGGCAGAGAGGCTCCTGCGTGAGCCTGCTCAGGGCCACGAGATGTGCTCCTGAAAACCCATGCACAGCCAGGACACCCTGCAACCTTCCTCCACAGAACGTGATGCCACTCCTTACTGAGCTGTGCCCAGTTCTAAGTTGCACAGTGTGGGTTCTGCCCCATTGTACCTGCACGTGCCCACCTGCTGGCGGAGCACTGGGCCATCCAGAAGGATGGAGGATGCTGACGTTTGGAAGGAAAAGCTTCAGGGACTGTGCACGCCCTGGGGAGTTCACAAAAACGCTCCCCAAATGGATCTTGACCCACGTAAGGTATTTATATGCTTCCATCCAATGCAGTAAAAGAATAACAGGATTAAGTATGCATTAGCAGCACGGCGTAAGTCAGTCAGTCATGCTGTTCAAACAACTCATGCAGCATTTGGAAATGACTGTAACCCACGTCCCGCTAGCTACGCCAGCTTCTTCTTTTAAGATGGTGCTTTTATAGGATAGCACCAGACATGTCAAAGAATAGAAAGTTCTGAAGATATTTATGAGCAGCCGCTCTCCTTCTGCTGTATTGCTACTTCTAACAAACTGTATTCTCTCCCTGAACAACAAAGTTGTTTTCTCTTGGCACTGAAGACGTAGAAAGTGGCTTAAAAATACTCTTATGAGCAAATTTAAATTGACTGGCCACTTTGGCAAAGTTGCACATATGCTGCTCCCATTGTAATGTAAAGCTAATGAGATTCCGCAGGGAGATGAAAGCCACCCCAGCATTGCTAGAACACTAATCACGACTTCTGAACAAAAAGAAGGCGATTTCTACCATAAGCATGTGCTTGTACAGTGCTGCTACACCGGATCAAAGTGGGTGTCAAGTCTGAGGAAGAGGATTCGGGAATGAGCCCCCTGGATCAAACCAGCAAACACGATGTCAAGCAGAAAAGAGGTGGGAGAAGGACACGCTGGGCAGTGTGCAGAGCAGAAGGGAGACTTAGCACCCATCGAGATAACAGAGATGGCGACAGGAAGCATAAATTGTCACTGACTTTTTTTTTTTTTTTAATAATATTAAAAAAAATCAAAAATCAATGCTGAGCTTCTACTAATGGCAATATGATTTCATGCCACAGCAAAGCAAAGCAAACAGAGTATGTGCCAGTGCATCCAAGGGATGCACTCCTTGTTCCAGCCAGGCTGGAATCACAAATGAATTTATTCCGGGTGCAGGATGACATTCTGCGCATTTGAGGACTTCATTTTATTAACTTCACTTTCATTGCTATACCTTACCCACTATCTCAGTTATCCGTCACTTTCTAATTTCTCTGCCTCTCTTCATCCAGGAACACACTCAGAACAGCACAAATTGATTAGGATAGCTGTTGCTCTGAACCTTGAAATAGATTTTCAAGTGATCTCGGAGAAGAGCTCAATATCTCACAATTCATATATATTGAAAAGCATCTGGCATCTTTGCCAAGGGGGGGAAAAAAAAAAGCAATCTCCTCAAGCCACAATTTTGCTAAATAGACCAACTATTGTTTAACTAAGCATGTTCCCACCCTGAGACAGAGGGAAAAACACTTCAGGGACAAGAAAAAAAATTCTGGCAAAGAGATGGCCTCAGGCTTCTCCATTTAAACAGCCCAATGCTGTCCTGGGCTGTATGGAATTCTTCTGCTTCGCTGAGGTCCAGTCTTGTTTTCAACATGAACAAGAGAACCTCCCTTACTAACAGCTAATTATATTGCCTGAGAGATTTGTTTCTTGTTTTTTGTTTCCATGCTGATTAGAAACACGTACTCCTGAAACACATCTCCACTCCCTGGCCTCGAGCCCCAGATGTATGGGGAACATGAAACACACCGATCCTGGATCAGACCTCATCTTCACTACGATGCTGTGCGAATTAAACCTCCTGTCCTCAGTCCTCTCGCAGAGCAGCCCGGCCCCAGCAGTGCAGCATGGCTCTGTGTTCCTGCTGCTGCCAGGGGCTCCTGTGCTGCTGTGCAGGGGAGCAGTGATGCCAGGTGCCCCCAATTCTGTGTGCCAGCTCCCTGCACAGACAAACAGCTCCTGAGAACAGTGCTCAGTGGTGAGCAGCAAGCACAGCCCCTGGGATTTGTCTCTGCCGAGCCAACAGCAGGCACTGCTCCAGCATTGCTCCAGCCACCTGACAGCACTGCTTCACTGAGGTTCTGCAAAACGGCACTGCTGGGCCCTGGCGACATCCTTAGTCATAGATTTGCAATGCTGAAAATTCACTCAAAAGAGAATCCTACATCTCAAAGGCTGGGCATGCTGAACAAGTGCTTCCTCTGATCGCTGTACGGAGCGCACAACCGAGGACTGCAGCACAGCTCCACACCACGGATGAGGTTCCACAGAGGAATGAAGCTATATCTGACACAAACACAAAACAGAAAAGGAAGAGCATTTCACTTGACTGAATCACAGAAGCTGTCTCTCTCCTCTAATATTTTCTCATTGCTATTGGACGCACTCTTCAAGAGCAGGTAAAAAACTTCCCTTAAGAGTCACAACTTTCCTTGCAACTTACTTATTGGTTTATTCTCTTGAGTGCAGCACTGCGAACTCAATCTAATATAAAGGGATTCTCCAAATCCCCAGGAAGTTTTTTAATTTTTTTTGTAAACCCCACTAAGTTCAGGGCCTTATCAGCAGCCTATGGCAATGAGTTCCAGAGGATAATCAGAGCGCAGAAGGGGAAAAAAAAAAGGTTGCTATGTTATTAGTGTTTAGACCTCTTCTACCACGGAAAACTGCACGAGTGCCTCTGTTCATTTCCAAGGATTCCCATTACTCAGTCTTCACTGCAGGCGTGCACTGGCGTCTCCCTGGAGGGAATCAGCAGGCAGCTCGGGGAGGATGATAGATTAACACCACGGAAATCCTTCACACACCTTTCCCCACACGCCGCTGAATAAGATGCTGCCATACTTTTGTAGAGCACAGGGTTTCTTCGTCGCCTTCAGAGCTCAGCATTTAAGTGTTTATTTTGCTTGTTCTGCTCATTCGGACTGGGTCACAGATTTTATTCCACCTAAGCAGGTCCCCAGAGACAGCCACGCGCTGATCGTGCAGAGGAGCAATGATGCGGGTGACCTGGAACAGTCCATCCCCTCTCCTTGAGCAGACAGCATCAATAGCCCAATAGCTGCCTCATGCATGCATTCATTCTACACGTGATTTTATTCTGAGATTATTGACAAGAATATATCTTCATACATTTCAATACTTATATGCCCTTGGAGTGGTGAAGATTGTGCTCCGAGTTCCACCTGGGGATCGCACATCTTGCAGCAGCTGGACAGGCTTCTCAAAGTTTAGGTGAAAAAGCAACTTGGAAAGAAGCAACCAAATAAAAAAGGAAAGCAATCTGTGGCATGCTGAAATCGAGAGACCGTGTAGGTGAAAAGATTGGGATCAGACAGATAAATGAGCTTACAGCCTACGTGTGACTCAAGCAGCCCAGCAGAGCGCACTGCACGGCACTACTGAGCAGCTGGCAAACAAACAGTTAATGTCCAACACCGTCCCCCAGAAGCACAGTTTTGATCCATTCAGAGCAGTGCTACTGCACTATATGTCTCTTTTTGCATGCAAAGTCACAAATATTATTACACCATTCTCCACAACCCACAATAACATATATATGTTAATTTTCTGCACCACAGTCTGGAATTGTGCATTCTTCTTCCCAAGATTTAACCATGAAAAGTTCCTGATTTCCCGCTTTGTTCCTCTTGTGCTAGCAGACAAAGACTTGCAAGGTGTTAAAATAAGGAGGTCTAAGATCAAAACAGCTGCCACTCCTGCCGAGTTTAAATGTCAGACAAATATGGAAGGCTGAAAACCTTTTCAGCGCTCCTTGTGCTTCTGCCCTTTCATCCTCCCCTCTCTTATTTCCCAGCTCCTTTCTCTGGATCTAACCCTGCTGGTGGATTCAATAGCTGCGAAGCTTACTCACCCCAGGACCAGACTCAAGAAGTCTCTGTGGAACTCACAAAATGACCGTACGCTTTAACAGTAATGGGCCCTCTGGGAGCTGTCCCCCATCAAATTATACACACCCAGGTATCCTGCCTAATAAGGAGAGAGAGAGAAAAGGCATGCTGACACAGCCAGCGCTTGCAAACAAAAGTCAGGACAAATTTAGCATCACTTGACAGGGTTGGATTGAAGATCAGAGGTCTCTGGTCCTTAACCTGGAAAGTCATCCCACAGCCCTGTGAGATTTTGACAGGCTTGCAGCTACCACAGACAGGTATCTTGTGAGCTCCAGATGCTGCTGGATTGTCCCTGAAAGCAATGAGAACTCGGTGTGGCTTTTAAAGAGAAACATCCCTGCCCTTCAGAGTGATGGGTGACTTCACAGCATTCAAGGCAGCGGGGCTGGAGGGGCTGCCTGGGCTCCTCAGTTACTTATCCGTACTTTCCCAGCACTCCCATGTTGTGGCACTGCTGACTGCCATGAGAAAAACATTCCAGGAAGATTCCAAAATCCTCTCTGACATATTTACCAACGGTTCTTCAGTTGCATGAAAACTCTTGTTGTGAAGACCTTGCAGCACTGCAGTGCTCGCAGAACGTAATAGTTTCCCTCAAACTATTTTAACTACTTCCTCTGTTTTGCTACTGCTGAGCAGCCACTCCAGGATGTCTAAATGCATACACGCGCAGTTTCAGAAAATAAAGAGAAAACCAAACACGGCACCACCGAGAGAAAACTTAACTATGCTGAACTACAGCACTTTCTGACATCTGTTTGAAAACCCACTTCAGCTTCAGCTTATTTAACTACCAGCTCAATTGTGCAGAATCTATTGATTAGAAAGCACCATCACCTTGCATTCTGTCAGACTTTTCACGCAGGAGACTCAGAGTGCTTTACGACCAACCCAGCAATAGCTCCTGTGAAGTCAGCAAGTACTCCCCCCAGCTGAAGGGATGCTGAGAACTGATCCGAGAGAGGTTGCCCAAGGTAAGGCAATGACAGAGCTGGGAATGATCTACGGCAAGGACAGAGCTGTTCCATCAGTTCAAGGCAACATTTACTCCTGGAAGGCTTTCCTTTCTTTTTTTTTTTGGTAAATATTCTTGCACTTGGTGTTTTTTACTGAGAGAGAACTGGAGAACAGAATTTCACAGTCAGGTCACATCACATTATTTTAGAGGATTAGGAAGAGATCTGCCACTTATTTCATGTACACACAGACAGACAATGATACAAACGCATCTCCTCTCTTGACACACTTTTGAGTTCTCATCCAAGGCATTTTAGTGAAATTATTACTAACTAGAAGTAGAGAATAAAGACTCTTATGTATCCAAAATGCTGTCACATAGGCAGCAGTCAGAGGGCCATTTTCACAGCTTCTCTCTCCCTTCTGTCTGAAGGCTCTTACCTGGACCTGAAATTCACTCTATGGACTTAACTTGGACTCCTAAGCAAACTGTCAGTTTACTGTACACTAATCTTTCACGTAGAGAAAGTTATACAATCAAAACCACAAACGTTTGCAATATAACTTAACTCTTCCAAGTTACTCTCAAGAAAAACAGCCAGGAAGACAACCTTACGCCCAAATGAGACCACAGTCTAAAACACATGTGGGGAAATGGAGATGATGTGCTTAATTACAGAATCTTAAATTTATTCCATTGCAAAAATTACTTAAAAGTATACTGATAAACTATTTACTAAGATTTACGCTGTTTTACTTCCCACTGGATTACCCTACTTGACACAAAATATTTTTGAGGAGTAAGAAAAAAAAGAAAGAATATTTAATTCACTACTCTCTGGAGTAAAGAACTGACTACAGCAACATTTTGCTTTAATGCTAGGCAAAGAGGAAGAGCAACCAAAGGGAGGAGAGCCTCCCCAAAAGCTGTCCTTTGATCTCTAGTAGGCTAATACCATAGGTCAAACATCTTTGCTTCTAACTGCATCTGAAGTCTTGGAAGAAAGATGCACAAATAGAGTCAATATGCCATACTCTGACCCCTGCTTTTATGCCCTTTAGAGTCCCTGCCCTGTATTTGTTACAGAAACAGATGAAAGGCAGCAAGCGTGCTAGCTGGAGACTGAGGCTCCTTGAATTGTAGCTTGAAGATAAGGAAGAAGAATTTAACCCCAGATCAATCTGAACTTGCAGAATTGTGGGAAGAGGCCTTCTAAGATGAATCTTCTCCCTGCCTGAAAATAGCAAAATACCAAGATATTGAGTTCCCAGAAGAGGGAGGCAACCAAAATGAATGAATCCCATACAATAAAATCCATAATAACTTTCCTCCCTTCCTCCAAAAATTTAAACCAAGAGAGTACTTGAAAATTCCTCATGATATTTTAAGTCTGCAATGGTAGAACCTTCAGCTTCCCAATCCAAACCACTGACTGCAACAGTGATGGGAAATAAATAGTAAGGGTTTTAGAACAGGTGACAAAAGAATAAATTATGCATTTTTACTTAAAACCAACCCTACCTGTCTCTCATGTATGTTGCGTAGACAGAAACCATGTGGGACTTACCTTCTGAAACACCTGATAGTTGGATTTGGACCATATGTCAAGCTGCAATAGGAAAAACAAAGTCATAGTTACGACGTGCAACTGACAAGAAAAAGAAGCAGCTGTTCAAACTCAAAGCACAGGCAAAGTGAGCTACAGAGCCTTACTTCTCAGTTCACTATTTTGGTCCATCAACCTCCCTCACCTGCTGCAATTTAAGAAGGAGAAATAATGACATCAGAGTTAATCTGTTTTGCAATGAAAAACATAGTTCATTAGAGTTTTACTAAAAAGAAATACATACATGATCTGTTGAATTAATGTGTTCCCTTTAAAAAAACCCTCATCTGTCTGAGGTTGCAGCGGATCTGCACAAATATTCATCAGCTTTGGTCTGTTTCCAAAATGAGGGCATTCTCACTAAGTTGATGCTCGTCTTGTGTCTGAATAAGTGATTCAGTTACAAATGACACAAAGAACGTTTAGCTGAATTAAGCCAAAGCGCTGCCCTACTGGGGCTAAACAAAACATCCCTTAGGAAACTGCATTTACATCTGCAGACGAAATCACAGTGGCAGACTTAGAGCTGAGATAACTATACACATCCATGACACAAGCATGTGCTCAGCTGAATAGGAAATAAATGTTAGTAACCCCAGAAAGCAGAAGGTAATGCTGCCCTTGTTAAACAACAGAGCGGCTCGCCCGTCGGACAGTTCTAAGTGATGTGCTAGTGCTCTTTCAGCCCAGCCCCGTGGAAAATCTTGTACTCTGTCACAGAAAAGCAGCAGGGAAGGAATAAAAAGGAAAAGGAGAATTTCCTTCAACCCCTGACATGCAAATCACTTTTGTCTTCTAGATCCCACTATCCTCAACCATTTCTTTCTGCAGGAAAGGTGTTTGTTACAGCATTAACCTCAGGAATCCTAATCTAGAAAGAAAAAATGTGCCCATGGAAAGCACCACTAGGATAAGGAAAACCTTCAGATTCACCCATTAGTGCCAGCTTTCATCTGAAGTGCACAAAACCCCCTGCATCACATGGCATGTTCTCACTTGCAAATTCACCTTTAATCATGGAGAAATAAACACATACAATGGTTCCAGCTTTCACAGAGAAATGTGTTTAAACGCTCACATAAAACCTCCGTTATATTATTTAGTAATTCTGTTAACTGTATACGATATGTATTTTATTTCAATATGGCAAATGATGCTAAAAATGTAAATAAAGAGATCTCAAGCTAAACGTACATCTGAGAATAAACAGAGTATGGCACTAAACACACTCTGCCAGGTTTACACCTTCAGAGGAATGGATTTAAAAGAAGTGACAGTGTGTTGGGTTCACCTCCGTTGTTATAAAGTGTAGCCAGTTATCTTAATCAGACCTGCAGTGCTCAGAAGCTGCACCTGGAACGACAAGTCTCCTGAAAGGCACACAGGTTATAGCCTGAAATGGAAGAAGTCCCAGCACGTGTGTAAAACACACGGGATGAGGAATGCTGCTGAATCCCAGTAATGAGAATAGCTGAGGATGCTACCAGTTCCCATCCCTTTACAGATGATGCTGTTATGTGGCTCTGTCCATGAACAGAGACACAGAAGCAACTCCTGAGTCTCCAAACCTCAGCCTAGATGGGCACTGTTGTTAAAAATGCTAACATCACTCCGGATGAATGTGTCAGGGCTTAGCACTGCTGACCTTGCCGTGAGACGGAAGGCAGCTGATGTCTCGATGCCTTTTCCAGGTCAGCCGAAGGCAGAAGTACCCTAAGGCATGTTTCCTTCAGAACTTTACATTTATGGCTCTTAAGGTGGGTTCAAGAACCTGAACACTGACACTGCTCCTACGAGCAGCGGCCCAGCCGGGACTCACAGCCACCTTGATTCACCACACAGCACAGCTGTGCCTGCAGGGAAGGAAGCACAGCGTTTCCACATTATTTTCAAATGTAGGCTTTCCTAAAATACTAAAACAAATTTTTTTAAGCTGTTTTTGAGTAAGTTAGGGCTTGCTTCGAAAGCCAACAGAGTTGCTTTAATCGAAATGTGTATGTGGTTTTGCTAATCTCCAGTGATCACACCCAGTGTGTGCTCCTTTCCAGGTAGATTCGAGATCTAAAAAAAAAAAAAATTCCACTCCAGATGCTGCACTAAGATGAGTCCAACAGGTTCTGAAATGTTCATTAGTTGACAAGGAGATTGGAGAGCTGAAAAAGTAATGAAAGTCTCTTAGGTATGATGCTATCCAAGTTGAAAAAGAAAAAAAAGAAAGGAAAAAAAAAAAAAAAAACAGCTACCAGCCCCTCCCCAGGCACATGCAGAAATCCTAAATGACTGACCACCTTTTCCCCAAACCAGAGGATTAAGGCAGAGGCGGATTAAAGAATGCGTCGTTACAGGTCTATTATTCTTCAACTTTTCACTTTCAATCAAGACACACATTTGTAACTAAAAAACTGCTGAAAGCACAATTTCAGGGCATCCTCTGCATGTGAATTAAACCGGGGCTTTTTTTCCCAGCACCCCGCTCTCTCCACCCATCCCCAGCATAAGTAACGAGAGGCCATTTTCTGAAGGTCATCTGAACGATTTCAAAGGCGATAACAAATCAGAATGTTCCCTGCATCTAATATCAAACAGGTCCGGTGCCAACACTTATTAGAGAAATCGGATTCAACCCCCCCTTCGCCCAAACACACACACATCCAGCTTTGAAGTGGAAAGAATACGGGGATCAGAAATTACCCGAGAGACAGCTCCGGCTGTCTTTGAAGCTTTCCTTTGATACTACTATTTCTTTTCCTCTCTTACGCTAGGAGGCTAAAAGCTGCCTTTTCTTATTGATATGGGGTAATTAATGAAGCCACAGCATTAACATAACCCCAGTTCCTTAACATGATAATTCAACAGAGACACTCATGTTTCTTTAGTTAAGTCGAATGGATGCACAAATAGGAATTTGGTTAGGCAGCGATGTTAAGTGCCCACTCCAAATACACCCTGCCATGGTATTCGAATCCAAAGAGCAGCAGGGTGTCACCATGCCAGGATAATCTCGATGCACCTCTATTTTTATTGGCAGACCAGCTTAACTAATGGTTCAGCTGACAATAAGCCTGCCCTGCAAATGCGAGCTGTGCAGCTTCATTTATTCAGGAATCGGGACAACATTAGTAATTAATTACTATCCGTGGTTAAATTCCAGTGCACAATGAGTATGTCAAAGTTTGAAATCGAAGGTGGCACGGTGCCATCGCTGAAGCTACAGGGCTAATTAAAATGCATCAGTATGGGGTGGACGTAACGGGCTGGTACAGTACGCAGCAGAGCAGTCAGCTCACAGAGCCGGCTGCAAGACAGAGCTGCCAGATCTCACCTATTGTTTTTGCAAAGTGTCACCAAAAATGTCTACTTTATGCAGCTGGCAACCTGGCAAAGACACATTCTGCAGGGTTTGTGAATAATTCACGAGAGAAGTACATGAAGCACTTAAGAAACACACTGATGCTTTGTCTATAAAGCAAATAAAACACCAAAGTGCAGCATCTTATCTTACTCATGGAAAGCTTAACACTACTTTTTATTTTTTCGCCTTCATTTTGGAAGTATTTAACTCATAAGAGAGAAAGCAATCAATCGAACTAGGCTTCAGTAGAGCAGAAACCATGCAAAGCTTTCACATAAGCTCCTGTCAGCGCAGACAGTACGACATGTAAGTGCACAGCAACCTGCATAATGCAACGTCAGCTCTCCCGCGTACCTGCTGTTTGCGCCTCAGCACGTCACCATGTGCAGCTCCACAGCTCTGAGAGACACCCATGTTTGTTTTACTTCTAGATCTTCCTAATGCACCAGAGGACATCAATACCTCTCCTGTTTGCTCTTCCCAGAAACGCAAAATTTGCTAAACCAGTTGAGCTTTCCTCTTCTGTGCCTCACCAGGCACGTTTCACTTACCATGCGTGCCATCATTCAGTTTCCCAACGATGGCCATTTCTTCTTTTGCTGCACAGTGCTGAATACACTGCATTGCCCCAGACCCTGCCCTTTTGAGAAATCCCCCCCAGAGAATCCCAATTTCATGACTTAAAGGACCTTTTGATACATGGGCTTCGGAGGTTTACTCAGAAGACCACCACTCAGCTATTTACACGTAGAGAAGGGCAAGGATGTCATGACTTCTTCCAGCGTCCCTTCTTTAGCATGACTGAGGAGCTTCACAATTGCCATACTGTACGATGCCTCTTTAGTTAATCTCATCCTTACTGTTTGCAAATATTAAATGCTCCCTACAAATACATATGCAAACCCCCAAATCAGCAATTACTGTGCAAACTGCTCACAGGAAAAATCACCACTCCCTCCAGCGACCCCGAGGCTTCTTCTGTACTTTTATTACCTAATGAAGGGGATACTCACTGATCTCCTCCCTACCTTTCTGAATCTCTTGAATGCTACTGCTTCCCTGCTTTCCCAGGCTGCAAACTGAGAAGCTACAACAGTGGAGCACTTTCCCCACAGCAGCTGTTGTGACAGAGAAGGAATTGGAATGGACCGTGTTTGCAATTGACTGTAATCGCTCATTCCCAGCAGGCACAATAAAGTAAAGCGAATCATTGCAAGAGCACTATCTTATTCTTATACTCCAATTACCAGTGTAGTTAATTAGTGGAAAAAAAGGGAGCCCACTGTTTGTCAATATGTGCTTCAGTTGGCAAAACTAGCAAGCTACGCATTTATTCCGTCTTCCAAGCCAAATTTACTCATGATTTAAGCGGCTGCAGCTCCAGTTCTTCTGAAGTCAGACAAAATGTTCCTATTTATACCTAAAATGCAGACCTTCAGCTTTGCTCCAGCCTTGAGATGGCCCAAGGGAATAACAACTGCCACGGAACAGACACAGGTTCGTTCAACCTCATAGGAGCAGTCACACTGCCCTGCTCAAGGTGCTGAAATGTAAGCCAGTAGAGAACAGCCTCACCTGCAGACTGTTTGAAGTGAGGAGGCAAACCAGGTGTTAGCAGCGATGCTCAGGAGGAGCTCACTGCTCCCCACGGACGCAGACAAAGGTTAGTGCCCCGTGCCCAAAGCCAGCTGTGGTGTGAACCGCTCTCAGATGACAACAGCGGAGGAACACAGCTCTCCTGAGAGCTAACCCGGAGCAAGACAGAAGCTCTACACCAGATGCCGAGTTTTGCAAAGGAACTTTAACTCATCTTTTCAGCACATACAGCATAATTATATTTCAAGGGAGCCTCGAAGGAAACCAGATTCATCAGAGAAAATGAGCACACCCACGTGGGAAAACACCAAGCAGTGTCAGTGCTTTTTAGGCTCCCCTTTCACTCCCCAGCAGAACTCAGGATGAAGAGGGGCTGATGCTTTAGCCTGCACACACAGGTTGATGGGCTGCAACTGCTACAAAGTGGTATTTAAACCCGCAGATTTGAGCAATGGAAATCAAAAATCAGTCAGTTTTTATTTTATACTCTTCCCCGGGCCAATCCCCCGCCCTTCAAGTGAGAATCTCTCATCTGGGAAATATATCTGTGTTACATTCTTTGGCAGATCAGCTCCTGGCCTTTTCTGGGGAACAGAGGTTCAGACTCGAGCTGCTGAACCCTGGGTCAGTACACAACGTGCTGCTGCGCGCTAAAACACAGTTATCACTTCTGAAAGGAAAAAAGTCTCACCTCATTATAACATGGCCTATGGGTGCCAAGTACTCATCTTGATATAATGAACTTTGTATTTTAATAGGCTTCATAATCAGAAGAGAAAGCTCCAGAGAGAAAATGTGCAACATGGAGGCATTTAGTACTGTTTCTGGCACCGGAGTGTCCTGCTATCTCAGTAACAGAGACCATTCCACCCTGAAAGGAGGAACAACCTGAGCCAAGGGCACCGGCTCCGGCTCCTGTCCCCGGCTGCAGGCGGCCATCTGCAGCACACACGGTCAGGAGGAATGTGAGGGTTCAAGCAGGGTGAGTGGCTGATGAAACAAAACCTTCGTGGAAACAGGGGACACTCGCTTTTAGTAGCTGCTGTTCAAGACGAGCTAATACTGACAAGGAAATTATTGAGGACTACCCAGCAGTGATTCTCATGGCTGAGCTTATCAAGCTGAACACAAAGCCAGCCCAAGATTTCCCAAAAGCTCTCAGAAAAGAGAAAACTGAACCTTGGGCTATTGATGTGCTGGAACACTGAAAAAATGTTTTCTCCGTAGACACTATTAATGAGGCAACTGGGGGTCTAAGGTGATAAATTAGAAATTCAAGCAAGAGCATCAGAGCTTAGAAAAAAGTCAGACATTCGGGTATGAAAAATCCAAGGGAAGCATGATAAATTTAAACCCTGCAAAACATCCACAAACACTTCTGACAGTTCTGTGATTCCAGTATACTTGCGATGGAATCCCTTTTCCCTGACATCTAAATAAAACCGATCACTGCTGGATACACATACCTTGCCATCGTCGGTGTAGACGTTTTCATTGTACCCTTTCACTATTGTCCGGTCAATGAAGAGGCTCCGCATCACCACGATCACTTTTAACACCTTTCCTAAGGTAACCTATCAAGAACAAGAGAAGGACAAACAAGGTGAAGGAGAGCTAACGGTGTCTGAATTCACAAGACCGTCATGTTAACAGCTTAAGTTGATGCAATCTCAGTTTTCAATATTTTACAGACAGAACAAAATAAAAGATCTGAAAACACTGTGCACATTATGAGGAAGAGACAGACCATAAAGTGCAGAACAAACATTCATTTGCAACCGAAAATGTATGAATTCACAGAATTCCCTTGTGCAGGCATGACACAGCCAAATAACTCTCTCAATTTTATAAACAACACAACTCAATAACTTGTCAAAAACAATGAGCAAATGGGATTAGTTTCAGTGTATTCTATATTCTCCAATGTGAGTCCATTCAGGGAGAAATAATTTGAAAGAAGAATCAGACTCTTCTAATGCTAGCTTTTAAAAGCATGCCATGAGTTTAATGTAAAACACTTCAGGTCCAATAACAATGTAAAAATATTTACAAGAAAACGGGGTGGGAGAATAGCAATTACAACAGTAAAAATCTTACACTTTGAGAGGTTTAATTTTCTTCTGGACTAATAGCAAAGGGCAAAGAATAAAAGCAGCATCTGGGTCTGTCACAGTGTAACAGCAGAAATAAGCCTAAATTACAGTATTGACAAAAATACAATAATAAAGACGTTTTAATCTAAAAATCAATTTAACATTCAAAGATGAACTTATACTTCAATACTGTTAAAATGTCTAATAAGAATTTTGTCCTTGCGTTCTGTTGTATAAATATTACGGAGTTCTCACTTATCCACAAAAAGTTGCTCTTTAAGTCTCTCAGTCAGCACCAGTTATTCATGTTGAAACAAGGTGGGAGGCAGTAGTTGTTAGCAGAAATTATAAAGGAAAAATATACAGCGAATCAATAAGGATGCAGGGTGAGTGATTTCCTTGGGAGTGGATTTATCTGCTGAGGTTAGCAGTAAGAAGATGATAGTTCTCGTATGTGTTCATCTAAACTGGATGAAGTGTTGGAACACAGACAGCAGAAAACAGGCAATGCCAATGCTGACTGTGCTGGAGGACACAGGGCTAGGATGGGGAAGGAATGGAGTGACAGCACAGGGCTCTTTAGAACAGTCACAGATCCTAAAAGGAACTGATGATAACTCTTTGGTGTGGGATGTGGAAAAAGCAACTCCAGGCCAGAAGAGTTAAAGCAACAGCAAAGAATGAGTTGACAGCAACAGACAGATCAAGGAAAAGAGAAAGGAAAAGGAAGACAGTGACAGCTTTCAAGATGACAGGCTGCTAGGCATGATTTTGCAAAAACATAAAGGAAAAAAGCAAGCCATTAGAAATTTTTGAAGAAAAGAAGTGTTGCAGACATAGGGTAGACTGCAACAAGGCCTGAGCTTTGCCCACAGCATAAATAGTTCTGCCTGATTCCCATCTTCTTTCATCACTTTGGGACTTCATGAATGTGTATGAAACTACCTGGTATTCTCATGCAACCCTATCAGTATCTCAGTTGCTGTGAATTTAGGCTTAAAGGTCCCTATTCACTGGGATACTCTGTAACAAGACCTATAGTTGGTCTGCAAGTAAAGGAAAGCAGAGGTATTTCAGCACTGTATCAGTTGAGTTAAAAATGCAGTCCCAGGTGTGGCTGCTCTGTGATGCTGATCATCTACTGGAATCAGAAGAACTAAATAATGGTGTAATTAATTAGAAACAAGATGAGAAATTGGAGATGCTCTGAAAAAAGGTGTCAGCACATTCAGAGTTATTTGGTTTTTTTATTTATTCTTTTCCACTTTAGTAAGAGCAGCGGTTTTCTAGGATACATTCCTACTGAGAGAACTGACTCAATCTCGCGCTGCACAACTAAAAATGGCAAAACTCAAAGGAGAAAAAGAAGAAATTTTAAACAAAACAGAAACCTTCTTAACAAAGAGCAAAAAGGCAGTCCTACAAACTCCCAGCCGCAGCTCTCTATGTAATAATTTCTATTTCCATTCCCTTCACACAGTTCAGTGGATGCTCACTTCTTTCCCCTTCCCCTGCGTTCTGCATTCGTATCTCACATTGCTGCCAGGCAGGAAAAGAAAAAAAAAAAACACTTGGATGAAGTTGCTCTGAAGCCTGTGTGGGATGTTCCTGAAAAGCCTCAGAGTTAGTAGTCACACGTAACAAACCGAAAAGTCCCATGTTTGGCACTCCAGCATCCTGCTGCCCCCAAACCTCCCCACCAGGCTGACCTGCACAGATCCTCTCGAAATGCTTCTGCATCAGCTCGCTGCCTTTTTACAGGTCATACATTTTCACAGCCTTACAGCGATTCACTTTTCACTTTCGGAAGCTGTCACTGTTACCCAGCTCGCAGCTATTATCCGTCATGCAAAACTGAGAGGCCAACTTTTGCAGACTGGAACAGGACAGCAGCTCACAGCACCCACTTGATGAATGCCAAACAAGCAGGGACACTGCCTTCCCTCATCCCCTGTGTATCTGGGAGAGCCACTTTAATGCACACTTCAGGGTGAGCTCCCTGGGTGAGGTGCTATGTTGGAATCTCCACTCACACAACGGTATTAGCAGCAAATGAGCAGTCTGGCACTGAAACAGAACACTCCTAATTCTGCGCTGCTGCTGTGCTGGCATGGAATTCCTAAAGGTTTCAGGAAGGCTGGAAGAGAAATCAGGACTTCAGGCAATTGTTGCAGGACCATATCAAAAGGAATAACAGGAACAGTACATGAGTTAAGTCTCAAGAAATGTCAGAGTTATGCTTCTTCTACAAGTTACAGTTCTTCATTTGTAACAGTGCTGAAACACTGAGGCAAGCAGTACAAAGAAACATCACCGGGCTGAAGGATGCAGTTACACGCAGGAGACAAAAGGATGCCCCACAGCTCTTCCAAGGATAAACCACCTTCTCAGCTGTACACAAAAAAATGAGGTACCTTTTATTTTTCCCTCTAATAATCAAGATTTGTAACTGTTCTCAGAATCTAATGTTTTTGTTTACCCCAACCACGTTTTACAGATCACGTTTCCCAGCCAGCAGTTTTCTTTTGCTGCCTGCTGAACACAGGTAACTGAAGTCCAGGCACCAAAGAGATGTGGATGGGGTATAACTTAACACCTGTGGTCGCAGAGCTGCGTCCCCACAGATCACCTGAAGGAAGAGAATAAAAACCCCATGGCTCCGATAAAAAAGCAATCTGAAAGTGCTGCTCTGAACTCTGGGAGCTCTGTGCTGGAGGTCAAGGCTCACCCTGCTCTAATGGCTGTAACACACTACCACAGACATCAACTGCATGAAGCTTCTCCGTTATACCTAAAGGATACCTTTCCATTGCAACAAAAAGGCAACAACTTCCTTTCTAAGCCAACTTCTCCCATTAAATTGCAACCTCTTCTGTCGATACCCTGTTAAGACAGCACTTGGCTTTTTAATATTTTGCCTGTAGGATACATGCCAACTTGTCCTTGATGTAGAAAATTTTAATTCAAATCAATACGTGTACAAGGTCACTTTAAAATTCAATTAATATGAATGAAAAAATACGCCCCACAGTTCTGTGAGCTGAAAATGGAACAGCTGCGAGTTAAATACTTCTGCAGCTTCTGTTTTGGTCTGTGTAAAAACAATGCGCTTCTCACTCGCTTGTAACTGAAGTGCACTGAATTCAGGCAGTGAAGTTATTTGCAATGCCCCTGCTTCCTAAAACGGCAGGCACCAGACGAAGGTAGGACAGGCAGCTGATTGCAATCTGCAATATTATGCAGCTTTTCTGACAAAAAGATAGAAAATAAAAATCTTGAAATATCCCAGTTTTAAAAATATTTTGTCTATCGCTAAGATAACTCTTAAAGAGCAGATGACAGATGCTGTATGCCAAGACTGGGGGAGGGGAAACAGAATAATCAGTAAAAATGCTTCCGATAATTTCTTGTAAGACTGCTAAAAACGTTCCCAGTTTGCATCGCTCACCAATGGGAGAAGAAAGAGATACCTTTCCAAATGAGTCAGTACCAGGGCCAAAATTAATCTACTAAATGAAAAGGATCAAAATCCATTTGCCATGCCAGAATCCTGCCTGGAAGAAATAGCTTGCAACACACCCCTGAATTTTGCCTCTTCACTGGAACAGATAGCAAACGAAAGGCCATTTTATAAATGATTTTTAAAAAATGCATTAACAAACATTCTTCCTTCAGATTTTTCTGAAAGTTTAATATTAGGAGAAAGCGTGCTGGCAACACTGAGCTCTGACACTTTGCAGAAGATTCCCAGAGCTCCAGATTTCCCCTCAGCATCCCAGGGAATCTGCTGCTGATCTGAACTGCAGATGCTCTGCATTGCAGAGCTAGAAGAAAGAAAACGTTATTTTCAGTTACCGGGGTACCTCCCTGCTAGTATAGAAAGGACCACGAATTTGTACGAGGTTTCTATTCACCTTTCAAAAGAACAAGGCAACATCAAAGCAGACAAGCAACCAGGCTGTACACATTTCCAGCAAAAGGCCAGGCACCTGCTCCTCCTGGTACAGCCTGTCAGAAGCCTTTCCTCCCACTCCTACATCTATCTTACTAATCACTAGAACGGCTGGAAATCCTATTTATATATACTGAAAAAGGAGGTTTTGTATTCGCTACATAAATCAGCCTCACTCCTCCAAAACCTTCAGCTAGGTTTCTTCTCCCTGAGTCTCATTTGCTGCTGGTGTCAGCGCTGCACTTCCCCTCACATGCTCATTATTCTTTAATGATGCCTATTTGTAAATAGCAAGATAAGATGCAATTAAGCTATTAGAGTCTAAATAAACAAACGTACCAATTAGGTGCTCTACAAGGAAGGTTTTCTCTTTCTTTTTCCTCCTTATTTTAACGTAAGGGCTGGAATTTACCTTTCATTAATCCAACCTAATTGCAATAGTGCATGATAAGAAGTTAACATAAATAAAGGATTTAAATGATTTTGCCGTATTAAGGACAAGCTGGTGAAGCTCTCCTTTAATACCATGGCACACTCTGCTAATAAAGCAAACAAACTGCCACTCAATGGTGTTGTGCCAGCAGCCAGGCACACACATGGATCAGTGATGCTGGACCAGCACTGCTACCGAGGGCAAAATGGACTCTGTCTCCTCCTGTTCTAAATTACAGCACAGCATACATTTTTCAGAGATGAAGATGGCATCTGATCTTGTAGAACGTAAAACTGCAACAATGCTTCTAACTTCAGGTCACTATTTCCCTCCCCCAGTTTTTCAACTTCTCCCAAGACCGGGCTGCCTGGAACAACTACCCGCTGGGGTCCCTTTTAATGGACAAACAATGTCAGAAAACATTCTTTCCCCAGAAAATCACGATTTCATGTGAAACACTGATGAACAAAATTCAGACATAAGAAATTATTCAGATTTAATGAACAGATGTCTAGCCTATTTGCAATTAATACAGCCCACATCCATACAAACACACTGTTTAAAATGCTTGGAACAAGAGTTGAAAGTCGAAATGCAAAATGTGTCTGATTTTACTGAGAACAAACAGAAATTGTGTAAAAATGTTTCATGTTTTTATAGGAAAGATCCACTAACATTGCAGGCATCTGTATAAATGCATAAAATGTCTTCAACATCAGAAAGTTTGTAAGATGACATGAAAACAAGAAATGGCAGTTTCTAAAATGAGCTTTGCTTTGGCAGAAACAACTTTTCCAATGGAGAGTTAGTTACATGTAGCATGATGCTTCAGAAACAGCTCAGAATACTGAAAGTTTCATTATTTGTAAAAATATTTACCTGGTATTCCTAATTTGGAGAGCAGTGCCTGTACATAGCTTTACAAACACTGGGGAGATGAAGATGCTTGAAGACCAACTGGCTTCTGGATCAAGATGAGCAGAAGTGGCTATGTCTGCATGGCCTGAAGAAGTCCATATAGGGCCAATAGTGACCATGTTGTAAAATACTTCTGATACCAAGGGAATTAATTATAAGTTTCACACCTGAAAAAATAGTCTTAATGCTGGCAACAGAAATAAGGTATCTGAAACAACCACACAATGGCTGCATATGCAGATACTTTGTTAGAAATAAAGTCTATCTTTAGATGACTAACGATTTAATACCATTAAAAAAAAAATTAGGCCTTTTTCATTAATTAAAAATCTATTTGTGTTTTCTTAACACGAGATGAGGTTTCTCTCTTTACAGTTCCTGGCAGCTGACCAACAAAATCTCACAAAGATCTTAAGAAGGCCTCAGTTCCCTCTGCTGCTGCTGCAAATTAATTTTGTATAACACTGTTATTAAAGCAGAAATAATTCTATGTTTAGTCTTCTTCATGCATAGCGCGATTAAAAGATTAATAGAAAAATCACTAGTGAAGATTGGGATTAAACAGCACCTTGAAATGGTAAACTGCTTTTAAAGTCGGTTGAGCATTTCACACAGCTCTGAAAGGTTTCAATTATTTATGTGTTTGGTCTGTGCAGCATAAATCCAGACTAATGAGGTACAATTGCTGTGTATAAATCTAAAACACAAAAATCTCCTTATTGTCTGGAGGAAGCAGCAACCTCGAAGGACCAGGAGGCAGAAACCTTTCATGGCACAGCATTTGTGCTCACAGGAATACTTTCTTCCCCCCTCCCTTAAAGTTCTCAGCTTATTGAAGAGCTGCACCCTGCTGAGGAGGAGCTCAGCTTGATGCAGAGGTTACCAGGACTCAGCTCTGCAGCTCCCACAGCTGGTAATTACCCCTCCAGCAGACTCTGAAAGCCCCACCACTGCAGCTAAGGACGTCACTTGACTTCCATGTGCCCACCTTCGTGCACACCAATCAGTTTGGGGCTGAAATTTTCTGAATTAGATCATCTTTTCCTGAAGATGATTTTGAGGCTCTTTCCAGTTATTCTGAGGATTTCAACGAATCTCGCAGGCCCGCCCTTATCTTTCTTCCCCACCTCCTTCCAATAGATTGCACATACTTAAAATATATATCCTGCATATCAGTGCCTTTGGTGATGAATAATGTGTGTTTCTGGCAAACCAAAGAATTGTTATATTAAGATATCTTTAAGTCCAATGATACCTCTGTGGTAAAGACCTTCAGAAGCAGTGGCAGATATGATACAAACAGTACACAAATAAAAATGGTTCTGACTATGGTTGGTTAATTATCGTTGGACTAATCGTATGGTCATGAAATACTTTTAAACAAAACATGCATCATCTGAATCCTTTGGTATTACGGCAAATCACTGCTGCGGGCAAGCAACTCCACATCTAACTTGGGATGAGTTCAGAGTGAGAAATGACAAGTACTGCTGAAACCTCCCTTCTTCTGGGGGAGGTGCTCTTCACACTGCCCATCCTGCAGCACCTTTTGCTGAATGATTTGTGGCTGAAAACAGCAAAAGCTTCTGCAGCAGTCAGGGCCAGATGGAAAGTGCCGTATTGGCAACATCAACTGAGACAGATGGGAAAGAAGGAAAACCTGCCTAAAAGAAAGAAATGATAAACCCATCACAAAATCACATGCAAAAATACTTTAAAAACAGTGGTTTTGATCTCTGATCCAAGGAAAATATGCAATCCATTGGTTCAATACAGGACTGTTGTCTTGTGGCAACAATAATGTCCTTGACTGAGAGACAAATATTATTCAGTAAGCTATGAGTAACTGCAAATGAGGCTTCTTTTACAGTTACCTTTCTTCCAACACACCTTGCACCCAACCAGTTTTATCCAAGATAACTTAAAAAAAAAAATTCCTAGTTGTTCCCAGATCTTAAAAAACATCATATGTTTTCTGACCTCAAAAAGCCATCAGAATCAGGAGGAAACTACTAGGTGCAGAGATGGACTCTAAGAGAATGGAAATGGTTTCCAAATCAAGAAGTAAAATAAGACTTTTTCTACAGTGAAATAGTTAAATATAAAGTCAGCTTAACAGCAAATGCAAAAGCTTCCACAACTTAGAGCTTCTTAGGACGGCACTGATGAGTTCAATTCTTTTATGGAATATGTTGTTCCACATGGTGAATCCAACAATTGCAGATTAAATGATTTAATGCCAGTGGAAGCCAGCTGTACATTTTAACCTCTGGCTCAGTTAATCCCTAGCAAATTTTGGACAGCTTAAGAAAGTTAACAGTCAGAGGTTCGAGAACTGATTAATTAAAATAGAACGTATTCACTGCTATACTTATTATTGAGACATTATTAGAAACTCTGAAGAAAGCAAATCTATAAATAAGGGGGTATTCAATTCAATGAACACTAAAAAAATAGAAATTCTTGATTCAAAAAAGCTGTTGTGCCAAAATATCTGACTTTCACATTCCTTTCACCATTTGCTTGAATCCAACTACACTCACACGCACACTACAGCCTCTCGTATCAGTCTATGTGAGAAGGGAAAATATAAGAGGAAGTGCAATGAATGATCTGTGACAGAAAAGACTGATTCAGTCCCAGATTTTCACTTGGATATAGAATACTTTCCACTTTCATTTAAAAGCTGTCGAAAGATGAGTCTCCAGTCTTTTATTCGGCCACAGGGGAATCAGCTTCCAAGTGCCATGCTTTAAGAGTTCAACCCTCTTTCTGTGTTGCTGTCCACGAGTAAAAACTTTACAGATTCCTCTCCTGCCATAAGCACAACAGCTGCCTGTGAAAACTGATGTGAACAATAGGCTCTTCTGGAATGAAATCCTGCTTGGTCAGGCAGAAATAAGTCGAATGTATTGGACTTGTTTATCTATAATCCAGCCTTTACTGCTCATTTACTTCAAAGGCAAATTCTTGACTTCATCATAAAACAGAAATTCACTGGACCAAGAGCAATTTGAACAAGTTTAGACAAAGGAAACCAATACGATTTCTCTCTTCCTCCTGCCACTTCTTTTTCTTAATTATCATGATTGAGATACACTCATTGCCAAGACTGCTGAAAAACAGAGTATCTGAGTTCACATTCATATTTCTACAATCTTATTTAACAATAAAAAACATTTAAAGGTGAAATTCTTTTTATCATCTATTTGCCTAAAAGCAAAAGAGATCTTACACAGCTGGGTCAAATGAAGAACGGCATGTTTCTGGGAAAAAAATAATCTTTAATAGCCTGCCTTTCAGAAATAGCAATTCAATCCCTTAAAAAAAAAAAAATCTATCTGAAAGGACTGAACGACCCAACTCACCAGCAGCATTGCTGAGGTTCCATTGGGCCGGGAGAGCTGGATAGACATTTCAGGGAACATCCTGTCAATGCGATTGATCACATCATCAACGTATCTGCCAAAGAACACAACAGAATTACACACACGCCCCTTGTCACAGACTCACAGGTTATTACTTATTTTTAATGTCCACAGGATTTCCTTGAATTATTTTAATTTATTTTAATTAACTTTGGTACGTACAAGATGGCGAATACGTACAAAATAAAAGTATGAGAATAAAAAGGAATTGACAGACCTTGAATACATGCAAACTATGAGCTACACCCAGGTGGATGTTGCACATACTTACCACTTCAATAGAGATAATAAAATATTAAAATGCACTGCATTTTCAAAAAGTAGAAGGTGGGATATAAACAAATACGGGCTTTTGCTTAAGAGAAAAGTATTTCTGCAAAGCATTTTTAAATTGAGCCAGATATCCTTTATTATGTAACATGAAAGCCTGCAAATGTTTGAAACTAAACAGGACAGAATTTGTCAGGCAAGTTCCCCAGGGATGTTTTGCCCATCAGTGTTACAGGACACCCAGATCAAGGTGGCCTGCTTTCTCACAGCACTCATGGAATGATAAAACCCAGCAAAACCTCTCCCACCTTGCAAAGCTGCCTTAAAACCTTCATCTGCACTTCTGGTGGTGCAGAAAAGTTTCCCCATTCATTTGAGTGACTCGTTAAACAGCTTGTTTGCTAATAAGCAGCCAAAATATCCACAAACCAAGATCTTTCTCAGCATGGTGAACAAGGAGACATATAAATGCTTCAGGATGAGTAATCTACACATCAACAGTACACGCCTAATTTTAAACATTACTGAATCCCAAATCCCTTGTGTGTGAATGGAGATGTCTGACTGAGAAGCTGGTGAAAAAGAAACTCTGCATTTCTCCATTAGGATATGGTTAGGAACGTACCTCACAGCCTTGGACATTTTAATACAAATTATCACAGAATTCAAATTTTCTGAGTTCTGGGTGATAATTTAAAATCAAATTAAATACGAAGTTGTACATCATAAAACAGAAGATAAAGCCTACACGCGCTAAGGATAAAGAAAGTCAAGTCATTTTAAAACACAGAATCAACACTCTGGACTCTGGCATTTTATCTGCTTGTATCTCTCTGGTCATGTGTATTTATCCTCTGAAAACACGATCCAGGTTGGATGGAGCTGATTAATTCTTCAACTCCCTCTTAGTCCTGATGATTTTTAAATATAAAACCCGTCTTGACTGCATGCCTTCAAGCTATGCTCAAAGCCAACTGCCATCACGTGTTACCTGTGCAGGAGAAAGAGATCCTTGATTCTCTTCTTTGAGGCTGTTGTGAGGCAGAACTGGGAGCTCTGGGGTTGCCACCCGTCCTGCTCTGTAGTAAACCCATAAAGCTATGCAATTAAGTCAAAAGCTGATACAAAATAGAATTCTTCTGAATACTACTGTTCAGGTTAACCCAGTGTTCAGTTCTACCAGAAGCTGGTTACTAAGATATTGGGGTTTGGAATTTGCTTTTCTAATGCTCAAGGAAACCAACCCAAGAAAACCAACCCAGCAAAAAATTAGCAACAGAAACTCATGTTACTTTGGCAAGGCAATGCAGCAATGGGGTCCAACCCTACAGATGCCTGTTTCCTTCCTTTCTCAATAAAGAGAATCCCAGAGAAAATCCGTGAGCCTTTTGCCTTTATTTAAAAGTAGCCATCAGCGTTTCCTGAGGATGCACCAGACCAGAAGGGTTCCTCAAAGATTCACATGTAATTACTGAATTAGCATGACGGCCTCAAATACACACAACCTAACACATGGCAAAGCTCTTCTCGAGCCGTGCCCTTCAGAGAGGAGATAAGGTAAAACACCCTGCAAAGTACAGTTAGGTTGAGGTTGGACTTGATGATCTTGAAGGTCTTTTCCAACCTGAGCTGCTGTCTGGAACTTATTTTGCAGAACTGAAATGCACTAATTTAGTGCCAAAATAAGCAAAGTCACAATTTACACATCTCTATCCAGCAAGCTACAGCTCAAAAATATGACGGTTCCTATTTGTGTTACAAAACTTCTTACAGACCGTCAGAGAAATGTAGCACTTAAGGACAGAGAAAAGTTTAATTTTACTTCTGCTATGAGCACTTCCAGTGTACTCACCATGTCTCAGTACTCTCCTACTTAGAAAAGACGCTGGCTGGAATGAGCATTTGCAGACACAAGTAGTAACAGAGCAGGGAAAAGCACATGGAAATAGCTTTGCTGAAATGTTAGGCGTATCTTCAGCTTAAGAAAAAATTACACTGAACTCTCAGAATTACATGCAAGCTGAAATTATACGGCAGTAAATTCCCCTCTCGCCCTAAAACAGCCATTCTTTCACGTACAAAGAGTTCAAAAGAGTGTCCAGAGAGACAAAAGATGCTTCAACAGGTCTAAGTCAGACTGCAATAGACCATACCCAGCTAATGTAATTTTACTGGTCAGTGGGAGGATTTTTAAAGAAGCTTTAATAGCAGGTCTGTACAAACTTCCTCATCCCATTTTCCTCATCCCTCCCTCCCTCATGACATAGATTCATGGTTCTTAAGGAGGCTTTAAAATTATTTCTGAACAGAAAATCTTTATTTTAGAAATGATAAATAGTACCAATCAGCCGTATGCATCTGAATGTGCAACTGAACCCTGTCCAGTATGATGAGACCTGACATCAGAGATCCTCCAAGGCTGTCAACACCATAAATCGTTATTTCCATTTTAATGCAGTAGGGTACCCTTCTGGATAAACATGCTATATTAATACTGCAGAGGTCAAACGCACCAATCTACCCCAGGAACACCAGCAAAGACTGGAACAAATTCTGAATGTTATCCTCCAACAATAAAAGCTTTTTTGTTATGAAAATACAAGATAAAACAATGCTAGAACAAAGCAACAGAGCTATTCTTTGAAAACTTGGCAATAGCAATGCGTATAAATCCTTTAGTCCCTATTACAAGAATAATGCCTGGAACTGGCAGAAAAAAATTCTGAAGCCAATTATAAAATACTGGTTGTAGTGGACTAAGTAGCTATGCAAACCAGATGAGATGTTTCATGCTGAAACATCAGGTTGACAACACAAAAATAATTCAGGAACTATCTTTGCAGACAGACACTCTTTGATTCACACCTAGGCTCCCTGTAACACAGTAATAGGAAGAACTAATTCATTATAAAATGCCTTTCAATTCCGCACTGGACAGATGGCTTGGTTCTCTAATGTGACCTCTCTCTCTCCCTCTCTCTGCTTTTTTTATTCCTTATTTTTTTTTTTATTATTACTGGATCAGATCCAGCGATCCAACGTTAGTGTGATGTTTAGCAGCTCAGACAAGATTTAAATAGCATTTATCCCACACAGTATTTCACTCGCATGCTGTTCATTTTTTCCACTCGATATTTCCGTTCGGAACTTAGAAATATAGGTGTTTGTAACCAATTTTGGAGGAGACCTTCCAAAAGAAGAACATTCTTCTAAATGATTGTGGAGGGACCCAGACAAATGTCTGCAATACAGTGGAGTTTCACCATTCCTGAATTGCTCAGTGGCAAACACTGTGCATGGGATGAAGAGCAGCTCTTGATTCTGCTCAATCTGTGATTCGTGGTACTCTGCGCAGCAAAAGGGGAAACTCTCCATACATTGCATCACTTCATAGCACAGCACCTACTTACTCTCAGATGTTTGGGGAAGGTTTTTTTTGCTGCTGTTGACATCAGAGCTAATAATTTCATACAGAGAATAAATAGCGTTCAGACAAACTGATTGGATACTATATTTTAAAACAAAGTCACAGTTCTAGCGTGATCTATTAACCACAGAATTAAAGTTTTAATTTGATTCAGCCGCCTGCTGAGCTAGTCTCCGCAGGTAGCGAACTCAAGTTGATAGAAGGCTTTTGAGAAGCATCAATTAACAATAGTTATTAAAACAGTGACCTCTGCCAGCTATTGTGAAATGACACTTCCTGCTTGGGTAGGCAGTGAAGAGCATGAAAAGGAATTCGACAACTCTCACGCTGAGAAAGCAACAGCATGCCTCAAGACATCTCATTAGGCAGCTGTCACAACCCGCGATATCTATAGACCAACCTGGAAATTTCTGCCTCTTTCCCCAAATTCCTCAGTTGATCAGTTGCTATTTCAGGCTCTTGCTCTTCTATCCAGAAATTCTAAAAATGCCCGTGTTTGCTGACACAAGCACTGCAGGCATTTGCCTGTTTTGACCACCTTCTCCTCCAGCTAAGAACTGCCCTGCCAGGCTGCCTTGTCTTAGAGTCCCCAACTAACTGCTATAGTGGTTTCCCCTCTCTCATTGAAACTCAAGAGTTTCTGTTGGTGAGGACTCCAGCCAGGCTCCTCACTGCAGCTCATCATGTTTTCCCTCTGTTCTTGTCATCATCTGAACACAAACTCTTCTGCTACTCCTTTAGTGCCTCCAATTCCTGCAGTGAAATCTTTACTTGTGATATGTTGTAAAGGAAAAGCATTATGGTACTCAACTAAGAAACTTCTACTGTGATGGAGACTGAGGGCAGAGGCAAACCCCAAGCTGGAGTTCTGGTTCTTCAGGCTTGGGGTGGCAACACGTGGCTGACACGAGGGATTCTGACATGGCAGCATTTGGGGAATGTGACTCCGCAGGTGGGGGAAGCAGCAAGCCAGGAGGAACTGTCATGGTTTTATGATTTTTTGTATTGGTATTCCACATCATAACAACACGTAGTGCATTAAGAGTTAAAGAGTTAATACTCCAACTCCATAGATCACTGATATTTCCGGGTATACCTGTCTCAGAAGAGGAGAACCACATTCCCCAGAGGACTTTGCGATGCTTTACATTTTTACGTATTTTCCGCTCAGAGGGAAAAGATAAAAACCCTCTGCAGTCACGGGACACTCTCTTTCCTTCGGGATCGACTCAGCAGTGGGTGCTCGCTGCCGTATCGCCTTCAGCGTTAGTGTAAGGCCTTCGGTTTATCGGACACTCTCTCTTGCTCATTTTATTTGATTTATTAGCTTCAATTCCAATTATATTGTATTATATTGTGTTATTTTGCTTTCTGATATCTTATTTAGTAAATTAGCTTTCCTCCTCAGATCGTTGCCGCTGTTTTGTTTCTAGGCCCATCTCCCTTTTTCCTTTTTCCTTTCCCCCTTTCCCTTTCCTGGGGTGTGGGTCTGCGGGTCCCCCACACCAATCGTCACGGAACCGGGCCGATCCAGCCCGGTAAACCGTTGACAGGAACGGATTGGAAAGAGCAAATCTGCTAAGATTTCCTGGACAACAGCTCATGCCCAACCCAGCTGAAATATAGGGAAGTGAGACAGCATGCATCTGAACGCACAAGGGTTCAGCTCCAGACCTGAGAGAAGGCAGCTTGCCACTGATTTCAGCTGTGCTAGGAATCTTATTCTGGTCACAAAAGAATGACATTTCATTACTGAGTGGATGCAAAAGATTAAGCCATGTCATGTGCCCAAATAGTCTCTAAGTGTTTACAAATAAACATGGGGCGGTCTGCTTCAAAAGCATATGCATGGAGAACAGCATCCAATCCATAACCATCTGCACTCAGGAAAGGCCAAACTAGTACAGCACTTAGAAAAGCACACAGAGCAGTTTGGACAGATCTCTAGAAACTAAGACAGTGTTTAAGGGTTGTACGCGCAAAGGCATTTCAAAACCTGAGGCCGTGATTCAACAATTTCCAGTCTCCAGCACCAATAGTGACATAAGGCACTGACACATGCCAGCCCCCTCAACTGCACTGTGCTAGGAGAGCTGAATCAAAGACCCAATCTGGCTTGAAAAGATAGGAAACACTTCAAATGTAAACCAATTTCATGATTCAGCCCCGTGCCTGCACAATTCCCACGAGGATCAAAGCTCCCAGGACAGGAATGCTGCACACTGGTGTCATTCCATTACAACATTAAAACATTGTCTTACTGCAAAATATGCTACTTGGTAATACCTCCTTGTTTACTCAACCAACAATTCTGCATTATTCAGTGCCACTGAGAATCTGCTGATAAGGGATGAGGTGTAAGCACATAAGGAACTTCCTCAAAGGTAAGAAGTGACAGTGATGCTACAAATCCAGGCAGGTTTCTCATGCTGAATACTTACAAAATGCAAACCTGCCCTGAACCAGACGCTGGACATCCACGTGTTAAGCTAAATAAGAACACCTCTTTGAAAACAAATAAACAGTAAACACATTTTGTCAGAGCTCTGTTTCATATGGTTTTGAAGAAAGAGCAAAGAGACTTCTGTTCACAACATCATATTCCAGCGTATCATCTTAAGTAGTGCAACTCTAATAAGGAAAACCTCAAATTACAGAGACCTTGCTGTCAAATTCCCATAGACATTTCACCAGATGGTTGAAATAAGCTTTCCTGGTACTTACGTAGAATGTTCTTCAAAATGCCTTAAATGCACAGTAGTAATCAAGAGATGAATACAGATATTGCAATGTGTGAAGGCTGGTTAACAAAATAAGAATGCATCTGCTTTACAGTCATCACCAGAATCTTGTCTGGGCTTGTTACTAGACCGTGCGCTTTATGAAAAACATCATTAACTCCTTCACATGTACCTCAAGAGGAAAAACAGCCCTCCTAACACCAGTAATAACAATTCCAGAAGCAATGCTTCACAGCACATATGCACTGTTTATTTCTTCTTGTTTGAGAAAGTAGATGTTGCTCCACAAGCAACATTAAATGCTAACAGCAGTAATTTTCCGGGGCCTGGGTAAGAATCAGAACTATTACACGAACATTTATCTACAAAGATGGTTCTTGTAACTTGCCAAGCAATTTGTGTCC
The DNA here is from genome assembly GCA_036925125.1 of Oreortyx pictus. Classification (NCBI taxonomy): domain Eukaryota; kingdom Metazoa; phylum Chordata; class Aves; order Galliformes; family Odontophoridae; genus Oreortyx; species Oreortyx pictus. Next base: position 6,705,984 of record JAUPFR010000022.1, read on the forward strand.
CACCCATTAGCTGAAATTTGCACATACACAATCAAGTTTCCACACAGTAAAGCTATGTCATTAGTCCTTAGGATTAACTTGGGCCAAGAGATCCAGCTGGCCTTCACAAAAACCTGTCAGCACAAACTGCACTCACCACAGCTGGGGGAGGGTGGGGGGGGGGGCTTCAGAGAGACAGGCAATGCCCACCCTCTCCTGCCCTCACAGCTTACAGTTCATCTCAGGCTGCTTGGATGTGCACTGCAGTGCAAGATCACGCCCGGCACTTCCACATCAACCATGGAGCACTGGGAGGGAGGAGGAGCAGACTGGGACTGGTGGATGTACAGTAAACACTGGGCAGTGTTTTGCCAAACATCGTGTTAGTCCTGCTTGTAAAAAAGATTACAGACTGAGGTGGTTTTTGGCTCACCTGTCTTGCCAGGCTCCTAAACAAAATGGGAGGGCTTCCCTTCTTTGGGCTGAATACGTGATGGGATCCTGATGCTACACATTATTCCATGCTGCCTTCTTTTTTTTTTTCTCTTTTCCAAGTCAGTATTTTATAATACATTATTTTCAGCTCTGCTGATGAAGAATTATTTCAATAGCACTATCTTCTCACTTTTTTTTGAGCTTTACATCTCCCTCGACAGAGGGGAAATGACAGTACTTACCTGCTTTTATGAAAAGCAACAGATAATGCAAGATACCTATTACGTATTCTGTACCTATCACAACTAGTGAGATTTTACTTCTGAGCTGATCGACTGATGAACAGAAAACATAGTATATTCTGCACTATTACACCTTTCTAAGCACTGTTATTTGTCAGCACTGCTGGAAGGGGGAGACCTCGGCAGTCACTTATGTTGCATGCACCAATCCCTGACCTTAGTGAAGGCAACCAAAACTGCACAGGATGGGAAGAAGGGAATGTTAAGGATATAATCCTCCGAGGAATGTCTAGCAGTATCAGGGCAGGAGAGCACAGCAGAGCACTCCTTAGCACAGGTTTTGTTTGTACTGGTTTAGTTACCACAGCCCTGACATCTTCTGCTTCAAAGTATCCCCTACTTAAATCAGATGCTGATGGCATATAGGCAGTACTCTCTGGTTTTTAAACATTCTTTATATTCAGAATGGCTCAGTACTCTGAAAATCTGTTTCAGTAGATTTTCTCATCCTTACCATATGTTACTCCATTGTAGCCAAAACTGAAGGAAACTTAATGTCTCTGCCATGTCAGCACCTGACGCAGGCACGAACACGCACGTCAGAGCTGCAGCTCCACTCCTGAACACCTGTAGGTGTGCTGTGTGGTTACCTGCTCCATCTTACCTAGCATTTTGTGACTCAACTTCGATGAAAGAGTTTTACTCTAGCACTATTACCTTAGAACGTGTACTGGACTCCAGCTGCACTGTGGAAGCAGATTCTAAAGCTCAAAATCATGCTAACATGTAAGGATACTCAGATAAACAGAATGCCTGAAGGAGAGCATTAGTCTAGCGAAAAAGCAAAGCAAAACAAAATCATAGACATGAAGACATTCTAAACCCGGCTTCTGCAATTTCACTGAAGTCCCCGTAGTGATGCATTACATTACACTGCTCAGTTCCTACTTTAGAACTAGACTATTCCTGTAAAACAGGATTTTGGAGTACACAGTGGGAGCACTAGGAAGCAAAGAGTCGAGAGAAGGCATATTTGTGTGCATACCACATACACACATAAATACATATCTGCTTATATATCTGTTTATACTTACTCAAATAAATAAACAAAAAATAATGAAAAAGTATCAAGGCACCAAGAGGAAAAAGCTTGGCAGGTGGGAGGTTCAAGCATGGAAAACCTGTTAGGTTTTCAGATGTCAAGATAAACATGAGAAGCCCTTGAACAGAAGAGGTGTCTAAAATAAAGTTTGCCGGCTAATAAACAGGTTTCCCATGGAGGGGGTGGGAGGGGGAGGGGGATGAAAAAAGCATGAAATACTCCAACAAACAACGATTTGTGCAATCCATTGCAATCACTCTGTTCTATGAAATTTTACCTCTTGCAAGTTTTATGACCGCCTGTTTTCTAAGTTTTCTTGATTAATCCTGATTTTTCACTTCAGGATCAGGCTTTCACCAAGTATTTCAGTCTTTTTGCACTAATACAGAAATGGAAAAACTCAGAGGTTTATCACACGATTCCTTCAAGGGCATCCTTCCACCCTTCTGGTACAAAACCTGCATATAATAAGTACAATCAGGTATTTATACATTCAAGAGTCTCCCAAACAAACACTCAGTGGAGAGAAGCCCTTCAGAATCCTGCTTTCTAAAACCCACATCTTTCATCACCCTTTCCTCCAATGTGACTTTTTAGCCAATCAGGTGGTTTCCTTAGGTTGGGATTTTCACAGGGCTCACTGAAAGTCAGCAAGGAGGGGAACTAATTCCCCTAAGTACTCTGAAAAACGAAATTCCCCTTAATTCCACCACCATCCTGCAGAAGTAAACAACAGAGGCCACTAAAGGGAACAGATTACAGCGGCAGTAACCCTTGGGCTCACCAAATCCAGCCCCGACAGCGCAGCAAAGCAACTCTCTGCAATCACACTGTGCCTTTCTGGCTACCTTCCCACTCCTGTAATCAGGTTCCTCCTCATGTGAGGTTATTTCCCCTCCCACACAAGGATCAGCGTGCAACCACAGAGGAGATCAGAGTGGCCTGATGTTCACAGCAGCTTCTTTAATGCTGGAAGCCACGGTCTGCCTGCACTGCTCTGCTGTGCTCAACAGGCAGGGCAGGGATGAGCCTGACCTGGAGCAGAGGCTGTGCTGCAGGAAGCACGGCTTCTGCATCCCTCTGCCTTACCTGCACAGCTTCCCCAGAAAGCAAAACATACATCAGTGCTCACGCTGAATGTATCTGAAGGAAAATACCTCCCCTTAGAAAATCTGCCTACTCAAAAAGTACGTTCTGTTAAGAAATGCCATGTCCATTACCCACAGGAAAGGAATTCCAAGTTGCTATATAATTTTTAACAGCAAGCAGGCACTGATGGGCACAAGCAAAGGCTCTGAGCACCAACAGCCTCACTAACGTGCTGCCCACTGTGACGTGAGCTGGGGAACAAAGTGAGCCGGCCCAACCACACCACACCTCACAGTGCTGCTGCAGCGTGGCCAATAAAGGGTCTCTGGCAGCCTCTGAAGACAATATGAGCCTGACCAACCTTTTCTAATCAGCAGCCAAAGCGTCTGGCCTGTCTGTCAGCAGCAGCATCTCCCAGCAGGGAGTGGTTTATTATTCTAATAAGATGCTCCAGTGAAGAGAGGGTCAGCCGTGAAGCACTATCACGAGAAGATTTAATTAGACTTTTTTACACTGACTGAAGACACTTCCAGCACACAGACAAAAATTTAAATACTGAGATAAATGGTAATGTATTTTAAAGCAAGGTTACCTCTGTTTTCTTTGTTTTAAAAACAGAATTTATATTCTCCTTTCTCTTTTTTTTTTTTTGTGCTGGCTGCTCTCATTATGAAGCTGCACTGCCCAACTTACAGATTTGGTAATGATAAAACCTCCAAGCTGATTACTCCAAAGTGCTCTGCCAAGCAGACAGCTCTGCATTTTTTCTGGAACGAATCTAGAAGACAGCATAAACCAAAACTAAATGCAGTCATGAACCTGTTGGTTCATCAGAGTGGAAGTTAGGTAAGTATGATGTTAAAGACAGGAATAATATACATTACTAAGGTGTTTTAATTAAAAATGTTCTGTATGAAGAAGTGAATGGGAGTCAGTTATATCAACACATAGAGTTAAAAACTTCCTGTACGGGCAGGCAGAACTTTCATTAATAACCTTTTATCAAAGGCTTTCCTAATAACAACAGGAGGAAAGCTAAGCCAATGACGAAGGCCAGGGCTATTACAGATACCTCAATCACTTGGAAACTATTATCTCAAATTCATGCTGCTACCACAATCCAGGTTCACCTAGCAACATGACAGCAAACTACATGATTAATTAGCTAACACAGAGCTACTGAGAGTCAACCAGTTGAAGGTGACGTCCTGCAGAAGCAGTGAAGTTTCTGAACATCAGTAAACTGGCAGATACTTCAAAATCCCTTGCCATTCATTCACAATTTGCATTCACTATTCAGAGCATTGACATGTACTTCTGTAGCTGACTTTTGTTTCATCGTGGAGCTGTTCTTCACTTCTTGCATACTTACAGAGTTTTCTGTGAATTCCAAACACAAATGAAATGCAATAAATCAGACATTCTGAATGGCATCCCATAGATATATGTTTTTTTTTTTGTTGTTTTTGTTTTTTTAAGAAGAGACAAAAATATACAAGCCACTAATGATACTGAGTAACTGCTTGGCAACATGAGGCAAACCTCGCCACCTCTGAAAAGGAACCACGGGGATGGGAAAGCTGAAGAAGAAAACTCTACTAAAAACAAGTGGACTGTAGTTAGTGACATACTCAGCTGCACTACTCGAGGTGTGCTGTTCTGCCTGCAACCTGTCCCATCAGGTGGAAAACAGACCACTTTGTAAACTACAGCTCATAAGAAGCACAATGCAAATGCAATACTTCTTTAGAGTTAGAAGGCAAAGGAAGTCAACCACCACCTGGGAAGGTTTTGTGCGAGAGAAGACTTCCGCTCACCCACCAAAGCATGCAGGGAAGCACAGAATCATATTCCTGCTTCAAGAAGGCCTGGCAGGACCACCTTTGAAATGCCAATCAAAGCCTCAGACAACACAGTGATCTCTGAAATGTGCTCTGCCTTTGTCAGAAGCATGCTTTGATGAGGAATACCACCCCCAGACGGGTGCTCAGCACCTGAAACACCAGATCAATGATAATCATCTGCAAATTATTTCCTAAATTGCAAATTAATAGATTACTTGCCAACAACACAGCTCAGCGACATTTGCCTAACCAGCTGAATAATTTCTTTCCTTTTCTTTTTTAAACGTAAGACTGAATCATAAAGTTAAAAAGCAACAAATGCTCAAACTTAAGTATTATTTCTAATAACAGTAAAGCACTGTTAGTTATGACCATGACTCTTCAAATTATGCATCAGCCACGTAGCTGGAGTCCCAAAATTAGACCTAAGTTGGATTTGTCTTTCAGTCCTCCAAAAAAAAGCTCTTTTTATAAGACCTGTCTACAAGGCACAAATTTGTCATGAGCAAAGGCATCATCTTTGCTGAGAAACTGTCAAAATCCCAAAGCCAAAATGAAACAGAAGGATCTGCATTTAAAAGGCAAGTAGAAAAAGCTTGCTTGTGGCTTGAGGGAAGCTAAGTTTCACAGCGCTGCTTTGGACAGAGTTGTAAAATTCTGATTTAAACTACATCAGAACAGTAAGGTATTCTGTGCAACTTCCACAGTGCATTTGATTTTAACACCAAACATTAAATGCAACAATCAGCAAAAGTGCTCAACAATTATGAGATTGAAGGCACGTCGGGAGCTTGACACAGACTGACAGACTCCAGCCAAGCTTGCTGTGTAATTATTTCACGTGTCTGCGCTTTGTCTTGCATCACTGAAATGAACACCTAAAGGCAAGAACACAACGGATACAGAATAATACATCAGCATGCATTTCTCAGAATGAATACTGACAGTGGATAGTTAAAAGCTTCCTATTAGGTCTCACAAGCAGGAATGATACAGTCATTCATTCTTTACAAAGCATCACTCCCGGACTCCGGATTCTGTAAGAAATCAGCTGGCAATAAAGACAAAAATCCAGATTCCCATCCTACATGCAAGCACTGCCTCACACTTAATGCCTCCTCTTATCCCAGCTTTGTACAAATGTTGCTTGAGTCACTCTCAGCACTCCCACACCATTCCAAGAAGATGCAATTCATACACTTCAGGTGGGGAAACCGAGGCATGCAGCAACTTAACAGAACAGCAATTTGCTCCATAATACCTTATTCAGGAACCTCTGCATCTTCGAGTACTTTTCAACATACGTGGCTGAGAATGAAAAGGCTGACCACTATCCCACGATTGTATTCTGTGATGGATGGAAACAAAGCACTACAGGCAATAATAGAGCATAGTAACCATATACAGAATGCAAATTTCGTTTTCTTCAAGGCGTGCAGGCAAACAGCAATGGTTAAATGAGCAACTGGCTGAAAGTATTACTTTATTTCCCAAAATAAAATTTGTAAGAACAAAAAAAAAAAAGTCACAGGGAAAAAAACCAAAAAGAGATCTGAGTCTGCTCCTGATGTTAACAAAGCCTTCCTTGCCCAGTGTTTATGCCCTGTGTTATCCATGTAAAATAAGAAACATGGAAAATAAAATAATGAACGTACACATCCAATTAGAAACGCGCACTATGTTACTAACACGCTTGTTTTCAAAACCACATATGCATACTCATGAATAATCACAGTGCTAGGATTTTATTAGGTAAAAATCTACACACCAAAGAGGAAGAGCCATGAGGAACACAACAGCAGCGCAGCATCTGAAAATGAATGAAAACCAAGTAACTTCCCACAGTGAAACTCCTAATAGTTGCAGCATTTTGGTTATTTTTTTTCTAATAGCAGTTGGACAAATTGGACAAGCAAAGAGATTCTACCAAAATACTTAAAATTTTTACAAATGAAGGTTATGCTTAGAGAATAATGCCGTGACATGACCAGCTAGAATCTACTACCCAAGTTTTTTCCATTTAACTTATCCATAGGGTTCCTTGTAAACACACGAGTACCCAGAGAATGCCCTAAAGTGAAATTAAAAAGTAATAACAGTTATTTTTAACACTAAGTAAAGAAAACACAGCTAAGCAGCTCTCCTGCTGTGTGCCCTTTTAATTTGCCAATGAAACGCTCCATTCTTCTCCAGCTCCGATGCTGTGTTGGTTGACCAGCTCCAAACTCAGTGCTGCGCCCACCGGGTGCCCGGGGATGCAAACACCCCCAGGTACAGCTGACTTTGGTCCCCTGCCAAGCTCCCACCTACACCCATTGCTCAGGAAATGCCCTCTTTTCCAGTTGCTGTCAAAGAAACAGGTAACACTCGTCGCCTTTATTCTTAGGTAAGACATTCCAGTTTTCTTACTCCTTCTCCAGCACGTATCGCATTTGAAAGCGCTTTCATTGCCCTCACAGAACCGCTGTTCATGTTTTTCCCTCAAAGAGCAGAAGGTTGCTTGGAATCACAGGGAGGTACAGAAATGACGTAAGTAATAAATACATTCACAACCTGTTCGCATCGCATTGCACAGTTATGCAATAACGACGTTTTTGCTAAGCCATCACTACAAAGACCTCCTCCTCCCACCTTATTAGGGCTCTGCTCTTTTTGCTTGTCATCTTTGACAGTGGAATATACAACCAATGAATATGGAAACGCTTCCTGACTTTGGCAAGCGGCTGGTTTCATTTATTCTCTTCCAGTTGATTGCCTGCTGCAGCAAAGCAGCCTCTAGTCCTCCCCACATCAAACAGTCCGGCCAAGAAAGGGGGTTAAAGCAACCACACGATAAAATCACAGCTTTGGCAACAGCTTTGATATCGCTATTAAGCTCACACAAATTTCCTCTCTTATCTAGCTTGTTCTTCACTGCCTAATTAGTCCAATCACTGATAGAACGCTCTGGTTTTTGACACAGAAACAAGCAGTTAAACTAGTGTAATGAAAGACCACAAGTACATTAAAATCTTCAACTTTTACTGAATGTTCAGGGATTCCCCACAGGGCGATCCAAGCGTTCTGCTCCAAAGGTTGCAAGGGCATCCTGTACTGGTCGGGGCTGTGGAAAAACTCCTTAATTGCCACCTTCTAATGGCACAGTTCTCACACAAACGTTACCTTTAAGGCAAACATACATCAAAGATACGTGCTGTTTTAACACAGAACTGCAACTCCCAGTAAAACTAACATTCACCGAGGGCTACACACCGCTTTGGATCTGTACACATCCCGGAAAATGGACACACACATCAAGGACAGTGCACAGCCCCAACTTTCCTATAGGATATGGCTTTTTCACTCCCAACTACGAAGCGTTCCAGTCAACCTCCAGCACAGTAAATGGGAATTACTTCAAATCACTGTGCTCAGTGGCACGAGGCTACACGTCACACCCAGAGCAATACTATTTGAGGGATTGGTTCATGTAACACAAACAGCAATGAGCCCAAGGCCTCTGTGGGCTGATGCCTTCAAGAAAAACATTCACAGAGCTGCTCCCAATCAGGACACACGAGCTGAGGCTATCAGTCCTTAAGGGCTCCCAGCAAATGGTACGAGAAGCTCTTTACATTGCGAAGCAATGATGAAATCTTAATTACATGCACTCTTTTTCCACAGCAGTTGGGTAAGACTATTTGCTGAAAAGCAAATGAACTGCACAGCTTTTTCCCTCAGTGTTAAAAAGCATCGTAAAATTTTACACCACCACTAACGTGCATCTCAGTAATTTACTGTGGCTAAAGCAACACCCAGGACCTTTGTCTCCTGTACTTGCATGGGTATAAACAATCATCCTGCTAATGAGTATCACTAGGAACATTTGGTTTTAGACAAAAATCTTTTCTTTGGCCAATCTGTGTCGATCAATGCCTGCTGCTTTTTTATAATTACTTAGTAAGAAAACAGGCAGCTGTATAGTACTTATCAGAATGAAATGAAATTCAGCATACAACTACAGCCAAAAAAATTGCATTGATCGAGCCTAACAGAATAAAGAAGATTATTACAGAGCCTCCTGCTGCCAGATACATCAATGTATTAGGAGATTAGATCAAGCTTAAACATTTCTGAAGGAGTCATCTTTCTAAAGTTGCATAGAACAGCAAAGGTATCGACTCAGCACCGAGTTCCCAAGCACCAGCACTGAGCTGTGCAGAAGTTGCTCTGTAACTAAGCAGTGCTGCAGCTGAGCAGTGGCACATAGGGGCTGCTCAGAGCAGTGCCACTGCACTGACAACTGCAGGACCTGCAGAGAAGACAAAGCAGGGAGAGACCCCTGCCCATGCAGCACATACTGGGCCCAACTGTGCTAAGAACCACAGCAGTGTGCTAAGGAACCACTCTCTCCCATCTGCAGTGCAAGGCTCCAGCTCAAATCTCACCCAAGTCCTCAAGTCATACAGCTCCAGCTGGGGCCCACAGAAACATAAATGCAAATCCCAAATATACTGCACTGTAAGAGGGTTTTCTGCCGCTGCCTGAATGCTACTTTAATAGAGCTGGATCATGTTTATAGAATAAAAGACACTGTCAGATTTATATTATATTACAACATGCCATGCAAAAACCTAGAAGTCCGAGGTGCAGAAGTGGCTCTGAATCCCAGAAGGTACCTGTTGTAGGATGCACTGCTACACTACACTTTCATTGCCTAAGAACTACAAAATCAGATCACCTTTCTTCCCCTCAGTTTTCAGATGCTCATTAAATGTGTTGTTCCAGTATTCAAAACTGCCCCTATCCAGAGAAATCACATACATCCCTAATAAAGCATGTAAACAACAGACAGCTGACCTCAAGAACCCCACAGATCAAAGAGGGAAAGAGATAAAGAAAATACAGCTACATCATCCTCCTTCCTTCAGTACCCTTGCTATCTCAGCATATTACAAAACACATGTACGGTGTCAAGGCTGAACACTACGGATAACCAAAGTGAACAGCATTGAATACAAAGAGAGAATATTATCAGTGCTTTGTTTTAGAACTTACACTATAATGAAAACTTCACCTGGACTATTTTCCCTTTTTTTTTTTTTTTTTTTTTTGAGTACAGCTTGGTGAAGTGTCTTTCATCACAAATAGGAAAGAATCAAAACAACGCTTTTGCTATTACTTTTCCAGTTAAATTACATTGATAACTAACTAGTAAACTCTACATATCTAAAAGTGACAGACTGTTATTTCACTTAATAGCAGATTGTTCCTTCCACCCAACCCCCAGCATGTAAATAAAACGCACAGAAAGAAACAGCAGGCAGCTCTGGCCCCCCACCCCTGTGTGCCTGCCAGCAGCGGCTGCTGAGCTCCGTGAGCCACTCGTCTGCTGCCAACATGGCCTTACATCCCTGTGACAAGGGCTAGTTAGCTATCTCGTGCTACGTCTGAAAAGCAGAGATAATAACTTGACACCTGTATGTACAGCTGTTCTCTAGATAAAACTCAGTACGATAAAGTTTAATGATGTGCTATCACCTTGGAATTTTTCCCTTTTATACAACATGGGTGTCGAATCACAGCTTTGGGATCAGAACATCTCTGCTGCTGACCCTGAGAAGAGCCAGATCAAACTGTTACAGATCACCATTTGGTTTAAAGGGAACTTATGACAGAACTTCTAATACTGCAGCAGCAACACACCTCTTATGGGGACTAGCATTTTTCTTCGCTTTCAGCAGTGGGAGAAAATGGCCAAGAAGGAAATGAAATAAAAAATGAAAACGTGAGGATTTGTAATCGTAACTTTTCCTTCTGTACCTTAGAATAAAGAACTGATGCTTACTGAGGCACAGGATTGGAACTGGGTGACCCATGGGGTTTCTTACAACCCATTCTAAGATTCAATTCGAAGGACCTGGGGGTCTCACCAAACCCAAAACAAAGGTATAGCACTTCCTTAACAGGACTCAGTTCCATACCCTAAAGCAACTGTTCTCAAAGCAATTGCTGCCATCTCCGGTCGGTGGGCAGAGAAGAAACCCGAGGAAAAAAACAAAAAACAAAACACGGCTGTATCTTAAAACTTGAAACTGACGTATTTTCAATAGCTGTTATTGTGATCTGTTTCTCAGCACTTACCTCCCTGTGACAAAGTTGTCAAAACAGTGATTTCCTGTTTGCTCATTACATGTTATTATGTTCTGTCCAAAAAGAAATCACCACAAAGCTTGGGGATTCTGTTATCCTCCAAAGTAGTGTTGTAGCACGATGTGGAGCATCGTCACAGCATGCCCCTCCACCACTAAGTCCAAAAGCAACGGAACACAAACCCCCAAAGTGAACTGCATGACACATCTGCAGGAAAGGCATTCATCAGTACCCCGAAAAGAAAACAACACAGAAGTGATCCAAGCTGTGCACAAGGTACCAAATACTGAAATGAATGTTGGGGCTGCGTGGCACGCGGCTACAGCGTAATTAAAGCTATTCATGTAAACGTTACTGTCTTACAGAATAAAGAACGAACTTATAATCTTTTTCTTCATATAAAAAGGGATTAATTTGCAGAGCAAAAGGGTCACACATTTCAGCAACACGTTGTCTTACAGGTCCTGCTGCACTGCCTCACTGAAGTCAAGAGAAAGGAATGCCTTGAGAAACTTAAACGTGAACAGGGATATTCAGTGAGCTCCGAGTATTGAAACTTATTGGAAACTGATCTCTTCCTTATTAATACAATTCCCCATCATGTACAGAAAGATATCTCTGTGTTCCAGAATGCAAATGGAGTTTTAATCTTTAATTATATTCTCAAGCTTGGCTCTCCTGGAAAGAAGTACAGATGTGGGCCTGAGGATTATTTCTTTATTACAATATCATCTCTGCGGCATTTAATGAATATTGATACTTAATACAGCTTTGCCAGTCAGGGGAAAGGAGAGTTTTAGAACTGAGCAAAGAACTTCTGATGACTTTTCTCAAAAAGGAAAGCGGAGCTGCACATTTCACTTTCGTTCTTGAATACTTTAAAGAACGGGGCCAGATGTTGGATCAGAGCACACAGTACTCAGTGAGACCCCTGGAGCAACACCTGCAGCCCCACGGCATCGATGCCGTGTGCCACGCTCAGCTACTAAGCACATCTTGGTTTCAAGGCATGAATTCCTGGCTGAGATTTCAGACCTCCAACACGGTGAGGCCTCACTACACAAACACAGTTTAAATACACACACTTAAAACAAAAACACTGCACGTTTCTTGGCTTAAGCATCCTTTGCCGCTATCTTTAATACAATCTGCCTCTTTCGTAATGAAAATCCTGATCCTAGGAAGTAATTAGATGCTGTTTATAAAACAACACGCTGGAAAAAAACCTTTCTCTTCCCAAACTTTTGGCAAAGGGCTCATCAGGCTTCTACTTAATATAGAAACGGTAACTGACACCAGTTCCAAATGACTTAATCTGGCACATATAATGACTGGGTATATCGTTCAGACAAACATACATACATACATACCTTTCAGCCAACTGTTTAAAACAGTATTTTTGTTTTTATTACTGTCTAATTATTTTAAATTGAATTTCTTCCTCAAGACTCAACTGGTGTGTCCACTAGAACCCTGCAATGCTGCTTGTATGACAGGGTCATTAAATCTGTTAGGGCAAAAGCAGGATGAAAAATCAACACTTTGACAGTGCTGGTATGGAACCAAGCTCCAACAAACAACGTCTGGGATATCTGTAAACTTATTCTCCAAAGGCAGATGTGCACGTATTTTCTGACTCAGTAAATAAGCTCTTAAAGGAGACTGCTCACTAAGGTGCTGCTACTGGTGAAGTAACTCCAAAGCACAGAGGCATGTATGCACTTCTTGTCACTGTAACTCTCCTCTAGATAAAGAAAGCAGATGAGATTACAGGAGTTTTGTGCAATGAACCACAGAAGCAGTTTTGATGGGAGATTAGTTATAAACCAGTCAAGTAAACAGGCAGATAGATGGAAGAAGAGCTCACAACTCAGCACTGTGTGGATACACCATGCTGGAACAGAGTTTTGTTACATGGCACTGGTACAATGCAACAAAACAGTTGCACGCCCACTTAAAAGAACAGCCTTTCTGAGTTTCCTCCCAGCACTTTTATCCTCAAGTCTTTATTCTCTTCTGAAAGAAAAATCATCTTCATAACTTTCTGTTCCTCATTTATCTACAGCAGTATTACGGGCAGCACGTCTCTGGGTTTTTTTTGGTTTTTTTAATAAAGGAAAAGTAATTTTGCTGGTCTGCTCCTAGCAATACAGCTTAAATTCACAAAGATTTTTCCTCAATCTATTAAAATGTTTTCTTTGTCAGGTTAGGAAATACATCAGAGCACAAGAGATTTACAAGACAAGTTGAGGAACCCTAAAATATAAAATTGGACTCATTTTTAGTCAAGCCTCTCTATCCACTGAGCCTGAAGTTGTCAAACCAGAACCAGACTTACCATTGCTTATTGTTTATAGCATGCTTATTTCTGCAAAACTACAAATGTCACAACAAATGACCCTAAAAAGCACCATAAAGAGCAAGAGTCTCAGTGCTTACAGTGGTGAGCAAGTTCTTGTTCTGGCAATTTCCTTCCAGGCAGAGAAGATAGATGGTTCATCTGGGAGCACTGAGCAAGCCCCGTGCCACAGAGCTATCCCAGTCCAAGGGTTTTCAGCTGAGACCCCTAAAAATTCCCATTAATACTAACTGACCCTCCTGTGTGTGCCAAAGAACACAGCTGCATGAATATGAAGTCAGTCTTGTGTTTCCTCATTTCTTTCTGCCTCGCCATCTCACAGCGGCTCCCGCTGCCATTTCTCAGCAGCGCAGTGCTGCAGCAGAGACTGCTGTGTCGTGGATAGTTGGGACCCCTGGGGCTCACAGCTCCCAGCCCTGCCAGTCCACCCAGGGCACAGTGCTGGGCTCTGGAGGTCTGGGAGCCAACAGTACAATTTGCTTCGCTGGCAAGCAAAATAAAGCAAGACACACCAAACACATCAGTGACTTCATTTCACAGGGAAGGAAGAAAAAAAGACCTCAAAACTTAAACCTAACAGCCTTCTTATTATTTATTTATTTTATTGTTTATGCTTTTTAATATTAAAAAGCATAAACAAAATAAGCCATTCTAATTTTCAGAAGCGTTGCACGAGCACGCTTTCCCTGTCACATGGAAGGAGCTGACAGCTTTCAGCACTTCAGCAAACGCTGCTCCTGAGATTCTTTAACAGAAGGAAGGAAGCAGCAGCCAGATGAGAAGCATGTGAGGGAACGCATCTATTAGCAAGTACAGGGAGATGTCTTGTTAATAGAAGACAGAAGGAGGGACAAAGCAAGCAGAGAAAGCAGCCAGCAGTTAGTCACTTTCCCATACAGATACACTTGGCTAGAAATGAGACACATATCAAGCTTGTATTCTGTACTTTCAGAGTCAGTGAAAACCAAAACCAAAAAGCAAACGAACATCAAAAGGCCTCTTTCCAAAACTGAGACACAGTGAAATCAGGTGAGAGATGCCACCTGATGTGCCAAATTCTCTGTCTCTATTCAGCATCCTTAGAAACCCTATGATAACAAAAACAGGGAGAAAATGAATATGTTACTGGCAGCGCTTGCATAAGATACAAACCTTCCATTTTTAAAAATACCTTTTTATTCAGCGTTGCTGTTGAAGTTTCTGACGGCTACTAGTGTCAGTCTAAAGCTTCTCACTTCCAAACCAGGGCATAGCAAAAGGCAGCCTAAGGCCAGCAAGGGACAAATGAGTGGGACTACCAAGCATCAGCTTGGCCATTAAATCCCTCCCCTAGCTCCTTCTGGGAGCAGAAGGCAGAACAAAATCACTGAGCATTGCCATTAAGTGTAACATATGAATAACAACTGCAAAAGACCCTTTAAAACATAGCGAAATTAATAAAAATTCAGTAATGCTACCTGCAACTAAAATTTTAATATCAAAGTAAGCAAAGTTAGCATTAAAATAATGATTTGGACAAAAGGTGTTCTAAAAATGTTTATCTATATGAAGTCCCGAGCAAGACTGATTCCTGCATGCCTTTGCAGGCTGAAAAGGATTTCTGCAGTGCTGCTGTTTGCTCTGGTTTGATATCCTAAAATGACATCTTGGCACATAAGCAGTTTTATATACTTAGGCTTAAGAAAAGCGCCAGGTAACTCAGTGGTTCTGAGCAATATTTGATATATGCTTTGACTCATTGCGCATTGTTACTCAGCTCGAAGACTTGCCACAGAACTTTATTTTCATAACACAAATCAAAGCAAGAAAAAAAAGACAAAGTACAGTTACTCCTTTCCCAACTAATCAATAAATCTAAAGAAAATAAAAATAACATTAAAAAAAATATATCCCTGAAGTGCCATGGGAAAATTTGTATTGCAACTAGAAGAGTCTGACTTTTTCCTAAAACGTCCTTTTAAGGAGATGCATAATTCTGCACCTGGATGTTTTCCTCCTTTACACTTTGTGGAGAAACAAGAAAGAAAACGACAGAATTATTCATCATTATTTGCATGAAACTACAACAAAATCAAGATATTAAAATCCCATTTGTCACACTTTCTTTTCCCCCAAAAACACTTTTCAAAAGTCTATTTTTATAACTTTTAATAATCTGCCTCTGCCTTGTGTTGGATATGCGATACTGAGCTCAACAGGTATTTGATTTAATATCACTATTATTCTTCCTTTAAAACACACCAAGATAGCAAGTAACAACAAAATCTGAAAGGGCAAAGAAGCCATAGAGGAAAAAATAACCGGGATGAAGGGCCAGCTGAGTACAAACATGTTTTGATTGTGAATAGTGCTGGAAGTGGTAATAAAACATCAGAATATAATTCCAAGGCTAGCTAAATGTTATAATTACATTTTAACATGGTACCTATCTGCAAAGTCTAGATAAAGGCAATATTAAATAGAAAGGAATAATCACCTGTAGATAAAGAAAAGACATCAGTACTTTTAAGTAAATTTGTATACTGCACACTCTATAAAGATATATACTGCTGCAGCTTTTCTTGCCTTCAATTTGACACAGAATATAAAGGTACAGAGTTTTCTATGAAAAAATGTTACGACAGCTCTTTCTCGTTAAAGCACTGCTGGTAACCAGAGAAGCCACCATTCTAAGGCCTCTGGAATACAAGTCGTGACAACTAGCATCACGGTGCTCTGCTTTATTGACGTCAATTGACAACATCAATTTTAAGCTCGAGACAGAACTCAACAGACCAACAAAGGAAAAGAAAAAAACTACTGAGCCAAAGCCTGTCATAATACACCAGTGCTCCTTCACAAATCTAACGGAAAAAGCATCTTGCCCATCAAACTGGTGGCTCTGCTACGGCTGCCCTCCCAGCCACTCTTCTTTGAATGATGCCTCACCAAAGCAACCAAACATTTTATGGATTCTTAGCAATCCTTTTAAGTTAATATTCAAAGGGTACGTCCTGTTTTCTGCCATCTATTTTCAGGTCACATAGAGAACTAATCTAAGCTTCTTTTGATTCCTTCATGAGCTTGGGCCTGTGGACTCTGGTGACAACAGGGACTGTTATTATTACAACCATGACATTTTTAGTAGCATAGTGTTTATACATCAGTGAGTCTTGTTCTGTGAAAAAAGCACACAGCTTCCACAAAGATGCTCAGTACAATGAATAATTGCTTAGCACTTCATTTTCTACATAATAATCATTTTCTTATAAGTAACTAAATATTTTAAGCAGTTTATTAATTCATAAGCTTAGTTGTGAGCATCTCTGTGTTTCTGGCATCAGTACACAGACTGCCTAAAGTGTTGATACTCTGTGTCCTCAAGCAGTTTCTAAGTGTCCTCATAATTGCTCGTCACCTGTAAAAGAGGTTTAGATCCAATGCAAAATTAACATATGGTGAACAGATGGAATCAGAACAGACATTTGTCAAGAAAGTACTCACACCAAAAATGGCTTGGCTTCTGCCTTTTAGGACCTTCAGAAAGGACCTTCTTGAAGCGCCAAGTCATACTAATCAAGGGAACATCATTCCTCAATGACAATTTTTTGTTGCAAAAATTTGTATGACCTGCTACTACAAGGAATCCTCACAACTTTTCTGTTACCAGAGTGCTTCTCCTTCCACAAGAGGAAACAAAAGACTGCTTCTACAGAATGCCCCAACCACCCAACAAGAATAATTCATCTGGCATGAAACGAAAACGCAAGCACAAAGGCTTCACTACTATGGATTTTTAATAAAATAAACACACTAAAAAGTCAAAGATAATCCCTACTCCACCGTGCAAACTCTTCAAAAGATTCTATGACTTACTGAGGAGGTAAGACGAGAGTTGTTGGCTGGGCTTTCGGTCTGCGTTTCGCAGATACTCCCATCTGGTTGGCCGAGCGTTTCAAAGACTGCTGATTCAAAAGGCCAGATGCTAGCCCGGCATGGTACTGCAGCTGGGGAAGGAAAAAACATACATTAAAACACAAACCTCTGCAGTGCTCTGTGTCAGAATTCTACTATCTGCATCACTTGATTAAAAGTACAGCCAGCCAGTAAGCTAATGTATGCTATTTCATGTATTGCTTGGATAGAAGATGATACGAACAAAAGCATATAAAAATCTGCTGCGAAATAGATATTACAAGGAAACGATGCCATTGGGAAAGTAAGATGATGTATCAAAGACTTGAGAAAGTCCTAACTCTCCTGAAAGTTGGACTTGCACTTAAACATTCAGACTGTTTTCTCAAGGGATCGAGCATCCTTACTTTACAAAAGAAGGTAACAGGAAGAAAGGTGTGACTTTTTCACTGGATAAATTTGTTTTAAGGAAAAAAAGATGAGCATTATTTTAAACACAGCATTCTCAAGGAGGCTTCCGTCACTCTAAAGAAAAATCTAGCCTTTAAAATATCAAGTAAAACGTCCTGATAGTGTTTCAGCAGGAAGATTCATATTCAGTAGCTTTCTTCTCTACCCTTTTATTTTACTTGTCAATAAATGACAGTTTGTGAAGGACGTATGCGAATTTAAAAGTTTCAGTACCACCCTCACTGCTCACAAATTTGAGAACAGCCACAATGCTGTGCCTGTCCTGAAAACAGCTTCTGGTGCAACAGGTTCCAAGTTCTCTAGATGCTTTCAGCTCAGGCTCCTGGCTCTCTCTTTTGAAGGGAAAGGGGAAAAAGCTCAAGATTCAGTCTCAAGACAAACACAATCCCCTTTTGCACCCACTCCCTACGTTCTCATTAAGCCATCTACAGATTTGTTCACATAAAGGTGAACTGTTTAACAAGTTACCAACACCAATCCCACAATCCACATATGAAAAGCTGCGCAGTTCGGAAACAATGACTTACAACATTCAGAAAATAAAGTGGCTTTAGGCACAGCTATTCTGCAGGGAATGGACTGAGTCTGTGGGAAGCAAAGCCTGGGAAAGCAATCTACTTGAAGGTGGATATGAAAATCAGTGAAGCCATCCAGGCAGCCAATCAGACCCAAATGGCAATGCCTGGAGCAAGCAGAATGTCCCCTGCCCTGCTCCTGACGTCCCTGGCACATGGTGTGAGCAGTGGCACAACACTAAGCACTGAGCACTGCCCTAACAGCTCATCTGAGCCTGTGGATTCTGATGAAATTTGTTTTTCTACAGATTTCTGAAATGAAAAAAAAAAAAAAAAAAAATCAATGAGAACAATGGACAGTACACGTCTGAAAGGCAATGTTTCAAAGTGTCAGGGGCTCAGTTTTCAATCTTCACTCCCAGAATTTGCAGGGAGTGTAGTATGTTGGGAATTAAAGAGAAAGGCAGCTCTGGCAAAACCTCTGACTCCAGGAACACACTTTTCCCCCTTGCACCCTGCAACGAGTAGCTCTCCTTCAACCATTTTGTGCTGTTGATGCCATTCAGTTCACTGCACAGGATGTCACCGATAGATAACTCAAGTAAATAACATCATTTGGCCACTTGCTCCAAGACAGAGGTAATCAGGGGCGTTAATCATAAATGAATTTTAAATGTAACCTTTTGAAAACATTTCACAACCTAGCTGGCTAGTCTGACATTTAGTGGGCAGACACAAGGAACGTAGGAAGTAGAAATAAATAGATCCTAAGAAACAATTCCGTCCTTGAAGGCTTACTCCCAGTGGTTAAGCTATTTTTATTAATTATAAGTATTTGTACATAATCTACCTTCGCTTCCAGGAATGCAGATCCAACTGTCAAAATCTATAATGGCCCATTAAATATTTACCAAACCATCCTTATAATGGGAGAAAAGGTCAAAGTTAATAAAACTGACAGGCGGTTCTGTCCAGCTTGATTTATACATTATTAAAGCATCACATGCTGCATCACACAGAACACAGTCCTTTTTGGGGGCAAAGGGGTGTTAACTGAAAAGGTGGGGAAATCCTTTCTTAATCGTTTGTTCTGAGCGGGAGAAATGAGACTGAAAGCAGCAGTCAAGCAATAAAGCCAAAGCAGCACCAGCAGCATCAGAAATCCAAGCAGGAGAACTGCAGGTCTCCAAGAGCCCGGGACCCAGCTGGGGATCCGCGGCATGGTGTCTACGGATGGGCACGAGAGCCTTCTGCTGCTGTGTTCCCAATGACCTCCCATCTGCTTTTGACTGCCGCGTTCATTTAAACAAGCAGACCGGTAAACAGCAAGAGCTTTGTCCGTAACACAGCTGAACACTTAGTGAACTTGAATACTGGTGCTGGTGCAGCGCTGGGTGTACTGTAAACCATTTCTTGGTTAGCCACTAAGGAATTGCCCCATCATTCGGAGGCGTTACTACAAAGCAAGCCTCCATGTCTCTTGGCCCTTGGGAATTCCAGCTGGTTTACAAGAAGCTCAGCGCTTTTCTTCCTTATGAAACACTCTAAAAATTCAGCGACATTGATTCTTTTTCCCCCCAGTACACAGAAACGAAACAAAATCTATTTCAGAAAACTAAAAACCAACAACAAGGAGATCAATATACGGCAGTTAGCAGCCAGGATATGTACCAGTGCCAACTCGTACAGTTTCACGATAGCTGATATTTTTCTTATAACTGTGGTTGCAAATGTGCAAATCCCACAGTTGAAAACCAAGGGAGGCTCTCGTTCTCAAGGATGTAGGAAAACTACTGAAAATAATACAGATTTTGTACACTGAAAAGCTGTACCTGAAGGTGGATAAAACAGAACATAGATTACTTTTAATTTACCTTATTTCTGAGAGTCACAGTTTTTATTCCTACATTCACAGCAACATGGCCTACATTTTAAAGAAGAAATGAATTTCACTAATGTTTTACAGGTGCCAAAATGTATGTTTTCACAGCAGCAGAACGTGAAATCTGAATTCATAGAGGAAAGTTGCTCAATCCTTCTCACAAAAGTGAAATACAACACAACAGAAGACAGCACTGTGGAATCCCTTCTCTCACCGTTGCAATTCCTTCCTTCAACGTGACTTTATTCTTAACATGAGCTACTTAAAGAGCAACCTGGTCCAGGGAGCTGCTTTGGCAGGGGGTTGGACTCATTGATCCCTAGAGGTCCCTTTCAACCCCTACACAGTCCTGCGATTCTGTGAAATATGGATTGGATGAAGTTTCATCAGCACTAATATTTCTTAATCACATCATGTCTTCTCTTCATCCCGTTCTGGAGGCTCTTTTCACATCAGCACCAAGGCAATCCGCTCCCTAAAACAATCTAAACAAAAAAAAAAAAAAAAAACCCACAAAACTCTCTATCCCCTTGGAAGACAGAACTGCCTTCTGCACATCATTTTAAGACCTGGAGTTGTAGCCTACATGCCATGCCAGGGTCTCAAAGCAGAAGCATGCAGCCAGATCCCATCACGTGAGCAGAACAAACCGACATCATCTCGAAGAGAGCCTGCACGTTTCAGAGCATAGTTACTTTACAGCGTACGTTATGAAATTATATATATCTTAATGCAAAACTTTGGAAGTTAAAGCTTCATCATTAGAATCACACTGGACCTAAAGGTCTTTGCTTACATAATTCACAGGTTGCAAATTTCACCTGCACTGACTGCCCAACCAAGTCATTCTACTCCACCAGCTTACAAGGCCAAGTAAAGGTCCAGACATTGGGAGGGTGGGTGGGGTATAATAACCTGAAGCACTGACCACGTAGACTTCCCATCACACATTCCAGTTTTATATTAGTGTTACTCAAAGCTTTCTAAGCACCTTGTAAAGAAATGAAATCACCAGAATGACTTTTGCTTGTGATTGCATTCCCTGTAGTGACATTTCTTTCAAACCTTCCCCATGTTTAGATACAAACCACACATACACCTGAGAAAAATGCTTAAGATATATATTATATTTTATAAAGAAATAAAATGCGCATCTCTTGGAGAAATTGAGTTTTATAGAACTGCCTGACAGACACTTATCAAAGGCTTTTCACTGCAATACTAGCAAATGCATGCACATTTGCTTTCTTTTAAGTTGCACGGTACTTTGCCCCGCATCATTACATTATTTCTCCCTTGCAGCTAACAAGGGATTTGTCTGTTATGATAAAGCTCTGGCTGTTCTTTTGAAAAGAGCAATGAGCAGGAAAGCAGGACACTCCCACAGTTTCATCTCTGCACACTAAAGTAAGCAAAAGAGAAATTATACTACCTTAATTGTTATTTTTAAGCCTGCCTGCGATAATGAGCCCGGTTTGGAAATTTTTTGTTTTGTTTTTTGTTTCCTCCAAACAACGTTTGATCATTTTAGAATAGCTGAATTCTCAGCTTGGCCAAAACAGCATCAATAAACCAAGAGAGCAGAGTCTCCAATTTATTTACTCATTGGTTTTCCTCTTGTTGAACTGGGCTGCAGGCTTTTCAATTAATAAAAAAGCTGGATGCTGTGCTTTCGCTCTACTTTACAACTTAATTAGGACACTTTGTTCCATTATCTTAAACATTTATTCCCCCCTCCTCCCCAGCCCCCCTTCCCAGTTTATGTGATTATTTAAACAACAAACATCTACCCATTAAAGGAACAAGGGCTACCCCCATTTCATTTGTTTTTTAAATCCCACTACAAAAGTTATTCCATCCTTTCCTGATCTCCCTGATCCAGCTAAACTACAGAACTAATGAGCTCACACATCTGTTAAAAGCCTCTTGCATGCAGCTGATCTTATTTGCATTGCATCGGGATGCACAGTGCCAGTGCCTCCTCTGGTCAATAACCCATGTGGTGGGGAGCGGACTGCAGACATGACCTTGCTTTTCCTCAGGTCTTTCCTCCCAGGGCTAGAGAATTGAAAAAGTTCAGTCATGTATATACTTGATAAAACAAGAGGAAATGCACTGATACATTCCCCTGCTGGTCTTCACGCTTTGTCTTCTCTAGTTTTATTCTATTGTCTTTGGATCCGTACTTTTGCTGAAAGCACTGTTTTAATTAGTGTTAGATCTCAGCCTTAAATTGTCTTCATCCCACACTTCTAAAAACGCTGAAGTGCTACTGATGAATGACCCCATCAACGTTCCCTCACTCCAATACTGCTGGCAAGCCTTTGGCTCTTTACCGTGCAGAGATAGCAAATCTGCCACTCCCAAGGAACTGCTCAAAACTTCAGCTCTGCATCCTCACTGCCAATAAAATCACCTGCTCTGTTCAAAGCCTCTTGCAAAAGCCACTCCTCCTCTTCCCAGTTTTTTCTGTCTATTGTTTAAAACATTTTAGAATGTATTAAATCGTTACATACATTTATTGGATCATATCAAAGCAACACTGTGCAGCCAACAGGTTCTGATGATAACCTGGGGTTACAGACTATGCTACCTTATTTATCTCTTCTGAAGGGGTAATATTTTATGCTAAAAATGCCTATTAAAATGTTCAGGTGTTCTGAAGGATTTGAACATAAACACTGATTTCAGATGACAGTGTTTCCTGAAATATAATTAAGTAGAATTAAACTGGCATCTCATTGCACGTGCAAGTACAGCCTGTACACATAAAAGCATCTCAAAAAGCAGGATGAAATTATTACACTGCGTTCTGCATCTAAATGACAGATCAAAAACACACACAGAAGCCAAGAGCAGTATCTTCAGGTAACCCTGAGCCCAAGGCAGTGGTTGGTGCTGAGGAGGTCACATCCAGTAATACAGAAGTGGTGTCACTCCGCTTGATATATTCACACTGTGCATTCACTTTGTGGAGTTTAATGAAGTCTCAAGAAGTAAGAAGTGCACTGGACCAATATTCGACAGAAAACCTGAATTCTTCTTTGAGAAAAGGATTCTCCTTGCATAGGGCAAGCAATCTGTAGCAGGGAGGAGTTGTCATTAAAACTGAAGACTGAGTAAGGCTTCCTCTCATACTTTCCCTAGTGCTGCTGTGCTCCCTTAAAAACCACCAGAACTGAGCTGAAGACACAGTTGTTGGACTGAACTTATTATTTTCTAAAGCTTCCAGACTAAATCTTTTGTGTCAGGGGCTCAGGTGGCAGCTGTGTCAGGATAAAGAACAGCATGCTGCCTCGCTGACAGGGGATGCTCAGGTGCTTAAATAAGAAATGTGAAGGTACTTGAAAACTAAGTGGGAGAATGAAGGGCTGGAATCAGCTGCAGAAAGCCCCTTCGAGTTGCCTACCAGCATGCCAAAGGCTGCAGCACCATAGTCGGGCTTTGCCACTACAGCGAACAAACCACTTTGAATTAAAAAAAAGAAAAATGAACATTTTCCTTAAATGAAACCTCTCCAATGTGCAGCTCATTCAAACCCAACCAGTCCAAGGTGTGCAGCCAGGCAGAGGTAAGGAAGGCAGCCCCTGGCACCTGAGAGTGAGCTCCTCCTGCTGAAGAAGCTCCACTGAGCACTTTCTCCAGCTGAAACAATATTACACCACAGCCAGGAACTGTAAATTACAAGCATCTTTCATCATTTGTTTTTTTAATTCCTCAGAATATCATGGCTTACAACACTGACTTCTGAGATCTAACACAAGGTTTAGGTATATTAGCACTCTGCAGTTAATAAGGACTCTTCCATGGGAAGCTGGATAATCACATCTGCAGTCCATGTCATTGGTACTCAAAGTAAGGAAATCATCCCACGCTACAGTAGTGGAGACCTACACGTGTTTTACTACATCAATCTGTGTGATGCATTATTAAAAATATCAAAATACAAACAAAAACTTTGAATGCTAGAGCCCCAGCTTTAGTGATTTCTGAATGTCTGTACTTCAAAGGACCAACCCGAGATCGATGATAAATTCCAGTTTGGAAAAATTGGGTTAAAAGAAATGTCAAACGAGACGTACAAAACACAGGCATTTAAAGAATGGTAGCCAAATCATTTCTTTGGGCTTCAAGGAGTGAAGTTATGAATGTTTTCAGGAATGAATAAAGAATCTATCAGGTTTGATTGATAAAAGCGTAGCTTTTAACTAAGACTGAAAAAAACTGAAGAGTGGCAACATTTTTGCCCAGAATAATATGCTTCCTCTGCTTTTTCTCAGCACAGTGCACATAAATCAAAGAAATGTTAAAGAGGCCCATACATCACTGGCTGGCATTTCTAAACTATTTACAAAATCTGTAATAGTCAAGAGGATGGAATATATAGAAGTGTGACCAGAAAAGTTACTGAAAGAAAAAAGGCACTCCTACCATCCCAGCAGGGTTAATTAAGGTTGGAAACAACTCCCTCGATGGTACTATACTAAATACTAAACCAAACCAACCCTGATGATGCTCGGTTACACGAAGCAAACAAGACCAAATATTATCCAATACAGGGAGAACGAGGACTGGAGCAATATGCCCTCTCCATGATTAAGTGCATGGTTCTGAAAACAGATGAAGTAAATGATCTAATAAGGCTTAGAGCATAGGCAAAGGCAGCGCTGACTCTGCAGCTGCCAGAGGAGCCCCCAAAATATCAATAACTCCAGCGCCTAGCTGCGTATCCATCACATTTTCACACCCTGACATCTGAGCCTACAACACGCTTATACAGATGAGGTTTTCCTCAACAACTTTTACAAATGAGAATCTCATCTCCTCCTCCAAAAGGAAAGGCACGGATTATGGAAAGTTTATCTGTCCATCTGTTGAAGATGTCACACTCTGACTAGAGAGTGCAAAAAGCAGAGAGCTGTTTTACAACCACATCCAAAACTTACTGTAGTCAGAACTAGTGTAAATGCCATATGCTTTGCAAAAACACCTCTTTTGCTAAGCTTTTTTAATTTTTTTTAAAACCACAGCACAAAGAGTTCAAACCCTGTTGCAATCTTTATTTCCGAAAATAGATCACATACCCTCATCTTCCACACTCGGGTAAGCTAAATGATGAGAAAAACAAGGAAATACTACAGCGTGCAATGAAATCTAGAAGAGATGAGCTCCTCTGCAAGAAGGCAGTTGTAGGGATGGCAGCAGTTTATAGAGACTCAAGTGGGACCACATGGAGAACAGTGGGACCACAGGGGGAACAGGAGCTGGGACACAGCACAGGGCAGCTCTACAGCTTCCTCTGCCTATGGGAAGGGTTTCCAGCAGGAATGTTTCAGATGAAGCCAGTGGGACCTCAGGAAGATCTTCAGGATTAGAACAAATGGAATATACCTCATATTATTTTCATGGGAGTTTATAATGATATTGTAATTAACTCAATCACACCGCAAGATTAATCGCCTTTAAAATGCTCCCAGACATTCATTACAGGCCTAATTAAAATTCTCTTCTGGTGCTGAGCCAGCAAGAAATAGGAAACCGCCTGCTAACTACGCATACATATCTGCTGTCACCTATTCTCTTCAACAAAGTATCTGCTTCCACTGCTCAGCCAACGGTTTGTTTTTCCTTTTCAAAAGAAAGAATGTATCAAAGGCAGCAATAAAAACGGTCGGACAGAACTTCAACACCTGCACCAGCATACCAGCTCACTACAGCTTTATTTCTAGTTTCTCTGCAACAGTTCAGGACTTCTACAATAGCAGATGCCTTTCCTCCCACACATCAATTAATTTGCAAATGCACTCAGGTTGTAGAAATAATGAAGTGCTGAATGCTTTCCTATTGGCAAGTCCTGCTGTCAGGAGGTAGAAGCTGTAGGCGAGGTGCTAAAATGCGCTGCTATATGCATGCCAAAGGAAAGACATGTCACATGAAACTTGGTTGACAGCTAACAGGGCACATCAGTTATTTTATTTACCCCTCTCCCACTGGCCCCGAAGGGAAGAAGTCCTCTCCAGGAAGCTCTGTATTGTATTTAAGTAGATGTTTATAGCATACCGTTTTATTGTGAGGTCTGAGCTTTTGTGCTGACCAATTAAGCATTTCGTATTTAAAGGCGGACATACAGGAGGAGAGAAGCAGCATTCTTCTAACGTATTGTTACAGATGTTAAGAAAATTGCACTAAAAATTGTTAAAGCTACAAACAAAGCACTCAGTAACCAGGCAATAGTCAGGCTCATGGTTAGCACTGACTTTGATTATACTTCCTTCCAAGGGACCTCAAGTCTGCACGGACCACAGCAGCACATGGATGCACAAGCAGTTACTCAGCACCCGTTTTCACAGGAAAAGGGTATTTACAGCATTACACAATGCCCACACTCATCTTCTCGGATGTCTTCCATGATATTCTCCTGCTTTATCTGACATCTTTGCAAACAATAAGTTTACCTTCAGAATTCTTATTCTGCTCACTCTGGAGCAGAACTTTTTGAGCGCTGAATGATTTCTCACTTTGTACATTTGAAGAAGGGCTCCTGCAGACCATAACTGCTGACAGATGCACTGCAGCTCCTCACAGCTGCCCAAGGAGGCTTTCAGTTGGGTTGTGAGCAAGGTTAAAATCTCTACCACCCCACTTCTATCCCTTGAAATCAAGACAGAAAGTAATGCTCCTTTATCAGCCACTAATTGGTGCTGAAGCACATCTTACTAGCTACGCGTTGTAAGTAAGTTAAAAACTGAGATTCCCAACTTCCAAATTCAGTTCTGTGCTACAGCATGCTCTCATAGACCCTTCTCAATTCAAGTCTCAGATTAGAAGGAGCACAGTCACTGAGCCCAGGAGAGGCAAAAATAAGGTACATTAGGGTTAAGAGCCTGGACAGCTGGAGTCGATCCTAGGCACAAGCTTCTGAGGAAATACAAAGTCAACCTAACAGAACCTTTGTAAGTATTCAGTTTTGCTTCTCACCTACCTTAAGCTGCTTCTGCCTTGACAATTTAGCCAGCATAGCTAGAAAAAACAGAATACACGTGCTCACCTCTGAAGTCTTTCAAGGCACCATCTCATACTATCCCTCTCCCACTGTTCCAACGCTTACTTATCACAAGGGTTTAAAACCAAAAACTTCAGCTGCAGTTTGAACAGAACTTCTATTTTCAACTACTTTTTTTATTTTTGGTCTTGCCTTGCTAAAATGAAGAGCCCTCTTATCTCTCCCCCAGCAGTAAAGATGCTGATACAAAACAAGCGAGACATCCATTACATTTTATGAGTAATATAAATTCAACTTGTTTGATCATACAGAGGGAGCACAGGAATCCAAATGCTTTTGATCAGTTCTCATGTCACCCAACCAGAAAACCCAGATTTAACAGGCTCCTGAACAAATGGTAACAAAACAGTTTTGCAATTAAAGTACAGCTTAAAATCTTTTTCAAGCCTTAATAACTGAAAATGTTATTAGTAAAGGTACTAACAGGTAAGGAAACCTGCTTTTAAAAATAGATGATTTTCTGCTTTTAAAATATGCCATTTTCAGGCTGACCTTGTAGCTTTTAAATTTTTATAGCATCTTCAGATCCAATTTGAGATTTTCATATGGGGTAGGCAAGCCTTCTTATGTTCTGTATTAAATGCGAGACACCTCCTTGGCATGATCTGCAATATTAATAATATAACAGTACCAATTTCAGGAGCAGCAGTGTAACATCAGCACATGCATATCTACATGAACGGAAATTTAACCATGTATAGCATGAAAATCTGTCATACAACACTGAAAAAAACCCAAGTCTCAGATTATATTTGAGCTATCTTAGGCTTTCTCTTTTGCCACACAAACGCGTGACCTTGTCGTGCTTCACAAGGTAACACCGATGCATCTGATGCAAGAAAACATATGCTTCTCCTTACTGGGTTCAAAACAGGAGTAAAGAGGAGAGAGGATGATACTCAGGGCCAAGCTGAGCTTCTGAAGAGCAGACTTACAGCTGTCAGTGTATTCAGCACAAACATCCCTCACCAAAAAGGCCCACAACGCTCATGCAACAAACTGCCGCAACAGAATCTGAAATGTTTGCTGTTTCCATAATGTAAGACCACGAACTTCTAGTTTAGCTATAAGACTGCACTGGTGTTATCAGAAGGACCCTGAGACTGAGCCATTTTTAAGTCGTCATGGGAAACAATTAAAACCATGGGAAAGCCCGAGTGATTAATTTTTATGGACTTCAAAGGAGGTTGGCATGCATTTGACTTCTCACAGATCAGCAGTCATGCAGGCACTCCTCACTAACCTAATTAACACTGAACTCTACTACAGAGCCCAGACATCTCAGTTCTGCATCAAGTTCTGGACGTACCTTATTTCTGTATCCTGAACATCACTAAGAACGTCTCCCAGAATCAAAACTCAGCACCTCAGCAGTGCCCCAGTTCAAGGCACCAACTAAACAGTCCTTTCACTGCTACGTACACTTCATCAATAATGCACTCAAAATTGCTAATGTTATTCTATTGCTTCAGGTGACCATCATAAAAAAAAAATAAGGCATAACAAATCAGTAAGGACGTTACCTACATCCCACTCAAAGCTTATTTTATCAAGTCAACAATTTAGCAACATGAACAACTGACAACGCGTTCAACTGCAAGGATTTGCCCGAGTCATTAAAGAAAATAAAAGAGCAAGTAAAACTTATAAATGGTGCTGAGAGCTGAAGGCTCAGTTCTGGAGTGCTAAGCAAACAGAAACAATCGAACTGCCACGGAGCAGTTTGTAATTTATACTATCGAGCCTTACACTTGGACAGTAGGAAACAGATGGCTCTGCAGTATGGGGACTGCTCCTCAAGGGCCGTCAGCACAGGGACCCTGCAGCGATGCAGTAGCATTGGTCTGTCCAGTTGTTGCAACAGTCCCTGCAAACTGAACTGCAGTGGTTTGGAATATTTAGAAAAGAAAAAAGTATTTATTAGTTCAGTAAGCTTGTATTCTCTGGTAAGACACAGTTTTGTTCAGTTTTTCTTGGACCGAGCTGCACAGTTCTGTGCAAGTATATGCATGCAAACCACCCAGCACCACAGCATTCCTCTTCCTCTCCTGTCCCCCTCCCCATAATCCCACATTGCACAGAATGGCTGTGAGTATCAGCTACTCAGTTCTACTTTTAGCTCTGCTTTAAATAAAAGTGCACTGAGCGAGAGATGCATAATGAAGGCTCACAACCAGAGCCAGTACAGCCTGCAATTGGGCAGCATCAACAAGCTGTGGGGTTTTCAATTTTTGTTCTTTTTTCTGGCAGACTTACTTAACTGGGTAGAACAAAATCAGCATTTGCCAAGGGAGGTTTCCAGCCACACACAGGAGCAGACAAGCAGCTAGTTTCAGATGAAAGTCCCACTCCAGACCTGAGGACAGTCAGAGCCAACCAACCTGCAGCATGGGCAGTTCTTGTCAGAGGGCAGAAATGCAGCAGCAGCAGGCCACCAATCAGAAATAAAACTAACCAGTTTTATTTCCATCGGAGGAGAAAGATAAATAGATTATGAAGAGAAAAACACATTCATCACTAAACTTTCCGTAGTTCACATCTTCTGAAATACACAGGGGAAGGCATAAGCTGGGCAGCATTCTGAAAGAAGTCAGCACTAAAGCACAGCTGAGAGCAGTTCTGGCTAGTCTGTAGAAGC
The DNA here is from genome assembly GCA_036925125.1 of Oreortyx pictus. Classification (NCBI taxonomy): domain Eukaryota; kingdom Metazoa; phylum Chordata; class Aves; order Galliformes; family Odontophoridae; genus Oreortyx; species Oreortyx pictus. Next base: position 6,735,629 of record JAUPFR010000022.1, read on the forward strand.
ATGAAGGCACGCATTCGTTACTGCTCCCAGTCAGCAACCAATATGATTGTTCCTTAAAGTAACTCATCTTAAGGAATTCAGAATAGGTTTCTCTTCTGGAATTGACTGCACAACAGACATCAGAACAGAAGCCACAGAGCACTGCCCAGCACACAGAGCCACAGCACTGTGCCTACCGTGCCAGCTGCCAGCAGCACTGCTCCTCTCGAGAAAGCAAGTGATTACGTTTGATTAAATACCGATTTTGCTCAAATGCTCTTGATTTTTCCTGCCTTTTTCTAATTTCACGTTGGCAAATGATGGCTCTTACATTAAAGTGTTTTCATACATAACAGTATCCTGCTGGCAGAACTACCACACTCAGGAAAGAACTCTGCAATTCAAAGGGAAAACAAGAAAAAAAAAAAAGAACATAAGTAAAAATAACCACTGGGCTATTTTATTCTTAATGACTGTTTGTTGCTTTGTTTTATTCTTTAAACCTTGCAAACCTCCTTCCACAAAGAAGATTCTCTTATAACCTGATGACTCCCCAAAATCCAGGGACTTCATGAATGCATGATGTATGCTTACATACAAACTCTTTGAAGTCCTCTGGAGCGTCCTCCTAATCTGATGATTAGGATATATGAAAAGAACAACCACATTTCCAGCAGCCTACATGCACTTCCTCCATACTTGCCTGTTTTCAGTAAAAGGGTACTTAGGAAACAGTGATCAACTGGGTTAAAGAAACAGAAGCAGCAGCAGCTTACAAGAAAACAAAATCCAAACCAGTCCAGCCAAGGCACTGCAACCTCATCAGGCAGTGAGAAAGTCACAGAGCATTTGCTGCTGCTCTGATTCGATCGTGCAAACCTCTGAAAACTTTCACTGGTCCATTACTTATTTAGAAAATATTCCTCCCAGATTTACCATAAGAGTAGTGAACAGGAGTCCTCAGTTATCTAGATCTCAGACCGCAGCTAAGAAACTAGAACGTATACCAACATTAGCAGGCTAAGTGCTGCAGGTATGCAGAAAGGCCATTGTACATGAGTGCACAACAATGTACCTTAGTCCACCCAAGCACATCCTTCAGCTGCTGCTAACAACAAATAACCGCCATATAATGGTTAATATTCCCCACCACTGATACTTCTGAGAAGTGTTTTTTTCTGAGGGTCATCTTTCAACCTAACAAAACCCTCACTGTGACACGACCACTGGTATAACATCATCAGATATGCAACGCAGTATCCTCTGATCCAGGAAAAGTTCCCCTGCCATTCACATCCATTCCATTTTAACACCTTTTCTCCACTTTTGCCCTATGAAAGAGCCACACAGAAAAGTAAACTTATCGGTACTGGAACATAAAATAAATCATCATGAGGAATGGAGACCTCTAAGAGTCACAAACACGTTTCACTTTATCAAAGTAAATCTTTTTCTCCATCAGCTCCTCTTTCACATCAGGATTCTTTTCACTTTCTTGCAAGAGAAATGCATTATATCCAAGCCCTGCTTCTACTTTGTGCAGGCTGCTACGGCAAAGCAGTCATCTTGTTCGTGATACTGCAAAACTTCACAAGGAATTTATTCACGTCTCTATGCAGAGACATCCTCCGTGTCTTTGACATGGAAATCTGACTTCGAAATGGCACCTTTACCAAGCAGGATTCCAAACCCATCTTGCCACTACAGACAACTATATAATACCAGGCTGTGACATAAATGGATGTTCTGATTCTCCACAATCAGATGCCTCCACTCCCTATTCCACCTGGGTGCATTTTAAAGGGACAATATCATCTCCTGACATCTAAAAAGGGAAAGGGATTTGTTTCTTCCATTTACACGCAGCATAGCAGTCCTTCCGCTTCCCATCTTCCAGAAGGAAGGGATCAGTTTTGGAGGACAGTAACTAACCAGCTCCATCATCAACAAGACAAAGCAGGCTCACTGACCTGTGCCCTTTATGTACTGATGCTCTAGCTGAGTAAATTAAGGCATACAGGGGGAAAGCAATATGCATCAGAAGCAGGTACAGGACTCAGAAAAGCATAGCAGCAATTCCGTATCTTCTTCAATCTTCCTGAAATGTGATTACAGTTGACCTTTAAATCTAGTGGATCAACCAATCAATTTGGCTGAACAGCCCCATACATGAGATCTAAGAGCATCCCTTTACTTAAAAAAAGGAACTTTCAGTGGTTGCTTGGCATAGTCATTTTATTTTGCTGTAAAAGTTACTAAGATTTGTCTCAATTGATTTTACTTGCAAGAAAAACACAACATCAGAAACCGCAGCATCAGCAGACACTAAAGGTCTTTGCTTCTCACAGGATGAATGCAATATCAATAGTTATTAGGATGTCTTCATACAGGGTATGCAAGAGGGATGGAGAGAAGATGCCAGTAATCTCACTTAATCCTAACACAGCCCCGAGTCAGGTTCCTCAGACTGTGGGAAAAAAGATTCAAGGAATGTGATAAACGTTCCGAAGTATTCGCTGGGCAAAATGCTGAATTTGGAAAGGAAAACATATTTAACAGCTCTTTAAGTAGCAAAGCTTTCGTGTCACGCTAGATGTCAGGTTTTATTTCAGCTGATAAAAATGTGCCTTAGCAAATAACCCACGAGAGGCATCAGGAAGGTACCAGTCCGCAGCAGGCTCAGGAGCAAGACAGCAACCACCAGCGAGCTGCTCCTCGCACACAGCAGTCTCTCTGATTTCTCTGAGCGCTCATTCTGGAGCACAATTATTTGACAGATGGGGAAAAAAAAGCAACACACAGTGAAGTGAGCTGTGAAATCCATCCAGCAAGCTACAGAGGGAGGAATGGAGAGAGCAACTCCAGAGTCCTTCCTGTGCCACTAACAGCACTGCTACTCCTGAAACCTTCACTCTTCCCATCAGGAATGACACATGCCTGTGTTCACACTGTCCACTAGACAGCAAATCCTTTCATACAGGAAGTTCCTAACTGCACTCCACACCACACCTTAGGAACTCATGACAGAGCACCAAAGTTTCTGCAGCCAGCTCTGGGAGACTGCCCCCTGCAATGCTGCCAACAGGAGGAGGTGGGTGCAGAAGGGAAAAAAAAAAAAAAAAAAAGACACTGAGTAAACTGAAAATGTTACCCTGAAAATTCTGAAAAGATCTGACTGCGGCATAAAACTGAAGCATAAGGCAAGCCACAAAGCTTGCTAAGGATGAGTGTACAGACAACTGCAGAGAGAACTCTAAATACAGCCCAGCTGAAAGCATACGGGTTGGGCAGTGCACATCAGAACCAAAAGCTAAGCAATGGTAAAACACACAGCAATGTTTTTTTCCTTAGAAGTCACATAGGGACTGAAACATGCATCCAACCTTCTTAAGGGATAACCCAGGGGGAGAGGGAGAAACTATTCTTTGAATGGAGCTTATTTGATGTAAAAGTGGCATTTTCTCTGAATGAAGAAATACCTCAGCACAGAGAAAAGCCAACTTCTGAAATCAGGCTGAGCCCGGTAACACTGCTGCATCTGAGAATGTCACGATTTCCATCATGAAACTGTTTTGCAGAGATCAGGAACAGCTGTTTCAAACCAAATTAGACTAAAACTGGAAACAGGCTATCAAGACCTCCAAGATAAATTTTCCTACATAGAAGAATGTCTTTGATTCAGCCGTGTTAACGTGGTGGTCAGCCAAAAGAGGGAAGTCAAGTCACACTCTCAGATTCCAGACGCTGTTGCAAAGGCACCCATTTTAAAACTGAGATGCTCTTTATGCAGATTTATTCCTTTGAGCGTTTGGAATAGGAAAAATGTCAAACAGCTCATATCACAGATCCCTGAATATTTTCAAAGCATGGACAGCTTCAAACAGTTTAAAAGACACCAGAGGACTCTCTGCTCTAGTCCACATCCATGCTATTTTCAATAGCAGTAACGGGACGCTGCAATGAGGAAGATACAATAAATTGCTGCTGACATGAGAAGATCAACCTAACTCATATAACCCAACATCTGTGAATAACAGTACACGTGCATGGTTTCTTTTCGTGCACGGCTGCAGATCCCTGGAGGCTTTCAGTGAGCCCTCTCAACATTGATTTCCACAGGAATTGTAGTTCCATATAATGAGAAGTAAACACATCTATTTTAGAACATGCTGTAAAATGTCACATCTAGATGTAATTAATTTGTGCCTAATATCCCACAAAACATATAGAGCACCTATAACACTATGTCACTGCCAGTTACAGAAGCTTGGAGAATTCAAACACAACAGGCAAATTAATCAAGCCTGGTGGGGGCTTTCAATACAACTTCCTTCTTGAAGCATAAATCTAAATATCAAAGACCACTATGATCTTATCACATGCTGCAAGATGCAGCTGGTGGACTTAGCTTTCCAACCTAAACTGAAGTAATACTGAAAGTATTCTTAGCATTTCAGCATGCTCACCACTTATTGTTAAGACAACAATGTACAATAATATTTTAGCTGTTACTATCAGCTTATCAGCATACATCATTATGAAGAGGAGCCAATTATTAGCATGTATTAGAAGAGAAGCACACACCAAGAAATGCACTTTTAGCTAAGACACCAGGCAAGCGTGCAGCTACAGCCATGAGTCATTTCAGCTTGCCCACCCACTTGGTTTAAGGCATCCAACTCGAGCACTTAGGGCCACAGAAAATTGAGCAGAGCACCAGAGCGTGACTGAACTCACACTCAGCCAAGAACCTTGCAATGGAGCACAACAAGAGGGCACTGCTCAGCATACAGAACCTTTTGATCCTTCTGTGAAAAGATCAAAAACGTAAAAGATGAGCACTCAGTACAGTCAATCAGCTTTCAGTAAATCTCTTCCTAATCCAGAGGACATCCTCTTCTAGGTACACTGTAACTGAACAAGCGTCTGTGGCTCAAACAATTTAGTCAGTTTTGTTTCCTGTGCAAATGGAAGCCTTGTAGTCAGGACATTTTAAAAGAGATAAAATAAACTGCTACCTGCTTGGGCTAATCTTACACTGACACAGAAGCTGATAACATGTACTGATAAGCCCTCTCTATCTTCAAGACTATACAACTCTAGCTGATTTAAATGCCAGCTTACACCAACGAGAGGTACCAGCTCCAAAAGGAGTTAGGAGCAGTAGCTCAGAGTCACATCCATATTCTCACATACCTTCTCGTTTCCATTTCCCAGCTCCAAAGCATGCTGCTGTGGGGCTACACAAAGTTTTACAAGGTTAAGGGATGCTGCCACAGCCACAGAACAAGCCTGACAGTAGTTTCTAGGCTACAGTGCCAACCACCACGTTCAGAGTATTGCTTTTACATGTTCCCGCTCACAGCCAACTGATGATAGAAGAATATAATTACAGCAGAAAAAAGAAAATCAAGCTCATTTCTCAAGAGGCTCACTTTACAACAGAAGTGAAGTCAGCTTTCAGTTTTCTGCAGGAGTCACTCAGCAGAGCTCTTTGACAAAGCAGCACAGCATCCTGATGCACTGAACTGAAGCACGCATTACTGCCGGGCCAGGTATCCGGCCAGATTTCAAACAAGTTCACCTGCAAAGGTAGACACCTGTTTTTCAAGGATCACCATGGACTCTCTGGGTTACACAGCTCCAATATTCACAGTCCAGCAGTAACTCCTGAACTAAACACTGCTGTGACATTTTTGCCAAATGCGCATCTCCGTGAGGTGGTATCCAAACTGCACTGATTGCACACAGCTCCTTACACAGACCAGCGTCACATTCATTCGTTTTCAGGTGACTTCCATGCTCTGTAGCCCAGTTATTTGCAGTGCCTGATTAAGGTACAACTGGGTAGAACTGAGCATTGCTTGTGTGGAATTCAAAGAACTAAGTCACTCTGTGAAGTTTCTGAGGGGACCAACTTTAGTAGCTCTGAAAGAAAAATCTAAAAGAGATTAGAGAGGTGAGGGCAGTTCTACATAAAAATAAATAACAGGCACACTAAAAGATCTAACAACAATAGCAGAGAGCAACAGGGTGACATCATTAAAATTCCTGTTTTGCTTGATTTCCTTTAGAAGCTATAAAAAAAGCTTTTCCATATAAAGAATACCAACAGGATGTTTATCAGCTCTATCAGTTATTTTATATTAGTGTTCATATTCCTTGAATACCCTTCATATGAAGGTCCCCAAGCACTTCACAAGCATCTTTAATTTGACTCAGTGAAAGTGAGAGACAGCTTCCTTAGAGAGATGAGGAACTGAGCACAGTTACGGCTCCTACCCGTGGGCTGTAACAGGGTACACCAACAGTTATGGCTCCTACCCGTGGGCTGTAACAGGGTACACCAAACCCACCACTTGTTCTCCCACACAATAAAACCCTATGCTCTAGTTCTGAGCAACTGCAAGTAACAGGGGCCAGGCATCAAGGAATTCACTCAAGTCAAATCACTGGCAAGTCTTACTGTTTAAGGCAGCATTAGATCATGGTTTTATTGAACAACTTAAGTCAATGAAGTCTTTGAGCAGCTATGTAAAAAGGTGTGGAGGGGGGAAAAGTATAAAAAGCCCCAAAATTTTACATTCAATAAAATGTTTGTTGGGAGCTTTCATGCAACCCCTTTGTTGAGGCAGTGAGAGGGACTGGAGTCCGTGTCACCCAACGGAGGGCAGGCAGGCTTCCAGCAGCAGCAGTGAGTTGGTCAGGGCCAAAATTCAGAGCAGTGCTGGCTCCAAGGGTTGCATGCAATGCTCCTCTCCTGCAGACCAAGATATTCTTGAATTAACTCCTATACAACATGGATTAAGAGTTATACTTGCTTGGATTTCTTAATCAAGACTGTACCGTGACATTCACCTACAGGCTGCGTTACTGTGGCTGTGCATGGCTTGGTTTGACTGGAAGTCTGTTAATGTTAGAAATGCTGTTTTATCCTCTTTGGTTTGATGACAGCTTTATACAGCTCAGAAAGGGAATGTGATTCCTGCCCTGCACGTTAGACAACTCAGTCACCCAATGGGAATGGGCTGAAGAGTTCCTACAGAGGGAAAAAGGAGTTACAGGAGCAAGAGCTGTGAGTGGGCAGTGGTTTTCTGGTTAAAATAAAGCAACATCAATCATTTCCATCCTGAAATAGGCTAACAGCTAGAACATTAATACTTAGCAAAGAAACAGGAGAAAAATACTCATTAGCAAATAAAGGTGTTGCAAAGCATTAAGCAATTCCCACCAGCTGACAAGGGAGCTGTGATTTATAATAGCATGTATTGATATATCACTTCCCATAATTAGGAAAAGTGAGACCAGTACTGCTTACAGCATTATTTTGATTAGAGCCTTGAAAAATATGTTGAATAACAGGCACAACAGACAAACAGCTTACCATACTCTCAGGATGTTTCAGATGTGAAACAAAGTATTCTAGCACTATGGAGTAAGAATAGCAAATTCCATACGTATAACCTTATCCCACAATGGCATCCTGGTACCAATTATTACAGTCATAAGTATGGGAAGATCACAGACATAAGCTGTCAAAACTATACAACAAAACAAGCCAGAATCAAAGGCTGATTATGTCTTTCTTTTAAAGTGACAAATAAGTGACTGTCATTCTCTTCCCAAAGTAACAAACTAACCTCACTTAATCCACTGATGTCCATGGAGTTCAAATAACTTCCTCCTGACAAGGAGGAACAGCAAGGGATATCCACTGTCAGTGCTCTCAGATGCAGCTTCAAAAGCATTTCTGGGCAGAATCAAACCTACTGGTTTCAACCCCTAACCTTCCCCAGTGTTTTTGTCCATGGATAATTCTCACACTGCCTGAATTTTCCACTCATCTTTTCTGGTCGAGAAAAATCAACCCTGCAATAATAAAATTTAATATTAAACACGCAGACAACTGACTAATAACTGTGGCAGCTGGAGACAGAGAGGTCACCACCTGTTGTCTTGTCATTTAAAAATAAAGAAACAGGAATGTGATTGTCAATAACAAGGGCATTTCACCAAAACATCTGCCTAAAATTGCACGAAATTAAAAGCCCATAAATGGCATTCTTCCAGAGCGATGGGCAAACATGAGTCACTAACTGTGTAATACTCGGCATCTATAATGCATTAATGGATTTCTGCCCAAAGAACCCAGTGCACTTGGGACACATTTAGACCAGAAACTCCCAAGAAGTAGGTTAAATATTATTCCATTTTAAACAGGAAAAAAGAAAAAAAAAAGGAAGCACAGAAAAATCTTCTACCCCACTCGAGATTACAATAAAAATTAATAAGTAAGAACAGAATCCAAGCAACCCAGCTCCTGTTTTGTGCTCTGTGTACAAGGAACCCCCAGGATGTCACCAGGATGTGCAACATCCATTTCTCCAGTGCCAGGAACACAAACTCCAGCAGTGTATCTACACTACAGGCAATCCAAAAGAGTGCCTGTGTTTCAGTTCCTCTATGATGTAGTGATTTTGCTCCTACAAAGCAAATTAAGATGTGCTCAGAGTGCAACAGAACCATCCTTACTGGGAAAATGTATAAGCAGCTGTTCAGTTTCAACTCAATTCTGATTCTTTCAGTTTCAGTCCCTCTGTAAGCAAACCAAGGGATTTTGTCTTATCCCTCAATCACTACTTCACAGCTCCTATCCTCTGAGAGCTGAAGCTGCAACACAAACCCTCCTTCCTGCTCCAGCAGGCACAGGTCCTCTTCACAAGTAACCTCCGGACGCTACGCGGGAGAAGAGGATCCAGTCATCACGACACCAATTTTTGTCAACACCACACATTTGTCACTGCTATTACAGCACACTTGAAAACAACTCCCAGCTTGGGTGGATGAAATCTCCGCAGAAAAAGCAGAATCTCCATCCAGCACTGTGTCAGAACATCACAACATTGTTTCTGTAGAATCAAGTCCTGAAAGGACAAAACCTTGGCTGCCTGCCTGAGCTCCCAAACAACTGCCAGCACAATAATTCAGTTACACTGTCCATGCTACTGCAAAACTACATTAAATTCACAATGTTTGAGCACATCCAAAAATGAAAATTAATGTTCCCTGGAATGAACACTTCATTTTACAATCAGGAAGAACAAAAACTATATATATTGCTTCAACAGTGTTCCCTTAGTATCACGGTTACCATTTAATGGCATCTATTGTCATTAAACTCAATATTTGTGTCTAATCAATACTAAGCTACCAAGTGCAGTCTAGCAAGTCTGGACTTTCTCTACAGGCTCTATATTGATCTCTTTCTTTTTTTGAGACCTACAACAAACTATTTTTACCTAATAATCTATCAGAGAACATATCAAGATAATTTAATAAACAAAAACTGCATGTTCCTCTTTTCTTTTTTCATGTGACTGAAAATCATTTCAACCCATTAACAGCAATTATCTCAACAGTTCGATTTTACATTCATGTAAAACACAACAGGAAGCTACAAAGTAACAAACTTAAATCCAAATATTTACAAAACGTATTTTATGATGGATATAAGAGCAACATCTTCCTTCAGGCTTGTATCTACCAGTGCATAACTTCCAAATCAACTCATGACAGCTGCTCACTTCTGCTCTCTTGCTGTATTTACAGTAGCACTGGTAAGTCTGTGAAGTTATCATGCCACGTCACAATGATACATCCAATACCAAACCCTTTCCTGAAATACATCTACACAGAATGGTTCAAATTCACGAAGTCCTAGAATGTAAGAAGAGCAAACAGAAAAATGCAACTTATAGATATCTAGCTCAGTAGAGAGCTCAACAATGTACTCCCCTGAAGATCAAGTCAAGGACAAATCTTACTGTAATGTGACCTGTTCAAGATGACCACTGTTCTAGCATTCCCCTACCTGTGCTACTGTTAATAATATGCCCTGGAACTCAGAAAACAAATCACACTCCACCAAGGAAAAAAAAAAAAAAAAGCAGATGTAGAAGACTGTATCTTCAGTGGTGGGTAAGGACACTGCTAACACTACCATTACTCAGCAGAGACTTGTTTTGCTGCTGTTCAACAAGCTCAGCATTTAGTAACGCTGGTAGAAAGAGCAATTCTGGGGAGTTTGGTAGTCGATCCACTTTGAGTAGTCACTTCAAACAAATAAGCAGCAAATCTCTATTAGTGATTACAGCTCAAATGCTGAGCATGAACTACTTGACAGCACCCTAAGATAGGGGGAACCTGCCCTATGAAACATCTGCCTAGCTCACCAAGCACAGAGTGCTTTGTACATGTGCTGTTCCACTGGAGTCAAAGGGAACGAACACCTTAACAGACAGTGCCTTGGGCATGCACAGGGCAAGGATGTACAAATGCTCTGCCAAGGGCAAAGAGGGTGAACAAATACACACTACAGGCAATAAATAACCTCATTAAAGCAGCAAAGTTCCTCCCTTACATAAGTTCAAATTCCTGGACTTCAAAAACCTGTACCTACTCTGACTGTTAGCATTACTGCATCTGGATCAGACAACCACAGCAGCATGAGCTCATTAATTGTTTTACATTTGGGCTATGTACATTATATTGCTTTAATCTCATCATCAATAATTACATTCCTGCCCAGAAAACCCTTCGCTTTCCTTAGAGCTTTCCTTGACTTCAGAATGGCAGAAGGAAGCAGCTGACAACAGAAGTCACCACCACTGTGCAGGGCACTGCAGGTAAGCAGAACTGGAGCACACAGACTAGAATCCCTTCCCACTGTCACCTCAAGCATAGCAAGTCATACACCTGAACCACATTACCCACACAGAATAACAGCTTGGTTTTGTCTGATCTCACACTGTATCTTCAGCATTATATTAGAGGGCTCAAAGAACCTTCTGAGTAACAGCACTTCACCTGCATGAAGAAAACGTCACTTCTTAAATAAAAGTCAGGAGGAGAAAGAAATAAATGTATGAAGACCTGAATACTGCTCCAAGGCTACTACATGCTTCTGCACAACTCACAGCCAGAGTAACTTACCTGTATGATTTCTACAAAAGCAAAGACAAAACCACTTAGCTCTTGCACTAGGATCACTTTATACTTTCCGTGTTTATGTCAGCACTGGTTTTTAAGCTCTGTTAAACACCTGGAAAAGTAAAGTTGTACAGCTGTTTGTGTGTGTTATTTAATGCACTTCACAAGCTGTTGAGCTCCCAAACAGCTGCTTCCATTTCATGAACAACTTTACCATCTGCAAAACTATTGGGTAAACTAGAGTAAGTAAATATCAGGATAGCAGGTGCTAATAAATAACGAGAGCTGCCAACACAGATCTGTAAGGAAAAGGGCTGTGAGCATGATTTTCACTATACTTCCAACACAGCTCCTTAATTCTGAAAGCCTGGCCGCACACCCCACACCCAACCAAAATCAGGGATTCATTTGACCCGACATCAAAACAAAGCTGTCCATCTCATGAAATAACTGCTGCAACAATTTGGTAGTGCTATTATCTAAAGAGCTCTGTGTAGTTTATGGTATCTGCAAGACTTCTATTACTACATTAACCAAGAGCTGCCCAGCACTTTATCTTGCAAAACAGACATACTGATATAAACAGACACCAAAAAAGATCTCAGCTTTTATCCAAACAGACCATGATAGAGGATAACTTCAGAAATGCTGATTTACTTATTTTCTGAAATGCTTACCATTTCAGGTCTCTAATTGTTCTTTCAGCGTCCAATAAAATAAAGAATGCAGCAAAGCCTTTTTTTTTTCTTTCAAAAACCATCCAGTACTTAGATACACCAAACAATAATTCACTTCTCATGAGATAGCCCAGCCACTTTTACTGACCTTACTTACTACAAGCTGCTTCACTATCACACTCCCACACTTTAAGAGTAAACAATATGCACTGAAACATACAGTAGAACTTGTGTGTGTTCATTTCCCCTTTGTTTCATGGATGTCTTTTAGGAATTGCACCATAGCCCTGAAACTCTGCTCCATCCATCCTCCCCTGGCAGCTGTGCAGCTACTCATGCCATCAGCAATGCATGAACAATCAGAGAGAGAGGAAAATGCCCTTATCTCAGCTCATCAAAAATACAAGCAAGCAAGCCACAAAGGGGTCACAAATTAAAAATTAAATGCGTATTGACACAACACCGCATCTAAATTCTCCCTGCCAAGCAACAGAAAACATCAGGCACAAGTAATAACAACAAAAGGTGTCCAAAAGATGTAATGAAATATCACTTATTCAAGAAGTATTTTTAGCAATTAAAAATTAAGCAGCAACCTGTACAAGCACCACGACAGCCTTCAGTGCTAATGGCAGCATCCAGCTGCTAATACCTTCACCATAGGTAACGTTTGCTGTCAGGAACAAAGGCAACCTATTCTTATCTGCTGGTTATTGCAGACCTTAGAAGAGAAGCCAGCAAAATTCAGAATAACCATTAGGTCAGAAGTAATGACTAACAAACAACTTAAACAGTCTGGTTTGCTGCTGTTATAGAACTAAAACAAAATATAAACAAGAAGGTAGAGTCAAAATACACAGCTTTTCTCCTGGAACATTTAAATGTAGGTTGATAACACTTTTTGCTCTCTGAAATCAGAAGCCAGTATTATAAAAAAATAAAAATACTTTCCAAATCTCTGTAACACTCTCAAAAAAACAAAACTCCCTTAGAATAGTTCTACCAAAACTCTGATGATATCATAATGCATTCAAGTTATTTCTTTAGAAGTTTTCAAGTACAAATGTGAAGTGGTTCTGTCTGAAAGTAGCAAACTAATTATTTCTTCTTCAATGCCAATAATTGGTTTAAGTAACAGCAAGAAAAATAAACAAACGATACATTTCTCAACCACTAAAACTCTATTTCCCTGCCTCCTATTTTCCAACCAAGCCAAATTTCTTTAGATGTTGAATTCTACTGATTTTAGCAGACAGGAGCACATATTTGCATTCTGGAGTGACTGTACAGATACACTGTGGGATTCATACAAACATTACTACAGTGCTGTGTTTTAAACCTGAGTAACATTATATGAACTGGTTCAGTTGGTAACAAGGACCTGCCTACCAAGTTCTTGTGCAGTCAGAAAGTTTTCCTTGCTCATGTACTGCAATAAATAATTTAGAGTTACTTCTTTTAATGCCCCTGCTATTTTCAGATTTATTATTCTTGTTTCCTTCTGCTGCCTTGTACAAAGTTGTTAAGAGCTACAGCTCTGGAATCTCTCACTAGTAACAACTGACGGGAATGAATCCATCTTTTATGTTTTGTAACAGATCAATACTTCAAAATGATTTTTTAAGGAGAATCTTAAATACTTATCTGTTTCATTACTTCTATAATAAGTAACACACATTGAAAAAATTCAGGATGGAAACAGGCAACCTGAAGCATAATGATGCTCAGACAGGGATGAATATTACTGCAATAATGTGATGTTTACTTAATAAAATCAGATATGAGGACAGGGATATTTTTGACTCAACACGAGAACAATACGTTCAGAACAAATATATTCATCCAATTTCTGTCCCCGGACACATTCAGCAAACATATTATTGAATTATTTTCACCAGAAGAAAGTTCAAAAGTGAACCGCTGAAAGAAGGACAAAAAGGTACAGCATCATTACCTACGTTTTCTTTTTACATGACTTAAAAAGTATTCACTTCATAGTTATAAAGTCAAGTGTTAACACACAGTGTTAACGACAGCAAACAGTATAAAGAGCCATCAATACTTCTGATTATGAAACCTTCCCTCTCAGTTTCCTTTCTAGAACTAAGTTTTGTATGGGACATAAGCTCAACGTTCTCTGCTCTAATACCCCAACTGACTTCTGCTACAGTGTTTATTGACAGATACAACCTACTTACGACCTGATGCTGAACAGCTAACTTAGAAAATATTTTTCAGCTTGGGAATTAGCACACGTCGTAGAGAAACAAGGGCCCAACCTTGATGTAGCAGAAAAGTCTCCTCAATTGCAACACAATTTTTACCCTTTGAAGTACATCTAGGCACATGCATACTGTTTTTACACTCTTAGCTACTGAGAGGTTTACTGTATCACAGATCAGTCATACCACAAGAAAATACAACTAAATTACACTGATGTATTCTGTTACCTTATTTGACCACTTGTAGGCTTGAAGAAGTTGGCTGTAAAGAGGCGTTTTGTCCTGAACAGGATCCAGGCTCAGCAGTCCGCTGTTGTGCAAGGGATGGTTCTCAGATGGTTTACCAACCAGATTGCTCAGACGCTCCAGCTCACTGAAATACAAAGGCGTATTTTTAAGTCAGATTAGGAGATACTGTACAGCTCAGATGTGCATCCTCCTACAGAAACAGCAATCCCATTTAAAGTCTATTTTAATACCCATGAGTGTTTTAAATACTTGCCCCGTTTGATTAAAGAAACGTAATCACTGCCATCATCCAAATGGTTTAGAGAGGTCTGTTAGAAGCTGCGTGCTTTATGACTAAGTAGAGAAAGTACAAATCGGGAGTCTGTCAAGCAGCCTGGAAGGAGTCAAACCATGGCAAAACCTGCCTGCAAACACTTCCACCACCCAAGCCATTTTCTGAGCTAAGCACCCTTAGAAGCTACTGAATCCTTACTTGAAGCACTGGCAGCAATACTACAGGCAACCACAGAGTTACACAGCAAGCAGATGCCCTATTATTTCAGTGAAGCACCAGAAGTTAATATCATCCTTATGTGAGTATGCAGAAGAACTGGCACTGGTCTTAACCCTGGAGATGGTCCTGCAACATTTGTGGCTGCCCTAACATGCAGATGCATTCCAAGTCGTCAGGACAAAGAAGCACCTTCTTCCCCATGAGCAACTAGTACACCTGTAGAAGTGTATAAAGCACTCAGCTACAGCATAATGAGCACCATTTTTCCACAGGAGAAAAAAAAAAAAAAAAGCTCACTGTGAAAATGATCTATTATTACTTCATACCTCATTTGTCAAACACTACATTTAATAATAACAAGAGTTGAGCATCTTTTAAAACTTGCATTAATCAGCTTTGGAAGAAAGACTGGCTACTTTGCCCAGACATAAAATGCAGTTTTCCCAGTGACACAACTAATCAAGTGCCTTTCCCCTCTGACTGAACTGCAGAACTTCCACTAAACCAAGAGCAGAACCTGCTCCTTACAGAAAGGTGATTTATGAAAAACTCCCTGATAAAAAGTCCCAAATAACTTCATTAAATGCAAACTGAGATAATAAAAAATAATCACCAATGGCTGGGAACTAACTATGATTTCCTATCACAAAATTCTTCTTAATTAATCATCATTTCCTCAAGTATCCACGGCCTACGCTCTAAGTCTCTTGAGTTGGGAACACATATATATCTTTGTTTTTCTTGAAACAGCTATACAATAAAATAAATGTGAATAAACAAAATAATAAAGAATTTGTTGAACCAAGATCTCAGTCAAGACTGCCATGACTTGAGCCAAGGTCTGCTGGTATTAACTTCAGTACACAGTGGAGTTTTCCCTTGCTACGAAGTCACCAGAGTACTCATCGATAAATCTATTAAAGTTGTGGGAAAGCTGGGTGAAAGAGGAACATTATGAGGAAGCTACTCTCACATCAGGTGATGGGAGAAGGACTAATTGCAAAAAGATGCTGAAGAACAACACAGCACCGAAACACTGAACGAGAAATGTAAAGAAGTGTAACAAAGCGCAAGCAAAAACAGAGGTCAGAGACTGCTGCTATCCATTATTGTTTGGAAACAAGATGTGAGGGTTATACTAGCTAGTTCTTTAAAAAGCTACTTATAAAGACGAGAAGGACGACCAAAGGGAGGGCACAGCTTCCACGCTGGGAACGATGAGGCCTCTTCAACTAGGAAACAACAGAAACCAAACAGATACAACAGAAGCCTATTCAGCTGTGAGCAACATCACTCGTGAAAATGATTAATTACCTTCTTTCCTAATTGAAGGGAACTAACAAGTAACAGATCACATTCATCAAGCATTACACGTTACAATGCAGCTCAGCCTACCAGGCAGCAATTCTGGGTCTGAAGGCCCTGAACCCAAAGCCTGCGGGGCCAGAGGATGCCCTGTGCACAACTGCAGCTCCTGGGGGTGCAGCAGGGCCCGGCTTCCCTCGCACCAACGCTTCTGTATACCGCACTAAGCAGCCACAGTTCCACGCGTGAACACCCCATCCCCCCAGGCTTCGGCACCAGCTTCCGATCGCTTGGACGCTATCGAGATCCAAAGAAGCGCCTGCCTCGCATCTGACCAACTTCAGACGAACAGGGAAGCATCCTCCCGCCGTCAGAGCCACGCACCGGGGCACGGCACCTCGCGGAGAATAACACCGTGAGCGGCACTGAGCGCTCCGGATCGCCACGCCCGTTTCCTTCGCCCTCACGGGGCAGGCCGCGATCCCCGCCCGGCCGCGCCCCGAGGGCCGCCGCTCACCCCAAGTCGCGGCTGACGGAGTGCAGGCTCTCCTGGAAGGCGGCCACGAAGCCCTTCTCGCGGCCTTCCAGGGTCTCCTTGTTCCGCATGCCATCCTTAAGGCAGTCGAAGACCCGCGTCACGCTGGAGCGCAGCGCCTGGATGGCGGCGATGGCCTGCGAGAAGGCCTCCAGGTTCACCCCGGGGCTCAGCACCCCGTCCGCCATCTTGGCTCCTTCCCCGCTGCGGGCGGCAGCGCGGGGCGCTCTGGGTAATGTAGTCCGGCAGCGCCGCCGCCGCCGCGGGGCATTGTGGGAAATGTAGTCCGGCTCCTTCAGGAGCTGAGGTGCTCTCGTTTTGACCTTCCTCACAGATTTCTGCAGGCGCTGAGATGAGAATAAAAGCGTTTAAAACAGAAGGGAAGGCCCCGCTCCGCCGCTGTGCTGAGCGCTGGCAAGGATGGCTGTGCCTGCGAGGATGGCTGTGCCTGCCCCGCGCTCACAAACAGGTGCTCCCCGGGCTGGGGTCTGTGCTTCAATTAACAGGGTGAGGAGGCCGCCTTAATTATCTGATGTTTGCAGAGCGCTGCGGGGTTTGGAAGTGCCAGCGTTGTGTTGATAAGCACCGCCGGTTTGATTTGGTGGCAGCTGCCGCTGCTCCTGATGCAGCCACCAGCTCTGGGCTGAAGATTGGTGTTTTCTCAGCTTCTAGAGTAAATGACGACCTTTCCCATACAGGTATTAATTAAATGCAGCAAGCACAGTTCGCACTGATTCTTTACTCGGGGATGTTTTGTGTTTTTATTTATTTATTTTAAATATGTAAAATGGAAATGAGGCTGACAGGGAACAGCGGAGGTGTCAGTGGCCAAGCGAAGCGAGGCTTTGCTCCCTGCTCAGTGACACTTCCCTGTCTATCATCCCTGGATCCTGAAAATGGCATCTGATCAATTAAATGTTCCCAGACTGCATGCAACGTGTTGACCAGTGAAACCCTATTACTTTGCATAAAAATCGGGAATGTGGAAAGAAATGTGTTTCTTCTGCTCTGATCTTCATAAGGCTTGCCTGTCTCGGCACAGAGGTGAAGCAGAACTGGAAGCAATATGGTCTGAAGCAATATAGTTCGTGCCATGGAAGCCCTGAAATGTATAGTGCTGTACTGCAGGCAACCAGCAGTGGACTGAATGCACCTAGTAGGGAAATAAGAACAAGGCAGGAGTACTTCATTCTTTATGCAAAACAGGACTGAATCAAAGAGGCAGAAAGGACAGGGAAATCTCAGCCAGAGCAGCAGCCTAAACTGTTTGGGGATCCATATGTTAGTCACAAGATACCACTCGTTGCAATGGAAGACACTGTGTTATTATGAAGGAATACATGTAAGCTGAAGGACCATTCCTGCAGGGTTCTCACTTCCAAGTTCGGTCTGTGGATACACGTTGCAAATGCTTGCAATTTGCTTTGTACGTTACACATACGATGTGCATGATTCTTTTCCATTTCTTGCCCTCAGCTGTTAATATCACTTTTATTTTAACTGTCTCCAAGATCCCCATCATGCTGGATTTCTGACTTTACATCACATCTGAAACACTAAAAGGCTTAACATCTGTATTATGGTTTTTGAACTGCAGCAACAAAATTGTAGCCAGAAAACAAAGCCATAAGGAACAACTTATAACTCACCCCTAACGAGCAAATGTCACAGCATAACTTGGGCTTAGAAACTCAAAGGAGGGCACTCAGTCTCTTTGCTGCAGGAGTCTGTCTCCTTTCAGAAATAAGGAGTCAAGTTCTCCATTCAGAAATCCCTTTTCCTCTCATTTCTCCCCCCATTTGCCATCAACAGAAGCAACAGTCTGCATAGTTTGATGTGCTGGTTTGTAGGGCATCCCTTGCCCAAGTTGCCCAAGTTGCACAGTTCTCTCAAGAAGCAAAAACTTGTGTGGGGAAGAAGTAATTAAGACGAACCTTTCACACCAAAGTGCATCATGGCACTCAAATAGCAGCTACTAGGGACGAAGTAAGCTGTAATTAATCAGCAACGTCAAAGAAACAGGATGCTCTGAATCCTTGCAGAAGTACAGTAAACCATTTGTTAGGGAAGAAAGTGTCCAATTAGAAAAGCATTCGCATTTAAAAAGAAATAATTTTGTTGCCAGAAGAGACAACTAATGACCACTACTGTTTCATAGCAAGTGAAGGTAGCCTCTCATTAAATGCCTGGACAGGACAAATAAATATTGCAGCACTTGCAATAAATGACATCGTAAGAAACAATGTTCATCTTCCTCTGAAATAGATAAATGGTGATGTTTATTCTGTGGCAAGCTGGACTGATATTCACTAGCAGGGCCCCTTCATTTCTTCATGCTTCATTGCTACAATTTTGACAGCAGTTCAGATAAATGTAATAAACGGATATGGGTTTTTTGTTCAAATAATTGCGAGGCTCAATAATACCATTAGTAAAATATTCTTGCAATTTTTCCATCTTTTTTTTTTTTTTCAGGATTTCAGCCTTCAGTTGTCTACAGAGCATACCACACAATGCAATACTGAAGCAGAGAAGCTGTGGGGTTATCTTATCTGGGGCTTCTTCATGGAGAAGAGAATGCATCCTGCCTGCTTTTAGACAGTGTGGGAGTGACAAAGACACTTTCAGATGTGGAGGAGCCTTCATCCTCAGTGCCATTTCTTACTGCTCCCTGAATCACAATTTCCCACTATAGACAACAGTAGTGAGCAAAAACCTTCTGCCAGAAGAAACAGTGAGATAGTAAACGGAGCCAATAATGTAGTTGTCGTCACTTTCCTGTGGGGTGATTGGACTTAGCTCAGAACTGTTTCAGTCTCAGGAGCTCCTATTAGAAATGATCTTCCTTCCCAACGTGGTGGGCAGAAAACACACCTGGAGCCTTTCCAGTCCCTTTAGGGGTCACTGCAAGTATAGGAACTACACTTTTGGGATGGCTAGTCAGCTCTTTACCCAGTGTCTTCTTTCAGTTTGTAGTTATAAAGTGTCCACATCAGACGTACACACATCCAGCATGTAGCAGATCTGTCAGCAGAGCCCCTAAGGACTGAATGGATGATAACTCTTGAATTCCTTTGTGTCTGATGAAACGAGCACCCTTGATATCAATTTTAAGATGATTAAGAGAGATTTGCTGCTCTTATGTGCTGCTTCTGGAGTTTCAGCCTCCAGGGAAGTCCACCCAACACCTTATCCCAGCACTGAATTTGCATGAGAAGTGTAAAGCTAAACACAGAAAGTAAACCGTACCCAGCAAAACTCATGATGTATTTTATGCATGTGGAAAATCTGTCCCAAAATATGTCACATTTTACTTGCAAAAATGAAAGGCTGCTGTTTTATTCTGCAGAGAATTATACTCAGCCACTTCTTCTCTTCAAACATTCAGTGATTGAGTGTGGAATCTGATGTAGAACCAAATGGAAAGAAACTCTCATTATTTAAAGGCTACGTAACTGCTTAAAATTAGAGCTGTGAAGGCATCAAAAATACCAGAAATCACAGATGGTTTGCAGATAAATTCACGTTGCATTTAGTCCACTCAACATCTAAAAAAAAAACCCATGCTTTTGCATTGCTGTTCAGTCTAACTGTTCGTGCTTGCTCAAAACATACTTCTGTCTTTAAACTGGGCTTTGAGTCATGTTCTGTTGCCCCATGCATTCAGATCCCAGTCACTTCAGAAATCTGCACGAGTACACATGTATTTTTAAATTATGTAGTTAAAATCTAATCTATTTTGCACATTTTCAAAATGACATCTATCCTAAGCAGGTTAAATAAGACATTAGTAGGGACAAAAGAACAGCAAAAATAGACAACTAGCTCTTCAATATGCAAGTGTCTGAGACAGAATGACCCAGTTGCTGCTTTTTGCTTCTGATGATGATTCTAGTATCAGAATCAGTTAAACTACATTTCCCCCACCTGAGGACTGCAGGATCAGGCTTTTACATCATTCTGGGATAGCCCTTAATTCTATAAGATGCGTATTTTAAACCCTTTCACTTTTTATTATTATTATTGCTGGGCTGTATTTTTGAATGTTTCATCTTATCCCTCAGGACTTCTGTCTGACACTGGTTTGCTCTGCTTCTCTTGTCATGGAGGGACAGTATTTGTCACAGTAATTCTAGCCTCACTACCTAGAAGGGGCCAGCAGAATTTGGATGTGACGCTTGAATTGTGACCCTTTTGTATTCCTTGAGGAGATAGGGCTTTAAAATAGGCAAGGGGAAGCTTGAAACATGATGGTTCTTTCATACCTGATTGGGCACGTTCACTAGATATTGCACATCTTTGAAGAGGCACATGAAAGTTTTAAATGGCCCTGTATCTGCTCCCATGATGCAAGTATGATGGAGTTCACACAACATATGGTAGTGGTTGGCAGGACCAAACTTTAACATACAACTGAGACAGGCAGAGGTTGCTCTTGCCTGATCTCTTGAAAAAAAAACATGATAAGGTCATGTTCAAAGTGTTCTAAAGATCCCAATTGGTAAATATTATTTGGGAGAAGCCTTGCTAGGACAATAAGACCTGATATGAATCAGATTCAAGCACAATTTCTGCAGTCATTAGCTTTATTGTTTCTAAATATGAATGCAGCATGTCAACAGCCATCCTGCCCAGTTCCATAGCTTAGCTTTCTCCATTCCACCAGCCACTTGCCAAGAGTCATTTGTTCCAGTACTTCTCACAAAAGCCAAGATATTTCTCCCAACTCTTCATCCTAATTAAGCTACTTGCTGGCTTTCATAAACACCTCTCCATCAACCGATCAATCTCAGCAGGATTTTGTAACAGATGAAACTGTGCTGAACTGCCTTGAAAGCATCAGCTATCCTGCAACAAAGTCTTGTTCTCTCCTCTTTTCTTGCCTTCCTCCTTTAATTTCTTTTCCAGTTGTAAGAGAGAGAGGCCAGCAACAAGTTTAGCTAAATATGTTTAAAACTGAACAAGGGCGCGGAAACCTGCAGTTTCCAGACTGCGTGGGTCAGAGTTTTCTTTCAAGCTGTTTATCTGTGGGTTGTAGATCCAGCCATCAAGAAGGACAGAAGAGCATGCTTTTCAACAGAAATCCAGACCAAAACAGGCAGAGTGAAGAAAAAAAGTGAGGTATGCAAAACTTCAGTAGTTGGGGAATTCAGCACTTCTTCTTGACCTTTATTCAAGAAGATATCAGCACCAAACTTTAAGTACATGCAAAGGGACTTGCAGATCAATAAGCCTTCAGAAAAGTGCTCCCTTCCTTTTGGCTGCGCAAGCTTACACACACACTGCAGTCACACTGCTCATGTCGCATGGGCTGGGGAAGGACAAGGGCCACGTGTGGCACAGCCAGCAGATCTGGCACAGGTTGAATTTATTTCCAGACACTGTTATCCGAAAAAGTCTTTGCTGTGTTCTTGGGCCAATATGGTAAATTGTGTCCAGTTAGCTCAGGAAAAGGTCAGAGGCATTTTAAAGTAAAGAAAGGCCATCTCTGTCAGCTGAATCCAATTCAGGGAGATATATTATCCCCAAAGGAACAAGAGAAGAAGAATCCTTATTTGCTTTATTTCTGCATATTCTGCTCACAGCTACCTTGCTGCATTCGTTCTGTGGAACTGAGCTATGTTTTCAGGCAGAAAGCAGTCAGTCCTTGCTAAAATGAGGCAGACATTTTCTAAGCAGACAATCACTTCCTGGAATTTGCAGGTCAGATTCCATAGTTCAGTATTTAAGGACTAGGAAGGGAGGGAGGGAGGGAGGGAGGGAGGAAGGAAAGAAGGAAAGAAGGAAAGAAGGAAAGAAGGAAGGAAGGAGACATCCATCTTCCCTCTTAAAAAAAGATAAAGAAACAAGACAATGAAAAGATTTTGCTTCTATCTAGAGATTATTTAGTGCTCTGTTATTGACACGGCTTCTATTGAAAGATTTGAAGATAAAAATGCAGTGTATTCAAGTAGTGATCATTTTTCATCGTCACTTAGTGACAGTACAGCCAGTAGTCAATTGCAGCTGATTTATCTTTTCTGATATTGATCGTTTGTGGGGCTTAGCTGTGCGCAGGCACCTGGCTCTGTTTGGGTCGAACTGCAGCAGAAATGCAAAAGGAGTAGGCAAGAGTTGTGCCAAGCAATCTTGTTTTCATTCTAAACTGCTTAATTATTTCCTTTTAAGTGATGAGATAAACTGCTAGAAGGTAATTTGCTTATGGACACCAGGCATTTCCTGCCAGGAAGAGGGAGTAGCAAACAACGCTGTTTCTCTGTGTAGTTCAGTGTACAAAGTGCTGTAGGAACTTGTTATGGTACCATGACAGAACTGGGTTCAAGACATCAGATGTCAATGAAAAGTTCAGGTATCAAAGGGACAGATTTTTTGCATAAAGTGCCATTTGGATCCCAAAGTTTCCATAAGCTCCTGTGGTGAAGCTGCTCTCATGTGCTCTCACAAGGATACCCGTGACATCATGGAAAGATTCCCTTTGCCCTCTGAATGTCACTGAGAATTGAAAGTATTATCCAGAGGGTTTGGAATGCTCCAATTCCAAAACTCTACACAAGATTTCTGTATGTAGGAACGAAGAATTAATTCTGGTCGCCGTCTGAGTTTAGAGAGAAGCTGGAAAATATAAAACTAAAAAAGAAATCCCACGCCACAAAACATTTAGATGCGAGGCGGGACCTGCTCGTTCGCAAACAGTTCTATATTGGAACCCAGACTCCTGTCTCAAGCACATCTGCTGTTTTAAACAGAGCCAGATTTCTATAGATGCCCTTCTTCACTGAAGCCAAACACAGCAGTAAGTGCTGATACAGAGGCTGTGAATGTGATGACTGAATAATGCTTGCGGGAATCCTTAAGAGACCCAGAAAGCTTTCTCCAGAAGCTGTCACGCTCCTCCCTGATGGATCACAGCTTATAAACCATAAATGCACTTAATGTGGGGAGCAGTCAAGATCAGGTCTCCAGCTTCCTATCACAATTGCTCTGTTATGGAGTGAAAACATGTATTTGTGCTGTTTCTCTTACCAGAAACCAGCTGGAATGTGACCCATACACCTTTAAAGCTTCTGTGTATCAGGTGTAAGCCTTAAACATGAAGGCTGGAAAAGAAGCATGCAAAGGACTTCAATGAATGAGACAGCTTCCTCATCCAAGCGGTGCCAATGAGCGGGGAGGCAGTGCTTTGTGTGCTCCCTGGAATACTACTAGCTAGTAGGAGAAGCAGACATCCTGTTTCAACTTTTATTCCCTTGTCATTGAATGATTCTTCTTGAAACCTTTGTTAACTACCAGCTAAATATAGCAAAACCTGGAGCAACGTCGAGCTTAACCAAATTGCAGGAGGAAAGGTCCTTCTCAGAGTTTCATCTGGGCGTACATCTCCACGGCACGGTGTTAATAACCACATAGCCAATAGAAGAACACAACCTAGCAACAGAGCAGTGGGACACGGTGTCATTCAGGTCAATGTTATTCATTCCGGAGTAGTGGACGACCTTCATGCCACTGTCATTTACCCACAGTCCCCGTGGGGGCTTTGGGCCACTTCCTCTTTGAGTGCTGCCTGTAAAGCCTATGGATCAGGTGAGGGAAAGGCAAGCTCTAGTCATTTCTTCAAAAAAGCAAATCTATTTAATTCCTTGTGATCCTTGCTTTTCCCTCCCACTCCTGCTGGGGAGACCCAGCTGATGAATTCATAGAACAGCAAACATTGAGACTTGCCTGCAGGAACTACCTCGAGCTGAAAATTGCATCCCTTATCCTAGAGACTGTGACTTAACCAAAACGAAGCAAGCTGAACAAGTAAAACACACATGCAGAAGTTCACCCCAAGCATGAACTTCAAGATGTTCTCTCCATTCTCTCCTTTCCTGTTATTTGTGTGCTATGGACATCCGTTTTGTAATTGCTCCTGTGAAAGCCAGTCTTCTCACAGAGACCTCATCTTTTTACATTCCTCTGCAGCAAGCTCTGACTGATCCAAAACCCCTTGATTAATCATCTCCTAACAGATTTATCAATCTGTTCTCAAGCCTGTACACGGGAACATACATGTTCAGCAGAGATTTCTTCTATAACTTGATCTGCTACGCTATTTTGGAGAACTGTTTCAAATTGTGCCAGCTAACTCCTGCTATTTGCAGACATGGGAGGTGGGATTCTAAAGCCTGAAGGTTTGCCAAGGTAGCTTTATGAATATACTAGCTACAGAATCTCTCTTCTGCAGCTCATTCTGGTCCTTCGAATATCCTGTACTAGCAGAAGGACTTCCACTGCATCAGCAGAAGGGTTTTGTGGATGGGACATTACTTTCACTCTTTGCAATCGAGGACAATATAGCAACAATAACACAACTTTCAACCAGGAGTCGTCATTTTCTCCTCAGTATTCGCAGCTGCCAGAACAGGAATACCATCTCTGCCTTCAAGAATAAAAAGTAGTTGAACTCTGTCTCCAAAAATAACCTGCACTTCTGTTGCATTCCCTATTCTTCTTCTTGCAAGGCTTTCCTGCACAGATAACAACATTAAACAAATTAGCAAATTACTCCCTCTGCAAGAGCTGGGTCATATTTCACCATTAGAGAAGGAGTCTTATTTCTGCTTGGGTGAAAATAAATCTGCAGTAACAGTATATCCTATCCCTCATGTCTCAACATTTCCCTTTCATTTTGTCGTATTTAATGCTTCAGCACTCCATCTTAAAATAATGTCAATAATTACAAATCTCACTGCTTTATTTTAGGTGCTGCTCAGAAGCACACAGATTGAAAGTGTTGCTAAAAAGATTGCTGGAAGATTTTAAAAGAAACACATGTAAGCTGCTCCTAAGTGACAAAAAGGGAAAAGATTCTTTCAGACACGACAGCAAGAAGGAATACAAGTTTGTTATTCTCACTGCTGGCCCAAAAGCCAAACAAGATTCTCTCATAGTAGTCCAAGCACTGCAGTTTCGTGAGCTCACGGTGTACTATTTTGGCCCTTGCTGTGGGATGCTGCACTACGATATTGATGTGAAGGGTCATGCTCTGAAGTCTGCAATCTGGTGCCCCTCTCTGGCTGTCATACCCATTTTTAGACAGCAGAAACCCAATAAAGAACATCGATCCAGTTCTGTCTGATTTGTCAGTTAACAACTAGGCCTCTGTAAGTAAACCAAAATCTTTGCAGGCCAAACAAATAAGACTTCAAAAACTTTCCTTCGTAGAATCATAGAATGGTTTGGGCTGGAAGGGACCTTTAAGATCATCCAGTTCCAAACTCCTGTTGTAGGCAGGGATGCCTTCCTTCAAGTTTAAAGCTCTCTATTGCTATACAGTGAAATTATCTTATAAATGTTATGGGCCCTAACACTGACCTATTCATTTTCTAATGCCTGAAAAATAACAGATATCCTCTTGCCCAGTGAATAAAAAGGCAAAGCCCTTTACAATCCTATTAGGACAACAATATTTGCAACAAAGCACGAAGGAAAATCCTGCCACTACATTTTACAGCAATTTCCTTGGAAGAGTCCTTTCTATCGAGAACAGCTGGACTTAATTGCAAATGAGGTGAGTGAAGGAAGTGCATCTGATTGCAGAGGTAATAAAATTCACGCTTGACACCTTAATTTTTTTAATATATATTGGCCACCATCAAATCACCGCAGTTGCTGGTTTGCAGGCAAAAGCTATCCAAGTTCTGGCAGGAGAACAGACAGGGAACGGAAAACCTCATGGAGTCCTTCAAAGCTTGGTGCTTAAGCCACAGCTTTTTAATGCTATTGATTCCTAACAATCGATACTTTTTTCAATAAGAAAGTCTCATATTACCCCTTTTCCCAACCACCCTTTTGCGATGAACATAGTTACGATGAAAAAGCACTTAATGGCTTTCTTTTGAGGTCTTTTTAATTATTATTATTGTTATTATTTTTTTCATTTCCATTGGAGTCTCTTTTTCCTGATCAAGTTCAGCCCCAGCCCTGCTGGCTTGACACCACATTGCTGGGCAGTGGTAGGCCAGATTTTCTCCAGTGCGATCATTTGACCCAGAAAAGCCAATTTCTTTAAAATAAATGAAGTTGCAATCGCATCAGACTACTGCTGCTAAGATTATTTGCTAAAAATCTACCACAGAAAGCCAGAATTTGTGTTTCTTCCTTATTCCTGTCGTGTTTCTGTTACTAATTTAGTTAGTGGTGAGCTTAATGATCAAAGCTTTTAGGTACATTTTTGCCATTACGTTCAAATCAAAGCATCATTTCTGCTGGGATTCCTCTAGGATGGCTTTTTCCAGGTCTGGTTGTATGCTGTTGGGAAATGAAGTCCTTCTGCATCACGAGAATACAAAATTTTGCTTAGGGATGGACCCGAGGGAGTAAGAACTGTGGCTGCTACCACCTAAGATTGCCTAAGTACAGCACTGACTAATTGCAGGAAAACTGTTCCTGCTTGGGTCTATACTGAGTGAACAGCAGCACCAGTGCATGCTGGTAGGGCAGTAAATGAAAGGGAGCTGGAATTAGCCCTAAATCCGCCCGGTTCCTCCTACAGTAGCAGTACTTACTCCCTTTTCCTCCTCAGTCTGTGATCAGAGAGCGAGACCTCCATCCAATACTCAGCATCTCTGAATTTCTGCTGAAGGAAACACTGAAGTGCTCTTCTGTTCCCCTCCTGCCTCCTAACCTGAGAGGTTTATTCCCCAACAAAACCACATTTCTACAAATGCAGTTCTTTTTCACCAACATACTGTGAGCAGAAACTAATGATCGGGGCTCATAACAAACAGGCTGCTTTTGCTTTCTTTCTTTTTCTCTTCTTTTTTTCCAGTGTAACACTGTGCATGGCATCCCAGCACTTCAGAAACACCCTGCTGCTCCACAGACACTGAGTGTGACATTAATGAGAGCCTCGTGGAAAAGCTACTGCAGAATCTGTACCAACGAGCTTGCCCCAACCACAAGAGCACTCTGTAGCATAAGCAGCAATGCAGCTGTGCCCACAAGAGTGGAGGTAAGGAGGCTGGTAAATATTTGATAAACTATTGTTACATGGGATACTAAACATAAATATTTCGTGTAATATTTATTTACATTTTTATCCTACATTTAGAATAATATTATGTCTAAAGGCAAGCGTACATTCAGATGTTTGGTCTAATAATACTAACAGATGTGCTTAGGTAAGACATGAAATACAGAGTCATGATGCTGGCAGGAAAATGAAAGGATTATCTAAGAAGACACACACGTATATCTTCATACGTTGTTTTCTTTTAGAGCAATTACACAATGAAAAATAAAGATCGTACAAATATCAGCATCCTTTTTTGAGGTGGGTGTGTTGGGCTTTTAACACAGGACTTTTTGGTGGGCAGGGAATGACCTTGAGGGGCAGCATGACAAAATGTTGGGCAGGCATTAGGGCCGATGTGCAGACTTCACCCCCACAACACCCCAAGCACAGGCAGACCTCTTTCACAGAGTGAAATGGAATTTAGGCTGATTCTTTAGAGAAATGCAGGGTGCAATCATTGCAAGGGTAAAAATTCCCTAAGAGGAGCCCTGGGAATGCATTAGCTCCCTACAGGGCTGCGACTCATCCTCTGTAAGGCTGTATTCTGCCTCCATCCCAAAATAGAGGTGGCGTACAGTTTGGTGCATTAATATTTATTAGAGCTTGCAGTGCAGCAATAGCCCTATATCAGAGCTGACTCTATTATAGAAAAGACCTGCATTATAGCGAGAGGTGGCCCTTCGCAGGGATTTGCTTTTCCTGCCTGATAGCACATTTTGGACTGTAGTCTCTGTATACATTGAGAACTCCTTTTGCAGCTACATTGCACTGATGAGGACAGCTGGTATCTCTAGCTGAGGGCCTATCTGCAGAGTTCCTTCAGTTTGGACTTCTTATTTTTTAACGAATTAAATGAGGTTAATTGCAAAATATCTATATGCATATGCAGGCATTGTTTATTTTGGACTCCCTGATCAAAGCCACCGTGCTGGCTTGGCAGGAATATTGTGCACCAAGGAAGAGGAGCCATCCTTGGAGGACCAGTAAAGCAACATAAAGCACTTAATCTCTAATTCACGGTCTTAAATATGGCCCACGTTGCCCAGAACTGGTCTCACAACCACTCCACAACGACCTCACAGTGATGTGCTGAGGCACTGGTTCCGGTCTTAATGGATACTCGCTAGCTGCTTTACAAAAAACCCCACTGTCACTGTTTATACCTCTGTTGCTTTTTTTTTTCCTCTTTTTTTTTTTTTTTCCTTAGCACGCACTGCCTTTTTAGCAATATGCTTGCTGAATATTAACCGCTCTAACGATCCCAGTGCAGCTCCATAGTGCTGCTGCTTCCTTCAGTGCTGGATGAAGTGATTTTCTGCCTTGGTAGCAATTTCAACAGAGGCCAAGGACTGGCAGAGCTACAGCAGCTGAGCAACCTGCCTCCTCTTTGCTGTCAGCTCACTGCCATGCACCAGTTCTGCTGCACAAGGTGGAAAGCTTTGCCATTTCACCTCACTGATACTGATTCCACAGTGCTGATGCCTTTGGGGCTGGGCTCTGCTCTACACAGAGTGAAGAGATGTTCAGTCCTCCCAGAGTTTTCTTTTGAGGAGTAAGGACTTGCTCCTGCATCCTCTTCTGGATGGGTTTTGCTGCCCATCTCTGCAGGAGGTTATGGCCCATCTTTCTCATCTGTGTGGCACAGGGTGAGGAGAGGCTGTTCTGGGTCACAGCACTGGTGCTGGGGCAGCAGCAGTGGGGTGGGGAACACCTTCAGCTGGGGTACATGAGGGGAGAAATATACAGTAAGAAGGGGCCAGGAAGGTTCTCAAAGGATTCTGAAAGTCAAATAAGAAAAAATGCATATTTAAAATGCCAGGAAACCATCTGAGGTGTCTTTCCATCACTGGCTATTTGAGAAAGCTCTACCAGCTTCCTTAACCCAAACGTTTTCCTATTGACCCTGCAGATCTGGTGCAGCTCTGGATCACACGTTGGCTCTTAATCTTCTTTCTGCATCACAAGCAAACTGCTACCCTGCTACCAAATCCAGAACCGTACTTGTGGAGATGGGAAGAGAGACAGAACCACTTCAGTATGCCATCTTCCTGGGTAAATTAGTTATTGCCAGCTAGGGAATGAAACCACAACACCTTCTGGAAACAGAAGAGGAAGACTGTGCATGGGTGTTTTGATACAGGGTAATCTGCAGCCCTGCTGCTCACGTCCTGACTGTGCTTGGAAGAGCAAAGGAAAAGGAAAGTCAGGAAGGAGACCAGTGCTGATAGCATTTCACCCCTTCAAGTTCTGCTCCTCCTTCCACCTCACTGCGGTGCAGCCAGGACATGCACCCCAGAGAGGTAACCTGAGTCTGCTCAGAAGGGACCTCTCCTCTCTGCCCGTTTGACTTGCCCCCCCAGTCTCCTCCCCAGCACACTTAGTTTTCATTGACTGACTGCTAAGACTCTGCCGGACTTCATTGAGATGCTTTTAAAATCTTCGTCTTTGCTATTTGTATTGATTAGCTTTGTCCTCTTAATGGGCTATTTTTTGTCTCCTGGCCTGTTGCACCACCAGGTTATATATTACTCTTCAGGGCTCTTTGTGCGGATTCACAGATGGTGGGGACCAGCACTGAGGAGGGATGCTGATGTTCAGAGTGAAAACCCCATATCATCGTTCAGTGCTTAAGAAACCATTCACATTGTGAAAGAAATAATAATAATAAAAAAATAAAGAACTTGATGGCTGTGCTCTTCTGTATAAGTAAATAAACCAAAATCAAAAGTTTAAAGGAGGAAAGCAAACTGCTCTTCAACAGGGTGAGTGTATCTAATAACTCAGAGAGCCAACTTCATCCCTGCAGCCGCCGGTTCTCAGCTTACAGGTAAGAAAGTAGCGATTAATAGTTTGCACTCAGTGTTATTTTTGCAGATTAACTTCTCCACAGAAGTTCCACCCAAAACTAAATGCAGCTGCTTCTGCAGTGGGAAATAGTAGGAGCTCAATAATGCATAGCAATACCATGCAAGAACTCAAGTCGGGAATATTATACGGAAATAAAAATAGAGGGGCAAGGTTCGGAGTGAGAGGACTCGGTTACTGTGGCTAACATTGCTTCACGCAGCACAGCTCATCATCTGCCTTACAAAGTTGTGGCTGAATTGTTAAAATATTACAAGTAGGCATTACAAGTGCACTTCAGTTCCATATCTCATCTTACAGCTAGCTTCTCCCAGAGCCTAGTGCCTCCAGAACAATGCTACCGCATTCATCCACTATTGATTCCGGGGAAACGGAGCTCCTGATCCGCCCAAACAATGTTTGGAGCACGGAAGGTTTCCATTGAGATGTGTCCTCGAGACACTGACCCAGCGGCCCAGGGAGTTTGTGAGAGCCGCAGATATCGCATTGCAAGGTGATGGGAGTGTGGCCCATCGATCTGATGGCCTCAGCCTCTGGGAACGTGCCCAGTGCACGACTTAGCGCGGGTATCAGGGAACGACCGCAGGCAGGAGATCTGTCCCACCAGCCGATGATTCTCCTGGCTTTTCTATCGCTGCAAAATGCTGTTTGCTATTCCCATGCCTCATCCCAAGCTCCCCCCATCCCCACTATTGTTCGGCATCGGTCGGCCCCTCAGAGCAGGGACCAGCTGCCACTTTCAGTCCTCTTTGTCGGGTGCTCACGCCTGGGGTTTGACATTCAGTTGCCTCATTCACATCAGCTCACTGATACCCCCTGCGGGGTTTGTTCAGCAGCGCCTATTATTGCGGGCTGCCAGCTCCCCGGCAGCGCACGCTTTGGTCCTTCCATTGCAATGAAGATGTCTTGTGACAGGTGAAGCAATAGCTGGAGATGCTGCTGATGCACAGTGAGTTCGGCTCGTGAAGGAGGGACTGTGTGCTGCAAAGGAGGGGGGGTGGGGGGGGGGGTTTGCTCGTTTGCTGATCCCAGATATTCCGTGATTGGACTCCACTTCCCTCAAAACTGCCTCTTGAGAGTTGTGCTCTAATCAAATTAATTTGGCTGTTGGCCACTGAGGAATAACAATAAATCTCGAGTCCTGAAGGCGTATGGAAATTCGCCCTTACGTTGGATATAATTTTCAAATAGAGAGGAGAAAACAGATCTGCAAAAGAAGTTCCTCAGCTGACAAAACAAGCTGCAACAGAGCAGGGCAGAGGCGAGGGAAGAGTCTGGAGAATACTGAATGCAGCTGAACACAGGGGCTCTGCGTGAGAAAAGCACTTCCTTGTAATTCTACTGCAAAGGCATTTCGGTCTGAAAACAAGACCTAGGCAGCGCGTTACCGACGGTCCACAGCTTATTTTCAATAAATGATGAACCTTCATGTGCCGTGAAATATGAAAGTAGAAAGCTGCATTCTATTACATTCAGCAAAGGTTCCTTCCCCCCAGCGCCTTTTGTTTAAATCTATTCATTATCAAAGGTATAGTGCCCTTGAGAAGCTGAGGCAGTTGCTTGTATTGCTGTGCAAGGAATTTAAGATACTTACTGAAGTTCTTACAGACGATGATGCAGAGCTGTGTAGAGTGTCTTTCAAGACCCCCAATCCATCTAGGCAGAGCTGACACTTCAGCTGTAAAGAGACATCCCTGTCAAACTACTTACATATTGCATATGGAATGAGATAGCTCTTCGTTTCTAGCACACTAGTTGCAGGAGTTAGAATGTAAAGCAGGAGAGCTCTGGACCTCTTCTTTCAGACTCCGTGGTGGCTCCGTGTGCAGGAATCGCATTGGCAATGCTGAAAGTTCAGTATTTACACTGAATGCATAGTACATGAGAGGGCAAGAAAACGTTTGGAGGAAGAGGAATCTGACTTGATACGACAACGCTTCCATCCGGTGCTCCAGACGTTGTTTGTGTGCTGACGGTGGGGAGGGGGAGGATGAGGCTCTTTCGAGGTTATTCCTTTAAGTTCTTTATTCTCTGTCCCACTGCTCTGCAGTGACACTTTGGAAAATAAACACATTTGTATGAATCACGCTTAACTACAATACAAGAGACAGAAAACTGACTTACATGGGCAGTTTCTGAAGGTCAGTAAGAGTGATAAGATTCAGTTCAGCCCTCAGCCACATACCAGTGGCTTCATTTTAGGCTTCCTCCTTATTTCTACACTTCTTAACGTGTATTTTTCTAACCTGCCCCAGTCCTTCTCACACACTGGTTGCTATTCCACATGTTTTCACCTTTAAATGTGTTATCCCCTCACATGATTTAAAAGCAGGAAGGGCTGTTTATCTTCTCTGCTGTGTGGCCAAGGAAGGGCAGCTCGAGTGCCTTCCGCAGCCCACAGCCCAGCAACCAGAGCCCAGGCAGCAGGAAGCTTTCTCCTGTGCTCACGTACTTCAAAGGAACGAACACCATTGAGATGTGAAGTGTATAAGTCCGTTATGATGCACGCTAGAAGAGGTACATTTTAATGCCAGTTTTTGTTGGTAACAACTTCTTGCTGGCAGCCATACAAAACGATGGGAAAAGTCTGAAAACAGTTGCTAGCAGCGTCTTGCCTAAATCTGCTTAGTTAATGTAATTGTATAAATTCCACGTGCCAGCACCTGGATCGTACCTGCAAGAGCTCACCAGCTGCGGGGTTCTGCCCACCAGAAAGATCTCTGTGTGTAAGATGGGTACTGCCCAGCCTCGTCCCCATCCCAGCCCTGCAGCCTCTGCAGGCTCTTTTGGCAGCTGGAAGCTTTCAGAGCTGCTTTACAAACGCTCCTGCTCTTGCAGCAGGTGCTGCATCCTGATCCACCAGGGAATTGTCCCGCATCTGCTCCACTGAGCAATCCCAGCAGGGCTGAAGGTCGCAGCTAGAAGTCCTTGCAAGAAGAGACCTCAGCTGGCTGGGATGTGGTCCCAGGTAACGCTGGATGGCTTTCACATGACTCAGGTTTTTCTACTTTGTCCTTCCCTCTCCTTCTGTAAGCATGTGTTTTGCTGTTTTGTGGTGATGCAGCACAGCTGTAGGGGCCACATCCATTTTAAGGCCAGTTATCATTAACACCTCTGTTGACAAATTGTCTCTAACTACATGAAACCCTCCAAGCAGAGCACTTTTAACATAAAGCAGTGGGGCCACTGCAGCGGGATGGAAGCCAAAGCATCCCTCCTCCTGCCTGAGCACAGCCAGGTGAGTAAGTACCAAAGTGCCGATGGAAAATGTGCCGTGGTGAGCGACGATTGTGCGATGTGGCAGCTCGGGAGGTGGCACAGGAAAGCTAATGCTCCAGTGTGATACTAGAGGGCACTGTAAACCTGGCAGTTTGGGCTTTGGAGTTGGACGGAGTGAAAACGCAAGTGTTTGCTATTTGCGGTCGTTAAAGATCTCCTGGTGCTTAGCGCAAAATTAGTGCTAACCCTTGGGTCGGGAGCAAATTAATTTGTGGAATTGCATTCTGCTGCCTTAAATCCCCCCCTCGCACTTACAGAACAGGATCCCCATTCGCTGCCAGCCCTCACACCACTGCTGGAGGGGCTCAGCTTCCCATAAGCAAACCATCAGTGTAATACTTGGAGGAGAGGGCAGTGAGAGCCATTAGGAGAACTCAGGAACATCTTTTTTTTTTTTTTTTTCCAAAGCTATCACTTAACAGTAATGTGTTCATTAATTGGCAGCCAGACCACTGCCTGACTTCATTTAAAAAAGCAATGGTTTCCTCCCATTGCGGTCGCGTGAGGTTCCATCCTGTGCTGCTCGTGTGCGCCAACTGCATTTTTTTTCCATGCCTGCTTTAGGGTGTGCACCAATCAGTGAGCAGGAGAAGTCCTGATCCAACAAAGGTGTTTCAAGAGTCTTTCAAAATGTATTTAAAAATAGGCATATGCTCTTCTAAATGAAATGCTCCCATCGATGCGATCGATAGATTAATGGATTTCAGCATCTGCCTCCCCAGATATCCCCCATACACCCATTGCTGCAGTGTATAATTTGGTATTCAACTGAAATGAGTAAGACTTGAGCTGAAACAACAACAGACTGACAGGTAAACACAACTTCTCAATTTCACTGTAAAACATTTATGTAGAACCAAGGTCTTCGCTCACAGTGCCATCTCCGTACAAAATAGGCACGGAGTCATAGGGAATGAGATGGAAAGGGATCTCCAGAGGTCACCTCGTCCATCTCCTTCCCCCAGGGTAGGACCAAACCTGCTTAAATCGTTCTTGACAGGTGCTTGTCTAACCTGTTCGTCACTGGAGGCTTTTAAGGAGAGTCTGATCCATCCTTGTTGCCAGCTATTCCTGTAGAGGGAACATTTTACCCTAAAATCTAGCCCAAATCCTATTTGCTGCTGTCCAAGCACACTACTTCTGCTCTGCCCTGGTGGATGTGGACAACAGTTTATTACTTCTGCAGCATTTTTGCACTACGCAAGATCATTACTGTACTTTTGTTCAGCCATAAGTAATTGACTCCACCTCCTTCTCCCTTTCTTGGCAGTTTTGTTTTCTAGAACTCTGATCTTTCTTTACAGTTTCCAGATTTTTCTGGAAGTCTGCTGACCAAAACGGCTCCTCCCAAACGCTCTGTAAGGGTGGAAAGGGAGCAGCATACCACTCTCTGTTTACACATCCTTATGTCAGCGCTGCTTTTCTCACTCCAGGGCACCACAGTTGGCTCGGGGTTAATTTGTTGCCCACAACATTACCCCCACTCCATAGAAATGCTGCCTACGCAGCCATTTCCTGACATACGTTTTGAGAGTTCCAGTACATTCTGTTTTGCTCTTGTCCTTTTTGAATGTCAATCTACTCTTTCCAGACTGCTTCTTCAGTTTGTCAAGATTGTGCATCTTTCTCCCGTTCTCTGAGAGCACTTGCAGCCCCTCTCAGCCTGGCGCTGCCAGCAGATGCAATGAGTCTGCTCTGCGTTCCACTGCCCAGCTCACTGAGGAGACTACTGGGTAACAGCAGAGCCTGCAGCACTGTGCTCAAGCCATCCCTCCCCTTCAACAAGAAACAGCTGATATAAGTGTATAAGTATATAAATATGTATATATATAAATATCTCCTCCGTACAAAATATGCATAGAGACACTGAGAATAAGAGAAAAAGGGATCTTGAGAGGTCACCTAATCCATCTCCTTCCCCCAGGGTAGGAGATGGACTACATAGACATTAAAACATCTCTCCTGAACCATATCACCCTATTTTGCTCATGGGAATGCCATACAACAGAGTACTGAAAGCATTACTGCAGTCAAGATCTACCCCACCCCCAGCTTCTCCCCTCTCTGAGGAATGCTGCCCTGCCACAGGAAAAGCAGGCTGCTTCAGCATGATTTATTCCCCACAAAACCATAGCTTGCAGGACTACTGCGTACTTCAATGCCTTGCCATTGGAGCTAGCAAACCAAATTCTGTTCCTGCTGAATCATACAATTGTGAAGGTTGGAAAAGACCCCTCATCATCAAGTCCAACCCACCACCACCATCCCCACTGAGCCATGTCCTTCAAATAAAGGACTGGAGCTGCCTGCCCTCAGGAATGCCTTCACCACATCCAGAATCCATGCAGCATGCTGCAGAGGTAGAAATACCACAGCACAAGAGCCCGTGAGTGTGAGCAGTGGTTTATTTCCACTCAGAACTTCACTCACAGGGCACAGCCACTGCAGTTTTGAGCTCTGTTGACCCCAAACACCACTGCTCTGTTTCCACAAAGTCCTCCTACAATGAGAGAAAGTGCATTATCTGGCGCTACATGATTTCATTAGTATCCTTGGTGCAATGGGTCAGACTCAATATAGGTGGGAGCAGGTGTAATTTACACGCTGAAGGGAGTTGGAAGAAGGCGTAAATTACTCAAGCACAAACCACCTAAGATGCATTTAAAATTCTCTCCGAATTTGGCACCAGATATATGGGAGATAATAAAGTTTTCCTTTTCAGGATCTCGTGTATTTAAAGCCTGCTGCGTTCAATCTTTGCAGTCACAACAATGCTCATTCATAAATATTTCCTAATGTTTGATCCTATTAGTATGTGCAGCATCGTGTTTGATTAATGGTCTGGAACAATGGGATCAAATATATTTTGGGCTCCAGAATACCACGTTGTAGTGCCTAATATTTGATAAAATATTACAGATAGGCTTCGCTTCCAACTAGATCTGATTGCACTTGAATTTTGAGGAACTCAGATCCTGATCTTGGATAAGAGCTGAATTTCAAGTGAGCCCTAATTAGCTGATGTGCTGGACCAAACCTGGAGCTCTGCACTCTTGCAGCGCAGGGTTCTTCACAGTTTAGATGCAAATGCTGTTTCGTAGCCCTCTCTCTCTCGGGATTCATAAGATATTCATCAACTCGTGGTACCTAAGAGCCCTGTCCAATTGTATTTGGAAGTCCTTAATTTGGCTCCAGGAGGAGCTGAACAAAATGAATAACTAATACTAAACTGGATTCCTAACAGGGACGCTGGGACAATGCCCTTTGATCAGTCAGGTGCAGTTATGTTGGTATCAGCCCTGTTCATCCCATGTGTGCTCAGTGCCATCTTGGCATGAATATGAAATACGCAGATCTGGGGGATACGCGTTAATAGTGGGTCCATCTGCTAGGATCTTTTATTAAAGAGAAGTGTGAATGCAGTTGCCATGCAATCCACTCTTACACACAAAAGACCACAAGTTAGGAAAACAAGAGAAAACATCTCCTGCTTGTGCCTTACTGGTGGTTCACATTCATCGTTTCTGCAGCTGATTTTTGCTTCAGTCTGGAAATTTTCACAAGAACGAAATTTGAGTGAGAGAGCTCAACAGTTAGCAACCACTGTGCATACATGCACGCACAGCCCTTCCTCTACAGCGACAGACAGGATATTACTTCCCCACTGCATATGATATTAATACCAGAAAGCATAAGAAAAAGCGTGTAAATTGCAGCCCTTACAGCCCGATCTGGATCGACCTTCTGCTGCTGCAGCCTGCTATAACCTGGAGGAAAAGCACGTTCAAATTAAACAGAAGATAATCCAGGGGCTGCTGGGTGATGAGGCAAACCCTGAACGTGGAGCCACGGCCCAGTGCCCCCATAATGGCGTACAGGTGAACCACTGTGTGCTGCTGTTTCACTTTTTCTGCCTTAAACAATTCTATCAACTCTGTCCGAAAGGAAAGTCTCCTATAGCTCACTGTTCTTGGAACTGCTGTGTCCTCGGCTTGTGTCCCTCCTGTTCCATGCTAATAGTTCGTGGGGAGCGTGCTGTAATTCAGTTAACAGTTGGCAGGTCAAACCTACGTGCCCTACAGATGCAAGTGCTGATTCGGATGTGGAGCGGGGAAGGTGCCCTGATGACAAGGTGTCCATGATGATGAGCACTCCTAACCCACAAGCTGCCTTTTGCCCACCAGCCTGTGTTGATGGAGAGCTTTTGTTGCCGTCGCTAGCTCTGATGCTCACACTCATCCCAGAAGTCTGTGCTGAGCAATTGCTCCTTTATTCAAGGGCACTGAGATCAGAAGTACAAGGCAGGCCATATTCTCCTCCTTGTTTCACAGATATTGAGTAGGCAGGAGAGTAAGCAAGAAGACAGTTTTTTTGCATATCTTCAGAATGCAAATAGAACAGTGAGCTCAGCTCTCTATTCACTGCTTCCAACATACATGACACAGATGATGCTGTTCCCATTGTCAGACTGAAACCGGGGGCTTGATGACAAGAAACTCGCTGAGTTTCCATCTGCACAAGGCTGGGATGATGGTTGGGCAGGGAAAGTCACTGCACTTGCATACGACAGCTTCACCGACCACGTCCACAACTTACAGGCTGCATTCGGGACCTGAAAAGCCAGTTTTGCTCCCAGTTATTCCTGCAGGATTAGCTCTCAGAGCTCCTTGGTGTGGCCTTATTTACTCCTACCCAGGGGACTGCCACCTCTTCCCTCCAGTACAGGTACAGCTCTGCTCCCTGGGCTGGAGCCAGTGAAACTACTGAAGCAGCAGCTCGTTGAACAAGTGCACGGCTCAAGAAAGAGTGCTGGGATTGATTAGATATGTATTTATTAAGTTTCAGTGAGGCAAACAGCATATTAGCATAACTGGGTCAATTATTTGGCAATCAGCACATGCGTGCCTGGGAGGGAAGCATGTGCAGAAATCTGCTGTTTTTGTGCTGCTGAACACATCACCTGCTTGGAAGAGAAGAAATGTGTTTATTCCAGTGCTAAAGAAGAGAGAAAAAAGAACAAGTCAACCTTCCAGAGCTAGCTGATTATGCATTTTCCACATCAAATTGTCAGCATTTATTCAATTACTTCACTCATTACAAGTTTGTTCTTCAACCACTAACCTAAAAACCCTCCCTGCTGCTGTCAGCTCCATAAGAAGTGACACATCCCTTCCTCGGGTTAAAAAGAATTGGAAGGCGTCTCCTTCCAGCGCCAGGCTCAGGGATTGGAGCTGCTTCCCATTCCCAGGGCCCCGTGCCACGCGGAGGGGCAGTGCTGGGGCTGTCTGTGGGACCCCTCTGCCTGCACCTAGGGGGGCATGAGGGGTTTGCAGGGCTCTGGCAGGGATACGAGTGAGATCCCCAGAGCCAAAAATGCGTACTCTCAAACACTTCCATTTCAATAGCGAGTTGAAAGGAAAGTTCCCCTTTCGGAGGGGTTGTTAATTATAGATCCCTCCTTCAGAAGCTCCTCCTGTTTTTATCCATCCTTACTCCCCCACAGATGGGAAAGATCAGGAAAGCTCTACCTTCCCCCAAATCAAATAAATCTTCAGTGCTTCCTGAGCTGATTCACTTGGCTAAGCTCTGATTTGATATATGAAACAAAAGACAAGGCAAGAGACAAGGCGCAGAAAACAACATATTTTCCCCGTGCCAAGGTGAAGCTCTTCCCATCACCCAGCCCGTCTCCCCTGGAGTAAACGCGCATCAATAATATTTAAATGATCAAAGTTTTTCAGCAGAGACGGCGATGGGCTTTTTTCTGACTTGTCATGCTTGTTTTCCTTCAGGAGGCAGTGACCTGCCGCGGCTCAGCCTTGCAGTTTGGCACGCAGGAGCTTTTTGAGAAGCGTTCTCTCCCCAGCAGAACAGCCGCCTCATGTTTCCCTGCACAACAACCTTTCTTAGCCTAAAATGCTTTGCATCCCATTTCCTTGATCTGGCTAAGTGCTCGCATGCTGAAAATCCCACCCTCCCTCCAGCTGTCCTTCTGGCAGGAAAGAGACAGCATCTCCTCTCTGGAGAGTACAGTCACTGCTCCTTTGCTTATCTAATCAGGGAGGGCAAAACTCACCCAGGGCCCTGCAAATTGCAGAAATTGCATCTGAGGTCTTGTGTGCAAGGCAGGGAGCAGCCTCCCCTCCCAGAGCAGATGCTCTCTGCCATCTTCCCTGCCACTTGCTCTAAGAAAAAGACTTAGAGCACTCCATGGACAGAGGCACCGGGCTCTTCCCTTTGCTGATGATTGGGTCTGCGTGTGCCAGGGGGAGTGGGCGCTGGTACATACAGCCCAAGGATGTGCAGAAAGGGCAAGAGAATGCCCCCCACCTTCCTGCACTGCACACACTGGGGCTGAGCTCTCCGTTGCTCAGTTTCTCGGCCTTTGTGTTGGTTTTCCAGCATTTCTCAGAACTACAAAACGCAATGCCCCTCTTCTTTCTCCAGCACAGTGATCTTGCTTTTGGACAAAGCACAAGGCAGCGGGAAGCACACACTTTCCCATTCTCTGGGAGCCCTCTTCACGTCCACCTTACTGAGAACAAAAGGACAGCACAAGGGATGGGATGGAGGGGTGGGGGGTGAGCTGAGACAAACCCCCTGACAGGACAACGTCCAGCCCCGTGGCACAAGAGCCCTTCCCTCCACCATCCCTAATGTTCCCCCTTCAGAGCACTGTTACTCATTTCCTTCCCCCCTGCACACTTCTCCCCAGAGGTCCTGGCACAGCTGGAACAACAGGTCAGGCTGCTCTGGGCTCTGCAGGTACTGTGCGAGAGCTCCTCTTGCTCAGGGGTCCCTTGCCTATTCCTGGCCTGGAGCACAATTCCGAGCCTTGTGTTCCCACCTAATAAAATGCTTACTCACTTTAGGCAGGAGCTTTGACATCCTTGGCCGCGCATCGCCAGATAAGAACTATAAAAAGAACGTATCGCTATTATAGGTGATACAGCAATATGCATCCAAGAATGAAAGATCCTTTGTGAGTCTGGTTATTATTCCAGCACTAATCTCGGAGCTCTCTCCACGGACCCGACTCAGCCCGAGTGTTCGCAAGCACGTCGCCGCCAAGGAGCAGCGCTGCGAGCTGTCACGTTTGCCTTCTGTTGTTTCAGTTCATCCCAAGTTGGGAAAACACTTCCTTCTTCCCCCCACGCGTGTCAAAATCGCCGCTTGCCATTTGGACATAGGAAGCCAAATATTGCCTTCCTATAAACAGGTGCGAGGCTGCATATGTCAATAGAATTACACCTGCGTGTAATGGGTTTGCATTTGGCCCTTGAGCCCTGGGGATCCCTGTGGGAGCTGAAGCTGTATTAAAAATTAAGGGCCTTGTTCTCCACCCTTGCCTACGCTGTCGTAATTAAATCTCGGCGCAGACCCATTGATTTTCAACCTTGTGCAAGAACGCAGTGTTCAGCAATGGGGAGGGGCAGAGACAGCCCTCCAGGAGCAGCACAGCCACGTTGCTCCCCATAGAAAAATACCCCAAGAAGCAAATGACGCTGTGCAGGAAATATTTGCAAAATGCGCTTGGGCAAAAGAATGTCAATGGTCTCGGATTACACATTTCGCTAAAACCGTTGCCCATTTCCTTCCTGCCTGCGAGAGAGCAGTGCTGGACAGGTCACTGCCACAGCTCTGCAGCACACGGAGCCCCTGGAGCAGCTGCTCCCACCTCTGCAGGGCATTGGGGTCACTCGTTCCTCCTCGGGACACGCCTGGAGCCCTCACCCGCAGAGGTGTGAGTATTATTGCCAGTTGTGATCTTTTGAGCTCTCAGGGCTGAGAAAAACGACCCGAGTTTTCCTTTAAATGCCAAGGAGTTTAGAAGTGTGACGACTCATACTGTGCTGTTATTCTTTCCAATTGAAACCTAATGATGCGTGCATATCACTTAACTCTGATGTCAATAATCAGCACACCACTTGGTCTTTGCCATGGCTATTAGAGGGAATGAAAATGAAATACCAACTCCTTTTTATCCTGTTACTGTACCATAATAACCAATAAAGGAGTAATAAGTGAGACGTGGGGAATTTCCAGGGGAGTCATTACTACAGAGAAGACCTAAAGGCACAAAGTGAAATCCGGGAATATTCAGTAGCCCTGAATTCCCAGCTAATATTTCTCACAGCCGTACAGTGTATACAGAAAAAATAATTAACACGTGGAAAATGTCTGTGTCATGGGCAGAGTGGAGATGGACCCAGAATCGCAGTCCTTCAGGTAAAGATTATCCCATACTTCAACTCTGAGGCTGAGCTGCAGTCAGGGGGTGCTCCATCGTTCCCTAACTCTTGCTTCAGCTCCAGTGTCTGGGAAATGTTACCCAGGGAGGTCTGTGCATTTTCCAGGGACTCTTCAATAGGAAAAGCCATAGAAAGACCTCAGAGCAGAGGGCCAAAGTAAATCACATAATGAAACGCGGAGTCAATGAGACTGCAAACCACATGCAAGTTGGGCAGTGCACTTTCTGGCTTAGAAATTATTGAATTATTGGTTGGGAAAGAACCTTCTTTCTTTCTTTCTTTCTTTCTTTTTTTTCTTTTTGGTGGTCATGTACATAGGGGGCAGCAGGGTTCTTTGGTTTTCCTCCCAGGAAATAGATTGTCATTTATCCATCTGCATGTCAAAAACCTGCAGGAATGACCCTCCTGCAGCATCTGCACAGGTAGAATAGGGTTCACCCGGCAGAATCTGGCATGGGCAGACGGAGACCTCCCCCTGCCCCTACTTCTCCTGAGCAGCAGCCACAGCAGTCATTCTCTGTGCTGAGAGGAGCTGCCAAACCTCACGGACTTGTGCATTTACCAGAGGAAACCTAGCTTGGTTAAATCCTAAACTGCATCTCCACCATTACCAAAGCATTTCCCAGCCATCTGATTTCCCCATCCCCGAGTCCCTGTTTTGTTTATCCTATTAATTCCAACCACCCCCTCTTCCCCAACACATGCAGCCTCGCTTACGGCATCTCCGCCAGCAGAACCTCCCCAAAATATTCAGGACACAGCACAGATAGCTCACACGTGTGGGGAAAACCCTCGTGACTGGAGCTTATTCCTCGAGAAAACATGATCTCGTGATTATTATTTCTTAAAAAGAAAAAGAAAAAGGGGGGGGGGGGGGGGAAGGAAAGAAAAATTGGGGGAAAGGAAAAAGGGGGGGGGGAAGAAAAG
The DNA here is from genome assembly GCA_036925125.1 of Oreortyx pictus. NCBI lineage: Eukaryota > Metazoa > Chordata > Aves > Galliformes > Odontophoridae > Oreortyx > Oreortyx pictus. Next base: position 6,778,457 of record JAUPFR010000022.1, read on the forward strand.
GAAAAGGGAGAAAAGAAAGGAAAAGGGGGGAAAGAAGGGGGGGGGGGGGGAGAGAAAGAAAAAGGTGGGGAGAAAAAAAAGAAAAGGAGCGTCACTGCTGCTTCCATCATCTCTGGGTTCTCCGTTCCCTGCCCGCCGCTCTCCAGCCCCGCACCGCACGGATCCCGCAGCCCCTCCGGACCCCCCCCCCGCTCTCAGCCTCCCCTTCCCCGGGTGCTTTTCTCCCTCCTCCCTCCCCTCCCCTCCCGCATTTCCTCCCTGCACCTTTAAGAAGCACATTGCTCGCCGGTGGGATGGTGTGTGCTAAAGCTGCACAGAGGAAGTTACGCAGCCCGGATCAGGCACGGAGATAAAAGCTCCGATTGTGATTGAAAGTGATAGCAAACGGGATTTCAACCTCGGCGTTAACTTGCGAGGGGAGCCGGGCACCGCACGGAGCTCCCGGCTCCCAGCCCTGGGGGCTCGGCCCCGGAGTCGACCGCTCCGCGGGAGCCCCGCAACGCAGATCCCCCCCCCCTGGTAAGCGCGGAAAGTTGGGGGGCGAGGGGTGGGGGCCGGGGGCTGCGCCCTACGCGACCCCGCAGAGCTCCGGGATGGGCGGGGGACGGGAGATCCGCCGCCCCCCCCCCCCCCCCCCCACCCGCGGTCCCCCCGCCCGCTCCCCGCCCTATCGGGGTCCCTCGCCCCTACGGAACGGGCGGAGGAAGATCCGCTTCGGATCTCCGCTTCGGAGTTTTCCAGCTGAGCGACGCAGAGCCGGGGATGCTCGCGGCACGTTTCCCCGTTATTCCCCACTTTTTTTTTTTTTTTTTTCCTTAAATCCCGAACCTCCAATTGCTCTTAGCGTGCCGCGAAGTGTCGCTCGGTCGGGAGGAACAACCTCGCGAAGAGCGAGGCTGCTGGAAGCGAAACGCACGGGTTTTCCTTCGGGGAGCGCCGCGTTCCTCTGAGCTTTGCCGTATTCCGACAGCTCCGTCACAGCGGTGCTCCCAAACTCGGGCTGGGGTTGCGGGGATCGGGGGGAACGCACCCCGGCGCTGGGGACGGTGTGGGGGGAGCGGTTGGGTTTTATTTTCAAGGCAACTTCTGAAACTGAGAACTCCTGCGTTGAGTTTACTTTCTGTCCTCCGTTCCAGAGCGGCTCAGTTGTTGCTCGCCGCTGTCTCTTGATTTCAATCGGGTGTTAATCCAATAACAAAAACCCAAACCCAACAACCAAGGAACCAGCTCAGCCAAGACACAATCTAATTTCCTGTTTTTAATACCCTGGCTATCAGTCCCCTGTGATTGCTGCGTACGCCTCGAAGAAAACAGAGAGCACTGATTCTATTTGCTCCCATGAACTGCAGTTTCTTAATACTATCGGGCAAAGATTTATTTGCTCGCTTCCAAACCAAGTCAAGCAGGGCAAGACTGAAAGTCGCCGTCCCCCCATCTGGGGTTTGCTGGCTTGTTTGAGAGCCACACCGTGCTCCTATTTCTGCAGAGGGATGCTGCTGTTGGAGCACTGCACCGTGTGCCCGTGTCATTGACCGCCTCTTGATTCCCAACCAGATTACTTCCCTGGGAATCTACAACACAAGGAGCTAACAGAAACTATAGACCCTGGGTTCTTCTCCGACAGCCATTCAAGTGCAAAACGTGGTTTTATGGCTGTGAAAATAGATCCATGGGCGTAGCAGCTGTGGGGTCCTCGTTAACACCGCTGTATCTCAGCGCTGAGCTCTCACGCGCTGCGGTTGTTGGGCTCTTGGCTGGGACTGCTCGGATGTAATAATGAGGAGCTGAGTTCTTTTAGCTGAAAAGGCAGCTCTGATGTCAGTGGGACTTCTAAACACTTTGTCACGCCGTTTTCATATTTTTACTACATTTACTCATGATGTAAAAATAGCAGCCAGTCTATTCTTCCTTCGGGAGTAAATTCAGGTCCAATGCCTCTGTAATTGGCTCTTCTTTGAGAGCCAGTGGTGAAGCATGAGAGATAGCTTCTCCCTCCTGAACTCATTCATCTCAATCAGAAATCTTTCAACCAAAGAGAAGGGGAAAGGGGGGCAGTGGCACAGTGCTACGAATCCCCCCAAAGAGGATCGATGCGCCCGCTAACCTGGAGCCTTTGAGTCTCAGTAAGTGAGCTTCGTGAGAAGGCAAACGCTGAGCGTGGTGCTGAAGGAGGCATCTCCAAAGCGTGGGAGAAAAGCTGGAGAGGGTAATAGAAAGGGAATTTCCTAGAGCCGAGACTCTGCTCTGGATGCGTGCCTCCCACCTCCTCCTATGACATTTTCTCTCTGCTGCTGGCAGAGGGTTTCACTCTCCTTTTTCGGTTCTTCGTTTTGCAATTACTGAAGATTTGTATATCTCCATTGGAAAGGCAGCAAAAGTGCAGAATTGTTGTTTTCACCTGAAATGACTGCTGGGAAGGTCATTGCTCCTTGTATTAGGTGAACCTTAAATGTTATTAGGACTTTAAATTGTTTTTTATTAAATGCTATTGTTCAGATAAATCATACATGGGGACTCTGGACCGTGGCTGTGTCTCCCCAGCTGTCTCATTTATTTGCTTATCTCCTTAGGACGTCCAATTTTCTGTCTGTCCCTGATCTGTGTCTGCATATTCTCCATCTTTTAATGACCTCCAGCTACTTCTTGATATTATTTGAAGACCCATTAGGGCTGTTGTAGTCCAGCGGCCGTTAAAATCAGATACCTTGACAGGGAGAAGCTCTCCTTCCAATCTCCCAAACGGCAGAAGAGCCATAAGCATCTTACTATAGATTTCTTTTTATTAAAGTTGTATATCTCACTTTTACAAACCCCGCCGTGCGTCTGGGATCACAGACCCAGCAGAGGGCTGTGTTTCCCAGGGGACCCCCCCTGGCCTCCTTGCTCCAGCTGCACCCCCTCTCCCTCCCCGCTAATTTGTCTTTCAATTTGCAGGTGCAGCTTACTAACGAACTCCCCCTTCACTCTGACCATGAGAGAGAGACGAGACCTCAGGTGGCAGTGTGGCTCATAACTCATAACTCATAACTGTGGCTCAGTGTGGCTTGGGAACTCAATGCTCACCGCGCAGATCCCACTGATGCCACCACGCAACGCAGAGGCTCAGACACCATCACCCTTTGGGAGAAGGGGACTCTAGCCCCAAAGCTCCTCTTTGCCAGCTCCACGATGCTGTAGTAATCTGACACATTCATGTCCCAAAGCCCCAAGAACTGTCAAAGCAGACCACGGTTTAAGGCGCTCTCCCCAGCGACGCATTTGCAGCAGACACAAAGGTCGAGGAACACCTGATCCAGCACGGTCCCACAGCCTCTCCAATTTGCTCCTATCAAATTTCATCAGCGACTCAGAACTTGATCTTTCTATTGATTGACTGGAGTCACCTCTAGATATTTTCGTGCTGATTTGGAAGCCCTTTCCTACGATAAAAGGGGGAAAAAATGAGGTTAAGGAAGACTTTTGACCACTGAGCAGCAATCCCGGCCAAAACTTTCCCAAGCAGCTCATTTGCAAAGTTGGCTTCGGTGACGAGATAAACTTTCCACAGCCGAACGCAACGTGGGATCACTCCTGTCCTCACCCCGACCTCCCTAGACTGGACCATCTGTAAATGAGGAGTTTCCATGCTGAGCCTGAAAGCAACCCCTAGCCCAGCAGCCGCCTCCCCCTGGACTCCTGGCACGTCCCCAGCCCAGGGCCCCCACGCTCGGCCACAGCTGCCATGCTGTACCTGCTGGCTCTCCTCCTGCACCGTCTCCCCTTGGCCGTGGGACAGTACGACATTTGCAAGTCCTGGGTGACCACTGACGATGGCCCATCATGGGAGTTCTACGCATGTCAGCCCAAGGCCATGAGGATGAAGGATTACGTGACGGTCAGAGTGGATCCGGTGGGAATCACGTGTGGGGACCCTCCGGAGAGGTTCTGCACTCATGTAAGTATTTCCCTCCTTGCCATATGGGGCTGCGTGTGGGTGGCCAGGAGCAGCACGCTGCTGTGTGCTGCTGGAGGAACACCTCTGCTATGGGCTGTGACGTTGATGTCACCTTGAGCAGGGCTGGGTGGTGGGGGGTAGTGGACTGGTTTTGGTTTGGGTCTGAAATTCAAACGTAGCCACCTGGCAGCGAGTGCATCGCCTGAACTTCTCCGAGCATGGATTGTGGAATGGCTTGGGTTGGAAGGGACCTTAAAAATCACTGAGCTCCAGCCCCCTCCTGTGGGCTGGTTGCTTCCCACCACCTCAGGCCGATCAGGGCCCCATCCAGCCTGGCATTGCACCAGTAATACCTGCATGGGGCTGTGTTTTGCAAGTGAGGAGTTCAGAGTGGCTCCAATCCACTGATGACCCCCAAACCCAGCTCTGCCTTTGCCCTATGTGAAAAGAGCCCATTGGACAGACACTCGCCCTTGTAGTTAAAATCTTTTAACTTATTTTCTCTTAAATATTAATCATTGCATTTCATTCCGTGCACCACAAAGCTCAGCAGGAGCACCTGATTTATAATTCACAAGGCTTCACATTGGTAAAAAGAGTTCAGGGGTCAAAGCAGAGAGCGGAGCGATGTGACTACAGCATCACCTCATTGCTGGTGGTGACAACTCAGCCCCCTCTTTAGGGAGGGCATCCATGGGGGCACTGAGCCAGGGGTGGTGGGGAGGCACCACACTGCCAATTAGCAGTGCAAGAGGGAAAGGAGTCCACCTTTCTATTCTCAGGGTTGTCCAGATTTGTACACCCCATGCTTCAGTTACCGCCAAGAAAAGCCCCCAACTCGGTGCTCCCCATGAAAACCCAAGAGAGAAATGCTGCCATGCCATGGGACACCAAACACTGTGACCATCACCATATGCCACCGCTGCTTACCCCATTCTGCCCAACCTGGGGGGGCTGGTTGAAGCCAGCACTGTTTCCGCTCATTCCAGCGAAGCAGCAGCTTTTCCTTTTAAAAGATCATCTGAAAGAAAAGCTTAAGCCCAAGGATGCAAACAGAACAGTTGACAATGGGTAGGGCGGTCTGGACTTCCATTTATTTGGCTGCAGAAGGATTAAAGATGAACAACAGATCGCTTTCTGCTTTGCTCACTCTTGGCAAACTCTCTGGCTGATGTTGCTTCAGACTCCAGCTCTGCTGCCCTCCTCCAGTAAAAGCTGCTGACTGGGGTCAGCTCTCTGCCTCTCCCTGTTCATCTGAAATCCTTCTATTCCAGGTGCCAGCAGTGTTTCCTCGCAGTGCATGGCTGCACCATTTGCAAACACTGTGTACAACTGTGAGAGCTGCACCAACATTGTCCCTGCCTGACCCTGGGGCAAAAACACAGCAAAATCCTGATACGTTCCCCAAGAAAAGGGAAAACAAAGAGTGTTGGCTATTATTTTGCAGCCCCCTCCAGTTCCTTTCCCTGTCCCGTTATCATTCCCCTTTGGGTTTTGATCATTGTAACAGGTCGTCTCCCAGACGAGCCCAAATTTCCAGCAGAGAAGTTCTTAGGGTGACTCTATTGTTTTCTTGGTGCCTTTCAAAACAGCAGAGTGCTGTGTGTGAGATTAGTCCAACACCCTTAACCCTAACCTTAGGGTTAGTAACCCTAAGCACAACCCCATAGGACACTTGTGCTGCTCGAACAACCAAAATCAAGATGAAATACACACAGGCACACGGTGCCAAATATAGAGCTGGGCAGGGGACCCATCACTGGAGGAGACCAGGACCCCACAAGGCTCTGAGCTTCCCGGCTGTGCCCATGGAGGACTGCACATCTCCCAGCACGTTCTGCTCATGGAGGTGTGGGGGAATGTGACAGTTACTTGGAGGATTGTTTTCTCTGTTTTGCAGCAATTGCTGGTCGCGTTGGGCTGCTCTGTTCTGGCTGTGCAGAGTTTTGCTGCTCAATAAGGTCAGGAGCTTTGATTTGTCCCCACCTGTTGAGCCTTCCCCTGGCCATGTCAGTGTCCTTTGCTCCCAGCAGGGCAGGGAGGTGGACAGACAAAGAAACAAAAACCCGAGGGGGTTCCGAGTCACCTCCGAAAGCAAAGTGAGAAAACAGCAAAGGTGTTGGCAGCAGCCATCCCCTGGCAGTTCTGGGAGATGGGAGCTGTAATTTCCAGGTGTTGGGATGGTATTCTCATTCAGTCGATGCTCTTTGATGCAGGGTGAGCTCTCAGCCCGTATTGATGGGTCAGGGGTATTTTTATTTAGCGTCAGCATTGTTTCATCAGCTAATAGGGCTCGTTGACTTTGGCATGGCTACATGAAAGGAAGAGGCTTTATTTATTCATTACTCATTGAGTCGAAGTTGATGTTTAGTTTAATTCTTAGCTAAACTTTTCTGAATGACATGGGCTTATAAGGCTTGTGCTAAAAGCTATTTCTCTTATTAGATAGGGTGCTAAAACTGGAACAAGCAGACAAACTTCTGGGCACAGGAGCCCTTTCCTTGGGCTTCTCAGCTCTGCACCCCCCCACACCCCCACACCTCCCCCCTCCCCAGGACTCAGGACTCAGGATGAGGCAAAGGAAAAATCCCTTCCAAGGAAGTTCTCCCCTTGGAATAAATCAGCCCACCCTTGGCCTCAGCAGGGCAGGACTCAGAGCTGGCTGCGTCCTCCTGCATGGCACTGGGGACAATCACTTTGCCTCCGTACCAGCTCTCAGCAGAATGAGAAATCCACTCCCAGGTGCTGATTTGACCTCTCGATGAGGGACGGGATGCTGCTTCTTTGTCACATCTGTGCGGTGTTAACACCCCATTCCCCTCTCAGTGCTCCAGAACATTACCACCTCACCTGGAAAATCCTCCCCTCTCCAAGGAGGAGTGCTTGCCACTGGGTACCACTGCCTTTTGTGAAGGTTCCTTAACTCACACCAGCACTGCTTTACAACACAGGAGAAGGACTGGTGCCTGTCAGTCCTGTCCCCACCCTTACAGACTCCCTCGGGGCCAGACCCCTGGACCACACAGCATTGCAGCCCCGCAGATTGCACTCTGTTCCTCTCCTGCCACAGAGGCCATTCCGGTGCGGCAGGATCTCGGTGTTACAAAAGCAGAGGCTTTACAGAAAATGAGAGAAAATAGGCTCAGCTTCAAATTAGAGAGTGCTGAGCAAACAGGATTTCTTCCCCCCTCAGTCTGCAGCAGTTCCCTTAAATGCCCGATTCGGGATTCATCACGCTGCAAAGCGGGATGGTGCTTTCCTAACAAGAGTCACTTCAATGTGCTGATGGAAAAGGCTCAGCGATAGAACCCAGGCTGTCAGCTAGATTTAATTGGTACAGTGAGCAGAAAGTTTACCCCCACCTTGAAAGAGATGGGAAAGAATGAGCTGCTCTCGAGAGCATGAAAGAGCCAAACGCTTTGCATGCAACAGCAAAAGCAGGGGGAACGCTCCATGCATTCCCAGGCAGCAGGGAGTGTGGGCACAGGGGTGTCCAGCACCGTGCTCTGCTCCCCCTACATCAGAGCACTGCAGCAACACCTCTGCTCCTTGCTTTTCCCACCCCCAGAGCCAAGCTTTGCCCTCCCCCATTCAAGCTACCCGGACTTCTTACAGAATAAAATATTAATGGCAGCGTAGCAAGCCTCTCTGCAAAGGCTGCATGTATTGAGCTCGCAAGGCGCTCAGGCTTTTAGAGAGCAGGACACTTTTCCTACTTCCTAAGCGTTTTCTGAGTCCTGAATCAATAATGCACTCTGGGTCCAGCAAACAGGTCGCTGCCGTGCTGCTGGTAGGGGCTGGCTGTGCACGGATACCTTTCTGCAGCAGGGTACACGGAGGGATGGGGCAGCTGGATTTGCAGACAGCCTGCAGGGGTGAACCCTGGAAAGAGCAAAGCTCATGGAGTTTGGAGGTGGGCAAAAAGCAGTCACCAGGGTTAAACCTACGCACCCATGCATGTGTGCACACTTTTGCAGGCTGAGGGCCCCCAGCTCCACGCCTTGCTGGTGGATCTCACGCTCGAGGTCACCCCTTAATCTGCAAACCCACAAAAAGAGCAACAGAGCAGCCCCATCCCAAACTGAGCCAGCCCTGCTCTGCAGCATGGGGTTACCACAGCTCAGCAGGGATTACTGGGTCACAATGAAGCGCTCACAGATGATGCCATGGGAGGAGGCTGGGCTGTGCGCTGCGTGGACGCACCCAGCACAGATTATCTGCTTAGGAGTGGAATTTTCCACGAGGCACTTAACCCTCGCATTGCCCACGTTTGGACTGCACACGTGGGTTTGGGTTCGAGGTGACCCTGCAGTGGAGCTGGGGCTGCTTGGGGTGCCCCTTGGGTTTGGAATTGCAGTCACTGCTGAAATGCCATGGCTGTGCCAGGGCCATCCTGCAATGGGTCACCACAGCCAGGTGGTTGGAGCTGGTTGTGTCAAGGGATTTTTGGGCTGTTGCTGCCTGTGAAAGGATTTTTGTGTGCGTCAGCATTGCTATGAGTGTGGGCAAGAGACAGGATTTAGCCCTGGTATGCAATGGGCAGCGGCTGCCTTCCCCTCCAGGCACTCCTTTTGCACTCCTGCATGGAGCTCAGGCTCCTGTGGTCCAGAGTTGGGTGCAGACCCTTTTCAAGTGGGAGAACTGAGCAGACTACAGGGAACATCTCCAAGAGTGTGGGGCAAGAGCTGAGGTTTCCTTGCTCTTCACATCAAGGCTGAGTTGAGGAGCCACTAATGCTCAGCTGCCCAGGATATGCTGGGTAATGACAGACCCCACTCCTCACCCTCTGCCTGCCTCAGTTTCCCCCACCAGGGGATGGGATGCAGTACATCCTGCTCCAGCATTACACCATGGCTGAAATAAGCATGAGATGCTTCTGGAATTCAGAAACAGATCGGAGGGGGAAGGGGAGAAGCAGCCAGCGAGCACGGGCTGCATCTTCTCTCTTGCAGAGAGACGGGCCCGAGGGAGCACCAGAGCCTTGAGCAAGGAGCGTGCTGCTCAGTGTGTCTGCTCCCGGCCAAAGGAAAAAGGCAAGCACACAGCAAGGCATCAGGCTGGGCACATCCTGCACACATTCTGCTGACTCATGGGATCCTGAACCCTGTGTGCATTCTGCTGACTCATGGGATCCCAAATCCCACACGTATTTGCTGACTCATGGGATCCTGAACCCCAGATGCTTCTGCTGACTCGTGGGGTTCTGAACCCCGCGAGCAGTGCATGTCCCAGTGCCCAGGGGTGACCTTGCTCTGACACCCTGTGATCTGAGAGGGTGGAAAGGAAGGGAGGGAGAAATCGATGGCCCCAACCGCTGCAAGATGAAGCAGGGAGGAAGAGGGAGTGACATTCGTCCGAGCCAGAATTAGCACAGATCTGTGGAGGGACCCCATTTCCACCCTATTAATAATTCATCCCAGCTCTGTCTTTACCTGCTAATAAACAGGAAACTGCTTGTTAGCGAGGACGTTCTTCTCCCCTTTTGCTTTCTCTGTCCTAATCAGAGCCCCTTGCAGGCAGCTAGGGGAAGGGGAAGCAAGCTGACAGCCCCACACACAGCCCACATAGGTGAGGTAACCATTGCAGGAGGAGCTCACGAGCTCCCCATGCACCCCTAGTTCCCTTATCCCTCAGCTGTGCATCTCCTCCCTCTTCTTCCTGCCCCAGTGTTGGCCTGTGCTGTTGCAGACACAGGAGCAGAGGCTTCCCAAGCCCAGGGGTTAATCCAAGATCTCAGATGGGTCAGAAGAAACTATTCCAAGCCCTCTGCCCCTAAACTCATAGAAAGGACAGAGAGGATGGACACCAGAGCACAGGCTCCCCTTGGTGTCACAGCCAATGGAAACCATCCCATCATTTTACAATGGGAAAATGATCTTGGCACCAGGACACGGTGCACTGGAGCCAAGAAGCGATGTCCTCCAAGGGCCACCTGCAGCCCCCTGGACGTGGGGCTCGATGTCAGCACTGCCTGCAGCCCAGCAAAGCACGGGGCTGCTTCACTCCAAAGGCACCTCGTAATTTCTGCTCAATTATTTCCGTGCTCCCAGACACCGCTGCTGCTGAGTTATGTCACTTGCCAGCTGTTGGAAATAATCGCTGTAAATTAATTACGGTTGTTTCACCCCTCTGATCCCTCCCAGCCCCCACGAATAGAGCGAAAATTAATTGTCAGTGAGTAGTTCCAGATCTCTTGGAGTCCCATCCTGGCCACTGGCAGGTTACGGTTTGTGCCCTGAAGCATAAGACTTAATTACCCACTGATGTTATTTTTGATCATAAAATCACTGTGTCTTTCCATAAATCCAGACAGAGATGGTGACCCCTCGGGTCAAGAGCAGTGAGAATGGAAATGACCAATAATGGCTTTAGGACAACCTCAAGTATTCCCTCATGTAAACGGATTCTGGTTGGGAAGCAGTCGCTTCGTGGAATAGATACTGGGAAAAAAAAAAAAAAAAAAAGAAAACAAAAATGGGAAGTCATTCAATGCACACATCATGCAGAAATCAGGTTTAACCCTGTGTCACTGCTGGGGACGAGGACAGTTGTCACTCGGCTGGGATGGGGCTGCCTGCCCGCAGGGAGCAGAGCATGGGGCCGTTAATCCGGGGATTAATCAGGGAACTCCAGCGTGAAGAGAGAAACAACAACAAATGCGCCCTTCCAGCTTTATCCCACAGCCTCCTGCACAAACCCAACGCTGGGGAGCCATGAAATCAAAATTTGGGCATGGGAGATGAGGAAAGAGAGATGTCACCTCCTCCCACCGCGAGCACCCCCAGCAGATGCCGTGCAGGAGCCGTCCATCAGCACTGCTGGGCCATCTGCTGCCATGTAGGGCCACCGTGGGTCGGGGACCTGTCCTCCACCAGTCCCACCAGTGACAGGTGGTCTGCAGGACACCCGCAGCTCGGTGGCATCACAGCATGGTTGGGACGTTTGCAAGGAATCAGGTGCATGCCAGGATTTTGCCGATGCTGTCGTTCTGCAGGGTCGGTTGGAAATCTGATACCAACCCCAGCACTTCGTTGCCGTGTGAGGCAACACGGGGACATTGCGAACCTAATCAGCTCATCTTTAAGCTGAAAATCAAAGGCAGGGTCGTAAGGCACGCTGCGGGGAGCGGAAAGACCTTGGGATGCACCTGAGAGCTCCTTAAGATGTCTGGAGAGCGGCAGGGAGAGGATTGTCACTGGGTGGGCGGAGGTGACATTCAGCGCAGCGATCCTGGCTGTTGGGTGAAATGTTCACCAGGGGATGTCCCATCTGCACTGCCTACAGGGAGCTGGAGCCTGTTCCCAGGGTCTTTAATGCTGCCGGGGGTGAAAGGGGCAGTTATGCTGCCCAGCCATCCCCTGCTCTTGCACAAAGTCATCCAAGGTCTTCTGAGAGCTTTCTGAGAGCCAGTTTTAGAGGAAAATACAGCGTAAGGAGGAACACACGAGAAAAGTGTGTGACGGCACGGACCTTTCTGCCCAAGAAATGCATTTAACTTCATTCCCCTCAGAGAAAAGTCTTCGTAGAGAAAAGCCAAGGATTCCTCACTCCAGCTACAAACAGAAAGTTTCAATATCTGGAGCTACTCCAAGCTGCTGTGACATTGCTATTACTGCTATTACTCTTATTAGGACACTGGTCGTGATTAAAGCTGGGTTGATCGCAGGGTGAGCGGGGTTCTAGCAAAGGCCTTGACCTGAGCACCAACCTAATCGAACAGAGGAGACCCAGCAATACAACATCTCCGTGGGGTCCAGCGAAGGCACCAGCTGGAAGCTCACACCATGTTACGAGGGCGTTGCAGACATTCTCATTGTCCTTTTATTTTCCATTGCTTCAGTTTTCCCCACCCCCCTCCCCCCTTTAATGTTACTAATATTGTTACTGCTTTTCTCCATGGTGCAGCTAGTGGTTGTAATTTCTTTCTAGCTTCCCTTTGGCATGGAGATCTACTAAAAGCTGCAGCTTTATTTCTGTGCAGCTTCCACCATTCACAACAGATGTCTGGTTTGTTTAAAATATTCAACAGCTCAGTGATTAATCAAGTAATTTCACCTACAAAAATATATAATTTCATGCTATGAGGCTTAAAAATGGCATTATCTGCCAGGAAAATAAAGCAAAACAACTTTGTGCACTCATTAAGAGCCCTAGAAAGCAGGCAGGCTTTGACTGGGGCTGTTTTTCCCATTCCCTCTCTCCTGGCAAGGCGGGGAGCAGCTCTGCTGCAGCACCCTGGATTCCTGTTGTGCCTTGACAGATCTTGTTTCCAAAGAAATCCTCCTAGGAGCCAATCCCTGCTCTCATCTTCAGAAGGACCCTCGTGCATCATTTCTGCAGAGCACAAATGGGAAATGAAACCCACGGGCTGCAGTCACCAGCATGGGGCATCTCCAGTCGTGTCACCCCCAACAGGACATCTACTTCTACCCCCCAAGGACATTTGCCCCATGGAGGCACAGCCTTGCCATGGTGCCATTGATTGTGGCAGCCTGCCCTCAGCTTTTGCCACTTTTCCCCAGGGCTTTGCCCAGTTGGGCTGAGCTCAGACGAAGCAATCCTGCAGCACTCCTTGGTACACACACAAGAAAAGAGCAGCCAGAGCCGGGGACCTGCAGCATCCAGTTGCTGTGAGGACATTCACGACTGATTTAATAGCGTGAGACTCTAAGTGAGCTGCTTTATTTTAGGCGCACGGAGACCAAGTTTCCCTAGCTAATGCATTCTGACTTTTAGATTGAAGACGTAAATATCTTGAGACTTCGGACAGATTCTTTGGAGGACACATGGCTTGGATAAGGAAACCAGATTCTAAAATAATACCTGGAATTGTTTCAACAGAGCTATAACTGATCTTACCAGGACCGGCGGAGCAGCCAAATTATGGCCATCTGTTTCCGCTCCCCCCTGCCCTCCTGAAACCACCCCACCGTCAGAAAGCGCATTGAGCATCCCGAGGAGGAAGGACATCTCAATAAGCCAAAAACCAAAAAGGAACACTTCATTTGAGCAGAGGAAGCCATGGTGGCATGACTCACTCGGTGGCTTTTGAGGCTCTTCCCAACTTCCAGCACTGTCACTTAGAGGTTATTTCCACGCTCGCCCTGTTACAACTGAGCAGCAATTGAGCCACGTGCCACCCCAGGGTGCTTGAAGACTTCTCTGGGCTCACTGTCTGCTGAGCTGTGTGCAGGAGCCAGCAGGGATGGGGCACCTCCTGTCCCCTTTTCCTGGGATGAGCAGATGGAAGATGTGCTCTCCTCCTCCCTGCCTGCACCATGGTGCATTGCGTTCATCAAACCCCATTGCATCCCCACACTGCTCCTGGGAAACCTGTCCCACTGCGTGCCACCATCCATCCCCACAGCTCTGGGCCAGGCTTTGTCATTGTGGTTTGATTGCAAAGTCACAGAATCATTAAGGTTGGGAAAAGACCTCTCAGATCACCAAGTCCAACCCCAATCCACCATACCCACTGACAGCGTCCCTCAGCATCACATCTCCACAGTTTCACCTCCAGGGACAGCCATTCCACCTTCCCTTGTGCAGCTCAGCCACAGAGAGCCTCGATAGGAGCATCGGGATGGCCTTTTCAGGGCTGTCCTATTAAGCCATTTGTATGACCACATTCGCAGCAGAAGCATTCTGCAGCACAATATGTTGCCTCAGCTCAGGAAACGCACTCAGAGCCCCCATAGCTTCAGCTGAGGTGCATTTTTCTTCCTTTCCCATCAAGCACCGTAAAGCTGTGCTAAGCGGCAGCCGCATCCCCCAGCAGGAAGCTGTGTCTCATTAGCAGAGGTAAACAATTCCTCTGAACGTGACGAGTCAGGAGAGCATATTAAATATGTCAATACCTAATTCTTTTACTCCCTGCTCCAGCACAGCGCGTTGCAGAAGGAGAGGACCCAGCACAGCTCAGAGCCCACAGCAGACATCCCACACTGCAGACAGCGTCTCCCCAGGTTTGGGATGGGAACAGTGTCTTTTTGTTAGCTGCTTCCCCCGGCAGTTTCACACACAGCTCAGCTGCTCACTGCACTGCCCAAGATGGAATTATTGATGCCCTTTGGAGATTTTGGGGGCTTCTCAGCACCGTGGCCTCAGCTTGCTCACACCTAACATGTCTCTGAGCCACGGTGAGGCACAAAAACCCATTTCACACATTCAAGATGCAGGCAGCCCTAAGTAGTCCCCAGTACTTTTGGTGGCCCGATTGGAGATGGCAAAGCCCAGATATTGCAAAGCACCTCATGCCACACATCAGTATCCACATTCAAGGTACAAACCCCCACACTGCACCTGAGAACATCCACTTATGGGAGCCAGGAACCCTGTGCTTTGCCTAGGGCATGCACTGGACATGCTAAAAGCAGACCACGAGCACTTCTGGTTCCAAAAGATTCACAGCTTCAAACATCCTGCAGTCAGGACCACAGACACAGCAGCATCTCTCCACAAGACAGCTCTCAGTGCAGTTCAGCACATGGGGACATGAGGAGATGGGGATATGAGTGAAAAGGGACATGAGCACATATCACCTGTGGGCATACTGGGATGGCTGTACCTTTTCTGCCATTGTACACCTTGGAAAGCTCCTGTCACCATGGGCAATGAGCACAAAACTCTGCTCTCTGCAGAGCCACGGGCATGGATGGGGGGATGGGGCTCCCTCTTGCAGTGGTGCTGGGCCCCATAGAGCCTGGGGATGGTGTCATGAGCCTCTGGGAACAGGGATGTGCCCAGTGCAGCTGTGCCTGGAGGCTGAGCCATTTGTTCTTGCGAGCAAGCAGGCGTGAAAACAACCTTCCGTGGGCTCGTAACTTGGCCAAGCTGAAATGAATTTTCCCAGAGACTGTCTCAGGGAAAGTGCTTTCTATGAACATCACCCCTGTGCCAAATTGAAGGTCCTTTTCCCAAAGGGCCTGTCAGAGGAAACAGCTCAGCTACCCATAGCCCAGAGGCCTCCCATACTCCAGCTCAGCCGAGCAGTCAGTATTTACCAAAAGCACCAAAAAACAGGAATGGGTCAGGTAGGGTCTGGCTGTGATGCCCATGTGTTGCCTTCTCTCATGACCGTTGTTGTTGTTCCAGGAGAACCCGTACCTGTGCAGCGATGAGTGTGACGCCTCAAACCCAGACCTGGCCCACCCACCAAAGCTCATGTTCGACAGCGAGGACGAGGGGTTGGCCACATACTGGCAGAGCGTGACATGGCGCCGGTACCCGGAACCACTGCTGGCCAACATCACTCTGTCCTGGAACAAGAGCATTGAGCTGACGGACGACATCGTGATCACCTTTGAGTACGGCCGTCCCACCATCATGATGTTGGAGAAGTCGCTGGACAACGGGAGGACTTGGCATCCGTACCAGTATTATGCAGATGACTGCATGGAGGCCTTCAGCATGCCAGCACGGAGGGTCCGGGACCTCTCCACCACCAGTGCCAACAGGGTCCTCTGCACGGAGGAGTATTCCCGCTGGGCGGGCTCCAAAAAGGAGAAGACCGTCCGCTTTGAGGTGAGGGACCGCTTCGCCATCTTCGCTGGCCCTGATCTCAAGAACATGGACAACTTGTACACCCGGCTGGAGAGCGCCAAGGGGCTCAAGGACTTCTTCACCGTGACCGACCTGAGGATGAGGCTGCTGCGACCGGCGCTGGGGGGCACCTACGTGCAGAGGGAGAACCTCTACAAGTACTTCTACGCCGTCTCCAACATCGAAGTCACTGGCAGGTAATGGACACTGTATTTCTTTGGATATCTCTTCTTGGAGGGATGAGAAGAGGGTTACTGATGCAGAACTAAGCCACCAACTTTGATATCAACTGGTAGGTGATCAGCCTTCCTCCCTCTAATATCCTCTTTCCCAAGCCAGAGCAGCATTGTTGTCATAAAAGAGATGTGTCCTTGCAGGGAAAGGCTGAAGCACCCCAGGGATGCACTCTGCAGGGGGAGGAATGAGGCTTTCCCCATTAAACTCCATTGATCCAGGCAGGATCATCCTGGCTCAGCCCCAGCTCCAGCCAACAAGCTTTGGGGTGAGGCCAAAGCCAGCACTAGCTCCAGGGCAGGGCTGGGCAGGAGGGGGTTTGTTTCTCCTGCTTTTTATTTCTAGTTTCTCTGTGCAATGCCATATGTTATGTTATGACATCAACCGAAAAAGCAAAGTAAGGTGGAAAAATGCCGAGATGGCTTATTTCCCATCCAGCTTGTGGATGCAGCTTGTGTGAGACTCAGAGGCGAGAGGGGAAAAAATCTCCCCATCACCCACTGCTGCTAACAAGAATCTCCACAGCGACAGAGGAGCCGTTTGTATTGCTTCCAAACTGTTTGCTTCTGAGTCTCGCAAGCAGAAATGTTCCGCAGGTGCCGCTGAGGCTGGCTTTGACTGCGCTCCAAGGGAGAGGAAGGGATGGAAGAGCCCTTTCTTTCGGCAGGGGGTGACGGGAAGGGCAGCAGGGAGCTGGGAGCGAATTGGGCAGAGCGGGGCTGAGCAGACACAAAGCAGGAGAAGGCAGATACGAGGCCTTCCCTTTGGCTCAGAGCATGGTGGCTCCTTGGTGGCAAAGCTGCAGTGCTCGGTGGGCAGCACTGAGCAGGCAGGAGGGGAGAGTTGGGCATCGGGGCTGGTCAGACTTTGGGCTATTACAGAGATGCAGAGTTTCCAGCTCAGAAAGTGGTAAATGAGGATGCAATATCTGATGTCCTTGTGCAAGGACCTTTGGCTTCTGAGCTTGGAAGTGGCAGTGCAAATAATCAAGAATTCATTGCTGTGCACGTAGTATATTTGGGACGCTTGATGCTTGAGGATATGTGGTAAAAGAGAGCCGTTACTGTGTGGTGTAGGTGGCCCATGGCTGCCTGCTCCCACAGATCACTTTCCCTTTCCTGCCTGCCTTGTGCAGGAGGTGTCCCTTCAGCATCTCTAGTTCCTGGCTGCAGTGCTGAGCTGTCAGGTCTCTTCCTTTCCTACCCTGTCCAAACTCCACACATACCCTACAATAGAAGCAGAGATTGTTCCGAGAGAGAAAATCCCAACAATTTTTTGCGAAAAGAGCCAAACAGAACAAGGCAGGAACACGGGGAGGGGGTGGCCCAACCCCTGTGAGATATCAGAGACTCCACTCTCACCCACACCCCTGGGCCGGTGCAATCAAACTGCAAAAGTCTGGTGGGAGCTGCAGTGCTGCACTTCTGGCAAGGCCAGGTTTGCTGGCTGGGTCCCGGAGGTCCTTAGGACAGGGGGACACTTCTGGACAGATGGACATTGACAGAAGTCAATGCCTGTCCTGGTCTGAACCCTGTGTTGCTGAGGAGCTGTGGATAAGCAGTGCATCAGAAGGAGCAGCTCTGTGTGAATTCACTCTGCTCCAGTGATTATTCCAGTCCCAGCAAGCAGGGTTGTTTTGTTTTGTTTTGTTGTTTTGTTTTGTTTTTCTGAAAAACAATCTAATTTGAGCTATAAGCAAAGCCAGTTACAGTGCAGGGACTGAGACCAAATTTAATCTTGTGTGCAGTTCAACAAGGGGTGGGGTATCAAGAAGAAGAGAGGAGAAATCAATGCAAACTGTGGAAGGAAGGGGCAGGATGTGCCCTTAGGGATTCACCACTGGAGTCATACGAAATGAGAGGGAAGATTATTATGAAGTAATAAAGGCAAAAACAGCCAGAGGATCCCAGCTGGGGTGCAGAGGAGCTGGTCACCTGCAGGTGGGAGCAGCCCAGGGATGGAGGAGGAGCGGGGTATGGCTCCAGCACATGGCATTGCAGTCCATGGCAGTGAGGGATATGCATCTCCAGCTGCAGCTCACAGTGAAGGGAAGAGCAGAATGCTTTGCTGTCAGGGAGGCTGCCAAGGGGTGGCTCCTCATGCTGGTGGGGTGCCATACAGGGAACCCATCCAAGCACACCCATCCTTCACCCCTCTGCTTCCCACAAAGGAAAACTGGTCACCACAACCCTGCAGAGCTTTGCAGAAAAGCAGGGAGAGAAGGAGCAAAGGAAGCAGGGAGAAAGAGAAAGATTCTGCTGCATTCCTTTCTTCCACCAGCCAGGTTGGCAGACAGAGCTTGACAAGACCTAACATTGAAGCGGGTCCTGAGGGCCCTCGCTCCCTTGCTGGTGCTGCTGCTTTGCACTCCATCTGCATCTCCTGCAACCTCAGCCTGGTGCATTTCTCCTTTCAGGGCTGATGGTTTATTTTTACTGTCTTTCTTTTCAATATCTTTTTCTTTTTTCTCTTTTTTTTTTTTTTTTCCCTTCCTTCCATCCTGTCCCTATTGATCTGCAAAGTAACTAGAGCTGCAGAGGAGTCAGGACAAGAATAGACACGAGCAAGCCCTTGGCCTGTGCACTTGTGCTTGTGTGTGTGCCAGGTGGGCGGGTAAGGGAAGTGGAAAGGCTTTTCCTCACAGATCTCTGCTCACCACTCATCATAGAACCACAGACTTAGGTTGGAAGGGACCTTAGAGATCATCCAGTTCCAATCTTCTCCCTGGGGCAGCAGTGAGGTCGGTCGTTGTCTTGAGAACAGGCGGATGAGATTTTCCTGGCTGCTGGGTCTGGCAGAGGGTGACACCGGTTCTGTTTCCATTACACATCGTGTCTCTTTGGAGTAATCTTTTCCCCTTCATAACGTCAGTCACCACAGTGCTCAGTGGGGCACGCTCCATCACAGAGACACTAATAAGCTGTAATTGAAGTTAATGTGCCATGGCCGGGACACATGGATCCAGTTAGGAGAAATCAGATTGAACAGAAGTGAATCAATTTCAGACTGATTATTAAGATTTTTCTCCTTTGTCCTCCCTCCCCCTGTGCATGCTTGGTCTGTCTGTCCTGCTGGTGACAAGCAGTCCATGGAGAAAGGCAGGAGGAGGGAGTGATACTCATCACACAGCAGTGTCAGTGATGGACATAAAACTCTGGAGCAGTCCCTTTAGATTTTGTATAACGATTGGTGTCCTCGCTGAGTGTTGTCCAGTAAGGACCAGGTGGGAGTCACCAGCTGCACTGCTTCTGCATTGCAGAAGGGAGACAGCAGGGACCTGGGGGTACAGGATATTGGGAAGCATGGGCTTCCATCTGGGTGTGCCCAGGAACATCACCCCCCAAAAAAGCCCCATGCCACCCAGACACTGGGAAACATTTATTTCCATTAAGAGCAATGCTGTACTGGCACAGCTGCCCAGGGAGTGGTGGAGTCACTGTCCCTGGAGGTGTTCCAGAACTGTGGGGATGTGGCACTGAGGGATGTGTCAGCAGGCAATGGGGGGAAGGGCTGGGGTTGGACTTGGGGATCTGAGTGGTCTTCTCTGACCGTCGTGATTCTGTGATGCTGCGTTCCCCTGCGATCTGACCCAGCAGCCCACAGCCAGCCCCACCCCCACTCAGCACCTTTGGGAAGACCTCAAAAGCCAGGTTAAGCACAGCCCTGCTTCCCCTGCTCCATCCCTGCAGCCCCTGGCAACCAGAAACCAGTCCCCAGAGGTAATGGCATACTGGTGTCAAGGACGGCCAAGCCTGCACCAGCGGTGCCATGCGGTCCTCGTTCCGTCCTCATCTCTGTGCCAGGCAGCCCCGAGAGCTGGAAGGATGAATTTCTCTGGCACTCACCCAGGCTGGAATTAGCTTCAGTTCAAGCAAAACCTTGCTCTTGGTCATATAGTTAAATTAAGTTAAGGCGCAGCAACTGTTTGCTTTGCTTTCCTAGAGCCTTGTAAAGGGTTTTACTCCCACGGAAGCTTGCTGAGAGGGAGGGAGGCAGTTAGGGACAAACCTCCCCTGCACCCAGGCACTGCTGACACTTTGTCAATAGCCAGAGACAGATCCAGGTCCCGTTACTGCTCCTTGCTTAGTTTTGTGAAGGTTTTTATTTCCACCCAGGTTCTGTTGCCGAACTGTGTCCGGCCCTGAGCAGATAATAGAATTTCGTCGATAGACTGAGAAGGTGATGTATGTTAAAGCACTTAATATAAAGAGACTTCTACAGGAGCCCAAATCCAATTTGGCCAATGAACTCAATTGCAGGCGTTATTGCATTCCAGGAGAAAGACCAAGAGCATTTACACACATTACTCTGCAAATATTTACGGTCATGTATCCCTGCGATGTCCTCCTCACTCTTCCTCCCTTCTGCTGCCTGACCCCCTAATGGGGAAGCTCGGTTTTGTGTTTGCTTTTTAAGACAGCTTTGAATGTAAACAGTGTTCCACCAGTCAGCAGGATCTTGACAGCTGGTGAGTGTCAACTTATTTCAAATAAATAGCCTTTTGAATAGGAACAGCCAGTTTGCACGCTCTCCATTTTGGCATCTTCTAAATTGTCTCCTCTGCAAACCAAACCTCAAATCATTCTGAAGGGCAGTGAGCAGGGCTCCTCCTCGTGGGGAGTACTCATCAGTCCCCACCACGCAACTAGAAACAAAAACCCATAAGGAAAAGGAACCACTCACAGCACGTCCCTCTGACATAACCCAGGGCTTTTTTCTTCTCTTGTTCATTGTTTGGCTCTACAAAAAGCAGCAGAACCCCAAGCCTCTCTCCCTGCTTTGCACTGAAAGAAGCAGAGCATTAAGATGGCTCTTCCTCCCTGTTCAGCCTCAACCTCAGCTCAGTTCCCCTCCCTTGCTCTGTTTGCCCCATTCTGTGTTGGCAGCCCCACTCTGCCCAAGAGATCCTCAGCAACAGACAGTGCCTCTTACATGGACTGGCCATTAGGAGCTATTTTTCCTTGCTTCTGCACGCACAGATGGGCCAGAAACAAGCCAAGCTCAGCGCTCATCATTCTCTGCCCAAAAGATCTGCTCCATGCTTTTGCTGAGCTGCCAAAAGGAGCAGGTAAAAAGTGGGTGAGCCGCAGCCAGGCAGCTGCCAGAGCATGCTGCGAGCATGGCTGGGGATGACAATAGAGAGAGGGGAAGAGTTATTCATGTTTCCCCAAGAGCTGAGATCAGTTGAAACACCATTTTCCTCTGGGATGGAGAGGAAAGAGCTCCCTTCAAACACATCATCCCATGAGACTCATTAAAGGCTCATCAATTACAGTGAGAGCAAACAATTCAGAGGAAAGCGATCATAATCCTTCCTTTGGATGGCAGTCATTAGCAGCTTTCTGCTGTGTTCTATCTCTCCCCAATGCCAGCTTGGGTAAGCAGAAAGGGAACAGGGGGGCACCACTGCCAGCCCAGAGTACGGATAGGAGAGAGCATGGCAGCCAGAAGGAGAAGGCCAGGTCTCCACCACATCCCTGATTCACCTGCAGCAGCATCCTCACCTCGAGCACAAGGTGGAGATGATAACATGGGCTGGACCAGAGGGAGGCTTGGAAAGACAGGTGGTGACACCCGTGTGGCTTCTGCTGCTCTATGCCCTCACCTGTGCAGCGAGGAGGTCAGGAAGGAGAGATGTTCTTGAATTTTCTGCTCTTCAAAACGCAGCTATGGGCAGAAAAGAGGTTGGGAAACACATGAGGATCTTTGGAAGGGGAGGAAGGGCTGAGAGGTCTTTTAAAACTTGTTTCTAAAGTCATTGTTAGTGGAAGCTCAGGGGAGGTGGCTGCTTTCCCACACCCGCCGGCGGGCAGTGCCTGCTCCCGCAGCCTGATGGCTTGGCAGCAGCACGCCTCCAGTCGCTCACTGCTGTGACCTCCAGGATGCTGACTTGGGGAAATGCAGCTCTTTACGGCTTAAAAAAAAAAAAATAGAAAAAAAAAATAGAAGAAGAAGGACACTTTCTGTAAACTTTCCTTGGCTCTCCAAGCACCTTCTCGTTCCCTGGTGGAGGCATTGGCAGCCTCTGACCGCTCTGCACCATTTGGAGAGAAGGCAGCAGCTGAACGACCTGCACTAAGGATAAACTCATAAATACCCCATCGTGCAAACTGCAGTGCGTTGGGCCAAGTGTTGCTCTGGCAACTTTTGCTGAGGCGTGGTGTGAGCTTGCAATGCAAAATGCAGCTGTGTACACCTCCCAGCAGCAGACCTGGGTGTCTCCAAGTCACCGAGGATGCTGTGTTCCCGCTGGGTTTGCTGTCACCCACTGTGGCTGCACCACATATGGGCTCTGAATACTCACCAAGAACTGCTGCCATCACTGCTATGAGCCATGAGCTGGAAAGGAGAACTGTAGAATAGAATCACAGAATCATGGAGATTGGAAAAGACCTTTGAGATCTCCAAGCCCAACTCCAGCCCAAGCCTATGCCCACTGACACTCAGTGCCACATTCCACAGGTCTGGAACACTTCTGGGGACAGTGATTTCACCACTCCCTGTGCAGCCTGGGCCAGGGCCTCACCACTCTTCCTGAGAAGAAATTTTCTGTAGTATCCAACCTGAGCAGAATCAGAACAGCCACCGGTCCTTTGGAGCACCCCATGCTCAGCACTGTGCTGCAGGCAGAGCAGAGCCAGCTCTGGACTGGGGCCATTGCTGCCTTCACCATTGCTGAGCGCAGGTGTCTGCCCCACTGCTGCTCTTTAAGCCTCATTGCTAAGTAGCTCCTAACCTTTCCCTTCATCCTCTCTTTCCTGAGATGGCTGCACGCCCGGGAAAGAAGAGAAGAGACGAGCAGGACGAGCGGCTCCCACCCAGGGGATTGGGCTAATGTCGTTTTCTCCCGTCTCCACCAGCTGGATCTTGGCTGGGGAGCAATGCTGAGCACACACCGGCAGCAGGAGCACGTCCTTGGGCTGGAGGCCCAGAAGAGGAAGCAGGAAAGCCTGGGGAAGGGGTTAAAGCTGAGCTGCAGAGCAGGGAAGTCCGGATGCAGAAACACTGGGGCAAAATGGGATTGGCAACCTAGGCCAGCGGCTGGCTATTAAATAATGCAGCCTGATTGATTGCTCTGAGAAGTGCTGTGTTGTGGGGTCAGCTCACTGGGGTTATAGTTCCCTGCTTAGATTGATGATCCTCAAAGGTCAAAGCCAGAAAGCAATTCCCTGGTAAAATTGATCTTTCAGATAACAAAACTTCTGCACAGTGGCAACGGGCTGAGCAGTGAGAAATAGGTGAGCCAGGCGAGAAGGGCGAGAGGCTGCCTCTGCTTGCTCTTTATTTAATTTTCCTTGTTTACACCAATTAAGGAGTGAAGCTCTTCTCTGGTAAAGCAGCGCCTGCTGGCAAAGGCACCGTGCAGGGACTGGAGGAGGCAGCTGTGGCTCTCCAACGCTGCTGCTCTGCTTCAGGGCCTGGCGTGGCCGCAGTGAGGCTCTGACCTGCTTTAACCCACTCCCCTGCCTGCTTCCTTCCCTCCTCCCCTCCCGCTCACTAATTTGGAACTGAGAGAAGGAGGCCGCATTTACTGGACGCTGAATAATTCAGAGCCCGGCTCTGCAGCGCTAAGGGTTGGGCATCACCTCTGCCAAAGGGCTGGGATGGCTCTGCCCAAATCTGTCCTCACGAGGGGCACTGAGCTGCTGAAATGCAACATCCCCAGGTGGGGAACTGGCCAAAGCCACAGCGTGCTCCAGCTGCAGAGCATGGGTGCTTGGAGGCTGTCTGATTTCAGCCTGACACAGCCCCTGCAGCTCTGGGCTCCAATGGAGCACACTGAGTGTGTCAGCCCCTGCTCCACGGGCACCATTTGCTCCCCTTTTCCTTTTTAGAAGCTGAAAACTCCCTGCCCTGCTTGGCCACAGTGTGCTCACCCATCTTATGCTCAATCCCTGAGCGCAGTTTGTTAGAATTAAGGACAGGGAGGGAGGAAAGAAAGGAATCATACATGAGGTCGGCGTATCCAGCCATGCATGAACGGAGGCAGCAGAGGCGGGCTCACCACATCAGCACGGGGCCTGGGAGCCTCTTCGGGTGCTCCAAGTGCTCATGGGCATGCGTGGTGCCCGCAGCCAGGAAGGGACCTGAGCACAGCTCCCAGCCCCATCCACTTTGTTCATCCCCAGGCTGACAGACACAAGAAGAAACAGGTCGTGTTTCCTGCAGCTTCTCTGCAAGCATCTCATTTCCCTCGGCTCTGCAAGTAGCCCTACAAAGCAGAACAGTTCCTGGTCAGACTCCTCCACTCATTCACATTAGGTTCAGCATCCCTATTTTCTAATGGCTCTGCTTTTAAGGGTATATGTTATTACACGATAGACAAAGCAGTGAGAAATCATCACGATGTGCTAGGGATCCACTGTCTGCAATGAAACAAGACGCATGGTACCCAGAGCCTCTGCCTGATGGGCTGAGCTGGGTGCTGGACAGAGCCACGCGTGGGCTATGAGCTCAGCCTCTGTGCTCTCCACAAGTCACCTCTCGAGTTTGAGCATGTGCATGGTGATAATTATTCCCTGCACACTGGCCTGCAGCTCATTAAAAGTTTGTTAATGTTTGCAGGTTGCTGAATAGTGTTTTTTGTTGTTACCTTCTCCGATGAGGCGCTGAGTACAAGGCAGGTTCTGATGGCGACGTTTCCTGGATGCTAATTTGGGCACAGCGGGCTGGGGTTGCACCAAGTGAAAAGGGGCTGTGATGTGCAGCTTCACACCACAGGAGAAAACACTCTGGAATTTAACACACTGCACAGAGGTCAAGGGACTGTCACATTGGTGCTAACTGTGCTCCTCCATCCAGAGAACCAAGGCTGTCCTTTCTGCCTCTCCAAGTAAAAGCACACATCTGGGCTGATAGCAGCATTTCTGTAATAGGCAGAAATGTATGGGACTCAATCCTGGGGCTTTGGACAGAGACTGTCTTACCATGAAATGGTCTCTGCTCCCACAAGGTGAAGCAAAACCAATATCTCTCCTGTCTTCTCCCAGGTGCAAATGCAACCTCCACGCTAACCTGTGCACCTTCAAGGAGGGCAGCCTCCAGTGCGAGTGCGAGCACAACACCACGGGGCAGGACTGTGGCAAGTGCAAGAAGAACTTTCGCTCCAGGTCTTGGCGAGCAGGATCCTACTTGCCCCTCCCCAACGGGTCCCCCAATGCATGTAAGTAACTCACACCTCGGCCTGCACAATGCCCGCGGATGGGAGCAAGCTCTCCTCTTCTCCTCCTCCATCCCAAAGCTGAGCAGGGCACTCAGCTTTCTGAAGGGAAGAGTTTAACTGTGGCCCAGTGCACAGGGAACTGAGAAGTGATCTGAGTAGGCACAAAGGGGATCTGTTGGTGGGTGGTTGATGAGTCCAAGGATGACTTAGTTTAGATTTGCACAAGTATGGGTCAAAGTAAAGGTCTGTGGCTTTGTAGCACTGTAAATTACTGTCCCTTGGAGAAAATTATTTGGCCACTGTCGAGCCTTGGCTTCCCCACAGCCCACAAGCCTAGTGACACTGGCTGCAGGAGCTGCACCATGGCTATCCTGGCTGATTTCTGGATCCTGTTCTATGTGTGCTGGCATCACAGGCAGCACTGAGAGCTGCAGTCCCTCTGCTCAGCTCCAGTCTCATCCAATTGCTTCAGCAAGACAGTGACAGAAGCGAAGGTGCACAGATGAGAGAAAGGATGTCTACCCACCATCCTTCAGGCCAGGGAATTGGGGCAGGAAACATCACAGATGGGCCACTTTCTTTTGGGTTTCCATCCAGTCCATATCAACAGACTTGTTTAAATGTCACAAAGCCACAGTAGCCCCTTCGGCCTTTCAAGCAGAAGCTTTGAGCATTACCAAAGAGAATCTTTTCCCTCCCTCCCCCCAATTTTTTTGAAAGATTTATGTGCTTTAAGATGATCAAAGCTGAAATCCAGGCTCGGAAGGCCGTGACGGGAATGTTTTGTGTGTGCCAGGGATGGTAGACGAGCAGGTTCTTTGAAAGGGAACGAGCTTGTCAGCTACCACCAAGCGGCTGCATCGCTTCAAAGGAGACTGGGAAAGTTTCTGGTGTTGACAGGCACAGACATGCTGTTCTCTCCTTTTCCCTCCCCTCTGTTCCTTGTGTCTCTTCCTATCTCTTTTTCTCCCCTGCTCTTGTTTCTCCCATTCATCTCTTTTCCCATCTGTCAATCAGTCTTCTTTCTTTCCCCCCATCTCTCTGTTGCTTCCTCCTCCTCCATCAGCATCCTCTTCCTCTGCAAGAGGGATGGTTCTCCATAGTCCTCTCCTCTTGGTGGCCTCATTTCTACCACCAGTTGCCCCCTTCTCTGTGTTTGTGCCAAGCTGAGGCTTTCCATGCCTTCAGGAGGCAGATCTGAAATCATGTCTTTGCATCCCCTGATGGGAAGGGCACTGAAACCTTCTCTCCCAGCTGAGGACTGGCTGGATGCTACAAGCTGGTCCGGACCCTGCAGTCCACACTTAACACAGGGAACCTCATATGATGCATCTGTCCTTCACTGGGTGTCAACGGTGGGTCAAGATTAACAGAAAAGCTTTCAGCCAGGACCAAGATGGCTTTTCTATGGCAGGAGAAAGGTGTGTGATATCAGCCCGTAGACAGCTCCTGCTGGCCTCTGTGCTTTGTCAAAAGCAGCTTTTAAGATGTTGCGTCAGACATATTTCCCTATGAGCAAGACCCCTGCCAACTAATGTGCACCCGTTTGATCTCCTGCTTCCAGTGACCACGCTTCTCCTTGTTTTTTTTCCAGGTGCAGCTGCAGGCTCAGCCTTTGGCAGTAAGTAAAAACATAACTGAAATGCCAACGTTTAACACCTCAGTGCATGCTCCTTGCAGATGTCACTAGGAAAAAAAAAAAAAGATGGTTGTTTTCTGTCCATTATCATTTTCCAGGCAATAAGTCTTCCCTAATTGTGCCTCATTTTCTGTCCTGTCAAAGAGTCTCATATTTTCTTCCTCTGACTTCAGCAGCCTCATTTTGCCTCTTCCTCTGGCATGGTTTCCCCCCATGAGGTTCGTTAGAATGGCAGCCGGAAAGGAAATAAAAAAAGACTCTTCAGAAACACCACTGCTCGCTGTGAACTTTTCCCCCCAGTACTGCAGACTTTTGCTCTGAGAAGGAGCTGGGATTGAATTATTTGGCGCAGCATCCAGGCTGGGTCACCTTGGGCTATCTATAAAAAAACACATACAGTGTGTGTACGTCTGTACGTGCACGTGTATGTATATGAACATATGCCTATGAAGTGTCTGCAGCAAAGAGTGGAGAGCTCAGCAAGGATTTCTCTTGAAAGATTGATGGAATAATAGGACTCCTTATTTAACAAAGCTGGAAGTAGTTAGGAATCAAAGAGCCCTGAGTTTTGGGGAAGCAGTAGCTTGGCTCTGAGTTTCGAGGCTCAGAATTGCCCTCCAGAAGAAACAAATCATAGAGCTGAATGAATACTGAGCTCTTCAGTTTGCAGGCAAGTGGAAAGAACTGGAGGAGAAGTGGTTTCAGATAACTTCAAATGCAATTAAGAAAAATGCACCTAACTGAAAACCGGTGAACAGTTTTTTGTCTGGGTAAATGAACCATATTTAGGGTGATTCGATTTAAAATTTTCAAATAGAAACTAAAAGTCTCCCTTAAGTAATTTAGGATTAAAAAAAAAAATGCCTTATGAGTCCAAAACATTCTTTGCTTTTCTGATCAGAAACGTTTTGGCAACTCTTTTTCGCTTTTACGCAGCCTGGCATTCTCAGCTCTGCATTTGTTTCACTGGAAAATGTTTCCCATCAAAATTTTCTGCCAGGATGAAGCTGGGGGTGTGCTCAGAGCAATGTGCAGAAAGCAGACAGGAGGGATTTGTATCCAAGGCCAGTTAAGGAGAGATTATTTAGCCTGCATAGGAGACTAGAAGTGACCTAAATTAAGTATTTAAACTAGCTCAGGGCTATTATGAAATTAAGTACAATAATCTGCATGAAGCAGTGGGACAAACAAGGACACGAGGGCAGCAGGTGTAAGTTAAGCAGGAATTTGTGTTCCACATGTTATTTCGGTCCCGGCTGTGGTGGCAGGGAATGGGCATCACACCCAGCGCTGTGCTGATGCCAGGAGAGCAGTTCCTTTGCCCTGGTGAACAGAAGATGCCAGTGGGAAGGGACACACAGCAGTGGCACAGGTTGATGTCGCTGGTGCTGAGCAGCTTTGGGAGGAAGCTGGGCTGGGCTGGGCACGGCTCTGCCATCTGGCACAGAGATGGCAGCAAGCAGGAGCCCATCCTGCTTTCTCCTCTGCACAGGGTGTGCTTTCTTTTCCTCTTTTCAAGTTTAATTGGCAATTAGTTTATGATAGAGCTGTAAGTATTTAAGCTAATATCGGCACCAGCAGAGTAAGCTGATACAGCCCCAGCCTCCAGCCCTGCACGCACGCGCTCGCAGCGTCACTGAGCCTTAATCCACAGAAACCTCCCAGTGCCCCAGTTGTCACCGCACTGGGAAATCGGTCACCAGCTCAGCCCACGGGGGGCAGAGAACCCTTCTGCACCCTGCAGTAAGTGCTTCCCACCTCTTCTCTTTGGTAGCGTTTGAGCGACCGCAGCGGGTTATCACCGCAAAAACCACCACCGCGAAAACCACCACCACCACCACCACACCCCTTCCTGCCTCCACCACCACCCAGCCAGGTGGGTGCCATGCTCCCTGCACTCTTCTTTTTGGTTTCTTCCCACCCCTAGCTCCTCTGGTGGTGCTGGGGAACGTGTGGGATTGTTGTGGGCTTTTTGTGCTCTAGGATGATGCGGGGACATGGATAAAAATCAGCCTGACAGGTTCAGATCCCTCAACCTCTGAGCAGTCCTGGTTTGCTTTACCCCTATTCAGTCCAAGGGCTCTAGGAGCAGATGTCATGGTTCCTCCAACCATGAAGCCAACAGTTACAGGTTTACTTCGGAGTCCAAGAACACGTGATGGGTTGGCATCCCCCTCACCAGCCAACCTCACTCTGCAGTTGCTCTGTTACCATCAGGGCAGCAGGAAGAAGCCAGGACTGGATGCAGGGAACCAACCTCCTCTTTTTGTTCTTTCCTCCAAAAAGGCGCAGTGGGAGAGGATAGGTCAGGTTTTGCTCACCCTCCTACCCAAGTTCCCTCAGGGGCTGGCTCTGTGCTTGATGGCTCTCCAAATTCTGCCTCAAGTCCCAGCTCAAGGGCTGTACTGTAGGCTGGCTGCCTGCTCAAGGGCAGCGTTTGCAGGGAATTGGTGCACACTGACAATCCTAAAGTGGCTCTGTGCAAATAGAGGGCAGAGAATGAGCTCGCACACGCCTATGACAGCCCTTCCTAATTTCTGCAATCACCCCGTGGAGGAAAACTTTTGTGCTTTCCCCTGGGGTTCCTCCTCCTCTCCCCTGTGAACAAGGAGACATCGTTTTCACTTTTCTTTTGGAAATGAGCAGATAAAACTTAACAGCAGGACGTTTTTTTTTAAGCTTCTCATGGGGGAATTAGACACGCATTCCTCCCATTGCCATGCTTTCTGGGCCTGATATTTCCCAGGAGGACGATTTACACCCACAGTATGTTAGTAACAGTCTGTCTGGGGGAGCTGCCAGAAGCCAGTCAAAGGGATGAGGAAACTTGATTACATGTTTATGCAAATATAGCTATATGTAGGGAGGTACCCTGCTCAAGTGGCTGATCGTGAAGCTGGGGGCTTATCTCCAGCTTCCATGGACTCTGGGCAATATTCTGCTCTGTTCAAAAGCAATCCTCACCCATACACATGACCTATGCATGGGGAGGTTGTTGGCCACCCAGAGCTCCCATCACAGCCGTGTCTGCAGCAGCAATGGGAAACCACCTCTCCACCACACACCTGGGGTCATCTGATTTTTGTCCATGCTCACCCACAGCAATATTTTAGGTCTTTAGGTTGTTTTTTGTTGTTGCTGTTAGTTTTTTGCAAGTGCTGTGTGTTTGTGGGTGGTGTATTTAGTGCCTATCTCACATATGATTTACTAGTGCTGTCCATCTGGGGTGGGCAGGGATACAGCATGGTGTAGGGGATGAAGGACCAAGCTGCTCTGAGCCACGTGGAAAACATCCTCCGTTTGGGAGTTATCCCTTCTCCCTGGCTAGAATCAGTGCCATCACGGTGTTTTCACGTTGTCCCTTAGCATCAGGTAATAATTAAATAACGAAATTAAAACCACAGAACAGCCACCACATCTCTGCCTCTGCAGGGGCTGGGCTGAGCAGCTTGTCTTCATCCACGCCCTGGTTTTATCTCTGCATTGCCAGGTCTCACCCCAGAGCACAGTGTCTGTGATGTGGAATCAAAGTACAGCCCAATCCTACTTTGTTTTAGAGTTTAAGGGAGTAGAGCTTGCCCCCAGTTCCTACCTTTGTGCAGACAGGAAGATCCAGGTTGGGGTTTTGCAGCTGTCATTGTTCCCTGATAGAGGGATTGTGGTCCCCTGCCTCTGGTCTGCCAATTTTGTCCGGAGACATTCCTCCCACTCCAGCCCTGCAAAATGTAAAGTACTTCTTTAAATACCACAAGATCTCAGAGGGGATCTGAGTGGAACTCACCAGATCCTCAGGGAAAACACCTCATTAAAAAAAGGTGACCCATTTGCAGGAGACGCAGTCACCCCGAGATGGGGAAAAATGCCCAAGTGAGATACTCTGTCATTGCCTCTCTCCTCAATTTTAGAAGCATGAAACAAATGCTTCCTTAGTTAAAAGTCAGCTCAGACAGACATTAATAAAACCCCCTTAGGTCCCTGCCTTCTCACTGTGTTGTTTTGCCCTCTAACATACGCGCTGTTTTTTTGCCCTCTGAATTTCTGCTTCCCACCATAAGCAAGCATCATCAGACCTGCCTCTGAGCTCGCTGCCTCTGAGCCCATGAAAGAGACGCAGAAAAAAACAGGTATTTCCAGCCAGGCTGGTGTGTTCTCCCTTCTCCCCCATCCCTCTGCACGCTGGGGGTAGTGGCCAGGCACAGAGCAGTGCAGTGCATAGACTGGAGGGGTAGATTTCTGTGGTCAAGGCAGAGCTGTGGTCATGTCTGTAGGATACTTTTGTGCCCATTGTGCAGTGAGAGGGGAAAGGAGTGGGTTCACGGACACGGGCGGAACGCTTACCCTGAGGAGGATGAATTAAGTGCAATTCCCACTTGCCTTCTGCAGTTGTCTTATTTCTAAGTCTTCCCCAGAGCCTGTCAAATCCGCCTTGCCATTTGTTACATCTTTCCCCCACATTCAAAATAAGCAAAAGGAGCTTTTCTTTTCTTTTTTTTTCGGGGTTTTTTTTTTTTTTTTGCCCTTTTCCTGCTTCCATTTTCCCTCTGGTTTGTAACCTAGCAGTGACAGTTTACTTCTGGGAAAAACAAAACCAACCTGAGCATTGGTTTGGGTTTTACTGACTCCCTGGTGCTGGACAAGCACACTCCACGTCCTCCTCTCCCAGAAGGTCATAGCACTTGGGTAAAGACAAGGGCTTCTCCAAGGTC
The DNA here is from genome assembly GCA_036925125.1 of Oreortyx pictus. Lineage (NCBI taxonomy): Eukaryota > Metazoa > Chordata > Aves > Galliformes > Odontophoridae > Oreortyx > Oreortyx pictus. The sequence goes on from JAUPFR010000022.1 coordinate 6,809,674, forward strand.
CTTCCCCACTACTTCTGCACTGCTTCAAACATATTTTGCCCCCGGTGTGTTTTTCTACAAAGCATGACTTTCTGCCACCTCATCAGAAACCCCATCATGACCTGGGGTTGGCACCAGAGCCATAGAAACCCCATGAGCCATAGAAACCCCATGAGGATGTGCCTGGTGCTCCTCATGGAGTGGGTTTGAGTGAAACAAATCTCCCCCACCCCCGAAATGTAAAACTGTCCATTAATGTCACAGAGCTACAAGGGAAAAGTTCTCAGGATAATGAGCATTAATAATTTTCCTGGCTCCGCAAATGCGATTGAGTGGAGGTGTATGCGAATGACTAAAAAGCAAAATGCCTCCAGGGCTGTTTTTTATTGTGACTCTAATTAAACCCTTGCCAATTTGCACGGGGCTTTTTTCATATTCTCTTTAACAGCATATTAATATCAATTGGTTTCCACTTTCCAGCTGAAAAGGACAATGTCTATCACCTTCTCTTAGAGCTCATCATTTAGGAAAAATAAAAATTTCTTCTTTATTCTGCATTGTTTATGATCCCCTTGACGAGGCTGGGAAATCACATTTCTCTCCTACTCGGGTTTGTCCTTTGAAACTTGGCAAGGATCGAGGATTTTTTTTTCCCCTCCTCCTCCTTATGTTACCCAATTGGAGCCTGCAATTAATAATGTGGCTTTAAAATTTGCATTCCTCGGTTTGTTTTCTAGCAAACCTGAAGATTGTTACCACTACAGAGAAGACAGAGGGGTATGGAAGCAGTGGGGTGGAGAGCGTGCAGAGAAACCAAACAGGGGATCTAAAAGTGTCCCGCTGCTTTCATTTCCCTGCAGGGGTTTGCGAATTCTCTATTTCCAAGGAAAGAACAGAGCCCGAAGCAGGGCTGAGGAGTTCACATCAGAAATCAGGACTCGGTGCCTCTAACATAGGAAACCTGCGCTATTTCTCCGTGGTGTTGTTTGAAAGCACTGCCCCTCAAAGCAGAGGGCAGAAACCCATCACTGGGAGCCCTTCTGCAAGCACACAAAACTAAAGCTGTACTTTCAGAGTGGCTGAGAACGGGCAGCTCAGCGCACTGCTTCTCTTCCTGTCCTCTGCACTGCAACGTGGGGTCACATTCTCTGCCAAATTCCACCGAGGCACATAAACCTGCACGCCACGTGCTCACAGGGACAGCCACAGGGCCAGGTTTTGTCCTCTAGAGTAACGCAAAGCTCCAGGCAGATTTCCATCCCCCCTAGCACCCCTCTTAACACAGCTCTCTGTCTGATTGCTGCCAGGCTACCCCGGCCTGTCGGCGGCCGCCCCACTGCAGGTGGGCTCTCCCCCGGCCAAGGCTGGGGCAGCAGAAGGTAGGAGATGTGCGGCCGAGTCGGGTCCTGCCAGCAAATCCCTGCTCCCACTGCTTTCGTTTGTAGCTCTGCATATCTTCTTTCCATGCAGCTCTCTCTTCCTCCCGCCTGGGAAAAGCTGGGGGTTCGTCTGTGCCCTACATGCAGCCGGTAATCTGGCGAGGCTGGATTGAGCCTCAGGGTTTAGTCGCATACATGAAAGATGAGGATGATAAGTGGTAGAAGAGATTGTTCTCGGCTTGCTGCTGGGGTGAACAGAGAGGATCATGGAAATCCTGTTGTCTCCTGAGACCGGAATAACTTTGTAAACAGATAGGCTTGTGTCGTTCATAGCAGAGATGCCTTCTTACATATTTCCATGCTTTAGGACTCCCACGTGTGTCTGCCTGCGGTGAGCTATGAAGCTCCTGGTGGGACCCCTGGAAGGCTGCTGGGGCTGAAGTGCCTCCTCCTCGGGGCTCCCACTGGCACACGCGCTTTGGCAGCTGCTGGTGGTGCTCACTGCCCTTTTCCAGCTGAGATGCCTGTAGCTATCTCCCCCGTAGACACCAGCATCCCTTCCAGTGCAGAATGTAACACCAGCTGGAGCTGGGCCAGGACACAGCCCAGCATCTGCTAACAGTCAACGGGGGACAGAAAGCGCTGGAACTATTGCGCTTTTGGGCTTGTCTCTAACTTCACAGAGAGAAAAACTGTATTTGAAATAGTAACGAGAAGACAGGCCAAGACCACTTGCATCAGTGCCAGGTGATGCCGACAGTCTGTACTGAACAATGGGGACTTCTGAGTCCTGGCAGCGGTCTGCATCTCTCCATGCTTCATGCAATGCAGTGACCACATGTCAACACTCATCTGTCCAGCAGATACCCTTAGGAGTAGTTTCTACACCAGAAAACCAGGTTCCAGAAGACTTTGCCTTCCCATACATGCCTCAGTGTATCCTCAGCCACACACAGCTCCAGCAACCCCCCCTAGAATAGAGCTTCCAGTGTCCTTTTCTCACCTTCTTTAACAAGCAAGATCTGTATTAAATCTGATGTTCTCTCTAACTGATGCCACCTTCAGCTGTTCAGAGCCCAACAAAAGTAGCAGCACCCGAACCTAAGCTGAAGCCACCAGATCCTCCCAAGAATATTCGAGGTAAGGACCTTTCCCAAAGATGTTGCAGGACTGCTTTCTCCCTCATTGCCCATAGGGCAGGGACAACACACCCGTGCTCAGCATGACCAACATCATGCAGTCCATTCTCCTACTCATAGCTGAGACCAGCTCAGTTCTGCTCATTCCACTCCATGGAAGTCTTTCTGGAGGCTCTTTTGGGGTTGGCAGATATGGATGGGAGAGATGAACCAGGAGACAGTTTCCCTGTCCATCATTTCTTGAGAGACCATTTGTCTTTTCCACACCTGGGGAATGGGGAAGATAACACTGGGGGTCCCACGAGCACCAACTCAGCCCGGAGCAGCTGAGGATCAGCCTCCACTGAGCCCAGCATGGCACGCATGGGGGACACTGTATCTCCACCTCAGCACTCAGATATATTTTATCATCTTGTGTAGCAGCTCCGAAGAGCAAAGCAGGGCGCACAGCACACTCTGCAGGCAAGAGACATGGGAAGAAGTCAGGTAGGTGCTGGGATGGGCACTGGGCTGGAGCAGCGTGGGTTCTGCAGGATTCTGTGCTTTATACCACCTCCATAGTTTTTGTGCTCTTAGCTGTGGTCCTAGCTGCTTTTTGAGGGTGGTGAGGGGGTGTTGTCACGGCCATCATCAAATCAGGAGCTCTTAGACCTGTAGATCCTCAGCCTGGCCAAGCCAATCTCGTGTGTAAGCAGGGGACGCGTGGATGGCTCCTTCTGCCCAGCACTCAGCTCTGTGCATTGCAATACTGCCGTGCATGGAATTTTTCATGCATCAAACTTTGAGGAGGGGAGAAGAAGAGGAGAAATTTAGCAGCTACCAGCTGTCTGGTGCAGAAATAGCTTTCAGCGCTGCCAGCGCGGTGTTCCTGACTTGGCTCGTCATTGTTCTCATAGCAGAGATGCTCGAGGTAGTGTAGGATGCAAAGTGGTGCGGAGCACTGAGAAAAAGCCTGTCTCTGATTTTTCTTAAGCATCCTCAAAGACCTCAAAACTCATCCGGCTCCAGCCAGACACCGGCCCAGTGGCACCTATCGAAACATACAAAGGTAAGAGGAGGGAGTGCGGAGTCCAGGGCTCCCAGTCCTCACCAGAGCGATGTGGAGCAGCAGCCTCACACATGGAGAAGATGGGGAGGGTTTGCTCTGTGTAAGGGCATGCACCTCAGGTGAAATACTGCCTGTGAACTGCAGCAGCAGCAGAACCATTTGAGCTGAAGTTCTTTGGATATCGATCAGACAGGTAGTGGTTGTTTCACAGAGGGTCTCAGCTCCTATTCAGGCAGCTGCGAACCATGGGGAAACCTCTGCCATGCTCCATCCTCCCTGATCTTCATTTCATTGACAAAAAATCTCTTCCTCCAGCCCTACATGCATGCCTGCCCATCCCTCCCTCCCATTGCTCTGCCATGCTGGAATGTTTAATGTGGGAGCCTGGACCCAAACCCCTGATCTGAACCCACCTCTGCCTCTCCAGCACTGAAGAAGCTCAGACCTGCCTGACACCATCCCTGCTCACGTTGTCCTCTGCCAGATGGCTGTGCCACGGGGCAGCCAGGGGCTCTCCCCTCCTCTTGTGATGTCCTTTTGAACTCCCAGAAAGATTCATTATCCTGAACATAGCACTACAGCACTGCAAGGTGTTCACCATCCCACGTCTCAGTAATAAAAAGCAAACACAAGAAGCAAGTAATCAAATTCTGGCAGCTAGAAATCAAACCTAGGTGGTTGTTTCTCAACACACACCCACAGCTGAGAAAGGTCAGCCCTGCACGGTGGGGACAGGAGCAACACTCTGCTCAGCGATGGCAGCTTTGTGCCATGCCAGGCATCGCTGGGTCACCTCCCTTGGAAGAAGCCCACACAAGCCATGCATCCTAGCACATGCTTGTTTTAAGCCTTAACGTGCTCAGCCAGGGCTGAGGTCACCATGCTTCACAACAGGCATTGCCTGGGGAAGCATACAGGAGGCAGCCAGGCCTTACTTGCATATACAGCAGCTTCCACTCATCCGGAGCCTTCCAGAGGAGGTGATGCCTCTTCTACCAGCCCAGCTCCTGCTTGTCACCACCAGGCAGGGCACAGCCTTCTCCCAGGGCTCTGCACACCCCTGCACAGCCCCATCCCTCTCTCAGACATCAAGCTGGGCTCTGCTGATTAACAAGGCAGCTCTTTAATTAACACCTGACAGCATTCCACAGCCCACTGGCTGCTCCTGTAATTATGTGTTTCCCCAAAGAGACGTACCCTGGGGCTGGCTCCTGCCTGCTCTTACCCCTGCAGGGACAGACCACCCCAGCCCCACTCCGAGCAAAGACCTGCAACCCAACCCCACTGCAGCAGTGAGGTACGGCCCCCACCGCATGCACTCAGCCCCACAGGCAGTGGCTGTTGCATTTTGCTGGAGCAGGTTTCCTCGTAGCCCACCTCTCTCTCTCCCCTCCGCTCTGCAGACTGCGAGTGCTACGGCCACTCCAACCGCTGCAGCTACATCGACTTCCTGAACGTGGTGACCTGTGTGAGCTGCAAGCACAACACGCGGGGCCAGCACTGCCAGCACTGCCGCCTGGGCTTCTACCGCAACAGCTCAGCGGAGCTGGACGACGAGAATGTATGCATAGGTGAGTGCTCGTGCTGCATCGGGAGCAGCACTGGGCCTGGGACCCTCGTGCTGTGAGATGGGCTTCGGTTCAGCCCGTCCTGAGGGCAACGTGTCCACTGGGATGCTCTCAGAAGACAGCAGCTGTAAGGGTCTTGCAACTCACTGAGCAAAACCCAAATAATATCATTCCAGCTGGGTTCAGATGCATTGCTGCAGCAGCTCTGGGTGAGGGTGGTCTCAGGCAGCCGCACGCTCCTAGCCAGGCTTTTCCAAAGCCCCCAAACCCTTCCACGAGGGTGTGAGCAGGTACAAAGCCTACGGGCAGGGTGAGGACTCACGGCATTGTCTTCACGGCCAGAATGTAACTGCAACCAGATCGGCTCCCTGCACGACCGCTGCAATGAGACCGGCTACTGTGAATGCAAGGAAGGGGCCACGGGGCCCAAGTGCGACGACTGCCTGCCCAACTACTACTGGAGACAGGGCTGCTTCCGTGAGTAGCTGGCAGCACCGCGGGCAGCTGCCCCAGCCAGGGCAGAGGGAGGTGGGTCTGGACATGGGGGAGCTCCAACGAGGAGGGGATCTCCCATGAAAAAGGGATCTCCAATGTGGAGGGGATCTTCCATGAAGGAAGGGGTCTCCCACAAGGGGTGGCATTTTCAGCGAGGTGGAGAGCTCCAGCAAGGAATACGTCTCCCACCCACCCCACGGTGCTCAGGGTGTGGAGTGGGAGGGTCATTCTTCCCAAATCCAAAATAGCTTTGAAGTCTACAGCCGCAGCACTGCTCCTCTGGCACTGGGACCGATCTCACCCTGTAAGGGTTTGATGGTGGAACCCCTCAAAGCCAAAGCAGAGAGCCAAAACCCTTCTGGCTTCTGCTGCAGCCGAGGGGTTTCACCCCCCACAGCCATCCCTCCCTCCCTCCCTCCAGCCAACGTCTGCGACGACGAGCTCCTGCTCTGCCAGAACGGCGGCACCTGCTACCAGAACCAGCGCTGCATCTGCCCCGTGGGCTTCAAGGGGGTCCTGTGCCAGCAGTCACGGTGCGAAGCCGACAAGAAGGACTGCGACGGTGCCTCCAGCACACGAGCTGCCATCAGCACCATCCTCCTCGGCGTGCTGGGCCTGCAGCTCCGCGGCTGGGCTGATCTCTGAGGCCAGGAGCACGGAGCCCAGCCGAGGCACAGCACCGACGGACCGGGGAACGTGAGGTGGCGGTGGCTCTCCCCACCAGCTCCTCCGCCTTCCCTCACGCTAGGACTTGCACGACGCCTTTCGGCCACGTTCCAAGCAGCTGAAAAGCACGGAACCACACACAGGGCGGTCGCAGAGCAGAGCTGGGGGCCGAGCAGCAGCGCAGGGACTGCAGCAGAGCCGCACACACACACGGCCGTCCTTCCTTCCCCGCTCCGCACAGGGCGAGTCAGGGCCCTGATGACATAGTGCCGCAATCCAAGGGAGAGATTCGATTATTTTTCTTAACGATTAATTGATTTACTTTGGTATAGGCTGGGGTGTTCTTTTTCTTTCCTCCCTCGCAGTGCCCCGTTTCCAAAGAGCCTCTCATGGTAACATCAGAGCCCCACAACACCACAAGGAGGGGGAAGGGAGGGAGGGAAGAGGGGACTCTGGTCCATCCTGCCGCCAGCCGGGCCCGGCCACTCACATACCGTTGCCTACAGCTCTAGCTGCTGCATTGATTTTGTATCTCATTGCCAGGTTTTGTTTTCTCGCACTTACGGAGAACACAGGGGCCATTAGGCGTAAGGTGTGTAAGGAATGCAGTGTCTTATCCACGCGTTTCCGTATAGAGTACGGTTCAAATCCTCTTTTTTTTTTTTTTTTTTTTTTTCAGTAGAGACTTATTTTTGTTCGGAGTAAATGTTATAAAAGAACCACAACTTAAAGGGACATTTTGCCATGAGCGTTTGATTGTGGTGTATCCTCCTCCAGTAAAGCAACTATCAATTGCTGCTCGAGTGCCACGTCTTGCTTTCAGTGTGCACAGTTAATTACAGGCAAAGACTTATCTTTTTGATTGGTAATGTCCTCTTGTGTTTCCTGAGTTACTAGCAAGGTGCACCATGTGGTGAGGGAAAGGGGAGGGAGAGAGGTTCCTTCATCACTGAGAGCTGTTAATTATTTCTCCTAATTACTTCACTGAACTTAGGTTGCACCACTCACTGTAGACAATGAACAATGTATTAAGCCCCAGACTCATCCTGAAATGCCATTTCCCAATGAGCCTGCAGCTGAAGAGCTCTGAGCAGCCCAGGAGTGGTTCTGCAGGGGATCTCAGCTGTCCAACCTCCCACATCATCCCACAGGGCTGTGGTCACACTGCACCTTCAGAGAAAAAGCCCTTTAGTTAAGCATCTTCAACCAGCTGCAGCCTGAGACTTCAGTGTAGAGATTCTCATAGAGAACCACAGTAGAGGAAGCATTTGCAGTCAAGTATGTAAAAGAAGGCAGGAGAAACCCAAACAAGAAACAAGTGCACCATCATCATCACAAGAACTTTTGTGATGTGTCGGATCCAGAGCCTTCCTGAGCACAGAAATGTAGCGGCTGCTTTGAAGGGCATCACAGAGGTGGGGCACAGGACTCAAGTTAAAGCACTGTAGAAGAAATGGGGGTTAAATTCACCCTGCTGAGATCTGATCCTCAGGGGAGTGGGCTGACACAGGCATCTCCTCTCTTTAACACAGCCATTTGCTGTCTGTTGCCACTGACACTTGCTCACTCTTTATACTTTCTTACTAAGATATATTTCAAATCCTTATATGCTACTGTTCTTACAAGTAATAGCACAGAACGGACTGTAACAAGATCAAGGTCTCTAATGACATTTCTGGAAGGTGAAGCACACATTCTCCTTTCCCTGCACTAGTGTTTTTCTCTAGCAAATTAGATTAAGCAACAGAAAATTTACTACTTCACAAAGCCATATCCCAGACGAACTGCAGCCAGCAGATTCCCTGCAAAAGCACACTTATGAGATGCAAGTGGGAACGTGCCAAGCAACAGCAGCACTGAATTCCCACAGAAAATAACCACAGAAGAGCACAACAAAGCTCAGAACAGCCTGAGAAGATTGCTGAGGGTGATATACCACTAAACTAAGCTTTTATGGGGGGCTGGGGAGTTTTCCTTGCTTGACTGACTGTTGTCTGGGGGGGGGGGGAGGGGGGCTTTGTTTTTGAGGTAAAACATTCCTGGCTCTCTCACTCAGTTCCAGAGATGGTACCACCTGCCCCTGAACACTGTGCCCCTTCAACCAAAGCCTGAGGAGCTGCAGGTGGAAGAAGAAAGCTGCAGTGCTAATCCTCCTGCAGCTGTATCAAAGGAGGCCTGAGAAACACTGAAGGTGGTGGGTCCAATAGAGCTGGAAAAGCAAGCTCTGGCTGCAGCCTGCATAGTAGATCGTGCCTTCGAGCTCCTCCATGAACCTGTCCCACTCTGTGCAGCTCCAGGTACTGCTTCACCCACCCAGCTGCACTGGAGGACTTAAGTCACAAGACAGAAACCCCTGCAAGACAAGAAATCACCTCTCTAAAACCTGGCAATTAAAGAGAATAATGCCAATTTACAGAGAGCTTCAGCACTGCAACCCCATCAACTACAGACACCTGTCAGCACATCAGTGTTCACACCGACAGAATTGAGCATTACTGAAACCACACAGAAAGAAACCATTGCAGCAAGTACCTGCAGAGCTGGAAGTTCTTCTTAAGCCAGAGATGTTTGTGCATTAATGGAGAAGTTGTGCAGTGGGCTCAGTGCCTCGCTAGTGGGAAAGTGAACTAACAGGCACTTCTCCTTCCAAGGAAAGCCACTTGTGCTCTTTGGAGAGGTTTTCACATCAGCAGGCAGCATTTGATTCCTTTAAAAAAGTTTTTGGATTATACTCCTGTCTGCAAAAAGGTGACCTCTTCAAATAGCACAAACAGAGCTTTTGGTTTTGTTTACCTCAAATTCTTCTTCAATTTTAACTATGGAAAGCACTGAAACCCATGACAACAAAAGCCCCAGACAACAAAAGCTGCCTGGTGGGATGGAGGACAGTCCCAGCTGTAGAAGAGCCTACAGCAGTTTGGCTTCATGCACACCTACTGCCTGTAGGAACTCAGCAGGTATGCTGGCTCCCCACTGGTTGTGTGTAAAGATGGGGAAGCAGACATCTCATCTCAGATGGCAAAAGCAACCCGTTAGTGGTAGAAAGTGCTAACGCCAACCGTTCCTATTCTGTAATCCGCTTCCATGAAGGTCCCAAATAACACAGAGGGGAGGAGCTGAGCGCTGCTGGCAGAAATAAGAGCAGATCTGGGATCTGAAGGGATTCCCACCGCCATCCCCCAGCAGAGATTCGGGGCGTTTGGCCACTGCCACACAGAAACCAGCTGGAAATTGCACACTGATTTCAGATGCAGAGAAGAGCTTCAGACCGTCCTAAGGGCTCCCTTTATCATTTTGATTCTCTAGGTGTCATAACAAGTTTCACTGCAGGGTGAGACGTGCGAGGAAAGCCTAAGATAGCCCGTTTTTACCACACTGCTGCTTTCTCCTGGCCTGCAACACGACGGAGCCCAGGAGCTCCACCCCACACTACTCTCAGGGAATTAAAGGGATGGGAAGCTCTCTTCATGGCCAAGGAACACTTGCTTGGTATAACAGTGAAAGGACAAAAGGGGACAGCGTAGGCTGCCAGGCTATAGGATGAAGTTTTCTACTTTTTCACAGTATTGAACGCACTCAATCTGCCTTCGCTTTCATTTCTACCCCCTGTTTGCCCGGGAGCAGGAGGCAAACGAGTCGAGGCCTCAGCAGGCAGGTACACACAGCTAGAAGGTCTCACGGATCAGCAGCATTCAACGCGCAGGACTGCTTAGCTCACATTTCTTTGTATTAAAGAACAACGCATCTGGCTGGCTTCCAAGCATCTTCAAGACAAAAAAAAAAAAGGGACCTAATATACGACTTGGGAATGGACTCGTTGTGGCAAGAGACTGTATGATATTGTTAACATTATAAATTCCATCTACAATACAGCAGCCATTTCATCCATCATTTATTCATGCAGACTAGAGAGAACGCCTTGCATTCTGAGGACCGCAGCTCTGCTTACTCCTGGTGCTGTCACAGTCCATAGCTGTGAATAAAGAACCCACCTCCAGATGTTGGCTGCTACAGGCTCTCCATTCTGTAGGCAAAAAGTAAACCACAACACCTCAGCACCCTTCGGCAAGTGCAAAAATAATGAAGCCTCAGCTCCCCAATCATTGGGTTTCCAAGTTATGTTTCAGATCTCACCTGAGGATGACAGTGTTTACCCTCATTCAGAGTTTGGACACTGCAGTGCTTCCTCAGCCTCCCAGCTCACGTGTCTTCCCTTGCTGGACCCAGCTGCTAATTACTGACTGCACACAGCTCATCTGTGAGCCAGCACTGCAACACCTCACCAGTGCTACCAGCGCTGCAACATGAACGCGGACAAGAGACTGCGAAGAGATGCTGATGTTTTTGGGCCCTGCTTTGGCCTCCCCCTCAGCACTGCACTGCTCCCATGACTACCGCCCACATCGCAGACAGCACCTGCTCTCAGCATTACTCAGCCACGTTTGCCACTGCCACCACACCGAAGAACAAAAAGCCCCCCCTCCAGTTATCTTCTCCAGAGCAGGATAACGCTCCTGCAAACTGCCTCCAGCAGCATGGCAGATACCTGTATGCCATCCCATAAGCACTCAACTGCGTGTGCAACGATGCACAAGTGAGGAGAATTAAACAGAACAGAACTGGGCTGGGTATCATCAGTGCAGTTTGGAGTAATGGCAGAGTTGCACTCCACCTCTACTGGAAAGACAGCTGTATGTACAACCCCAGGATTAACGAGACAAAACCCGTTAAAAACAGCCCAATGCTCACACAAGGGATTTTCCCTTCCTCATGGTGTCAAGGGCTGATAGCATCAAAAGAGGAACTTTTTTTGCACTGAGACTTAAGCTGCCAACCACACACAGCATATTTTATTCCAGATATCCCTTAATGGCACAGACTGACAACGGCAGGAAAAGCTAGTGCTGAAAGATCAACAGCTCAGGAGGTTGGACTCAATCTCCTGAGGTCCCATCCATCACCTGCGATTCTGTGAACTTACATGAGACCAAAATAAAGCTAGTTTTAAGTAAGAACAATGTCTGAGCCACTGACCACACCTCAAAGACAATTTATGGAAGAAAATAAATCATAAAATCAAATGACTTATATGTACACATAATACAATCAAAATGCAACATTAGAACAAAAACTCCAGCATGAAATCAGCACAGTTCCAGAAAACACATTCTGAAACATGGATTGTTTAAGCAGAAAGAAAACAAGAAGAAAAGGCCTAAGAGGAAATTCCCTCAACAAACTTCTCTATTTAACAGCCAGAGAAACATCCTCACATTCCCACTGTTGCTGGCTTTGTTTCATTTACAGAAAGACACTCCATGGCATCCACAGCTATAGGGTCTGGCAGAACAGTAGCCTTTGTAATGTGTGAAAGAAACACAGCCCTAGCAAGAAGAGCCAAGAGGTTTAAAAGAAAAAGGTGTTTCTAGATGTTCCTATTGGCACACAGGGAGAAGGCATCCCAGTGTGCTATCTATAAGGTGGGAGCAACAGAACTGCCCAGTTCACAGCAGCAGAATAAGCAGCCTTCGTTCTCACACAAAGCGTGCAGCGGCAAGGAAGAGCGACAGCAGGTTTGGAAGTGCAGGTACTGCTGAGAAGAAAAGGTCGGGGTTCACTGAAACAATTAAGATTGCAACACAGTGAATAACTAAAGCTGAGCACTGTGCTTTCACTTCCCAGGCACCTCCAAGGTCAGAATCCCTCGATATCTTAAATGCTCTGCACTACACAGCACAACTAACAGGACACGACAGTCTCCCAACACACCTACAGTGCAGATGTTGCTCGTAAAGCACGTTTGTTCTGAGCCTGGATACACCAAGCATGCAAGCTGCACCAGCATCAATTCCCACCCCAACTGCTCCGTGAGTTTTTGTTCTGTAAGCCACTTCCGTATCAGTGAACCGCATCACAGACACTCCTCGGCAGTTAAAAGGACAAAGGCAGCACTAATCATCACAATGAACGTGTCAGGGCAGAAACAGAAATAAGACTGTGGTTAAACTGGCCAGAGAAACTCAGCAGCTCATTTGCTCAGGGAAAGCCATTGGCATTACAGAACCAGAAGACCCCCACTTAATGGTTAAGAGTGTCTTTCATACTCCACCCTACCAGAACCTGCCCCCAATTACGTGACACTGCTTCTACTCCAGGTGCAAGATTCACTTACCAGAGCTCACTCAACAACGATAACACTGCTGGTTTCTTGGACCTTAGATCCTCAGGCCACAGCAGTCATAGCACAAACAGCCCTTCTCAAGTCAGAGTTAGAAAGTGACAGCAGGAAACCAACTTCATAACGCAGTGAATTTGACACAAGCACCTGGAGATGGCTTGCCAGCAATACCCCTAACTTGTCTTACTGTAGCAAGGTGACACATTCTCAGCAGAAAAATTCAAACAGCACACACAGAAAACGTTACTGCCCACTTGCTTAAGACAGAAGAGATGTTATCCAGAAGAAAAATTAATCCTTCATTCTTAAGAGAAATAATTTCACTTTTATTGTGAAATGTTAATCATGAAAGGATGGCTTTCTTAAAAATAGGTGGTTTTCTCCCAGCACCTCATTTTACTGGTTACTTCATCAACACAGTGAAAAGAATCCAGTAATAACACTCAGAACGAACTGCTTCCCCTTTTTATCTCTAGATCTCCAAGAGCTATATACAAAGAAACTTAAGTGTCATCATCAGTAAGTGTTAACTAGATCTTTGACTCAGATTCCAGAGTCCTGTTGATTATTCATCACAAGGACTCGCTGGGTTCAAACAGACCTCCCAGGCTTTAATCTGCAGTTTGTACTGCCACTGCAAGAGGAAAAGGATTCCAGCTGACGAAGCAGCAGCAAGAGCAAAACTCAAGGCACATTTGTATAAATGAAAGCTCTTCTGTTCCTATAAAAACAGGCAATAAAATACACAAAATAAGTAGAATTCTCTTCATTCAACCAACGTACGTCTGCCTTCAGCCTTCCCTGAGGCACTAGTGGAGCACGAGGAGGACTCATCGTTACCACGTTACAACACTCACCCTTTGCTATTAAATAAATTAGACTTGCTGGTACAAAAGGAAATCAGTCTGGCTGTTTTTTTTTTCTTTTTTTTTTTTTTGGAAAGGTTAGGTCTGCATTGTTTTGGTTTTTGTTTGTTTTATACTTTGCTCTTGTTCTTCATTTAAAAAAAAAAATCACATTGCTAAGAAATCTGCATTTGCACAAGGAAATTAGAAGTTCTATTTGCCTAATTAAATCTTAAAATAATTTTGCGCACTGTACAAATATACAACATTTACAACCTTAACTTCCTAGATAACAAAACTCTCTGCCATTCCAGGTAATGCAACTCTCCAACCTCTCTCTTCAAAAGCTCTTTACTGCCAGATACACAGTCCCTTTTGTAACTGCAGACATTTAAAAGGATGGATCTATCGACAGCAGTAGTATCACTATGAGGGAGTTCCAGGTGTACTGAATATTTTAAAATACATTCCTTGCTAGATAGAAACTTGGGAATAGATTTGCAGTAATGAGCCAACACTGAAGATTCTGAAGTCAGTGAGAGGTCCTTCTTCGCTTGGCACTGCTCGAGTCTGTGCTTTCTGATGATGATTCTGATGTTCTCCTCATTACAGTACGTGGGTCTTTGCTCCGCTTACTGCTATTACAATTACCTCTTTCACTGATGGCTTTTGAATGGTGTTCTGGTAATGGAGCTCTCTTGTCACCCTCTAGCTTGGCTGTGGAGTGCATGTCACTCTGTCCCTTTGTTTGCTGACGCTCCTTAGAAGGCTCAGTTCTGGAATTCCAATCCCTGGCAGCTGAGGACACATCCGGACACCGCTGTAGTGCTGACTCTCGACTGCTCTGAGCTGACTGGCTGCTGTCTTTTGAGGCCTGCTCCCTCCCTTTAGTTTCAGTCCTACTGGCCTTACTTGCCAGCCTTGGGTCCCGTGGTCTTTCTTTATCAGCAGGGAGTGCTGCAGCCTCCACTGGTGCAGAGATGCTGCCCCTCCTGGAGTCTCCGTGTGGCTGCTGGGATATTCTGCTTCCTTGTGGCGTTGCATGGCCAGGACCAGCAGCAAGCTCCCGTGGTCTGCTGGCCTCCCTTGGAGGCTCATCCGTCTTCCTACTAGAAGAAGAAGCCTCTGCCAGAGGAGCCTTCGTTGTCCCTGCTTTGGTGGGCAGCTGGCACGGGGGATTCTGTGGTGTTGGTTTGAGCTTCAGAATCTTAAGCGCATCCTTCTTGTAACTGCTGTCTGATGTCTTTATAATTGCACCTCTTCTCTGAGCATCTTGAATCAACTTGTTCCAGTCTTTATTCTCCTTTACAGTAAAGAAGAAAAAAAGCCCCACCCACACCAAACAAAAACATTTATCAGAAGGAAAATAACACGTGGACAGAGGTTTTGGAGGATACAAAAGCCCTTTAATCAAGGTGCCTGACAACTGTAACGGAAACCACATAATGTTCCTTCTGGAATAGAAGGATCTAAACTTTCAGTGGTGAAACAGCAGTAGGCACTCTGGCTGCTGCGACACAGGGAAGGTTACTTTCAGATATCTGTGAATTAGTGACAATTTCTGCATCTATGAAGGCCTAGAGCACTTCCAGTGTGAAATGTGGGTCTAATGCCCCCTAGTGATGTAGCTAACACCCCTTACTTTGGAAATAGAATAAAACCCAAGAACAGTAGAACATTAAATCTATTCAAGAGTACTTCTTCACCATTTCATAGGAACATTATAATTCCTCAGATATGTGTATCAGTTTCAGAAACATCTGTTGCAAAAAATACAATCAGATAGCATCCTCAGAAACCACATGACTATACAGAGATGCATCAAAAACAATCTGAATGTCAGGGAATGTTTGAGGGTGTTCTGAAGCTTTTAATCATTTTCCTTGCTCTAGTATTCTATGACAACTACAATAGGTGGAAGAACAGTAAGGATTAACAAGGAAAGCATCCTTGCCACCATTCTATCTTGCCTATCTTTGAAGTCCCCATTCTTCAACTGTAAAGGACTGTGTTATAATTGTTATGGAAAATACTGACTTTACCTAAAAGGGTAGATTACAGACAATCATCTGATTAACACTGTACCTACCATGAGTGTTTTCAGGCTTCCAAGTATGAAGAGGCTGAATCTGGCTCGGGTAATTGTAACATTCAGGCGCTGAAGACTTGCCAGAAACCTAGGAGATATGACAAAATGAAGCTTCTGAACTACTTAAAAGTGGCAAGAAAAGGATCAGTTAAAGGGAAATGAAGACAACAGAAGCAGCCCGTGACCCATTCCCAGTGCCACTGCAGCAGCCCTGCTTTACATGAAGGGCTTCACATGAATTGCATTTTCCTTCTTCCTCCATTGATGCCTTGCAGGGAATTCCAGTCCTTTCCAGCTCCTACCACCGATGTTTCCTTTCTTAGTGCAAATCCCCTCTTAATGCCAACTACTGCTTCCTTAAACGTTCCTCCAAGTACAGAAGTCATCAACCTCACTTCACCTATCAAGACTTTAAGCTTCTTTTTGACTTGAACTGAAATAGATTAATAATATTTGGCATGATCAATGGAAAAAATTCCTACTGAAACACTGAATGTTGGACTTCGATGTTTTATTTTACAGCTGAACTGCACTGGCAGAATATGAACTGAATATGATGCACTGGCAGACTTGCTATATCATGCTTCAAGGTCTGAAAAGCATGTTCCTTGCAAAAGAAAATACTCATGTTGCAAGCATGAGATTACCTAGCCTGTTTTTGTGGGATCACAAATCAAGCAGCTGAAACCCACAGATAAAAATGTTAAGTGTACTCCTAACCACTGTTTTCTGTTAGGGCTTCTTTACTTTAATCCCCAACAAATCCTCAGAGGGGAAAAAAAAAACAAAAAAACACACAGTTATGAAACAAATATTTCTTCTCTAATAAAAAAGTTCCCAAAACGCACATCTTATTCTGTACTAACAAAGTTTGCAATTCAAAAACAAAGAGAAGTTTCTGTAGAATTTAATTTGAATAGATCCAACATCTGTGGGCACTGCTGAACAGCAAGGCCACAATACCTGCAGTAAAGACTGCAAAAGCCACAGAACTGCACCAGAGAATTTGGTCACTGCAGGAAAAAGGACAGAGGCAAGAACAAGCATGGGAGTAGATCCAACAGCAATGATGACACAGAGCAACAGGTCTTGCAGAAGCAAAGAAAAAAAAAAAAACTGGTCTCAGAAGAACTTCATAACATTTAAAATTGAAAGATGACAAGAGGTTTGTCTAAGTAAAGGAAAAAGACCTTCAACTGTCATTTCTTCCAAGAGTTTTCTCCTCCTTTTGCAAGGTACTTTCAGAGCAAATTTAATGCTGGACTAGCAACCTTGGAGACCAAAATACTTTGCTCAGCTAAGAGATCAGCAGTAATGGTGATGGCAAACTTTCCCATCACATCTTGCCAATGACACTTGACTTTGTAACAGAGACATCCAAGTCATCAGTACATACAGCTTTTACGGCAGACTGTTGCCAAAGTTTCATTATGTAAATCTCCAGCACAGTAAGTTGCAAAGTTTTGTTCTGAAAGAACAGATAGAGGTTACGTCCCAGGCCAGCAAAAAGTACTGGCAGGTTCTAGCTGCCTTCAGTTCCCTAACTCAATCAACTAGATTAAGACATCTTCAAAAAGCATCACTGTTTACTGTACAATTTGAGTCTTTTATCATTTGCAAAGCACCACAGGTCAGCACAATTAAAAACCCTTAATCCAGCAATCAGGAAATTAGTACCAGAAGAGCATGAACAGCTTTGTGAAACCTGGTGTGTGGAAACAAAGATTTCTGCCTGTGAACAGCCTTGCCATAGATTAAATTAAAAGCTAATGAACCAGAAGAAGGCACATTTCTACTGCCATTTCTAAATTGAAGCAATCAGTAAGTTACAGAGAACATTATTAAAATAAATTAACAACTGTGTAGCAGTCTGGAGGTATAAACAGTACACCTGGTATCCAGTTCCTTCTGTCTCAGACTGGGAAGCACCTATGTACACTACCAAATTTGCCATCTTAACTCAAGACTTTCTGCATACCTCAACTGAGGCACATTGCTCTAGAAATTAAAGATACAGCTGCTCTGCACGACATCCCCAAACTACTTAACTAGTCAGCAGTACTCTGTATTAATAATATACTGATGGTCAGAAAAACAGTATTAAATCACAACACAGAGTAAAAGCTAAAAGGAAAGTGCTAAGTACTAAGGAGCCTCCCAAAACTAAACAGTGGCAGACTGAAGCAGTGCATCCATCAGCATATAATGCAGAACATAGCGTTTTCCTCACTCCTTTTGTCTGGGGATGTCAAACCACTAACTCACGCATTACACTGATTTTTCATCTGCTAGCTGGGGCGACAGTCTTTAATAACTTTTCTACTGGTAATGTTTAAAACAAAGGCAACATCCAGAGTGTTACTGGAAATGAGTTTTGCAAACCACCAGAGATACACGTACCCAATTGACCCTTTAGAGCTGTTTGCCCGGACACACGTCACTATGATGCAATCTTTCTCTCGTCCCTGGAACGCATCCACTGTGTCCACTTCTCCTGGGCTGTTGAAAATATTATCAAGCCAGTCAATTGTTAGTTGGATTTTTAAGCAACACACTGATGCAAACGGCCTAAACGATCAGCTGTCGTAACTATCCAAACTAAGTTTCTGAACTTGAAAAGATTTATTATCTGAACGTAAAGCAAAGTTTCCTTCTTTTGCAGCCAGGACCACTGCTAAAAAGCTGCTCAGTTCCACATCACTTGGAATTTTAGATTTTCTTTCAAGTTAGCTACACACAAAACAGCAGTATAATCAAAGCACACAGACAAGCAATAACTAAGAAATGGTAACAAGAGACCCCATTTGTTTTAAGAGAAAATGCTGGCAATGCCCTTTTTTAGGAGCATGACCAAGTACGGATTTTGGCAGTACACACACAAAGTTTTTACTGTGGTTTTAAAAGGATAATCAAGGGACTAATACACAGAAGCCATTTCCCCTTTGAAGCATCATGGTTTATTTACCTGTTATTCTTAAACGCCCTGTCTAGTTCCTCTTGAATTTTCTTCTTCTGTGCACTGTAAGGTGTAATTATTCCAATGCGACGAAGACCAAGATCCTTCCTTTTTTCTTTAATTGTTCTTATTATTTCTAACACCAGTTTCACTTCTTGGGGATTACTAAAAGAGCTGAACAAGAAATGAAAGAAACATTACAAAAATACATTTGACAGTTTCTGAATTCAACAATTCAGAGCAATTGGAAGTAGAACTGAGATTCAAAGACTCCCCCTTGGAACTTTTGGAGCTTCCTACATACAGACACTCAAAGACCTTTACAAGCAGGTCCTGACAAGGTACTAACAATGAGCAATGCTAACCATGAAAGACTACACTTCATGTTCCCTTAAAATTATACAGCTTTGCTTTCCTTACTGAATATACAAAAGGGAGGACCAAGCCTGCCATCTTCTGGTCTTACCTCAGCATGCAGCTGTGAAGAAAAAGTAACTGATTAAAAATATATACATACAGAAGAAACCCAAGCCACCTCTTGAGTTAGCAGACTGTAAGGATTCACTGGCATTTAGCAGATAGTCCCAACAGGATTAAAACTATCCTTTTATTGTATTTATCTGAAAAAAAAATAAATCATCACAAATCTTAACTCCTGCTTCCAGCAAGATTTTCCCCACAAATCAAAACAAGTTGAAAATGCAGCTCTGTCTACTTGATGCATACTGGAAACAACAGGGGAAAGAACACAACTCTTAAGCACATAACTCAGCACATGTAAAAGCTGGCAGTGTAGATTTCAGGACTTACTCTTTGTCACGCTCCTCACGGCCGTCTCCTACATCAAAAACAAGATAGGGCTGGAATGGCCACTCTGAAGAACATCTATTCTCCTCTGTTGCTCTGTAAATAAGTTTTATCACTGGGTAACGATAAGAAACTGATGCATCATTTATTTCTACCATCACTTTCTCCCATTAAGCCTCTTCCCCCACAACCTCCAGAAGTTTTAGAATAAAAAGTCCTGATATGAAACTTGAAATCCCCACCGCTCAGCATTGGGACAGACAGCTACTCACTTGTCAGTCTTTAGAGTCCTGCCATAAACATAACTGGATGGGAAAAGGCAGATGTCTGGGTGCATTCGGTACTGCACAGTCAGCTGAACAACCGGCAGGCGCCGTAAAAGATTATTCTGCACTTGCTCTTCCAGGTGTCCCTGCAGGCGTGCCATTAAGGACTGACCATAGCCGTATTCCTGAGCTTTCTGTCAGAAGGAAACATGAGTGATTTCTGGGAAATTAGGTCCGAATTTAGTGATAGTAATAATGAAAACTAAGGTCTCCCAAGTGTGATCTCTAAATAACAGAGTCCAAAAACAAAAGCATGGTTTTTTAAATTGTAAGGCTGCTTTTCCTCTTCTCTTTGTCTTGTTTAAAGTACTTCACTGTTAGACACAAAATAAGAGTTCCCATATTGATAGGGTAAGAAGGTCCTCAAACAAACAGGTAGTCTTCATCCTAATTCTACGTTTGTTAAGGAATGTGACACTGGATGATGCTCACATAATGATATAACAGAGCCTGCAGCAATGCAGAGCTGACCACAAAGAGCCAGGTTGCATGAAAATCTGTGATTCTTACTGGTGCAAGAGATCAGCTGCAATTCTACAGTAGTCACATTCACATCTACACCAGCTTTACTAAGATATCTGAAGGCAGTATCAATACTAGCTCCACATAACAGTCTAAACAGGAATTGCCTGGCAGTGTACACTGCCATAACCTGACACTGTGATCTGACTTTGAAGTGTTTATTTCTTTTATAAGTTTAACACTGTTCTTACACTATACCCACTAGAAAGAATAACAAAATATGGTTTAAACACTTACGATTGATTTTATAGTGGGAGGGAGCTGTCTGGGATCTCCAACAAGGACAAGTTTATTACAGCGATGAATCAGTGGAATCAGTGTTTCAACTTCACAGGACTGCCCTGCCTTTTGTATATGTAAATAGGATAGAAAAGCAGAAGTTGTAAGCAAAGGAGCGGACATGAGAAGTGCTCCGTAATACAGACAGAATTAACACAAAACATTTTCCAAGGCTTAAAAAAAAAACAACAAAAAAACAAGATTTTAGTAAAAACTAAACCAGATTATTTTAGGATTAAACATGCAGAGCTTCCCAAACACAAACACAACCCAGTCACATTATAGCAAGAATCACACTTGAACCATAAGTTTTAACTAAAAGATGTGTGATGCTTTAGTGACAGACAAGTCAGCAAAAAAGGCAATTAGTAGTTATTCTTTCAGTACTCACTCTTCCTTCCCATTGTTCTGTGTGGCAGAACAGGCTGGTTATTAGTTAAAACGTGGGAATGAGAGAGTCAAACCCACATCACAGTGCATCAGCAACCAGCCACAAATAGCCTAAGCAGAGAACAAGAAAGACTCCACGTGTGGAACAAGATGCAATTGTAAACAGCTTTACTGACCTCGTCCACGATGACACAGCTGAAAGGATCGAGTCCTTGCCGCCAGAAAGCAGACTCCAGCAGACCTCCTCCACTTGTGCTCAGTGTACAGCAGATTATATCAGCCTCCAAGATGATATCTGTCTGTACCTTCTGAGAGTGCCCCCGAACCTTCAAGCACAGTAGAACACCATGTATTCTCTTCTCTTCTGGCTTTCATGGACTAACTTCAAGCAATTTTTAACTGTCTGGACAACTCTAACTGACAAACCAACCACGATAACAGATCATCCCAATGACAGAAGCCACGAAGTTGACTCAACTAAGCAGTACTTTAAATCACAGATCAATCCTACTGAAGTAGCAAAACCTTTGCCTCTAACGCAACCTAACTATATTTGCTATCAGGTATGAAAGAGGAGGTTGGCTCTCTCTTTCCATGTGCAAAAAAAATCACCCCTGCCTTTTGCTTTCCTTCAAAACATTCAAACACACCTCAACACCAGTAGGACTGCAAGAGGCATGAAAGTGGTGAATATAGGTCAAATTAAATCAACGTTGTGAGCTCATTTCTATCTTTTTCACCCAGTATGTTACATTTCCTTTTAAATCCACTCTCTAAGAGAGAATTTTCAAATCAATTTCCTCAACACACAGCCGAAGTACACACATACCTCACATCTGGCTATCCATAACTTAAAGCAGTCTGTCTTTTACCTCTTTACTTACTTATAAGTAATACTAGCTACATGAAATCCAAGCCTTCACCACAATTAAAGGACACCAAGTATCCAAATACATTATCAGAGGTTCATTAAAGAGACCTGAAGATAAATTCCTACCTCTTTCAGCTGAGAAGCAAGCTGCTGTCTCTCCTTTGAAAGTCTGCCAATTTCATCATCTAGCATTTGACTCTACATCAAGAAAAAGAAAAAAGAATCCACATAAATATCAAGAACAATTAACAGCACAAGTTCCACTTATCTTTCTTCCTCCCATACTATAGTTCATTTATCATTTAGACTGGTCCAGACTGCCTCTAAATATCAAATGTGTCTGGAGAATGTGATCAGTTTTTCAGAAAATTGTCAACATATTCACACTTCACAACACATGATATTGCGTTCTCACAGTTCTGTGCAACTAGAAAAATGGTTTACCCTCAGAAATCTGTAACTTGAAAACAAATGCCAATTTTTTTTTGGCAAGAAGATGGAAAATTTCCAATCACATAACATTTAAAATCTCAGATTAAGTCATCTTACTACTTCCAGTTAAAATAAAGGTTTGAAGCACACAATGAAATTAAGTAATTAAATACAGTTGCATTGAGAACTAAAGGACGGAAGAACAAAATGAAGGCAACTAGGCATTAGAGCAACAGGTTACATAACCAAGCAGCTGAAAACATCAGTCTAAGCAGACATACAGAAAAAAATCTCTGAAGCAATAAGCAGATGCCTGGAGTTTTTCACTCTTTGGATACAGATACAAATAATTAAAAAAAAACAAAACCAGTCAACAAATAAAATGCCATCAATTTATTACCTCCCTCTTTTCACATCTGTGCATGGCACGCTGACGAGAAAGCATGTCCAGCTTCTGATCCAGAGCTGCTTTCTTCTTCTGAATATCCAGGTCACGGTCAGTTGGCTTTCGTTCTATGATTAATTGAAGGAAAATATGCAGGGGGATCAGATCAAATGGTTACAATAACAGCATTACATCATTAAGAATGAACAGAAAGTCCTTTTTGTTGCAGTTTCCTTTTTCCTATGGCGGTCTTTTACCGTGGACAGTTAAATGATGATGTACTTTTCTTGCTTCCAACTGTAGCTCTCAAATGCTGTACAGTAACATTGTTTAAAAAGGGCTTTCACATGCATTTATTTTTTAAAACATACAAGACATGACATTGATTAATTTCTGAAGGTTTTACCTGGACTTTAGGCTACACATACACTGAATGTTATGAAGCACTCTGGCACAATGTATGTCATTGTAGAAAAAAAAAATCTTACACCTGATCTCCTCTTTAAAAAGACATATAGTCTCATGTGTACATCATCACGTACAGCTCTTAAACAAAACTTAAGGAAAGTCCAGTTTGGACTCTACTTACTCATTCTGTGTTCCACTTGCTTATCCAGGCTGAACGCCCGGACTTCACTGTTGATTGATCTCTCAGCACCCAGTCGCACTAACTTGATATCTCCGCAGTTTCCTGTTTATAAAATCAGAGCCAAAATACTTTTAGATTGCTTTAATAAACTTCAAGATGATTTGTTTAGTTTGAGAGGAAAAAGAAAAAAAAAAAAAATCAATGTAACAATAGCACTACTGGTAATACTGTATTCAAATTTTTAAGAAGAACTTCAGTGCGTTCATACCAAATCACCACCTAAGAGGAAAGGGTAAATGTCTATATAAAGTGCTATTTACTGAAATAAAATATATAAATATTTAAAAAGCACACTAATGATGCTATGAGGATGCAGCAGTCATGTTCTACAAAAGAAAACAGCTGTACAGAGCAACACAAGTATTACACCTCACCTGAAGGAGAAATTCTAACAACTGATTTTGTCTATTTAACATAGAAACTGTTTTGTTGTTTTTTTTTTTTTTTTTTTTTAAATAAGCCTTACCCAAAGGTTCTTGTCTGTTCTGGCATTTTTCCTTAAATGCAATGATGATCTTTTTCATGAGTTCATCAACCGCAGCATTGGAAGGTGCACAAACCAGAAAACGGTTTTGCTTGATCCTGGCATTTTTTTTACTTGTTTTCTCATTCCTAGTGTTCTGTAGATTAATTAACAATAAACCAAGACAGGCTCCTTAGATTGTTTTAACTTGTATTTCCAGAGTCAGACTGCACATTCAACTTAATCAGCGTGCAGAGCATAGGGACTGCTGTAGCTCAATGTCTTTTAAGGTAGGCCTTACATCGAGTACAGCAGATAATTCAAACACACACTACTTGCACAAACTCCCTTCAACAATTATCTACTTGATGCTAACACAAAAACCATTAAATTGGACACGTCAAACTTAAATACCTTTATATTATGATGTATTAATTTCATTCAGCAAATTTTTATATATTTTATTTTTAATGTTCTAAGTTCTGTAAACCAAGCCTTTTCCAAAACATCCAAAAAGTATTACTGCCACCATTACATCCTATTCTGTTCTGGTTTAATTAATTCAGCTTAATGAATTACATCCCTAGTCACTATCATTGCCACTCTTCCATTTAGCTTAAGCTGCTACTGACTTCCACTGGGCAACCAAACACCCACACAAGATGGCTGCAAAATATTCACACACCTCTCTCAAAACACGAGACAGAAGTCCAACTATGGTTTTGGACTTCCCAGTTCCAGGTGGTCCATGGATGAGACAGATTTTGGCAAGTCCTGGATGTTGCTTTACCATGGCATAAGCCGTTTCAATGGCTCTCTTTTGATCTTCATTGTACTCATTCGTACAAAATGCCTGAAAGAACCGACAGGAAAATACCGACTTAATGCTGATTAAGCATTATATAATCCCAGAACGTTCCCATCCCCCTAGCTAAGGCTCACAAAATCAAAGTGCATGGAAGCTTTTGATACTAGGTTTGCTCTAGATGCATACCCAATCCCTACTGACAAGTTGTAATGATGCTTCCTCCATAAAATTGTGTTACACCTTCCCCACGCTACACTTCATTTCCTGAAACTCCAGCAAAGAAAAAAAGGTGTTCTGTTGCACCTGAACAAACTCAGCCTTGTCTCTATTCACCCAATCAACCGACTCTGAAAAGCAGAGTGACCCAGTGCTTTTGAAACCTTTCTTTTCGCCCTCGGTCATCTCCAAAATCAGCATGCAGAATCAGTCTTGCAAAATCCACAAGATCCAACTGCCCGCTTGCCATTCCTATCACTTCTCCTAGGTGTAGGACTCACAGCACTCTCTGAAGCTACAGGCAAATCTCTTGGACAGAAATCACTGTAACTTGGGTTTATGATGGGTTTAGCCAGGGGACTCCTGCTCAGAAGTAGTAGACCTTTGAATGTTCGTTGTGTGGGCACTAAGGAGCCAATCACCACACACTTCACTTGATTATTTATGAAGAATGACAAATTCCCTCGAGTCTGCACAGAAAGATGACAGACAGTATACTGCTCCTTTTGTCCTAGGAAAAGAGAAGGGAGGAGAGACAACAATATAAACTGTTAATTCAAAGAATATTCAAAATGTTTACTGAAAAATATTCAAACAAGACAAACAATTCTTACAAATAGTAGTTTAGTGCTGCTCAGTGACACTTGGAAAACCTTGTACTTCACAGCTCAAGTTACAGAAGATTGTGAAGATCTTACGCAGTGATGTCACAAAAATTCATGACACCACTCACCTAACAACAACGCAGTCCTCAAGATGCACAGCACTTAGTTATTAGTTTCTGCTCTTACACGAAGTAACAATATCTGTATTACGTCTGTAGAAAATGCACAAAAAGCCAACAAGTCTGTATATTCAGTTCCTGGCTTTTTTATAAAGCTTCTAGCACATAGTAAGCATGCTGACACACTGCACTGAAACAAAACTCCCTCTGAGGTAACCTCTGTATCACAATTCTCATCAACCAGCAATAAAGAAGCATCTCATGGCACAGTTTTCATTTCCCTCCCAATTGCTTACTAGTTAAGCAGCCAGATGCACGAGAAAATCGCCTCACGAGACCAACGTGATTCACTAGATGGTTCTCCACCTCACTGTCTTCCCCAAAGGCATCACTTTTCTTTTGGCCCACCAGAAAAATTAAGTCATCCTCCTTTGGATGGAGCTGCTTCGTCAAATCACTTTCCTGAAAATGAGCTACCCAAAAATACACCTTGAAGTTAGAACTGTTAAAGGAAAACAGGCACACTACTTCCTGAGTAACAAAATGCTACAATTAACACGTTACATATTTCAGTAATACCTATTTGATAGCTGCTGGAAATTCTCAGAACCAATAAATTTTGATCAGGCAAAGATGAAGCAGCAAAGTTTTTTTTGTTGTTACTGCAATAGTGGACACGTACCTCTTTGTGGCAAGGCAGAAGTTTCACAATCAGTGAAACACTTTCCATTATATACCTTTTCTCTCATCACAGGTAATCACTCTCCTGTCCCCCCACCAGCTAGGCACTCCAGGCTCACAATCTACATGACACATCTGCTAATCCACTTTTCCATGAAGTCTATCACCAACCCATTATTTTGCACTTTCCAATGGACACAGGAAGGCACTATTTCTTAAAGCCGTCATACCTGCTCTTCTGTCAGACCTACCTTCCCCTGCCTTGTCTCTCACTAGTCACAAAGTCACAAAGTCACACAAAGACACATTTACACAAAGTCACGTTTAAGAAGAAAGAAGCCCTTATCAGGAAATATCTAAAGGTTAATAAGCCCCAGTTCCTGATTTATGATACATAATATAATTATTACATTTATTTAGCAGTCTTTTCCTTTTCAGTGAACGTGCATACTAAACATTACACATACCTATAAACTCTGCTGTATTCAAATCTGCACAGAAGTTTTGTAAGTGGAAGTAGTAACTCTTCTCTTTCATCTTCTGGTTTTCTATCCACTCCTGTGCCAACTACAAATTAGAAAAACACTCAGAAGGATTTAGATTCAGAAAACAGCTTATCATGACTCAAAGTGCTGTCAAACACAAGACGTACACAACAAGTGAAAATGATTTCACTTCTCCTGCCATTTTAAATATACCTTTCTCACAAAGCCCTTTAGAACATTAGAACAAACATGTGTTTTCCTGCCTTGCATCTTCATGCTTACCAATGTTACCTTGGTATTGACTTAGGAAAAAAAGAAAAATTAAGTCTTATTTCTACTGGAGAAGAGATGCTATGACTAATCTTAAAAATACAGTGTTTAATTCAAGCAAATGTGCATTTCCTATTGAACTATTACAAAGAATCCCTTGGAAAAAAGTCCTTCCTACATTAACCTACACTCTCATGTTGACTTCTCAATATTAATCAAAACTTTTTTTTTTTTTTTTTTTAAACAGAGGCTGTCATTGTAAAAACCTCATTTCTATAATAAAAACTGCTGTTTTAAGCTTTGAACGTTATAAGGAGGAAAAGTTTTGGGTTTTTTTTTCAATGTCCCCTATCATATATTACTGTGAATGTGCACAAAAAACCTTATTTGTCCCAAATCATTCCTGTGCTCAGATGCGTTATCAGAACCAGTCAAGAACATTTCTGTAATGTAAAAATAAAACGTGAAACTGTTCTACATCCCTTTCCAAAGTTTTTTTAACTAGGGTTGATTAAAACAAAGAAAGACTTACCGTTTCAAAGGCATTTAGCATCATCAAAGGGAAAAATGTATTAAAATAGTCATTGTACCCATGAAATCTGATAGGAACAGAGGCCACTACAGACTGCAGGAGACTATTTGGAGGTCCAAACTGGGTGGAGTTTGCAAACATTTCATAAGTCCACTTCAGAACTTCTTTAACAAAAATGTTATGATCGGGCTGCTTAGCACCAACAAAGGAAGAACAATGTTCTGCTCGGACAGGCCGCCTGGGAATATTTGAAGCATTGTTAATCTGTGTATTTCGTGACTGGAGAACATTATTAGGTCGAGGAACATTACTGAAACTTGGAGTCTTGCATGTTTGATTTCTTGCTGGTATAGCCTTATCGCTCAGTGGTCTGAGCACGGCAGGTTTTGCTATGCTAGCTCTGCTTTTTGAAGCTGGCAGTTGTTTCTCAACATCTTCAAGATCTTTGCTGAAGGCTGCGTTCCGTGAAGAACTTACTGAGCTGAAAATTTTGGTCGTGGAAGGTTTTCTTGGTGGCAGGGAAGAAGGCTTGGCAAACAAGTGATCTGATTCTGAATTGGTGGCCAAATGCTTGCTACAGTACTCTCCTATTTTTTCCACTTTTTCCATACAGTCTCTGTACTTACATTCCACAACAGACAAGGGTTCATTCTGCTTAAGGCTTTCAGTGCTATCAATTTCCATTTTCTCTGCTCCTTTACTAGCTATACTGTCTTCAGCATTTTCCTCCTGAGAACACAATTCCATATCCACAGGATCTAACTGAGTTAAAAATAAGTTATCATCATCATCACTGTTTTCATCCGGTTTCCACTCATTTTCTTCTGAAGTTGTCATCCCAAGTTCAGGCTGGACAACAGAACCTCCTTCTGCTTTACCTTTATCATTGCCAACAACTGCAGGAGAATGCAGACTTGAATCCACAGGTACAGGAGGAACCATTAGATCACGATCTTCTGTTCTGCTTGAGACTGAACACCTAGAGACAAGCGTAGCTTGGGCAGCCTCCTTCTCCACAGAGACACTGGTGACTTGTTCTCTCTCACCAACAGATGGACAAAAGGTTCCTCCCTTTTTTTTTCCTCTTTGCTTTTCAACAGATGGTTCATCGAAACATTTACCTTTTTGTTTCATAGACTTTGTATCCACCACTGTGGTGACTTTTTTGCTTCTATCCTCAGAACTCCTCAGAATATTTTTCACCTGAACACTCTTACTGAGCCTTGTCTGCTTTAAAAACTGAAGTTCTTGGCAAGCTAGCTTTTTCTTGTTGATTTGTGTAGATAAACTCGGATGAGCAATTTGCTTATATTTCCTTTTCTGTGCAGTTACAACCTTCCCTGCAACTTTACCATAACTACGCAGCTGAGCTAGACTATCTAAGGAGCGCTGGGATAACTCGAATGCTTTGCGGGGTGCCTTTTTCAGACCAAGTTTTTCCACTGTTGACGTTGGTGCAGGACACTGCCGAGCTTTCTTTGGAGGAACAACAGCAGGCATTGTCCTGCCAGGCTGAATTTTTTTCAACGTACTCTGAAGCAGTTTCTTAGTTTGTGTTGTATTCAGAGCATTTGTTTTAGGACTTCTCTGAATAGCTCTTGCTACCTTTGACTTAGCTATACTTTTACGCGGGCTCAGAGTACTCTTCTTGAGTGCCAACTTTGAAGCTAATGAGACATTGGATGTAGAAGCTCTGGGCTCTGTGAATTTTACATTCTGAATTAAGTCTTTATCAACAGTACTTTCATCAGTAGCCTTTTCCAATTCATCTTTTGCATTTTCTTTAGCAGAAAATTCTTGCAATGTTGAACTAGTTACCCCTGGACTATCAGTTTCCTTCTGATGAGAAGTATTATCGATCTGCTCTCCTATCCAGTCCATTTCTTTTTCTACGGGATCATCATTTATATAATCTGTATCATAACCCCATTCATTTGTGTGATCCTTCAGTAAGCCATCCGAATGCCTGCTATCAACTGAAGTCAAATCACAATCTTGTTTATATTCTTGAGTATCCTGCCAAACCGAAAAGACATCATCTTCTGTTTCAAACTCAAAGTACTGAGAGCCACAGTCTTCAAGTGGCAAGGGAGAGTTTGGCATCTTTGATTCCAATTTGCTGTCTACAACAACATGCTGTATTTCTGATGAAGGCTGGTTTTCAGGATGCACATTTTCATTAATTTCTTTTGCTTCCTCACTGATGGTAACACCATTTTCTTCATCAGAAGAATCTAAAATTATAATGACTTTATTGCCATGACAATCTGTATCATCACAGACTGACTGGTTGCTCTGGGCATTGTTGGAGGATCTTACAGCACTTCTCACTTTCCTTTTAACATCACACGTATTATGATGCATTGAGCTTTCCTCACTTGACTCTGAGGGAAAATTGACACTTTTGACATATGCCGCTAACGACAATTTACTGATATCTTTATCAATCTCGGAGTTTGTTAAAGTGTTATCTCCAGAAACCATCCTCACAAAATCCTCATCTTCCTTCCCCTCTGAATTGTTTTCCCTCTTGAAATATTTTGAGCATACTATCAACTTTTCACTTGATTCACACTTGATTGTCAGTGGATCGACTGGAAGAGCAGTGTTGGATACATCTCCCTTATTTTCAGAGCTAGATGGAGCGTGACCACTCACTGAATTTTTAACTGTACAGGATGTCTTTGAAATTTGACCTTTACAATCACATTTAGCTAAGTCACTTAAATTAGGCCATTCCTGGTCTAAAGTTTGCATGTTACGGTCTTTAAGACAGACAGACTTCAACAATGAACTTGAGTCATCTTTGGTGGAAACGTTCTGCAGTAATGTGTCGTTAACACCTGAAAACAAAATACTGTTATCTTTGCCTCCTGCAAAGCCAGCTTGATTTTTAAAGAAGCTGAAGCAGTCTAGAGGCATGTCTTTTTGTTCCTGCTTTGTGGAGAGTAGCCTGGACTGAAAAGCACTTTTCTCCCACGTAGTTTCAGAACTCCTTGAAGGATCTGCTGATTCTCTGTCTTCATTTTTACCCACAGTACTTATTCCCTGGTGCTTGCAACAATCCTTCCGCATACATGAGCCACCAGTGCAAAACATAGGTTGCTCCGCCTCTGAAGCACTTCTTGCCAAACTGCAGCTCTTCAAATCTGCTATTTGAGGTACCAGTCTAGACTGGCATTCAGTACCGTGAGTCTGAAAAAGTTTATGTGCATCTCTGTTAAACTTTGAAGAGGAACTAGGAGACACGTTTCTTTCCTTTACATCTGAGCTGTAAACACATTTTGGAGAATCAACACTAGTTTGAGCAGACAGATACACTGGTGATATAGCTTCTGTTTCCTTTTTATTTTCCAACAACCCACTTCTTCTAAAACTTGAACTCTGAATACTTGTAAAGTACTGATTACTTGTATCACAGTTCCCTGACATAAGATCACTGTTCCTATTTTCCTGAACTTTCCCATGCACGTCTTTTGCAAATGACTTCTGAGGGCATTTGCACTCCTGAGTTGTCACGTCATCAGGTTCCTTTTTAATATTTACCAAGAGGCAGTCTGTAGAGGTCAAAGACTTTGCATTTTTAGATGAATCTTTACAATCCTCTTCCCAGGCACTATTTCTGCCACTGAAACAGTTTTCTTGACAACGTTCATCTTCCCCTTCCACTGATGTGAAAGCAAATGGTGAACAAAGGTTCCCTCTGCCACGTATGCTCATCTTATATCCATCACCAGGTGTGCTCTTCTCTTGCTTCACAGCAACAGCGGGCAAAGTTGTAGAGGTTGCATTGTTTCCTACAGATACAGAGGTATTTAATGCTCTGCTCTTTAAACTCCTTACAACCTGCTTTAAACACATTTGTAATTCCTGAGTTTCTTGGATGTTCAGCTGCCAACCTAAAGATAGATTTCCTCGCAGAAGGAGATTGAGTTTGTCTAAATATTGCTTGCAAAGAGCATGCTGACCAATCTGATAGCCCTCCCGAAGAAGGCTGCGTATCAACTGCACACAAGCATGCTGCACAGAGTTAGAAGCCTGTGAGGACATTGCTGATGAACCTCTTGCATGGCTGCCAGCTGCTTTTTCAGTGCACCGTGTAAATGCAATTGCTGGAAGCTTAGCACATCTCACCACTGCTTCCACCCACTCTTGTGAGCTAATCCACAGCAAATGCAGGCACTTCTTGTTTCTGTGTAGTTCAATAATTGACACCAAGATCAACAGAAAAAATTCAGAGACTTTGTCACATCGCTGGATTCTTTCATTGAGAATATCCTTGATTTCTGAACAGAGGTAGTGAATGACTTCTACTATGTACGCTACACCCAAGTCCTTGAGATCCATCAGTGACTGAACAAAAGGGATAAACCACAGAAACGTGCTGTGATGGACACGCATATCTCTGCCAATATCAGACTGAAGCACATTAGCCAACGTTTGCATATCTTCATACATGTTGGGGCAGTAGTCCGGGCAAATAGCAGTTTTCCACCCAGTATCCTGAAAAGTTAATCATGCATTATGATCATTACTCACATCTTCATAGTTTGAGCTTTTCTTTTCCTAACCATAGCTGTTATTTTCTCACACATACATGTTACTTGATAACAGATCGCTTTTAAGTCAAAATCTAAATAAAAAGACCAAAGAAACATCAAACTATTATACACAAGAAAAAATACTTCTTAGAGTAACTTATGAAGCAAATGTAGAGCTGTATTTCCTATAAAAAACATTTTAACATCCCTGAAAGGTGTTATCACAATGACGTAATTCAACTTCAGACAACCAGCTATCCTATATTTAAAGCCTTTTGCTTCTCAGTATTTAAATTCAATTCAGAGTTTTCCTTCAGGTAATGATGTTTGCCTCCATCTCAATACCAATTTTAATTTTAATAGAATCTCTGTCTAATTTACAGACACATTCTTCTTCCTTTTTGTAGCCTGGAAGTACCAGAAAAAGAAGGAAGTGGACAGACCAGCTGTTGCTTAAGGCAGGCAGTACTGACTTAGTTTTCATTTGGAACAAAAGGAACACTACTAGTGAAAACAGAACATATTCCCCTCTGTATTTTATAGATGATTAAATTGACACTGTCATTCAGTGATCAGAGTTTAAAAAAAGAACAAGTTAAAAAAATACAGTTGTACATACCTTTTGAGGCTTTTCTGTGTTATAAGTATATACAATCTGACTGCAAGTGACCATTTCATCATTGTAGCCTGCCTCCAGTTCAGATTTTGTCCTAAAAAGAAATATTAACCATTATAAACTTCACACAACTAGCAAACTATTAAAAAGCCAATTGGTCAAGACATAGATTTCACTTTTTCATGTGAAATCTTCCCAACAAGTCACCATTAGAACTTTTCCTAGCTATGTTTTATCTCTGATATTACAAAATTTTCAGAGCTTATTCTATTCGATTCCGCTTGTATAAGAGCGGGGAGGCACTGCCTCAGGAACTAAGAGGCTTCCAGTAAAGCATGGATTTGACTGATTAAATTGGACAAACACCTAGCAGAACTTAATTTTCTTTGAATTTTCAATCCATAAACGCAGCAAATCATGGCTACACTTGCATGTGGCATTCATGCATTCACTCCAGCAAGAAAAAACAAGCAAGTTTTTACATAAAAATTCTGTTCCCACAGAAGCTATTTCAGACATCCCAGCAACTTCTGCACTGAATAAGCACTTCAGTACTTTCAGTTCAATACTGATAATATTAATACTATCACCTAGAAGTAATCCAGAAAAACATCATTTTGTCCCATGAGAAAATAAGCCCAAAACCTTTTGAAAGAGCTTTTGATGCCTGCTGTGTATTTTGGAGCATTTCTTTCCAGCAGTTCACTGCGTTATTCAACCTATCTAGCAAGACTTCCATGTTTCTTGCCTTACTACCTTCTCTGAAAGGAATACATTCAGAAAAGGAATAAAATGTTTATGATCATACAGTACCTTTAAAAAAAAAAAAATCTAGAGAAAAATTCAAGACTTAACATGAGCTGAAAGTAAACTCAAATCAGTTGTCACATAATGCTGTTTTAGATTTTATTGTAGTTTCATATCACAGAAAATTCTGGAATTCCCATAATTCTATCAAGAGTCTCAGATGCAATATCTTTCTCCGATCTGAAGTGTGACTTGGCTATAACATTAAGTAAGTACTAAGCAGTTAGCAGCCTTCCTGATTCAGGAAAAAATCCTGAGTATTCCTGAGACACCAAGTACAGAAAGAGATGCAAGCACATACTTTTTTTGAGATTTTAGAGGGCCTACTTCAAGCAGTGCAAAGTTGAAGTTGGCAACACCTAATTTTTCTCCTTGCCACTTCCCCTTCCCCAACATAAGGCAGCACCTACAAGGAAAACAATACCAACCTATTTTGCTACTTGGTATTAAAATATCTGGAGGCATTCAAGGCCAGGTGGGATTGAATCCTGGGCAGTCTCAACTAGCAGTTGGCCACTCTACCAATAGCAAGGGGTTGGAACTAGATGATCTTGGAAGTTCCCTTCCAACCCAAGCCATTCTACAATCATAAAGACTGTTCTATTCTAGTAATAAAAATGACCTCTTAAAAACAAATAAACAAACAACTTACCTCATAAAGCTGTTGCGTATATTCTTTATTTCACTGTTGTAGCTCACACTATTGATGATGGTTTGAAAGGCCTGGACGGGATCAATAAGCTGACCCCATACTTTAGATCCAAGCTGATCCAAGATAACCATGAAACAATGCAGCGCTGGCCAGAATGGGTCAGTAGAATCATCTGAAATGTAACAGTAATACCAGGGAGAATTGAAATGCAAGAGCTCTGTGTGTTCCTGGACTTAGCTGAAATGGATTCTTACTGGGGCTTTTGTTCCGCTTTTTTTTTGTTTTTTCAATAAAATTAATATAGATTTAGCTAGTTGAGTAAGTTGCAATTATGCTTTTTAACCCCAAGAAAGAAAAACTAGAAAAAAAATTAGCTTAATTTATCTGTACAGAAATATACTGCTTATGCTGTATATGATCAACAGGTACCTGTGTAACTATTATATTTCCCTACCCTGATAATCCAAAAAACAAAGCAGGTCTTAGTCTAGAACTTACACCTCTAGGACAATTTATTCTTCCAATTTAAGATGCAATTAATTTTCTTCCCTGTGCGAACTTCCTTCTTCGTATAAGGTGATACCATATCCTCAACATATGTACCATGCTTATAAAGATATTTATAAATATCTTTAAGAAAAAAAAAATATTTCTTAAAAGGGCAGCTCTAGTCTTGAGCTCACGTGCTTTTCTACAGCTATGCCATGGCACACAGGCTACAATGACGGTCTAGGGGCTACAAGTCTAAAGTAGAAATAAAAGAGAGGCAAGAATCAGCTTTTTAAGCAAGTCCAAAAAAGACAAGAGGGGATTCTTTATTTTAGTGCTAAAAATTGTCTTCACACCCTAGCAAATTGCTCATCTTGTACAGCCCGCTTATCACGTGAAAATGATGTGGTAGAATGATCGGTTTTGTTTTCTTAAAGCACCGCCATCTTTTCACTGATTAGGAGTTTGCTATGAATGTCATTTTTCAGTATTTGTCAGGACAGTCCAAATATACCAAACTACTGACCACCTTCCAGGAGAGAAATAAGCCTCAAACTTAAAGATTTATCTCCCCAGCATTACACTGTTAAAAAGAACAAAAAACAAAAAAAACACTCAACTAAAGAACAAAGTAATACAGGAAATAACAAAAAATAAATGAATAAGCTAGAAACTGCCTTAATCTCAGTAACTACACTAGTTACCATCTGCTTCTTTCTCCATGATGTGAAGTATAGACTGCATGAAGTCATTCTGTTTGTCTGGGCCCAGTAACAAGGAGTCCATAGCTTGCTCTTCCAGCACCGTTAGCAACATACAAATCCCTGCAAGAAAACAACCTTTCTGTACATTTCTGAAAAGTTTCATCAAACCACGGATTTTCCAAACACCACTATACTGCTATAACATTCAACCCGAGAGATCAGCAGCAACATTTAACTATATGAGCTACTGCAGTTGTGCAGCATTCAGTTTCTCCATTTGACATGCTCCAGAAGAAACAGAATCTACTCGGAATAGCAATTGAAACAATTGCTTTACCAGACAAGACAGATTACAGGTACAAGGCTCATTTCTAATCAGAAATACTCACCTAGCCAATAGTTCTTGTAGTTGGTAGTATCATATAAATGGGATGGCAGAAGAATGAGTTTACCCTTTTCAATGACTGAAGATCTGTAAATATCTGGACTCTCAAAAAGCCCCAATTCAATAACTTTAAACAAGCAAGTCAACACTTCCTGCAAGTCATAGTAATCATCCCTGTCAACCTTCCCTAAATTCTTTGCTGTGAGGATAGCCCATCGACGAATCTAAGGATTACAAGACACACACACAACAACAACAACAATGATTTAGAATCTGTTCTAATGTTATTTAAAACCAAATTTTAGTGGAACAGAAAAAGCAGCTCACCACTTCATTTGGGTGTACCAAAAATAGATAAATTCCTGGATATTTCTCAAAAACCTGAAAGGGGGTGTGACTTTCTTCCATTCTACACAGCACTTCCACACAAAGCTCACCTAAAAGGAGAAACATTTATAATATAAACAAACTTTTAAGCTCGTGAAACAACAAAAACTTTGGTTTAGCCACTATTTGCTACTTTTCTCTCCTCCAGTACAAACACCACGCCTTTCCAACAGTATGCCAGAGGATACATACTGACTTTCTCATGCAGCAGCAGATATGGATATTTCAACACTTCTAGAAGTGGCACTCGCAGGTTATTCTCAAAATCTGGGCCAACATAAACAGGCAGCTGTGTCTCTCCATTTTCATCCACTATAAACAACTCATCATCTTCTCCAGCTTCTTCTCTCATGGACTTTTCAATGTGGGCTATGAGACGGGAGGTTTCCAATTCCAATAAAACCTAATCAGTGTGAGAAGGGGAAAAAAACATTTAAATAAAATATTGCTTTTGCAAAGAAAGTCATGAGGAGTATTACTACGATCAGAAACTGTGAACAGATTTCCAAAACTTGCAATTTCATTTTGAAAAGTTTCTTTTTTTGGCACGGTATGCAATAAAATTTTGAAGTGGAATTCAGCTTGTACAAATCACAACATTCTCACTCCAAAGATAAGATTAAAAAACGATTAAAGGAAAAAAAAAAAAATAAGTGTGACATTCAAACTTCAAGCACGTTCATAACTCAGGCAGTTCAAATTACTATTCAGGTCATAGGTAAAGCACAACATTCCATTGCACTGGCCAACATAAAGAAGTTAATGATACAGGGAAAAAAAGTTATATTCAAAAAACAGAAAAAAATGATTTTAAATCTTATTTTCTCATGAATTTTGTGACGTAATAGTAGAAGAGTGAGAATGTAAACAATGTAAGCAGAATGACTGACTTGCTGTCCAGGATTTTCTCCATGCAATATTAGCCATCTAAATTAACTGCTCCAATTAGAAATCAAGACTATATCCCAGAATCAATACACACAGAAAGGCACATCCAGTGGTTCAGTCGTCCCACTTACTTCCAGCCCTTCTTATACAAGTGGGACTGCCCTCTAGAGGCATGCATTTTTCTGGACTTCTGAGAAATCGATATAAAGAGTGACTACTTAGACAATACTCCGTGATTAACCAGTTACAAATACTTGTTTTGCATACATACAGACACCCGCACCCACAAAAAAAGAGCTTTTTAAAACATACAACAGGATGCAAACAAGCATCTTAAAATAATTCTGAAACACCTTTGCCTGTTTTTAAGTCAGTTTCACACTAATAAAGACTGAGCTTACCAGTTTATCTTCACTTCCTTTCAGGGTTCAATATTCCGTTCATTCTGTCTATACTGTGACTTTTGCACTGGAACATATGTACATTTTACCCAACTGTTCCTGTTCCCTTTTTGGAATTTTACCTAATCTCCTACAAAGTCTGAGTTCCTATGATTATGACTGTCTGGACCCCAGTACCTCCAATCCTTTTACTGCTTTTCCTTTAAGCTAATTCCTGTCTTTTACACACATGCAAAATCAGAGCTCTGAAACTCAAACGTAGGCAACCGTGAATGAAAAATGAAAGTGAAATAAAAAGAGGAAGAACTCAAAACTGAATAGAAGACAATACATTAAAAGCAGAGCAGTTAATTTGCTTGGCATATAATCTCTTGATTTGCTTCCAGCTGTAATTTTTAATCAGCAACTTGTCAGTGCTGCCTTAGTTACCACCAATTTGAATATATGCAAAACAAACAGGTCTTCTCTTATGCTTTCCTCTATAAAACCAAGTGTAAAAAAACAAAAACAAAAACAACCACCATACCATATACACCCCAGTCAGCAGAACACAATTCCTGCAAAAAGCTCCCCTGTATACTGAGGGAAAAATCACTGAACCCCTCTGAAGTTTTCCTCCAGGTTTAAGTTCTCCTTGCTAAGTCAAGGTTGAGAATCAAAACACTCCATTACCTGATGCAAGCTCGGCAATTTCTCCCTCGCTTTGTGGTATTCAACCACACACTCCAAGCAGTAACACAGATCATCATTGGAACCTTCAAGATCTTCTGGAGACAACTGTTTAGAAGCATACTTCTTCAGGTATTCAGTGGCATCAAGACCACTCGGTGTACACCATCGACATACGTTCATTCTTTTAGAAAGAAAGAAAAGGACATCAACAAAAGTCTTAAGACCGAGGGCAGTCAAGTATTTCCTTCCAGCCATAACAGTCCATTCCTGGCTCCATCAGAAGAGGGGTGGCCAGAAAGATGAAGATGATTGTCCCTCATTATTCTGCCCTCATGAGGCCCCATGTTTTGTTTTAGGTAATGCAGGCACGTGCAAATAAAGAGGGAAACAGAGTATGGGAAAAACATTCAAAATGACAGAAAACTGCTTATGGCATAACAAGCATTAAAAATACAGACACAGCACTATAAACTCACACTACATGATCTCCAAACTATCAAACAAAAGAATGAGAACTTGCTTTACATACCATTATGCCCCTATTTAATTGAATGCAATTCCAAGAGATACAATGCTAAATTTCAGTCTAATTTTGCTGATACCTGTGAAGCATAGTTCTAATCAGTACAAGATTTAATCAGCTTGTTTCTTTATCACCTGCTAAAATTTATAGGTCACAAATCCCTGCTGTCAAAAAGTAACGGATATTTATGCAAAGCCTTCCTGCCTATTACAGAAAGGAAGCATCATAAAACCCTCACTTCAAACTGCTTCTTCCAAAAACAGAAGCAGCACAGCCATCTCAGATCCCAGCGGTTCTAGGGAAGCATCGCTGGAAATATTCAAATCATTTGTCAGGAAGGTATCTCTGGTAAAAGCTGATTTTATTTGCAATTGCAACAGCGGGCGTCCTGCAAGCAGGAGCATGGCTGCAGAAAGTGTTACACCTTTCATGCCCTATTACACAATGCTTATCTTTTCCTCTCCTGGTTCCTCATTGGCTGAGTATTTCAGGTTCACAAATCTTCCTGATGCTTAATTAGACATACAGATATCAGCTAAACATAAGTTGTTGCTAGCTAAACACACATACTGATAATTATTTAACTTCTCCTCCTTAAATTTCCTATCGTTCAGGTCCCGTCTGCCCAGAACCAAAAATCAGCTGCCTTCCAACACAGCGAGCCTATTGATATCCTTGTCAAGGGTTTTTGATTTATAAAGGCATTATCACACTATTTAGGATTAGGATGTCTAACTTGCCTTTGACTCAAGGCTGAGGTATTCCAGATGGCTGCGCAGACAACAGCTGCAGTCGTCGTACCTATAAATTACTCACCTACCTCATCTCCACAACTATAAATTACTTCACCTATCTACCGAACACGCACCAACGTGAAAAGTTCACCTAAAGGACAAACAATGAAGACTGTCAGAGACGCCCGATGAAGTAAGACCCTCAAAAAGAACTATTAGTACTGATAAAGGACGCGAGATGGCAGCAGAGACTGCGAAATAAAAAACTCATCAGCTCCAATGCAGAAACAACATCCCATTAGGAAGCATCACGACACCTGCACCTCAAATAGTTTCTTCCAAAAACAGAATCCCCTCACCTAGAAGCAACACAGCCATCTCAGCCCCCACTGGTTCTAGAGAAGCACGAACGCCTGGCCGGGTTGTACAAAACGAGCCCTGGCAACTGCTGCTGTTTAGCCTAACAAGGAACGCAAAAGTGAAACCCAGATACGGTGGAACCATGCGTTTCCTCATATGTAACGCACTGAAAACCAAACACAGCACCAGCGGCGGTGTTTACCTTTGGAAAAGGAAGCGATGTGCCGCAGAGTGCCGGGTCACATGGTGGAAAGGCCTCGGGGCCGCCCCGCGCTCAGGGCAGGGGGTTAAGGCCTGCAGGCAGCGCAGCCCTCGAGCGGAGCGCAGCACATCCCATCCGCCGGCAGTCAGCTCTCGACCGCGCTTCAGAGACCTCGAAGAAAACGGCGGGCGGCAGAAATCAGGTCAGCGCGCTGCAGGTCAAGCACCGCTCCGCTTTCCGGATTAACGCAGACCCCCACACGCACGCGCGCTCCCCCCGCCCTACGAAGCGCCAACGGCTCCGCCGAGAGCCCACATCCGCCCCGCGGGGCCCCCGGCAGAGCTGAGCGCAGCTTTCTTCCCGCCTCAGAACCGCCCGCCCCGCGCTCGCAGCGCCTCAGCAAGCCGAGCGGGCCCGGCGCCGCCTCCGCAGCTGAACGAAAGAGAACGGAGAGCGGAGGGCGGAGCGCGGCCCCTCGGAGAAGATCAGCACGGCGGGGCCGCGGGAGCCCGCCCCGCCTCAGCTCACCTCAGGCCGCGGCGCGCCCCGCCCACACGGCGCGGCCCCGCGCTTCCGGTCCCCTGGCGGAAGTAGGCGCCGCGCGGGCCCGGCCGCCTCGCGCTCTTAAAGGGACAGCGGCCGCCGGGCGGTGATGTGAGCGCGCGTGGTGAGCGAGCGCCCGTCTTGAATTACTTAAGTCCTAAAGTAATACAACCCGCGGTCAGCAGTCCGAGACTATGAACACCTGGGAGGAAGCGGCCCCTCGAGCCTTGTGGTGCAACGGAAACCGCCCCGGCTGCAGCTGCTGAGGCCTCGGGGGCCGTCTCCGCGGAGCCTCGCGTCAGCCGCGCGGTGGGGAGGTGGAACGGGCGAGGCCCAGCTCGGCCGTGCGAGCACAGCTGTAACCCAGCGAGCTCTGCCCATCACCACAGCCGGGGTTTCTTTCTACCATCTGGACCATCAGTGCGCCAGGAAGAGAGGTGTCTGCCTGAACCCCCTGCGTTATTAAGGACGGACGGTGCTTTGTGGCTCTTAGCATCCGTCCCACCCTGTTATAAAACAGAGCGTGAGGTAGAGCTCGGTCCGTGTTATTCTCCTACTGGGGCTGGGAAGCTCTTGGGTGTTGTTTAGTTTTTCACCTCCACGCAGAGTTGCTGGTTTTGGTACTATTCAAATACCCCCACGACCCCATTGCCTCTCCCTCCCGCGCCTTTAGAAAAAAAGTAGAAAAGATGACTGCTTATCCTCCTAAGTGCCAGGACTCAGAACGGAAAATGATTGTAGAAGCCTTCTCCAAAAAATTATTCAACCTTATGGAAGGTTATCAACAACCAAAGGAGACAGGGGTAAGGAACTCTTTTTCCTTCTCTGTTCCCAAATGAGAATGACGACAAGTTTCCCATTTTTTTGCTGTAGGTGAGAGGTCAGAGCTGTACTGTTCCCAAAGCAGCCACAGCAGTGATGGCCCCAAGTTTACAGCTGTGGCACTGACTGACTTGTTAAATGCTGTTTTTCTATTAAAGAACGTATCAGCAAAACTCTTCCTTTAGAATTCTGCCTTTAAACAGGTGATCAATCCTGTTACAATAAATCCTGCCATGGAGGTGCACGTCTGTTTCTGTGTGCTCTCCCCTGCAGGATCTGCAACCATACAATCTCTCAGTCTACCCCACAAAACATTTAGACAGTGTTCATCCTTCAGGAAAAAAAAAAATAGGATGAAAAAGCACAGGCTGTTTATATTTAAAAACTCACATACTTTAAATTTAACCTCCAAAGCTGCCAGGCAAGTTGGGCTGAAAACTTATCCCTATAAGGGCAGCTGATCTCATGCAGCATCCTGTCTGTCCCACAGAATCCTACTGTTTTCTGGCTTCGGAGAGACTGAAGCCAGACTACAGCTAACATGGAAAGGTCTCAAGTAACATCCTTTGCTACATGACAGTCAAGAAAATACTCAAAGACCTTTATTTCAAAAGCCTTTTAAACTTCTGCATTTTCACTGACAATTACTAAAGAAGGAAATTCTCACTTATCAAAATGAGCGACAAAAAGCATTATGACAGAACCAGTTCTTCTTGTATTAGTTTCTAACACAGCATATATGAAATATAAACAAGCCATACAAATACTTTATACACACAGTAATTATATTACATTCACTGAATCAGTTTACGGATAACTTTTAGGCAAATTATGAGATCATATGAAGATGGGAGGTGCAACCTCCATCTCATCCTTCAATTTTCATATCAAAATGTAAAAACCTGCCTTGGCACAATAAAAAAATATTTACGTGC
Source organism: Oreortyx pictus (assembly GCA_036925125.1). Classification (NCBI taxonomy): domain Eukaryota; kingdom Metazoa; phylum Chordata; class Aves; order Galliformes; family Odontophoridae; genus Oreortyx; species Oreortyx pictus. The sequence goes on from JAUPFR010000022.1 coordinate 6,851,517, forward strand.
ATATACATATACACAGTCTGTTTTCTCTGTGTATTTCAGATACTAACAAAAATATTTTAAATGCTCTGTTCTGATTTACATGAAATGATGGTACAATCTATGATTACAATGGAGAAAAATCCCTTTTCTTTAAAAGAGCTTAAATCTACAACAAAAAAGAGTTGCTTTTAATCACAAGACAGAACACTTGTGCTGTTTCCATCACTGCAGGTGCCTGAAGATTTGTTTACATTTTAGAGATAAGATCACAATGAAGTTTCTAACTTCACAGAAAATAAAGCAGTAGATAAAAGTATCCATTTTTGAGTTTCAGAAAGAAATTTGTTTCCAATTAAAAGAAGATTTCTAAAACAAAGCTGAATTATGGTAACAAAAGTTGGCATGAAAGAAAAAACACCTGTATTTACCTCAGTTTTCAATATAAAACAAAATCAGATGTGCCTATATTCTTGCTTTTCCATTATTTCATAGCCCATATACCTACAGTTGTTGATCTGCACCTCCTTTCCAGCAGGTCCCTTTGCAGTTAAATTGTTCTTAAGGCAGTCAGTCATTACTCTCTTCACTGGAGTCAAAAATATCACGGAGCTGGAAAACCTTTTTCTGTGGATAGACTGTTGAATCGCTAGACTGTTTCCCTTTCCTCTTTTCCCACTTTTGTTCAAGTTCTGGAAGCGTCTCTTCAAAAAGATGATCAATGATTTCTTTGAAAAAAGGAAAAAGAGGTCTTAACTGTTTGGAATCAGATCCCTTAAGGAGAAAGGACCTCAAAGGCAGAAATTGTTTTGTCATGGTTAAATGCAAATATCTTACTATTCCATACTAATTGTACTGACTGCAGAACAGATCAAACATACGTGCACGTGAAAACCTAAACTGAAAAAGCATAGTTAGAACTTTTTATAGCCAAGGGACTAAACAGAAGAAGTTGATGAGCACTGTGTGAAGATGCAATTAAAAGTAAACTGTTACAATGCATACATTAAAGAGAAAACAAAACAGAACAGTTAGTAAAATAAGTATAAAGCCTGTGGTATTAGGCAGATTGCTTAAGAGACAAAAGCTAAGAAAGCAAGTGGTACAGCAGAAGATGTAACCTCTTAGACTAGAACAAAAAGCTTGAGGAGTACATAAAAACAGCTGGGATACTAACCAGAAAAAGTCTTTGCTCGCCAAAAAGGGACATAGGAGACTTTCAACTTGTAAAATTTTGCTTGAACATAGCTTCCAGGAACACCTCTGAAAAGACAAGAGTTCAAAGGCACAGTGGTGCAATGAGCCACTACTGACACTATGTGAGTTATCAGTTCCTGAGAACGACACCGGTCCAACAGTTAACTTAGCTTCAGGTAGAAAGCACAGACTGCAAATACTGATAAAGACACGTTTTCAATTTCCCTTTAATGTAAGCACCTAAAACACATAATCACACATATTTCCTATATAGTTAGCAAAAAGAAACGACAAAGCTGAAAAAACTGTGGAAAACTTCAAAAGAATAACACAGAAGTACAGCACTCACAACATCAGTCATTTTATATTCAGTTTTTATGTTGTTTGGAAGGTGTTATACTCTATCGCATGTTCCAATAGTTACCCCTTCTGCTATTTGTTGATCAGCACAGCCTACGTAATGCAGCTTTAGTAAACAAAAAAACACCAGGAACAGAACAGGGCTGCCTGAAGTTGGTAATGTTAACTTTCAGAGCTGCTAAACATGGTTGACTGTGCAGTACTATGCAAGGATTTACAGTTGTGCATTATCAAATTAGTTATGGTTGCAGAATGTTGATTTGAGGAATATAAGACAGTCTGCTTCAACTATCTTTTGTATCCAATAGAAAAGAAAAAAAAAGAGTTTTTACCCAACAGTATCACTGAGTTCTTCCCAGTTTATTTCATTAGCGTCCTCCACTTTCATTTCATACAACCTGGGAACATAACAGAAACAGCTTGCAGGCAGAATTCAATAAATAATTCCACAAGGTTCACAGCTCCCCCAGTCAGAAGCTGCAGGCCTTTTTGTCCAAAGAGGGATATGAAAACACGGGCATACAGCTCACAACCAGTGTGATTTCATACCACCTCTCCAAACAGTAGGAGATATGCAGAAGCATTCCAGTAACTCTCAACTATACCTTTTAATAAGGTTGATGCTGGCCTGCAGTTTTTTGGTCCCGTTGTGTAACTTCTGCCCTTTGGTAATCTTGTTGGTTAAAATTAAATTCCTTTAAAACACAAAAAAGGGTTCCTATTATTTCATGACATTTCAAGCATCTAAAGGAAGCGACTCCAAGCTGCCACTGCTACAGCAACAAAGCAACAGCAATCAAGCCTTGAGATCACAGCAACGAGAAAACTTAGCACAGCTGGCAAGGAGTTGTTTACTTGTCTTCTTTTGCAGTCTCCAATCTATTGCCTTTCCTACCAAACTAACATCATACTACAAACTGTTCTGCAGAATGAGGTTAAATACTCCCGAGAACAGATTTCAGTGTCTCAATTTAGTATAAAGCCTTACCATTTTTGCTTACATTGTCTCCAATACCTAGTTCCCACTTTAGTTTCAATCTCAGTCCATGGTAATTTCTGGAAAAGCTTCTCACGGTCAATCAGGAGATCTCTGTGGCATTTTTTTGATGATGAATGAGAATTCGCATTTTCCGATTTTATTCTTTTCACAATCACTTCTTCCACTGCATTCATCAACTTCTGAATCTCTTCCTTTGACCAAGGCCCATAATTAATTGCTAAAAATGAGAAATATTCATTGTTAGGAGATAATTTATCATGAAACATTAAAAAAAAAATGCTTCACTTTGCCATATTTTTACTTAAAGGATCTGTCTCTTACCTGATTCCCAGAAACTCCTCTCCATACCAGATGTGAGAGAATAATTCAATCTAATGAGAGGAATTCAGCCTAAAGAACAGCACCAGTTCCTAGTTCCTATATTTCAAGACCCTAATGTCAAATTCCTCACATCCCCACAGAAGCATTTATACACCAGAAATGGCAATTCTGTTTAACAAAATTGCATTTGTTCCACTTTCTCTTCCTCCCACCCTACCTTTTTTGTTTGTTTTGCTTCTCCCTCAGATTTGAGACTGTATACTTTTGTCTGAAAGCTTTTCAAATTAAAATACAAAGAAGGAATTATTATTCTTAAGAATTACATACGTGACTTGATTTCAGAGTATTTCATGGCAACTGAGAGATTAGAACGGGACATCATCTCAGAAATCTTCTTCCAGTTGTTGCCATGGAGAGCATGATACTTCTTTAATTTTTCTTTTTCTTCTGTAGTGTATCTAATAGAAGAAATGGACACAGTTTCACACGCAAATTCAAACCCTCCCGATATTCTAAGAGAGATACTTACTACAATTTCAAGTCACACTTTATACTAGAAGGATTTATAGCAACTAGCTAGATAAACAAACTGCCCATTAAGTCATAGTAACCAGCAGAAATTATATCCATATTTAATGAACGAACTAACATCAGAGAATGCTACCAACATTCATTTGAACTCTTTCAAATTGATGACTTACCTCCCTTTGTAATTATTTGGGTCAAATATCTTCCTTGCTCGGTAATATATAAGTCTCCAGGTTCGTGGTATGCCCTCAGCTGGAAGGTAAATGATTCAATTTTAAGGAACATTTTTACACTGGTGAAGCAACTTAAATAAATATGTATTTTTTATGATTCTGCTTTCAATCACAGATTCTCTCCGTTCAAGAGATTGTACTCCACAACACTTCATAAACTGCACAGGAAACAGAGTGGACAGAATCTCCTGATGAGTTTCAAAGATGTAATTGTTACAGCTATGGCATGATTACACATGCTGACAGCTGGCAGACAGTCCTGTGAGCACGTAGGTGAATATCCGAAAGTCAACTTTTGAACTGCGAAGCACTAATCTACTACTCTAAAAGTAAATCTGTTGCTCTAAAGCATCTCGTTTTGATGGACTGGGTGTACATTTGTATAACATTTGGATCATATGCGAAGTAGCATATTGAATCATCCTACTACTAAGAAGGCACAAGGCAGCCACCCATCAGGAAGCCAAGCACTTTTCCATGATGACTATTTTGACAGAAAGTCAGGAAATTGAGCCATCCTGTCAAAAGAAAGTGAAGCTTCTGGCTGAAGGAAAGATCCTTGAAGTGGAGGAAGATCCACAGAGATAAACACCTAGAAACACCTTGGCCAAGACTGCTAACTGCAGCTGGCAGAACACCAATGGCACTTCCTGCCAAACGTTCCCAGAGCAGGAGTGGTGTCTCAGATGACAAGTCAACACCGTGCCAGTGTGACAACACAGGCAATCAAGCTCGTGAAATCTTCAAGAAGAACCACAGTATCCAATCCCAAGGCTGTCATTTACTGCCTTCCCTTTGCAAGTGACACAGAACACAGCATGGAGAGTCACTGAGAAAATGCACTGAGCGGCTTTCATCAGGGACTTTACAAAAAGAATATATTTGCTAAACAAAGCAGGAAAGTTTCCTTGCCATGAGAAGTCTCAACAATTAAAGCAAGGAAGAAGTGAGAGACTGCATCTCCTGCCAACAGAATCTAATTAATTGGAATTTTATTTGCTTTCCTCACATTTTGGAATACTAACTACCCTGGCTAATGACTTTATTTCTTCCTGTTTATGACATCACTGGATGTTAAACTTGCCAACTAACTACAAGTATTTAACTGTATTAACTGTTAAGAACAGTTAATTATTTATTCATTCCTTCCCATTGATAAATCACTAAACTAGCAAATAATATGTATTAAGCCACAAAATCCAAAAGCAGGTCTGTATGTGCTGCTGGTCATGATAAAATTTCCAGCTTCTTCCTGACCCAGAATGAAAAATAAAAGCAGCATATTGTGCAATCATCAAGTACAAAAGCTCAGCAAGGTGTTCCTTTTTTGCCAAATCTACCAGCTTTTGTGCTTTTCTATAATAATTTACAAAAAAAAAAAAGAAAAAAGAAAACAGAAGTATCACCAGTTCGTGGAATGTAACATTGAAATACATGAGACAGAGCTTTACTGTTTACCAAGTTTTTGACAAAAATGATGTTCTGCTTTTAGGCGACTGATAGCTTCTTTCTCTTCTGGATACCTCGAAGTAAACAGGAGCTTTTCAGCACTGTCAATCCCAGAAATTGCTAAGAACTCTTCGACATTTTTCTTAATTTGATCATTTTCCTTCTGGGAAAATCTGCCAAACTTGATAGCGATACCTGAAATATAAATAAATTTATTAAAAAAATAAATAAAATAGCCCCAAGTACATTATACGTCAAGGTAACGATGTTTTAGCAAACATGTAACAGAAGATCAACAAATTCAGAACGTAAAACGGCATATGAAACAGAACAAGAGGTGGGAGCAGGTAATTCTGAACTGCAATTTGCTGATGCAGTAGTAAGATGCTACAAAACAAAGCAACAAAAAACATGCTCACTAGAATTAAATATACTGCAACAAGAGCATGGGTGTAAGAGGACACAAAAGCAAGCTATTTCCCCATCAAAACATCAGCATAGCTCCACACTTCTTCACTGCAGCGTTCTTTTGAGCTCTCACCTTGTTTTTTAAACTGTTTAAATCTCATTAGGTCTCTTCCAGCCATCTTTCTGATAGAATGGTCAGACAGCTGACCCACATGAGGAATAAACTCCCCCAGTTCTCGTTTTGCAGTATCTAAATCCAAGACTGTAAGCATGTGTAGGAACTCTTCATCTTCCAAACTGAGCTCATTGGTAGCTGTGGTTTCAGTAAGGGAATTATTCTGGTCCTCCATTTCATTTGATGTTGTGGCTTCTGGTGTCCTGATTAAAAAATTAAAACGCATTAAAAGAAACAAACAAACCAACCACCAACAGAAGAGCTCCGAAACAGAGACTGTTAGTATCTCTACAAGTACAAACATGTTTGTTAATTGAAGAATAAGGACTATTTCAGACATCTCCAGCAGAAGGCTTTTCATACACATGTAATTTATTACGAGATTTCAATGTTTACAACATTCAAACCCGAATTTCTGAAATCTTGAGAGCCCCAGCTTCCTCAGAGAACTCTTACACAGCAACATGCAGAAGCAACAGTAGCTCTTCATATCAGCAGCAACACAGAACTTTTCTGTTTCTTATTAATGCTCTTACTATCAAAAAATACTCTTACCATTATTTCTATTATTATTATTGTTTATTCCACACCAGTTCAATTCTTACAAACTTCCACTGTATATTCACAAAACAACTAAGGTCTAAAGGCAGTATTTTACAATCTCAGCATTTAGGTTTTGAAGCTGTTTTTAAAAACGTCTGCAATAGGGACTGGAGAAAGGTCTGGGACTCAACTGATGTGATATAAACCTATTTAAGGGGAGTAGGAAAAAAAAAAAATCTAAACTTACATGACATCAGATTCTGAAGAACTGTCATCCGTGATGTAAGTCTTGCTTTTTATAACCTTTGCAGCCTGCCTAGAAGACTTCTTATCTTTTTTAGCAGGTTTGGAGAAATCACTGGGCACATCTGCAGAGTCCTCACTGACAGTGGGAGAAGCACACCCAGCACTGCCTCCGCACTGCAGCACTGCCACAGCACCCTGTCCTGTGCTGGATGGTGATACCATGACCTCCTCTTGCTTCTGTTGGTCTGGAGATGACAGCAGTGACTGGTCAAGAGTTACATCGGTGTCTTCCTGTATATCCTGGGTACTACTCCCTCTCCTCTTCTTCTTTTTCAGCTTTTTTCTGCCAGTTTTACTGAGTGTTTCTGAAGTAGGCAATTCACTTACCCCATCCTCTTCTGGCAGTTTTCGTTTTTCTTTCTTCTTAGCAGACTTCTCAAAATACACATTATCAGCATCATTCTCCTGACCATTATCAATACTGTTCTGATTTACAGAGACACAAGCTACATCATTTTGAACATCTGTGCTCTCACTGAGCTTCTGCTTCCTTTTTTTCTTTTTCTTCTGGGAGGCATCCATCACAGCTTCATTAGCAACTTCATGTTCTGCAAGAGAATAATCTAAGAGAGGCTTTTTCTCCTTTTCCTGTTTTTTCTTTTTCTTCTTTTTCTTAGACACTTCACTGCCCTGTGCTGCTTGATCTTCAAAGAGCTGCGGAGAAGCGCAGCTGAGCTCTGCATCCCACGTGCTTTCTTTCTCGCCATTTTCATGGTCCACATCGGATCGTTTGCGTTTTCTCTTCTTCTTCTTGTGAGAATCCCAAATGGGAAAATCATCGCCGTTTGCCCTTTCTGTCATATTTTTTTTCTGACCTTAAATGAAAGATGAGTTTTACTCGAGCACTGCAGTGCATGTAACATTACGTACGTGCCATACCCTCGCACAGTACAAAAAATAAAGTAAAATAAAAACTATATGACTGCTCTGGAAAGACTGAGCACTACGTGAGAAGCAGATGGGGAAGGTGCTTGCTTGGCACGACACTCTGCAAAGTGACCGCACAGGAGCGCCGCCGCCTTCATCACCCACGTGCACCCCAGCCTCAAAACGCCACCTGGAACAACAGATGCGCTTCGTTAGCGTGAAAACGACTACGAACAACTCAGTCACAACGCGCTGCTACGTTCAGCTCCGCTCCCAGCACCGAGATCGCGACAATTAACAACAACAAAGCGCCGAGGCGTTGAGTTTTCCGCTCAGAACCTCCTGATCATCCCCCAATTCCTGAAAAGCACCGAGAACCCAACGCACAGAACGCCCCAACCCGCGGCCCGTTCCCTCCGCACCGCCCGATCACCGCACGTTACCGCCACGCCGGCCGCGGCCACGCGCAGCTCCGCGCCGCCGCACACGCGCTCGCCCCACGCGCCGCTCTTCCCGTTCCGTTCGCTCTTCCCGTTCCGTTCCGTTCCGTCCGCCGGAAGCGTTCCCACCCGGAACCAGCAGAGCGGCGCACCCACGGCGTGGCGGTTGCTAGGAGACGGGGCCGACGCCGTTCTGCCCCCCCCCCGCCCCCAACCCGCAGGGCCGCCCGCCCCGAGGCCCCGCGGAGCAGCGTCCCTTTTTCCTCCATTTTTGTTTTGTTTTTTTTCTTTTCCCCCTTCTCTTTCACCTGTTACCCCCGGACGGCGGAGCGGTCCCGGCATGGCGGGGCTCCCGCGGCTCCCCCTGAGCCTGGCGGAGGTGGCAGCGGGCAGCGAGAACGAGAGGCTGGGGGTGGCCCGGGACAGCATGCTGCGCAACCCGCGCATCCTCAAGGTGAGCCCCCGCGGCCGACCCGCTCCCGGTCGCCCCCATCCCGCAGCACCGGGACCGGGCTCCCTGGGCACAACGGCTGAAGTGCAGCGCTCGCCCCCTGGGTGGCACTGCGGCCCCGCGCGGCCCCGCGGTTCCTGCTGCTCCCGGGGGTCCCGGAGCACAGCGGAGCTCTCCGCCTGCGGCTCCGTGGCTGTGCGGGAGGAGGGGCAGCCGCTCGCCCACAGCGCGGTGAAACGGTCCCTGCGCGGCGACCGCAGCCCACCCCCCCCCCCCCCCCAACCCGCCCGGCTGGGAGAAATCGGCACCTCCGCGCAGGAAAAACGGAGTCTTTCTCGTGAAACTTCACAAAATCGTTTGGAATTTTTGTTAGGTAGACGGAAAAAAAAAAAAGAAAGAAAAAAGTACGTGTTTTGCAATAACTCAAAAGCTAAGTGCGCTTTTTCGAGTCCCAAACTAATACATCAGTTCTTTTCTCTGTATCTACCAAGACTGACTGGGAGAACGGTGCCATACAATCGTTTGTACTGGAAAGGACCTCTAGAGGCCATCAGGCGCCACTCCCCACCATGAGCGGGGACACACAGCTCTGCCAGTGCTCAGAGCAATCCCCTGACCTCGGCTGTCTGCAGGAACGGGGCACCACCGACTCTCTGGGCAACCTGTGCCAGTGCCTCCAGCATCTTTGGTTAGAAATGGAGCTGGGGTAGGGTTTTCCACACCTAAAGACCTCTCTACGAAGGATCTGGGGCAGACAGCATAAGCGGGACCCTCCTGACTGCAGCGTCCCACCATACTCTGCCCATCCGCAGAGGTCACTGCTGTCTCCTTCCCTCGGGTCTGGCAGTTTGCTCAGCCCTGGCACAGCTCAGCCTGGCAGTTCACTCTGACTGGCACAGCTGCTGCAGAGCATCTCAGCAGTGGAATTTCAGAGCATTTGTAAGCCATAGGGTGTTCTATTAAGAATCTGCATTACTGTCTGGTCAGGTGAAATAACATTTAAGAACGTTTTGAGGAAAAGTAGTGATAAATTTCTGCATTCTGGACAACTTCTCTCAGTGTTTCTCTGCAAGAAGGTTTCCTTCCCTGTAAGCCAGCTGGTAGGGATGTAAAGAAACCTGCACCCACCTGACGCAACCCTCTAGCGTGATGTAAGTGAACTAACAACAGGGACGCTTTTACACTCAGAGTCAGCAGTAATTTCACCTCACAGCAAACTGCTGCCCACCTTCTCCGTGCAATCTCATGTCATGTCATACCCCACCTAATGCCCAAGTGTGCAGGGTGTCCCACGCTGATCAGGTGGTGGCATCCCCTCAGCAGTGCCACGTCCCCTCTCTGTGTTTCTAGCAGCAGTCCTGGGTCTCTTTTCCCTCCAGAGGAGCCCTGGAGGTGCAGCACTTCAAAGCCAGCACTGAAGGGGTTGGCTAGCAGTGCCACCTGAAAGAAGAAGGGGACAAAGGCTTTGAGACAACTGTCACTTGGACAGGTGCTTCTGGCAGCCATGGGAGGGCAGTGCGGAATGCACAGCTGGCATTAAGGTGCACTGGACAGCAAATACAGAAGATCCCAAGCCCCAGGAGTGAAGGATAGGATGTTTGCTCCCCAGCCTTACTCTGACCAGCACTCAGTCCCTGAAACTATTGTCTATTCCTCTCTGGTAGAATACATGGTAAATTTTAATTAATCAAGGAAATAATTTAGTTAATCAACATATATTTTCTTGCAGTATAAAACTGAGGAAAGTATTTCATCTGGTGATGCCAGTAAAAATCTGAGCAAAGCATTTTTGCTTTCTTTGTTTTTATCAGTAAAAGCCTTAGCAAAGCACTTTGCTCAGTACAGACTCCCTGAAAACTACTCAGTGATAGAAAAGCAACCCAGCTCTGGACTGGAAACAAGTTCCCTGCACTTAACCCCCAGCACACCATAATCAACCTCAATAGAGAGCTGCCAAAGTCCGTGCCTCACCAGCCCATAGCAGCACGTACACCTGCTGCATGAAGGTAAATAAGAAATCACAGCTGTGAGACCCACATATCAAGGCGTGCTCCTACCTGCTGAAATGCTCTGGGGGATGTGAAGTAGGTGGGGTCTGGACACAGCTCGCTGTGATACAACTTCTAAGCCCAGACTGAGTCTTGCAATATCAAAAAGAAAAGCTGTTTCAGAAACAGTAATTCCAAGCAGGGAGAAGGGGGCTGAGGAGGCTCAGGAAGGCTGGCACCCATGGGAAAGGCCACAGGAGGTCTCAGTCCCTTGGCTGCAAGAGAATAAGATGTAACAAATAGAACTTTCCAGAACTATCAGCATCCACAATATTTAAAATCTTGTTACTTACACAACAACTGCTGCCAGGCTCTTTTTACTAGTCTGAATGACAGAACATTTAGGATTCATTTCCACAAGCTTTGCTCTTCAACCCCAAGGGGGAAAGGCAGAAACCACTCACCAGATTTCAACTCTTTCCTGAAATGCCAGCCGAACCTTGCCAGAAGTGACTTCTAGGCCATCTGACTTGTAACTGAACTGCTGAGAATTGCTTCAAACTCATCTTGTTTTCTGGAGACATTCCTAGAAAGGACAGCTATGAAAATGGACAGCAGTGTTTTATCAAATTGTGTCACACTATGGAAAAAAAAAACAAAAACTAAAACAACCCTCTACTTATGTGAGAGCCAAACACAGAATCATAGAGCCATTAAGGCTGGAAAAGACCACTGAGATCATCAAGTCCGACCGTCAACACATCAGTAGACATGGACAAGAGCATGGTGTGGAAAAGGGTATCGACTTGAAATTATAAACTGCCTGCATCAAAAACATCTCCAGCAACAGTTGTTGTTGAAAGGACAGGCTGCCCAGAGCTCTGGTGTTCAGGCTTTTGCTAATAGACCCTCATGTGGCAGTAGTGGGACTTGGATTTGCCTGAACTTTGTGCTCAACCTTTGAGCCTTTATTTAGTTTATTCTTTTTTTAGACCTTCTCTCCCTGTCCACACCGCTCCTTCCGCTCTCCCCACATGGGCATAGCAAGGAGCTGGGTGCTCCGAGCTCACCTAGCCCTTCTGAGGGGCACAACAAGGATGCAGCCCTCCTTTCCTCATCCGCATCCACCTTTGTGCAAGGACTGCTCACCTACACAGGAAGAGAAATTGATAAAACGAAGGCTTCTCTAAAAATAACACCCATTTCTGGATGCTCAGAGCTGTGACAGCTATTAGAAACCACACAGTGTGTGCGAGGGGTGGGACTGACAGAGAGCAAAACCATTCCCTCCCCCTAGAGCATGCCAAGAAAGCACAGGACCTGATGTCCTGCTCTGCCCCCATGGCACAGCCCTGCCCCAGTACCTGGGGGTCCGCACATGGGCCAAGAGCAGCCAGGAAAGCACCCGAGGTAGGAAATGCTGCTGACAGCAGCACTGCCCCTCACAAGGCATCTTCTACCAGCAACTGGGTAACTTCTCTCAGCTGTTAGCTTTGCTGATTTAAAGAACCATTCCCTTTCCTAATATTGCTCTCAGTTGTTTGTGCTCCTATTCCAAACCTGGTTGGGGACCGATTCTGATTTGTCCATTGCAGGTGAACACAGAGGAGAGCAGCCACAAGGACTGCGAGCTGCAGTTGGAATGAGGGCATCTTTTATTCGCTGTTAATTATACTATTTACCTCAAATCACTACATGTGCTGAGCATCCTGTGCTTTGCTGCTCAGGGGCGCTGAGGATTAATTAGTGTTTATGCAGCATTTTGTGTGCGTATTATTATTATTATTATTATTGTATCACTCTTGCTATTGTATTTTTGCAGTCTACGGCCAGCACTGCGCTTTTACAATATATTCTGAAATGTCTATGCAGTACAGCTCAATAATTCATTAGAGAAATAAGCTAATGAAGGGCTGGTTAGTCAAATAATCATTAGATTTGGTTCCGAGCTTTGTTTTGCCAATGCTCCGACTTCTGAGGGTTTTCTTCTCAGCATGAACTCATTTAAGATTTTAAATGAATTATTTGGTACACTAAAAATTAAACTCCTTACGAGCTTTAACGCCCTCCCACGTTTTGCACAGACGTTTTGCTGAAATAAATCAGGCATTTCCGAGAGGAGAGTAAACATTCTGCAGCGGCGTAAACAGAGGGTTCTTCTGGTGGTTATCTGAAGGCAGGATTCAGCTGCACATGGACGACAGTGAGTCAGGGGGCAGAGGGGCAGCAGAAGCATGGGGCATCCGTAGCTGTTTGCCACAAAGATAGGCACACGGGATGTGAAAACAAGCAAAAGGGCATTTTGATCCTTTATGTGAACAAAACAATGCAAATTGGTGAGACTAATAAGCCCCAAAACATTACAAGGTGAATGCCTTTCATGTTTGTGAAAATCTTCTGTGTTTATCCGTCTAATACAATGGAAATAAAGCTTCAAAGGCCCTTTGATTTAAAAGTGCATTATTGAAGTCAGCCTGCAAAATAATAACCATTAGAGCGAATTGTTGCATTATGACCCTAACAGCAGTGCTGCTGAATCAATGAATGCCTGCACAGCCTCTTGCATGAGTTGTTGGTGATATAAAATCAGAGATTAAGCTAAAGGAAGAAAGAATGTTAGGCATGAGAAGAAAAAAGAAAATGACAAAAAAGGTCACAAATGGGTCCACGTATAAAATGAGTCTGTCGTACTCACAGTGCAACAAGAGCTGTGTCAGGCTATAAATTTTTATGATGGAGCTGGAACTCAGACTTTATTGTCTGGAAGGTTTAAGAAACTCTGGGAGAGAGCCAACACCCATTCATGGTGTTGGCCCCAACCCACGCTAAGCCAAGAGATGATTTTCAGGCTAATTCAAATCCAGGACGCCATGCAAAATGTCAGGAACATTTGAGTCCCTGTCAAACAGGGGGGAAAGGTTTGTAATAATCCCCTAGGCTCAGAACCACACGTCTCACAGTTCTTTTCAGGGTATATTCTGTTCTGTCATTTCAACCCACAACCTCATAATGCACCCTTATCCACAAGCTGTCCTCCGGAGGGAACTTGTAGGAGCACAGGAACATCTCTGCCCTAATTCCCTCTGCACCCTCAGCTGCTCACCCCACCAGCAATAAATAGCCCTCCTGTTCCAGAAAAGGCACAAGCAAATGTCCCGAACACGCAGGAGAAGTTGGAGGAGGCTCAGTAAGGGCCCCTCTGAACAGGAGGGCACTGGGAGAGTGCCCTTACGAAAGGCAGAAAGCTCTTCATTTCTAAACCTTTTCTACAATCATTTCTTCTCTTTTTAGTTGCTGCATAGCAGGTTAGAGAGCAAGTAGGAGTCACTGGAACCTTATTTTTCTGTTCCAGGTTTGCAAGTTTTGTGCCACACTTTCCCAAGGGCGGGTTGTGTTCCTTGCAAATTCCTAGAGATGCTCTTATGCTTAATTACTGAATTTGAGAAGCCTTTGTCATCTTGCAGGAATTGTTTTGTTCTTGCTTGACTGCTCACATTGTGCAGATGAGACAGAACCTGAACTTTGGGGGGTTGTTATCTTTGTTAACCATACTTAAAATAAATTACACTACAACTCTTCAACTTGCATTATTTGAAGGAACACGGGCAAGCGAAAGCAGGACCCTGTTGCCAGATTTCTCACAACAGCCTTTCAGAAATTTCTCTACTGGGGCAAATAGCTTTAGTTTGATTTTCTTATTTTTATTCAAAGCAAATCAACGTGCTGATTTGTGCCTGCAGATCTTACAGTGTCACACCCAGGCTGAAAAATCAGAAAGCAAGTGGAGCGAGGAGCAAAGTAGGCTGGAAACGAAGATGGTTTTAATCTCAGGTTCGGGCTGCCCTCCCAGGTGGACGAGCGCCTTTGTTTGCAGCTTTGTAACCTCCCGACGTCCCTTTGCTTTACGTTTGCTCCCCTCAGATCACCTTCACGGCTGCTGCACGTCCCCTTTGCTGGTTCCCAGGAGGCTGTGATCGGACGGTGGACAGGAGGCGGCTGTGACTCCAACAATTGCAGTGCATTACGGCACGTTAAGGTGCTAAGAGATGCTGAAATGCAAGTTTCCCCTCACCCCCCCACCACGGCCAGCACCGTGCTCTGCCCCTCTGCTCCACGCAACATGGGGCTGCTCACCATCCCTGCCTCTGCCATCAGGGAGATCAAATTGGGATCAGATTAGCCCCAGCAATGAAAAGCACAGTCCCAGATCACACTCGCGGTTAGTTAGCATTTAGATAGGCTGGGACAGGGGTCCGTACAATAGGCATCAAAGCTGAACTCTTGGTGCAGCAAGAGGGATTAATTTCTTTAACCAACATGCCTGATCTGGCCTATCTCATTACCCTGCCTTGTCAGTGTCGATGTTAGATTTGATTGAAGATTATACCATTTAGGCCTTTCCCCTGTTTTCCACAGAAATCGGGCCTATTGAATTGCACATTCTTCCATGGGCCCCTGTCAATACTCAGTGGCCTGAGCCTCTAATTCTGCTTCATTTAAACTTCATCAACTTTTCCAATCAAGTGGAAGGATCTGAAATAGGCTCCGTAAGCAGAAAGGCTCTTTTTCCTTTTGTCAGATAATTTATTCTGTTTTCTCCTTCTCTCCCCTCTTCCCCACCTCTTTCTCTTTTTCTTCTTTTCGCTCCCTTTCCCTGATGCTGAAAATGAGATTACAGTATTTAAATGACTATGATAATCAATCGGGGGACCTTGAGCCGAGATTGAGGTTAATTTTTCTTAGCAGAACAAAGAAGCGTGATGCCATTGGGGATTTGAAGGTGCAATCTGTGTTTCATGCCTGTATTCCTCCCCCCTCGTCCGAAACTGCAGTTTTAGTCGTCTTTTCTTGTTACTAACTAGGCAGTTGTTGTGATTTTTAGCAGAGGCAACCCCTAGGAGAGGAAAAATGTAATTT
Organism: Oreortyx pictus; assembly: GCA_036925125.1. Lineage (NCBI taxonomy): Eukaryota > Metazoa > Chordata > Aves > Galliformes > Odontophoridae > Oreortyx > Oreortyx pictus. Next base: position 6,866,676 of record JAUPFR010000022.1, read on the forward strand.
TGGGCCGATAAATAGCTAACAGCCTTCAATCAGCTATTTTAATGGGAAAAAAAATCACTTACATGATGTGACTGCAGATCGAATGGAAGCTCTATCAACGCCTTGTTTGTATTTAAACTTAATAGCAATGATTTTCAGCAGTGCTGCAGGTAGCCCTCCCAGCCTGCACCGTGCAGCTGTGAACTTTGAACCGAGCACCTCTGTCAAGCAGCCACTTGGCAGCTTGCTGAGTTGCCTTGAAAAAGTAGAGAACTTTTGTCACGATTTTGCTAATCAGAAATGGAATCGCTTATGTTCACCGCAAAACCTGCATCAAAATGCCTTGTTACGTCTTCACGCCGTGTATTTCTAGCTGTAACACAACAGCATTCGCTCACCTGCATCTCTCTGCTATCCTTCGTCGGAAGAGAGAGAGGAAAAAAAATGTGCATTTCTTTGCTTCCATCCTAGCTGTCTTGTCAGTGCTGTTTTACATGCTGCCACCCAATGTTATCTTTTATTTGTGTCAGGAGAGAGGATTTGACAAGTTCGGTATACAATGTTCATTTGGCAAGGCAAATTTTTCATACCAATTTTGAGTAGAAAATGAAACCATCTTTCAACAGAATGAGCTACATCATTTTTGGACAGACTTATTATGGGAAGAAGAATTGCAAAACTTTATATCCCTGCACGATCCCCCCCTCCGAAAAACCTGGAAATGAGACATTTAAACAGAAAAATAAATATATGCATGAACGTTTGAGCCCATCCGTTTGTTTTTAGAAATGAAAAATAACCACCGGCTGCTGTCAGGTGGCTGTGGCCTCCTTTTTTGTTAATCAGATGCTGCTGAGATGGGTTGTATCGTAATGTAGCTTTGCTTCAAATCTTTTAAGCTGTCAGAAAATTAGGGAATGCAGAGCGACTTTAAAGTTCGTCAGCGTTCGCCAAGCAAAGCGGTCGTTAGCCAGCAGCAGAGGGGGGCTGGGTGCTGAGGGTGGCAGAGGTGCCCATGGTCTGGGTGAGGAGGGGCCACATCCTCATGGGAACCGTGTGCTCTGCCTCCCTCAGGCATCTCCAGTGTAACTTGTGGTGCTAAAAGCTCTGAACAGTCCAATTGATGGAAAAACTCGTTAGAAATCCCTTTCTGTCTTTCCTGGCTCTCTGCTGTCTGCCTGCACCCTGTGTGTGTTGCGAGTTGCTCCGACACAGTGGCTTCTCTGGGGAAGGGGCTCTGCTCTGCCCACATCAATGGGCTCTGCTCCGTGACAGGGACTCTCTGTCCTGCATAGCAAGCACCCAGGACACTTAAACACGTTAGTCTTTTTTTTCAGGAAGACCAAGTGTTAAGAGAAGACCTCATAAGCTTCTAACTGTGATGGAGCTCATTTTACACCCAGCATCCCTGCAAGGTTAGGAGGGCCAATCTGAAAACCCCACAGGGCTGAAAGCCCCACAGGGCTAAATGTCCTTATTCTGCAAGCCCACAGGACATCTGAGCCTGCAGTGGGAGCTGGGATGCTCTTCTAGGACTCTCTGTGGATTCAAAGCAGCAGCAGCCCCAAGATGCCTTTCCAGCCCCATGGACTTGGGAGGAGCTGTGTGTGCCTTGGGGCAGTGGTTTGCTCTGACAACCTTCTCTCTTTAAGCAAATGTTGACTCACCACGGGGAAATTAAAACTCCATTAGACATTGCCACATTGTAGAGCAGACTGCATTACAGCGGTCGAGTTGCAATTAATTGGTTTCCGCAGAAATTACTTAATTCTGGGAAGGCACGGATAGATGGGAAGGAGAAGGCTGATCTAAACAATAACTTCCTAAAATGATATAATCTAAATAAGCTAATGAAGTGATTACAAAGTTATTAATCTAAATACAAAAAAAGAAGAGTCAAAAGAAACTATTGGGTATGTAACAGTTTAGAAAGTACAGTAGACTTAATAACACTCTGGTTAGAGTCAGTATGAGGCAATCAACATTTGGGTGATGGTTTAGCAGATTAATTATGTTCCATCTGGAAAACTCTCATTTCAAAGTGCTCTGTCTTCTGCTTTTGTTTGCTCTGTTGTTTGTGCTGCTTAACTTTCCAGCACGTAGCTGGGAGGGGTTCCACGTACATGGTACATGGTGCTCCAGGTTTGGGGGTTTGGGGATTATTATTTTTTTTTTAATTAAGGTTAGCTTGGGAAACACAGAGCTAAATAACCACAGAAAGAGACTCCCTTGCATGCAGATAGAATAATTAATCATTTGGAAATGGTTTGGTCTGGGAAGGGCCCTCTGTGGGGAGCTGTATGCTGCATCCATGCCCTGGGCTCCGGTGGGCCCCACCGCATCCCTCTGCCTGCCCAGCTCCCACGCTGCTCCTCTGTGCAAAGCTCGTCTGCTGGCATGATCAGGGTGAGGAAGCATTTGTCTTCCAGAGAATAAATAACTAGGCCTTATAAGTCATTAAAAATGTATTATAAGAAAAATACAGTGCAGCTATAAATAGAAAACAAAGCAACTTGTACATAAACTTTTACAACGACTGTTACCGAGGCTATCGTCACGGCCTGCTTTTGAGTGAATTTAGCATCTGTGATCTCAGGAGGCTGCTATTGCCTGAAACCTCATCTCCAGCACAGCACTGCTGCCTGTAACCTGCCCAAGCTCTGTGCTGAGCATTCAGAGCCTGCAGCCCCACTCTGTGACCTGCCTGCCGTGTCTTCAGAGCCCCACATGGTGAGCAGACGTACAGAGGGGCTGAGTGCTCCCAGACTGGAAAAAATCAAAGTATTTTACTTATTTTTAATTCATTTACAAACTTGTGTTTGTGAGAGTCTGACACGTATCAGTGACTTCCATACAAGATATCAGCTCTCCCTGCTAACCGCCACAGGTACAGATCTTGGCTTAACATGAAATGAACATTAATCATTCAGCAAGACATCAGTGCTGTCTTTTTTATTACTTAACCAGCAGTTGATGTAGGTAAAGCCATGTACTCCTAGTCTTTCTTGAGGAATATGCATACTTTTGAAGCATGCATGACGTTTGTCAGAGGGAGACAAACTGTGGTTGGTGTTTTCAGATTTGAATGTTAGGAGTTTGTGTTCTCTGGGCTGGTGGGCACCCAGGAAAAAAGGTGGCATCTCAGGCTTTCAGCTAACTTCAGCTGTTTGATGTTCCAGCTTTGAAAAATCAAATACTAACCCAACGTGACTGATGCTGAAAATTGCACAGTGGATTACTGAGAGCACAAAAACTCCCACATGTACCTAATGGGTTGCTCTAAGGGAAGGACTGGGCTGCCTTCACTGGACAGTGATGAACAATTAGGGATCGCAGCACACAGCTGTACTGAGGAGCCTGTGTTTACATATTCAGGTCAGGGAAAGTAGGCCACAGATCTGGGTGGTGAATCCTAATTGCCCGTGTTGTGGTTTCGTGCTAAGGAGGAGGATTTGTGCAACTTAAGTTTTAAGAAATGCGATGTTCCTCTCAGTACTCTGCTGAGTGCGAAAGAGCTGCTGCAGTGTGGTTCAGAGGAAGAGCAATTTGTTTGTTTGCAAGAGTAAGAAATTGCCAGGGGCTGGAAGGCACCGCTCAGCAATTCCCAGTGCTGGCATCTTTAGGATCTGGGGTTACGCTGTCATGTTCGCTTCCATTAACGCAGCCCTGGGTCGTATCTCCATTTGCATCTAATTCCTGATCAAACCATAGTGGCTCAAAGTAGTTTTATGATAAGCCTGTGCACTGCCACTGAAGTCATTCTGTCCTGCTCCAGAGGTGGGACATGTCACAGGGTTGTGAGGGCAAGCAAATTCCCTCTTCTGCATGGACGTGTGCTCAGGTCTGCACTCCCAGGCATGGAAACAGCTGGCAGAGCATTTCCTAACAGAGCACACAGCTTGGATGAGCTTCTGCCAAAACATGAAACTCATCAAGTAAGAATTGAAAAAAGCAGTTTCTTTTTCATGAAAAGTGGGTTTTAAAGTTCTTTTTAAGCCAAACTTGCAGGAGCCTCTTTCTAAAATGCTCTCCCAGCCTTCCCAGTAGCAGTCCAAACCCTCACCTCCCTCCTGCAAGGCTGTTAGTGTGCAGCAGTCCCTTTAATTTGAGAATTTAACAAGGAATTCTAAATCAGGACATTGGAAAACCTGTGATCCTATCTACCATGTCTATCCCATCAGATGTGGCTCTGTGCTTTCACTGCGCTGCAAACAAAGGGGAAGAAAGTTGAACACATGGTATCCTCAGATAGAAAGGGCTTTGCTGTAAGAGGATATTGAGTTGTTTCATAAAGCCCAATATTACGCTTGAATTATGCCTGAATAAGGAGAAAGGACATTGTTAAAGAGCCCTAAACATTGACCGTAGTGGGTCTTCTTTCTTCCAAATCCTTCAGTGGTGTTGTTTTTGGCTGTTAATGATTTGGTATTGTATTTATAAGCCAGCAGGGTAATCCAGAGAGCAGCAGGAGGGGCAGTTGCCTTAAATAAAGCTTTACAATGCTGCTAATTAAAATGATCCTTCCTCTCCCTGTGATGACTAATGAGACAGAAAGAAGAACTGGGGAGGGTTAATGAAAATGTTGCCATGAGATTCCCTATTTTTAATTGGTCTTTTTAATGTTTTAATCTCTTTTATGGCGCAGGGGTGGAGATGGAGATATTGTCTTTCAACCTTTCTTGTACCGTGCCCAATAGGATTGTAATGCGCGGCCTTAGAAGGGGACATTTTTTTTATATATAACCAAACTAGAACCAAACACCTGAGCGTAAGTGTGTGAATGTCTTGAGATGGAAGAATCATTTTTGGACTTAACTGAGAAGAGAAACAAGAAACGTGAAATCTGTTTTTAAGCTCATCTTCCAAAACTCCAAGGGAGCATTCGTACCCTGAGGACTGAGGCCAAGATCTATTGTGAAGGATTGGCACCAATGCTCAGTAGTATTTAGAGCTTTATGTCATGATGCTCTGTTAAATGCAATATTTATCCCATGAGTATGTCACAGTTCACCTCAGATGTCAAGAATTCAATTAATATTCTATTTAATAGAACACACCATGACCTAACCTTTTAATACTCTTAGTGAGTCTGAGCCCTCCTTATTAGTGTCACTCTCTAACTTTCCTTCTCAGTTGATGCATCTAACAACAACTGGGATGGGGAAATTGGGAGCAAAGAGAGAGGGGAAGAGATTTAAATTACTTTTGGACCTCACTGTGAGGATTCGGTAGCTTTATCCCTTGTAAAACTCAGCTCACAGGGGGTTAGCACACCCTGCTTTTCCCATTTTTACAGGGTTGACATCTTACCAGTTTCAACTTTCTATTGATTTCAGAACACAAAAGGCACCACCAATTTTTTTCATGGTTTGAGCCCACTTTCTCATTGAAACTGAGTTTCCCCTCCTCACCCCACATTATCAAACTCTGGGTCAGGCAAAACCATTCATGTGAGTAACACCTGCAGGATTAAACCTTTGGCTTGGAACTTCATCCGTTCACTGTAATGGTGGATTATATGTACACAGAGTTTGGAATCACCACTGCAGACTTTTGCCTATATTGCTTTAGAAAATTATCTCTGAAAGTGAGAACCCCTTGAAGGCATTGTCTCAAACCGTGTCTGCTTCATCTCAATAATTTCTTAACAAAAGACTTCTGTAACATGTTAGAAATAGAAAGAGACTGAAAGCAAGTAAGTGTTTAAAATCATTCTGTATCATGTAGCCTTCATCGTTTTAAGGCAGCATTCCCATTGTGATTAGCACAGCTGAGAGCACCTGCCTGCAGGTGGGAGGGGACCCCACTATTACCACACCTGTGATTTCAGAAAGATTTGTTGGGAAGATCAACCAATAAATACAGAGTGTGCACCGCGGCTCCTTAGAGTGGGAGGAAGAACAGGCGTTGTGCCAGATATTTCCATGCAACTATATTCATTATTTATGCAGAAGAAGAGATATTTCAGGAAAACAGAGCTGAACCATGAGTGACAAGGTATCTTTCCGGAGCGTTGGGTGCAGGAAAATTGCACCGAGGTTGACAGCTTTTTAATGTAGAGCCTCTATTTCACTGAATTACTGCATGTTGGCATTTCGAATGTACAAGATGACCTATTTATTAGCTGTGAATCAAGCAGAAATTACACGCTGGAAAATAAAAAAGTTGTATGTTTCTTCCAGCCGCTAAGATGCTTATCCTACAGAAATAACGTACACAAAAAAGAGAATCTGCAAACAAAGGAACATCAATCACAAGGCACTAAATCTAATGTTGTAGGACCCGTGTTCATCTCATAATATTGAGATCGTATGTGCTTGTTTCCTTACATGTGATGTACTATTAAATACATGTGTGTCATAATACTTTATATTTCATTATCCTTGCTTCACTTTGACTCCTGTCATCCTCTTCCCTTTTGAAAAAGGCAATAGTTGCTTGGAAATGCAATTTCAACTGTAACGTGCATCACAGAGCAACACAAAATGGCACTCTGAGGTTGGGCTTTCCATGCTCCTAGTTGTCCTGTCCAAGCAAGTCCTTTCTCCAAGCACAGATTGGGGCCGAGTCTTGCAAACACAGCCACAATTCACTGATACAGAGGAATCCCTACAACTTATGGAAAAGGCAGGTGAACATCACCCACCTGCTATCTCAGTCGTGTTACCCTATGGCTTCTGGTCTGTACTGAAGGTCATAAATAGGTGGTGAATCTCTGAGTTTCAGTTCTGCAAGTCCTTCATATTCCACCATTAGACATGCAGCTGTTGATCAGAGAAAAGCATGCTGATTCCGTCTCGGAGATCCACAGTTACTACAAGCATGCGAGAGCGTAGAAGTAATAATCTGAGGTATAGATTGATGTGTGTCACCAGCAGTCTACAAAGATGAAAATCTTCAGTATCATAGCAAGTAGGTGGCCTCATTTCCTTCCTTTGTCAATCCCTACTGCTCCCCCACTCTTTAGCAAGAGCACAAAGTCTTGGTGTCTTGCTGCGTGGCCTGGATGTTGTTTTCTTTATCAGAGCAGCAGGCTTTGCAGGGAAGATGAAATGATTGCTGACTCTTTTCTTCTCATTAAATTTGTTTATGTTGTGGACCATTCAGATTTTGCTGGCTTTGTGTCTCCTGTACTCTTGCTTTGAGGATCCCCAGTGTTCATAAAAGTGAAGCAGCTGAACATCCACAGCTCTTACATTACTTAGAAAAGTCCAATGTGAATTTTTATCACGTATGTATCGTATTTTTCTAAAGACAGAACTGAGAAGGAAATAGGCTATGTAGGAAGACTGCTGCTAGGTCTCTCCTTAAAGCTGGTGGTTACCACAGCCAAATCCCTTCTGGGCCAGCAGCCTCCCTTCATCCAGAATCAAGGATCCAAAAGGACCGAATACCTTTGTTAGAGCCTAACAAGTGTCTGAGCCCTGTCCTGAAGAGAACGATGAGCAATAACCTCCCAGACTGTTTCTGCTAATCCTCCCATGTAGCAAAGGAAAGGGACGTGCCATTAAGAACTGCTGGCCCAGCTAAATACCCCAGTACGAAATGAAGAGAAGGAAAACTAACACAAAATTCCTATTGGCTTCTCCAAAATCCATTATCTGATGCACACGGAGAACTTCATAACTCCATCTTTGGTTCTGTCACTTTGCCCTTCTGGGATCACAAAACAGCACCTCCCACCAATCTTAAATTCCCTTCAGCCTTGCAATTAATCATCGCCACAAGGATATCTGAATTGCAGTAACACCATTTTCAGACTTCTAATTGTAGTATGCACTTCCCCGAAAGAGCTGAATAAAAAGTATTTTAAAATACATGTTGTTTCAAATATTGCTTGACTAGATGCAGGGCAGTAATTTCAGACCTGCACATTCAAGTACTCAGAGTTAGCGTATAGGGTCTTCTGAAAAAAAAAAAGATCAATACATTACAAATATTTAATTGACCACTTGATGTTCTTCTAGTCCCTCTGTGTTGAATCCTGAATGGTGAAATTTAACACGATTCTTTTTTCCTTGAATTATCCTCCTGCTCTTGCATATATACAATCTATGTGCTGCAATGCAAGACTCATCCATTCGTCTTTGTAATTTATCTCATTTCCTTTGGAATGGTGTCCCTCAGTGGCTCAGAGAAAGTGGAGCGGTTGTTTTAATAGATTTGAGTTTTATCTGCCTCTCTATTTGCAGCAGGGCATAATAATAATAAATTATGATACTAATAAGTAGGTTGTGCAGAACGGACTACAGTGGTACCGCTTCCCTCCCCCTCCAAAAAAGTAATTTATGGGTACATTCTTGTGACTTTAGGGGTGTAATAAATTATCAGGGTTCGTTTTTCCATCCAATTTGAGGCAGTGCAGCTGTGTTTTGCAAGCAATAAACTCTCTTGTTGTATTTCTTAGCTAAGCACTGAAAAACACAGTGCGATTTTTTTTCCCTCCCTTCCCAATTATTGTTGCAACGCCTGGTAGCTTCTCCACAGTTAAGGGTTTGCCAGTGCTTCTATTATAAACCTCAATTTTCAGGGGCCTATAACTTTGCTCTTTTAAATCAGAATGCTAGGACTTGGTGTACATCTCTGTCAATCTAGACGCCTTTTATTTGAGGAACAAAGGCAAATTTTTTAAGGAGTCCAGAACTCCCAAATTGGAGCTATGCACAGAAGTCAGAGGCACGCGGATGTGAATGGCTGGTAATGCTTGGATACCTCTTCAGCTCCTGAGCAGCCCATAACTGCTGCTTATTTTGGACACACCTCAGGGCAGTATTTAGTCCTTAATGAATTTTTTTTTTTTTGGGATGTAGCAGACAAGGTCAGCCCTCTGCAGCAGCTCCCTCCTGGAAGGTGATGCTCTGCCATCACGTGCTGACCTGGAGGCTTGTGCTGCAAATCCATAAGGTGCAGAGGATACAGCTCCATGCCCCCTTCCCACGCAGCAGCTTGCAGGCTTCACACCTTGCCGGCCCTACAGACTGAAATGCTGTCACAGGGTCTCTGAATTCAGACAGGAATTAGCAGCCTTCATGGAGCTGGTTCCCTTTCCCAGTCCCTGCGCTGTCTGCATTCAGCCTGACGTGAGCAGGGGTCAAACAAGGAAGGAAAAAAAATGCGAGGGGATGTAATAGTGCTAGAACTGTACAGGCTTCTCTACCGCAACCTTGGAGACCCCATGCTGAGAAGTGACATACGTGCTGAGCTCTGGTACTAAACAGGATATTCATTCCCCTCTACAAAACGTTACTGAATAGGGGAAACAAACAAAAAAAAAAAAAAAAAAAAGACAAAAACCCACTGTTTTCCCAACAGGACTTTGTTCAGGTGCAGTCACATCCTGTTTGCATTGTGCAGGCCCCAAATGCCTTCCAGCACAGAAATCGCTCAGGGTTTCCTGGTGCTCTCAGGAGGGCATCACTCCAGGAGGAGAGCAGCTCTGCCCCTTTTTGCTGTGCTGTTGGACAGCCCTACTGCTACCCAGCCTCCTACATGATCAGCAATTAAGCTGTGAAGTCAGCCCCTTACTATTATGTTAACATAGTTCAGTATATTAAATGTAAAACAAGTCATAATTTTTAAAGGTACCTCGGCTTACTGAGTTTAAATGAAGGCAGCAGTAGGACGATCACAGCCATATGCAAATCATCTGCATTTTAAAGCTAACAATAGATTTTGCTTTATTGTTTTGGCATTTAACGAGTGGGAAAATAATAAATTAAGCCACATGGGGAATCCCTGGTGCTTTTACAAACTGAAGCAGTGCCCATTTGGAGAGAGAAAATTCCCCATTTTTTCTCCCTAGCTGCATTTCTCTTAACCCAACACCTTATTAAAACTTATAGGGCAAAATTCTCCTCTCATATTCCTCCGGCAGCTCTTAGTCTACACTCAGCTCTCCCTACCTTCCTGGCTGTCTTTCATCCCACGAGCTCTCTCTGCAGAAAGGGAACAGAAGAAAAGCAAAGACTGGTGAGGCCATAGGGAGGCAGAAGAAAGATGCTGTCATCACTTCTGGTTAGCTGTTAGAGCATGGACAGCTTTTTCTGCCTGTTGTAGCAGAGAATGCAGTCTGCAGCTACCAGTGCACGGTGTACAGGAGAGACAGCTGCATTAGGCTGTGGTCAGCAGCACACTGGATCCATGCAGTGAAAATAATAGGGCTTCTGCGTCTGCCTGCTGTACCACTGTGCCAGGCACCAGCCACAAGACCAGCACCAAAAGGGAGGGAGTGAATGTCTTACGATAAACTCTGATTCCAGTTGCTTTTGAGTAGGGTGTTGGAATCGCATCACACAGGTTGTGAGCAAAGAGCAGTATTCCCTTTTTTAAACTCGCTTTTCTCTTAGGATCGGAACCTTCAGCCTCAGGTCAGGTTTAACTAGGAGAATGTCGGTCACCTCATGCTAATTCAATGGGCAGATGTTGCTCCTGCCAATGGCAGTGTGGAATTCACCTATTGGTAGCCATGCAGCACAGCCAAAGGCAGGTCATGGATGTTCTCTCCTGAGCTCCACCCTCAGTGTGTCTTCTCTGGGCCACATCCTTACAAGTCACCAAAGGGAAAATACTTCATCACCCACACTGCTCCTGTGTGTGCCTAAGTGCAGCATTTCCTCGTGCAGAGCAGTCACACCAGCACATTTAGTACGTGCTTGCTTCCTATGTCATCTGAGAGAAGTATCAATTATAGATGTCTGTGAACATATCTCTGCACCTGCTTTCCCCCAGGAGCACTGTCTTACCATCACCAAAGGACGCAACAGAAATGAGCAACTGAGGTAAAACAGCCAGCCTCAAGTTAACATGGCACTGAAGCACTCACCAGGCAACACAAACTTGCCAGGAAGAATGAAAACTTAAGACAAAAGGAAAAAAAAAAAAAAAACAACAACACAGAAGAATACAGAGAAAATACTTGGAAAGGAAACCTGCAAACCTCAGACAAGTTTTGAGCATACCTAGGAGTAAATCAGCAGCTTCCATCTCACGGCTCTGTAAGATCCTCATAAAAGTCCCCGCAGACCCACCACACATCTGTTTTCCACCAAATCTGCTGTTTGTCCTGTTCAGTGCATTTCACCTACTGTACATAACATTAGCTCTTACATGAGTGCCATGCACTGAGATGGTAGATCTAAGGTTTGTGCAGTACTCTGAATATATAAGTGCTGCCCAAGTACTAAGGATTACAGTTGTTTTCATAATAATTCCTCACCATTGCCTATGTTTGAAGTCAGGGATGTCTGGTGGCTGAACCAGACAAGCAGAACACACACAAAAGCCCAATTAGCTTTCTATCTCCAAAGCTCTTACAAACACTAATGCATTAATCATCGTAAAACAAAGATGAGCATCGGCCTGTACTCCTGGCTCAATTCAGTCAGGATATAAGTTGACTGAAGCTGAGAATTACACCAGCATCCTCATCTGTTTATCCCCAGTGTGCAGCAGAGGAAGCCAAAGCCAAGGCAGAGCATCTCACCGTCCTGTTGTGAAAGCCAGCTCAGGAGCAAGCACGTCCCAGGCCGAGATCCAGCCAAGCATCTGTTCCCTGTACAGTGCTTTCTGTTGACCACTTCAAAAATCCAGAGTCTGCTCAAACCGTGGAAAGACTAAAAATAACACGGGAATGCACGTGGAAGTGCTAAACAGCAAAAAAAAAAAAGTGTTTAGTTCTGCAAGAGATGCACAAATATACAAAAGCAAGCTAAGCTGGCTCTAGGAAGAGCTTTCCGGATTAATTGAATGGCTCTTAAAAAAATGGATTAAAATACGGATTCCCCCTATTATTTTTCAATAATAGAAGTGCAGCACAGAGCAACTCACTAGTGTCACAAACTAGTTTTTCATTTCTGTTTTTGTTTCATGCCTCAATATCTTCCAGCTGCTCATGTCTCCTTTTCCTTCTCCTCACTTTGATCTATTAGTTTTCCGCAGAAATGGGGTTTATAAATCATTGTAATGCAGCCCTGGGAAAGACGGTGCTTAGTGCAGGGAGAAATACATTGCAGCTAACAGCCACGGCAGGGAGGAAAACTCTCACCTCGTAGTGGGGCTTTGGCGACAGGTTACTGATGGTGCTGGGTTATTTTATGTCTGCATTCATGCCATCAGGGGCAGGGCCGCGGGGACCGCTGCCTGTACCCCCCATGCAATATTTCAAGCTTCCTTCTGCAGGCAAGAACAAACTGCTTGGGGGCTCACAAGGGAAGAGGGGGAGGAAAAATTGCCAGAGGAAGGGGAGGGGAGGCAGGGCAGGTGGGGATGGATCACTCAGTTCCCGCTTTTGTGCCACCACATCTTAAGAAGAGGTATTTGTCTCTAACACACCCTGAAATGGTGTGGATTTCATGTCAGTCTGATCTGTTGGCAGCAGCATCCAGCTCTTCCTTGAAGATTTGCACCCCGTGTTCCCATCCTGCACTCAGGATGCACTTTGTTTCCCGTGCCCATTGCTGACCCCAGCATCACTGTGCATTAGGGCAGCAGCACCACGGGGGGATCCCTGCTGGCAGCCCCAGTCGGATCCCTTTGGGAGCGGGCACAGGAGACACCTATTGAAAAAATATTCTAAAATCTGAAGCTGGGAGCAGTGTGAGGCTAGGCACCACGTCACACATCTCAAAACAGTCCTTCCAGTTCAAATTGGTCAAAGGGCTGCAGTAGCATGTGTGGCACAAGAGCATAACCAGCCTGGAGCAAGTGTGAGCATCTCCCAGCAGATGGAAGTGCCCTGAGTCCCTCCCAAGAACGTGAGTCCATCCTAAGTGCAGAAAGCCCAACATTAGCTACATGGGCAGAGAGACAACCCTCTGCCAGCAGAAGTTTTGGTATTTATCTCCTGCCCTGGGGTGCAGGATGGATTAGGGAATCTTATGTGAGCCCTATTTGATGAGAGAGGAAGTCTTCATAAACTCCTAAGAGCAGCACAATTACACACAAGCAAGAAGCTCTTTTAAGCACTTGCTGTGTTTTTAGGATCAGCAGCTCCTAAATAAGACCACCCCAGGCAGACACACCATCCTTTAGTTTTGAAAGCACACAAAAGAGACACCATGCTGGAATCTTACCTATATCTTTAACAAAGCATTACCCCCTCCTCACCCTCTTCCCCATAATTGCCTTGTTATTGTCATTGGTGCCATTGTTCATTGGCTCGTCCATAGAGAGGCCCGAGGGAGCTGTTCTGCCTTAGCTAAACCAATATCTCCTGCAATAACCCCCTGCAGTTTCCCCTTTGCTATCCCGTGTTGAATAAATCCTCCATCTCTGTTTGCTGAATGATCATAAAGATATGATTGAAGTTTCAAATTTATGGTTTCCTTCGAATCGAGGAGCAACTCCAATAATGCCAGAGCCTGTTTGCTGACTGCCTTTGACAGGATATATGTAAAGGGAGATTTGTAAGTGCAGAAACACAAATGCAAATACTAAGGCAGGGTATTTTCTACAAACACAGAGCACACATGTGAGATTGAATTCGCACATGCTTTCACATAGCCCTCCCTGCAGCTGTCAGTGCCCTGCGAGACAGGAGGTGTGCACCATGCTGTACTCTAACAGCAAACCTGACTCAAGTGACCACTCCAGAGACCCACAAGAATCTCTTGCCAAGTAGAGGAGGATCCTAACTAAATATCTTTTGCAATTGTGATGGAAACTGCTCTTAAGTTGTAGCTGAAGAGTGGAAGAGAAGAGTATATTAAGACAATCCTTGCTGTCAGCTTTCTAAATACCTTGAGTTCTCTCCTGAGTGCATTAACACAACTATCTGGGTGCCTGGCATGCTCTTCAGGGGTCACTGACAAATCCTCTCTCTCCTCTAGGAGAACGCCCCTGCCATTCTGCAGATCCAAGCACCAGCAACCCAAAAAGCAGCCTAAGTGGCATTATGCTTCCAGGATTAGGCCACTTCCTATTGAAAACAAAGCATTGCAACTCACCCCTCGAGGCAACAGCATCAGAAAGCAAAATCAGAGACACGGGTGCAGTGCTGTGAGCCTCCAGGGGATTAAGCCTTCCCCTTCCTCCCAGGTACTGTTACATCTCCCATCCCAGCAGCATTTCCATCACACAGCTGTAACCCATTATGGGGTATCAGCTAATATTTGTCTTTCTGACTCAAACACTAAGCTGTGATGAAATCTGAGCTTGTGACTTTGGCACCAAAACCTGCATAGAGCATCTCAGATACTTTCTCTCCAGCCCCGTGGCCGTCACACATTGGCTTCTCCCCGATTCAGAGCCATTTATGTTCATTCTCATTTCAACAAAAGCCTATAAAACTCCTACAGCATGATACAGTCCCAAATTAAATGTGCTTTAACATCCCAATATAACGAGGGAGTCTTTGCTCTTCTAAATTAACACACGTAGCTGAGAAGGGGACCCTTCCTGGAAAATTTATTCTGCTTCATTTGGAGGCAGAAGACCCCACCTTGTCGCACCTTCCCTGAGAGCAAAGATTATTTTGTGTTATAATGAGGAATTTGTAATAACGAGAGCATTGTGTGTTACACTAGCTATGAAGTGAACAACAGAAAAGAAGAGAGGACTTCCATGAGCAGCACTGTTGTGTGATGTATGGTAATATTTTTCCTCAGTGCATTACAAAAGAAAAAAGCAAGATAAAAATATCTTCCATTTTCTCCCTAATTTGTAGTTTTCTGGTGTTAGCAAGGCTTATAAGACACATGCTCCCAATTAGCTGCTCCTCTTAATTTAAATGCTTCATAAATTATCTCCTGCGCTTGTGGATTATCACTTCATAATGCGAGTTAGCATTTAAATAAATAGCTGCGATGTAGGAAATTAGAGAGGTTTACAGTCTGAGGCAGCAGCATAATGAAGGAAAATACCACAGCAGCTGAACAGGGGTTGGGAGAGATGTGATGAGACAGATTTTTTCCTTTACCTTTTAGCAACCCAATTTGGACTGCAGGTGGGAAAATGTGGGTCAGAACTCCAGCCGAGCAGGATCCTTCTGCAGTGGCTGAGTATGAAGGGAACACAGAATTCTTAAGCACGTAAAATGTCTGATTCATCAAATATGATGCAATTATGAAGTGGGGTTTTAGAGCCAACTCTTTCTTGCCTCACAGGAGCAGCCCCTTTGAAAGCAATTGGGCTGCTTGTGTGCATCACCCAAGCCACGTGTGAACCCTCTCATTCCAGGCTGTCGGAGAAGGACAGGACTGAAGGGAACAGTGACAGTCTCAGTCCTGCTCTGAGCTACATGTAGATGATCTGGTGGGGAAAGAGGTGAGGGACTCAGACACAGGATTAAAAGGAATTTTGTAAAACCACATATCAAAGATGAGCATTAATTTGTAAGCCAAATATCTTTTGCCACATTTCTGGTGCCATTAGCAACTAGCTCATGGGCAATGATAGCTCTTTAACCATCAGCAGCAAGCTCCCAGTGCCACTTCAGCCTAGTTTCTCAATTGTCATAAATGAAGAAAATTAGCAAGTCAGGGCAGGAAAAATCTCAAGACAACTCCTTGGGGGACTCGGGCTCTCACCAGCACTTGCTGGTCTTGCCTTTGGTGTCACTGCTGCTTTTTCTGCCACAAGAGAAAACTCAGGGCAGGATCCTACCAGCAGTCAATCACACTTGACTGCCATTGACTTCATCGGGAGCTGAAGACATTGAGACACTCATGGGCTCAGGCCGCTTTGGTGTTCATCCTGCAGAGAGCCCAGGGTTGAGCACTACAGCTCTCAGGGAAGTTCAGCTATTACAGCTCCCTGCTTGCTCACACAAGTCCCAGCGTGTCAAAATCATGGGTATTTTTTCAAAAACACGTGAAAAATCATAGAAGCCTTGACAGCCTTGACCAAAGTCCAGCCTTAGGCAGGAGTAAAGTTATTAGCTACCTTATTTCCAGAGAAAGAGCCTGACACATTAGGATTTCACAGTAACTGGCTGTAAGTGTAATGGGCAGGGTGTGATTTTGCTCACTAGGTTTTGCAGTTTAATTTCAGCATGTTGAATACATTTTGCTGTAGGACAGAGCAAATGACTTGGGCAGATTTTTGCAAGAGCACAAGCCCCTCTTTGCTTAATAGGAGTTCTGTCTAACTGACAGCACAATTTGGATCTTCATTGTATTTAATATACTTCAAGAGCGGGGGTCAAATTGTCTCATCATTTACATCCATACAACACTGCTAATCCCAGGAGATCTGCAGAGCTGAAGCTCAGGACATGTAACTGACTCAATTTTCTCTGCTTAGAGCCTTTCAGTTAATTTTTCTAGCAATGTACTCTTGGTTACAGCCCTAGTTCTTCCCAAGTCAGCAGGGCAGGGCACAGACACGTACTGCTTAGGAAGAGAAGAGGGGTTCATCCCACCCTAAAACTGGAAGGTTACAGGAGCTTTACCTCTCTAACAGTTTCTAGGCAGCAAAACGAAGGCAGCGCGGGCCAACCTGCATGCATGCTCACAATAGCCCTGCATTGTCCTTGTCCTCCAGGACATGTTTGCATCTCTATTACCATCCCTAGGTCTTTGGCACCAGCCAATGGATGGGCAAAAGTGCAACTGGTTTCTTCTGCACCTCGAGCCTGATCAGCCTTTCTTTTGTTGTGCTATGAGAACACAAACTCTTCAGCCCTCACTGCAAGGGCTCTTTGGGTCTAAGAGAAACCTACAAATGCTCTGGGTGCAGGGGCAGGAGGTATGGCTGGGGAGTCAGGGCTCATCCCTGCAAGGAGATGGTGCGAGTGTGTAACGGAATCACCTGTTCTCCTAAAAGAGCACTTTAAGGAATAAAATTGGAAGCTGCTGCATATATCTTTCCAACTGATCTACTAATCATATTTCTTCAAATTTTATATCCCCGACCCTTGTAAAGGGATTGCAAGGAAGGCGTTTTTTAAGCTGCATTTTAATAAGTCAATATGAAAGCTCAAAATTATTTAAAGCTTCTTAAATAGGATTATATTTGATTTCTTATGGGAATATTGGGGGATAGTCTAGTAAAGACATTCTGTCCTGCTGAGGTTTTATTACATTAAAGAAACAGCATCTTTTTTTTTTTTAAGCAGTGAAAACTTTTACCTATTCTCCAATGAAAATGGAGATTATTCTGTACATGAAGTGACTGAAGGTGGAAAGTTCTTGCATCTGTGATCAGAGATTAGTGCTTCTCCTCGAGTGAAAGCAGAGAGGTTCTTAAACCAAAACCTTGCCCAAATTTAACAAGTTTTTTGGCCATATTCATTCTGCTCAAAAATGCAGAGAGGCACATTCTAATTTGCATTCAACTCCTTAAATGGCATTGTGACTATATGGATGCCATGCTGGCAGCTTTCTGCCTAATATTCTCTATAGAGACCCAAAGAAATTTGGGAGGAGGAAATTAAAACTACCTGCATGGAGCTGAAGGAGCCACCAGCAAGATACATGGTGGAAATAGCAGCGTCACTGAGTTGAGTTGGGCTGGACATAAACTCAAACAACATCTGGCCCTGAGAACATAAAGGGATTTTTCTCAGAGTAACAGATGGGAAGGCTTATACAAAAGATATTACTAAGAATGAAGCACAGAGAAAAGGTCATAACTGCTCTAAAGGAACTTTTTTTTTCCTCCTCCATTTTCCATTCCATCCCATCTCTTTAACATTTATAGAGCATTCTCTCAGCACCAACTAACCCAAATCCTGCTCTCAGCTAAACCTCATCGCTCCACCAAAGCCAACAGGAGCTGAGCATTCCCAGGCAGAATTTGGTGTCAGAGTTATCAGCTCAGCAGAACTTTCCCTGCCCCAAATGTCTCTGCCACTTCCCCCACACGCTCTCACATCTGTCCTGTGCTCATTCCTCCCACTGGGGATGAGTGGTAGCTGTAGCTCAGGGGATCAGGTGCAGGTCAGACCTCAGCAGCAGCCGTGAGCTGCACATATCTTCTTTATCCCAGATAACACATCCTTCCTGACAACAGCTTTGCCATATGAGTAGTGAACACTGCTTCACTGTGGCTTGGCACCCACTCCAGAAACATGTATGTTTCTTTGACCTTCAGTACTGGCATGAAACCTTACATAGACAACTTTAAATCAGAAGAAGAAGGTAGTTTCTAATATTTCCATCACAATTACAGTCAAACCCCACCACTGAGTCTCAGCATTTGGGGTTGTACCCAGGCTGCCTGCTCCCAGACTGGGACTATAGGCAGAAGCATCACAGCAGGGTGAGGTGGCAGTGATTTATCAGTGCTGGACTGATTTGTACTGACACAGAGACTCTGAGGAGTTTGGGGTCCTGCAGGTGTCCCGTGAGTTATACAGAGCCTCACAGCAAAAGCAGCAGATCTGAGATCTGGTTCTCCAGCAAAGAAGGTTTTTGTCTAAAACCATTTGCAAACAGCTGAAAGATGCAGCCCCGATGCAGGGAAATCAAAACATAATATTTGCAGTGCCCTGCAGTCAAAATCATCCTTCAAACAGCGTGTTGTGTTTAAACTCAAACAGCAACTGGTATCCAGAGCCAAAGAATGTGGGGGCACACAGGATTATTCAAGAGAAACCTGGAAGGTGATTGAGCCCGTGAAGAGAAATGAAAGTCTTCCGTACGCAAACACTTTCATATCTGCCTGGCCCTTTAAAACCAAAACGATAGAGTTCATTTGCATTTAGATCTCTTTGGCTCCCTCTTTTCATCTAAAGACAAATCCTCACAAAGGCTGCTTAATTAGACCAAATTAGATTTCCACCTAGTGGCTTGTCATTCATTAGAAAACGCTGTTCTTTTTTTCTATTTTGGTAATTATAAGATGGTCTCACAGTGTTCACTTCAGGCTCAAAGTATGACTTGCATTCATGATTTTGTGCAGATGAGAGGAAAATTATTCAGTCGCATCAAGTCTGCCCATTTTACAAGTTGGATAAAGATCATCACTGAAGTCTTTTATGTAATGGGTTATACTCTTTCTTAAGTCTTAAATGATTAACTGTAATAGCATATCTCACGGCGATTTTCAAGACAAAGCGAAGTACAAAGTTTGCACACAAAGCTCCTGTACCAGATAGCAGTGTCTTTCTTCAGACATAGGATTCTGTATTGGGGACCTCTGGTTATCAGTGATTTCATCCTGCTGCAGCAGGTCCTGCCTTGAGAGTAGAGCAGAGGGGAGGGAGAAGGATAGACTTGTGTGGGGAAAGCCCTGGGGTAGAAGTGTCTTCCTTCTGCAGCCCATGAGTGCCACTGGTGTCTGACCCAGCGAGGGGACACCTGTGTCCCACTGACAGCACGGCCTCCTGCGGCCAGCCCTGTGCAAACCATCACTGCCAGAGGGGAGCAGTGTTCCAAAATTCAGATCTGCAGTGAATCAGATGGGAGCGAGGTGTAGACTCCACGTGCAGCTAGGTTAGCAGCACCCTGCCCTGCCTGCAGGATCTGTAGTGCAAGGAATCCTGCTGCGTATCAGACGCCTGGACTCTGCAAGAGCTGCTGGCCCAGACATCTCCCCATGCTCTGGAAGGCTCACACCCCACTGTGGTGAATGCCAGAGGTGTGGTTTCTCAGTCTGAACACAGCCACACTCCTGATTTCCCACATCCAACCCCCACTCCCTTTGCTCTTAGGCACAGACACATTAATTCCCTGCCTCAGTTTCCCCAGCTGTTACAGCAGGATTATCTCTTGGTGGCACATTCGGAAGTTTAATCAATCAGGGCCAGATTTTGTGGTCTTTCATCAAGCAAAACTTCCTTCGACTTTGACCTTTAATGTTTATGAGAAGCTTCAAAGATAAGTGCCAACTTATTAATAATAATCTTCCTGGGAGGGCAAGTTAGCGGCAGTTAACAGCACGCAGCCCAGCAGCCACCAGCCCTGCTTGGACTTCTTCTGCACCACTGCATCCAGATATTCACATGTGTTTTAATAACATTCTTGTTTTCCCAACCATTTTTGTGAGAGATGGAAAATAAGTTTTTCACCTTAAAAAAAAAAAAAAAAAAAGCTGATCAAATTTGCCTTTCTCAAAACACTGAACATTCCCTTTCTCATCTACCTAAACCTGATGTTGAGTTACTGTCCCCCAGAGGCTTTCAGTAGCTCAGTTCTGATGTATCCCTGCACTTTGTAGCTCACTGCCTTCTTAGAGTGTAATCAAACATCAAGCTAAGTAGCAAATAAATCTCCCGATCTCATAAGCTGCACAGCAAGATCATGTAAATGCAAATGAAGGGCTTGATTTCAAGCTGTCGTGGGGGGAAGGAGGGAAAAATGCTGGGCCTTGTCACTGCCATCACTTCACTCTGCAAGTGCAGTAAATCTGCAATAATAATAGTAATGGCAGCGTGACGGGAGGCTTTACTGTACAAGGGGGTGTAATGAAAAGTGGAACAGAAGGTAGGGAAAGAAGCAGGGCCTGCCGGGTTGGAAATGCAGCAGGCTGGAGGGTTTGCAGGCATTCATCGGCAGGACAGAGCTGACGGGGAGGGGACAGGGCAGCCCTGCTGAGCAGGAGGAGAGGGGGTCTCTGCGGATTAGCCCACATCCCCTCCCAGAGGGATGTGAGAGATGCAGGGATTAAAAACCCAGCCCTCCATCTCTCACTGTGCCCTTCTGCACAGAAGCGGGTGCCTCACCCCTCCCTGTCTCAGCCATCTTCAGCAAATTAATGCAATGTGTGTTGATGGATCATAAATGCCAGGGGATGGAACACAAATGAGGTTTGCAGCAAAACCTGTAAGCCTTCAAGTTCCTTTACTTTGCTACTCTTTTGCAGCTCACCCTCCTCTTACACACAGACCTGCTTCCAAACTCAGCCTTCCCTCTGCAGCAAACATTTTCCAATACCATCAGACACTCAAACCCAAATTCAGGCTGCACAAATGGGAACCTACATGGGAAGGGCCAGAGAGCTCAGTACACCCAGTGCCACACTGCAGCCAACCAGGGCATCCCACTGACCTCACAGCTCCAGCCCTGCGTCCTCCAAGCACAGAACACACACCCCCGGTTCAGAAATTAGAATTGCCATCGGCTGAGTCCTTAAAGACAGTTTTAAAGAGCAAACAAAGCCTCAGCACACATTTCTTGCAGCCCTGGGAAGAGGCAGTCTCTGCAGGGATGCACTGGGAGTGCTTCAGGAAAAAGCCTGGAGTTGTGTTTCCGAATGGGTTAGATAAACAGTATTTAAGATGCCTGATTTTCCTCACTGAGGTCGTAAAGGGAGAAAACTTGCAGAAGGTACCCAGAGAAAATTAGGACCGCCTGGGATGCAGAGAGAGACGGTTTTAATTAGAGCCAAGAGGTGGGAAATAAGGCAGAGAAATGACATCTTAATGAGGTTTAATGAAGTTGTCTGCTGATGGGCACAGCTGTCAGACAGATCTGTATTCCAGCCAAGCAGCTTTGTGACAGTCTAAACCCGAACACAGGAAGCAGTGCTGGAGCTGGGGAGGAAAATAGGACCATCCACACCAACTTTGGCTCTCTCCCACTGCAGCTCATGGCACAGCACACCTACACTACCCGAGGACAAGCAAATGAAACGAGCCCACGAGGTCGCAATGGCATTTTGCTAATTTATGAATGAGGAAGGCTGATCCTTGATTACACTCAGCAGGATTCATCCCTGCTACATCCTACCCCTTCTCTGCTTTTGTGGGCAGAAACCTTGGCATGCAGCCAGAGCCCTCTGAGCCCATTGGTTTTCTTTGGAGCTGCAGATTCTCTCCATGTTCAACATATTGGAGCAGATTTTTTTTTTCCTTAATTAATTACCCAGCACCTTCAACTTTATTTATTCAGTGCAAAACGACTGTAAAACGCCACCTGATCGTAGAAAGAAACGGAAGAGGAAATACCAAACTGCGTTAACGTCACACACTCAGCAAAAGGGAATTTCTCCCTTTCTACAGAGCTGTGCCTTCAGAGGTCTGGAAGCTGCCTTGGATCTCCTTCCCTGCAGCTTCTCAGCTGTTTCATCCCACCTGCCACACCTCCACCTCAGCAGCAGATTCCTGGCCTCGCTTATCTGACCTGGGATCAGAACGTGAGCCCAGGGTAAAGCCTTCTCTCACGCATCTGAAGAACGCTGTTCAATTTCCCTGCTAGATCAGTGACAACTCACCTAAAAATAGCCACCGTACAAATGCCTGTAAATGCAGGAGAAATAGATCAACGCTGAAAGCTCTTTTATCACTCCTGGCACCAGTTTATGCATTTTGCGTGAGCTCCCTAACTCACACCCAGCGTGCACATATGGCTGAGCACCACCACTCGATATTTCAGTGGCAGCAGCTCTAAAAGCCCTCTTGCTGTCATCGCTGCACACATCTGCAAGGGATGGTCCCTCCCTCTGCCAGAGGTTTGCAGGAGATGGCAGGGGAGAAGCAGCCATGTTACGCACAGGTCTGAGCAGGGAGCTGAGTTGGTTGCTTTCAAGAAGCTAATTGCTCATGTCTGCTCACATCATAGCCTCACACAGGGCAAGGAGACTGATGGAGTTTACTGAAGGATCTTAGCAAGTCCAGAAGATTCATTTTCTGGTGAACCCATGCTGCTGAGAATCACAGAATCACAGGGATACCACATCAGTTCCATAGTGCCACAAGTGGGTGAATTTCATGGCCCTGAGATGAAGGACTTCCCTCCCAGACATGGGAAGCCAACACCATGCTGTACCCAAAGCACCAGTACATGGCTTTGAAGACACAGAGTAGTATTTCAACATCTCTGTTCTCCCCAACACCTACAACCCCAGCTACCCCAACAGGCTTCCCATGGAAAATAACCCACGCCAAGGTGCCCACCCCGTGCCTCAGGGCTGCAGAGAGCTGGAGGCCCAACCCTGCTCCCTCTCCCCAGCAGGAATGCACAGACCCCAGTTGCCAGCTCTTACCCTTCCCTCCTCCACCGTCTCTCTTTCAAGCAGCAATAAGGTTTCAAGACACACACATCCTGCAGTGACTTCACCATGGAGATGGGAGGGTTGGGACAAAGGGGTGAAGGGAGGTCACTTAATCCCACAGACAACACCAGGCTGGGATACACATGGGCTGGGTAAGAGTTCATTTTAAAACTAAATAGAAATGAGATTATCGAGCTCAAGTTCTCTTATTTTCTGTGCTACAAACCCCAGGCTCTGCTCCCCCTCCTTCATTGCCCTTATCCCACCCCAACATGCCTTGTGTCTTGATTATTCCCAGGCAGGAGTGACAGCGTGAATGCATTTGGGGCAGCTTATGCCAGAGTTCTAGGAGAGTGAACAACTTGGAAATGAAATACTTCCAAGGAAATTTAAGGTCAGCTGGTAGAAGTCTACCTGCAGACACCATGGCTGGGCACCCTAGCCAAAGGAGAAATTGGACAAACAAGATGATTAAATCCATAGATACTGTTAAGATTCCTATTTCCAGCACGGCTGGATCACCTTATAACTCAGTTGTGAACTTGTGTCAAAAGCAGCATCCTCCAGGCTCCAGCCCTGAGGAAACCTCACAACTATGAGTTCGTGTTTGAGTCCAGGCAGTGGGACTCAGCCTGCGCCGAGAGCAGCCAGAGCCACTGCAGGTGCTCATGGCCACATTCTATTACGTGAGTTTATTTTCAGAGGTTGTAAGCTCATCAAGCGAGGTCTTTATTCTTCTTTAATCTCATTCCTGTACAGGCAGAACTGGGAAAGCCTCAGAGAAACTGCTATACGCTGCCAGGCTTGGATTTTTCATATGGGCTGTACACCAAAAGGGCAGATGGAGGAGTCCCTGAAGGTATGGCAACGACACTAAAATATAAAAGTCCTAATGCTAACAAGGACTCTCCTTCCCAATGCTCCTCATTACTTCTCACAAAGCTGGGGGTGAAAAAAACAACATTCACCCACTTCCATTAATATTACCCAAATTTCTTGGTGATTGGTAAATCTTCCCTTTGTCTTGAAAATGTCTATGGGCTCACAGACTCCAAGCAGAGAAGGGAATGACAACTGCAAGAGTGCTACATATATGTCCACTTTGTAACTCTAGGGGGCTCCTACTCTGTGCTCTTGGAGACTACCCTGTGAAATCAGACTTGCTGAGGCCGTCCTTCATGGCACACAAACCTTGCACCATCCTGTCTCTCCAGATACAAGTTACCACCATCTTTTTCTCTTTCCCTCACATTTCCTTCCATTTTCAGCCATAGGTCACTGGAACACAATAAAGCCCAGGACAAATTTAGCTCAGAATATGCCCCGAGACTTCATCACTATGAACCGTGGTGCTCTGAAGGCTGGGTATACCACAGCCCGGGAGTTTAACTTGTACTACAAGGCCAAGGACATTCGGCGCAAAGATGATGAATACAGTCGCTTTAAGAGGTCTCCTCCTCATGTGCCTGCAGATATGACCTATGGAGTTCCAGCACGGTAAGGAGGAAGGCTTAGGCCCTTCTCAGAATGATGTTATCCTTCCTACCTTCACATCTGCGTCTTCCCCACATCTCAGCCAGCACAGTGCCCAAGAGAGAAGTGATCCGAGACCAGACATGCTGCTGTGGAGTCACAGCTTTACTTGCAGGCCTGGCTACCCGGTTCCATCTGTCACAATCACCTGCCTTACTCTGGTCTGCATGCCACAACTCATCCTCAGTTCACCTCTGGTATTAAGAGCCTGGAATCCCTTAGAAATATGTTCTATGCTAATCCTTTGATTTAAAGGAGTGGAAAGACAGAGTAACAGATTCCTTGGGTCAGAAAGCGATGCTGAGCAGCAGCTTTTCTGCCTGCTCACACCGGTTGAAATTCTCTTGTGCAATTAAGGATGAGTTCAAGTTCTTTATCCCACTCTCTCATACTTGCTAGTTCAGCACCCTGTGTTTAGCAGTGGAAAAAGCAACCCATTTGACAAGTCCCTCAGACTCCAATTCCCAATTATCCACTGTGCTGACTTCTCACGAGCAGTTGTGAACAGGTGTTCTGCAGGGGAGAACAAGCACCCTGCTCAGCCTGACTCCCAGGTGCCTGTTCTCTACAGCAGCACAAAGGGGCTGGAGGGTGCAGGGTGCTCTGGAAAAGCCAATTTAAGTCCAATGCAAACAAATGCTAAAGCCTCCAAAAAGGACTCCAAAGCAGCCCCAGTGCTACTAGAGCACAGACTTCTCATGTTCCGTGCAGGTCTGGACTAGACATTAGGTTTCATTTTAAGAGCTGGCTAATAATCACTACCAGCAAAATAACAGCAACAAATTCTAGAGAAAAGACATGATGAACGGCACTGTGTATTTTACATGATAGTAAATGGGCTTTGCATATGCAAATTGAATGGATTTTAAAATGGTATTTAATGACAATTTTCGTAGCAGACATTAACATTAATTGCATCAAAATGAAAATGCAGCATTAGCTTGCTGTTAGCTGCAAATGCCCCAGCTATAAAGCTTTATCTTTATCAGTATCAGCCCTCACTGATGTGACAGGGCTGCTCTGCAAATTGCAGGCAAAAGGGCTTTTATGTTACAAAAGTATCCCCCAACGTAGACCAAAATCAACATCAATTTTGCTTTATTTCTTCATAAACGAAGGTTAAATGGCTGCCTGTAAGAAGTCTAGGCACGTTCCAAAAGTTCTAAGGAAAATCTGCAGACCCCACAACCACAGAAGTAGTGGGAAAGGGCTTTTAATTTAAAGTTATTATTGTGCAAGTTGTCTGCTCCTTAATAGCTACCTTTTATGCAGACTGATTGTATTTATCCCTTTACTTTAAAAGCACGTTATAGACAAAATCGAATTACCAGGATTACCAAGGAGTTGTTACAGCCATTTGGGTAAAAGTGGGGAATTTAACTCCCTTCTCATGACTGACAAGTTAAAGACACCCATGTGGGTGAGCACTCCCATCTGGGGCTGTCCTTATGGTCACCACAGATTGGTTTCACCAAGACCTTCCCCGCTAAAAATCAACTGGCTGTCCATGTTCTCCTGCTTTCAGACTCCATGCTCTGTATAATTCTGTTTCTCATCACAGCTAATTGGGAATATGCTTGCTGTTAAGGTACGTGCTTGTCTAGGGGCAGAAAGGGAGGAGTCAGCGGCACGCGGCCCCTTTCCATGTTGCCAAGCACTTGCTTGCCCCTTTAACAGCATCCACTTGGATAAAGATCTCTGAAGTTTTTCCAGTGAGAACAGTGCACGATGTCCCCCTGCCCAAGGCTCAGCACAGATGGCACAGCCAAGGAGCAGCACTGCAATGCTGAAGGCACCCGAGTGCCCCAAAGACACCAAGGTCAGGAGCTGTCCCCAAGCTCACGAGTACAAGCCCTCCTGGATCATCCCAAATGGAAACAAGCAGAGATAAATGCTGGGGTTGCTATTAGTGCCTTATTAATCACACCCCAGCCCTGCTGCTCCCTCTAGCACAGATCACTTTCTGCTTTCCATTCTGGTGGATGTGTGCTGCACAGCACCTCACAGGCATTGCTGGGAGCTTTCTGAGGCTCTGGGGCCCGTTCCCTCTCACAGGATATTTACCTTCAAAGGTCACCCGTGCCCCCCTCTCTATTAATTCCCTGTGGGCACCTTCCAGGGGAGCAAAGCAGCTCTGCTTTTTTGCTGATTCCCCCCATTCTCTCCCTCCCTCTCCTTGCTACGAATCATGTGGCAGCTTTGTTGTGAGAGTCATAAAAAGGACATTTTTCATCTCTCCTTTTTCCTGCTCTCGCTCCCTCTCTCTCCCCGTATCAGACAAAGATTTATTCCCTCCCTGATGCCTGTGGCATTCAGAGCTGGGAGGGGTCAGGGGAGGCACTGATGGGACGATAATAGATAATGCAGTGGTTCCCCGGGGGCTTGTCCAGCTCCATAGCTGATCCATCAGCAGGCAGTGCTCGTGCCAAGGTCAGCAGTAACGAGGATGTGGTGGGGTCCCAGCCCGCCCCACGGGGCAACCTCCAGCCAGGCTCCTCTGATTCACACTTCAGCTTCTGATCTCTACAAGAGCTGCCTTGTCCAAGCCACAATTTGCAAGAGCACGTGCCCACTGGGTGCAAGCACTGGACTAACAGCCTTGCAGCAGTGCAAATGCATCCAGCTCCACCTGCCCCAGCCCACACCCTGGCTGCAAAAAGATCTACAGTTTTTCTTTCAGTGCCCATAGTGATACCCAACCTCCAGGAGATCAACCCATTCCATCAATGCAGGCTCCTCATGCATGACACATTGTGAGCTATAAGATGTTTGCAGCACCGGATTGCTGTTCTGAACTCAAGCCCTCAGTCCTTTCGTTTAAAATAACCTCACACACTGTGCTAATAGCAGCTGTGTTCATCTTCCAGCCTCTCCATGCAGTGTTTCACTAAAGGGAGGAAGCAGGGCACTGAGTGGGCTGAGTCCTGATGGTATTGGAGATCTAAAGACACAGAAGGGCTGCGAAGACCTGCAGGATCTTTGCTGGTGTCAATACAGCATTTGGAAACCCCCAGTAAACATTCAGACAAATATTTAGCCTCCCAAACTCTTCAGATTGAAATCTACCGTGCACTGAAATTAGCAGGCATTAAACCAACATTTCTGGAGCCATAGTACAAAGTTACAGATGCTGTCTACAGACAGACTTTAAATTATATCGATTTGCACAAGGTCACACAAGGAGTCTGAAGGCAAAACATCCCAGCACACAGTTGGTACCCCAAGCACAAGCTTTATCCCCAGGAGCCAGGGACACATTCCAGCAGTGCAGAGTATATCCTGAGCATGAACACAGTCCAGGATTTCCAGGGCTACTTTTAAAGAAAACTTTTAAAGAAAAGCTTTTCTTTCCTTCTCTTTTTCTATGTCAAGTTTGCTAATTCTGCCTTCCCCATCCCCACACAAGGACCCTGCAGACACGCCATTCTCTGCCATCCTACACCTGCACCTCCTTCAAACCCTGCATGGCTGTAACCCTGCCTAAGCCGTGCTGCCATCCACTTGGCAGTTGGCCTGTAGGTTGGGCTGACCTTGGGTGTGCTGGCAGGATTTCCTTGGCACTCTGTCATCCCCATATCTCCTGCCGGGTCCCCCCTACTGCCCACCTTTACTTCAGCCATCCCTTTCCTGAATTCCACATCCCATTTTCCTTCTAACTTCATCTCCTCCTACCATTCTGCCTCCCATTCCCTACAGCCAGCCTTTATCCTCCAGCAGCTGTTCTCACCCATATTTCTGCAGCAAACTCACCCTTCTAAAGCATTCCTTCACTGCTGTCTCTTCTCTACAAATTGAGATAACTGGCCAAAGGCATCAGTTATCTAGTACCTCCTCTTTTCTTTGTATCATTTGCAGTGGCCTGATGCTCAGCTGACAATTGTCTCAGTGGCCTTTAGCAGCTCAGCTGTTACACTGGGTACTCCTGCAGCTTCCTGGCATACCTGGCTGCTCTGTCCTTATCTTTCACCTTCCCAAGAAGAGAGGTTTCAGTGCTCATACATGTGCTTTGTAAGTGACCTCACCTCCCCCCAAAGTGCCTGTGCTGCTTGCACACAGCCAGAACAAAAGTTTAAGAAGGCTGCCCCAAACGCTGCTTTAATATTCCCAGCATCTCTTTGGCACACAAAATGCATTTACAGATATAAGTGTCTAACTATAAAGAAAATAGTGAGGAGCGGAGAGTGCTCCTGGAAAGAACCCACCAGGAAGAGCTGGGCAGGCAAGATAGATGAATACTGCAGCAACCCTTGGTCACTGGGAGCAGAGCAAATAATGCGTAAAGCCACACAGCCCCCAAGATTGGGGCAAACCAAAGTTATATGGGGAAAAAAAGTCTGAGCACCAACAAAGAAAAATTGTTAAAATATTATATAGAGATTGGAACCACTGTCAGGCTGGAGAGACCAAAAAAATGCAACCAAGTGAAAAAATAAAATAAAATAGGCCTCCCATCAGTTCGGATAATTGCATTTCCTACCCAGCTCCACTGCGAAAGGCACTTTGTGTGTCTGCCACCATTCTCACGTTGCTAAGATAAGAATTTCTATTTCAAGAATCATTTCCTTGTGTTGGATGCCTTCCAGTCTGAGATGTGCTTACACTGCTGTGCGTGCGTTCGCTGCTGCCTGGATTGCTGTGCTGTGCTGCTGCACATAGACCTGAAGTGACCCTGGATGCAGACACTGGTCATCCTGCAGCCACAGTGAATAGCTTAACTACTTCAGGCTTTTGGGTGAAGAGGGAAACAAACAGGTCAGGGTTGGGCATAAGGGAGCTGGGAAAAAAAAGATGAGAAAAGCAAAGGTTTTGATCCCTTATTACCAAGTGCATTATGCTGAGTAGGAAAGCGATTCACACTCCTACACAGCGTTGTGCATGAGTTTCTCCCTATCCATAGAGCTGGCTGAAGAATTTCCACCAAAACCTCTACCAACTAAAACTACTCATTGCCCCATGTGGATTTCCTTCCCCTGCAAATGCAGTCATCTCCCCACCTCTACAGAGAGATTCAAGCATAAACAGGAGGTCAAGGGGAAGATTTGGTTATGGAGTTTAGGAGACTTTCAGAGGAATCCTTTTCTTCCAAATGGAGCACCCATCAGGATGGTCTGGGCTTGCTGGAACAGTTCTGCCCCATGGTCGGGTCCCACCTGGGCTTCTTGGAGGACAACACAAGATTTCAAGTCAGTAGAGAGAAATTTACTGAAGACAGATCTAAATAACCTTCAACTAAATCAGCCACAGGGCATCTCCAACCTGCAAAAATCAATGCGAGTGCACAAATTGCAGCTTGTAAAGCCAGTTATTTAATAGGTCAGAGCTGGCTTGGTGTCTTTGCTGCAAGACACGAGTTTCCTTGTGCACATTTAGGACTGTTACAAGTATACATCTCACTCTTGGCCTGAGAGGGAATAGTAAAGCAAATTGGTGTTCTTGTAACCATGTGTGCTCTTAAGTACAGCTATGAGTATCTGATAAATCTTTTAAAGTGCATGTTTACAATGGATTTTATTCTTTTTACTGTTCTGTACATATGAGCCCTCTGAGCAAAATAACAGATCCTCTGACACTTGGAAGAAGCCACAGCCTTATTGGCTGCCCACAGTGAAGTGATTTATATTGATGTGGGTCCAAATTACAAGGATTGTAAAGAAGGTTCTGAAATTCAGAGTAATCAGTGCTTCAGCGCATGGATCCTGCCACTGCCACACGGGTGAGAGACCCACTATTTCAACATGAGTTTTGCCAGTGCGGTGGCTGCAAAAAAAATTGGTCCCCAAGTGTTTTCCACCAATTTTTCTCTTGTTATTTTCTTCAGTGGTTAATGGAAAGCGAGGACAAGTGGAGATCATTTAAAAATGATCTTTTGGGCCTCTCCATGGGTTTATTGCCAGGACCTATTTAGAAGAGCATAAAGCTGTAAGGGGCCTATAACTTCACTGTATAGTCCACAAGCTTCATAGGAAAATGAAGAGCCTCTGTGTTCGTGCTCTGCTTGTTTCTCCATCCCTCCCACTTCTTACATGCGTGCAGGGACTTCTGGAGCTGCTAATTGAATTCACTTTAGTGAAAGTGTTAACAAATTGTAAGTGACCTTTTATACAAATTTCAAAGTCAAGAATTCACCCCGAACCAAACGCCCCTCTTCTGCCATTCACTGTTATGCAAAACCCACAAACAATTAAAAGAAATAACAAAGAGCCCAGCGGCCCTCTTTCCTAATTAGCTGCAGGAGGCAGTGCTGGCGAGTGTGGCTAAGTGCTTCAATTACCTCGGCCCTCCTCGTTGCCCTTGTTAGAGCAGACAGGTCCACTGGCCAAAGGGGAACAATTAAGGCGAGGCAGAGCCAGGCAGTTTGCAAGGGGATGCGGGGCCGTGCCGGCGCTCACGGAAGGGCCAGAGCTGTAATCATGCCCCAGATTCCTGCTGGGCTACACAGAGACAAATTAATGGTGGATAGATTGCTAGCTCCAGCCCATCAGTAACAAGGGAGGAAGGGAGACAATATAGCAGTACAAGGGAACTGTAATCAGAATTTTCCTGTACTGTAAATCCCTCTCAGGGCAGTGGGAGCTGAGCACTGTGTCTCAGAGCTGCATGCACTGGCGGAACCCCAAGGCCTGGAGCAGAATCACAGAGCTCAGCCTGTGTTTTATTTGCTGAAGATAACATGTGCTGGATGCACTGAGGAGAACCACAGAGGCACTGGGACCAAACTGGTCCCCAGCAAGGGACAGATCTGAGCCCAAGCTACAGAGTGGGGAAGAGGAACACCACAGACAGAACCAGCTAGGGACAAAACCTTCCATCACAAAATCTGCAGGGAATGATTACAAAAGTGGTGCCACCCCCCAAGCTCTCTCCTCTGTGCCCCAGAGGGATTCTTTCCATGCAAACCCCACCAATCTTTCAAGAAACAGTTAAAGATTCAAGATTACTTGGTGGCCACGCAACACAGCTTTGATATCACCACTGTAAGAAAAAAAAAATACAATAGTAACAGGATTTCTGTTGCATAAACACCTGCATTGCATTGCCACAGCCCGCTGCCATTGAGCTGCTGATCAGTTCGATGCACACACCTTGCTCCTGGGAGCAGCACTCCCACCATACCTTCGACCATCAGCAGAAAAAGCACTGCAGCACTGGCTGGAGCCTACCAGGAAACCCAAAGGGCTGAAGCTCGCTAATATATTTACGAGCCCCTTTTGTTGTTGGGTAATGCAAGAACAAAGCGATTGCAAGTCAAGTTTTTACCCTTTTACAACTGATTGCATCCTTTAAGCCAGTGTGAAAACCCTCCCTGAGCAAAGCCCACCTTTGCCAGGTACCTTTTTTTCCCCGCTGATGTATAAACCTTTGAAAATAAGTTTGAGGGGAGACTGACAACCTTGAAACCTCAAGAGCAGCATGGCATTGACGGGTGCTGCTCTCAGAGCTGAGTATTATAGATAGATTTTAATTTCATTTTAACAAAATAGCTGTCTCCAGTGGAAGCAGCATCAAGAGCTAAATGAGGACCCATCTTGAGCTGAATCACGTTGAACAGACCTCGGCGCTGTCATTGATTTTCTGGGAAGAAAAAAAACGCCTCTGGCTACTAAACCAAATTAGTAGTCACTGATGACCAATTATTTTGCCCCACTGTGAACGGAGAGGCGTACTAAAATTCCAGTTTGTCAGACCCAAGGCTCTCTTCTCAAACACCTTTCAACAAGCGTGTACCAAAAGTCCCTCAGATGGTTCTGACGCCTTCCTGTTTTCGGCAACTTCTCCTTCTGCAAAGTTTTAATGAGCTGCTGCTCTGAGGACAGCCTGCCAGAAAGGGACTCCCTCCCAACTCGGTGGAACACTATTTGGCATGCCGCACAAATCACAGCTGTCAGAATTTATACACACATACACAAAAAAAGTGTCAGCCTAATGTTTGCAAATTATAATTACCATTTCCCTTGCATGTCCCTGGTGCCTTCATTTTAGATAAATCCCAGCTCTGAGGTATCAGCTGCAAAGCACTGAAGGCTCATATTGAATAGAATAGATTTAACTAGTTTGTAGCTCATTTAAGGCCTACACTGTTTTATTTTAATATTGTTAATACTTTATTATACTTTTTAACATTGCTTTCACAGTAAAATAGCCTATTAGGAAGCTGCAGCTCCTTCTCCAAGAGATTTCTGGCAGGCTAACGCCCCACATTGTGTAACCAAGTAAGCAGGCACTTGTCACTTCAGTTGAAAATAGGTCTGTACCCTCACTCTTGAAAGTAAATTAGAGAGAAAGTCTATTAAAGAGACAGGAATTGTTTCAGGGATAATAGTTTTGAAAATGTGCATAGATAAATTTTAAAATATTTAGGAAATGTCAGCGTTAGAAGTGGCTCCCATTATTTGACTATAAAAGGAGGCGGCTGATTATTTTTTTTCCTCCACAATTATAAATAATTTGTTACATCCTATCAGAACTTCTCTCCCTTTCCTTTCTGTGGCAGGGCTGCTTGTGCCAAAACAAGGAGATTCGAGTTGCTGGGAGTGAGACAGGTTTTAATCCACAATGTGCATTTTCAGCAGATGCTTCCCCCCTCCCCACTGCATCCACAAACAGTAGCAGCAAAAGCCTCCCAGTTCAGGGGGTGACATCTGGGCAGGGTAACAGGACACACCAGCAGCCCTTAAGTAACACTGAAGTGAGGGGACACGTTCCTAAGGGTCAGCTGCAAAGGGGACATACCACCACACTGTCAAGTGGCACTGGTAGCAAGGTCACAACTCCCCTTCCACCCCAATGGGCATTTGACCTACAAAGAAAAAGCTTCCTCCCTGAAGTTTCTCCTGCAGCTTTAGTAGAGGAAGTGTGCTACTCGATATCCTCTTTCATCCACATTCCCTCAATAAGAAAAGCCAGATGAGGGGTCACATCCTACAGAACCCACACATTTAAATAGGACACAAGTCATTCCTACTAATTTCAGAGGCAGATCGTGCGTGCATTATTCCAGGCATGACTCTATACTTTGCTGGATCGGGACTTAAATGCGATTAATCACACGGCAGGGAAGAGTTTCTGAAGAGCATCAACCCAAATGTGTCCTTTCAAGCATTTACGTACAAGCCAGCTGTGGACTCATCAGTCACCAACTGCCTGGTCCATCAGAGATGGTAAAGTCACCTCCATAGAGATGCAAAAACACACAGCTATCACAAAAATCGATAATCAAACACCACCCCCAAGGGCTCAGTGCCTTCCTGCATCCCTTCCTGCTGTTCCTGCACATCAGGGCATCTCCTGCCTTGGAGAGCTGAGGGTCAGGCCAAGGAAAGCAGCCTGGGAGCAAGGCTCACTGTGGGCCTGTGTCAGAAGTACCAACATTTCCACCATGCAATTACACATCCAACCACAGTTCTGCCATATCTTTCAACCCTTTGTGGATCTACTGAGCTCTGATCAGTGTGAAATGCCAAACCGGAAGGAAAAGAAAGCAAAAAGGGGAAGGAGAGGGATAAACATGGGTGTTCCCTTCAGCACAGTGGATCTCCAGATGGCAGTCCAGCTGATTTGTAAGCAGAGCCTTGAAAAGCCCTTCAGCACGTGATCTGTGCAGCAGGAGGGCTGCAGCAGGATGCCCTTCTGATACAAATGCCCCCTGGGATGGATGTTGCTGGATTGCCCATTCAGTATCATTAGAAAACACGACCACAGATTAGGCTGCTTTGAAGCATGTGGACAGCACACGGGAAACAAAGGGGACTCCTTTAATTACAGCAGAAGTTGTTCTGAAGACACAAGTCATTTTTAATTTCTGCTGTAACGGAGTCCCTCTTTGCTAGAGTCCCTGAGCTACTGCAGAGGACCCTTGCAAAGCTCTGAGCACTATCAGAAAAAAAAAAAAAGTGAGGGAATTTGAGATGCTTCCACTGCATGTCAGAGGCATTTTGCATTTCTCAGATTCTCTGCCCAGCTCACTGGTGTCCTGCAGTTAGCCTGGTCAGGTGGGGAAAGTAGTGCCTTGTGCTGCAGGAGCAGCAGCTGAAGGCACTGCAGCTACAAGTGTGAGTGGACCTGACAGAGTCAGTGGTTTCTGCTGAGACAAGGAAGTCCCTCCCCAGCAAGGTGTGCAAGGACAAGGACTGATAAAATTCAGGCTAGACATCCTCCATCACCTCCTCCCTTGGGTTTTCTGCTTGCTTCTGGAGGAGAAGAATAGCACCACAACCACTGATAAGCAATATGCTGTCCTCAAGGCAAGACCCCTGCTGCTCCATCGCTGCCACTGCCAGTTCTACCTCCTGCAGTTTCTGATTAAAGCATCCTCACCTGCCAGGAGCAAGCCTCAATAAGTCCAGCCTACAGCTGTGCCACCACTTGGTCACATTTTCCAGGAGTAGAGAAGGGAATCAGCACAAGGAGGTAGGGAGGTGTTAGCCCTGGAGATCATATTGTCATCTCTTGAATGTTTTCCAGACCTTCCACCCCCCTGTTTGACATCCTCCAACACAAATACAAGGAGCTATGGATGGAACAGCAGAGAGCACGGACTGCAGCCCTCCGACTGGAAAAGACAAAGGTAGTAACACTCCAGAGACACTGTGTTTGCTACCAGACATGAACTCCCACAGTTACACCCACAATAGATGAACTTCTCCCAGCCACAGGGAGGGATTTCAGCTGGGAAACCATTCTCCCTGCCTACTAGAAGACAAAGTCTCATGAAGATGAGCTGCTTTCTAGCCAGAATGGGCCCAGCTCCAGCCAGAGCATGTCCTGCAGGTTGATGCTGTGGGAGTGAGCAGCAGATGTGCATGCCTGGAAGTACTCTGAAGACAAAAGGAGGCTTTTTTAAAAAGTATTTTTTTGCATTAGAAAGTGGATCAGTGTATTGGAAACTGAGCAAGCTCAGAGCAGTGCTTTGGTCAAGGCCTTGCTCAAGGCTCAGACACCCCTCCCAGAGACATCTCTCTAGCTATCATTAAGCATCCACTTATATCAATATGTCCCTAGTCATGGGGTGCTCAGCTAAACCGCTGTTAAATTAAAATGGAAGCTCTAATTCTTCTTACATCACCACAATACCAAAAAGCTCCATCATAACAAAGAATTAGGTTTCAAATTAACATTGGTATTTAATGCCACCCTCGTGCCAAAAGCCCTGCAGGTTTCCCTTCGTACAGCATCAGCTCTGCTCAGGTTTCCTGCAACAGTGGATAAAAGAATGGAGCATTCAAGGGACCAGCACCAGCCTTGATCCTGGCATGACACAGCAGACGCCCTCACCACGAGCAGTTGTTAGAGCTGTTAAACGTAACAATATTGTAATAACATTTAAAAGCAGCCAATGACTGTTTTATTAGTTAATGACTCAAGGAAGAGTCGAGCTAATATGGTAATGACCAATTTCAATGGGCTTACTGCCATCACAAAGTATGCTTTATAGTGGAATCGCTGTACAGTGTTCTTAATTAGCCGCTATTTTATGAACGCACAAGACGAGGATGTTGGGAAAATGCATCCCTAACTTATCTATTAATGACTGATGCTTTAATCACTAAGTTCCCTCCATCAAATTCCTGAAGTCTGCAGCCCCCAATTACTGAGTTAAGCAACACAGATCTACAAACTAGACCACAGAGTGGACAGATTCCCAGTTGCAGTTAATTGAGAGAGCAACACATTGAACAGTCAGGAAATCTCTCCCCCAGCGAGGGTGGAAAAAGTGACTTTCCCAGCTGGTGATGAACCATTGCTCTACTTCAGGGTTCCACACAGGCAACAAGCATCTCACTGAGAGTTGGCCACTGCCAAGATTTTCCTTAGTAGTATGTTTTGGGTATCAGCATTAGCTATATGCACAGGAAAGACTACCCACATCAGAACAACCCAGCTTTTAGATAGGATGACTTTTAGGCTAGTTCATCCCAGTGTCATTATGTTTCAAGGCACCAACACGATGTGTATAACCTTGCATCCATTTCAATCTGCTCTTGTTCATCTTTAATCACAGAAGATGAAGGTGCGTGACACTCGCACCACATTGCTCCGAAAAAACCCAGTGCCTCCAAAGGAGGAGTCCTTCTGGCACTTGCCCCGCATGGAAAAGGTATGAAGCACTTGAGCTTAGGAACACCTTCTAACCTTGCCCAGGTTCCCTGGTAAGTCTCTTATCTCATGAAGGTAAGATGCGAGCTCCTTACCACGGAGCTCCACCAGACCCAGACTCTGCAATGTTCCCATACCAGATGTGTTTAAACTTCAGCGTATTTTGAATTGTGCTTTTTGAACCTGGAAAAGGGGGCAGCAGTCAACCAGATGGAGGCTTATTGGCTTACTTTCTAACTTGTGGGCACTTCCATGATCTTCCCCAGATCAGAAGCACCTTTTTATATCTCCCCTCAGTACTGGCACCACCTTTGTTCTCTGCTGGTATTCCTGCAGCTGCCCTCCATGACTATAAGAATCAAGTCTACTTTTAGAAAACCTAGCATTTTAACAGCTCTCATCATAACCAATCCAAGCCACACTGGATTGAAGTGTTTCAAGACTACAATGCAATGAAAAACACAACAATGACAGTAGAGCAACAAGGTCCCAAGCTACAATAAGTGACAATTTGCTCAAATGTAACAGCTGCAGGCACAGAAATAAAGGAAAGAGGCTGCTTACCTTCAGATGACCTCAGCTAGACAGAGACCTCCAGCAAGAAGCCCTTGCCTCTACTCCCAACCCTTAAATGAGGTCTGGGCAGGGGTGGGTCCTGGCTCCAGCTCTTCCAGTCACTCAGGTGCAATGCATACACCTGAGCTCCTGTGTGTTGGCCCTGCCTTCCCACCAGGTGCTCCATCACTGCTTCAAGCCCTGACTTAGCATTTCTGCTACAAAGACTCATTTTCGCCCCAGGAGTTGGAGGTTCTCAAAAAGCCTATGCTCATGCTGTCTCCCTAAACGACCTGTTTGACAGTATTCACCCTGAGACTGAGCAAAGGATCTAGCCAGGCTACAGATGTGTACAACGCTTCCTTTAACTGATCCAAATAAGAGCCAAGGTGGTTGATTTCTTATTCTAGCGGGACATCTTCCTGAATTCATCTGCTCATCCTGCTGTGCTCCGTGGTACTTGTGTGAATTCTGCTAGCTTTGTTTGTGGTGTAAAATGCAGGGAAACTTCAAGTGAAAAGCTAGGAGGCATTTTAGAAAGGAAGGAAGACGAGCTGAGCAAGAGAGATGGAAAGGAGACACCAGAAAGTTTGAAAGCACTGAAGCCCTGCAGAGAATTGACATGGCCAAAATCATATCTGGCACTGATAAATACTATTGCAAAGGGCCTCTCAACCCTCCGCTCCAGCCCTGGTTCTGATGGTTCTGGATTTTTTTTTAACCATGAAGTTGATTTTTAACTGCAGTTTAAAACAATGAAGGGAGCCTTGTGACTTCCTGAAGCTAATTTACTTGTACAAGTTGGAGAGTTTCAACCAAGAAATGTATTTTGCACCACCTTGATGTATTCCTCTTACATCCTGTCTAAGACTGTCCGATTAGCATATGTCAGTAATCATTTATCCCAGCTGCCTGTCAGCACAAAGCTGCTGCTGCAGCTAGTGTCAGGGAAAGAACATGACCGATCGCTGTTAAACAGATTGTGTAAGTCACACGAGATACTGGGGCAAGCCTTCTCTTTAGAGCTCCTCTCACCCCAGACCTTTCCATCACTATTCATTTTTCAGCCTTCGTTTTTCTTTGTGCTCTCCCTTTTGTTTCATCCATGATTGCAGTTGGATTCCCCCCACAGCCACAGGTCTCAAACACCACCTGAGTCTTTCCCTCTCCTTTCTCCTTCCTCTCTCTTCTTCCTCTCCTTCTCAGAAACAGCATCCAGGGAGGACAAAGATCACTTTGAACAGTGTCTTCTATTTTCTGCATTCCTTTCTCATTACCTTAACCTGGGAGGTTTTTCTTTCCCTAGCTGCAGACCTAACAGGCAGTATTCATGTTAGAACTTGAATCAGTAAATTAATTGCTTAGTTGAGTTTCAGTGCATGGTTTCCTTCATGGAAAAGCAAGTTCTCAAGCATCCATAAAAGCACACCCAGTTAAGAGCAGAGATAACCCAAGGGAAGCTGCTGACTTCAAAGAATGCTTGATAGTCTCTGAACCACACTTTAAACATCCCTATAAATGTGGGTTCTTTCGAAGCAATAGCCTTGAGAGACAAGCTGGCCTAACCCTTCACCCAAACTCAGCCAAACTCAGTCATTAACCTCCATCCCCTCTTTTAGAAGGATGACAAAGAGCAGCACTCCAAAGAGGTGCGGGAGTTTGTTCTCATACCATTCCTGTTCTTGAGAAATCTCTGCACTTACCACTAGACCCACGCAAGACCTGACACCATGCTACAGCTCATGGAGGAAGCAGAAAAGAAAACAAAGAAGCTTTGCCCTCCCTGTTAATTGCCTCTGCCTGCTCCTTGCACTGCCAGGGCTGCATGGCATTACCTAGTCAATGAGTTGCTAAAGTATAGACAAATTGATTGTTTTCATTTGGTTTCAGCCCCAGTGCTTTCGAATAATGGCCCACACCATTAGGCAAACCGTGTGGTTTGCAGACCCTCCCGCGCTGGGGCTCTCTGGCTCTGCGTCTCGTTCTGCAGGGCTGACCTGGTTCATGGTCCCCTGGGCCCCCCCAGAGCCCCACTCACAGAGAGAGGCAGGGCATGGGGAGCCACTCATGTCCTGGTGGGCAGTTCATTAGAGGAAGTTGAACTGGAGGGGTTTTTACATTTATCTGTTACAAATCCAAACAGAAATTAACCCCTTGCTCACCTCAGCAAGGCATTCCAAGTGCCCTCCCCTTCTTCAATCACCCCCAAGGCAAAAGGCCTCTGTCTTGTTCCGCCTGCAATGAGCTGACCCCTCAGCTCAGGTTTTGCTAACACGGCTGAGACCATGCACCAGGACTTCTTATTTGTCTGCACTACATTCCTGAGGTCTATAAGGGCTCAGACACCCAGCATGTACAAAAACATGTGTCCTGTCCTTGTGTCACCCATCGCTAACGTTGGGTTGACTTGGGAGAAATGGCACCTTTGATGTCAAACAAATTCTGGACAAGATGTTGCTGCCAAAATACATCATCCCTACATCACTGCTGCTTGCAGAGAGCCAGGCCAGGGTGAGTCTTCAGCTGCCTCCATCTGAATCTTTGACACCATAATCCAAAGCAAGAATATTTGATGGCCATAATCCAAACCAACAGTCAGCACAGGCCACTCAGCGATAGATTTTCAGGGCTCTGTCAAGTCAGTCCAGAAGGGCATTTATTTTGGTAGCAGCACCTCATGATGTGGAAGGACAGAATTTGCACGTGTCAAAACAGCTCCGTGCTCCGTGTGTCACTGACACACAAGGTACTGGGTTTCTTTTGCTCATTAGAGAATCCCAACTTGCACAGACATCCAAGGAGGCTTTCCAGTGAGAATATTCTTGTTTACTTGACCAAACAAGGGGAGGAAAGAAAATGCAGCAACTTTGGACAACATTTTTGTCAACGTGTGCTGCCTTCCCGAGCAGATGAAACGAGCTGTGCTCGATGCGCGATATGAATAAGCGATAAGCAATTGACGAGCAAGTGTTCGGGTACCTTGGCAAAAGACTTAATTTGCAACCTGGCACAAAATCAAAGGCTCTGTCAACGACTGAGCGGCTCTCCCGCGTACGCCTTGCATTACCTGGGAAAGCTCTGTCAGGTAAATTTCCAGTGAAAGTAATTAGAGGAATCCCCACTGTATAAACTTTGCAGCAAAATTCTGGGCTCCAGAATTTGATTCTCACCAGGGATCCGATACCTGCTCGCAGCCTGATCCTTCGTCAGAATTAACAGTTGAGGTTTAAGACATACACACAAAAATGTTCTGCATTTTTTTTTAATGCCTTACCTCTATTTTTTGTCTGAAGAGCTGAACTGACAAGTGTGGCTCGTGTAATCCTGCAATTGTTGCCTTGTCAGAAAAGCCACAGACCGTGCTTAACCAACCTGTGCTTGATACACACAGCAAACAGGCTTTGCAGTGCAGCACTGATCCTCCTGGGCTTGAGGGGGACAACAAAAGTTCTTGGAGTTGGGATCTGGATACCACATAAACCAAAGAAAGCTTTCTATCACCATGGCATCAGATCAAACCTCTCTTCAGCTGGAGTTTTGGCTAAAAATACAGTGTCACCTGGTGGCTGTTCGGTGGCCCAAGTGAAATGAATTGTTGGGTAACAGTCCAGGCAGGATTCTTTAGATTTTCTTGTTTTGCCTAGCAACAGAATTACCAACAACATAACCACTTGGATCGCAGCAATGCATTTCCACGGTCCAGTCTTTCCCAGTATCTCTTTACACATTCCCTGTGCACTCAGTCTCTCTGTAGTACCCTGCATTCCCCTCTGCTGCTCTCAGTTCTTCCTTCACCTCAGAGATGTGGTGGAATCATAGAATCATTAAGGTTGGAAAAGATGCCTAAGATCAACTAGTCCAACCATCAACCCATCACCACCGTCATGGCAGCCCATCCTTCCTCTGCTGTTTCACTGCTCTCCAATATCTCCTGGTTGACAGCAACAGAACAGTACAAAAAAAAAAAAAAAATTATAAAAGGGAGGAAAGAAAGCAACAAAGAAAGAAAGGAAAAGGGAGGAGATTTTAGATCTGGCCTCTAATTGAAGCCCCAATCCAGAAGCCCCCAGACCATGGAAGCTCATGACTTCCAGTACGAGGGTGAACCAAGCCAGAGAGCCAAGCATGCTGGGCCCTGCAGAGGTACACTGCACTTCAGCATCCCTCTTTGCATCCTCACAGCCTGGGAGATGTACAGGCCAGGCTCCAGCTGCATCCAAGCCCTGATGTCCTGCTGGCAGCCAGGGCCCACTGCTGTTAGAGATCCACGCAGTGAAGGAACAGGTCTGGGTTGCAGTGCAGTAAAACCACAAATGCTGTGCTCTCTTCCGTGTAAGCCCCTACTATTGTTGCTTCCTCATACAAATCCACAGGAGTGCTTTGAACCTGTACTTGAGTTTTAGTTTGTGGCCATTCTGCCTTCTGTAGGGACTCTGTTTGCCACTTGACAACTTCATTTGCATGGCACTAAAGGCCTCCAAGTCAAAATCCCAGCCTGCCCAGACCAAGCAACCTGTGAAGTCCAGCAAATGTCTGCAGCCCTTATTTGCAGGAAGGAAAAAAATGCAAAGTCTCAGTGGGGCATTAAACACAGCAGCCAAAAATTACCGAGCGTTTTCTGAAGCCTTCCCATTTTGGCACACGCGGACCATTTGTCCCGAACTCCTTTGTCCTGATTTCCTTCTCAGGATCAGAAAGGTGGGAGGAGAAGACCCAAGCAATTCATTAAGCAAGTTCAGGATGCTACCACCGGGAAAAGCCACAGTGTTTGTAACCCTGATAACCCAACACACCTCTCCGAGCGCAGCTCAGCTTGGACAGAATAACGTCTGTTTTAAAAATACCTGCCTCTCTCTAACTTGTCATGGCATTTGTTGACAACCCTATTGAAAGCCGCTCTCAGTGCAGCTGCGAAGGATCTTTCAGCACCTCTTTCTCTTTCCTAGACAGTTTTTGAAAGGGAGGGGAAAAGAAAAAAAAAAAAAAAAAGCCATCAATACAGGGGGAAAAAGGCATCAGCAGCCAACATCAGCTGATGAAGCGCCTCACCTGGG
Organism: Oreortyx pictus; assembly: GCA_036925125.1. Classification (NCBI taxonomy): domain Eukaryota; kingdom Metazoa; phylum Chordata; class Aves; order Galliformes; family Odontophoridae; genus Oreortyx; species Oreortyx pictus. The sequence continues at coordinate 6,908,762 of JAUPFR010000022.1, forward strand.
CCCCCAGCGCACCGCCTCCAATTAAATCAAAATGGTTTGTTTTTAATGGTCTTTTACACTGACAAGTGGGCTATCATTCCAGGCCTAGAGAGCTGTCAGGGAGCCGAGGCAAATCCTCCGTTGATAATGCCCAATGCTTCCAATTAGGAGCCGAGGCCGCTCCTGGCGCACTAACGATTCCCCAGCCTCCCCCAAGGCCCCTTCGGCGTTGGCTGTTTCGTCTTCCCTCTTCCTCCGCCGCAAATTACTGACACAAAACGGAGGCGCCCCGGTGCCTCCTCACCACGCCGGGCCCCGGCCCTGTTGGATTTAATGAGGCGATGGAAGTTTTTGCGGATCTTTCGCTAAATTCTTTTCTTGTTTGACAGCTGCTTGAGTGTTGACCTTATAAAAGATTTAGTGTTTCTCATTATTTTCTGTCAAGCTTTACAAGTGATAGCTTCACGGAAATCATTTGCATCTCGATGTGCGCGCGGTTTTGTCTGCACGGGGATGCTCGGTGCAGCTCTGAGCGTGTACAGCACCCATACATTCTGTGTTTTTATTCCCTCCTCTCCACCAAAAAAAAAAAAAAAAAAAATCGACAAACACGACGCTGTTGTTTTGTGCCGTTTTGGGGAGGAAAAAAAAAAAAAAGAAAACAAGGAAAAAAAAAAAGACCAAAAAAAAAAAAAAACAACAGGAGAAGACTTGAAAGGGCCAGGATTTCTGAGGCTCTGTAAATGAGGGAGGTTTTGAGAAAGGAACACAGATTGGTTTCCTGTAAAGAGAGCTCAGGAAAGTGTTTTGTCACCCACGAAAAGCATTCGATCAAATGGATGGTGGAGGCTGGGTTGGCTGTGTGGCAGAAGCGAGGAGTGGCAGAAGCGGGGCTGGGAGCCCCCCCGGGCTGCTCAGTGCCTCCCAAGTGTCATTGCTCGGTGCCTCCTGAGCCCCCTTTCCCCTTGCAGCTCCCATTTACCTCCTGCCAGGATCTGACCTGCCTGACCACCCCACGGCGCCCAGAGACCATCCTTGGGATGCACACTGCTGCCCACCCTGCACTTCTTGCGTCTCCCACTGTGTTGGCTCTCTTACGGATCTATCTGCTTGCACCGTGCACGTGGCTGTACTCACACTTGACAAGGGATCTCTTACAGTCCTCCAGTTTAAAAGATTAGCATAACTAAGAAACCCAAAAGAAAACGATGCCCCTAAAAGCTTTAATATGCGTTCCGGGGGCTGAGTTTGTTTTACTGCCCCTCTAACTCCTTGCAGCACGGGCTGATGTTACAACACTAAAAGTGCCCTGCAGGCTTTAATCTGTCAGTAAATATGCAAAGAAAAAGAGCGAAACATTGCTTCCAATGAGCAGAAAGCAGTTGGAGCTCCATCATCCCGCAAAGAAAACCACCACGCTTGTGCCCGCAACCTGTGATCCTGTCCTGCTACAGCCAATGCTCTACGCCTGGAATTAAAACCAAGTCCTGCTGTAACAGCCCGGAACCACATCAGAGCAACGGGAGAGATCATCAGCTGTCTCTGCAGAAAGCACCGTTGGGTTCATCATTTAAAATACGAATTAGAAGAATCAGAGATGCGGATCCATCACCAGCACTCACTTCTCACACCGGTCTGTCACAGGAAGACCTCTGACCCAGGGACACCCTTATCTTGCCTCTCATTACTGACCTGGGACTAATCCATACCCCTCAGGTATCCCTCATTATGAAGGGGGGTTCCTCATTTTTTAACACAGCACTTGTTCCCTGCCTCACACCTGGTGCTTTCCACTTACTCATGCTGCGGCATCACTCACAACTTTGTCAAGGACTCCGCTAATTTTAATTACAGCCAGCTCTGGCTCAGTGTGACATTTCTCACCCAGGAGCTTTGTACCAGCCCGGACTGAACAAACTGCTGCTGCTTCCCCCGCGGCCTCAACCCAACCCCACGCAGAAACCCTGCCCGGCTCCCAGCTCCCAGGAATCACGTCCATGAGAAGCAGCTCAGCCATCCTCACATACAGCCCAGCTCTGGCCCCGCGCAGATCAGGGGGAGGAACTGCTGCACCTGCAATGGGAGGTCAGGGCTGGCCCTGCTGGGGGCTGTCCCTGCCTCCTTGGGGGCTCTGGGGATGCCCACCCATCTCTGCAGCCTGGGCTCTGCCTTCCCCTGCCCTCCCAGCCAGGGGTTGTGTGGAAGCAAGAACATCCAGAAACAGCTTTCTGAAGTCAGGCACTCAAATGCAAATAGAAGCACCCGGATGCCTTTCTCCAGAGTGGGGGAATAGCTAAATATGCTTTGTTTGTCTTGATTAATGAGATTACCAGCAAGCTTTTCAGGGCAAAGACTGCTGTGTATTTTTACATATGCAAAAGCTGACATCCATCCAGCCCGAGCAGGGCGGGGGAAGCGGGAGGAAGCTCAGCACATCCACACGAGGCAGATCTATGGCACAAGGCATTGTCAGGGCCCCCGGTGGTAACCCCACTCCAAACACGAAGACACGCTCACACGTCTCAGTAAACCTGTACCGATTTGCAGCCTTGGCCGGCTGCTCGCGTAACCAACCATCTATCTGCTCCTTTTGCTATAGGTTGGGCCTCGTCTCTGTACTTTTCCAGCCCGTGGTGCTCATAAGAAGGCGTTCAGTGCTTCCCACTGAGAAGTGCCCACCCCCCCAGGGCAGCCACACGGTGAGCTCGGCTCTGGACCTGCACCCACCACAGACATAGGATTTCTCAGGATTTAAAGTGTTACCTTCATTCATATATAGCCAAATAAATCGAACGTGAACGACAAGATCCCGTTTCAGCCCGTCCATTGCTTCACACCCGAACCCCCCCATCCCCATCCCCTGTCCCCGGTACCGGGGTCCCCCGTGCCGGCCCCGCTCGCCCCGGCGCTCCTTGTCCTGCAGTGACACCCACTGGTAACGCGGCTCTACCGCTGCCGCAGGCTCCCCACCGCCCGCCTCGCTCCCTGCAGCCCCTCGGGTCGATTTTCCTGCCCATTTTCCCCACCCGAACACCACCCCCACCCGCCCCGCCCGCCCTCTCAGACGGACACGTTTCGGGAAGCGGGAGCATCCCGAGGAAACGGGTTTGAGGGGCAGCTAGGTGTGCTTTGTGTGAATACAACAAGGTGCTGGAGGAGCTGCATCCTGCAGGGACATCGGTGCAGCGCAGCATCTCTTGTCCCCCCACCCCCCCCCCACGATGTGGTGGTGCCCCGCCATGGCCAGCAGGCCCCGTTCCTCCAGGGTCACCCCGTGGCTGCAGGGCAGGGGGGGGACAGGGATGAGGACACCCATGCAAACACATCATTTGGAGCCCACCAAGTGGGACACGGAGGCAGCGTGTGCTGGTGCTCCACCAGCCTCGTTCCTGGGCACAGTAACGCTCCTAAGCTGCTTTTCAGCCTCTGTGAGAGAGGAGCTGCCAGGATGGACCTGGGCTCTGCTGCACAGGGTTTTACCCTTTGGGGTTCGGCACGGCCTTGGGTGCCCCGGGGTTCTGCAGGGTTCAGCTCAGCCAAAGGAGAAAGCTTGCTACTGATGTAAACCCACACTGCCAACGTCACCACCCGAATTAATGAGCTCCTAACTGCTGTAGAGGGGATGCCATGCACGGGAAGAACAGGGCACATTTCTGCCTTGGAGAGTCCAGTTCTGAAATAATAATAACGTTAATAATTCGTATTAATTAATGTCAGTCACGCTGACACCAGAACATGAGCAGGGGGAGCACCTGTAGCTGCTGGGAACGCCAGGTGTGGTCTCAGGCCTTGGCTGGGGATGGCAGAATACAGTGTGCGCTCAGGGAGAAGGGCTGGACACCCCCTCCTCGCCTGCACCCCATAACTGCACAGAGAGCAGAACTGGAGGTCTCCTAGTGACAGTTTGAAGGCCAGTGCTCGACGCAAGAGGGGGAACCCCAGCAGCAGGATCACCACTCAAAGCCGTGCCTACACATGTGATTATAACGCAACCCCAATCCCATCCCTGACTCATCTTTTGGGTCCCACTCCTGGCCCCAAATCCAACCTCAGTGCTGTTCCGAGAGCCCATCTCCATCCCAGACTGGTTGGACTGGGTGGGTTGCTGGAGCCCAGCATGATGCGGAGAGCTGCAAAACCCCATGGGGATCTCTGCCCCATTTCTCACTGGGACCAGTTCCCGTGCGTCTCTTGCTCTGTTGGATGCTGACAAAGCAGTGCCAGCAGCTGAAGCACAGAATCACAGAATCATTCCGATTGGAAAAGACCTCTAAGATCCCCCAATCCAACCCCAACCCACCCCGCCGTACATACCCACCGACACATCCCTCTGTGCCGCATCTCCACGGCTCTGGAACACCTCCAGGGACGGTGACCTCACCACTCCCCGGGCAGCAGTGCCAACGCCTGACCACTCCTTCACAGAAGGGATTTCTCCTAACACGGGGGGACGCGCAGCCCCGAGCCGGGTCCGTTGCACCCCCAGACTTGGGGCAGAGGAGGGGGCTGATGCAGCTCTCCCCCTGTCCCTGTCCACCTGCGGGGCTCCTTTGTTCCCTGCCCCGCTCGCAGTCAGCCCCGAGCCGGGGCGGAGGGCAGGAGGTGGGGGGCCCTGCCTGGCCGCTGCCCGACAGCTGGCAGCCGTGCTGCCCGGGGGGGCCCTGCCGCCTCCAAGCTGCCGGCCGAGAGCGGCTTTGGAAGAGGGACAAGATGCAGCTGCCCGGCCGGGAAGGGGAGAAAAGGAGGAAATCGACCATTTGAGAAATAACCGGCAGCATCGCTCTGAAGTCGCGCAGCTCCACGCACTCGGGTGCGGACGTTTTCCTCCCGTCTGCCCCCAGGAAAAGAGCCCGGGAGGAGGAGGAGGGAGAGCGGTCGGAAGGTGGGAGCCCTGCGGGAGAGTGCGACAGCGGCACAATGTCCCGACGGGGCGGGAGGGGGAAAAGGGAAAACCGGGGCGTGCGGTGCGGCGGCTCCAGCCGGGCCGGGGGGGGGTCTTTGGGGCGGTCATTGCCGATCTGACGGCAGCTCCGGCGCTCCGGAGCTCGGCACCCTGCGGCCCCGGGTTTGCTTTTCCGAAAGGCTCTCTCCTCCCGTTAAAAACCGATTTCAGCGAGAGGATTCAACGAAATCCGAAGCTCCGGGGCTCAGCTCCGGGGCTCAGCTCCGGGGCTCAGAGCTGCCGCCTCTACGCTGGGGCTCCGGGAAGGGTCCAGCGCTTTTCCTTACCGTTCGTTCCTGATTATTATTACTATTGTATTTCTGACGCTCAGCAAAACTTTCACCGCTCGAGAGCGAGCGGCGGAGCAGTTAATTGCGGGGAGGCGAGCGGAAAGCAGCAGCCCTCCGAATACCCCCCCGCCCCCCCCCCGCGGCTAATCACCCCATTACGAGCCCCATCAGCGCCATAATGACAGCAAAGAGGGCGGAAACCGCCCGGAAAGCGCGGGGACCCGGGCGGCAATTAATTCGCGTTAATCAAGCTGCGAGGTGTCACCGGCAGAGAGTGACAGCCCCCAAAACGCCTCGCGGCCAATGGGCGCGTTCACGCGGCTGCGGAGCGGGGGGAGCGAGAGCCGGAGCGGCACAAGTTCATTCCGTTTTTCTCCCCTTTTTTTAATTTTTATTTCCATTTGTGCATCGTTTTTAACCCCCCCCACCCCCACCCCCCACCCTCGGAGAAGCCGCTGTCCGAAGTGCTGAAGCCGGAGTGACTTCGGCCGCTGTCCGAGGTCCTGAATTCGGCATCCGGAGTGACTCCGGGCTCCGGTAGCGGTGCTTTGACGCTTTGACTTCGGTTTGACTCCGGTTCTCCCGCTCTCCCATCCCCCCACCCCCATCCCTCCCTCCCCCCGGATCCCCCCCGGCGCTGTCCGAGCTGCTGTCGGGGAAGGGGGGTGCCGCGGCGGCCCGAAGGCTCCCACCCCCTCCGCCCTCCCCTCGCCCTCCCCGTTGATTTCTGGATCATTAAGTGGTTAAGGCGCTGCGGAGCCCTCACTATCGATCGCTGCCTCCCCACCTCCGGCTGGCAGCCCCCAGCCCCGCGGCTCCGGGCAAGGGTGGGGTGGCCGGGAAGGGGCCCCGGGTGAGGTTGGGGTCGGTCCTTTCCCCCCTCCCCCCCCCCCCCCCCCCCCTATCCTCACCTCCCCACCCCCTCGGCGGCCAAAGTTTGACTCTGCCTTCCTCTCCCCCCTCTCCTGTCTGTCTGTCTGAGTGCAGCTGGGCGCGATGCTGAAGACGGAGCAGCCCTGGATGTAACGCGCGGCGCCTCGGAGAGCCCTGCAGCAATCGCTGCCCGGATCCCACGCTGAACTTTGCTCCATTTTTTTTTTTTTTTTTTTTTCCCCTTTTCGCTTTTTTTTTTTTTTTTTTTCCGCTTTTTATTTTTTATTTTTATTTTTTCCTCTCGCTTTTTGTTGCTGTCGTCGTCGCCGTTTATTGTTAATTACCGTTACCAACCCGCTTCCGCCGCCGCCCTCCCCTTCCAATGCCTGTGTGAGCGCCGGCACCTCGCGGGGGCCATGGAGGGCTCCACCGGCTTCGGGATCGACTCCATCCTCTCGCACCGAGCCGGCAGCCCGGCCGTGCCCAAGGGGGACCCGCTGGTGGGAGACGGCCGCTCCCCGCTGGAGCTGAGCCCCCGCTCGGAGGGCAGCAGCGGGTGCCCCTCTCCGCGTTCCCCGGAGGCGGCGGTGCGGCCGGGCCTGGACCCGCACCTGCAGCCGGGGCAGCTCTCGGCTCCTTCCCAATCCCGAACCGTCACGTCCTCCTTCCTCATCAGAGACATCCTGGCCGACTGCAAGCCCCTGGCCGCCTGCGCGCCTTACTCCAGCACCAATGGACCTCACGGCGGGCAGGAGCCGGCGGGCAGGATCCCCACCAAACCCGGAGAGGACTTTAGGGAGAAAATGGAAAAAACCACCAGCAGCTCCTCGTCGGACTCCGAGTACAAAGGTGAGAACCGCGCAGCCCTTTGCGGGGCCCCGGAGATAAAAAGAGAGGGGGGTCGGGGGGAGAGAAGAAGGGGAGGGGAAGGGGGGGGGGGGGGGGGGGGGGGCCGTGGCAGCCCCCGAAATGAGAGTGGGGTCGGCACCAACTTGGGGAAACTTCGGGACGGAGCGGCGGGGCCGCGCGTGGGGCCGTGGGCGCTCCGGGGATGCGCAGAGCTGCGATCCGCGGACACAGCGAGGTTCTTTCGTTCCTAATCCGAGGGGAGGAGGGAAGGGAGACCCCGCCCGGGAAAACGCGAGGAAAATAGAAGAAAATAATAATAATAATAATAATAATAATAACAGCAGCAAATGAAAATGATCCCGGGTTTCGTCTGGTATTTCCGCTGCTCCGGTGTGAAACGAATAAGAAAAGTCGGCGGGGTTGGAGCCGGGTTGTGTTATCGGTACTATCAGTCCCGGTGTTGTTTTGGAGGGGGGTTCGGAAGCGAGCACGGCGGCCCCGGGGCCTCTCGGGCCCCCACAGCCTCTGCCCGGGCCGGAACGGGACGGGAGCGACACGGGGGGGTCGGCATCGACCCTCCCCACCATGGAGCTCATTCTGCCGGCAGCTCCCGTCCCTCCCGTCCCCATCGCCCCAGCAAAAAGAAAAAAAAAAATAGAAACAAAAACCAAACAAACAAAACCCAGAAACATACTTCCAACCGGGAAAATTGTTCGCAGGGCCGGGGGTGGCCCCAAAGAGCCCCGAAATGCCGCGGGGGGGTCCGCGCTGTGACCGAAGGACGGGGCCGGGGGTGAGCGGGGGGGCAGCGGGGGTCGGCCCCGCCGCTGCGAACGGATCGAAAACGGCCGCGATCCCCTCCGAGGGTTTTTTGTTGGTTTGTTTGTTTGTTTACTTTTTTTTTTTTTTGGGGGGGGGGAAGGCGGTTTGGTTTTGTTTGTTTGATTTTTTTTGTTGTTGTTGTTTTATTTGTGTTTTTTTTTTTTTTTTGGGGGGGGGGAAGAGAAGTTGTGGGTTTTGGGGGTTTTCTTTTTTTTTTTTTTTTTTTTTTTTTTTCGGTCCTCCATTCCCCTCCCGCAGTTCTCGCAGCCTTTAATCCGCTTTCCCAAAAAGGGGCCGAGATTGGAAAAAGCGAGGGAGGAAAGAAGGGAGGGACGGAGCAGGGCCGGGGAGAGAGCTGAAATGGGGGAAACCCCTCTTAAACAGGGGAGAAAAGGCCGCTGACTTGGGGGGAAAAACCTTATTTAAACGCAGTGAAAACTCGGCATACACGGAGGTAAAAACCCTGCTCGAATGGGGGGAAACCGTAAGAAATATATATCTATCTCTGAACTAGGGGTAGAAACAGCGCCCAAATGGGGTTTAAAGTCCTGGCGTCGAATGGGGCGGCACAGGAGGGCCCCCGCTCCCTCCGATCCCTTTCTGCCACTTCGGACATCGCCTTTTTCGGACAACCCCCCCGAGTCCGCACCCGCAGCAACGGCCCCGAACCGCACAACCCCTGGCCGCGGTGTTCCCCGTCGGGTCAGCTCGGAGCGCTGGGGACACACACGCGGAGCAGCACCGGGAACTTTTTCTGGGAGCCGATGCTGAGCCCCAGGAGGAGGGAGGTTGGGGGGGAGGGGGGGGTTGGATTTGCCTTTCCCGGAGGGCGGGTGGAGAAACTCCGCCAAACTTTGGGACCGGGCCCGGACCCCCCATCCCCGGTGCCCTCATCCCCCACCCCCGGCGCTCTGTGCCCGCTCGGCCGGAGCGGGGGGTTCCGGCTGAAGGCTCTCGTTCCCCGGTGGCTCAATTAACGGGATTATCGTCTTCCTACAGAGAGGCATCAGCTCGCGGCCCGCGCAGCCCCTGCCCCGCTAACCCCCACCACCGGGAAATCGAACAGAAACCCGCAAACACCCGCGGACGCCGATTTCTGCCATATAATCCTCCGGGAGGGGGAGAGGGAGGGCAAGGCGGGCACCGCCACCGACTCGTTTTTTTAAGGGTTGTTTTTCTTTTCTTTTTGTTCATTTTTAGCTTCCTTTTTTTTTTTTTTTAATTTTGTTTAACGCATGTTTTTTTTTTTTTTTTTTTTCCCTTCTGCTGTTTCCCGTTTCACCGCTTAAATCCCCGCCGGTGCGCACAGCCCCGGTACCGAACCGCGGCCCCCGACTTTTCGTTCGAGGCTAAAAGCGGCCCAAACGCGGTCACCCCGCATCATTTCGTTGTGAGGACGACTGCAGACCCCGCAGACGTTCCTCTCTAAAAGAAAAAATAAATAAATAAAATAAAATATAGCGGCCTCAGCGCCTTGATTTTGGAGTTGGGTCCGTTCGGGGGTTATAAAAAAAAACAAACAAAAAAAAAACCAAAAAAACGTTTAAATAAAAAATAAAAATTAAAAAATAAAAAGGAAAAGAGATCCAACGAGAGAAAAAAAAAAATAATCAGGGAAGGGAAAATTAAAAAGTGAGAGAGATGTGTATAAATAAGGGAGAAAAAGAAAAGCGGAGGAGGTTCTCCGGGCGGAGCGGTGCCGTTGGGGCTCAGGCGGTTCGGTCCCCATCGCTCCGCCGGGCCGGGCCGGGCCGGGCTCCCCGCAAAGCCCCGCGGGTCGGAACTGGGAGAAGTGCGGGACAAACGCGCCGTGAATCCAGGTGGTTCCCCGAGCTCTCCCGTCCGTTTTGCTGCTACCGCGCGTCGCCGCTTTCTTCTGACCGCTTTTCCAGTCCCTTCCCGCACTGATCCGACCTCTCTTCCTCCAGTGAAAGAAGAAGGGGACCGGGAGATCTCCAGCTCCCGGGACAGCCCCCCGGTGCGGCTGAAAAAGCCTCGCAAAGCCCGCACCGCCTTCACCGACCACCAGCTGGCCCAGCTGGAGCGCAGCTTCGAGAGGCAGAAATACCTGAGCGTGCAGGACAGGATGGAGCTGGCCGCCTCCCTCAACCTCACCGACACGCAGGTGAAAACGTGGTACCAGAACAGAAGGTAAAAAACGCACCGCTCGTCCCCTCCCGCCCCACCGCGCCCGCCCCGTGCTGCCCCTCTCCCGGCCCCGCAGCCCCGAGCTGTGCGGTACGGAACCCCGCACCGACCCCGCCCCACAACCGGGGGGGGGGTGGGGGGGGGGATGCGTACCCCCAGCCCCGGCCGGCGGGGAGCAGCGGGCTTCCAGCGAAACACAACAGCATAACACATCGACCCATTAATAATAGATAGCAATTACTGCTCCGGCCATCAATAATTAACACCCCTTACAGTAATTACACAATTATTATTATGATGAATAATTTACTGGGGGAAATAGGTTTAGCGCTTCAGCGGCGGAGCCGTAAAAGGGTCGAAGACATTTGGCGGCCCCGATTGATTCATCCGGACGGCCCCGTCGGTGCTGTCCCCAAACCCGACGGAACGGGGGACACGGAGCGCGACTCCCCCCCCCCCCCCCCGGCCCCCCTCTGCCCCCACATTTTAACCCTCGCTCCCCGCGATTTCAGCCCCACTTCACGCTCCGCAATGCCCGGCGGCTTTGCCCACCCGTCGGGGCTTTTAGGCGGCGCGGTCTGTGCGTAAATATAAGAGAGATATACGTACGCATATAGACAAGTTTATAACGCAAACGAACGCACCGCACCGACCCCGCGGTCCCTCCCGGCCCGGAGCGATCCGCGCTGATCTGGGAGCGCTGCGGTGTCGGTTCTGAGCACCGCACCGCGGTTCGGTGCCGGCGGGGCTGCCCGGAGCGCGTCCCGCACGAGATACGGGCTGCGGGATTTGTTACCCCCCGGGGCTGAGCACCGGGAAGGGGATCCCGTATCGATCCCGGTTTGGAACGCAGTGATTTGTATCTCCTGCTCTCTGTGCCTCCGGGATGCGCGGGGACAGCTAAATCCTCTCGTCCCGTCAGTGAGGGCTACGTCTCTCCATCCCACCCCATCCCATCCCATCCCACCCCATCCCATCCATCCCATCCATCCCATCCCATCCCATCCCATCCCATCCCATCCCATCCATCCCATCCATCCCATCCCATCCCATCCCATCCCACCCCGGGATCCAGCGACAGAGCCCGAGGGAAGGGGGACACTCACGGGCGGGGGGGAAGAACCGGGAGCATCCTTCAGAGCATCCCCACCCCTGACCCCCTGTCTCGGTTTGTCCACCCCCAGGACCAAATGGAAAAGGCAGACGGCGGTGGGCCTGGAGCTGCTGGCCGAGGCTGGCAACTACTCAGCCCTGCAGAGGATGTTCCCCTCGCCCTACTTCTACCCGCAGAGTTTGGTCTCCAACCTGGACCCCGGCGCTGCCCTCTACCTGTACCGCGGACCCAGCGCTCCGCCCCCGGCCCTACAGAGACCTTTGGTGCCCCGCATCCTCATCCACGGACTGCAGGGCGGCAGCGAGCCCCCCCCGCCCCTCCCCCCGCTGCCCGGCGTCCTGCCCCGGGCCGCGCAGCCCCGGTGAGCCCCGGCCCCGAACCCCGGGCTTGGGGGGAGGGGGGCCGGAGGGGGCCATCCCAGCCCTGGGGCCGCGAGCAAGCGACAGACTCCCGCTTCCTCCCCCCCCAAATATAAATATATATATAAACGAGACCCCCCCCCTCCTCCCCTCCACACACACACCACCTTCTTTTTTTTAATATATAAAGTACGAAAGAACGGGAAGAGCTGCTCCCCCCCCCCCCCCCCCCCAAACCCCCCACCCAATCCGATGCTGCACCGGGGGCACGGGGAGGGGCTGCCCGGGGGGGGAGGTGGGGGGTCGACACCCCCCAGTTCGGCAGGAGCCGGAGAGGATCCTCCTCACTCATCCCGGCCTCGCTCCGGTGGGGGGGGAAGGGGTGGGATCGGGAAGAACCGGGGGGTACCGACCCCCCCCTCCCCCTTTCCCTCCCGCAGTGATAACTTTGGGATCTCCGTAACCGGAAAAAAAAAAAAAAGAAAAATAAAAAGGAAAAAAGAAAAAAAAAAAAGGAAAATGAAAAAGAGAAAAAAAAAAAAAAGAAAGAAAGAAAAAGCGGCAAAATGTAAATACCGCGCGCAAAATGTATATGAATTATTTATTTGTGAACCCTGAGGGCGTATTTGTGTAAGTGATGCTTTGTCCGTCTGTATCCCGGGGCCGGCCCGGCCGGGGCGGGGGGAACCCGGGGGCAGCTCCCGCTCCCGTCCCCCCTTTTTTAAATGTGGAAATAAACTTCTTTACACACGAACGGCTCCTGCCTGCTCCGGGCTCTCTGCCCTCCCCACCCCGTACCCCCCCTCTCCCCCCCCCCCCCCCCCACTCTCGGGGGAAGAGGAAAGCGGGGTTCGCTCCCACTGCCGGCATCCGCCCGGTGAATTATTAACGCTAATCTTAAGCGTATAATTGCCTAAGTGCTTTAAATGATCGCTTTGGAAAATGGATTGTTTCCACCCTTGAAAAGTGTCGCTCACATGGCTGCGGCCGTGGGCCCGGCAGCTGCTCCGGGACAGCCGGGCAGCGGCTCTCCGGCTCCGGGAGCCGACAGATGGGCTGCGGGCTGTGCCCGGCCCCGAGCCCCCCCCAACCCACCCCCCCCCCCAACCCCCCGAGCAGAGCTCCCCGCCCCGTCCCCGGAGCTTTGGGCTCTGGGGCTCCGCGAAATGCGCGGCCACGCTCCGAGCGGAGAGCCCCCGGCTTTTGTGGCCGGAGCGGATCCTTTGCATGTGAATGGGGGAGTTTGGTAAATCCCCGGACCTCGGAGAAGAGGAGGAATGGGGGGGGGGGGGTGGGGGGGGGTTGGGTGCTCCCAGCTCCGGGTTAATGAAGTGGGAAAGGAGTCTTTCAGAGCGCCCTGCAAACATCCCCCTCCGCGGGCAACAAACCCCGTCCCCAATCCGACATGGATTGACTTAAACCCGGGGGATAAGTGCTTTAAATTAATCTCATTGAATAAGAATGAGGCCCAAACAAAACTCTTTAAAATCATATTAAAAATCGATCAAAGGACAACTTGCAGTGGGTGTGCTCTCCGCGGGGCGAGGAGCGGGCGGCAGCCTTCCTCCCATCCGCGCAGCAGGAACGCCAATCAAAGGCGCTCTCTAACATTTAATTGTCCTCGTAGCCGCGGCTGATTCCTCCTCTGACATTAATGAAGTACAAGGCTTCGTCACACGTCGGTAATTGCGAGATTCACATTTGCCCGTTTCACATCTGGAAGGAGGAGGTGGGTTCAAGGGAGAGGGACCGGCGGAGCCAGACAAAGCCAGCTCCCAGATCCAAAGGTTTGGGAAAGGCGATGTGCGAGGTGGGCTCTTCTTGGAGAGAGGCACCATGTGCAGAGGGGGCTGTGGGACCCCCAAACCCGTTCCTGGCTCCTGACCCCATGGCTTTAACCAGGGCCTGGAACGAGAGCTGCTCCGCCAACACACACGGAGACACGAACGGAAGGGAACCTACACACCTGGATTTAGCTGATGTTTCACCATTCTGACAGCACTGCTCCAAAATGGAGAGCTCAGAGCTGCTCCTGACCCCTCACCGGGCTGATGGAGAACACCAACCAACGCAGCAGGCAGCTCCTGTGGCTTTTTGCCTTAATTAGCTGTTGGTGCATCTCGGCAGCAGGGCACAGGGTGCCTGGTGTCCAGCCATGCAGGTCCCCGTTTTGCTTTTCCCTCTCCCAAAGCCTCAGCACACATGGATGCTCTGGTTGCAGGGCAGGGAGCACACAGCCCGGCCTGGAGGAGCAGGGGACGTGGGCTCCCATTGCTGGGAAGGACACGGAGCCAGAAGGGCGCAGACAAACGGGGGGAAAGCAAACCTGCAGCAGAAGGGGAGCTCGAGAGGAAGGCTCCATAGTGCTGCTGTTACAGAGCCAGCTCCAGGCTGCAGGACAACCAGGCCCTGCTGCTCACAACCACGCCAAGCCAACCTGCTCGAAGCCAGCACTGCCACAGTCACACTTCCACCGGACGCCTCGAAGAGCCAAGCTGAATCACGAGCTCTCCAGCCCGGCCCCGACCCCGCAGCACTGATCCTCAGCCACAGCACCCTGCAGGTCCTGCTGGTCCACGGGGCAGCTGCAGCTCGGCCCCATGCCCTGCACCCCGGCTCGTTAAGGGGGTGCTTGGAGTTGAGTACAAATTAACTGCAAACTGTACTACGACCTGAACGAGGGGAGGAACACGGATAGAGCTGAGAGCAGACAGAGGGCTGCTGAAGTGTAACTAAGGGCAGAATTGGGCTCCTGCTGTCTCAGCTACAACTTAAAGGCATTTTGCACTTTGGCAAAATGAAGTTTACTAAACTGAAGAGCAAACTAAACTAAGAGCAAACCAGCTAGGTTAGCTCCAGGTGTGCCCACCTCCTCTACTTTTTTTTTTTTCCCCAGCCACCCGTTAACCCAGCCCTCCCTGCTAACAAAGATACCCAAGCATTTTGCTTTGAAACAAAAAAGCATTTGGTTGTCACATTACCGTGTGTGTAACGTTACTCAGTGCCAACATCAGACTTCCTGGAGTCTCACTGATGCAGCCACAGTGCTGTTACCATGGATTTACCAAGAGCCTCTGTTGATTTGTATGAGCCAGAAGGGCAGGCCCTCTGCCCTCGTGCCCAAGATCACTTCTTCCCAAACTCACACTCCTCTGTGTCGCTCTCTCTGAGTCATTTTCATCCTCCGGAGTTTCGCTTCTGTTTTTTAAGCTGACATTTGCCTTTGACCTGACTGGTCCTCCAAACAGTAATCCCAGAGCCAGGTGGGTGTCGTTGTTTTTATCTTGGTCTAATAAATACTAGTAATTTTTCTCTCTCTCTGCAAAAATGTGGTTTATTTTATGCCAGAGTCTTTTCTTAAATAGTCAGAAAAGGACTGCAGTAAAACCGGTGCTGTTTGGAAACTGCCTGGGAGGAAAGGAGAATCATTTCGGTTCTCAGAGTAACATTCGCTTGAGAAATTAAATACTTTCGTACCGATTTCTCCCCTCCTACAGCTCTTAGTGTGACTCACTGCAACCCAGCAGCAGGTGCCCTCAATTCTGCGCTCACAAAGTGGGCATTGTTCTCGTGACTTTGTCCCCTTCTGCTGCTGGATTGGAACCCTCTCTGGCCACAGGGGTGGGCTGCGTGCGGCCCCTTCCCTACAGGAAGGCTCGGGGCCATTGGGGCACTGGAAGCAGCACGGGGAGGAGGTGGGTGAGCACCTGCAGGGGTTTGCAGGTCTCCTGCAGGAACCCTGCTCGCCCCACACCACACTCTGACCCACCAGAGCTCAGGTCTCATTACACATGCTGGGCAATTGCCACGTTTGGGATAGTGCTGTGCTCCTTTCCTCGGACACGGATATCTGTTGGTGAGAGAACAAAAAAACAGCACACGGGAAAAGCATGAAATTAAATCTGTTAGCTTGGGACGTACTGAAATAAAGCAGAGTGTGAGGCCAAGCCAAAGCTGGGAGGACCTTGAAAGCCTGGGTTACTAGTGGGAAGCGTTAGCAAGGCTCTGCAAAGAGGCTTTCATGTTCAGAGAGGTGAGACATTTCATACATATTCTGCATTTCATAATTAGGTATGACAATACGCTGCAGGCAAAGGAGAAGTTTGGAGATGGCTGCATTCCACTCTGGCTCCTTTCTACGGTGACAACGTTTGTTCCCAAACTCAGACTTTTGACATGAAGTTTTGTGCCCATGAGTTCTGCCCCAAAGGGACCATGTGTCATTACGCTGAAGAGTTCTCCACAAGTCGACCAATTTCACTGCAACTGGGGAGACCCCTCGGGGGCAGCAGCCTCTGACTCACAGTGTCCAGGGACAACTCTTGCCCTGGTGTGCAGAGGGAGGGCGGCAGCGATCGCTGTGCTACCTGTGACAGCAGCAGGGGAAGCAGCAGCCCCCTCTCCCTCCTCCTAAACGTGCACCTTGAGCACCTCCTCCACCACCACTGCTTCTCTGTCTAAAAATAAGTGAGCAAATGTTTGTAGAGTGCTTCCACGGGGCCTTGAAACACGAACGTGCCTCCTTTCTGAACACACCTGTCTCACTTTGAGGTTACACAGACATCACGTTCCTCAGAAAGCTGTCATTAAACTCTTTATTTTTCTTGCAAAAATATCGCCTTAGAAACAAGTTGCATCGTCAGGAAGCCACACACAGCTGCAGCAGTGCAACAGGACACGTCTGGGTTCAATTCCATTTGGAACTATGGCATAGGAGGGAGGAGGTCAGCATCCCCAAGGCCCCTCCTTGTCTGCCTGACAAACTGAACCACTGCTCAGTCAGTCTGGCAGGTCACCCTGAGACCGGGTGCTCGTGCAGCTTGTAACTGGGAGGTCCTGGCTCATACTGGTTTCTGCTGGTTGCCAGGTTTTCTCTGCTTTTTCTTCTTCTTCTTCTTGACCTTGGAGACACCAGTGTCCAACCCGCTGGAATATTCAGATCTCAAGATCTCGGCCAGGCGATGTTTGCCACGGGTCTTCTTGAGAAGGTCAGACCTGGGCAGGGGGAGGAGAACAGGAATTAGATTTCTTTGGCTCTGAAATGCTGCTAGGTGGGTTACTCATTTTACAGCTGTGGAAAGTGACATTTGCGCATTAGCAGAAGAACAGCATCCTTTTCTTGAGGCTTGATTTGAAATTCTGTCTCATGCAAAATTAGATATTGTTGTGACAGGTTTTCACAAAGGTGGCAAAATATCATGCCGTTTTTAAAAGCAAGCCTTTGTTCTGTACAAATGCTCTTGCAGGGGTGGTGGGGAGAAGGAGGGAAGGCTGTGTGCTGAAGGCTGATGAATTAGGTGACACAGCAGTTTGAAAATTGTAATAATGATAATAAAAAAGACGACGAGCTCCAAGACACTGAACAATGGAAACATTTTATAAACAGAAGCTGAAACCCACAGCTTGAAAGCAGGAATCCCAAACAAACAATCAACAAAAAAAAAAAGATTTCAAGAGTGTAACGCCAGCAGACTCTTCCCTTGCATTGTCCTGCAGACATCACATGCACCTTGCAGCACTCCCTCTCTCCAGAGACCAGCTTTTGCAAGGGAAGCCGCATTCTGCCCAGCCTCTAAACTCCAACGTGGATCTCCCTGCAGCCTTAAACTGCCAGCTATAAATATAAAAACCCACTCAGCATTTTTCACCACAAGTTCTGCCACTGTCCTGCTCTGTGACCTTGGGCAAATCTCATCCTCGTTGCTGCTGTATCCCTCTCTTAACTATCTGAACTGCAGTCCCTTCAGTGGAGGCACCGTTGTTTCGCACCATGTTCCCATAGTCCTCAGCACGAGGGGCCATCCACAGCAATTGGTGCCTGCACATCCCACTCTTTGGTTTATTAAAGACCAGAACCAGATCCCAAACTTCTCCTGAGAAGTAAGCAGAAGTCCATCTAAAGTACAATGAAGGAATACAACAGAAGCCCCACGCCCATTCCAGCATGCTTTGTTGATAATGCACGGACTTCAGCAGTCCTAAAGGGTGCAGCCATGCAGCACTGCTCTTCACAGATCCTTCAGGTGTCCAGAACCATGCTGGGGACCACAGATTCTTGGCTGCAGCAACCGATGAACTCATTCATTAGGAGGGAGGGAGGGAGGGAGGAAGGAAACTCTTGGCTATCTGGGATATTTGCTTGCCCCTTTCCCACAGCTCATTTTCCATCCCTGTGTAGTTCTCACAGCTGGAATCTGTTTGATAGGAAGGCTCTGAATGATAAGAAGGATGGGCTCTCTGGGACTTAAAGCCTGGAAGACAGAGGGGAGAAAACTCTGCTGTCTTTGGTGCAGACTCCAATCTCTCACTCATTGAAGACCCAAACTCTGCACCGGCAGAAGGGTTAGAGGCTGGATGCAGCAGAGAAGTAAGACCCACAGCCACTGCCTGTTTTGAAACCACAAGAAACTAAGGGAAAAAGACAGCACTGGCTCTAGTGAAGCAATTATGCTGCTGGAAAGACCTACCTACAGTACCTCCACAGATGCACCTTGTCAGACTGCCTTCCTACACACACATGGCACCGCAGCACAGAGGGGCTCCAGGGGTGCACACACAGCACCAGTGCAAGGTGTGTCCTCAGCCACTCAGCTCTGCTGGAACAACTTTGTAGGGTACATCTGCAGATGTATTTCCTGCCCAGACCCCTCCATCACTTGACAAACTTTCTCTGTGACACTTTTGTTGTGTCTCCATGCGTTTACAACAGTAATTCAGGGTTACCAAGCAACAGATCAGTTAACTTAACAACACGGGACTATCTGCTGCAAAAAGACAAGTAATCCACCAGTAGCTGCCAGGCTGAATTTCAGCTCAGCAGGGAGGTTGTCCAACACTTTATTATCAATCAGGTGAAATCATTGCCCAATTAGTAAATCAATACCTCCTGCTGTGGTGATCAGCTGTACACAGGAAAATAAAAATGTGGGGAGGGGGGAAATGAGAGGTTTCTCCCTCTAACGAGGGCCACAAAAAAATCAATGAAGCTGTGCTGTGGAACCTGTGCTGATCACTGGAAGTAGAAAAGCAGCTGTCAAAGCCCCGATTAACCACAAGATGCAAGAGCCACCGGCATCAGTGACAGGCTGCAGTGACAGCATGCAGGGAAAGTGCACCAGGTCAGGATCCCTGGCCAGATTCTTATCCCTGGTGTGCTGCTGCTAACCTATACATCCCCTTCTCTGCTCAACTGGCGAGTGTCTCCGGGGTTCTGCTAGAAGAGCCAAGCTAACAAGGAAAGGTGCCCTGTGGTTATGAGACAAAACCCAGGAGAATGGAGAGAGACCTCAGTACTCACTCTCTGAGCATCCTTGGGCAAAGTATTTAACCTCTTTGTCCTTGGTGTCCATCCTCCCACCTCATAACCCGGGACATCTGTATTTCCCTGTTGCCGAGGGCTGGTGTGATGCTAATTGAACAGAGCTGTGTGGCAGTACTGGATACCTGGCAAAAAGCTTCACAGAACGGCTGGAAACGTAAGACACATTTGCAACACAGACAGAACCCATGTTCCCATCACTGGATAAACACATGGATTGTCAGCATCTCTTTCTGTGATCTCATGTCTAGATATCATGCTGTATTGAGCTCTAATGAGAACACATCATGTTGATAACGGGCAGAGAAATCCACAGCCCTTTAAATTCCTGCTTCCAAACAACAGTTAGAGTTTTGGTGGGGAACTACAAAACACTGAAACGAAGGGGAACTTGAAGGGAAAAAAAAATAATTCACTAATGATTGACCATCTCGATGTGCTGTAGTGCCAAGATTTCAGCAGGGCTTAAAGGAGAAAGGAATGCTCAAATGGATGAGAAAATAGTTTTATTAGCTAGGGGAAAGCAAGACAGAAATGGAGAGACTGTAACTCAGAAAATGAAACAGCCCCAACGTCCACATTAGGAGGAACTTATCCCTGCACACAGGTTATGTGACTTCTCTGTGTTACTGCCCACAGTGAGCAGCAGGACTGCTGGTGCTGCCCAGCCCTCCACCCAAGGGAAATCTGAACAACTTTGCATCACTCTTCCTATCTGATCCCGTAACTCTCAATTTGTTGCTCTGCTTCAGAGTATCATAAAGAAACATCCATGCAAATCTTGGTTAGCATCATAAACAAACTGACCACAACGATTCTATGATCTGAAGTTGGAAAAGACCACCGAGATCATCTAAACCAACCTCAAGCCATCACCACCATGCCTGCTGAACCATACCCCTCACGGACGTGGAGATCCCCAAACGTTCAGGTGTGAAAGGACCAAGTGACAGTGCTAAGAAAAGGACTGAGCAGCTGAAGCCATTTTTGATTCCAGTATGTGTTTCACACTGACATATCTGCTTCGTTACCGAGCTGAATCGGAAGCTGATCTCTGAACTACAAACTTCCAACAGCCAGAGCAGTACATCCACACGTGTGTGGTTTCTCAGACATCATTTGATGGTTGAGAAGATGCCTCTTTTTACCTAAATGGTGAGCATGCTTTTTCTTCTCCTTCCTCTTGGTTAGCACTGCTGGCTGCTCCTTTGTCTTGAGCTCAGTGGAACGCCGGTGCGATGCAGTGCAGCAAGTGTGACGACCTTTAACCAACCTGCAGCATCTGCAGCAACCAAGGGTTCCCAAATTGCTTCAGCCGAGGAAGACAGAGTACAAAGTTCTGACGCACAGTCCCAGAACTCATGGTGTGCCTTTGGAGGAGACTGAGGCAGGCTGTTTCATTTATCAGAAAGCATTTCAACGTGGAGCGCGCTATCAATCTGCCTGACAGCATCTCCAACAGCTCTTTGAAACCGTGCCAGCAGCAGAGCTGGGTTACCTCTGGGCCAAGGCTGCTGCAACACCTGCTTTCTCTACTTACAGTGTTGGATGAACCATCTGCAGCCAACGCAACCCTGTTTGCTTTGGTTTTCCCATTGCTGCTTTTTGTGGAGTGGGGGCATGAAATCCATCAGCAGTCCTACACTGCTCTCCACAGACGGCCTAGGGACTCCTGTCTGCTGATATAAACACTGGCTTGAGGAGAACGCACAAAATTATCACTTGGTCAGATGGAGCACCAGGTGCCATTGCAGTACAGTCAGAGCAGAGTGGTATTCACACCGAGACAATCTAACAGTAAAGTTCACCGTACATCTACCAAAGTCAATTATTTCAGCAACACGATGACGGTCTTGCAGCCAAAACCTTGAGGGCCTAACAGCACTTACATTCAGAGCAACACCAGTGTAATAATGATATAAATCAATCCCCTCAGACGGAGGCATCCTGTATGCCTTATGTGATCCCATATTTGCTAAGTTTGACTTAACCCTGAAGTTGAGGGGATTTTCACCTTAATTTTTATACTACTTTTTCACACGCGCTGTAGCAGCAATGACTGTATCTGATATTCATTCAATCTTTCTGAGCATTCCTGCAGCAAAGAGTTCCACAGAACCCATAGAACTTAAGGACTTCTCTCTCTCTTTGTAATGGCATGAGTTCACAAACGAGGCAAATTAAGTTGTGACTCCCCATTATGGTGAGACCCTTTGGCTTCCAGAGAGATCAATAGGGAAAAAAAACAGTCCACCAGTCCCCAACAGAATCCCATAAAGCCCTGCTGATTCACAGTGCAAAACACCGAGCAGCACGGGGAGGCTTGGGGGAATGGCAATAGGTCTTCGGCATCTGCATTGTGAAGGAGTCAAAAGACATGTCTATTGGGCATGTCAGCTGTTTCCTGTGCAAGCTGCTTCTCTGCAGTGAAAGACAGCTAATCCCTCAATGGAAGCAGGATCAGCTTCCTAGCATCCAGCCTTCACTAAAAGCTCGAGCCCAGGCACTTAGTAAGCTGATGTACTGTAACTCAATATACAGTATCTGCTTTATACGACTTACACGTGAACACAGCATTCCAACTCCCAAAGAAATCACCTGATTTTGCCATCCTCAGAATGGGTTTTCCAAAACCTGCTATGGCGAAGGGGACTGATGCTTTGCACAATAAGGTTAAAAGAAAAAACCACACAAGTTTTACACAAGCGTTCACGAGAGGGCTGCTTCCACATTCCAGCACTGAATCATCACACACCTGGCTGACACATCTTCCTGTCCCACCTTCCCCAACCAGCCTCCCTGAGGAGGCACCAAGCACAAAAGGAGACTTCAAAAGAAATTATAAGTTTTCTTTGTAATGATCATCATGTAATGATGGCCTTTACCCCACTGCCAACTGGACTGCCCTTTCTTTCTTCTCTGGGCAGGTGCTGAGAGATGAGGCCTCAGTGAGCGGACTGATGGAAAACGAGTATCAAATGTCTGGAGGCAATGTGTAATACAACAACCAACACTCATGACATCATGTGAGAAACAGAATTTAAAAGACCGCCCCGTGACTACGCTGCTGTTGTTTCAAGCCTCACATATCACAATTAAAAACCATTTGTTTTTTTATGGCAGCCTAAATTCTGCTCTCTGCTCTGTCAGTGTGAAGTTCTCTGTAAATTAACGGTGCCATCTTGAATTTATGTTCACTTTTTTCTAAACTGTACCATAAATACCAATATATCCTCTTGATTTTTTTTTTCCTTAAAGCAAAGTTAATTAGAAATAAGTTTCACAGGCAAGAACAGGGTTTTAACTTTCCAGATGTTCTCAGATTTGAAACCTAGAGCTTGAGCAGTGCCGAACCCAGGCAAAGTCTGCCTGCTTGCCTTGAGCTGCAATTGTACCATCCACGTGCAAATGAGCTTTCAAATCACTCCGACCATTTGTTCCAGCACCTCCACATCCCCCAACCCCACACATCCTGTGCCTAAACTACCTACTGTATCTTGAGCTTGTCTGTACTATAATAGGATGAAGACTTGGGGAGGAGGAATGCTGCCCAGAAGAGGTGCGTAACAAGGGAAAAAGTAGCTCTAACAGAATAGCAACATCATAGGAACACAGAGAGGTATTGTTGCAGGCCAAGTAATCCTGTGACATGCTACTGTCAGTCATAGCTTGACACCCTGCTGGGCCAGCAAGACATCAAAGCCCACCCCATACCATCTTACATGCTCTTTATCAGCTAATCAGGCTATTCTTCCTGAAATAAAGCTCCGTTAAATCCCCCCTCACAGGGGCATTCCCATCCTGTTGCCCATCTGCTGGTGAGGGTCAGCTGAAGCAGGAGGCAGATCGGTGCTCTGTCCCTGGTGGCTTCTCAAAGCAGGACAATGCTTATTTTAAAATCCTTTCCCCATTCTTTCTTTCCTTTTTTTTTTTCCCCCCTTCCAAAACACATACATGTGCAAGAGATGTCACCAGCCTAGGAACAATTAAGTGGATTAGTGCTTTAATTGCATGGCTAATGGGGTTTGCAGCAACAATTACATGGAAGGAGTCACAAATGATACCAGGAAAAGATTTTTCTCCCTTTGAACTGCTGCAGTGATTTTACAGGCAAGCCAAAGTTTGCAGACTGCTGTTGTGCTGGGGAAGACTGCAAGAGCTTAATGTTGTGGCCCTCAAAGGGAGGACTATCTGTCTTCTGGAACCACCTCAAAGCACCAGGGATCACAGGTACTGAGCATTTTCAGCTCCATCTCAGGCAAAGGAGAGTACCTGGGGTTTTTCCCCTCCAGGTTTGAGAGGAAATCTCAGACTCCTGATGCAGGAAAGGAGCATCTAGGAGACTGGAACGGATATAAGAGAGGGAAGAACTGGTATTTGTCAAGGCCAGGAAGGAAGAAAAGAAGTATACTGTGAGATAAATCACCACTCACACTGCCTTGGATCACAATAAGCAGAATGGTCAAACTCAGAAAGTGAAAATATGCATTCCTCTGCAGTTTCCTTGATGCTTTTCTCTTTGCACACCATACACCAATAAGCAATTGTTCACACAGCCCTGTCTGAGAGACTTTCCCTAGACAGGAATGAGGGCAGAGTTGCTATTGCAGCTACTCTCGAGCCAAGGATCATGGATCTGTGTAGGACTGTGTGACTGGAAATGAGGATATGAATGGAAAAAGCTGGCAGCTTCTACTGTGCAAGTGCTTGGCTACAACAGGACTGCTGCTGGAGCTCTATCATAACCACGACCTGTGCAAAGCAGAGAGCCACTCCAATACATGGGAAATCTCATGTTTTGCTCTGGAACAGTGCCTGTGCCCTTCCTTATGCTTCAAAGTAGCTCTGAAGTATAAATAAATAAAAATTAGGCTGCTTCGAGCCCTGAGAAAATAGAAAAGGTGCAGCAAAACCCAGGCTAGTCCATGCAGGCACTTCTCCACAATTAACAGCTTCCTTCAAAAGAAAAGGGCATCTTTTATCAGAAGCCATACTACAAGGTGAGCAAATTTTTTCCTTTTTTTTTTTTTTTAAACTAAAATCCCATTCAAACATTTAAGCAAGTTGGTTTAATACACATAGTTTTTAGGCACTCTATAGCTCCTGGGGAGGAAGGAGGAATTTAACAACAGCTCAGAGCACCACCTAAGCCAATGGCTGAGCATGATTTAGCCACTGTGCAATCACAAATGAACTCCTGGAGCAACCACAAGAACTTCAGGGAGCAGTGCATACTGTGGGTTGGCACATGGCATCCCTTGGCTTGAGAACGTCAAGCTGGCCTACCTTAGTGGTCTTGGTTTGGTTTTCTTCTTTGAGTTAGCAGTTGGAAGAGTGGTCAGGTTCTGGGGAGCATCTCTCAGGCCAAAGCTCTTGGCCACATGACCCAAGTGGATAGATTTGATGTGGAAGATGTGCTTGAGGCTTCTGGGATAGGCAGTGTAGGCACAAAGAAAAGACTGCAGTGCTGGGGAGAAAAAAAAAAAAAAAAAGTGAATTCTGTTTGCTACTGCATCTTTATATATATATACTTAAAGATTCAGCTGTTCCAGCTGAAAGGACATTGGTCTTGTCCTTTGGGACACCTTCTGGTCAGCAGCTGGTGAGTAAGGTTGGCATGTTAAAAATCTGTGAAGGTTGTATATAGCACTGGTACAATCCCATAAGGAGAAGAAAGGTGGTGGAGAAGGGTTAGGAACTGAAACAAACACTACATTAAGTTGCATTAGGTTTGCCTCTTGCAAGGATGCCCCTTCTGCCTCAAAGGGCTATGTCTGCAGCACATCTCACACAAAGAGTTGTTGATATCAAAAGGTAGCAAAAAGGGGAAAAGACGGAATAGAGGGATAGAGGGATGAAGAAGGGGAAATCGAAGCATGGAAGTGGCACAGAAGGACTCCTCTGATATTACAATCCCAGCAGTTCATGCATTTTTCTCCAGTTACTAGATAGTTCCCTTATAAATATCTGAGAACCAGATGGATTTCCTGATTCATCATCGCACTGAGAACAGAGCTCACCTTCTCAGAAGGGAAAAATAATAGGATAGCACGCAAATTTTCTCTTTCACATCTTTATATTCCTGTAATGCCCTTCCCTCAGGGCTCATTGCTCCAAAGACAATCATCCACTAATATGAACACCAGCACTGCTCCTCAATGTACCTGTAACATTATACCCAGGTTGTCCTCTCTGCTATAGGGAATACAAGGACTTTTAGTAAGGAAACTCTACAGCTCAGAAAATGCTTCCCCACAATCCCCTGACTGCTCCTCTGCTTCTAAACCTCCTGTGCCTCCCCAGCCCTCACCCCAACCACCACCTTCATCTCTGTTTCCCTTTCGGTCCCTGGCAGCAGCAAGCTCTAAACTCTAACCTCTCCTGCCCTTGCCTGTTGAGCCACCAGACCAGCAAGTTTGCCCACAGCTTACGTCTAATCTCTTGGCAGCAGCAGGAGATTGGAGTTTATGAACAGTAATAAAAATGTCATTTTAGCAGATCAGCTCCTGGAAGGACCCAGGGAATCCATCAAAGCTCTGTTTACTGAGCAAAGCGAACTCCTTTTCCCAATCGATGAGAAGAAAAGATTGAGTTTTTTGCACCTTCTTCCCAATTTCACAACGTTACTGTTTTAGAGGCATCTGAGCATCAAGAGACCTGTATTTTCCCCAAAAAGAGAATGTTAAATTCCAAACACCAAGTCTCACTGTCTCATCTGAAGGCCATCCCTCCGAGGGCTTATAAACCAGCTCACATGCTCTCAGCAACCCTGTTCTGCTGCTGTTTTTTTTTTTTTCCACAAAGTTATTGGTTGAATTCACCCGCTGTAAGAGGGTGCAACTCCTCAAAAGGAACAACACAAACTTGCTCCTGCACTGAATGCAGTCCCACTGGAGTTAATATAGCTGTCTTTCTTGCAGCATTTGAAATGGTTGATACTAAAGATCCTGTTATTATGAAGGCTGAGCTCACCTCCCACAGTTCTTCAGATGGCAATGGCTGCTGGTACTCACTCCCCAGGCCACAGTTTGAGAATCAAAGTGCCAAAGGACCCCCACTTCCCAAAGTCCAGCCAGAAAACTGCCAGCCCTGGTACTAACTCAGAGCATGTGAAAGAGAGACTAATCCAAATCTGAACTAACAGCCCTGCCACATCAGCAGGGTGAAAACCCAGCTCACAAAACTGTCTTACCTCTGGGGAGCTCAGAGCTGCTAACGTTCATCACAGCACCCATGAGACTTAAGTGAAGACCCAACAGTAGCCCTAGGAGATGCATGCTGGTCTGGGGAGATGTCAGATTTGCCCTGACAGGAGAGAGTGGATTTTGGCTGGTCCTTTTCCCACGTGCAGCCACTCTTTTCGACTGGAATTGTAGTTGTGGAAAGATAAAAGGGAAAAACCAAAGAACTGCACAACGGAGGTTAGACAGGTTTGTGGACAGTAGCTGGATAAGCTGGTGGGGGCATCTTTCCAGTGCTCAGAGTATGCAGGAATGGGAAGGAAGAACCAACAGTGCTAAGGACAGAGAGGGCAAGACCAGCTGCTTGACTACTAACCACAAACAGTGCAACATGGAGGAGAAACACACGGTTTGTTCCCTTCCTTCCTCTCACCACAGCAGCATGAAGGTTCAGAAGACAACCCCCTGAGCTCTGCCACTGCAGCTTCAGAGCAGCATACCTGTCACCAAGTAAGAACTCAGCTTCCCAAATGGGGCTCCACGCTCCATGAAATTCGTCCTTCAGAAAGCAGGGCTCAGCCACAGCTCTCCCCCCATGCTATCACACTGCTGGTCAGTCAATCAAGTTTGAAGGGCAGAACCTTCCCTGAACTATCTGAGTTTGGAATATGTGGATCTGAAGGGCAGAAGGGACGAGCGGGCAGGGAGCCACTCGCCTTCTGAAAGCAGGCTGCAATCAAAACACCGCTTATTAACATTGACTAGGTCAGAAAATGGGGGAAAAGAGAAAAAGAGAGAAACAAATGCATCTCTGGCACAGTTTCCAATTGATTGTCTGCCATGAAAGCAAAAGCCAGCTGCCATGTTAATTATTCATGATGCCTGGCGCAGAGGGGAGGAAGAGGGGGTTTATGGAAGCCACTCAGCAGTGGAAAATTTGCATATGCAGATAGTGGAATAGGAAAAGAGGTGGAGTACTCCTGCACAAGACAAACAGGATGCACAACACTTCAGCATTTCCTAACGTACGTTCTGCACTTCTAGTCTGTCGCTAAAAAAGTTCAGCGTTGAGGTCAGCAACAAGTGCACATGCAGTGCAAGTGTGTGTGCTTACCCACAGTGACGTGTGCTGGACCACAGAGTTTTTCTGAGCACGATCAGAAACGTTTTGCTAACATTCAGAAAAAAGCAGCCCCTTTGACCTCTGTAACAGATCCAACCACATCTCTTGATTTTAAACAGATGTAATGCTGACTGTAAATCCTATGCTGAGAACAGACTCCCCTTACTTGTTTACATGATGACACTGTACAGCTCAAAGGCCAGCTTTGCCATTTGTGTTTGGACCACTTAGTATGTGACTTATATTGCATATGCTGTATAGTCCACAACACATCCCTGTTATTTCCCATCTTCTTCCCCAAATTCACCTCGCTCTGGATTTGTCAGAGAAGCAGAACAAAAAAGCTTCTGGGAGTGCTCAGTGACAGCAGCTGCATACCTGGCCAGACAAAGATGGATACACGATCTCCAGATTCGTTCCTAGGTACCATTATTACTAAATCCACCCTGTTTTTTCTACTTCCTCTTTGCTTTTGCATATAGCTGTGAACTCTCCCATTTTTCTCCCATCCCACACAGCAACAACCAGTCTGAGAGCTGCTCCCAAGACGTCCTGTTGTGCAGGTTTCAATTCACCCCTGATACAAAACTGAAAGCACCGAGTGGGTACTGCACCGGGTGTGGTGAAGCATGTCACCCATCACCTTCCCAGAGTAACACATGCTCTCTTTGCTCATGTGATTGGGTCAGAGCCCTCAGATGCGAACCCTGCTGAAAGCCAAGATTAAACCTCATTTGCACTTAATATGGGAATGCAAGAAATTAACATATAATATCATCACAAAGCCTTCTGGGCCCATCCCAACCCCCTGCAGAGCCCAACGGACCCAAGAAGGTTTCTTCCAACCCTGAAGCAAACCTCGGCAGCTTATGAGCCCTTCTTGGAATCAACTGAGAAGGAATACACCAACCTTTTTTTGCCCACCGGATGCTCCCCTCGCTGGAGTGAACGTAATCTTCAAATTTTGTCTGCAACACCGTGGCCCGCTCCCGGACTTCCTGAGGGTCCGTGCCACAGGATTTCTACAAGGGCGGAGAGAGGATTAGAGGAAAGAGAGAATTTGAGTCAGGAATAATGAAGCAGTTTACAATAGATTTAATAACAGTAAAATCACACAGAAACCACCCAGGGGCCAACAAAGGTAATCCTCTCAATATTACTAGAGAAAAAAAAAATTATAGATAAAGACGTTAAAGTCAAAGCAGCCAGTAAGCACTCCATGGTGAGGAGAGCAAATCAGTTTTAATTTTGTGTTTTCTAACATCTATCACATATCTTTTTCCTCTCTTTTTTTTTTTTTTTCTTTTTCCTCCTCAGATTCAACAGGACAGATACCACTGCTCACTTCCACTGCAGTTACTTGGGGTAAATCTCCACAGGCTCCATGCTGGCCTCGCCAGACTCAAGTTTTTTTCCTTAGGACTTTCAGACTGATGCTTCAAGCTCTCCTGAGCAGTTCCCCACAGCATCTGGCCCTTTCTTAGCGTGCACAGGGCAGGAGGTCTACATTCATGTCCATGCTCCAGAGAATGGACAAATTCAACAAAGCCAACTGAAATGAACTTCTCATATTGATGACTACACAAAGTTTCCTCACTGACAACAAGTCTCTTGTAACCAACTGTCATCACATGGTTCCTTTAGGGTACGATAAGCCCCTTGCACCAAAAGCACGACAGAACAAACTTCCTTAAACCAAAAAGGCAGTTTTGAATGTGCTCAGGCTTTCCCATAATTGGGGCCGCAGGATTTTGTCCAGAAAATGGAAAGTTACCTGGAGTAGGAAAGAGGCTGGCTGAACTATCGAGGCAGATAGAAGAGACACAGACAAGAAAATAATTTTTGATGGCAAGTTGACAGCAGAGTGCAAAGCCAAGCACCAATGGATACGAACCTCTCTCACGAAAGGACCACAACTCTCAAAAGCTCCTCCGACAGGTACCAGCATTTAAGCCTGAGTGCTAGGCCCAAGGCAGTAATTTGATGCTGGACAAGCCCTCATCTTCCTCCCCAGTGTATCTTCATGCTAATGCTGCTTAAGCCCCCCAGCTCCCCTCTGCCCTGCTGGCACTCCAGGAGAGCCACATCATGCTGACTGGGAACCCTGGTGACTGTGGAAGCCAGGCAATGCTGCTGACACCCTTCACAAAAAGCTCTGCTGACCCAGATCTGCTGCTCTGTATCCTAACAGAAAATCCACTCAGAGAAAGACCCCAAGTGCAGATCAAAGTCCCTGCACAGTGCCTGCCTTGGAACTTGGGATCCCAGATCTCCCAGCCACCGCATCATCCTCCAGTGAAGCAAACACAGATGGGGAACAGAGATCCTACTCTCCCACTGCCTGGACTGCCTGTATCTCCAGCTAAGACAACACTGGTGTTTTAAGGCCTTGTAAGAGCCTCCCAGATTGCCAGTCTCTGCTCTCCATCTCCCAGTGCACTGCAGAGCTGGAAAACACACACTGCTTCATTGTCATCTTTTGGTTTGACTTAACTCACGCCTACTAATCAGCTGAGACAGTCTTCAGTCGAGAGGCCTCTGTAAGGGTTTAATAAACTACAAGTGGTGCTGCCTTCTCCAAGCGGACACTCGTCATTGTGACTAACAAGTTTCCATTGACGTGAAACATAAAACTTTCTCCCACCCGCCCGCTCCTCCTAGCCCCCATCACTTTTCTTTTGTTAAGCCTCCTGGCAGCACAAAGTGTCACCTTCCCGGCGTTTTTTAATATGAATGTGAAATTAGTGAGGTTTGCCCTTTCCCCTGGCGGACAGAATCCTCTGTTATTAAAAAGTAAAGCACTTTAATAATGAAAACTTTTTCTCTTTTTCCTGTGTTTTAACTGTTTAAAATTAATGAGAAGGGCATAACGGTTGTCAAAGTGATATTGAAAGCCGGGTAGCCTGGACCGAATAAGCACGAAAATCCCTCCAGAGTGTTAAATAAACAGTGCTTCAGCCCCTTCTGAATCCCTCTGTTGGTTATTGTATACATTCTGTAACAGCACTCAGAATAGATCTGAGCACCGGGGAGGCAGAAAGGTTTCAGAATTCCAATAAAGGCCTCAAATTAAAGACAGCCTGGTGCGAATTCCAGGAGAAAATTAAAGAGACCTCAAGCTTAAGTGACAGGTGACTTGCTTCTGTGTCACAACTGTCAGGGGATTTAGTGATAATATGGCAATATATTACAAAGGACTTTTCTTATTCCCCCCTTTAGGTTTCAAAATGAGGCATCTCTTCTTCCCGGTGCTGGGGGAAAAAAAAAGTAAGACAAAAATGAGGGATAAAGTACTAGGTGCATAATTTCCAAAGTGTGAGGTCAGTCCGAGAGAAATAAATGAAAAAAGCAAATGGCAGGAAACATAATGCACTCAGAAAACAGCGTCTCCCCTCCTCCCATTTCCACCTTGTCTTTTATCCCCTTCAGCCCCCTGAGACAGAACTCATTTTAAAATTGCCCCCTAATGGGCATGAAAAAAAAATAATCCGTGTTTGATTCCTGCCTTCCAGGGAGGCTCATCTTAAAAAATTAAATAAATAAGTAACAAAAAAATCTAAATTTAAAACTGTCTCAGAGCCGAACTGAAAATAAAACCAGCACACCGTGCAAGTGTCTGGGCACATCAAACAGAGCAGTGCTGCTGGAAGTGCACTGGAAGCCATCCCATATCCTTTACAAGCTTTAATCCTGCTCGCGTCCTGGTTCAGGTGAGCAGGACAATTAATTTGAGACCCTGATACATTTTTCTAAGGCCCAAAAGACAAAAGCCTTCCCCAGAGGTTTGCTTGATCTACTCTCCATGTAGATGAATTTGTTACATCTGTTAAGAAATAAGCATTGGTGTCATTATGGGAACTAGTGGGATAGAAGAGCATTTTCTAGCCTGTATTAGCTCGGAATGAACCTATTCTGGCAGATCCCTAACCACTAGTATAACCCACAATCAATAACAGCATCTATCATCTCTAAGAAGAAAAAGGCCCTGGCCATAACGTGACTTAACCAGCTCAGGACACTGGGGGACCTCCCCACAGCTACACTCGGAAAAAGAACACTTACCTCTTTCAGAAGAAATCTGTGATTATAAAGACAACAGCTTTCAGGTTTGAGAGGTGAGGGTAAGAACTGAAAGCCACTTACTTCATTAGGAGGGTATGTTAATGGCAGAAAGGACAGAAACTCAACAAAACCAGACTGAGGTGGAGACGGTCTTTCTTAAAGCAGCAAAAAAAAAAAAAAAAAAAAAAAAAAAAGGCAGCCAAAAACCCAGGCTATAACATCTCCTGCTTCCATTATACTTCAAAACAAAATGAAGGATTTTGTTTTAATAACAACTTTTTACTAACCTCCACACACCTCCTCCAGAACCCACCAAGTCCCCCTGCCCCCCTCGATAAAAGTTGAAAGATCAAATTTATTCTCTTTGTAGGCAGGTGAACATTCACACACCCAGACATAGCCACATATATATTTTATACACCTAAATATAAAATATACATTTTACAGGCACTTCAGCTTGCTCCCTGGCTGCACACAGAAGCCCAAAAAATGCATGTTCCAACGGGGTTCTTATAATGGACTTCAGTTGAGGCAATGAGAACCGAAGAGCATTATAATGAGATTCCTGTGTGCACAACTATAATATATACATGACTCAATGCATGGAGGGCTGATAAGCAAAGCTAACTCTCTCTCGAATGGCAACATCACAAATAGATCAGGTTCAGCTCCTCGTAACAAGTCCTCCATCACTCTCTGTCCTATGCAGCGTCCATTGCATTCCCAGCTTGCTCTGCTGCCTTTACAGCAAACTTAGGGAATTTAGTAGACATTAACCTCCCTTAAAACTTGGTAACGTGTCCCTGCAACAGCTGAGAAAGCATTACAGACCACTCACAGAGCCCTTGATGGTAATAAAATCAAAATCAAACGTCCTTGATTGCAGTTAGTATATTTTTCAAGTAATTCCTCAAGAAGCCTATGCGATATTGACAGGCCTACTGCAATCCCATTCCCATTAAACTGTGGAGATTTCTTTTCCATAAACTATTTCTCACTCCCAATTCTGTAAGATTCCGAGTCGTGTTAAAATTGGTAATGCTGTGTTTTTAAGCTCCCACAGCAGATTCAGACCATCCTGCAGCCAGAGCGGATCTATCACAGCTCCAGTGCAGGCAACAGCAAAATACCATTCACTTTGAAGGCGGAGGGAAGAGAGAAGTTCAATCCTACTTTTGACTGCAAGTGAAAGGAACCCGCTCCTTCTGTTTATGCACAGCATTCTGCACGACAGGGCATGCCTAGGCAGCAGCACCCAGCAAAAACATAAAATAAAATGAGAGTAACAACTGTTTTCCAAATCCATTTTGTTGTTGTTTGTGTATTTTTCGTTTTTCTTTTGACAAGAGTGAGAGAGGCAAAAGATGAGCATTTATGTCAGAATATTTTACATATAAACGTGCAGAGTATTTTGCAACTTGGAAGCATGGTAGAATTACCACCCCTACCAGTCCTGCTGGCAACCAGGCTTACTAGCTACAAAAGGACACAAAAAGCATCTCAAATAATTTCTGCACTCACAAAGCACACCTACACCTCTGTGTGTCTGTTGCACCAGCTACCAGACCACATCATCAGCACATTCCAAACATTTAAGTACAGGGTACACGGTGATTTCAGTGAAAAGGAAAGAGCTTGAAGGAAAGCTGTATCTCACAGTAGCCACAGATGGAGCTCTCTGTGAAATACAGGACGTTTAGGAAAGCTGAGCATTTTTCAAAAGCATGCCTACCAAAACCACCACAGCTCTTCACAGTCATCTGCAGGAAATGAGGACAGGCTGTAGGCTCACGTGTGTTGTAACAGAAGGAACAAGCAGGCAAAAGAGCAACAAGAGGAAAGAAAAAAGCATTCTGCATCATGCCTGAAGCGTTCTTGATTTAATTCCACACAAGCAGAAACACTCCAGCCATCAATTGCAGATGACTGAATGCTGTGAATTAGCAAACCGATGGCAGACCTGAAGTTTGCAGAAATCAATGAGAAGATGACTGTCAACCCAGCAAGCTTTGCTTCAGGCTCCAAGTAAATACAGGCAATAATTAAAAAGCCCACACAGCATATCACCAAATATATTTTGCTCATTTCTTCAGAAAGATTTTATGGTATTTGTGATCTCCAACGGTTTTAGTGCAGAAAACCCAAGGAGAAGAGAAGCACTGTGGGGAAAAAAAAATAAAAGCTTTTGCAGCCAGAAAGCTTTACTGTCAGCTACAAAATATTTGCTGAAGAGTTAAGAAAGAACTGGTTTTTGGACAGCAGGTCAAAGATTGGACAGTTGTGATATAAGGCAAGTCTACGATTATTTGCATTGCCTGACGTGGTGGATATACCAACCATCATAACACAAAGATGGAAGCTAAGGGAGGAATAGTTATGATGCTTAAATGAAAACTGTAGCAATTCCCAATCAGCAGAATAACTCACCTTGTCTCTTGGTCTGTGCAGCTTGAAGCGATCATCTTTCATCAGGCTGGATAATACCTTCTCCACCTTTATCTCTGAGACACTGAAAAGGCAAGGACAAAAAAAAAAAACAAACAAAAAAACAACTGCAATTTATTCTGCTTAAAAAAAGCTGTGTAAAAAAAACAGAAAGCTGATAACAGATGGCAAGATGGGAGATGATACTCAACCCTCATCCAAAGGAATGAGTTTATGGGGAAACAGCAGGATCCCAAGGAACTTCTCCTATGAAACCAACTCTCTCAGTTTCCTTTCCACACAGTCACATCATACCTCTCTCCCACAAAATCTTATGTCATTCCAACCTCTTGCTACATTGCTGGAGTCAGAGCCCAGAAACAGCCCTCCTGATGGATGTACTCCCACATTCACCTAGAGCTTCCAAAGCCACTCCTGATGCCACAGTTTGATTTTCTTCTCCATTCTGAGGGCCCACCTTCTTTGTCCCCGGGCACAAGCGTAAAACCAAAGCCCTGCATATCGGGGACTCAAAACGCTTTAACTTTTTTTGTTGTTGTTGCTGTTTTAAATAAAAGCGACTCACTCAGCTATCCCTAGCCAGGTTTCACACTGGCCATTTATTTCCATTCTGTCGACTCACATTCTTCCTGTAGCTTCAACCAGATGATTTATTCTCTAGTCCTGCTTGCAAGACACTGCTGGCCCACTGCTATGGCCTAGATACCCACGTATCCTAAGAACCAGCTTCATTTCAAAGCATGCAAGTGGTCCCATTCAGAGATGCACACACAGGAGACTAGATCCTCTGTCCTCTTTAACACTGCCATATGGGGCACACACACACCAGGTGACACAACACGGAACAGCTGTGCAGCTTCAGGCAATTAATATTACAGCCGCACCCAAACTGGGTCCCATTTCCAAGGGAATTACTCAGATAATAAAAGTTGGAGTTTGTGGGTCCAAATTTTTGAGTCGCTGCGTTTCAGCAGTGGGCAAAGGTCACCTCTAGAAGAGAGATTATTTCCCTTTTTATAGCGGAGTAAATCATAAATACTGCATGGGAGCCAAGGAGTTCATTGAGGTTTACTAGAGTGTAAGGAAGAGATAAATCTTGGGGGCCCACCCCTCCTCAGACTCCCAGATCTAATGGTCACAGAGATGCAGGCAGTTTCTGAAAGGAGGCATTGATGATTTTCTATGAAGTACAGAAAGAAATTACATCAACAAGAATCTTCCCTTTCTCTTCACTCAGAGACCTCAAAACTCATGGTAAGGAGGAATGAATAATTCTTCGCCATGTTCCGCACTACAACAGGATTCTGTGCCCTTTCCATTTCAAGCAACGAATACTTTTCTCCTGCAACCTGCACTTCCAACCTCCACCGGCTCATCTTCACAAGCCAACCAAAGAAAAAGAGATGGCTGGCAAAGACTCATCCAGCCTCAGAGGGACAGGACAATGTGGCCATGAGATATCCTACATGGGAGAGGAACCCCATCTCTGTGCAGCTAGGACTCCCAGCACACAGATTCCTCCATAGAGGATGCAGGGAGGGGTGTGGGAGTGATGGGCAGAAAGGGAAACGGAGCAGAAAATGACAAGTGAGGGTTTCTCTTTCTTTTTGAGAAATGTAACAGTAAATTAAAACATAAATGGCAACCGCTTAAGCAAGTGAGAAGTGTGCCCTCCCCATCCCCCCAAGCTTTCTTTGACACGGCTATGAATGAAAACGTCAAACCTTTGACATTGATTTGTCTGATATGTCACCCCCTCGCCGATCCTCCCCTCTCGCGGCGCGCTGCCAGCTCGCAGCCTAACAGATATGTGAACTTGGTTCTCAGCGGGGAGCAGCATGTGAGGGGAGCAGGGGAGGGGGGGGAGCACAACGTGGAGAAGGGAGAGAAATGACTCGTGCCTTCACGGTGATGCGCTCTCCTTTATAAATTAGTTAGGCTGCCGTTAGGAGATAAAGAAATTATCTGATAGCTGTCGAGGCAGGCGCTGCTAGATTGCAGTTGAAGGAACTAAAAGAGACATAAGCAAAAATAAAAAAAGTAAACCTCACTGACTTTCTGCTGCTTCTTGCCTCTTCCCTTCAGAGGGTAATGTGTGAGCTGTGCTGAGACAGAACATTTTGGAATCTAACCTTTAGAACAAAAAAAAAAAAAAGGAAAAATGGGGGAAACGCACACAAAATATCAGCGTGCACGTACATACACCTCTACAGTTGGATAGAGCTACAGCTACAAGCCACACAGAGATTGAAAAGAAAGTTACAGAGGCACGCAGCTTCCTTGAGACCCACTGGGAATTACTGATCTCTGCAGAGCCAAAGTGAGATCGTTTTGGCAAAGGCTAACGCTGCTTTTCCACAGTGGAAGCCAAGGAGAGGCTTCAGGTACTGGTGAAAATTAATTGCGAGCCATTTCCAATTTCAAAGGCAGTCATCCCTAATTCCGAAGTGAATTTTCATCCAGGAACAAAGCCACGTCTGCTCTCATTACTTCCGACTCTCAACACTTCTGGACTTACTCCCATACACGCTGGGGTGGGTGGAGGGGTTTAAGAAGAACTCTGGGTCAGATCCTCACCTGCTGCAAATCAGTGCGGCACCACTCATTTACACCAAGTGAAGATGGCAGGGACCTGTCTTACGCTTTGTCTTCTTAGAAATACATATTTTATGAAGTATTTACATTTCAATAAACCTCGCGGGAATTTCATTGATAAAAGGAAAAAAAAAAAATTACAAACAGTTCACAGCGCACACTCAAACCCAACACGGAACAACAGACTTCAAATTTAAGCACAGAATTAAAAACAAAACAAAATGCAAATTCGGGTAACTGGTGCAGTCCAGGTCATAGCTGTACAGACCCAGGATGAAGGAAAAAAAATGATCAGTGCTGAAGAGGATGGGTGACAGCCCAACACATGCTGTCTTTCAGCCTCGTATCGAATTAAATTGTCAGGATTATCACCATAATGCTCTGCTTATGAAGAGTAACAGCAATTTGTGCTGATGGCACTCGCTGCCTTGAGCTTCGAGCTGCCTTCCTGCATCTTCTCTGTAATTCATCAGCTCTCTCTTCTTGCTGCTGTCCCTCCTCACACCGTGCACGACTGCGTAGGAAGAGCAGAGGACACATGACTGCAAACAGGCCGAATCGCCCACCCATGCCAATTAGACACTGATTTTCTTCCATGTGAAGACAGAGGTCAAAGGCAGAAAAATCACACTCCTTTTTTCGGCAGTCCCTTATCTCCAGGGCAGCAAGTTTTATGACGAACATAAAACAAACAAGAGAAGACAATCCCTGGAGTTGTTTGGATGTACTGATTTGAGGAGAAAAAAATATTCACATAAAGCTCTCCTTACACACTGAGCACTGTCTTCTAGATTGCTGGAGAACGGTGGCTAGCTCAACAACAGGTCTTCTCAGCAGATATAATTAGCAGTGAGTGAGTGACACTGCTTCTTAAACTTGTTAGAAAAATCCAACAGAATTAATAAAGGCATTAACAGTTAAAACAATTAAAAAAAGGGAAATTTTCCTCTCCTAACTCCAACCCTTCCCAAATATTATAAAATGGAAAAATACAACTTTCTACTTGGGAGTTAAAAATTCACAATTATGTGGGATTTCACCTTTAAATGTCAGTGCTGTTTGTTACATGAAAAAAAACCCTGTCAGCTTAGCCCTCCATGTCTTGCTGGTGTCTGCTTAATAGATAGTTACCTGGGATGATGGATGGCTCTTTGTTAGACCACTAAATGGCTCGCAGCCTAGAATAAGCCTGTATTTACTGCCAACATTTGTTTGTTTCAAGGATGCAAAACCAGATTCAACTCCAAGCAGCTCCACCCGACATAAACACAACAAATAAAAGAGAACTAATCTGCGTGTGAGTTTACAGAACTCCATCAACACTAGAACAACACTAAAGAAACTAAAGAACAACTCAGCTCCTGCTCTGAAATGCCAAAGCAAGGAATGCAGGAAGCAAGAGGAGTCACATCTCCAGTTGCTTGCTGGGGGGGGGGGGCTTGGGACCTGGCGGTGCTCCCTACTACCAATACTGAAGGTTTTTCATCCCCACAAAGGGATCACTGTGCAAGCAGATCTGGACTAAAATCTCATCACATGTCAGCCACTGAGCAGCTGACTGCTCTTTGGGCTGCTCCTTCACCATCCTGGCTTGCTCTCCTTACTGCCTGCTCCTGAGTCCTGGCCACAGCCGGTGCAAGAGAAGCTTCCTCGGCCAGCCTGGGAACACACCCTGCTTTTGGTCTGCTGAGTCCCTCCACCCCTTTGCCTTCCAGGACCATACTGGGCACTCACCACTCACAGAAGCCTCTTCTATTTTTGCCACAAGCCACTTACACAACATATCTAGGCCAATTACCTGCCAGATATGACCCACAGCTCCCCAGCTATTTCTCTGCCGGATCTCTCCTGAAGAGAAAGCACAATCTCTGACAATATGGTGCGATGCAGGCAGATGGCCAGCTAGCATTTGACAGGCTCATTTGACTTGTGATCTCCGCATAGCCACGACTTGAACCCAGGGCCGCAGAGATAACAACCGAGCGCAAAGGATCTCCAGCTCCCTTTTCCTCTGTGCCCCTCACCACACACAATCTGCCAGCAGGATGATTTTCCACAAGCACCCCCCCTCTCCTTTTGCCAGTCTGGGGCTGGTTCTGGATCACAAGAATTAATAAATTCTTATTAAAACCTGCACGAGCTACAGTCCCGCTGAAAGTGCCACGGAAGGTTAATTAGCAAGGATGAGCTGAAACTTTTGTTCGCGTTTCTGACTCACTTAATCTTGTGAGAAGCCAGCAAGCTGACATATTCTGCCTCCGAAGGCGCCAGGACAAGCAGGCTGTTCCCGTGACAGCCAATCCGAGCCGTCCTCCCGATCCGGTGGATGTATTCCGCAGGTGAAGCTGGAGCGTTATACTTCAAAAAGGGAACATGAGAAGGGAAAGGAGGAATTAACAGAACACAGCATGTTAATTATAAACGAGACACTCAGCCCGCTCGTCTGAAACAAAGGGGATCTCAGCAAAACCCACCTGCTGTACCTCCCTCGGAATCAGTCTGTTTATCAAGAGCCCATTGGACTCGTCGCTGTAACCATCACTCAACCCCCTCAGCCACAGCAGTTTTTTTTTGACATGTGAATGTGACACATTGGCCAACTTTCAGATAATAGGACAGTTTTCTCCATCTCAGTGTCTCTCTTCGCCTTTTACATTTTATTTCTATACAGGCACATCAGGAATCTGTTTGCTTCTCTCTCAAAAAAAAATAAAAAATTCTCACTGAATCCTCCAACCAAGCAAAGCCCAGCAGTACCCACACAGAGCAGGATGCCACCTGAGCTGCATTTAGGAGAAAAGCCATGCAATTAAATACAGCATATCTAAATCTGCCTGTTTTTGTTGCAATTAAAGCAAAGCATAGGTAGTTACTGGATAGAAGAAACCTAAGAGAGATGGGATAGTAAGCACTTTGGGCAGCATCTGACACAGGTAGCAGTTGTCTTCCCATTTACGACTGTGAGACACTACTGGGATGTTGCTTAAAGGCCCCCACCCAATCCCAGTATAGCAGTGCCTCTCATTTAGTTCTCCGAGAATCAAAAATGCCCAGCTATTGCAAGATCTGATAAAGGGTGACATATTTCCCCCCCTTTTAGCCTCCCCCCATCCCTTCCCCCCTCCTCCTTTCCTAGAAAAATGAACATGCACAGAAATACTGCTTAGAAATGAGCCCTCAGCAGTTTAACTGGAAAAAAACCAACAACCAAAGCCCACTCTAGTGTTTATACCTGTGCCCTCTGGCAAAGTTTCTACTGGCTAGAGGTGTGAGTAAGATGCTGTGAGCAATCTAATTGCTCCCTGCAGGTCCTTGCTCTTGGACACAGCTCTCAGGACAGCTGAGATTTCGCCTTCTGGACACACAGAAGTCTCCCAGGGCTTGAGGTAATTTGCACTGCGTTCTAACACTGGCAACTATATCTTTGGTAAATTATATTAATATACAGATCTGGGAATTAAAGACTTTCCTTCCCCAGCCTTCTCCGACTAGCTAGCTGCTACAAAACCTTTCATTTTTAAAAACATGAAATTAAAATCAAATTTGTTACCTGAAGGGATGAGGTAGAAATTAAAAGGCTTTGTGCCCTGTTTTTTTTTTTTTTTTTTTTTTTTACCCAGGTGTCACTTGATAGATGAGAATCTCTGTATCAGTTTTCCCCAATTCAACTAACCATTCTTTTAATTATAAATCTTCTACAAAAAATAAATCTGCTTCACGCCCCCGGATTCCTCTTTGAAGTGCCAGGTTGCTATTTTTAAGGTTCAACCCATCTCCCTTATTTTCTATTTTTTCTGTCAAGACCATATTTCTGTCAGCAGCAATGCAGTGTTGGTGTGGTTTTTGTTTGTTTTTAAAGGGGAAATCTGAACTATGCTGTTCTAATGAAAGCTGAATGCTTACAGCTATCCAGCCCCAGTCCCAATCCAGCAAAGCCCACCCTGAAGCATTCTTGTCCCTGCACGCACACCATTGGGCTGCTCAATGTTTAACGACAGCACTGTACTTGAACTCTTCATGGAATCATGTCCCCAGCAATCTCAGAAAAGCAGAACCACAGAACCACAAAAGAGATGGCCAGTGATTCTGAGGATTTGTCTTCCTGCAAGAGGAAGAAGGAGGTGTTTCCTCCCAGCCATGGGAATACTATTACACAACTGACTATAGTGGAGTTACCGAAAACAGTCAGCCTTGAGTCCCAGTCCTGCAGTCAGGAGTACGTGGGACTCCCACCCCTGAGCCAGCAGCACAAAGACAAACCAACTGCAGAAAGAGGGTCTGGACTGAAATGGGAGTTCATCTAAGCAAGACTGCACTAAATACATACACACACATACGTACACAGCACCTACCTGCACGATCCACGTGACTTGAGGCAGGTCCAGCCCACGCGCTGCGACGTCCTTTAAAATTAAGGAGATTACTAAGTAAAAATGCTTTGCAGATATCAGCAAATTAAGAACTCTGCCAGGACAGTGATTACGCTGGGAAACAACTGGCCACACAAATAGGAATTTTATGTGTCTGTTTTGGGGTGAGATGGGCTGAAGGTCAAAACTAGTGTGAAGAGTTTTAAATGCAAAGGAGACTGTTACCAGGTCAGTACAATAAAAGCATTCCATTACCACGGGACAAAGCTTGGAGAATATAGAAACAACTCTTTCAGGAGAGCGGTGTTGAATTACAGCAGTCTGCTACAGTCCCCTTACATTACATCAGAGAGAGTCAACTATCTTAATGGTACTGACACGTCTGGTTCTTCAGTTTGTTTCACTGATGAAAGCAGACCTGCTTGTAGCACACACCACCAGAAGAGCGAGAGAGGAAGAATTAAATCCCTGGAAGGTAATACTGCTACTGAGCTAACTTCTTCTCCAGAAAGCCTAAGAACCAAAACCAAGCTGCTAATGGTGAAAACAGACACAAAATAAATGATTAGAGACCACAGGCCTTGAGTAGAACATCAAGAAGTGCACTGATCTCCACCAAGAGAGTAGTTTGCTAAATGGTGATATGAAGCTGAGGAACAGAAGACTTGCAGGTCACCTGGTCCTGTGATTACAAAAAAAGAAAAAAGGCCAACAAATAATTTAGTAGAATCTGCAGGAAGCTGAAGGACAGCTCAAGGGGAGGGGGGCTTCAGTCATGCCTTAGATTTTCACCAGTCTGGCTTTAATTTGGAGAAACAAATCTCAGCCCTGAAGAAAACAGTCTGAAGCTACTGTCAGGCACATGGTTTGACGTGCCCGCTGGTGAGAAAACCCATCAACTTGGAGAAGGGCTTGAGTGAGACCCTTTAGTTATCAGCAGACAGTACAGCTCAGAAATACATCCTGTCAGAGAGGAAACGGAGTTTAAACGCTGTTCAAAATGGAGAGAGAGCGCACGCGTGCTTCACTCTCCCTTCTTGATGTTCTGTTCATTAGTAATGTCCTCACATACTCCTTGGATTTTACAT
The DNA here is from genome assembly GCA_036925125.1 of Oreortyx pictus. NCBI lineage: Eukaryota > Metazoa > Chordata > Aves > Galliformes > Odontophoridae > Oreortyx > Oreortyx pictus. The sequence continues at coordinate 6,950,320 of JAUPFR010000022.1, forward strand.
TCACCACGCGCAATAACAGAGCAGGTGTGCAGATTTAACTCTGTTAGGTAATGTTTTGGAACACATGTATCTTTTAGCTAGTTGCAAAATAGAATATATTAAGAATGTAAGCAGGAGCTTAATGTACTAAAAATGTGTCAGCCACCCACTGAAGTGTTTTCATGCAACTCCCACACACGTTAAAAGACGAGGAAGCTGATGTTTTGGCAGCAAAGGCCTTTCCATAAGCACTAGCCAGGCTGCTTTGTGGCTCCAACTGCAGTAAAGGAGGAGACAGTTTCCACAGCGCCCACTCTGAAATTATACGCGCTTCCACTCCAACACGCTCATTAAGAAATGACTTGTTCACAGAGTCAGGTGAACAGATGTACAAAAAGCCACTTAAAGGAGGCTGGAGCAAATAAATCAAGAGAAGTCAGCAAACGTGTACAGCAGTTACCAGGATAACAAGATTATGAACTCCACAGTCAGGAGTGCTGATGTCTGATTTTGTTGGTTCTGCTGTGTACTTCCATGCTGACAAGTCTTTGGTCTTTTCCTGTTCTGTGCTTTTTCCTCACACCTAGCAGTCTAGGAAAGGCTATAGCTGAACACAGGGCTCTGACCTTGGGACAAGGGCAGCTAACCTGAAATATGCAGATAACCAAGCCATCCCCGTGGTCACAAGCACGCATCTCCAACACAGGGACGACAGCAGAGAAAGTGACCAATCCTCTCACCTACGAGGACCACAGCCCTCCTCTTCTAAGAGACCTTTTCACAACACATCTGACAGGGAAACCACCGCTGAGGACACCATCGTTCCCATGTACATTTGCCAAAAGAAGCAGGGAAGTTGAAAGGTTAACTAAAACTGTGATAAAGAGCCAGGGACATTTCAGAAGGAGGCTCTCTCCCATCGTCAGCCTTGTATTTGCTACTGCTTTCACAATGCCACCAACTCCATTCAGCTGTTACTGACATATATCAGCAGCTATTCTCTTGGGGTTTAACTTGGCTTTCTTTCAGATGTATCTTGGGATTTACTGGTAATTGGAGTGTTTTGCAAACTCTCAAAGATTTCTCAGCATCAGTCCACCTGCGTCTCCTGCAGCTCCTTTTTCATAAAGACCCTGGTAGGCAGCAGCAGGGTAGAATTAGGATAAAAAGTTTGAGATGATTTGCCTTCCTCTGCTGAGGAAGTCACAAGCTTTTCACATCTTTAGAAAAACACTTTTGGATCACTGTACCGGGAAAGAGAACACAGCTCAAACAACAATTGCCCTGTTTTACTAGCACTGCATTTATTTTCTACACAGAAGGACTAACCTGCTGCCAATGCTCTTTCACGAAGCCCGACAGATTTCCAGTTCACTGCTTTCACTCCTCCATTGCCCCAGACAGCATTATCCCTTCCATATATTTCTCATACCACCATTCCTCAATCATAGGGAAATCAAGAATGTGACACCTGATAGATGACATCACTGTTGTTTCCTCTCAATGGGCAGTGAGAGGGAGCAAGGAGAAACTACTCCAAGTGCCATTTTAAAGAAAACCCTGATGCCAACTAAATAATAATCTGAAGCGTTTACCACGTTCCTAGCCTGATCCCAACTGCAAGTCACAGAATGGCACAGTTTAAAAGCCCAACCTACTTGAGGACTTGCAGAAATGCCAAAATTCCTGCTCCTAACAATTCACATCAGCCTTCATGGCCTGCGATGGGGTGGTGAGGGAGAGAGAAGGGTTGGATGCAAGGGAACAAAAGGTAAAAACCCCACACAGAGAGCAAAGAGCATTGCTGCAGAATATCAGAAACATCACAGCCACAAAACTTTTGCAAGGGCCTTCGTTTGCTCACAATCTAATTAGGGCAAAGGAAATTGCTAAAGTTGCTTTTGAAAGACACTCAATGGTGAGGTCTTGAAGGCCCTGAGCTTGACAATTGGCTGCCTACATGAGGCCTAGAAGTACAGATGGAAGGCAGCTTGCTCAGGTGCCAGGCTGTCAGTTGGATTAAAATGACTCATTTATTTACCAAAGAACCTCACAAAGTGCTTTAGCTAACAGGCAGAGAGGGCCTAACGGCTCTCCAAGCTGGGGAAGAAGCTCTCGCGCCTTCCCGGCCTGCCAAAAGTCATTACTGCCGAGTGTGGAAAGCCATCAGCAGGGTAGAGACCCCCGTCGGCAGGGTGACAGATTGGGCTGCGTAATCAGAGGAGGAAGGAGAGAGCACAGAAGCTGTCAGAGGCGAAAGCTCTTGGCTGGGGCCGCCAGAAAACTGGCAAGATGAGTTAGCGTGACTGAGTAAACAGCAAACAATCTCCAAATGATCTTTCCTCTCTCCCTGGAAGAGATGAACTTGTTTAAAAGGCACATCCCAGAGGAAGCTGCAAAGAACTTCAGTGAAGGAGAGAGAAATGAATCTGGATGAGACCCTCTGAGATATACAGCCCTTCTTTATTTTCTTGTCTGCAGAAAATATTTCACGGACTATACTAATATACATATGACATAGAGCAAATTAATAAAAGGAACAGCAGGTCCCATTGCTTACTGGAGCGGAAAGATGGGTGGAGAACATGGCATAAGGGACAAGGGAAGGACAGTAACATTATTTGTGCTGCCCTTTCGTGAGCCAAGTTTCAAAATTCTGTGGGCACATAACATGGTTTTGCAGTGAAGAGGGCAAAAAACTGCAGTAAGATGGTTCTGCTGACACAAATAAAAGCATCAAAAAAAAAAAAAAAAAAAAAAGCAATGCCCTGAGAGGCAGGAGATGGTCATAGTGCCTGGCTGCCCTTTGGACATCTGCGTTGGGGAGGCACCTGTAATGTGGGACTAGTGCAAAGCACATCTCTATATTAAGGTGTCCATATGGTCCCCATTACTGTGGTAACAGGCCACCTCCTGGTTTCAATGCATTTGTCCTCCCAACATCTCTGTAAGATAGAAGAGTGTTACCATCCCCATTTTACAGATGGGGAACTGAAGCACAGGGATATTTTAGACCTAGATGTACAACTTGCTGTACTTAACATGCTAACCATGTACCAGCTGAGCCATAGGAAGTATAACTATCAGGATTTGCATCCCTGCCTTGCAGTAAATGCAAAGTAGCTTAAGACTGCAAAATGAAGTAGGATTATGATAAATGCATCACCTTACAGTACTCTCTTCACTGCAATCGATGCTAACAAACATTAGCTCCCATTTATGACAGGTCAGGAGCAAACACACAACTATCATCACTCAGTTGACAATGTGGCTACTTGCTTTGTCATCACAATTCCACATCCATTTGTATGGAGTCTGTAGCATGGCAGAAAATCAAGCCACATCTCCAATGTCTCAAGAGGAGAATCCCATCCAGTGGGATTGCTCTATCTAACTTACTTTTCTTCCTACCCTGTCATCAGCTGTATGTTTCCTGGCAGATTTTTCCAGCCACAGGCTGCATTTCTCCTCCGAACTGTCTTACTCAGGAACTGTTACCCCAGTGAAAGACACAAGAGTGTTTGCAAGGATTCTATTTTATCTTTGTCTAAAAAGGAGCATTTAGCATCTCTGTGAACTCCTTAAACAGAAATTTCAGTGACATAGCAAGTCCTTGAAATTTCTCAGTTACAGATAGCGAGTGTATCTAGGATAACATCGTTTACTTAGTTAGTATACAGCATTTAGCATATGCTACTTATCTTCAAAATACTCTATCTACACCAGTGAAGACTGAGCTCAGTATGTTCCTGTTCACTTACAATTGCAAAGATGCATTTTGACCTTGATCAATTCGTTGTAAAGACTTCATACAGAAGAGGAGCAGGAAATATGTACATCTTTACAAGTGATACAAAATATAATTTGGCAATGCTAGTAAGTCAAATATTCCTACACACATGGCAATCCCAGTTTATAACTGGGCACATAAAAATAAGAAAAAGACAGCCCCCCATTCTCTCAAAAAAAAAAAAAAAAATATATATATTTTGCAACTAGTTTCCTTTAAGAATCATGTGCTGCAAGAACAGGAGTCATTTCAGAGCTAGAGAGGGTTTCTCAGCTCTAATTACTCCCGATCGCTGTAATTTACAAGTTTGCAGTGGGTAGAAATCGCCAAGATTCACACATTTTCAGATCAACAGCTGCCACTATTAGAGAGCAAATCGTGCAGCCTTCTGCACCACTGCAGCAGGATAGCTGTGGCACCGACAGGTCAGAAACGAAAAGTAGAAGGTGCCACCAGAACACAAGGGTGCCAGCAAACTTCAGTAGAGGACAAGAGTATCTCCCTCAGCACCCTTGAAGGAAGCTTGAAGGGCAAAGCATGGAGAGCAGCAGAGCATGTGCATTTCTAATGACACCGTTCTCTGGTAGGGATTCCCTTCCATCCCCAAAGGTTTTTTTGTTTTTAACCCTGTGGTAGTCACAAAGATGGAAAATATCACACCACATCCAATTTACCTGGCAGTTACAGGGCATGCTACAAATGAGGACTGCTTTCAATTGACTGCATGCAGAGGGCAAGGTTCCAGCAACAGACAAACAGATTTTTGCAGACGTACTGCCATGCAACATACCTAGAAGCTCTTGTATAACATGCATATGGTGCCTTACAGCAAAAGATCATGCAGTAGCTTGCAAAGAGGGCACCAGCCTTTATTTAAGGTGTGAAATGCAGACAAAGGAGATGACCTTCCTCAAGGTCAGACAGCAAGCTGGAATTGCAGTTCAGTGCCAAGTCCTCTGCTCTACCACCAGATACCAGGCAGGCCCATTAGCATGGTGCTGCAAAGGGACTAAGATACTTACAGTGCAAAGTAAGATGCCAGTATTGGATTTTAGGAACTCCTGGAAGACCTCCGTTCTTTCCTACAGGATTAGAACAGAAAAATGAAGAGTATGTACGCACGTTACAATCAACCTCAAAGGAAATTAGCTAGAGTTACAGCTTAACAATGATGCCTCCTTCAGCTCTATCATGTACAGCTCCAAGAACAGTCAGGCCCAGACGAAAAAGTAATGGTACAGATGTGTGGTCGGGAAGGCACAATATGGCAAACCCTAATGTGCTTGATCAAATCAAATTATTAAGTACTGAAGATGCTCAGCTGTACAGTTGCTCATGAGAACCACGAGATGCATTTCCAAAGCAACAAGACAAGGGAAAGGAGACCTTGGTCAGAATCTCCTGCGCTGGGGCAGGGAGGAAGTGGGCTCCTGGTTTTTGAGGCAGCCTCCAGAGAGCTCCCTGGGCGCCCTCCCGTGGTCCCAAGCAATGAGGAGGGCCCTTGAACTGGTAAGGGCCACTCCACACGCTCCTGAAAACCAGGACTGACGATACTGGGGATGGGAACCAAGTATCAGCTCCATAGCTGCATCCCCATCATTGGTCTGTACCAACAAGATTCCCACTACTCCACTTCTAAACTGATTTCAGGCTCCCAGGTAGCGCTGCCCACAGCCACCACAATGCCCTGCCAGCAGTCCCTCATAACATTACAGACATATCTGCTGTCATGTTAGTCAACCTCTGACAACCTTCATAACCTTAAGCTATGAAGGCCTCAATAGCATTTGGTCTTTACGTTTGCCATTAACACCTATTCAACTGCTTCTGCCTACCCCAGCTGAAAGAAACAACCATATGCTCACACTTCTTTCATCTTACTCCATTTACTCTTGTCCTTTCCAGAGCTCAGGCTGTCTCCGGCTTCTAACATATCATCTCCATCTTCCTCCTGTCCCCTTTTCCTCTTTCTTCCAAAATATCCTCACATCCATGTTCCAAGCTTTCCTCCTCAGAGTTCTAGCTAGGGATTAAGTCAACAGCCTGCTACACTGATGACACAGAATCAGCCTTACATACTTGACACCCAGCTAGACTCATTGCTCTAGGAAAGAATGGAAACTTGGGCCTTGCTGACACACTGAACCCTCTGCTGACAAAAATTAAAGAAGAGAGCACGCTGTATCTTGTTGACAATGACAGCAGCCGTGCTCAGCAGTACCATATGGGATCCACAATTTAGCTCCATTAATGCTCTTAATTTGAAGACATCAAGCACTAATTACACACTGGGTACTAAAAAGGCAAAACCCTTCCCCTGGTGCCAGCTACTTAGTGGTGTTCTGTTGCCTTAACAGCTGGTCAGGGTAGAGTTGGGCCAGACCAGGCCTGCTCACTCGCTCAGACAGGCAGGTTGAGGAAAGGCCAGAATGCAGGGACAGCAAAGCACATGTTTCTGGTCTCCACAGGATGGGAATGAGTGAGAAAAACAATGGCTCTTCACCTCTTGCTTCATCAGAAAAGCTCTATTCATTTACTATCTCCGCTGTGCAGCTCAGAGTGGAGTAGCAGCTCTCTCTATCACAGGCTAAGGGCAAGATCAGGGGCTGAAGTTTCAAGGGAGCTCCCTCGGCTATTGAGAGAAACGCTGCAGTGACAGCTTATTTGGTGCTCTCCTCCTGGCCTCTCAGCTCCCTGCAGCAAACTCCAAATTCATCATCCAGGCCCACCCTGCTAAAACCCATTTATTTTGGGGTAATCATTATCTTGCTACTATTCCAGCCTAGTGAAAAGAGCAGCCTGTCAAGACACTGTTCTTTAAAATCAATGCCAAACTGCTCCATCCTCATCTAATGGGGGTCAACTTATCATGTAGTAACATTTTGGGGCTTGGATGAAGTTTGCCTCTGGCATCAGAAGTCTTTCTTGACTGTATGAAAGAGAAGCACGGATACATAAATGGTTTAAGCATGCCCACTGGGAATACTGAACGGCTGCCTCAGCCTGCTGAAATAATACCTTTCCTCTTCAGCTGTGTTTTTCTGATACAGCTACCAAAGTAGTTTTTAGAAGTAGGACAATATTCTTATTCTCATTAGCAGATGGAAGAGTGAGGCCCCTAGAGGTGAAATGACTCTCTATCCTCTCTTCTGCCCCACTCCCCAAAATAACCACAAAATAAATCACAGTGAATAAGGAACTCTATCCTGCCATCTGATAATGCTTACTTCCTGTTCCATGTTGCCATGCAGTCGTAGAAACTGTAAGCACACAGAGGAGACAGATGAACGTTTAGGTTGTTCAGACTCCAACTCTCCTGAAAGGACATTAACAAGGAGCTCATAGTGAAATTCCACTTGTTCACAACTGGAGAAAAAGATGATCATCTTATGTTGCTTTTCACACTGCAAGAAAACAAGAAAATTGCATTTGACCATCACCAGGAGGTCTCTCTCAACCCCCCCCACCTCAGGGTATCTACCTGACCTCCTCCTCTGTAGATACAATTACCCAGGAGTGGATACAGAAAGGAGTCTGACACAAAAAGCTAAACCACTAAAAAAATTACCTCACTGTCAGCATTAAAGACATAAGTTCAAATCTTTATATCTAATCCATGCTAACTTTGACAGACAAGAGATGTAGCAGAAATGAGCAAAGGGCTACTTAATAATACAAATGCAAACAAGAGTCTCACCTTGCATTTCCCTAGGATAAAAGCTGCTAATGTGACAAGCCTCAATTTACTGGGGACCATCACAAAATACTGCTTGAGCTTCTCTGGAACAGCGAAGTTCTCCTGGTCCATACATTTTGGGGAGCTATTGGCTTGTGTTTCTGTTTGTACTGCTGGTTTGAGACTCTTCTGGATTTCATCCGCTACGGAAATTCTGATGGGATCATTCAAACTGATATCAGCCAGCCGTGCTACCCCTAAACCACAGGAAATGAAAAATACATGAGGCTCAATCTGGTGTGCTGCTGGGGAAGGTGATGATATATTCACATAAAGAACAATTAATGCAATTCCAGTGAAAAACAGTGAAGGGCAAGGAACTAATGCATGATGCTCCGACCACTGAGTGAAGACTTGCTCAAACTTCAGATTTTTCAGGGCTTAGTCAAGCATAGTTGCAGTGGACTCCACCAAATGTGTCACAAGACCCTACTCTAGCCAGCTGTGTTACTTTGCATTTATCAAGAGCACGAAAGTCACTAGGCCTGGATCAATTCCTCCCTCAGCAACTGACTGTAAGGTACAGAGCAAATGACACAGTAACTGTCCTGTTCTGTCCTTAAGTTTGTTTGTTTTTTTCTTAATTCATCTGTAATGAAAAAAAAAAAACCACCATAAAAACTGTGTGTGCCAGGTTCATGGCTCTGGAACCTGTGTGACATATACACAAAAACACTGACAGAAATTCCAGTGTCATTAACCCCATAAAATCAATGGGTATTATTCCATTTCTGCAAAGGGCTTCTTACTGGGCTATAATTAAGACTCAAATATTTTGCAGCTCCCTCTGAATTTTTCAGCTGAAAGAGCTGACCACCCATCTGTAATCTACCTTCAGTGAGGGTGGCTGAGAGCAGGACATTCTGACGTGTCTCCCTCTCAGCATTTAAAGCATTAAGTATCACGGTTACATCCTTCTCAAAGCCCAGGTCCAGGATCCTACAAAGCAAGAGAAATGATAAAGGATGCTGTAAGGAACGAATGAGGTCTTAAGCCTGCATAACCCAATTAAAAATAGCAGAAGTGCTAGAGCTGATCAGATCTTTTGCCCATCTAGCTTTATGTCCTGTCTTCAGCTTCTGACAGGGTCAGAGATGTCAGAAAACACTGAGAGAATCTCTGCAGTTGAATAACTGTAGAACAATCTGTCCATTTCTTCCTAATCTCAGATAACTTCTGCTTGGCTGAGGCCACTGAGCATGAACAGTTTGAAAATATTCATTCTTTTTCTTAATGCATTATCTGTGCAGATGCAGGGGGTATTTTTATCCTTTTCTATACCTAAACATCTCTAAGTTTACCTGTCTGCTTCATCAATGATCAGCCACTGAGTGCGACGGAAATGAATACATTCTGTGGACCTGATGTGATCGACCAGGCGACCAGGAGTTGAAATAAGGATATTTATCCCCTTCCGTAACCTGATTAAAAAAGAAGGAAAAAAAAAAAGGAAAAAAATGAAAAACCCAACACACAGATCACCAGTAACTCTGGAACAGAACCCCAGAATGAGGAACTGGAACCTACAGAGGAAAAATCAGCCCATAGTAAAATGAGCAGGAACTGTACTTTCTCAATGAGAAAAACTGGAATTCCTTGCCCAGCCAACTTTTACCTCTAATTGTCACTGATATTCGCAGTGGCATACTCAGCAACACAGACAAGGTGGCAAGAAATATCAGTAATACTAAAAACAAAATCTAAAGCATGCAAGCCAGGTTTTCTTTCAAATTGAGTACTTTTTGCTGCCAAGAGCAAACTTCTTTTTGTGTATGCTTATACACAGACAAATGAAAACTCCATTCTGGATTACTGGCTTACTGTTCAATTTTTGAAAAGGGAAAAGAAAGATTTTTAACACCAGGAAATCTCTTCTCCAGAAAGCAATTTCCCCTGTAACAAATACTACAGACAGCACTTGGTGGTTAGCAAATACAAGTGTTTGTCAGAAGAGAAAAAATACTGACACAAGAGATCATCTTCTCAGAAGGCTCATCAACATTTTAGAAACAGATCCAGCTGAGGAAAGTGAATACTTCCTGCTGACCCAGCCACCGTATCTGTGTAAGATCCAGGGGGACCACAGCTTGAACCAAACTCACAACCCCCTGGCTCAGTAGGAAGAGCACTCTATAGAAGAGCAACAGATAAAAAGGCTGTAGAGCAGAAGAACCCAAAATGCAATTTAAGAAGTTGGCTTCCTACCTGGCTTTTTCTGATTTTCTCTTTTCTCCCCCCATAAGCACTCCAGGCACGATCCAGGTAAATGGCTACAGAAAGGAAAACCATGAGCAACATAGATTCTTCTTCATACAGAGACAAAGCTTAATCAAAAAATTATTTTTCTCGGCAAAAAGAAAAAAGAGTGGGGCTGGCAGCAGTGCGTGCCTGATTTGATCTAACAGATACAATCTACATGCACTATCTCACCCACAGATAAATATCAATGGCACCTCCAGCTCTAGGCATGTAACTTACTCCCCACATTGTCTAGGAAGATAGAAATGAAATCATCTTTGCACCACTTCCACTCACATAATAATATTTCTTTTCCTTCTCCCCATGAAGCCTAAATGTTCAAAGACAAGCTACACTGCTATTTCTTCATCTTGCCTTTAAGCAATATCCTCCTGTGGCCAAGGAGAACTTAAGAAAGACACAGTACCTATAGTTTATTTGTACGTACACAGACCCACAGGCACACAGTCACCATGTCTGCACATAAAATGTCAGTCTCATTGATACTAGCAGGAGTTTTTGCCATTTACTTTAATGAGGCCCCGCTCTTCATCAAATCCAACACTGCCCAATATTTACAGGGGAGATAATCAAAGCACAGGACTGCCAGGCCTCGCTTGAGAAGAAACACAGGACAGACGCAGAGCACAGCTTGTAAGGATTGAACAAATGCGTGACTGGTAAATAAGTTTAAGTTTGCATGGGTCAGTGCTTGTCAAAAACACTCCAACATAATAGTTTCTAACAAACAGCAATACTTGGTAAGATTTAAAAATAAGACGTCTTAGCATGATCCACACAATATAAGCTCTGCAGGTGGCATCAAGTGCCAAAAAGAGATCAACCAGCTTTTTTCTCCCTCAGTAATTACACGAGGGAATTACACTCTCCAGTTGTCCAGTCCTTCCACGGTCCACTCAAACCATGACCTAAATCAGCTGGTCTGGGTCACTATGGCAATGGACAGTTACAACACGTTATATGTAAGAAAGTGGAAAATTAAAAGGGAGGCAATCATACTTCATCCTCTGAAGATCACCTTCAGTTGGTGGAGGGCCTGACAGAATGCTACTGCCCAGATCCAAATTTCACACCAAGAGAACGCTCTTCACAACTTGTAACTACCACGAAAGGCTGAAGTACTTTAAACCTCAGCGTGATACAACCAAGCAGTAATTACAGCATTAAAAAAGATTTGGAAAGTGCATCATTACCTCAAGGAAAATAAGAAGACAGAGTGGGAGTATGGATCAGATAAACCATTCAGATATGTTCTAACCCACTGTAAGATACTTTGCCTCAGTAAAAAGGAACACATCACCATTTAATGACTTACACAAGCCTTCTCAGCTCTCCAGCCTTTCAATTGGCAAAACAACTTCTACTCATCAGCTGAAACCCACTGGTATAAGTGAGTTTCAGTAAAATGGAATTGGAAGCATTTCTAAGAGGATCAAAGCATATGAAACCAACACAAACAAACAACAGAGAATTGAATTCTTACCTTGAGTAGCTTCTGTATTGTATCAAAAGTCTGGAGCGCAAGCTAGGGAAATCAACACAAGAAAGTGAGTCCAAAGAAAGCCTGCTAATGGACACTAAGTCCCTTTTAGGCTCAAAAAAATCCATAAAATAATCCAATTGCATATATTTTCAGAATCCTAAATACATCCTTGATTTGTTTTTGTTTTTCAGAAGTTGTCTGTTATTTTATCATCTTGAATAATTCTTCTATTATATTTGGACCTGTTCAGAAACCCTCTTCATTGGTTCAGGTCCAGGAGGCAGCTCTGGGGCTTCTGCTGGCCTCTGTGAATGCCCCAGGATAAAAATAAGTTGGAGGCAGAGAAGATTTTGTTCTGCTGGAGGAGTGAAATGGAAAGCTGTGCAACTTCTGGGAGGAAAATCACTACAAAAAGGAAATGCACAGCCCAGGTTAAAATAAGTCACCTTCTAGCAGTCAGGAAAGGCCATATTATTCCCTCCCCTGCCCATGGAGCAATCACACCTCTGGATCTCACTATCTCTTCATTTACCAGTAAGCAGAACAGAGGTGGTAAACACAGAGCTTGCCAATCTAGCTTCCGGTGACTAAGAAACATTTCATGGCACACAGATATGTGAACAGGGCTCAGTTACGGCAGAAAAGCTTTTTTAAATGCTCTGACTACACATGCTACATACTACTGCTGAGCCCTCAAGAAAGGACACTTACTTTCCATTGAAAGCAGAGAGATACCAATTATAATGACAAGTTATCTGTGTAAGTGCTCTTAATTGAAGCTCTCTAAACAAGCTCCTGAGCAGTTTCCTACACACTCAGCATTCGTGGAACATCCTAGCAAGGCAGTGAGCTCGCCGCAGTAAAATTTAAACTAGCTTCAGATCCTTCTCTTTTCACAGACCTGAGATGATATCTCACTGCAGGTTGTATGAAATACTGCGACCCAAAATGGATACCTGTAATCAATCCTCCACACCGGAGTTGTTATTAGTTGATGCACAAAGAAATAGGTTGATACCTTCCCCTGAAATTGCCTTGGCAATTGCAAATCATATAAATCAAATAGAAGACAGTTCAGTGGAGAAACCAACTCTTGATAGCCTCATCTTCAGCATTCACTTATGTATTTGAAAGAGAGGCTTTAAAAATGATGTGTATAAACCTACACGCTTGCAAAGCTCATTTCCATGGCTTTGCTTACATCCCCTTCACGAGTTAGGCTTTTCTCCTCCCCTATGCACCGTGCTTCCGAGTTTCTCCAGTCTTCCCAACTGATATCTCACTGCACGGAAAAATGCAGACATTTGTTATGACTTATTTCAGCATGGCAACAAGTAAAAGCGCCAACACACATCCTGAGAGAATGCTTTCCTTCTGCGAGGGCAAAAGGACAGATGTTTCCTCAACATCAACAGTTTTTAGGCCCTGGTGGATCCACATCTGCTCCACAAAAAACAGCACTCAAACACTCAGCAAAACTGAAAAAAAAAAAAAAATAGGGGTCACCCACCTCTCTTGTTGGGACTAATACCAGTGCGTAAGGCCCATCACTCCGCTGCAAACAGAGAAGACTGCTAAGAAGAAAGCAGTGCTTATACACATGGCATTCCCACTCTTAATGCCCAACAGCTGACAAAGAAAATCCTGACGAGTTTCAGTACAAGCCTGTACACTGCAGTTGGAGGTATTCCCCTCCCCTTAAAAAATAACACTTTTCCAACATCAGTGTCTCACTGCCTTCTCATTTCTACTCTGACACCCACCCACAGCCAAACCCCCATTTTACTCCACACACATTATTTCTCCCTCAAACTTCTGAGTGGCAGAAACATTCTCAAATTTGATGCATTGCAACAATCTGCAGGTGCCAGCAGCAGAAAGTAACAATCCAGGATGGGTTGGAAATGCATCACCCCAACTTTTTTATGGGTTGAAGCCTTTCCATGATGGCAGATTGGCAGCAGCACTCCCTGGTCAACCAGATGATTCAAAGTGGGGGCAATTAGCAAATATCAGTTGATGTGAAAAATCAGAAGCCTATTATTTCTAAGTAACTTTTGTTTTCAGTTTTCCAAGATTCCAAACTGTTGAATCTTCTGCAATCCACCTGCTTCAGGCTTTACAATACAGGCCATTTAGCTGCTGCGTGATGTAGAACTGAATGTGTAACATTTCACATAGAAGAATGTTTACATTTTCCTTGTATCATCAGTACCTCACCAGTGTAGGACTATCACATAAGCCACATTCACAACTAAAGAGGACTGCTTGGCCTTTGTAACAAGAATAGACACTGATGACTTCAAATAACAGATGGAATTTAATTTTTATTAATCTTAGTATCAAAACCAAATATACTTAGCCAAACCTACCTGTATTTTGGATTTCATTCCTTGTAAAGACTGTACAAGTGGAATTCCATAGGCCAGAGTTTTACCTTCATAAAAGGAAGAAAATTGGAAGAGCCTCCATGAAATATAAATAAAAAAAATAAAAGGAAACTGCAGTACTGCAGAAAATAAAAGTATATTTCACCCCACTATTCTTAAACTGAGGTCAGAACTTTAATTAAGAAGAACGTTTCCTGTAAGGAAAACTGGCAGATCATCCACTCAGGGCTTAAATTAAAAAGGAGAGGTGGCAGAATCCATCTAAATAAATATTTCTATCCATCCAAGAAAATGTGACATCATGACAGTCAACTGTACAGCAAGCATAGCAGCATAAGTTTATTTGATATGAGTGTGCTGCTTAGCTCCACTGGCCTCCTGGACTTGCATCCCCAGCACAGGCCTTGGAACAGGCCCACGTGCAATAGCTGGCAGCTGCACATCAACATTCAGTCCCACCACTGTGCACTGTGTCATTACAGAAGTTTGCACAGCATCTGCCTGTGCCTCAGCAGTCCCACACCAGGGTTCTGAGCCTGTCACTCTCATAAGCTGTACTAGGAACATGATGTTTTGGTTCTTTATTTCAGATCCAACTTAAAATGCCTTAGGAATGGCAACTGGCAATTAAACACTGACCTGAACCAGTCTGAGATCTCACTAGGGCATCTTTGCCTTGCAGGAGCACAGGAATTGTTTGCTTCTGAACACTGTGTAACAGAAAGAACAGGTTAGGAAATACAGATGCAGCAGAGCATAGAAACCCAAGGTTTTAACACACAGTGACTGTTTCAAAACTGTTTACCCCAAATCCCACACGTTCCTCTCTGCTGTATAGCTACACCAGTAAAGGTGACTTTTGAGAGAAGTCTCCAGACACGTCAGACATGATAAATCAAAAAAAGATGATTTTATGATTTAAGCACCAAATTAGGAGCTAGGACTCCAAGGCTCCATCTCAGGCCACGACAATGACTTGCTATGTAACTTAAAAGTCATTTATTGTTCCAAAATGTGCAACAAATAAACCCCATGGAAAGTGGGTCAGCTTAACAGCTACTGCTATCTTCACAAACCAACTAAATGTAAAGAAACAATCATATGCAATTGGCTTTAAGAGTTAGTGAAGTGTGAAGGTTTTACATGGATTTGCTTACCTGGTCATACTACATATCTTCAGAACTGTAGTTATTGTGGCTATCTAGAGAAAGAATTAACAGGAGGAAACAGGTTTTGTCATCAAACTGTCTCTTTTGTTACTTCTGTAGCACAAGACAAAGCAAAAACCAGAAACACATACTTATTCTCTACTAGCCCAGGACAATCAAATAGAAGAGTTCCAGTGTCCTCACAGTACTTCTGCTGGCTCCTCAGAATCATACCATTAGTGGTACAACACGGAATACCAGATTTGACAAAATACTGAAACTTTCAAAGAGTTTTGGCATTACAGATGGAAGCAGAGAAGGGTGTTGAGCCACTGTGCGCAAGGATACGTCAGGACACTGCCTGGCACGCAGAGCTGAGAGACTGCAACACAATCAAAGCACTGCTGAGTTTGCCCAAGTTGCCACAAACACATCTTTCAGCAAGCACCCCCTCTCAAACAGCACGTGCTGAGGCACAAAGCCTCCACAACACTCACCAGGTGTGGATGGAGGTCCAACTGGCTGAAGGAGTCTGTAGTGAAAACATTTTCTTGCACTTGCTTCACTGCTTTTCTGAGTTAGGGGAAACAAAGCAAAGCATACGCTATGGTTAAAAATGACACAGCAGTGTTTTGCGTAGATAGCAAAGAAATCAAATGACAGGCAATTGCTTCACCAAAACAAGGGCTAAAAGATTCTGAGTTTCAGGTATTGAAATTTGTTGTTGTTGCTGTAAGATACCTGTGAATTTCTGGGATGTCAGGGTTGTTTCTAAACAGGCTGGATGTCTTAACGTAAAGTTTGCTTTTCTGGCTTTCATTTTGCTTGTCAGTCAGTTGCTTCCTAGGAAGAGCTCTTTTTGATGAGGTTCCCTTTTCCCTGGTGTCAGTCTCTGCAGCACGTTTCTTGAAGTTGTTTACTGACGGCTTAGGTTTGCGTTTCAGAGGTGGGTTTCCATGCGGTGACGGCAGGAGCTTTCTTTTCAGAGCATTAGGCTGCTTTGATGTCAGCAAACAAACCAGAGAGCAAGAACACATTAATGAATGAAGATTCAGTTAACGGTACCATATGTCACTGACACCGAACAGAAGCACAGGTCCAAAAATTGATCCCTTTTTTAAACGCTCTGCACCTTAATTAAAGAAACAAAGGTAGATTTTCGTGCATCAGCATACACTGATAGATGAGCAAGGAACCGTTCAGCTGCAAGAGGTCATTCCCCAAAGCTCTGCAACTGCCCTCGGTGCCACTAAAACAATCCCTGTGCGGTTCTTTATTTCACTCAGGAGGAAGAACCCCATCCTCCACCCAATGCCTGCCAGCTTTCGAGGCGTCTGAGCTCTTTGTCTTCTACCACAACTGGGTTCTCCTTATCTCCCAACCTGAAAAGCGATTCCCCCCCCCCCCTCCAGAAACAGCGAAGAAGAAAACTAATTTCGCTCCCTTCGTCCCTACCGCTCTTCCCGCGTCCCCCAGCCCTCTTCCACCGCGCTGCTTTCCCTTCCCGCGCCTGCAGGGACTCGCGCTGCCCGGAGCCCCCGGCCGTCCCCGGGCTCATCCCCACACAGCCGTGCGGGAGCCGCCATCAGCAAAGCGCGCCTCCGGGAAGCGACCGAACCGAACGCCATGCCCTCAGCGACGCGGAGCCGCTCTACCTCAGCGCGCCCGCCGGCACCGGCGTTCCCCTCCCAACGAACCCGCGCTCACGCACGACAGCGTCGCCGCACATTTACCCGCCCTGGAGCCGGGCCGAGGTTGAGGAGCAGCGGCCCGTCCGCCGCCATCGCGCTCAGGCAGCGCCCGGGCAGCCCCGACCGCGCGGGGCCTTCAAGCGGCGGCGGCGGCGCATGCGCGCTGCGGGCGGGGCGGCCGTGAGGCGGCGGTAAGATGGCGGGCGGCGGGGGCAGCCCCTCGCTGGCGGCGGCGGCGGCGGGGGAGGAGGAGCCGCCGCTGGGGCTCGAGTCGCTGGTGGAGGAGGCGGCGGCCGCGGCGGCGGCCAGCGCCGGGTTCCGGCTGACGGCGGTGAGGAGAGAGCCGGCGGTGCGGCTGCAGCACGGGGTCAGCGGCTTGGAACCGCTGGCCTGGTCGGAGGACCACCGGGTGTCGGTGAGCACGGCCCGCAGCATCGCCGTGCTGGAGCAGCTGAGCGACGTGCACGGCGGAGGGCAGGAGATGGTCATCCACCGCACGGCCGTGCCCGCGCCCGCCGCCGCCTGCCTGCTCAAGGTGAGCCGCCGCCGGCCCCGCCGCGCTCGGATGGAGAGCTGAGCGGGGCGTTGAGATGAGGTGCTGCTCGTGTTACTGCTGGGGCTGGAAGATTTCCGCAGCGGGAGCTGCTTTGTTCTTCCAGTTCGTGTCTTTTACGCTCCTTAGCGCAGACGGGAGCCCGCTACAGCTCAGCATCTCGCTGGGCAACGGTTCTGTTGCACTGCTCTGATTATCCTTTAGTTTTGTTCCAAAATGACATTTGTGGTTACATAAAGCATTTGTGTTTCGTGTTACTCCGATCTGAGTGTTGTTTGAAATCCCCCTGCACACGTCTTGCAGAACTGATGGTGAAAACATCCAGCAAATGAAGATTGAAAAGCCCAAAGTTCTGGAGATCACGGCTCAGTGGGAACACTGATGGTTGGACGAGGTGATCTTTGCAGTCTTTTCCAATCTTAACGGCTGCAAGTCAGAACTTTAACAAAGTTTGGCTACAGAGACCAAGATCAAGGTCAAATAACTATTCATTTGAACACGGTAACAGAGGTTGTGATGGAAGATGCTCTGTTTCACGTGGTTCAGGCTGGAGCAGGCTCTGAGCACCTGACTGAGCTGCATGTGCCCCTGTTTATCGCAGGGGGTTGGAGCAGATGGCCTTTAAGATCCCTCCCAACTCAAACGATCCTATTATTCTGTTCTGTTGTAATTAATTCTAAAAAAAACGCCATCTTAAAAGTAACATTTTGAAACTTACCTAAGTCTTTTTCCGTTATCCTTCAGGTTGGCCCAAAAAAGGAGGTAGCGGAATGTAAAGAAAAGTTTGCAAATTCAGTGGATCCGACAGTTAGTCAGACTTTCATGCTGGATCGCGTGTTCAATCCGGAGGGAAAGTCGCTGCCTCCGATGCGAGGGTTCAAGTATTCCAGCTGGTCACCGCTGGGCTGCGACGCCAACGGAAGGTGCCTGCTTGCAGCTTTAACCATGGACAACCGGCTCACCATCCACGCAAACCTCAACAGGCTGCAGTGGGTGCAGCTGGTGGACCTGACGGAAATCTACGGCGAGCGTTTGTACGAAGCCAGTTACAGGCTGACCAAGGCTGACGCTCCCAGGGGGGAACTGGAAGACTTCTCTGAATTTCAGAGGCGCCACAGCATGCAGACCCCAGTGCGCATGGAGTGGTCGGGTATCTGTACCACTCAGCAGGTTAAACATAACAACGAATGCCGGGATGTTGGCAGCGTGCTCTTAGCGGTGCTCTTTGAGAACAGTAACATTGCGGTTTGGCAATTTCAGCTTCCGTTTCTGGGTAAGGAATCAATTACTTCTTGCAATACCATAGAGTCTGGAATAAGTTCTCCGAGTGTCCTGTCTTGGTGGGAATATGAACATAACAACCGAAAGATGAGCGGACTTATTGTAGGGAGTGCTTTCGGACCAGTTAAAATCCTTCCTGTCAATCTAAAAGCAGTCAAAGGTTACTTTACGCTCAGACAGCCCGTAGTCTTATGGCAAGAGATGGACCAGTTGCCGGTGCATAGTATCAAATGTATTCCTCTTTACCATCCCTACCAGAAATGTAGTTGTAGCTTAGTGGTGGCTGCAAGAGGATCTTACGTGTTTTGGTGTCTTCTGTTGATATCCAAGGCAGGTCTGAATGTCCATAATTCCCACGTGACAGGGCTGCATTCTTTGCCAATTGTATCTATGACGGCGGACAAACAGAATGGCACAGTGTATACGTGCTCCAACGATGGCAAGGTAAGGCAGCTGATTCCTATCTTTACAGATGTTGCTTTAAAGTTTGAGCACCAGCTGATTAAGCTCTCGGAAGTGTTCGGCTCTGTGAGGACTCATGGAATAGCTGTTAGCCCCTGCGGCGCGTACTTAGCGGTCATTACGACCGAGGGCATGACTAACGGCCTTCACCCCGTGAACAAAAACTACCAAGTTCAGTTCGTTACTCTTAAGACTTTCGAGGAAGCAGCTGCACAGCTCTTGGAATCTTCTGTTCAGAACCTTTTCCGGCAAGTGGACTTGACAGATCTTGTACGCTGGAAAATCTTGAAGGATAAGCATATTCCTCAATTTTTACAGGAAGCACTGGATAAAAAGATTGAGAGCTGTGGTTCTACTTATTTCTGGCGGTTTAAGCTGTTTCTCCTGAGGATTTTGTACCAGTCAATGCAGAAGGCTCCCTCAGGAGTGATGTGGAAACCTTCACACGAGGATGCAAAAATCCTGATATCTGATTCCCCGGGAATGGGCAGCACTGAAGATGATCAAGAGGAAGGAACTTCTAAACAAGCCAGCAAGCAGAGCCTATGTGACGCAGGCAAAGGTATGGACGTAGATGACACTGCAGATGATTCTCTTCCCCAGTCAAGTGACATAGGAGGCCGCGAGCCAATGGAAGAAAAGCTCCTTGAAATACAGGCACAAATTGAGGCAGTAGAAATGCACTTGACACGAGAACACATGAAACGGGTGTTGGGAGAAGTTTATCTGCACACATGGATTACAGAAAACACCAGTATTCCCACCAGAGGAGTCTGTGATTTCTTAATGTCCGATGATGGATATGATGACAGAACAGCACGAGTAAGTGCACCTCTATGCTCTGGGGATTTGGTGTTACTTCTTTCACCCCCTTCCACAATCTTAAAGGAGAACACAGCTTGGGTGGGAGAGAGAACTGTAATCATGTAATCCTCACTAGAAAAGATGTATGCCCTATAGGACCTAAGGTGAAGGCTTAAGATTCTACTTGCACTGATGAAGAGCTGACTTCCAAATTCTCTTTCACCTGTTTGGTTTGCTGTCACGTTTTAATGGTTCTTGGGATGTGGTTTGTACTTACTGAAATGACAAATTTGATCATGTAGATGTTCTACTATAAACATTACGGCTCTTCTGTGATGACTGCTGAGCACATACATCCCACTGTAGGTTTTGGATAGTTTGTGGGGGTTTTTGTGGCACATCCACAGCAAAACACACGAAAACATTGTTGTAACCAACAGTGGCATCTTCTAAAGTGGTACATCATCAATTATTCCAGTGGCTTTTACATTTGTAATTAACCTAACGTTGTTGCTTTTGCTTTCTGTACCCCTTTAGTACAGGACAGGTGAATCTAGGAGATCATGATAAAGCAAGAATAAATCAACATCTGTTTGACAGCCTTATTGTACATGAACTCAGTGAAGTGGGATAGGTCCTTGCATCCTGTATCGTATCAGAAATCACTATATCCTGAGAGACCTTCCTACCTTTCAGTAGGCAGCTGTCTTGCTATAAACGATGCTGACTGCTGTGTATTCCCAGGTGCTGATTGGGCATATCTTAAAGAAAATGAACAAACAGACTTTTCCAGAGCACTGCAGCTTGTGTAAGGAGATCTTGCCATTCACTGATCGCAAACAAGCAGTCTGCTCCAATGGACATATTTGGCTCAGGTAATCTGTTCTTAGAGTTTTTTGCCTTTCCCCTTCCTCCCCTCCATAAATTAAACGTGTTTATGAAGTATTTTATGTTAGCTACTTCGTGTTGGAGTAAGAAGTTGTGGAGTGTGTTGCCATGCTGCAGTTAATTGCTTTTTTTTTTTTTTTTTTTTTTGGTGTTGTTTTGTTGGCTCTTATCTGTCCTCATCCCTGAAGGAGAAGACACTGTAGTTTGAACTTGGATCTCTTATCAGTACGCTGTTTTCCAAATAAAATGCTTTTGATCACGTAACTCTTTTCTGCAGGCTGGGGGCGGGGATGGGACAGGGAGAAAGAAGGGGGAGGATGGGAAATGAAGCACTCATCGTCCTTTGGAACAGCACATGAAAGAGTTCTAGCTATGTCAGCACTGCAAACAGAGATGAGAAAGATGACAGGCAGCAGCTGCACTGAGCAGTCAGACGTGTTCTGGAACATCTAGAAAGGGAAACTTTTCTGCATCGACATATCAGGGTGCTGTTTGTCCCTGCAGATGTAGCATGGCAGCAGTCTGAGAAAAGCCTTTCACACCTGCAATTTTCTTAAGAGATATAAGAGCTGTTTTGGCTAAATGGTCGTTGCTTTTGGTTGGAGACACTGAGCTTCTTCCCCTGTGCAGTGGCTGTGGAACATTTTGCCTCTTCCACTGTACGCTGAAGTTCTTTGGCCAATGATGGAACGTTTTTCCCTAGAAAAGTTGGGTTTGGGGCTTTTTAATTTAAGTGTGCTCTGGTGAAGTTTCTCTTACTTGAATGAATGAACTGTCAGTCTTTGTGTTTGATGTGGATCCCGTCAAACCCGATGTATATCAGGAGGGGAGGTCTGTTGGGAACAGAGCCCAGGCTCTGGGCAAGGTGTGCGAGCAGCTTACAACGTGATCAAACCACAAGCTTTGTGATGAAAAGCAACTTGTCCTTTCACAGGTGCTTTCTAACCTACCAGTCCTGTCAGAGTTTGGTGTACAGGAGGTGTTTGCTTCATGACAGCATCGCACGGCATCCAACCCCAGAAGGTAAATCATTCCTAGGGCCCAAAAGGGCAGGACTGCATATTCTTACATCTTATTTGCACAGAGACTTGAGTTAATCTCACTGATTTTCTCTTTCAGGCAGCTATACGAAGGTACAAGTATGCATTTCATGCTGCCCTGGTTTTGGCCGTGCCTTAGTGGTAGATGTTAACTACAAAATAGCTACTATGGGAATTAACTTGTCCATGCTGTATTTTGTGACAGCTGGTAAACACGGAACTTATAGTGGAGTGCTACAACAGTTCATATTCAAGTCAAAGAAATACATGAACATGTAGTTCTGCAGATACAGAACGTCTCTGACATTTGATGCAACTTGTATTGATCCAGCACAAGTTAAGCATCCTGCTGGCTTAGGGCCCAAATTCTGCTAGTACTTTTCCTCTCTCTATAAGGTGTGAGGGTTCCCATCATCACCAAGGATCGATTACAGAACTGAGACCTCTGTAGAAAGAGGCCATAACCTTCATTTCCTCCGTGCTGGAGTGGGACAGAGAGAAAGGAATTGCAGACTGCAGGAACCAGTGCATCTAGTTTCATTTAAAAAACAAGGATGCTAAATTCTGGCATTGTGATTCCTCAGTTCATTTTCCTGTTTGAGTTATGTCTGACTTTTTCCTATCTGAGCGGAGACCACTTAGCTGAGTATGTAATGATGCAGCATTGACTGTTTCACCTCAGTTTTGTCGCCTGCTGAGATTATCAAGTCAGAAATGGAGTTGGACTCTCCCTGAGCTCTCAGTTAATCCTGCGTGGTAAACATATGCAGGCTGTCAGGATTACTATTTGGTTTGTCCATTTCAGCACCGTTTGTGTTCATCTGCATCTGCAGTTCTAAACAGTGTTCTCTTGTTTGCAGATCCTGAGTGGATCAAGAGGTTATTGCAAGGACCTTGCACATTCTGCGATTCTCCTGTGTTCTAGGGAAGAGCTGTGTAAAGACCAAAACTATTTTCTCTACTGCATAAGCTCCCTTCGGTGTAGAATGATATCAAGTGTGGGAATACAGGCTTCACTGAAAGGGGAGGACACTGTCCATGACCCTGTAAGTAGAACGCTGGAGGATCTACAAGCTCCTTAGGTCCAGGGGCCATTCCGTGCTCCAGAAGCATAAGTACATCTGGAAGAGTGAGTTCATAAAGCAGTTCTGAAATGCAACCCACTGACGTGTCAGCAGCTGGACGTGCTTCCTTTTACTGAAGAGAAACTGAAGTCTTCAGCACGCAGAGTGAACTGTCCTCTGTGCCAGGCAACTGTGCCATCTCCCAGAAGCCAGGAGGGAACAGTGGAGCTGCCTCTCAAATAGCCTTGGTGGGTAGAGCAGGCTTTAATTTGTAGTGCTTGTTTGCTTTTTTTTCCAGAACTACTGGCACTTGCTGCAGAATATTAAATTAACAAAACAGTTTGTGGTCCCGATTCCGTGAAGAGCAAAGCAAATGTCAGCTGCAGCCATAGGAAAGAAGTTGGCCATCATATTGGTTTCACTTTAGGTCTGCCTTCAAGCTATTCTAGCAGCGTTACAGTGTGGAGGGTAAACTATTGCCTGGATCAGTAAGAAGAGTCTTTAATGTATTGGATTTTAAACTATTAGCAATTGGATTAAACGCTAATATATGTGACGTTTCCAATCTCAGGTCTCCTGCCCAACTTTCTTTTTCAGAAAAAAAAAAAAAAAGTTCTGACTGCTTCCTAGTGGTTCCCAACACGTGCTTTTCATTTCATTTAACCCTTTACCAACAAGAATCATATTTTCTCATGCCAGTCAGTACCAAAACCATTACCAGTTTACCTGGGTTTCCTCTGAACGGAGAGGCTCCCTCATACAGGTGTTGTTACACAGAAATCTGAGTTTCTCTTTTCATAGTGATGTGGTAAAAGCAAAACAAAAAGCCCAACGTGGCTGATGCACTGCAGGTACTTTCCACAGCTGGTGAAGCTGCTCGTGTATAACCCTTTCTCCTCAAGAGATTCATAAGTAAGGCGGTGATGTAGCATGGCCCCAGAAACCTGTTCTGCTTTCAGAAGAAGAATCTGTCTTTTGCATCTAGTTCACATAGGGAGCAAGAGGATCCTTTTCAACTTCCTATGCAGTGCTGGAGGAATTATACCTCTGAAATATATACAGTTATGTGGTACAGTTGTCTTGTTAACTTAAAAAAGCTGTCAACACGAAGTTCATGTATTTACATTCCTCAGAGTGTGAATTGGGACACTGAGATGTGCTGCTCTGTTTGTGACCCTCATTGTGTGTGAAGTCCCCTATAGCTGTGTGAGAAAAGTCAAGGAACTGTCTGACAGTATCAGTCTCCAACAGTGCATGTATGGATTGGTGCTCACGTTTCCTTGATTTAATGACTATGCATATTTCCCTCAGTGTTCCTTAACCTTTAGCAGGATCAGTTGTTCTGCAGCTGTTAAAACAACTCAGCTGTCCTCACTATTTGGTGTTTCATGCATTAAGCATGACAGTGCTTTGACTGAGAGTAATACTGACATCATAGACTAGAACAGCAGAAGCACATTCATCTGTAAAATAATTAGTCTTGTTTGTAAATATCCTTGGAAGTGATACCATAACTGTATTAAAGAAATGTTTAGTTTTTTATTGCCGTGCGTTGAAAATTGAAATGACTTTGGTGTGTCCGCAGAGAAAGAAACAGCAGATCACAATAGCATCTCATAAAGTCAGAGGAACCTTGCTGCCTCATCTGTGTGCAGTCTGAGGCAGAAACTAAACCTGAGACAGCATCTGTGTTCTCCTTCCCAGCGTTCAGGGTGTGGAGGAAGCACAGTGTTTGTTTCTGATATGAACAGAAAGGTGATCTGTGGGTACAGGGAAAGCATTTTAAGTAGAAGCAGCAAGACTTCGGCCAGGTGGCCCTAACCAGTTCTCTCAGTGAATAAATATCCTCATTCAGAAATTCACCTGATGATGGAGGCGAGAGAGCTTTCCAGAGCTGTGGCCAAGAACTCTGATCTTAGTTTAATGCCTCGGTCTGCTGACGCTGGCTGACTGAAAGGTTCACTGTGCTGTCATTAGATGAAAACCTGGCTATGACATCAAGAGGTTCTCCTGAATTTCCCTAGAGTGTTACTGCTTTAGACATGTAGAAGCTAGTACGCCTAGCACTAATGTTTCAGCATTAATGTTTATTTTCCTTGTCTTTCAAGGCAGTAGATACTCAGTATACCATTGCCAGTTTATTTAACCTGATTTATGACTGCTGGGAGAATGGAATTTTAAAGCCAGTGAAGTCGGCTTTTGTCTGCATGCCAGTGGAGATCCTTTAGCACAAAGCTTTCACTTCTCACCCTGACCCATTCACAACAGGTAAAGAGGTATTGTGTTTTATTTATTTCTTAAACAATCATTGGTCCCTGAGTGTGTTTTTAACCAGCGTAGATTGAGTAGCATAGCCTCACACCAGTTGCATTTCACCTCAGATTCTATCCAACTGGGATTTCCTGCCCAGCTACCAGCTGAAACATACTTCAAGAAACCTTTTATCTGTCTTGGACACACAGCCTGCAGGCCTAGGAACGTGGGGTTTAGTCTCATTCCTGTTAAAGTGCTGTAACAGCCTGCAGAGCTGCACACTAGTGTCTTATCCCTTGTGTTTTTCCTTATCAAAACCCTTGCTCTCACCTCAGGTAAGGAGAAGGGGATGAGGTACAGACACCTGCTGCTGGGTCCTTGGGCTGGTCTGCTGAGAACAGAGCTGCCTTCCCAAAGTGGTACCTAGGAGAGCAGTTCTGCATTAAGGCCCAGTCAGCTCTGAGACACCAAGTGAAGAAAGAAATCCCATGAAAGCAGTGCATCTCGCTAGGTCTGTGCCCCGAGTTTTGCAAGATAAGTGAGTGAGTAAAGGTCCTCAACTGCTTCAGCACTGGGTGGTAAACACTGTGGCTGTCCAAGGTGCCAAACTTCCAGAGGAGGAACAAACTCGAGCAGACTGAGCAGTTCTTGATACACTACTTCAATTTGTTATTTTTTTTTAAAGTAAGGACTGTGGTATTTCCTGTTGCTTCCGAGAATTGCCACTGAGACCAAGTTCTGTAAGTAACTTCTGATGGCTTTAAGATGTGCCTCGTGCCAATTACAAGAGTTTGTAGCTTCTCCTGGAGTGAAGAAACCCGGGCTGTTCAGGGGAGTGGCAGAACAGCTCTGGGCTGCTCTTGGACAGCCTTTTTTTGGCTTGGTGCTAGATGCCATTGTTTGAACTAAGGTGAAAGTTTGTGGTCACAATGATACTGTCTTGGTTCTCCAAACTACATCTCCTGCTCTGGGACCAGTGACAGTACAGCTCATCACTGCCATTTTACTTCAATGTAACTATGGCATGGAGAGTTATTATTCAGTATTCCTTCTCTTTTATATTCCCCGATCCTATTAATCCTGCTGTATATTTCTAGAGAGGAAATACTGTACACATAGACAATAAATATTTCCCTGATTTCCCTACGTTTACCAGGTTTTCCACTGGCTAACGTATCTCAGTGATTATGGGCAGCATAATGCTATTTATTCCATCTCCATTAAAGGTTTCCTGATGGGAAAACTGAAAGCAAACATTCAGAGTCCTAGTTAAAGGTTAAGATACCACACTTGTGCTGTTATGCCCTGAACTAACATTTGTGGGAGGCTTGGTTTCACAACTTCTCAAATACAAAGCCCTTCATTATTGCTTACCCAGTCTGTGAAACCTTGAAGGCATGAGTGCTGTCATCTCAGTTGCCACCACCAGATAGGAAATCAGAGAGAACCAGGAGGAGAATGTCACACCATTTTTTTCTGGCAGACACGTGGTAAGTGTGCTGATAGCAGCAGTCCAGAACACACCACAGTGTGCTGAACTTCACAGCTTGCTGCTGCAGAGGACCGGTTTGTTATTTGTGCAGCTGGAAGCAAGGGCCACAACAGACACAGCCTCACAGCAGAAGGGAGATTTGTAGTAAGAGTCTAAATTAACTGGAAGAAAAAGTTTGAGATCTCAGTAAATAGAGGTGAAATGCCCCAAGAAGTTACCAGTACTGTTTGTTCTCAGCCCCCCTTTGAAGCTTTCTGTATCAGGCCTGTAAATGCACAAGCTACACTTGCATTCTAAACGTACAGTGACAAGGGAAGGGTTTATCCTGTAAGCAGAACTATGGGATGGCTGCTCGTTCACTGCTACGCTGTAAATGAGATCAGCAAAGCTGCTTTTCCCCACCTGGGTGGGTGAGCAAGGAGAACGTGAGCTTGGCTCTACACACTGAGATTCCTGCAGTGCCTCGTGAAGATGGAGGAATCTGAACGAGGCAGAGTTCAGCATGCTCATCCTTTGCTATACTCAGTGCTAACTCATACAAAGGACGCATTAATAGTTTACACTGGAGATGTTTCCAGACCCTTGCTGACAGTAGGAATATCCTTTTTCCATAGTTTTATTTTCTTACTGCTGACTCAGTTTCTAGCTCTCTTCGTTTGAGATACCCCGGACTTCTGCTGCTCTGTCATCTGGGTAGGGACCTCAGCAGTGTCACAGCTGCCTCTGCATGACTAGCCAGTGCTGTTTTCACTGCTGCAACACAGCAGGCACACGGGGCTCTGTACTAACATTAACTGCTTTGCTCTCCAGAGCAGTAAGCAGAGTAATTCCCTGCACTGTCATAGGCTTCAGCTGAATCATTCCAAGTGTGGGCATCTGAGTTGGAGTACCTCCATCACGGAAGGACTTGTGCACTGCTGAGAGTCTACAGCAGAAGCTCAGGGCCACGCCAGCCCCGTAGCATTCTTACTGAGCACTACACGTAGTAAGCCAGCCCTGAAAGGGAGAACCCAAGAGCCATCCAAACAGAACTGTTCTCCCCTAAGATTTTAATTTAATTGCTCTGCTAATCTAATGGACCTCTTCGTGCTACTTCAGATTCCGTTCTGGGGTGCAAGGGCTGTGGCTGGCAGACCTTGTGGTCCAAGCTAAACAAAAAGCAAAGATGAGTTTGAATCTTTAGTTCCTGATTTTTTCCTTTGAGATTTAGCTCATGGGAGGGTCTGACGAAGCTGCTGTGAATACTGATGCTATGTATATGGCGCATTTTGTAAACGTGAAGCAAACCTGGATGAATGTTTTATATACTGCATTGTAATCCTGCTCCTTTTTTTTAATTCTAAATAAACAGAGAAAGAACTTGTTTGTAACGTCTCTATTTTAAGGGACTGACTTCTTGGGAGGGACACAGAGTGCCAAGAGAAAGATGGCACACGTGAAGCACCCAGTCTTTGAGCATAAGGCTTCACACTCAGTGAAAGTCTCACTTCCACACGGAGCAGCAAGTTTGACCCCGTGCCTTTTGAAAATCAGACTTCTCAGCTGTGACATATGAAAGACTTGAAACGCAGGAGCTATGGGAAAGGTGAAGGCAGAGCCAGGGGCTGTTTGTTTCAAGGGAGCCGTATGCTGCAGACAGGCAGCTCTTCTGAATCTGACTGCTGTAACCCTGGGCCTCGTTTGTAGAACGAAAGGATAAATGATTTTTAGCCTAGGCCGCCCTAAGCAAGATAAAGAGATTAGCTCTTCATTTCTAATCTTTACAGATAGGAGAAGAAGGGAAAAGGAAGATTTTGTTCTGCAGCTCTAAGTGGCTTGCTAGAGAAATGGGACAGGTGTGCCTCATTTAGTTAATTGTGAGAAGTTATTTACAATGGAAACCATTTGGTTAAAACAGGTAAGGAATGCTGAGCACTTTAAGCCTGTAAACACCCAAATAAATGGGCCAGGGGTGAGCAAGCACTATTCACCTGTTGTTACACAGAGAGGAAGGGAGAAGCAGGAAGTCTATAAGACATGACTTAGTGACAAGTTCCATGAATCTGGACAATAACTTCCAGCTACGCAGCACTTGTAATTTTGACTCCTCGGTGCCTAGCTGGCTTGCTCTGATGCCACCTTGCATTGCGAGGAGCGCACCCAGTTGTGTGACAGCTTGTGCTGCCAAGGACCTTTCCATTGAAGCTGATTGCAGACTGAGTGAGATCTGGGACCTCACCAATAGGCATCCAGCCCTGCCCCGCTGTCAGTCACACTGAGGTGTGCTCCTAAGAGGGAGGGGAATGCTATGGTCACATTCTACAGCTCGTACTAGGTGGAAGTAGAGGAAGGTCAGGAGAGTTCCTTATAACGAGTCTCAAAGTATTGTTAAACAGTCAACTCTGGTGGTAAAGCCCTGGGTTCTTCACCACACAGCCCTTCCCTCCTCACCTGTGTAGGTTCAGCCTATTCCCCAGCTCCCAAACCTCTGCGTGGCAGTGCTCCAGATCCACAGTTACACTGAAGAAGCAGCTTTCTTCCAAGAAAGAGGTCTGACAATCACTTTCTCTTTTCTTCCATAGAAAGAAACTGTTCTTGTTGCAGAAAGAGGAGCATAACCCAGGAGAGCCTGCCTGTAGAGAGGAATAGACACTTTTCTGTATGAAGTAAGAACAGTACAGAAGTCACCTCTGAGGTTCTGTTTTGGCATCTGGACGCAGATGGGCAGTGACAGGGTCAGAACTACATTTTGCATCTCTGAGAAGCAGACCCTGAGGCACAGGAACCTGCCAAGGCTGTCTTTACCCTAAAACAAAAATCTTAAGGAACTGCAAGAGTGCTTTTCTTCCTTACAGTCATACAGCTCTACAACACCTCACGAATGGGTGCTGGCACCGTCACCTGAGGTGTGTGCACCTGAGCCCTTAAAGGAAAGCTGAGAAACCAACAAAGGCAGTGTAAATCTTACAAGGGGTCCCTGCAGAGGCAGTGCAGAAGGACTGGGTTTCCTACGCACAGAAGCACATGAAGGAGCGGGTGGATGTAAATGTTTGTGGCACAGCCGAACACATTCATCTCGTTGCTGAATTACATCATTAACAGCATAAGATACTGAGTATTGCACAGCCTCCAAGCAGCCCTCCCTGCACAGTGTCTTTGGAAAACTGATAAAAGATGTCCTCTTCAGGACCGGGCACGCTGCACAATCAGTAACGTCTGTTCCCTGCTGCGTCCCTACCACCTCCTATTTTACCCTGTTTCTCTCATTGCTTACCATTTGTTCTGCTAGAATAAGATGCTAATAAAATCAAGAACAGTTACCAAATTGGTTTTCAAGTGTTGCATTCCAATTATAAAAACCTAATTCCTCCTCCCATCCACTGAACCTTTTTGGTATTAACAGGCTTTACTATGCAAAGTGATGCAGGGGCTGTTTCGTTTACAGTAATTAAATGAATGTCAATTGTTTTAGTTGTTTCTGAGGGAGAGTTCTACACGAGTATTAGCATGTTCTGCTAACCCTTACGTTCTGCTCTTCAGGCCTGCTGCAAACCCTTGGGGGTTGACCATTGACCTGAGACTGCGTACCCAGACATGCCAAGCGCATCTCAATGAGACGAGCTCTTTTTCTCAGTTTCTATGGAACCAGCAGAGCGGAACTAATATAGCGCCCGCATATAGATGAAAGAATGAAGAGGAAAAAGGGCTTTACAGCTAAATTAATTAAGCAGATGTACCTGTCTAATTAAAGACCGGCCGTCCCTTTTGTACCCTAGCCGCAGTACAAACAGTATTTAAATACACTCTCTATCCATTTCATCTATCAAAATATTTAGTTGGAACATTCAGATGAAGGTGATATTAGCGAGATGAGCTTCCCATGTATTATTAATAGAAGGGCTCCCAATTATGCATGAATGCTACAGCGTATCTTTAGAGCAATAGCATAAAAAACAGCAGCCCAAACAGGTTACCAAACAGCACATTTGTAACAGGTAAAACTTATAAAATGCTCCGGCTCAGCTTCAAACAAGGCTTTGCAGTCATGCCCTGCGTGGCCGCTCCTGGCACGACCAGCTGGATTTCTCAGGGCAAGAGGCAAAGAGAACTCAACTCACATTGCTGTGCCAGAGCTTTCATTGATTTCAAAAGTTACTCCTCCTGAGATTTTTAAGGCCACCTTCAAGTGTGGCAAATCCCCACTCATCAAACCTCCCACAGGTTATAAGAATTCTGACCTTAAACTCACATCGCTCCCACCCCAAATAACACAGCTCAGTGGATGGCTTCCTTCCCAAGCACATTTTCTCTACTGGTGTGGGGAAGGATTTGAACGCACACACCCTTCCAGCACTCCATATACATGATTAAAGACACACTTGACAGCAGTAGGAGTGGAGATGTCACAAAAGCAAAAGGCACCTGGAGGAATCTGCTTCCTACCTCATCCCAGACACAAAGACTTCAAGGAGAATGCAGAGGCACCGGCACCCCCACCCCCACCCCCTGGTCAAGGGGAGTTCACACTCATGTACACAGCAGAAATAGGGTTATAATAAAGGCATCAAACTCAGTGCTTGCCTGAATCACAACAACAGATCACACTCCTTCCTTGGAAGCCTTGAAAATGCACATTCCCATAGGCAGACTCCAGCTAACAGTGCCACACTTCTCACCAAAGATTTTCTAGTTAAGAAAGACTTACCTGAATCTTTATGGCAACGCGATCCAAGCAGAGCAGAACAACCTGGCACCCACTATCCCAGCCAAGGCCAGCAGGAAATTAGATGGGATGGCTGCTGCAGAGCCTCTGACACAGACTGAGAGCCCTGCTCCATGCAGAGAACAGAATGTGGTAATCTAGCTGCTCTGGCAGCTCGTTGTGCCCTTAACTGACTTCTAAAGGTGATGAACCTGCTACTAGTTTTCTATGGCTCTAGATACTGCCTCCTGTTCTGAGTGTTTCTACCTGGTGGTGTGACTGCAGTGGGTTGCAGGGACCATCCCAATGCTGCTTTGCCAGAAAAATGTTAAGCAAGTTGAGTTAACGAGGGAATAAAACACAAAGAACATCTAACAGCTTTAATATGGCAAGTTAGCTCCGTGGGTATCGTGTGGTTAAGACAAAACTGCTAATTACTCAATCACAGAATCAGGAAAGGGTATTTGAATCAAACAGGAGCTTCCCTAGCTGCAGCCCTTCATACTTGGGATCACAAAACAAAAGCTGCACAAACAAAAATCCCTGAAAGCTCTTTACTTCACCTTGGTGAGCTCTGAATCTAACACTGCTTGGCTGAATTCCTGCTTCCATGCCAATCTGCCACTTCAGTGTCTGGATCCCAAGCATCACAAGGAAAAAATTAAAAACAACTATCCAAGAAATCATCCTGACTTAATGAAGAGCATTTAGTTTTTTTTTTACATGGGAGGGGCTTAATGATACAGCTTTCTATAAACTCAAAGATAGGATAAGGGTCTTGATCAGCGTTGACATAAAAGGCGTCTTCATAAAACTCCTCCAGTTCCTTGATGTTCCTGTGATAGATGTCCACGCGTTTGGCAACGTTTTCCTCCTTGTCCTTGGGGTTCTGCTTGAGACGGGCCTGGATGTTTGGAGTGGGTGCTGGTCTGAGTGTCATGTGGTATCTGCAGAGGAGATACAAACACCACCTCTCCAGCTCTGTTTGAGGACACAGCAGCCACCGCCTGAGTAACTCCATGGTTTTGCCTGTCTTAGTTCGCTTTTGGTCCAGGTTGGATATTCTGGGGCCAATGGGTAAGTTACCTGGCATTCCTGCTCTCATGAATGCCAGATACTCAAGAACCAAGAGGTACTGCTGCTAGCGTCTATATGCTTCCCATGAGGTACAGAGGAACCCCTGTCCTGTGCGCAATGCTGCAAATTCAGAAGCACTTCTGGATCTGTTCCATTTCCACTCCCCAGATAACCAGCTTTACCTGTAACCTTTGATTCCTACCTGTGTCTATTTCTGGGAGGATAAAAGGTAGGATGTAATTCTTGGTATCTTTTTACAGTAGCTGGAGATAAAAAGAGCTTGATTCACTCTGAGGTAGATTTTAGTTACTTCTGATTTCCAAAATGCCAGAATTTGGCTGTCCTGGACCCCAGCTGTGGGTTCACTACTCGGCAGTCCTCAACGGGCAGAGGATTTCCATCCGGCCCGCTCTGCCCAGACTGCTGACACCAGAAATACTCAGACAACAATTCTGCATTGCCAGAGACTCCCAGCAATCACTAAAAGCTCTTTTGCAAACACGTATTTAAATTTTCTGCCACAGTAATTCTGCTTCTGATCATCTCCTGCGCCCTTTGCCTCTGATGTCACAGAAACAGTGCATCCCTCTGCAGTAAAGCCAATCTTCCTGAAACTGTTGGGACAGATGCCACAGGAAGGAGGAAAGCAGAACCTTTGCACAGAACTGGGTTACAGCTCCAGCTGGTACCACAATGTGGGAGCAAAATTCATTCTACGTGAAGATTATTTAGGACACAGCTGAAGGCCACCCACCCTCCTCACCGCACTGCTGCCAGTGGTGCAGCTTTAATATAATGATGAGGATTAGACACAGCATCTAAAACAATTCAATTCACAATGAATTTGGAAGGAATAAAACCCAGACTTTGGAAGAAGGAAGCGTGTTAACTGGAGCAGATACCAAACAGGCTAATCCTAATGATAAGAAATGCAAAGACGTGTGAATGATTTGCTTCGTACTGTTCATTTCTTCTGAACAACTGCATCGCTTATTACTAAAACAAAGAGAACGCTTACTGCAAATAACTGCTGCTGTCACCAGTTAATGCTGCACCTAGAGTGAGATGTCTGAATAATCACACCGCTTTGGCACAAACCCAGTATTTAGGGCCCTCTCTTT
The DNA here is from genome assembly GCA_036925125.1 of Oreortyx pictus. NCBI lineage: Eukaryota > Metazoa > Chordata > Aves > Galliformes > Odontophoridae > Oreortyx > Oreortyx pictus. The sequence continues at coordinate 6,983,512 of JAUPFR010000022.1, forward strand.
GAGGGTTCTGTATTTGACTGATACAACAGGAGGCATTTACGTGGTAAGAATGTACAATGGTGCTGCACCACTTCAGTGCGGGGAGTTATCTATTTGAGATAATAAAACAGAGCAACAGTGACAGCTGGAATTCCAGCCCTACTTCCAGCAGAGATGTAGGGTGGTCCCCCAAAACAAAAGGGTGGGGAAGACAGTAACCTGAGGTCACCAGTGCAACGAGGCCGCGTGAGTGCCCGTGAGACAAAGCACCATATCTGAGCACCACATTTTACAGTGACTCTGTGACTCAAACAAGTTTGCTCTGCTGAGCGGGAGATGTATTAATATCTCACGGTAGAGAGAACCATCACAGCAGCCGGGGAAGTAAAACGCAGCAAGATTTCCATCTTCCCCAGCTGGAAAGCCTTCAAAATTCCCATGGGAATGTCTGAAAACCATCTGCATTTAGGCTAGGTTTCAGACATCTTCCCTCAGCATTATTTTTACCGACCAATTTAGTTGCCATTAAAATGTTACGAATGGAGCGACTTGCTGCCGTACCTTTCGGTCTGTGGGATTTTAAAATGCCCTGCTCTGTGCAGAGGAGCACACAGGAACAGATGGGTGGGTTGGTACTTGAGTAGCTATGAAAATTTTAACTTTTCTTTTAAGGAATCCCTGAACATGAGTACAATATTCCTGAGCTTCCTTAGATTTCTATGAAGTCTGCTCGCTGCTTTCATCTTGCTGGCAGTCTTAAAAAAAAAAACGTTAAACATGAGATATTAGTGCTAACCTTTCCCCTGTGACTGGATCAATCCTCCGCTGAGACAGGCGTTCAATGATGGATTCGTAGGGAAGACTGAAGAAAAATACCCTATGGAGAACATAATGAGTAAAGAGCATTAACATCCCGAGAACAGCGACCTTTGGAGCAGGAGTTAATCCTTACCCTAATGGAACAGGACACACAGACATGGAAATGTCCATTATGCATTAGTTTATCAGAAGGCAGTAGTATATGCACAGCCTCTTCTGTGGTTCCTCTCCCATCTTGTTGAATGCTCCAGGTAGGAGAGCAGTTATTGCGTTTCAAAGGCAGGAGTGAATGGCACAGTGCAGTGACAGAGCTTAGCAGACACCCGTACTGGGGCACAGAAGTCAGCACGGAGTGGCACAACCCCCGCTGACAACCAGCCTTGCTGCTTAGGTGAAAGATTAATGCTTGGTTTTAAGATCAAAATCTCCAATTCCCATTGAGTCTAAGCAAAACACAGTTGCTCAGCACCCTAAAACATCCGACTTGCAGTGTCAGGGGGTAGGGTTCATGCTATGAACAGAGCATGGGATGGGACTGCCCAGCTCCTTTCATTTGTCTCACATGAGAGCCCTGATCCTGAATCAAGAATGCACAACCAGAACGCAATACACATTGCTATGGAGCCCAGCCACACTGCTGTGCCCATCCCACAGGGACCCCTCATTGGCAGGTTGGCTCCATACAATGGTTCTGTCCATTTTATATTCTGGTTCAAAAACTCTTCAGCAGAAAATCGTCAATGAATTCTCATAGTGAGACTGAGTGGATATGTGCCCTCAGGCTGGGGGGTCCCACAGTCATTAGAAGAGACCACAGGAACAAAGCACATCAGGACAGAGGTCCCATCTAAGGGTTTACTTAGAGCCAAACAAGAAGTAATGCTTCCCTTGAAAACTGATGAAAACAAACTTTTACCAACTGAACAAGGCCCGAAGGCTGTAAGTACATCTTTCTTCATAATACACCTCCTCCTGCTGCTGCCTTCAAGGCCCAACATCCTACTTTGGCTGTCTGCCTCTCGCAGCGATGCGGCACGCTTTAGACATTCACCAAAGGAACATTTTACACTGACTGGGTGGGATCAGATCAGATGAAAGGCTGAGCTTTGCCTCGGCATGCACAGAGCAGATTACTAGAATCCTTTGTAGGATTTAAAGTTATGAAAATCATCTCCCTTTTCAAATGTTTACAGATAATGACTTCCTTTCACACTGTGGTAACAAAACAACAGCCAGGAATAAAACATTCAAGATCTCAGAGATTCCAAAGACAGGAAGAGAACAGCAGTTTCAACACTCTTTTATCCCATACACTCTTAACATTTTGTTTTTCTTTGTTTCCGTTGCCCAACAATGGCACAAAAACGTGATTGTCAGAACAGGTAACATCTGATGATGTATCTCGAGATGAATATTCTAGCAGAGAGGAGCAACACTTATACAGTCATGATAATTGATACGGCTCCCCATTATATTCTGAAGTAAACAAAAACACTAAAGGATTATAACCTGGCGGATCAAGAAAGCTTGTCGTAATTCATAGTTACCAACTCAGGAAGTATTATTGTGTTTGAAACAGAAGAGCCTAAAAAACTCCACTTAAAAAGCTGCCAACAAAATGAACTCTGAAAGCCTTGTCTGAGATTCCCTTCTTTTCTACACAAGATGCTTCTTATTATCCAGTCTGGTGTCACCATTAAAGAGAAGTGTCGGGGGAAGATGTGGGAGAGTACAGACATCGCTGCTAATACGGATTTCTTTTTTCCCCTGATGCATCGTAACGAAGCGCACGCAGAGCATGCAGCGCAAACTCCTGGTGTGGCCCAGTGGAAGGTGGGACCACACGGCCCCAGAGGTGGAGCACAACTGGAGCACAGCTGGCACTGCAGGACTGGCTGCGTGATGCCACTCCAAAGCAGGAAAAGAAGGGAAAAAACAACGGAGATATCGGGGAGATTTTAAACACTTTCAATTGGAAAGTGTTCTTATCATTGTGAAGGAAACACATACTGCACGCTGTTATGCAGCCCCAGGAGGTCACTTACACGAGTAAACCCTATTTCCACACACTCCACACAGTGTTGGCCTTCTGGTATTTCTTGAGCCTCAAGCTGTCCAGGTAATGCCTTTGCTGGATTTCTCTTGGAAATCCTCTGAGGGAGAGGGCTGCATCCGTGACCCCAACCCATCCACGATGGCTCAGAGCCGTAACAGGAGCTGCTCCTGGCTCAGAGCTTGGCTCCTTCCGCATACAGTGCTTTGTTTTTTTCTCCACATAAATGCAACCTCTGTAAAGCTCACGTTAGGAATCAGCCAGGCTTTGTATGTTGTAATGTGTCACAACTTCTATCAAGGGGAAATATGAAACAGATGTCATCAGAATCGGTAGACAGGGAGGCAGGAAACACAGCCTCTTATCAAAGGATACTACATTATACTGCTAGATTAGCATCTAGCACAGCTTCTCTTTCAGAGTTGGCAAGCTGTTAGTTCAGCTCTGCAACAGGTGAATAACGTCAATCAGCAGCAGTGCAAGGTGTGCTCCGGGATGGGCTGGGCATAGACCTTCTAGGAATCCTCCCAGCTGAACCACAAGCTCAGCTCCCTGCCTGGGGACAACCCCAAACCATCAGCACCCAGTTACAGATCGTTGTTTGTGGAGTGTAAGTTGACAGGAGCACTCAACTCAAACCTAGCACTGAGTAGACTTGCTGCTGCCAGAAGCAGGAGTGAACCAAGCAACTCATAGGCAAAGCTCTGTCCTCTGTCCTTTGTTCTCCCTCCCAGGAGAGGGATGGGAGGGAATGTTGAGTCCCATCAGCTGGTTTACACAGACAATAAAACCAGGAACAAATATCAAAGGGAAAGAATCTTCTGTCGAAACCCTGCCCGTTTCCCACTGTATTTGGTGATCGCTAAGTCTTTTCCAACCTAAGCCATCCCATGGTTGTTTCATTCTACTTGTCTAATCTATTGCAGCTCTCAGATACATTAGAGGGATTAAGCTCCAACAAATTAATAATGTTCATGACACCTTCACTGTGCACTTAGTCAAAGGCCCTGTTATGAGAACTATCTGCCTTTGGATGATGATGAAACACATGGGGCCTCCAACAGCTGGAATATAATGCTGTTTTCCTACCAGCCATCTGCTATTCCAGAACGGTGTTCCAATCACTTCTGGCTTTCCAGCATTGCCACTGCGGCATCCTGACGGCTTTCCTTTGCAAACAGAGAGAAGGTAAAGGTATGGATGGCAGAGGTTTTGCTTCGAGCATGATCACAAGACGTTTTTGGAGAAACATGTCACAGTCATGCAGTAAGTGGAAGAAGCATTTCTGGCCTGCACAGCAGCATTCTTCTAATCCTGAACGATGTATTTGTTCCAGATGGCAACCTAGTTAACCCAAGTTATTAACAACTGACGGTGCTGAGAGCTGACCTCGGGAGAGTTTTTTTGGCTGTGGTTTTCCTGCTTTGTGGCTATAATGTCACAGCCTAAAAGCACATACAACAGAAAAATGTGTTGCCATTAAATATATATATATATATGTGTGTGTGTGTTGTACGTCCGAATCAAACACCACTGAGTTGGGGATTGGGGCACACTTCTCTTCCCCAGGTGAGTCCTGACAGCTGCCTCCCAGGATGGCCCCACTGCCCTTCCAACTGCCTTCACAGCCATGAGGAGCAAAGCTCTGCCCATAGGCCACAGCCTTCCATGGGTCTTGGTCCTGTAACGTAAGCATAGCTGCTTTGTGAGCCTGAGCTGGAGGAACGATGCAGATGTTGACTGTTCTGGACCTGAGTTATTTACTTAGGTCGGATTCTCACTGGAATTTCCCGTTACCTGGAGTTACTCTGGATTGACATCAGTGGAGGGGAACCCAAAGCTAAGCCCTTTTTGTAAACTGTGAAAATCTGACCTACACCACTAAATCTAATTGAATTCATACCTTGTCTACATTTAAGGATGTAAAGAGAATGCAACACAATATCTGAGAATCTTCAGCCCACAGTCTTGACTCCCTAACTGGCATTTAAAAACAGGCACTGCTGACTTGATGACTTGCCTGTGGCTGTGCTAAGGACAGAGCAGCCCTTGCAAGAAAGTTGGGATGCCTGAATAAAAAAAAAAGCCAACAACAACAGAAAAAACACACCAAAAAGCACAGCACTGGGCCACTTCTAATGCAGCATTTAAACTTTTGAGTTGAAACTGCAACTTTAAAAATAGTAAGCTATTAATCTTTCCCTTGTTTTCTTGACTCCTATATATCTTCTCCTGCGCAGGCAGGTACCAGCTGCCATACTCCCATTCTTCACGCTCTGCACTCCACAAAAAAAGAGGCCCCTGCTGGCCACTTCTTGTTTAAAATTGTGCATAATTGATAGTGGCAAATCTACCCCAGCTGTGTCTAAAATCTCTCCAGGGGCAAGAAAAACACTCCCTGTGACTGTCATTAACTACTAAATTAGCAAGTGCTCCTGGCAGTTTACAACATACCACATCAGTCTGCTTTTCTTTAAATAAAAAAGGGGAAAAAAAATAATGTGAAGATCAGATGGCTGTGTGATCTCAAAGTTACGTCAGACTTTGCTGGCAGAACTTTGACAGAACCCCCAGTTAAACAGGAGCAAAAGACAACGGAAAGAGTGAGTGGGAGAAAGAGCAAAAGGGAGAGGAAGGAGAGGGAAGGACCCCAAAACTATGCTCGTTTTTAGGCAGACAAATAGAAAATGCTAAGATCAAGGCTAGAAAATGGAGTCTTAGATAGAGTGTCATACATCTTTGAAAATCTGGAGATATTACCACAACATTATCTGATGCTACAGCATAAATCCCTATGGAAAAGAACTTACCCGGAAGACTTCATTCTGGCAGCAAAATGGCTGCAAACCTTGTATTTGAGACATAAAGCTGGAAAAGAAATGAGGCTCTTGAAGTGCACGGATGCAGAAGCTCCCTAAAAGACCGCCACAGGTTGAATCTTCATGTGATCGTTGACACAGTGCAAGCTCCTCCCTCTGGTTCATAAAACAGAGCCAAAGCAGGCAGAGGAGGAAATAACACAGTTCTCACAAAAGGATGAAGTAGCTCTGTAAATGTTATGGAATGGCTTGGCAGAGACAAGAATCATGGCTAAAGCGTAGATCCACTGTTAAAATTGACAACAGGGTTTTTTTGTTTGTTTCAAAGTTTCCGAAAATAGAAAGAATACAAACTTCTGGATCACACAAGGACAGCAAGCCAAACAGGAATAATGTGGCTGGCTCGATCGAGGTACAAGTACAATCCACATCGCAAATAAGGGTTTTTCTGGGGTAGCACCACTGAGTTTTCGCAACATGGCACATCAAGTTAGTGATTCAAGCTGAGAGGCAAAAAGAGGTTCAGATTTGAATCCAAGTGACTCCTTTCAGCTAAAACCCTAGTCGCCTTGTCTTTATTGATGTTTTAGCCAGACACCACGCTTGGATCAAGCAGTTCTCTTTAGAACATCCCCTTTCCTGTAGTACAGACACACCTTGAGCCTGAAACCTCGGCTAAGCCACCTCTTGAGAGTCCAGGCACAGGACTCCGTGCACACCCTATTCCATAATTACATTCTAGACCTCCAAACTCCCTTGTAGAGACGGGTTACGTAGATCCCACCTACCTTTTCCCCTGTGGTGTTCAGCTTTCTCTCATTGTAGCTATGAACCAGGTATTCTGCCTATGGGTACCCAGACTACAAATGATCTTCCGAGGCGGAACTACCGACTGAGTGTAGATCTTAGTTTACCTCCTACCCTAAATACTGCTTCTGCATCTCTCTGAAATGGATGAAATGAACCTTATTTCTTATTTATGGAAGGAGATGTTGGGAGGTTTTATTCACAAATGTCTTTCAAGTTCCAGGATCTCTTCTGATGAAGGATGCTTAGTTCTATTTTGGGAAGTAATTTCGCCCTCTAGGTTTGGACCATGAGGGAAAACACAGTGCATAGGGACTAAAGCACAGGTTAATCAGCATAAGCGTTTTGCTCATCGAGCTCCGACAATGACTCATTTGACGACAAGCTATTTCCAGACATGGGATCCTCCTTTTCAAATGGATGCATTTCTGTAGGATAAATCTGAAAGGCAGCTAAGTGGGCCACAATTCCCTAGACGTGGCTTCCAGCCAGGGGAGAGAGACAAACATCATCCTTCGGAGCTGCAGATGTTCTCTTCAGAGATGCTCAGCCCCCAGCAGCCGCAGGGACAGGTTCCCTGGTACAGCCCACCCTCCAGACATCTCAGCATCTCCGCAGGTGCCACACGGCTCATGCCACTGGAGTGGGCGCAGCCGGGCAGAATGATGAGCTGGGTCTTTGGCTGGGAAAAAGCACAGGAGCTGCTCCGGCACTGTGCAGATGTACACCCAGAGCCATCCCATGCAGGAAAAGCTGGTTGCTGTGTAAACATTACATCAACACAGTGAAAGCACGCACGTACAGAGCAAATGCTTTCACACAAGAGCTTCCTTGTCTTTTTAAAGCTTCTCTTGAGAAGGCAATATTAACTCTTTCCATATGCACTTAGTGGCTTGCCTCCCTTCAAATCTGCTTTACGTTTCTCCCCTCATTTTCATTCTTCACCTCCTTCTTACCCTCAGCTGTTATTCGAGCATCTTTGCATTCCGCCCGGAGTTCATTCCAGCGGTGCTTTATGAATCACAGAATAAGATGGCAGCCAGCACTGCCTCGGAGTAATGTAGCTGCCACGATTTCCACCATCCGTAAGGTTACTCAGATCCATCTCCGATAATCGAAAGCCTCTGCAGCCCTGGAGGCCCAAGGTCGGGAGCCTGAATCCACTCCCCCCAGCACAGTCCTGTTTCCTCAGATGCCTGCAGCCCTCCCCTGCATTAATTACTTTCTGCTGAGCAAATTTTAACTCCAGGGTTAAGCACTTGGAAACTCGTATCAGAAGCGACGCCTGCGCTGCCTGTCTGCAGCTTTCCTCTGCTACCTACTGCTTCTGAAAAGCACTTTTCTCCCTTAATAGTTTTCTTCCTTTTAAATAAACGGAATCAGATTTATAGCAAATGATGTTTAATCTTAAGCGTTCTCATGAAAAGCTACATCAGAGTCCCCCCACTCCACCATTTAAACACAAACTTTTGTTGTTGGCAGGATATTTGGTATATGAGATACATTGAGGAACCGACACCAAAAACCGTATGATTTGGGGGCAAGGGGAGGGAATAAAAGAATGGATTATTATGTGTCATTTTATATGTGTGTCAAAGGAAACCAATTTCATAATAGGGAATAAAAATTCCCTGTTTAAGTACTGTCAAATAAATCCTCAAATGCAATAGGGTTCACTTCTGGGGAAAAGAAAACTAAATCTGATTAAATATTAATGCGGCGTAGTATTAATTAAGAGAGAAAAAAGTCCATCAAGAGAACCCCAATATGTTTACTGTGTCCCCAGGAAGCTGGAAAATTTCACAATCAAGTGTGTAAATGTTCTAAAAAAGGGTCCTGAATATTTTATGAATATTTGTCATAAAACAGAAATAATAACCACTGTGCAGAGCTATTAGAATTAATATTTATGCTGCCCGCCATGAAATATTCATGGGGACAGAGAAAGGGGGGCCCGTAAGACAAGAATTAATTTACATTGGGCTTGGTTTACCCGCTGGCTTGATGTTTAAAGACGGGTTGACAAGGCTCCATATGAATCCGTCAGTCACTTGCAGCGGTAGGTGGGGTGAAGGCAGGGGGAGGCGGGGGGAAGCGGGTCCAAGCTGCTGACAGCTCACAGATTGAGTTTCTGACAGCCCTTAAAAAACCTAAACGGCCCCCCACCTTTTTTTCCTTCTTCCATTGCCCAAGGCGCTCTGTACTGCCACCGTTCATCCGATCTCCCCTTCCATCTGCTGAAATTAAGGAATTAATGAGCGCTATACGCTTTACAGCGGGCCCCAGGAATGTTTACTGGTGATTAAATTATAATGCAGCCAAGCTGTATAATTCATGAACCAATTAAAGGAAGTGTTAGTTGATTTGATGGGAAGAGGACGTACAAAAAGCATTTAACTAATAGGGAACCGTGGGCTGCCGGGCGCTTTGGCTTTCTCGGATTACGCGGCTAATTGCTCTGCTTTATAGGGCTGTCACAGATAGCCATACATATTTCATTGTTCTCAAATACTTCAATTGTTTGCTTTCGTGTTGCTGCTGTAATATGTAGAAGCCCAGCCAAACTTCAGTGTAGTTAAAGCACTACTCTGCAAAAGCAGGTTGCCTCGAGAGGAGGGGATGAGAGGGGCAGGAGGAGAAGGCTGGCTGACAAAGGAGAAACTTAAAGCCGCAGAGTTAAATGTCACTCAGCAATTACATGATTAAAAGGTGCAACATATGATAGTCTTTTGTTTTACAACTTTTTGGACACTAATATTCTATGCTGACTTCACCACAGAGAAAATATTGGTAAACTAAGCTGCATTTTTGTTTTCAGTACTGAGGAGCAGCAGAAATAGGTGGAGAGAGAAATATGTCCAAAAAAATTCCAGCAGGGAGGAGCTTGATTGCTGCGGTTATTGAGGATAATACAGCACGTTTTAACTTACGTGGGTCGATATTCTAAAATACTGAGAGATGAAGGAGGCTGCTTTCCCACCTGGGGAAACTCAGTGTCTAACGCAGAGCCGCACTCAGGGTTCACGCCAACAGCTTCAGCTTATTGCCCAAAGAATGGGAGGTTTAGCATTACTGCCATTTCACAAAGCCCTCTCCCAGGCTGATAGCGTGAGGGGTTAGATGGAAGAGGAACACCAGTCAGTTGGGGTGCTCCTGTCCTCAGTCACCCACAGGCACATTCCCTTGGCAGTGAAACCCCCAGCCCACACCCAGAAGTACCTCTGCTGCTGGAGAGATCGAGGAAAGAAGAACACCACAAATAGATGCTCTACACTGTGCTCAGCTCTTGAAATCTATTGAATAAAGAGCAGGTGGGGTTAATATACTATTTCTGCAGCCCAGAACTGCAGATTGAACTTGTACAGGATCAGACAAATCATCACCCACCTGAGGTGTGGTAATTCTTGACTCATGACTAATTTAGAACCTTACATTTCAAAGTGTTGTACAGATAACAACTAAACAACAATCAAAACATCCTATTCTGTAAAGCTGAGCATCTGGTCCATCCATCCCCCCTCTGCTGCCTCCTCCTGCAGTGCCTCTCCTCATCACATGCCCCACATCAAAGCACAGGGCATCGAATCCTCTCTCTGAACCTTCAGAGAACCCAAGGATGTGCACCAATCTGTCAAAAGTAAAACCCTGCGAAACCACACCATTTTAAGAAAGGTTTTGTTAGGGAGGGACAGCCAACAGCTGGTGCTCAGGATTACTCTTTAAAATGTGCCAGCTTCCACTGGCATACCAGTGACGAACCATCTCCCAGCCAAGCACCACAACATTAAACTAATAAAATCCATCTCTGTCCCTCGCTTCTGCTGACATTGTTCTGTTCTGAGTAAGAACTACATCAGCAAAGCAGAGTAATTTTGCAGTCCAGTGCAAGGCAAGACACTTAAGAGTCCGTGAGCACTTACTTTTTCTAAAAAGCAGAATGGCTCTAAAGAGTTCCCGACAGAATCACCTTCTTTATGAGGAACTACTAGATAATGTTCGCTTGTTCTTAGCTTCTGGGTTAACAAATGCAAAACTTAGGCTTAAGACATTAAAATAGGCGTCCTCTGAAATAACGGAAGGTGATGTCAGTTGTACAGTATAAGAACTTGCCATTAACCCACCATGTGGTTGCGTGAACTGAAAATGGAACTGCCTGCTCTAGAAAATAGAAAGGTTAAATTCTTTGTGAGAATAAACTCACTCGAGCAGGCAGCGCCTGGGATCAGGAATCTGTTAGACACAGCTGAAAGTCAGTATGTGATATCGATCAGCTTTGAATTATACCACTGTTGGATTAATATAGCTCTACAATTTCAGAAAGTCTATTAAATACATCGAGGACAGCATTTGTGAGCAAGCCCTTGGAGAGAAATGGGGTGACTTCACACCCTTGTCCCAGAAGCAGAGAACTGCATCAGTGCAGGCCTTACGATGGGGAAAAGCAGAGGTGAGATGGGGGCCTAGAAACCACGTTCTGCCCATGATTACTAACAGGAAACGTCAAAACTTGGCAATGTCAAGAAATCCAGCACAAAGTATTTTCTTTGTTGCTTTTGAAGTACCCTGGATACAATCAATCATACAGAAAAAAACTTCTCTGTTTCGGTTCAATGTGGAAAGGGCTATTTGCATTTCAATATGTTCAACTTATCCTGCCAATAAAAACATGGAATCATGAAGAAGAGATCAGGCCACTGGAGTGAAAAACAAGAGATGACATCCTGCAGACCTTTCAGATAAAACGGCTCCTTGCTTGTAACATTTCTGTTGACGTCCCAATATTTCTGAATGATTGGGTTTTCAAATGAGATCAGTCAGCATGCAAATGAGGAAACAGGATCAAGACATCTCCAATATCTGATTGGGTAGAGAAATTATCAAAAGACCCTTTTTTCATATCAAATTTCCATCACAAAAGGTCAAACTTTCAACTCCCATTACTTTTGCTAACTGCATTTCACTGTGCCTGCCAGCTCATTGCTGCTGCTGTTTTCAGAGGAAAAAAGAGAAGTAGCAAATGATAACATCTTCTCACACATCTGTCATCTGGGGTGGACAAATATTTTCTAATCTTACTCTATTTTTCTCTACAGCCCTCAAAAATCCTTGCAGCCAAAGCATCGCTTCTGGCCTGGCTAAGCCATTCCTAGGTTGGTTTTATTTTTCTTACCAGTTCTCTAATTTTTGAGCCTACAGACTGAGCGCTTGTTCTACAATTTGATCATTTAAAATACTTTTCCATGTGTGATTTTCTAAGAACGCATTTCCTCGCATCGCTGGTCTGGATTGATGCCTAAATACTCAAGCAACAAACATTCTAAAAATGCCAAAAGACAGAGAGGCTGTGAGCACTGCTTTCCCTGAAACCCTCACAGTGGAGCATCAAACAGATGAAGACATCAGTAGGAAGTGCAGGACTCAATGTATTTGTCGCTACTGGTCCCATAAAAAAAAAAATCTCCCTCAACATTATTATCATTGTAACATATATAACACATCAGATTAGTACCTAGAGATTTCTGCTCCTCTGATTTTCTCTGTTCTTCTTATTACTCAACAACTAAATGTTTCACAAAGCCATTTCCTACAGAAATATTTATGTTCCCAAATGTTTATTGGCCCCTCTATCATGATCAAGCTTTTATGAGCACTCCATACAGAACCCTGAATTAAATACATAATTCCTCATCTATCGGATCTTGGCTTGATGCCGCGTTTGTCTATTTTATACAGCAAGACATTGTAGTGAACTGCACAATGCCTTACAGAAAAACTAATTTGTACAGTAAAGATATTTCTATCCAACACTGACTGTGTGGGTTAGTGATTACAGAAAGATAATGAGAAGCAGGAGGATGTAGGGTTTAAATTCCAGCACTCATTTATTGTGCTAGGTTTCCTGAGCAACCTTTTTAGGTAATCTTAACACAACTGTGATCAGACTCTGAGCCACCACTGGAAGGAGAGGGAAGATGCTCCTTGTAAATACTGGACAAGCATTTTGCCCTCACTTGTCCACATCACACAGGTATCTGCAGCCACAGAGTCACTCTCCCTCAGTCAGTGTTTCAGTGGGACTTCCTTCTTGCTGGCAGCTGCTAGTTGTAGGAACAGATCAGACATAGCCAGCTCAGGAGTTGCTCCCTCAGACTGTCCCTTTTATTTGACTTTCCACTTTTCTTCTCCTTACGACCAAAAGTGCCTGTGCTGATTTATTAATGTTTCTAACTATCTGGTAAACTAAGCTTTTGGCCTCCGCATCACATCTGATCAAGGGAACGCTCTCAACTCCTTGGTATCCAACAAATTTCAGTCCCAGAACAAAGGGAGACTATATGAATGTAGGTTCTCTGACAGCAAAATAATAGTGATAGCATTTAATCCATAGGTCTTTACTCGTCACAGATCCCTCACTACTGAAACACTGATCATCATGCCATCTCAGCGGATAAAGGTCACTCTCTGAAAGGTTAAAATTGGCAGTGTTCTCTTTCTGCCTGGAACAAGTTTGGTCAGAGGTCATTCCAGGATGAACCGGTGTCCTAGCCAGTAGGCAAGGGCTGGAGTTCACATGATTTAATAATGGGCCCTTCAAAGCACTAGAAAAAAAATCTACCAACATCTGTTGACTGGAAGGTGTATTTGACATGTGGGTACCTTCAGAAATAAGGTGAGGATTTCTAAGAAAGAAGAACCACGTAGCAAGTAGCTTGGCTCTCCCTTGGAATGATTAATGCAGGCAACTTTTAAACAAAGTAGGTTTTCTTCATCTAAAGGATACTGCAGTTCAAACAAGACTGTCTGAATCTGTTGTGAATTACAACGTGTTTGGAATTAACAAGACAAGCTGACACCTAAAGGAAAGGAAAAGACAGATTTTTATACTTACTACAGTTTTAAATAATAATAATGAAAAAAAAAATCCCGTTTCTTAAAAGGCCCAACAACATTGCACAACTCTTTGTACCTAGAAATAAATTGAAGGTAAGGGCACTCACCTTCACTTGTGGTTTGTTCTTACCAGGAAAATCTGAACAGCTAGAAGTTGATCGTTATTTTCTCCCTGGTACAACAGAGGATCCCTCCCAACACCGCACAAACAAGTGCTTTTACAAAATCAAACCATCCAGCTCTTCCAAGAGCAAAACTCGAGGACTGTATCATCATTAAGGATTCCCAAAACACACTGTTCTTGGAACTGTACGAATTCACTGGCCCAGCCCCACTTGGTGCACCACGTAGGAATTAGGCATATTTAGAATTATGGGACATTCACTGGGCATTTTCCTAACGGCGTAGGGCTGGACCCAAATGAGTTTTGGGGAGGCTTCCAGGAAAGAGCTTACACTGCCATTACCATAAATCATCCCACAACATCAACAGTGACACAGAATCTTTCAATAAAAAAAAATACTGCCGCTTCTTTCAGAAGGACTGCCACTTGCCATTTCTTTTAGGTAATCAGATAGCTGTTAATTAATAAACCTGTCAGGTGAATCGTCCTGCTCTGGTCATCATTATCCATTCTGTAACAGAATCCTGCTATCATCGCCGCTATCCACCCCATAGCTTCCAGCTCAATTAACTTAATGCTATGCAAATGAGCGGCTCTCCTCATCATTAGCTTATAGCCCACAAATGTTAATAACATAATTGGGCCTTCAACAGGGTAATTAGACACGATTTCTTCCATTAGTCTTACAAGGCTAATTATTGTTGATAGGAGAGAGGGGATGAGTCCCAGTGCTGCATGCAAAGAGGGGCATCTGGTTAAAGCAAATATAGACAAAACATCAACAAGGTAAAACAACCGTTGAGATCTATAGCAGGGTCAGGTAGGGGTGGGAGAAAGGAAGATGGCATGGTTAGGAACTGCTGCAGAATTTCTCTGCAAGGCAGGAACTAAAAGCAAATTTTCAGCCTGAGTAGTGATCTTTACTACGCTTAGCAGTAGAAGAACACAAGGCTTAATAAATCTGAGGGAGCTACTCTCAACTTTTTGCAGACAGAACAACTTGGAAGCTGTACTGATTGAACTTCCTTTACTTGTAAGGCAAATATAAAGAGGGACACAGATGAGACCTTAAGTCCTGAATCTGGTCCTAGATTTCCCCTGTAGTTACATCCATTGGGATGAAAGCCAAGGACTTGCTCCTGTTCTGGCTGTACCAATGTGTTCTCATCCATAGTGTTAGGGTTACAAAATTATAGCAAGTTTGCCTTACTCATGACTCAGCTCTGGCAGTTCAGTGGTCTACTGGAAACACAGCCAAGAAGAATATATGTCAACCTGAAGAGTACTGAAGACTCAAGAGGTTGAGAAGCCATGTGATTTCCTTATTCTGTTTCTCTTCTCAACTCTGGGGCAAATTCACAGCCAATACAAATCCTTTGATTTCACTGCTAGTACATAAGGAGGAATTTTTCTTATAAGCTTGGCCTGAAAATCAGTTTGAATTACGTTCACAAAATCAGCAGCATTTCTGGGAAGCTTAAATCAAACAACTTTTTTTTAAGCTGCCATTCTATGGTCTTTTGAGAGTTGTACCAGAAGAACAAATCCCTCTCTGGATCATGGCAGTGCACATCAATGGGATATCTGTCGGGATTCATATCAAAACAATCTTACAATACAATTTTTTATTTTATTTATTTCTGACCACATGCAAAGCTCAACACTGGTCTTACTGAGCTCAAAAATACAGCACCTGTTAGAAGAGGAGAAGATAGAAGCCTCTGTGGGACAGATGAGAGCCTTACTCAAAATGTATTTCAGGCCTCACAGAGGACAAACTTTAGTAATGCACAAATATGTAAACATCATGCATTTAGGGACAGAAATTATAATCCTTACACAGCACAGAAACACTGGGTCTCCACTTACAGCTGAGACAAGGAAAGCCAATTTAAGTGATGGTGATTAATACATTTATGTGACTGCACACGATCCAGACCAATAGAATTAGATCCACTGCATCTGTCAGACTTAGGGGAACGTTCCAACACCTTTCCTGCAGGATAAGCTATGACACTATTCAGCTCTGCTCTCTTAAATTGCCCTGCACTTGCTAAATTTACTAACTAGAAAATTCTGAGCAAATATCTTGTTCCAAGGCAAACAGCAGTAAATCCACTGATGTTTTAATGAAGATTACACTTTCTAATCCTCATGGTAATGACAAACTAGTCTCCATTCAATATGCAATATTACTTGACAGTTTTAATCACCCAAGCCGTATTACATTTGCTACAGACTGATGCACTTGTCTTCCCAGATCTTCAGCATGGAGAATCTAAGCAAAAGCAGCATAATGCCAGTCCTGCCTGTGGATTTCAGCATGGTCCAGTGTTGCCAGCCACACTAGCTGAGAAACAGCTTACTCTGGGATTAGACTCAGACCCAAAGAGACTTCCAAATCAGAGGACAGCTGGCAAAGTCTTGTCCTATTTGAGCTTATTCCAACATTCCTGAATTTTAGTAAGCACAGAGTTCAAAGGTAAGGTACATTTCTAACGTAACTGCCCTGGTGCAATGTCAGACAGCAAACACAATATGAAACTCTCATAAACTAAATATTCAGGTGTACAGATGTAACAGAGACCTTTCTGTGTTTTTTCAGAATAACATTCTGCCAACTTTCGCCTCCACACCACTGAAGTGAATAAACAGTCAGAGACCAATGATGTGAGATGCCCAACAACACCGCAGAGCCCTCCTCTTCCTCCTGTGCTTCCTCTTGTCTCCATCCACAGTTCTCAGGCACACACAACTCTCATCAGTTTTATCAGTGTGCATTCTTTTCTTTAGTGCATCTTAAAATTCTGCTGTACCATTTCCCTCTCTCAGTTTTGTTCCTGAAGCTTTTTGGTTCCAGCCTCCTCTTGAAACCAGTATTTTCCTTACCAAAAAGCTCCCACATCTCCTAAAAGAAGAATTGCACATAGGTTCTTTTGTGTGTGAGCTACTGAGGAAATGAAGGTAAAATTTTGAGAAAGGTGTGCTTTAGTCCACAAAGAAACAGTCAGAATTGACACTGCATATCAATTTTTACCTTGGCAAGATCAGTCAACACTGCATTCAATGAAAATCGACCAATGGTGCCTGGCCATATGCAGCTCCATCTTCTCCTGCATACTCCTCTCAGCAAAATTATTACTTAAAAGTAGCTCCATACCAAACAGCCAAGAGCTGCAGGATGGCCTCTCACAGCACATAGGCTGCTGCCAGATCCCAGCCCCCAGGGTTGAGCCAGGGACCAGGATGAGAGGCGAAGACGCTGGGAGACCCAAGGGGATGGGGCTCTGTGAGTTCAGTGCGCTCTCAGGGATGTTGCTAGGGTTTTTATTCCCATTTTTGTCACCAAAGCAAAAAGAATTCAGGAGTGAAAAGCGTGTCTGATCAGACAAGAGATAACACTTTGATATCACACGACTTTCTTTTCTTGAACAAAAGTTGAGTTGCAGGTGAGTACCCTAAGCTGCCTTTGGTGATTTTACAGATTACTACCCAATGTTACCTATTCAAAGTCACCTTGATCAGAGGCATCTAATTCTGGAAGCCAAAGGAGGATCTAGGAGCACTGGCACTGCCTTGGCAGTACGGATACTTCGTGTCACTTTGTGAAAAAGCACTGAGAGCATTAATATTAAGATCAGTGCTTCCACAGTTTGACTGTATCTGCTCCCACGCAGAGATTTTTCTGGTTTGGTTTCTCTTGTCTAACTCTTGCTACAATTGCCAAAGACATGAAAAGTAGCCCAGACTACACATTTTATCAGGATAAAGAGTCTTCAGGTTTCCTAATGTTTCTTCATTTGCAAGAGGTAGCTCCTTCAGAAAAACATCCCTTTTTCTGAAGCAAAAAGAATGAAAGGATTCTGCATGTGGTTTTGTGCCCTTAAAAAAATAAAATAAAAAAACCTTGTCTTAGAAGTTTTTCTTCTTTCTCTTCCTGGAGACTTGGAAGCTTGCTGAGATCAGAGATCTCCTTAATTGCTGTACTCAGGTCCTCACCAAACCAACTCCAACCATCAAATGGAGCCTGGAAAGAGAAACTTCCAAAACTAATACCTGCATCCCACAACTGAAGCCAAATATACCCCTCATTCTTGCTGGAATGGAGTAAGAAATAAGAAGTGACGTTTGTGACAGCAAATGCAGCATCCCACAGAAAGTCCACTGAAGGATTTCATAACTGCATTTGATGTTTTACTGTTGGTGGCTCCAGAGGCACAGGAGTGGCTCACTCCACAACATGGTACCAATGCAGCAACGGCTGCAGTAGTGACATCATAACCCCATTCCTGTAATGACTAATTTTTATTATGATTCTTGTTAATGATCTACTGGATTCCTTAGTAGTATTAACTTCTATTCAGAAGACTGTTGTTTTATGAGGGGTAGAAATAACACAGTCTGCTAAAAAAGAGAGGGAGAAAGGAAGAAGGGAGGATAAGGATTCTCCACCATCAACCAAAGATTAGACATGTTTAAGGAGCTGCTTCTGTCAGTTTTGTGTAGGGTGTGCTGCTTTTTGCACTAAATAAGGAGAATTAGTTGTCACCATGAAGTAACCTGTGGGTGTGACTGCTGGGTACAGCCAAGATGCCAGAGCAGCTATAGTGCCTTTTCATGCACAGCTGTTACTATAAGGATAATGGCACAGTTACACCTCCCTCAGACATTTTGCCCATTATGAAGTGCTCAGTGACAACTCCTGAAATAGAGATGGAACAGGAAAACAAAGGTAAATGACTCTGTCCTGCCCTCTTAGTTCCTAATGACTTGCCCCTTAGACTTTACCAGACCACTCCGTCTGTTTAGCACTGAATATGTAAAGGAGAAGGACGAGAGTAGCTGGGGTGGGAGCACTGATGTGAGAAGTGTAATAAAAAGGAAACCAATTAGCATTAGTGAAGACAACAGTCAGCAAGCCAGCAACCAGAAAACAGCTCTGGTAAGAGGAAGCAGCTTTCTAATCAGAAGAGACAGAAAGCAAGAATGATTGAAACGGGGAATTGATCTGCCCATTATTTTTACTACTTCCTTTTAAAATTAAGCCATAGGCCATTTGGATGTGCATACAGTCCTCTGTCCCTGGTGCAGGCAAATTGTGGTGTACTGATTTAGTACCTTAATTACCAAACAATCTTTCTGCATTTTTCCCTTGAAAATGAGGGGGAAAATAAGATATTGTTACAGCATTTCTTCTTTGTTACTCATAAGGTTTTTGTATGCCACCAATTAAAAACCAACCATAAAGATACACAGTAGCTATCATTTAAATTAGGCCAAAGTTTTAAAAATGCCCTGTAAGACTTTCCATGTCAGAATAATTCAGTCGCTGTTATGTTTCCTTGATGCAACTATTTTGGGACTTGGCTTGTTCCTTGATAGGATTTTAATTAAGTCATTTACATTTAATTTCCAAATACATAGCTGTTACAGAAGGCAGGAAAGAAATGAAAAGGAAAAAAAAAAGGAACCAGAAGACAGCCGATCTTTAACAAAAATATTTCTGATATAAAAAATGAATCTGAGGAATCCATATTCAGCGATAAGTATTCCAGTCCATGTCTGGTAAACTCTCAGATAATGGCAGCACGGTAGGGTCACTGGGGTTCTATTAGCTCAATTAATGAGGAGTAAGATAAGGCTAACACCTAGCTCTTCAAACGGCTAAAAAATAGAGCTGGTAGTAATGGAGTTATTAACCTTCGCCAGCCATTGAATTTTGCTGCTGATTCAAACTCCATTTCCTAGTTCAGGCCTCCATTAATAGGCTGTTTATTATCCCTAATCCACACTGGGATCAGCTGCAGAAATATGAAAGCCCCATGTAAAGACCAAATAGTTTAAAAATTCTTTTTTTTCCCCATTCTGATTTTTCCCTTTTGTTCACAACATATTCACACACGCTATGTTAGAAATGGGGAACTTCATTATCCTAAACTGTTTGGATACAAGTTCTTAGCAGCCTGGTGAAAAAGAAGCTCTAAATCTATTACATTAAAAGATCGCATAATTGGAGAGAGAGCCACATCCTTTTGAAGACCAAATAAAACAGCACTGGAAAACTTATATTGGAGAAGCTACTGCTGTTTGTTTTCTCCACTGGGAAAGAAAAACCTTTAGTATTGGAAAAACGGGTATTTGAAGTATATTGCACACTTGTTTCATTGTACTGCTACATCAAGCCTCAAGTTGACCATCCCTCCCCAGCTGTGTCTGTCCACACAGTGTATTGTAGAAAAGGACCAGAAGGAGTAGAGAACCACGAAACAGCACAATCAGAATAGTGAAATGACTTCCAAAAAAGGACAGGGTAAACACACCAAGATCCTTCACATCAGAAACTGAGGCTGAAACAGGATATATAGGAGGATATAAAAGCAGGAGTGTGAGAAGAGGATGCACTTCCTTTTTATAACCCAAAAAAGTCCCAGTGAAGTATGTCCATGTGACACTAAATTAACAAGTGAAACCCATTCCTACTTGGTCGAGGCCAAAAGTACAACGTGTTGAAGAAGCTATAAAACCAAGATGAACAGGTTATCAGATGTAGTTGTCCAGATGAGTCTCTGGCTCCGGGCATCTGTAAACTGCTGGTGGCCATAAACTGGCCTGGAACCAGCAGACAGCTGGTCAGGAACGAGCTGAAGCTAATGACAAGAGAAAAATAACAAATGACATTGTTGCCCCTGAATTGTATTTTATCTATCCTTGGGAGAGAGCAGAAGGAGACAAAGAAGATTTTTGCAAAATATTAAATAGAATTTTCTTGATATTAGAACCACTCAGAGCTATGCCATGTAGTTCCTGCTGTTGTTGCTCAAGTACTAACAATGGAAAAAGCACCAACCCCTATTTACGCCCATTTGGATTGGGAACTGCACTCAGTCTCTGGCGTAAGAAGTTCTGAGCTTCAGACACCACTTGGATTCCCACTTACTGTAGTCACTAAATGGTTAAAGTTGTTCTTTTACTAGATAACTGTGAGACCACTAATGGATTCAGGTTCTTATTTGCCCTAAAGGCTGCCACAGTTCAATGCGATTAGGATCCTGTCCACTTAAGCAGTACTGCTTCATGGGGAAGAACACAGAAAGCATTACACGCTCTTCTCTGAGCATAGGAAGAGTAGTTCTCTGGTAGACAAGTTTTATCTGATGCTGAGATCTTGTCCCAGTCTGTAAGCCAGCCTTTGCTCTATTGCAAATTCTAATTTAAACAAAACCTTACACCTTCCTCTTTCAGTGGAAGATGAATTATTTTCCTTTTCTATTCTTTGGATGCAGTGGCTGACGCAGTATGAGTTTTTTTTATTGTTACATTTTAACAAACTTTATGGCCCATTTTGTTTGTTTTCAAATACCTTTATTTTCCTTCTTTTCTACCATCAATTACTGGGTTTGTTTTTCTTTCCATAAGATGGAGGAGTCAGGAGACTGATCCTGCTCCATGCTGTATAATTTAGTATTATGTGTACTAGCTTTATGAGGTGGGAGTCAGATAAAACATAGTATTTGAACACTAACCATTTATTAGCTCTAAGGAATAGATTTATGACTTGACAACCAGACAATAACTCTGTGTTCTGATCAGCCAAAGAGGTCTACTTTGAGTTCAAAACACAGAGTAACATACTCTTTCACAAATAATTTTGTTTACTGATGTGACTAGATTTTAATAATAAACTTGATATATATGTAAATTTATTTTAATCTAATTTCATCAACAGAGTCCTCCTAAAAATGAGACTTTGTAGATTGTTCTGTGTCTGATTTATAGATTTCTGCATCCTATTCCCAGATTGATTTCAAGGCTATAATTCTATCAGGGTTCTCTCCTGATGTCAGAAACACCACCTCTGCAGATAGTGTTTTATAACTAGCATCACAACTGCAACTGAATTACTGCCCTGCTATCCTATGCTGCAATATGTCCTTTTGTTTATAATCACCCCCTCTCCCTTATACACCTACTGCTTCAGCTGCATGGAAAATAACTGCTCCAAAATCAATCAGGTAGCATGATGTCTATTTTTGTTCCCTACTTCAAGCCCTGTGTAAAATAGTAAGGGCCAAATTCTTAACTCAGATATGAATGTGCATCGCTCTTTAAAGAAAATGGAAGCTGGAGAAATGGATGAGTGCAAAACTTCTACATGGAAGATCTTATAACGAGTTCTTTCTCACTTGATGAGGTCCCAGCCCTGTGAAGGAGCACCCTTCTCACACTTGATCATTCACAAAGATCTCATGTGCTCAGATACTTGTTCAGAGACTATGTATCTACTTTTTAAGTGCACATGAAGAATAATCCATGGGAAATGCCATTTAACTGTCACTAGCATTGCTATCAAGACTTTTTTCATGAAGGTGGACACAGAAAGACATGGGAAGAATACTTTCATCAACACAAACACCTTTTCCAACATTAGTTCTTGGATAAAAACAAGTTTTTTAGAAGCATAAGGACCACACATTTCCACTGCTCACCTTGGGAGCAGCCATGGTGTCATACAGTTGTACAGACTGAACCAGGAAATCCTGGAGCAGAATGGAAAAGCCCCTCATCATAGATGAGTTTGCCAATATTGCAAATGTTCCTCACCTTTGGACCAGAGTAACCCCACTCTATCTGTCTGCCTGTCATACAAGTTCTCTTCCAATGCTCATTTCTCCTATATTACATTTCTCAACGCTTCATTATGGCTCAAATAAAACATAATTCTCATGTTGTCTTTAATTATTTCACAAAACCCAAAACTCTCATAATGAGCTCCTTGCAATACTAATATATTCCATGATATTATGCCAATGGTGAAGTAAGAGGATGTAGATCCCCCCTCCTGCTGCAAATAAAATACACCTCCTGATATAATCCAAGCTTTAATCCATTTCTTATGGTTTTATGGTTTGCCTTTAAAAGCAACTCAGACAAATGATCAGAACATCTCCTCTGTTCTACAGTTTGGCCATCTGGAGGATTTGTAGGACCGTGTTCTATTCCCAGCTCTATGGGAGTGACACCCTCTTTCTGGAAATGGGAGGAATAAACGGATAAGTTGCAGCTGCCTACATAATGTCAGTAAAGATCTGTGTCTCTCCACAGGCTTATTTGCAATGTATGTAATGTGCTAAATATATATCTTACCTGTTTGGAATAATACACGCTTTTTGCAGCCTTTCTCCCTGCTCTATGTCCCTTGGGAAGCCACGAAGCACCCAGCCCTTGCTCGTGCAGTCTAGTGCATTTAGGCGTTTCTCCAGGATCTTCATAACGATGTCGTCTGGGACTGCAAAGGATTACAAAGACAACATCTCTTTTGTATGCTGAGTCTGCAATTAAGGAGGTGACCATGCTAATTCTCCTGGTTAAAAGGAACAACAAAAGTACAAACGTTTTCATATGATGGATTTTGGAGAGAGGATCACTGTTGACCCTGCATACCTACTGTGCAATCACAGAAGCCTCCATATCATAAAAAAAAACCACAGGATTACAGCACAGTGTTTGTTAACAACTGACACCCACATAGTTTTGCATTGTATCTTTTCTCTCAGCCATATTGGGATGATGTCACAATGAAGTGTGTGACATAATCCTATAAAAATGCAAAAATAATGACCTGATCCTAAAATGAGGAAAAGAAAATATATATATGTCTGTAGCATTCTGTATTTAACTTCAGGGATGATAATGGCTATGCAATAGCAGGCTGGATGCTCTGCTTCTCCATTTTGCCCAAAGGCTTGGAGCTTTTGTAACCAAAAATAAATTTCCAAAACATATTTCAACTACTGTAGTTACAGTGCTGATGTCTCTCTAATTTTAGAGACAGAAGTTCTCTTTCCTCTGTTATTATTTATCTTTCAGGCAAATGAGTAACACCTGCAAGGCTCTGGCTGGGCTTAAATCACTGTGAAGCTTCTTAAATTCTGTGTAATCACACACAGGAGGTATCCTGCATAATAGATTTCAGAGAGTAAAAATATTTGTACTGTAAATATTTTTACCTTTTTTTTTTTTTTTACCATTTTATTTTCTTTTTAATAAAGAGGAAACAAGAAACACAAACTGAAGAATTACGTAACCAGCTTCAACAACCACGACTATTCATTTTCTGGTTGGGATTCTTGTTGAGTAACTACAAAGAAAGGGCAGCAAAACCACCTCAAGCTGCATTCCAAAAAGCAGTCAAAGCGATCTGCAAGAAGCAATGAGAGTCCCTCTTCTTTATTTGTGCACTATGTTTAATACACTGTTGCCTCTACTGGAAACAAGCAATAAAAAACGCGACATAAATCCACATGGTGGGATGCTGATGTTTTGATACTCACCCTGCCATTGCATCTGCATACAAAAATACAACAGGTTCTTGTAGGAGAGTGTATGTGTCAGATTCCTAACAATGCAATTCGCTTTAGGACTAACTGACAGCAAAGTGCTGTGCTTTAGTGGAGTATATTATTATCAGTGCACATTTATACCCTGGATACAAGCTGGTTTTAAACTACAGTAATAGAATCCATTTGCTCCCTGCAATTTAATATTTCCTAAAGACTTATACCTCTATCATGAAATTCATTACCTCTCCTTTAAGTAATCAAATTACTGAGTTTACAGAATTGCACTCAGAATTCAATGTACCAGCAAAAATGGAGGAAAACCACGGGGAATTAATTACAAAACAGATTAGTGTATTAACTGAGGATACTCACTTCACATTATTAAAAACAAAACAAACAAAAAAAAAAACACTCCAACCAAACAAAAAGCCCAACAAGTTAGAGTACTAATCTCCATCTGCTAAAAGAAAAAAAAAAAATCAATTGAAAGGAATGGAATAAAATCATTCCTAGTCACTTGACAGAGGGTAAAATGACAGTGCAAAACTTGGCACTGCATTAAAAATGGGACTGATAAAGCTAACAGCAGGCAGAAATGTTATTAAGCAGATGTTACCTATCTAGCTACCCAAGAGCTGAGCTGCAGGCAGGCACTGGGGGTAGCAGGAGCACTGCAGAGCTGTTGCAGGTCAGCTCTCCTCCCTGCCCTGCAGGTTACGAGATCTAATACAAAACCAAGACATCCCAGTAGGAAAAAAAAGACAAAAACCTCACTTTCTCTTTCCCAAAAATATATTCCCATGCAAAGATGGGTGGATTTTTCCCAGTACTCATGAATTTGTGGCTGTGACACTAAACTTTCAGTCTAGATGCACGTTGTTTTATCACGATTCCTGCTGGAATGGATGTACAAAGATGCCAGAACATGTGATTTTTGAAACACGTGCAGAATGCTGAAAGGTGCCTGTACAAGGGAGCTGGATGAGACCTCCAAAGCCACGCACAAATCTGGGCTAAGGTGGGATCCACCCGATCCAACATTCCCTGCAAGATGAACCCCAGGAAATGATGGCAGGTGCTTGGAGCCCCAGGAATGGCACAGGAAATCAAGTGGGTGCGCTCTGCTGTTGGGCTGCCAGCACGTCTTCAGAGATTCTCCAGTTCCAGGAGTCAAATTGCTTCCATTCTGCATAAGGGAAGGAGAAACACTACAGCCTACAAGCAATTAAAACACAATTGTGATGGGAACCAGGCAGCATCTCTTTATCTGATCACTTCCCGTTAGTCTCCCGTGAAGCCTGAGGATGAAAATCCTCCCGTTTCATGACTGCTTTGAAAAAAGCACTGAAGCCAACACAAGAGGAAAAAAAAAACCTAACAGGTTGAAGTAACAATTAATTAACAATTTGGCTTACAATACACCAGGTTCTTTTGAGGAGTACTGGGGATTACATGGCAACCCTGATATCTTGCTAATTTTGGTGATGACTGATGAGAAGAGATCAGCAATGCTCTTCGTGTTGCTTCTACGCTCATGTACATCTATACATCACTGAATAATATAGGTGCTTACATACTTCTGTGCCTCCTTCTAAAGCTTGATGGTGAGAAATAAAACATAAACAAGTAAGACAGCAAGCTCTGCTCTTCTCTTGATTAGCAAACATACCTATCACTTCAACACAATGGGGGAACATAGCTTGTTGGCTGTTCAATGGCATTACAATGTACATCAGCTGCCCTTGAACAGGAACAGTCACACTTAAAACGGCTGCATTAAAACTATAAAACATCTTCCACAGGCCAGAGAAACAAAAAAAGGAGGGGAACGGGGAGAGAAAGAAATCAGTATTATTCGAATGTTGCTGTGGTATAGACAGTAAGTAATGATGACCGCTGCAGTATGGTATTTCTTTTCACTCATGTGGAACTGTCTCTGGAATGCTAGAGAAATTAATAACCTGTAATTGGAGTGGCACACAGCCTGTAAGCAACTAGCCATAGGTCTCCTGGCCTTTAGCACATGACCCAGAGGGCTATATAGCAAAGTAAAGTCTACAGCTTTTCTGATGAGGCAGTCAATCTACATGCTTTAAGTAGATTATGAAGCACAAGAGCTTTGAATAATCAATTCCTTTTCAACATAAGCTCGTGCGAGTTTCCAACTCTGAAAGTTAGGGGAATGAGGCTCTAGAGAGATTTTACTTTATCATTAGAGAGGTCCAAAGATAAGTTTCTTGTAAAAATTACAGTTTGCTACAAAGAGATATCCAGACTAGGAGTGTGGTAGCACATCTCCATTAAGGGGCAAAATTAAAGTACAGGAGTAAAACACACCCTCAGAAGAAATTCTGTGAAGCAGTTGAGCTCCAATGGCACCCTATGCTGAGAGCAGCGGGGCATGGGCATGGTGAGCCTCAAAAACAGCACACGTGGCAGAACTGGGCCATAATCAGCTTCATACAGAAGTGCAGCACACAGCACATCCCCTTTATCTCCCAGCCTGTTTTGGCTGTGTTAATGGTCTAGACAACACAGCTAGCTGTGACCCTGAGCAGTGACACAGGCAACCCAAGGGGAAGGGCAGGCATGGCACAGGAACAGAAGCTGGAAGTGCCGCTGCTTACATTGGAACTGCTGCACGGACACCCGGAGAGCTCCTGTCTCTGTGGCTGTCAATCAGCACCTTCCAGAAGACCATTAAAAAATAAATTTACTTCCCAGAGCTTCAAAGCTTTTCGCAGGTAAAAGGTACTTTGCATGAAAAGCACTTTCTCATGAAAATCACGGGAGTGTGGCCTATTAGCTCTGACCCAACCCATAGATCTGCAGGACTAACGGAAAACCCTATCAGGCAATCAGTTGACAAAATCATACCATCTGCCCAAGACAAAAGTAACGGAACATTAAAGGCACAGTCTGAGAGGTAAAAACAGTGCTTGAGAGCTTACAGGGCATTATTCTCCAATAGCTTCAGCGCTGTCAGTGCTCCGAGCTATACAATTATCATATTTAAATGGATTCCTCCTCCACCGATTGCTCTTTAAAACAGACGTCTGAAGGGTATTGACTCACTTCTCCAATGCTATAAACCCTTGATTCTAAGGAAGGCATAAATGCATTTGCAGGCATAAATCCTGTCAGCTTTGTGCTGTAAAAACTTTAAGGTCCTTTTGACAATACTGTCCATTTGCCCTTCATACTTCTCTCAGAGATATTTTTTTTTTTTTTTAGCAGAAGACTTTCACTGCTAATTCAGACGCCTGAGGCTCAATCCCAGTACCTGACAGTTAACATCTTGCCCTGAGAAGCTACTGCCAAAGGCTGCCTTCCCGGATCGTGGTGTCAATCCTAAAATTAGCAAAGCATGCCATCTGCTTATTTCATCGCTCCGTAAACTCCGCGTTATTCACATTCGGTCATCTCATTTGGGCCCTCCAGAGAAGCGCTCCGTTTCCGCGTTCAGATCCTCCGATTGCCCCAATTTAACGACGCTTGACAACTCTGCCGCAGCGACCCACCGAGCGAGCTTTTCACCTAACACCTCCAGCACTCCGGGCCTACTTCTTCCATCTCACAGCGAACAGTTGGACGGAAACAACGATTCCCGCTGCGGGCGGCGACGCGCGGAGGTCGATCCGCTCCGGGGCAGCACCACGCGGGGAGGACAGCGCTCTTCGGCCGCGGGGAGCGCCGCGCCGCTCCCGGTTGTATGGCGCCACCTGGCGGCCGCCGCGGAAACGACACCTGCCGGCCGCAGCCGCCCCGCGGCCCTCGGAACTCAATCGCGGGGCTCTCGGAACCGAACGAAGGGTCTCTCGCCATTAAAGGGCTCTCCGAATTCTACTGCGGGACCCTCTGAATTGCGGAGCCCGAGCACCGCACGCGTCACTCCCTCCCGGAGCGTTGAGGCCGATGCGATGCCGGCAAAGGAGCGAAAGGAAGGGACATAAGAGCGGCACGGTGTTGGCGAAGGGCTGCAAACGCTTATTTAATCGCCTCATCAGATGGAAAACGCACGCAGAAATACAGCCCGCGGTCGCACATTTCATGTGTGCAGGGAGAACGACAGGAATTCTTTTAATGCAATAAAGCAGGCACAGCTCAGGTCTTTTTGTCTCCTCTAACGTACCACAGCCTCCTTTTTCTTTTTTTTTTTTTTTTCCTTTAGATTTCTCGTCATTTCATAAAAATTAACCGTATTAAAGAGAAGTGACAACAGCATTTCTAAAGCAGGCACAGCCCCAAATCATCAATCAGTCGATAGCGGATGAGGTGTGACAAATTAAGACTTTCAAAAACGTATGATGAACTGAAAGGAGCGCATCGCTCTTTCTCGGCTCCCGAGGCAGAGCCGTACCCCTGCTCACAGCCGGGGGAAGCACTCAGCCCTGTGCTGCTTCACCTGCCAGTGGCACCTTCTGTTTAGCAATGGAAATTCAGTCCAAGTTCAGCGTCCACCACGCAAACAACAAATAAAGCTTTTCTCCTCTAAAAATAGTCCCCGCAATGTTTCCGAGCGTCTCTGCGTATCTGCTTAATGGCAGAAGCCATCAGCGAGCCCTGGGATGATCTAGTGGGCTGACAACGAGGTCAGATCCACACACCTGGGTTCCCATCCCCAAACACAGCTGACTGCAGCACGGCTCCGGCTGATTTAGGTCTTCTGCCTCAGTTTACCACCTGCAAGATAAAAGCTGCACCGAATTGCCTCAAAGGGATGTTTCTAACCTGCAAGTTCCTAAAATTAGCAGGAAAATATACATTTGCACCACTGCTTCATACTCCTTCAGCTTCTGCAGAGAGACTAAAGCTGAATGTCAGACAGCAAGCACAGGTCTCACCCAGGCAGTGCATCATTTCCGGGATAATCAATAAAGCTCCCTATTCCTTCCCTATTTCTAAAACAGCTCTATTGAAGAGCACGGGGCTCGTGATAGAGTTTGGGCTATAAAACCCCTTTTTTACATCGACAATATTCAATAAAGAAGAAATACATTCTGACAACCCTGGTGAAAAACACCTTGGCTATCTATATCAAATACAGATTTCACAGTATGGTGAGAAGGAGGACACTGAGGGATCTGTCATCCCCAGCAGTGATGCTTGGTGGCAGCCTGCTCCCCTTGCTGCTCCAAACACCCACATTCAGGGCCTCTCAGCCCCACAAACCACCAGCCCTGCACCACGCACCACCCCAGCTCACCTAACAGAGTTAGAAAGCAGTGAACTAACATCACATTTCCAAAATGTAAAGTGATACGCAAGAGATATTTAATGTTTTGCTCGTCATAATGAAGTGCTTCTATATCTATGGCTCCCAGTAAAACAGTGCCGATGCCAGAATTTAATGATAACCTCTAAGACCCTAAAAAGGAGTGCTGCCCACGTGTATTCCCTTCCAGTTGTATCATAAAAATCTGGTGATTTCTCCATCCCAAATTCCAAACAGCAGAACAAAACAATTGAAGCTTTCTGCCCGGGAGCCGGTGCTGCAAGAAGAGCAGCCAGGAAGGAAATAAATAACTTATTTCTATGTTTTCTAAGAATGACTGTGAGCAACAGAGATCAAAATAAACAAAAGATTAGTGCTCAGAACTGATTCTGCTTTGCTGCTTAAAAGCCCCGACAAGCACGAGGCTGAGGATGACCACAGCTTCCCTCCAATCCAGGAGGGTTTCGTGGCACTGTGGTGGTTCACAACGACCCCCAGTGATTCAAAAGGGCCACTGTGGGCACCTGATCCCTTGTCATGTACAAAGTAACCCCTCCCTCGTGCAAACCCACCGACCCCAGCAGCACCGTCTCTGCAAATTAAGACACCTATTGATACCCTGGGGGTGAGTACAATGGCAAACATCGCTGCAAGACCAGGAGGATGGCAACGCTCACATGGGCAGAACCATGCCCACTACCTGTCATCCTCACAGTCACTCAGAAAACAGTCTCACCAGCCTCCCACATCAAACCACACAGACTCTATAGATTGCTTCTGATCTGCCTTCCAGTTTGTGCGTGTGTGGCTCTGTTTGTTTGTTTGGTGGTGGTGTGGTTTGTTTTGTGGTTGGTTTTTCTTTCTGTTTGTTTGTTTTACTTAATCTTAAATGGGGCAGCATTAAGAAATACCTTCGTAGCCCGGGTCTCCCCAGTGTCACCCAGAATACCAGGTAACCACAGGCAGCAGTTTGCATATTGCGCAGGAGAAAATCAATATATTCCAGATTTCCAAATAAAGGAAATGGGGGACAGCTCTACTTTATCACACTGTGGTGATTCAACGCATTAAAGAACAAAAGTAAAAATCAGAAAAGGAGATGACAACTTACTGTCCATGTGCCCTCATGCACAGCTTTCTATTCTATGACCTCCTATCTTGTATTAAAATAGAGACACCTAAACCAGAAAAAAAAAATAGATATATTTAAATTACATTTTGTTCTCTTGACCACCAATTTTCTCCTAGTAGGAAAAAAGGCTGCTACCTATTTTCCATATAAAAACCTTTGTAGCGGTCCCAGAGGAAAAGTCAAAAGTTTGACTTGAAAAACGGAGCTACTTCAAAAGCATTGTCAAACAGAGGTGAAGCTTTCTTAAAAATGCATAAATTAAAGTGGGGTGTATTCATAAATACCTTCGTAACTTTACACAGTATATGTGTGACTGAGAGGTGTCTATAAATGAATGCGTGCCCTTGTTATAAAATGAACTTAAATAAAGTAGGAAATCGATTTGTTTATTAGGTACTGTTTGGACTCTGTGCGCATCCGTGTGTGTGTGTGCATGTGTGAGAAAAAATGAAAGAAAAATGGAGAGTTTTTTTCAATAATAAAAAGGGAGTTGCACTGCAGGGCCCCTAAAGCTTGTGAAAAATTAAACTCGACGGATTCAAACTGTCCTATTTCCACTTCAAAAGAGAAGAGGCACTGAGCTCTTCCCAACTTATCTTCAAACGCCCAGCACCCTAGAAAGTTTCTTAAAAAAAAAATAAAGTCTCTAGTTCCCCCAAGCACTGTACCCGTTACTGTAGCTGCTGTCTCTCCCTCTTCTAATTATACCCATGTGAGTCTATTAATCAACTTGTAAATTATTTAGAGAGCCATGCGCTGTCTTCAGCTAGTACAAACACACTGCATGCAAAGACTTGCTGAAAACCAATGGAGCTCCCAAAGGGTCTCTCTCCGATGTTCAGACAGCTTGCAGCTCGCCAGTACAGCGCTGCTAAAAACAAGAAATAACACGAAGCTTACCTCCTCAGATAGAGGGATTTACTCAGCCTTTCAACTCCAAAACTCTTTGCAAGTTTTTAAACAAAGAGGGAGCTGCTCTATTGTCAAACCTGTGCTTCACACTTGGTGATGAGAATATTAATTTGATGTCAAAAAAAAATAAAACACCCAAAAACCCAACAACAACCCACAAGTGCTTTCAGGGAGACTGTGATCACCATCACCAGGGGACCCCGACTTTCAAAGGCAGCACCAAAAGCACCCCTTTAAATTCATTCCAATTTAAAACAAGGTAATAGTTGTTATTAGAAAACAGGAGAAATTAGGGAATTCCAGATTGCACCCCCCACACGAAGAATGCCATTGGGGACAGCTTTGTGTTGAAAAAGGAAGAGGAAAAAAAACCACCATGGATTGTGTGTGTTCGATACTAACAGGCTGCAAACAGCATGATGTTATCTGTCTTCCCTGAATCTCTTTACCACCTGAATGCTCATTTTGGTGGGAAAAAAAAACCAACATTACCCAAACTAATAGCAGTTCTCCCAGCTGAAAAGCAGCATCTTCCTGCTTCAGGCTTGTTGTTTTTTCTGCCCTTCGTGCTGTTTTCATGTCGTTTCATTTTTCTTGGCTCCATTTATTGCAGCCTTGCAAACACATTAACTAACACTGATCATTCCATGCTATTCCACCACAAAGATACATAAAACTGAACAGATAAAACAGTAAGCAAATTTCTTTTCGACTGACTGATGGCCTTTCTTTTTCTTGCTAAAATTCTTCTACTTTCATTACTAAAATGCAGAACAGTTCTCAGAAGTACAGCAATCTGGATCAACAAATCCTGCACAAAGGCCTTCAAAGTCTTCATGAAGGCAGAGGGGTCTGTGAACCAGTTGTCTACACATGCATCATTTGTCCACATTTGCCCTGAAATACTAGAAGGGAAGGACCAACCCACAGAACAGACTTTTCACAATATTTCAGTAGCAGCCAAATGGAAAGAACTCATTTATATGAGTCGTCTTGCTGCCTGAGGAAGGGTCACTGCCTGGGAAAGGCACCTCTTCCCTCACACATTAGTCTTCCCATCCCAACCAAGCAAACTGTACATGCTAAATTCAGCCTTACTGAGTGAGATTTAAGCTAACTGGAGTTAGGGACAGGAAACTGATATCAGGTTCCAGGGTCGTCATTTTTTGCCCACGGTACATTTAGCAGTAAGTGCACATCATTCAGAGAAAAACAGAAGGTACTGCTGG
The DNA here is from genome assembly GCA_036925125.1 of Oreortyx pictus. NCBI lineage: Eukaryota > Metazoa > Chordata > Aves > Galliformes > Odontophoridae > Oreortyx > Oreortyx pictus. Next base: position 7,015,832 of record JAUPFR010000022.1, read on the forward strand.
AAAAATCAGCACATTTTAGATGAGTTGTCCAAAGAATAAATCTGTGCTTCTGACAGTCAGAAGGCAGTCTGAACTTTTAACTGAAAACGCATTTTAAAATATCTAGCACAGGCAAGAATTTTCAGGGAATTAAAAAATTAGAGGGTTCAAAAATGCATATTCTACCTTCATTAAGCAAAACAAATCACCATACAAAACACTGAGAAGTCTGATGGAACAAGAGCTAAGGTCTTTATGAGAAAACGAACACTAGAAAACACTGAAAATGGGAATGCACTGAGTTGCCTTCTGGGATGAATAACAGAATTGTTTGAGCTGTTCTTGAAATACATGTAGTATACATGAAGCAGCAGTACAGGAAAGAAACAATAACAAGGAATGTTTGTGAATCCTGAAAACAAGGAGAGATCTGAGTTAGTCATCCAGAACTAGAACAGAATAGACAGCGGACAGCCTCAGTAACTCCATAATGAGTTAGATTTGAATAAGCTATTTTTTGAGCCTTTTTATGACACCATGGCTTGTTCTATTGGCATATCTTGACTAATTCTATGCAATCAGTTGGTCCACAAGAAGGGAAACCACACTGAGATCCATCCCCAAGGCGAGCATTTTAAGAATATATGAGGGCATGCCTCAGGATTTTACAGCACTGGTTTGATTTTAGCTAGAAATGATTTGAGTGTCACATTTCTCTTGGTTTGTCGTTGTTTCCAGGTTATTCTGTGATGCAATCACACCCATGATTCCTTGCCCAAATGAAGCACTAAGCTTACTTGTACTGAACATTCGGAAGTTTTAATTGCTTTCACAGTTATAACACTGTGAAAATCCGTATCTGTCCTCATTTACTGTTATTTGCTGAACTAACTCTATAAAAATGTCATTTTCTTGCAATGAAACGTAGTCAATAATAGCAGAAGAATCTTTCCCTCGTATTAACCTGGTTGTGACTCTGTAGCCCATCTTTCCTTCCCAGTATCCTGCGTTCTTTCATTTTCTCCAAGGCTCTTGTGAGGGCATTAATGAATTCTTGTTAGTGTTTACGAATGTAAATTCATTCTTTGTTATCCCTAGGAGAGGAGGATTAGCAAAGTGACAGAACTTATTATTTCTGGTATTGCTCTATAATATTTATTTTTATTCATCCATTAATTTTGTAGTGTGTTCAACTAAATAAAATATATGTGCATATAGAGCAAAAGCTATGAGGTTTTTTAGCACGATACGCTGAAATATAGTTATGATTCCCATGAACATTCAAAAGCACTATATAGTTTTATCCTTGCATACTATATTAAAAAATTCATCTAAATTTGAAATAATTTCTAATTTGGAGGAAGAAATGGATTACAATTTCAATTGCATGTTCCTGAAATAAAAGAAGCTCCCTTGGACTGAGGATGTGCATATTTTTAAGACTAAACACTTACATCTGTACAATTATTTTACTCTTTTGGTAATGCTTTTGATATCCCTGTTAAGGAACTTTAATGGTTAAGAAGTTTATAAAATACACACGGTAAAGAAAGCTCTTAGAGGAGCTCACCCAGATCCAACCCCCTGCAATAGGCAGGGTTGCCACCCACTAGACCAGGTTGCCCAGGGCCCCATCCAACCTGACCTTGAACACTCCTGTAGAGTTCACTCCATAGAGATGGGACAAAAGTGAAATGATGTTATACACATAAGATTCGGAAACTAACAGATACCATCAAACAGAGGTTTGGAGTCAATCAGACTGCACACACACAGAAGTTACTTCCATACTTAAGAACTCAGATACATTGCAAATAACAAAGACTAAGAACACTTGACTTTGTGTTAAATGGGTGTTACTGGATCTCTAAACCAGAAAGTTATCTCCTGGAAAGGGCAGCCATGAGCCATTAATCCATGAGCAAGTTTAGAGTTAAAATACATTACCTTGTGGTCTGATGGAGAGATAGAATACCCAAAGCTGCAGGCTGCCAAAGGTCTTTTCAAAATGCTTAGAGAAGTACTGAATCTCTCTTCATATGGTATCAAGGGAACATCAGTTAATTTTATAGGTTCATGTTTCAGATCTGTGTAATTCAGCCACAGAATTAAAACTATCATGTCAAAATAAGACAATAAATCAATAAAAAGACTTAAGCCTTCCACAACACCAAATGGCTTTGCTTGCCAATAAAAAAACTAAAAAAAGGACAATGAAGATGGTCTTTTTGTTCCAAGTTCTGTCAGTGCTGAAACTTAACTGAGATTGCTCAATTTTCAGCAAGATCTTCTCCCTGTTTTTGTCTCATTGCTAACCAGGTGCCTGTTGCTAGAAATAGGACTAAAAATTCCTCTTCCAGGCCACTGTTAATTTGACGAGAAAAAAAAAACAACCATGCTCAAACCCTACTGAAATGCAATTTATATTTTAAAACTATAGACCTTTTTTTGACTTTTAATATCCACCACAGAGAACTATCTTGGTGCAAGAAAGCTAACAAACATGCAAGTTTAAACTGCTGCCCTAAGGAGCTTACAGTATTTATGATTTATCTGAAATCACTTGCAGAGCCATCATCCAAAAGCAATATATACTTAAATATTCTTTGTGGTATGCCCCTCCTACCACCAAAGAGGCTGATAAGAAACGAAGTACTCAGAAACTTTATTTTTGAGTTAAAAATGCTTGTGTGAATCTAGATGAATCTGCAATAGCATTTTATAAGTCAATACCTATGTATATAAAAGCAGGCATTTATTATCATTGTGTTCTTGAAACGGAAATAAAAGTGCAACAGGATACTATGGTTTAAAAGGCAGTTTAAATAGTTTTAAATTGCACATCCATACCAGAATTTCAAATCTGATGTAGAGATGAAAAATAAGGGATTCAAATTTTAGAATGTGTACCAAAAATACTGAATTTCACTGGAACAGTGGACTACTTGAAGGTACAGAGGAGCTTAAAAATCTGATTTGCAGTGCTGTAATGCAGGCTCTGATCAAGAAAAAAAAAATCACTCTCCGTTTATCTTTTTCCATTAATTTGTAACTAAAGTGTAATGAGACAAGGTGTCCTACCTGGATATCCGTTGTCAATATAAGGCTTAACGAGTTCTCCAAGTTTTGTCTTGTCTGCAACAGCTTCCTTTAGCAGTTGCCCACAGCAAACTAAGAGTAAGGAAGAACAAAAAGACACAAGGTTAAATTTTAAAAAGGAAGCAACAAAGAAAAAAAAAAAAAAGCACAACACAGAAGCTGCATACTGGAATAAGGTCACTGAATAAAATAAAAGTTGTAGGTTCTTTGGGTTTGTTGTTAGGATTATTTTCTTTTTGGCCAAGCAGAGGAAAAAGCAAAAAGACTGAGCAGGGGAGAATACCGAATAAAAAAGAATACATTTGGCAAAGATCATATTAAAAACAGAGAGAAAGATACTAATCAAATACTGAAATAGTAACTCAAGGGATTGCTAGTGTTTTTCACTTCTTATAAAGTTATAATTAGTGAATAAAGTTTCACCTGCTGAACAGCATCTGAACCACACTGCTGGGGGCAAAGGATAATATGCAGCTCAAGGAAGTGACTCCCTAGATCGTTTAATGATCATGCAAGAATTATATTTTAAAAACTGTGCTAATGCAATATTATCATCGACTTCAAATACACAGAACACCAGGAGACACAGATTTAAAGTTCCATTCAGGACAGCAGTACATGAAATGCTGCTACTTTGGGAATGAATAGCACTTCAGGACCAGTTAGTGAGTTACCATGTCCGGATGCCCCAAATAAGCTCACATTACCTCCTTTTACGGAGAGGAAACCAAGGGATGGAGAAGTTATCTGACAACACAGCATGTCCTAATTCCACTCCGTTTTTGGTAAATACTAGATAATAGTCAGCACACATTCAATCAACAATTCTAAGTCAGCTCTGTCCTGGAATCAATGGCACCAACATCAACAGCACCACTGATTTGATAAAAACATTGACGGTCTTCTGAGTTTGACTTAAACAGGTAATCCTTACAATATTTGTTTAAAAGTATGCTTACAATAACATTTAATGGATGGGTGAAGCAGTGGTAATGGTATTTATTAAAAAAGAACTGCAACTCTTTTACATAGTAGTTATTTTAAAAAAATGCAAATTTTGACCTAGATGAAAACAGTGTGCCAAACTTGCAAAAAAAAAAAAAAAAAACTTGCAAGAAACCCCACTACCTACCTAATTCTGGTTTGTTTCTTTGTTTATTGTTTGATATACACTGAAAGAAGACTAATGAAACACTAATGTAGTACTTTTTAACTCTGGCATATTAGCCATGAACAAGCCAAGACTGGAACTGAATTTTCTGATAGAAAAGAAAGAAAATGGACATTTTCAGAGCAAATTCTATTTTAAAAGTGCCCCAAATTTGGGCAGACAGCTGCAGCTGCAATGCTATCACTCACAATCCCCTGATCCACTGAAGAATTCACGGCACTACACAAATCCAATATGTGAAAAAACACTGATGTAAAGGATATAAAAAATGATGACTAAAAAAAAATGTTAGAGCTGCTTTGTCACAGAATACACGTTCTATTGGTTTATACTTCTACACTGAAATATTTTTCAGTTCCCTCAAAAATTTGACATCCACAGCAATGGGCAGAGAAATTCTAGGTGCGAGTAAGAAAGACAGACAGCAGAAGATAAATGATCAAAAAGACAGAAAGGAGGAATTGAGCAAAGTGCATATTTACTGAGAACTTACTGTTGACAACGCCGTATTTCTGAGCTATTAGTGCTGCCTGCAGGCTCTTCCCACTGCCTGGGGGACCACAAAAGAGAATACGTGGAGTAAAAGGGGCAGCTGATCGGTGCCGGGTTTGGACATAGGTGAGAGCTAGAACAGGACAGAAAGGCAAGAAATATCATTTATACCTTATTACTTTCTTTGTAAAATGTAAACATTAATCTCTCCCACATCTTTTCCTTCCTTGAAGGCTGTAATCATCATAGTCATTTATTTTACCACAGAAACATCTAGAGATTCCAGCCCAAATCAAGGACTCTCATAAAACTGTTGTGTCAGCAACTTACACTGAGAAGCTCTTTAGAAATCTTACCATCATTAGGCTCCTGTACCTTCTTTCATCAGTAGACGTCAAATCATTTTAAAGAGCAGATTCAATTAATAATTGCTCTTTTACCATGTTGTTTTTAGCAGAAGTCATTTTTTGCTTGATAGGTACAATTTTACCATGCAAATTATAGAGGGAGATAATTACATTTAATACTTTCTGCAGTTTCTGAACAAATATTTAACCGTAAAAACTCAGGATGTTAAATTAATGTGACATTTACAGAGCATCGTTTGTGATTAACATACTCCTAATTATATTATTATAGACTTGTAACGTATCATGTCACAACACAGTATGGCACTGACAACACACAATTGAGCACAATTTTATTTCTTCGTCCATCACTCCTGCACGACATATAGAGGCCATTTGATTCTGTTTGCTGGACATTATTATTTCTTCCACACTTTGTACTGCTTATTAAAATGTACAGCCATATCAATATACAGATTACAAGAGCTTGAAAAGACCACAGGATGCACACAGTATAATTGTAACTGCATTACAGAGATCTGAACACTGCCACAGTCTCAGAACAGAATCTGGCAGACACCAGGATGGTGCAGCACAAGGTTTCTTGACAGTGAAGACAAATTAGGAATGTATTTGTACACAGCCAAGGAGTCTTACTCCCCATGCCCATTTTCTGGTCAAAAACAACAGTAAGGAGAGCAGCTAAAGCTGCAGTATAAGCTATGTGAGCTTTCCAGCATCACAGATTCACATAGGAGGAGTCAACTTCATGCTACTGCACCTTGACTGCCATTGCTACCCATGTTTAAAAGCTGCACTAGCACACCTACACTTCAGTTTACTCTGCACCTGCAGGGTATACAGTTAAGTGTTAGCCTAGGCATCTCCAATCCTAATAAAAAAGTCTATAGACTAAAGAGTCCGCACAAGAACACAGAACCTTAGTAGGGCAGTCATTAGGATTTGTATGTATAGTAGCTCTACATTAAAATAATACAAAAGGATTGATGAAAAATATCATTGGGATAAGTATTTGAATTGCTACTGATAAAATGTTGCTGCTTACTAACAGTTTTTTCTAAGGACCCACTGCAAGACACAAGGATCATTATGGATTAATTAGTAAGGCAGCAGTTTGAGCAAGCTCCTGCTCTGCTACATCTAGGTAGAGAATCTAGAGAATTGAGAAACTAACTCAAGCTGCAAGCACACAGGATCACACATCTCTTTTTCCAGCACCTCAGGTTGTACTGGGATACTACAACATGCAACTGGATGAGATGTCACGTCTCCTAGCACATCTAAGCAGTTATTCCATTAAAATTCAGGAGTCTGCAAAATCTCATCGTTGTACAAAACCATCCATAAAAATCCCAACCCTGCTGAGAACTCAGTATTTTTTAATCTCCATCTGTAGTAATACACTTTAAGAAAAGCCACCACAGAATCAAAACCAAACAGAAAAACGGGAGCAGCAAAATCTGTTTGCTGCAGAGCCCAGTATCAGCTAACCAAGGAGTGCTCTAGTTATTCTGAACATTTTCCATAACCCTGTGTATTGAAAAGCACAAACATTACAGGCAAAGCACCCTGCTTACAAATGATGCTTAATTTGCAGTAAATAACCAAGTTAATTAGGAGTAATGATCCCCTAGACAGTCTCCACATCTAATTATTCTTAAAAAAAAAAAAAAAAAAAAAAAAAAATCTGGCTGCTTGATGCACAGCAGAAAAAAAGATCTAGAGAGGATTTTTTCATTCCAATTTTCAATTTATCTCACTACATTATTAATTAATAATAATTAATATTCAGGCACTCACATTTTTATTTACAATTCAAGGCATGAATTCTTTATGAATTATGATATGAACTTTTAAATTTAATTAAGTAATTTAGAGGTAATTAATGCGTAAATTCCGAATATAAACTTCCTACTTGTTTATCTTAAAAGTGCAGCACTTGTCAGTAAAAAGAGACCTTTATGAGATGCAAAATTACTGGGATATAACAGATCATCTACAGACTGGCAGCTGCGAAGTACATTATCAGTTGGTTGTTCTGGCATTTTTCCTCTTTTCTTCTTGAAGAACCAACACTAGAGTCAGATTGCATTACAGTCAAGCAAAGGCAAACAAAGAATGGTTGAAGAGAAAAACTACGAGCACAAGCAGCTTTTAAATCATGAAATGTTACCAGCTTTCAACTACTCCTTATTATCAGACCTGTGGAAGGCATGAGCCCTTTGGGGGCTCAGCAGCTGAGCCACAGTGCAGCCTGTAAGTGATTCTCACAGAAGCAACTGACAATTGCTGTGCTGGGCAAGCTGTTCCCTGATAGGGCAGTGCAGTCAAGACTTTCCAGCTACGTGCATTTATGTGGTCTTGTGAAAACAATCATCAGGAACAGCCCAAATTCTGTAATTGAGAGAACATGACTCAGCTGGGAGTCATCCGTGTTGACTAATCTTAATCCTACAACAGCTAGGAGCTACCTTGCAGAGAACAGTTTATCAACTACCATTTGCCAAGCAGATGCACAATTACCTTGTGATATGACATCCACGCAAGGCTGGTCTGCATTGATTGATCTCCAAATCTTTTGGTAGATCTGGAACACCCCAGGGAAGTTTCTATGATATTCCAGCAGTTGCTTTGACATCTCCTCCTCAGACAAATCTGGTTTCACCAAACGTTGCTGTATCTGCACATCACTTGGCCAGTCAAAGGTGGTATGGTACACCTCTAGAAGTTAGACAGTGATTAGGAGCTAAGAGGATGATTTAATCAGTCCTGCTCAGCTCCAGCAGCTTTCCTGAAGCACACCAAAGTCTATGTTTAAGCTTAAATTGTGGAACAAGCAGTAATCTGTGCAACACCCTTGTTACCTGCACTGACAGCTACTCAAGAGATGACGTGGAGCTAAGTCTATGTGGCAGCCATTTAATGGAAGGCACACAAAAGCATGCTTGAAGCTCAGAAAAAAAAGTCAGGATCCAGGACATATGCATGACAAAACATAAATTCATATGGACAGATCTAACCTTCATGGATTCTGTACTGCCATATTTTACTATTTACAAGATCAATAACGAGCTTTACATTTTCCCACATTTTATTGGTACAGAAAATGATGCAATGTCAACATATATTTTTTCCAAACTTCATACATTTTTTAATTTAAAATCACAGATTCCTACTTGTTTTTAAAGGGATGTATTTAAAGACTTATCCTAGCCTAGTTTCCAGTCAAGAACAAGAAGAAACAAACACTGCACCTTCTGTGAGGGGATCGAGCCTCTTCCCGCTGTTCCGCTCGATCAGCGTAGTGTCTGCAGCATAGAGCACAACTACCCCCGCCAAAACAACAGCAGGAAGAGAAAGAAAGAAGTATAGTTCTCATTAGTTGTTTTATTTCTGGTAGCTGGTTTGTGTGTTCTAGTTTTAGAGATGGATAAATGCACCTCAAACACTTGTCTCCACTTTAATCGTCCTTTCGCAATGTTCTACTGCAAATAACCTGAGTTTCACTTTAATCAGTTTTCCTCCATCTCCTAAACAGTATAGCAGGAGAAAATGCGTAATAATAATAACAAGCACTGGCTGTCCCACCATCCATATCCATTAACAAGGATCTTCCTCACTTACATTATATCCAGAATCTGGGATAAACAATCACCCATGGATCATCCAGGACTGATTCTCTTCTGCACCATGAGCAATTACTTTATACCCAGCTACTTTGGTAGTGAAACCAGTGAAACTTATTTTTGGATAACCTCCCAGAGAAGTGTTCAAACTTAATTAGAAAGCATCAAAAGATGGAGAATCTGTCAGTTCCCCGGGTTGCTTTCAGCTCATCATTCTCACAGTTAAATGCTGTAATTTAATTACTGCTTTCAGTGCATTTGATTATAGTTTTCAAACCAGTTCTTAAGAGTTTCTTTGCTGTATCAAATAACACTTTCAGACACTTTTCTCCCTATTAAGGTACTCATACACCAAAAACCTTATCTCCTCTCAATCTTTTTGATTAACTAGACAGACTGAGGTTTAAGATTCTCATTCAGGTCGTGGTTGCACAGAAATAATTGTGAGCAAAACTTGACTTCAAATGTTATTAGCTATATTAAAAATACATGCAAGTACCAGACATTAAACATTTTTGCCTGACTCTACTGCACTGATTCCAAATTCTTCATTAACAGTCAAACCTCATCCAAATCAAATCCAAAGTGACAATTTGAGTTCTCTAACATTGTGTTAAGTTCAGCATCCACTGGCAAGCAGTACATCTATCACTTTCTGCTGTATTCCAAGCAATTGTGATCATTTCTTACATTCTTAGTAGATTCTCTAACTACATGAACTTCGGACAGCTGGTTGTTCTAGAGAGCAAGGGCAGCTATACGGGTCGTGTTAATGAGCTCTTTGCTAGTAAAGAAATGTTCCTCTCAAATCAAGTTATAATTCAATCCCACTCTTGAAGATCAAGTTGAAAATCATGATGCTTCTGCTTCACTCAGTGGAGTGCAGTTTGCTCTAATTCGGCAAAAGAATGAATTTGTATTTAGGGGATGAGGAAATCACTTCAATCTGAGAATCACCAAACAGATTTAGAGACTGATACAGAGATCTAGAGATTGAAATCATAAAAAATTTAGACCCATGCCTAGTACTGAAGCAAAGCTACATACAGCTATTCAGAGATGCTTGCTGGAATTTTCTCTCTCTAACATTTAGGAAGACAAGGGTTTGTGTGTGAAAGGCAGGATTTCAAGGTTTACAGGTTAACTCAAGGTTCTGAGTGAAAATGAACTACACAGGAACATCCTTCCGCTGTCTGGTGACTCTGTTGCCTTCAATTTTGATACTGAATTTATTGGGGAAAAACACTGGAGGCTTTCACCTGCTGGTTGCAATCATGCATAAACCTTGCACTGCTTACCAACATGCCTCGGAATGATGCCAAATGTTTGCAGCAACCGTGCCTGCTCCTGATTTTCAGGGAAGCCTTCCAAAATCCAGCCCTATTGAACCAAACCATGAAAGTGTTATTGGTCCGAGAAGAGAAAATCAAAAAAAAAAATAGCACTAAATATTGGTGCTGCTAGCAGAAAAACTGAAATTGCCTCATTCTCTATCACGACAGCATATTTGTTACAGATGTCTATTAGAGAAGAATGCAAACACAGAGCACTGGTATTTTTGTGAAGTGACATGCACTATTACCACCACCACAGTGCAATGGGCACTTTTGTTTTGCAGCAAGAATGTTTTTTGTTTTTCTTTTTCCATGCTTGCCTTACAAAAGGAAACTTCTCTCTTGAATAAAAACAACCCCAAAACAATTTCCACAGTTTTGAAATATTCAAAAGGATACCAGCCCACACTGTGGATAAAAAAGAGGCTAAACAAATCTAAAGACAGATTTAATGCCAAGAACACTGAGGAAAACATGCACGCTTTCATTATTTTCTTAAATTATACAGGGAAACTCACAGTAATGGAACTGGCGTTCCCAAAGCTAATGAAGCAACAGAGCAAAAGAAAGGAAAAAGAAAAAAGAGCCTTTTGCTCCCTTAAGTCCTTGTTATAGCCAGCTAAGTGTTGGATTGAGCATCTTTAAAAAAACATTTACGGATCTGTGAAATAGCAGAGAAGAGCAGCAGCCTCACTCCGCTTCTGTGTGATGCCACATTTGAGAAGTAATCACTTCCCAGACTCAAGTCTGAATCTTTGGGACTTTCTCTAATTTTTATTAGTGGCTTAACCACGCATCCTTGTCACTACATCCCACAGCCCCAAATAACTCTGAGGTACTACAATAAATCGGAAAACCATCTCTGTACTGAAATAAATAAGACACTTTAATATTGCATTAGCTAGCAATCATTATCATCTCCCACATAAATTTGAAGCTCTGCCAGTATGGGGTCCAAAGGTTTTAGAAGTATTTTCACATATCTCCATAGCTTCTGTACGAGGAAATCGGGACATTCCAATTATACATGAAAATAGAGTAGACTACTTCAAATTCTTTAATTAGCCTGGTTCCAGGAACATGTCATCCTGATGATAGCTGTAGAAAATAAGAGACTTAAGAAACTGCAAGCCATTTTTGCCACTCCCAGTGTTTGCTCTATGGAATTAGAATGAACTGCTGCCTAAGGTCACGCAGGTGCTAAGAAATCAATTTATCCCTAGGGACTTGCAGGAGGCAAGGCAGCACACTATTCTTAGCAGTGTGCAAGCAACTTCAGCACTAGCTCTGAATACACTGTGTTTGTATGGCATAGATGCAGGCCCAGATCCTCTTCTTGGGAGAAATGGCATCAGAAGTTGGAAGCCAATAAATCTACACCTATTTACACAGGCTACAAATCTGACTCATTTACTTCACTCCAAGTTCAGTGTTTTTGGAAACTAAGCAGAAGAAAAAAAAGCATATACAAAAATACCCAGCACGCCACAAAACCATTGCTTCTGGTGTCACTACAGGCAATAAATACAGAGGACTGTTTTTGAACAGTGTAAGCTGTAAGATGCTTACATGCCCATTTCAAAGGTCCTTAAAGCAGGCAATAAGGAATTTTATTTATAAAAGTTCTTGCAGTCCAATAAAACATAGCCCAACAAATAGCTTCCTGCAATAAATACATTTCAAGGCATTAAACGAATGCATAATAAACACATGCTACACAAACAGTTAGCATTTTGGATCTTATTTCCAAAGGTCTCTGAGTTCCAGGGTATCAGTCAGTCCCTAATTAGAATACATTATCCATCTACTTGACACTTCAGTGAAATGTCTATTCCACCACAGAGCTGCAGCTTTGTTCAGAACAGGTTTATTGATATTCTGCTGCATTCCCTCTCCATACCCCCAGTGGCTTGGTTCTGTTTTATCACACATCAAAAAGGCCGTATGCTCAGGGCACCCCATGCACAGCTCAGAGCTGGAGGTCTGAACAGCTGCAAGTAGTATGGTATCACAGGAGGGACAAGCTCCAAGCAGATGTCACAGATAAAAAAAAAAAAATCAAAAAAAAAAAAAAAAAGAAAGAGTAAAAAGGAGTGTGGCTTGGGAACCAGCAAGAGGAAGCAACACACAGCAGAGCAAGACCTGACTTAAAATATGCCTATCATGCTTTATGCAGACACTGGTCTTTTTTGCCCTCCTGACCATCATTAAAGTGTAATTAGTAACTTCACATGGTAAATTTGCTTCTTTAAGAAGTCATCTATTTTTTTGTTCTTGATAGCAGTAACCTCACATCCAAGTGTGGATTGCACCTCATCACATCACAGGTTGAACAAAGGCTAAAAATGAGTAACTCCTTGGTGCCTTACTCTGTGGTCACCGGCTGCAAACCTCCATCCTTTCCCACATGAAGACCACTGTAAATACAGCACTGTGCTGGTGCCTTAATGCCAAGTGAAGTGCTCCTTGGAGACCCACGCCACACTGAAATTCAGTGACAAGGAAGCACATTCAAAGCCATTGCTTTCCTCTCCAGATTTAAGGCATCTGGAGAAAAGGAAAACCTCAAGGTCATTCTGAAATTTAGATCTCATTCCTTCACCTCCCTGCTGTAAGACACCAAGCCTACGTACTTTCACACCTTCCACCCCAATAATAACGACTTTGATATTTAATTATCTCTTGTTATTTGACCAGCACAATCTTAAAACGTTTTAGAAAATACAAAACTGAGACTGGCTTGGCATAATGAAAACAGCAAAGGGATAGCACATCAGTGTAACACCAAATTACATGGAACCTCTGAAAGAAATCTTAGCCTCAAGCATGGCAACCAAAGGGCACAACCAGCTCTGCCTTTAGGAAAACAGGCAACAGATTCTCCATATCATCATCATTCAGCAGTTCTGAAGAAGTACTCTGTCTTTCTCTGCTATCTAAAGAAAGGGGACAGACAATAATGCAACAAGATGATATCAGAAATAGCTCTGCCAGGATGGATCCCAAGCTGCCAACGTGGCTCCTGCAGCCTGTCAGTGTTAGGAGTACAGATGATGGAAGAAGCTCCAACTTGACTGAATTTTCCATTAGGAAGAAACCTCTTATTCCCACATGCAAAGTATTTTTGTAGCTTTAGTTAGCTATGAAGCTATAAAAAAGCCACATAGGTTCTGGAAAAAAAAAAAACCAAACAAACAGATTTTCACTATCTTTATATGGAGCTTCATAGAGAGAACACCATGATCTTTGTCTGTCATGGCAAGATCAAAATAACTAGTAGCCATCACTCTCTTTCCCTTCCCTTCCAATGGTAGTCACCTCCCTTCTGAACTGTTTAATACCAATCAGGTGTAATTCTGCCACTATTCACATGTATCACCAGCCTAAACTTAGTTTCCAAATAGTTTAAGGCAGCTCAGCTCACTCTCACCAATTCATCATGTAGCAATCTCCTCACCAGCCTTCCCCAGTTCAGTGATTTCCCTCTTCAGCCCCAGCACTGGGAGTTAGACAATAACCAGAGGTGCTATAACCAACACGTACTAACCCTGAAAGATGAAAAGTCTTCCTATCAACTTCCCAAGTCCCAGGTTCTAACATAATGCTTGCAATAAGTTTTCTGTGTGTGCTGGAAGACCTACCCATCTGATCCCTCGCAGTCCTAACGACATTTGTATTAGAAGAACACACAACACAGTCTCCAGCAGAGCCGTTGATCAATAAAAATGTTCTCCTTAGAGAATGCCTGTGACATCTATAAGCCTGTGAGTGTCAAAACAATGGCACAAAAAATCCTGTATTCCTACTGTCAGTGGGATGAAAGCTGTGCAATTAATGCCAACCCAATGACACCACAAGGAGAAATAAAACAAACAGCTGGTGGTACTGTGTCCAACATCCAGCTCCTCATCTATTAACATTTCCAGTAAAAAAAAAAGCTGACTCATGCTTTGAGAGAGATGGCATAAATCTGCTCAACAAAGAACAAAATCCACTGCATTACTTCCAATCATACAGGGAGAACACACAGCAATTAAAATCCCTAGATCTCCTCTCCCATGGAGAAGACACGCACAACGTGAGGAAGTTTTATCCACCATGGATTACTCTCTGTTAAATAAAATGTTTTTAATAACTATCTCTTCTTTGAGAAGTCAGCTATGCTTACTTCCTAAAAACAGCTGAAATCTTACCTAGGCTAATAAAACAAATTTCATTCTTCCTGAGTGCCAGGGAAGCTTTAGAAATAAAGGCTTTCACTTTTGTTGGTCGTGTAACACATCCAGTGCTGCCAGTTCCATGTTGCTCTGATAACAACAGGAACAAAATGCGGGCAGAACACTGTGCAGCTGCTGGCATCTTCACCATCTTGTCACCTCAGAGTTTACCTGTCCCGGGACTTAAAATAAGAGCTGCAACGAGCACCTTAGAGTACCTAAATCCTAATTTAAAAGCACGGGCTTAAACTCACTACTCCAAATTTGCAGAGATTCAGCCCCATCATCGACTGTGGGATACACACCTGGCAGAAAACTCGAATGTAGAGATGAGCCAGGTTTTTGCTTCCTATACGTCCAGTCATAAAACAATTACACGTGTTTCCTTGAGGGAGAAGGAGTCTCGTACTGTGATCTGTAAATATCTATGCAAGCCAACGATGCATCCCAGGTTTGTGCTACAGTATGTCTCTCAGTAGAACTGGATCTTGCTAAAAATTCAATGAAGCGTTCAAAAATCACCCACCCTAACTTATTTTTACTCCTTCAGAGCTTCCTTTGTGGATGAAAAAGGAAGGACCTTTATACCAAGGTTCTTCCCCCTGCACATAAGAGCACTGTCACACAAATAAGGGCACTATGTGTGGTTCCTTCAAACCTGGCAAGATTTATTTTAGCTTAATGACTTTTCTCAGTAACATTAAATATCAGCAGGCAGAATTTTAAATTCAATTCCCATACAGACAGTGGATTATCTAATGGGATAGGTCACAGTTTAGCTATTGCTAGTCCTAAGGCATTGCTGAAGGAGAGCAGCATGCCACCTATTTTGCTACAGCTTTATTTCTGCAACAGATATATGACACAGACAGATGTCCCCTAGCAAACCTGCCAGGCAAGAACAATTTAAGAGATTACATCTCCAGCTATTCATTACCATCCTGATCAAGTTATCCTTTCCACAGTTCATAGACTGTAATTGACCATCTGATCTAGCTTACACAAAGCTCATCCACAGAAAGACAGCTCCACCAGTGGCCTAAGCTGAAATAACTCACTGCATAGCAGCACAAGAAGACCTTTATGGCACCCTTTACACTACCCGAGCTGTGAAAGCAGAAACTTTCATTTGGGGCAGAAAACAACGCTCTGAGTTCTTGGGAGTTTTACAGAGACAGAAACGTGGGACATAAGGTTTCAGCATGTTCATTTTCTTTCCGGGCTGATGCGGAGACAACTTCAAGAAGCAATTTTCAACACTTCAATGAAACATTAATTACTAGCCCTGCTTTATGGAAGCAACAAAGTAGAGGATGATGTCGAGGAGTAACACAATTTAGTACAGCTGTGAGCTTGCCACATCCCCACAAGGTTAGGAAGCACCAGCTGTCCTCTGACCAACAGCTGAAGAGAAGGATCAACCCTTTAAAGCACAAGTACTGTTTGTCTGGAAATTTTGGTCAGTCCTTCCTGAGCACAACATCTGCTTTGGACAATAGGCTCTTTCCTCCCCAGAGTACATCAAAGAATACGTTAAATCCATCAATTAATTAAATACATCAATACATCAAATACATTAAAATTTCAGCACTGTTTAGAAAGAGGTTTTTATCCTTACAAATTCATCCCTTACAAATAACCCTTTACGACGGTCTGATGTCAATGGAGTATGGAGTCAATAAACTATAACACCTGGTATTTTTAAGGAAATACATAAAAGAGATTGTGATTTCCTTGAGCCCTGACATTAATCAATGTTAATCTACTTAAGGTCTCTTGATTACACATTAAAAGTCTCTATTTACGTTAAGACTGAGCATACTGGGGAGTGGAAAGGGGAGAAAGAAAGCCACCCATCTGTGGATACAGCCAAACCTATACAGTTGCCTATTTGTGTAAGCTAACAGTGAACTTATTAATTATTACCTAGAGGAGAATATATTCAAATTCAGTGTTTACTCACACAGGAAGAAACAAAGGATACAATGCGAAAGAAAGGAAAATGAAATGAATAGCATTAGACTCTTTTCCCTCCTTTTCTCAATAAGAGATAAAGCCTTAACATATTGATTTTTATATATTTTCTGTTTATCTGTTTTGTCCACTTCAACTCTGCCAGTTGCCCCAGGCAATCAACAAAGCTACGCTTGTTCAGCCTTTGATCATCTCAGTGCTAAAAGATTAGCATATGCATACTCTCATCCTCCCCTTTATCCTGTTAATAAAGCTCCAAACTCCCTCTGTTGATGTTCAAGAAAGCAATCCGCTCCAGAGCCCCCAAAGATTTGCCCCCATTCCCTCCTCTGCTCAGGACTCAGAATGCTAACTACTATGCACGAGTTGTGTAAGTGCTTATCCACCGGTCCTCCGAGGAGCAATTCTTACTTGTTTGATGCAGTCCACGTTTGACAGACGTTCCCGGATCAGATTGGCCCAAAGCGCGTTGGGAATTTTCTAAAGAAAGAACAAAAAAAAAAAGAAAAAAAAAAAAAAGGCTGCGTATTCACAATTGAGTTCAAAAGGAATTTTATCATGCAGGCATACTCCGGTTAAAGGTGAACTGAGATGTCTTCTTGAAATAAATATATAAATAAAACCGTGTGAGCCCCAAGTCCTTAACATAACAGATCAGAGAGTTAATAAGGGCACAAAAACGAGTGTTGAAGGTAAGCTGAGCACATTTCTCCTTGCTCAAGCCCACCTCCATGTACTTTGCACACCAGCGTGGAAGCAGTGCCAAATTTTGCACACTGACTACCACACTGGACATCAAACTGGCACAAGGATCCATAAGGACATCACACAATCCTTCTTACAGGTATCTGACCCACTACTTCATGTCAGTGCACACAGAATTAGTGAAACAAACAGCCACCATGTGAGCTGTGCAATCACAGACAGTATGAAGATCATCTAATTCTCAGGGAGTTCGTTTCAGTTTCTATTAAGCCTCAACCCTTCATCATCTGGAAAGCTTATTTAAAATAAATGGTAAAGTTTATTTTAATGTTAGTTTAATTTTCAACACAGAATTTCCAAATTGAATTGAAATTACACGTCCCAAGATTTTCAGTTGTGTTTCTTTCTGTGCCTTTCACTTCGCCCACACCTAGGGGTGGGTATCTGCTATTGGGCAGAAGAACAAAGATCCTCCTGTACTGATTTATCATTTTCCCATGATATTTCTTCCACTCTCACATTAGAGTACCTGGCAATGAATTAACAACACTCTCCTTGTAGGAAATCATCCTCACTCTCTCGTTAAATTAAGGCCTTTACTCCGTGCTGAACTCAGTTAACAGTTAGCCAGTTTAACCTGACAAAAAATAAACGTTTAGCAATGCCAGTCAGAGCTGATGCCCATTTGTCTCAATGCTCTTCCTCAGCCTCACTCACTTAGCCATCACTTAGAAAAAATGCTGCTGTCAGATTCTCCACCTCACAAGCATTATCTTTCACCCAGCAATGTGAACTGGATCCTTCCAAGTACTCCCATACGTTGTGGGTTCCCATTTCTTTGCCTAACCAAAACGCCTGCTGGACAGAATCCGAACACAAAAGGGTTTCTGTAGGCTTACGCTGTGCTAAGGGATGTAAGCAGACATGGAGGAAACGTGGTGGTGGTTTCCTAGCACCGCTAATCACAAAACAATTTCACCGGGAGCACTGAACACACTACCACATGAGCTGCTGCTTTAAAGTAGAATGGAGAAAGCACAGCAGAACACACTGAAGAAAACAGCCCTCACCCCGCAGTGGAAGCAACAAGGTGTCCCAGTCAGGTGTTGGTTTCCCTGTTTTGTTTTTCTCTGCTGTCCCCAGTCCTCAGCACCTGCGGTAGCGTCAGCCATTCATCAGGCAGCATTCGAGCAGGTGAAAGAGAAAAAGGAAAAGGAATCTCTGCATCTCCTGAAAGCCAGCAGGTCCCACAGGATGGTGCAGCAAAGCCTCCCGCGGTCCCTCGCTGCTGGAACCTGGGTCTGTGGCTTTGAGTCTGTCACCTTCCAAAGGTGCATCATGCTGCTATCAGAAACAGCCAGCGTCTTGCTTGCTTCTTTGATGTGTCATGTCAAGACGGGCGAGCAACTGCCAGGGGTCCACTCTGCTAAGCTCTGCCAAAGCAATTTAAATTATACTGCCTTCTTTCAGTGCCGTGGTGTTCCTAGCGCTCTTTTGAGCAGGGTTTATTGCTCAAAAACAATCGACGTGACACATGGGTATTTCTGTGCTTTAGCTACTTCTGCTCTGTGTGGCTCCATCCAGCCTCATTTCCTGGGCAGTTTTCCTCCCACTGAGCAGTGGCCTACAAGACCACTTCCAATAGCTCGCTTGTAGAACACCTGATTATTGCCTTAGAAATCCAATCCATACGTAGTACTATAAAGCACATTTTCACATAAACACATGAATTCATCATGATAAGTGGGACTTCTCCACCCAGGAATCCACAAGAATGGAAACGATATGCATACATCTATTGGCTGAAGCACTGTATCTTACTGAAAGCACTCTGAGCCTGTCCCAAAATCCAGTTTGGTTACTGGAAGGACATGCTGCTTGAAACATCAAACCTTCCAAAAGGTACAAGAAACCTGGCTGAGCACTTTGAAAATCATGAATGCGTATCTTTAGCCCATTCTGAGAAATATACACAAAAAGGATGGGCTTTTTCATTTGTTCTTTCAATGTATAAATGAGAGTGGAACAGCTCCTATTTGTTTCTTCATAGTGACTTCTTGATGAGGCTAGAACACTGACCGTGCATAGAGAAGGATAGCATGGGTTTTCCTCTATGTTTTCTAAGAAATCATGAGGATATGATGTAACTGTAGAGCAGCTCTAAATGATGCAGTAGTACACAAACACCTGTAACTCAGTATAGCATTAAAAGCACACCCATTTCACGAGCCCACAGCTAGCACAGCTGTGTCAGCTTCTTATTTTACCCACCTAACAGGAGAAGTGAAACATGAAGTACCTCATCATTAGACTCTGCTATAGGAAAAACCTGAAGGTGCTTTCTATTAACATTATAATAACTACAGATGAGGGAATAATTTGCAATGATTTATCAAAAAATGTAGCCTCTTTTTCTGTTCATGGAATATTTATTGGTAGCTCACAGTTCCTCAAATATACTGAATATTCAAATATTTCACTTCTTTTTGGAATGCTTTTACATGCAGAATGATCACATTTTGCTTTGAACAGTCAATATTTAAAATTCACTACTTCAGCTGTGCTCATTAGTAAGTGGCCAGGTGTGTTAGTGGATGACTGCATGTCCAAATTTAAAAATTGAGCTAAAGAGAATAATCACAGACTTTAAATACCACGAAATCTGATGCAGGTAAAACTCAAATGCTTTTTTTCTTATTAGCAGTGAACACAAAAGAGATGAAAGCATAGCTAAAGAGAAGTAAAATATGCGAACAAATATTTGCAGACCTTTTTGTAGCATTTGCCCAAACCTTGTAAATTGGCCTACTGACCCAAAAACGAATGACCTTTGCCACTGGGGTTAATTTAGCCCTGGAAACCTTATACACATGGAACATTCCTCTAACATTAATTTGTGTCATGTGATCTTCACAGTAGACTTTCAAAAACAGTCTCCGTCCATGCTTTTCCTCTTTCCATTTCTTAAATTGCTTTGGCCAGCAGCGCTTTTTAAATGCCCTGGTTGTATCAAAGATTGTATAAACGGCTATTGTTCTGTTCCTGAACAGACATTCAAAACCTATTAGTGCTAATGGATGTTACGTATGCTAGAGGAATCAAGTTTACTGCTTGTTTTAGAAGAACCCAGGGTCAGTTACGGCAAAAGCAGACGTAGCCAGCAGCCATGAAACAAGCAAGAGAACATACAGCTCTTGATCTGATACTCTGCCTACATTTTAAGTTACTCTAAAGCTTCAATTGATTTAGAGGAAGCAAGGAGTTCCCTCGTAGTTTTAGGAGTTAAATACGAATAACCAAACCCGTGTAAAAGAACAAAAGAAATGAGTGAATGAAGACATCCATTTAGCATTTAACATCTCCAAAACAAAGGTAAACTGCACAGTACTGAAACACCGACACATTCTGCTCTTCAGGTACTCCTCACAGCCCTCTCAACCTGATTAGCCTTGACATTTTCACCTTTCATATTCCACACCATCCGTCTTTCTAAATCAAATAAGCCCAAAAGGATACCCTTGAAAGTACACCTGTATAGTCTGAAACATGTTAATAATTAGAGTAATTAAACCAACGAGAATTTTTGTTTTAAATTCTCCCCCATCTAAGCTGAAATTTATGAATCCAGTAAAACAATCTCTAATAATTAGACCTAAAATTTCAAAAGTACACATTCTCAGTAAGAATCATTTTCTATCATCCCAGCAAAAAGCAAACTTTTTTGCCAGCAAGTTCCATGAGTTCAATGACATCTTTCTTCTCAGATCTTTAAATGTATTACTTGAGATAACTCCAAACTTAACTAGTTAATTCAGTGTAACAGACACACTGTTTTCAACTCAGTTTTCTCAGGAAACCAAGAAATGAAATTACACCATCTATCATCTCAGCAGATTCTGAATCTGTTGGCCAATTCAAATCGAATTCAGCAGGGACACAGTATTCTTACAGACATTAAATTGTTTCAGTTTTCATGAAAACAGATGATGGAGAAAAAGGCAACTCAGACCAGTGGACTTGCTAGAGAAGGTCACAAAAAAACATACTTCTTTCAGTGAGTGACCTGGAATGGAGCAAATGGGCATTTATGGTTGGACAGAGTGCACACACCTGGGAATGGAACGATCTCCTGAGTCAACTGCTACTGCCTCAGCTTGAAAGCTACTATGGTTTTCAATAACTGTCATTCAACTTTTGAGTTAATGCACTGAGTTATTCGTGTCATGCTACAGAGAAATCAAACGTGCACGACTAAGTAGCTCTGTCAGATCAAAAACGAGTTCTTTGCGTACATATTTTGTACTGAAGGAAGCCTCAGAAGCTTACTTTATGGAGATTACCAAATATACTGAAACCAGAAGATGCTTTGTTCAATGATATAATGAAACACTCTTTAAATGGTCTTGAGCATTCCTGGACTTCTCTCAGTTTTGTCATGTTCAACGTTAATGTTTTCAAGATCTCCGTTATTCTATATTTTCTTCCACTCCTGTCCCTAATTCTGTGCCCTAACATATTTCTATATTTTTTGATATCTTTTTCTCAAGCAGAGGCTACTCTTCCTCTATGAAGGACTCTGCACCTACATGAACCTAAACCAATGTACAAACCACCACAGATATCAGAATATTTACTCTGATCAGCTCAACTCATAGCAGTGGATATCATGGAAATGCAATGCAATTCTTCTTCTGTGACATGAGAACTACCAATATTATATCCTCTTACATACCTGTTTTCTTTCTTTATATTCCTTTGCTTCCTTTGTCACAGCTAATGTTTCCTTGGAAAGCAAAGTCTCCTGAGAGATACGTATGGCATCCAAATGTTTACTGAGCCGTATTGCCTGAGGAAAGAAAAAAAAAAAAAAATACAGGATGAAATATCTGGAACGAAAATGAAGCATTTTTTCAGCAGACTAGAGAAAGACAGGGAGCTTTTCTCGCCTTCAATTTAAACAAACAGACTGTATGCGTAGCTTTAAACAGTATCATACAAAGATGTTCAAGAATTCACAGCTTTGAATAAGGCCTTTTTCATCTACCTTACTATAACATGGATTTTAAAGAAGAAAGCATTCCTCCTCGCACGCACACAGCACCATCAGCTGTGAAGTTTCTACACTCAGCTCTCTCTGTGGTTCAAACACAACTTCCACATTTTCAGTGTGGACAAGAGGGACAACCGGCCATGCAAACGAAGCCATCAGAATATGGGACCGCCACAAACCGGTACTGATGGCATTCCTCCCAGCTTCATTAACCCTGATAAAAAGGCAGGCAGAGTTCTGCTGCATTACAGCAATATCACCAGCACTGCCCGTGCAAGTTCTCACAGAGCTCGTTTGAACGCTCCCATTTAACACACAGGTTATGGTAGACAACCCCATGAATGCCACTCTTCAACTTGCCTCGTGCACTTCTATAACACTGGCAATTTTCACGAGTGCTGAGCTCATTAAAAAGCAAGGAGGTCTGTGGGTAGTGTTAGAGCTCTGAAAACAGCATACTTACCACTGTAGTTTTACCAGAAGCAGGTGGACCGAGTATGCAGATTCTGGGGGCTACAAAATGAGAATATGTGAACGTTGAGATGTAGAACAGAAAAAGCCAAACTTGTTTCCTTGCTATTCTATTGCACAACATAAACATAATCGCAGTGAAGCAACTATTTCAACTGGAAATCTGCCTGAATGTAAACCTCAGCACTGGGCTCCACTGAGGGGAAAGGGGGGAACACTGAGTCAGTGCCACCCTGGTCTTTCTTTAAGCTCCAAGGCTAGAGAAATTGATGCTCTAACTAAACACATCACTTAAACGTATTTCTATCTATTTCAATGGATGAATGGTTTACAGGGTGAACCAGAGCATAAACAGGAACATTTTTTCCTCTCAGTTTGACTTCTATTCCCAAAAGATTGATTTCGAGCAGACATATTTTGCAATGAAAATAAATAAATAAATAAAAGTGCCAGGACAAGACTACTTAAAATTGACTGTTTTCATAATTATTGAGTAGTTGACATTGGGTGGGATCTCTGGAGATCTTATCTCTTTTCTCATTTTCCTTACAAAGTATGATGGCAAAAATACATAACTTTGGCAAAGCTTTTGGTTCCCAGCACAAAAAAAAATCCTACAACTTTACTTTTTAGTTGCAACTAAATCAGCTGCATCAGGGTTGAAAGAAGATTTAGATGTTGCAAAACTAAGCACTTTTTCCTCTGCACTTTGACAGCTGCCTTCATGTTCTCAAGTCAGCATTGAAAGTCCTTTTTTTTTTTTCCCTTCTCTGTATCTTATATTTCTCTGCTGAACGTTCCCCACCCAAGATGGGGAGAAACACTACCCACAGCTCGGCGTTCTTCATCCTGCTGCTGGTAGCTGTAATGTGAACGGAGCAGGGGCAAGGCAAAAAAAATAGGGAAAAATGGAGCAACTCTCAGGAAAGTATTTGGGACTTCCTGCACGACTGCATTTTGGGCTGCAACCCCTTGAGCTGCCATTTCCTGTTAATGCCTTTGATGTTTTCTCAGGAAAATAAAAGAGAAGACCGTCTGCAAAAGGAACTGTGTTTACTGGGAGTAACACAGGTCAGAACAGAGGAGGGGTCTGCTGACCCCCAAACCTCTTAGTTCCTATAGCCGAGGGAGACACAGCGTCACTGATGACAGCAGACGTGGAACGATGTGAAATGTATTTTTATGAGGCCTTCCACACTCTTAACAGTTCTTGGGCAGGTGCAATTTTTAAACATACATGAAGCCCAAATTACAGATTCATCTTTACAAAGTTATCTGACTCGGAAGGTTTAAGAAAAACTCCCCCTTATTGGTTCTTGCAAGTGCAACAGAACTAGTACACAATGTAGAAAAATACTTTAAAAGGATACATCAGCTGTTTTTATCACCTAATTTCTTTCAAATGTAATGTGATTAAATCCTAGGGCTTTTTTTTTTAATCCAACACCTTGAAACTCCAGCCCGATACTTAGGAATTATTTATAAACAGCGTCATAAAAGAGTGCTCGGGTGCCAACACTAATCAACTTCTTCAAACCACTTCAAAGAAAATCAAAAAACCTTTCCATCCACAGATCCTTTTGAGGTTTAACTAGGAGCATGATTTAAAATTCACAAGAAAACCCTTAGGTATTGAAGCTTTAATACACAGCTTTCTTGGACAAACGTTTGATAAAAAACGAAACATACCATTATATACACCATATCATGCTTTAATATTGCCCAGGGCTACTGTAAATGCTCACTTTGTACTAAATCTGGTTTTCTCTCTGCTTAGTGACTCGCAGCAGATGGGGCAGCGTAATTCACTGATTTACTCATTTGCACACTTGTAAGACTCCTCTAAAGCGTTCTCCCCAAACATCTGACACGAGGGCACAAGCAGGACACTGCTGGATGTCACGTTTAACCCCCTCCAACCAGCACACAGTCAGTGCTTAATGCTGGAAGTCCAGACCTCCAGTCCCCAAATGAAGTCAGAAAAATCCAGGAAATCACTTGTTCTGCAGTACCAGATGACGTTCCATTCTGTGTTTCGTCTCAGCGTTACAGGATTTACTCTTCCAAGCACTATTAAGTTTTAACATTCAAGGATGCTTTTAGCAATAAATAAAATGAATCCTGGAATCATGAAATATCACTGGACTCTCTGCATTACATTTAGGTCTAAGAGAGTCTACTATTAATATTAATGCATTAAAATCTGCTTAATTTGTAAGGGAAATTCCTTGTCAAAGAAGAAGAGCACGCAGTACATGAAGAACAGTCTAAAAGAACTTTGTTAAATTCCTTCAGAGGAACAACTGCAAAGCCAAAGCTCACAGAAATGCTGCTTGGATCCTGAAAGCACTCTTTGTTAACTAAAACCAAGACACAACACAGAAAATTTGCATCTCTGTATATTAAAGAATTCTCAACCTACATATTGTTCCTTAAGGTTTTGAGAGGGATCACACAAAAGAATAATAGCACAGAACTGGAAGTGCAAACCCGTCGGCATGCATCTGACCTAGGAGCTTTCTGAGCAGTTGTGAGCTATAATCATCATTAGACTTGTTTATGTTTTTAAGAGTACTTTAGATCCTATTATTAATTAAAAAGGTTTTCTAACTTCACACCTGGGATAGATGCAATACTCCTTTTCCACACATCTCTGTTTGAAATTTTCTCTAGGGCTAAAGCTGTCTAGCAAGGCAGGATCATGAAAATTCATTGCTTTACTGATGGCTCTAATAAGGTTTTTTTTTTCTTCTAAATAGTCAGCACCTTCTGCCATGATCAAAAAGGTAAAATCAACCCTGTTACAGATTTCTGTTACATTATTTTTCATATAATTTATCTCTAAAACAACATTTAGTCTCTAATTTTAATTGGAGCGCCTTCCCCTTCTTAATAGCTCGCTCCAGACCAAAAGCAGACAGCATTTTTCCTCTGACAAACAACTGCTGTAGTTCTATCTTTAGTCTCCAAGTGCAGAAGCCACAAAATGGAAACCCACCCAAATCTGCTCAAACCGTTCTGTGGGGCTCAACAACAAATGCCAGAGCGACACGGAGAAATCTTATCAGCACTCTATCAAGCTGAAATTCCTCTGCAAATTGCCCACGGGCCAATAAAACAGATTGATCACTGGTGCTGCCCACGTCAGGAGGGGTCGGGCATAGTTTGCAGGATTGGATGCTTCTTTCTGGTTTTGATACTGAGCAGCATTTCAATCAACATCCATCTGATCCCCACCACGATGTATAAAGAGCTCAGAGCACCTCCAGTGATAAAGACTTCACTGATGCTGCAGCAGAACTTTCATAATGGTTTACTCTGCTTTTAAAGAAACATCAAAGCAACATGACACCAGCTATTCCTGACAGCTCACGCAGAACAAAAATTAGAGTTCCGTTGTGCATATCCAAATAGAATCTGCCTAAGGGTGAACAGTTTGTAAATCAAATAATTTGATTGAGTGTACAAGCTTTTATTGTGCAGAGTACAGCCTTCCCATTCAATTTACCAGGTTTTGTTATCCGTACAAGTAGGCACACTCACTGCTCCTTCATCTGAGGTGCCACTGAGCGGTGGAACTCATTAACAACAGCTAGTAACTAACTAATCAAAACCCAGAGAATCTGCCAGCCCAGGTAGGATGGGAAACCAATTTTACACCTGACAAAAGGAGTAATTAGCGAGCTTAAAGACAACAGGAAATATCAGATGGGGCACAGAACACATTAATAATTGATACAATAGAACTCCTTGTTATTCCCTTAGAGGGTTTCATTGTTATAACTGTTATAAGTGTATTTCTTATTAGATTACCCACTTAAAAAAAAAAAAAAAAAGGAAGAAGAAGAAGAAGAAATTAAAAGCATCTTACTTATCACCACTGCAAAATGCTCACTTCTTTTTCCCCTTCCAAGGCATGGTCTGAAACCTTTTGTCCACCCTTTGCCAACCAAAACACCCTTTCTGAACGGCTCTTTGCAAACAAGGCCTTGCGCTGCCTCTAGTTTCTCAGTTTTCACTTACCATCATCATTGTACTCCTTTAAATGATCTATCATAAACTGAATGGGGTCCTCTGGCTTATGAATTATCAGCTCCTCAAGCATGTTCTGAAAAGCAACAGGACAAAGTGGGAGGAAAATTAAAGGGCTCTGCAGTCGTGATATACTGTAACATTACAGCAAAGTGACGATAGGGATCTTACTAACTCATCTTCCCAGGTCCCCTTCAACAGACAAAACAGGGAATATAAACCTTACTTTAGAGGCTGAAAAAGTGAAATACGGTTTTACGAAGCTCCCTCCCCAACAAATAAATACATGAAATGAAACGAAAACCCCACAGCAACTTGCCTTCGATTATTTACGTGTCGTAGAGACCTGAGGGGTTTGGCTCCAGCCGTGTCACAGCTGAGCCAGGACTGATATCAGCCACACAGGCAGCACCACTGAGCACCTTTTTGGGGCAAGCGAAAGCTCTTTTGAGGCAAGTTAAACCTGCAGGGCCACGGGACAGACGGGACCCGCAGGAAACACACGCAACCACACGAAGCCAACCGCACAAACCCACCGAAGCGGCACGTTTCGCCCCTTTAACCCGGCTGCTCTCCCTCCCGCCTGAACACTGGTGGGGAAAACATAGGTTTAAAGCCCCTTTTGGGAATTCTGATTCTGGATGCCGTTCTCTTCTCGCACGGTTGAGGCTGCGGGGGGTGCAGAGGTAACCCCCCCCCCCCCCCCCCCCCCCCCCCGCCCCCTGTTCACCTGCAGGAGCCGGAAGAGCCCCCGCTGCTCCGCGTAGTCGCCCACCGACGGCGGCCACGGCCGGGCGGGGGCGTCCATGGCCGCCCCTAGCAACCGCCCGCGGCGCTGCGTTGCTATGGAGTGACGTCACTAGACGGCGACGCCGCCTCTTGACGTTAGGGGGCGCTCAACGGGCGGCTCAACGTCATCAAACGGCGGCGGTTGCTACGGAGATGGCGGCGGTTGCTATGGAGATGGCGGCGGTTGCTATGGAGATGGCGGCGGTTGCTAGGGACCCGGCTCGGGCCCCGCCGTGCCGCACGGCGGTACGGAGCCGCGGGCAGCAGGGGGAGGCCCGGCCCGCTTCTCTGCGGCAGTGAACGGGGTGAGAACCGAGGGAAATGGAAGGGCTGCCGCGCTTTGATGCCGTAGATCTTCTCCTCTTTTATCCTTTAGCTGTTGTTTTCCTCTAAGTTGCACAGTTCCAGCTCAGGTGAGAGTTACACGCATAGAAATGACGCGATTCTAAAACGTAGCTCCTTTTCTCTCCTTTTCTCCCAGATTCCAACAGAGGGAAAAGATGAACGAGGTAAAGGATACCCTAAAAATCCTAGAAGACAACTACAAGCTCTTCCTGCAGCAGCAGTTCACGTTTGTCAGAGCTCTGCAACACACCCGAGAGAACGCACACGACACCATCGGACCTGTGGCGAGCATCAGCCAGGTACAGCACGCTCAGCTCAAAGGTCTGTGGGCACAGCACAGGGCCAAGTTCAGTGCTGAATGAACATCCTCACTTAGGGCGGGTGCACAGAAAACAGCTACTAATGCTTCTGCATAGCTGCAAAGCGGTGGCAAAAGATGAAGCCGGGGAAAGGAACGCCTCTGTTAGACTTTCCCACTGACAGAATAGGAGTTATGTTGCTGAGCATCACTGCAGGGTTTAGCTTAATGCTGTCATTTCGCTGCTGAGGCACAGCCAGAAATACAGAGTATGATAAACGATCAAGCAAACCCTCCCTCCCTCCCCAGCCACACATGGGATCTGTAATCCTTACCTTGCAGTAAGCAGCATCCCTGCCTCTTCCCCTGGTATTGGTGCTGCTGTATCTTTCTGTAGTGCTTATTAAAAACAATGGCTGTGTTACAGAGATAGGATGATGGATTGAGGGCTGAAAATCCCAAATGTGCTAGGTATTTTCTGGTCTGGTACGGGAATTGTCTTGACATTTTGATAACGGGATGTTTTAAGTAGTGCAAACTTCAATCAAGGGAAGACAAAGTAGGAAGAAAAATCCAAACAGAACTAGAATTGTGGATGTGAGGAAGCAGAACCCAGGCACAAAGCCCAGATGTGTGCCAAAGCCAGACTGAAGGCCAAGCTCTTATCAGGATTAAGAAACAGAATCAAGCTGGTTATGTTTCTGAGGACTGGCTTTGTTCTTAACAAAGAAGAGAACCCCCACATATATTAAGCTACATTTTTTTTTTCCAAAAAAATGTGCATCAAGGTTTTATATAGCATTATGTTGTTTTTAAAAGCACAGGTATTTCAGAAGCGTAGAGTAAGGTTGGGCTCTGCTTCCTGGCAGTGACGGAAGACCTGCTTTTTGTAGGGGTGAAACCTCCTAGCAACTACTTTAGCCATTACACTGATCCAGTGTTACCAGTGATAGAGTGATGTGGACTCAGTAGAGGCAAACCTTACTGCATGGGCAGCCTGGAGGGTATAACCATGTCACCTTACAGGGAGGATGGAAAAAGGGAGAGATTGTTACTGGGAAGAGCAGGGAACAATTGGTACAGCACATGGCAGAGGGCTGTTGTGCAGGAACTGAAACAAAGAAATTTCACTGGGACGAAACCAGACATCACTGCCATTCTCCTGCCTTATCCCAATCCTATTTTGAATTTTGTAGAGGAGGGCATAGGAATAAAAGCAACAAATACCTGTGCTGTCACACTTGCTTCAATCAGAGACTTAAATAACCCAGCAAGTGCCACTGCTGCTGAGCCTGGCTGTGCTCATGGCTTCAGTCCAGCTCTCGCTGAGCTCCCCAGGCTGCAGCTTAGGAGCCAACAACTGCCTGCTGCAGAGCTGGGCGGTCATTGTAAGCTGTTGCTCATGTTGTCCTGGTCCCCTCCTGGATACGTTGTTGCATTAACTCTCTTCTGTTGATATGGACAGAAAGCTGTCCTGTAATCCTGTTGATGAACACCTAGACTAAAATGTTATTCCCTTTAGGACTATTTCTGCTCAGAGCAGCGATAAAAAAAAAATCCTGCCACTCACGTGGACACAACACACAATGAACAGAGAGGAAGGAGAAATCTGTAGTGGAAATGGACCCTTACGGGTCTTGTTTATTTCTCTTCCAAACCTGCTGAGAATTTGCCCTGGTGCACAGCATGGCTGCTCTGTATGCGCAGAGCATGCCGGTGTTAGAGAGGTTCCTCTGTTCTTATGCTGAAGCCTTAGAGAGAACACTGAAGGTGTCAGAGTCCACCCAGGGCTGCCAACCCCTCACTCTGGTTTACATTCCTACCACTCACGTCTGAAGTGCCTGTAACGTCTTTGGAGCAGATATTTAATCTCTTGGCATAGACTTTCACTGCCCAGTGCCACTCAGTGTGAGTAGCAAAACCATTCAAGGCAAACGGGGAATTAGCACTGCTATCATAGGTTAGTAAGGACAACTCGGGTTAAATGGTTTTAAGTTTGCTGTCACAGCTAATGGTGCCAAATAAAGAGTAATGAAGAATGTGTACATGTGTAAACACATCCATGCTACTGCTCCAAAACACTCCCAGTTTGGCCACAGCCCCCATCTCCCAGCCCATTCTGAGCAATGAGCTGTGGCAGTGGAAAAGACAGAAAACTCCCTGCCTACACCCAACCCATTCCTGCAGTGCTTGTAGCAGAGCTGTGTTTTTGGCTGCAGTACTGCCATACTTCTCCAAAGAGGGCAGGAAGGCTTGCTGCTGTGCTGACAAGCAGATCCATTACCCCAGCCCTCTTCAGCCGTGATGAATGATGAGCAAACATCTCAGGCATGCCCTAGAAAGCTTACTGCTTGCCACTGTATCAGTTTCCATAGTGGCTCATTCCTTCAGTCACACCAGAAAGTATCTGCTATCTGCTAACCTAAGCAATATTGCAGCATATCATGATGTAACTGAACATGCATGACCCTCTTCCCCCACGTTGTACTCTGCAGGTACAGTCCTACATGGACCACCACTGTAACAATTTAACAGACAGGCGAATCCTCAGCATGTTCCTAAACATCTGCAATGACCTGAGCAAACTCTGCCACAAGCTGGAAACCTTACATCCTGGTAACAACGCAACCAATGAACTTCTGGAAAGATGCAAGCTGCTCCTTAACCACAGCAACGATCTGAGCACCATCCGAGCCAAGTATGTCTCTCCCTCAGCCGAGTTCTGTGGAGGCAATGGTTGATACAGGAAGGCTGTCACAAGAATGCATATTCCTACTTTACTTCCCTGCTGGTTTCCGCTATAACACCTTTCTGGCTCCTCCCTGCCATTCCTGCTCTGTATACAGTTGATTTCCGTGGAGCAGCTGTTTGTATGTGCTCTTGAACTCCTGCAGACTGAATCCAGCAGCCACAGCTGCTGTGACACAGCTCCTTTCTCAGGTTCTATCAGTGCCCTTTTGTCCTGGGGACACTGCCTGTCCACATTTCCACCCTTTCCCTGTGGGCCTCAGGGTAGAGCTGCCTGCATTACTCAATGAACATTCCCTTCTGTCCCACAGATACCCCCACGATGTTGTGAACCACCTGAGCTGCAATGAAGCAAAGAACCACTTTGGAGGTGTGGTGAGCCTCATCCCCATTGTCCTCGACTGTGTGAAGGAGTGGGTATCCCACGCTGAGAAGCACATGCTACGTAACGTGAGTGATAGAAGTGCTGTCTCTGAGAAGAGGGCACCCCAGGAGGCAGCAGCTAGGTCAGCCATCTCCCCTCAAATACCTTCTGTCCGCCCTGAAGCTCAGACCTCAATTAGTAACAAAGATTGTGTACAAGTGCAAGGGAACGAGCATGTCAGAAAGAAGCACGTGACTGACAGAGAAAACCACTACGGGAAACTTAAAAGGCCCTGGAAACCACCGGGCAGACACGCCTTTTAAAGGGGCCAAGGTTGTGCGTCTTCCACTTACCGCCTTTAATCAGGTGGATGATTAAAGACAGCAAAATGAACACTAGAGATCCGAGTTCTGAAGAGACAGTCCTGCCAGATACATCCTCCTCTTCCTTGCTGATATTCCCACTCTCCTTCTGAAAGTCAGATCTCAGCAGAAGCAGCTATATCACACGTGGTCCCTTTGACATGCACTGTGAGGAGTAATCAGGTTCTAATCATGCCAGGTTTACCCCTAAGTTTCCCCCCAAGCTGATTACACGGAAATGGTTTTTGGACCAAAGAATCAGTGTTGACAGGACCACTGGCTATAGGAAAGGTCAGCATGCTTTAGCTACGCTGCCTGGGCTCTGCTGCGTCCTTGCAGATCCTCACACCATCACCAGTACACCCCACCCAGAACACTTTCCTGTTCACTGCCCATTTTGACTCCTTGGCTGCCAGCAAAGCCAAAGGATTCCTCCCCAGGCCTCTGCAAAGCTAATGGCAGGTCCTTCTGATTAAGTGTGATTAATGAGAATCTAAGGGAAGCAGAGACTGAGAAAGCTGCGGCCGTTTTCAGATGGTTCCTTCCTTTACAAAGTGCAAGTTAAAAAAACGCCTCTTCCCCTTTCCAAGAAAAGAACCCAGCTTCCTTGATCTTCAAGGGTGTTATGAAAGGGTTAGCTCATGAGAACTGAAAGGTGTAGGGAACAGTCTCATGCTCCTATGACAGCACCTTGCAATTCCAGCACAACACCTTTCCACCATTGCTGAGCAGCTTTCCTCCCAGCCCGCTTAGGGGGCTCAGCAGAGACACAGCCCCGATCCCTGCAGCTGATGTGCATCTGTGGTGGAGCTCTGATTCAAATGCAGTTAGCTACAAACAGGATCTCAACAATGCAATGTCCTCCCTGCATCTGACTGCTCTTTTCCCCTCCCACAGGCGAATTAGCTCCCGTTATTTGCTTCCTGCTGGAAGACGCTCCTGAATAAACTATTTCTCCTTGCACACTTGGCTCAGTTTGCTAGAATTGTGGAAAGCTGTTGCCTTATGACCAGATTTTTGGCAACGACCAACCAAAAACGAAGGGAGAATTAACACAATACAGAGGAAAGAATATAGGAAGGAATGATAGCTCAGATAAAATAGGAAGTAGTTTCAGGAGCAGTGTTATTCCTCACTTAGCCCCACCTTCCTCTGCACTTTCCTTCCTTCCCCTGCCTCCACGTGCTGCTCTCCAATACATCTGCCCATCTGGACAAGCCTATTTTTATGAGCCATTATGATCCAACTGAAACACGATGAACTTCAAAATGATACTGAACCTTTGTGGGGCCACGCAGACACCTGGGCACTAACAGAGCCACAGCAGCAAGATGTGAGGCCGCTCCCCAGGCTTCACTAGGGAGCTGTGCTGCAGAGGCAGCTTTGGGAGGGAAATCAAAGCTGTTTGCAGCTGCCTCATTGTGCATCGTGTTGCAAAGACAAGTGTCTGATAACAGTTGCTGGCCTGGAAAGATTTCCAAATCCTGCACAGCTACGTTGGCTACAGGGTGACAAGTGCTGGGTCACCAGGGATACAATTCCCAGCTCTCCTTTCTGTCCGACCCGCTGCCAACTACCAAAGCATTGCAGCTTGAATAGGCAGGCTCTGAGCAGACTGCAATTACACTCCTCTCTGGAGCTCCTTTCAGATCCCACAGCACAAACTGTATGTGTCAGAGCAGTGACACCACAGCTGCTGCCCCTCCAGCCCCGCTGCTAGTGCTCGTGCCTGACAGAGGTCTGACACAAGAAACACAATTAACAGACTTCCACAGTCATGTCTAACCTGGCCTTATCCTTTCCATCAGTCTTAAGCAAAATCTGAAGACACGAGCAGGAAAATGAGCACATAAAACTGCAGTGTGGGGTTCGGTAATGACACGACCAGGATCTGTTGGAAAGCTGCAAAGTTAAACCTCACAAAAACAGAGAGACAAATTACTTAATTTCCATACAAGTTCTCCTCTTCCAGAGTGGATGGACACTTCAAAAGAGAGAAAGATACAGCAAGAATTGTTTTTCTCTCTTACAAATCAAGCTGTTTGAGGCATTTACATAAACAGGATGTAAATGCCAAACACTGAAGTGCCATAAAGTTCTACTTTAGCCTCTGAGAGCATAAAACCATGAGAGACACCGCGAGCTGGTGTACGCCGAGAAAATGAAGGCTGCATTTCTTTCAGACACTGAGAGGGACGCAGGGCAGCAGAGCTCAGGGGGCACATCTCTGGGTAAGGGTCCCCTCTGACTTCTACGGGTGTAGACCTTCCCCGGTGCCTATGCAGTACTAAGTGCCTGAACAGTGCCTATTCAGTACTGTTTGCAGCCGGGTTTACCAACTACCAAGATATTATTACTAAGTGTGGGTTCTGTTTCTTCTTCTTGTACCTTGGAGGCAGCACGCACCTGCTATTTTTTACATTGGCACATTCAGCTTTCCAGCACTACGCTTCTGCCAAAGGGATTCAAAATGAGCTCCGATGAACGTCCTGCTCTCTTGCCCAGCACAGCCAGCTTTCCCTACCACCCATTATCCCCTTCCTGGAATGAGGCTTAGGGTAACTTTCACACAACGTTCTCTCTAACGAAGCACTACTAATTCAGCAGATGCGTTTTCACAGACAGCTGCACACCGACTTGTGCCATGCCCTCGTACACACTGTTCGAATTCAACGTCCAAACCCCACGCAAAAAGGGGCAGAAGCACTTACCTGATCGATGCTGCTGGGGGCACAGACCTCAGAGGGCACTTCACTTGGCTTCTGCACATTTCATCTCAGCACTCCGTGGTCCCAAAGTGATCGGCCTGCAGGGAACTGAACGCTTCGTAGTGCAAAACAATACATTTTATTTGTTCACAGTTAAACACAAGCAACTGCCTTGACGTTTTAGAACATTCTAATAAGGACAGCAAAACCTCCTTTTGGTTTAAGTTCTCTTTAGCTTAGGATTGTACCATTTCCTCGTATTTCATATTTATGGCATTTAATGTGGATTGTTTAACATGCTTACAGAGAGCGAGGCAGGGAACGGATTAACTTGACAAAGACAGCAACTTTAGATTTAACTAAAAGCAGTCAGTTAAAAAAAAAAAAAAAAGAAAAACAAATCTGTTTCCACTTCACAGATGGGACCCCTTCAAACAAACTGCAAGTTAACTACATACAGCAGATCCATGATTTTCAGACTTTTACAAAAAAAAAATAAAATAAAATAAAACAACTGCAAAATTTGTTCCTCCTTAATCGCTGTGGTCCATAACCAAACCGAAAGTGGTTTCTGTTACCATCCTGGTGCTAAAGTCCTTTTTAAGAGAAGAAAAAAGCCACCTCAATGAGCTTGCATTACCGCCAGGGCACGTCTGTCAGCAGCAACAGGAGCTGCCTCTCCTCTGAGGAGCGAGGCCACCGCAGCAGCACGGCACAATCCTGGGGCTCAGCAGAGCACAGTGCTCTGAGGAAACCCCACAACAACTCCAGCTCCAAGAGCTGAGCTGCCCTGCAGGGGTGTGCAAAGCGCTCGCTCCCCGTGCCAGGACCGGGTGGGACGAGGCCGAAAACCTCCAAACCTTACCAAAACACACGCTACCACGTTTGCTACCACTAAGTCTTAGAAAGCCTATAGACATGTCGACAAAACCAGTCTGTCACTTACAACCAACTCTCTACTTTCTATTCCATGCAGATTCAAGCTTTGACAAAACCACTGAAGTTCACTTTTACTTTCTGAGTTAGGACTGACCAACCGAAGGGACACAGAGTAATGCAGACAGGCAGAAATGTATTTCGACCCTAGGTGTTATGGAAAAAGCCATGGCAGGACAGGCCGTGTCTGGCACAAGTTATCAGACCGCCAGCTCCTCCAGCAGACTCCTGCTCCTCCTCTGGTTAAGATGGGAACTGATTTAACACGGCCTTGATTTAATACTTGAGACGATTCTTGACCAGCAGCTGCCACCCACAAAATGTTTGAGAAGAAGCCACGCACAGTGTGGGTACCTGTGAAGCCCCATACGGCCACCCACGTATGCTTGGACCCAGACACACCCACAGTTTGAAAGAAGCACACTGCCTTCCCAACCACAGGCTCTGCTCTGTCACAATGGAAATTAAGTCAGACCACTGACCAGCCCTGACCCTGCAATCCTCTTCCACAGAAGGCTCATCACTGGCTCAAACATGATTAACATACAAAGGTTTCATGACTGAATTCAGATTCTCAGCTTGATCAAGCAGGCTGCTTCTTCAGACTCATCTTCTAAGGAAATGGGGATGAAGGAGACATGCCCAGTGCCAAACTGACATCGCTGAGCTGAAAAGTGTGCTGCAGGTGGTACAGGACAGCACCCAAAGGAAACTGTTTTCTGCAAGTCAAGCCTCAAAACACATTCCCAGGTAGAAGCCAATTTCTTGGCATCAGAACACAGTGGTCTTGCTCAGACCAGGAACAAAAGCCATGAAGGACTCCAGGCAGGACAAGTATTTCCCTGATTAGAGAAACAAACGCTCTTTGTGAGCTGCAAATCTTCATTCTACACACACGTTCTGCATGCTCTCCCTACGTGAGTAAGGCTTCCTTGTCCCTCTTTCTCACACCCTAATTGCTTTTCCCCATGAACCATTCTGAGGTCAGTACCAGTCTGTCAAGCAAACACAATTCCAATACAACCAGAAGCTAGTGTTCTAACAAGTCTTCAGCACATATGGTCTCTGCATCACAAGCTCCAGATCCCTGTTAAGTGTCTGTTCAAAAGAAACTTCCCAAGAAATGTTAAGGACAATACAAACAATGATTATGAATTAGGGTGAATGGATCATTTTGCAGAGGTACACCGTTCCTTAGACCTTTAAGTACTCCATTAGAGTCCAACTTAAAGACTGGGCTCTGAGAAAGGTGGGGCAGCAGACAGGCAAAACAGAGACCCTTAGATGAACACACTAGAAATTCAAGTGTCGCTCCTTTCCATGATGATAACAATCAAGATCACCCAGACAGGCAGCACAATTAACTGCTCTAAATTGGAAGCTTGCAAGGAAATACAAAGCATTCATAGTAGACTCACAAATGTTAATTTGGCCTCATATTGCACTCAAGGTTCATAAATGCAGCCACTCACTGGGGACAGGGAGAAAGGAAAAAAAATATCTGCAAATGCTAACAGTTGTCCCTTCAAATTAGTACACGCTGCTAAGGACTGAATTTGAGAAAGAAGCAAGAGTTAGGCTGGGCATTTCAATTCCAGACCCAAAAATCCACCTCGCATTCATTCAGCAGCCTTCTTCTGTTACTGGACATCAATCCTATTCCACTGCATGAGCTAGCTGCTCAGACCAAAGAAACATAAAAGCTTTTAGTTAAACTTGCATTCACGCCTCCTGTTCTATGCCAAGAATATGAAAATAACACTGATTGACTATCTTCCTTTTTAACTGTGGTCATGATGAGTTTCATTGTAGTCCATGATATGAAGCTGTCCAACACTGCTTTCCTGGATCTTAGGTGAGAGGCTAAGGTTATCGGGGCTTGGAGGAGCCTTCGTCTCCATGCTCGGATCTTTACATAGTTCAGTCTTTAGAGTATCAGAAAGGCTGTTGATGGTTACACCATGCTCATCACACTGGCTCTCACTCTTGTTGCGAAACAACTCTCGTGACTTCATACCAAGGAAGCTCTTGGAGCTGGGGAGTGAACCTACAGTCAGTGGGACAGTAGTTGAAGGCTCCCGCAACATGGAGGTCTCCCAGCGACTGCTGAATCTCTGGTTCTGTTTTTTTTCTGGGGTGGAGAGCTCACTGTTGCTGCCACCTTTACTGCTACTGCTACCTCGAGTGCTGGGAGGTTTGGTTTCTCCATTTCTATCAATGGTTTCTTCACTGTGTCCTGCCACAGTATCTGCACAACCTTCATTATCACAATCCAGCCTGTTTTGGAACAAGAGAAGATACAGCATCAAGGAAATGCTAACTTGGATTACTTCCTGATTCTAGAACTGCATGTGTAATTCAGCAGGCCTACACCAGGTTTCCTTTTGCAGTTTTGTAGTAAAGGACAGTGAGTAACCAGGAAGGAAATAGCTTATAATAATCCCAAAACAAAACAGAACTGTACACCGATCCATCAAGGAAAATGGAGGTATCCATGCACCGTCCTTGGCTTGCAGATCTTTCACCTATCCCAAGAACAAGTTTTTGCTACAAATCTGCTTGCAGTGCAAGAAATTATCCTCACACTGTAAAAGACTTTGGTGAAGAACAATTAAGTATGATCCGAGGGGAAACAATTTCCAAGTGTTTTACACTTTTCTACAGCAACATCTTAACAATGGTGTAAACAGAAAAGTTTGCACTGAAGTTTGAATAACTTCAGCTACCTGAGAAGTATTTCAGGAGCATTTCCAATTTTGCCAGTGACTCCCAATAAACCAGGAAGAGTCCCAAAAAAAGATTCAGTCTGTAAAAGGGGGAGTAACAGAAATACCTTGAAATGATACATCCAAGTGCTAGGAATTCCCCAGTTATACACAGTCCCCAAGAGCAGGCCATGACTGAGTCTAGCACATTCTGCACCATCATCCTTACCTCTCTTCTGCTGCTTCAGCTGCTTCTGTTTTTTCATCTTCAAGTTTTTTCAGTGGGCTGTTCTCCAGTCGGCCAAACAGATTCAAGATCTCCAGCTCAAACGCCTGTGTGATTCTTTTCTGAGCTCTGTATCTACTTTCTACTGCTTGCAACTGACCTCTGAATGGAGAGAGAAATCATAACCCATCAGCTCCAGTATCTCCAAATTCTGCTCCAAACATAACACTGCATCTGTCAATACAATGACAATTGTTTGGTTGCTCTACCTTGCTTTGATTTTGACATCTTCCAGGTACTTCTTCTGCTCCAAGAAGAGGTGGTCCTTTTTAGAAAGCTGAGATTCCAGTTCAGCTATCCGTTTCTGGGAAGCATCGAGCCTTTGGCTTTGCTGCTGAACACACAATTTTGCTTTCTCCAGTTCCTTTCGAAAAGCAGCATGCAACATTTCAACCTCCTCAAAAGAAAGAACACTGTGTTAAGTATAATTTGATTGTGTGCTTTTATTAATATTTAGACATGTTTCTGACACTATAAATAAGCACAAATTCAGCAGGATCAAATAAAAGATGTATTTCTAAAAGCTGACATAGAAAGGCAGATAGTCAAAGGAGGTACAACAAATTCACTGTAAAAATAATTCTACATCACTGGAATGTATTAGCACACTGCTGTTCTTTATAAAAAGCTTTTTAGCAAAGCAAACTTGTCAGCTCTGCAGCAGATTAGGCAGCTTCAATTTAAATCAACCTTTTCAACATGACCCTTCACTAAATTAAAGAAAAATTATTCTTGTTTTTCCCCAATTACTTGCTGTCATGCAGGAACAGTCCTATTGTTGGGAAAGTTGCTTACTTCCAATTAGAAAAAGCTTTATTCGAAGTCAGGAGGTAAAACCACACGAATCACAGATGTTTTAGTAAAGTTAGTGCTCATATGAAGAGAGCAATTGAGGCAGAAGAGTGAGACTTATTGCTTTAAAACGGCATGGCACACTAACTAGTTAAATCCTGGTTAAGATTCTTCTGCAAATGCCAGCAATACTGTTCTATATTATACTCTTCCACAAACAGAAGAGCCCAGTGTTACTTTACTTCCAACAGTCTGCTTCCAATTACAGCAGGAAGAAGGTGCAGGACTTACAGCAGCAGCATGAAGGAATTAATAACTATATTAAGTGGCTAAAACTGACTTCAAGCATACACTGATGTACCATCCCTAGCTTTCAAGAACAGCACGCTGAAGAGATTTCATAACCACACAGTGCATAAAAATATCTGAACAGAAGGCCAACAAAATGTGCTAAGTTCTGAATTGTTTCTTTTATTCTGACAACAGGGCTGAAACAGCTTGATGATGACTGTGAGCCAAGTCTTCCCAGAAGGCACTGTCTGCAACCATACCTTTGTAGTGTCTGTGTGCTTGTGCTGCAGCTGCTCCAGGTACAACTCATTGACCTCTCCAAGAACCAGAAGTTGTCTGTTCAAGAACTCCATCTGCTGTTGCACTGATTCACTGTTGGAAAGCTTTTTAAAGAAAAATTAAACAGAATTAAACACTGGCTTTAACACTACAGCAGGAGTCACAGCTGACCAGCACTGTGCTCACAAGGTATTTTTATTAAAAAAGAGAGACAAAGGTCATAGGTGCTAAAGAAACGACTTCATAAAGCTATGGCAATTCTCTCACCACACTGGCATTGTTTCCTTCAGCCAGATTTCCACTTAGATGAAATGCCCATTTTAACTTTTGATATAAACAAGCTCTCTCTAATGCCCACATTTAGCAGAGCTTTAATACAAGTTTATCTCGCTCAAACTGTGAATTCCTACTGCGGGAAGAGCAGCCAAAATGAGAAGTTTCAAGAGTCTTTGAACCGTTTGGAAATTCTTCACCACAATATACTTTTGTGGAATGATTAACAGATTCTACAGAACTAAGCACAGGTTTTCAGAATAAGAAAGAAAAAGCACTCAATCATAATCATAAAAAAACAAAAAACCCTGGATACTGTGACTTCTCTTACCTTTTGTGAAACCTGGCTAAGCAGCAGTTCTGTGTGACAGACTTTGTTGTTAGCCTTTTTTAATTCTAACCTCAGATCTGCAATCATGTTCCGGCAGTCTTCCAGCTTGGTCTGTTCAAACAAAAAGAACTCGGCTCAGGGTTCTGAAACTTCAGCAGGGACCAGCACTGCCACGTGGCTGGAAGGCCAGAACCACCAGGAATGGGAATCAAGTTATATAGAGTGCTTCTGAAAGTCCCAACGCCAGCTAAGAAACTGCATTTTCCTATTTCCAAATAGGAGACAGAATACAACAGAACTACAGACAATGATTGTTTAGTCACGGATCTCCAACTAAGCTTTGTCTTATACTGAATTAGGACAACATATCCAAAGAAGATACTAAATTTCTCTGAGGTACTTCGAGCCGTGTCATTGAGAAGGTTATTTTTAAAACCACAGTAAGGAGATAACACAATATTGTTCAGTGTTCTGCTTCATACCTGCAATTCCTGGCTCTGGTTGTAGAATTCCTCACGGTCATGCTGCAGCTGTCTGATCTGGCTGTGAAGCTGAGCCACTATACTTTCATGCTCCTCCTGAAACTGGTGGTACCTGGCCTGTTCTTTCTGCAGACTCAGTTTCAAGGCTTGGATTTCTTTTTCCTGTAATTTCAGCTGATCCTTCTGTTAAGAACCCCATACAAAGCATTAGACAAGACATCTGATTATTAGTTAGAACATCTATTCTATGTCACTCACAAAGTGAAGCAAAAACATCAGTCAGTAACAGCAGGTAGGCTGAACACTGTTCCAAACATGGAACATTCAATGTAATGCATGTTTTGTTTTTTTTTAGGGTTTCTTCAGCTTAAAAAGAGATTAAATGGTGCTAGAGGGGACTGGCTGATTGCTCAAAGTCGCATCCAAGGGCACAGTGAGCAACAGCATGTTCCTCCCCATCATGCTATTGACAGGGACTCAGGCTTCACAGCTGAAGCTACACTTTATTTTCCAAAACTAATTTGAAAAGCTATTTTTCCACTCTTAAATTATTTATTGAGAAGCGAAAATGTAAACGGAAGTAACTACAACACAGAAGTACAGATTTAAACATTCTTCAATGCACTTATAAGCTGGAATTTCATCACAGTAAATAACTCAAAGAACAGATGAGTTTTCCAACAGTTTTTTTTTTTTTTTCCCACTTTTCCTCTCTTTAATTGAGAAGCACTAAGTAACCACTATGCTAACAGTGAAACCATTAACAAAGGTAACTTCTTGCAGAGGTTAAGCATGCAGTCATCCACTGATTCAGCCACTTCCAGTCAACAGAAATAATCACAGTGCACGCAGCTCATCCGATGTGCCATCCCACAAACACCAACTCGAGTACGGTGAGATACTAGGCTTCTTTTTTAATTCACTAGTCCAGAAAGGTGCTGGCTGTGCCAATTAACACTTGTGCCCAGCTCTGGTGCATTCAAATCACTTCTAGGTTCGTAACCCTGCTCACCATGGCAGCATTATGTTCCTCCAGTGCTGTTGCTTTAATCACTTTCCGCAAGAGCCGCCGGTTCCGCAGGGCATGCTGCTGCCTCTTGAAGCGCTCATACAGCAACTGGTTGTGCAGCAATAGCAATTGGTTACGCAGGGTGTGAATCTCATCTGAAGGGGGAGAACCTGGGTTGGAGTTACAAGACAGAGATGAACACACACACACCCCAGACAGCAGCAGGTCATTGTTTAAACAAGTCTAATAACAGAGGAACAGATTGCCAAAACGTAAGAAACATCGTCACCTCCGAAGTGAGTCCAGTCAGCAGATTTGCTTGGCAGAGACAATCTGAAAAATGAAAACGCAGCATTAGCCAGTAAGTTTAAATGTGCAAACATTAAGCAAATCACTTTAAAATGGAATCCCCACCTCAAATGAGCTTACAGCTTAATAAAAGCACAATGATGATCAATCTGGACAGGAAGAATAAAGAGGAGTTTTGCAAGAACCAGGTTGCAAGGGCAGATGGCGAAAGAGGATGTCATTTCTTGGAACTCAGCAAGAATAATTCTCTTAGGCATAGAAAACAGCATAAGGACAAAGTGGAGTACAGGGTAGCGAGATGAAAAGAAGGAACACAGCAGATGCACCCAGCCCTTAATTCTGATTCTTCAGTTCTTAGTGTCATTTCTATTAGAAAGAAGTATGTACAACAGTGGTCTGTAATACACCCAGCAGCCCTGCTTCTTCACCACAAACTCTGAAGGCAGAGTTCTAATTAAGGTTACAGACCTCCACACCACATCCCACCCCCCCCTCCTTTTATTATTATTTTTTTTAATATTGAACTAGTTATCACCATAATGATAAGGATTCTCCACCCAGAAATCCTAGATCAGTTAATAGCAATGCTTCATGGAATATGCCTTCATTTAGGTTTCCTAGCACAGCTGCTTTCCAGGCAGAGGTATTAAAATAAAGCCAGAAGAAAAATGTTTCCTGAGAAAGCTTGCAGAGCAAAACTTTCAGTCACCTACTTGTTCAGTTCCTTAGTGTGCGCATCTGCCCCTTGCTGTATCAGTCTGTCCAGTACTTCCACAGGAGAAGTAGAGGACATGCAGTCTTTATCCTGGGTTCCCTTGGCTTTCTTTAGCAGCTCCTCGGTCTTCTTGCCAACAAAGAGGTAGGCAGTCTTTGGTAAAGCAACCTCAAAAAGGTGCTCGTACAGGGGAGGCTGCCCACTCCCAAACACTGCTCTTCCATGTGCTGACGCTTTGCAAGGGCTGGGAGTGAGAATACTTGTCTCCCCAGAGGTTCCTTCCCTGTTACCAGCAGGGCTTTCACCAGAGCCTCCGCAGGGCTTGTCTATGGGTGTAAATGTTTGTTTGGGTGTCTCCAGTGCACTCTCAGGCCCAGGCTTGTCCAGAGAAGATGTTAAAGGCTCAGAGGTCAGACTGTGTCCCTGAACACTAGAGACTACTGACTGGGTCTTCTTCTGAGAACCCGACAGATTTTCATTTGTGTGGTAAAATGGAGAGTCAAATCCTCCTCTAGGCACCATGTGTTCAGCATCAGTTGTGATCTCAGAGATCTCTTTAGATATTGCATCTGAAAAGGATTGGAGGAGGACGCATGGTTATTTGATAACTCAGATTCATATACTTTGTTTCTGAACAGAGTATTTTTTGCTGTTCCTATGCTGTATCTAATCACTTCTCAAAGCATCCTTAGGCATCCATTTACCTCACCTAAACTAAGACTCCTCAGTACGACCAGGGAAAAAATCCTGCAGGGTGTTCTAATGCAAAATTAGAACCGCATTACACTCCAGAACCAAAAAGTGCAAGCTAACTCATGGCTTTGAGGCAGAAGAGCAATTTGTTTCTGTTTTAAGCAGCTCCAGTTCTTAAACTGGTCAGCTTTTCCTCAAAAACATAAATCCTAGTATCAAAATAGGCAATATGGAAGTGTGCCTTAAACAAAAAACCCTAACAACTGGCTTTGAAGGCAACAGAATTACAGCAGCTAAAAAGTCTTCCAGAAAGTTTGCTTTCTGCATCAAAATGACACTCACTTGAGTAACCTTCTGAAGATTAACTTCGCAAACTGTACTGTTTTCACTATTTACAAAGAACACTTGTGTTTGAAAATAAGTGATTTAATTATATGAAAACTACTGTAGGGAGCATGGAAAACAACACTGATATGGGGCAAGATGCTTCAGAATAAGCCATGGATCTTCTACATTAAAAACACTTCCTTGGCTAAATGTACATAAGGATGACAGAAGTTACCTTCTTCTCTGTCCTTTTCAGCACTGTCTTCAAAAGACAAACCACCTAAAAACTCTGGAAGATCACTTAAGGTTACTGAACTTTTACTACCAGATGTGTCTGAAAAAAAAAGAAAAGAGAAGAGTCAGTTGCACAGACGTTGTCTTGTCTAGTCTCATCAGAGCACAAAACAGGAGTCTTCTACTGCTGGAAGGACCTTAGATTAAATGCATCCCCTTCTTAAGGAAGCATCTCTTCTTATGAAAACCAGTTCACAGACTAGTCACACACTTATCCTGATCCAGAAATTTCATTCCTTAAGCTTAACACCTGCTACTGCAGGTGGCCTCCTCTATCAAAAAGGATGCAGCTGAACCCAATTAAGTAAGTTAAGCCAAACGTGGTGTGAC
The DNA here is from genome assembly GCA_036925125.1 of Oreortyx pictus. Classification (NCBI taxonomy): domain Eukaryota; kingdom Metazoa; phylum Chordata; class Aves; order Galliformes; family Odontophoridae; genus Oreortyx; species Oreortyx pictus. The sequence continues at coordinate 7,060,016 of JAUPFR010000022.1, forward strand.
TATTAGACCTCCACATTAGCTTTAAACTGTCTTGACTTCTGGTCTGGCAACTCAGAGACACAGTACTCATTCAGTGAGTAAAGGAGGTACAGTATGATGTGCTACACTTCAGATCAAAACTCTGAGACAGCTGCCAGGAATGCACACAAAGCCGTGCAGGACAGAACCCTCACGCTCACAGCTCAGTCACAGATTATGGACCCGAAGAATAAGCTAGTAAAGTCTTCACTCGTAGTTCAGGAAGTTCAGATTCTAAGGTTGCTATTACAACCTCACCTGGAAAATGAGCTTAATCTCATTATCAGCTCTACCCTGAGAATAGTATAGAAGCACAGTACAGAAGTCTTAAATACAGTGTCAAAATCCCTTTTTACAGCTGTCACAGATGCAGATGATAGAGAATGGAAAAGGAAATCTAGATTTACCTATTAGAAGCTGAGTTCCTCAACCATCCACTGTTGCTTTCAACATTCCACAGGACTTTAAAAAAAGGTTCAAGTACAGCAATACAATTGTAGATAGCAAACAAAGTTTTTTCCAAAAGCCTTTAAAAGAAAGCATCTATCCTCAAGTCTGGATCAAATTGTAAGGCTGCACACGACATAAAAGTTGTTCATGTAAAAGTTTCAAATTTGTTGCTTCTAGAAAAAAAAATCACCCTCAAAGCATCAGCCTTTTTTTAATCCTTTTCCAGCTTTCAGTGTTGATACACATATTTGAGATGTGTGTAAGAATGCAAGAGGGCCAGTTAAAAAAAATTCTGCAAGCTATTTCTGAAGGTGAATAGTTAAAAACAAAAGCATCACAGGAAGGTTTTAGGCTGAAGCACAGGTTAAGGCAGGATCCTGGAACTATGAAGAATTCAGGGGAGAGAAAAAGAAAAACCTGTGGAAAAGTGTTTGGAAGTTGGAACGTGTCAACAAAAACAAGATTTGTCTAACATGGGTTATGGAAAATGGGGAGAGGAAACTGGAGTTTACCCAATGATTTATCGCTGCTTATGACATTTTGCTGTCGGTACAGTGAAGGCCTCCCAGAATCTGGTTTGTCCTCCTGTTAGAGAAACAACAAAAAAATGCATACAGATTCCTTGCTTCAGGTATCTGTGGGAAACAAGTCTCAGATAGTTTCATGGAGGAAACTGCTGCAGATAGATACCTTAAATAGCAAAGCAACACAACAGTTCTGTGTAAAACAATTACACAAAACCATGAGATTGGAAGTGGCAGCTTTCTAACCTTAGAAGAAACTGGGGTTTTGCAGTAAAATACAACACTACATCTGTTACTCTGGTTTTCTTTCTCAGTTACGGTCGTTGCATGCTTTCATTTGGGAGAAGAATTTCATTGTACCTTTTTTGGAGGTGTGGCAGCAGCTGAAGGAAGTGAGACGTGCACAAAGTCATCTGAAGTGCAGGGTGGAGGAGATGTGGCTGGTGTTCCCAAAGGTGTTCCCTTCCCCACTGCTGAAAAGTGGGAGCAAAAGTTTTCTCAGTAAGGTTCCCATTTTCTCATTTCAGCTGAATATTGTACGTGAAAAAAATGTGTGTTTTAACAGTATCTCGAGCACTTCTCAAATCTCTTTCAACTATTTACCAAGATAAAAGTGCAGAGTTCCCAATGGACCTGTTTCACACTTGGGTACACAGTGCACTAGAATTTATTTCCTCTCTCAGTACTTGCACTAGTACTACTCTGGATGACCTGATGCTCTGTTCACAGAATTAATGGCTCAAGCCTATCAAATAGCAAAGTGTTACAGTTTATGAGGCTGGCAGCAAAATTTATAGTCAGAATTTCTATTTTAATAAATCCTCAGGGTCTAACTCGAAAACACAGCACGTACCAGATGTGCCAAAAGCTTTGCTGTAAGGTTGTGATGCTGACTGGGATGACTCCGAAGAGACAATTCCAGGGGAGGTTGGAGGAGTGGTCATACCACAAACTGCAGAAGGACTCCAGATGGTAACCTATGCAAAAGTAATACACAATAAACACAAATCAGCAAAGGTCATAAAAGGAACGTGTACTACAAGACACCCATACCCAGGTTCTGACCCAGCAAACCAGATAGGAAAACAAATCTGAAATGTCCACAAAGCTCTGAACAATTCACAGTACTTCTCAGAATCATGATTTTTTGAGACTGTCACAAGGAAGTACAAGCAAAGTGCAAAGCACTGAACACATGCTGCATGTAATCCTCTGCTTTACCTGCTGTGGCTCAGTTGACAGCTTTATTGACTGAGGGCTCAGAATCTGAGGTAGCTGCCCTGGCATTTGTGATAGTGTTAGCCGAGGAGTGGAATATGGGGTGGATGTCCCTGAAAATTTAGAAAGATAAATGAAGTATCTTACACATCAAATACAAAACAATTATCTTCTGGCTAATATTAAAGATTTTCAAGCAAAACATTTCAAGTGCATTCAACACATATGGCCATAGCTAGCAAACAAACTTTTATTCCAACTCAAGAAAATATGTTTTCAACGTATTATATACTACAGCTTTTGTTTGGTTTGGCTGTTTTGAGGGCCAGAGAGAAGCAGGGAAAGGTAACTTCATCAACATTCTGTATGTCTGCATGACCAGACATGCATGCATATATGAATATACATAACATTACACATAACATTACATGTGTTACATGAAAGTTTGTTTTCCAGTGCTTAAGAACAGGACTTTAAGTGAGATAAATTAGTAAGATGCCCTTTTGCTATAAGGGCCCATTTTCTTCCAGGAAATGGGTATTCATTAGACATCAGGCAGATCTTACCATAGCTGCTCTGTGTGTCAATGTAATGGCTGGCACTGGGGTCAGTTTGATGATGTTTAAAGTTTGTACAGGATTTCCGAGACGCAGAGTAATAGCCATCTTCATATGAGGCTTCTGCAGGGTCCAGGGAGATTTTGGCACATTCTATCACAACATCATGAGTTTCTAGTCTTTTCCACCTGCAGACAGTTTTTGGATCCAAAAGAGTAAGTTAGTCAATTATTGCTACAAACAAAGGTTCCTGCAGGCATCAGGAATTGGCTTGTAGGATGGCTCCAGACAGCCTTGTATGCTCCCAAATGCACAACAAGGCACCGTACAGAAATTGCAACCAGATGACTTGTAAAAGGGGGTCTCAGAGGGGAGACAAACAGCTTTGATACAGAGATCCATAAAGGTCTGCCATTGAGCATTCTGGAAAGGAGGAATAGCATATGAAGATTCGGTTGATCCTGAGCTTCAGCAGCTGTAGAAATCAGCTCATTTAGACTCAGATGTTGGTTGCCAAAATTTAGAAATGCCAGCAGTCAGGGCACCATATTATTTAAGCAACTGCCACCTGCAATGCCAGTTTCAGGTCTGTGTTTTGACTCCTAAGTTTTGGGAACATCCTTTATTATTACTATCACTTTCACTCTGAAATCTTTCCTCACTAAATTTAGCAGCTGTATTAGATCTGCCCAATCTTTCAAGGGATGAAAGTTCACTGTAAAGAAGAGAAAGCACAGGAGGCTGTCTATTAAAGGCTGAGTTACTTCTGAATATAAAGATGTGAAAGATACCAAATCAGAAGGCTTCAAATTGTAGTTTTGTGCCAACTGAACTCCTCAGTGATGCCACCCTCTCTCCATCCCCCTCCTCCCTGTCTGAGAGAAGCCTGCAAAACTGAGCACTGTGATATTCAATAGGTTCCCATTTTAGCAGTGGCTCTGAAAAGCAGGGCAAGAGCACTACTGTGCAGCAACAAGAGTCAATTTCTCCTCTTCAGTGGCTGGGCCTGTGGAGACAAGAGAAAAGCAGCAAGTGGTGCTGCTGCAGGGAAATGAGCCTATTTCTAAAGAAAACTAATACAGCTGATGTTAAGACATACCTGTTAAAAGAACTGATCTGTTAATGGAACCAATATCTAGGCACAAAGACACACCAAAGCCATTTCAAACAGTCAAATCCCACCACGTCCTACAACTAACCCAAAAATATGATCCAAACCTTACACCAATGTTTCCTTCCTATTACAGGACACTTTGTTTTTTCCTTCCTATTATTAAAGGACTTTTTTTTTTTTTTTTTTAGAACTTTGAGAATGTTTGATTATTAGGTCATCAAATTAAGACAAATACAGTCGGGTAAGAGACAGATTCTATCCCGGATACAAAGTGAATCCAGAGCCCCAACAACATTGTTAATGGCCCTCCACAAAAAACAGCTGCTTATTCATCCAGCTGTGAGCCTGGATGAAGAAATTTTACATTTACCTGGTGGACTTAGGAAAAATAGATGGCAAAACACCACTGGCACACACTGTTGTCAAGAGAAAAGGTTTTCCTGTAAGCCTTCTGAAATAAGTCAAGTAAAAACCGCATATTTACAGCCTTTCCTAATAGCAGAGAGAACATATGTACCTTCGTGGGTCCAGTTCATGGTCCTTAGATCCAGTCACTAATTCTGGATGAATTCGCACATGTTCCATCATTGGCTGGATGAACAAGAGCAAAATAAAAAAAGGACAGATTAGAATTCAAACATTTCTTTCTGACTGCACTGAACTACACAAAGCTGATCACTCCTGATCACAAAAATCAATAAGATTTTTGCATTTAACAGATGATCAAAGCTTACAAACATTGCCACAGATTCAAGAGATGATCTTGCTTCCAAATGAGATTTCATTCCTTTAGTACCCTGTCTTTATACGTTTTTGTTGAGTAGCATTCAGTTAAATAAAACTTAGTGCACTAATGTGGCACATAACCGCCTCTGAACAGCTGAAATTCCTTGTCTCAGACAACATAGAGATGAGCAGCATTTTTACCTTGACTACCTCCTCAAAGGTCTCCAAGTTTTCCTTCATACTGTAGTGAGAACGCAGAAAGGAGACAAAATTGCAAGGATACATTCCATAAAGGCGATGAAACAGAGCATAAACACTGGCATGAAGATGGACAAGATAAATCTCTGCCACATGACCTGGGAAAAGTAGTTAGATTTTTTTTTCAGTATATTGGAGTAAAGAACAACACTTCCAAGGTGGCAAAGTGCTTTTATATTTGAAATGCTAACTGGACAAAGTCTTCTGAGATATGAACATTCCCCAACAGAGGTGGGAAGTCTTCTGAGATAACAAGCAAATACTCATCAGATCACAGCGAACACAAAAAACAGATATAAACTATCAAGAAGACTAACTAAACGATTAAAAAAGACAATAAAGGTATGCTTCACTCAAAAGTAAAAAGTGAAAGCTTGTCCCTACAAAAAGCATTCTGACTTGGCTCTTACCATTCATCTTACCTCCTATAAATTCCAGTCTTAATTGCCAGTGTCAAACAGCCCTCTACACAGTACCACTGTGTGCTTAACCCAGCCTTCATTCATATAGCCCTAACACATCTGTATGAAGCTATAGCGTTACACCTCAGATCACTTAGGATTTCTGCAAAACCAACGTTGTAACTGAGAAGACTAGGGCTGACCACATTTCAAGACTATCTGTATTAAAAGAAGCTCTTGCATGTTGTTTTGCTCTCCTACCTATCATCCATACTTGGGAATCCCAAATTCCCAAATATCTGCCTCAAATATTAGCAGGTTTTTCTTCTCTATTAATAACATTAATCTCTGCTTTTTCACTGTCATCAGTGCAGCATTTCTGACCAATGATATTTCATGTAATAGCAGCATCACACTAGACTACTCAAAAATTAAAGTCTTAGGTTAAGACGTACCACCCAAAACTACCAAAGAACAGAATACCTCGTGAGCTGCAATGTTTTCTTCCTTTAAATACACTGAATCTATTAAGAATCTCACAAAAGGAAGTGTGTAAGAATCTCAAGGATACTGCTACATTGTGACTGCATGCAACCAAATTGAAATCTCACCTGGATTCTGCAAGCACCAGGCTGAGAGACGCCCAAAGATACCAAAGAAATCATGGAGGTACTGTTTGCCAGACTGAGGAATCATTGGCAACATGGTTATTAGCACTAGGACACCTGTGGTGAGTACTACTACATCTGTGTCAGTCTGCAAGAAGGGAAAAAACTTGCATTAGTTGACTAGAGGTTGTTTTTCCCAAGGATGAGGTGAATATTGGAATCATCATCATGAAAAATGTCCTCTAGATTGAAACAACCTCTCCAAAACATACTTAATGGACCAAGGTTATTGTCTCTTTCATCCATAATAAATTTAAGAAATAGTTCCAATTCTTGTTCCTAACCTGTCATCTTCCTGCTGCTTCTCTGCTGAAAACACCTTCGCTCTAAGAAACGGCAAACCTGACCAGAGTAGTCAAGGATGTTGGAAAATTACCAACACAAAGGTCAGAAGATTTTCTACTAAATCTGAATTCCTGCAAGCAAGTTACCTGTGACAGTGTCACGGTAAGTTTCCAGGATAAATGATTAACATGATAAATTATTATATAAATTATCGTGTCTTTTAAATCTTCTCTAAATCTAAAGCTAGCTTCTCACAGTTTCAGAGACTTCAAATGTTCAACCAAAAAAAACATACTGTTGAAGCACTGAGACTTGAGGGTGGCACTGCTGTGTGGCATGCAAGCATAAACAATGCCTGGTTGATGACTCCAGTTGCTAAATATTTCAAAAAGCAGTAACTCAAACAATAATCAGAACTCTATGGCTTACACTGAGGAAAAAAGGGCCGTGGGAGTACAAATCTTTAGCTAGACACAATAAACCAAATTTTCGGGCATGACACATTCAAACTCTTTCCCTGTGCAGTCCCTACTTGCTCCCCCAGTTCAATGCATATTTTCCTGAGTAGTTGCTCTGCTATTGTTTGGTTCATCTGTGCTGTGGAGAGTGGCATATGCTGCCTTACAGCTACATATTTCAGAACACACTAGTGAAAAGTTATTTTACTTCTTATTAAGTTCACACTCAAGGTATCCATCAGCTTTACCAACAGCACTCAATGTCTGACACCGTTAAAAAAAAACAACACCAAAATTGTTTTTGGAGAATTTCTCCAACACAAACTCTTCTTTAAAGAGCAGTCTGTCAGTAACAACAGGGTCAGCACAGAGCATTCAGCTGAAAATTTTAAACTCTATTTTAATCAACATCTCTTCTCACAGCTTAACTAAATGACATCAAAACAGAAACATATCTTGCACTGCAAATACTCATGTTTACCTGAGGAGTTCAAGTGTTTTAATGGGCAAGAGCAACAGTTCTTACCTTGAGACATTTAAGTAATGAAAGTAGGAGAGGTGCTTGAGAAAGCTTATGTTTCCAAGATGGTTGTCGTCTTATCACGTGTCCCAGCAGTGAGAGAGTGGGTAAACGAGTAGCAGCTTTGCTCATATATTCATTAATTTTGTCCAGAAGGTGCTGATGGAGGATTTGCAGAGCAGCAGAAAAATAGGAGTTTTGTTTTTAAATGCTTAACTGATACATGTTCATTTCCAATCTATTCAGCAGTTTGCTACTGTCCATTATGGAAACTAAGGCCACTTTACACAAACACAGGATCTAACAACAGATCCAAATATTAAGATGATATAACATAACACATACATGATATAATTTGGTCAGTCAAAATAAACACTTCTAGTACTCTCCTTTCAATCTATTTAAGAATGTTTACTTGCTCTCAAAATACCCATGTTTTTCAGGCTAAGGAATCTAGCATTGAAGCATTGAACAAGCAGCAGTAGCACTTCAAAGAGCCAACACTACTCCTCAAGGTTTTAAATTTTAGAGTAACCTGGCCAGTTTAATCAACCCTTCTTTTGGAAACTTAAAAAAAAAAAAAAAAAAAAAGCCACAAAAAACACTGCCATGCTCATACTACAGAGATATTACAATGCTACAATAATGTAATTATATATCATAACATAAAAGCTGAATTCTAACAGAATGTATTTAAAGGTTTCATTAAATAACGAGGCTAACGTTTGTCATAATAGCAACTTTTTCATTTTTATTTTTTACCTTGTCATGAGGCTCCTGCAATGTGGACAGTATATGCAGTGCCTGCTGAGAATTGGTTTCCAAGTAATAGTCTACCAGGCTGTTCACAAGCACAGGTCCACGATCTTAACAAGGAAAAATAAAATACAAACATACATTCTCAATACACTAGAAAGGAAGCATTTGTTACAGGAATGTTGCTCAGCTTCGTAACAATTGCACAATCTATAACACAAACTAGCACTGAACTGCCACCAGACCTTTAAGAGAAGGAGATCTGAGCTACAGTCTCTAGTTCCCAATACTTTGAGCAACTGCACATAGTTCTGTAGGAAAGGAACTAGCAAGCACTTTTGTTCACTTTAATACCAGTGACTGTGGCACTGCCTAACCTTAAAAACCTAGAGGAAATTGAACAGCAAGAGTGTTCTACCCAGTGAAGAGCTCAGGACCCATTATACATTCCCTCCCTTCAGCAGAAGGACATTAACAGCACTCTCACACTCAGAAAAGGCTCCATCAACACAAGGAATGCCTCAGTAACAGAAAGCATTCTCTTCAAGAAAGTCTGTGCCTGTTGTTTTGTTCAGGGTTGTTCAGAGGAGCATCAATCCTTGAAGCCATTTAAAAAATGCTAAGAGTTTCACAGAATCACAGAATCGTAGGGGTTGGAAGGGACCTCTAGAGCATTGAGTCCAACCCCATGCCAAAGCAGTTCCCTACACCAGGTCACACAGGTAGGCGTCCAGGTGGGACTAGAATACGGCCAGAGAAGGAGACCCCACAACCCCCCTGGGCAGTGTGTCACGTGTGTGTCTATTTGATAGGAAACAAAGAAATAACGCCATTATTCTACATTTACTTGTGTCTACGTTGAACTCTACCACCAACTACTTATAAGGATACATACCACAAATGAGATTATCTCTGAATGCAGCTGTTATGTCTTCCAGGACACCCAGAATTGGAGAATCCAGCATCGAGAGGAGCTCACCAACATTTCCTTGCTGTGCCATGATGCATGTACTAACATGAATGTGGAGGTCAAAATTTCTGGAAGTTCCTCATTGGTGCCTCTACCAGACTAGGATAGAAAAGATGAATGAGCTTTCCATTTTCCCTTTCAGTCTTAGATGTCTCACCACTTCCTTTTTTCTCTTTTGCAGTCAGAGCATTCCATTAATTTAAAGAAAAAAAAAAATTACTCCCTGAAACCACTCTCATTTTCTTAACAGCAATTTCTCCTCAATCAACCTTTCATGCACTTTGCATAGCAGTCTACATTCTGGAAGAAATCCACAGCTCAAGATTCTTTACCACTCCTGTGGCTAGATGAGAAATTCTCTGCCCTCAGCCTTCCATTATTGCACGCTAACAGATTTGTGCTTTAATATTTGCAATGTGGCCAAGTTGCAGCTGTTCAAAAACTGAGTTAGGGTTACTACAGCTGCTGCTGCTTGGCCATCGATGCATACTAAATTACAAGCTTTGCAGTACAACATACTCAATTTCACATGTATAATTTGTGCATTCTATATTAAAAACCCCACACCACACAAGCTGTGTGGATTATTACAAACAACACTGCATAGACTAAATGACTCTGGTCACCCTTGCAGTACCAAGCAAAAGTAAATCTAAACCATTTCAGCTTTTTTAGGGGGCTTCTTCCCAAGGAGCAGCAAGGGAAAGGTGTAGTTATCACACTTACCTACTACAAAATGCATTAAGTTCTCCATCCTTAAGATACCTATGCTGAACCTCTCCAAGTGGCAGAAGGAATCTGACTTTACATCACACTGAATACTGTTAGTAAGATTTTCTTCTTTCTCTTCCAGCTAGCAGCAATTTTCATTTCCTCCACAGAAGGCAGGACTGACGTGTACCAAACTCACAATACATTTTTTTTTTATTGGAATTGTGTGTACTGTACCTGTTCTGTGGATGCCTTGAGCTTCTGTCTGCAATGCTGTCAACCACACACCTTTCATGATCACTAAATAAAGAAAAGAGCACAACAAAGTTAACAAAAATTATTTTTTTCCCCTTCCTTATCAAACCTTGTATGTTCAAAACAGTATTAAAGTGCTTTAGTAAGAACAGCAAAGCTCAGTATGTCCCATACTGGAGTAAGGAGTACCTGTACCTGCAAGCTCTCAGTTTTAGAAGACCACGAAGTATGTTAACATTACTTCTGTATGTATTACTTTCTTGAGAACTCACGTTTGACAGTTAGCGGGTTGCAGGAGTTAACCTGTTCACCAGTAATCTTCGTCATTTGCAACATATCACTTCCTATTTGCAGAACTGCCCAAGGTCACTTTTATTGCGGCCACAAGCCATCAGCTTACTTGATTTGGCACTGATTGCAATTTCAAAGGTGATAATACAGCACCGCACTCACAACAGGCATTTCTATAGCAACAAACTTCCTTAAAATGTTTCAGTGATCACAGCTCCAGAGCACAAAATCACCCTCGATTTTCAGTGACCACGGATAGACCAGCAGCCCAAAGAAAATTTCTGCTCCTCCCCCAGCAGCTAGCAGCCTGCTACCTGACAATTTGCATGCCATTCCTTTTCACTTCCCATGCTGGCATGACCTTAAAACCATGGACTTAAAAACTGGTTGGTACTGTAAGCAAGAATCTCAACCACAGATAATAAAAGAGAAACTTGGGGGTGGAGGGGAAAGTGCTGCATTTAACACAGACACATCAGAGCTCAATCTGGTTTCCAAAAAAGAGGGGCAGAACTTGTTTTTGTGTTGGGTTTGTTTGTTTTGACTCTACATTGTGCAGACTTCCAAGTTTCAACTTCTTCCTCCATGAGTTCAAAGAAAGAAATCTCTAAAAAAGTTTAAAGTCACTCCTCCACACAACCTAAGTAGTCAACCTTCTTCATTACTCATTTTCAGGAGCCAATTGCTGTGTTAGCTTCTAGTAAACACTGAAATATTTAATTTACTGAGTTACAGTTACATTGAGATACCCAGAATTCACACGGTCCCAAAAATAGTTTCCTACAAGTCACCTATTCCGTCACACCTGATGACGTTATCTTTGAGATCACCAAGAGTTTACTAACATACATCCCTCAGCCCCCATCAGGATACAGCCAGTTATGGTTAAGCTGAGGTTTACCTGTGCAACCTGGTTGAGGGAACTGCCTTGGCAGGGAGGTTGGACTAGATGATCTCTAGAAGTCCCTTCCAACCCCTACAATTCTGTGATTAAGCAAGAGATTCATGGGCTTCCTAAGCAACATGAATTGTTTAAAGTCTCATTAACAAAAGAGATGCATGACCACACCCCCAAACTAGCTGCAAGCAAAACCTGTTCCGAGAGTTCAAGTGGCATAACTACAAGACTCTGCTTTTTTTTCTTTTTTACCCCATCAAGACCACGTCAACAGTATTTTCTTTGCTCCCCACACCCACCATTGCCAGAGCACCTTCCACATACAGAACTGAGAAGAACTGCTTTTATTTCTGATTTTCCTCTAGGAATACCACTGTGCTGGAGCAGATTCTCATGACACCACTAAAAGCCTCAACAGGTTTTCCTAACCCTGATACTGCCACGGGAGAGCTACAGCATGGCAGAATCAAGAAACACCTATGCAGACAGTAGAAGCCAGGTGTTGGCAGCCAGGTTCAGTGCTACCCCTGCAGTCAGACAGGAAAAACTCTGGTTGAAGCACTCAGCAGGTATGAGGACTTCAAACTTTGTCGTTGGCACATACAAACACTACAGTCAGACCAAAGAGAGGTGGACAATGAGAGCTTAATTCGTGATAACTACACACGGAGGTAACTAATAACTTCCCAAGCCCCTTAAACTAATTAAAACAGATGGCTCAAGCGACCTCGTGCCAATAAATCCAGCAGACGAAATGAATTTGCCTTTCAGTCAATCGTGCACTGAAAGCACTCCCCGTGAAGTGGAGCTAACTATACCACACAAGCCAGCGCTTAAAACACTGAAAGAATCCCAATCCAGGTTTAACAATGGGATGGTATTAGAGGGGAAAGTTGATCAGCTGAAGTAAATAAAAACCAGTACAAAGATGTCACCTCACTACACACAACTAGTCACACCAAAAAAATAATCTGATCATCTGATGCAACATCTCCTTTTGAGGAAGAGATTTGAGATCCTAAGAGTGCACAATGCCCAGCACAAATAAACCAAGAAAATCCAGCAACAGCATTACAACCATGTCACACGAAATAAAAGAAGAAAGAAAAACAACTGGAGTTCCCAGGAGCTGTGGTGATTTCTGACTAATCCCATCAGCAGTCTGTGATGTGATGTTCAAATCTTGTAGATATGAATCTCAAGACAGGCCAGGCTGGGGAATGTCCAGTACCTTGGAAAAAAACAAGATCGTCCACTGAAAGCCATAGCAGTTTGCACCTGGGACTGGTATGGCATCTGTGGTGACCAGCTCTCCCTTAGATCACTGCAGTATCATATCTCAGTTGTGTCCTGCTTCTCAGATACATGGCATAAAGATGTCTTTGCTTTCATCACTAGCTACTGCGATCACTCCCCTGTTAGAAGGATTTCCACATCCATGCACCAATCCTCAGAACCAAGAGCTTCTCCATGCAGTTTGAGGCACTGGCTCTTCACTACTGATTTATTTGTTTTACAATTATCTAGCATGTTGGATACTTAATAAGATTGAAAACTTCTGCCTTGTTACCTTTTAATATGCAACATTTCCTCTTTCCAGAAGGTACAAACACCAAGAACAAGATTCTTATATTCAAGTTTTCATAAGGACAAATTTAACTAACATGTGAACTTACAGTACTGACACAACTTTCAGAGCCAGTATCCAGGGGGGAAAAAAAGGAGAAGAAAAAAAAGAAGAAAGTTAATTTCACCACAACACAACACAGTTAAGCTACAAACTCACGACAAAGGGAAAAACTACATAAATATTCATTGGAAAATGCTACAAAGAGAACAAGATAAAGTATTTCAAAAGATTATGACTTCTGTAAGTATTTCTGTCAAGAGATGTTCTTCGGTTCAGTGTATTTTTATCTCCAGCCAAGGGAAAAGGCAGCTGGTAGTGCCAGTTATACCTCTGTGAGGGGTGGGGAGGAGGGGGGCACCCTGGATGAACACACCTCCTCCTCCTGTAATGTCCTTAGCGTTTGCAAAGCAGGAATTCAGAATCACTTAGCAGTGCTGGGGTTGTATCAACACTTCATCCCTTTTCATTAAACAAAGACTGGGACATATAAGGAAATGGTTATTTACCCCAAACAAAAAGCGTGTTGGGAAATGTTAACAACATAAGAGCACTGCTGACAGGGATGAAATGAAACTCAAGACTCCCAAAGCAGGCCACGAACGAGGACAGAAGTATTGCACAGAGATTGCTATCTCTGAAGAAAAACTCAGACTGATAAGGAAGCAGCTCCTTATGTTCCAAACTTTCAGATGCTGTATGGTCGTAACAGGATACACCTCACTCCCTCCAGTCCAACACACCACAGTCCAGGCCTGGCTTTGGTTTCCTAGAAATATCTGATTTTATGATTTCTTCACAGGTAAACTAAGCACACTACTCTACAGAAGTGACAGTGCCTGCAAAGAAAAAAAGTGAATGAAAACTGAGAGTGGGAATAAAAAGCAGTGGTGGCAGCAGGGCAGTAAGCAGCTCATTGTACCCTTTTCTGCCCCCTGAACACTTAAAACCTCAGTTTAAATGGATCGTTACAACAGGCAATACAGTAAATATTATTCATTTATAAGAATACAGGTGTCTGGCTTCTCCTAATAGCCTGCATTTTTCTGCTTATTTAAAGATCTGATACAAGATCCCACTCCTAAACTCAGAAATTATCTTATAAGGTGTAATTCAATATTACATTCACATTCATGTACTTCATTACAGGTGCTTAAACGAAGCAGGGAGATCACAAGAATACCAGCACCTCCAAATAAAGAGAGAATCACATTCAGCATTTTTAAAGATTCTTTTGAAACTGCGCTGTGCCAATATGTTACACTAATTGCTACCCATCACACTTCTGACAGAGAGAAAATTGTTTAAAATCAATTCATGCTGAAAAAAAAACAAGCCCAAACACAGCAGAGGTGACATGCAACCCTTTGGCAGCAGCCATGCTAGCGAGCCAGCAGTAACCTGACAGGGAGTTACTTCAGCTCCTTATGTATAACCATATATATTAATGACATGAATAAAATAAGCACTGCTTTTCTATGTCAACTTGATCAATGGTACATGAGGAAAATAAGATGCAAAATCTTTTTTAAAACTGTGCACACAGAGCTCTAGTTCTCACAGCAACATGAGTGATACTCCTGCACCATTGTTGCAGGTTTGTCTGCCCTTAAAAGAACCCTTTAAGAACATCCCAGGAGTTACACTGCAATTCAATAAACCTTGAAACCACTGCACACTAACTACAGGACTGTGAGTTCAACCACCCCAAAATTAAAGCAGGCATTACACAGAGATATTGCCAAATGATGTCAAGCTTCTCAGTCAAAACCAAAAACTTAGTAATATACAGGAAAGTGATATGGGAATACACTGATCCCAAAATTCTGCTCTGTGTCTTAATGTGATACTTAAAGAGGTGCTTATGATAATGAAGTATTATTGTCTTCACCACATTTTTTTTAACTACATGAAAACACTGCAGCTACACATCAGGCCAAGCTGTAATAGTCTTTGCAAAAAGCCACCCATCTGGCTACAGTGTGCCATAAAAGCTGGCACCCCTCCCTCACTTCTGCCACTAAAAGGTGCACTGACTATCTGACTTTCTTATCGTGGAAAATATCTTTCCTGGAGGTAACACGTGTGCATGTGTTGCAGGTTATTCACTTCCTACAGAACTGACTTAGGTAACCACACCACCAGGTCACTTCAGCTCCATGAAAAGGTGTCTGACAGCCAACAGAATACCAAGGATCAGCACAGGTCAACATCTCAGCTCTAAATGAGGCCATCGCAATGTTTATTGGTTTGTTCTGAACATCTGTGATGGTACAGCACATCTTGTGTGCAAACCCTCCAGTAATGCTGATCTCTGTTAGTCACCATAAAGTAACCTCTCAAGTAACAGAGTCAGGTAGCTGAGATTGAAAAACAAAGATAAAGTCATTAAGATTAAAGCTTATCTCATGACACATTACATGCTCTTGACTACATTTTCATCTGAGTAAGTCCACGTCACTCCATATGAATACAATTTAGCCAAAGGCGGATGAGGCTGCTAACTAAAAACAGAACAAAAAGAGATTGCGAATGTTGCTGCTCAGATAAAGGATTTTAGATCCTTGATTTCAAGCTGAAACTTAGCTCATTCTGATAAGCAGATCTGGCACCTTGTTGCTGCTTAGCAAACTAAAATCAGCTCCAGACAGCCGTGCTGCCAATGCTCGCTGAAAACTCGGGGAGTTTCAGTCACTCAGCTGCTGCGTCCTACACAGGGCCTTCCTCCACCTGATGGCATCCCTTCAGCACGGCTCCCAGCGATGATTTCTAACAACTCGGCAGGACTGGATTAAAGAACAAAAAGCAAGCAGCTTTGCAAACACGGCCCGACCCCCATCCTGGGTCACTTCTGGTTTGAATCACGCACCGCTCTGAGGCACGCCTTTCCCCTCGCTCACTGCCTGGCAAAAGGTTCATCGGAAGAATAAAATAAATAAAGAGAGAAGCAATGACCGAACAGACAACGACAGAGCACCTTCACAAAGTGAGAACTTGGGAGCTGCAACCCCTCAAGCTCTCCGTGACAATAGGAAGCCGGACGTCTCGCTGCTTTAACAAACAACACCCCGAGCGAGCGGAGCCGCCCCCTCCGAGGCAGCCCCTGAGCGAGCCCAGGGCCGGGGCACCCACACACCGCCGGGAGCGCCCCGCGGGACGACGAGGAATGAGGAGGAGGAGGAGGAGGAGGAGGAGGAAGAGGGGGAGGAAGGCGCGCCGCCCCCCCAACCCCGTCCCTTTCTCCCACCGCCTCCTCCTCCTCAGCGCTCCCCCCGCGGACCCCGCTCCCGCCCCCACGCTGTCCCTCAGCCGCCGCCGCCGCCGTTTCTCCCCGCGCGGGGCGGCGGGGCCCGGCACTCACCTCGCCCCGTCCTCCCCTCAGCTGTTTACCACTCAGGGCTCCCCTGGCCCACAGGGCGCCGCCATCTTGGCCCGGCCTCCCCCTTCCCCCCTCCCATTCACGAGCCGCCTCTCCCGTGGAATCCATCCGCCACAGAAAGTAGTCCCGCGTCGCCTTCCTACCTCCTCCCCCTCGACGCAGCGCAGATCCCGCGCCGACCCTTTCCGGCAGTTCCCCTTCAAGAGCTTTTCTCCCTCTGAGAGAGCTGGACGGGCCGGAGAGAAGGCCGCACCCACCCCGCCGCTCGCGGCGGAAGGATCCGCACGAGGGAGCGCTCCGACCGCAGAGAGGTCGCGTGATTCTGGGGGCGGGGCCGCGGGCGGCGGTCACGTGAGGGGGCGGAGCGGGGCGCGGCCGGTAAACAAGGCCGGGCGGTGCGCGGCTGGCCGGGCCTGACCCGTCCGGGCTGTCCGGGAGCGGTACCGCCTCGGGATCGCCCCTTTTTGCCCTGTGTGCCAGGGGTCGGGGCAGAGCTGTGTCTGTGGGCAGCGTGCTGCCGGCCCCGCGCTGCGCGGGCGGTCGGGAAGAGCTGTGAGGAAACAGCCGAGCTGGGCACCCAGCGCCTCGCCTGCTCCCTCTGCCTGCAGGGCTCATGTCGTTCTGCGTTGGCCCCAAGCGCTTTACTTTTTGTGCAAATCATGGATGAGGATTTTTTTTTTTTTTTCTTGCTGAAATGCAGTGGCTCCCCCAACACGTCGCATTTCGTCCTTCTTTCTCCCTTTAGATGGTTGTTGATCTCTGTGGGAATAATAGGGTGTAGGGAAGGAGACAGGATGTTGTCCCGGGGAAGGTTCTCCAGTCTTTGCATGCTGCACAAGTTCCTCAGGTCTGTGCTTCAACCTTCAGCCCAGTGGGGTCTCAGCATTCCCCATAAGGAAAGATCAGCAAGGATGCACTAACGGTCCCTTACAAATGCTCGTTTGTTCTTCAGCCTGTGTGAACTGTCCTCCAGTGGGAGTTCCAGGCACTGGGAGTAGAAGCTAGCTGTGAGAAAACAGAGCTGAGAGCCCTATCCCACAAATCACAGCTGATCTTTAACTTCTGTGCCATCAGTTGTGTTCTTTTGCTCCTCTCATCGCTGCAGACAGTGGTAGTTCCTTTGTGCTGCACCTGGAATGGGTCATCCTGCTTCTGGATGAGGTAGAGCTGCTTGGTGTGAGCGTGCTTATAATCTGCTTCTGCTGTGCCCATGGCAGTTAATATTTGCTGCGGCTTGGGCTGGGTGATGGTATTTTTTCCTGCTGTGAAGGCAACATGTTTATGTCATCTGCCACAGAAGAGAGTTGAAGTTAGGATGAGCTTCGGAAAAGAACTGAGAACAATTAGTTGTGTTATTTTACTGTGACTTAATTACTGTACCATTAAAATTGACATAGAGAACATGGATGCTACAGGAGAGGTTTGCTGCTAGATTTGAAAGGGAAGACAACACCATTAGAACGGGCATGATGCATTACAATTAACCTGTTTGTTCTTACTGAGTTATGCATGTAATCATCTATTCACTTAGGATGCACTAGAGCATATGACATGTAATAAGAACTCACAGCAATACACAACACTAAACTGCCTTCTGTTGCAAGGTGAACTCATTGTACATCCCCTACGTGGGACAGCACAAGCTTCTGAATCCAGGCCCTCTGTGGTCCTACCCTTTGCCTCCTGACCCTTAAGTGTGAAGAGAGAAAAGGGAAAACTGAATCAATGAGATCATAAAATATGACTGGACACAAGGGGTCACCTCAAAGGTCTTTCTAGGCTAAAACGCATCTCTGATATTCTTTCATTTTTCCTTCAGCTTGTATAGATCAACTTTTGCTAATGATTTCATTGGATAGGAGAGGTAATAAGTTTAACAGGGACCACAGAGAGAAATTTACAGGAGAGGAAGATCACACGAAGCCATGGTGACAGCTTGCCTGACCTGACCACGCTCCAGTCCTGCAACTATTTGCTCCAAAGGAATTCCTGACATAAAATAAAGGAAAAAGGGGTGAATGAGTGCAGTGTCCCCCATCTCTTTTGGGGCATTTTAGAATAGTAATAATAATAATGCTTGTAGAGTATCTCAGGGATCAGTTTGTTTTCAGTAATATACTTGCTTTTTGAGATGATAGCTACTTGGGGAACTAGATTGGCTGGTACAGATGTTTGGGTTTTTTTTCCAGCTGTTCTACGCACAGCCTACAGAACTGAGATGTAGCCATCCTCCTTCTCCAAAGGACTGTGCCCAGTGCTGTTGGAAGTGCCTCTGGAACCAGCTAGCTGGTGAAGCTGGACTGGACACGCTGTTAGATTTAGTTGTTTAACTAGTTTTCTCTAGGATTTTGTTTCTGTGGCTGACTTGGTTTTACTGTCTCTAGTTTTAGAGCAGCCAATTGCACTTCATGTCAGTGGGAAGTCTGTGCTCAAGGTGCTGGCAGGAGCCAGCTCCAGTGTTTCGTAAAATAACATCTCAGTCCTTTCAGCATCTTATCTTTTTTTCCTATTTAGTTTAATTCCTTTAACTGTCTTCACATGAAACCCCGAAGCTGCAATGTACAGCTTGATTTTCTGTTACGCTGCTTGTTTTTTTGTAGTGGGAAACGTGATCCTTCAAATGCCTGTGTTTAAGAGGATGCAAATCAGCTTGCTAGCACAATGCTTTGGGAACGTTTCTTTCATGCAAAATACAGCTAAATAAATAAGAGGGGGCTGGGGGTGGGGGGGATGGAAAAGGGATTGTTTGCTTCTGTAAACAGCAAGAATTAATTATGTTCAGTAAATGGGTGAAGATGGGCAAAGATTAAAATCTGATTCTTTCTCAATGTTGGTGAAATCTACACTCCTGTCTCCCGGTTACAGCAAAAACCTATTACACAGTCCGTCCGGTGCTGTGGGGCAACACGGTGACACGAGCTGTGACTTGTGGCTGTCCCAGCAGGGAGCGCTAGGGCCACCAGCGAGACATAGAATACCTCCACGACGAATCTGAGGTCCCTCTGCACCACATCTGCTCCTCAGTGGAACACCACCACGCTGCAGCCCATCCTCTTGCATGGCAGAAAAGAAACAGCTCGTTCCTGCCGCCGCACTGCATTACAGCAGGAAAATGGACCTGGCATAGTGCAACCGACTGTAGGAAACAGGAAAATGTGTTTGAAGGCTCACAACAGACAGAGAAGTCCATGACGTAAGGGCAGCTCTCTGACAGCTAAGTCTGAATGCTGGCTGTGTGCTTCCATACATCTTAAATTACAAACTTAGAAGGCGTCTTTGCTTTTGCACCGTGCTCAATTTCAGTGCAGGAGGGGTTAACCAATGGCACAAATGGCATGGCATTGTGCACTTCACAGTCAGGAAAATGGTGAAAATCAGAAAACAAGTGAAATCAAAGTATCTCTTCTTCCTCCCCTTCCCCCCCCCCCCCCCCCAAGCCTCTGGAAAGATCAGCTCTCCTTGTTTTCTCCTAAACAAGAGGATTCTCCAAGGAAAATCACTGCTCTTCAGCTCCCATCTCACCTGTGCTGGAGAACCACCAGGTGATGAGGAAGGGCACTCTGTCCCCACTGTGCTTTCCCTTCTCTCGCCCCACCAGGCAGTCAGTTATTTCACATTTGTAAACCCATTTTCGAACCTTTTTTTGTATGCAAAAGATGTACAAATTCTTACTACTGCTTTTGAATCGAAGAACTTCCTGCAAAGATGCTCGTTAATGAGTCTTAAGTCTATGCCTTATTTACAGCTGTAAATAGAGCAGTGCCTAAAATGCATATGGACTGCATGCACACATAGGAAAATGAAAGCTGATTAACGAACATCTTTTTCAGTTATTACTGTGAACTTATTTGTTCATTTTTTTTCTTGGAAATCAGAGAGATAAAAGATCCGTTCTGGAATAAAATAACTTATACACATGTGCTATATGGTTTTGTTTATGAAGCCAAAGTATCTGAGTGTATGTGAGACAGATGGCGTTGTCTGTTTGGGAAAGATACGATGTGTGGATGAATGTGTGTAAAAATACAGGTTTCTTAAGGGATATATATGTATATATACAGATATATATATTATTATTATTTTAAAGGAAAAGCAAATAACAAATGCCTGCTTTACACATTGTTTCCCTGTGTCATGCTCTCTGTCAGTATGACAGAAGAGTATTCGCCCAGAAAGTGAAATGTAAGGGTGCTGCCTCTAGGGTTTATAGCTGGGCATTGTGAATTCTCTTCAAGTTTTCAAAGTCCTGGGAAGTTTTGATAAGCAAATACTTTCTGGGCTCTGCTTCTCTATTGGCTATTTCTTCACCGCCAGATTTTGACACAAATAATCTGATTGAAAAATCAGGGAGGGGAACAGGGGCAAAAAAAAGAGAGGAAAAAAAAAGGAGAAGTATCTATTTCAGCAGGCTGCAACTAAGTGAAAAAGTGGAAGGAGTCCAGAGAGAAGACGACGTCTCACTGGGGGCTTGACTGGGGACCTCAAGGCGAATCCAGTAAAGTCCCCTGAACAGGTGATTTATTTACCCTTTTGAACACTTTAAATGCCATTGTCTAGCTTCTTTCTCTGATATGTTTCACACCCTTTGTCTTATTCTTTGCTTCTGTTGCAAATATGTAATGCAGTTCCCCGCTGTGTCAATGGTACTGAGCATTCCTTTGCAATAATGCTTTACTTATATCAAACAGGTCAAACTTCTGAAAAGGACATACTTTGCACTCTCACATGCACATGTGAAAATGATAATAGCAGAATAAAATACAAAAGATGTGTCAGTGGTCTCAGATACCTGCATCCATGCAAGATCTGTGCAGCAGGAGCAGTTTCCAGATGTAGGCTTTTGTTCTTAAGCAATGAGGATATACTGTATTTTTTCCTGTTAATTGTTCTTGTACATACCTTTTCATTCAGGTAAAAGCACATCTCTGCTGACTTCAGTTTTTATGCCAGTTTTTCTTGATGAAAACTCAGTCTCCACTGGTTAGGATTTCTGCTTAAAACCTATCTTTTATTTATATCACCTCTCCATCTTTTCCAATTTTTAGCACATGGAATTAGATATTTATAGACACCTCATATACTACCTGGTTGATTCAGTGCATTAAGAAGAAAAACAAACTACTTACAAGTCCACAAAGTGAGTGCATCCATAAAGGGATATAGATTTTGCTAGACTGTAGGATATAAGGCTATAAAAGTGAGTTTGCTAAAACCAGTGGCATTCCCAACATCACTAGGAGCAAAGAAGCTTTCTGGAGGACAAATGCTGCCATTATATTATTAGCATTTT